>OY998178.1:187932054-190669357 GCA_963921935.1 Galeruca laticollis | reverse complement strand
TCACTGTTCCTAATATGAAAGATATTCTCCTGGCCTACACTACGGAGAATCTAAATTCGTGCAGTAAAACAAATACTGTACCATAGGATTATTTTAGTTTATAGTAGGTCAGTAAAACACAGAGGTTCGATTAGGATATATTACAACAATGTCTTTATTTAACAATAAATACAGGCTTTGTAGATACTCAAATCGTTATCTATATACAAAAAAACCTTATCACACATAAAGGTAACCCATACTCTGGTATCCCCAGAAAAGCAGAGAAATGTTAGCGAACTATATACATTTAACGTGCAGTCATTAGAGACGAAGCGGGCAGGACATAAGCGAGAGAGTTTTTATCAGCAAAAGCAATGTTCACTATAAAAGCGTTAAAATCAAGCTCCTATTTTACGGGTCTTTTCAATATACATATAATAAATTAAAATTAATAAAACGTAGTCTATATTGATGCCAGCAAAGTGTACAATCACTTTCGATGCACCCGGTATGTAGCATTAATGTGAGTATTGAGTACACGATGCTTCTAGAGATCGGGAAAGGAAATACGAAAAAGGGTTCGGTTCTTGAATAAATCTGTCGAGAGGTCGGGCCAAGTGGTGGGACCACTTTCGGGAATTTTGGGGAATCGGGACTAGATATTAACGGTTGAGATCCGGAAATTAAAATATCAAGGAGCCCTGGCTAGACACCTGGAAGTCCTCAAGATTTCAATTTAAACGGAACATACGTCTTCTAAATAAAATATCAGAAGAGCCCTGGCTAGACACCTGGAAGTCTTTGATATTTCAACCGAAACGCAAATCAGGGAATCGGGACGGGATACTGACGGTTGAAATCCGGGAAATAAAATATCAAGGAGCCCGGGCTAGACACTTGTAAGTCCTCAAGATTTCAATTTAAACGGAATATACGCCTTCTAATTCAAATATCAGAAGAGCCCTGGCTAGACACCTGGAAGTCTTCGGTATTTCAACCGAAACGCAAATTAGGGAATCGGGACGGGATACTGACGGTTGAAATCCGGGAATTAAAATGTCAAGGAGCCCTGGCTAGACACTTGGAAGTCCTCAAGATTTCAATTTGAACGGAATATACGTCTTCTAATTAGTGTTTTTAAATGAAACTCACGGTCTCTAGTTAATTCCACAATATAATAAAAGTTATTGAAAATTCTAAAAAATTGACAATTGTTTCTAATTATCATATCAGAAGAGCCCTGGCTAGACACCCGGAAGTCTCTGATATTTCAACCGAAAAGTAAAACAGGGAATCGGGACGGGATACTGACGGTTGAAATCCGGGAATTAAAATATCAAGGAGCCCTGGCTAGACACCTGGAAGTCCTCAATATTTCAATTTAAACGGAATATACGCCTTCTAATTCAAATATCAGAAGAGCCCTGGCTAGACACCTGGAAGTCTTCGATATTTCAACCGAAACGCAAATTAGGGAATCATGTTAACACGCAATAAAATATTGTCGATATTTTAAATGTACTGTACATTAACGCTTGCAGTAAAAATGAAATGTCTAATATTCAAATAAATTCAAATACCTATTGAAAAGACCACTTTTATTATAATTTTCAAATATTCTTACCTTCACAGTTATCGCTTCAACATTTTTATTTTAAAAAGAAAAACGGGAAAAAAATTACTCAAAACATTCAAAAGAAACGGATAACAGTTCGATTTCTGCTATATGACAAAACCACTAATGCTTATAGTAAAATGAATTATCTAATATTTTTATAAATTCAAATATCTATTGAAAGGGCCATTCATATTATAATTTCAAATATTCTTACCTTCACAGTTATCGCTTCAACTTTTGTTAAAACTCAAAAAAAAAACTACTCAGAAACATCTACAAGAAACGGTAAATAAATTGATTGAATTGCTTACAGTCGGAGCGTTGTTCTACTGCTGGCGGTCGGAACTCGGAACTCGATACAACTCATCTCTCTCGACTATCGACGGTAGCACCTACCAGGTTTCAAACTGCTTTAATCTCTCTCTGCTAGTTCGACCTGCGCGCTCCTTACTCTGTATTCCGCGGTAGGGGTAAACATAAATTCTACCATCGGATCGCGGTCAAAATTTGAAATTTTTTAATAAAAATCCGGAATGAATATTTTATATCAAAGTGATTTCTTCATATATTACGGGTTATAAATAATATTAAATAAAAGTAAATTCGGAAACTTAAAATCATTAATAACTAAGAAGAAACTTCGTTACATCTTGAATTAATATTTCATATCGAAGTAATTTCTACATATATAACGGTTAAATAATATTAAATAAAAGTAAATTCGGAAACTTAAAATGATTAGTAACAAAAAAAACACTTCGGTAAAAAAAATTTAATAGTCGCTAGCATCGCTTGCGTCATTCACATTTTTTTCAAATTTCTTAACACCTGAGAAACCAATTATCAATAAATTACAACTTTCTTAAAACTAAACTAACTCTTTCTTCCATAATCCGGACTTATCTTCTTTAAGGGTATTTAGAGTCGGTAGCCTCTCCTACGAATTCCGGGGCCTGATCCAAACCCTCGGACTCTGATATTTCGGCGCAAGCGGGAGTAGCGCTCGTGTAGACGGTTGACGATCGTCGGAGGTGATACGGAGCATGTACATAAGTTGCACTGTACGCCCTCGTCCTGGGTTGCACGTTGTTGACGGGAACTGGGGCGGGGTACTAGATGAGCCTGTACTGCTACTGACTTCGTGGGGCCGTTCGCCCGTGATCAGTCGGGGATCCTGTCACATGGAGAGTCCTGAGACATTCTACCTACTTTCCCGCATCGGGAACAGAATAGGACAGTTGTACGATTACACATCTGTCGGCTATGGCCAGGGGTTCCACATATCCAACAAAGATCATTGGTGATGCGTATGAACCTCTCAGGTTCCTGGCGGCTTCGCTTTCTCTTGATTTTGGGAGAGGGATCGTCCATGTGGGAACAATCGGCTGTTTGTTCCGGTCGTATCCAGGAAATTTCACCTGCCTCCTTACTTCTCCTGGGGACACCACGTAGGGGGCCACATTTGGCGAAATGTTCGGATAACTCCTCCGCATCCTCTGACAGGCTCTCGGCGGTGTCATAAAGACTTACTTCAATGAATGATTCGGAATCGGGGTGCATTTTGACTCTCGGTCCTTGTTTGTGATTAACTACAACAGAACAAACAAATTTTGATATTACTTCGGCGAGGTCAGAGGGCCATGGTTATCCTGCCCTAAGTTGCCGCGGTTTTTCTCTGGTTAACTTAAACTTGAAAAGAAAAAAAAAAGTAAATGTCTTTCGGTACAGTTTTAACAGATAACCATAACTAAATAAAACAATCCTCAAGTATCTTGAAAGAAAACGAAATTTCTACGTCTACTTTTACGGAACGGCGGAAACGCACGCACTACCAAAAGAATGAAAAAAAAAACAGTCACTGGTGACCAACTCAAATGAATTTTGTCAACAAAAGAAGCATTAACTCAATTTTCACAGGGGGGACGAGGTATCGGAATATTGTATCTCCGTCCATCTGGTCCTTACATCCTAACGGTGTGCCACCGCCCAGGCTGGGCGGTACGGGGTCGTAGAAAAGCGGCTCGCTTCGCCCACTCTCGCGGTCACGGTTACGGTCGCGGGTGCTGTAAGGCGAAATCTGGTACAGCTAGACTCCGTGCTCGGTGGTCTTCTCGCCCCCGAGTCGCTTCCTGCTCGGACTTTGTAACTTCTTCCACTTCCGTGATTTTGGGGGCTGGCACTGAGTTTTCGCTATCTGGGGTGAACGTGTAATGACACCCGGAGTGGTACTGTGCCACGGCTTCGGTGACTTCCTCGGTCATCTGCCAACCCTGGTCTCTGGTATGCACCGTTGTCTTCTCGTACAGGGTGCACACTAAGTATGATTCCCGGTATACTCCAGTTTCTGATGCGGGTGGTGAGGGTGGAGGTGTGGCTCCCGGTATGTATGGATCGACGTCGCACACTTCCGGGTCAAATTCCCATTCCATGTCCCCGTCTGTCGGTGAATGGCTATTCAGTCCCTCGACGAAGTCGAAGGTGGATCCCAAAGATATGTCCTCAGTTTCAGGTCCGGGAGAGTCGGAGGAAGACGGTGAGGCAGTGAGGTCTATGACCTCATAGTCGCAGAGGGTCGGCGACTTTCTCAATCGTCGGGCGATTTCCTTAGCCTTCTCGGCTCGGGCTTGTTCCCTCCTCTGTCGTTCGGCTCGGTCCTCGTAGGGATCGTGGCAGGAAAGCGGCTCACTCCCTCGGGGTGGTGCATCGCACCGCGGTTTCATTCTGAAATGAACTAATTATGTAACGGTTTTAAATCTTTAAAGTGTATTTGGTTATATCGCTTGCCGTTTTCGTCTCGCAAATCATATACTACCAGAGAGACGACGCGAACTACTTCGTAAGGCCCAGAGTATTTCGGGGCTAATTTCGCAGCTACATGATCGACAGCTGACGACGAAGTGTTCTCATTTTTCATGACTTTGTCTCCCAGGGTGCATTTCCAGTCGCGGCGACGTAAATTGTAATAATGACATTGACTGGTGAATGCTCTAGACAAATTTAAACGGACAAGATCAAAACATTCTTGTAACTTATCATGTCGCAAGAGATGTGGTCTTGCATATTCCTCAAAGGGGTTTGTAGGTTCGGCATCTTTTCTCGAATCGGCTTCATGTTTATCTTTAGTCCATAATTTAAAATAGCAGGTGAAAATCCAGTAGAATCGTGTTTAGAGTTGTTCATCGCAAACTTCAAATCGGCTAATCTTACATCCCAGTCCCGGTGATCCTGCTCGCAATATTGCGCAATCATTGTCTTCAGAGTGCGATTGGCTCTTTCTACCGGATTAGCTTGCGGAGTGTATGGAGGTGTGAAACGATGTCGAATTCCCAATTCTTTCAACATATTTTTAAACAGTGTACTATTATACTGAGTTCCAATATTGGTTAATACGGCACGGGGACATCCAAATGTTGTCAGTATTTCTTAATGAAATGCAGTACTGATGCTACTGGCCGTAGCACTTCTCAATGGTTTACATTGTACCCACTTGGTAAATCGGTCCTGGAATATTACTATATAGCAATTTCCCTTCTTACTTCGCGGCAATGGTCCTATGATATCAGAACTAACGGTATCCCATGGTCGTTGGTTTGGGGATGGCTGCATCTTCCCTGGCGGCTTCTGTTGTGACGGTTTGTACTTCTGGCATTGTAAGCATCGGCGAACGTACTTGGTGATATCGCGAAACATTCCAGGCCAATAGTATGATTTAGCGATACGCGAAATAGTCTTGGCAATTTCCAGATGCCCTGCAGTTGGCGCATCGTGATTTTCTTGGAGCACTCGGACTCTGTCGGTTTTTGCTATGCAAAGTTTCTAGGGATCACTCATCTCTCAAATCATTCATATCCCAAAAATGACGGTACAAACGTCCTTCTTTAATGCAGTAGTCCGGAAACTTCTCTGGGTCCTTCAGGACTTCTTCCTTTTTATTTCGATACCATGAACATTCGGGAGGTAAATCGGCGAAACAAAGTGCAGAGGATGGATCGACTTCAGGGCTGGCGGATAGCGGATTTCTAGATAGAGCGTCAGACACACGGTTTAAAGCGCCTTTACGGTACTGTATCTCGAAGTCATATTGCTGTAGAAAGATACTCAATCGGGCTAAACGTCCAGACGGACTAGCTATGGAATGTAACCATCTAAAGGGTTGATGATCGGTAACAACCGTGAAATGGTAGTCCTCTAAATAAGGACGCATCTTTTCAATTCCCCAAACAATGGCAAGACATTCTTTTTCTGTGACAGAGTAATTTTCCTTGGCAGCACTCAGAGTGCGACTGGCATACGCTACGACGTGTTCATTACCATCCTTTTGTTGTGTAAGGGCTATTCCCAACCCATATTCGGATGCATCGGTCTGTGAAGAGAACGGTATGGTAAAGTCAGGACAGCTCAAAACGGGTGCTTCTGACAGACATGTTTTAATTTTACTGAAAGCGGCTTCTTGCTCTTCAGCCCACTTCCATCGTTGAGACTTACGTTTCGTCAACGGGGCCACCCCTTTTGTGAAAACGATGGCACAAATCTCCTATACCAAGATACGACTCCCAAAAATCTTCTTAACTCTCGGATAATTAATTTAATTTGAGAATGTCTTTATTCACAATCGTTTATAAGTGATAAAATTTACAAAGATAGAAAGAAAAACAGTGGGGCCGATGTTCTGGCCTTTCTTGCTACCCTTGTACTGTCGTTGGATTGTGCCAACATGGTTCCTTGCGTTTGCATTACCCATTTGTTTGAGAAAAATATTTACTTTGTACCGTATATATAAATATGACTCCCAGATTTTTCGACTGAGTCGTCCCTGAAAACCGGCTGAAAAACAGGGTTTCAAAATCGAACAATGTATTAGTTTATGAGGGGCAGCAACATGACAGATGTTGTTTATGATTTGGTGAAATTAATTATTGTGAATGAGGGATATTTTGGTCCCTAATTCGATCGTTCTGGTTATTTGAGATAAACAACTTATTATGTGAATAATGTATCACGCAGAAGCCTACACCCACTATCAAGGGTGTCTTCTGCGCGACTAGCGGCTCTGAATGTGTTACTAAGATTTTTTGGGAGACAGTTATTGTAAAAATTTGTGGATATTTTGGTTATGAAGTCCTTGATAGTAGGTATATTTGCTTGTTCATGTAGCCAGATATTTTTGGGAAGTCTTGGGTAAACTGTGGTGTATTTGATTGTCATACGGAGACACTTATTTTGTACCACCTGTAAAGTGTGAAAGTTGTGCTTTATGGCTGTAAAGTATGCTGGAGCTGCGTATGTTAATATAGGTCGAATGATGTGTTTATATATTGTGATTTTGTTTGTTGTTGAGAGATAACTATTCTTACAAATTAACGGATAAAGCTTACTCATTGCAATTTTCGCCTTCAAAACCTGTTGGGCAATATGCGCATTGGCATTTGTTTTGCCTTGCATAGTATAGCCCAGATATATTAATGTGTTACTGGGATTGATATATTGCCCATCTATACAGAGCTGTAATTGCAATGAGTTTTTCCTTGCTCTCCTCCTGAGTAACAAGTACTCTGTTTGTAAAGTAAAATGTAAGTGTTTATATGAGTTTGAACATTGTGTAATGCAGTTTCTGATGTTGGTGCAGATGATACGAAACAGGTGTCATCCGCATACTTGGCTGTAAGGATTTGTGGTGAGGTGGGGAGATAATAAGTAAAAAGTTAATACAACAAAGGTGATAAAACAGACCCTTGAGGGACTCCAGCTTGTATGGTATATGGACTAGCCACGCTATCGTTGACTTTAGAATAGAATTGCCGATTAGAAATATATGAATTTATGATTTTTATTAAATACTCTGGTAGTTTTGTTTTTATGAGTTTATATAGTAGCCCCTCGTGCCATACGGAATCAAAGGCCTTTTGTATATCTAGAGTCACCATTACTGCCTTATTTTTAGAGAAAAAACCTTCTCTGATGTGGTTAAATACTCTGATTATTTGGGCTACAGTGCTATGCCCACCTCGGAATCCGTATTGCTCGGGGGGTATTATGTTATTTTTGTCTACATAAGTTTGAATTCTGTTGAGTATGATTTTATCTATCACCTTTGCTATATTATTTAACAGTGAAATTGGCCTGTAACTATCCTCATAACAGGGTTATTTGTTGGTATTGATAATGGAGATAACATTGGCAGTCTTGAGCATATTTGGGTAACTCTCGGATATTCCTCGGCGCTGCAAATCTAATTATACTCTCGACCTTTTCTGGATCGGTACGGATTCCATCCCCAGTTACTACATGGCCTAAGTATTTCATGGACGGTAAACAGAAATTATATTTCTCCGGGTTCAGCTTCAACCGTGCTCCTCGTAACCTACGAAATACTTCCGATAGATTTTCCAAGTGTTGTTCAAAGGTTTCCCCTAGAACTATGATATACTTGGCTTTCCGCAGTTTATCCAGTATAGCTTTAATAAATGGAAGCGGGTATGCATCCTTCATTGTCAGTTCGTTGACTTTACGGAAGTCGATACAGAAACGGTTCTTTCTATCCTCCTTCCTCACAATCACAATGGGCGAGCTCCACGGATTGGTAGAAGGTTCTATCACTCCCTCATCTAGCATCGCGTCTATCACGGCATTGCACACCTCCTGCATTTTTGTATTTTGAGGTCGGTATCTGTGTTTTATCGGCCGGGGCTGTAGCAGACGGATTTCGTGCTCAATAAGCGTAGTTGGACCTCTAATTTTCTCAAACAGCGGGAGTTCCTGGTTCAAGAAAATATTTAACTTCTTTTTTTGATCTTTCGTCAAATTCATTTCTTCATTAGGAACGATTGTTTCTAACGGACATCCTATGTAACCAAAATTTGTGTCATCTCCTAACTCCTCCGAGGATAACTTATATTTTCCAAATGTATTATACTCTTTATCATCTCTCACCTCTACGATAGATGACGAAAAGACTTCGGTATCAGATTGCTCCTTGTGTCAACTCCTAACAACACCGGGGAGGACGCGGATTCTTCAAAACCAGACTGCTCCTTGTCAACCCCTAACAACACCGGGGAGGACGCGGAGACTTCAGAAACGGATTGCTCGTTGTCAACCCCTAACAGCACCGGGGAGGACGCAGAGACTTCAGAAATAGATTGTTCCTTGTCAACCCCTAACAACACCGGGGAAAACGCAGAATCTTCAGAAATTGATTGCTCCTTGTCAACCCCTAACACCAGGGAGGATGCAGAGACTTCAGGAACGGATTGCTCTTTGTCAACCCCTGACAACACCGTGGAGGACGCAGAGACTTCAAAAACAGACTGCTCCTTGTCAACCCCTAACAACACCGGGGATGGCGCAGAGACTTCAGAAACAGATTGTTTCGTGTCAACTCCTAACAACACCGGAGAAAACTTAGAAACTTCAGAAACGGATTGTTTTCCAGTACTGCTGTCTTCTGAGAGACGACATTTGGTATTTTCCTTACTTATCATAGGTACAACAGCATCGATTTCTTTCGTGGACGGGTTCATTAACTCCAATACTTCAACAGGACTGACTGATTGTGAACGCCTCACCAGTCTATCTTCCATGTATATGTTCCCGCTTCCTAGCTCCAAGCGGAAATTGTACTTTTGAAGGACATCGTGTCCTAACACCATGTCAGTTATCAGACCAGGAAAATGTTCGAATTGACTTTCCACAATGACGTCACGGATCTTCCAATTTAGCTCGTGAATGTCGGTGATGGGGACTAAAATTCCATTAGCTAAACGGGCCCTCGCCGCTTGACGGGCTGCGGTTTGCTTTCTTAGGGAAAATGTCCTAGCTATCTGATCACCGATGTAGGATTTAGCAGCTCCAGTATCCAATAGTGCTCTAAACCTATGGTTTCCAATTTCGACGTCGATGTGCAGTCGGGAATCGGTCATTTCTTCTGGTGGTTCGGCATGAGAGGCAAATATCTGCGGAAGCTGTGTCGGCCTCTCCTCGGTACAGCTTCGTATTAGTTTTCCTGCCTCCTGCAGGGACAATCTCGGGAAAATACTCCTTCCTTATGACAATGGGAACAGAATATATTTTGAGAGTTCTGACAGTGGTTTCGGTAGTGTCCGGATTCACCGCAGCGGAAACAGATTGGTTGTCGGGAAGATGAGCCAGACGGTTGCTGAGTAGTATCACGCGGCGGACCGCGAGGTGTATCGTTTGGTGATGGACGGCTGGTACCGGAGACGGCCTCTCGAGATGGACCCGGCGTCGGGTTGTGGGACGCTCCATATCTGGGTGTACTTATCGGCTGCGGGTGTGTTGATACACGATTCGGATCACTGGTGTTGGGAACTTTTTGGAGCTCTTTCCTAAGCAGCTCATATTCTCTTACCACCTAGCAAAACGTAGAAAAATCCTTAAAGTCTCTTTTTCGGATCTGCAGCCGGTATTCGGGTAGAAGAATTTGGTTCAACCATGCTAACTGCTGATCGGGTGTCAGCTTCCCATGCCTTCTCATCAGGGTTTGAAGTTCGGTTATGTACGTAGAGGCGGACTCATATTTTCTTTGTAGACGTCTACCTATCTCGGCTTCCAAGTCTACTTCATAATTAACAGGGTAGAAGAAAATCCTGAAATCCGCTTCGAATTCATCCCAGGTTGTGTACCTGTTACGGTTATTACGGTACCAAAATGCGGGTTCTCCTGATAGTAATTCCGGTAATACCGGGAGTAAATTGTCTTTCTGGACATTCTTTGCAGTACATATTTCCTCTATTCTTTCTATGAAAGCGGCCGGATCTCCTCGGTTTCCAAAAGACACTTTCCAATCGTGTACATTTATTGGTTGAGTTTCCATATCGGTCGGATAATCTACAGGTTCCCCTTGGTCTCTAGTGGGCTCCGGAGAAATATTTCTTCGTCTCAAAAAGTTAACGAGCCTTTTTCGTTTATCAGGAACGGTTCCAGCAATCGATAAATTCCTCTTTTGTAGCTCGGTAGTAAGACCCTCGTTTCTCAGTAAATATACCCATTTCACGCGATGGTCTATAGCCTCTTCTACGGAACTTACGGTCGGTGGTTGGGTAAGCGGTACCAAAATATCGGATTCGGATCTTTTTGCTTCTCCACTATCATACAAAAGGGTTGAGTCGTTATCTCCAGAGTTTTCTTCAGACATAAAAAAACTCTCTTCCAGTTTTTCAGCGGTAACTCGTCTGGTTCGTTGCTTTGTTCCAAACTCCTCTTTTATCTTCGCAGTTCTTCACAGTTTATGAGGACAGTTTACAATAGTCCTTACTCTTCACACTTCTTCACAGTTCTTCACAGTTAATGAGGACAGTTTACAATAGTCCTTACTCTTCACAGTTCTTCACAGTTGATGAGGACAGTTTACAATAGTCCTTACTCTTCACAGTTCTTCACAGTTAATGAGGACAGTTTACAATAGTCCTTACTCTTCACAGTTATATAAAAACAGTTTACAATATAACAATATATAACATCAATAAACCGACAATACGGGAAGAAAAAAAAAATTATCAACAACCAAAAATACGGGAAACCTTTACAGAATAAAAACAGCTCCAGCTCAATCAACAATTCGGAGTCGCTGCTAAATCAATAAATCAACAATACGGGAAAAATTTTAATCAACAATTAAAAATACGGAAAACCTGAAACTGAATAAAATAGCTTCTGCTAAAATCAATAATTCAGGGTCCCCGCTAAATCAATAAATCAACAATACGGGAGAAAAAAAAATTACTCAACAATTAAAAATACGGAAAACCTGAAACAGAATAAAACACTTCCTGCTTAATCAATAAATTAACAATACGGAAAAAAATAATTTATTCAACACTCAAGAATACGGAAAACCTGAAACAGAATAAAACAGTTGCTGCTAAATCAACAATTCAGGGTCCCTGACCGGGCGCCAAATTTGTGACGTCCTTTTTCTCCTCGGCTTCTTACGCGGCTCTTGCCACCTCAGCACGTCACTTTGGACACCCTCGATGCAACACGTTCGGAATTAGTGCTAGGGCGCCAGATTTTTTTCGTGGTCATCTCCACGGCCCCCTGACTTCACTCGTCAGGAGTTCCAGGGGTCTAATTGCATCTCATCCGGCAGGATTGTATCCAGAAACTTCCTCACTGTTCCTAAAATGAAAGTTATTCTCCTGGCCTACACTACGGAAAATCTAAATTCGTGCAGTAAAACAAATACTCTACCATAGGATTATTTTAGTCTATAGTCGGTCAGTAAAACACAGAGGTTCGGTTAGGTTATATTACAACAATGTCTTCATTTAACAATAAATGCAGGCTTTGTAGGTACTCAAATCGTTACCTATATACAAAAAAAACCTTATCACACATGAGGGTAACCCATACTCTGGTGTCCCCAGAAAAGCAGCAGAGAAATGTTACCGAACTATATACATTTAACATGCGGTCATTAGAGACGAAGCGGGTAGGACATAAGCGAGAGAGTTTTTATCAGCAAAAGCAATGTTTACTATAAAAGCGTTAAAATCAAACTCCTATTTCACGGGTCTTTTCAATATACAGGTTAATAAATCAAAATTGATAAAACGGAGTCTACATTGATGCTAGCAAAGTGTCCAATCACTTTCGATGCACCCGGTATGTAGAATAAATGTGAGTATTGAGTACACGATGCTTCTAGAGATCGGGAAAGGAAATTTGGAAAAGGGTTCGGTTCTTGAATGAAACTGTCGAAAGCTCGGGCCAAGTGGTGGGACCACTTTCGGGAATTCTGGGGAATCGGGACTAGATCTTAACGGTTGAGATCCGGGAATTAAAATATCAAGGAGCCCTGGCTAGATACCTGGAAGTCCTCATGATTTCAATTCCAACGGAAGTTACGCCTTCTAATTAAAATATCAAAAGAGCCCTGGCTAGACACCTGGAAGCCTCCGATATTTCATTCGAAACGCAAATTAGAGAATCGGGACGGGGTACTGATGGTTGAAATACGAGAAGTAAAATATCAAGGAGCCCGGCTAGACACCTGGAAGTCCTTAAGATTCCAATTTAAATGGAATATACGTCTTCTAATTAAAATATCAGAAGAGCCCTGGCTAGACACCTGGAAGTCTTTGATGTTTCAATCGAAACGCAAATCAGGGAATCGGGACGGGAAACTGACGGTTGAAATTTTAGAACTGAAATATCAAGAAGCCCTGGCTAGACACCTGGAAGTCCTCAAGATTTCAATTTAAACGGAATATACGTCTTTTAATTAGAATATCAGAAGAGCCCTGGCTAGACACCTGAAAGTCTTTGATATTTCAATCGAAACGCAAATCAGGGAATCGGGACGGGATACTGACGGCTGAAATCCGGGAATGTAAATATCAAGGAGCCCTGGCTAGACACCTGGAAGTCTTCAAGATTTCAATTTAAACGGAATATACGTCATCTAATTGAAATATCAGAAGAGCCCTGGCTAGACACCTGGAAGTCTTCGATATTTCAACCGAAACGCAAATCAGGGAATCGAGACGGGATACTGACGGTTGAAATTCGGGAATGAAAATATCAAGGAGCCCTGGCTAGACACCTAGAAGTCGTCAAGATTTAAATTTAAACGGAATATACGCCTTCTAATTCAAATATCAGAAAAGCCCTGGCTAGACACCTGGAAGTCTTTGATATTTCAACCGAAACGCAAATCAGGGAATCGGGCCGGGATACTGACGGTTGAAATCCGGGAATTAAAATATCAGGGAGCCCTGGCTAGACACTTGAAGTCCTCAAGATTTCAATTTAAACGGAATATACGCCTTCTAATTCAAATATCAGAACAGCCCTGACTAGACACCTGGAAGTCTTTGATATTTCAACCGAAACGCAAATTAGGGAATCGGGTTAACACTCAATAAAATATTGTCGAGATTTTAAATGTACTAAACATTTACGCTTGCAGTAAAAACGAAATGTCTAATATTCAAATAAATTCAAAATAGAAATTCAAATACCTATTGAAAAGACCACTTTTATTATAATTTTCAAATATTCTTACCTTCACAGTTAACGCTTCAACATTTTTATTTTAAAAAGAAAAACGGAGAAAAAATACTCAAAACATTCAAAAGAAACGGATAACAGTTCGATTTCTGCTATATAACAAAACCACTAATGCTTATAGTGAAATGAAATATCTAATATTTTTATAAATTCAAAATAGGTATTCAAATATCTATTGGAAAGACCATTTATGTTATAATTTCAAATATTCTTACCTTCACAGTTATCGCTTAAACTTTTGTTGAAACTCAAAAAAAACTACTCAGAAACATCTACAAGGAACGGCAAATGAATTGATTGAATTGCTTACAGTCGGAGCGTTGTTCTACTGCTGGCGGTTGGAGCTCGGAACCCGATACAACTCTTCTCACTCGACTATCGACGGTAGCACCTACCAGGTTTCAAACTACTCTCCCCTCTCTCCGCTAGTTCGATCTGCGCGCTCCTTATTCCGCGGTAGGGGTGAACATATATTCTACCATCGGATCGCGGTGAAAATTTGAAATTTCTAAATAAAAATCCGGAATGAATATTTTATATCAAAGTTATTTCTACATTTATTACGGGTTATAAATAATATTAAATAAAAGTAAATTCGGAAACTTAAAATCATTAATAACTAGAAAGAAACTTTTTGAATGAATATTTCATATCGAAGTAATTTCTACATATATAACGGTTAAATAATATTAAATAATAGTAAATTCGGAAAATTAAAATGATTAGTAACGAAAACAAACACTTCGTTACAATGTTGCTGGTAGGAAAAATATAAAAGATTGGAGGGTGGTGAGCGAGCCATCACTTTACGACCATAGGATCATCGAATTTAGGATAGAAGGAGATACTACCTCGATTCCTATAATCCTATATCCTAGAAATACTGATTGGTCTCTTTACAAGACCAATCTGAAGGACAATTTGGAGCACGTCGAAGTGAATAGGCTAAATCACCCGCACTGCGACCTGGAAAGAGTCGAACAGATCAGTGAGGCAATAATGGAAGTTTTTCCATCCCAGTTGCCCACTGTCAAAATCTCGTTCAGAACAGGATGCTCCTTGGTTGAATGAGAACCTGTCAAACCTCATAAAAGAGGTCCGTCGGCTCTTTAATAGAGCCAAACGAGACGGTAATTGGCAGGGGTACACTGAGAAGCTTACACAGTACAATAAAGAGATTAGGAAGGCCAAAAGGCTTAATTTTTAAGCCTTTTTTGAGAAGATCACTCCCATTCACACAGCGGCCAGACTACAAAAGGTCATGGCAAATGGAGGAACTAACCCCACAATCTCGCTGAAAAAGCCAGACGGATCATACACGGAAGGTGAAGAGGAACGATCGATTCTTCTTCTTAGAACCCACTTTTCAGGTAATGAACTAGCAACAAGCACTGAAACAGCAATGAATTACACCAAAAAAATCCCGCAAGGAAGATTGGGACATTGCTAAGAAAATATTTACCAGACAACAGTTGGAATGGGTAATAAGTACCTTTCAACCATATAAATCACCTGGAGTGGATGGAATATCTCCAGCACTCCTGCAGCAAGGTATAGAGGAGATTCTTCCTCACCTGCTGAAGATTACAAGAAGCAGTCTAGCAGTGGGTCCAATACCTAGAAAATGGAGAAGGGCAAGGATAACCCTCATACCAAAAATAGGGAAAAAAGATGGGACTGATCCCCGATCTTTTAGACTCATCTGTCTAACAACATCGTTTCTACTCAAAATAATGGAGAAAAAATTGGATAACTACACAAGAATAGAGAACAGAGCGGGTCGATCAACTGAGACGGCTCTGTATCGACTGAACGAAGTCATCCAGAGAACTCTGAACAACAAAGAAATCGCAATGTGCGCATTCATGGATATATATGGGGCCTTTGACAACACAACTCATGTGTCTGTCAAAGAAGCACTTGAAAGGCGAGGAGTGAATGAAACCATTGTACAATTGATGTATGAGTTGTTGACTACAAGGATAGCTGAGACACAGGGGGAATCAAACCACCTCAGTTAAAAGCACTAGGGGAAGTTATATCTCCCCTTCTATGGCGCCTCGTAGTAGAGGAGCTGCGCCACAGGCCAACGGAGCTTTGCTTCGAATGTATGAGCTATGCTGATGACATAGTTCTAATAGTCAGAGGCAAGTTCGAGAGCACCTTGTGTGATTTATTACAAAAGGTCCTCAGAATCATTGAGCAATGGCGTTTGTCAGTGGGACTGAACATCAACCCAAACAAGACCATAGTAATTCCATTTATCCAGAAAATAACACTTTTAGCCATGCAACCCATATCCTTAAACGGGAAAATCATAGAATGGAAACCAGAAGTTGAATATCTAGGACTAACCCTAGACAGTAAGCTACTGTGGAATAAGCATGTTGAAATAATTGCTAGTAAAGCAATAAGAGCTTTGATGGCGTGCAGAAATCTAGCTGGTAAGAGGTGGGGCTGTAACCCAAACATACTGCGATGGATGTACAGCTATGATTGTGAGTCCAGCAGTTACGTATGGGGCAATAGTTTGGCATACAAAAGCAAGTCAGTACAGCACGAGGAAGACCCTCAGCAAAGTTCAAAGGCTTCCCTATATGTGCATCACAAGAGCTATGAGAACGTGTCCAACTAGGGCACTTGAGATCATTACAGATCTCACACCTCTACATCTGGTGATACAAAGATCTGCCCAAGACGCAATTCTTAGAATATCTGAGGAAGGTTCAGGCAATGAGATTATTAAAAATTAGGGAGCCTGGTCCTCTCTAACAAAATACATCTCATCAGCGAATCTTCCCAGTTACAAAACCCATGCAGCACATACATATTGGCCAAATATTGGTTAAATATAGTCAATATAATGGGACAATATAGATTTTATTGCATTGGCCCAATTTAAAATGTGAACATTTTGCGATGTTGTTACAATATCAATAAGTTATATTGGCCCCATATGAAAAATCAGGTAATTCGCCAATGTTGTCCTGACATTGTTTATTTATTATTTTCCCAAGTTGTCCAACATAGGCAGTGGCTTGGTGTCCTATATTGACCTAATATTGGAATACATATAGGCCCCACATTAGCTAATATATGTGGTACCAAGTAGTCCAACATTGACTAAAACTTGGTAATACTATATTGGCGCAATATAGGAATACACATACAGGTCCTACATTAGTTAGTAAATGTTACTCCAATTTGTGTACAAATCGGCTGAAATATTGTATTGCTATATCGAAGTAATATTGCAATACATAGGTAGGGCTTATATGATATTTTCATGTTATACTAATATCGAATGAAAATCGAAATAAAAACTTTAAATTCAGTTTTGAAATAAAAAGTATCTCTGCACTGAAAATATGCATCCAAAAGCCAGAAAATTAACTTAGCGTAGACAAAAAACAGACACTTGTGCTAATTGCTAAAACCTATCTTGAAACAATCCCAATAATGGCTGTAAAAAATACATGTATTTTAAATATTTACTCAGAAATATTACAAAAATAGTTGTAGAACCTGCTAAGCACCATTTTTGAAAGTTATTGAAATAGGTAAAATAAAAGCCCAAATTTAAATTAAACATGTATTTTAAAAAATTTCAACTGAAAATTAACTGTCTCGACCCTTACTCCGTGGAATCTGCTCATACTAGTGTTTAAATGAAACTCACGGTTTCTAGTTAATTCCACAATATAATAAAAGTTATTGAAAATTCTAAAAAATTGACAATTGTCAATAACTTTTATTATCTTGCGGAATTAACTAGAAACCGTGAGTTTCATTCAAAAATCTATCAAAAAAATTTTATTTTCAAAATTCCAATACTAATAATATTGACATGAAAATAAAAGTACTTCTAATTCTAATTACTTCTGGCGTTTCAGTGTAATTAAAAAATTTAGAAAAAAACTAATATAATTCTACTAGTTTTTTGACATCTGTTGTCCAAGATACAACACTCAAAATATTTACCTGATAATTATAAAAAATTTGAAATAAAATGTATGAATACTTGGATTAACTACATACCATATTTTCATAGAAGTGACCATCTTCCAAATTATTTTCAAAGGTATTCAGATTTTCCTTGTTATCAAATGGAAGCTTACACTCAGGTTCCTTCATCATGTTTGTAGGATATTTTTGAGCTAACAGAGTGAAATGTTCATTTACTTGGATTATATCTGTTTCAATTTGTCTTATATCATACTCGTATTGTGAAGGTCCAAAACTCTTAACAAGTTTTTCTACATTCTCCATTAATCTTCCACAATCAAAAAAAAGTCATAGAATTCAGCATGCTTTTTTAATAACTATGAATTTAATTAAAAATTTTTAAATAAAATTCTTAATTTTATTAAAAATATTTAATGTGAGTTACTTACTGTGACATTGCAGAAGTGTCATATCCCCAGCCATATTAGGTACATTTAAAGATTCATCAGTTGTTACGGAGAGATTATTTGTTTCTTCACTGTTACCATAATCCGAGGAAAATGATGATGCATACTCTAATTTTGATGTCATTTCCTCAGCAAATTTTAAATCTGTTACAGTAGCCTTACAAGTCGCTGGATATTCTGAATATGTGGTATTTATATTTTTGCTACCATTAACAAACCAAGTATTTGGTATGAAATCACACTTGTTTCCTCTATGTATATATTGGGCATTTCCTGAACAAGTATGAACCTTCCATCTCAACAATTATGAGTTAATTCTGATACAAATTTATAGTTGTTAATTTTAATAAACATACATACATAACCAGTATAAAGTACAAGAAACAACAATCAAAAAAACTGGACATATTCATTAACCATAAACAAGTATTAAATACCAAGCAATATTATTCAAAATTTACAGTTGTTCAGACCACTAGAAAAGTTTAGTAATTCCACAACAATATACTATAATGAAAATTGGATCCTTAGTTATAGAATAAACAATAAAAATCCAACCGGGAACAAAACATTTCAGTTTATTCACTTTATAACATTATCAAGTACCTACTAAAATTAGTACAAATCTACAAATACACCAGTAAGATATTTAACATTTTTAATATAATAACAAATATACCATGTTCCGCTATTCGTTTAGATGTTATCACTTCTCCGCTCAACCTATCTAATATGCGAGAAAAGTATTGGTTTACCACAAAAAAAGTTGGAAATTTGAAATTTTGTTTTGAGTTATTTTTACGTTTTCCATCAACAACAACCCAAAAAAATGGTTTTTAGAAAAAAAATTCTGTGTGTATGTCGTCGTCGTCGTCGTCGTTGTCGTCGGCCACTTTTCGTTACATGTCTTGTTAGCACGATACAGCCTCCGGAGTGCAACAAGTCACCAATTTTATAATTGAATATTGTTAAGGACTTGTCACAGATGAACCCTATTGATTTTCAGCTCACCAAAGCCAGCACAACGGGTGCTGTAGTTCTAAAAGTACGACATTTTACTCATTTTTTGAGAAATTTCAGTTTGTTAACACGACACAGCCTCCGGAGTTCATAAACTCACCAATTTCATGTTTGAATATAATTCAGGACACTTCACAGATGAACCCTATTGATTAACAGCTCACCAGAGCCAGTACAACAGGTGCTATAGTACTTTAAGTACGATATTTTTAATATTTTTCGAGAAATTTAAGTTTCTCAGCACGATACAGCGTCCGGAGTATATGTAAGTGACCAATTTTATGATTGTATATTATGCAGAGCGTCTCAAAGATGAATCCTACTGATATTCAGCTCACTAAAGCCAATGCACCGGGTTCTATGGTACTTGAAGTACCAAATTTTGGTCATTTTTGGAGAATTTTCAGTTTGTTAGCAAGATACAGCCTCCAGAGTGTATACAGGTGACCAATTTTATAATTGAATATTGTTCAAGGTGTCTCACAGGTGTACCCTATTGATTTTCAGCTGACTAGAACGAGTACAGCGGGTCCCATAAATCCAGATATACTAAATTTTTGGTTATTTTTGGAGAAATTTCGATTTGTTAGCAGGATACATCCCCCGAAGTGTATACAAGTAACAATTTTATGAAAGAATATTGTTCAGGGCCACAGATGCGGAAAAGTTAGTTTTAATCTTTGAAACCGTTTATTTTTGTTGGAACATGGACAAGTACTAACCTATATAGTGTGAAATATATTTTACAATTTTATGATAAATATATAGGAGAATATAATGGTATACACAGAACAAGCATGAGGTAGGTACGTATATTGTAAATCACCACATATTTGTACCTATATTTTTCATATAATTTGTGATACAGCATATTGAGTACTCGTTATAATATTAGTTATATTCTAGTGTAGAAATGGTTATATAGGTATCTATTGTTAACCAGAAAAATCAAACGAATTAAGAAAATTCCGCTAGATAATAACAATGAGATTTCAATACCTGTTTTAAAGTAAAAGTGAGAAGCCTATGGTTCTTTATAAACTAAATTGAACTTTAGATTAACTGACAAATCAACAAGATACCTAATCGTTTGTTATCATAAAACATTTACCAGTAACGCGTGTGTGGTTTTTGTGAAGATAACCTCACTTCAGTTCTTACTCCTTAGTAACTTCACTTTATTTTATATCTACGGAATAATAAATATATGCAATGTAATCAATTTTATCAATATTTGTCAAATGAATCTTACCGATCACAAAAAGTACCTCGCAATCACACAAAACACGACACGACACAACACCTTCCTTAAGACGCACTAAAAATTAAAATAATATGGCGATTACGGCATTCGGGCTGACGACCGCTGCTCCGTTCGTGCTCGTGAATATCGATTAGAGATGTGTGGCCAATGATATGGATTATCTCCCATAAAGGCAATATGGGCAAAATAATACTACAGGAATATTGTATAATCTACATATAATAATGTTGGTCCAGCCACAAACATTTGATATTGAAAATAGTCCGTAAGTTCTACATTGGATTATTATAATTTTAGGAATATGTATCAATAAGAATATGCCAATATTGTAACAATGTTGTATATAAATTGAACATTGAATATAGTATTCCCAAAGTATATAAATATTGTTACAACATTATTTCTTTTGTACATTGGTTAAATATCAAAAACACAATATTGGCGTATTATTGTTAAGCCTACATTGTACCTATTATCACCATCTAATATTGCTTGTCTTAACCAAAACTTTTTTACATTCAAAATTACCGGTGATTTCCATATCGATTTATCGTTGGTGTGGTGATATACATCAATAAAACTATATCAATATTATACCAATATTGGTTAAGAAGTGAAAATTTAATATTGTATACTCAATATATATGATTGTTGATCCGATATTGTTGGTTGATTATTTGAATGCTATCCTGTAAACACAATATCGGTAAAATAATATTTAATCAATATCGTATGATTGACATCTAATAATGTTGGCCCAATCTCATTCTATTTACATTAAAAATAGCGTGTAATTACTATATGGGATTATTATTGATCTGACAATAGGTATAAATAACAGAATACCAATATTTTATCAATGTTTGATATACATAAAACATAGAATGTATCATTACCAATGTACACACATATTTGTCCAATATCGTTTGTTTAGTATATCGATTAAATCTTGTAAAAATTATATTGGCCGAATATTGTTAAATATATATTGTAATATAGACATTTATTAACATTGACCCAATCCTGACTTCTCAATTTCCAATATATCTATATTGAGCCGATATAGTTTAGATCTTTAGCCAATTTTATGTGCTACTAGGAAGTAAGTATCGAAAATAATTTCACTACGATGCTAAATAATAGGAGAGACTGGGAAAGGGATACATCACCCAAACTCTCAAAGAAAACACCATTAGATCGTATGCGGATGGTTCAAAAACCACCGCTGGAGCAGGCGCTGGAATATTTGTGCTTGGCACCAGATACTCATTATCGTTAGGCTCCTTCCCGAGCGTCTTTCAGGTGAAAATACTCGTAATCGGAAGATGCGTGAAAATGAACCTAGAAAGAAACTATCAGAAATGTGACATATCGATCCATTCTGATAGTCAAGCAGCTATCAAAGCATTGAGCTCCCATGTCATTGACTCAAAGTTGGCATTGGAGTGCCGAAGAGAACTTGATGAATTAGGCAAGAATATCAGGGTCTATTTAGTCTGGGTTCCTGGCTACTTGGGAATCACGGGAAATGAAGAAGCTAATACACTTGCCAGGTAAGGAGCACAAACGCCCTTTATTGACCTGGAGCCTTTCTGTTGTGTAGGAAAATGCTCCTATAAGAAAAAGTTTCGGAAGAAGGAGGAAACCGAATGAGAAGCACTCTGGCGGTGCCTTCCCGGGTTGAAACATTCCAAAAAGTTCCTGCGGAACTTTGACACTGCTAGATCCAAAAAACGTTTGGACCTCAGTAAAAATAAGCTACATCTCCTCACGGGCTTTCTTACAAGACATTGCCGTCTTAAAAAGCAACTGATGAGAATAGGTCTAGCAGAAATTGTCGAGTGCAGATTCTGTGGAGAGGAGGATGAAACTCCGGATCACCTAGTTCTAGAATGCCTCGCCATTGCAAGCCAATGCAAGAAATGTTTCGGAGAAGAAACTTGTAAGAGAGGATCTAACCTCGTTGAAGCCGTCCCAGATACTAGAGTTCATTAGAACTCTGGAACTGGAAAGAGAACTGTAGTAGTAACGAGAACAGCTCTGTTAGGGTGGGGGGGGGCACAATAAACCTTAGATTTCAGTGCATTGTAACCCCGTTATAATCTAATCTAATCTATCCAAAGTGATAAGTCAAAAAAGCTTTAACTAAATGCCCTAATTATAAAGTACAGCCATGGTGAGTAACAAAAACTTCAAATCCAACCCGTATATCTTTCATCTCTCAATATCTTGTCCTGAAGAACGGTGGTATCACTTCTTTGGTACAGGTAGAACCAAACGGTGAAATATTCGTAACGTTCACGTTGATCGCATCCCTCAAATCGAACCCTACTATAGCGAAGGGCTCCCATAAGCTCTGCCTGGCACTACATATCTGAAATCCACTACAAGAGCCTCCATAGCTTCCCAAAACCAGCAGTATACATAACAACACAAACACATTCACATCTAGCCGTATCTCCTTTAGGTCGTAAGGGTTAGACGGGGTCTACATATCCACCACGTGCTTAAAGTTAAATTTAAGCCAAATACCCAGAACTAACAAAAAATCAATGAGAATACTTCTCTCCCGTGTCAGTTACCTTTCACCAAGTGAGTTCTGCAGCAAAACTAACTGTATTCAATCTACATCTGAACATACCCCATACGTACACAACTATTAGGGAAAAACAAACGTCCCGATTTGAATAACTAATAAGTCCGACAACTAAGGAGAGAAATTAAAAATCCTTTTCGATTGGAAAATCAATCACCATTGAAGACTTGTGACTCATAGGTCCACGAGGTACTATATTTCGGTCCACAAACAGAACTGTATATCAAGAATCCAGATGGCTCGGAACCCACAACAAAACGTATAAAACATCATCACGTAATTAATCGCTGATGAATTTATAATGTGCACATGGAAAAATAAAACCCAATGTGCAATTTCGACATCTTTGTTTGCGACTTATTTGGGCGTTCCAATGAAATAGCCGCCCGTGTACATTGCACAACTTTAGTAATCTAAGCAAAAATAATTTTTAAAATTCATTCAAATGAATGGCGTGTGTTGCGTTTGCACTACCAGTATTTTTTTGCAAAAACTAAAGGCCCACAAAACGACAAAAATACGAGGAATGTTTCAATAATAATGAAAAAATGCATTAGATATTGTTGATGCTGCTTTTAAGAGAATGCGAATGAAGTCTGGATCAGGCTAGGGACACTGCAGACCGTGCCATCTATAGAGCCCGTCGAGTAACTAAAATCGGTAGATAATTCCAAAAAATTAACGGTAACTGTAACGTCGTTAGTAATCAAATTTTATTGATTTTTATACCTGCGTATGCGCGATATCATATTGCTCGTCCCCATCCCCACATGTTATATGTTATACTGTTATCATTTCTTAGTTCAAGTGTAGAGGTTATTTTAAGGTTACGGTATTTTGGTGTATTTTTTAATTGCTATAGTGTAATATTTATCTGTTGTTTCGTTGCTTTATTGTTATTAATTGAGAAGACAATGTCAAAATGTATTCTGAAGGAGTAATAAGTGGTGAACTCGGTAACTTTTATTGAAAAAATTTGAGCATTTTTTCTTTCACAAATAACAACCATTATCTTCATTTTTATAAAACACAGAGAATTTTTACTAATTTAATCGACAACTTTAGAGATCATGGTTGTTCTTTACATTAGCTAAACTGAAAATAGCTGCATTAATAAAGTAAATATTTCTTTCTACAGTTTTGTTCCTCCAACCCAGGAAGATAAAATTAATATGGCTGAAAAGCAGTGGTAAAAAATCATTGAATTTGTCGACGAGGAAACGATGGAGGATATAATCCCTCCATTTTCAAAAACAGTGTTTCTTTAGATTTGAGAAAGACGAAGAGAGGTTATTAAGACAGTTTGATTTGCCTTCCCATATGAGTGGAAATTAATAAAAATTGATGGTAAGTTTTATTGTATTCAATATAGCATGCTATAATTTTGGACATTTTAAAATGTAAATTGAGTGAACGGAAAGACGAGTACTAAGTGTGTAATTTTATTAAAATTCCAGGTAAGCGATTTCATCCATTACACCATTCTGAAAGCTCTCGTCAAGAAAAAAATATACAGAAAGTGTCAAAAAACATGAAACCCTGTAACTGCTACATACGATGAAATAAAATGACATTATTTAACTAAAATTTGTTAAAATTACTCTATAAAGAGTGTGTACAATTGTAATTCACATAACGAAACGTCTAATTTGATTACCAACTACATGATATGTGTAGACACCCTTTTTATAGGGTAACTTTAACAAATTTTACTTAAATAATGATGTAACATCAAACATTTTATTTCATTGTGTGTACATTGTACCTGTTGTATGTTTTTCTCTTGTCGACAGCTTTGAGAATGACCTAATGGCTGAAAGCGCTAGTAATTCTAATCAAATGACATACTCAGTACTCGTCTTTTCATTCACTCAATTTATATCTAGTGTGTACACCATACTCTGACAATTGCATTTCAAATTGTATCCATTGAAAAAACAATAATCTGGGTTTTATTTTATGTTATAGCTATATTCCCTCTACCAGCTATGGGATGGAAGGTATTGATCCCTTGCCGATTTTCATATATAGCCCATAGTGTGACAATTTATGGGAAATGAAAGTGAGTAGTAACTTTTGTTGAGGCATTACGTCTAAGTATTTGGTCTAGCGGTAACCAAAAATCCAAAATATCCAATAAAGACAAAAAATAAAAAAATAGTTAAAAATCAAGAATTGCTGAAAAAATCGAAAGCTTCAAAAAAGGGAATCAAAAAAACCAAACAAATGTATACATTCAAACATTTTTTGATATTTTTTTGGCTTAGTACAAAAACATGTGTAAACTTATTATTTCGATAGTAAGCGCATTTTGTTTTCTTTTGTTGACATAAATTTTCAAACATATTTGTTTGTTTACTTATTTATTGTTGTTATTTTGTGTGTTTACTTGTAGATCCTCAACCAGAAACGAGAAAGGACTCCATGAGACGGTGGGATTTTTAAGAGCCCTTAGGAAACATTTTAACAATCATAGACTGCCAGGAGCTGCAGAGTAACTTAAACTGCCTTATGCAATGGTTTCATAAGAACGGAATGCTTTTAAATGTAGAAATATACAAATATGCAATATACTAGGTTTAAGCTTGTATTATAAACCTATTTAATACTTCCAGTAAAGAAATAAAGATGTGTTTTAAGTGGAAATGAAATGTTAGATATATTATTTTAAAGTCACAAGTGCTGTTTAGTACTCTTATATGTAATTACTTGGCACCTTGTACTTACAGAGCTGGGCAGTATTTAACTACTTTTCCTATAAAAATATTTCAATTACTTTTGTTCTTACATTTACAGTAATCATACTCAAATGTTTTCTTTCACAGAAAGTTGCCAAAAATAGTAGTTAACAACTTATTGCTAACACTTTTTTTGTATAGGTAAGTAGCAGTTATACTCCTGCAGTTTGTCCAGCTCTGTGTGTTTATACTGGTGTAATAATTAATTAATATAAACTTATCATACATAATTTTCTTCTTTTATCTTGATTTAACATCATCTGAAAATCTAATGATACTCCAATCTAGAATGTATGTTACTCAAAATATTTTTTAATTATTGCATGGTTTTTACACTATATTTTATTTGTTGTCATTATGTTTGTTAAGAAAAGTACTTTGTGAAAGAAATTATTTGTTGTGTATTTTTATACCAAAATAAATAAATTGTTTATATGATTATTGTTTTATTTTTTCCAATTTAATTAACCATTTATGGTCCATCATTTGATATTTCATTTAATTTAACTCAACATCTAATCATTATTTAGTTAATGGAGTTAAATTGAATGAAATGTCAAATGATGGACTATGAATGGCTATTTTGAAATAAAATAATTAAAATACAGTATATTTGAATATACCGCCAAAACCTAAAATTACAGAAATCTTTCCAACATCACTCAGTTGTTTACTCGACGGGCTCTTTAGATGGCGCCACAATCAGTGTCTCATCTATCTGTGGGTTATCTGTGGTCTGGATATAATTATTCCTTCCAAATCGAGATAGATCTCCGCTATTAATATTCTTTTCCCTTACGCGCGGCTCGCAATACGACAGAATTGTCCTGGATCATCATGGCACAGAATCCACATGTTTTGTCTTATATTGAGTATTTGATTGAAATTATTTTTAAGAAAACCGATAGAGGCAGCTCCATTTAATTAATCAGTCTGGCAACGTTGAGCAATTAAGTTGTCCTTCATAAAATCGATGTAGTCGCTTACTAAAAAGCGGGTTCTTACCTGCCCGTACGTGATTACTATTAAAATTATGAGAACAGCTTCGGTTTTGATATAGTTGATCTCTCCTGCACTCATTACGTGCATCACAGATATGTATAAAAAACGACTCAATAAAAACTGCGTTAAGAAAAATTAAACGCTTTAATCGTATAATAGATGGTAGTAAAAGTCGCGACCTAATTTGCTTTACTCAGATGAAACTTGAAAATAAAAAACTTTACATGTTTATGTATTTAGTTATGAAGCTCTCTCTACCAAAATCTATGTAACATTCATGAGAGAACCTGGAAAAATATATGAAATGCACGACGCCAAAGTTATGTTCAAAAATAATCTAAAGTTATAGGTATAATACTTCTCAGTAACTTTTTATATAGACGGAACGACTAAACTTTGAAATTGTTCCCTAATCCTTGAAAACATTCTTGGCATCAAAAATGCTATTGAAACGACTTATCAGACCGTGTTAATATTTTTATGCTACAATTCACTGTGTCCATATAACAACGAATTCATTGTTGCTAAATATTATATAAAATAAATCAATGTTTCAGTTTGCTATTCCTTGAAAACATTCTCAAAGTATATCACAAGTTGGTAAGGTAGAAGCACCATATTCTGACGTACACAGATCATATAACTACTATTAAAAAAAAAGTTAGAAGAAAAAATCTGGGACTTCTGCACTGAAAATAATATAAATCCGGCATTTCAATTCGGATTCAGGCCGGGCCACTCTTGTCAGAACGCCACCACCAGCCTTAAAACAATCGTCACCCGAGCTTTAAATCAACGACGCTATTCTGCCGCCATCCTCATGGACGTTCAGAAGGCTTTCGATCAAGTCTGGCATGCCGGACTAGTGAGAAAGCTACTGAGCATCCGATTGCCAAACCAAATTGTCAAATAAATATTTTCTTACCTCACCGACCGATCGATCAGCGTCAAAGTTGGTTACAGCATATCCGACCCTTTTACACCTCAAACTGGCGTTCCGCAGGGCTCGATACTTGCTCCTCTACTATATATCATTTATACGAATGATAGACCTGTCCCACGACATCCTCGTGATAACGTCCAACTATATGCGGATGATACCGCACTAATCATTTCTGCCACAGATATTCGCTCTCTCAACATTCGATCCCAAAATCTACTGACCCAATTTTCTAATTGGTGCAGGAAATGGCGGGTGACTCTTAATCCTCAAAAAACACAAGTCATCGTCTTCCAACACCCTGATACCAGGAGCGAACGACTTCTTCCCACAAACTTCCGCCTCGTGCTCTGGGGTGATCGACTCGAAATCCGTAGGAAAGTCGTCTATTTGGGAGTGAAATTTACTTACACTCTCGACTGGACGCCCGACCTAATGGACACTTTAAACAAAGTCCGACGGAGAGTTAATCTTCTCAAGGCGCTCGGCGGCACATTCGGACGCACACACCCTACCACCCTACTTCATAGGTATAAAACATATATCCGTCCAATAATCGACTATAGAGCAAACGTCTATTGCACCCTCCCCAACCATCTTGCTAAACGACTCCGAACTTGTGAGCTGTCAATCCTTAGATACTGCCAATACAAGGCTCCATACTCGCCCACCAACACAGTATATGTCAATATAGACATCGAGCCCCTTCTACCACGCCTTAATAACCTACAAGCCCGATACGTTAGTCGTACTATCGAATCGGGAGGCGAAATCGCCAAAAACACCCTTCTCACACCGTGGGTCGCCAACAGACGACCCCTCGGTAGGTACCCCCAGAGGAAGCTCCCATTTCCTCTGTTGCGCCTGCTAGCCACGGCTTACGACGACCTCCCCGACCA
The DNA here is from genome assembly GCA_963921935.1 of Galeruca laticollis. Lineage (NCBI taxonomy): Eukaryota > Metazoa > Arthropoda > Insecta > Coleoptera > Chrysomelidae > Galeruca > Galeruca laticollis. The sequence goes on along the minus strand of OY998178.1, from coordinate 190,640,856 downwards.
ATACATCGACTACCTCGACAGCTCCCCAATCTCCCTACGATAATGGTTAAAAACTCACTATTTCTTACACCATTCTAGGTCATTAATTCTCTACTCAACAACCTCCGCAACAAGTCCAAAACCATCATAATAAAATCTCAACAAATTCCAAAATCTCTCATTCCCATATTTGTTCAACACTTTGGACTAACCCTATATTTATTGCCCCCCCCCCACACCACCCACGTCGGTGTTGCAGATTTTTGCGGTTTTCCTGTACACTCTGTGAATTAATCACTAGCCAAATGGACCGACGATCGACGCACCCGCATTTTTAGATTTAAAATTGTTATTATACCACCGACCATCGAAAACATTCCCAAACCACCGAAGGAACGTCACCGCAACTTTCCACCAAATTTCAACAAAATACTAAATTCCATACACTTTTGAAAAAAGTCTCCTATACACTTTTTCACATAACAAAAATACAAAAAGTAGAAATCTTCAGTACCCCTAATACATCGCTCTTAAAATATCGGAGACATTTCAAAATCAATAAATAACATTAAATTTCATAATTTCTGACACCTAGCCAACCCAACGCACATATATATGTATCGGCAACGATACATGGTTCGTCTTGAACACTTACACTCCCATACTAGACACTTTCTGTTAAATCATCTCCGCACACTTCTGGGGTTCGCTGCTTCCAGACACCAACCCCCAATTCACCCCAACGCAGCACAACCCTCCAGTCACCTTCTGGCGAAAAGCCCACCCAACAACTCTCATTCTAGACACTTGTAAGCAAATTTTCCTAGTCACCTTTAAAATTTTTCTTACTAGACACTTTCAAACCCCAACCTAATTTCTCGGCCGAGCGCGCACCAAACCACCCAACACAGCCCTGAAGAGGAAACCTATCCTATACCAGGGCAGCAACAAGAAAAGGACATTCAACCAAGAAAACCCCAACCCACCCCAAACTCATTCACGAATCTCTCTCTCTCTCTCTCTATTAAAAAAAGAAGATAGCTCACTTCAAGTAGGCCTTAGTTACGACTAACAACACAAAGGCGCTGCCATAGCAGCGACATAACAGAACTTTTTGTTCTGTGAGTGACATAGATACTGTCATTGATCTCTGGCGGGAATATTTGAAATTTTTAAATGGCGGGAATTTTTAAAATTTCAAATTGTCGGGTATCTTCCAATTTTGTTGTACCAGTATAGTATTTTTCACGATCTAAGAAAGTGACTAGCCTCCAGTTATTATATGAGAGGCAATATAACAGATTTTCTTAGATCGTGAAAAATACTATACAAATCAACTAGCTATATTGCATATTGAGAACATTACTACTAGCAATTATATGCACCGTTTCCACCGTATTTTTGTACTGGGAATTAACTTCATTATAAACTAGGAACAAAGCGATCCATACTATTTTCAGAAAAATTTATTTGTACATTTTACATAATTTATAACTCAAAATTATAATTCAGAATATAACCATTACATTTAAATACGAATATACACAAAACTATTCTAATATTACTTCCAGATATTTATTATTTAAAAAGAATTCATATTTTTCTATGGCCCACCCAGGAGACGTAAGTTTAAGACTCGAGGCCTCATTAAGGTTCCCCATCAAAGACAGGCCTACATTTTGTGGTATCACAAACACTTATTCTGAAATTTATTTAAATGGTTCTTTAATTCACCAAGTGACGGCACAAACACTTATTTCAAAGTTAGTTGAAACAGTTTTTTAATTCGTCATGTGGCTTCACAAACAAATTCCCTTGAAATGAATCAAAGAGTTTCTTTAATTTGCCAGTGATCTGACTTAGATTAGTTTCCAGATCACTACATCAAAAACGAGATCTTTGGAGGCTCTAAAGCAACAATAATGACAACTTTTTTATGTATTTCCCTGACTAGCCACACAACAATGGGTAGAACATACTCTTACATTTACTTACCTATGGTACAATAAATATGTATTCAAAAGAGCCTTACTATTTCTAAATCAATTAACAATAATCAATATTCACTACACAGGTTGACAACATAAAAAAATGTTTCTATTCAATGATTAAAATGTACAATAAATTACCGAAGATAAAGCAAACAAAAGATTTTAATGAATACATGTCTACTAATCTGTAACTACTGTTAAAGCTTGCCAGTTTTATTCCATTTTGTTACTATCACGTTGTATTAGGATTCAGGATAAATTAAAGATTATTATTTTATTATATATCATCCGGTTACTGGAGTTTTTGTCACCTAAGTGAGTGGACACAGATATTGACGTACCTATAAATGTTTCAGAGTTAGTAAACTCAATAATATTTGTTAAATACTCTTGATTAGTCAAATTTTGTGTGTGTATATATTCAGAAAATGTTTTGATGTGTTGATCAGCTTGCATGAGATTTTTCCGTGCAATAGTACATCTTGGGATTGTCTTGTACAGTGTTACTTTTTTGTAACGTTTACATCTTCTCAGAATGTCCTCACTTGTTTTAACTATAAATAAATGAAAACAATATAATTAAACTAAGGTACAAAGCCCTACGACGTGTAACTTCATAATACCACAATATTAAATTATCATTAAAATAATGTAATTTAGTTTGCTAATAATTTTTAATGTTCTTATCACTTTGATTTTTGTACTTTTAAACCTGTAGGTGTGTTTTTTGTGTATACTATAAAATCATTGCATAAATAAATTTTTAAAATATATGCTAGTTTTATAAGGCCAGAAAAATAACAATTTATTATTACTTTGACACAATCCTGCACTATTATTTTTTGAACTTAATGTTTAAATCTTATTATTTTGTAATGGAGTGTAAGAATACATGAAAGTAAAAATTATACTAATATATCACCAAAACTTTCCACCGATTTTTCATTAGAACTTTGACTGAAATCTGGTTGTGGACCGCCACTTTCTAAAACAACAATAATAAAATGAAGTGGCTATCAAAAATAGTACGTTTATTTTTATTCTTTATCAAAAACCATTCATCTTCACAAAACACACTAAATTATTAAAATAACCTCAATTATTTCAGGAATTCTAGTATATCTAGTATATATCCAGTATTCTAGTATATATCCACTGGTAATTAGGAATTTTACATTATTTAATAATCAATCAACTACAGTATTTACCAGTTTGTCCCAAGTATAAAGTAGGTACTGCATCTCGTTTTAAATTTGTTCTGTTATTTTTGGCTTGGAATTTCCAATCCCTTAAAAAGTGGACACCACAAACTCTATAGTTCCGAATGACTTTATCTTTATCCTGGGTAAGTAAATATTCATGGTTGATGTTATTCATCCACATAAAGAAAAGCTAACAAAAAAGAAATTGTTAATTATAAGGAAATTCCTATCGGCACATATGAGGTAAAATAATGCAAAACACCTTATTCAAAACTATTTCTATTGTGAACAATGTGAAAAACAAATTTATAATGTGAAAGCTATGGGAATATATTTTTTATATACATGAGAATATTATGTTTTAATTCGAAACGTTGCGTGGACCAAAAAGTTATAAATATGCAATGCTTCATTAGCCCTACTTTTTTAGGTCTTTATAAATGAAAGATTACAAGTTTGCAATTTAACTTACCTCAAGATCTTTAGGAAAAGCATGCATTGGCTTTTCAGTGTTCATTTGATTGGTTATTTTTCTCGTTTATGAAAAAATAAAACTAACAATTATAAAAAAAAAGAACGAAGTTCCTTTCGATTAATTAGTGAAGGAATTGTAATAAAATTTTATTTTCTTTAATTTATAATAATATATACTCTCTCGACTTCGTAAACACAACAGCGTATGGGTTAGAACACGCACGGCTTGCTAAATACATACGTTCTGATATTGTAATATTAAAATATGATTTGTTTTTGAATTTATTAAAATTATGACGCGTACACTTGCTAAACACACAAAATGTGGAGATTATAAATCGTATGACTTGGTTAGCACAATAATAAAGAGAGGTTATAGTGCGTACTTGCTAAAAATACAAAAGCATTTATTATTATCTGTATATAATCTCTACTTACCCAACTCCATCAGCAATATACGGAACTTGTGCAGAAACACTGTCAGGATTCATTATTATTATTATTTTTTATTATTTATTATTTACAAAAAAACTGTATACACTCAACAAAAATAATCGTCGCGACACCACACTGTTCAATGCGAAATAGAAATGAAAATATCTGGCTTGCTTTCTATAAGAGAGAGAGAGAGACAGACAGACAGACAGAGAAACATGCGCACGCCGCACAGCTTACAATAGCAAAAAGTGTCGTGACAACTTTTCGTAAGAATTTTTTCCGTCTAGCCCCCTTTCACTTCACTTCACTTCGTTCCAAAAAGCAAAAAAAATAATTTTTCAGAAAATAAAAATTACTCCCCGGCGGGGAATCGAACCCCGGTCTTCCGCGTGACAGGCGGGGATACTGACCACTATACTACCGAGAAATATGTTTAGGAGATTTCAAAAGTATTATTCATTATACAGCAAGCAACTGAAGTATATTATTTCAATTTTTGTTGTAGAGAATCTCAACAATTAATTAACATAATAAAGACAAAAAACTATACTAAGTAATTAGTGTTTTTAAATGAAACTCAAGGTCTCTAGTTAATTCCACAATATAATACAAGTTATTGAAAATTCTAAAAAATTGACAATTGTTTCGATAAATCAATATCATCGTCAGAATGACAGAAGTTACATTTCATTTTATGCCTACCTGATGTTTAGTAGTTATATTTTTGGCTAGACCAAGAAGTAACCTAACTTGTGATTGGCTTAATTTATGTTTATAGAAAAAAAGAAGAAGATGTGATATTACAAATATTGAAGCTTAGATATTATTGGCCCTATATCTAAGCTTCAATATTTGTAATATCACATCTTCTTCTTTTTTTCTATAAACATAAATTAAGCCAATCACAAGTTAGGTTACTTCTTGGTCTAGCCAAAAATATAACTACTAAACATCAGGTAGGCATAAAATGAAATGTAACTTCTGTCATTCTGACGATGATATTGATTTATCGAAACAATTGTCAATTTTTTAGAATTTTCAATAACTTGTATTATATTGTGGAATTAACTAGAGACCTTGAGTTTCATTTAAAAACACTAATATGAGCATATTCCACGAAGTAAGGGTCGAGACAGTCAATTTCATTATACTAAGTAATATTAAAATATGATTTGTTTTTGAATTTATTAAAATTATGACGCGTACACTTGCTGAACACACAAAATGTGGAGATTATAAATCGTATGACTTGGTTGGAGAAACATGCGCACGCCGCACAGCTTACAATAGCTTCAAAAAGTGTCGTGACAACTTTTCGTAAGAATTTTTTCCGTCTAGCCTCCTTTCACAACGCGCGATAAGGAACTTCGTTCCAAAAACTTACTTTTCGCACTGGCTCATCATATTCCAATGTAGGTTTCACCACTGATTGGGGATGGGGTTAGATGGAAAGGAAGTGGTTTATTCTGTAGTCCAACCGGTTATCGAAATATAAACCTTTTTATAATAATAAGACCGTAAAATGTGAAATGTTGTTGTTTCGTCAAAACACGATTCGCTACTGATTCGAAACAAATATTCTAGTAAACGCGTGACAATTTTTATTTTAATAAATTTGTTGGCTCTACCGGATAGGCAACATTAATGCCAAAACATCCTGCGGGCCAGAAAATTGAATTTAAATTAAAAAAAAATGCATGCGAAAAAACAAAACTATATAAAACATCCTAAATGCTGGTATTTACTATCTAATCTAAAAATACTCTTACAACAAAAAAATACAAAATTAAATTATTGGAGTGGCAGTGGGCAGAGTTCTACTGCCGGACGGGAGTAGGAACTATGTGTAGTCCTTACCCCGGCTACTCCGTCTTTGCCAGGATAAACCTTCTCCACAATACCCATTGGCCATTGCAGTGGTGGCAAGTTCTCTTGCATTATGAGGACAATAGTACCTCCCTTTACAGGCATAGTTGAAGTATTCCATTTCTCGCGTTCTTGAAGAGTAGAAAGGTGTTCACTATGCCACCTCTTCCAAAAATGCGCAACAACAGACTCTAACAATTTATACCTAGAAACCGGATGAGTGCCTTCATTATAAGAATTTTCATCAAGAAACGAAAATAAAAGGGTACCATAAACAAAATGTGCTGCAGTTAAAGCAACAGGATCGTTAGGATCGTTATTCAACAAACATAAGGGGCGACTATTCAAAATAGCTTCAACTTGAGTTAATACGGTGTTAAACTCCTCGTAAGTCAAAATTTGTTCTCCGATCACTCTGGATAAATGAATTTTCATGCTTCGGATGTTAGATTCCCAAAGACCACCAAAGTGACTAGCTCGGGGAGGATTATTGATCAATTCGATTTTGTTTAAATTTAGTTCTCTCTGAAAGGCTTCACGGTATTCTAAGGAATTTAAAAATTCCTGAACTTCATTAATCCGAGCCTTGGCTTCAATAAAATTAGTTCCACAATCAGAATACAACCTTGAACAATTACCCGAGATATAAAGCGTTTAAAGGTTCCTAAACAGCATTCAGTGGATAGGGATGAAGCTAATTCTAAGTGAACAGCTTTCGTGACGGAACAAATAGAAATACAGACATAGGCCTTTTGACTTCTTACTCCACGTTTACGAAACATTGTAATGGGATAAGAACCAGTAAAGTAAGCACCAGTCGTCAAAAAAGCTTTAGTTCGATTAACTCTTTCCGAGGGTAAATCGGACATAATGGGATGTACTGGTTTAGGGTTGTTTTTAAAACAACGATTGCATAGTGTGTGGCCGCCTTCTGAGAAACATTATTACAATATTCACTCCGTGAAAGTATTTTGTGTTACTACAGTTAAAGTGACTACTGTGAGTCATTTATTGTTTATTCAAATAACATAAAATCAAATAATTTTGACTTAATCAGCATGAACTAAAAGAAAATTCGAATGTTGTGAATGAAGTATACATCAAAAACAAATTCTTATCAAAACACAGCTGACACAAAACTTTTTTACTAACATCCAAAACTAGATATAGGTGTCCATACACGGAAATATGAACGAGAATGATATTACTAATAGAGATTTGTTGGAATGTGTACAAAAGCAGATTGCAGACCTAAAATCATCAATAAATGCCACAGAAGTTAGACTAAGCTTAAAAGTTGAGAATTTATCACACAGAATAAATAATATAGGAAAGGAGAACGAGCTGTTGAGGAGTAGGGTTGAGCAGTTAGAAAGAGACAATAAGAGAAATAACATTATTGTATTTGGATTGGAAAGAAAGGAAGATAAACTGACTAATTCCGAAGTAATTGATACCCTCAATAACTTACTAAGTTTAACGTTATCCGAATCTGATTTTTATAATATCTATACACTGGGCCGTAGTAAAACGAGTCCGATTGAACTGGAGTTTCTATGCTATTTAAAGAAACAGAAGATTTTCAAAAATATCAAGAACCTAGAAGGAACTCGAATTTCTATAGTGCATGATCAAACCAAACTGCAATTAGCTGAGACCAAAATTTTAAGAACACACCTGTATCTTGCCAAACAAAACAACGAACCAAACTGCTTCATTAAGAGGAGGAAGCTTCATGTAAATGGGACTACATATCATGCATCACAACTAACAGATCCATCTGAAGAAGAAAGCACTAAAACGCACACTTCCAGCAGCGATCCTGGAACACCTGTTCACCATCAAATAATCAAAACACCAGAAATAGACGAAAAATAACGTCGAGACCGAAATCAACCAGACAAAGGAGCACTAAATCAAAAACTGGAAAAACCACACGCACCCAAAGACAAGAAGAACTTTTCAAAAGGAGCCTCAAACGGAAAACCAGATCCAAATCTCCATTACAGAACCAGGAACAATTCATCCTCAAATGTGAAGAGGGTATAACTTCATCTCTTCTCTTCACTGTTGTGTGCTCTGTTATCTTATTTGATATTTCTCTTGGGAGGGCTATGGTTAAGATCATGCTCTCTTAACAGTTAGATGCAAAGTTATACTTTTGTTATTTTTTAAAATTATCTCAAGCGATCTCATATCCTCAGTTTGTCCCTAGCTTCACAAAACTCTACCAGGTCGCACAATGGATCCTTACATTAGGGATGTGAATTGTGAACCTTTCAATACTTTAGAGTTGAAGTCAACAAATGAAATTAATAATATTAACAACAATATGAATGGTCAGAAATTCACTATTTTCCATCAAAATATATGTAGCGTAAACAAAAACCTGGATAAATTGAAAATATTTTTACATCAACTTTCATTTTCCTATGATTGCATACTTTTGAGTGAAACCTTTACTGTGCATGACTACAGCTTGTTTCAGCTTGAAAACTACGACTTACTATATAGTGAGGGTAATATAAACAAAAATGATGGAGTTATAGTTTTTATTAAAAATAAATATGAATATAAACAAAATGTGATATCTATAGGAATGTGTCGTGCCATACAAGTAATATTAAAAACGAAAAATAGTAATCAAATGGCTATAACCTCCATATATAAGCCTCCACCAGTTAATGATGATGCATTTCTCTGTGATCTCGAGACATACCTAGAAAAAGCAAGTAAATTAAAAATTACCGAGCAAATTTTAATTGGCGATATCAATATAAATTTGAAATTGGCTAGCAACAATGTTTCCAATTATTTGAATATTATGGAAGAGTACGGCTTTTGTTCTCTAATAAATAAGCCCACTAGAGTTTATGGTTTGTCTGAAAGTTGCATCGATCACATTTTTTATAGTAGCAGGAAGAACAACGTAGATAATTGCATATCGTCTGTGTATGACACATTTATAAGTGACCATAGGGGGATTTTTGCATTTATCCCATCATCTCCAACATTAAAATCCCAAAAGGAGCATACTATAAAACACGTAAACTATAACAAACTGAAACAACATGATTGGACCGAATATAAAAACCATATTGACGTAGATCAAAAGGCAACTTACTTAATAAAAACACTAAGCTCATACATTTCATCTAACAGGATTGCGACGAAAGTGAATCGTGGGTTCATGAAAAGGAAAAAATGGATTACAAAGGGTGTAATAACTTCTATTCAGAGAAGAAATAGACTCTACAGGGAACTGTCTAAAGACCCTGGAAATGTCGAAAAAAAGAGAGAGTACTTGAATTACAGGAGAATTGTCGATAGAACTATTAAGGCAGCAAAGTTAAATTATTACTCAGAGCGAATAACAGAAAGTGAAAATAGTTTGAAGCAATTGTGGACTCTGATAAAAGGTTGTAAAAATAGTAATAATAATCAAAATAAAATACAGGAAATAGTTACAGAGGATGGAGCCACGGCTAAAGAACCTATACATATATTACAAAAATTTAACCACTTTTTCACTGACGTTGGAGAAAAATTAGCAAGAGAAATGAATATTCCAACTAATCCTGTCTGCAAAAACGATCGAATTCAGATGAATACATCCTTCTTTTTAACACCTGTAACAGAGTCAGGAGTATTAAACATTGAAAAACAAAAAGGCACCAGGTATAGACAACATTACATCTGAAGCTATCAAAGAAAATGTATAAGTGATCGCTCCATATTTAGTAGATTTGATCAATTCCATTTTCGAAACAGGGAAGTGCCCAGCAGAATTTAAAAAGGCCTTAATCACTCCAATACTTAAAAAAGGGGATAAAAAATGTTTATCAAACTACAGACCTATCTCACTAATATCAGGTTAACTGCATATTTAAATAGATACAATATTTTATCACAATCTCAATTTGGTTTCCGGGAAGGACGTTCAACAAGTGATGCTATAGTTGCATTGATAAACCAAATCCACGCCTAACTGGATACAAATAATTCATCAATATGCGTGTTCCTGGATCTTGCCAAGGTATTCGACACCGTATCTCAGCTCCTGGTGGCCTTGGAGGATATAGGAATTCGCGGAGTTCCATCGAACTTATTTAAAAGTTACTTGAGCGATAAAGAACAAGCTGTTGAAATAGAAGCTTGTATTAGCCACAATAGGAGAATCAAATTTGGAGTACCTCAGGGCACAGTTCTAGGACCAACCCTATTCTTAATATATATTAATAACTTGTTTCACTTGAAAACACATCGGTTTTGCTGACGATACGGCGATATTTTACCAGGGTAATATGTAGCAAGAGCTAAAGGAAGAAATTGAGACAGATTTTAACAATATTTCTGAATGGTTTGACTGTAGGCAGCTGACGATTAATTTTCAAAAGACGTTTTTTGTCCCATTCTGTAGCTATAAAAATAGGTTACCCCAATTTACCGAGTTAAGAATAGACAAGTCAGGAAAAAAATATTAAAATTGGAGAATAGTATTAAATATCTAGGAGTAATTATAGACTCCCACCTTAGATGGGATTGACATATAAATAATATTGCAAACAATTTAAGACCACTATTATACAAAATCAAATATATGAGAACTATCTTGAAACCTGCTTATCTGAGAGTAGTGTACCACTCACTTGTTGAATCCAGAATTAACTACGCTATATTGTGCTGGGGTTCTGCATCAAAAACACACCTGAAAAAATTAGAAGTCATACAAAGAAGGTTTTCGAAAATAATTTACAAAAAAACAAATACTTACCCAACTAACTCTCTATTCTCAGAAACATCGTTATTCGATATTAGACAGACATATTTCTACAATGTCGTTATATACATTTATAAGAATAAATGAACACTACTCCAAACAATCGATCACAGTTACAACACCCGATACAAACTTAATGAAAATATAATTTATAACTTTTTACCAACCGCATACAAAAACTATTTATTAGAAACTAACTCGATAGGGCTTTTCAAATCATATATGAAATCATTTATCTTACATGTTGAGAGGTCTATTGTTCACTCCCTGATTGAGAGAGATATTTTAAATGTGTAGATTTAAGATGTAACCAAAAAAAATGAGATATAAACGTTGGAAGCAATGAAGGAATACTCAATTAGACAAAATAGTGTGATGCATCTAGTAGCAAATTGAAATAGGGATAAAATGTATTTGAAACGTGAATTAAAGAAGAGAACGCTCGCGCGCAACCTATACAGGTCTTAAGCGAGTTGTAGTATAATGTAGTAGTTTGTTCAATACCTGTTGTGATTTGTATTATGGTATCTGCTTTACCAGTTTTGTCGTAATGATTTTCTTGTTATACATACTGTTTATTGTCTTTGCTTTATATTCATATATTCTAATACGTAATTCAATTCTTGAATATTTTTAGTAGATGTAGTTTTTTTTACACCACAAACAAGTATGTACCTATACTTCCGTGGTTATTTGGTTTATTCGAATGATATTGTTTTATCTTATATGTGTATTGTTAATATTATGTATATTTTTTTCAGAATAAACTTATTATTATTATTATAACCAAACACGTTTACGCACGATAGTTCTAGCAGACAAAATCCAGTATTTTTGTCTCAAAAAAAGATAAAAGCAAATACGAACCAGTATGACAATATCTTTTATGGTAATGATCAATTAAACATGTAACAAAATTGTCCAATTTGGGTAACAAAATGGGATGCTGGGGATCATATTCTAATAAAGAATTGGTTAATCTTCCACCGACACGCATTATACCGTGTTTATCAATAAATGGTTTGAGACGGCGAATATTAGGTTTCAATAACTTTTGCTTGGCAATCGCCTTAAAAATATCTGAAAAATGTTTCGTTTGAACAGTGCGAATTAAATGGATTTCGGCTTGGTCCAAATCCTTTGTGTTGGTGGGGAAAATTCTGGGTAATAATTTTAAAAACTTGAGAACATAAACCGAGGAATCTAACATTTTATTAAAGGCGGAAAAATGATTTATAATTTTATAAAGAGGTCCTTCAATTGCCGCGATGGTTATTGTGGAAACTAACTCATGAGGCTCGTAATTGGAACCTCTATTATTACTATTAGTAATTATTTCTTGTGGTGTTTTTATAGGCCATCGCGGTATGTCGTATGACAACCAGGTAGGACCGTGAATCCAGTCCATTTTTTGCATAAATGTAGAGGGATCAAAACCACGAGAAGCGCAGTCAGCAATATTTTGATTGCCTGGCACTAAGTACCATTTTTCTGAAGGAACCAGTTTCTGGATTAAAGAGATTCTATTAGAAATAAAAGTTTTCCATCGTTTAGGATGGGAATGAATCAAATGAAGAGATATCTTTGAATCCGAAAGCGCAAAAATATTTTGAATAGCTAAACGATGAGCAAAGGTATTTCTAATATGGAATAGGATTTTAGCGAGTGAAACAGCAGAACATAACTCCAAACAAGGTAAAGTAACAGCTGATTTAGGAGCTACGCGAGGTTGAGAATATAAAAGAGTACTTTTGACCATATTGGTGGTTTCAGTTCTGGCATAAACCGCAGCGGCATAACCAGACTTACTGGCATCACAAAATCCAACTAAGGTTAAGATTAAATCTTTTACAAAAGAAATATGTCTTGGAATTTCTAGCTTCGACAAATTCGGAAGCTGCAATAAGATAGATTGCCATTGTTGACAGATTTTAGTTGGTGCAATTTCATCCCAATCATAATTTATATCCCACAGTGATTTTATCATTAGCTCGATAAGCAGAATGAAAGGCGATAAAACTCCTAAGGGATCAAAGTTTCTAGCGACAAAGGACAGCAGTCGGCTTTTAATGCAAACAGAATAATCAGCAGGAGAAAGTTTGAATATGAATTTATCTGTGGATGGATTCCATTGCAAACCTAAAATCTTTAAGGAATCACACTCAAAATTCTTAATTCCCATTAACCTGAGATTTTCTGGAATAATATTAAGTGAATGAGATGAATTGGACGCCCATTTCACTATTTGAAAACCAGCTGACGAAAATAAGGCAACAATTTGTGAGTGGGCGAGTTTAGCAGACTCTAGATCAGGAAAACTACTTATGAAATCGTCCATATACATATCATTTTGGAGGGGTTGAACAGAATCAGGGTAATTACATCCTTCATCCTCTAGAAGTTTTTTAACAACCCTTAAACTCAAATACGGTGAACATTTTACTCCAAATGACACAGTATTGAGCTGGTACACGGAAATAGGATCTTGAGGCTCGAAATGCCAAAGAATTCTCTGATACTGCCTATGTGATGGAATGATTTCAATTTGTCGATACATTTGTTTAATATCTGATGTTACTGCTATTGGAAATAATCTAAAATTCTACAGAATATCAACAGAATTATTTTGAAGTTTGCAACCATTATAAAGTACATCATTTAATGAGGTGTTTTTGTTGGTTTTCATACTGGCGTCAAACACAATACGACAAGGTGTGGAAACACTATCAGGTTTAAAGATACAGTGGTGTGTAATATAATACGAGGGGATATTGATCAAAGCAGAAGGAACAAGGGATATATGTCCTTGATTAATATAATCCTGCAAAATATCGGAATAAATTAATCTTAAATTAGGAAATTTACTCAACTTTCGTTCGAGAGACAATAAACGAGACTTGTAAAAGGAGTAAGAGTCACCCAATTGGTCAGGATCAGATTTAAATGGCAATGCTACAGAATATCGACCAGATGGGCTTCGAACAACATGATCTAAAAAGATTTTCTCACAAGCTAAATCTTCATCATTAGGTAATGGCTGAGATAGATCTTCTAGCTGTAACATTTTATTTACTAAGGATTCTAGAGTAGGAGATACATCTATAAAGGTATGGAAAGTATATTCATTTGTATTGCTTGGTAATGGCTGGACATAACCAGTAACTACGTAACCAAAGGAGGTTCCAATTGCAGTCGGGGATCCATCTTGTCCTGAAATTTCATCATTTTTTATTAAATCTGCAAAAATGACTGCTCCCAAAATACCATCTATCTTACTAGGAGTGTGAAAAGAAGGATCAGCTAAAGGCAAATTTTTCAAATAGTCCAAATTACGAATATCTATAGGAAATTCTGGCAATGTATTGGTAATCTCATCTACAATCAAAGCTTCTAATGGGATTTTTAATTTTGTATCAAAAGTTGGAGAAATTGTAAAGTTGGTTTTACCCTTTAAGGTGTTCATATTTCGCCCTACACCTAATACCTTAGAATTAAATTTTTGGAAATTTAATCCCAATCTCTGACAACGATCCAGAGTAAGTAAATTAGGCATAGAGCCACTATCTAACAAAAATCTAACCTTATCTATTTTATTCCATATGTTTTCAACATTGACAACTATGGTACTCAAAACTACAAACTGAGATTTGTTATGCATACCATCAAAATGGGCTGTATTGCAAGCATTTTGCGAGCTGCTAGAGGGTGTGGACTGTACTTTATTATTATCATAGACATTTGAATTTCCTTTATTACTATTATCGGTTTTATGTAACAGACTGTGATGTCTCTGTTGACACAATGTGCAATTAAATCGTGAAGGACAAGCACTAACTTTATGTTTATTTGAAAAACATTAATACACAAGTTGTAATCCTTTATAAAACTAAATTTTTGATCAAACGGCCAACTTTTAAAAACAGAACAGTCTTTTAGGTAATGTTGTTGATGTATACAAACAATACAATTTGATTGAACAGGGATGGAGTTATTGGCCATACAGGTCTTTGGATTTCTATTAAAATTATTAGATTTAGAATGTTGGTAGCTTGAGCTAGAAATTGGTTTAATCTTATCAATTCCACTAATATTCCTACTTCGTTGGCGAACAAATTCAATCAGATCATCGTATTGTGGTATAGTACTTTGAGGAGTAACCAAATCAAAATCATCAATGTTTTGTTTGGGTAATTTTAAAAGAGCAGTATAAGTAAGTATATAATTACATAAATCATTTAATCTTAAACGTTTTAAGGCAGTTACAGCGGTATCAAAAGTTTCTAAAAATGATAGTAAATTATTTGGACTTCCATTAGGCAATGAGTGGAAATTAAAATTTTTATCTAAATACAAATCGGCAAGAAATTTTTTATCATTGTAGGTATCTTCTAATAACTTCCATATCGAATCATAATTATTAGGGGTAACTTCAAATGCATTGCAGGTTATTAAAGCCTTTCCAGATAGGCTTCCTAATAAATATTGCAATTTCTCTGCTTTAGAAAATTCCACCTTACCATGTACTAAATATTTAAAGTTTTCATAAAATAAAAGCCAAACGGAAATACGCACCCTTGAATCGGTGGCGGCATTAGAAGTTACTACAGGATTTTGAGTCGGTGTAGACTAAAATTGATATAATACTTTAACAGAACAATTATATGAAAAGATTATTCATATTAAACAGTTTCCAATTAACTTTATGTTAGGTATTATGCGAAAATCGGTGTACAGACACATTAAGTATATAATGTCTTAGCTAAGAATGGATACATTTTACACGACTTTGAGTAGTAGCAGCCAACTATGGTATTTTACGGTCTATAGAATTCTCATGACAAATAATTATGTAGGTTCGAATCAGTAGCTAACCCTGACGATTAATGTAATTTTAACCAAATTTGAATTATCTAGGGTCGAAGTGCCAAAAATTATGATTGGTTATTTTTCTCCAATATGAAAAAATAAAACTAACAATTATAAAAAAAACTTACTTTTCGCGCTGGCTCATCATATTCCAATGTAGGTTTCACCACTGATTGAGGATGAGGTTAGATGTAAAGGAAGTGGTTTATGCTATAGTCCAACCGGTTGTCGAAATATAAACCTTTTTATATTAATTAGACCGTGAAATGTAAAATGTTGTTGTTTCGTCAAAACACGATTCGCTACTGATTCGAAACAAATATTCTAGTAAACGCATGACAATTCATATTTTAATGAATTTGTTGGCTCTACCGGATAGGCAACATTAATGCCAAAACACCATTATTAAAATGAAATAAGAATCAAATATAATTTCCATAATATTCAAAAAAAATAAGAATGATGAAATCGAAAACACGAAATGACGAATATTCAATGCTTTGAAATTCAAACAATCAAACATGAAAGACGATTTATCTATTAAGTTGACGTTAAATATTGGTTAAGATCGACACGGAACCAACGTGATATCGAAAACAGCAGATTTTACCAACAATAAAATATAATTTATTACCAGCTGCGGAACAGCAGCGCCTAGTTGTTGTTAGTCAGAACTAAAAAGTGAACAGCCCCTGCTGACGTATACTGAATCCAGCTCTAATCCCGTCCTATTTCTTAAGGCAAACTTTGTCAGTTGATTTATTTGAACTGACAACGAATATCTAAACGCGATCAACTTTATCCGTTACATAATTGATTAGATTGCACAACAGCACCAAAGTGGTGTTGTATGCAATCCTTGCTTGTATCTAGTATCTATTTTACTATCAACTATGTCAGTCTAGGAGTCAGAGGTAAAACGTTTGCATTTTGGTAAACACTTACTTAGATTGAACCAGTAATTAAAAATATTTCGAAAATCAACTTTTGCT
Source organism: Galeruca laticollis (assembly GCA_963921935.1). Classification (NCBI taxonomy): domain Eukaryota; kingdom Metazoa; phylum Arthropoda; class Insecta; order Coleoptera; family Chrysomelidae; genus Galeruca; species Galeruca laticollis. Next base: position 190,624,268 of record OY998178.1, on the reverse strand, counting down.
TACCCAAGCTGGTCGCACTTTTCTTATATGTTGAAGAAAAGGATTTAAAAATATATTTTTAATGGTTTTGGTTTATCATTTTGACACAAACTTATACGAATATATTTAAAAATAAACGTCGGAATATGGGCCCATTTTTGTATCAAAAGCTAACGTCGTAATACGTCGAAATAAGGATTTTCTACAATTTTATTCAAATTAATTTCTAAAACCTATATGAATTGCAATCAGGTAAAAAATATTTGTAAATTGTGAATTAGGCCTTAGTATATCTAGGAGCAAAATATGTCTTATAGATTTCTCACTGGAAAACTAAGTTTTTCTTTTTAGAGAGGGTGTCCCAAAAATAGTTTATTTTAAATTATAGCAATCTTTAATGTTTCAATTAAACCAAAAACATTCTTATAAAGTGATAACACTTTCAATTTAAGTGAAAAGTATGTTCAAGATTTTATTTCAATTCATTTTGTTTAAAAATATTTATACCAATCTCGAAGAATCTTAATTAAAAAGTACTTCGGCATAAGGATCCGCTTTTTATAGTCCAGGAGGTAATTGCGCCTTAAATTGACTCATGCATCTATGTTACTGACATAAGTAGACCATTTTTCAATTTCCAGCAAAATGGCACCTACAGTTATAATTGAAGCTAAAAATAAACGAAAAAACAAGTATTCAGAAGCCGCGGTTAAACAAGCTCTTGAAGAAATGAAACGAGGTATGTCTGTTTATAAAGCTTCCCAAATTTACGGCATACCACAGACAACATTAAAGGACAAGAACAAGCAAACAGATATTTCCAGGATAAGTGGAAAACCGCCTATCTTAACAGCTGAAGAAGAGAAGCTAGTAGTTGATTGGATCCATTTTCTGGGAGATGCTGTGTTTCCAGTGTATAGAGCTCAAGTATTTGACGTACTATCCACATTAATTAAAAACCTAAATCAACTTAATCCTTTTAAAGATGGGAGACCAGGAAGACAAGAATTTTCAAAACGAAACCAAGATGCGTCTTGCCGAATAGCACAAAACCTTACTTCAAGCCGAGATGGAATAACTGAGAAGGCCATTAGGACTTGGTTTGTGAAAGTGCAACAATATTTTGTAAAACATGAAATAACGGAAGTTTTAGAAGACCGCAGTAGAATCTATAACTGTGATGAGACCGCATTTTTTTTACTCCTTCAGAAAAACAAGTGCTAGTGAAAAAAGGTTCAAAGACTGTCTATAACGGAGTCTTAAATGATGATAACGAATGCCTCACAGTTTTAGCCGAACAGTCAGGTTGCTCCGTCGTTGGTCATTTTTACAAATAAGTCCCGGATGCCAAAAAATATCCCTCAATCCATTCCAACCGGTTGGGATTGTGGCTATTCCGAGAGTGGTTGAATGAATGCGGAAGCTTTCTTTGAATATGTAACCAACGTTGTCTTTAACTTGTTAACTAAAAACAACATCACACTGTCCGTCGCACTTTTCCTTGATGGCCACACCAGCCATATTTCATCAGGATTAAGTGAGATCTACAAAGCAAATGGTAATAGTAAAAAAAGGGACCAAACAAGTAGGATCAATAGCATCTCAAGAGCGTGGAATACTTGTTACGCTGTGTGTGGCTGTAAACGCCGCTGGTAACGCAATTCCGCCAATGTTTACATTTCACTTGTGACATTTACAGTTTTTTTGTATTAGAGATGGATCTATTGGATGCATCGATGCAGGAAACAAATTTGGATGGATGCAAGGTAGTGAGTTTCTTGACTCTATGAAACACTTTGTGAAACACGGTTGGTTAAGCGAGACTTATGAAGATCTAATTGTATTGGACATACATTCATCACATGTATCAATTCCTTTGATAAATAATAGCAGATCCAATTATAAAACATAACTGTCGTTTCCCCTCACAACTTTCACCGACTCCAACCACTAGATCCAAAAGTATCTGAGTATATAGTCCTTTTAAGAACTATTTCAACAAATCTGAAGATCAATGGATGAAGAAAAATCCAGAAAAGCGTATGACAATATATGATTTACCTTCAATTATTAGAAGTATCACTCCCTTTGGCCACTACGCTATCAAATATTCTAACTGTTATCACTTGCACCCGTATTTATGTTATCGACAGATCAAGAGATAACTATCGGTCGGTGATGGACAGTGATGTATCTAATATTGAAAGTGAATACTGAACACAATCACCAACAGTTGAACATTAAACATGCCAATTTAATTGAGAGTCGAGCAGGACCACTGACAGCCAGAGATATGACTCTTCGCCACAACCGGGACCATCGATAGCCAGAGACACTACTCTTTCGCCACGATCATAACCGACAGCATTTATCACCCCTCATTTCTGAAACCATTCCCTACAGCAGATCACTCTAAATCCAGGAAAGGGTAACGAATGAAACGTAAAACCGCACATTGATCGAGACGACAGAGTAAATCTTAATTGAAAAACAAAGTTTAAAGAATAAACTTCCAGTAAAACGCAAAATTGGTCATGATAACGTACAAAAATCAGGAGATTTATAAACTGATGAAATTGGGAACAAAAATTTGGAAACAGTTAACAAAAAGCGAGTAGAAAAATACTCTGCATGATCTTCTGATGATGACACCTTTTGTTTAGTTTATTGTGGACCATATTTTGTGAGCACAGAAGATTGGATACAATGCGGAACACGGGAAGACACATTCAAACTGCACAGACACAAACCCATTTTAGTTTTGCTTAAACTGTAACTCTAAGGATTAATAAAAATATAAATATATGTAGGTAATTTCGACGGTTATATTAACAACTTTTTTTATTTTACGTAAAAAATAAATTTAACTTCATGTGAAATGTTATTTATGCCCTTGTTACTATTGACACCAGATAGGTGACAGTTGTAGCAGTTGACGAGGCCTCCTAAATAGTGGTTTGCATGAGACCAACGAGACGAAATTTTCATAAAGTCTTGTCTCGTCTCGACGATGAAATCTCGTCCCGTAACTTCATCTTGTCCTGCTTCTCATACGAGAGTTTCGTTAAACTATCAAATTCTTGTCATGCATAATTTTATTGTCTCGATGCAGCAAGAAAAATTTAAATACTTTCCATAATGTAAGAGTCCGAAGAGAAAATTAAAATTGTTGGGTGATAACATCATGTATTTGAGAAGAATGCATCTGAACACGATAAAAACTTTATTTTAGAAATGAAATAAGTATAAAAACGGTAACAAACGATTTTGGATGTAAAAAAGGTTTGAATTTCGTGCAGAATTTTAATTTCTAAAATCATAGCAAAGCGCTTACGACTATAACGTCATCCTCAGTGCGTACCTGTAAGTAAGTAACATTGAATTGAATTTACGAAATTTTGATGAAGAGAACTTTGAAAATTGAAAAAATTACTTACTCGTCAGATGTACAAGAGCCAGACCATAAACATATCATGTGTCTAGAGGAACATGATTAACTTGAGTGTTGAGACAAAGGTCATTATTCAGTAATTCCCTGTTAATAAGTAAATATTCAAGAAAATCTAATCTATTGTAATTATTGGAACTCACCTCCTGTATAATTTTTGAATTCCTATTTGGACTAAAGTTGTGGTTATTAAACCTTGAATGCTGACGAAAAGCTGACATTTTTGTTGGGATTTAACTGTTCGTTTATACGGACTTTCAATGGTCTGCAAGTTCTTCCAATGTGGGCCGCATCACAATCATCACAATTTAACCTGCATATGCCACCCTTTGAAAGTTTATCAATTCTATCTTTTGTGTTGACCAGGTATCTGTTGAGGCTGTGGTTGGTTGTGAGAGAAATGTTAATGTTATCTATGTTGCTTTTATTGCAACCAGCTATTTTATTAGAAATATTGTCATTTAAGAAAGGAAGTGGAACAAATTGTGCTATTGAATCTACTATAGGGTAGGCTGCATTAAGTTCTTTTTTGTTTTTGATTTTTGGGATCAAACTTTTAATAATATTCGGGTTATAATTATTATTTGAAGCTATTTGTTTGATGATACTCAATTCATTCTGATAATCAACTGCAGAAAGGGGCACATTCAAAAGTCTATGAATGTAACAATTGAAGGCTGCGATTTTGTGTTGATGAGGATGATTGGATAAGCTGGGTATAACGTGATCGGTTTGTGTGGGTTTTCTAAATGTGTTAAACTCTAAAAGATTGTTAGTTTTATGGATTGTGAAGTATGAGAAATTTAATTTATTATTTGATTCTAATTGAAGTGTGAATTTGATACTTGGGTGAACTTGGTTTATTAATGAATTATTAAAATAGAAAGATAAATTTGACTAATTTGTCTTTATCAATTTTCAAAACACAGATCATTGTTTTTCTATGTCATGTTGTATGCCAAACTTCATTGTCAGCTTATGACACAATGTCAATTTTCATTTATTTATTTAGTTATAGAATGGACTAAGTTTTAGCAGACATGTGTTGCGCCTTTTAAAACTTTTATCCAGGTTAATCCTGGGATAAGGATATTTTAAAATGTTGTTCATATGATGTCCCTTTTTTAAATATTTACATGTTCCTCTAGACACATGGTATGTTTATGGTCTGGCTCTTGTACATCTGACGAGTAAGTAATTTTTCCAATTTTCAAAGTTCTCTTCATCAAAATTTCGTAAATTCAATTCAATGTTACTTACTCACAGGTACGCACTGAGGATGACGTTATAGTCGAAAGCGTTTTGCTATGATTTTATAAATTAAAATTCTGCACGAAATACAAACCTTTTTTTCATCCAATTACATTGGAACGTCACATAGTTTGACAATTTTCACAAATGATTTTGTTTTCCACCCAGTCGTTTAGGCATAACAAACATCGAGCAGATTCATTATTTAGGAGATTTCCATCTTTCTTATAGTTAACGTGATAATATTCTTTCCGCCTGGACTAAAGTAGCCGGTGTGCTCAAGAGATATTGTGCCATTGAATTTAGAATGGAAAATTCAGAAGCATGGATTTATTTTACTCCACAGCAATATATCAGTGTCTTTTTTTACACCGAGGCATAGAATAATATTTTTGAAGCTTTTACATCCATTCTACTTCGGGAGGCGTAAGATTTACTGCATGCAAAAAATCAAAATCAATTACAAAATCCGACTTTTCCGGTCCAGAATTTTCTTCTTCCTCCACTGCCGTTTTCTCTTGAACGATGTACTTCTGACTGATAGCTTGGTTTATATGTTGAACCGAAGTATCTTTTAATGCTTGGCCCTATCTTGTCACATCAATGACTCCAAAATTATGCCGCGAAAGAAGAACTGAAACTGCAGCAAGAATCCAATTAGTTTTACGATAATTCTCTAATACAGGGGTCTCCAAACTACGGCCCGCGGGCCAAATCCGGCCCGCCACTGTCATCTATCCGGCCCGCGACAGCTTTAGACTAGTGTCATCAATCTGGCCCACGACAGCCAATGTTTTACTGTTGTTACTATTGCTATGATAAGTTGAATGGAAAAGAATGAAAACACAGAATGATAATTACTCGGTTTTATTTACTTGCAAGGTATAACTTTACGACAGAAATTATGACGCAGAAAAATGAACTTAAGTATTTTAAGCTTAAGCATATTAATAACTAACGAATAATTAAATTAAAATAAATCCCACTAATAAAACAAAAAAAACACTAATGAGATTTATGTAATTGTGATTTTCCATCGACATTTGTTTGTAGTTGTGGATTGATTTTACTTGTAACAATTATTAAAAGAAATTTAAGATACTCATCGGTTAATTTAGATCTGTAAACATTTTTTGTGTTGTTCAATTTGGAAAATGTTCTCTCACACAAGTACGTAGTACCAAAAACAGAAAACAACCCATGAGCAAATTTAAGCAAATTATCAAATTGTGCCAGTGGAAGACTCTTATAAAATTCCAACAAAGATGAATTTTGATATTTCTACTTAAACATATCACTGCACTGTAAATCAATAATTTCCATATGGACATCTGGAGCCAGGGTTCCAATGTCAGAATCAAAGGGATTTTGAAACAGCATAATTTCATTCACAATGACATCAAAATCTGAGAAACAAGTATCGAAATTTATCTTTAAAGCACTCGAAGTTTCGACTGCAAAATCGATTGGAAATTTAGTCTCTGTAGTGTGGCTGAATTTTTCACATGTTTTAAAACGGGTGAAATATTTTTTACGTAACTGCGATTGAAATCGTATTATTTTCTGCCTGAACGATTTGATATTGGTGTATAAATCAGGAAAAAGCTGATTTTCTCCTTGCAATCTCGAATTCAGTTCGTTCATAGAATGCTAATTTCCACAGCCATTCACTATTTCCTAATTCGGCACAAGGGCGATGCTTCTCATTCAAGAAAACTTCGATCTCTGCTCGAATTTCAAAAAAGGACTTTTCCGCAACTAAGCCAGCGTACGACAGTATGATATGGCGAATCATTTTCTCCGTTCTCTTCAATAGACTCGCGGAATTGTCGGTGACTCAGCCCTGTGGATCTGATAAATTTAACAATTGGTATGACTGGTCTTAGAACTTCAGACAAACCCAAACCTTTTCCGCACAAGAACTGTTGAGGAATGATACAATGTAATACTAATGGTTTTGAACCACCATCATTTTCTACAGCATTTGACACAAGTGCGACCACTCCTTTATTCTACCACACATATTTTTGCCTCCATCAGTGATGATAGATTTCATGTTTATCCAGCGAAGGTTTTTTTTCTTATAAATGGCATTTTCAACTCCCTTAAAAATATCTGCCCCAGTTGTTGTGCCGTGAATACTATAAATATAAAGAAGTTCTTCATACACTTCATAGATATTATCGACTCCACGAATAAAAATTAACACCTGAGCAGTATCTGACACATCCGTTGACTCATCAAAGGCTAGAGAAAGCCACTCAAGATGTCCATTTTTGTCAGACCGTTGAGATGATATATTTTATGCGATGCCTTGCACCCTCCGAGCCACGGTGTTTGCTGACAAACTGACACATTTGAATAAATTTACTTTTTCGGGGCATATTTCTTCAGCTACTGCAATCAAGCATTCTTTTATTATTTTTCCATCGGTAAATGGTTTTCCACGTTTTGCAATTTCAAGAACCACACAAAAGCTGGCGCGAGTTGCAGACTCTTGCTCAGTATTTGCTTTGGTAAACAAAGATTGCTGCGATTTCAGTCCGCACTTCAAAGCTTCAAATTTTTCCGTTCACAATATTCCTGTATATTTAGAGTAACGTTGAGGATGTTCCGATTCATAGTGACGTTCAATGTAATATTCTTTGAGAACAGCTATGGTTTCATTACAAATTAAACATAGCGCCTTATTACTGCACTCAATCACAAAATACTGAAAGTTCCATTTATCTTGGAACGTTCTTCATTCACTGTTTATTTTTCGCCTCTTTTCCATACCAATAAATCACACATAAAAACAAGTCTAATCAAAATACTGTTATTACTTTATTTCACAATAGGCAACTTCGCTTCCTTCGCCTTTCCCGCACAAACTGACTCGCAATGGCGCCGATAGTCTTTTTATCTATGCAATTACTGCCATCTAGAAATGATCGGAAAGACCAGCCAGAACCAGAACTTTCTCGAACCAATGCGGAAATTCCCAAATATGCCACCAGTTAGTGGGTAGCTGAAATAGATAGTACCTAGAACAGTACATAGTATCACTATTCGAAACTAGATGTCGTTACGTGTCACAATACACAATCAATAGTAAGTGAAATGTATTAAAAGCCTATGTTTGCTTAGGTGGGCAGAAAAATTAAAATTGTTATGGCCCTTGCAAACATACCGAAAAAGTTATTATGGCCCCCAGGCTTCAGACTTTGGAGACCCCTGCTCTAATATTTTGTTCCTCTCAGCCTAAAAACTAACAATACGGTGTTCTTCGACAGCGGTTCGATCTGCCTTTCGGTCTCATTCAAATATTTTGACTCAATATTATTTATTAGTATTGTTACGGAATCACTCACTGGAGTAATCCCAGAAGCGGACCATGTATAATAAGATATATAAAAGTTAAAATTTGTTGGAAGCGCTCGTATTTCAGAGATGGACTATTTTTTTGTGTGATGGTTCATAGATGCATTTCTGAGACGGTCGGTTGTTTATTGGCAGCCGTAATCTAGAAATTTCGGGAATCCGGATGCTCTAGAAAGGGTTCTATTATATAAGCAGTTAACTGCGCACCATGAGTGCTGTCTATATTTTAATCAAATAGTGAGCAGAATAAGTGAAGTGAAGTGAAGTGATTTGTCTTTAATACGAATAGTGAACAGTGTATTCAATCGGAAAAGCTAAATATGGAGTCACTACAGAACAACGACAAGATTTGTTCACGCTGCCGGAAGAGCATTCACTGGCACACAATATATTCAAAAAAAGTTTGGGCAATTAGAAGAAATTGAAAATTAGACTTCAGCCCCTACCAAGACACTGAGACTCAAATACAATTCGCGGCACGTCTTCTACCTGGTCACCAAAAACGAATTTGATGATCGATCCACCTAACATGATGTGTAGGAAGCGCTTTGAATCCTTCGAGATCATGTGTTGGAATCCAACGGGCAGAAGCTGGCTATACCGAAGATAGAGAGCAATCAGTTGGATTGGCGAGTCATCAGGAACATAGTGCACGTAATCTTCCAAGACACCGGTGTCTACATATTAATTTGCACCTATACCCCCGTTATGGGTCCAGTTGCCGATTTAAACATCCAGTGCCGGCTTCACAGATGTACCAGGCGCAACTTCATTTTAAGGAGGGAGTAATGTTACGAAATCGGACACTAGAGAAGTCCCTGAATCCGACCATCTCTAATAAGATATCTTAAAGTTAAAGTTATGGGAACAGCGCACGTATTCCTGGGAAATAATTTTTTGTGTGATTGTTTTATAAAGGCATTTCTAAGAAAGTCGATTGTTTGTTGGGATCCACAATCTACAAATTTCAGGAATCCGAATGTTCCCGAAACGATTTTAATAGGGCATAGGAGGGTAAGATGACGATGGTAAGATTAAAAAAATCATAAAACTGTTATTTTACGTCTAACGAAATAGTAAATTACAAGGTCATTGGCTAATATTGGTATTTTACATATTAAATTTAGATTCGTTAAGGGTTAATATTTGGACTAAAATCTATCTATCTACGTTATATTCGTCATCTTATCCTGCATGGTGGGTAAGATGACGAAATGTGGCGGGTAAAATGACGAGGTACCTATTCTAAAGAAAAAAGGTTGGAATACCAGAAAGTAAACAAATAAGAGTACAATACAATTATTTTGAAAAGAATGCAATGCATACACCAATCACAAGTCCATTGTTTTACCTTTTCTTCTCGGTTATCCATAACAGTGCATTCAGCTTGAGCCCACTCCTTACACCTATTACAGCAACAACATATCTCATCTTTTCCCCTTTCACTGCAGATAATGCAATTCCTTTCATCCTCTGAATCATGATCAGTGTCAGCATAATCAATATCTATTGACGAGCTAGAAGATTCGTCAAACTTTAGTTTTTTCTTGATTGTTTTTTCTTTAGTTTTATCCACTGTTGGTTTTTTGTTTTATGGTAGAGTCTTTGCTTCTATTTTGTCTTTCACTTTTCTTCTGCTCTCGTATTCTCCTTTTCCTCTCCTTTTCTATTTTTTCAGCTTTCTTTTCTTCCAAGAGCTTTACAACTGATGTACTGGAAATAACGAGAGACGGCAATTTTTTTCTGGTTCGTTTTGATTTTACTTTAGCTACAGGTAACTTAGGTTGACCCTTATTCAATATACAATCTGATCCATGAGGAGGTGTACGAGCAGCTATATCTGATGTAGATGAACCTGCCGTAGCTGGAATAGGAATTTCTGAAATCTCGTTAGACATCTGATCAAATTCTTCAAGTCTCAATTCTTTGAAAGCAGACTGTGAGGACATTTCTGGAATATCTGGTATTTTTTAAGCTCTGCATGTTCCAAAGCGGATGTAGTAGGAACTTTAGTTGCAATAGGTTTATCTCGATCTGTTGTCAAAGAGGCCCCAAAATCTAGTGTGTCAAACACCTAGCTATCAATAGGATATATGCCAGTGGTGGCTCTGAAGCCACTCAGAGCATTTGAAACAGTTGCAGCTTTTAGGTATGCTTTTCCAAACAGGTTTGAAATATCATATAATGTTATAAGACGACCTGGATTACGTGTCAAAAAATCTTCACACGCTCATGAATACGCTGTTTTGAGAGGTCCGAATATGGACACATCTAGCGGTTGCATACGATGACTAGTATGCGGGGGAAAACCAAGTAGAGTAATGTTATTTTCCCGACACAGTTCAAATGCTTCCAAACAAACCTGACTGGTATAATTATCCATTAATATTAACACGGAATTTTGTTCGTTTGGACGAGTCTATTGAATAAAATGTTTTAAATATTTTACAAAATTTTCAGATGTCATCCATTCAGAAGGATGAGCAACTGCCATGTTTCCTTCGGGCGCTCCATGTTTAAGAGCTGGTTGCGTCTTTGCTCTTGGAAATATAAGGAACGGTGGTATAAAGTTTCCAATAACATTCATGCCACAAAGAGCAATAACGTTAACTCCTCTTTCTGCTGAAGAAATCTTACCCGCTCGATGATTGCCTCTTGGAGTTAATACTTTGAGATCCTTGGTAGGTACTGAGGAAAACCCGGTCTCATCTATATTATAAATCTGGGTACCAGAATATGAACATTTTTGATGAAGTTCTTTGTACAACTTGAAGAACGCTTTTACGTTAACTTTATTAAAAGCCATTAATCTAGCAGCAGAAGTTGCTTCTGGTTTACGGAGTGATAGATTGAATTTCTTCATAAATGCTTATGTAAAGTATTTTCCAGCCATTTTATTAGTAGTGTTAAATCTACCGGCAACTCCACAGTGAACAGCAAAATCGAATGAAATTTTTCTAAACTGATATCTGGTTAAATCAAATGCCCGTTTATCTATATCTAAGACGAATTTTTTCAGTTAGTTAAAAAACTGAAATATATGGGATACACGAGTGTTAACCTCATCAGGATATTTTTTAGCATATCTTCTTAAAGTACCTTCTGGAATATTATATGCTTTTGAGGCTGCATTAACACAAACTGTTGTTTTTTTACTTCAATCAGTGCCCTTTTTATGTTATCTTTCGACCATGATTGCCTGTTAGTTTTTCGTATGTATATTTCACCCATATTCATTTAAACCTGGAATTAAAAACATGACCTAGTAGTAATTTTTAGTTATGTCGGGGAAGATGACGAACAATCCGTCATCTTATCCGCAAGTGCCATTTTTATTTTTAAAAATCATAGAGTCAAATTCATTATCTAAGACAAATGTTGTTTATGATTAAATTATTCGCAAAAGATATTAGTTTTTAAAAAAAATTTAACAGTTAACAAATACAAACAGTCGTAAAAACTGTTTTTTCGGACGCACAAATATTATTCGTTGCACCCAGGTACGTATCGTGGTATACCTAGCGTTCAGAGTCAACAATTTAATATTTAAACAGAATATTTCAAAATTTTATACTCGAAAAGTGTAATAATGATTAATTACCGCCAGAAATAGGAAAAAAACCATACTTAAAAAATTCGTGAAATTTTGACTGTTAATCGTGAATGGAAAATGTATAAATGTATAAAATTAATAAGGAAAATGACTGTTACGAGTGATTCTCCTTCCTCAGAACAGCAATCAAAGTCGACGCTTCAAAATGTTCCAGCCCTCCTGGTTACTGGTTCAGGTGAGCTGTCTAGCTGATTTCGCAATCTTCAATCAGAGGATAAAATCCAAAATAAACCCGCCCCCCCTAGATAACGAGTTCTTCTGACATGGTCGTCAATCGAGATACCCACGTCTTTGGTGAAATTTCAAAATATCGGACGTAATGGCTACCAGAGCAAACAAAAATTTTAATCGTAACTAGTCAGCGTTTGCTTCAACGACCATGGAGAAGTGACTCGCTCCTCAACGAAATGGTCTGTCATAAATTTCCGTCGGCAGGAATGCAAAACTTATATTATCGACGGGCGGGCGATTTTTCGCTTTACAATATGATTGTGTATAAATTGGAGGTTCATTTTTAAGTTTGATTTTATGTTTTATAAATGAAAGAAGTACCCTCACAATAAAAGATATTCCTAGATTGATTTTTTAATAGCGTTTTTCTCACCCGCCTCACAGTCTTATATTTTTTAAATTATTGTTCAGCAATCCATCCAGTTAACGTGGACTAAATATATTGGTTTTATATCGAACGGTTCTGAAATTTTTAGCTGCACATAATTTTTATTGATATCAGTAGTAGTAGTTATATCATAATTATCACGAACGTTGACTAAAGCTTTGGGCATTTCAATACCATTGCCTAAACTTTGATATTCCAAAATACCTATCCCATTGCTTTGGATTACAGGTACTTCTACAGCATGTTTTATTCTACCTGGTATACGATAGTTTTTTATTGATTGGCATTGTTTTTTTAATTATTATCGGGATGAAAAATAATAGGAACAGTTACGTAAGGGCTCCCTTGTGTTAACATTTATAGTTGCTTTTAATTGTTCGAGGAAACCTACTCCTATTATTCCTTAAAAATTCTCGCCAAACTTAAAAAGAGAAATTATGATATTGTTTCACTTTAAAAATACTAAAAACTGGTATATTAGATATTTCGTCTGGAAAAGAATCACTTTGCGCCGTTTGTATATTAAATTTCTGTTTGAAAATGAATCATTTATAATAATTATGTGCTAAATCAGGGTTTATTAAATTTTTGTACTACCGCTACCGATGTCTATCAAGAATATAGCAATCATTTCGGAACTTATAATAGACGGCAGATTTGTTCTCAATGCATTTAATTATATTCGACGGTGGGAGGTCGACGCCAGACAGAAATTTACATCATCATTTTTTCCTATGTTCGCACATGTTTCCATGTACATATTATCTTGTTTATAAGCAATAACATTGTTTTCTTGTAAGTTGTTATCCTGATAGGGCAGTGATCCGCAACCTTTCCTCATCTGAGGCACACCAAACTGCTCCCTAGAATTTCGTGGCACACCAAAATCTAAAATATATTTATAGCAGTGGCGTAGCTAGGTCGGGGGTCAGTTCACTCCATGTATACTAATTATTTATGGATGTCCAAACTACCTTAGTTTTTTTTATTGTTTTAAAATGTGAAGAAGCCCGTTTCAGATTTGGGGCATCAAAATTTTCACTCAGGACATAATACATATTTTTTTTTATTTTTTTTTATTATTCAGATAGAATGAAAAATACAAATAGGTACATACATGAGAACTATACTAAATACTAGGTAGGACAGGTAGGTATACTAAATTTACTTCTGTTGACACGTCAATAGTAATAAATATTTTGACATGATGATGACTGATTAATGTGATACCTGCGCTTGCTTCGTTGAACACAAAAGTTTTATATTCGGCTCAATTTTAGACAGCGCATTTCTTATTTCTTGGTCAAGATCTTTTAAGCATGACCGTTTATCATTTTTAATTAATACAAGCGTTGAAAAACTTTGCTCACATAAATATGTTGTGGAAAACGGAAGTAGTGTGAAGATGGCCTTGTCGGAGATGCGTGGATATTCTGTCTTGATGGAAATCCAGAAAACATCTAACGGAACTTCGTCGAATTTAAGTTTTAGGGTCATATCATTACTTAATTCTGTGAACTCCTCTCGAGTTTGCAATGGCAGTGCTTCCGTGGAACTTATTGCATTGGTTGCGAAAGGATTTCGAATCCAATTGTATTGTTCCGTGTTGATAGAATGGAAATAGTATTCAAATTTTTGTTGAAGCATACTTAAATGTTGTTGGGCCAAATCCACAATCAACTGCTTGTTTTCGATCGTACTGTGGTTGGTCCTGTGATACATTTCTAGACATCCTTTTTGCAACTGTTCCTGCCAAAGTTCAAGTTTCTTTTTGAACCCTTGTAATTTATCGGAGCACGTCAATATATTTTCATTCCGTCCTTGCATTTTTTTATTAAGTTCATTCAGATGTTCGAATATATCAGCCATGTATGCAAGTTTGGCTATCCAGTATTCATCATGAAGGTGCTGGCATAGATCGTACATATCTTGACTTGAAAGAAACTCACGCACTTCGTAGCGAAGTTCAAACAGTCGAGCTAAAACTTTTCCCCGGGATAACCAACGAACTTCTGTATAAAACAGTAAGGATTCATGTTCGCTTCCCATTTCTTCACAGAGTATTCCAAAGATTCGCGAATTTAAGGCTCTCGATTTAATTATGTTTATGATCTTAATACATTCATTCATTGTGATCGAAAGCTGTTCGGGCAAATTTTTGACCATCAATGCTTCTCGATGTATGCAGCAATGTGTAATTTGTATTGACGGATTTTTTTGTTTCACACAAGATACAAAACCTTTCTTACTGCCCATCATTGCAGCAGCACCATCTGTACAAATAGCAACGCAATTGGTCCACTGAATATTATTTATTTTAAAAAAATTATCAGTTACTTGGAAAATTTGTTCACCGGTAGTTCTCTCTGGAACCTCCTTACAAAATAAATAATGTTCTTTAATAGAGTCCTCGTCAACGAAACGTACAATAGCCATCAGTTGTGCTTTATTTTTAATATCGGTTGATTCGTCGATTTGAAGCGCAAAAATTCCAGCCGAAATGATTTTTTTAATTAGTGTTTCCAAAATATCACTTGACATATCTTGGATACGTCTTTTAACAGTATCGGCCGACAAAGAAACTTTACTCACGTCCTTAACTTCGTTTGGCCCAAGCATAAGTCTAACAATTTCCATGCATGCTGGTTTAATAAGCGTTTCACCGATAGTGTGCGGTTTTTTTTGTTGTGCAATTAATTTTGCTACAAGGTAGCTTGCTTCTAATGCCTTTTCAGAAACCGTAACCGCCGATTTCATAAACTGCTTTTGTTTCTTATTTTGATCCAAGCGCCGTTGGAAAAATTGAATGTCTTTTTTGACGCAACTGGGATGATTTGTGATCAAATGACGGTTTAGTTTGCTGGGTACCATTGCTTCATTTGACAACTGTTCACCGCAAATGACGCATTCAGGCTTTGGAGCCGCTTCGTCGCCACACCAAGTGAAACCATATCGAAGGTAGTCTTGATTGTACTTCCTTTTCAGCACCTTTTTTGCTCTTTTTGCAGCACTTATGCTGGAGCTTGTGCTAGGTTCTTCGTCATCTGCTCGTGATTTCAGCAAAAATTTATCCATATTTGAAGCACTATAGTTATTTATAAAAGTAGATACTGCCACAAAACTTAGTCCAGTTTAATTTAATTTATTCAGCCACAATATGGCCAACAACGTAAAAAAGAAAACAGGAACTCTAAAAATAACACTTAACTAATTATAACTAATTTATATTCACTTATTTATAAGGCACAAGAATTTATTTATATAGCAATTCACTATTTATTTCACTCTACGATTTATTTGTTTGCCCGCGTATTCATCTGATTCACTTGACTATTCGACTCTCTCTGAGTCTCTGAGCGATGACAGGCGCGCTTATATAGGCAGCGGCGATGTTCAGGAAAACATCTAGTCGCGCCTCGAACGGCACGGATCTTTCTAGTTTAGTCGCCTTCGAGAATCAAGCCGCCGCGCCGCGCCGCGCCGATAGACGGATAGACGTTTACCATCGGCGCTGTTGTTAGATTGCTTTATTTTTCGCGGGTCTCGCTACAATACGAATCTGATTCGTATTGTCTGAAAGAGCGGCACACCTCAAGTCGGCTTAAGGCACACCAGTGTGCCACGGCACACCGGTTGCGGAGCACTGTGATAGGGGTATTGAGTTTCTGGAGAATCATCTGGGAGTAAATAATGGAAATTAAAATAATCAGGTTGATCTGGTTCTAATAAATTTTCGATTTGAACTTGGTTAACCTCTTGATTACATGACTAATTGGAGGTGAATTTTGGTTGGGGTTTTGATTTTAAGGAAGAGTTTGTTTATGAAATGTCCATTGCTTCGGGTTTATATTTATTTTGAAAAGAAGGACGAATAAAGAATTGGTTAGGGTTTCATTATTGGATTGCAGAATTATTATTAAATTTTCGGAGATGATGTTGATGGTGGTGGTACAAATGGTGGTGGTGGTGGTTGTTACAAATAGATTATTGGGATTTTTATTGAAGGAATTGTTGGTAAACGTATTTTGTGGTCTAAATAGAGGCGAAAGATGAGAATAACGTGGTATTGACATTTGATACATTATTGGAGACTGAGAAATTTGATTGAAAATTTGGACGTGGTTGCAAAGGAAATGTGCGTGGGCTGAAATTTGCATTTATGTTTGTATAAGCAAGGTTCGAATTATTTCTGGCAGGAGTGAATTCAGATGATGGTTTAAAATTTTTTTGTACATTTAAATTATTTGATCGTTGGGTCGAGTGAAGAAAAGTCTCTTCCTCTATACCCCAATTCAATGCTGTCTTCAAACTGTCTGGATTTCTTAACCCTCCATTTATTTGAATTAATAATAATAAGAAGATGGTTTTAAAAGAACACTACATCAAGTGAATAAAGTTTGGCGATGTTATTACACTTGTTTCGCAAAAAATACAATTGAATGATATACAATGGTCACATGCAACAGAATTAGTTATAAAGTATTTGAATTCAATATAAATGAAAACACTATAGATTATATGTATCAAATAGAATGAACGACAAAAGGAATGCTAAATTATAATGAGGCCTGAATACAGTAGAAATTTAGCGTATAATTCATTGGAGTGAAGTCAATACAATAATGTTATAAACTACAAACAACATGAACGAACTACAGTACTAAGTATCATAAAATAAAAAGTTATAAAAATAACATTTATTCACCATTTTAGAATATATAATACTACAGATAAATTGGAATGTTAATCGATTACAACAACAATTTTGATATGGGTAAAAGATAAAATATGTATAAAATGTAAATATGTAATGAAATAACAATATTTTTTGAGGCGTATTCATATTTAACACACAAGGAAATTGGATAGATATACAAAATGTATACGAAATATAACGAGGAAGCTTCTTGGTCAATATTGATTGATTGAAATAATATGTCTCAATAGACTTGAACTTTAATTCTCTTGATTAACATTTTCAGCTGTTTTTTGAATTGGAATGAGTTAGGTATAGTGCGAATTGTTTCAGGTAGACTATTGAACATTTTTGGAGCGTTGTAAAAAAACTAGTTTTCAGCAGTGATTCTGTTATTTGTGGTATTACATAATTATTTCTTTGTCTAGTGTTATATATGTCTCGCCGTTGGACTAACTATCCGTTATTTCTATTTCTAACAAAAAATGTCTAGAAGTAAAATTATCTAATGATAAGGATATGAAGGAAAAGTGGTATTTCCGACAATATGTATGTTTTGGTAAGTTTGACGAGCGTTTTGTTGTATAATACTTTACGTTGACATTGTAGTAATAGAGTTGTTTAAGGTCGAGTACCTCTGATTCTTGAAATAGTAGATCACTTGGATATCTTGAGTTTTTACTTAGAATAAGTTCCAGGAATCGTCGTTGTAGAACTTCAAGGGGTCGGATGTGGGATTTTAGTGCACCTCCCCATGCTAATAAACCGTATCGAAAGTGACTTTCAACGAGTGCATGATATAGTGTGAGCAAATGATGAACCGGAAGGATTTTTTTCATGTATCTTAATTTATAAAGGATACATTGTAGTTTTTTGGTTAGTTGATGTGTATGTCTCATTTCGTGTGCCAGTCTATTACGAATCCTAAGTACTTTATGTTACTTTTGGCTGTAACTGTAAGATTGTTTTTACCATCGAGGATGTTGAGCTGAGTAAAGCGAAGAAGATTTGTTTTATTACAACTGAAAGGTTGGAAAATAGTTTTTTGAAAGTTTATAGTTAGCAACCTACTTGCAAGCCATTTTTTAATGATAATAAAGTCTGTTTCTACTATTTCTTTTACTTCTGTCCAGGTATCCACCTCATAGAAAATCGCGGTATCGTCTGCGAAACCGATAATTTTGCCCCTGCTTTTGACAGAAAAGAATCCATTCATGTAGATGTTGAAAAGTAAGAGTCCGAGGACCGACCTTGAAGCACTCCACATTGTACGACTAACGATTTACTGTCGACACCATTTATTCGGACTGTCTGATACCCATTCGTAACATAATCTTTGAATAAATCTAAGCAAGTATTTCTGATACCGATGTCCTCCAGTGACTGAAAGAGCAACCTGTGGCTAACAGTATCAAATGCTCTTGATAATTCAATGAAAGCACTTAGACAGGGTTTGTTGTTGTTCAACGAGTTGTAAATTTTTTCAGGAAGGGTCAGAATAGCATCTTGAGTGGACGTTTTTTTTTCGAAAACCATATTGTTTTCCGGAAAGTATGTTATATTAATTTATAAAATTCTGCAGTCTGTTTTTCAAATATTTTTGATGAGTGGGTGATTAATGAAATGGGTCTATAACTTCCTGTCAGTTTCTTGTTACATTTTTTATATATTGGAATGATAACTTAATGCTTGAATGTTCTAGGCCAGATACCAGTTTCTATGCATTTGTTGAAGATGTAATTCAATGGTTCATTTATTAATGACGCGATAACTATGAGCGTTTCCGTTTTGATTCCATCTGATCCCACGGCTTTGTGCTTTTTCAACTCTTGTATAATGCTGTTTACTTTAAGTGTGTTTGTGGGTACGAGTGTAAATGAGTTTGGAAGGGAGCGTCTATTGATTTTGTAGTAAGGATCAGGGTTTATATTTTGAGCAAGTCTTTTCCCAGTGCCATTGAATGATGTATTGAATTCGTTTGCGATGTTCTTAGGACTTATTAATATCTCTCAGTTCATAGTTCATTTTCAATATTATCAATAGATCTCTTCTATTTTTTCGAGTTACTTACTTCTTGAACCACATTCCACAAAGCTTTTGTGTTTGATTTTTTGAGTTCCTATATTTTTTGTATTAGAGTTTCAGTTCGTTGTCATTTGGGTTTCTTCTCAAAAGTTGAGCCATTTTATCATTTGTGGTAGTAGAGGTACGTAAAGCATGTGTCATCCAAGGGGCGATCTTCGTGTTTTTCCTTTCAAATTTTTTTGTATATGTACAGTCATCTATATATTTTTGAAGTGTTTCAATGAAAGTATTTGTTGCATAGTTATGATCTAGATTCAAGTATAAGAAATCCCAAGATTTTTGTCTCATTGTATTTTTAAGTTTTGTTTCATCTATGTATTTCACTATTTCTCGTTCCTTGGGGCTTTTGGTCTTTTCCAGTACTATCTGTAGTGTTGTTGAGAAAAATAAATTTCTGGTTGGAATGCTCAAAGTAATGTTGAAGACTGATAATGGATTGATCGAGATTGCTTTTTGGAGATCTATATATATCATTTATAAGGAAGTTGCTCTTGTCATTGAGAATGATTTTAATCTGCAACATGTTGCTTTCATTCAAGGGTATGATTGAGTATGTATAATTATAGTCTGATTTTATTCATACAACAATTCCATCGTTTTGATTGAAATCCCCCTCGTTATATAACTTGTTGTAACCCTCTAAATTATATAGATCCAAATTTCTTATTGCCCGTGTTTCTGATAAGACAATACAATCGAATCCGATATGTGAGTTTTCTAAGAGAATTTTAAATTCGTCTAGGTTTTTACTAATGCTTCGTAAGTAATTATGGATAATTTTGAAATTTTCACAGTATTTGTTAATTTCTAAAATATCTCTGCATTCTTGTATATGTTCCAAAGAGTAAGTTTCTACTATATCAATTACATTCATCCATTTGTTATTCTTTTACTCCTGACATTTTGATGTATTACTTTGAGGTTGACTTTTTTTATAGTTTGTTATGAATTTAATGATATACAGAAAGAAGGTAAATAAATTCAAACTTACATGAGTATGAACATATCTCAATCCCCATATACTTGACCTTATACTAAACGAAGCACCATTAAGTTTCCATTCCTAGTGATATTAAGATCGAATTCCTGATCTTAAACTGTTAATGCTGTATTTTTCTTGAGGAGGACCAGATGTCTTCATTGCCTTCTTATCACTTTCAGATTTCGACGGAGTAATTTTATCTTCTTTTTCTTTCTGTGTTAAATCCATTGACATATTATACTAGTGGACTGGCCTACGGTAATAAACGCTGTAGGATAAAATGCGGAAGAGACTATAAAGAGAAAACCTAGAAAGAGATGGAGCTAGGTGTGGCAGAAATCACGAAGAAAGCATATAATGGGTGCATATAAAATTATTTTCTTATTAGTAAAAGTTGTTGTAACTGCATTAAATGCTTCAAAGTATATTTTAATTTTATAAACAAATAACAGACTATGTTTTATTAATATCTTTAATATTATTTTAAACCCAAATAACACAAAAAAATAATTAAACAACTATTAAAAAAATCATTTTATTACGTATAAAAAGAAAATATACAATTATTATTGTTATACATTACGAAAAAGACAATGCATTTTCATAAAAATATATTGTTACGTTTCTATTTATACAGTGTGGTCATATAAGTGTGCAACGTGGAATTCTTTTTATTGCTCAGTAAAAATTCAAATATTGCTAAAAGTTGGTGCATGTTCGATAATCAAATTAGATGCATTCAGAATGGTTGCAAGTCAAACAGGAAAGGTAAAAAAATAGTCCAAAATAAACGAAATGGATTTTTGTGTGATATTTATTAATTTTTTTATATTTACAAACAGTTGGGTTGGTTATTTTCAAAAATTTCTTTCTCTTTTCTGGAAATTCTAAATCACTCTCCTCAAAATCTCCAAAGAATATTAGATCTCATTTTTTTCTAAAAATAGAAAAAATGCATAATCGAAGGTATTTTTTTAAATGGTCAACTACTTAAGAATCAGTAGGTCTTCTTACCTGGCAACTTTTTTTTCCACACTCAAACATGTTTTTATTTCCTTGGATAATATGTTATTGTTTACTGGATCTTCTGGCTTATTAACTTCTGGTACATATAAATCGACTTCCATAGATTCCACTTCAGGAATTATATCAGTACTGCATCCTGCAACAGCATCCCCCCCTAAAAATGTACACTTAAGTATATTGAAATTGTAATATAAAAAGTATTCGAATGTTTATATTAAAGATATTATTTTCAATTCAAATTTTTCAAGAAAAGCACCTTCATCTTGGTTTACATTAAGTATTCTTGTTACGGGTTTTCTCTTTTTGATAACTTTGATCAAATGAGCAGGAAAATCAAACTGTGATGGAATTGCTGTCTTTTTTAATACCCGATTTCCGTGAACATTTAATACCTAGTCATCAACTCTAGAATGCTTTTCACAAGTAACAGCTGTATCACTTGGCTTATAATTATCTCTTCTAACAGTGTGTAACCATTACTTAAATTGCGATCTTTTGGAAATCTATAAAACATGAAAAATATTTTTAATCATCTTAATAAACCTAACTTATATAAAATTTATTGTTTATTTACCTACCTGTGAAATTTTATTTTCTCGCCTTTTTTCAACCTTGTAGTACAAGTATAAGATGAACACGATCTCATTTTCAAATATTTCTCAAAATTATTCAAAATATATAACAAACCTTCAGGCAGTAACATATAAAACCATACCGTAACCATACATTGAAAAATATTTTTGCCACAACTAGCGCTATCCTTCTCGATCTTTCTCTCTCGCACTGCGATGGCATCAATTGTGTGGTAGGCGGGCCAGTCCATCAGTATAGTATGTCAATGGTTAAATCTATAATAATAATGATAATAATAATTTATTTTCGAAAAATTTCATATACAAATAAGCAGATGGTTTACAATTTCAAAATAGTTTGAAGGATTTAGTTCATTCATGTAAAAGTGAAATGAAAATAAAGTAGGAGAAACCCACTGAAGTCTTTCGAATTGTGCGTGGGTGTAGGCTCTTTGTGGTGGTGTTAAATCTTGTCCGATATTTTCTTCAGTTGAATTATTGGCTGTTTCTGATTGGAAGACAGGATGGAAGCTTCGTGAAATTGGTGTCGACGGAGCACCGTTTGGTCTCCTTCCTGTAGTATCGGTATTCTAGTTATCTTCAAGTTTCTCGACGGTGTAAGCTTTGTTGTTGATATACAACCTGTTTCCTTTTATATACGAGTTATCAAGGTTATATTGTCTCGCTCTATTCAAGTAGTGACTCAGTATTCTATTCTCGTATTGGAAACGGTAAACCTCTAATAAATGTTTTTAACAATAAATAATCTTAACTTTTTAATCTTATTATTCTCTCGCTTCCAGGTGAACTTGAAAATATTTAATTTGGATACGATTAAGCTCCGTGTGTCTTTACAATGCATGCCATATGTATACGGTGATTCATTTTCTAAAGATCTTACCACTATTAAGTCTTCTTAACTTAAGTAAGTCACCAATACTGAGGAGATTAAGCGCGAGTTACGTCAATGGATATTGCATATTATGCAGTAATCTATTTTGTACAATAAGCATATTATAAAATATATAAATATCGTCTTATTAAAATAAAAGGTTAGATTGTATTGGTAAATGTACTTGATAAACGTCTCAAGTGTGTAGTTCGTTTTTAAAAAGTCCTTCTTGAAGTTCGAAAACATCATTGGCGCAGTCAGTAGGATATTTCGGAAGTTTAACGTATCGCACGGGAAATTGTTCGTTTCAACCATTAACCGAAATATTCGAATTAGTGTTCAGAAACTGTATTCGAGTGCATATCGAAGCTGCAGATAGTTTGAGTGGACATCGAGCGATTCCAGCAGTTCCAGTGGACGACACCAGAAAGAACTTCAGAAGAGCAAGAAAAACGAAGACCACAAACCACCTGGGTTGAGAACTAGCATCGTTCCAACCTTTAGGTCCCTAGAATATGATAGCTTTAGTTATAACGTAAGTGCTCATTATTATTTCCTTCATTTTCCATAACTCTTTCTTTAGTAGTTATAGTTATATATATATATATATATATATATATACATATAAATAATTAATATAATTTGATGAGTGAATCTGAACTAGAGAATATAAGTATATTACTTGAAAATATTTTAAATTTACAAGAAAGTGAAAACAATAATTTTGAAAATAATATAACTGAAAATAATTTAGACTTAGAAATGACTTCATCAGGTACAAACTACCAACTATTTAAATTATATATAGACTCAATTCCAAATTTTGATGGAAACCCTCATAGAATTAATATTTTTATAGGTAATTGTGGAAGTTTTATTTCTGCATTCGCTAGTAACACAGATGCATCTTTAAATACATTTTTACTTAGAGCTATTATAGGTAAATTAATAGGTAGAGCTCAAATATTAATTGGTTCCCGCACAGAATTAAAAACGTGGGAAGAAATTAAACAAGCTTTAAATTAAAGTTTTGGAGACCAAATAAACATTGACTGTTTGGTACAAGATCTTATTAATTTAAAACCTTTAAAAAATGAAAGTCCTTATAATTTTGGTATGCGATGCCAAGATTCTAGGAGCCTTATTATTTCCAAATTAAATTCTTTAGACTTAGACATAAATGAAAAACGCTTACACCTCAAGAATTATGATAATTTAGCCTTAAAAACTTTTGTTCGTGGATTACCTGTACCAATACAAACTAACGTACGTTTAAGATCACCAGACGGCTTAGAAAAAGCTATGAGTTTAGTTGTAGAAGAAGAAAATTTTCTATATTCCACTCAAAGATTAAGTAACTCAAATTCTAATGTATCATTTAAGCCTAGTTTAAGAGTAACACCTACAAGGAATCAAAATTTCAATCAGTATCCTTCATTTACCCCAAATTATAATAATATACATCCCCATCAATCATCAACACAATTTCAACCAACCCGACCAATATTTCCACCTAATTCAATAACTCGTTCACCAGTATCATACCCACAGAGGTATACACAACCTTCTCCTCCAAATCAGTCTTACAATTGGCGTCCAAATAACAATTATCCGACTCAACGTCATCCATTTTTCACAAATCAAACTTACAACCCAATACAACGACCCTCACAGATAATTCCAAATTTCAACCAGCAAAATGTTCGCCATAATAATCAACAATTTAATCATCCAAATAATTCTCAAAGTTTCAAACTAGAACCTATGGATATTTCTTCAGGAAACACTATACTTAAATCCCGATCAAATCCCAAATTTACATCAACAGAACTTTTCAATCAAACTGTAGACAGTCCTAATCAAAATCAAGAAATCAATAGTTCCCTTCAAACCGATAACCAATTTGATACAGAAAATTACGAAAAATTATTTCATTACGAAAATTCATATAATTATGAAACTGACGAGAATGCTGATAATTATTACACGCCGGAAATAGAATATCCTCACGTAAATGATCCGACAAGTTACAATGATTTATACAGAGATTCTCATGTAGACTCTCACGTTACGGAAATATCAAATAATCATATTCAGGATTTTTCATACTGGCACATGTCCAAGCCAAATTACATAATCTGTGTAAACGCATTGAAAACGAATTTGCCATCCATAGAAATTCCAGAAATAAGTGCAAAGTTTTTAGTTGACACAGGAAGTTCAAAGTCACTTATAGATCCGGAACTTACGTATAAATTTTATAATAATTGCATTTCTAAAGAAAATTTTAACATTCAAACTGCTCATAATATCACGTATCACGACGAGGTAGCTCATATTCCGTTGTTTGATATCTTTAATTTAAACGAAACTCATAAATTTTATCTTTACAAGTTTAGTGAATGATTCGATGGAATCATAGGCGTAGATTTGCTTAAACAATTAAATGCTAGCGTTAATGTTAGTAAAAGGGAAATTGTTACCACTAACAAAATTATTCCTCTAATATTTGGTTCAAATACTGGAGAAAATATAAAAAATTATTCATTAATAATACCAGGTCGTACTCAACAAATTGTTAAATTACCCGTTAATTACAAAAATGGCATTGGAATACTTGATTACGAGAAGTTAGGTAATGGACTTGAGACACCAAAAGCTTCAGTAGATATAGTTGATAATTTTGCAATAACTACAATAATAAATTCTAATGAGAATCCGGTTAAACTTGATATTAATAGCCCTGGAGACACTAATCAAGGAATTTTAGAATTCTTACATGAGTTTGAGAGCTCATTAGAGAAGGAAAAGCTTCTACGAGTGCGCAAAACCAATCAAAAATAAACATTATTCCAGATATACAAATACAGCCTCCTAATAATACCGCTGATATACATACGAATTCTAGAGAAGAACTCAATACACCTCAACCTGACTGGACGAAACTTTCTACTCCTAAATCTGATTCTTCAACCGTTCATTCCATAACTGATAATGAAACCACTAATCAAGGTATTCCTATATTAGACGAAATTATAAATAACAAAGTTCACCAAATTTTAGTATACTCAAATTTATATCAAAATTCATATGACGATTTCAATGAAGTTTACTTAAAACATTTCTCTTCAAACGAACCAAGACTCATTAAATGCACTAAATTAGTAAACACTGTATCTGATAAGGAAGAACAAATGATTTCATTGAAAAATTACCATGAAAGCAAAACCACACACAGGGGAATTCAGGAAACTTTAGAAAAATTAAAAATAAATTATTATTGGAAAAATATGAAGAATGCAATAACTAATTCCATAAATTCTTGTACTATTTGCCAGAAAAATAAATATGCTAGACAAAAACCGTATGTTCCGCTAATGCTAACTGAAACCGCGTCCAAACCGTTTCAAATTATACACATTGATGTTTTTATTTACGACGGAAAGTCTTATCTAACGTTAACAGATGCATTTACAAAATTTGCACAAGCAGTGCACATTCCTTCTAAAACAGCTGTTATTATAAGCAAAGCTTTAATAAAATATTTCACATCTTTCGGAGTACCACAATTAATTATTTTAGATAAAGGTACAGAATTTAATAACGAAACTATTAAAGAACTCTTAGCGTTACACAAAATTAAAATACACTTTACCACAGCTGGTCATCATGAATCAACCTTAATTGGACATCTAAGATTATTACGAGAACTCTATCCCGACGAAGATGATTTAATGGATTACGTAATAATAGGTTATAATAATTATATACATAGTTCTACAAGTTTTACCCCTTTTGAACTTACTTTCAGTCACACAGATTCTAGAAATTCTAACGAAATTTTCATACCCCTAGCTTTCTATAACGATTATGTGAACAGTCATCAATCAAAATTACAACATGTTTATAAAGATGTACACGACAAATTGAAATAAAACAAAGGAAAAATTATAGAGAAACGTAATACAAAAGGTGACTCGAATAATGAAATTAAAATCGGTCAAATTGTATACAGGCACAACCCCAAGAAACGAAATAAAAAAGATAAACGTTTTCTAGGCCCTTTCGAAATTACTCAAATACTTGACAGGAATCGTGTTGAAATTTCTGGAAATTTACTCAAATATAAAAAACTTAAAGCACATCAAGAAATTATTCACATTAATGAACTAAAAAAACCTCCCATTACAGGTTCTTCTGTTGGACCACCGAAGGAAGATTAAATACCCCTAAATTCCATAACCTAAACGATAATCCTGGCCTCCTACTCTTACGACTAGGAACAGCATATGTACAAACAGATTTTTGGACCTTCAGACACATTTACGATATTACAAACTTGACAGATCACTTTTTAACTTTGAAAGACCAATATGACCATCTACACGACTCCCTTTTAAAACACCCCAGCATATTTAATTTTACAGAACACTTCGATAATTCCTATCATATAATTCAAGTATTAGAAAATAAAATATCTTCACAAATCAATCAAATGAATCCACTATGGAGAAAGCAGGTAAAACGATCACTTTTTGACGGTCTCGGCTCAGCAATAAAAAGAATTTAGACCAAGACGATGCAATACGATATGACGAAGCTATTAAAGCCTTATCTGATAATCAAAATAAAATAAAAACATTGTTAGAACACCAAGTAACATTACTCGAATCATCTATGAAAATATTTGAAAATAATTCTAGAAGACTATCCCACAACCAAGAAATATTAAGCTCACGCATTACCGATTTACAAAATGAATTACGAAATATAAAAATTGAAAATATAGAAACTTTACATTTCTTCTCAGAAGAACAGATCGTTTCTCAATTCTCTATTAGCTTTCAAATAATATATGATATGCTCGATAAAATAGAAGTAGCTATAAGCTTCACAAAAATAAATACTTTCCACAATTCTATAGCAAACCCTAGCGAAATACTTTCAGTTAAGAAAAATATTAACAAAAATAACAGATTTCCTTTCGAAACATCATTAAACAATATTCTATTATTTGAGAAAATTATCAAAGTTAAAAGTTACAGTAAATATAATAGTATTATTTTCATATTAGAAGTACCGATTGTAGAACTTAGTGAATATAACCACTATCATCTATATCCCATACCTACACCTTCAAACCAAAATTTTAAACTTATAATACCCCAAACCAAATTTCTCCTTTTAAATGAGCTAAGCTATGCATCTACAAATTCGAAGTGTGAAGAAATTATTCAAGAAGAATTCATCTGCCGAGAGATACAAACAAGAGTAATCTCACAGAAAGCTCCTTGCGAAGTCCAACTTCTAAAATATTCCCAATCTCCAAACAGTTGTCGAGAAATTCCATCTACCATTAGTGAAGTTAATGTGCAGAAGTTGGAAACTTACCATTGGATTGTGATCACCCCGTATAGTGTTATAGCCAGACAAAATTGTAACAAAGACATTACGAACATTCCTGTAAACGGTAGTTACTTAATCGAACTTAATAACCGCTGTGAAATTTTAATAGACAATATTTATTTAAGAACTTTTAAGACCAAACTGCCAGAATATAAAAACATTGATTTACCGAAATTACAAATTGATAAAAATAATTACACTTTAGATACCGTTAAGCTAAAACCTGTGTACTTAGATTCAATTGATCTTGACGAAATGAACAATGTCATCAGTGCCATTCAAGAAGATAAAACTTTAGCCGAGAAGATAGATTGGTCACCGTTTCATTTCAAAAGTATAAGCTTTTATTCAATTTTGTTCTACTTTATAGTTACAGCCTGCATTATCTACCTAGTACTCAATAGAAAGAAGAAAAGTCAATCCAAACGGACGACAACAAGTGAAGAAGATGTTCTGAAAAATTTTCCCATCATGTCGAACTCTGGTCCATCCCCATAGTTCTCTCCTAGGGCGGAGGAGTTACGTCAATGGATATTGCATATTATGCAGTAATCTATTTTGTACAATAAGCATATTATAAAATATATAAATATCGTTTTATTAAAATAAAAGGTTAGATTGTATTGTTAAATGTACCAAATAAACGTCTCAAGTGTGTAGTTCGTTTTTAAAAAGTCCTTCTCGAAGTTCGAAAACATCATCGCGCCTTTTTCTAATTGTCATGTAGTTAGATCAATTCGTGAACCTATTAGTATTCGCGCTCTACCTGTTAATTTGCCTAAAATCGTTGTTAACAAAAAAATATTCAATGCATTTTTTGTTTGACGTGCGAAAATATTAATTTCTATTTCTCTTGAATTTTTTACTTCGAAGAGACTATTCAAATTAAGATATCTATAATCTTCTGTCATATTATATTAAAACTGAGTTAATCTATATCACTTTTGTGTATATGAATTATTTTTTATTATTTTATTTAATTTTCCTCGATTATAAATACTATCAGTGAAAGAAATTATATGAGGAACTTATGTTTAAAAAGGATTAGCACTTACGCAAAAAAAACGATTTCCGTAATGTTCTTACTTGTACTGTCTATAGGTTCGAAAAATTTGTGTTCTTCCCCCAGGACTTCGATTAACTGCTTTTCCATTTTCTTCTTTGGAACACTTTCACAGTTCTTATAGTAACTAATACTTTTGACCCGATATACCTTCGAATCTAAGCTTTTCTACCACAGTACAAAGTTCTATTGTTCCGGTTAATCGTAGAATCGAACAAACTACTCGCGAAACTCGGGTAATTTTCCGGAAAATCCTACTGACTGCGCCAGTGGAGTTCGGGTTTCCGAGAAGTTAGTTCTTAAAACCGAAAATTTTAACAGGGACTACTTCATTCAACAAATTACAATGAAATAAAGAGTGAAGAATTACATAAACATTCATATGTATAACATTTGTTGAGTGCAACGTCAGCGGGTTCCGTGACGTTGGGTCATCATATTTGGGGCATTAACTTGCTTCAATTGATAAGAGCTTTAAACGTGCGAAGCTTAAATGGTTTTTCTCATACCAAACAATCAAATATGTTTCAAGAATTGAAATCCTTGGTTATATTCTGAAATACCCCAATAATGTGATATAAGAAAAAGCAAAAGTGAGTTGTCTGCTTATCTGGTGAAACCATTTAAGCGCTCATGGAAAATTAGAAATGAAATTTCACTAATGATTTTGCTGCATTACATATTTTTACACAATTGAAATTTTCAACAATTCCATATTTTTGTTTCATTCTCCAGTATTTCTAAGAACAGTTCGGCACGCCCTGATAATTTGACGCCTCACGGTCTTTTACGGTCGTTAAATTCCTTAACGTCATATAGCATGATTCGGCGTCAACCACTTCGTGGGCTTTTGCGGAGCTAAAGGAGTCCTTCATCCTTCGATACATTACCTGTCATTTTTCAATATCCCCAATATATTTATTTTAATCTGAGCAAATGGTTAAAATCCGCAGGCTTCCAGAGACGTCGAAAAGGGAATGACAGAATGATTGATGAGAATTTTGCGCCATTCGATGTCAAAGGTCGAAGCGATGCAATTGGTAAACGGAGCACACAAATTAAAGGAAAAAATGAGTTTGATCAAGGTTCAGAAAATAAAAACGTCGAATTTTTTCACGAAGGGAATTACACGCAGGGATTTTAATTGGGACTTTCAAAGCTACGGAAAAAGTAGTAATAAATCACTCGAAAATCATTTTCAATTATTGAGTGCATCTGACAAACGAATTACGAATGGCCATGAAATAAATATAAAAAAATCAGTTATATTATCAAAGATGCAAATTGTTCAAAATGCTTTGAACTCACTATATATTGTTATCTTTTTCCTATTTATTTAAGTAGTTGTTAACACCACGGTTGGAATAAATTTATACACACGATTAATATACTTACGTAATTCATTTATACACTTAACTATTCACTTATACTCAATTTATGTACACACTTAATTTCTAATTTATATTAATTATACTGTTAACTATTTATATGAATAATATGCACAGTTCACTTTTATTGTTCACTTTCATGTTCTAGTCATGACTCGACTAAAATGTAGACTGACTCACCACTTGTAAGTAGTCGCTCATATTATAAAACCACTTTCTAGAACCTTCGAATTCCAGAAATTTCTAGTATGCGGTTCACAACAAACGATCAACCTTCTTAGATATGCATCTAAAAAACAATCAGAAAAAAAAGATAGTCCTACCCAGAAATCAGCGCCCAAATTTTAAATTTTATATGTCTTATTAGACAGGGTCGGCAACAGTGTACGATTTTGTAACATTACCCCCTTCTTAAAAGGAAGTTCCTGGTGGGACTTCTGTGCTTTTGTGTAGCCGAAAGGGGATGTTTAAATCGGCAACAGGGCCCGTTTCTTCACTTTCCGGTGGTATGGAAATAACAGGGCACCGTCTTCATCAGGTTTTGATATCGGAGAAGATAACTGCAAATTAATATGTGGACGCCGGTATCTTGGAAAATCACCTCTATCATGTTCCTGATTACTCGCCAATCCAACTGGTTGCTACCTATCCTAGGCATTGCTAATTTCTAAACGTTGTATTCCAGCAAATAACCTCGGAGGCTTCGTAGTGCTTCCCACACATCCCGCTAGGTAAATCGATCTTGAAATTCGTTTTTGGTTACCAGGTAGAAGACGTATCGCGAATTTTGTTTGAGCCTCATTGTCTTGCCAGGGGCTGGAATCTGATCTTCACGTTTTTTTTAATTACCCAAACTTCTTTCAAAAGACGGTTGCCCACCCTTGTGCGTATTTGTTACTAGCGAATATATTGTGTGCCAGTGAATATTCTCCCGGTAGCGTAAACACATCTTGTCGTTATTATGTAGTGACTCTATATCTAGCTTTCCCGAAGCCGCCATATGCGCCCATAGATTCTTCGAAGGCAGAGTCGGGCTCTTCTCGGATAGTGTTCACTTCTTCCTCTAGATCATGGTCTCCTAGGAATGGCGCTAGTCGGTTTTTGGTGGATTAGATGAGATAGATGATGTTATTAATCTTTTTCCTAGATTAATTACGGACCTTCCCAAAGATACCTGTAATTTTGGAGAAAATCCTTTTCTTCTCGGGTTAAGCAACCATTCTTTGTCCACTTCTTAGAAAATGTCTTCTATTGCATACTTGTCGTACCGTTTTTTCATTCTGTCACTGGCAACTTAAAGATTCGTTCGGAACAATTCGTGCACATTGTTCATCCTTATTTTCAATTGAATCACGTAATCTTCTCCCGGTATAGCTTCTCCCGGTCGACAACCAATTTCTAGGTCACAAGGTAGCCTCATTTCGCGTCCAAACAGGATTTTCGCAGGTGTTTCACCCGAGGACTGAAGGCAGATCGATAAGCCAATGCAAATA
This sequence comes from Galeruca laticollis, assembly GCA_963921935.1. Classification (NCBI taxonomy): domain Eukaryota; kingdom Metazoa; phylum Arthropoda; class Insecta; order Coleoptera; family Chrysomelidae; genus Galeruca; species Galeruca laticollis. Next base: position 190,592,392 of record OY998178.1, on the reverse strand, counting down.
GGGAGAGATACTGGTCCATTATATCGACCATTTCATCTGATTGGGGCTACGTCGCCATTACCCTAGTCTTCATCATTCCCATATGGTCACAAATTTCCTGGAATACATGCCTTTCGAAGTTTCTTCCCTGGCCGCTGTAGACTTCCAAGAGCACTCCATATCGGCTGATAAATTCTTTCACCAACACATCCGCGACATTTGTGGCCCCTTGATTCGGAATTGCGTAAATTTCCACCCAGTTTGTGAAATAATCCATTACTACCAGAATGTATCGACCATCATTTTCTGTCTTCGAAAATGGTCCAGCGAGATCTGAAGTAATCTTTTACAACGGGCTTTCAATCTTATATTGTTTCATGGGTGCCTTTCTTTTGTAATTTGGTCCACTACTCGTAATACAATTCGTACATTCCATACACCAGTCCTTCATATCGTCGTAGCTGTTCATCCAATGAAACAACTCCCTGCTGACCTCCTGATGGACTGTCATGTAACTTCCTCAGTACATCAGCTACTTTAGTGCTTGTCATAACTATCTGTCTTCTGTTCTCGGAACCATAATCGTTTTTAATTATTCTTTTCAACGGACTTTCTTCCAGAACAAGGAAGTCCCACTAAGCCCAATATGTCTTGATTGTCGGTGGAAATATTGACACTTTTTGTCAGGTAATTCGCCTAATTTCTCCCTTCCATTGACGGATCATCGACGATAATTTTTCTGATCTTCTTTGATCCTGGTGAGTGACCATTCTTCGTTGACTACAGTAATTCTTGAAACTGCAGCTTCCTTCTTCTTGGATGGTCCAAGATTTGTTGTATGCCGAAGCTTTCGTTGCTTCATCATATTCACGAGCAGCACTTGGATGCCAAGACACTCCATCATGTTCTCTGGTACTGGTGGATAAGCAAACATAATTTGTCGGGCAGTATCCACTTCATACTATTGTAGGGTTTCGTGACGTTTCTGCATTCGGTTCTTCATCTGCGGTTGGTACATGTACTTTAGATGTTCGTGACCATATCCCATATCCAACCTCTTATCAAGCTGCTCGAAGTCATCCGTTTGGTAAAGCGGTATCGTCTGCAGTATATCTAAGGCATCCTCGATTCACGATGGTTAAGTTAAGGGAGAAGGTCTCCTTATCGGACCAATTATTCTACTTCAGACTGTCTCACATAGTTAGTCTACAAAGTCTTTCCGTCGAACGTTGGGCTTTGACTCCAGCAAAACTGTGAATATCTCTATCTTGGGATGTATTTCTGACTTTCAAGGATTTAGTTCTTTGATCTTCTTTTCTCCTGCTGGCCTCTCGTGTTCATCTTTCTCTCTAGCTCCTTGCTTTTCTCGTCCATCTGGATCTTCATCATTGACATCTTATCCTCGATTTTATCGTCTATCGATGTCATCTTATTCTCAATATCCGATTTCTTCATAGCTGAAATCTCGTTCTTTGTGGTTGAAATCTTCTCGTCTATATTAGCAGAAGTATCGTTCTTCGTAGTTGAAATATTCTCGTCCATATTAGTAGAAATTGTCTTGAACGATGAAATAAAACAATATATTTTGTTTAAATCTTCATATATTTGAACTAATGTTCAATTTAAACTTGTTGACGCGTTTCACTAACACAGTAGCTTTGTCAAAACGAATGAAGGTAAAATATAAAAATGTCTTAATATATACAGTGCTAAATCTATTTACTAAGGTTAACAATGGTATTAAAAGATATTACCTGGAAATTCATTCACTACAAACATTCCTAAGCTATCTTCTAGGTAAAGAGGTTCAATAAAGGAGACTGATTGATATCTACTTGGTCGTTAAGGAGATTACCTGAATATTTATTTTTGTTAATCTCTAGGGCTTCTAATAAATTTAAACTAAAAGATTTACCGACTACATGGAGAATTTCAAAATTTGGGTCGAAAATGTGTTGGTTTCCTAATAAATGATTTGAATAGTTAGAATCTACTTTTTTGTTGTCATAGCTACGTTTGTGTTCCGAAATTCTAGTTTTAAAATTTCTAAAAGTTCTACCGATATAAATTTTGTCACAATTGTCATTACCACATTTTAATTTATAAACTCCTGATTTGTTTAATTTTGAAGATTTAGATTTATTATTTTTAATGAATTTGGATAAATTGTGATCAGTTTTAAAGGAAATATTCATGTCTAAAGTTTCTAAAAATGATTTAATTTTTGAGGATGGTGTTCCAAAGTATGTTAAGCTTCTAAATAGTCTATTATTTTTATCTGAAGGGAATACTTGTTCTAAAGTCTGTTTTTTTATCTTTTTATTTATGATATTGTCAATTAAATTTGGATCGTAATTATTATTAACTGCTATTTGTTTTATGATATTTAATTCTTTGGTATAATTATTAATATTTATTGGGACTGTTAAGAGTCTGTGTATCATACTATTGAAAGCTGCTAGTTTATGACTGAATGGGTGGACCGAACTATTATGAATTGTAACATCTGTATGTGATGGTTTATGAAATATAGAAAAATCATGTTTATTATTTATATTTGAAATTGTAAGGTCTAGAAAGTTTATAGACTTATTTTGTTCAAGTTCTACGGTAAATTTGATATTATTGTGAATCGAGTTTATGTAAGTAATGAAGCTCTCTAATTGTCTATTTGTACCGATGAAGCTAGCTAAAATATCGTCCACATATCGGTGCCAGTACATACATTTTTTACTAAGGGGGTGTTCATGAATTATTTTTTCTATATTATCCATGAATATTTCTGCTAGAAGGGGGCTGAGAGGGTTGCCCATAATCAAACCATCTTTACTGCTATAAACCTCTCCATTGAAATGAAAATAATTTTGATTCAAACACACCTTTAATAAAGTAATGATATCAGAGTGAATTATAGGATTAACATTATTGTATGTGAGCAAGTTATCAACAAGAGTTATAGTTTCTTTAGGAGGTATACTAGGGAATAGATTTGTTACATCGAACGATATGAATTTAGAATTATGGGGTAGTATTATATCTTGAATATTATTAATTAATTCCGTTGAGTTTTTAACTGAAAATCGAGGTATGAATGAACAATATTTAGAAATGACATCTATGAGAATCTTTGAAATTTTGAATGAAGGTGCTGTGAAATAAGAAACAACTGGCCTGATAGGGTACCCCTCTTTATGGAGTTTAATTAATGAATAAAGTTCAGGGTGTTGCGGATTGGGTAAAAATAATTTATATTTTTCTTTATCGCTAATTATTGATTTAACGTTATCTACTGCTAATTTTATTTCTTTCTGAAATTTATTAGTTGGGTCTTTTTAAGGGTCTCAAAATTGCTTGCCTGAATAAAATTGTTGGTTTTTAATAAATAATCTTCTTTAGGTCATGCTATTACCGTATTCCCTTTATCTGCTTTGGTGAAAATAAGACTATTTGACTTTGATTTTTGTTGAATTGATTTGGCGGCTGATAATTCAAAATTGGGTTTGTTAAACTAATAATAATAATGTTTATTTGTACTATACATCTACAGATAGAAAATTTTAAATAAAAAAAGTACAAATGAACTGTTAACCACGAAGTAAACTAAGTTTACTTGTATGTGGCAAAAACACATTAAACAATTAAACTGTATATAATACAATGTAATATGACTTATTAATATCTTAAATCTAACCAGAACTGAAAATTATAAACAATATGGAATTCACAAGAACTTTAACATTGTAAAAGATATAAAAATAAAAACACTGAAGATATAGGATGGATGCTATTTACATTATAACTATTTCTCTTTTCTATATATAGCCTTTTCTTCACTTCAATCAATCAAGTTGTTTATAAAATCTCTCGGCTTACTGCTGACAAAATCTCTTAATTTTCTTTTGTATGATGATAGTATGGTGACTTCCCTAACTTCACTGGGAAGTGAATTATATAATTTAGGGCCTAAATAGGTAAAGTTTTTTTGACCAACCGTTTTTTGCGTATGTGGTGTAATAAATGTTGTTTTATTTCGCGTTTCGTATTGGTGGCCTGGAGTTCTCAGTTCCGTCTTATGTGTATGTTGAATAATACATACATTTATAAAAAATATTTGCCTAGGACCAAATATTTCGCTTTCCTTATATAATGTATTACTTGGACAATCATAACCTCGGTGAAGAATTGTCCTAAGAACACGTTTTTGAAGGATTTCTAATGGTAGTAGGTACGTCTTAGAAACTCCGCCCCATCCCATCATTCCATAATTAATGTGTGGTTCCACTAGACTCCTATAAACTATTTTTCTTTGTTTTAAGTTAAGTATTTTACATATTTCCTTAAATTTAAATAGAATGCAACGTAGCTTCTTTAGTAGATATTGTATATGCTGATCCCATCTCAAATTATGATCTATAATGATACCAAGATACTTTACTTTGTTAACTGGTGAAATTGTAAGATTTTCAATAGTTATGTCATAATTTGGCAGAGTATCAACGTAGGAACTGAATGGTAAGTATACAGTTTTATTAATATTTAATGATAGAAGTCTACTGTCAAACCACATCTTAACTTGTTGTAGATCTTTCTCTAAATTATGTTTGAGGTCAAACCAGTTGCCGTCATCGCAAAACAATACTGTGTCGTCTGCAAAACTTACTATTTTGCTATGTGTTTCCAACATAAACAGATTATTCAGATATACATTGAAGAGAATAGGTCCTAACACCGTCCCCTGAGGTACGCCACATGAAATGACTTTTCCACTACTATAAGTATCTTTTATTTTCACTTTTTGTATTCGATTGGTTAAATAAGTTCTGAATAGGTCATGTGGAATACCCCTAATACCCAAGTCTTCTAAAGTGCTTAGCAACATCCCATGGTCGACCGTGTCAAACGCCTTCGATAAATCTAAGAAGACTCCAATTGAAGGCCTGGATTTATCTAGTGCATTATAGATATTTTCTGTTAGATATCTTATGGCATCTTGTGTGCATTTATTTTGCCTAAACCCGTACTGCGCTGAAGACAGCAACTTGTGTTGTTCCAAAAATTTATTTAACCTTTTTTGTATTATTTTTTCAAATATTTTAGCCAGACTACTAATTAAGGAAATTGGTCTGTAATTGGCTGTTTCTTGTTTTGTTCCATTCTTAAAGATTGGGGTTACGATTGAAAGTTTAAAAGCAGAGGGGAAGTGTCCCGTTTGTAGAGATTTATTTATTAAATATGTAAGTGGTTTAGCAATATCATCTTTCATGATTTTTAATGTTTCTGCCTTTATGTTGTCATAACCAGGTGCTTTTTTATTTTTTAGTTGTGTTATAACGTCTTCAATTTCGACTTCGTCCGATGGATACATAAAAATGGAATGGTTGCAAGTTTTATTTTTTTCAGTGTAATTTATATTTTTGTTAATATTACCAGCCAATTTTTTACCTACTGATATGAAGTAATTGTTAAAGATATCTGCTATTTCTGAAGGTTCAGTAATTGATTTATTTTTATCATTTTTAATCGAATTTATTGTATCGGTTTCTGGGACCGTCAGGATCTCATTAATAGTTTTCCATAGATTTGTTGATTTATTATCGTGTTCAATGCGATTTCTGTAATATTCACTTTTTATTTGTTTTATTAATTTATTTATTTTTATGTTATTTTCATTATAAGTTCGTCTTAAAATTTCATTATCTTGAGATTTTTTAAGTTTTTGAAACATATTATTTTTTCTATTGATTATGTTGATAAGTTCATGGGTTATCCAAGGTTTCCGTTTTTTTTTCTTGTTAGTAACTCTTTTATATTTTGTAGAAACATCTATACATTTTTGAATTATATCAATAAAATGATTTATTTCAGTTTCGATGTCAACATCGGAGTTAAAGACTAAATCCCAATTAACTTGATGAATTTCATTTTTTAATTTATTTTCGTCTATTATTTTTATAGAATTGTTAGTTGTAATATTTTGTTTTTTATTTGTGGAAGGAAGTACAAGTTGAACTAATATTGGATAATGGTCTGTTATATCGGTTTCCAAAGTCAGTGGTAGTATAGTGTCATAGTTTAGGTTTTTATTTTTGATGAAAATGTGATCAATACATGTTGCGGACCGATTTTTTACTCTAGTTGGCGAATTGATTGAAGAAATATATCCATGTTCACTCATAATATCGAGATAGCTTTGTGATTCTTTAGTATTTGATAATAGATCTAAGTTAATATCCCCTATAATTATACTGTAGTCACCCGGTTTGTTTTTTTGACTTAGGAAAGAATGTAATTCATCAACAAACTCATCCACTAAAGTAGATGGCGACCTATATAAAGCATTTATGATAAAAACTTTATCGTGTAAATGTATTTTCACTTGTAAAAGAAAACTGTTATTAAAACGAATTGTTTCATGAGAGTCATAAATATTGGATTTTACAAATACAACAACACCGTCATTTTGATTTAGATCTTCGTGGTTATAAATTGTCTTATATCCTGGAATGTTAAAGATGGTGACATCAGGGACACGCCAGGTCTCTGTGAAAACTATACAATCAAAAGTGATATCTATGTCTTCCAGTAGCAATGTGAATTCGTTAAAATTGCGATTAATGCTACTTATGTTGTTATGAATTATGTTGAAGGTTTTAGATGAATAGTTAACTTCTAGAACACTTTTGGCTTCTTCAGTGTTAAGATGAAAATTTTCAATTGTTTTAATAGAGAAATCTCTAATATATTGATCCATCCTATATATTTGCGATTAAAATAAACAATTTCTATTCTGAATCAAATGTAAAGGGTTTTTCTTATATCCTAATTGACAAAACAGTTAAAAGACAATGTAAAAACACTGGTGATTAAATTATTATTTAAAAAATAACTAAAACTAGATGGACAACTTTTAATAATATTAGTAGTCCAGGCAGTGAGGCTTAAAAAAGTTTAATACTTAATTTTCTTGGTCTACTTCGTAGAGTTTTTCCGGGTTACACGGGTTTCAGCTTGTTGTATATTTTTTCTGCCAGTAGGGGGGGTGTTTTCAGTGAGTGTTGCAGAAACGTTGATATTTTTTATGCTTTTACCTTGGGTTATAGCTGATCCTTTGAATTTTTTGATTTGAGCGGCTGCAGTTTGAGATAGAACACTTGTTTTTATTTCAGCTTCAGTTTCGTTTCCGTGTTGCTCTTCATCTATTTCGTCAGGTTTGGTTGTTGGTGTAGGTGGGGCAGAATTATATTTTTGTGGAAGGTCGTATTCAATCTCAGCTATTGGTTCTTCGTTATGTGTACTTTCTAACTCTTCAGCGGTGTAAGGTACTCCATCTACGTACAGTTTGAAATTTTTTATGTATGCCGTATGTTGTTTACTCCTGGCCTTTTTAAGATGTTCAACCAGTATTCTATTAGATGCTTGATCTTCTGGTCGCAGGTCACTTGAAATAGATATTCCACTACCTTTAAGCTTTTTCAAATTTTGGAGAATTCTCTGTTTGGTCAGATAAGATACAAACTCAAGGATTACAGTACCTTTTTGCCCAATAGTAAATAAGTTATTTATATCTTTTTCTTCCAAGTCGCATCCGAAAATTTGATTCAATTTCTCAATCGTTACTGCAATCAAATTGTTTTTGTTAGCATTTATTCCGAAAATTACAATATTATTTCGTTTATTTGATCTTTCAATATATGTAATTCTATTTTCAATTTTTTGACAGCGCTCTTCAATATCTTCTATTTGTTTATTTATATTATTGTTCAGATGTTGTATATCTTTCCTTATTTCAGCGGAATTGTTCTTTATTAGTTCTTCCAATTTTACTAGCAAATCTTGATTAGTTGGTTGGTTCATATTTATATTTTCCACCTGTTCACTGGACTACGAGTTCGATATATGTACATATGCGAAGAAAGTAACTATTTTATTCTTATTTTTATCTTCAAAGCTTTATTCATGGAATGTTTTCATAATTTTTCTAGCATGGTTTTTTACTTAGATTGTATAAACTTGAAGAATTGGGCTTAAATTTCTGTGCAGACCAATATAAATTTTTATGCTAATACTACGGTATTTACTTCATTTATCGTTTACTTTATCACAGTATCACACACACACCAACCTTAGCTTACTTACTATGAAAAACTCGACGAATCCTTTTCTAATAATTTCTGAAGCTTTGTGTGTGAGATTAGAATTATTTGGAATATTATACAAGTTAATTTCTGTTCCTATACCTAGTTTGTTGAAGTTATCCAATGAACATGTGGGTTGAATATTATGTTTAAAACCTTTTTGTAATAATTGAATTTCTTTATCTGAAAAAATTGTATTTGAAAGATTGACGAATCTATTAAAAAATTTATGTTCTGAGAATTTGGTTTGTGGGTTTCTTGATACTGGTTCGTTGGTTAATAATGACTTTAATTTACGTTTTTGTCCTTGGTACTTTTTGTGAATAATTACTTTAATCTTATCTCTTATGTCCCTATCTAAAATGTCAAACTCTATGGGATGTAGTATATGTGATAGTTGTGAATGAATTACCTTAACATAAATACTAAAAATATATCTCTTACTATACTGAATGTTCTTTTCTTCTTTTAACCATTTTTCTTTGCCATAGATACTGGCTTTGTTGGCTGGACTGCTCTTATTGTCTGTTTTTAATTTCATGTATCTAGGGAATACGTGATTTTTGGAACACTGCTTGAAGAACCACAAATTTTGCGTACACACTCCACTTTTTAAAAGTAATTTGAAATACCATATAGCCAAATAGCTGATATCAGCTAGTCATAAACTAGCAGCTTTCAATAGTATGATACACAGACTCTTAACAGTCCCATTAAATATTAATAATTATACCAAAGAATTAAATATCATGAAACAAATAGCAGTTAATGATAATTACGATCCAAATTTAATTGACAATATCATAAATAAAAAGATAAAAAAACAGACTTTAGAACAAGTATTCCCTTCAGATAAAAATAATAGACTATTTAAAAGCTTAACATACTTTGGAACACCATCCTTAAAAATTAAATCATTTTTAGAAACTTTAGACATGAATATTTCCTTTAAAACTGATCACAATTTATCCAAATTCATTAAAAATAATAAATCTAAATCTTCAAAATTAAACAAATCAGGAGTTTATAAATTAAAATGTGGTAATAACAATTGTGATAAAATTTATATCGGTAGAACTTCTACAAATTTTAAAACTAGAATTTCGGAACACAGACGTAGCTATGACAACAAAAAATTAGATTCTAACTATTCAAATCATTTATTAGAAAACCAACACATTTTCGACCCAAATTTTGAAATTCTCCATGTAGTCGGTAAATCCTTTAGTTTAAATTTATTAGAAGCCCTAGAGATTAACAAAAATAAATATTCAGGTAATCTCCTTAACGACCAAATAGATATCAATCAGTCTCCTTTATGTTTGTAGTGAATGAATTTCCAGGTAATATCTTTTAATACCATTATTAACCTTAGTAAATAGATTTAGCACTGTATATATTAAGACATTTTTATATTTTACCTTCATTCGTTTTGACAAAGCTACTGTGTTAGTGAAACACGTCAACAATTTTAAATTGAACATTAGTTTAAATATATGAAGATTTAAACAAAATATATTGTTTTATTTCATCGTTCAGTATGGATCTTCATCAAGTAAAAGCCTCATCTATTCAATTTTTGAAGAAATTGTCTTCTTAACCCTTAAATGGACAATGTATCTACTGAGATACATTCATTTTAAAATTCAACAGATTCTAGCCAATTATATTTTATGAAATGATATTGAACTTTGTGGTTCTCCAACCTATTTGTTAACACAGCATCTGGACAACAGTTGTCTACGGGACTCTGTATTAAGTGCATCGTAGATAAAAACAAGTGAGTGTACAAGAATGGACGCAACACGTGGAAAGCCAGTAAGTTGATACTATTTTTAGGTTATTTAAAAGTACTAATTAGGTTTCAAACTACGTAAATATTTACTTAAGCTATGGAATAACATTGTATAATCATCATTTGTGAAAGAAAATATTTACAAAAATTATCATAGAATCGATTTTAAAGTTAGTGTCCTGTGAGATACATTGCGACTACCCTACATAGTACAGTTTTATTAAGAATGTATCTGGTAAGACTTATTGCCTATAATCTAGTTAAACATTATTTCATAGAAACGTCTTTAGTGGCATACTTAGTTCAGATTCTACATTTTTTCATTTAACATTTTGGACATTAAAATAATATATACAATTATTTTTTTTTACTTTTCAGAAATACCATAGCAGGACCGAAGAAATGGTTAAAAAAATGTATTTCCTATATCTCCATTACGAGATATTTCCAATAATCAAGATTTTGATAAATCTGATCCAGTTCCTGTAACTCCTGTAAAAGTTATTTTCAAGATGAGGATTGAATTAATTCACTGTGTTCCTCCTACTCCGAATTAACACCAATCAAAATTAACTACGAGGCTGATGGGGCCGCAAGGGAAGAAATAAGAAATACTGAACAAATAGAAGCTTCCACTTTAAACCAAATTTCTGAATACTCAAATCCACAGCAGGAACCCCATTTATCATAAAAAATAATACATCCTTTATTGCAACTTCCTTCGCCCAAAGTATAAGAGTCTCCAGAAATAGCATCTACTCCTGTACAACTAAGCAGAAAATCCAAACGAAAGCTTGCAGAAAAAACACTAATTTGTCCTAATGAAAAAACAACCATCTTTGACAAGAATGCACCACCTGTTTTGCCTTTTTCAAAAAAATAAAAAAAAGCAAAAAACCAGCTAAAAAAGTGAACTCTAGAACAATCAAAATTAAGAAACAAAAAGAAATGAAATTTGAATGGAATGATGTAGACTTTTATCATGAAGTAAATGTTGATTCTCTCAACAGTTTTTGCTCGCCCACTTCTGTTAAATCTCCTCTAGAATACTTTCAATTATTTTTTGATGACCAAATCATTAATTTGATGGTGGAAAGTTCAAATTTTTATTCCACCATACAGAGAGGGATATCTTTGGCTACGAATGCAAATGAAATAAAAGAATTTTTAGCTACTGAGCTTCTTATGGGTATTATAAAATTACCTGCTTACACCGATTATCGGTGAACCGACTTACGTATAAACATAATCGCTGATGTAATGCCCTTAGAAAGGTACAAGCTTATTAGAAGATACTTACATTTTGATATTAACGATGATGATACGGGTAGTGACAGATATTTTTAAATGCGACCATTTATCGATAATCTAAGAAGAAAGTTTAATGAAATTGAAAACGAAAGAATACAGTCAATAGATGAAATGATGATACCATACAAAGGAACCAAGGCAGGTTCAAGAAAACAGTATATTAAAAATAAACCCAAAAAATGGGGTTACAAAATTTTTGTTAGATCCGGAGCTTCTGGAATTGTTTATGATTTTGTCATATATTGTGGGGAAAGTACATTTTGGCAATACACTTTCACTGAATATGAAGAGACATTAGGTTTTGGAGCAAAAGTGGTACTTGCATCATGCAAAACCTTACCATATCTTACTAAAATATACTTTAACAATTTCTTAGCTTCACTTGAACTTATACATTAATTAAGAGAAGAGTTTGTTATTTTGAGTGTGGGAACTATGTGTTCTAATAGATCAAGAAATTGTACACTACCAAGTGACCAAATTCTTAAGAAGAAAGGAAGGGGAAGTTTCCAACAACAAGCAGATTACGAAGAAAAAATTTGTGTTATGAAATGGCAAGATAACGGATTTATTATTCTAGCCAGTTACTTTGTTTCTACTTATCCCATTGCAAATGCCAAAAAATATTGCAAAGATTCTAAAAGAAAAGTTGACGTTGCATGTCCAAATATTGTTAAGCAGTACAATGCTCACGTGAGAGGAAAGGACTCATATCTCTATACGGAACAGGATTTAAGGCACAAAGGTGGTATTTGGCGATATTTTCCCAGCTACTCGATATAGCTGCAAATAATGCTTGGCTCTTGTGGCGTAGAGACCAAAATATTCTCCAGATCCCTAAAACAAATGATTCCTTAATTGAAGAAGATTTAAATGAAGAAAATACCAAGTATTTGACATTAGAAAAATCAGAAAATTAATTGCTATATCACTTCTAAAGAAAGGCAAAATCGTAGGACGTCCAAGTGCTCAAAACCAGCCATCAAAAATTATAGAAAAACCAAAAATTAGTCCTCTAGAAGATGTTCGGTATGATCAAATTGGACACAATTTAAATTTTTCCACGGCAGGTCGGTGTCAATCATGCTCAACTGGACAAACAACGGCCAAATGTGTAAAATGTGATGCTCGTTTGTGTGCCTTAGAAAAAAGGAACTGTTTTTTTTTTACTTTTCATAACAAAAATTGATCCACTTCCTTTTGTGTTTGTTTTTAATTTTTCATAAAAAATTTCCATTTTGCAATAAAATTAGCATTTTATTCATAAAAAACGTATTGTTAGGATTTTATACCAAACTAAATAAGTTACAAGATAACGGATAATGTATATGTCCAGATACATTATTTAATAACCTCCAAATTATAGGTACTGGGTAGTGTATCCCTCAAGATACAATCAGTATTTTGCAATTTTGTAAAACTCACATGCCGACTTGTTTTCTAGTGATTCAGTTATAATCTAATACTTATTTAAACAAAATTTCCTATGTAATTTGAAAGCACTTAGCTCCTACCATGTAACTTCTATATTGGGTTTTGACTGCCAAAAAGAAACTCGCCTCAATAGGAGAACGCAACACTGTATCACTGATCTGGATCCTTGGCCACTCACGTATGCATTGAAATGAGAAGGCATACTCTCTTGCAAGGGAGGGTGCCGCTAGTGTCTTTATTGGACCAGAACCTACAATTTGCATCGCATAAGTATTGCCAAACAAACACTAAATATCTAGACAGTAACAAGAGCTTTAGACTTCTGGCATAATATACCAGGATTGGTTCATTCATAGGCTTTCATACATCCTTCGAAAAATGTATGCTAACAAATGTTAGGCTATAACAGGCATGATCTACGGTGTCTAACACGCCTTTTAACACACCACTGTCGTTTAAATTATCATATACTGAGAATTGAACTGTCAGAACATCCGATTTGCCGTCTTTGTTTAGAATATGATAAAACAGCAGAGCATACAATTTGTAATGGCGTGTAGACCTTAAATAAAATCTAGACCCTTATTTTTTTTAACATGTAAATGTAACAACGCTAGACCTAATTTTTACACTCTGTCACCAGTGTAATAAAGGAAAAAGGGGGTCCAGAAATCCGCTGTCACCACTCTAAATATTCTGTCACCAGTGTAATGACGTGTAACACCAGATATGTTCGAATATCTTAATCAAAATACCAATAAATATCCCTACCTATTTCTTGGTCACTCTGTATTGATCCCGTCCTTCGATTCCACCAAATTCTGCCTCCAATGCGCGGCTGAGCGTGTGAGGCAATCCAGTCCGATTGTTTTTTGCTAGGTCCGCCTGGTCTTAAAACGGATGAATCTTCCTTTGCCAGGACAGGGTTTGTCCTCCTCGTCTCGGTCGCACGTCCACGATTTGTTACACTTCCAGAGGGGGAATTTTTGGAGTAGGGGTGATAGGTAAAATAATGTAGAACCTCCACCTTATACAAAAAAAATATATAATAAAAATAATTTCTCCAAATCCTCATAAACAGCTATATATATGTATACTTAACCCTAAACTACAATCCCGTATGACCCAATTAACCAAAATTCCCTGGTATAACTCTACCTATACATATATTTATCTATATTTGGTTTATTATTAAACCTACCCCTGTATATCCTACAATTATAAAAGAAATCAAATTTATGAACAGAGTTCTCGTTTGTTCGGTGGTGCGGCAAAACTATCCCTCTTATCGGCTTGGTCTTTTTTTAAGGAAATGCGCGAGAGGCGTATGGTTTATTATATTCGTTTCTCAATCTTTCTATTCCCCGGTGTCGAGAAAAATAAATAAATATTACGTGTAAATACCTTTAACCGCAACAATGTTTCACGTTACGTCGTTTCAGGTCATCCTTGACCTTCAGGGAAAGAAAGTGAAATTATTGTTCTATAAAGAAAAATTCTGATGAGCTAAGGAAAACAATTTAAATTATTTATCGACACTGGCGTTACAAGTTACGAAATTCCTCAGTAATATAATTACCTACGATAAATTTATGCATTTACACTGGCAAAATAAGAAAGAGTTTTAACTTATAATTTACGGCTGAACAAAAGACTGATACCAATGTTTCTCTATAATGAATTGACTTATCAGCGCAAGTTCGCTGAAGCCCGCGAAAATATGGAAAACATACGCTCCGGCCTTTGTGTTACCAAATACCAAAATAAACCTCGCCTAATTTTCTGCCTTCGAGGTGGAAGAGAATATGTGACCCAACCAATGATAACTCCTACTTACAAAATGAAAACTAACTTGTGTCAAGTTGGCGAACTCGGCAAATCTTAATTATTCCAGTACACACGGTAAATTATATATTTGTCAGGACGAAAAACTTAATCTGAGAGTGAACAGATGTGTCCAGTCTCTTTGAAAAATCAACAATCAAAATAAAATCTAATAAATATATTTGCTCTCGCTACACCTTGTATATAGCACTTGACATATACTCCCAAGTTCAGAATCCAGCTCGACCAATAACGAGTAAATATATCACTAGTAAAAAATTATCCCATTCTGAATTTAATTCAAAAACTTACTGCTTATCAAACTTCCTCCGTCTCGCCGGGAGTTTTCTTGATTTTTTTCTATCTGCTTGTTCACCGCGAGTCGTGTCAATAAACGGAATCGTGCTATGTCGAAAGGCAATTAGAGTAGAGAGTAATTCTACCGTTTGTGTATCGAAAAAGGAGACAGTTTCCACCGTCAAGGAATAATCTCAGTATCCCTATCACCTCCTAACACAACGGAGAGAATTTTTACCACTCGTACCGCTAACACCAAAAACACTAGTACCGTTTACCGTGGCAGGGGAAAAACCTTTCCCTTCGCGTGTTCGACCCCCGGTACGCACTGCCGCTCCTGGTCTGTGTACACTCGTTTTTTGTTTTCCCCCGACTTCGGTTCCGGGGTTTTCGTCGAATTGCAAAAAACAGCTTTTGTTTTTTGAATCGTGCTAGTTTTTGTTATCGAAATCATTGTATTCAAAACAATTATTTTGCTTTGACCCAGTAAGATGTTTTTTATTTCTCTATTCTGTTTTGACTTCGTATTGTTTTATTAAACATAATGTGGGTCGTATTTCCATTTATTATTATGATTTAAAATAAAATATGTTTTACCGTGTGTTCTGAAATTTTCTTCAATAAAATTATCTTTTAGGTATTCGTATTTATTACAAATTTGTGCCTGCCTCGCCGCGGCTCGAATCATGTGTCTGATGTTTGGCAGAGTCCCTCTCTCGCCCCCAGACCTGAAATATCATTCACTGAACAAATTAATCGGTTTCGTTAAGGAGCTGAATTTGTTTGGTGAAATCTGAATAGGCATGAGCCACAATAGACTTTTACGAGTCGCAGTGGAGGGCCTTACAGACTCACTCACTACAAACCTAACCTAACCTACCTAGGAGTATTCAATCCTTTTCACATTTTTATAAATTAAATTATTATTATCTAAATATTTTTTGTTTCTATAGCATACGTTTATGTAACATAAAACAAATATGACAACCGTACACAGAAAAATGCGTTCTCTTTGATGCAATTTTCAAAATACGGTATTCCTATTTGAAAAAAATGAAGATGACGTCTAGCTCGAACAGTGATGACGTCATCAAAAATATGAGTACACCAAAAAAAAAGAAACGTGCAACTGTAAATTAAAATCGACGTGCTTTAGCTTTTCCACAGTGGCCAAATCAGGCTTTTAACGAATGTATTCCAACCTCGCTGTATAAAGAACAAAAAAAAACGATATTCATAGCCAAAGAAATATGCTTGATCTAGTAAAATAAATAATAATAAAAAACTGAGCCCTCAGTTAAACAAATATAAATCTAACTTATTTATGTCAACGGATGGCCGAGTGTAGTATTCACCTTCACCGGGGAAAGTTACCAGCAAGCAGAAGCTCCCCTGGAAATTCGGTCCCTGATACAAACTCAATATTCCAGCAGCGGCTTGCCCCCGGACTCGGCAACTGCAACTGAGATTTTAATCTCAAATCTGTTTTTCATAGTACACACATATTTATGAGAATCCGCTCTTCATGGAGCCATTTTATTTATGAGAAAAGAGCCAACTCACTAAATCAACATCCGAACAACGAAGATTACGGAAGGGTTCAGGTGAATATGATATACTAACCGGCAGACAGAAAGGGTCAGGAAACGATTAACCGGGAAGGAAGCTCCCTCCAGCAGTGAGTGCGCTATCCCTCACACAATCAGCCCCCAACTACAGAACGAAACAACAATCATGTCTTCGTCAAACCGCTCCATCCGTACCAGAAGTATGAAAACTCCACCCCTATAAATTTCTTCAAAAGAAGAATTCTCTGAACTCGTCAATAGTTCCCCCCCCCCATTAATACCCAATCAAGATACAACATCTAGAATTGCCAACCTCGAGTACCAACTAGAAAAAGGCCTTAATCTCATCACCAAACTCCAAGGCCAATTAAGAGAAAAACAAAATTCTGGAAGCCCATCACCCACCTATTCAGCCATTCCACATGGCTCAAAATTATATCATCACTCTTCACCCAAGCGCGACGAACAAAAGGATAAAAACGCTCCCTTAGGAGCCGAACCTAAGAGAGATCGACGCATCCCAACACCACCCCCATCAATCACCCGACAACAACGAACCCAACAACCGACCCAACAACAACAAACTCTACAACAACCAAGACATCAGCCAACAACCAAACCCATCTCTAGAAACTCCGCAACCTGCCATCCAAATTCGTCTTCCAGAGGTAGCTATTCAATCTCATAACACAAACGAGCTGTTGAGGGGGGATATCGTCTTCTTGGAGGCTAATCCCAATAGGACCGCACTTCCTAATATAACTTCCGAGATTCCCTGCGAAGCTTTGGCAAAAAGGCTTCGCAACACACTCGGTGACGACCAAGTCACCATCATCCATCTCAGCCCCACCCGCCAAGACCGCCAACGTTCCAGGTGATGTAAACCCATCTCATCTCTGGTCTGAAGAAATGTAGAACACATCCCTCGCGAAAAAGAATTTGAGAACATCCTCATCGAAGAAAACTTCTCCGCCACCAGGTCCCGGCGCATCATCTCTCGCCGCCAAAGCAAGTCCAACTCAATGTTTCGAATTCTTACTGAGTCTGAAACGGCATATCACTTCGCTCTAACGAAGGGCATTATATTCCATTTTCCATCGCATCTGTGCTAGGCCTCCAACCCCACAAACCCACTACCCGCATTATCCAAATATTGCAACAGGTGCTCCAGCACAGGCCATCTTGCCGAAACCTGCAAGGCCAAACCGGTCTGTCCCTTCTGCGGAGCTGCCGATCACAAATCCACCAATTGTCCTAAGGCAAACGAGACTCATTGTAAGAATTGCGGCGACTCGCACGCCGTTTATCATCCTTTGTGTCCAAAGTGGTTGTAAACACCGGAATCCGCACAAGAAATCGAGCCCATCACCCTCGAAGAGCCACAGAGTCCACAGACCCCCTACGACCTACTGTTACAAGTGGCGCGGGCAACCGCGTCCACTTTGCCTCTACTTTGAAAAGCCAAAATTGAATCATGGACTTTTTATTCGGGTCCGTGAATTGCCAAGGTCTAGCCAGAAAGCGGCATCTCCTTAAACACCTTTTACACTCTTAAAATATACAAATATTATCTACCACCGATACTCTTTCAAAAAATTCCCCTCGCTTTGTTGGATATACCTCTTTCCACATAGACAGTAACTTCTACTATCACGGCAACGGACTTCTCGTCCGAAACGGACTTCTCGTCCGAAACGGACTTCCCGCGTCCCCGCATTCATGTCTGCACAGAACTTGGATTGCATAGCCATCGAAATATCGTGGAATAATACCACGACAACCTTTTTTTCTTATTATAAACACCCTAATCTATAATTTTCAGTCGACCTTCTCCAATATGCTTCCACTCTACCACGAGAAGTAATAAAGTGCGACTTAAACTCACGAAATATTCTCTTCGATGATACACACACCAACCCAAGCGGCAGATCACTCGCCCATCAGCTAATCTCCCTTCTCATTTCTCGGATTAGAAACAATAATCCAACCTTGAAGTCACCTCAGCTCCTCCATAGTCGACCACATAATCTTCTCTGACAGATTAATAACCCGCGTAGACGACGAATGCTTTATAGGCGACCCCATAACCTCAGTCCATATCCCACTACTGGTCAACACGTATCTGCATAATCCAATACCACCACCGTCAACAAATTTCACATATCGCGATTTTGAAAAAGCCAATTGGGATTCCTTCGCAAACCACGTCTCAACTAATTTGCCACAACCCGTTATTCCACAGAGCACTGATAACATAGATAATCACGGAGAGGAGCTTCAATCCCTCTTAATCGATGCAAAATACATCGCCGTTCCTCTCACCATCATACACCAACTATCATGCCCTTCCACAACGAATTATTTTCAAAATCTTTCAGAAAATACAGTTATATAAGTTATACGTCCGCACTCGAGATCCCACTATCAAGACACAATGGAACCGTCTAAACGCCCAGGTTCAGTACGAAATCTATGCTGAAAAGCAGAGAAAATGGAAGGCTGATACAGCCGGACTGGACTTCAGACAAGGCAGAAATTCTATCGCCTTGTCGGCCTTAAGAGAAAGGTTGAATCACATCTAGAAGTGCAAGGACAGAAGATCTACACCCCAGAAGACAAAGCCACCGCCTTCAAAAATAACCTACAAACTGTCTTCACACCACCTGACAATCAACGATTTTTCAGGGACTTTGCCATCGAAACAGACCTCCTCACTCGCAACAGAACTCGTAGCCCTCACGTTCACATTCCGCTAAATGAGAACTCTCCGCTTATCACACCTTTCACAATCGAAGGAGTTCAGCAGACGTGCCGAGGGGGGAGAAACGTGCCCCAGGGTACAACGGAATCCCGAGACAGGCACTAAAACACCTGCCAGAAGAGATTTTCCCTCCACATTGTGCCCTGCTGAACGCCTGTTTGGCATTATTTTACTTCCCTCGTTGTTGGAAATCAGTCAACGTAGTTCTCATATCCAAACTCGGCGAAGACCCTACAAAGCCTGAATCCTACAGCCTTATTTCATTAATCAGCGTCCTAGGTAAAATCTTTCCGGCATTTCAATTCGGGTTTAGGCCAGGCAACTCTCAGAACGTCACCAACAACCTTCAAACTATTGTCACCCGAGCTTTAAATCAACGACGCTGTTCAGCCGCCATTTTCACGGACGTTCAAAAAGCTTTCGATCAAGTTTCGCACGCCGGACTAGTGAGAAAGCTACTGAGTATCCGATTGCCAAACCAAATCGTAAAGATATTATA
The DNA here is from genome assembly GCA_963921935.1 of Galeruca laticollis. NCBI lineage: Eukaryota > Metazoa > Arthropoda > Insecta > Coleoptera > Chrysomelidae > Galeruca > Galeruca laticollis. The sequence continues at coordinate 190,572,789 of OY998178.1, read as the reverse complement.
TTCCTACTTCACATACCGATCGATAAGCGTCAAAGTTTGTTAATGCCTATCCGATTCATTCACACCCCAGACTGGTGTTCCGGAAGGCTTGATACTCGCTCGATTATACATAATTTATACGTATGATACACCAATACCACGACACCGCCAGGACAATATCCAACTATATGCGGACGACACCGCTCTAATCATTTCCGCCACTGACATTCGCTCTCTCAACATTCGATCCTAAAATCCACCGACTCAATTTTCAAATTGGTGCAGGAGATGGCGAATGACTCATCACCCAAAAAACCCAAGCCATCGTGTTTAAACACTCATCTACCATGAGCGAACGACTTCCACCAACGAACTTTCGCCTCGTGCTCTGGGGGGAACAGCTGGAAATCTGTAGAGCAAACGTCTGTTGCACTCTTCTCGACTATCTCGTACTGCCAATACAAGGCACCCTACTCACCCAGCAATACCGTTTATGTTAATACCGACATCGAGCCAACTCCTTCCCGTCTGAATAACCTACAAACCCGAAAAGTTGGTCACACTATCGAATCGGGCAATGAAATCTCGAAAAACGGCCTCCTCACACCGTGGCTTGCCAACAGACGGCCTCTCGGAAGAAAACTCAAGAGTAAGCACCCATTTCCTTCTGTACGCTCACTAGCCACGGCCTACGACGTCCTCCCCTCTAGACTCAATAATTTTCAACAATTCTTTACATCTTACAATTTTCAATATTTTGTTCAATACTTTGGACTTACCCTATACATTCCAACAACCCCCCACCACCCACGTCGGCGTTGCAGGTTTTTCTGCGGTTTTCCTGTAGCATGGTGAATTTATTCACTAGCCATATGGACCGACGTACGTCGATAGGGAACAAATACAGCCGCATCTGTACCCGCCTTTACTTGATGGTGATTATTATTATTCAACGCCGTACCCACGTTAAATATCCCAAACCCCCGCAGGCACGTCTCCACAACACATTTTAAAACCAATTCCATCAAAACATCCAATTCCATACACTGTTCAATAATGTCTCCTATACACTTTTCTCGTTAAGTTTCAAAATCTAATAAAATTACAAATTTTTAATATCCCTCCCTCAAATCACCGGACACATCCCAAATTCAGTAAAAAACATCTATCTCACTTACAATAATTTCCGACACCTAGTCAGCTCAACCGCATATCTTATGTATCGGCAGCGATACATGGTTCGTCTGCCACCAGAACGTCTCAATCCTAGACACTTTTTGTCGCACCATTCCATACACTTTAAGCTTCGCTGCTTCTAGATATAAATTCTCGACCTCAATCCATAGAATCTTTCCTCTGAATACTTTCTAGCGAAAAGCCTGCCCCATAATCTCAATTCTATATGTCTTTTAAAATTTCTTCCTAGTCACTTTTCCAGAATTTTCTAGACACTTTCTCAACCCAACCAGTTTTCAGCCAACCACCTTTTTATACCAGAATCAGATACGAACGCGCACTAAAACCCCCAATCCAACTCTGAAGAGGAAACCAATCCTACACCAGGGCAACCACTCGAAACAAAAAATTCCAACTATTAACACAAAACCCTATTCCACACAAAATCTCATCGAATTTCTCTTTCTCTCTCTCGTTAACGGGCGAAGAATCAATTATAGTTGAAAACATACACGGAAATAACTTTTTAATGAGGAACAGTCTAGAGTGGTTGCTCTTGCAGATCGCGGAAAGGTGGTCACCCTTCGTAACCTCTCGGAAAGCTCATGTTTACTGTGACTCCTAAGTCATTGTGAGACGACACTGGAATTAGGGTCTGACCGTAATCTATTTTATTTATTTTTTCATTTAATCTTCATACAGCGTTTAATACTCATAAAACAGGAATTAATTTTTGTCGTAGTTAGCATATATTTAAAAAATAGTATGGTGACCACCATAGTCGTGTCGCCTTCTGTTCAGATTCCGTTTAGGATCAACACTAAAGCCGAAACCGGACTTTGAGTGACGCATACCTCTCATTAATTGCAAGTTAAAAGGGACAGTTTATGTCGAAATTACTCATCTTACATCACGTTTTAAATGGAAATATATTTCCATGTCAAGGCCAATCAACTAGCTGCTTTTCCTAGGAAAGGGACTAAAATCCGTTTTAAATATTGCTCAGTATCGAACATATGGAGATTGCAAGTAGCACATTTCATTAATTTGGATAGTAATCTGCCAAAGACACTAGGAACAAAATACTGCAATTTAGGAGAATACATGTTACTACGACTTTAAAAGAACATAAGGAAGAATTATTTTCAATATTCGTGGAGCGATACTTTCAATTTAAAATCATACTACAAATATTTAAACCATCTTGCTGAGTTAGAACTCTCACAAACTTGTCAATACCTCTGTAAACATAAGTAATATTTATATAACTGTTATCAGTGTCGTTCAGTTTATTAACACATGTTTGTAAAGTAGATTTCAATTATGACAACTATCACAATGATCAATGCTAATAAAATGGAATTTAAAAAATATATTTCCTGATTACGATTTTTGTGACCATTCTGACGGTGATATTGATTTAACGAAACAATTGTCAATTTCTTAGAATTTTCAATAACTTGTATTATATTGTGGAATTAACTAGAGACCGTGAGTTTCATTTAAAAACACTTACTTCATTGTTGATGCAAGTAATTCAAATCAGCCAAATGTATCCCAGGGAAAATAATATTAACTTTTGTGGCACATTTACAGTCGTTATGTCATGTACAAGTCTCAATAATACTTTGCAGCTAGCCATATATCAGCGCGCTTCTATTATTAGATTTGTAATAGGAAAAGGGCGTTCCCAAATAAACCAACTAAATAAAGTTAATATAAGCAGAGAACTGTTTATTGATTATTACGATACAGCATATGTTATGAGACTAACTATTACTATTAGTATATTAGTAAATATTCATTTATGCTTTCATCAACAGTTTTCAATAATTAAACCATGCTTTTATCGAAAATAAATAAAACTCTTATTTCTCCTATTTGTTTCTAATAGAAAGACACGTACCATATACATATATAATATATAGTGTATATAGCACTCCCACTCAAAAAGAGAAAAGTACAGAGAAAAACACTCGTTAATAATTAATTAAAATTATTATGCTTATATTATTTTGGTGAAACTTTGTTATGGTCCAACATTTGTTGCGTGGATTGGAAAAACCCCAAAAGAAAACTCCAATGACATCAAAAATATTAATAATCAATCTTATCATATATGTCCTGGATTTCCACCAAGCCCATTTTAAAATGTAGTTCCTCAAAACTAAGAATAGGCATATATTTCGTCAAAGCATCTGCTAATTGGTTACCTGTTGAAATATGTTTTAAAATTACGACATTTTTATTTATTGAAATTAACTGTCTCGACCCTTACTTCGTGGAATCTACTCATATTAGTGTTTTAAATGAAACTCAATGTTTCTAGCTAATGCCACAATATAATGAAAAATGTTGAAAATTCTAAAAAATTGACAATTGTTTCGATAACTGTTATGTTTTAACTATTTATTTATTAACAAGTTATATCATTACATTGTAAGAAGTTCTACATTGTTGCTTCATTTCTAATTGTTGTCTTCCTTGTTCCTTGACTGCCGGGCCACGTAGCGGTCTTCTGTCATTGGTATAGCAGACCACACACAGAACAACTATTGATGTATATGTAATATCTCCCTTCCTTTCAGAAAGCAAAATATTACATATGAATGACAATATAAAGGCTACCACAACTAACAAAAATTCAGGTTTCAAAATCTAATGAGAAATGGTTACTAAACATAAACTTACAATCGTAAAAATTAAACACAAAACCAATAGATGCTTATTCTCTAAACCTTAAAGGTTTATTCAGTCATCGTCCTGACCGAGTTGTATAAGTGTCACATTCGCAAGTATCATCCTCAGTAGGAGAGATGGGATGTTTAACATTTTTCTGATTTTCATTTTTATCACCTGACATTGATTCTTCGATTTTATCGCTTTCACTTGTCTCTTCCGCACTAGGTACATCATTTGATATTAAACTTTGAGTGCCATTATTAGTAGTTTCAAGACAGGAATGTTAGAGAGATACTGGGTTAGGATTATTCTTTAAAAATGACGAATTTCTTCTTACTACCCTGTCTAGATTTTCTCTAACTAAAAATGAACGCGGAGTAGAGTATCTACTACTTCACCTGGAACCCAGAAACTACCCTTCTTTATCATTACGCTTTGGCCCTTATTGAATGATTTTCGATGTTTTGCACTCTTGTCATGGTACTCTTAGCTTCAGATGTTTCCTCACCAATTTTTTCTGGGTCAATGTAGGTTAAGTCTGTTAGTAGCTACTTAGAAATGGGTAATGTTGATCTCATTAGGCGATTGTTTAGCAGTTCAGATAGTGAAACACCAATACCTGTTAGAGGAGAAGTCCTATATTCAAGTAATGCTTGATACATATCATCTCCAGAGTCATGGCATTTCTTTAGAATATCTTCACAAATAGCAACAGATCTTTCTGCAAGTCCATTAGACTTGGGATATCTGGGAATTGTTGTGATTGAAGTAATTTCCCAGTTCTTAGCAAAATCTTTGAACTCTTTGCTGGTGAACGGAACATTGTCTGAAATGATAGTAGATGGAATGCCATGAGTAGCAAAGACACATTTTAATTTTAAAATTATTTCTGTAGCATTTCCACTGTGCAAGGGAATCAACTCAAGCCAGTTACTATAATAATCCACTACTGACAAATAATATTTTCCTGTTAAAATATTGGCTGCTACTTTGAGAAAAGGAACATTTGGTCTTCCATGTTGCATAAGTGACTCTTTTAGAACACCTTTACTATATTACAAACAAGTTTTACATTCTGATACAAAATCATGAACCTCTCGTGACAACCCCGGGCCAGTAAAACAGTTTTCTTGCTCTTGCTAGATGTTTCGATTCCAAAATGACCAACGTGTAGTTTTGATAACATTTTGAGTCGCAACTTTTGTGGAACAACTAGTCGATAATCATGAAAAACTAGACCTTGATGAATATACAAACTTTCTCTAAGATTGAAAAATGATCTGATCTCTGGATTTGTAATTGACTTTTTATCATCTGGCCTACCATCCCCACAAAATTCAATAATTTTCGATAAAACTGAATCTTAAGTCAAGTTCACGGGAATGTACAATTTCTTTCATTTCAGGATCATCTTCGACGCTTGATTTAATAAATGACCTAGATAAAAGGTCAGCAATGTACATACGCTTTCCTGGAAGATATTCTACAGTGAAATTATACTTAAGCAGATTCAAATTGAGTCTTTGAAGCCTAGAAGAAACTTTGTAAATATATTTTTTATGAATTGCCACTTTTTACAATGACATGCCTGCCAAACACAAATTGATGAAATTTTGATAAACTATAAGAAATCGCTAAATATTCCTTTTCAATCTGAGCCCAACGAGACTCCGTTTCAGTAAGACTTCTAGAACAAAATGCGATTGGTTTACCTTGCTGCATAAGACAAGCTCCAATACCATTTTGACTAGCATCAGTTTATATTTCTAATGGTAATTTAGGATCAAAAATAGACAAGGTAGTTATTTCCTGAACCAATTTCTTAATTTTTAAAAATATAAGCGAAAGATCTTCTGTCCAATTAAACTCTACATTCAGTTTAATAAGATTTCTTACAGGAATTAGTAATTCAGATAATTTGGGCAAATACTTTGAGAGATAATGTAACATACCCAGAATCCTTAACAGCTCTTTTTTGTTGGTCGGTTCTTCAAGCTCCAAAATAGCTTTAACATAATCAGGATAGGGCCTGATTCCGTCAGCAGAAAAGATTTGACCTACATAAGAAACTTCAGAAACTTTGTATTGTACCTTTAACTTATCAAACTTTATACCAAATTTCTTGACTCTACTCATAACTTCATTTAAGATGTTCCGCCTCATCTGTTCCCCCAATTAAAAAATCATCGAAATAAATGCCAATGGGTAAATCCCAAACATTTTTTCATTGATTCTTTGAGAAACTTCCGGACTAACATTAAGTCCAAAAGGCAACCGATTGAAGCAATATTTTCTAAAGGAGTGATAAACGTGCAAAGTTTCCGGCTCTCTTTATCTAGAGAGACATGATGAAATCCTTCTTTTAAATCTAAAACAGTAAAGATGTTTCTACCTCTTAACTTCAAACTAAATTCGTCAGATACTGATATAAACAAAAAACTTGTTCAAATGTAATGGATCAAGGTATATTCTCAATGCTCCTGACGGTTTTTGTACAATTACTATATTATTGACCCATTCTGTTGGTTGCTGTATCTTGGAAATAATCTCCCTTCTGTGAAGATCGTCTAGTGCTGTTTCAGTTTTCCACCCAATCTATCTAAAATGCGAGAAAAAAATTGGTTTACCCCAAAAAAAGTTGGAAATTTGAAAAAAAAATTTGAGTAATTTTCACGTTTTCCGTCAACAACAACCCCAAAAAACGGTTTTTAGAAAAAAAAGCCTGTGTGTATGGCGTCGTCGTCGTTGTCGTAGGCCCCATTTCGTTACATGTCTTGTTAGCGCGATACAGCCTCCGGAGTGCAACAAGTCACCAATTTTATGATTGAATATTATTCAGGACACTTCATAGATGAACCCTATTGATTGTCAGCTCACCAGAGCCAGTACAATAGGTGCTATAGTACTTTAAGTACGATATTTTTGTCATTTTTGGAGAAATTTAAGTTTGTTAGCACGATACAGCCTCCAGAGTATATACAAGTGACCAATTTTATGATTGGATATTATTCAGTTGAATCCTATTGATCAGCTTACTAAAGCCAGTACACCGCGTTCTATGGTACTTCCAGTACCAAATTTTTGTCATTTTTGGAGAATTTTCAGTTTGTTGGCAAGATACAGCCTCCAGAGTGTATACAAGTGACCAATTTTGTAATTGAATATTGTTCAAGATGTCTCACAGATGTACCTTATTGATTTTCAGCTGACTAGAGCGAGTACAGCGGGTCCTATAAATCCAGATATATTACATTTTTTGTTATTTTTGGACTAATTTCGGTTTGTTAGCACGATACATCCCCCGAAGTGTATACAAGTGACAATTTTATGATAGAATATTATTCAGGGCCACAGATGTGGAAAACCGTTTATTTAGTTTTGGTTTTAGTGTTTCTGGTACTCTTCTGCAACTACTAGAGTAAGGGACCGCGTTTTGTTTTAAGATTATTTTATATTTATAAGGTACTTTTCCGGTACCCTCAAAAACCTCAGAGTTTTTATTTAATAACTGTTGTTTTTTTATTTAGCAAATCTATTTGTTTTACTAACTCAAGCTGAGAACAGGTGTTTAGTTCCAACATAGGCATACTGTCACAGTCAACCACAATAAATTTAATGTTAATTTTTTTTCTTTGATCATACAATGTAGTATTACATACTCAATAGCTTTAATTATATTATTGCCGTATGTATTTAATGATAGGTTGTTTTCTATTATTTTGTTTTCTACCCCCAATTTTTTTACAAACTTAAGAGGTGAACAATTACAATTCGCTCCAGTATCTACCTTCAAAGAAATAAACTTATTATTTATTAAAACATTCTCAGTCTACATATATTTTCTTTTGTTCTCAAATTTCACATGATCTAATGTCACGGAGTCCAAATACGGTGTATGTGATTCTTCGTCACCTGTAGTATTGCCTGTCTCACTCTTTTCAACCGCATGCATTTTCTTTTTATTACTAGTATGTTTCTTACTTTATTTTGCTGTCTATTGTAACAACATACTGCAAAATGATTTGGTTTTTTGCATACTGCACAAGTCTTACCAAACACAGGACAGCTCCTAGGACCATGCTTTGTTTTGCATCTTAAACACTCATATGCACTTGTACTGGCACAAGCTTGAATATATTTTTTAACTGCATCAATCTGTGTTGAGTTTCCTCTGATGTTGTGGACCTGCTTCTTACTTTCTTCTGAGGCTCTACAGATTTCTTCAGCCTGACTCAGAGTTAATTTTCTCACCCTAAAAAGCCTTTCTTGCACCTCTGCGTCTAATATTCCAGCGACTACTCGGTCTCTTACTAAGGAATCATGCAACATTCCAAAATTGCATGACTTTGCTAGCTCTTTTATCGCTATCAGAAAATTATCGAAGTCTTCTCCCTCCTGTTGACATCGTGTATTAAACTTAAATCTAACAAACGTTTCATTTTCAAAAGGCATGCAGAGGTTTTCAAACTCAACTTTTCTATGACTCTATCATATTTGTTTCCATTATCAAATGTCAATGTTAGGAAGACCTCCTGAGCATCCTCACTAACAATATTTAAAAATATGGCTCTTTTTGTTTCATCATCTTTATTGTCATGGCCAGATGTTTTCATGTATATTTTGAAACTATTCGTGAATTTTGTGTAATTTTGTGTCGTGTGTTGGTCAAACACCAAAGCTTTTGGTGGTTTAAACGATGACATTTTTTTTATTATCTATATAGTAGGTACTTACTTGTACCCAGTTTCTTTGTTGTTGACACTTTCCTTTATAGGGTTATTGACCTAAATTTTACTTTATAGTTTAGTCTTTTTTTATTGGCATGTATTCACCTGACACCATTTTATGTTTTAACTATTTATTTATTAACAAGTTATTTCATTACATTGTAATATGTTTTACATTGTTGCTTCATTCCTAATTGTTGTCTTCCTTGTTCTTTGACTGCCGGGCCACCTAGCGGCCATCTGTTATTGGTATAGCAGACCACACACATAACAACTATTGATGTATATGTAACAATAACTGAATATCGTCGTCAGAATGACAGAAGTAGCTTCTGTCATTCTGACGATGATATTCAGTTATCGAAACAATTGTCAATTTTTTAGAATTTTCAACATTTTTCATTATATTGTGGAATTAGCTAGAAACATTGAGTTTCATTTAAAACACTAACATTTTTATTTACTTGTTCTGCTGTAAAATGATATTTATATCAATGTGTCTAGATCGTTTATGAATAACATGATTATTAGCTTTTGCAATGCGTTATTAACTTCCTTATTATGGGCTCTGTTATTTGGAAATTAATTTGTAGGGTTAAGTTGGTAGAGATGCTCCAGCCTTTATTACTCGAAAACTTTCACATGTACGATTGTGCGGCTTGTCCCTTCCCAAACAGTTGTTGATGATTCACGAACGTAAAGTGATTTTGCTGCTAACAATTGTCTTGTTTTAACAAAATTTTATGCTGTTTAATTGAGGTTCGTGCAAATTTGTATACATAATTATGGTATAGGTTGTAAAATCATCAATATTTATTTATTTAATCCGAAATTTCGCCAAACAATTGCGGAATGCTTGTGCTTTCATCATTCTTACCTCAAAACGCATGTACCTGGTGGTTTTCACAAACTGCATGGTGGGGCATCTTTTACCACCTTTTGGTATAGATGCCCCAGTCAAAGTGGGTAGAGATGGCCTATCAATTTATCAATTTCTTTCAATATCATCATGCCATCCACATATAAACGGATTTGTCCTCAACGAGGGATGTGGACAGAAGCCAATTTATTGGCAGCTATTCAAGCAGTTCGTAATGGAGAACTGGGTACTAATGCAGCAGCTCGCAATTATGGGGTGCCATCAAGAACTCTTCGTAGAAAGGTGAAGTCAAACGATTCTAAAAAAGGAAGAATGGGCGCAGATAGCAGCTTAGGAGCTGAAAATGAAAAGAAATTGGTTGGACATATTATAAAACTACAAAACCATGGATTCGCGCTTCGTCATATAGATCTTCGACAAATGAACTACAAATTTGCAGTCGCTTTAAACATTCCACATAAATTTGAGAATAATCTGGCAGGAAAATATTGGCTTCGCTCTTTTCTCAGAAGAAATCGCGAGCTCTCTGTGAGAAAAGCTAAAGGTGAACATGAACGAAAAATCAGCCTACATGAACTCATTTGTTTTTGAGGTGGCTAAATACCCACGTTACACCGCGCAAACCTGAAGGTACTGTTTCATTATTGGTGGAAGGTCACAGCTCTCATTGCTGTGTCGATATGCTAGAATTTACTAGACAGAACAATATTATAATAATCAGCTTGCCAAGTCATACCACGCACTGGTTACAACCTCTCGATAGAGCGGTTTTTAAATCACTGAAATTTGCTTATACTTTTTCATCGAAAAACTGGATTCGAGCAAATTCTTTCAGAAATAAACGGTTTTAAAGATTAGAACTAACTTTTCCGCATCCATGAGATGCCCTGATTAACATTCTATCATAAAATTGTCACTTGTATACACTTCGGGGGATGTATTGTGTTAACAAACCGAAATTAATCCAAAAGTAACAAAAAATGCAGTATATCTGGATTTATAGGACCCGCTGTACTCGCTATAGTCAGCTGAAAATAAATAGGGTACATTTGTGAGACACCTTGAATGAGATACCTTGAAAAATATCCAATTATGAAATTGGCCACTTGTATACACTCCGGAGGCTGTATCGTACTAAACCCGAAAATTCTCCAAAAGGACAAAAATGTGGTATTTCAGGTACCATAGCATCCGGTGTACTAGCTCTAGTGAGCTAAAAATCGTTAAGGTGCATCTATAAGACGGCCTGAACTATATTCAATCATAAAATGGGTCACTTGTATACACGCTGGAGGCTGTATTGTGCTAAGACACTGAAAATTCTTCAAAAATGACAAAAATGTGGTACCTCAAGTACCATAGCACCCGTTTTACTGGTTTTAGTGAACTAAATCTCTTTAGGATTCATCTTTGAGACGCCCTGAATAATATCCAATTATAAAATTGGTCACTTGTATATACTCCGGAGGCTGTATCGTGCTAACAAACTGATATTTCTCCAAAAATGACAAAAATGTCGTACTTAAAGTACTATAGCACCTGTTGTACTGGCTGTGGTGAGCTGAAAATCAATGGGATTTATCTGCGAGATGTTCTGAATAATATTCAATCATAAAATTGGTTTTTGCACTGCGGAAGCTGTATCGTGCTAAGAAACTGAAATTTCTCAAACATTACAAAAATGTCGTACTTCAAGTACCATAGCATCCGTTGTACTGGATATTGTGAGCTGAAAATCGATAACGTTCATCTGTGAGATGTCCTAAACAATATTCAATAATAAAATTGGTAATTTGTTGCACTCCGGAGGCTGAATCGTGCTAACAAGACATGTATCGAAAAGTGGCCGACGACAACGACGACGACATACACACAAGATTTTTTTTCTAATAACCATTTCTTCGTGTTGTTCTTGATGAAAAACGTAAAACTAACATTTTTCAAAATTTCAAATTTTTTGTGGGTAAACCAATACTTTTCTCGCATATAGATAGGTTGGGCGGAAAAGTAAAATTGGTCGTTTTGAATTTATTAAATGAAGCATGGTGTAAGGCAGCTGTACCAGGAAATGCAATTTCCGCTTTAAAAGCAACTGCTGCACACCCGTTCAATCCAGAAGCCATTCCAGAATACGCCGTCTAATCTGAAACTGCCATACCACGTACAGATATAAGACTGAATCCCTCCAACGAGACAACATCCGATTCTATAACTTGAACGAGACTGTCGACAAAGAAGAGACACTGTCACTTCAACAGCCTGCTATGAGTACTGCTCAAGAAATGTCACCAAATCCAAGAAAAATAACCGTAAGAGAAATGTTTCCTCAGGCTAGCACCTCCACTGCTTCACAAAATTTAACTGAATCAATGATTCTTCCAGAAAACTCTGATATAACCCCAGGAAAAATGTTGGATCAAGTTTCACCCCCACCAATGATTCGGGCATTGGAAGGTATCCGAGGAAGGGCTCAGAATATTTCTTCTGTGTTAACTGATGCCAATTATATTCAGCAAAAAAAGCAGAAGAAAATAGAAATTCCTAAGTCTGTTAAAAAAGTTAACAGCAACAAATTGAATCCGAAGAAGAACAGAAATAGAAAAATTTCTTCAACAAGCGAATCCGAAGTTGAGGACCTCACTATGCTTGACGACGAGGAATCCGATAATTCAGAAAATGATGAGTGCGTGGGATGTGGAGAAAAATATTCCGATACCACCAGGAAATATGATTGGATTAAATGTATACATTACGAGCAAAGGTTTCACGATGGATGCAGCAAGTTCGTTAATTTTTGCGATCTCTATGGAAGAGTAGCTACCAAAAAGAATGCTCAACTTATTTTGCTCATTAATTTGCATCGGAGTACACTGGCCATCACTACCACCCTATGTCGTGTATCTCACCCATACTGTGAGGGATAGATGGCCAATTACAAAAAAAAAATTTATTTCATTTTCGTAGAATAAAATTTGTTTTTTGCATTTGTTTATAAATATTATAACTGAATAAAGTTTGTATTACCATAAAATATGATTATTTCCTGCCAATAATTATTTTCTTGAAATTTAGGTCAAGTTCAAAAAAGTGGGGCGTCTCTACCAATTTTACCCTATTTAAAGGGATTTAAGCCATAAAGCTTCTCTTCAAAAAATGCCATATATTCAGCTTCGGTAAATAAAGCTGCTACAGATATTTGTCTGTTAGTATTCCAGAAAATTGCACAATTATCAAATAATTTAAAAATATAGCCCGTAGTACTTCTACGATCTGAATTATCATTAACTCAATTAGAGTGTACCCTCGAATATGCTACTAAATCATGATTGAAATGAGTTTGTTTATAAAATAATTTCAGTTTTAATGTATCAATTATATATCTTAAAATACGTTTAAGGAATTGCCACAATTCTCAATTATTTTTATTTTAATATCTACTTAATAAAAAAATTGAACAATCTATTAAATTTGGACAAGGTGGTGCATCAACATATATATATATATATATATATATATATATATATATATATATATATGTATATATATATTATAATGGATTGTTATAGTTGTATACTTTGCCGACAATACCACTATAATTGTTATATTATCAATTTAATATATTCAACTCTAGTATAGCTAGCTCAGTGATGAAGTAAAGAAAAATTTTTATGTATTTATATATTTATGTGGAGAGCATGAGAAACTCTTACTACTCTTTGGGATCTGGAAGTGATTTTAACTCTATATCTACAATATTTTACATATATATGAATCATCCAAATAACTGATATTATATTTTTTATATTAATTGGTGCGCCTATGTATAGAAACTTTCAATATAGCAATCGATTTTGTCTCACAATTAAAATAGATGGAAATTATCAGTAGAATAATCGATTCCAACTGTCACTCATATCAGTTGAAGTAATATTTATCTGAACATAAACAATAGTTTCAAGAATACCTTTAATACAACAACTATATTATATTGATCAAGAATTATGTATTATAAATTTAAAGTAAGTGATGAACTATCTTAAATACTAATATAATATTGAAATGTCAAACAATAAAATATTTGTTAAATATAAATGGTAAGTACTCAAGTCTATGTTATTACCTTTCTTTTTTAATGCTTTTAATATGTTTAATAGTTTCAGATACTAATTCTTATTACTTTTATTATAAATGTACATCTCTAACCCGAATGTCGGTACCAACAAAGATAAAAAGAAACACTTACCTCTCAACCACTAATATTCCTTTCTTGAAATTCTGTCTGTTAAAAAACCATGTCATGCATACATATGTCGTCCAGATGGAGATGTTTTTTTTTACTGGATTTCTTGTTACAGGTAACACGTGTTTGTAATTTCTATTATTCTCCAGCTTCGAATTCCCAATCAATACTTAATATCTTATTCAGGAACTTTACATTACGATTCCGTACCACATCAACTGATTATTCAATTTTGAAATGACTCTTTCATTTGTACCATAGCCTCCAATAACATGAATTTTTTATATATTGTATATATCTTCGTAGAAATTATGATTTTAATATCCTTATACTAGCTATTTCGAATTAATATATGGAATAACTCACTTCTTTGTACAATAACTTAATTCTCTCTTTTTAAATTCTTCAACCATTTAAGTTTTCTAATCTCCGACTTCCATCATTATTCAAAAATCAACAACCAACCCGCCTTTTTTTTATTTTTCGTTGCTATCCGAAATCATAAATATCTTGATTTCAGATTCATTTTCTAATTCCTAATATATAATTACAAACCATAAAATTCACATCTTTCTTGACTCAATAAATATAGATTTCTATGGTTCTGCTTCTTTTTCAATTTATAACCTTATTCCAGTCAATTGATAAAATGATTTTATGACATTTCTGACATTATTTGATATATATAACCAAAACTCTCTAAATGTTAAATAATTGAGTTATTACATGTTTATTTATTGTAACTATTATTAATGTTCAATGAATATTTTTAGAATATGGATTACATGTTTCTTTTAATTAAGGAATTTTGATTTATAACTTGTTATTTATTACTTACAATGGATTGTCGATATGCTTCTTAAATGAACTACTGTGTTTAAAGGTAAGTTTTATCCTTTTTATTCAAATTTCTTATTACTATTGCTCATATATTGTATTCCATTATGAATAGATTACTTCATCAATAAATTCTTTTGGTATCATATTAAAGATATTGAATCAAATGTTCCAAACTTCAATATATTTGTGAAAGTGAGAATTTCAATTATACTTCCATCTAAGTAGTGAAGAACTATCTCTTCTATATATATATATATATTTTTTACTTTTATAAGGTAATAGATATTATGTATCCTGATCAAAATAGGTGCTAATAATTCTCTAACACTTAACAGATGATGTATATATGCTCCAGAATATTTTGTACATGTAAGACATATACAGTTTTTTTTTAAATACTGCATTAAATCTTCTGTATATTGGAAATATTTTCATTAACCGATACTGGTTTATATAATTCTGTGTAGTATGCTGATATGAGTTATATTATTTTCGTTTCTGTGTTCTTGAATTATGTTCAATATATAATAATAATTCTGAATTTTCTTTGGCCATTCAAAATATTCTGTCCAAATAAGACATAACATCTTTCTGAGAAAGCTCCCAACAAGGACCGAAACGGACGATATTTAGTTTTTTAGTGTTTTTAAATGAAACTCAAGGTCTCTAGTTAATTCCACAATATAATACAAGTTATTGAAAATTCTAAAAAATTGACAATTGTTTCGATAAATCAATATTATCGAAACAATTGTCAATATACGCATATAAATATTTTTTGGAATGCTATTAAAATAAGCTGTTTAGCTAAGATGACTATAAATCTAATTGTTGAAATTCGAGCCACTGGTGCGAAAGTTTCATCGAAATCTAGTAAATATTTTTGACTGAAACCTCTGGCTACTAATCGAGCTTTGTATCTTTGAGTATTACCAAAAGCGTCATTTTTAATAGTAAACGCCCACTTACAATCAACTATATTTTTCTCGGCAAGTTTTATAGAGTATAGTCCTCCATGTTTTATTGATCAATAAAAAAATATTTCTCCCTTTATTACTTGCTTCCACTGAATATTGTTGTCTCTATATTTTATTTCACTAAAAGATTCGAGAATTGTACACGTAAGTTATTCTGCACACAAAATAAAATAATTTAAACAGGCTGTTCCGTTGCATGATTTAGAAGGAAAAGTTTTAACTCTTTCGCTTCGTTTTAAATTTGATCTTCTTTAGCTGCAAAGCTTTTTTTTCGCTCAAATGACCTAAATAATAATGCCAAAGTTTATAATTAGTGATTGTCCTTTCAGAAATAGCATTTTTAATTGTTTATGAACCATTTCCTCTTCTCCACTTAGTCCAATTGTCATTGCAAATTTTTTAAATAAATATGTATCATCTTATACTTTTGTTGGAATCTTTAGCTCTGTAACCTTCTGATTCACGTTTTAGTAATACAACCAACTGTAGGTACTTATAAACATTGAGGTTTTTTCTTGTTAATAAAATACTTCTTGTCATCGAACAATACGACCAGAGAGAAGATGGTTTTCATTCCTTAGATATGCATTCAAAGTGAGCCAACAATACTTTTTCATGGGTGATATTCTTGATTTTCTTCGAGAACCACCATTCTTTCTACAGATTAAACGCTTTTTCATTTGAATTCCGTGATTTTTCCGGCGAAAGAGAGTTCACGATACTTCGCATCATTTCCTCCAAATCAGAAGGTTAACTATTAGTTTCAGAATCACTCATTACTATTGAAATTACATTCAATTCTACGTGACAATGGTGGGTGACAGAAGATATATAAATATTGCCGTTACAACCTGACGTTGTCAACGAAATGGCAAAGCACAGCTCACTAATCTACTAAAATGAACTGTCTCGACCCTTACTTTGTGGAATCTACTCATATTATTATTTTAAATCAAACTTACTGTGGAGTTAAATAGAAAAAGTAAGTTTCATTTAAAACAATAACACTAATCTACTTATATTTAAAATTACACATAGTAGTTGTGACTTGTCAAAAATGCAGTTTTCAATTTTTCGAAAATGTATTAATATAAATGTCATCAGATAAAATTTTGTATGTAATACGAATCATTAACAATCATGCTCGGCGTCTCACACAATAACATTCACTGCTTGTACCATAATGAGCGTCTTTATGATCCTAATCACATAAATACCCAGACCTCACACAATATCCACGAGATATCCAGTGGATAGCCCAATATCCACTGAATATCCAGTCCACGTAAGATATGTAATGGGTATCCACTGAATGTATTTCATAGGTATAAAAAAATATTTTCTATTTTACTGATAATATAATCACAAAAAAATGATTGAGGAGGAAGTTCTATTACATAATACCTTCAATGCATAAATGTCCTAATCTCCTGATATTATATCCATTGTATATCCATGAATATCTATTATTATTTTCTGTCGCATTTTTTGTCTGTGCTCATTGTATTACTTTTTCGCCCAACCTTTCAATATGCGAGAAAAGTATTGGTTTATTTTTAGGTTTTCCATCAACAACAACACGAAAAACGGTTTTTAGATAAAAAATCCTGTGTGTATGTCGTCGTCGTCATCGTCGTCGTCGTTGTCGTCGGCCACTTTTCCTTACAATTCTTGTTAGCACGATACAGCCTCCGGAGTGCAATAAGTCAGCAATTTTATGATTGACTATTGTTAAGGAGATGTCACAGATGAACCCTATTGTTTTTCAGTTCACCAGAGCCAGTACAACGGGTGCTATGGTACTTGAAGTACGACATTTTGTCATTTTTTGCGAAATTTCAGTTGGTAAGCACGATACAGCCTCCGGAGTTCAACAAGTCACCAATTTTATGATTGAATATTATTAAGGACATCTCACTGATGAACCCTATTGATTTTCAGCTCACCAGAGCCAATACAACAGGTGCTACAGTACTTTAAGTATGATATTTTTGTCATTTTTGGAGAAGTTTCAGTTTGTTAGCACGATACTGCCTCCGGAGTATATACAAGTGATCAGCTTCATGATTGAATATTAATCAGAGCGGTCCAAAGATGAACACTATTGATATTAAGCTCACTAAAGCCAGTACAACGGGTGCTATGGTACTTGAAGTACCAGATTTTTGTCATTTTTGGAGAATTTTCAGTGTGTTAGCCTCCAGAGAGTATACGATTGATCAATTTTATGATTGAATATTGTTCAAAGTGTCTCACAAATGTACCCTATTGATTTTCAGTTGACTGGAGCGAGTACAGCGGGTCCTATAAATCCAGATATACTAAATTTTTGGTTATTTTTGGATAAATTTCGGTTTGTTAGCACAATACATCCCCCGAAGTGTATACAAGTAACAATTTTATGATAGAATATTGTTCAGGGTCACAGATACGGAAAAGTTAGTTTCAATCTTTGAAACCGTTTATTTTTGGTTACATTAAAGACGTGAAATTGAAAAAAGATAAATACCTAAATTGAGTTATACTGTGCTGAGTTCAATCAACAATACGAATAAGGCATAAAACGTCTTTCTTAGCACACTCATGACAACGTTTAATGCTAAAATAGAACAGAATAATGCATACAATCAGAGTATGTCCATATTACATATCCGCAAAACTATGCAACCAACCATACACAATGGTATCAGTTCTCTCATTAGTCGATGCCCCATTTGACCGTTTGATTTAGCATCGTTATTTTTGTTAAGTTGTAAGTTAGATTCTATGCTTGTAAGTTTGAGAAAATTTGTTATTATAGATTTACTATTTGAAAAAATTGTAATAAAAATAGAAAATCTTACGTCGATTGAGTGAATTTAACTGTGAATACGGATTTATTGTTGAATAAAAATGTGATTGAAACGTTTATTGTAGATAGGGTGAGTTACTAACCACTTTTTGTGTCAAATCCTTGTCCTTTGGCCTAAGTAAGTAAATTCCAACTTATTTCTCAGTATTGCATACATATAAAACCTATACTAAGAAAAAAAGGGGAAAAAACGTAAAAGTCGAATGTTGGGAGATAAACCTCCCGAACCTCCTGATAAAAATATTGACAAAGACCAAAATACATCACAAATTAATAGAACAAAAATCTTATACACTCCACATAGCTCTTCCCCGTTTGAAGTATATATTCAGGGAAAGTCAGGTAATGTGGGTAATTTATATATTATGAGTATAGCCAAAACTATCTTTAACGTGAAACTACAAGATGTAATAAAATTCACCATAAAGGGTAAAAACCGAATGGGAGTCACTTTCAAGAATGCAGAAGCTGCTAACAACTTTATCAATGAGCAAGACTGGGAAAATTTTGGGTTATGAAGTATATATACCAAGTCACAATGTATCAAGCAAAGGTATTGTAAGATTTGTAGATATGACTCTTACAGAACAAGAAATAATTCAGTTTACAACAACGAATATCAATAATTGTAAGGTGCTACATGCCAAGAGAATGAATAGAAGAGCGATCGTTGACATCCCCACAGGCACAGTGTGTTTAACTTTTTCAGGAAAAATTATCCCACAAGAAGTGGAAGTATATGGCCTTCCAACCCTGGTAAATCCTTATATAAGCCCTGTCATCCAATGCTATAACTGCTCACTTTATGGACATGGCACCAACTAATGCATAGGCAAAGCAAAATGCAAAACTTGCAGCAAAAGCCATGAAAATAACTCAGGCTGCAATTTATATTATATCAATTGCAAAAATAATGATCACTCATCAGTTGATAAAATCTGCGAAAAACAAAAACGACAGTAAACAAATAATGGCATTCTCAAACATCTCATATTACGAAGCCAGCCAACAAATACCATACAATTCTTCCACAAGCCCACCAAAAAATGACCTACACAACTTTCCAACTCTAAGAAAACGAAACTCAAGAGAGCAGGCCAACGCAATTCAAGTACATGAAAGAAGATGAGCAACAATATCCACAACACCCGAAGTAGCATCTTATGTACTAGTAGCCACAACATCCCCAAGCAGCAAAAGAAAAAGGCAAACAGGCTACAACAGAGCCGCACATACCAAATGCGTTAATAATCCAAATGGCAGATCAGAGATAAGAAACAAAATGACAACAAATGGTGAACAGCCCCAACAATAAGCAAGAAAAGAGGAAGAAGAGAAACTTCAACTCGATGTCGTACAAGCAATATCGTTCTTATCAGAATCTCACAGAGATCTCGTGTTAACGTTTATAGGAAATTGGATTTCAAATAATTATCTTACACTCCAGCAAGAAGTGGGTCAGCTAACATAAATAAACACACCACAAACATGTACACATCCATCACCATGCACCAAAAAACAAAATACCTCATGGGATCATATGGACATGTCCGACACGGACATGTTATGATCTCCTGTGCAATATTTACATATTATTCGCATTCAGTCCACTAACTGTAATCTAGTGGAATATACGTTCATACAAGTCCAACACAGATAACTTAAAAGTAATCGTTAGAAACCATAATCCTGATATAATCATACTAAATGAAAGATGGTTAAAACAAAACTATAATATTTCATGCAGAAACTTTCAAATTCTTAGAAACGACAGAGCCGATGGCTACGGTGGAACAGCTATTCTAATAAAAAATACCATCAAATTCATCCCAAAAAACTACCAAAGTAACTTTGACAATATAAATATTCAAAAGTTGAGATGAGGCTTTTACTTGATGAAGATCCATACTGAACGATGAAATAAAACAATACAATTTGTTTAAAACTCCATTTATTTGAACGAATGTTCAATTTAAACTGGTTGACGCGTTTCACTAACACAGTAGCTTTGTCAAAAACCTAACCTAACCAGTTTAAATTGAACATTAGTTCAAATAAATGAAATTTGAAACAAATTATATTAATAGTTAATCATTCAAACACAAGCAATTCACCTACCACAATATAACATAAATATTCTAAATATATACTGCCCATCAATCTCAATACTCAGAGTAAATAATTGGATCCATTTAATTCATCATTTCAAGAAACCCCTACTTATTATGTGAGACCTAAATTGCAACCACCCCGCAAGGGGATTAAGTATCCATCAACTGCAGAATATCTGCAATTAAAATATTTACCAAGTCCCCTACGATAGACAGCTTTATAGCAATTAAAAAGAACATTGCTTCCACTAGAAAACGCCTCAAGTTCAGAAGAAAGAACAGTTTTCGCAACTACTCTGCAAAAATAAACCGTAACTCTCCATTAAAAATTATTTGGAATAAAATCAATAAAGCTTCAAACCGTACACCTCAGAACAACTTATCGAATCAACTTCTACCTGGCATTCTGGCTCAAGAAATTTTATCCTCTTTATACCCACCTATCATTACCGAACACATACAAAAATCCATATCAACAGAAATTGAACCATTCTCCTATCAGGAATATAAATTTACAATAGAGTCAAAAAAAGACTCTGCACTAGGTATGGACCAAATAACATACTCTATGATTAAGCACACGCCAACATCTTTGTCTAAGGATTTATTACAATTTATTAATGATTGCATGTAAACTGCTACCATTCCACGCACATGGAAGCAAACAATAATCCTTCCTCTCATAAAGCCCCACAAAGACAAATCAGTAGCAATGAACTATGGACCAATTGCTCTAACTCCATGTGTGGGTAAACTTCTAGAATCACTCATAAAAACAGGCTGGAATGGTATGTAGAAAACCAAAAATTACTTAATCCCGTACAGTTTGGATTTGGAAGGAATAAAGGTTGTATGGATTGTTTGTTTCTAATCTCTCATATCCTTTTAAATTATTCAGCCAATGAATACACCATAGGCGTTTTCTTAGACCTCTCAACTGCATATGACACAGTTGATATCCAGCTTCTGTACAAAACTTTAATAAACCTAGCCCTATCTAAATATATAATAAATTTAATTTATGCTTTTATAAATAATGGAGTTTTATTCGTCCAGGACAACTTAGGGTAAACAATAGGACATTTGCCAGCTAATAAAGGTCTAGTCCAAGGATCTCCCCTCAGTCCAATCCTGTTTAATCTCTATACTCTAACTATTTATGATATCCTCCCTAAAAACGTTAATCTTGTTCAATGTGAAGATGACATGGTACTGATAGTTGGTGTAGCGAATGTGAGTCAAGTGGTGAATAATTTAAATACATTCTTAGAAAAACTCAACACATGGTTAGACACACATAATTTCAAATTATCGACCAATAAATCTCATGCAGTAATGTTTAGTGAAGGAATCATAAACAGATCTATCCCAAAAATAAACTCGGAAACAATTGAATGGGTGGATACAGTTAAATACCTAGGTATATACATTCATCAAAACCTAAAATGGAATGCACATATACAATACATAGAAACAAAAATATGTAAAGGACTGAACGTTATGCGAGTTCTCTGTGGTACTTGGTGGGGCTGTGATACCCTCACACTGAGAATACTCTACAAAGCAATAGTACTAAGTCATAGGACTACGGTAGCCAGATTTTCACTCTCACCAAAAAGAATAAAACAACGTTGGGCAAACTTCAAAACCAGGGATTAAGAATAGTTACAGGCAACAGAAATTAAACACCAATACCAGCCTTATGATCAGAAAACGGTGAAATGCCCCTCAAATATCAGAGGAAACGGCTGAGCTCCATATACTTGACAAAAAACCTGGCAATATCCAATAACTCCATAATCAATATTCTAAAGAAGCTTAATAACATAAGCAAAAACTCAAGATATTGGACTAACAAAGAAAAACCGACTCTAATACAAATCCTTGACCGGCTACAACCATCCACTAATATGATGTACACAAAAGAAATATTGCCTTGCTATGAAGTTGACCTAGAAATTTAGCTAACTCCATTAAATGTCGCAAATCTTCAATATAATAAAACTGATGAACTAGCACAAATTCAGTACCAAAAACTTCTATCCAAATTCCCGGATCATATAAGAATATTTACAGATGGATCTCTCTATTCCAATGGCACTGCAGGATTTGGAGTTTACAATGAAGAATTCAACTATGCAATTTCATCTAGGCTACCAACATTCACACAAATATAGTTAGGAGAAATTACTGCTATCAACCATACACTTCAATTCATCTTAAAAGCTAACACTACTGCAGCCATAATCTTCTTAGACTCTAAAACTGCTCTACAAAAAATATGTAAACCAGCTTTCTCCAAAGAAACAGAGCATTCATCAGTTTTAACTGAACAAGGAATTTTACTAGCAAATACTAACGGCTTTAATATTTATATTTAATATTCTACTAGCATGGATCCCAGGTCACTCTGAAATCATAGGAAACCATATAGCTGATCAGCTAGCTAAAACAGGTTGTTCCCTTACAGTTCCAGCGAATATAAAACTGAATTATCAAAACTACCTCCCAGATATCAAGAAGAGCATATGGGTTAAATGGAACAATAAATGGAACCTCATAAAAAAGAATAAAAAATCGTTCTATCACAAAGTTGTCGAACAATTACCAAAATCTCCCTGGTTTAACCAATACCAATCCAAAAACAGAAGACATTTAACAACAGTTATAAGAACGAGAACAGGACACTGTTTAACTCCTTTCCATATGTTTAGAATTGGTATTGACGATGATCCACTATGCGAATGTGGGCAAATAGGATCACTTAACCACATAATACTAGAATGTCCTATTAATATATCAAATCAATTCAACCTTTACATAGAGCTATGCAAAACTAAACTTAGCGCACTATTTGATATATGTACAATTTTAGCAAATTTAAATGATGAACGATTATCAATAATACACCAATTTATAACATGTGTAAAATATCCCTTTAACTTAATCCTTTCTTTTATAGACATGGGTTTCTCCATCAATATCAGAGGTAGAATTCCTGGGTGTGTCCAAGCTTGGCCTCTACCTGCAAGCGAGAAAAGTTGATATCCTGTGTTGTGAAGTCTTACCTTACTGATATACCAATACTCACCATACGTAATATAAAAGTGTAATCATTGCTCAACAGTAGTGCAGTTTTGTTTAGGAAGATATCCATTCTAGAGGGAGGGAAATATTGCCAAGAGCAAGACATTTTCCCCCCCACATGTGTAAAACTGGGTGAATTATCCCTCAGGATATGGCCCTAAAAATGATCAGGAAGAAGAAGAAGAAGGAGTTGCAAGTTATAGTTTTAGAAACGTGTAAAAGTGGTTGCTTATTTTTTATCGCAAGTTTGGATTTGCAAAAATAAAGTATGTATATGTTTCTTACCTTAATTCTGAATATTGTTAGGTCTCCTATATTTTATTGATATTTATGATTAATTACCCACATTAAAAGCGTTTTGTATATTTATACAATGTGAAATAGCATGGTGTGAAAATGTGAAATAGGTTCTACATCCGCTTTTACTTTATTTCATGATAAACTGTTCTAGTGGCTCGACTGATTTGATTGAAAATTCTTTTGAGCTCAATAATAATAATGGTGTTCAGGTGATAAGAAATGTTCTTATTACAGGTATGTGCTCGAATTCAAGCCGCGGGCCAATTTTCAAAATGTTATTTTACAGAAAAGGTGCATCTTATATTCGGGCGTATATGGTATATAGCTGACCTTGACAATATTTCTTTTCTAGTTCTTACAGAATAAAGCGTGCAGAGTAGATGAGCTGGGTGATGAAGAAGGAGAACTATTGATGTATATGCAAATATGTATATTTCATGAAATAAAGTATCTTCTATCAGTCTATTCCATAGTATATTATTTCATCATATGTCAAATAATACTACTATTATGAAAAATTTAATTCCATTTGCACCTTCTTACTCACAGATGTATATCTGACTAGTACCTGCTGGTGGAAATACAAGATGGCCAACGAAAACAGTGCTTACTAAAAGTTGTATATATCCACAGATCTGGAATAAAATCCACTGGAAATAATGAAAATAATAGATATACACAATGAGTAGTTGAATTTTTTTCACTCGACCGCAATATTCTACAGTCGTCCATTCAAATACTAGACTATCCACCCTGTATATCTATTATATTTTGTACTGGTTAACTGGATAAAATATTTCCTGTTAATTATATTCCAGATCTGTAGACATAATGATTTTCATGCTTGAGAAGGAAGGATATACCAAATGTAAACATGGGATATCCATGAGATATTAACGAGATATCCAGTAGATATCTTCAAAGACATCGATAAGATAACCGATATATCGAAGGAGGACATATAGATATCCATTGTATGTCTATAGGCTATCCATCTATATCCAGTGGATATACAGGATATCCCTAAAGGGTACCTTGTGGATGTCTAATGGATATTGTGTGCTGTCTGGGTAATTATTATATTAGAGATTATTCATTTATGCTTTCGTCAAGAGTTGTCGATAACGAAAGCACGCATTCATCGAACATAAACGAAACTCTCATTTCTACTTTTTGTAAATAAAAGAAAGACGTGTACCATACATATTGGATGTATCCATCACTTACACCATAAGGCATGTTTCATTATATTCCTTCGCACCCATTGGATTTGACTCCAATGATGTATAGATAAAAAAAAATGTTTTAGATCAGAGAAAATTCCAAATAATGCTACAAAAAACATTATCAATATCACCACAGTTGACCATCTTATATGAATTTCTAATCAAAAAGGATTCGATGGTTATGGGCACTATAAACTTCTTAGATTCCACAGGACAAACTCAGTATCAACGACTAAAAACATTCATGGGACGGACATCAAAATTTTACGAAAAGGACTAACCGGGGTCCGAGAAGACCCCATGCGTAAAATTGCAGAAATGCTGTATTTTTCTTTAAATTAAATATATAGAGAAGAAGTTTCATTAAAGTTTCACTATTAACCATTTACTAGTCAAAAATCATCACGAAAAAATACAAAATACCTTAATCACTAATACTACTAGCTACATATCATTTTAACATTTTTAACAAACTATCTCTGATTTTGAATGTTCTAGACACACAAAGTTATTACACCTAATACATATTTTTCTGGATCTTATGTCTTTTCCTCTTTGACACATATGGCAGCGCCCCCTGGTAATGTTTTGTTGTTCAACTCTATGTTCTGTTGCATCCAGTAGTTCGGGAAAAACGTCTGTCATATGCCGTTTTCTATTCGTCTGAATGTATTTATTATTATATCGCCGGAAAACTTTTTTCTTTATGAGTTCTTTTTTCCTAGTCCCAAAATATACATTTTACGTTTATCCAAACTGTTTTTTCGCCAATCCGGGTTTTGCAGTAACCACAATTTATAAGCATTTATTCCTGCGATAACTATAAGATGCGAAAATATTGTCATTGGCCAGCGGTTTGATTTTCTCTGCACTGTATATTCTTTGGCCAAATTATCTGAAGTGTCGACAGCACCTTTTGTTTTGTTGTAATGAAGAATAATTTCTGGTTTATAGTGCTGTTCTTCTCCAGCTACTTTACTATCAGTATGCTCACTTGAAAGTAAGATGACAGCATGTTTTTGTTTTGGAACATAGGATACTAGCGTTCTTTGATTTCTAAAAGCAAACATACTTGAAAACTCTTTCTTGTACGATGCCGGTAGAAGTTCCCTGGGAATAATTGTTTTATTTTTCCGGAGGGTTCCAAATAAAGTAATATTTTTTTTCCACAACTTGTCAGCAAGTTCTAAACTTGTAAAAAAGTTATCGGTCGTTATTCCAAATCCGCCTTCCAAATGATCTGTCAAATCTAGGACAACCCTTTGACCTTGACCCTTTTCCGCTTTGTCACCTTGTTTTCCTAGAAATTAATAGATACATAGGCATATAAAGTTTGCCTATATTGCTTTTCAAATAACTTACCCAAATAAACTTGCATGTTTGCAATATAAGAAGTGGTGCAGTCCACAAGAGCCCATATTTTGATTCCATACTTATCAGGTTTACTCTTCATATAGACTGGGAATGGTGCCTTACCCCTAAATGGTACAAGCTGCTCATCTACACATAGATGGTCGCCAGGATTAAGTGATTTTTTACAATTAGAAGTGAAAATATCGGAGCTAGCTTATCTACGAATTTTCGTTCTTGTCTTGTTTGAAAATTATCAAAGCGTAAAAATGGAGTAATTTGTTTGAATCTGTCTCTTGACATTGTAGCAGGAATTATAGGACGACAGTAAGAAATATCTTGACACCAGAGCATATCGATAGCCTCTTTCGATCCGTGAAGTGCGCCAAGAATAAGCAACAGTCCAATATAAGCTTCAATCTCTGTAGAATCAACAGGTACAAAAACTTTAATTTTATTCGGATTTTCTATATTCCATTTATATGTTTGTGCCTTTCTGTTTGTTTCGGTTACTATTATGTTCAGAATATCCGGAGATAGGGAAAGAAAAAAAGCGTCTTTTACACTTGAGATATCAGAAATGTAATTTGTAAGGCCTAGAGCATGTCTCCGAATATTAGCTTTTGAACGTCTAACTTTTGTGTTTCCTGGAATTTTTGACCACTCAGTTCCATCTATAGATTTATATACTGGAATGCCCTGGCTGTTACTAACTGTTGGTTCCTCTGGGTTCGTTTTCTGTATACTTTGATCAACAACTATTACATCCTTTTCTTCCTCTACCCATGTGACAATGTCTTCATCTTCTAAGTCACTCGATGTTTCCTCATTGATAACACTATCAAACTCTAGATCATCACTTTCAAGTATACGTAACATCTCATCGTCAGTAAGCCCCTTGCGATTGTTTGTGAATAAAAACTTACTCATTTTCAAAACGATGTACCCTACTCGCAATATCACAAGAGACTAACTCGAATATTCAAGTCTAAAAATTATATCGCAGTGCGGGGAATCCCCCATTTCAACTGGTAATTTACATTTTACAATTATACGGGCAAATTCCCTGTGAGTAAACAAACGTTAAATGTATGGGATTCCCCGATTTTACTAACAGTTATCGGGATTATTTTATCGGACGTAAAAGGCTGACCGGGGTCTGAAGAAACCCCTGGAATATAAGACTATTTTTTTGTTTATACCAGCCAATAAAAACTACTAAATACATCATATTTTATCAAAATAATTCATAAACTGCAGCTAGATGAAAGATCAACGGACCCCGGCCAGTCCTATGAAGGTTAAGTTACCCTCAATGATATTGCGAATTATGAGAGTTTAATACAAGTAAAGCAGCACTACAGTTTGGCTTATTCTTATACTTCATACAATAAATTCAGTTTAATGAAAGGCACTGTATGAAATACTGAAGATTTTTCCTTCATTGGAGAGGTCAAGCGACTCTGATTCGAAATTCGTTTATACTTAAGCTGTAGCACTCATCGTTCGTCCGCTGATTCTTAAAACGTACGGACGGACATCATAAGCCAGAGTATAAGACTTCCATTTTGCAACGAATTCGTCGACTCGAGATTGGAAATCTAAGAATTAATAACTATTAAATGTTAATTAATTATTTTTTCTGTTTCTGTTTATTCAGATCTCCCGATTACTGATTAGTGTATAAAAATGAATGAAAGATGGGGCACCAATTAAAGCTACTCATGATAAGCAAATACTGGCCTGCATTTATAAATGCTTGCTTAACTGATCACAATATAATCTAAATAGAGTGAGGAATGAAAATGAAACATATCTCTTAATGTGTTAATTACTACATCAGCATATCGTTGACGCTAAATAGTTTGTATAAATTGCCAACTTCCTAATTCCACGTAATTCGCCTTGGCAGTAATTATTAACTATTTCATCCTTGCAAAGGGGAACGAGTCACAGTGTTCGTGCGGTAGCTTTATTGAAAATCACTTTGTTATTCGACATCGTTTTTTTGGGATCAATTTAGTCAATTTAAGTTTCTTATATTGGAGTGAGTCGTTGAAGTAAACAACTGAAATAGTAATATCAAATCCGCGAAAGAGAATGAGTATGAAAGAAGTGGTTGTGCTGTTAGTTTCGGTGCAGATTGTTCTGTTGATTTTGTTTTGTGTTTTTGGGAGATATGCCACTAATATTTATTATTTGGAAAAATATCCAAGTGAGTATAGCAGATTATATCACGTAGCTGATGAAAAGTAGACCAACATATCGATTTATTTTCAGTTTAGTTGTCATGAAATGATCATTCTGAGATATTTATTCACCACTTAGAGAATTTATTGAGGTCGAGTAAAGATTTGGTATATAAAAGGAATCTTCGTATGTTCTTAATAACTGTACTGTGGTATCAAATGAACTATATGCAGAAATTATGGAATAACTAATATCTATTACTACAAAATTCTGTGATTTGTATGAATTTAAATGTGTATCCGCTAGGCAACCGTAAATCTTAATCTTATTTATTCGAAACCTATTACACTAATAATGCAATACATTAAGTGGTAATTGAATGATCATTTTTCTCCTCTTCTTCTAGATTACTATTCGGATTTGTAGCGTCTGTCCAAACATTTACATCGGTACAATCGGTCGAAACAGAACAATTGGAAATCTATCTTTGATTATTTCAGTAAAAACACCGATAGTCTGTTATTACCAGAATTGAAAGGCGGTATTCATCCTTCAATGAACGCAGTGTTGACGGTATTACTCTCTCATATCTTATGACTGTCCTTCCTACCTTTTCATCTCATCAAAACCCAAGAGATTCAGCAATTGCCTCTTCTTCCTTTTTTTGTATCTTGGTTTACACTAAGTACGGGCTGCCCTTATTTCACTCCCCCTTTACATAAAATTTTAACACTGGATATATTAAGCAGCTATGGGAAAACTCGTGATATATATTTTTGGTTTAACCGTGCGTTTTGTATGTCACTTTCCCGCCTAGTGCGGATAAATCACTTTCCCACACTAGTACGAGAAAGTAAAATATGTCAATGTAACGTTATTATATGGGTACGTTCTAATATTCAATCTAATTCAGATTATTTTACTGGTTTTCGCAATTTTTCATTCATTGGATTTAAATAAAAAAAAATTACACACTGGGTTATTAATAAAATGCGACATAGGGTAACTAGGGTTTCCTGTACAAAAGTGTCAAACACGAGCTAACTTTTTTACCAAATAGCGTTCGTGAAAAATAATAACAGATTTGAAAAGGTCGTTAAAAAATAAATTCAGGTGCACTTTTAATTTTCCTAAATTCGGTCTGGTTTAATAAGAATGCATAATTATGTTTTCAAAAGTCGTGCGCCATTTTTATATCACTTTCGAATACAAACAACCGAGACCTAGATGGCCCAGTTGGTATTTGGTACCTACGCGAAATTTGAATGTTGAATGTGGAGAATGACGGTTCGATCCCACGCTGTGACGAAGTTTTTTGTTTTTAGTTCTTTTTTTACAATTTTTATCTAAAAAATATTAATTTTAAAATAAAGCAAAGTTATTTGCTTCAAAAATTTATTCACTTAAAAAAACAGTTCAGACAATTTAGTATCAATTATAAAAAGAAAAATCTAATAGGTAGCCTTCCAAATAATGTAAATTTCATTCTAGACAATTTGTAATCTTTGGAGCGAATAAGTATTTTTGAAGAGATTAGATTTGTAATTTTAGTGTACTTGTGAATAATTTCTTGTTTCGTTTGTCGATATTTTTGTAAGTTCATTTGTTGTTTTAAGTTTAGATTCAATTTTTAATAATTTTTAATTTATTATAATAGTTATAATTTCATTTAAAATTGTTCGTGTTTTTCCATTATTTAATTTATTTTATTGTTTATATTTTTGCTATTTTTTAATTCTTGTCAGTTAGTGATTATTAATTTTTCTTCTCGTTGTAAAATGCTTACTCGTGAAGAAATTGTGCAAATTGTTCGTATGTATTATGGCGGTCACAGTAGTCGCGATATTAAACCTTTTTTATTCAATATATCCCCAATGGACAGACTGATGTACCGCATAACAGGATACATCAAATTATTAAACAATTTGAAACAAAGTTGTGCCTAAAACCGGAACACCGACGAAGAAATTGAACAACGTTACTGGAGATTTACCTGTCCATTTTGTTGGCTTTTGTTGAAAACCCTAGGACCACCATTAGACGCGTGGCATGATATTTAAATGTTAGTATTTTCAAAGTACACAGTGTACTAAGAAAAAACGGCTTCAAAGCATACAAACTTCTTGATTTGCAACAACTTTTTGAGCAAGACTATTTTAATGGACAATTTTTCTGCTAAATTATGATAGACAAAGCTAACCGAAATAGGAATTTTTTAAGATTTATCTGTTTTATCGACGAGTCTAGTTTTGTTTTAAAGAGAAAATCTAACAAGCAAAATCAGAGGTATTGGGATACAGTAAATCCATTTAAAATGAATGTGTCTCGTACCCAATACAAGAAAAATGTAAACGTATGGGCCGGTATATTTTGTGATAAAATAATTGGTCCTTTCTTCTTAAGTACTACCTTTAATGGCCAAGAATATTTGAATCTTCTCCAAAATGAAATAGGATCCCAAATTGTAAATGCCGCACCTAGAAATGTTTCGGTATGGTATCAACATAATGGTTATGCTGTTTTCCCAAATACGTGGATAGGTCGAGGGGGTACAATGAATTGGCCGGCAAGATCTCCAGGTTCAGCACCCCCGATTTCTTTTTATGGGGTTTCCTAAATAATAAGGTAGCAGAATATGAACCAGAGACAAAAGATGAATTGAAAAATATTATTATTAAATATAGGAAAATTAGTAGAACTGTTATTAATAATGTACGGCGGAACTTTTATGATTGTTTGGGACACTATTTAGTAGCAAACGGGGAACAATTTTAGCATTTAATTAGATAAATGAATTTGTAACCTAAAAAAATTGTCTTATTTCAAATATCTCTACGTTAAAGTTATTTTCGGACCAAAATTATGAAAAAAACATTTCGGACACACTTCGGGTGCGAACCGCGACCCTTTACGTTCAAATTTAAATTTTTAGTACCAAGTACCAACTCGGCCATATCGGCACCGGTCCTCAGTATTCCAAAGTGTTATAAATATGCATTTTCTTTGTAAACCAGACCGAATTTGAGAAAATTGGAAGTGCATTTGAATTTATTTTTTAACGACCTTTTCATATCTGTTAATATTTCTCACGAACGCTATTTGGTAAAAAAGTTAGCTTGCGTTTGACAGTCTTGTAAGGGAAACCCTATGTCGCATTTTATAAATAACACAGTGTATATCTACAGAGAAGAGGTTTTTTGGCGTATTTTATTTTTCCAAGCTGAGTAAGTTACTGAAACCCAATACCCTATAGTCGCTTTAGTCGATGGTGAATTGTTTAATTAAAATCAAACCAAACCTGTACATAGACAAGTCACATAAATTGACTTTGTTCCTAAAAATGCAAATTGTTGGTTTTCTACCACATAAAGCGAATATTTTTACCAAAAAAGACATATACAAGTTTATTCTAGCCCCTGATGAGATATATCTTATTATTAAAGTAGGTACCATTTTTGCTCTAGCAGGTGATCTTCGCAGAGCGGAGTTTATCAAAATCACGGATGAGGATATTCAAGATAAGGGAAATCTAATTATTGTCAGAATTTACCATTCGAAAAACCATACCTACTTCAAGATTCTTCGTTTTATTTCAAGACAGAAATAATGGAACCTTTTTGAAGCTCTATAAAAAGTATGCTAATTCAAGGTCTCCTACCACCAAACATCGTCGTTTATATCAATCATAAAAATGGCAAATGCTCTGTTCAGTGCGTAGACGTGAACACATTCGGTAAAATGCCGCCACAGATCGCTACCCATTTAGGCCTAGCTAACCCAGAACGTTACACAGGTCACAATTTTAGACTTGCCTCGGCAACATTTCCAGCAGATTCAAGCGAATGGATTACCAACATAAACCGTCTTGGAGGCTGGAAGTCAACCGCTGTTGCTTAAGGTTATTCGGAGGCCTCCGTAGAACAGAACAAAACCAACTTGTAACCGATGTCGTCTCCGTCATTTTCATGCACTTTGCAATCTACGAGTGTAGACTGGGCCGATTATTCTGGCTCATTTTCAGCATGTAACAAGTTGTGATTTTAACATTAATATTAATAATAATTAGTGGATTTTAATAAGCTTTTTGAATATTTATGCGTTCGTAGAAAAAATAATACTCCTAATTATTGCGTAAAGTGTCTTTCCCGTCCTTGACTGCTTGCCCAAACTCCTCTTCGCGTCGTTCGGGTCAACGGCATTCGCGTGCGGGAAAGTATCAATTTCCGTACTTGTTAAAATATAGTGAATTCCATACGAGTGTGAATGCAGAATTACACAAGTATGGAATTGGGAATTCCCACGAGTGCCGGATACGATTTTATCTATAGCCACAAAGAAATTAGAAATTTCAACACGTAGTCAAAAGTCAGCAAAACCACTAATTTGAATACACAATATATGCAACAATCATTTGATATCTTTTTAAAACAATTTTCGCAATTTTGACAGATAGGTAAACAAACCAGGCAATTTTTTGCGATATACCTTGAGATTGTATTCCAGTTTCTCAATTTTTTGTATTGTAATCAGAATCTTCTCCTTATGGTGGTAATCGAAGAAGTTTTTGTAAATAACAATACTCCAGCTGCTTTTTCTTGATTTTTTAAATCATTATTGCGAAATATCTCTTTACATGTACATTGTTTAATTTTTAACGTCAAACTACCTCATTAGATAGATAACATTAAACGGTGTATAAATAACAGAAAAAAATTGAAACGCAGAAAATGCGTACTTGAAAGTCTGCTGGCTATATTAAGATAAAGACAGTGCACGAACTAACAAAGACTCGCGTATCATCTTTATTTACAAAAATTAAATTACAAATGTTGACAATTTCAAAAAGTTGAAGAACTCAGATTTCGAACGGTGTAAAAATATACAGGGTGTTCGATTAAAAAAGTCAAATAATTTTCAGTTGGAAAGAGGCACTTTTTTTGTCTTGTATAAATGGGAGTTTTTTAAATTGGATTGAGAAAACACTTTTCGAAATTAGAAACTCGTTGATGAAAACCGCATAGTTCTACCTAATTTCCTTTAGTCAATAATCACGTTAAAAATATGTCAGTTTCAACTGGGACACCCTGTATTAACAATAAGTTTCTTGTTACTGGGTAATTTAAAAACAGAATTTACTCAATAAAATATGCAAATAAAAGAACGGAAAAAATTTTGACATTCCTGTTCTATTCAATTATCCTAGCTCCAAACATATTGACTGTTTGATTATAATCTATATTAGAAAGAAGAGGTATTATCTCTATAATCACTACTGAAAAACAATCGGAGAAGCAGAGACAAGATTAATTGCGGTCAGCTGCTTCTCAAAAGAAGTGGTTGTACAATTTGTTATCAGGTATGATGGTACAAAATATAGCAAGAAAATATAGAAAGAATGAGATTGGGCAATATGCAGCCGCTTTCTCCTTTAGGTCCATCAAAACGACCCCCACGGCTATGATTTTGCTTGGTAATTCAGGGGCATATCAAACGGATAGCTTGACCTATCCCAAATACAATGAGCAATATGTCGTAGCAGTCTGAGAGAACAGTAACAAGCACTATTTTGATACGACCGCTGGTCACATGAGCCTCATAATTCCTATGTGTATATGCTAAATAGAAGAGATTGATGGATGAGGGTTTGCCCTACAGAAGACAGGAACGAATCTCGACTGCAAGAAACGTAATCGCTGGTTGAGGAATTATTCAGAAAACGTATTGCAGTTACAGAAATATTGTTACGCGCTTTATTTATTGTCGTCTGCTCGCTAGCTCCAGAAGCGCAACCTCATACCCAAGCTCAGTTCGGTCGGGGCTGAGTATGCGACAATTCCTATTTTTTTTGTTGTTAAAAATGGGCGCTACCAGTTAAATTTTAATGAGCCAGCCCTAACTAGTACCCCGCCACGATGGTAAGGTTGGAGCAGACAATATATGAGAAGGGGAGAACAAGAAACACTCTTGTAATGAAAATTCTTTGATACTAGTTACACAAAAAGAGACTATATATAAACAACTTTTTCACCAAAACGGAAGGAAACATACAGAATAGAAATGCGTCACTGTGACGTCACGGAGCCGCTTACAAAAACAAAAAAATGCCTAGACCTATTCTTAACTATTTTACTACATTACGATCCAAAGGGATCAGTTCGCCTCTAATATAATCTCCAGTTTTCGAAATAAAGGTCTTAAAATAATTCTACTAGGCGGAGAGACTATACTTATTCTCTTGGCTTAACAGGGATGGTGTCCCCTGACTGAGACCCTACAGTAGAGGGTTCTTATTCTACTCTCTCTAAACTCCTTTTTTTCCACTCTACAAATCTACATGCGGCTCTACTCCTTCCACAATTCTCCTTCGACACCTGATTCCCCAACAAAATTAGTCAAAATCTAATGAATTCCTTACGTATTCTACTCAAATTCGATTTTGACAAATCACTACGTACAATCAGCCCCGACGGCAACCTGACCTCTTGATATTATGTTAAACAATTTAAACTGATGTTTAGCAAGTACAACTCAATTGCTACATTAATCTATCAATGCACTCTCAAAGTAAGTAGTAATTTAAGTGGAATCTTTCGGTTTCTTGAATGTACATGACCGATGTGATGATTGATAATGTCAACAAAGAGGTATCTATGAACTCGAAATATTATAAAATTCATGAACAAAATCTATATTTACAGTGTTGCGGGTTGAGTTGCAAGATCAGCCCGTAACAATATCTTAGTGCAAGTGGATGAGCAAAGAACTGATGCAAAAGAAAAAAGAAGTTTATGCTAGATAGGAATCAGCTTCGGAAGAAAACGTAGCTTAAAAATGTGAACTGTGAAGAATGAGCGCTCACTCAAGCAAGTACAAGGCATCGTATTTTCCGCGAATTTCAAAACAAACATGTTAGCAAGAAAAGCCTAACTACTACATGTAGTGTTCCGGAGGACTTCAGTTTGGATAAATACACAGAATTATATATTAACAAATAATTATTGAAACGTACTATTCGAGCATCACTGGAACAGCTTTTTGCCAAACGATCAAACGAGTTTTTTTATTATGCAAAATTCTTCACGCTCCTCTATTTACCGTTGCCTTAATTATATAGTGGTATATTGTCAAACGTATCACTCTCCTAGAATGTACAATGGAATTTGTAATTAGAAAAATAGAAATATATAATAGATTTTGCGTTATGTAAATTTCCATAATTTCATCCTTATTTATATTAACTTACCATTTAATGAGCTGAAAATGTCAAAACATGTATTTAAGTGACAGGGGTACAAATGATAACACTATATACAGAAAAAATACGTACTCTCAAACTCCCTCCGCCATAAATAATGAGCAGAAATTGAATGAATCCAAAAGTTCCGTTGATACTAATTAGATAAATCATTCATGGATTATATTGTAAAAATAAGAACTGGATAATAAGAACAAGCCCCAAGACCAATACCAAAATTTTACTATAGTAAGACAGACATGAATCTTGGTCTTGATTCGGCATCACTAATATAAAGATCTCAGAACCAATTTATTATTTTAAACCATCGAAACCACTGTTTATTGAGTATGTAAAATTTCATACATTTTAAGGGGAGGTACGCCAATGGTCTGGTAATTCGACTGCGAAGCACTACAAAAACGTAGTAAAATGATCGCTCCTTACTCTAATAGACTATCATCCTACCTGAAAGTAGAGCGAATCAAGTGTACCTCACATTGTCATTTTTGTCTGCCTACATTTTGTGGTCCGTTTTTCCATGAAAAACTTATGAAATTACGTTACATTTTGATCTATACAGGGATTATGAATGGATGAAATTCATTTTTTCATCATTAACTATCCATATATTGAGCATATCAACACTGTTAGTTGAAATAAGAATGAAAATAATGATTCCTAAAAGAACAATTTCTTGAAATTTACAATTATTCTTGGAATTTTGTTAATCACTAGGTACATGCTTTTCAAGAAAGAAGTATCAAATAATCTCTTTCTAGATCCAGCAAAAGCATTTGATACTGTTGACCATAGCAATCTATTGCAAACATTGGAAAAAATTGGCATATGAAACAACTGTTTACAACTATTTTCGAGTTACCCGTCAGAGAGACAGCAGATAGTAACGGTGCCGGACAAGCGAGTGGTCAAAGAGATATAACATATGGAGTACCTCAGGGAACAATTTGAGGCCCTGTTTTATTCAGTCTTCACATAAATGGATTATTTTCATTGTGCAGTGCAGGACATATAACTGGGTTCGCTGATGGCACTAATATTACTTATGAAGCAGATAACTGGTATGAGCTAAAATTGAAAGCAGAAACTGACCTAAAACTGATAAAGACTTGGTTTGATAATGAAATACTTACCATGAATTTCAAAAAAACATTCTACCTACCACTATTCAACTCCAATTTAAGCATAGAACTATTCAACCTGGTTTTTCTGAATTTTATGAGATTTTCATATATGTATATATTTTGTAATTGTGAATTTACATGGTGAATAAATATTATTATTGTTATTATTATTATGATTATGGATCGTTACACAGTAAATTACTGGTTTCGTATAATGACCAGGTGTCCTCCCGACACCTCAGGTCAAGTCGTACTCAAAGTACTTTTCTTAAAATATGTGCTTTGCCATTCAATGCTATTCTTTGGATCAGTTCTTCATTTAGTGTCGTTGGGATTTTCTTCGTGAGATTGAAGAAGTTACTCTCCACAGTCCCCAATGCTCCGACTACTACCGGTATTATTTCCACCTTGAGATGCCACATTCGATTAATTTCGATTGACAGGTCTTTATATTTCAAAAGTTTTTCGGCTTCTTTGTGAACAACATTGTTATCACAAGGTACAGCCACATCTATTATTAAACATGTTTTAGTTTTTTGATTTTTTATAATTATATCAGGTTTATTTACTGGTATGTGTCTGTCTGTGTGAACCTGTTGGTCATATAGTATTTTTATGTGCTCCTTGTTAACAACGTCTGGAGGTTGGTGTTTATACCAGTTTTCCACGCACTCAGCTTCTATTGAGTTGATCAGTTTCCAGTGTATGTATCGGCAAATGTTGTTATGTCTTTCGATATACTCTTTTTTGGCCAATTCACGGCAGCAGTGTCATGTGTTCTTCTTCTTCATTACATAAACGACATTTGCTATTGATATTTAATATCAATATATGTTTTTCGTAATATCTGGTTCTAAGTGCTTGATCTTGAGCCGCTATTATTAATGCCTCCGTTTCGCCCTTCAATTTTCCTTTTTTCAACCAAGACCATGTTTGTTCACTACTTATAGTTGGCTTTTGAATGTTTTGTGGAAATTGTCCATGTAGAGGTTTATTCGTCCATTCCTCTCTTAGTTTTCTCAGTGCTTTCTTTTTTATTATATTTTGTTGTTGATTTTCATGATTCGCTTCACTTGATATTTGTAAGTCTTCCATTATACGCTTTACTTTATATTTGATAGTCTTTGTTGTTGGTAATTGCCCATCTAGGTATTTTATCATTCTTATAAATTTATTATCATTTTTCGAGATATACTTGTTTATTGTGATGTGTGCCATATTATACGCAGTTTCTATTTGCCTTAGACCCCTACCTCCTTCTGATCTGGGTACGTAAATACGTTCTACATCTGATCTTGGGTGAAGTAAACCATTCGATGTTAGTATTTTACGAGTCTTACTGTCAATTTTTTTTATCTCTTCAGTGTGCCATTCTACAATACCGAAGCTATATTCTAAGGTAGGTATTGCCAGGGATGAAAAGGCCAGAAATTTATTTTTGGCAGTGAGCTCGGTTTGTAATTATTATTATTATTATTATTATTATTATAATTATTATTATTATTATTATTATTATTATTATTATTATTATTATTATTATTATTATTATTATTATTATTATTATTATTATTATTATTATTATTATTATTATACATAACATTATCGACGAGAAAAATAAAAAATTGTTTCACAGTTCAACGCCCAAGGAAGCCCATTCACATATTTTGACACAATTTTGATCAAACCATCATTATAAATATTATTACTAGGGATGTGGAAAGTGAAGAGTTTTTCACTCGTTTAGGATCATTTTTCAGTTTCCAGATATTTCGAAACTGCCATGTATTAATTACGAAACCTGGTGTTTTACATTCATAGAACATCGTTTTCGACAAGTTTATAAACACAATAACGATTAGAATGACAGGTGATGGCCAATTTAAATTCTAAAAAGGACTGATAATAATGAAAAGTTATCATTTTCCCTACTGTGGGGTTGATACATAGTTCATTCCATTCTACGGTAAACGTCACCATTTCATCTCAAAATACCTTGCTTCTTCTATAATTAGGGCCTTATGATAAGACACCCACGAATAATCAATTAATGTACCTACTTTAAATTGAATTATGTGCGGAAATATTGCTCCATATTATTGTATGTTGGAATTAACCCAAATTCTGTTGTGTACATTAAATTATATTTTACGAGAGCATTTCCGCTGGAAGCCTCTCAATTGTGTTGTTTGAATATGAAATGTACTGTTTCGACCCTAATTCTGTGAAATTTACTCACATTACTTTTTTAAACGGAACTAAAGTATTGAAAAGATGCTAAAAATTCTAAAAAACAGAATTGTTTCGACATTGCTATCGTCAACAGAATGACAGAAGTGACATTTCATGTGATGCCTACCTGATGTTTAATAATTATTTTTGGCTAGACCAAGAAGTGACCTATCTTGTGATTGACTTGATAAATATTATTAGAAAAGATCAGGGAAATGATATTACAAATATTAAGGCTTAGATAATATTTACCCTGCGGGGATATCCTGGAAATATTTTCCCATTCAAGATCAGTATTACTGTACAATGATATAGTAAACCAGGAAAACTAAATCTGCTGATATTTAGAATTATTACTTATGAAGAAAAATCAAACGTGGAGAACTCCTTAGATATATTTGTTCATTGACGACTTCATCTTGTGGGTATCTTAAGTGTTTTCTACTTTCTAACTCTTCAAGAAAATCCAGTTCTTGTTTCTTATCACAAATATGTAGTACTTATAGTTCTGTGTCGATGAATGTTTGGTGTCAAGTAGATGTTTTGCATAGTGGGATTTCTCGGGTTGGTTTGATCTGAATGCTCGTAAGTGTTCACTGTATGTATTTTCAAAATTTTAGAGGGTTTGACCCTCAAATTAACAAATAAAATATATATGTTTGTTTTGATTTCTTCCTGCCCCAAACATCGAGTCACTCACTTGCGGACACTTCCACTGCATTGCCATATTTACAAAGTCTCTTTAGTTGCAGGATGAAAATGAAATTAGAAGTTTAATTGAAAATGTGTTAAAAAGTTATGCAAATAAAAAAGTCTCAATAATGTATGCATTTGAGTCGATACATTCAAAATGAATTAATAATACTTGAATTTTATTAGTAAAGGTTGTATCCTTAGATACCTTTATGGTTATAACTAAAAATGGCAACTTTACTCAAAATTTCAGTACCTGTTTAATGTGTCAATAGTAATCTAATTAGTAGTTTTGTCCTTGTTCAATTACTTTATAAAGAGAGATGCAAATATCGTCAGAGTTTGATCGACGATCATTTCGAATAGATCGTAGTATTGTAGTCAATAATGGCAAACGTGGTTTCTTTATACGAGCACCATTACGACTAGAGAGTAAACATTTAGTTCTTTCGTTTTGATGTGTTTTTCAAGACTTTTGGTGACAAAATAAACTTTTAAGTTAATCAATTTGATGTATTTGGATTGTCATGGTTCGTCGGTGCCAAGTTTGTCTAAAAAACAGCCGAAATTACCAAGGCCATGTATCTACAATACCATCCCCACTTTTTGTAATTCATTCATTATTTTACTACTGGCGTTAAGAATTGTTGGCCGCCAAAATAAACGTGTTTATGAATGAATAGCCCTCTCTATGTTTATTATTACTCTATGGTTTGACCCAAATAGACAGAATTGGATACTGGACATTTAAATTTATATATTCCGGACTTCTTTAATGGGGATATTTTTGGTTTTACACTTAACAATGTTGTACTTACATTAATTTCTGTTTTAAAAGAAATTGTTCTATATGTTGCTAAAGATATTATCTTTAAATTAGTATTAGACATATTACCAGCATATGTGATGGTTCTTTAATTTTTTATTTCTTCTGTTTACTTAGGAAATATTAGTTATAATGCCACTTTTTCCTCTTTTTTATTTAGTATTTTATCTATTATTCAAAATAAAGGTTTACCAATGGGACGCCCTGTACGAGAAGGGAAATTCGCCTTAGCGATATTTGGCTGGTTCCTCTAAGTTTAGTTGGTTGATCCTTTCCTTCCCGACATGTTTTTGAGTATTTTAAAACAAGAAGACTCGCCAACCTTTTGTTGACGGGAACGCTGAAATTGTCGTTGAGAATAAAGGAGTAATAAAAATACGGCTCACTCACAATCCCTCTATTTAAATTCTTACAAGAACGAAGTACCAAACTTTAGTATTGGATACGGCAACAGCGCTAAACTACCGTTGAACCGGTCTAGGCGACCATGCGGATTCAAACAATAATTTTTAATAAAAATAGTACTTACAATACAGAAATTCACCGACCAATGTCGGAAAAGCACTTCACGTCATATTTACACTCTCATTAGTTGCAGTTACATTAAATTGATAAACGAAATTAGGTATGTATTTAAACCAATGAATCAACACTTGATCATATCGTCACAAGAGGTGAGCCAAGACTACTGATTGCCTTTCGTTGGCGGTAATTTTGCGGCTTATGGCGCGGGAGGTACCAATTGGTTCCGTGAACATGAATAAAAGGCGCGGAGATTTAAACTTCGAACCTTTCGCTTAATGTTAAATTAAGATCCATTGTAGGAATTTATGGGAAATTCCTACATACTGGGGGCCGGGGCAAAGATGAGAGGAACAGTTTAGGAGCAGAATCCAAATTTTAAGCAAGAAGGAAGGAGAAAAGAAAAAGAAAAAAGAAAAAAAAATACGTTCTACTCCAAATGTAGATAGAACTCAGTCCATACATGGTAGAGGAGCTAACTTAGTAATAGGACGAATATAAACTCCATCCACAGTTCTTACACGTGCGGCACGAACATTGCCGTCTTTGCCAGTTAGTAGTTCCACTACCCTGGCAAGGGGCCAATTCAAAGGAGGACGGTCCTCCGATTGCACTAGTACAAGCTGATTAAGCTGAAGATTGTTTGAGGCTTTACACCACTTAGGTCGATGCTGCAGTCGATGCAGATAATCGGTGCTCCACCTCTTCCAGAATTCTTGGTTCATCTTAGTACATTGTTCCCAAAAAGTTAATCTGTTTACAGGGATGGTAGATAGATCGCGGTCGGGATAAGCGGTTAAA
Source organism: Galeruca laticollis (assembly GCA_963921935.1). NCBI lineage: Eukaryota > Metazoa > Arthropoda > Insecta > Coleoptera > Chrysomelidae > Galeruca > Galeruca laticollis. The sequence goes on along the minus strand of OY998178.1, from coordinate 190,530,723 downwards.
GGTGCTCCGATCAAAAAATGACCTGGTGTCAAAGGAGATAGATCGGTAGGATCATTTGACATCGGGTATAATGGTCTGCTGTTCAAGATAGCTTCGATCTGACTCAGAACCGTGGAGAGTTCCTCGAAGGTAAGGCACGAATTGCCAATTATTTTGGTGAGGTGGGATTTGGCGCTTTTCACAGCCGCTTCCCATAAGCCACCCCAGTGCGGTGACCGCGGAGGAATAAACTTCCAACTAATTTCTGTAGTTGAAAGAAAAGACTGTATCTTATTGATACTTTCGGAAGATTTGAGAAAAATGGAGAGTTCTCGTAATTGATTCCTTGCTCCAACAAAGTTGGAACCATTATCAGTATAGATAGTCTGAGGATTCCCTCTACGACTGAGAAATCTTTTAAGAGTGGCGATAAATGCATCGGTAGAGAGATCACTTACTAATTCGATATGGATCGCCTTTGTCACCATGCATATGAATATGGCAATGTAGGCCTTTTGTATTGGGGCTTTTCTTAAGCGCGAAGATTTAATTTGTACAGGTCCAGCAAAATCGATGCCAGTTTTGGAAAAGGGGCGAGATTTTTGCACTCGGTCAAGGGGTAACGGGGACATTATTTGAGAGGCGAACTGGGCATTAAATCTAAAACAGGTGATGCAGCTTTTTATCAATTTTTTGACAAGACGAGTGCCATTCAAGGGCCAGTACTGTAGCCTTAAATTTCCTAACACATTTTGGGCTCCACCATGGCCAAGACGGCGATGTTCCCGTATTATTAGCAAATCAACAACATGATCATTTTGTGGTAACAGCAAGGGAAATTTTTGATTGAAAGGTAAAGTAGAAAATTGTAATCGGCCACCCACTCTTAGAAGGCCGTCATTATCCAAGAAAATGTTCAATGGAATTAAATCTTTATTTCCAATCGGAACGTTAGTTTTTAAACAACGAATTTCGTTGAAGAAGTGTTTATGTTGAATTTGTTTGATTATAAAATCATGGGCAATTCGGAGATCGTCAACAGATAACGAACCAACGTCTCTGAATTTTCTCCTCGATAGGTTTATAAATTTGAATATATGGGCTATAACCCTATTTAAGGTTATAAATTTTGAGAATCGGAAAAATATAGGTTCCCAAAAGTTTAAGTCGCTGTTGACTATAGCAAGGTTGACCTTTTTGACTTCAGGCAAGTCGTCAATAGGTTCGAAAGAATCCATAGAATCAAAATCTTTAGATTCAAGTAGAAATCGAGGACCCTCGAACCAAAAAATCCAGACATCAGATGAGAATTTACCACGAGAAAGTAAATCGGCTGGGTTTAAATCGGATTTGACATGTCGCCATATAAACTCTTTACTATTGTTTTGAATGGTTAGGACACGCCGAGCTACAAAGGGAGAAAAATCATTAGAAGACCGTTTCACCCAACTGAGAGCGACTTGAGAGTCGGACCATAAATTTATGGAAGAGATGTGAAGAGAAATGCACAGAATCTGAACTATTCTGCGAGCTAAAGTGGACAATAGCTCCATTGCACACAGCTCTAACTTGGGAATAGTTAAAGTAATTTTCAAAGGATTCACACGAGATTTAGCAGAAATTAGGCGAGAGGATCTAGAATTATCAGCGTAGATCGCTACTAAATAGAGACACCCTCCGTATGCCTTTTGACTGGCATCGCAAAACCCGTGGAGAGAACACGAAGTAATAATTTTTTGGTTAAATAGGTATCTGGGTACTCGGAGGTGAGCAGCTTCAGTTAATAAAGAAAGGAATTTATTAAACTGAGTAATTATGGATGTATCGGAAATGGGAACATCCCACCCTATCTGGGATTTCCAGACCGATTGCATTAACAGTTTGCCAAACACGGTCAGATTGTTTACTAACCCAAGAGGGTCAAATGTACTGGCGACGGTACTTAATATCCTTCGTTTCGTTATATGAGAACAATCAGCCAACTTGGCAGTTTGGATGTGTAAAATATCAGACGCAGGATTCCATTTTAGTCCTAGAATTTTGCTTGACGAATCGTCAAAACTACGATCCAATTCAGCGTTAGGTAATTCATCGATTGACTGTAAAAACTTGAATGAATTTGATTGCCATTTGTGAAGTTGGAACTCATGTTTTCCAAGCATATTGGTCAATTCGGCATAAAGAGCCGATAAGTCCATTTCCTTATTGGTTCCAGTTAAGATATCATCCATGTAAGTTTGATGAAGAATAGCCTGCTGCGCATTTGGACAATCGGGACTATTTAAGGCAATGTCTTTCAAGACTCGGGTGGCCAAGAAAGGGGCACAGTTCTGTCCGAAACTAAGCCTAGATAATTGGATACATTGAAGGGGTTTCGTGGGGTTATCCCTCCACAGTATGTTTTGGAGATAGCGTTGCATGGGATTGATATCTATGAATCTATACATCATTTTGATGTCAGCACACAGGACATATTTATAGCATCTAAATCTGCACAAAATGTCGAATAGGTTATCCTGAACTTGGTATCCCTTCGACGTTAAATCATTAAGAGAGAAACCTGAATCGGTTTTAGCCGAAAAATCGAACACGATCCGAAGTTTGGTGGATGCGCTTTCCTCACGTATCACCGCCCTATGGGGTATAAAATACTTGAAATCGTTAGACACAGTGTTATAGAAAGACAGAGGAATGACTTGAGCATGATTGAGTGTTAGATATTCTGAAATTACTTTTTTATATTCAGAGAAAAGGGTAGGATTAGCATTGAATTTCCTTTCAAGAGAAGAGAATCGTTGGATGGCTATACCGAATGACTGGCCTAGTTTTTTATTCTGATTTGCGAGTAGAGGCATATCTACCTGATACCGCCCCGATGGTAGGATAACGGTTGTATCCCGAAATAGTTGTTCAACATATTCCTCGCTGGGATCTTGTGATGGACATTCGGGAATTTCCTCAAGCTCCCAGAATTTCTCCATTGTCCTTTGGAGGTCAGAATATTGATAGACTTGATCATTATAAACCGTCAAAAAGGAATAAGCAGACTTAGGTTTATGCTGGGAGGAGTTAGCATTTCTCAAAGGGATAGGACCCGCGATAACATATCCCAGGTGAGTATCTATAAAGGAAGGAGAATAAGGATCCGTTTTAAGTACGGTCCCCTTAAGCAGGTAATGATATAAATCACAGCCAATAAGAAGATCTATTGGACCGGATTCAAAGAATAAAGGGTCAGCTAGCTCAAGTTTTATATGGGATGGAATTTTAAAATTAGAAGGTGAGATAGAAGATTGTGGTAAACTATTTGTTATTTTATCTATGACCGAGCAAGATATAGTGAAAGTACTGTAAGGTGCAATTTGAGAATTAAATGTGATATCTACCACTTCTCTACTATAGGTGTAGTTATTGCTACCTAATCCGGAAATATTAAGAGTTTGTTTGCGAGAGACTAAATTCAATTTTTGTACAAAGGCACGGTTAATAACGCTCATTTGACTAGCGGAATCAAGAAGAACTCGTCCAGCCAAACACCGACCATTGAAACCGTTAACATTCACTAAAGCCGTAGGCAATAGTACAATACTGTCTTTTGCTGACATGGCAGCCAAAGCAGTTTGATATCTCACTGACTCCGGAGGTTCAGGTGATTGATTAGGTGATGCAGAACTGGTATTTATGAAATTAGATCTATTAATTTGATCTGGGGACGTATTATTATGTACATTAATAGGAGAGGGGTGATTATTTACATTGGATAGAGAGGTTACATTGGGGCTTCCGGAAGAGGAGGCTCTAGGATTATTACGATTGTTAGAGTTGCTTGGCAATCTGTTCTGACTGTCAAAATGTAAGTAACTATGATGAGACTTATTGCAAGTTGCACATCTCCTAAGGGATTTACAATCGGTAGTACTATGGGTACTATTCAGGCAATTTACACAAAGTTTTTTAGCTTTGACTATCTGATACCTCTCTTGAGGTGATAAGGACATAAATTTGGAACAACCGTATATAAGATGAGAGGGGTCTGAACAATGAAGACAGCTCGGTCTATTAACCCGAGAAGAACTAGAATGGTACTGTTGCGAAGAACTTAAACTAGATACCAATGTCACCCTATTTTTACTAACATTATTAGACTTGGGGTTGAATTTACCCTTAGTGTTGGTTTCAAAAAGATTTAAAATTTCCAACATTGATTGGCGTTGCTGTAGAAAATCAAAGAAATATTCAGCTGTAGGGATAAGCTCTGGCTTGCGCTCACTTTCGAAGGCTCGTCTTGAATTAAAATCAAGTTTTTGCTCCATTAAAAATATTATTAATGACTCAAAATTTACTTCCGGCGATAAATTCATATTTTTAATCAAATCAAATGTCTTACGCGTCGATATCTGAAATTCGCGCAACTCGACCGAAGTACTTTTCAAGACAGGTTTTTGATCCACCAAAGTTTGGTACAAAGAATACAGTAATTTATATTTATCGTCATATGCCTTTTTAAGAATATTTAAGGCAATATTCAAATTTTGATTTGTTACGCTTAAGGACTCAATCATTTCCAAAGGTGGTCCACGTAACAGCCCTTTAAGGTAATAAAACTTTTCACCCTCCGACTTTAAATTATTATTATTAAGTACCAGTGCTGTGAACAGGTCGATAAAGGATGGCCACTCTGATGCAGCCCCTGAAAAAGGTTTAATGTTAATTTTAGGTAACACGACATTAGATACATCGTTTGGCCTAGTATTTAAATTGAGTGATTCTTTTTGCTTATTTTCTATTAGAAGTTCAAGCATAGCAATACAACTTTCAAAACGGTCGGCGACAACGTTCTCGGCCTCATCGTCGGAAGAGTAGTTGTCGTCGTCCGGGTTAGATAATGAAACGATTTCCAATTGGACTTTTTGATAATTGTCATAGTGACCAGATATGCTTTTAAGTTTGACTTTAAGTATATAGACCTCTTCGGAGCCAGTCAGCTCCGACACAAATGTTTCAATTCGAGATAATTGCGATTTGAAACCCCCTCTTTTATTTTTCAAGTGATTTAGCGACATGATTGAATCAAAGTGTAACCAATCAAAGTTGAACTCCACCTGAATTAAAATAAGCTTCTAAAGTAGCGAGTAAATTTTACAATATATGGAATAACCAAATAGACAAAGAGCTTTTCCAATCAATGCGATAAGTATTTCAATAGCATGCAAATTACTGAAAATTAGTTTAACATTGTAAGAAAATACCTACCTACTTATAACCTACTTATAACCAAATACGGTATTAATATTCAAAATAATAAAGAAGAAATTACAGTGAATTATTTTTCACAGTGTACTAGAATGCATGTAAACGCAAATAGATAATCAATATTGAGATTAATAAACAAAATATCAAACATTGAGAAAACTGTAAATTATTTTTAACAGTGTAAGAAAATGTACCTAAATATAACTAAATACACTAATTAAATATCCAAAGTAATAATGAAGAAAATACTGTGATTTATTTTTCACAGTGTACTAAAAATGCATATAAACGCACATTGATAATTGATAAACAAAATATCTAGTATTTAGAAAACTGTAAATTACTTTTAACAGTGTAAGAAAATGTACCTACTTATAACTAAATACACTAAATAAATATTCAAAGTAATAATGAAGAAAATACTGTGATTTATTTTTCACAGTGTACTAAAATTGCACGTGAACGAAAAAAGATAAACAATATTGAGATACATAATCAAAATATCTGATATTGAGAAAATTGTAAATTATTTTTAACAGTGTAGGAAAATGTACCTACTTATAACTAAATACACTAATTAAATATTCATAGTAATAATGAAGAAAATACTGTGATTTATTTTTCACAGGGTACTAAAATTGCATGTAAACGCAAAAAGATAATCAATATTAAACAAAGTATCTACTATTGAGCAAACTGTAAATTATTTTTAACAGTGTAAGAAAGTGTACCTAGATATAACTAAATACACTAATTAAATATCCAAAGTATTAATGAAGAAAATACTGTGATTTATTTTTCACAGTGTACTAGAATGCATGTAAACGCACATTGCTAATTAATATTGAGATTAATAAACAAAATATCAAACATTGAGAAAACTGTAAATTATTTTTAACAGTGCAAGAAAATGTACCTAAATATAACTAATACATTAATTAAATATCCTCAAACTTAACGATGTATTTATTATACCATGTATTATTGAGGTAACAAAAACCCGACATGTAAATAAACACTAGTTTCTTCAAAATATGCTGTTTATAAACACTTCCAAACCGGCTCCTAATCCTATACACCCCCCTTGAGCGAGGTGTCGTTGAAGTAAAAACGGCCAGCAGTTGACCATTCTAGATTCAGAACTCGCTTCGCGCGCTGTTGCCGGACTGTCTTTAATTTCCCGAGCAATCAAATCGCACTTATATACATATCACTGTTTCAGTATTTATTTTTTACAGTTTCTCAGCCCTCACGAGAGTCTAATGAACAACTTTTTGGAATGTTTATTAGAGAAAAGAAGAATAGGGTTCAGACAGACCCAAGAAATCAAATTGCCGCAAAGGCGGAAATGGATATATCAAGTTGCTGCAGAGGCAAAAATGGATATGTCAAATTGACAGACTATATCCGGCTCGAAGGACCAATAAAAACTATGTACGAGAAGGGAAATTCGCCTTAGCGATATTTGGCTGGTTCCTCTAAGTTTAGTTGGTTGATCCTTTCCTTCCCGACATGTTTTTGAGTATTTTAAAACAAGAAGACTCGCCAACCTTTTGTTGACGGGAACGCTGAAATTGTCGTTGAGAATAAAGGAGTAATAAAAATACGGCTCACTCACAATCCCTCTATTTAAATTCTTACAAGAACGAAGTACCAAACTTTAGTATTGGATACGGCAACAGCGCTAAACTACCGTTGAACCGGTCTAGGCGACCATGCGGATTCAAACAATAATTTTTAATAAAAATAGTACTTACAATACAGAAATTCACCGACCAATGTCGGAAAAGCACTTCACGTCATATTTACACTCTCATTAGTTGCAGTTACATTAAATTGATAAACGAAATTAGGTATGTATTTAAACCAATGAATCAACACTTGATCATATCGTCACAAGAGGTGAGCCAAGACTACTGATTGCCTTTCGTTGGCGGTAATTTTGCGGCTTATGGCGCGGGAGGTACCAATTGGTTCCGTGAACATGAATAAAAGGCGCGGAGATTTAAACTTCGAACCTTTCGCTTAATGTTAAATTAAGATCCATTGTAGGAATTTATGGGAAATTCCTACACGCCCTATATCACCAATTTTGACAAACATTTTTATGGACAGTTGATAAACGAAAATCTTTGAATGTAACATTTCAAAAAAATATTTTATTCGACATATTAGCTTGTTTCATAGGTAATGAACGACAAATTGATGCATCGAAAAAAATCTGAGAACTAATGGGTTAAATTAAGCAAACATGATCCAACATCCTGTATTATTCTGCTTAGTTCCAAATTGTACACATTATCATATTCTAGTACATGCTGTATACGTATCGGTAGGTAATGAAATTTATATTGTTCTAAGTGCACCTTAAAACATTTGGTCCATGTAAGCAATTATTGTATGAATAATGTATTGCAGAGAGGTATTATGAATATTTTCGTCCCCTTAAGTGCTATTGGAATGGATTAATGGGATTGGAGTGATTTTATGCTTCTTCGTTAAAGTACTCAACCTGAAAATCAATTCGAAAATTTCATCGATAGATTTGGTTACGTTGAAGAAAATTATGTCACTCTTATGGTTAAGAATAATTGAAGATGGGAGGAATATATTGAAATTTAACAATAAGCATTGACCACATATGGATGAGCACAATTATACGATGAACGCAAAGAACTTTGGTTGAGGCACTCAGATCCTCGAGACATGTTAGTGTGAAGGACATCAATTGTTTAAAGTGAAGTTGTGGATGATGAATTGTAATAGAACTGCGGAAAGACAGCCTTCTGAAACACAATGCATAAATATTTGAGGGAAATACATGATTCTTCCAAAAATTAATATGACATATTGGAAAATTATTGTCTTATCCAATTTATACAAACGTGAATTGAAATGAGCAATTATAGAATTTAAGAAATACACAATAACTTATCTGACGTATCTGCATATTGTCTGTATTTACACTTGTTCTCATCTGTTTGCTTGAGAACGTTTGATGAATGCCTTGCATTGTTTCTATCATATTTAATTACCGACAAGCTGCTGAGCGAGAGGATAATGAACGTCTTTTGTATGATATTTATAACTAATTATCCAGAGACGCACCTAAAGATTGATTGATTGGAAGTTATGCAAAAATCTACAGAGTGAGTTTTAAGTTTAGAACGCCCCAATTATCTCAGAAATAGGTGGCACGATTTTTATAAATTTTGATTTGTAATGATTTTGTAACATTACCGATATTTTGGCAGTATTTACATTGTTTTCAGATCTTTGGATTTTCGGGTAATATTATGAACTTTTACTTTCGGCCTTTATTCTGTGGAATATACTTTACTTTTTTAAATGAAACTAACTGTTTCTGAATAACCACAATAAATTTAAAAGGGTATAAATTCTAAAATTCTGAAAAATTTACAATTGCTTCGATATTACTATCATCGTCAGAATTACAGAAGCTACTAGTACCTTTCATGTGATGCATATCTGATCTTTAATAATTATTGTTGGATAGACCAAGAAGTGACCTACCTTGTGATTGAGTCAATATATATGAATAGAAAAGAGCAGAAAATATGATATTACAAATATAAAACCTTAGATATTATTAGCCCTATGGGGATCAGATGCAGAGGATCCTGTAATTACTACGATCATTGCTGCACTCGAGAACGCCGCAGACGACGAAAGAAACGCTAAATGGATCAAACGAGGCTATTTCATGCATATGGGAGTACTTTATCGGTATACCCAGGAACAGGAGGATTAGAACGCAAGATTAGTGGTGCCAATAGAGGAACGTCCAAAAATTTTGCGAGCCTACCTCGACAACCCTACCGCCGGACATTACGGTTAATCGACTCTCTAGGCGTTGCTTTCAGGCAGGAATACGCCAGGCGTTGTTAAGGATGTATCTGCTTAGAATGCAAGAGATATAAAGTCAACAACAGGAAGCCTGCGGGATTGTTACAGACAGTAGTCTCCAACCAAAGGTTTGAAGTTATGGCAGTCGATTTGTTCGTAACACTACCGTTAAGTGAAGACGGCAAAAGGTGGATTTATATATTTGAAGATACCACTAACCGTTGGATTGAATTGTTTTCGCTAGCAGACGCTAAGGCAGATAATTTCGCACAAGTATCAATTGATGAAATATTTCTCCGCCATGGGGTACCACGGCGGTTATTAAGCGACAACGGGACACAATTCGTATCCGCCACAATGCAAAATCTCACGTTTTTTCTAGGCATCAGACATGCCCTAATTCCTGTGTATCACGCTGAAGCAAATATAGTGGAACGTAAAAACTGTGATTTAAAAACACAATTAGGTATACTAGTTGGCAAAGAACACCTTGTGGTGGTTACTTAGTAAGTGCCCCTCGTATATTTTACATTTACTATAAAGGGTATATTATCTTCGAGGAAAACACTTACCTAGTAACCGTTCTTCGGGAGTTGAATAAACGACATCACCTATACAAAATCACTGGGCGTTTTAATATATTTAAAAATACACAAATATAATATCATATCATTTCACTTATTCAGACTAATAATAACAATTGAATTTCTTGGTTAGTTACACTTCTATTTCTTAGGAAGTGTTTCGGACCATGTCCTGCGTGCCTGACCTTCGTCTATTAATTGATCGTGCTGTTTACGTTTTTAACTAGAACGTGCTTCTACGCATATCTAACATTGACCTTCCTAGATCAACGCTCCCTAAATATTGTAATTAATATTAACCTAATGTCCTTTTACCGCTACCGTCCTTTCGGGATCACTACAACCTCTCATGGTCCCGGCACCTAACTTCTATAAGATCTGGCATCAACACAGCCCGATGTGAAGGTACATGATAAACGGCGACCTATCTGACCTTCGGGAGAGAGCTGCGAACTAAACAAGACGTCACAGATGATTTTAACACTATCGTACGTAACGAAAGTTTTGTCGCGGAAATCACTCCAATACTACAAAACGTATCTGTGTCTCTCCGTCTGGCCAATAAGCTAACCGAAGAACGACAAGAGAAAAACCAAACAACGTAAATAAACATAAGCCTCATGGACCTGATAACGCACCTGGCGACAAAGTGCTACTCAAATCACATTTCCTCAGTAACGCCGCAAAAGGATACTCAACGACATTGGTCCCACGACGCGACGGACCCTACGTCATACTCCGTAAACACAGGCCTACTAGCTACGAAGTTGCCGAGCCGAATGAAGACTCCATACCAATAGGGATTTATCATACTAGCGGCCTGAATTCGTATCAGTCTTCTGAGATCTCAGAAGACGTACCTAGACCCGTGCGGGAAACTAGGGGAAGTGGACGGTTCCGCAAGTCAGATATATCTTTTCCCGCCAGTATTTCTGACGCCTCGTCGGGACGACCTCGACGTCAGAGGAGGAGGCTGTAGCGGTCGTACATATACGCAACGCCATATACCCCAATCTGGTTAGCAACCAGCATTACGTGGAGAATACTTCGGAGCCCCGTGCATAGATGGCGTACGAAGACTACACTGAATAGAGATGTGACTAGACCTTATACCCTCCTGCGACAGTATATTTAGAATCAAGCACACTCACTTCAGCCAACGTGGACCCAGCGCCGCGGCAAAGTGATTTAACGCGTCATAATAAAACATTGTTTTATTATTCTTTTTTCGTTTGGGATTTCAATTATTATTTTATTTAATTGTAAATGCATAGTATGGAATAGATATTTAAATAAATACTTTAACCCGTTTACAAGAATAAATTCTGTTGGGAACAGAAAAAATCTTATATGCTTCACGGGATGTAAGTACAATTAGTAGTCTCGAACGTTATTGCCAGCCCTCGCCATCGCTCGTCCTCGACTACTAAATATTACTTACATCCCTTGTAGTAAAAGTAACTATTATGTTGGATATGCACTTGCTGTTCTATTTGAAAGTATCGTTAAATCTAATTATAAGTAAAGTAAGTCGAATACATTCATTATTGAGACTTTGACATATCACCGAGTGAAGAATTCTACATCGAGTAATTATAAAAGTATTTAGTACAGTCGAAATATTGATTTAAATTTTTAATTTGTGTCTAACTATTGAAACTTAGTTTCGACGGAAAACCAATTTAGCTATACACAAGGCATGACACTTAATTGGGAGATAATTGTTTGATAAACATGTTGACAAAAAGTTAATAACGGCTCAATTCATGATTTAATACTTTGATATTATTTGTATGGCATCAATTAGGAGGAACATTAAAAACAAACAATGTTAAGCACTTTTGTTTTGATTCATTATTGGTATAATGCGTAGTTGATATTTGATTGCCAAGTGGAATTCGTTAGGCAATTACTATGTTTTACATAACTATGTTTCGGCTACGGACACGTCAGCATTTGGACCCTTAATAAATAAAATTATATAAATAATAATTAATAAATTCAAGTTGTTGATAATGGTTTTCATTGTGATTACTGGAAATCCTTAAGTTATCTTAATTTTATTTCAAAATGCTTCATCCATTTCCATCCATTGAAATTATTGTTATTTCTGAAATATTCCTAGTAAATTTAAACTCAAAATTTATGGAAAAAATGAAGCGTTGATCAGTATCTATAAACCGGGAATCATCTAAACAATTCTCGTAGAGGCGGTTCACGTGTTGTTGTTTACAATTCCTGTAGACTGCTCACTCATCAGTTTTTGTATTCATTTAAATCTGTGCACATATCGCTTACTGTTCCTGGAGTCTGCTTAATTATTTTTTGTCTTTTACATAAATATTCAGCTTAGATGCGTCCCATAAGACTGTTAGATCTTCCACTAGTGAAACGCATATTTGTAGCAAGTAATTTTTTACGATCCTTATGAATTTAATAATAATAAATAAAATAAACCTAATTTGGGCATTTGAATCTATTCCTGATGCAATATGCCAGTATCCACATTGTACGTACAGAAACAACTTTGTCTTAAGAATTCACTGGATATACCAAACCTTGAAACTTTTGTAAACTGGAATTTCTGGAACCGTTGGTGATATTCAAACTAAGCAAACTATTTAGGTACTACCACTACTACACCATTCTCAAAACGATAACTATGTTATCGAAAGGTGTGTCAGTCAGTGTAATTTGTGAGTGTGGTTGTAATGGTAGTAAATATTGTTTTCAGATGGAACTTTAGTATTGTAATTTCTCCATACAGGTGTTATAAGTGGAGCTATTCTCGAGAAATCTAGAAACCCATCTAACACAGTACGTATTAGATTTGTGATAGGAAAGGGGCATTCACAAATAAAGCAACTAAATAAAGTTGAAATAAACAAAGAGCTGTTTTATTGATTATTAGGATACACCATATGTCATAATACTAAATCTAAATATTTGTATATTACAAAATATATATTTATTCTCTGATCAAAAGTTTTCGATAATGAAAATTCAATAATAATTAATTCGAATTAAAATTATTATACTTATATTATTTTGAGGAAATGTTGTTATGGTCTAACATTAGTTGCAATGATTGAGAAAACGCAAAAAAAACTCCAATCATACCAAAAATATTAATAATTATTTTTATCATCTATTGGTGTTTTAAATGAAACTTACAGTTTCTAGATAATTTCACAATATATTTAAAAAAATATTTTTAAAAATTCTAAGAAATTGACAATTTATGCGATATCAAATATCATCGTCAGAATGACAGAAGTTACATTTCATTTGATGCCTACCGGATGTTTAGTAGTTATTTTTGGCTAAACCAAGAAGTGACCTACATTGTGATAGACTTTATATATGTTAATAGAAAAAAGATGAAGGTGTAATATTACAAATATTGATGCTTAGATATTATTAGCCCTATGGTGATATCCTGGATATCATTTTTCCATTTAAGATCAGTATACTGTGCAATATGTAGTACTTCTAGTTCAGTGTTAGGTGTCAATGAATGATTGGTGTCAAGTAGATGTTTTGCGTAGTGGGATTTATCTGGTTGTTTTCATATGTATGCTCGTAATTGTTCACTGTATCAGATTTCTAAATTTCCAAGGGTCTGACCCAAATAGACCGCATTACATTCTGGACATTCAAGTTTATATATACCAGATTTCCAAGAGGACAGAGAAAAGTTGATCCACCAATTGGAGATAGCAATGTTAGAGGGAAGAAGGGCTTTTCTTAAACACGACAAATTAATTGTGGATGGGGAGGTGTATGATAGATACAGCTTTGAACAAGATGATGGAGAGGAAGGAGAAGGAAGGAAGGGTAGAAGAACATTAACTGATAGATTAAGAGAAACAGGAACCGAATGGGAACAACAAGGAAACTGTCTAGAGCGGAGCAAAAAAACTGCTAGAAGAAGGAAGAGAAGTAAGCGGAAACGTGGACAGGAATGAACAGGAAAAGAGGAATGGAAACCAAAGGAGGCTTAAGATTAGTGGTAATAATAATTATACACTTAGTTATAAGATTAGCAATAGTGGGATTATGAGTGGGATGGATAAGAAAAATATTTGTGATGATAGAGGCGAAAGTAAAGATAATGGGGATATTATATCTAATAAAAATAAAATAAAAAATCAGGAAAATAATGAAAACACCTATAGATTAAGGAATAAAAAAAATAAAAAACAAATAAAGGAACTAAAATTGTGCACGTGGAACGTCAGAACAATGTTAATGCCGGGTGAAATGATGGAGATTGGGGACGAATTAAAACAGTACAAAATAGACATAGCGGCCTTACAGGAGATAAGATGGATCAATCAAGGTGTGGTAGAAAAAAATGATTTAAGTTTTTATTACTCAGGAAATAAAAACCAAGGACAATATGGGGTAGGTTTCTTAATAAGGGGTAATTTACGAAATTTTACATTAGAATTTAGACCTATAAGTAAACGACTGGCATGCCTGAGAATACTATGAAAACCAATGATTATATCGATAATAAATGCATACGCACCAACTGAAGGTCAAGATAAGGAGGAGAAAGATAATATGTATGAAAAAATTGAAGAAGAAATGGGAAAATACCGAAAGAAGACAAAATACTTTTAATTGGCGACTTCAATGCACAAATAGGAAGAGAGGACTACTTGGGAAAAGTCGAAGGAAAGTACACTGTGCATGAGAAAATAAACAGCAACGGGCAGCGCCTATGTAATCTGGCAGCAAGGATGATTATGACAATAAGTAGCACTTAATTTTCCCACCCAAGAACACATAAGATAACATGGACATCGCCGGATAATAAATATAGTACACAAATAGATCATGTGTTTATTAATAGAAGAAAGCAGTCGTCGATTAAAGATGTACGAAGATACAGAGGGGCAAATGTCGACTCGGATCACTACATGGTAGTGGCCACAATCAAACAAAAAACAAAAAAATTAAACGCTACAAGAACAAACTGAATTAAATGGAACCTAGAAAAATTTGATTATGAACATATAAGAAGCGAATACGAGAAGCAAGTGGAAAAAAGTTAATGGAATGTATAGAAACGGAGAATGTGGAATTGGAATGGTATAATATTAGAAAATGTTTACTGAGTTCAGCGGAAAGTCAATTGGGGAGAGAAAAAACAGAATAAATAAGCAATGGGATGATGAAAAATGTCGAAAAATTGTAAGAGCAAAAGGAATCGCTGGAATAAAATGGATAAGTACAAACAACCCAGAAGATAGAGAGGAATATGAGAGAATAAGGAAAAATTGCAACAAATTGATAAGAAAGGCTAAAAAAGAATGGACGAATGACAGAATAAGAAAAATAGAACACGAAAAAGCTAATAAAAACACAAAAGCCTATTCAAAAAAATACATGAACAAAATAAGACATATAAAGGTAAAATTAAAGGTATGAAGAATAAAAGAGGCGAAGTCATGCAAGAAGAAGCTCATTATAAACAAATTTGGAAAGAGTGCTTCGAGGAACTGCTAACTGAGGCACTCAGTAGTAGAAGTTATTAAAAGAAGTAAGAATGGGAAAGCACCGGGCAAAGACAAGATAAACATGGAATTGATCAAGTATGGAGGAGAGGAACTGCACGAAAGACTATATCGATTTTTATTTTTAGGTAACGACTACCTGTAAACCTTCAGAAAAAAAACAGAAATTATACAGCCAGCTTCAAATATTAAAAAACGGGAAGAAGATAAAATAAAACCCGGTAATGAATCACAATGGCAATGCAAAAATAATGATAATGCTGATAAACAGAGAGCAGAACCTTCTCAAGAAGCTATGAAAAATAAGATTGCTCTACTCGAAAAAAATCTGAATGCTTTGCATTCTGCCAGAGATACTATACAAAGCCGTGCTGAAGTTGATAAACATACCATTACGTTGCGCGAGGAAATAAAAACAGCAAAACAGTCTTTAAACAGGAAAATACAAAACGCAGTTACCCAGAAGAAACACAGGGACGGTGTGAAAAGAAAGTTAGAAGATATTTGTCATGAAAATCCAGAAATAAAAAAAGACTATCTCTGAGGTATTCAGTGGGACGTCAAACAATTGCGGATATAGCTTTATTTGGGAGTGCAGCAGATTATAGAAGACGCAAAGGCAGCGTGAAAACTCTTGATGAACTCACATAAGAATTACGTGAAATAGGATTTGACATAAGTCGCAGTGGGACATATCTTCGTTTGATTCCCAGAAAATCGAGTTCTACAGTGGGACGAAGACATGTATCTACAGTCCCTGTTAATCTCATTCGGGCTGGCTGGTTTAATATTGCCTCATGGCCATTTTGGGTCTCATTGGGATAAACGTGGAGTTACAATTGATGAGCATTTAGAAAGATCTAATTTCGAATTTGCAGGAAATGTATTAGCTGAAGTATGGAGTTCAATGGAAATCGATGGCTATAATCTTACTGCAAAATATGTTGGGGCTGAGGTACAAGATGTTTCTGATTTTCCAGACATTAAATGGTATTCAGAACATGTGAGTGAAAGCCAATACTTGCTTCAAATTGTAAAATGTAAAAATACAGAATGCTGACGTCCAATATGTGGCCTATTCATATTACTAGACAACAGGTTCCTTCCACCACCTATAAAAGTAAAACAAACAGTTGATGTCTTCGTTTTGGATCTTCCAGTCAATTTAGCTCTACGCTTAAGTGATTCACTTAAAGATTTCCTGCTAATACCCTACGATTATTTTTGTCCGACGGTAAAATTGAGTATATTAAGTCCAACATGCAAAACATGTGGCCTTTATCATGCTTCCGTCAAGTCACTAAATCGTCACATCGAGAAGATCCATAAAAAAGTAAACACGCACACTGATAGGAAAGTTAGACGTATAATAGTCGCTCCTCGTCGTGCTAATGAACTGATGCGCATTATTCAAAATTTAGAGCACCATGATGTTGAATGACACGATGAAAATGACGTAGATATTCCAAAATCGGATGAAAGTGAGCAGACTCACAACACTGAGCAGCAATACAAGCAATCCAATGTCATCGAAAACTTAGAATCATGGATTCGGGTTTCATGGACTGAAGAATGTTCATTTGAATTTAATATGTGTACCGAAAATTTGAAAAAAGTTTGTTATGTTCGTAAGATTATAATATTTTTCAGTGTTGATTTTACCTTTGTACAAATAGGTTGTGCGAAGCAATTAACAAAACCGGTCGATAGTTTTTATCAGTGCCAACTTTGTTTTCTTACACGTGTTTATTTAAAATATTCCGATTAGAGTTTTTAACTAAATAATTTTTTCCCCATCATGGGGAATAAAAAAGGGACGTCATTGTCGACGCAAGTGGAGTCAATTATGTTATGTGATGATGATCAAATGTTACCGATTAATAACCCTCCAAGCAGCAACGAGGTTTCTGCAGTAAAACCAGTTCCAAAAAATTTCAACTTACTGTCAGATAATTACAATTTATCTACTATTTGGGTACACATTGAAAATATTAAAAGTATTAATTTGGGAAGGCTACATCCGATGACTGTTGGTCATATGCTTTTTAAACAATTTAAGCTAACTAATATATTAGAAATTAAAAGTATTGGTAAAAGTCGAATAAAAAATTTATTGAAATCGTTTCTTGAGGCTAATCAATTAGTTAAAAATCCTTTGTTGGAAAATCATAATTTGGTAGCTTATAATCCAAATCATCTACTCAAATCAAAGGGTATCATTGGGGACGTTGACACTAAATATGACGAAAAATATTTGTTAGAGAATGTAGAGTCTACCTCTCCGGTAATAAATATTTATCGTACTAAACTTAAAATCCAAAGAGAGGATAACACAATTGATTATGTACCAAAAAAACCATTATTATTACTTTTGAAGATGATATTATACCAAAATATGTATATTGTCAGGTAGAACAATTGATAGGTAGGGTAGTATCGTTGTTTGAAGTATGGACATGTTTCTAAACAGTGTAAAAACACCCAAGAACGATGTATACAATGTGGCGAAATAGAAACAGAGGAACACAGTTGCAATAAGGACAAAATTTATTGTATTCATTGTAAATCTAACGATCACCTATCTATATATAAAAAATGCCCTCAGTATGAAAAACAGAAAAAAATTAAAACTATTATGGTTGAACAAGAAACGTCATTTCTGGAAGCCAGAAAATACTGTGAAAACTCAATTTCTTCTTTTGTAAGTCATGATTATTTTTCAGGCTTATCAAATTATAATAAAGATTTCCCCAGTCTTACTTATCAAGTTAATAATAATACCACACAAAATATGATGAAAAATACTAGGGAAACCAATAGTTTAATTTCGTCGCTACCAAGTACGAGTCGCACAAAAAACTACTCAGTTCCAATGAAAAAGAAAAGAAAATCAGACTCTCCGTCCAATCAGCCTCCTTCTGGCACGCCTATATTTCCTTTCACTTCTGGTCCTAGTTAACCATTACCTGCTAACCCCTACAAATCCAATTTTAATAGTATTGAAAGTAAAAAACAGAATATTGCTGACATTGTCTCCAAATTTGTATTCAATCTATTGGATAATATTAGCTTAGTAGAAGACTTGTAATCAATTAATAAAAGTTCAATAATCAGTAGCATAAAACAAGTACTGGAGGATACTCTAACAGTTAATAATTATAAATGGCTCAGAAAGTTTCACTTAACATTATGCAGTGGAATACTAGATCAGTTGTGGCAAATAAAAACAGTTTGCTACACTTTTTAAATTGTAGAAAAATAGATGCGGCACTTATTACTGAAACTTGGTTTAAAAAAAATATACAGTATTATTATAATGGTTATAATATGATCCGTAAAGACCGACATGACGGCTATGGTGGTGTTGCCATTTTAGTTCATCATTAAATGAGTTTTTGTGAATTCAAAATTACTATGAATGTGTGTAGAGGCGTGAAAATGTGTGGCATAAAAATTAAATATGGTAAATCGGAGCTAAGCCTTTTTTCTGTTTTTATACCAACTAAAATTAAATGTTCTGCTAATGATTGGCTTACACTTTTTTCACAAGCAAAAAATCCTATAATCGTGGGCGGTGATTTCAATGCACATCATTCGTTGTGGGGTGCACATAATAATGACACAGTTGGTATACAGCTAATCCAAGTTGCAGATGATCTTAATCTAACAGTAATGAATAATGGACAACTCACAGTTTTAACTCGTCCTAATCAAAATGTTTCTGCGATAGATATCACCTTTTGTTCTCCTGAACTTGTTAATAGAATTAATTGATCAGTATTAGATGATACATTAGGATCGAATCATTTTGTTATTCTTATGGAGCTTCTAATTGACTAAGTTATCAATGAATTTCCCCTTAAAAATAAATGGAACATAAGAAAAGCTAACTGGCCATTGTATACTGGGACAATTGAAAATATTCTTCAAGGAGATTTCTCATTAAACTCCACATCAGATAAATATCAAATCTTAATCAGCAGTATGAATCAAGCTGCACACATTGCGATACCACAATTCAAAAATATTAAAAACTTAAAACGTTACCCCCCACCTTGGTGGAACTCAGATTGCGATAAGATTTTGGAAGATAGACGTTTGGCTTTTTCGACTTATAAAAAAACTTCAAATTTCCAGAACTTTTTAAGTTGTCAAGAAATGATGGCAAGAACAAAAAAAAATTTAAATCTATAGCTAAACAAAACTGGATTGAGTATGTTTCTTCTCTTAATAAGTTTGTTTCGTCTTTTTCTCTTTGGAAACAAGCTAGAAAGATTTATAGAAAACCAATCTGCAACGTCAAGCCTTTAGATGATATCTGGATGGCAGAATTGTTTGACAAAATTTCTCCTCCCTTCGCTGCAATATTATTTCCTGATCTAACTTCATCTAGTGATGAAAACCATTTTCTTTCAAAACCCATAACTTTAACATAGTTAAACTATGTTGTTAAAAATCGTATCAGTACTAGTCCTGGACTTGATGAAATTAAATATCCTATGATTGATAGCTTCCTGTTATTGCTAAATGTGTGTTGATTGATATATTTAATGACATACTGAATAATCTATCCATAATTAATGAGTTGAAGGATGTCATCATTATTACTATTCTCAAGCCAGGTAAAGATCCCAACATGCTGAATCCTATCGCCCTATATCACTCATGTCTTGTATGTTGAAAACTTTAGAACGTACCATTAGGCACAGACTTGAATGGTGGTTATTGCAGAAAAAACTCCTTCCAAGAACCCAGTTTGGCTACAGAAAAGATTGTGGTACCATTGACGCTCTAACAACTCTCGTTGCCGATATTCAAAATACTTATTCCACCAATAGATATTTACCTACTTTGCCTAGATATCGAAGGTGCTTATGATAGCGTCTACTTACCCATTCTGAGAGAAAAAATGATTGATAACCCCCTCCCCGATTCGACTAACTGATGCAATCCTTAACTTTTATTCTCATAGAAAATCGTATATAAGAACTCATAATAATCACCTCATAGGACCTCGTTATAATATTTCAGGACTACCTCAGGGTTCAGTATTGAGTCCTCTGCTTTTTAATTTGTATACGGCTGACTTTCATAGTATTTACGTTGAAAATATCCCCCAAAAATAATTCAGTATGCGGATGATTTTTGCTTATATTCAGAGGCCAAAAAATATAATGATGCTGTAGAGACGTTAGATAAAATATACGGATCGGCTTATAAATGGTTCATTCAAAATGGTTTTGAAGTATCTCCCACGAAATCATCAGTTTTCATATTTTCTAGACATAACATCCTGAATATCGATACGATTCAGTTGAAAACAGAAGCGTTTCCTTTTTGTAAATCAATAAAATACTTGGGAATGATAGTTGATAGGAAGTTAACCTGGAAACCCCATATCGAACATATATTGAATAGATGCAACAAGCACAAATAACGATCAGCATTAAAGGTTTCTCGGATAAATTGTGGATTTGTATTACTCCACCAACGACAGTTTTGACTAGAAACTGTCCCATTTGATGAGAATGTTGCTTCATCCGTAAAAATAATACACCTTGACATAAATGGGTTATCTACTAAGATTCCCTGTACGTCACAACAGAATTCAAATCGTCTATCATTATCTCGTGGTCTTAAAGTATGTATTTTTTGAGGTTTGTAAGGGTGATATTTGTATTTATTTGGAATCTAAAAAACTGTACTTTTTTTATATCCATTGGCAATGAAGATGCCCTTTTTCGCAAAGGATATTAGTGATGCTCAGTTGCAGAGAGCATTACTTGCAACGCAACGTCATTATTTTCTACCATGCTTTGGCGTTTTTTGCTAAATTTATTATGTACATCTCCATAAGTCTTAAATTTATGGAATATTTTTCTAAGAGTTTCATTGTGGATATTTTTATCTAGATGTCGGAAATTAGAAATGTCTGCTGTTTCTCGAAATGTTTTACACTTATCACCCACTATTAGCGCAATCTCAATTTTCTCTTCCAGACTTAATGTTGGTGGCATGTCTAACTTTTCATAAACAAATACGTCTGTCAAACATAAAACTGTACAATACAAATCTCCAAAAACTATGAAAAACACTGTTAGACTGCCTAAAAAGAGTATTTATACCGTTGCACTTTTTGAAATACGATTGTTGACGTTTTTTCGAATGTTCGATATTTAGACAGTTCGCAAAGCCTGCTTTAATTATCAGTTGTAAAAAATGCTAGTGCATCACAGATTAATTATGCATGCAAACTTGAATTTCCAACGTAATCGCAGAGAAAATGTGGAAAGAATATTATTTCAATGTAAATAAACAATGTTGAATATTTGAAAGCTATTTTTAATTCTAAACATCTTTTCTTTGTAACAATTTTCGATATTGTCAAAAAGAAAGGTACTTTATTCTAGAGCAAAAATCACATTTTTTGACAAACCTCGTTTACGACTGAAGAAATTTAACTTCTGTTGATTGCATTTTAGGTTTTGGACCATGCAGAACTTTTTATGAAAAATAACTTTTTTTCGTAAAATTAATAATGAAAAAGTTTCCCATATGCTCCCAACTTACGTGGACACACTGTATACATCATGACTGCTTTGAACCAGAATGTTTCTCCTGGCTACCGCAGTATAAATAATTGTGAATCGAAGAGAATGATTAGAAATCTGAACTAGAGGAATGAGTTAAGATGATAACAAAAAGCTTAAGCAAAAGGTTATTCAATCTTCGACATTACAAAATCCACTAGCATTATAACGTGTTGACGAATCGTATTCTATAATGAAAGACAGGTTGTCTCCTTTTGGTCCAGACAGTCAAGTCAACAAGACCCCCCCTCTCATCCCACTGGCCTGCGAGACATGACCCATAGACAGCTAGGAGACAGTGGTATAACAGGTTATTTCGAGGTAAGCTCGAAATTTCATCCAGTATCGTAACCCTGTGTGCAATCCCTTAGCCACGATACTACAGCTGAGAGAGGTAAAGTTGGTTCACGCGGCAGGGTATTTGAGAGCTGCTAGTTGAGTTTTTACACATAACGAGCCCCCCAGTATTTCCCTGCTAGCCTCCCCCTCATATAAAATCATCTCAGATGCCCCTACTCTCCGCGACTTGGTGACACGCCGGATTGGTGCTTTACCCTCCCCACGTCAATACCCCGACAAACCACGACAAATAATGTATATATCTATCGATGTGGATCCGGATTTTCAACATTAATTCTCATAAAAAATTTCAAATTTAACAAATCATAAATATAAGTTAATTTTGCGAGACAAGTGTTCAATTTTATTATCGGCAATAAAGAAAATTTAATGAAAATAATTTAATAAAGCTATTATATAAAATAAGATACAAATATTTTAAAACACATACTTACTGAATTTAAATTTTTTCCAACATAGACAAATTTATTTTATTGAAAAGACGTAATTCGTATTCCTCTCACATAAGGTCGATAAAAAATTGTGTAAAGAGGTTTAGCAGGAGACAGCTTATTGAAATTCCCAGTGGATCCTTATTTACTGCTGGCAATTTTCCTGAAATTTATTTTTCAATGTTCCTGGATGTCCACATTATGATATTCATCGAGCATCGGCTCAAATAACATTTTGTGAAACATAGAAGTGTTTTTATAATATTTAATGAACGATATATGTGGGTTTCATGTCGCATTATATGTATTTTTAACCGATGAAATAAAATAATACAATTTGTTTAAATCTTCATTTATTTGAACTAATGTTCAATTTAAACTTGTTGACGCGTTTCACTAACACAGTAGCTTTGTCAAAACGAATGAAAGTATAATGTAAAAATATCTTAATATATACAGTCCTTAAATACAGAATTCTATTTACTAACGTTGACAATGGTATTGAAAGAAATTACCTAGAAATTCATTCACTACAAACATTCCTAAGCTATCTTCTAGGTAAAAGGGTTCAATGGAGGAGACTGATTGATATCTATTTGATCGTTAAGAAGATTGCCTGAATATTTACTTTTGTTAATCTCGAGGGCCTCTAATAAATTCAAACTAAATGATTTACCAACTACATGAAGAATTTCAAAATTTGGGTCGAGAATGTGTTGGTTTTCTAATAAATCATTTGAATAGTTTGAATCTAATTTTTTGTTGTCATAGCTACTTTTGTGTTCCGGAATTCTAGTTTTAAAATTTCTAAAAGTCCTACCGATATTAATTTTATCACAGTGGTCATTACCACATTTTAATTTATAAACCTCTGATTCGTTTAATTTAGAAGATTTAGATTTATTATTTTTAATGAATTTGGATAAATTTCAGTTTTGAAGGAAATATTCATGTCTAAAGTTTCTAAAAATAATTAAATTTCTAAGAATGGAGTTTCAAAGTATGATAAGCTTTCAAATTGTTTATTATTATTTTTATCTGAAGGGAATACTTGGTCTTAAGTCTGTTTTTTTTGTCTTTGTATTTATGATATTGTCAATTGAATTTGGATGGTAATTATTATTAACTGCTATTTGTTTTATGATATTACATTCTTTGTTATAATTATTAATATTTAATGGGACTGTTAAGAGTCTGAGTATCATACTAGTGAAAGCTGCTAGTTTATGACTGAAGGGGTGGACCGAACTATTATGAATAGTAATATCTGTATGTGATGGTTTATGAAATATAGAAAAATCACGTTTATTATCTATATTTGAAATTGTAAGGTGTAGAAAGTTGATAGACTTATTTTGTTCAAGCTCTACTGTAAATTTGATATAATTGTGAATCGAGTTTATGTAGGTAATGAAGCTCTCTAATTGTCTATTTGTACCGATGAAGACAGCTAAAATGTCGTCCACATATCGGTGCCAGTACATAAATTTTTAACCAAGGGGGTGTTCATGAATTATTTTTTCTATATTATCCATGAAAATGTCTGCTAGTAGGGGGCTGAGAGGGTTGCCCAAATAGATATCAATCAGTCTCCTTTATTGAACCTCTTTACCTAGAAGATAGCTTAGGAATGTTTGTAGTGAATGAATTTCCAGGTAATTTCTTTCAATACCATTGTTAACCTTAGTAAATAGATTTAGCACTGTATATATTAAGACATTTTTATATTTTACCTTCATTCGTTTTGACAAAGCTACTGTGTTAGTGAAACGCGTCAACAAGTTTAAATTGAACATTAGTTCAAATAAATGAAGATTTAAACAAACTATATTGTTTTATTTCATCGTTCAGTATGGATCTTCATCAAGTAAAAGCCTCATCTATTCAATTTTTGAGAGTTTATGTCTCTTGGAATTTACATCACATGAATTTTTTACTGAGGGGGTGTTCATGAATTATTTTTTCTATATTATCCATGACAATTTTTGCTAGTATGGGGCTGAGGGGGTTGCCCATAATCAAACCGTCTTTACTGCTATGAACTTCTCCATTGAAATGAAAATGATTTTGATTCAAACACCCCAGAACACTCTCAGCAATCCACTCCAACTGAACAGCTTACTTTTACTCTCCCAGAAAATCTAAAAAAGCCAACTAAAAAGGCAAAGAAGAAAAAATCTCAACAAAATAACTTATCCAAACTAGAAGAAATGAAACAAGTTAGAGATTTTATAGATAAACATAGCCCTCCATTCGTATTAAATGCCGACCAATACACTTCATTACTGGAAGACTCACTTGGAGCTCAAGATGTTATCAATATCGCCTAAGATTACACCAACAATATAAATAGCTTAATCGAAATGCTGCTACAAGTTTACCCATAAATAGAAGATAGAAGCATAAAAAAAATGTACAAAACTACGGAAAAAAACTAGATAGACAGACAGATACCGACCCTAGCAGGGACGCATCTGCCGACAGCTGTTTCTAAATAAATATTCGCTTTCCAGAGCATTCTACAATGGAATTTGAATGGATATTACATCCATTCAAATATGTTACAACTATTAATTGCAGAATATTCGCCAGATGTAATATGTTTGCAAGAAACACATTTTCATGTAAACAAAAACAAAACACCAAGATACTATACCGGATTCTTCAAAAATAGAATTTCTGAAGTAGCCAGTGGTGGAGTTGCCATCTACACTAAATCACTACTAGCAGCAACCTCAATACAAATAAACACCCCATTTGAAGCCATAGCCGTACAACTATTAACTCCTAACAAGATAACTATATGCAATATTTACATACCCTCATAGACCTCATAGACCAACACGAGTTGGAACTTCTAACAAACCAACTGCTTAATCCATTTATTATCGTCGGCGACTTCAATGATCACTATTTTTCTTGGGGATCAGAGAGCATCGACACACGAGGTAGAAAAATAAAAGACTGGATAGACACAATGAATATTTCACTATTGAATGATGGAAGCATGATTAGATTCAATGCAGCTAACAAAAACTTCTCTGTTATAGATTTATCACTATGCACTTCGAACATCACAACTGACCTCAATTGGAGAGTGGTCGATGATCTATCTATACGACAGTGACCATTTTCCAATTATTATAGGAAACTTAGCGAACAAATCAAATAATGATAACACAAATCCTTTGAAAAGATGGAAACTAAACAAAGCAAATTGGAAAAATTTCGCAGATCACTTTGGGAAAAACATTAGTCACCTAAAAATAACCAACAACGTCAATGAAACCCTCAATAATTTCAATTCTATAATACTATCTGCTGCGTTTGATGAAATTGGGAAAACTGGTTATCTCAAAAAACAAAACCCTGTGCCTTGGTGGAATAATGCTTGTGATGCTGCAATAAAAGCCAGTTAACATCCATGGAACAAGTTCAAAATACACGAAACAAATGAGAACCTATTAGAATACAAAAAACAAAGAACACATGCGAGGTGCACAACACGAAATAGCCAAGAAGAATCATGGCACAACTATCTGAAAGATATAAATAGTTCCACGCCATTATCGTCACTATGGAAAAAGGTGAAAACAATATCGGGAAAAAATATAATTAATGAAATCCCTGCATTGAAAACAAAAAACAACACATTAATCTCGAACTCTAGCGAAATTGCTCAAATATTTGCAGAACAATATAGACAATCTTCAAGTAATGAAAACTATGATGCCGATTTCTTAAACCTCAAAAATATAGCTGAATCCTCCCCTATAACAATTGAGGCAAACGTAGATCAAATAAATAATCCCATTTCAATAGAAGAGTTTTCTGAACCATTGCAATCCATGAAAGACACCTCACCGGGACCGGACGATATCCCGACTGTATTTTTAAAGAATCTTCCGTACTCTGCATAACAGCATTTGCTAGAAATATTTAACTTGATCTGGAATCAACATAAGTTTCCAGATGTCTGGAGACGATCTATAAGAATACCCATCCTCAAACCACGAAAATCTTCTCTATCGCCTGAGTCTTATAGACCAATATCACTCACATGCAGTACATGTAAGCTCCTTTAAAAAATTATAAACCGCAGGCTATTATGGTGCCTAGAATCAAACAACCAATTATTTCCAGAACAATCAGCCTTTCGGTCAAATAGATCTACATAAGATAACATTATAGATTTAGAAAGTCAAATAAAGGAAACTTTTGTTAATAAACAGAAATGTGTGGCAGTGTCTTTTGACCTCAGTAAGGCTTTTGATACTGCATGGCATCATCAAATTTTATTAAAACTGCAAAACTGGAATTATCAAGGCAATATTTTAGCTTTTATCCAAAACTTTCTGAGAAATCGACTTTTCCAAGTAAGAAGCAATGGTACATTATCGAGCACCAAACAACAGGTGAATGGAACCCCACAAGGGTCAATATTGAGTCCCACACTATTTCTAATTGCGATTAACGACATACTCAAAACAATTCACAAACCGGTCCAAGCTAGGCTATTTGCCGACGACTTAATTATATTTATGAAAGGAAAAAATGTAGACAGCGTAACCACCCTACTACAGAATCAAATAAAGGAGTAAGAGGAATGGACCAAAGCCAATGGCTTCAAATTTTCATCTGAAAAAACAGAAAGCATGGTATTCTCCAAAAAATATACACAATTACAACCAAAACTCTCTTCACATGACGAAATTATTCAATATAAAGAACAAATAAATTTCTTGGGATTAATTTTCGATCAAAAATTAAATTGGAAAGCTCATATTAAACAACTTGTTCTATCATGTCAGTCAGGTTTAAATCTCCTAAAATGTCTAGCCAACACTGGGAAAGGATGGAAAAACACTGATGATGGTATATCGAGCATTAGTTAGGTCAAAAATAGACTATGGTTGCATTGCATACGCTTCAGCAAAACAGTCAATCTTGAGGCCCCTTGATGTTATCCATAATCAGGCACTCAGAATAATGCTAGGAGCATTTCGCAGCACTTCCGTAAATAGTTTAAATTGCGAAGCAGGAGAAGCAAGTCTAAGTGATAGAAGGCAGATTCTGAGCCTATCATACACAGCAAAAATATCCAGCAACTCCCAACACCCAACGTATAAGAATACCATATAAGACAGATATCCTTCCTGCTTCCAAAGTAAATACTGGAGCCCTCCTTTCTATGAAAGAATTCGAAGATATTTGAAGAGCCACAACTACAACTATGTTTCGTTCCCATTAACCTTTCCAAATAGAGTCTCTCAAACCAACATTCAGCCTTGGGCACGTGTCTCTTCTAAAATCAATATTAATTTAACCGATCTCAATAAACATGACTATAATATCAACTTCTTGTAACAGCTTGTAATCTATCGACATTAACTGATTTGAAATCACACTTCAAAGACAAAATCATAAAACGCTGAAACACTTTTTGTCAAGAATCCGAATCTAAATTAAAACACTTAAAACCTAACTTCGGACCTTGGCATATACCAACAGAAAACAGAAGGAACCAGGTAATCATCACCCGACTACGTCTAGGACACACCAGATACACGTATGAATAATTAATAACAAGGGAGGATCCTCCGTTTTGCAATTTCTGTGACGAAGATATCAGTGTACATCACCTACTAATAGATTGCCCTATGTATGATCTACTACGAAAAACCTACAAGATCCCACGAAATATTAAGGAAATCTTAGGAAATGCCTCAGACCCATCAAGTGTTATAGCTTTTCTGAGAAGTGCAAATATGTTACATAAGATATAATCATTCTACCGTCACACACTATAACTAAACTAAACATTAATACTGCACTGAGACACCTATTTTTTTGTTATTTATTCTATTAATTATGAGTTATGTACCATATACCGCTTATGTATTTTTATTTGGTGTTTTAAATGAAACTCACGGTTTCTAGTTAATTCCACAATATAATAAAAGTTATTGAAAATTCTAAAAAATTAATAATTGTTTCGATAAATCAATATCATGTTTACTAAACATCAGGTAGGCATCAAATAAAATGTAACTTCTGTCATTCTGACGATGATATTGATTTATCGAAACAATTGTCAATTTTTTAGAATTTTCAATAACTTTTATTATATTGTAGAATTAACTAGAAACCGTGAGTTTCATTTAAAATACTAATATGAGCAGATTCCACGAAGTAAGGGTCGAAACAGTTAATTTTATTTTTATTTGTTTCAATATCTACCATTTAACTGTTAATTTATTTTGTATTAAGAAATGTGTACTATGTAAACCGCTAATGATCTTGTAGGTCGATGCGGATAAATAAATAAAAAAAACTAATCCAAGACTTGGACAACAGCCGAAAGGTTATTAGCCAAACGTAAAATGTTAAGAATGGGTGGAGAGTTAGAAATATTTGTATATAATGGTATAGAGAATTTTAATCTGGTTCGAGTGTGCCTTGGTGCTACATACAAAGACATTAACGATAATATATTAGCACAGTTTATCAGATTATTAAGAATTTTATACAAAAACATTACCATTTCATATTTACGTCTTATTTCTAAGGATTTGATATTGAATTCTGTTCTAAGGTGAGATGTCCTTATAGTATGGTAATCAGCACGAACTCGAAATTTTTTATAATATAGGTAACGCAAAAACTTGTTTTATATTTTTTCAATGTGTAGCAAATGTATATGAAATTCGCATTGCCATATAATAGAGGCAAATTCTAATTTCGGTCTGACTAATCTGTAGTATAACATTTTAGTAACATTGATTTTTGTGAAGTTTGATGTTTGACGTATAATAAAAGCTAGTACCCGATTGGCTGAGTTTACAATATTTTTCACATGCTGAACAAATGAGAGTCTGTAGTCATGTGTTATTCCAAGATCTTTTATTTCTGATTTACGCTTTGAAGATATATCGTTAATTTTATAATCGAATTTAATAATATTGTGTGCACTAGAAATACTCATAATGGAAATTTTTTTAAATTGAAAGGTTATTTGTTGGTTGTGCTCCATTCTGTTACATTATTAATATCCTTCTGTAATTTAACACAATAAATAATTGAGAAAATTTGTATAAACACTTTAAAATCATCCGCGAACATCAAACCTTCCGAATATTCGAGCACCAATGGTAGATCGATAAAAATAGGAAAAAGTAATGGACCCAAATTAGATCCCTGCGGGCCTCCAGAAGGCACCCTGATTTGACTGGAAGTACCGCCATTATAACGAACTGTAAAAGTTATATTCATTAGATAAGAACCAAATACACGCCAAAGATTTGAAGACAAGCCCAAGTTATTTAATTTTTCCAATAATATATCATGGTTTACCTCATCGAAGGCTTTACTAAAATCTGTATAGACTGTATCCAGTTGCAACTTCTCTTCTAACGTTTCCCATCCCGTGTTCATAAACCAAAATAGATTTGAATGAATTGATTTTTTCTTGCAAATCCATGTTGCTGCTCAGCCAAATGTTTCTCAAACTAAGTATAAATATTCTTATATACAATCTGCTCAAAATACGGCGATACTTTTCTATTTTACTTTTAGTGCCTGATTTAAAAATAGGTACACAAATTGTACTTTTCCATTCACCAGGGAATGTTGAAGTTTTAATTATTGAATTGAATATATGTAACAAAGGCTTTTTAATCCAATTAGAACAAACCTTAACAACGAAAGGAGGAATTCGATCAATTCCAGCTGCCTTTTTTGATTTCAGATTTTTATTTGCTTGATCAAAATCATGCTCTGTAATTTCAGGTATTCTAAGACTATCAGAAACAGATGTAACCTCATTATTACTACAATCAAGTCTATAATTTGATGTATCCGTACTGAAAGTCGTACTAATAAAATCAGCAAACACATCTGGTACTTTTACATTTTCCACTGATTTATTATTGTATTGAAAATTAGTATCTTTTAAACCGTTGCTTTTTTTCTGTTCACTAAATTCCAAAATTCGTTTATATTTGTCGGAGTATTATTTTCTATTGTTCTAATAAAATTTCTGTGTGCAATATTAATGAGAGATTTAAGGTTTTTTCTAAGTTCTATATATTTCTCCGAATTATAATGTCATAAATTCTCCAATCTTCTATATTTCTCCCCCTCATTTATTAATTGCTTTATTTTATCAGAATACCATGTAGGATATTTTTACAATATTTACTAAATTTACATTCTGGGACACAAACTTCGATAATACTATTTATTACTTCGTAAAAGTCATTTAAAGCTTCATTAACTGTATTTTTGTTTATAACACAATCCCAGTTTACCTCTTTTACCATTTGAATTAATTTTGAATAGTCAGCATTTTTGAAATTATACTGAAAAGATAAATTTGATTTATATTGGGAGAAAGACTCTGTTTCCGTCGGTAATAAAGTACCATTTATATCTAAAGCGGGGTATCACCAAATCCAAAGTTCTACCCAAGTAATTGGTTACGTTATTAAAAAGGGAGAATGAATTGTAATATAAAAAGTCAAATTAAATGCTTGGTTTCTGATTTGACCATATACATATATATATCCGATATATTAAAATATATGTATTTTCTGTAGAACGTTCTTGTAAAAATGTAAACAACTCTACATAGGTATCGACAGTACTGCTTGGTGGTAAATACAAACTGATAAACTTATAATTTATGTTTTTACCTAATTCTAATGTGACTGCTAGGACTTCAAACTTGCCGTAAGGAATTTACAATATAAAATTTTATAATACGTTTTAGTTGAAAAGAGGACTTCCCCACCTTTACATTTGTTTAAAGCCTCATAATATCTATCACACCTTACTATATTGTATGAATCTGGATACTTATTCCGAGTCTCCAACTCCACACCTCAACCACGCCTCCGTATCCACAATGATGTCATAATTTTCTTTATTAAAATGTGGGTCGTTATTGTAAATAACCGTTAACTCCATATGATCAATGAGGAAATCCGCCAATAACGGCGCTAAACAACCCGGCTGTCTATTATACTTTGTCATTAAAGGAGAAGAAGTCCTGTGAAATACAAAATTGGAGTAGAGCGATAATGTGAGAAGTGGTGATAGGATCACTGTTGATAGATTGAAGTAGATTGCTAACGCTAGGGATTGTTTCTGATTTGAGAATGTTGGTAAAGAGATTGGAAACATCGAAAGAAAACATTGAAAATTTAGACAGGAAATTACACTTTTTTATTTTGTCTGCTAAGTCTAAGGAGTTCTTAACAATGTACACTGGTTTATAATTTAGAGTTCTAGAAATAAATTTATTGACAAGTTTAGATAAAAGTTCCAGAGGAGTATTGGAAAAGCTATCTACTGGTCTCATTGGTAAGCCTTCTTTATGTATCTTTGGAAGTCCATCGAGCCTAGGTATGTGAAAGTTAGTAGGGATGAGATGCCTCGTATTGGTGCCATTAGTGACGAAATCTGCCTTGTGCTCATTCAATATTCCCTTCAAATCCCTTGTTAGTTTCTGAGTGGTATTATTATTCATTATTAAGCAGTTATTAATTTGTAAAAATTCCTCAGTTTTATGTATATAATCATCTTGGTACATTATGATCAAATCGTTCCATTTAGCAGTCTTGCTAAATATCAAATTACTTGCCTTCACTACTGTTACGAATCTGTCAACAGTTCATTTATTTCATTTTAGTTCTTCTTGTTATTGCCTATTGCTTTTTGCTTTTACGCGCCACTGTATATCGCCGCAGTCAATTATTCGTGGAAAGTAAGTTAGTTCCCATACAACTCCTAGTTGGCTTAGACCGCATGTGTTCCTATGTGTTCCCAGTACTGGTTATCAAGAAGAATCGCACCTCATTATAGGTTAGTGGGCAGAGTTTAAGGCAATAATTAATGACAGTTTATTTGTTCTTGCAATTTATATATTTTTTTGAGCTATTCGTAACATTTGATCCTTTGACCCATATGAACTAGTGTGTTTTAGAATTTAATTTTCTCTTAAAGGTCCTTCTATCTAATAACTACTTTAAGCTTTGTTATATCTTCATTTCGTATGATAATAATCCTCTTACCATATATATTGCAATTAAATTTTACTTTTAAAAGTAATCCAAACAAACTAAAGAAGTGGACATATCTTATCGCTTGGTATTTGTGGAACACTGTGGGTTTTTGGCTATAAACACGTTTATTTCCCATTGTAGATACACAAATTCAAATTTATTAATTATTTCGCAAGCAAATTAATAGTAACGCAAAATTTTTAATTTTAGATTCGATATCCTGTTAATCAGATCGCAGTTGTTTTCTTTGTTTAAATATGTCGATATACTGTTAATCAGATAGCTTTTGTTTTTTTTTGCTTATTCCGCTATAAAATATCTGAACAGGCCGCAGTTAATTTGAAGTCAGTTTTTTGGATATAAAATTAACACAGTCACTTCAGTCGCATTATTTGGAAAAAAAATTGATAAACTCACTAAATACAAATATTACCGCAATAGTTACATCAATGACGTGCACATATCATGGGAATTAGCTAATCGCGCCACAGTTGATAGGTCTTTACGAAATTTGCTGAAATGTAGAGCTCGCGAACTAGATAAACATAAATCAGAATTTATTAAACAGCATAACAACATCATAAGTGTATTACTAAGTCAACCGGAGGAAAATGTGGACGACGAAGAAGTCATTAGAAAAGGTTTTCTTGATGAATATTATCATATCAAATCCACTGTCGAAGAATTGTGTAATGAACAAAACACAACGCGTCAATCGATCGGTGAGGTGCCTGTACCTCTGGGTGTGTGTAATACCCCCAACCCTCGCTTACCCAAAATTAATATTTCCAAATTTTCTGGGGATTATGAAAAATTTTCCGCTTTTATTGATTTGTATGATGCTTTAGTACATAACAATTCGACTATTACCAAAGTTTAATTATCTCAAAACTTCTTTAAACGGTGCCGCCCTCTCGCTTATTCGACATGTTAAAATGACCAATGATAATTACGTCACCGCGTACGATACAATTGTAAAGAGATACTCAAACAAACGCCTCATGGCAAAGGCTCATTGGGATGCAATAATGAATACGCCAAAAATTATCGATTCTAACGGAAGTTGAGCAGGTAGAACATAAATCAAACGAAATCCCTTCGTATAAAAAATTGTATAGTTTCTTGGAAAATCAGTGTATCGCTCTCAGCAATGCTAATACGCCTGATTTTAATTCTGTCTCAAAAACCGTTAAATCTGGTACCTCTTTGACTTTGAATGGCAAATCTAGTCCCGCTAAACCATCCTTTTCACAAATATCTCGCACTTCCTCATTCTTTACTTCTAAATCATCTCCCTCGATGACTTACACACTTTGCAAAGCAAATCATTCTTTATACTCGTGTGCATCTTTTACAAGTAAAACGCCTAGTGAGCGTTACAATTTGTGTAAAAATATGCATCTATGTTTTAATTGTCTGAGCTCAGCTTTTAATCTCAATACATGTCGATCTACTTCTGCATATAAAAAATGCCTTTCACGTAAACAGCATACCTCATTGTGTTTTAAAGGCAGTACGCCGGGCGTCACTGCTGTTACTGCTAATCCTACCGCTCATGTTTCACCGCCTAGTTCAGATGACTCCATTCCTAATCCGCAACCTAGTTCATCCAATGCTCCGGTCAACAATAATTCCACCGCATGTCATTCGGTAACTACCAACCCTCAACAATCTGTGCTATTATCAACCGCGATTATTGATGTTTTAAATGTGAAAGGTTTTTTTTCACCTCTCAGATACTTGACTCGGGAAGTCAGTCTTCTTTCATTACTCGCAAAGCCTTCCGTACCCTAGGCTTAAATAAAACCGACTTTTCAATCGAAGTTACGGGAATTAATTCCACCCGCTCATGTGTAAGCAGTGGTGAAGTTGCTTTGTCTATAAAACCCCGGAATAAACTATCGCCTATATTATATCTGGACGCGATAATATTTGACTCAATCTCTAACAAATTACCTACGGTACCGATTGATGTTCAATCTTGGATTCATATTCGACACTTACCGCTTGCGGATGAACGTTTTTATGATCCTGGACCTATTGATATTTCATTAGGAGCCGATGTTTTCACCAAAATCATATTACCCGAGCGCATTTTAAACAACGTCGGTGAACCTGACGCTTTAAATACGATTTTTGGATATGTGTTAATGGGACAATTAAATTTCGCTTCGCCAAAAATCTCCGCATTTTTTTGCAGTTCCGAGTCTCTTAGCGATTCTTTGCGTAAACTTTGGGAACTTGAAAATGTTCCTGAAGTATGCTGTTCAAATCCCGATGATATCTCCTGCGAAAACTACTATAAATAAACTGTCGCTCGGACTCCTTAAATTAATAGCGCACTTGTACGTTACATATTGATAAATAATGTTACGATTAACTATCTTCGGTCCCCAATAACGACACCTGGTACAACTTTTACCACTAAACTTTGATTTCGGAACTTATATTTACAATAGCTCGTACTAATCTAACTCTGAATACACGTTTATATTGTAACGAACCCGTTAATGACAGTGTTAAGGTAGTTAGATATTCTTCTTTCCCTTGTTAATTACTTTTAGGTTAGGTATTCTTCTTTCCATGGTAAGTAGTTTTAGGTTAGGTATTTGTTTTCCCTTTTGAGCTGTCCTATGTCAGTTAGATTGAACAGCAATAGAATTAGTGTCAATGCCATTTCGTATTGAATCCCCCGTGTTTTTGGGAATTAGGGAACGCACCTTAAACCGTTTTCTCTCACTACAACGCCGCCTACTTAAGCAACCTTCTGTTTATTCCCAATATTGTGACTTTATGCAGGATTATCTTGATCTAAGTCATATGTCCCTTGTTAATCCTCATATCTCCGGTGAAGGTAGATATTATATTCCCCACCATTGCGTCTTAAAACCTGTAACTATTTCTACTCGCTTACGTGTCGTTTTCAACGCCTCAGCTAAATTATCGAATGAAAAATCATTAAATGATTGTTTATATGTCGGTCCAAAATTACAACAAGACGTTGTGTCTATTTTACTTAATTTTCGCCTTCATGAATGCGTTATGTGCGCCGATATAAAACAAATGTATCGAATGATTTTTATTTCCGAGGATCAACGAGATTTTCAAAGAATCGTTTCGAGGTTTTCTGTCAATGATGAACTTCGAGAGTATCGCCTCAATACGGTAACGTATGGAGTAAGCTGTAGCCCGTTTCTAGCTCTTCGTAGTCTACAGCAGTTGACTGAAGACGAAGGCCATCGCTTTCCTCGTGCTGCTAAAGTTCCTCAGCGGTTTTCATATATCGATGACTTTGTTTTGGGAGCTCCATCCCTTCAAGAAGCTCAAATTCTTCGGGATGATTTAATATCTCTATTAAAACTGGCAGGGTTCGAACTGCGTAAGTGGTGCTCTAATCACCCCTCTCTTTTGTACCCATTTCCAGCTAGTTTTATTAATCCAAATTCTCTCTCTTTTTCCTTAGATGATTGTTCTTCACCTCTGAAAATCCTAGGTTTGCAGTGGAATCCAGTTATCGACTCATTCACATTTTCTGTTCAGCCCCAAAGAAATGAAGTCTGCACTAAACGTTCGTTACTATCTGAGCTAGCTCGAGTATACGATTCTTTAGGATTTTTAACGCCTCTCACCTTCCAAAAATCAAATATTCAATTCAAAACCTTTGGATGTTGGGTTTAAATTGGGATGAAAATGTCCCTTCTGAAATTGCTCATGATTGGTCGCAATATCAAGAGGATCTACCTCTACTTGAACACCTACATATCCCTCGGAAAGTTCGTGCGGCAGATGCCGTTCAATATGAATTACATGGATTCTGTGATTCCAGTGAAAGAGGCTTCGCTGCTGTAATTTATCTTCGTAGTGTTAGTAGTAATAATAAAATTAACGTTAGTTTGTTGCGTGCCAAATCACGGGTTGCCCCTACTAAAAAAATTACAATTCCTCGTTTGGAACTAGGCGCTGCAGTTTTGCTGTCAAAATTAATTGCTTATGTGATAAGGACACTTCCTCAAATTTCATTACATAACATTTACGCTTGGTCCAATTCCAAAGTAACTTTACACTGGGTTCAGAGTTCGCCGCATAAATATAAAACTTTTGTCGCTAATCGGATCGCTTATATTCAATACAAACTTTCTGCAAATTCCTGGCATTATGTTAGTACGAAAGATAATTCAGCTGATATTGCCGCGCCCTTCCTTCAGAGCTAGTTAAATTAAATTCTTGGTTTCAGGGCCCTTTCTTTCTTTATGAGTTTAACTCTTCTTATCCCGCACCTACGCCTGATAATTATACACTTGCGCTCGAGGAAGAGCGTCACATTACCGTTTTTGCGGTACATACAGAACACAACTTTTCAGATACTTTGCTTGAGTCATGTTCGTCATTAAGTAAAATCCAACAGATCTTAGGGTATATCCTAAGATTTACATACACCATCTCCCATCCTGGTGATAAACGCTTTGAAATGTTAAGCTCTTCAGAGCGCTCGAATGTTATATCTATTCTTGTTAAGAAGACACAGATGATCGCTTTCTAGGACGAACTTTCTCGAAAAAAGTTTTCGAAACTAGTCCGAAAATTGCCTGCTTTCCTGGATGAGAAAGGTACGATCCATGTAGGTGGAAGATTAAAATATTCATCTTTGTCTTATGATCAGAAGCATCCTTACTTATTACCATGCCGCCATTAGTAATTGATTTTTTCACAAAAGATATTTACACGCTGGTTTTCGTACCACGCAATTTTTAATATCACAACACTTTTGGATACTGTCTCCAAAACGAGCTATTGACGCTGTTCTGAGTAAATGTGTGGTTTTCTGGTAAACGTCTCCCGCCCCGTTCCAACCTGTTATGGGAAATCTGCCAAAAATTTGATTATCTACCCTTAAACCCTTTTCCCATGTCGGAGTTGATTATGGAGGTCCTTTTTTCATAACATCTATTCGACATCGTGATGTTTGCTCACATAAAGCTTACCTGTGCCTGTTTATATGCTTTGCCACAAAGGCATTACACTTGGAATTGGGCAATAGTTTATCAACAGAATCATTTCTCGCGGCCTTACAAAGATTTATTGCCCGTCGAGGTCGTGTGTCCGATTTATATTGCGACGACAGCACAAATTTTGTTCCTGCCAATAAGGAACTATTGAAATATTCACAAGAAGCCGCACGCTCTGAAAATATCCGTTTCCATTTTAATCCTCCCGCTGGAGCCCATTTCGGTGGACTCTGGGAAGCAGGAATAAAATCTGTCAAAACCCACCTTACTCGCGTCGTTGGGGAACAAGTGTTGACGTATGAAGAATTTTATACCGTGTTGACATTAATTGAGTCTAATTTGAACTCGCGTCCTATCACTCAATTAATTACCGATATAGAAGACGTTAATGCTTTAACCCCCGGCCACTTTCTCACTCTTGAAGCGCTGCAGACTATACCTGGTCCAAGTCTTGAATCAATTCTCCTGAATCGACTTTCGCGTTGGCAATTGTTGCAGAGATTGCAGCAAGATTTTTGGGCTCGTTGGAAGCGAGAGTACTTGCATTCGCTTCAACAGCGTTCCAAATGGCTAGACCCACATGGAGTCGCTCCAAAAGAAGGTATACTTGTATTGATAAAAGATGACAACGTTCCTCCTTGTCACTGGACATTGGGACGCATAAAGGAATTAGTTTATGGACGTGATAAAGTTGCCCGCGTCGCGGTAATCCGTACTAGCCGTGGTTCCTTAAAAAGACCTCTGGTTAAGTTATGTCCACTCCCTCTTGCTGATGATTAAGCGTCAATTTCATAGGATTTATTATCTAGTTTTTAGTGTATTCGGGGTAAATTTGTGTTGTCCTGTCCTGAAAATTATCGCTGTTATTTTAGGTGTAAGTTATTAGTTCGCAACATACATTTTTATATTTCATTTTTATTAAATACTTGAGAATTATCGCTTTGTGTTTATGTTTATTTATTTTTCAAATGCATGACTATGCATTTTAGGGGGGAGAATGTTACGAATCTGTCAACAATTTATTTATTTCATTTCAATTCTTGTTGTTATTGCCTATTGCTTGTTGCTTTTACGCGCCACTGTATATCGCCGGAGTCAATTATTCGTGGAAAGTTAGTTCCGATACAACTCCGAGTTGGCTTAGACCGCATGTGTTCCTAGTACTGGTTATCAAGAAGAATCGCACCTTATTACAGGTTAGTGGGCAAAGTTTAAGGCAATAATTAATTACAGTTCATTTATTCTTGCAATTTATATATTTTTTTGAGCTATTCGTAACAACTACCCTCTGCTGTTTAAAGAATGTTGACCTCTATTTAGCAATATTATTATTATTCCTCATGAGGAGTAGTAGAGTTGGATGCAATTTTACTGCTGCGGGTACGTCTGGAGGACATTTTTGACAATTTATTGTGAATAAGTGAAAGCAAACACCGACAGTGGACTCACTACCGGAGGAAGTTGCCTCCCCAGTTAAAGGTTTTCTGACTTATTCACTTTCGAGTAGTTTATATTTACTTAAGAGCTAAATGTCCTTCCTACTTCTGGTGGGTATTGCTTCAATTGGATTAGGAGTCTAAAATTTAATCAATTTTTATAAATAATAAATTGTTTGTATCGTTACAATTATATACACTTCCTAGTGTAATTACTTTGTACTGTCGAACTGGTAAGAACATGTGGGTTGGCTGGTGATTCTAGTTGGCGGCGTCCACGTTGCCGGTGACGTTGACTACGAATTGATTAAACTCAGTGGTCAATTATGCGGTTATCACCATCCTCGAGCGATGAACTGGGACAAATGAAAAATAGTTCTTATCGTCATAAAAAATGTATTTCTATTCAATTTCACTATAAGTGGGAAATTTCTCCTCCTCTCATC
The DNA here is from genome assembly GCA_963921935.1 of Galeruca laticollis. Taxonomy (NCBI): domain Eukaryota; kingdom Metazoa; phylum Arthropoda; class Insecta; order Coleoptera; family Chrysomelidae; genus Galeruca; species Galeruca laticollis. Next base: position 190,491,182 of record OY998178.1, on the reverse strand, counting down.
AATCAATTTTTCTCCTGTCATTTTTTGTTTGTTTATGACCAGGGACCGAATCCATCAGCCGAATATGTTTTAGTTGAATTAGAATTTTTTTTTACAGAAGAATAAGTAGGTAGGAATCCCAACCAATTTTTTTATCGATACATGATCTATTGTACAATATAATACATATATAGTAATATAACTTATAAAATTCTTTTTTTTTCTTTTCCAGTTCATTTTTTTTATTTAAGGATTAGACAAGAACACATCCCACGCTTAGGGGCCTATCAAAGCGTTTTTAATACATCACTGAAAGGGCCTCGGATAGAAAGGGTTACAGTTGGGGTAAAACATAGGATTACTTACAATGATATGTTACAAGTAACAACGTGTTTATACAATAAATTATACATGAATATATCCGATGATTGAATGAATTGCTGTAAGTTGGATGGCCTTATCAATTTAATTCTTGAAGAGTAAATATAATTATACAAAACATCTAAGAATTTTGGATTCTTATCCTCATTTAGGTTACAGTTCCATATTATGTGTTCCAGAGATCCTTCTTCTCCACATTTACACAGATAACTATCAGAAAGTTTAATTTTTTGTTTATAAACAGGTGTTAAACAATGATTCAATTGAATTCTGCAAATTGTTGATATAGCTTTTTTATGGAAATTTGTTCTCTTGAACCAAGGTTAGTAAAGACCTTTCTGGGATGTATTGAATAATTGTTGCCATTTCTGCATTACAGTTTTCTTGATCAATGGATGAAGATCTTCCACCGGACATTTATATCCCCCATTATACATATACTCTCTATAGTTTTTTGCGGCTTCATCGACTATTTCATTATAGTTTATTCTACAATGTGCCTTAATCCAACATAATGAAATACTTATTCCTTTGGATGACAATTTGGAGATAAGTTGTATAATTTCGACTACTATGTAACTGAGACTTCCATTAAAAATTTTTGTGATGTTTTGGTTCGAAACAATTGCACTTTTGGAGTCCGGAAATTTAATTTATCTGTCGATTATTTCCTCTAATGAATTGATATATTTAAGGGATTCTAGTATCGCAATTAGTTCAGCAGAGAATATTGATAGTTTGTTATTTATTCTTATTCCTAAAGACTTCCCTTTCTTCGGATCATACAGTGCTGCTGAAGCATTTATTTGAGTTTTTGATGTGTCTGTAAAAATAAAATAATGTTCAGGAAAAAACTCTTCAACATCATATAGGAACATACCATTACTTATTGCAAATGGGAAATTAGAGTAATCTCTTAGATAATACACATTGGCAGGTTTAATATCTTCCCAATTTACAGAGTAGTATGGTAATTTATTTGAAGTGTAAATGTCTTCCTGTAAATTTTTTTTATCTGTGCATGAGGATACTAACGGTATCGTATTTTTCTTTTTCCAATAATTTGCAATCAGATCTGGTAAATGTGCAACAATATGTTACTATTTTTTGAGATGAGATTTAGCAGAAATTTGACTATAAAGTACTCTATTCTGAGAGTTAATTGTGGTTCTGTACATTCTACAGCTAGGTTTGATATCGGAGTGCTTTTCATAGCTCCTAATACAGACGAAGTGATTTATTACTTATTCTGTCCAGCTTTTTCAAATGAGTTTCAGCAGCTTGAGAATAGAAAATAGATCTATAATCTATAATTAATCTGATGAAAGATTTATATAACATAAGTGAAATATTTGGTTCAGAACCTCGCTTGTTATGGCACACGGATCTTAATATATTGAGTCACTTATCTGCTTTTGTTACAATATGTTGAATATGTTCTTTCCATAACATCTTTCTATCTAATACTACCCCTAAATATTTTACTGTCGACTGTACGTCAAAATTAGTATCATTTAATAATATTTGACTCGGTATATTATGTTTTTTGGAGAATATACACGTTTGCGTTTTTTTTTAACTGAGATTGTTAACCCTTTATTAAAACAATATCTTGCTATTTGTTGATATATTGTATTAATGGCAGTTATACCTTGTAAAATTTCCAATCCTTCTGAATAGAGACAAACGTCATCTGCAAATTGCAGAATCTTTCCTTCATGCGAAATACTAGAGTCTAAATCAAATGTATATATTAAATATGAAATTGGACACAAAATACTTCCTTGTGGTAAACATATATTAGAAATTCCATTTCCTACTATTCCGTTATTTACCTGTAGAAATATTTTTCTGTTTGTTTAAATGGATACTACTTTTTTATTGAATTCCAATTTTTTCCATTTGTTCGTAAAGAATGTTTAATTTTACATTATCATAGGCACTTTCTATATCTAGGAACATCAATATTAACGATTTTTGTTTTGAAAATGATAAATTAATGTCCAAAACTAAATTTGCGATATTTTCTAACGTGGATCTTGATTTTCTGAATCCATATTGAGTTTCTGAGATCAATTCATTTTTCCAACTAATTTTCCAATCTCATTTTAATCATTCTTTCGAATGTTTAAAGAATACAAGAGCCCTATGATATACCTCTATAGGAATCGGGGGATTCCGGATCTCTGTTCGGTTTTAATATCGGGATAATAATATATTATTTCCAATCATCCGGATACTTACCAGTAATCCAAATTTGATTAATTAAATTTAACAGATACATTTTTTGTTGTGTAGGTAAATAATATAACATATTATAATGTATGCTATCTATCCCTGGGGCTGTGTTTTTGTGATATTTTAGACAAACGACTAATTCCCATATTTCGAAATTTTTTTATAGATAACTTACATCATTCATATTACCAGTGTAATCAAATATATTTGGTGAAACCCAGGGTAGAGCTAACTTATCAAGAAACCTTTCAGTCCATACGTCGTTAACAACTATGTGTTTTGGAGAATTATATACATTCTTATTTTTTTTAACTTGTTGCCATATCTCAGTGAAAGATGTATTTCTGATTAACTTATCACATTATTCTTTCCAAGAGGCTCTTATACTTCTTAAAATTACTTTCTTTTTATGAGCTTCTGCTTTCTGATAATTTAAATAATTTTCATAATTTGAATTTTGTTTATAAAGTAAAAAGGCATCTTTATGGTTCTTTATTGCAAGATCACACTCTGAATTCCACCATTTTTTGTTAAATTTACTGTTGGTTAACCTTTTCTTCTTTGGAATTGATATATTACAAACATTAATTAGTTTTTCAACAAAAGTAGTGTAGGCATTTTCCACAGAATTTAATTCTTCATTTTCGTTATCAAATGAAGAAGAAAATGTATCCCAGTTAGCATGATTTAAGCTCCATCTTACTCCCTTATTACTAACTGTTGGCTCTAACTCAAAAGATATTTCAATTGGGAAATGATCAGATCCTAAAGATATTTGTTTTACTTGCCAGTCAAATGTCGACGATATATCATTGGGACAGATTGTTAAATATATCGCGGATTTATTTTTGTTGTAAGGTCCAGTTAATAAAGTTTCTGTTCCCTCATTTATAAAGCTGAATTGTGCTTCTTCTATAGCTTCCAACAAGCTATCGCCAGCCCTATCATTCTGGTCACAACCCCTCGCCCTGTGGTGGCAATTAAAATCTCCTCCCACTAGAAAGGGGCTTTTAGACTATCAAAAAAAGTTTTCCATTCATTTTCTGAAATTTTCATAATAGGTTTGGCATATATTGAATATATGTTCAGTTTTTCCCTATTTTTAAATATTACTGAGACTGCGACGCACTCTACAGAACGTATTTTATAGAATTTGGGAAGTCAATAATTGAATATATTTTTTATTAAAATGGCTACACCCCCGTAGCCATCATGTCTGTCTTTCCGAAATATGTCGAAATCTGTGAAGTGAATTAAATCATTGTCGCTTTTTAACCAAGTCTCACTTAAAAATGCAATATTAATATGATTTTCAAAAATATATTTCTCAAAGTGGCTTTTATTGTGTACAATGGATCTGGCGTTCGACTGCACAACATTAATTCTATTCATCGTTGGAAAGAATATGGTTTAACTTTTTTTAAGATCGTCAAGAACATTTTGATTTTGAATCAAAACAGAATTATTTTTTAAAATTTGAGCAAAAGATTTTAATACATTCTCACAAACTATATTTATTTGGTGATGGTTGGTTGGAATTTGTGGGTAATAATTGGGTTTATTTTTGTAATTTTGATACACTGGTTGACTATTGCTTATATTTGGCGTGGATATTATATTACTATGTTCATCTGAATACCCTGATCTGTTTGAGGAACGAGTTTCATCATTTCTCCTACGTTTATCAGTAATTGTATAATGTGAACTTTTATAAAGAATGTAGTGTAACTATTATCATATTTACTTTTGGCTTCACTATATGAAATATTATCATTCACCATGCATAATTTTATTGTTTTTTGTTTCTGAAATTCTAAACAATCTTCTCTTTCTGTTGCTAAATGATCACCATTACACAAAATACATACTCCTCTTATAGCCCTACATTCGGTTTTTTCGTGTTCATGCCCACATATTGCGCATCTTAACCTACCTCTACATTGGATATTTATACGACTGTACCTTAAACATTTTTTGCATTGAATCACCCTTGGAATATACATTTCTACGTCATACACCATTTTTTCTATTATTACCGGCTTGGGTATCATTTGTCCCCTAAAGGTTACAATTATTGTAGTTGTAGGAATTATTTCATCGTTTATTTTACGCATCATTCTTTTGACAAAGTTTATTTTGAATTTAATTCCATGTTTTGGCCTAATTATCTCCTTTAATTCTGATTCACTAATATCTTGTTACGAAACAGCACCCTGGTATAGTCCCTAAAACCGACTCTGTCTAAGCCAGGTATAAAAGTTAAAATTATGGCGGATACTCACTGTTTTTTTTATAACTGTTTACGACTTTACGACTATCTTATGTAAACATTGTTTTTATGACCAAAGTTATCTAGAAAAGGCCAGAACCAATTGTTTTGTGTTAGCCGCAGCCCAGAATTCTCTAGTACAAAAGGCACTAGTATATAAAAAGGACCGATCAGTGGACCAGTGAGTGGATAAAGTGATCTCGAGAAATAAACAGAAATACACCGAACAGTAAAGTGCTAATATAATCAAGTTTGTGTGAATATAAATTAGATTTAAGTGATTGGTTAAGTACATATAAATTAAGTGTTAGTGAGTTAGTGTTTAAATAAATTAGTAAGTAGCCATACCGTGTGTTTAAAATTTATCCCACCCGTTTATTGTTTAAATAAATTAGAAAAACATTACAATTATTATCAATATTTCTAATGACACCTTTTTTAGATGTAAAGAAATCCGGAATATATGCTTCGTATTGTTTATCTGATAACGACTTCGATTCTACTAATTTATTTGCACTTAAATAAGAATTTAATTCGACCTTTACTTTATTCAAACCTGTAACCGATATATTTAGAATATTTTCTCGTATATCTGGTTCTGCATTAAAAATTACTCTAGCCGTAGCAATTTTATGTAGCTTACCAATACTTCCAGTTTTATTTTGAATAAATGAAAAAAGGGACCTTGATTAGTTGATCAATATTTGTTTATTGTTTTTTTCTGCTGTGACTTTATTGTACTAATATTTCCATTTTCATATATTTGACCCATCTCCATTAAACTTGAATCATAGTTATTTTGGATTCCCGGATCAGGAGGTACATGCGAACCTCTCAACTCGCCCGCACTCCTCATTGCTAATTACACCGGTTATCGCACTCACAGACACCTTATCCATTTGAATGTTAAAACCGAACTGTTTCTCCTGTCATTTTTTCTACAAAAACAGTCTTCTTCGTCGCTCACATTTCAAGAGCCAACTAGTCATTTAACCCATTCATGCCCAAAGTTACGTTTTCGCCACAAGTGGTAGTGGCGAACCTAATCCCATCTATTGAGCCAATAGCTAACTGAAATCTATTTAAATTGCAGATTTTATTTTCTTTCCAGTTAACTTCAACTAAACCTATCAGAATATGAACTAATAAATGACATTTGTATGCAGAATTTAGGAAATAAGTTGAGGGTTTCATTTGGTGACAAGTCGCACTGTGATTTTTTCAACATAAAGGTGAACAGTTTTAAAGTTTTAGAAGACACATTGATTTTTTTTGTGCTATTAGGATCCAAAGAAAATATTTGTTAGCCATATATCAAGTGAGTAATGTATGTTTTTTGTTTACGATTTTTGTGTTTGTTTATTTACTAGTGTTGCGTTTTCGCAACACGAAGCTATTATAGTGTTAAGTACCTATAATTGTGGGTGTTGCGTTTTCACAACGCCGGGAACTGAAGTATAAAGTATTTTTGAATATAATAAGTTAGTTGTTACTAGAAAAAAACAAACAAAAATTATATGTTTTGACAAAAGGTTTCTATTTCTTTTAGTATTCAAAATGTCCAACAATATTCTATCTTCTTTAAAATTCAGTAGAGGGACTAATCAAGTTGGGTCTCAGCCAAAAATGATATATAAAGCCAGAACGCACAAAATAATGACAATTCTTGAAGAATCAACGATTATGCAGTCAACCAGCAGTGCAAATGTATATTTAGCCCCTCCCGATCCGCACGAATTGACCGATGAAGATAGCGGTGATGAAGATTTTGGTGGAACATTTGACAATTTGAGTAGATCCCAATCACAGTCAGAAGCAGAAGCAGTTGTTAACATTTTTCATGAAGAAGATGCTATAAGAATTGACGAAGATAACATAAACTCTGTCGAAGAAAATATTGGGGAAATACTGCAAACCACATCAACTGAAGAACAACTTGTTATAAACGACGATGAGTCATTTATCGAAGACGAAACAGAAACAGTTCCTCAGAGATTATCTACACGAAGAAAATCGGCTGAAATTTCACGGAATTGGTTTAAAGGCGATTCACCTGTCGATAGTTTACTATGTTCCCGTCTATCTAAAAAAAAATCGGAGTCGAATAATTTTCTGCCATCATTTTATTCGCGCCCGCTTACTCCGCTTCAAATATTCCAATTTTTTTTTAGAGATGAACTTTCCACCCATATTATAAAAGAAACAGTTCGTTATGCTTTCCAAAAAGGACATACACTTGAATTGGGCGTTGATGAATTGAAAGTCTTTATAGGTATTTTATTAGTTACTGGATATAACGTAAATTCCAGGAGACGTATGTACTGGGAGGAATCAGAAGATGTAAAAAATATTATGATTTCAAATAGTATGCGACGTAACAGATTTGACACCATTATCAGATTCCTTCATTTGATTGATAACCAAAAGTTAGACCCAACAGACAAACATACAAAATTCTACCTTACATAGAAATGTTAAAAAAATATTTTTTGAATATACAATTTGGGAAACAGATTCTAGTATAGACGAGGCCATAAAAGGGAAACCAATACGTTGCGGCTACAAAAGCTGGTGCTGGAATCTAAAATCTGGATATCTAATTGACTTCCAAATTTATCAAGGTGCCAAGGGTAAAGAAAATAAATATAAAGCAGAATTTGGTCTAGGTGGAAGTATAATTTTGCAGTTCGCTGATAATATTCCTAAACTTATAGGCGATGAATGTATACCTCATGTTTAATATGCAGACAATTATTTTACGGGTTTAAAACTATTAGATGAGTTGACTGTCGACGGGATAGGATATGTGGAAACATTACGATCCAATAGGGTTGAAAAGTGCCCTCTATCTGAGGTTACAAAAAAATCGGTAAGGGGTCAGTATGAAATATATTACGTCAAAGAAAATGAACTCTTATTATATAAATGGAATGACAATAGCTTAGTAATTGTTGCTTCTAATTGCCAAGGTGCAAACCCAACTTATCAAGCTACTAGATATTCATTTGCTGAGAATAAAAAAATTAAAGTCGTGCAACCAATCATGGTTAAAAATTATAACGAAAATATGGGCGGAAGGGATCGAATGGATCAAAACGTTGCATATTACAGAACAAGCCTGAGATCAAAGAAGTGGTATTGGCCACTTTTTATTTGGGGAATTGACGTTGCCGTACAGAATGCCTGGCTTATATATCGTAAAATGAGAAGGGAAGTCTCAGATCAGCCGGATATGGATTTATTAGAATTTCGAAGAAATATCGCAAAGGGACTGCTTACATGTTTTGGCACGCCACCATCTAGACCAGGACTGGTGCAGTCAATTCGCAAGCGTACTACTTTAGATGCTCGTTATGACAATATCTGTCATTTTATTGATTCACAAAATAAGAGGACACGATGTGCTATGTGCCGTTCCACAACAATAAATACATGCACCAAATGTAATGTGGCCCTCCATGCAAAATGTTTCTTCAAATATCATTCAGAATAAATTACATTATATTTTATGAGTATTTTCAATAAACTACTCCAAACTATTTTGTTTTGTCAAATTTTTTCTATGTAACCTTTTTGCCCGGTGTAGCGTTTTTGCAACAGTCGTTATTGAAGAAAAGATACACAAAATACTCAAAATAACCATAAATTTGTTTAATTTATGTTGTTAACTCCCATAATTTTACTAGATTAATAAACAGTTACAAAAAATAGTTCTGGGCATTAATGGGTTGAGCATTGTTTAATTCACCTCTCCCAATCGTTTAAAAACTCATCGAGTGATTGTAGCTCTATACCTGACCAATTGATTTGAAATGTTGGCATTTCTACAATGTTTTTGCAGTTACCAGGAAAACAATAATTTCACCATTCGTTTACCTCATGTATTCGTTTTTACCAATATTTTCCATAATATTGTCAACATTCAATACAGTTTATTTTTTCTCAAAAAATGTTGAGAATCAATAGTATTATCAAACTAAAATTCGATCATTGTTTAATTCCAGAAATTACAATAATCATTTATTGAATTCTAATCAAATTATTAACAACATAAAACGAAATTAAAATAACTTTGATATCATGGAATGAATAGTTGGAATCAAAGCGTTCTGTGTAATATTATGTTTTGATCACAAATTGACGGATAGATCAGTGAATGAGTCGATGTGTATTAAATTGCTAATTAGTCATAAAAAATATGGTTAAAGCAACGTTTTAATTAGCAGAGCTAACGAAACGCGGTAATCCATTTCTGTTGCTGAAAGTTTATAGGATGTCCTTTTCAAAATTTCCATTGATGTCGCTTTCAAAAATGAATAGCAGCTAATCGTCCAAATCATTAGCCATTGATAACAATAAAATAACTTCTTTACTTTATCAATCAAATATATATGTGCTTCTTTGATGATTTTATTCATTATAGTATCATTTGCATGTGAAAATAATGTGAAATAATTATACCACATACAGTTGAATTATTGGATCTTTACCCGTGCGTCATACTAATATTCATATGAAATAAGTCGAAAAATATTAGTCAAAACAAAGTCTAAATTATTGAATTTCGAAACGACCTAGCTAATATTCCGATGAAAACGAGGTGGCTAATATCCCGATCAAATTATTAATAGTGGAAGATTACTTAGTTTACATTTTCAAATATGGAAATAATAAAAGTCCATAAAACAATTATCGTTTTAATGAAATTCGTGAAAATAAAAAGTTCTGTTTTTTAAGAACATCCTTTATTCGGTCATTCAATATTTTGTTTAAAAGTCTATAAAAAATACAACAATTACAGTTTTACTGAAATTTGTGAAAATAAAAGCAACTATTTTTTTAGCAACTTTAATTATTCGGTCGTTAAGTATTTTGTTAGAATATTATATGGAACAGTGTGTAATTCTGGTTAGACGACTGTGGTGTCAGACAATGAAAAACTATACACTGTTATTTATAAGATGCGTCATAGGGTTTCCTGTACAAAAATGTCAAACGCGAGCTAACTTTTTTACCAAATAGCGTTCATGAAAAATAATGAAAGATTTGAAAAGGTTGTTAAAAAAAATTCAAATGCACTTTTAATTTCCTTCAATTCGGTCTGGTTTATTGAGAAAATGCATAATTATGTTTTCTGAATGCCGTACGCCATTTTTATAAAACTTTGGAATCCTAAATACATGTGCCGATATGGCCTAGTTGATACCTGGTACTCAAAATTTAAAGTTGAACGTAAAGGGTCGCTGTTTGCTCCCGCAGTGTGTCCGCGAAATGTTTTAGTTAAATGCTCAAATTATTTTCCATTTGCTGCTAAACAGTGTCCCAAACGATCATAAAAGTTCCGCCGTACATTATTAATAACAGTTCTACTAATTTTCCGACATTCTTTAATGATAATATTTTTCAATTCATCTTCTGTCTCCGGTTCATATTCAGTTACCTCATATTTCAGGAAACCCCGTAAAAAGAAATCGGGGTGTGTTAAATCTGGAGATCTTGCCGGCCAATTTATTGTACCCCCTCGACCTATCCACGTATTTGGGGAAACAGTATCAAGGTATTCCCGTACTTAGAAAGAATGGACCAATTATTTTATCACAAAATATGCCGGCGCATACGTTTACTTTTTTCTTGTATTGGATATGAGACACATTCATTTTACATGGATTTACTGTATCCTAATACCTTCCATTTTGTTTGTTAGTTTTTCTCTTTAAAACAAAACTAGACTCGTCGGTAAAACAGATGTATCTTAAAAAAATCCCAATTGCACAGGACCAATTGGACAGGCTTATTTCAGTAACATTTTTGCATAAAACCCAAAATGAAAAATTAGATACAAAAGTAATAGAATGTTTTGAGATGTACAAAAAACCAAAGTAACATTTTGGCATCAAATCAAAAATGAAAAAAATTTCTGGTAAATTTGTGAATTTTCTTAAATAAATGTTTTAATGTACGATTTAGAGAAAAATGTTAATCACAAAAGTTGTAGAACGTGTTAAGGTCTATTAAAAAGCTTAGTAATTTTTTTGTGTCAAATGAAAAACAAACAAAAAAAAACAAAATAGAAAATTACATGAAACTGTAGAAGAAATAGAAGATAATCTAAAACGGAATGGAGGTGGAACGATGTATACTGGAAATATCGACTTTGGAGTGAAATTTGATGGTAATATAAATGTAATTCACCCAAAAGTATTTATCAAAATAATCAAAAGTAGGATGAGAGGAATAAGGGACATTGTAGAGAAAAAAATCATTATTAGAGGAATGTTATCTGGACATGCTTTATTGTGGTTTTGCAATAAAGAGGAACAAATACCCGATGTGGAAGAATTTGAAAAACAATTTTTAAAATATTTTTGGGGGGAGATACAACAGGCGAGTTTCAGAGAGAAACTATACTTTGGGAAATTTGATTATAACCGGAGTAAAAATTTCAATGCATATGCAATGAAAATGTACAACCACGCACAGTATTTGGAGCCAAGCATGCGAGAAGAAGAAATGGTGTTATATATTTCCAGACATTTCAACCAACAAGTATCTGAAACTATAGGGATACAAAATATCAAGACGATGGAAGGTTTATCAAATTATTTACTAAGACTTGAAAGAAGTAATAATGAAAAAAGAAATGAAATTAAAAATTTTAATGGAATAGGGGGAAATGGAGATGGACATTACAGAAGAGATATGAATAATACATATGAAAATAGGAACTATAGAAACAGGGATTTTGATAACCGAAGAAATGATAGACATGTAGACAGGAATTATAGAACTGAAAATAGAAATTATAGAAATGAAGACCGAAGATATGGAAATGGAAATAAAAATAATGATAATAAGTACTTTGAAAATAGAAGAGATACCAGAAATTCGGACAGAAGAAATGATAATGAAGACAGAATTGAAAATTGGCGACAGGATAGACGGACAGGAACAAATAATTATTATGATCGAAGAAACTTTGAAAGAAGAAATGATGATAGAAGAAATGATACGTTGGAAAACCAAGACAGAAACTATGATAGAAGAAATCAAGAAATAGGAGACAGGAGACAAGTAAACATAATACAAGAACAAGAAAGATATGAGGATCATAGTCAAACTGTAGATAGAAATTTTACTTAAACCGCTTTCACGTGCATAATATTATTTTTTCTAAGTACGAACATCAAAGAGAATTTGTTGATATTGGGGAAATTGGGGAAATGCATGACAATTTAGGTTTAATATTCATTAAAGGGAAAATACAAAATATAGGATGTAAAATTCTGATAGATACAGGATCAGAAGTAACGTTGATAAGTGAAAGGATTATAGACAAGTGCAAAAAAAATAATATTATGGTGGTAAATACAAATAGATTATCACTAGTGGGAGCGAATAATAAAAAACTATATGATACAAGTAAAATGATAATTGAGGAATTACAAATAGGAAATAATTCGTTTAAAGTACAAATGCTGGTCGTAAAGAATTTAATTTATGATATAGTATTAGGTTTCGATGAATTAGATAATCACAAAATGATTATCAATTATAAAGAAAAGTTGATGAATTGTAAAGGAGAAGATATTCATTTCCTCAAACAAGAAACAAACAAATTAGAAGAAGATACATTTTATGTAATGAATCAAATCAATGAAGAACCTAAAATAGATTTAAATTTGTGTAAACAAAAATATGTGAAAATTGTAATGGAATTGATAAGACAATACAACAGATTATTCAATGAAGAAGTACAAGTAGCAAGGAAATATATACATAAACTAGAAATGAATAGAGATATATCGAATTTCAAAGTAAGGACATATCCAATTCCATATAAATTGAAGGATGAAGTATACCATGAATTAGAAAATATGTTAAAAGATGGAATAATAGAAAGATCAAATTCACCATATATTAATGCAGTTACGTGTGTACGAAAAAAATCTGGAGAAATAAGAATATGTTTAGATGCAAGAAATATCAATAGCTACACAAAGAAACAATACGAAAGTCCCATGAATATCGATAGTATATTTGGTAGAATTACTAATGCAAACATATTTTCAAAATTAGATCTGAAACATAGTTTTTGGTTAATTCCTTTAGAAAAAGAAAGTCGGAAATATACTGCGTTTATGATAGATGGAGTGGTATATCGATTCTGTGTGGTACCTTTCGGATTACAGAGCTCATGTGCAGCTTTAGTAAGAACACTTCACACTATTTTAAACAAATATGAAAATTTCATACTTCATTATATAGATGATATCCTTATATATTCGGAAAATGAAGAAAAACATCAAGAGCATTTGAACATTATTTTCGAAGAACTAGAAAATGCTGGATTAAAATTAAACATAGAAAAATGTAAATTTTATCAAGAGGAGATAAATTATTTGGGATATGTTTTGAACACTAAAGAAGTTTCTATGGATCCTGATCGAATTAAAACAATTTTAGAATATGAACAACCAACAAATTTGAAAACTTTGAGAGGGTTTCTAGGAATTTTAAACTATTTCAAACGATTGATACCGGATCTTAGTAGAAAAGAAATACCATTAATTGAACTATTAAAAAAAGGTGTAAAATGGCAGTGGAATGACAAACGGGAAAAAGCATTTAGAGAACTAAAGGAAGATTTTACAAATAATCTCAAGGTATATCACCCACAGTATGATAAACAATTTATTTTGAGAACAGATGCATCAGCTGATCGTTTTGCTGGAGTACTGATACAAGAACAGGAAAAAGGAGAAGTACCTATTAGTTTCATATCTAGGGTTACTAAAATGCATGAAAGGAAATATTCAGTAACAGAACTTGAAATGGCAAGCGTGGTATTTTGTATCACTAAATTGAGATTTTTTTTATTAGGAGCTAAATTCATTATAGAAACTGATCATTCAGCTTTGACAGCTATGCTTAAAAATAGATATGCGAATAATAGAATACATCGCTGGATTTTATTATTACAAGAATATGATTTCGAAATAAAATACATTCCTGGCAAACAGAATATTGTTGCAGATGCTTTAAGTAGAGAGACAGAAACCACATTTGAACGGAGAAAGTATAAAATTGGTATAAATAGAATGCTACAAGAGGAAGGATTATATTCATTGGATAGAATTGGGAAAGATCAACAAAATTTGGAATCAAATTATAAAAATAATGCTATTAATATAGAGGAAATATGGTATAAATGTCTGGAAGATAGAGAAGTATTTGTAATTACACAAGATTATGCAAAGGAAATTTTGAAAAATTTACATGAAGAACATGGACATGTTGGGACTAGGAAGTTATGGATGCTTTTTAGAGAAAACTATATAACAAAAAAGGATTTAGCAATTGCCAAAAATATTTGTGAAGTGTGTGCCATATGTCAACTTGCAAAAGAAAAAAATTATCACAATAAAAATTTGACAAAATCAATAGTTGCACAGAAGCCATTACAAATTGTTGCTATAGATTTCATAAGCAATTTAATACCGAGCATACAAGAGAATAAACAAATATTTGTTATCACTGATATTTTCACGAAATTTGTTAAAGTTTACCCATGCAAAAGAACCAATGCAAAAACTGTGATAGAGATTTTAAAAATGTACATAAAAAAATATGGAACGCCAAAAACAATAATATTAGATCATGCAACTTATTTTGAAAGTGAAAAACTAGCTAAATTTAGTCAAAATCAAGAAATTAAGTTGAACTTTATTAGCATTAGGAAACCATCGTCAAATCCAGCTGAGAGATACATCAAAGAGATAAACAAGTACTTACGAATTTTATGTAATCAGGATCACTGTCAATGGGAAAATAATTTAAATCACGTAGAAAGATTCCTCAACCAAATACCTCATGGTGTTACAAATGAATGCCCAGAATATTTATTTACTGGCACAATACCCCAAAGAAATTGGATAGTGAATCGAAAATTGGAAATGGAAGATGTTTTGAATAAGGTGAATGAAAGACTGCAGAAGCAAGCTTAAAAATATATTAAAAGGATGAACCAAAAAAATAAAAAGAAGACAGTTTTTGAAAAAGTAGAATTGGTGATTGTAAGATCATTGCAAGTTGCAAAAAGATCAGAGAATAGTTGCGCAAAATTATTGCTACCGTTTGAGGGACCTTATGTAGTAGGTAACGAAGGAGCACAAAATAGTTACCAATTATTAGACCCCATTACGGGAAATGAAAGAGGAGTTTTTAACATAGAACAGGTATATAAATATTATACTTAACTTGGAACAAATGATATTATGTTACGTGAAATTTTAATAGATATAGTAGATTTAAGAAGTTTTATAGGAATTAGGAATAATAGTTTAATTTGATTGAAGATAAATTTTAGAGATAATTATTTGAAAGATATAACTATGTTACTAAGATATTAGTATGATATTTGGCAATTTTGAAAGATAAATTATAATTATATGCAAGAATCGATTTATCATTCTTTTATTAGGGGGATTTAATACATATACTTTATCTAAATTCTAAAGAAAACATTGAAATAAAGAAAAATGTACATATTTGGATGTAATACTAGTGATATACAATGTATTATAAATAATTTAAAAGATTCAATATGCAAATAAAATTTGACATTACAATTTCGAATGACAATAATGCAGAAGATACTTAATGATACATAGATTTTATAAAGATTTTAAAAAAAGAATACAGATGTCGCTGGTAGCAAAATTACAATTAGAAGAAAATAATGAAAATCTCTCTTTGTTATATGAAAACATAAATTTGTATTTTTTTTAAAAAAAAAAGGAATTCTTTGGTAACCAAAAGAGAAGAGAATTATTTATGGAAAAAGTTTAGTTAGTTGATTTTGAACCCCTCTCGAGAGAACATCTAATATGAGTTCTCTCAAATTTGCTGAATATTATAATAGTAATTGATATATTAAAATAGCATCAGATTATAATAATTAGCATGATAAGATCAGTGCGTGAATAATTCCTTAAATAATTATATTGAAATAGTGTTAGTGATTTTTCCGGGTTCTAAATTATAAATTTAGAAAAGTGGTTCCGGCGATTCTAAAAGACGTGCTTAGAATCAGAACGAGTGATCCTGATACCTAGTTGGTGAGTCCAGTCCAGATTTTATAAATTATTTTTCAAGAATTAACAGGCCTTTAAATAAAATTAAGATAGATGCATCTATATCACATTTTTGAATACTGACAAAATTAACGTTAAAGATATATAAAATTTCACCTGAAGAGAAGAGAAAATTTTTTTTTAATAGACAATTTTATCGCATATAGTTATTTGACATTTATACACGTCAAGTGTAATTTTCGACGATTTGAACGTTTAGAATAAGTAGTTAATTAGGTTTTTCTTCTAGTATATAGGTTGTTTTTTTTTAATTTTAAGGTTCGTAGAAAGTACGATTATTGTTCTTCATTATATTTTGGGGATAATAATTCATTTTCACTTGTTATCTGATGGTATATAATATATAATTTTGATTCCAACTCACTTTGGTATTAATTCAACTCCTATTTCATTGAATTTGAATCCTATAAAACTTTTGATATAATCAGTGACATTTAGTTAATTTTCAGTGACAGAAAAATTGTAGATGTCATTAGATAATTTAATGGTCTTAGAATATATTGAACAAGCAGTCACTATAGATTTGCAATAGTATAATTGACAATTTTGGAATATTCTTTGGAAATTTATAAATTTAAAATTTTAAATTATTAATTTTTTTTAATCTTTGAACCCTCCCTGAGGTGAGAGCGAGTAAGTCGATTTTGTAGTAATTTATCTTTCAGAATATAAAATTTCATATTCTTCTGAGCCGGGCATAATAATTTGACAATTCCTGTCAAAATTTCAAATAGGTTATATTCAGTGATAAAGGTGTTTTCACATTAGTGTAGTTACTACCACGATTGTAACAACAGCATCTAATAATCAAATTTCAAATAAAATCATATAATACATAATTATAAAAACAGTAGAACATTAAAAATATTATAATATATATATATATATATATATATATATATATATATATATAATAACAAGATGTACGAATAGTGCGTGACATATGAACAATAAGCAACGAATAGATTAGTGGGTATTGCACGCAAATAGAAGAAGGGGCTATTGAAAAGTGTGATAATTCCAGACATGCATGTTTCTGGCTCATTAGCCATCATCGCTACGGTACAACCAAGAAAAGATGTGAGACATGGGAGCAAAGGTGTTGAATGAAACATGAGAAAATATAACAGAATTCAGCAGGATAGTCAAACACAACATTTGTGTCAGTAATATTAGAAGATCTCGAATATTCGAAACAACAACCAACATAGACACGGAGGTGCATATAACACTCCCGTCCGAAACTTCTGACCCAGATTAATGAAATAATTCGTTGCTTATTGTTCATATGTCACGCACTATTTCTACATCTTGTTATTATTTCATTAATCTGGGTCGGAAGTTTCAGACGGGAGTGTTACATGCACCTCCGTGTCTATGTTGGTTGTTGTCTCGAATATTAGAGATCTTCTAATATTACTGACACAAATGTTGTGTTTCACTATCCTGCTGACGGCTAGTGAGCCAGAAACATGCTTGTCTGCGGTTACCACTCTTTTCAGTAGTCCCTTCTTCTATTTGCGTGCAATACCCACTAATCTATTCGTTGCTTATATTTATATATATATATATATATATATATATATATATACATTAATACAGTTCCTCTATTTAAAATGTAAAAGAAACATTGAAATAAGGAAAACTATTTATATTTGTATGCAATACTTTCGATACACACTGTATTATAGGTATAATTAATAATTTTGAAAGACTCGGTATACAAATCAAATGTGACATTTTAATTTTCGGATGAAGTTTATGTAGAATATTTTGATGATAGACAAATGTCTCTGCTATCAGAATTACAATGATAATAAAAGAATTCAAATCTCTCTTTGTTATAGGGAAACATACATTGGTATTTTTTTAAGAAAAGGAGAGGAGATCTATTTATTTGAAGAAAGTTCAGTGAGTTGTGTTTGAAATCCCGAAAAGACAACATCGTAATTAGAGTTTTCTCAATTTTTGGTAGATAGTAGAAGTTGTATATTTATACAACCAGATTCAAAAGTCATTTCATTATAGAGCCAGTGCGTGCATAATTCGAATAAGAATTGCATCGTGTGTAGTGAATGTGTTCCAGATTTCTAAATAAATCTTAGAAAGTTTTCTGAATTCTAAGATCAATTAGAATTGTACGAGTTGTCCAGTTATTAGTTGGTGAGTCCGATCCAGTTTCTTTACAATAATTTCTCGAGAAATAATAAGGCCTATTTTTAAATTAAATTTGACATAGATGCATCTATCAGATTTTTGATTGCAAACAAAATTAATAAATGATGTAAGGAAATTCACATAAGAGAAGAAAAGTTTTGAACTAGAAAAATTTGAGTGAAGCTTGTTTTTGACATGTATCTATATCAAGATATAGATCGACAATTGGAACTTTTATTAAACGTTTTTCATTATGTTGATTTATAGCATATAGGTTGTAGTAATTTCAAGTTTCGTAGAAATTACGACTGTTGCTTCCTTTATAATAAGTTTGGGGGATATTAATTTGTTAATTTGTATTTGAATCTAGTAGTATAATATAGAATTTTGCATTCCTACTCACTATAGTCTTTTTATAACATTATTTCAGAAAATTAAACATTTTTCATTGAATAAAACTGTCGATCAAATCAGTGACAGTTGGTAATTTCCAGTGACAGAAATATTGGAAACGTCATCAGAGATTTAAAGTTCCTTTTATAATATTGAACATACAGTTACTATAGGTTCTGACCAATAGTGAAACAGATAATTTGGAGATACGTAAAAATTTAAACAAATTTCGAATAATTAATTTTTTTAACAGTTTGATCCCACCCTGAGAGAAGAGTAATAGGTCGATTATACAAATAAATTCATATTTAGAAATACTAAATTAATATTTATTAGAGCCGGGCATATTTTTGACAACTACTGTCAAAGTAGAAATTTCTTACATAAAGTTATTAAGTTGTATGTACAAGAATTGTCGCTGCGACAATATACATCAACGTGAGATGAATTGAAATTTATCTTTACAGGAAGGTTTACATTAAAATTAAATAATTAAAATTCATCATAGAGGATTAGATATATATATATATATATATATATATATATATATATATATATATATACATATTGTTAGCTCAAAGAACAATGGACTGTATATTTATTCAATTATGCAATCAGCGAATCGACAACATGTAAAATAAGCTCCAATTAAATCGTACTTACCAAAGAACCACACACTATGAGTTTTCACGATCGATCGTTTGGGTTACAGTTGAATATAGTGAAAGTCCTGGCCTTTGTGACACTAATTAAAGTTTATTTTAACGTCTATATCTGCGAATAATATCACAAGAGAATAAAAGAAGTTGACACACGTCGCGGTTTAACAAATTTTGAGGTTTTACAAAAGGAGTTGATTTTTAGTGAAATTGAAACGAATTGTTCCTCGGCGATAGCGGTAACGATAATGACCAGAATCAAAAACTAGTACTTTATCAAGAATGTATAAGAACTCAGTTTAAAATTTAATGAAAATAGTCCATGAGCGGCGCGCCGAATTTTTATGAAAACTAAGGGGGTGGCGCGAACATACCGCCCACCAAAATTGGAATGGTTGTCCAATTTTAGCACTAGGGAGATCAGCGAAACTTTAGAAAATGGAGGAACTAATAAAGAAAGTTACCACGCCTGGTAACAAAACAAGATACAAAACAAAATAGAACAGACAAGAAAAATAAAGAGAATGAAGATAAAATCATTTCGGAAGTGGAATGAGCTTGTTAACTGGACGTGTAAGAACGCCAGTGGGAGTTTGAAGGACGACAACGCGTGAAACACCGTCTTCTCCGTACTTCAGTTCAGTAACGCGAGCCAAGGGCCAAGATAAGGGAGAAGAGTTCATTCCCTTCAATATTACAACGTCGCCCGTTTTGAGCGGATGAGCCGATGTAGTCCACTTAGTACGTTGAGTCAAGGTGTTGAGGTATTCCCGAGACCAACGACGCCAAAATGATTGTGAAATCTGTGAAATAGTCTTCCAACGGGAGGTTAAAGAAATGTCTTCCGAGAGCGGGATTTCAGGTCTTGATAAGAGAGGGATACCAATAAGAAAATGACCTGTACTGAGATACATGGATGCTTCATTGGGGTCTGAGGACAATGAGCATAGAGGTCGACTATTGAGAATAGCTTCAATTCGTGCAAAAAGTGTGGCATACTTCTCCGCAGTGAAGGTAATTTCAGCACACAAGCGATATAACAAATTCTTGACAGATTTAACGGCTGCTTCCCACAGCCCGCCAAAGTTAGGGGCAGATGGAGGATTAAAAAACCACTTAATTTCGCGCTGCGACAAAGTACTCAAGATCTCGTCATGATGAGTTTGGAGGAAATGATAAACTTCCTGAATGTGCCTGTTGGCACCAATAAAGTTCCGACCCTGATCGGATAAGAAGGAATGAGGAAGACCTCTACGAGCGATAAACCAATCGAGCGCTGCTAAGAAGACGTCAGTAGAAAATTCGGAAGCAAACTCCAAATGTACAGCCTTAGTCGCGGTACAAACAAAAACGCATAGGTAGCCTTTGGTAACGGTGGCTTTACGGAGACGAGAAGCACGAACTTGAAATGGGCCGGCATAATCAAGACGTGTGTTAAGAAAGGGTCTACCTGGCTGAACTCGACAAGGGGGTAAATCGACCATAATTGGCTTAATGTGGAAGCTCGAAAGCGATGACAAGTGAGGCATTGGTGAATCACTTTACGTATAAGCTGACGTAATGAGAGAATCCAATACTGAACACGGATTAAAGCTTGACACGTGGTGGGTCCAGCGTGCAAGGCGGTTAAATGATAGTGCTTGCATATGAGCATAGAGAGGTGAGCTGATCGGGGCAATAATATTGGATGTTGTGCATTGTAATTTAGTTGAGAGTTTTTGAGTCTACCGCCCACCCTGAGGACCCCATGGTCATCAAGAAAGGGGGTCAATTTGCAAAGAGAATTAACTGTTTTAGTGACTAGTATTTCCTGCAGAACACCAGCAAAATGTTGTGACTGCGTACGCACGATGATTGTACGTGATGCATCTTGTAATTCAATAACGCTCAAAGGACCTGCAGAGGGAGGTTTAGAATAATTACGGGATTTACAATTGAAAACGAAACGTCGCATCCAAGCAACAACTCGCTGCATACGTGTAAAGGAAGAGAATCGTAGAGAGAATTCTTCAAATGAGGGATCGGGTTGAACAGTTGAACAGTGATGAGTGCTAGGGGACTCGGTTTGAACTCTAATAAAGATTCGGAGTTCAAATTGGTACTGCGAAAGGGAATAGGCCATTGCTGGTGGTAATCGGTCAATAGCGGTGGACCTCGAGTCCATAAGTGAAATATCTTGTCTTGAAGAAAATTAGAAGCTGATAACCCACGTGAAGCCATGTCAGCGGGATTGAGAGCAGAAGGACAGTGGGACCACGTTAAATTAGGAGGTGAATGACCGACAATATGAGCAATTCGATGTGAAACAAAAGTTTTGAGAGTATGAGGGGAAGTGTGTAACCATGTAAGTACTATTTCAGAATCCGAAAAAAGTCTGATATCCGATAACGGTTTCGGATACCGAATATGCAAAACCGAATTGATTAGATCAATTAAAAGTACTGCGGCGCAAAGGGATAGAGAGTGTTTTTAGAGGGGCAACACGAGTTTTGGCCTTCCACAAAAAGGAATGGCGCGAGTTAGCGGATTCGAAACATATGTACACTACTGCAGCATAAGCAAGAGACGAGGCATCCGCGAAACCTATCAGGTGTATTTTATCGAAATACATGTTAGGAATGACGCAACGAGGAATATTAAGCGTGGCGATGCGATCAAGATTATTGATAAGATGGTTCCAATGTATTGCAATTTCAGAGGTAACTGGTTGATCCCAATCAAGTTTAGCGAGCCATATCTTCTGGATAATAATTTTAAAGGAAATGACGAGAGGAGACAAAAATCCATTTGGGTCAAATATTTTAGCTAAGAAGGAAAGCATGTTACGCTTAGTACAAGCCGCTTGAAAAGGTTGAACTCTGAATACAAAGCAGTCTCGAGATGGTTCCCAATTCAAACCTAAAACTTTTAACGAATTGTCCTCATCATTAAACTGTAGAGGAGCTTCTAAATGGCTAGGAGGCAAGTCTCTAAGAAGCTGAGGGTGACTAGACGACCATTTGCGTAGTTCAAACCCTCCAGACGAAAGTAATTGTATTAATTGCATTTGCAAATCCAATGCGGATGGAATGTCGTCCGCACCGGAAATGATATCGTCAACATAAGTCTGGTTTAATAAGGCTTGTGAAGCTAAAGGAAAACGATGTCCTTCATCTTGAACGAGTTGCTGGAGAACGCGCATGGCAAGAAAAGCGGAGGGAGCTAAGCCATAAGTTACGGTGTTTAGCTCAGCTTCTTGTTCAGGAAGATTGGCTTTGGGTTTCCAGAGGATATGCTGCATGTGACGATCTTGTTCATGTAATAGAATTTGTCGATACATTTGTCGAATGTCGCAGCAAAGAGCAGTTCGAGAAAGTCGAAAATTGAGTAATATGTCTGAGACAGCTGACTGTAACTTGGGTCCTTTGATTAGGCAATCATTGAGGGACAGACCAGAAGAGTCGGGACTAGATGCATTGAAAACTACTCGGATTTTGTTGCCATGATTTGTAAGTTTAGTTACTACATGATGGGGAATAATATACTGAGTGGGTTGCAGAGACTTGGACATGTGCCCTAATTCTAAATACTCTTGTAGAAATAGTTCGTATTCCAATTTGAGTGAAGTAGTCTTATCAAGACGTTTGATAAGTTGAACAAGTGAATAACGAGCAACCTTCTGATTATTAATTAAAGGGGCCGCGTTTGGTTTGATCGGCAGAGAGACTGAATATCGGCCGTCTTCATTTCGTTTATGAGTGGCGATGAAATGTTGCTCTGCTAAAATGTCAAGAGGATCTTGAAGTGTGAGATTAGAAACATTTTCAATTTCCCAAAATTTTGCTGAGGTCGTGAGAAATCTGACAAGTAGATATCAAAGAAGTGATTCGTTGATTTCGATCACGTGTTTGGATAGGACCAATAATTGTCCAACCAAATATGGTGCTGATTGCGACCGGGCCAAGAGAGCTGGGAACAAAAGGTTGAGGTAGTAATAACTGGGGGTAGACGTCAGCACCCAATAGTAAGTCTATTTTGTCTGAGCGATGAAATTCAGGATCAGCCAAAGTTAAATATCGAAAAGCACGAGCAACTTCGGTACTAATGTTAGAAGGAGGCAAATGGTCAGTAATATGAGAAACCACTGATGGGTTTATGTCAATATGATTTGGAGAAAGCCTGGAGAAAAGTTGGCATTGTATAGTACCAGGAGAGGTAGAGAAGTGTCCGCCAATGCCTGATACGGAAACTGGCAAATCATGAATCTTTTGACTCAACTGGTTAGATAAACGCTTTGAGATAAAGGAGAGTTGTGATCCAGGGTCAATAACTCTCCGTACGGGAATATAACCTTTGCGCTCATCTAAGATGCGTGCACGAAAGGTACCTAAAAGTGATGCTACAGGCGTTGAGGTCGAACAACTAAACGAGAGCGTGGAAGCAGTTGCGGGTTGTTCGACAGAGGAGGTAGATGCAATATTGGATTCATGATTGACATGATCCGAGGTGCGATTGGACACGGAACTGTTACCTGAATTGTCTAATTGAAAAGGGTGCAATAGAGTATGATGATTGCGAGAATTGCATTTACGGCAGCCAGATGTAGATTTACATTGTGATTTCAGGTGGGAACCTAAACAGTTGAAACAACGTTTGTGTTGCTTGATGAAATCGATCTTTTCATCTCGAGAAAGAAGAAAAAAGCGGAACAGGAGGACAATGAGTGTGCCTTGTGACAAAATATACAAGACAGGATTTTTGAATCGGAATGAACAGAACGATGTGAATTTGAATCTGAAGAATTTGAATTACGACTGGCAATGAATGAATTTGATCTAGAAGCGACCGTGGTACGAGTATTGGGGTTAGAACCTGCGGGGGTAGAGATTATTTCCAATGTTTTCATCTGATGTATCACGAATTCCAACAAATCATCAAATCGCGGAACTCCTTCTGAAGATTGTCGATCTTCGAAGGCTTTAGCGGTACGTGCATCAAGATTATTTAATGATAAAGTTAACAAAATGAAGTTGGCTAAATCATTGATGGATAATGCTTTAATAGCCTGTACAGAATTTTCATGCGTCTCATGAAAATGTTTCAAATTGCTGAGTGAATTAGAAGAAATTGGTTTGAATTTCAGAATTTTATTTAAATAGGCTTGAGCTATTCTGCGGGGAGATTGATATCTATTGACCAGGGCCGTATAAGCTAGTTCGTAATTTTCACCTGTTAGCTGTAGGCTAGAAACAACTGAGAGAGCACTTCCGCTCAGGTTTGAGCGTAAGAAATGAAACTTTTCGATAGGGGAGAGAGACGTGCTATTATGTATAAGGGATTGAAAGAGTGCGAAGAATTCAGGCCATTTCTCAATATCACCAGAAAAAGTCGGTAAATGAATTTTAGGTAATGCAACATTACTTTGAGAGCTCGGACTGACACTGATGACAGGAGTAGTAGTCGGAGTCGGTTTTTCATTAGTAAGTTGTACAAACTTAGCTCTTATTTTGAAAAGAATTGTGCGAAAAGCATTGGAAGGTGCTTCTGTATCAATGTTATCCGCTGGAGGTAGGAGACAGTTGAGATCACTAATTTTATCATTGATTACTTTAAAATCATCTTGCAATCGCGCGGTATCATCATGATATACCTGCGCAACAGCAATTTGTTCATAAGTGCAATCTTTAACTGCATTCCAGCTGCTAGTAGCATAGGAGAAAATCGTTTGTCGCCTTGCTACGTATTGCATAATTAATTTACGATTCTTCTCGTCAGCAGCCATTTTGATAAACGTAAATTAACAATGAATAAGAAACAGTTGATAAATAATAATAAATGAAAGATATAAACATGCAAGAATAAATTTAATAGTCGGAGAATGTATCGTCCTGCCCCGGTAAACGTAAAAATGTTGAACGCGGATAATCACTAATTAATTAACTCGTGATCTAGAAGATAAATTTTATTGAATCAAAAACCAGTGTATAGTCGACAACAAATTCAATAAATAAGCAAGAATTTTGACAAAGTTGAAAAACCAGTTAATTACTTCTAGTTTTTATTTAACACGAGTCCGATAAAACGTAGGAAATTTGTTCCAGTTTTAAATAAAATAAATTTTTAATGGATTCAAAAATTGCGGTGAATGGAAGATATATGAAAATATTATTCGCAGATATATGTCAACTCGCTAACCGCAAAACAGAGCAATAGATCCGCTCGTACTGAACCAATATGTTAGCTCAAAGAACAATGACTGTATATTTATTCAATTATGCAATCAGCGAATCGACAACATGTAAAATAAGCTCCAATTAAATCGTACTTACCAAAGAACCACACACTATGAGTTTTCACGATCGATCGTTTGGGTTACAGTTGAATATAGTGAAAGTCCTGGCCTTTGTGACACTAATTAAAGTTTATTTCAACGTCTATATCTGCGAATAATATCACAAGAGAATAAAAGAAGTTGACACACGTCGCGGTTTAACAAATTTTGAGGTTTTACAAGAGGAGTTGATTTTTAGTGAAATTGAAACGAATTGTTCCTCGGCGATAGCGGTAACGATAATGACCAGAATTAAAAACTAGTACTTTATCAAAAATGTATAAGAACTCAATTTAAAATTTAATGAAAATAGTCCATGAGCGGCGCGCCGAATTTTTATGAAAACTAAGGGGGTGGCGCGAACACATATATATATATATATATAAATATATATATATATATATATATATATATATATATATATATATATATGTATATATATATATATATGTATGTATATATATATGACCTTTGGAACTGGAAGTGATTTTGGCATCTAAGAACACCAAAACGAAGAACTGCATTGAAATTTTTCCGATGTCGCATCATGCTACTCTCTATAATAGCCCTATTTCATTCTGAAATAAGCCTAAAATTCCTAGTTTGGCTGGCTCTGTCTATTATAATTCCGCAGAAAAATTGTCTATTTAAATAGTCTTGTTCAAAAAGTTCTTGCACATCATGAAGTTTGTAAGCCTGGAAGCCATTTTTTCTAAGAACACTGTGTACATTAAAAAGACTAACATTTAAATTTCGAGCCACGCGTCTAATGGTGGTCCTAGGGTTTGCGACAAAAGCCAACAAAATGGACAGGTCAATCTCCATTAATGTTTTTCGATTTCTTTGTCGGTGCTCCGGTTTTAGGCACAACATTGTTTCAAATTGTTTGATAATTTGATGTATCCTGTGATGCGGTACATCAATCTGACCATTGGACATATCAAATAAAAATTGTTGATTATCGCGACTACATAATACATACAAACAATTCGCAGTTTCTTCATGAGTAAGCATTTTACAACGAGAAGAAAAATAAATAATAACTAACTGATAAGAATTAAAAACTGGCAAAAATATAAACAATAAAATAAATTAAATAATGGAAAAACACGAACAATTTTAAAGGAAATTATAACTATTATAATACATTAAAAATTATCAAAGAATGAATCTAAACTTAGAACAACAAATGAACTTACAAAAATATCGAGAAACGAAACAAGAAATTACTAACAGGTACACTAAAATGACAAATGTAATCGCTACAAAAATACTTATTCGCTCCGAAGATTACAAAGTGTCAAGAATAAAAATGATATTAATTGGAAGGCTACCTACTAGATTTTGCTTTTTGAAATTGATACTAAATTGTCTGAACTTCTCAATAAATAAATAAATTGCTGAAACAGATACCTTTGCTTTATTGTAAAACTAATGTTTTTTAGATAAAAATTGTAAAAGAGGAACTAAAAACTAGATCTTCGTCACAGCGTGGGATCGAACCGTCATCCTTCACATTCAACTTTCAAATTTCGCGTACCAAACACCAACTCGGCCATCTCGGTCCCGGTTGTTTGTATTCGAAAGTGATAGAAAAATAGCGTACGACTTTTGAAGACACAATTATGCATTTTATCATTAAACCAGACCGAATATAAGAAAATTAAAAGTGCACTTGAATTTATTTTTGAAAGAACTTTTCAAATCTGTTATTATTTTTCACGAACGCTATGTGGTAAAAAAGTTAGCTTGTGTTTGACAGTTTTGTACAGGAAACCTTATGTCGCATTTAATTAATAACACAGTGTATATGAACCCCTTTACCCGACTCTACATCCAGATGAGCATTTTGATAACAAGGTTATTGCGTTCTCAGATCGATCCATGAATCGGTGAAAATTTCATAATTTAAATTTCGTCTTCTGGGGTTTAGCCCTGCTTAGAAAGAAACTAATTTGTGCTATAATTTCAGATTCGGAAAATAAAGTATTTCTTTGGTTTATAAAAATAATTTTTTCCACCAGTAAGTGCTTTTTCTCCAAATTGGTAAGATCGAGGAATCGGCCAGCATTACTTTCACAGTTTTTGTAATGGTTTGATCTCTCCATATTTTTTGAGTTTAGTTATTGCTGATCTGGCCATTGCCAATGTTCTCTTTATTTCCTCTTGCCAGTCTCTATCTTTGGTTATCAATGATCCCAGGTATACCAACTTGTCCACCACATCATATCTCGCTACGTTTTTGATGTTGGATGTGTCATTGGATCGATCGATAATCATTACTTTGGATCTTGTTTTGTTGATTTTTAAACCATATTCTCTAATTTGTTCATTATATTTATCAGTTGTTCTTCTTCTGCTGTATTAATCAAGGTGTCATCTGCATACCTCAGGTTACTTATTTTACATTTCCGCCCAACCTATCTATATGCGAGAAAAGTATTGGTTTACCCCAAAAACATTTGGAATTTTGAAAAAAATGTTTGAGTTATTTTTTCGTTTTCCATCAACAACAACAGGGAAAAAACTGTTTTTAGAAAAAAATCCTGTGTGTATATCGTCGTCGTCGTCGCCTCCGAGGTGCAATAAGTCAGCAATTTTATGATTGAATATTATTCAGGACATCTCACTGATGGACCCTATTGATTTTCAGCTTACCAAAGCCAATACAACAGGTACTACAGTACTTTAAGTACGATATTTTTGTCATTTTTGGAGAAGTTTCAGTTTGTTAGCACGATACAGCCTCCGGAGTAAATACAAGTGACCAATTTCATGATCGTATATTGTTCAGAGCGTCTCAAAGATGAACTCTTTTGAAATTCAGCTCACTAAAGCCAGTACAACGGGTACTATGGTACTTGAAGTACCAAATTTTTGTCATTTTTGGAGATTTTTCAGTTTGTTAGCACGATACAGTCTTCAGAGAATCTACTATTGATTAATTTTATGATTGAATAATGTTCAAGGTGTCTTACGGATGGACCCTATTGATTTTCATTTGACTAGAGCGAGTACAACGGGTCCTATAAATCCAGATATACTTAATTTTTGGTTACTTTTGGATAAATTTCGGTTTGTTAGCACGATACATCCCCCGAAGTGTATACAATAAGTAACAATTTTATGATAGAATATTGTTCAGGCCACAGATGCGCAAAAGTTAGTTTTAGTCTTTAAAACCGTTTATTTTTTCGTCCAATAGATATTCCACATTCCCAATCGCCAAGGACATCTGTTTGACACCAAACATTCATTGACACTTAACGTAGGAACTAGAAGTACTAAGTATGTGTGATAATAAACAAGAGCTGGATTTCCTTAAAGAGTTAGAAATTAGAAGACACTTAAGAAACCCACAATATGAAGTCATCAATGAACAGATAAATCTCTCTCTCTCCCTCTCTCTCTTTAAAACTGCCTTCTTAAGTAATCATTGTAAATGAAATTGACTGTCTCGACCCTTACTTCGTGGAATATGCTCATATTAGTGTTTTTAAATGAAACTCAAGGTCTCTAGTTAATTCCACAATATAATACAAGTTATTGAAAATTCTAAAAAATTGACAATTGTTTCGATAAATCAATATCATCGTCAGAATGACAGAAGTTACATTTCATTTTATGCCTACCTGATGTTTAGTAGTTATATTTTTGGCTAGACCAAGAAGTAACCTAACTTGTGATTGGCTTAATATATGTTTATAGGAAAAAGAAGAAGATGTGATATTACAAATATTGAAGCTTAGATATTATTAGCCCTATGGTGATATCCTGGATATCATTTTTCCAATTAAGATCAGTATAACTGTGCAATGATGTGACAATTCCATTCAATTCTAGCCACCCTGTCTCACACAGACTAGCAGCATATAATTCAATGATACATAGAGCTTTTTCAGTTCCTATGAACAAATGTAATTTTGATAGAGAGATTAATACAATTAGACAAATAGCAACATCTAACGGTTATCCATTAGATATGATAAATAAACTAATTAGTAAAAAAGAGAAAAAAGTGGCATTACAACTAATATATCCTAAACAAGCTGATGAAATTAAAACTTATAAAACCATCACATATGCAGGAAATATTTCTAATAATATTTCAAAGATAATATCTTCAGCAACAAATGCAACAATTTCTTTTAAAATAGAAAGTAACGTTTGTACAAAATTGTTAAATGTAAAAACAAAAATACCACTATTAAAGAAGTCAGGTATATATAAACTCAAATGTCCAGAATGTAATGCTGTCTATTTGGGTCAGACCCTTAGGAATTTTGAAATACGATACAGTGAGCACTTACGAGCTTACAGATTAAAACAACCAGATAAATCTCACTACGCAAAACATCTACTTGACACCAATCATTCATTGACACCTAACACAGAACTAGAAGTGCTGCATATTTGTGAAAAGAAACAAGAACTGGATTTCCTTGAAGAACTGGAAATTAGAAGACATTTAAGAAACCCACAATATGAAGTTGTCAATGAACAGTTAAATCTAGGGAATTCTCCACTAATAAACTGTCTTATTAAGTGATAATTGTAAAGATCAGCAGATATAGTTTTCCTGGTTTTCTATATCATTGCACAGTTATACTGATCTTAATTGGAAAAATGATATCCAGGATATCACCATAGGGCTAATAATATCTAAGCTTCAATATTTGTAATATCACATCTTCTTCTTTTTTCTATAAACATATATTAAGCCAATCACAAGTTAGGTTACTTCTTGGTCTAGCCAAAAATATAACTACTAAATATCAGGTAGGCATAAAATGAAATGTAACTTCTGTCATTCTGACGATGATATTGATTTATCGAAACAATTGTCAATTTTTTAGAATTTTCAATAACTTGTATTATATTGTGGAATTAACTAGAGACCTTGAGTTTCATTTAAAAACACTAATCATTGTAAAGATAAGCAGATGTAGTTTTCTATATCATTGCACACTTCTACTGATCTTGAAAAGGAAAAGGTATCCAGAATATCCCAGTAGGACTAATAATATCTAAGCTTCAATATTTGTAATATCATATCTTCTTCTTTTTCGTATTCATGTGATGTCAATCACAAGGTAGGTCACTTCTTGGTCTGGCCACAATTAATTTTTAAACATCATGCAGGCAGCACATGAAATGTAACTTCTGTCATTCTGGCGATGATAGCAATATCGAATCAATTGTTTAATATTTTGATAATGTTTACCATTTTTTCAATATATTATGGAAGTATCGGGAAACACTTAGTTTCATTCGAAAAAATAATACTTAGTTAACTTTGAATTTCCAAATGATATTTTTCTATCAGCAATCTAATCTTAATTTATTTTCAGTGTTTCAGGATGTACACGTTATGATATTTATCGGTTTTGGATTTTTAATGACGTTTCTAAAACGTTACGGATATAGCAGCGTGGGATTTACATTATTATTGGGATCGTTCATAATTCAGTGGGCTATGCTCTGCCAAGGATTTTTCGAACTCAACTCAGACTATAAAATTGAAATAGGGATCGAAAGGTAAGAGGTTTATGTTAAACATGAACATAAAAAATCTCATATTTCTTTAGGTGAATACGAAAACGTAAAGTTTCAGTTATCTCGGTGTCGGCATGATACGATGAAAATGTAATGTATAGTGAGAACCTTCAAATACTACACCGTTTGACTACTGAAATTTACATTTCTAAAGAGTTGGTAGTAGATAACGTTGATCTGATCTATTTGCAAGTCAATTTTTCAAGTCCTTTATTAAGGTAGAGAGTAATAGGACCAAGTTTTTATTTTAATTTTAAAATTTGCGACATCAACACTCTTAGTACGATAAGTATTGAACCTTAGCATTTTTGAAGGTCAGAAATAAATGTATACGAATTTGAAATTAAATAAAAATATGCAAATGCTGCATTTTCATTTATTAGAATATCTAATTTCATACACCCTATTCTATGTGAAACTATTCACATTACGGAACTCCCTGTTATAAAAATACGGTTACTAAATTCAGTATTAATCAATCAAAACTGCTAAAGTGTTTGGGTGAATGAATCAGTGTCTGTATTACTTACTTTGTTGGGTACATGGCAAATTAAATTCGAGAAAAGATAATATTCTACAATCAAGGCGCCGTTCACTCTTTTCCTTTTTCGAAAAAAAATTGTATTGAGCGATAAAATCAAATTTAACAGCTTTATGGAAGAGTCAATATAAAAAAAAACAGCGATGAAATTGGAGGAAATGTTGAAACCGTTTGTTACAGACGACTTGTAATAAATTAGACAATACATTGAAACAATATTGACATGAGGCTTTTAGTCCGGTCATAATAGACATTTCAAGTTGCAAGAATCACTAAGCTATTGTCATTCCATTTACATACTAAGAGTTCATTTTCTTTGTCGTAATATATTTCATACTGACCCCTTACCGATTTTTTGCCCTCAGATAGAGGGCACTTTTCAACCCTATTGGATCGTAGTGTTCCCACATATCCTATCCCGTCGACAGTCAACTTATCTAATAGTTTTAAGCCCGTAAAATAATTGTCTGCATATAGAACATGAGGTATACATTCATCGCCTATAAGTTTAGGAATATAATAATATAATATATGTTTATTCACTATAAATTACAAAGTATAACAAATGTAGATCAAAAATCGTAAATAAACACAATGCCCCACAGAAGCTGTAAAAAACAGCTTGTAAGTGGTATCTAAATTAAGTACAGCGACAAAATTAGTTACACTCACAACAATAGTAAACTTAGCAACAATAATGATAGTAGTAATATCACAAATAATACACAGCACAATCAGAATATATCAACAAAATATGAATTTAAAAAAATATAATATGAAAAATTAAAGGAATAAAGAAAATGAACCTGTACAACTACAGAAAAAAAGTAAGTATATTAAACTATTTAAGTTATTGAACACCGTAAACTCCAACCATCAGCCAATGTAACCATGTGTAGGTGTAGATACTTCTCACGTTACGATTTTTATATCGCAGAATTCTCTTTTCTGCTCTAAAATGAAGTGTTTTAGTTTCTTTTTAAATAATCGAATATTTTGGATGCTTTTAGTATAATCTGGAATACGGTTGTAAATCTTAACGGAATAGAAAGAATATGTTTTCTGACAACTAGTTTTTATCATCCTAGGGACTGTATGGAAATGTCTATTCCTAGTATTGTAATTATGGATTGGTAAGTTGTATGTATTCTTTGATCTATGATATTCCACTGAAACGCATAAAAAGTATAGTTGTTGCAGATCCAATATACTGCTTTCAGAATACAAAAGATCTGAAGAATAAAGGTTCGGTTTAGACATTATGATTTTTAGAAATCTCCTTTGGATTATATTTAATGGCTGCAGGTGAGTTTCCAACGCACTTCCCCAAACCTGAATTCCATATCGAAGATGGCTTTCTACCAATCCAAAATATAAATTGCGGAGATGTTGGCTAGAAATATACTTTTTCAAGTGCCTAAATTTATGCAAAATAAACTGTAATTTTTTTATTATATATTTAATATGACAATCCCATTTTAAATTTGTATCCAATATAACCCCCAAATATTTTATTTTGTTTGTTGGTTCAATAAATAAATCCTGATCAAACTGTGATATTTTCAGTGGATAAAATCGGTTATTAGATGAGTTGGAGCTAAGAATAGGCAAGTAAAAAGTTTTTTCAAAATTTATGGTTAATAGTTTACTATCAAACCACGACTTAATTAGCTTTAGGTCAGATTCAACTTTTAGCTTTAAATCATACCAATTACTGTCCTCATAAACAATTGCAGTATCATCCGCGTAACCAATTATATGACCAGCGCTATTCAAATAAAATAGATCATTCATGTAGAGATTGAATAACACGGGGCCTAATATAGTACCCTGTGGTACTCCGTATGTTATATCGCGTTTTTCACTAATAAATCCATTGATTTTGACGACCTGTTGTCGATGTGAGAGATAACTCCTGAATAGCTTCAAACAAGTATCCCGTATCCCGTAGTTCTCCAGCGTTTTTAATAGACTACTGTGGCTGACAGTATCGAATGCCTTCGCTAAATCCAAAAAAATACATAGGCACGTTCTATTCCTATTTAGAGCATCAAACATTTTGGTTGTTAAATTTAATAAAGCATTGTGTGCGGAACTGTTTTGTTTAAATCCAAACTGGTGGGACGATATCAACCCATATTTGGTTATGTATGAATCCAATCTTATTTTCAATATTCTTTCAAATATTTTTGATATATGTGGTACTAGTGATATTGGTCGATAGTTAATAGGAAGGGATTTGTCTCCATTTTTATAAATAGGTGTGATTACAGATTTTTTGAATGCTTTAGGCCATATTCCCACCTTCATACACATGTTTATTATGTGTTGCAGCGGATCAAGGATATACGATTGTATTGCCTTTAGACACTCAGCACTAATTTCGTCTATACCAGTTGCTTTTTTGTTTTTCAATTCATTTATAATGGACTTCACCTCAAATGTATTTGTTGGTAGCAAAAACATTGAATTTGAGAAAGAAACTCTATCATATACCCGCTGTCGGTTTTTGTCTATTTTTTCGGCAAAATGTTTCCCTACTTCAGAAAAAGTTGAGTTAAACTCATTCGCTATTTGAAGAGGATGGGTTAATATATTTCCTTTTTGATCTTTAATATTTCCTATGTTAACTCGTGAATTGCTTGATCCACAAATATCTTTCACTACATTCCACAGTTGTTTGATATTATAGGAATTTTCGGTAATTTTTGTAATATAATAATTCCTTTTTGTAGTTTGAATTAGAGCATTTAACTTATTTCTGTATAGTCTGTAATGTGAAAGTATATTACGATCATTCGGGCTTTTTTTGGTTAACTGAAATAAACGTTTCTTTTCATTTATGGACCTCAGTAGAGCATTTGTTACCCATGGCGCAATTTTGGTATTTTTCCGGTTGTGTCTATTATAATAAAGGCACTTATCAATATTTTCTTGAATTATTGAAATAAATTTCTCTGTAGCATCATCTGGATCATAGCAACTTCTAATCGAATCCCATGATATTTTAGAAACAGATTCCTTAAGTTTTTGGTAGTTAACATGCTTTGTAATCCTTTCGGATGGCTTCTTTTGTTCTTTATTGTCCATTATAATTTGTAATGCTATTGCGTAGTGATCTGTTATATCAGTTTTTATTACCAAAGGAATAATATTTTCTAAATTTTTATTATATTTTGAATATAAAAAGAGATGGTCCAGGCAGGAATTCAGTCTAGTTGGCTTATTAATGGTAGATACAAATCCATATTCGCTCAAGGTACTAATGTAATCTATTGTATTATGATCTGAATCAAGTAAGTCTATGTTGATATCACCCACAAATATGCAGTACTGCTCAGTACCTACTCTACTATTCCTTAACAAAGTATCCAGATTATTGATGAACTCGGGTATTTTAGGATTATAATTCTCCTGTGATGGTGATCTATAACACGCCAAAATTACGATCTTAGTATTATTGTGAATATCTATTGTAACTTTCAGAACCTTAGTTGGTCCCAGACTTATAATACTATGTTCAAAACTGAAAGCAGATTTAACATATACTACCAGCCCATCATTTTGATTTAAATCGCCCTCATTATAAATTAAGTTGTAACCTGCTATATTATATATATTCGTATCAATAATTTTCCATGTTTCCGTCAAAACGATACAATCAAAACCCAGGATATCAGATAGTGATACTTTTAGCTCATCCAAATTTTTTGATATGCTTCGAATATTATTATGGAAAATCGTAAAATTATCATTATGCTTATTAATCTGAAACAACTGATTACATTGGCCTAAATCTGTCAAACAATATGTGTCAATACTTGAAAAATTAAAATCTCTTATATATTGGTCCATTTTCAAGTAATTGAAACGTTATTAACAAATTCAAAAAAAAAAAAGAAATCAATGTAGGCTCAAGACACAGAACATACACTAGTTGTTCGAGTAATAGAGTAAAATAAAATAATATGTACAATACAGTAATGATAAAATTTCAGTTAAAACAAACTAAAATAAACACATAAATACATGTATACACATCAGTGATTTTTTTGGTAAGAAGAAGAGCCTGCTCTTGTTTTTCTCGTTAGAGTTGTAACGCTTACTTTCTTAGAAGTATTGTCCGTATTCCCTTGATTTTGATTCCCCGCCTTCGGTTTTATTTTCTCTATTTTATCGTTGATGACTTCAATCCTCAAACCGGCAGTGCCTTCATGGAGCTCGGGGGTTTTTATTGCTTGATTTGTAGTAGGTGTAGAAGGAGCGCTATTCCCACGTTTATTCAATTGATTTTGTTGGTCCTGTAGTTGTTCGATTGTGTATGCTTTTAGATTTATGTATAAGCGTTCACCCTTTATGTATGAATGATGGTTATTGGCTCTGGCAGCATTCAAATGATGTCTTAAGATTTTTTGAGTCTTTCTCTGTAGTCTGGTATAGTCATTCGAAATCGATATACTAGAGCCTTTTAGCTTGGAGCAATTTCGAAGTATAGCTAATTTCTTTAAATAGGATAAAAATTCCACTTTAACTGGTGCGTTTTCCGATTTACCTAGAGTGTATGCATCATTAATATGTTCAGATGTTATTTGAACGCCCGTGATATTAGCTAATGTTTCCGATATTTTTGCTGGAGTCACTTCATCAATTTGGTCTTTCAACCCAAATATGACTATATTATTCTTTCTGCTTACTTTCTCCAAATATTCTACTCTGTGGTGAAGTTCTAAATTTTCCCTTTCTAATTTTCGTATTTTCTCATTTAGCGATTCAAACTTCAACAAAATATTCACTTCCGAAGCCTCTATAGCAAGTCGCAATTCTTTTCTGGTGTTAACTATTTCATTCAGAAGGGTATCCAATGTGTGTTCTACTTCGCTCATGGTATTCGTGTGATCGTGTGTGGACGTCTATAATTTCAGGTTATCGACAACTGTTATTATTAATTATCTTTATCTATATAACCTGTTGTGTTCTCAATATTTTGGTTAACATTCATTTATTTGATATGATCGGCAAACTGCAAAATTATACTTCCATCTAGACCAAATTCTGCTTTATATTTATTTTCTTTACCCTTGGCACCTTGATAAATTTGGAAGTCAATTAGTTATCCAGATTTTAGATTCCAGCACCAGCTTTTGTTGCCGAAACGAATTGGTTTCCCTTTTATGTGCTGCTTCATTCCACGCCGTCCATAGTATGGGATCATGGCCTCGTCTATACTAGATTCTGTTTCCCAAATTGTATATTCAAAAAAATATTTGTTTAACATTTCTATGTAAGGTAGAATTTTGTATGTTTTGTCTGTTGGGTCTAACTTTTGGTTATCATTCAAATGAAGGAATCTGATAATGGTTTCAAATCTGTTACGTCGCATACTATTTGAAATCATAATATTTTTTACAGCTTCTGATTCCTCCCAGTACATACGTCTCCTGGAATTTACGTTATATCCACTAACTAATAAAATACCTATAGAGACTTTCAATTCATCAACGCCCAATTCAAGTGTATGTCCTTTTTGGAAAGCATAACGAGAACTGTTTCTTTTACAATATGGGTCAAAAGTTCATCACTAAAAAAAAATTGGAATATTTGAAGCGGAGTAAGCGGGCGTGAATAAAATGATGGCAGAAAACTATCCCACTCCGATTTTTTTTAGATAGGCGGGAACATAGTAAATTATCAACAGGTAAATCGCCTTGAATCCAATTCCATGAAATTTCCTTCGTGTAGATAATCTCTGAGGAACTGTTTCTGTTTCGTCTTCGATAAATGACTCATCGTCGTTTATATTACGTTGTTCTTCAGTTGTTGGGGTTTGCAGTATTTCCCCAATATTTTCTTTGGCAGAGTTTATGTTATCTTCGTCAATTCTTATAGCATCTTCTTCATGAAAAATATTAACAACTGCTTCTGCTTCTGACTCTAATTGGAATCTACTCAAATTGTCAAATGTTCCACCAAAATCTTCATCACCGCTATCTTAATCGGTCAATTCGTGCGGATCGGGAGGGGCTAAATATACATTTGCACTGCTGGATGACTGCATAATCGTTGATTCTTCAAAATTGTCATTATTTTGTGCGTTCTGGCTTAATATATGATTTTTGGCTGAGACTA
Organism: Galeruca laticollis; assembly: GCA_963921935.1. NCBI lineage: Eukaryota > Metazoa > Arthropoda > Insecta > Coleoptera > Chrysomelidae > Galeruca > Galeruca laticollis. The sequence continues at coordinate 190,453,420 of OY998178.1, read as the reverse complement.
AATTTTAAAGAAGATGGAATATTGTTGGACATTTTGAATACTAAAAGAAATAGAAACCTTTTGTCAAAACATATAATTTTTGTTTGTTTTTTTCTAGTTACAACTAACTTATTATATTTAAAAATACTACCTACAGTTATAGGTACTTAACACTGTAATAGCTTCGTGTTGCGAAAACGCAACACTAGTAAATAAAGAAATACAAAAATCGTAAACAAAAAACATATAGTACTTACTTGATATATAGCTAACAAATAATTCCTTTGGATCCTAATAGCACAAAAAAAGTCAATGTTTCTTCTAAAACTTCAAAACTGTTCACCTTTATGTTGAAAAAATCACAGTGCGACTTGTCACCAAATGAAACCCTCAACTTATTTCCTAAATTCTGCATACAAATGTCATTTATTAGTTCATATACTGATAGGTTTAGTTAAAGTTAACTGGAAAGAAAATAAAATCTGCAATTTAAATAGATTTCAGTTAGCTATTGGCTCAATAGATGGGGTTAGGTTCGCCACTACCACTTGTTGCAAAAACACAGCTTTGGGCATGAATGGGTTAAAAATACGGTATTCACTGAACTATTAGGACTACATAAAATTAAAATTCATTTATGTTCCCCTGATCATCCTCAATCAGACAGAATTGTAGAAAGATTTCATTCGACGATAATAGAACATCCTAAGGTTGTTAAACTCACAAGGATTCTCAGACACACCTGTAAAAACTAAAATGGCAAATGCTATTCTGGCATATAATAATACAATACATTCTGCTACTGAATTGAAACCTACGGACACAATTAACGGACTGATAAGTTGATATAAATATGCTGACACGCTATATAATTATCATTTTTAGTTTCCCTAATTTCTAAATTCATTCGGATAGTCAGTCAGTAGTTAACTTTCAAGTAATATAAACGTAAAATTATTGTCGGTAACATTGTAAGTGTGATAAGAAATAAATAAATATTTTGAAAAATAGACTTTTCACCTCCGGTGATTTATTTCGTCCCTCTTATACATATAAACTACACAATATCATACCCACAAATTGGGGATGGTGAAGTTGTTGATTTAGTAAAACTACTCACTACACAAAGTATACTTAAGATCATCCACTTTTAAGACCTAAAGTCTCGACAGCGAACAGAAATCTATTACTCAAATAGTTCATCTGATTATCCTAAACGCCAAAACCATATTTAATTTTTACATGCGATAAGCCCGGCTCTGATACTAGGTATACCTGTCAACAATTTTCAGAATGAATGAAGCACCAGTATTTAAACTGTTAATAAAACAAAATTAAATCAATTGCGTAAAAGTATTAAATTAAATTGACTCTTTCCAATAAACGATAATCACAAAAGCAATTCGTTTGCTTATCTCGGCTTACGGAGCATCAACAAAATTGATTGTGTAGACCAGTTTTGTCAAAAATACACGGAACGATAAGCAAGTACAGCTATTATGTCTTCAGAATCTACTTCTACTCATCAACACTTATATAGAGTCTACTACCAAGTTCACTTATAGCTAGGCGATCAACTGAGCATAGAAGAATGGTTGGAAATCAACAGATTCGTCTATTAACCGAATCAAACTTCACTTTCCACTGCTGCGAAAAAACTCCGTCGTATTTTTTGCAATTGCAAATAATATTGTAGTGCTAAATATGGATGTAAAAAAGTGTGGTTGCTTTGTTGATCAAGGCGTACTGATTACCAAAGCTAGTTTTGCTCGAATTCTAAATCGACGAGGATTCATGTAATATTGTTACGAAACAGCACACTGGTATAGTCCCTGAATCCGACTCTGTCTAAGCCATGTATGAAAGATAAAATTATGGCGGATGCACAGGAATTTCTTAGCATTGTTCACGATTGTAACTATCTTATCTAGACATTGTTTTTGTGACCAGTCTTATCTAGAAAATGCCAGAAGGCAATTGTTTTTGTATAAGCCGCAATCTTGAATTATCTAGTAAAAAAGGCACTAGTATATAAGGAACCGACCCGAGCAAGTAGAATATAGTTGATAAAGTGATCGCGACAAATAAACAAGAATACACCGGAATAGCGAACACTGAAGTGTTGATATAAATTATTAATTAAGTTTGTGTGCATATAAATTAAGTGTTAGTGAGTAGTGTAGTGTTTAAATAAATTAGTAAGTAGCCATACCGTGTATTTAATGTTGATCCCACCCGTAATAAAAACGTTTCCTGTGATCTGAAAATCACGAAATTATAGTCTATTTCTTAATGTCTGACAGCACAGTAGCCTCATTAAATATTCAAATAGAAAATTATATCTTACAGAGTGATCCTAAGAATTTTAAGAGTAAATACTAAAATTCTAATGCAAAACAAGTAGGTGTCTGTATTGGTTATCTGTACATCCCTGTTTCAGCTCAAAATACAATATGGTAATAAAACTGAACAATGCCAGCAAAAAGATAAACAGTGCGGCAGTGGCGGAGATTACGATATTAGTTCATTTTGCTCATTTAATTAGATTCGGTCAACATTACAGTTGAAATAAAATTCATGCGTTAAGGCCTATTAACAAGTTACATTTTTATTTTTATTAAATTAAATTATTTAAAGAAAATATAGTTTTATTCTCATAATTCAGATTTATTAACAATGAATTAAGTGAAGTAAACATACCATGTATAGGAAATATAAAATTCAATCTATAGTATCATCCTCTTCGGTGGCCATACAAGAATCATTCGAAGACTCGTCGAGAGAGATCACTATCGGTTCTATAGTTTGTTCTATGAGGTTATCTAGAACCCAAATTTTCTCTCCTTCTTTAATTACATGATTCACAGCATCTCTCCAGTTCTCTTCAGTTATTGTTGTCAATGAGTACTTCATGAGTTCACGAACATCTTCCATTTTAAATGTTTTATTATGCATAGCTACATAACCTTCCATTTGGGCCCATATTAACTCTATCGCATTTAATTCACAATGGTATGGCGGCAAACGAAGCACTGTTATCCCACGATTCTTGGCTATTTCATCAATAACAAACTTTTTAAATTGTAGCTTGTGATCTGAAGTAACCTTTAAAAGTTCTTTTTTCAACATATCATCTTCAAATGGTATATCTTTTACGATTAACCAGTTTCTAATACCAGCTTTTCTCCAAGAGGTAGATGGAAGATTTTCTGTTAATCGCGAATGATAAATGGCATTGTCCATAATGATTACAGCACTATTTAGAATTAATTCGACCATTTGTGTAAAATACATATGCAGTCATTTCTTCATGATAGTCTTTGGTTGATGTTGACTGAAACTCAAGTAAACCACCTTCAACGAACCCTTGATTGCATCCAATATGCGTTATTATTAGTCGGCGACCTTAACCAATAGGAGTTTTCAGTCCAGTAGATAAACCTTCTATGAAAGCTTCACGACTGGTTTGGATACTTTTGTCCTGCCATATTTTTTTTCACTGAACGTCCTTCATTGTGCCATGTTTCATCTAGATTTGTCTTCCCTCCTATCTGTATTTTCGGATATTTCGTAAATACTGGCGCCACCAACATATTATTTCTTCGTTGTCGATTAGCACTGATTTGCGACTTTGCTTCTCCCAAGTAAAATTTAATATGTGTAATTCTTTCCACAAAGTTTTTCGCCCTATGTCAGGCAAATTCTCGTCCTCCTTCACCATCCTTAGAATTCTGTCAAGGGCTGGGATCTCTTTTTCAAAATATAATTCATGTAGTTTTCGTCTTATTGTATTTCGCATATGTTCATCACGGTCGAATGGTTTTCTTCCAGTTGACTTTTTAGGTGGAGATATATTTACATTTTTACTCTCTCTTAGAAGCCTGTAAATAGTAGATTCATTAACTCCTGTCATATTGGAACATGTCGAAACTATATTTCTAACAGTAGCAGCTGGCACTTAATGTACAACAGCATCATACACATTTAACACTACAGTCTTCGTTTGTAAGCTAATCACGCTCTTACACTTTACTGGGGTAAAACTTGAAAACATTGTCCACAACACAGTTAACACTTATGGAACATAAGCTACTCTAAGCAAAACAAATTATACATATTTGGGCGAGACCAAGTTTCTCCTAATTTCTAAGTAGTCATTGAGACAATCCCTAATGTTGTAATGTTTCTTGGAAATGTTATTATTACCAACATTTCGAGAATCAGAACGTAATTATCTGGAGAATGAATTGATAAATGGTTTGTTAATATGTCTCCCAAGAATTGACCTGCTCCAAATTCTCAACATAATTAATGAAATATTCAGTCAGAATAGTTGCATTACAAGATTATTTCAAAAATAATTTATTGTTTCAACTGTATGTACTCTACACATGTATGAAGGTCAGTTAGTTGTTTTAACTAACCGAATTTACATTTATATTACCTTTATACATCAGATCGTGTATAAAATTAAATAGTAAATAAATTCCTTAGATGAACTGTGACGCTTATGCTTTACTACCTGACTAGCATTTGTGACCTTTTCGCGTGCTGTCAGTCAATAAGAAACAGACTATAAGAGCAGAATTGGAAGATCGTGAGTTGCAAACGTCCGGCAAGAAAAGTAAATTAGTAGAAAGACTTAAAGTGGCACTGGAAAATGACGGCTTTTATCCAGAAACAGTTTTATTTAATGACGAGGCTTCCACCGTAATCTCGTCAATTTCTGCCATGGAAGAGAAGATTTCAACTAATGTGAAAAACGATATTTCTGAAATAAAGAACGATTTTTATGATATGAAGAACGATATTTCTGCTATGAAGAATGCTATTTCTGCAAATATCTTATCATTGAACAATGACATTGCTGCTGAAGTCGAGAATGAAATTTCGTTTCTAAAATTAGACATGGAGAATAAGATAACAACGATGGAAAATCAGAAGGGCGAGAAAATCAAGGAGTTAGAGACAAGGATTGCCGATTTAAGAACACAAGACACTTCAGCAGAAGAAAAGAAGATCGTGATCTGCAAACCACAAACACAACCCAAGACAGATGATATTGGCAGTTTTACCCGAGTCAAGGCCCCAACATTCGATGGAAAGATGTCGTGGACCAATTACGTAAAACAGCTTGGAGCAGCCGCTAGAGTGAATCATTGGTCTGAGAAAGCAGTGAACTTAACCATCGCGCTTTGGGGAGATGCCTTAGATGTACTTCAGACAATACGACTTGAAGAAACGGATAACTTCGACCAGCTGAAGAAGAAGTTGGACATGCGATATAGTCACGAACATCTAGAACATTTGTACCAATCCCAGCTGAAGAACCGAAGGCAGAAACATGACGATGCACTTCAAGAATATGAAGTGGATATTGCCCGACTAGTTCGATTTGCTTATCGATCAGCAGCAGAGAACATGGAATGTCTGGTCATCTAGGCCTTTATTGATGGCTTACGTGACTCCTATATGCAGAGGACGCTTAGTTTAACCCATCCGAAAACATTAGTCGACGCATTGACAGCTGCTCTTGAATATGAAGAAGCCACGATAGCTTCGGGATACAACAATGGTAGGACCATACAGGAAGAAGGTGACGATAACAGACTTGACCAGATCGTCAACTTGTTGAGAGGTATGGTGGACAAGAAGCCGAAGAAGATCAAATGTCGGAAGCGTGACAAGCTAGAGCACGTACGCAGTCCCTCTAAGCGCCCCAATACTCATGTAACCCAGCTGATGTGAATCACCGAAAAGCCAACTGTTTGCCGAGACGGTCGTGGCCTGTAGACTATTCACAATGCAACAAGTCTAAATCTAAGGAAGTTGCAGTTTAAAGAACTACAGTGGTCAATGAAAAATGTTCACCCAACAGGATCAGAGAAGATCAGGAGAATGATCCTTGCCTAAAGAAGATTCGGCAGTGGAAGGAAGAAAATCGGCGACCTACCTGGCAAGAAGTGTCAAGATTTTCACCGAAACTCAAGGCGTATTGGGCTCAGTGGGATTCCCTTGTCCTGAAAGAAGGGCTGTTGAGAAGAGTCCTTGAAAACGATGATGGATCCGAAATGAGGAGACAGCTAGTTATCCCCAGAAAGAGAGTAGCTGAGGTATTGAAGAATTTACACGGCAGTCCATCGGAAGGTTATCTGGGAGTGAAGAAAACCCTTAAGGGAGTCCGTGAAAGGTTTTATTGGATGAACAGCTCCGACGATGTGAAGGACTGGTGTAATAAATGTACGACTTGTGCTACGAATAATGGACCACATCGCAAGAGAAATGCACCTATGAAACAGTATAATGTTGGAAGCCCTTTCGAAAGGATTGCTTTAGATATCGCTGGACCATTTCCGACAACAGAAAATGGTAGCAAATACATACTGGTTGTAATGCTTTATTTCACAAAGTGGGTGGAAATTTACGCTATCCCAAACCAAGAGGCCAGAACTGTTGCGGATCTATTGGTGAAAGAATTTATTAGCCGATATATAGTGCCCTAGGAAGTCCACAGCGACAGCGACATCTATTCCAGGAGATTTGCGAGAAGCTGGGAATGAAGAAGACCAGGACAGTAGCATTACATCCACAGTCAGATGGAATGGTCGAGAGAATGAACAGGACTATTGGAAAATTCCTGTCCAAAGTGGTTTCCAGCCATCAGAGAGATTCGGACCAGTATCTTCCCCTATTCGCATTGGCTTATCGATCTGTCGTCAATGAGTCCACGGGTGAAACACCTGCAAAAATCCTGTTTGGACGTGAAATGAGGCTTCCTTGTGACCTGGAATTTGGCTGTCGGCCTGGAGAAGATCTGGCAGGAGAAGACCACGTGATCCAAATGAGGAGAAGGCTGGTTTGATTAATGAGTTCGAACAAATCTTCAAGTTGCCAGCGACAGAATGAAAAGTCGGTACGACACGCAGACCGCAGTAGGCGTTTTTAAAGAAGGGGACAAAATATGGTTACACAACCCGACGAGGAGAGAAGGATTTTCTCCAAAATTTCAAAAATCCTGGGAAGGTCCATACTTAATCAAGAAAAGGATCAATGATGTTATATATCGCATAAGCCACCAACGGAAAACCAAAAGTAGCTCACCAAAACCTATTAGCGCCATTCGAAGGAGACCAGGTCCTAGAGAAAGGAGTAAACCATATTCGAGATATGTCTGACCCTACCTTCGATGAATTTATGGGCAAGTATGGAGGTACCGGGAAAGGTAGATATGGAGTCACATCAGAACAACGACAAGATTTGATCACTCTCCCGGAATATTATTCACTGGCATACAACATCCCCGCCCGTCTCCAGAACGCACGAGGGTTGGCATTTGTCTTTCGAAAGGACTTCGGGCAATTAGAAGAACTTGAATACCAGATTCCATTCCCTGGCAAGGCACTGAAACTGAAATATAATTCGCGGTACGTCTTGTATATGGTAACTAAAAATGAATTTCAATATCGATCTACCTACCGCGATGTGTGAGAAGCACTTCGAAACCTCTGAGACCATGCGTTATAATCCAGCGTGAAGAAACTGGCTATGCCTAAGATAGCGAGTAACCAGCTGGACTAGCGAGTTATCAGGATCATTGTAGAGGTTATCTTTCGAGATACCGGTATCCAGATATTAATTTGCAGCTACAACCCCCGTTATCTGTATCCGATGAAAACGGTACCCTGCTATTTCCATAAGATCGGAAAGTGTAGAAATGGGGCCAGTTGCCGATTCAAACATCCAGTCTCGGCTGCACAAAGGTTCCATGAGGAACTTCCATTTAAGGAGGAGATAATGTTACGAAACAGCACACTGGTATAGTCCCTGAATCCGACTCTGTCGAAGCCATGTATGAAAGTTAAAATTATGGCGAATGCATAGGAATTTCTTAGAATTGTTTACGATTGTGACTATCTTATCTAGACATTGATTTGTGACCAGTCTTATCTAGAAAATGCTAGAAAGCCAATTGTTTTTGTATAAGCCGCAATCTAGAATTATCTAGTAAAAAGGCACTAATATATAAGGAACCGACGCGAGCAAGTGGAATATGGTTGATAAAGTGAATGCGACAAATAAACAAGAATACACCGAAATAGCGAACAGTGAAGTGTTGATATAAATTAATAATTAAGTTTGTGTGCATATGAAATTAAGTGTAAGTGAGTAGTTTAGTGTTTAAATAAATTAGTAAGTAGCCATACCGTGTGTTTATCTCACCCGTAATAAAAACGTCTACTGTTTAAATAAATTAGAAAAACATTACAATATCAATATAGAAACAGATGAATCACCTTCATTTGAAAAATATATAAACATTCAGCAAAAAGAAGAAGAAAACATGACTGTTGAAGTTGTATAATTAACATCCAGTGAAGAGAATATCATCCCATAAAATTCTATCATAACCGATCATGGAGTATAACTACTGAATTCATTTCTGTAAGTATTGTTGCAAACTGACCATCATTTTTTTCTCTCTAACTTGACCGGAGTATTCCAAATAACTCAACCGTTGTCAATTAAATGCTATGATAATGAGGTATTTAAATAAGTTACAGATTTATAAGTTGAGTTTACTTCTCAATGTACTACCAAAAAGGTGTGCAATTCTCTAGTCGTTAATATTGTAGACATGTCCAAGTGGAAAGACAATAGGGACCGTGAAAATTACATAGAATACATATTTTATAACGATTATTATTCTAGCAATAATTGAATAGATGTCCAAGTGGAAAGACAATAGGGACCGAGAAAATTACATAGAATGCATATTTTATAACGATTATTATTCTAGCAATAATTGAATAGATGTGGAATAAGATGCGATGTCTATGTCAAATGAGTTTACAATGAGTGGGCTTGAGTTGATTCTAACAACGCCTATGTGACATTTGTGTTTATGATCGCTATGGTTCTGCTCTTAAACATTGGAGTCTTCACCGACTACCAAATTTGGTATATAGAAGAGAGATTATTCAATTTTATGAAGTATCTTAGATTTTCACTAATTGTTGTACTGACTTACCTTAAATAGGTAAGACATTCAATTTCGCTATTATCTGGATCATTTCGTTAAGCTAACTGACTTTTTAACACTTCAGTAATTGATGCTTTTGAAGGTTATACTGGAAATTATAATGCTGCAATTATTATGGACATAGAGGAGTACATAATGATCCTTTTTTTGACTGGACAGTTTTACAAATTTTCTACTTGATTACACCCATATTATTATAAAGAGCGATGAACTAGCTAATAATAAAATATTTTGGTTATATGGAAACCTCAATACACACATTTTTAGAAGAGATTCTCCATAATAGGCTCATTACATACCATAATTCCCCATTTGTTTCTTTTTCTAATTTTTCCAAGCTATCCAAGTATATAACGGAACAGCATGATTATTTATTTCAAAGAAACTTCCCCTTCAATTTAATATCAATACTTTGCTCGTTCTTATTGTATGATGCACATGTACCTCGAACTTATTAAATATAATTTGTTACTTCACGTTTGTTATGAACGCCAAATAATAATAATAATAATAATAATTTTTGCTGAATTTCACCTGCTTTGGTTGTCGATATGTCGGTTACTATAAAAAAAAGCGTTACTAGTTTCTGGATTCCATAAAATACTAGGTATTAGTATAAATGAAATTTACTGTTTTGACCCTAACTTTGTGGAATCTATCATCGTAAGATAGCAATATCGAAACAATCGTCTAATTTTTTAGAATGTTTACTATTTTTCCAATATATTGTGTAACTGTCTAGAAACAGTTAGTTTCATTTTAAAAAGGTACTATTATCATTACATAACAGCTTAATCGAGTCCAATACTAAATAAATTCCATTGTCTTCCATTTTTAGTTGTTTTTTTCACGCAATTGAACATGGTGTATCCACCAAATTGATTAAGTATGAGATATTCTTGTAAAATAGCTCCATTGGTAAATTCATTCCTTCAAAGTATTGTGCTGATATAACATAGTAAGAAATAAAAAAATTACCAAATTTCACAACTCGCTGCAACTCTATATCACTCAGAAGAGAGCTCTGCCAAAATGACAAGTTTGGATGTAAAATATGAAGTATAACAGATCCAGATTTATATTTATATCTTCATGAGAATTATATAAACACCAATATCGATAATTGCTGTTTGCAATATCATCATGTAGTATCAGACTTCTCCGTGCTATGGAATGGAAATATTTTTTCGTACATCAATTATATATAGAATAGGTCAAGTTACAGACCACCGGATTCCTCCATCGTATATTTATGCCCAAACATTGTACTCCGTTCGCATGACTCTTTTGTGGTTATCGCAGCTTTGACAAACTCCGTTGTTCTATAACAGAGACCGTATTACTCACGGGTGAACCTAACACATGATACTAACACTTCAATTCGTTTGAATGTGAGCTAAAATAACACAGAAATTGAGTCGAATTGTCGATCGTTTCGAAACGACAAAATTTGAAGTATTCGGGAAATTTCATTGCAAAATGAGGGGAAATGTTTTTTGAGGATCAAAAATTCGAGAATCACAAACACATCATCATTTGTTTGATAATTTATATATGTGAAACTATTTTTTTCTACAACTGCTATGAAAAGTAGCTTACTTAATTTCAAAACCATATATTGCTCACAGTGTGAGAATACTATATTGTAAAACAAGTGTCACAATGAGTCATTTTGTAGTACGGGTACTACAAAATGTCATTGTGAAAAGAGTTTAACATACTATTTTTTATAATGAACTTACAAATATGTTTTTCATGAAAATATAATTACATTAGTGATTTTTGAGATTCTTTATTTATGTTGGTTACCCTGAATATACAAGTGACAGTTGACAGAAATTTTAAATTTGAATGTTCATTAAGTTACTAATTCATAGTTCGGAATTTATGAATATGGCTAAACAGCGAATTATCATGCACTCCACCAGAATTTCGTAATATTACTGTTAATACAGTTAATGATTTACAACCTGAAAAAGCTAAACAAAAATATGTATATGGTATTTATGTTTTGATTTGCTTCCATTTACGTTCATAATTCTGTCATTTGTTCTGCACGTGACAAAATTTCAATGCTGAAAAATTAGAAATTGATGAATGAGATTACAAATCATGACTCATCTTATAATTATATATTGAAATGTTTTTCTTATTTATTTAAACAGTAAACAGGTGGGATAAACTTTAAACACACGGTATGGCTACTTACAAATTTATTTAAACATTTAACACTCAATTTATATACACTTAACTATTCACTTAAATTTAATTTATATACACACAAACTTACTTATTAATTTATATCAACACTCCACTGTTCGCTATTTCGCTGTATTCTTGTTTATTTGTCGGGGTCACTTTATAATTTAAATTGAACTTCTCCGCTGGTCGGTTATTTATACATTAGTGCCTTTTTCACTAGATAATTCTAGATTGCGGCTTACACAAAAACAATTGGCTCTCTAGCATTTTCTAGAGAATACTGGTCACAAAAACAATGTCTAGATAAAATAGTCACAATCGTGAACAATTATAAGAAATCTCTGCGCATCCGCCATAATTTCAACATTCATACATGGGTTAGACAAAGTCGGATTCAGGGACTATACCAGTGTGCTGTTTCGTAACATTACACCCTCCTTAAATAAAAGTTCCTCTGGAACTTTTGCGTAGCCGAGACTGGATGTTTGAATCAACAACTGGCCCCATTTCTACTTTTTCCGATTTTATAGAAATAGCAGGGCACCGTCTTAATCGGATACTGATAACGGGGTTTGTAGCTGCAAATTAATATCTGGACACGGCTATCTTGGAACATAACCTCTACCATGTTTCTGATGACTCGTCAATCCAACTGGTTACTCGCTATCTTAGGCATAGCCAGTTTCTTTACGCTGGATTCTAACACATGGTCTCGGAGGTTTCGAAGTGCTTCCCACACATCGCCGTAGGTAAATCGAACTTGAAATTCATTTTTAGTTACCACGTAGACGACGTGCCGCGAATTGTGTTTCAGTTCTAGTGTCTTGCCAGGGGCTGAAATCTGGTCATCAAGTTTTTCTAATTGCCCGAACTTCTTTCGAAAGACGGATGCCAACCCTCCTGCGTTCTTGATACGGGCGAAGATGTTGTATGCCAGTGAATAATTTTCCGGGGGAATGTACAAATCTTGTCGTTGTTCTGAAGTGACTCCATATCTAGCTTTCCTGGTACCTCCATACGCGCCCATAAATTCATCGAAGGTAGGGTCAGACACATCTCGAATATGGTTTTCTCCTTTCTCTAGGTCATGGTATCCTTCGAATGGCACTAGTCGGTTTTGATGAACTACTCTGGGTTTTCCGTTGGGGATCTTGCTTATGTGATATATAACATCATTGATCCTTTCCTTGATTTTGACTATAGACCTTCCCAGGATTTTTGTAATTTTGGAGAAAATCCTCTTCTCCTTGTCGGTTTGTGTAACCATACTTAGTCCCCTTCTTTAAAACCGCCTTCTGTGGCCTACGTGTCCTACCGACTTCTCATTCTGTCGCTGGCAACTTGAAGATTATTTCGAACTAATTCATGAATATCGTCCAGCCTTCTTCTCAATTGGATCACGTAGTCTTCTCCTGCTAGATCTTCTCCAGGCCGACAGCCAAATTCCAGGTCACAAGGAAGCCTCAATTCACGTCCAAACAGGATTTTCGTAAGTGTTTCACCCTTGGACTCATTGACGGTAGATCGATGAGCCAATGCGAATAGGGAAAGATACTGGTCCCAATCTCTCTGATAGCTGTAAACTACTTTGGACAGGTATTTTCCAATAGTCGGCCTGTTCATTCTCTTGACCATTGCATCTGACTGTGGATGTGATGCTGTTGTCCTGGTCTTGTCACAAATCTCCTGGAATAGATGGCTTTCGAAATTTCTTCCCTGGTCACTGTGGACTTCCAAGGCCACTCCATGTCGGCTTATAAATTCTTTCACCAATACATCCGCGACAGTTGTGGCTTCTTGATTCGGGTTCGCGTAAATATTCACCCACTTTGTGAAATAATCAATTACAACCAGAATGGATTTACCACCATTTTTGGTCGTCGGAAATGGTCCAGCGATGTCTAGAGCAATCCTTTCGAAAGGGCTTCCAACATTATACTGTTTCATGGGTGCTTTGCTCTCGCGATGTGGTCCATTACTCGTAGCAAATGTCGTACATTTCTTACACCAGTCCTTCACATCGTCGGAGCTGTTCATCCAATAAAACCTCTCACGGATTCGCTGGAGTGTTTTCTTCATCCCCGATGACCTCCCAATGGATTGTCGTGTAACTGATTTAGTACTTCAGCTACTCTTGTACTCGGGATAACTAGCTGTCTCCTCATCTCGGAACCATCATGGTTTTCAAAGACTATTTTCAACAGCCCTTCTTCCAGGACAAGGGAGTCCCACTGAGCCCAATACGCCTTGAGTGTCGGTGATAACCTTGACCCTTCTTGCCAAGTAGGTCGCCGATTTTCTCCCTTCCATTGCCGGATCATCTTCATGCGAAGATCGTTCTCCTGATCTTCTCTGATCCCGGTGGGCGATTACTGTAGTTCTTGAAACTGCAGCTTTCCTAGATTCCGCCTTGTTGCAGTAGGAGCAGTCTGTTGGGAACGGCCGTCTGGACAGGGAGTCGCCATTTCGGTGACTTACAACAGCTCGATGTTCGATGTTGAAATCGTACTCTTGAAGTCAGGATTAAAAACTTCCTATCATAGAGATTCTGATAAAAGTGTTCCACGGACCTCACTACCGCCAAAAGTTCTCTTCTTGTAACGCAGTAGTTTCTTTCTGGTTTGGAGAGAACCTTACTGAAATATCTTAGCACTCTTTCTTGCCCTCCTTGGATCTATGAGAGCACTCCACCAATTCGTAAGTTGCTTGCGTCAGTGTCAAGAATGAATTCTCCCTCTGGTAATGGATATCCTAATATCGTCGCCGTGGTTAAATGCCTCTTCAAGGTTTCAAAAGCCATTTGATAGTCTTCGTCCTATTGGAAAGCTCTTGCTACTTCTCTAAGTCGAGTTAGAGGCTTGGCAATATCTCCAAACTTCCTGATAAATCTTCTATAATACGTGCAAAGTCCAAGAAAACTTCTAATTTGATGTTTGTCGGTTGGTTGCGGCCATTGCTGAATGGAAGCAATTTTCTCTGGATCCACCTCCACTCCTTCATTGCTCACTATATGACCTAGATAGTTGACTCGGTTTTGGAACAGCTGACATTTCTACGGCTTTAGCATGAGCTGGGCAGGATGGGGTCGTTTAAATACGTCTTACAATTTTTACAGGTGTTCGTCAAATGTCTTCCACAGTAGGTACTACGATGTCGTCCGAATAGACCAGGCATGTCTTCCAAGACAACCCTCTCAAGAAATTTTCCATGAGTCGTTCATATGTGGCAGGCGCTTTACAGAGCCCGAATAGCATGACGTTGAATTGCCATAATCCATATCCAGTGGTAAAAGCAGTCTTCTTTTTGTCTTCTGCGTCCATTTCCACTTCCCAATAACCAAACTTCAGGTCAAAGATGGAAAACAGTTTGCTGCCGGCCAAAATATCTAGCGTATCGTCAATTCGAGGCAGAGGATAGCTGTCTTTCTTCGTCACGTTGTTAACCTGGCGATAATCCATGCAGAATCTCGTAGTTCCATCCTTTTTCTTGACGAGCACTACTTGAGACATCCATGGACTAGTAGATGGTTCTATTACTTTTCATTCTGCCATATGGATGGTTTCTGGTATTGACGGAAACGAGAACGATTGTTCAAACTGTTAGAAGAATTTCGGTGTGGTACTGACACACTGAAAGCTCTACAGTATCTTCGTAGGGAAACGCCGTTAAGCTGGGTACTGACTGGCCATAAACGATCGCTTTAACTGTTAGTATAATTTCGGTGTGGTATTGACGCGCCGTAATAACTACAGTCCCTGCAAGCCGAGATATTCGTTAAGCTAGCTACAAACGATACTCTCAAATCTTGAGATTAAAACCGAAAGAGTATTGATCCGCCGGTTGCTCATACCCCTGGTTGTCTGAATATTCCTTAGGACGCAGAGAATCCCGTACACCGTCGAGTATATCGCCGGAATCGAAATACACACCGCTACAGTTACACCTACCTACCTTTCGAACCTTCAGTACCTATCGGTCGACGAAAGGATACGGACCATCGAAGCGTGACCTTCAAAATATTTACGTACCAGAATAATATGTATATAGAATATTGAATTTTAATTTATTTTTGTCGTTGTAAATATTATTTTTTAGAAATAAATCAGTTAATTTAATTGAACTCTGTCTCCTTTGGGCTTACTTGGGCAATACGCATTACACATCTCTCGAATTATTCTTTCAGCTTCATCTCTCTTCGCTCGTGGAAGTCTTCGAGCTGATTGCTTAATTGGCTCAGCATTACCAGTATCGATTTTGTGTTTGACGGCTGATGTTCTACCAGTCTTTCCTCCTTTTGATACGAATAGGTCTCGATACTGCAAGAGAAATTCTCTCATTCTTTTTTTTTCCAGCTTGATCCAGAGATTGATTAGCTGCTGATAATATTTGTTCGAATCTGGCATTAGAAATGTCAGTGGTCGTTGTTGGACGAACTATAGACGTCACTGGTACGCAGGATCCAGTCTTGGTTTCCTTCTTGATGGTAATTGGTTAATCGATCACGTTTATCAATCGTACAGGGATCTTCTTCGCCGACGTAACCAATCCTTTTCCAATTAGTACTCCTTTGCCAACCTCTTCGTCGTGGTTCCTTGGTTCCATCATAACCGGTGTTCCTTCTTCCATGATTCCCTTCAGCCGTGCTACTATCATGGTTTCGCTTCGTGCAGGTAGAACGGCATCTTCCTGTACAGCTGCCAACACCGCGCTACCTTCATATGGATGAAGGAATACCTCCTCGGAACCCACTTTATTGGTTCTGTTTCTAGAGTCGGATTGGAAACCTTGTACATTCATTAGGTCCATTCCCAGAATCACGTCTCCTTCAACGTCAGCTACGATTACAGTATGCGTGAACCTTTCTGCGCCAATTCCAAATTGTTTGTGCCTCACCGTGAACGTTGCCAATCTCACCTGTGGCGGTCCGCAGTCGCAGTCTCGTTGGTAAAAGCTTCTTCTTGGAGTTTATTATTTCTGGTCGTATGATGGTTCTAGTTTCTCCTGTGTCTACCAGTAGAGTATATCTCTTGCCATTCACTTCGCCATCTACATATACACTGTTGTTGCGACATTTGAGTGAAGCTATCAGTATGAGAGGATCATTGGAACGATCATGGGTCGGTGCTGCCTCCTCGTAGCCGACCCGTTCTAGTTTTCCTGTGACTGGGGTTCTTGGTTTGCAGGAGTCCTGAGGCGCTTACAAAGTTATGTGCAACTTCCGGTATAACCGGAAGTAGAATGGTGACGGCAATATTTTCCTTAAATAGCTCATTATTCAAAACCCCTTCATAGTAATTTGCATAATTCAGATACCTTTAGTTTTCGAGATATTCGTAATTAACCGTTTATCTGCCGCACTCTGTATATAAACTTAGATATCTAGAATGTAATGCTGCCTATTTGGGTCAAACCCTTAGAAATTTTGAGATCAGATACAGTGAACATTTACGATCATGTCGAATAAAATGACCAGATAAGTCCCACTACGCAAAACATCTACTTGACACCAAACATTCAATGACACCTAATAAAGAACTAGATGTACTACAAATTTGTGATAAGAGTCGAGAACTGGATTTCCTTGAAGAGCTAGAAATTAGAAGACACTTAAGACACCCATAATATCAAGTTGTCAATGAACAGATAAATCTAGGGAGTTCTTCACTTTTAAACTGTCCTCCTAAGTGATAATTGTGAAGATCAGCAGATATAGTTTTCCTGGTTTTCTATATCATTGTTCAGTTATACTGATCTTAATTGTAAAAAAGATATTCAGGATATCTCCATAGGATAATAATATCTTAGCTCTAATATTTGTAACATCACATCTTCTTCTCCTATTCTCTATTGAAATATATTAAGTCAATCACTAGGTAGGTCACTTCTTGGTATAGCCAAAATAATTATTAAACATTAGATAGGCTTCAAATGAAATGTAAATTCTGTCATTCTGATGATAATATTAAATATCGAACAATTGTCTTAGAATTTTTAAGCAATTATCTTGGAATTTTTAAAATCTTTTCAATATGTTGTGGAATTAACTAGAAACAGAAAGTTTCATTCAATACAGTAAAATGAGTAGATTTCACGAATTAAGGGTCGAGACAGTTGTTAATTTCATAATATCCTTTTTCTACACCCGTGTTATAACAATGCACTTATATGCCCATAATCCGTTTCATAATGATACCCATTACGATACAGATTTTTCATTACAATAACGATTTTTAAATCAATAGAAACCCATAATTTCTCAATCAAACATGCTGTGCATTCGAATACTACGAAATTAGTAAAAAATATATGAATCTACGGCCTAAAATTTGCCTCACCCCATGTTTTTTCGTTAATTATTTGAATGCAAAATGCACAATTCAAAACATTGGTATTATTAAATTTGTTGATTTAGGGAGGAAAATAGCAACATATTTAAATCTGCCTGATCCGAATTTATATACTGGGCATTGTTTTCGTAGGACAACTGCAACCGTATTAGTAGATGCCGGTGGTGATACTACTACATTAAAACGCCATGGTGGCTGGAATTCCAATTCAGTGGCAGAAGGCTACATTGAAAATTCGGTTCATAATAAAATCAGCATTTCCAATACAATATTGAACTCTATTGAGACTAGAAATAATGAAATGAATGTAAATATTCCTTCCACTTCCAGAGAGCAGTGGGACCTGGAATAAACTTTTCAAACTGCACAATAAATAATCTTAATATTTTTAAGAAATCGGATTAATTAAAATTATTATATGTTGAATATCAATACAAATGAAATGATTATAGTTTTCTGGTATCTATGACAATACCAATACCCGAGGTATTAATTACAATTTTCTTGATTTTTTTTATAGAAATACGAATAATTACTGTTACTTGTTGTGTTCAATAAAAATATAAAATTTATGGTTTTTGATTATTTATCGGGTGTAGAAAAAATAGCGTATGCAACTTTCATGTAATGGTTATTAATACACTCGCATCTCGGTTAATGCTCGTGTATTAATAACCATCATTACATGATCGTTGCATAATATACTATTATAAGCGAATACATATATCTCATTTTGCATTTATTGACAGTGTCACTTTAGACATTATGGAAAAACTACAACATTTTGTTGATACGTTAAATCCATTATTCAAAAAGGTATAGAATAATTCAATGAAGGCAACTCACCTAATAATGATTTCATACACGATCTTTTGAATTTGGCTGGAGAATTTTATGCGTACAAGATACTTTTTGTATTCATCTTCTGTTATCGAAACAAATTAAATTTCCGAGTGCCTTTTAAATCGTGCATTGTTGATTCGTTTGATACAGATTTAAACAAAAATTAATTCAAGGCTCGAATAACGTCTCCCTTTTTTCAATTTAGACGCTTTCAGTAACGAGGATATAAATCTATACATGAATGTATAAAAAGGAATTTTCTTTTTCAATTAAATTTACAAAAAAAAGAATCTCAAATGAAAGAACTGATCAGATCTATTCAAACGGGTATTTGGAAAATCATTCCAAAAATTATTTCGAGCTTTTCAATCAGATTAATTAAGATAAATAATAAATCCAACCAAATCGAAGGACAAAATATGTTTGTAGCTCACACATACTCGTATAATATGTTCGCAACCCACACATATACAACTAGAAGCTCAATTTTCTAACGATTGATCGAATATATTGAACTTTTTGCATAACTCTAAATCTTCTACCAATAATATGCTGCTATAAGAACCCCATACTAGATTTGAAAGTGTCTCAGTGAAACTTTTAGCGCTCATTTTCATGAATCGACTGCAGTATTCTCGACAATTTCTTTATGCCTTCCACCCACTGAAAATGGGTTACTCGTTTGGTAGTTTGAGTTTTGGACAAATAAGAGAGAATATACTGTAGCATGTCACGGGAATATGGAGATTATTCGATAGGTTTTGTTGAGATTTTGACCAAAAATCCATTCAAAATTATCGCTCTTCGGGATGGTACCCAAACAATCGTTTAAATGTTACAAATTGATTCATCAGACAAATTTCACTAGCTGTTTTTTCGGCAAAACGGCGATCTGAAATCACTACTATCTTTACTTCTTTCTTCTTTAGTGCCATCTCCTTTGCGAATGCTGGCAATCATCAAGACTATACGTATTTGTGATACAGCTCTTCGTAGTAGCTGATATGTGGTGCAGTTGAACCAGCCACACAAATTTCGCAATCAAGAATGGGGCCACACGTTTCCGCTACTGTATTTTTCCTTGCATTATGAGTTGCAGTAACTAGTATTTTTCTACCCTCATGACATGTCCTAAATATTGCAGCTTCCGATTTTTTACCTTTTATCCAATTTTCTTTCGCTCCTGATGAAGCCATTAAGTAATGGCGAAATTTTGAGGTGATAAGAAAAACAGTTTTTATTTCTTATGATGTATATATATATATATAAAGATGTACGAATAGTGCGTGACGTATGAACAATAAGCAACGAATAGATTAGTGGGTATTGCATGCAAATAGAAGAACGGGCTACTGAAAAGCGTGGTAACCGCAGACATGCATGTTTCTGGATCATTAGCCGTCATCGGTACGATACAACCAAGAAAAGATGTGAAACATGGGAGCAAAGGTGTTGAATGGAACATGAGAAAATATACAGAATTCAGCAGGATAGTCAAACACATTTGTGTCAGTAATATTAGAAGATCTCGAATATTCGAGACAACCAACATAGACACGGAGGTGCATATAACACACCCGTCTGAAACTTCCGACCCAGATTAATGAAATAATTACAAGATGTACGAATAGTGCGTGACATATGAATAATAAGCAACGAATAGATTAGTGGGTATTGCACGCAAATAGAAGAAGGGGCTACTGAAAAGAGTGGTAACCGCAGATATGCATGTTTCTGGCTCATTAGCCGTCATCGGTACGGTACAACCAAGAAAATATGTGAAACATGGGAGCAAAGGTGTTGAATGAAACATGAGAAAATATTTTCTCATGTATCATATACCGTACCGATGAAAAAAATCAAACTGTAGCTTTATCTTTTTGTAACATTTTTTTTATTTACTCTATAATCTTGGCCACAACAAGAGAAAATCAATTTTATAGCATAGCATGTTTTTTATTAAAATTGATTATCCAACTTTAACAACGGAAAGCCAAAGGAACAAAACGTAAAAAAAAGTCAGTAGCGAGTATTTCCGCCTCTGGCAGAAATAACTGCTTGGCATCGACGGCCCATACTTAAAATAAGCGACCGTATATCATTTTGGTCAATTTCTTCCCATATTTCAATCAGTCTTCTCCCCACGTCTTCCAAGGTGTTCAAGTTACGTTCCTCTCGTAACCTCCTCCCAAGAGTGTCCCATAGATTCTCTATGGGATTTAAATCAGGGCTTTTAGCTGGCCATGCCATGGTATCGATGCCAACTTCCTCTAGATAATTCCTCACAACTCCAGCGACATGAGGCCTGGCATTATCGTGAATCAACAAAAATCCTTGCCCTATATATGGCGCATATGGCATTCTATGTTGGTCTTAAACCTTCAATATGTACCTTTCAGCTGTAAGGCTTCCATTATTTATAACCACAAGTTCTGTGCGACCAGTCAAAGAAATACCTCCCCAGACCATCACAGATCCTCCTCCAAATAATGTGTTATTTGAGAAATTACACTGAGCATATCGTTCGTTAGGGCGTCGATATACACGTATGCGCCTGTCATTATTGTACAAACAAAATCCTGACTCATCCGTAAATAATACCTGTTGCCATTCCGCTTCTAACCAGTTACGATGTTCCATGGCAAAATTCAGCCTCGCTCTTCGATGATCTGAAGTTAGAGCTCGCCCCCGAGCAGCAATTGTAGGTCTCAAATTGTGTTCTCGTAGTTGCTGACGAGCTGTTTCACCACAAATTTGTACACCAGTAGCATCTCGAAGCCGGGTTTGAAGGGTCCGGTCTGTTACAAAACGTTGTCTTAATGCCGATAATCTTAAAAACGGTCCTGATTAGGGGTTGTTATCCGATTCCTTCCTTGTCCCGGTCTGCGACCATGACTTCCAGTGTCTCTATATCTTTGTAAAACTCGTGAAACGGTTGTATGGTATACAATAAATTGTCTACCAATTCTTCGGTAATTCCAGCCTTCCTCGAACAATATTAATGCTTGAGCACATCCTTCGCCAGTAAGATTTCTTGTTTCACGTTGCATATTAATTAAAATAAAGGTTTTTACAAAAAAAACGTAAGGGCTAACACTAAAAATACACTTCTATGAAATGCTTTTTGACACCTGTATTTAGCTAATGACAATTTACTGTAACTTATTGTTTTTCATAGCCTGCTACTCACTTTTATTATTATAAATTCTAATAAAAAACATGTTATGCTATAAAATTGATTTTCTCTTGTTGTTGCCAAGATAGTAGAGTAAATCAAAAAACAAAATGTTACAAAAAGATGAAGCTACAGTTTGATTTTAATTTTATGTTGATATTGTTACTGTTGAACTTCACAGGGTGTTACAAATTTTATGAAAAAATCAGGTTATCATTACAACACCCCGTATTTATACAAAAATAAGTTTGTATGCAAATACAGTAGTACACTAACTCTCTGGAAGTGTCAACCTGTCATTAAAAAAAATTCATTTAAATCGGACAAGCAGTTTAGAGAAAAATTTACTTTAAACTTTTGGTTATTTTTTGGTGGTGCGTAAAATTCTTGGAGTAGTGTATATATATATATATATATATATATATATATATATATATATATATACAGGGTGTTTATTTCAGGATTTTCCACCCTAATTTTCTCGAAATGTGTGTATTTAAAAAAAATCCTGGGGCACGTCAACTAATATATCGAAGAGGACAACTTTTTATCATAAAGGCAACCCCGCCAGGGGGAGTTGCCAACTTCAAAATCTTAAATGGGAAGGGGTATCGAGTTATACCTCATTTTAAAGGTCTTTTTAATCTCTACAGGTCGGCTTTTGTTTTTTTTTAATTGATCGATTCGTTGTCGAAATATTTATGAAACTCTGTTTGCTGCTTCGTACCATTAAAATAAAAACTGCAATTGTTTGTTTTGTTATTCCTTTCAACTTTTTTTTATAAAAAAATGGACAATAATGTTTTTGATAGAGAAAATAAAAGACATGATACCTATTGAATTGTTTACCATACTTACCAGTTGTGTGAAAAAGCAATTTATTAAAAATGGTTTACACTTTAGCTGAAAAAGTTGAAATAGTGTTAATTTACGGCGCCGAAAACCA
The DNA here is from genome assembly GCA_963921935.1 of Galeruca laticollis. Lineage (NCBI taxonomy): Eukaryota > Metazoa > Arthropoda > Insecta > Coleoptera > Chrysomelidae > Galeruca > Galeruca laticollis. Next base: position 190,430,888 of record OY998178.1, on the reverse strand, counting down.
ATGTGCTCGACGAACTGCTGCAATATTCAACGAAAGGCACCCAGATAAGAACACTTCTCATAGGTATGTCCTGAATCTAATCGCCAAGTTTACTCAAACAGGATCTGTTGTAAATTTAAAACATGATCAGCCAAGAGTTTTGAATGAAGCCACTCAAATTGAAGAGATAGGTTATTTTGGTATGAATCCTAATACTTCGTTACGTACCATTTCTGCTGCAACTGGAATTTCCTTAGGCTCTGTCCACAAAATTACAAAAATTAATAAATTCCATCCTTATGAAATGAAAGTATGTCAAGAGTTAAGTGAAGACGATTTTGACAGGAGAATTGAGTTTTGTGAACAAATGACTACAATTATTAATAACAATCAAGAATTATTAAAAAATATCTGCTTCACTGATGAGTGTACTTTTTATTTAAATGGTTTTGTCAACAAACATAATTGCAGATATTGGAGCAATGCGAATGACCATGTATTTGTCGAAGGGCATACCCAGCATCCCCAAAAAATTAATGTATCGGCCGGTATACTATGAAATCAAGTAATTGGTCCATTGTTTATAAATGGAAACCTAAATGGTGAGATGTACTTGAATATGCTAGAAAATACGATCAATCCGTTAATTACCGAAGCAATTGAAAATCAACTGGATAGAGATGGCAACAACTTTCTTGACGAAAATGAGTCATATTTTCAGCAAGATGGAGCTCCCCCCCATTATGTGCTTACGGTCCGTCAATGGTTAAACAATGTATTTCCCGGTAAATGGATAGGGCGAAGAGGACCTATAGAGTGGCCAGCTAGGTCCCCAGATCTAGCACCATGTGATTTTTTTCTATAGGGACATTTAAAATAAGTTGTTTACACAGCCCTGCCACAAAATCTAGGAGACCTTCGACAAATGATTACTGCAGAATGTCGAGCAATTCGGACAGAAGTGTTTGGAAATGTGCGTCACGAATTTGAACAGCGGTTATACCATTGTTTGGCCAACAATGGGAAACATTTTCAGCAATTATTAAATTGAAAATCTGTGTACAATATTGTAATTTGGTTTTGATAAAAGGAATGCGAATAAACAGTTGCAGTTTTTATGTTAATGGTACGAAGCAGCAAACATATTTTCCTAAATATTTCGACGACAAATCGATCAATTAAAAAAAAACAAAAACCGACGTGTAGAGATTAAAAAGACCTTTGAAATGAGGTATAACTCGATACCCCTTCCCATTTAAGATTTTGAAGTTGGCAACTCCCCCTGGCGGGGGGTGAAAGGGGGCGCGTTGTTTTTATGATAAAAAGTTGTCCCCTTCGATATATTTGTTGACGTGTCCCAGGATTTCTTTTCAAATACACACATTTCGAGAAAATTAGGGTAGGAAGTCCTGAAATGAAAACCTATATATATATATATATATATATATATATATATATATATATATATATATATATATATATATATAGTGTGTCGCATTTAAGATGAAGACACTCCCATATTTTCGCTGTTTGAAGAATTACAGATTCGGATTTTTGTAAAGTCATACAGGTTGATGGGCCACATTTCTTGAAATAGTCAACTGAAATCTGAACTTCAAACTTAACCTACTACGATTTCACAAACAAGACCGCTTCTCGATATTTTGGTTCGCGTTAAAGATATCGAAAAATATTATTGAAAAAAGTTCTTCAGAATATTATGGTAACCCCACACACCAAATTCTATTACAAAATTCGCATTTTTAATTTTTTCATTTTTTGATCTAATTATACAAAATTATTATCTATTTTGATAATTATTTTATTATTATTATTATGGGAAAACAATTTTGATAATTGATTAAATCTAGAATACAAATAAACCTCTCTCAACTAGTCATCCGTCTAATCGAATACATTTTTCTTTTCTTTAGCGATTTTGTATAGCTACTCGTCTTAGTTCCGGGATGCTGATTTCTTGACAGGCTTGCACAAAGTTCATCTCGATTTCTGGGCCTTGTTTTACAGACTTTATTTTTTATCATTCCCCAGAAATAAAAATCGAGTGATGTAATATCGAGAGACCTCGGAGGCCACAGGGACTATTTCTGCCTATCCAGCCCATAGGATAATTTTGGTTCAACCATTGACGAACGAGCCTTGAATTGTGGATGGACGCACCGTCTAGCTGCAAATACATATCCTGACGCACATTAAGAGGAAGATTGCTTGCCAAAATTCCCCATCGAGAAAGTTAACAAAGCGATCAGCATTCAATGATCCATTGAAGAAAAAAGGACCAATTAACAGTTTCCTAAAATCCCACACCAGACATTGACTTTCTGGGAATATTGGTCTTTACAATTGATAACCCAGTGAGGATTATTTATGGCTCAGTATCTACAATTTTGAGAGGATACAACCCCATTATTGGTGAATGTAGCCTGATCGGTATCTGTCATTTAAAAAATTACCTTGGGCCCAATAACAATAGTCTATCTTTTATTATCATCACCTTCTTCCAATGTATGTAAGAACTTCGGTTTATAGGGCTTGACCTTGTGACGCACAAAACATCTTCTAATTTTGTCCTTACTAATATTAGGTAGAGACGATAAATCTCGAAGGCTCATGCATGGATCTGCTCGATTTGCTGCCAATATATTGTTATCCTCAAGATGCGTGTGTATTCGACGAGGATGACCCTTCCTAATTCCGATCAATTTTAATAACACTGCCAGTTTCGTTGAAAAGGGCATTTACAGCTGCTGCTTTTCCATGCGTAATGGGGGCACGTTTTGGAGATGTCTCAAGTTAAACTCTGCAGGAACTTCTCTGCTACTACGAACATTATCACCAAACAACCGGATCATTTCTATTTTTTCTCTTAAAGTCAAGCGCATTTTATTTCTTTGATCGCTGACTAGAACTTAGCTGACATTTACAAACACTGTCCAAATATTATTTTCCATGGCACGCTATCAAATTAAACAATATCTTGTAATAATAAATGTGTGTGGGCCAAAAAAATTTAAAAATAAAACTGCGAATTATGTGATGAATTTCGATATGTGAGGTTAAAATGATATTCTGGACAACTTTTTCGAATATTTTTTTTCGATATTCTTACCGCGAAGAAAAATATGGAAAAGTTTGTGAAATCATAGTAGGCTGAGATTAAAGTTCAGATTTCAGTTCATCATCAACATGTATGACTCTGCAAAAATTCAAATCTGTAATCTTTAAAACAGCAAAAATATGAGGGTGTCTTCATCTTAAATGCGACACCCTGTATATATATATATATATATATATATATATATATATATATATATATATATAACAACAAAGAGATTCATGGGTAATTCACGCAAAACAAGGGCCACTGAAATGGAGTGGCAACTGTGGACATGTATGTTTCTGACTCATTTTGCCTCTTCAGCACGGCATAACCAAATAAGGATGTGAAATTTGGGAGCAAAGATGTTAATCGAAACATGGGAAAACATAAAATAACGGATTTCAGCAGGAAAACCAAACGCTCAATTGTGTCTTCAATTGGAAGATCCCGAGTTTTCAGGACAACAACCAACATCGACACGGAGGCACATATAGCCCCCCCGCCATGAACCTTCCGACACATAGTAAATAACAAAGAAGATGTAGGAATATCGCGTGATATGTTAACAACAACAACAAAGAGATTCATGGATAATTCACGCAAAACAAGGGCTACTGAAATGGAGTGGTAACCGTGGACATGCATGTTTCTGGCTCATTTTGCCTCTTCAGCACGGCATAACCAAATAAGGATGTGAAATTTGGAAGCAAAGATGTTAATCGAAACATGGGAAACTACAAAATAACGGATTTCAGCAGGGAAACCAAACGCTCATTTGTGTCTTCAATTAGAAGATCCCGAGTTTTCAGGACAACAACCAACATCGACACGGAAGGTTCATGGCGGGGGGGCTATATATATATATATATATATATATATATATATATATATATATATATATATATATATATATATATATATATATATATATATATATATATATATATATATATATATATATATATATATATATATATATATATATATATATATATATATATATGTATATATGTATGTATATATATATACATACATTTATATACACACATATATATATATATATATATATATATAGTGCTATTCAAAAGTCCCCACCCCCCTCGTATCTTTTGAACCGCTACACTTACATTAATAAAATTTGGAGGGTGAAAATACGAATGGTAAAAAGTGACGTAACAGTAATAGATGACGTCACAGTGCCAATCTGGCCAATAATTTTAAATAGGACCTTATGGCAAGTGATATCTCGTTTGAAAGGCATTGACATTGGCTACATAGCCATATTAATTTTGTTTGGGTTTAAATTAATTTTGATGGATAAATTAAATAAATACTAAAATTATTGTAATTATTTTTTTAAATTTAATTAATCAAATATCAACAATGGATTCTTATAGCAAGTGTTCGAAATGTGCTCCGCCTACTTCCTGACAGTAATACATCCTATTAGTAAACTCTTGTCATACTAGTTTGAATGTGTCAGCTGAAATAGCATTGCATTCTTCAGTAATTCTTTCTTTCAAAACGCCAATGCTATCTGGTGCCGTAGTATATACCTTGGATTTCAAGTACCCCCATAGAAAAAAATCTAATGATGTCAGATCTGGTGACCGAGGTGACCATTCTATAGGACCTCGCCGGCCGATCCATCTACCTCGATATTTTTCATCCAGATAACGTCTTACTGCACCATAATAATGTGCAGGAGCACCATCTTGTTGAAATGTTGTTTCCAGATGGCCGAATTCATCTTGATTATCTTCCATAATTTCAAGAATTAACGGCTCAATTGCATTTTGTAACATCTCCAGATACACTTCACTGCTTAAATTTGAATTTAGGAAAACAGGACCAACTATGTGGTTTCCCAAAATACCTGCCCAAACATTGACTTTTTCTGGAAATTAGGTATGTTGTTCACGAGAGGTGTGAGGATTTGTGTCACTCCTAATATCTTACATTTTGTGTATTCACATTTCCATTGAGGCAAAAAGTACTTTCGTCACTAAAACAAATTGTTTTTGTGTAATGTGGGTTTTGACTAATTGTATTTGTCATACATTCACAGAATTCGAGTCTTCTGTCGGGGTCGTCATCCGAAAGGTGGTGCACCATTTTTAACTTGTATGGATGAAATTTATTTTTCGCCAATACTCTCTGTACTGTACTTTTACTCACTCCTCAGATAGACGCAACTTTAGTTGAAGAGGAAGTAGGGTTTACTACCATTTCAGCAACTATATCAATTTTTTTATCATCACTAAATGTTGGTCGACCAGATCGTTTGGCATCTTGAACACTACCTGTTACTTCAAACTTGTGAAGAAGCTCCCTTAAATAAGTTCTCGAGATATGGCGATCTGGGTATCTCTCATTAAATTAACGTTCCGCTTCATGGAGATTCTTTCCAGATTCACCAATTATTAAGATAGTTGCTACTTTGTCGGCTTGAGTACGTACCATTTTGCCTATGTAAACTCTTAAACGTCTCGTTAAACAATAATAAAATCAAGTATTTAAGCTATTTAGAAAAACTTTGCAAAGCAACAAATACTATTGAATTAAAAACGTCAATTTTTTTGACAACTCACCAGAGGCGGACTGAAAAATCTTGAATATTTAAATGTGAAATAATAATTTTGGTATTTATTTAATTTATCCGTCAAAATTTTATTAATGTAAGTGTAGCCGTTCAAAAGTTACGAGGGGGGAGGGGGCTTTTGAATAGCACTGTATATAATTTATGTGTCTTCTATGGTATGTGCTATAATATTTCTGTTTATATCATCATCATCTAATAATGCAAGAATTAGTTTGTATCTAGCCATAATTTTTTCATTATTTATACTTTCTAAAAAATGATCGATCCGAAGACATAAATCAACCATTTCTTGCTCAGTTCGCGCTCACTCAACGGTTGAGTTATAAGTTGTTTTCTGGATGCACCCATACATAACCTTCTTAGACAAGTTGCCTTGTCTATGATGACCATTATATGCAGAGAGCGTTAGATGATGTTTGGGAAACGCTGATGTCATAACCTCTGATTGATGTTCAATGTCACGTGACTTGAGACTGATTTATTTAAATTTCATTTATAAAATAATAATTAACTGGATTAAAAATAAGAAGAACTGTTGTGTTTTCTAGCATTTCTATGATAACATGATAAAAACTACCACCTTACGTTAATATAATGTTTTCATTTGACAGTCAAATTCCCTATTATCTCATATGTGAGTGCAGGATTTAATGCTTTTTAAACTGCACTGTGAGATTGTTTCATGACTAAGCTGTAGTTTTTATTTCATTTTATTAAGTCTATAATTGTTACTTCCAATTGAAAATTCCGCAAACGTGTCTTGTTGTGTATTGTGGAAGTCGATCCAACGGGGACGATGTGAGGTTTTTTTTAGTGATAAATTGAGAACGAATGAGAGTATTCATTAGAGTAAACCTTATTTTCTTATATTTTGTTACAAAAAGTTTTTCTACTCTTCCATTTATGCCAAGGAATATATCAACCAACTTTGGCGCCAATTGGTTCAACGGTTTGGGCAAAAAAGAGCACACAGTGGTGGTTGGATGGTGGCATAATTTTAGAGTGCCATTTTGGTATCTCTGGGTATTATTCCCACTTATCTATTTACACTAAATAGATCTGAATTACATAATGTGATAATAACATGTTAATCTACGACAATATGAGATAATTTATAGTAATGTTTTATAATCTACTATAATGTAGTATAATTCCTTTTGAGGCATTGTTGAAGATATATATACTATTTCTTGACCGTACGCAATATTTCTTCTTGACACTTTCTTACCTTAAAGTCTATGCTGATATTAATTGATGTAAATACAGCTGACATTGAATAGTAACGTACAGTTTTGATTCGATTCGATTTCATCTATTTCAGTTCAATAAAAATAATGTTGAAATATTATACAGAGTGATTATATTCATTACAGCACAGACAACACTTTATTCGGAGTCCTGATGCTTCAAATCGCGTATTTCCTTTAACAAAGTGGAGGTCAATGCTTGACCTCCCTTTTACTACGTAATGCGGGTGGTAAGAAAATATACAACAGAAAATCTGACAAACTTCGCATCACAAATGGTATTTTCTGTTTATTAACCCTCCGATACCCGCGTGGCGTCTGACAGACGCCACGCTGATAAACAATGCGCAGAACTTTTTAAAATAGTGAGATACAGACTTCCCCTTCCATCTACCTTCCTAATACGCCCACTACTTTGATACATTCAGTCTAAACTGAAATCTCTTGAGCGTAGGTTAATTTATCAAGCTTTTTAGTTGGTTTGCGTCTATCAGACTCCACGCGGGCACAGGTGTTTCAATTTATTTTTTGGTAATTTCTTGAAAGGTAAGATAAATGATTGAAATAATGATTCAATAATTTGATTTATGGTTGTTTTATTATTTTAGATGGATAATTAGAAAGTTTACCGTTTTGACAAAACCGAAGATGTCGAGGAAATGCTACGGCTGGCTTATATTTCCGATTCGGATTTGTCAGATGCTAATGATGACAGTAGTTCCATATCCGATTTGGAACAGTTAGAAGAATATGATGAACATTCCGATACAGAGCACGAAAGTGATAATAGTGAAGAAAATGAAGAAATTGAAAATGAAAATTCAGATGCCAATGTATTATTTGGGAAAGATGGAATTACTAAGTGGAATATGGATCGTCCTAGACAAGCGGTAAGGACTAGCTCTCACAATATTATGACCCATTTGCCAGGTGTAAAACAAGTAGCTAAGAATGCCAAGCCTGCTCTGCAATGTTGGGAGTTATCATTGCCCGAAGAATTGATTGTAGTCATAGTAGAAAATACAAATAATCATATACTGAGCAAGAGAGATCAATTCAGTAGAGAAAGACACTGCAAACCGACAGATTCAATTGAAATAAAAGCGTTCATTGGTCTTTTGTACATGGCAGGAGTTCATAGAAATAGTAAATTAAACACGCAATATTTATGGGCCACAGACGGTTCTGGTATTGAATTATTTCGTCTTACAATGTCTCGTAATCGTCTCCATTTTCTGCTACAATATATTCGTTTTGGTGATAAGCAGACAAGAAATGAACGTAAAATGTATGACAAATTATCTCCTATTCGGCAAATATTCGTTATATTTGTTCATCGTTGTGAATAAAATTATTCAGTAGGAGAGTACGTTACGATAGATGAGATGCTTCCAGCATTCCGAGAACGATGCTCATTTAGGCAATATATCCCCAGCAAGCCAAATAAGTATGGCATAAAAGTATACTCTCTTGTGGATGCAAAGACGTGGTACACTCTGAAGGTGGAGATCTATGTAGGACAGCAACCTGATGGTCCGTTCAAGGTAAGCAATTCTTCGCATGACTTGGTCAAAAGATTATGTAAACCAATTCGTGGAAGTGGACGTAACATTACTGGTGATAACTGGTTTACCAGTTTTGATCTAATAACCGACTTATTGAAAAATGATAGACTGACCTATGTAGGAACAATAAGAAGAAACAAAAGGCAACTTCCAACAAGTTTTGTGACTGTTCAAAACAGGGAGCAATATTCGAGTCGTTTTGCATTTCAGAAAAATTTAACTTTGGTGTCATATATTCCGAAAAAGGGCAAAAATGTTATTCTCTGTTCTTCAATGCATCACGATTCAACAATAGACAAGGAAAGTGGCGTGGCACAAAAACCAGAAATAATAACACTTTATAATTCCACAAAATCGTGTGTTGACATTGTAGATCAATTATGTGCTACTTATTCAGTCTCAAGAAATACAAATAGATGGCCAATGGTTATATTTTATACTATTCTAAATGTAGCAGCAATTAATGCTCACGTAATTTATAAAGGAAACTTGAATGAGGATTTAGAAAAAAGAAGACACTTTTTACAATCGTTAGCTGTGGAGATGACCAAACAACATATAAGAAGAAGATCAGAAACTTTAACTCTACCCATAAATCTCAAGAAACGGACTACAGAAGTGTCATCTCTTGACGCCAGTAAGCCAAGCACTTCTGTGGAAACTGGAAATAATAATGTACAAGCAATAAGAAAAAGATGTTATATGTGTAGTAGGAAAAAAAATCGCATGACCAAATACAAGTGCAAGCAATGCAATAATTATATATGCCTCAAACATGCAGAATATATATGCCGTCATGTCATTTCAAATGAAAGAAATATTGTCGCATTTGGGGATTTTTAAATTTTATTGTATTATTCTATTTTTGCTTGGAAATTATTTGTTTTGTTTGTATGTTTTAAAATGTGAATTTGAAGAAAAACATTAAAATAAACATAAGTAGTATGTATATTATTTAAATAAAACCTTAATCATATATTTCCATTTTATTCTTATGATCTAATTGGATGGTGTCTGACAGACGCCACGCGGGTACTTGTGTTTCGAAATTGAACGCGGGGGCCCGAGGGTTAACCCGTAAAATTTCACATGAAGGTTATTCTGAATCGACTTGATATTAAACACATGCGTATCAGTGGTACAATGTACTCTAAAACTGTTGTGATGGAAAATTTGCCCGCTATGGCTAGCCATGAACATCTTCCACTGTTGAGAAAATGATAACCAAAAATCCAATTCTCTGTCTCAGTATTCAAAAATTATACCCAATGTATAATATATTTACCTAAAATCACATTGTAACTTTCTGCGATATAAGCTGTCTCCCAACTATTAATTGGAAGGATGAATGTATAAATGATTGTAGCAAACAGCATAGGGTCACCAATTCAACTGTTTCTGTCAATAATGCAACATTTTTTTGAAAAATAAACTAATAATCGCCTCTCAATACAATATTTGCTTCCTTAGCTTTCTAATATAATAATTTCTTCTGTTTCAGTTTGTACAAAGCTGACATTGCGGCAGCCAGTGTACTCATATCAATGGGGGTGGTACTAGGAAAAGCATCGGTTCATCATTTGATTATCATGGGTTTTATTGAGATAATAATATATTCTGCCAATTCTCACCTAGGAACATCAATTCTCCAGGTAAGTAGATTAAAAATTATTTCCAGTCGTGCGTAGGTACCATTATATCCAGCAAACTAACAACATTATTTTTAACAAAGTTTACAGAAAACTGCAATCTTAGCTTTACTTGAAACATATTTAAAAAATAAAAAGAAAGAAATAGATGTTTTTATGTTTTGCGTCATAATAAATTACGGATTATCGTTATCTCCAGTAAACCAAGCTATTTAAATAATGGATACATCCAGGGTCTCAAAGTAATTTAATGTGAAACCCTAATATTTATAAAATTATGTGGGGGATATAAACGTATGTCTCATTCCAGCTAAGATCGATCAACTGCGTATCGTTCCTTTTATGTTACAAGCTGAAATATACAGGGTGTAGAAACAAAATAGTTAGAATATCCTCGTCAGAAACTGCGTCAGTATTTCAGAAAGTCGCAGGGTTTCATCGGTATTTAGTTGATTGTCTTAAACTTTTCGACAGTAATGGGGTCAAGTAAGAAGTCGTTTTAGACAAATACAATTCCATTCGCAGCAGTAAATTCCAAAATTGTAACTTGAACTTTTCCCAAATTACAGTTTAAATAAGTTATGTGGAAATGGCAGTAAATCGGGCTTAATACGTCGATGGTTCAATTCTTAGTTCTTCGACTCCGTAGTTTTTTATACTGTACATACGATGTCTGTGGTTTTTTTCCAATGTTTGTATTAGGAAAGAGTTGAAATTCAATATTATGTTCCTCAAAGTAGGAAAGCCCCACAGCACAGAAGACGTTATTTCGAATACTCGTAGCAGTGCTGGAACTCCAATACTTGGATAGCCTCCCGTTGGACGGTTAAAGGCGTTTGAATTTTTTCTAGTACCCCAAAATGAGGTCCATTCAGAAAATTTTCCAAGAAAAAAGTCGCATGGACACAATCCAGTCAGGAGCTGGGGAGCCACAGGAATATTTTACTGTCCAAAAACTCGTTATTTCAAAGTTTTGTGTGATAAGGCGCCTTATGATGATGCATAACCCAGTTTTTCTTAATGTTTGTTCATCACGATTACTCTGAGTGTCTACCGACGATCTAAGTGCATAAAATCCCGGAATATGTCGATATTTTCAAAGTTTCTTGAAATTGAAGGCGTTTCGCTTCGTGGTTTATTTTCAATTGACTGAAAATGACTCATACTACCGTAGAACATGAGCAATACCTCGAGGAGAAGAGTGCGAAGCACAAGAGCAGACACCAGAGTACCACGACTTAAATCTTCTGTTCCAAGAAGCTTACCACAACTTTGAGGGTATGCCAATGCAAATCAGACCAAAAATATCAAGGATTAAAATAAATGCTGAAGCAAAGAAGATCATCAACTCAATCAACACAGCGTTGTGCGCGGTATTTAATAATTCAGAAGATCTGGAGAACGTATGCCATAAGGTATATTGTGCAGCTAGAGTGGCCAATAGCATATTAGACCAAAAACAAAGAAGGAGATAAAGAAACGCGGAAGCTCCCCTGGGAACGGAGGCTTTTATAAAAAATCGCTAGCCATCGTAAGGAAATAGCTATTATCCACACATTCCTAAATGACCAACAGCCTAGCCAGGAGGTAAAAAAAAAATGAGAACGTTTGCTCGGAAGGCAAAAATAAAGCCAACGGACCCACAATACCACCAAAAGCTAGTAAAACGGTCGGAGTTCCTAAAGCAAAAGATAACCGCGCTGGACTGCAGAATCCGAAGATACCACAAAAGAACGCAGCGATACCAGCAAAATGAACTGTTTAATAACAACCAAAGGCTGTTTTTACGAAACCTCGACGCGGACAATACAAACCAGCACGCGTCGGCTCCAACGCGAGAAGATATGACAAAGCTCTGGTCAAAAATCTGGTCCGGGAGAATAGAACACGACCTGCGAGCGGAATGGATAAATGCTTGAGAAGTGTGCTACCATTCATATTAAGAGAGGAAAACTCACTGATAACGAGGATATCACTCTGGCAGATGGCAGTCGAATTAGGGAGCTGGGAGCAGAAAACACTTGGAATTCAGCAGAGCTACGAAATCCGTCGTAAATAAAACAAAGAGAAAGCCGAAAAGAGCTGATGAGGACAACAGGCAAGATATTAAAATCCCAGCTTAATGCCAGAAACAAGATGGCAGCAATTAATATATGGGCCATACCAACAATAACCTACACTTGTGGAACACTCACCTGGTCCAAAATAGACCTGAAGAGGTTAGACAGGAAAATTAGGACCCTAATGACCAAACATGGCATGCTGCACCCTAACTCAGCTATCAAGCGCATATATTTGCCACGATTTGAGGAAGGACGAGGACTAAATAGCCTGGTGGCGGCAAATCTGGAAGAAAGGGAAAAATTAATAAAATACTTCCGAAATAAAAACTCACCAGTACATAAACGAGTGGCGGTCTGGGACAAAAAAATCACAGCCCTCAACCTTGCTAATCCTGCGCCTCCTAGAACAGAGAACCAATTAGAACAAATGAAAATAAGTTGGCAAAGAAAAGCGCTACACGGAAGGTTTTACACTTCTCTACATCAAACAGAAGTAGATATGAAAGCATCCAATACTTACCTAGCGGCAGGATACCTCTTCCCGGAAACCGAAGGAACAATATTGGCGATACAGGATCAAGTCATTAGAACCCGAGCGTACTCCAAACACATATTAAAACAACAAGTTGAGACCATCAAATGTAGACTGTGTAAAACTAGTTAAGAGACCATTCAGCATTTGTCATCTGGCTGCACAACAATTGCTGCTACCATAATTGACTTCGCAGTGCCGCAGGACTTCAATATGTCTAAAGCATATGCCGAAAAAATAACTAAATATGGAGCGCTTGCACAAGAGATGAAATTGATTTGGAACTTGGAGAAGGTAACAATAGTCCCTTTAATTATAAGCGCAAACGGCCTTGTCCATACTAAACCAGTACGTCACATAAAAGAACTAAACTTACCTAAAAACATCGTAATGTGGATGCAAAAGGCCGTACTCTTGGAACCGTTGGAATCATCCGGCGGATCATCTCTCCCTATTGACAATGGTAGTGCCGTTGGCTGCGTAGTGGTCCGGACATTATCAAATACCACTGAAAAGGTGTGAGGAAAAATTAAATATATATATATATATATAATAAGCAACGAATAGATTAGTGGGTATTGCACGCAAATAGAAGAAGGGGCTACTGAAAAGAGTGGTAACCGCAGACATGCATGTTTCTAGCTCATTAGCCGTCATCGGTACGGTACAACCAAGAAAAGATGTGAAACATGGGAGCAAAGGTGTTGAATGAAACATGAGAAAATATAACAGAATTCAGCAGGATAGTCAAACACAACATTTGTGTCAGTAATATTAGAAGATCTCGAATATTACTGACACAAATGTTGTGTTTGACTATCCTGCTGAATTCTGTTATATTTTCTCATGTTTCATTCAACACCTTTGCTCTCATGTTTCACATCTTTTCTTGGTTGTACCGTACCGATGACGGCTAATGAGCTAGAAACATGCATGTCTGCGGTTACCACTCTTTTCAGTAGCCCCTTCTTCTATTTGCGTGCAATACCCACTAATCTATTCGTTGCTTATTGTTCATATGTCACGCACTATTCGTACATCTTGTTATATATATATATATATATATATATATATATATATATATATATATATATATATTTAGAGTGGGTCTATAGAATAATACAATATCCGAAAACGAATATTTTTAGTACGTCCATTGAATATCTAGGGCTATCTGGGTATATATATATATATATATATATATATAATTTGAAAAAAGATATTTGCCAACTTATTTGTAATGGATATTTTTGTGGGGATGTGGCAATAAGACTCCAGAGTAAATTCTTTAAGATATTTATTCCCGAGCTTTCGAATGATTTTCATTCATTATCAAGGGCTATAAATAATTGGTCAATGTTATCATTAATAATAATTAAATGAAATAATGAATACTTACATAAAATCTATAGCGAATTTTGGAATAGTTGTAAATTTTTATAATAAACTCTTTTAAACATAATTCAATGAAAAACTCAAAAAACAATATGACAATAAACAAAATATTTGATCTTGAACTACTACAATTTTTATTTTTTAATCATAAAATTAAAGATTGTTATGAATCTTCTGTTCTTTTTTCATAATCTAAAAGATATGCATAGATAACACTAAGGTTATTTAAATCTGTTTTTTTATTTATTACATAATTTTGTTCTGCAATATATGTTGTTTCCAAAAAAAGGCGTTTTCTATAATTACTTTCTATTGCTAAGACTTTGGCAGATTGATAATCCATAGAATGGCCTTCATAAAACACGTGTTCCGCTAAAGCACATCTATCAGGATATAATCTACTGTCACTTTTATGAGAGGCGATTCGATTGGTTAGCGATCTTTTACTGTGACCAATGTATTAATTGATGCTACAATTAATACTCCAATTGAACCTCTTACTCTTTGGTTAACTGAAATATTGACAAAATCTTACGACTATAACAATGAATATTATGTTAAAGACTCCTTTGAAATTAGTAAATCATTCAATAACTTACTATTACCATCAAATTACGTTCTTTTAAGTTTAGACGTGGTATCACTGTTTAGTAATGTCCATTTGAATATATGTTTAACATCTCTTCAACATAAATGGAATGATATAAGTAAAAATTGCAAATTGGGAAAAGAAACTTTTTTAGAATTAATTACATTTATTTTTAATAATACATTTTTCACTTACAATAACAAAAATTACCAACAAACCTTTGGAACACCTATGGGCTCTTCAATATCTCCTATATTAGCAGACTATGTCATGATTTATATTTTAGACTATGTTATTTCTGTTTTACCCTTTAATTTGTTTTTCATCAAAAAATATGTAGATGATATAATATTATCTCTTCCATGTGATGAAATAAATAATATACTCTTTTACTTCAATAGCTTCGATCCACATATACAATTTACAATGGAAAGGGAAAATACAGAACAATCTTTACCTTTTCTTGATACCAAATTTATTAGAAATAATGATAATAGAATCTTGATTGACTGGTATAGGAAGCCTATCAATTCTGGGAGATATATAAATTACCATTCATATCATCGACGTAGTACAAAAATTAACTTGATTAAACAGATGAAAACCAGAGTCCTAAAAATTTCCAATCCAATATTTCACGATAAAAATCTAAAAATACTCTACAAACTTTTCTATAATAACTCATATCCTTCATATCTTTTGAAACATGTTTTATATAATACTTCTGACAATATAAATGACATTACTGTTGACATAATACGAAACGAAGAAAACAGTGACATTTTAACTACTAATATTACATCTCCAACTTATATTTCATTTCCATATATAAAATCTATCACACCTAAAATTTCTGGAGTATTCAAACCACATAATATCAAAATTGCGAATAAACAATGTGTTACAATAAAATCAATTTTCAGTAAGATCAAAGACAAGACTCCTACTACTAAATTAACTAATATAGTTTATGAGATTCCTTGCAATATCTGTAATAAGAAATACATTGGTCACAGTAAAAGATCGCTAACCAATCGAATCGCCTCTCATAAAAGTGACAGTAGATTATATCCTGATAGATGTGCTTTAGCGGAACACGTGTTTTATGAAGGCCATTCTATGGATTATCAATCTGCCAAAGTCTTAGCAATAGAAAGTAATTATAGAAAACGCCTTTTTTTGGAAACAACATATATTGCAGAACAAAATTATGTAATAAATAAAAAAACAGATTTAAATAACCTTAGTGTTATCTATGCATATCTTTTAGATTATGAAAAAAGAACAGAAGATTCATAACAATCTTTAATTTTATGATTAAAAAATAAAAATTGTAGTAGTTCAAGATCAAATATTTTGTTTATTGTCATATTGTTTTTTGAGTTTTTCATTGAATTATGTTTAAAAGAGTTTATTATAAAAATTTACAACTATTCCAAAATTCGCTATAGATTTTATGTAAGTATTCATTATTTCATTTAATTATTATTAATGATAACATTGACCAATTATTTATAGCCCTTGATAATGAATGAAAATCATTCGAAAGCTCGGGAATAAATATCTTAAAGAATTTACTCTGGAGTCTTATTGCCACATCCCCACAAAAATATCCATTATATATGTATATATATATATATATATATATATATATAAAAAGGAAGTAGTTCGTTAACAAATACATATATATATATATATATATATATATATATATATATATATTAATTTTTTCTCACACCTTTTCAGTGGTATTTGATAATGTCCGGACCACTACGCAGCCAACGGCACTACCATTGTCAATTGGGAGAGATGATCCGCCGGATGATTCCAACGGTTCCAAGTAGTACGGCCTTTTGCATCCACATTACGATGTTTTTAGGTAAGTTTAGTTCTTTTATGTGACGTACTGTTTTAGTATGGACAAGGCCGTTTGCGCTTATAATTAAAGGGACTATTGTTACCTTCTCCAAGTTCCAAATCAATTTCATCTCTTGTGCAAGCGCTCCATATTTAGTTATTTTTTCGGCATATGCTTTAGACATATTGTAGTCCTGCGGCACTGCGAAGTCAATTATGACGGCTGTGTTATCACTTTTATTCCAAATCAACATGTCCGGCCGGTTGTACTCCACAGGTCTATCTGTAACAACTGTGAAATCCCAGTAAATTTTCACGGTGATGTTTTGAAGTACGGGTTGCGGCACAAATTTGTGGTGTGCGGTAAAATGATTTAACAGACCTCTTCGCAGGCATATTAATTGGTGAACGTCTTTGCCCATATTGTTGTGTCGTTTCAGGTATCTGGTAGCAGCAATTGTTGTGCAGCCAGATGACAAATGCTGAATGGTCTCTTCACTATATTCCAATATTGTTCCTTCGGTTTCCGGGAAGAGGTATCCTGCCGCTAGGTAAGTATTGGATGCTTTCATATCTACTTCTGTTTGATGTAGAGAAGTGTAAAACCTTCCGTGTAGCGCTTTTCTTTGCCAACTTATTTTCATTTGTTCTAATTGGTTCTCTGTTTTAGGAGGCGCAGGATTAGCAAGGTTGCGGGCTGTGATTTTTTTGTCCCAGACCGCCACTCGTTTATGTACTGGTGAGTTTTTATTTCGGAAGTATTTTATTAATTTTTCCCTTTCTTCCAGATTTGCCGCCACCAGGCTATTTAGTCCTCGTCCTTCCTCAAATCGTGGCAAATATATGCGCTTGATAGCTGAGTTAGGGTGCAGCATGCCATGTTTGGTCATTAGGGTTCTAATTTTCCTGTCTAACCTCTTCAGGTCTATTTTGGACCAGGTGAGTGTTCCACAAGTGTAGGTTATTGTTGGTGTGGCCCATATATTAATTGCTGCCATCTTGTTTCTGGCATTAAGCTGGGATTTTAATATCTTGCTTGTTGTCCTCATCAGCTCTTTTCGGCTTTCTCTTTGTTTTATTTACGGCGAATTTCGTAGCTCTGCTGAATTCCAAGTGTTTTCTGCTCCCAGCTCCCTAATTCGACTGCCATCTGCCAGAGTGATATCCTCGTTATCAGTGAGTTTTCCTCACTTAATAGGAATGGTAGCACAGTTCTCAAGCATTTATCCATTCCGCTCGCAGGTCGTGTTCTATTCTCCCGGACCAGATTTTTGACCAGAGCTTTGTCATATCTTCTCGCGTTGGAGCCGACGCGTGCTGGTTTGTATTGTCCGCGTCGAGGTTTCGTAAAAACAGCCTTTGGTTGTTATTAAACAATTCATTTTGCTGGTATCGCTGCGTTCTTTTGTGGTATCTTCGGATTCTGCAGTCCAGCGCGGTTATCTTTTGCTTTAGGAACTCCGACCGTTTTACTAGCTTTTGGTGGTATTGTGGGTCCGTTGGCTTTATTTTTGCCTTCCGAGCAAACGTTCTCATTTTTTTACCTCCTGGCTAGGCTGTTGGTCATTTAGGAATGTGTGGATAATAGCTATTTCCTTACGATGGCTAGCGATTTTTTCTAAAAGCCTCCGTTCCTAGGGGAGCTTCCGCGTTTCTTTATCTCCTTCTAATAGTTGTTTTTGGTCTAATATGCTATTTGCCACTCTAGCTGCACAATATATCTTATGGCATACGTTCTCCAGATCTTCTGAATTATTGAATACCGCGCACAACGCTGTGTTGATTGAGGTGATGATCTTCTTTGCTTCAGCATTTATTTTAATCCTTGATATTTTTGGTCTGATTTGCATTGGCATACCCTGAAAGTTGTGGTTAGCTTCTTGAAACAGGAGATTTAAGTCGTGGTACTCTGTTGTCTGCTCTTGTGCTTCCCACTCTTCCCCTCGAGTGATTGCCCATGTTCTACGGTAGTATGAGTCATTTTCAGTCAATTGAAAATAAACCACGAAGCGAAACGCCTTCAATTTCAAGAAACTTTGAAAATATCGACATATTCCGGGATTTTATGCACTTAGATCGTCGGTAGACACTCAGAGTAATCGTGAAGAACAAACATTAAGAAAAACTGGGTTATGCATCATTATAAGCATAAGATACCTGAAACGACACAACAATATGGGCAAAGTCGTTCACCAATTAATATGCCTGCAAAGAGGTCTGTTAAATCATTTTACCGCACACCACAAATTTGTGCCGCAACCCGTACTTCAAAACATCACCGTGAAAATTTACTGGGATTTCACAGTTGTTACAGATAGACCTGTGGAGTACAACCGACCGGACATGGTGATTTGGGATAAAAGTGATAACACAGCCGTCATAATTGACTTCGCAGTGCCGCAGGACTACAATATGTCTAAAGCATATGCCGAAAAAATAACTAAATATGGAGCGCTTGCACAAGAGATGAAATTGATTTGGAACTTGGAGAAGGTAACAATAGTCCCTTTAATTATAAGCGCAAACGGCCTTGTCCATACTAAAACAGTACGTCACATAAAAGAACTAAACTTACCTAAAAACATCGTAATGTGGATGCAAAAGGCCGTATTACTTGGAACCGTTGGAATCATCCGGCGGATCATCTCTCCCTATTGACAATGGTAGTGCCCTTGGCTGTGTAGTGGCCCGGACATTATCAAATACCACCGAAAAGGTGTGAAAAAAAATTAAATATATATATATATATATATATATATATATATATATATATATTAGTGTTTTTAAATGAAACTCAAGGTCTCTAGTTAATTCCACAATATAATACAAGTTATTGAAAATTCTAAAAATTGACAATTGTTTCGATAAATCAATATCATCGTCAGAATGACAGAAGTTACATTTCATTTTATGCCTACCTGATGTTTAGTAGGTATATTTTTGGCTAGACCAAGAAGTAACCTAACTTGTGATTGGCTTAATATATGTTTATAGAAAAAAGAAGAAGATGTGATATTATAAATATTGAAGCTTAGATATTATTAGCCCTATGGTGATATCCTGGATATCATTTTTCCAATTAAGATCAGTATAACTGTGCAATGGTTTTCTATATCATTGCACAGTTATACTGATCTTAATTGGAAAAATGATATCCAGGATATCACCATAGGGCTAATAATATCTAAGCTTCAATATTTGTAATATCACATCTTCTTCTTTTTTCTATAAACATATATTAAGCCAATCACAAGTTAGGTTACTTCTTGGTCTAGCCAAAATTAACTACTAAACATCAGGTAGGCATAAAATGAAATGTAACTTCTGTCATTCTGACGATGATATTAATTTATCGAAACAATTGTCAATTTTTAGAATTTTCAATAACTTGTATTATATTGTGGAATTAACTAGAGACCTTGAGTTTCATTTAAAAACACTAATATGAGCATATTCCACGAAGTAAGGGTCGAGACAGTCAATTTCTTTAAAAAATCTTCGAGAGAAGATTTGACCCGACTGTACCAGAAGTTACTACAAAAACGTTACAAAGCATCACAAAACATTTGGTTTAACCAAGAATGCCTTAGAAAAAAGGTAATACCAAATTATGTGAATATAAAATGTCACACTAAAACACCACAAGCACAAAAAGCTATAAAATGTGCTCAACGAGTTTGGATAAAATCTGAATGTAAGAAATGGTTCAAAGTTAGAGACTCCTTAGACAACTACATAAAAGTTGTACATTCAGAACTCACATTCCAATTACATCCAGTAGAATTTGACTGTTTGGATGACAAAATTAGAGAAAATATCAGCACTATGAAGCATATGAAATTTAAGAAACAAGAAAAGAAGCTACAGAATCTTGAACACACACAACATAAAATTCAATACTCAAAACATCATGAAACTGTAAGTACCTACATACCAACACACTTTGCACCACGATTTGAAAACCTTTCAGACACTAATTTTACAAATAGTGAAATAGAATTTTCAAATAAAGGTTTAAAGTACAGCATACCACCTAAATTTACGAATAATATTAAACAAATTATAGCTACAGAGTCAGAAATAGCTTTAAAATCTAATTCAAATAATTTTCTTTATGAGAAATTAAAAATTGCCAATTTAATAAAAAATATTGAACCTTCAAAAGTTAAACGTCAAACAAAAAATGACATTTCAGTTTTAAACGCAATAAAACAGAAGATAGAGAATCATAACCTAACAGTTACAAAATCCGATAAGGGGAATGCTACTGTCATTTTGACGACTGAAAATTACAATTCCAAAGTATATAACTTTATAGATTCCAGCGATGTAAAAGTTCTTAAAGCAGACCCAACAAAGAAGTTTTCTAATAATGTAAGGGATATTGTTAATAATTCAAATTATCTTTTAAGTGATTACGAAAAGAGGTCTATCATACATAAGAATCCTCATTGTCCACAATTATATGGAACAGTTAAATTACATAAAATAACGAAACCAATTAGACCTGTAGTCTCTTATGTTAATGCTCCTAATAATATATTGGCAAAAAAGCTCAACAATATACTCAACACTTACGGATATGAATCTCAGTACTCAATTAGAAATTCAATAGAACTAATCAAAAAGTTGAAATCAATCCACTTGCAAGATAACTATAAACTCATATCGTTCGATGTAACTAATATGTTTACTAAAATTCCTCCTAAAGAATGTCTAATACTTGTAAGAAAATTACTAGAAGATAAAAATATTAATCCAGGAATAATATCAGATATACTTAATTTATTTGATGTATGCATTAATCAGAATTATTTCACTTTTGACAATAAGATATATATTCAAAATGAAGGTTTACCAATGGGAAGCCCTATATCACCTATTTTAGCAAACATTTTTATGGACAATTTAGAAAGAAAGATCTTTGAAAGTAATATTTCGAAAAATATTTTATTTTGGTATAGATATGTGGATGACATATTAGCTTGTTTTATGGGTAGTGAGCGACAATTAGATGTGTTTTTCAACCACATCAATAATTTAGACCCGAAAATTAAATTTACATTAGAAATTGAAGAAAATAGCTCAATCAATTTTCTTGATTTAAAAATTCAAAGAGTTAATGATGTACTTGATTATTCAATTTACCGAAAACCAACACAGACTGATGTGACAATTCCATTCAATTCTAACCACCCTGTCTCACACAGACTAGCAGCATATAATTCAATGATACATAGAGCTTTTTCAGTTCCTATGAACAAATGTAATTTTGATAGAGAGATTAATACAATTAGACAAATAGCAACATCTAACGGTTATCCATTAGATATGATAAATAAACTAATTAGTAAAAAAGAGAAAAAAGTGGCATTACAACTAATATATCCTAAACAAGCTGATGAAATTAAAACTTATAAAACCATCACATATGCAGGAAATATTTCTAATAATATTTCAAAGATAATATCTTCAGCAACGAATGCAACAATTTCTTTTAAAACAGAAAGTAACGTTAGTACAAAATTGTTAAATGTAAAAACAAAAATACCACTATTAAAGAAGTCAGGTATATATAAACTCAAATGTCCAGAATGTAATGCTGTCTATTTGGGTCAGACCCTTAGGAATTTTGAAATACGATACAGTGAGCACTTACGAGCTTACAGATTAAAACAACCAGATAAATCTCACTACGCAAAACATCTACTTGACACCAATCATTCATTGACACCAATCATTCATTGACACCTAACACAGAACTAGAAGTGCTGCATATTTGTGAAAAGAAACAAGAACTGCATTTCCTTGAAGAACTGGAAATTAGAAGACATTTAAGAAACCCACAATATGAAGTTGTCAATGAACAGTTAAATCTAGGGAATTCTCCACTAATAAACTGTCTTCTTAAGTGATAATTGTAAAGATCAGCAGATATAGTTTTCCTGGTTTTCTATATCACTGCACAGTTATACTGATCTTAATTGGAAAAATGATATCCAGGATATCACCATAGGGGTAATAATATCTAAGCTTCAATATTGGTAATATCACATCTTCTTCTTTTTTCTATAAACATATATTAAGCCAATCACAAGTTAGGTTACTTCTTGGTCTAGCCAAAAATATAACTACTAAACATCAGGTAGGCATAAAATGAAATGTAACTTCTGTCATTCTGACGATGATATTGATTTATCGAAACAATTGTCAATTTTTAGAATTTTCAATAACTTGTATTATATTGTGGAATTAACTAGAGACCTTGAGTTTCATTTAAAAACACTAATATGAGCATATTCCACGAAGTAAGGGTCGAGACAGTCAATTTCATATATATATATATATATATATATATATATATATATATATATATATCCTTTCTCGAATATTCTATAGACCACGAAATGGGAAATTTTTTAAATATTCTTAGAATATTCTATAAATATTTCCCAGTAATATTCCAGAATATTCTGAGGATATCTGCTGAACATCCCAATAAGCATATTCTACACATATCCAAGTAATATTAGGAATATTATAGGGATATCTGTGGAACGTATATCGCAGAATTTCAAATATTTGTAGAATATCCCAATATGGATGATACCTCTTGAGCGGGTGACACTGTATCATAGTACTCCTCCCTTTTCATATTTAGTTTCAAAGATGATTTAATGAAATTTGGAAGATCCTGTATACTTAATGAACGACAATAATGTACATATCAATTCTTTTCCAACTTCTTGTTCCGCCAGGAATGATAGCAACTTTCGTTCAATATCGCCAATTATTTTATCCATAATCTCCATTCGTGTGAGAGAGAATAGATTTACCCGCCAGAGAAAGTTTCTCTCTCGCACTTATTCAGTAAGCAAACGGTATGTCCCAAATTTAAATAAATATTCTTTGAAACTAAAGGAGAAAAGGAGGAGTACAATGATCCAGTGCTCCCTGGTATATATCTTACAAATATCTAAGGAATCTATCAAAATGTCGAATTGTATATATAGGAAAAAATATTTTTAATTGAAAAAATTAAAGCACGGGAAACATTGAGTTCAATTTAATTTATTTATACATAAATATAAGATGTACCTCATAACATAACTGAAACTAATATAATTTCCAAATCCGAGATTCCAAAATTCACTGACTTCCTCCATACTCAACTAACTTTTTGAAACCGATTTCTGCCGTTCCTTACATTTTGCTAAGAAAATTCCTGTTTTCAATTCTACTTCTTTGTTTGTTATGTTCATGTCCAACTTTTGGACGGCATCTGAAACAATAGAATAATTATGTTTTTTGTTAATAAGCAATTTCTATTCTACTGTGATTTTTATGTATGTACGTATAACAATCAAAATATAATTCCAAAAACTGAAACTTAAAAGATGAAGTTGAACATCAAATAAGTAATTCAAAAAATAAGTCTTGTAGGAGACAAGTAAAAAGCAAAATATTCCAAACAAAATAGTGATTAGAAGTTATTTGTTTCTTGTACATGATATATTAAATTAATTTACATGTACATTCCAAAATAAAACAACATGATTATACCTACTACTGCTTCAAACAGCTTTGTTTTTCCAAAGCATTTTTCCCTTTCTATCCATGCATACTGTTGCCCTCCATTTTTTGCAAGAATCTTTTAATATATTGTTGCAAATAAGAACCTTCCAATCTTGCCAGAGGTACAACCTAAAATTGTATTAATTTGAAAGTTAATCTCAAAAGTTTTAAAAATTGAACAATTACAGTTTATAAGCAAAGTTATAACAAACGAACAAAAATATAAGACCGCTTTCATCTATGTGAACAGTATACATATGCCTGAATTTTGACACTTGTACAATTGACCAGCAATAACTTTTATTTACCAAATGTCAGAACTAATTTAACTTTTAATTATCAGATCACCAGTTGTGTAGAGCTTTCTAGCCAATCCCAATTATTAAAAGGAATAGAGGTAACTATAGGCAATTTGATTAAGGAACTCATAGCATACATTTCGGTAACATAATTACGTGAAACTACCTGAGAAAATAACATTTTGTTGTACCTTTAGCAACGAGGTGAATTTCTACTCTACTTACAATTGAAAACATTTATCCATTAATTTTGTTGCAAAAATTTATGAAATCAACAATTATTTCAATATTTTCATGCACTGAAATATAAAAAGTAACGCATAAATACTCCAATATTTCGAGGCAGTTTCATTTTGATTTGGATATAATATTGAATGCTCAACTTACAAAATATTCATAGGATTCTTCAGCAAAGCTGACTCAACTTCTTCAAACTTTGCCTCATCATTTATTGGAAGTTTTGGCAGCAAATCGATCATTTTCTCAAAATGCATTAATAAATCAACAAGCATTGAAAAAAATACAATGAAACGTACCTGTTTTGATGCGTGAGGTCGTATGTATTAGTTCCACCCGTAGCATAGAATACACCGTAGAAACATATTTAAACCACTTAACAGTGGCAAAAAATTGACTAATTAATTAACGATCAAAAATAACTAATCATACTATTACTATTACAATAACAATAACCTATATAAGATGGTCGAACCGCCATTTTTCACTGGTCGTTACCGTCAACTGTCAACTGCAATTACTGACGCATGCCCATGGAACAGAAAGAGCGTTTGAACAAAAATCGATAATCATAGAATATTCTTAGAACTATTTGATTCGAATATTCTAAAAAGAATAATCTGAGGATATTCCAACTGGACTTACATTGAATATTCAATTTAGGTGTACCCACATATATTCTAGATATCCCCAGAATTACCCTATAATATTTGGATATATATCTTCCAATCGAAGACTGTCAGAACATCCCATGGATATCTGGTGCTTTCTGGGTATATATATATATATATATATATATATATATATATATATATATATATATACATATATATATATATATAAATATATATACATATATATATATATATATATATATATATATATAAATATATATACATATATATATATATATATATAAATATATATATATATATATATATATATATATACATATATGGATACATATTTTATCCAACATTAATTTGTGTTTCACCATGTGAATCTATTTCATTTTTCAAGTAAAAAAAAGGTCTGTCCATTTTTGTTGGATAACAGCTAATTGATGAATAGTTTCGGGCTACAAGTTAAATAAAAAATCACTTTTTAATTCACCGCAACCCAACAAATATTAACAAAGCGTAAATATTTTTTATTTTGTGCAATCAAAATTTGAAGTAGAATAGAGTTCCTGCTCGACTTAGCTTTGGGCGGCGAACAGAAAAATCGAAATTTCTTCTTCTCTTAGTTTTTTATATCGAAATTATGTGTAATCGTTCACAGTATCCGATTCTGTTACCTTAGACTCGAGTACTTTTCGATTCTTTGTACCCCTTCACTAGTAGAAACTAACGACCAGTGCTAATTGTTTGTGTACAACTACCTCAAGGCAAGTGTATAGAAAGACAATAATAGTCACCTACTGGATATTCGCTGTTACTAAGTTTAGCGGACACTGGATTCCACTAAAACTGATCTACTGACTTTATTGATACCTTTCATTCTTGCTTCTGAATAAAAAGCATTCATTCTGGCTTGAAATCCCTCCATACAGAATATTAAGTGCAATTACTAGTTGAAATAGTTTTCCTTTCACCTCGGCCAAAACACTTTACTTTTTCTTCTCGTTGGTGTAGAACTAATCTAACATTACTTTTGTAAATGGAACTAACTCTAGATAATTCCACAAAATATTGGAAAAATGGTAAACATTCTATAAAATTTGACAATTGTTCCGATATTGATATCGTCGTCATAATGACAAAAGTTACGTTCTGACGATGATAGCTATGTCGAAAGAATTGTCAAAATTTTTAAAATATTCACCATTTTTTCAATATATTGTGGAATTACCCAGAAACAGTTAGTTTCATTTAAAAAAGTAATATGAATAGATTCCACAAAGAAATGGTCGAAACAGTAAATATCATCTAATTTGTTCCATAGATGTTCCTCATCTAGTATTAATGTGATAAGATTATTTGGATACTACTCTATCGATTGTTGCTTTTTCTGTATACGTTTCATGATAGTACACTATTAGTGCAGGTCTAGAGCAACTGTGCTACTCAAGAATGGAAATGACGTCGTAACATCTACCGTTAGGACAGCTTAACCAACTTTCACAAGACCAGATCACCTATTCTGTATTACTGTTTTTAAATGGAACGTACGGTTTCTAAACAATTCCGCAATATATTGAATAAAGAGTTAAAAATTCTAAGAAATTTGACAATTGTTTCGATATTAAATATTATCATCAAGAAAAATTGTCAAATTTCTTAGAATTTTCAACTTTTTATTCAATATATTGAGGAGTTATTTAGGAATAGTAAGTTTCATTTAAAAACAGTAATATGAGTAGATTCCACGAAGTAAGGGTCGATACAGTTAATCTCACCTACTCGGTAGGTGAACTCCAACACAACTATTGTAAAGCAAAATTTTTTCTTGATGTTTCAACATCATAACCTAACCATTTATTGACATGAAATATAGTCAGGTATTTGTGAAAAAATTGATATTTTCATAGATATAAGAAGTATCTGATTGAATTTTGAAAATAATTATCATAATAAATAAATGTTGGTTCTAAACAAATCATTTATGGCTCTATATTTCCAGTAAAATTCCTGGTAACGACTCCGTTGAATTATCGGTAGTCTATCCTGTATAATTCTAATTGAAAAATATGTTCTTAGGTCGCAGATGCAGGTGGTTCAATATTCGTTCACGCGTTTGGCGCTTACTTCGGCTTGGCAGTTAGTTACGTGCTGAACAGGAAAAAGGAAAATAAGGAAGGAAACTCGGAAACAGCCGTATCCTTACAAGAAGCGAACTACACATCCGACTTGTTCGCTATGATAGGTAACGTATACTTTTTCTGTTTACAGTTGATGTTTCGATTTGATCGGATCGAATTAGTGAATACGTGCTTTTCCCATTTTTCAGACCATGTTACTACTACTTTTTCGCGCGCAATGTATTATTTATTGCATTTTATTATTTTTTTTCGGTTTATTGAAATTTTGTTTAATATTGCATTAATAACTATTAATTGATTACATCAATAACCAGAAGGTATACGTCCGCTGGAAGAAAAAATGTTGTTTTTAGCATATGCGTGAAGCGGCAGGAAAATGTATGATTGTTAATAATATAAGTTGCGGCGGCAACATGTCTAATTTGAACGATTGCTGTCATAAAATCACTGGCCACGAAGTTCAGGCATCCCGTATCTCCAAAATAACAAAATATAATTAGTTGAGACTTTGTGAGTCAATGAAAAATGAGACGAGCCATACAACCACGATAAACATCTTCAACTTAATGACGTAATTTTTAATCACATTCATCAAATTTCAAATTTCACATGACACTTCCTGTGTATTTTGAAAACTATTGGGAAAGCGATTAGTGATAAAATCTGCTGTAGTCTCTCGGGAAATGTGGTGCAAAGAAAATCATTCATGGAACATATTGGTGCATTACGAGTGCATTACCACCATATATGTTTTTATTGAAAATTTCGATGGGGGGGGTTAACTTCACTGAGGTAAAAACAAATTAGTGAGAAAAGAGAAGTTATTAGTCAACTAAATCTAATCAAAATTTATCATTTCTGCTAACAAAATTTAACATCCTGTAAAAATAAATATAAACGTCAAAATAGGACTTGAAAGAAAAAATTTTGGATTTAAAAAATGCAAGTGAAGGGATAAAAGGTATTTAGTAGAAATCTAAATAGAACTGTTTATCAATAAGTTAGTAATAATTATATTTAATATGAAACATAGTAAATAAGAAAAATATTAAAAAAATTGTGACTGGTGGAAACTGTAGCAGGAAAAATTTGAAAAGAATCCAAGGGAACGAATATATTTTTTTGACATTGATTGATGAATTGAAAAAGAGACAGTTTCTTTGTGAGAAAGATAATGAAAGTGTCTTTCTTTCAGAGCATGCGGATTTTGGTCTTCCCAATAATGGCTGTTTAGCTAATTAAATACCCTTCGTTTGGTAAAAGTTGCTTCATCGGTGAACACAATATTCCTAATAAAATTTCGATTATCATAATGCTTGTTGAGAATACGTTGGTAGAATTGTAACTTTCGTGGGAGATCCCTTAGATAGCAAATTTTGAACAGGAGTGAAGTGATTGGGTTGGAAGTTTTCTTATTTTAGAATCCTAATAATAGACGACTGACTTTCTTGTTGCTACAGACAAATGACGTGAATATTTTATAGGATTTACAGCTATTTGAACAAAAATTTTAACTTCTTGATTAGGTGTGATTGGTTTTGGACGACCACTTTGATTTTTATTGCGGATGAAAATATGGTGATTAAACAAGAGTACTAATATAACGTAGAAATGACGTTTATGTCATATTTTTTATTGAAAATTACTAAAAAGTTTCGACATAAAAAGTTACCAGTCGATTTTCTCATCAGGAATCATTCACGTGGCGTCCCCTGTAACAAAATGTAGAATAATACATGAAATAGTATTCCCCGTATAGAATTACGCGACTGTGCCGTTGTTGAAAACAATTGATAAATTATACAGTGAAATTATTAGCGAATAATGAAAAAAAGATTCAACTTTAACGCCCTGTATATTCTTCCATGAAAATATTTCATTAAGGCATATCTGATTCTATCGCCATATTTTCGTCCAAACAATCCGCCCTTAGCCAATGTCCCAATAGTTATTTTTTAATTCATTCATTCGTTTGGGTTGTGCTCAACAGCCCGGGCACTTGACCTAAGTGATTGTACTGTTCCCAATATTGTCTGATTCCATTCCAAAAGTTTCGTGTTCTAGATATAAGCCACTAGCTTATTTGGAGGGATTTCGAGTAGTTCTGATGGTTGTATTATTTCCTTTCTAGAATGCTTCTCTCTGAGTCCTTGTAGGTTCTTACATTATATGATTAGCTGTTTCATCCCTTAGTTCGCATTTCCTACAAATAGGTTCACTCACTTTTCCCATTTTGTATAAATGTTTCAGTAGGGTACCTACAGTGTCCACGTGTCCAAATCGGTAACTGTCCTCAAATTTGTCTCTTGCTCAGTTTCAATAAACTGATTGAGAGTTCTTTGTTTACCTTTTCCAATAAGATTGTGTGAGCAGGTCAATCTCCATTTGATTTGATGTTCCTTGTGTAGCCAGTTCCTTATTTCCCCTCTTATGTAATCCTTTGTGATTCCACAGAACCGCTCCATACCCTTCATGTCCCGCCACCCACACTAGAGTCACCTTGTTGTCTCTTTCCAGCTTTGTCCGGTTTAACCTCGCTTGATGTTTTTATCAATGCAGGCTATAGGAGAAATTGTTTCTGCCTGAAATACAGACGTATATCTACCAAGGCTGAAGAATATTTTCTTCATAGGTCCATTTATAGCAGCCCCAGTGCTGTGGTTCGTTTTAGATCCATCAGTGAACCAGATTGTGTCTCCAGGATTTCTCGAGTGCATCCCCTGTTGACTAAAGGGAATAATGATATTCACTCGCTTATTGAATATATTCTCTCGTATCATACTATATAGACCCATTTGAAAGTTCGGTTCATCTAGTATTATCCCAGTTATATCGGTATGTTCTCCACGAACATTGTTCGGGGTCCACATGCCTCCCGATTTTTGTCTGAGGATCGCCATCATTGCCTCTGCCATAACAAAAAGTTCCAGAGGAGGAAGGTCTATAAGGGCTTCCATTTATGATGTGCTGTTCATTGCCCCGGTACTACCAAGGAGATGTTGTCTTTGAATGTAGTTAATTTATTCTCTACTGAGGACACTTTTGTTCTTATCCACCAGACTATCGTTCCATAGGTGATCGTTGGCCTAATCACTGTTGTCTATAAGCCAGGTCGAATTTCCCATGTTTTGCTCATAACTCTTCTGCGTTGCCAGAACAGCCTGGTTGCCCTGGTAGTAATTTTCTCCAGGTTTGCCCTCCAATTCAATTTAAAATAGAGTGTCACTTACAGATATTTCACCTCCTTAGATATTTCTAGTTTTTCTGCGAATAGTTGTACTCTGCCCTGCGGAAGAGCTCTTCTATTCGTAAAAGCAACTAGTTTGGTTTTCTTTGGGTTTACTGTAAGGTTTTCATTAAGACACCAGTCTTCCACAATTCGTAGTACTTCTTACAAGGCATTCGCGACTGTCTCACTAGGTCGTCCGCGTCCATATGCCTTGATCATTTAGCCTGCAGATCAAGTCATCCACAATTAAATTCCACAATAGTACTAAAACTACTACACCTTGAGGACATCCTTTAGTTGTCCCGACGGTGTACGTTGTATCATGCATATGTGCCCATAATTCTTCTATGCTCCAGCAGGGATCTTATCCATCTGCATGTGGTATTGTTTATTCCTCTTCTTTTGAGGGATTCCTTCATTGATGACATCGATGTCCTATCAAAAGCAACTGCTATGTGTAAATATGCTGCGAGGGCTATTTCTTTTTGATTCACACTCCATTCGAGACTCGAAACCAAATTACGCAGGGGAGCTTTTCCTGATTTCCCTGCCTAATAGGCCCATTGTAGTTTGTGTAGAGGGATGCTCTTAATTACTCCTTCTTGCAGATGCATTTGTATATCTTTTTCCATGGTTTTTACCATGAACTATGTCAGACTGCATGGTCCGTAGGATTTGGCGTGGGTGTATATTTCCTTCCATCGGTTGGGAGTAAACTCCAATTTTGACTCTGTCCATGCAATTGGTATATAACCTAAAGCATGGCTACTGCGTAATATTACAACTAAAGAGCCCATGATTATGTGAATTCCCTCTTGCAAAAGCTTGGGAAATATGCCATCTGGTCCTGAAGTTTTGTGAGGGTCGAATGAATTTACAGCACATCTGATGATGTTAGTTTCCAGTTTTTCTTGGTAGCACTTATTTTGGCCAACGGCACGTTATCGTAATTTGAATCTATCTTTGCCAAGCCTGGAAAGTGCACATTATTGAGGTGCTCTAAAGTCTCCCCCTCAGTATTTTTCAACTCTCCGCTCGGCGACTGGATAGAGTCTACTTTATTAGAAGTGTTCCTTTTGAGAATCCGGTCAATTCTAACCCTGTCAGGGACACCTTGTATGTCCTCAAGAATTCGCTCCAGGATCTCTTCTTTGATTCTTTTATGTTTTCATTATACGCTCCCAGTTTAACCTTATGTACTCCCAGTTGCCCGTTATGTTCGGTTTCTTAAAAAGACGTCTTGTTTCTTTCCTTGGTGTTGTCAGCTCATTATTGAACCGGACGACTTGTCAGAATACTGACTCTCCCTTATTGGACAGTTATTGTGATAGGAAGCCACTATGTTCTGTTGCAACCATGCAATTGTTCCTTCTAACTCATCGGCAGTTTTAGGTCTGCATAGGTGTGTGCGGATTTAAGAAAGCAGTTCCTCTTTGTAAGATCCCCTATCGGAACTCATAGCATTCCTGTATGTTCTAATAGCCGATTTTTTTACATCTATTTCGAAGTATCTATTGGCACGGTCAGACAGAGACGCTCATCCTAATGGGATTGTAACTTCAGCGATCATTTTTTTGAGTTGACTCTTTTCGCGCCAATTAGAGAACAGGCTAATTGTAACCTTTCTAGAATTCCCTTAATTTTTTTTGATTATTTTCATTTGTTTTTTGATTAAAAAATTTCGACTATCTTATAAAGGAATATATATATGGATTAGTTGAACTCAGGTTCTTCATTTAAAATCACTCTAACCTTATACAAGGAGAAGAAAATCCTTTTCTAAAAATAAAAATCCTTGTAAACCGAGGTGGGACTTCAAGCTCTTTCGGAAAAATAGCTTAAGACCGCTCTAAAGATACTAAAAATGGATGTACATATTCTATAACCTTTTTTTGTGGTGACAGTCACTAGACATAACCAAATAAGCAATCAGATAGCCACGCATTGAGAGGGGAGAGATCTTCCTCAAAATTACTTTCGTCAGTAATCCTTAAATGAACGTGAATAGGTCTTGAACGACCCTCGGGGCTACAATGCCAATACCTTATCATTTGCCCGACTCGTAGAGTGCAGAGAGTTACACCTATTGATAATTAACCCCTCAATGTTTTCAATGTTGGCGTGTTGCTCACATTCGTAATATCAAGTTCAGTAGTACATAAAGAGTCAAATAGTTTCTTTCCTCGTGTCCTTATCCTTGTCCTTGCTGCCCTAGCTGAAGTGGTGTGCATTAGTATCAGCTCCTACAATACCATCCAGTTTGTATCGTCTGGCGTAGTCCATCAGGTTCACCATGTTAGCCCCCGGTAATGGTTCTTCTAAGTCAATGGGAAGATAAAGAGACGCTATTATTGTCTCTATTACCTCCCCATCGTTTTCAAGTTTAATCTTGGCTGCTTACCATGTTACACACACGAAGTTCCATTAGTACAATTAGTTCCCATGATCAATCTCATTTCTCTAATATTTAGCCCTAGTGTCTTACCTTTGTTTATACAAGGTTCTTGTATCAGAACGATGTCGATGTTATCGGCCACAACCCTTTGATGTAGGATAGCCGTCGCCGCTTTCTGTGCTGCAGGTTGCTTGTAGCACCTTGAATGTCCTGAGGGTCCAGGGTCTTAAAGCTCGTTCGCTGGAATAAGTAGTACGGTCCCCAATAGTTATGACTCACATTGTATAAATCAGAAGCGCTTTTAATAGTATTTTTTTTGTAGAACAAGCTGATATTCTTTATTTTCCTAAATTCTTAGCGAACATTGAGATTCGTCGGACTATGTTTTACTGCATTCCCTCCTGATTTATGCCTAGGAAGATATCTAGACAGGAGGCTCGCCTTCTGCACAGGGCAGGGCAATCGAAGACCACGTGCTTTGCGGTTTCTTCTACTTCTCCACATATCCTGCAAATGGGATTTGTTATTTCAATCCCCATTTTCACTAGGTGTGCGTTGAATATCCAGTGGCCAGTTATGATTCCTACTACTTTTCGCAGTTCTTTCCTACCCAGTCTAAAAGCATTTGCTGCGTAGGAACTCGATGGTCCTTTTAGCATTCTTTTGGACTGAGCATGTCCCGTGATTCTGTTCCAGCGCTTTTGGTGTTCAAGCGACATCTAGTTGGAAACAGTGTTTCGTACGGCGCTGTATGAAACACCGTATGCTGGTTCTGGTCCCATGAGGGTGAGAGGAACTCCTTTCTTGGCACACTTATCAGTTCCCTCATTTCCAGCTACCCCTATATGGCTTGACACCCAAGTAATAATTACTCTATTGTCTTTTGCCAAGGTTTTCAAGGTATTGTGACAGTCCCACACTATCTTCGACGTATAGCTGTGGCTTGCTAAGGCCAAAAGAGCCGTGTTCACATAGATCGTCTTTTTGTTATATTTCCTGTCTATGCATGTTCTGCCGCATTCGATTAATGCAGCTATTTTTGCTTGAAATACGGTCGTCATTTTGCCAAGGCAAACACTTATGCTTTGCCTGGGTCTGACGCCGTAAACGCCTGCTCCTGTACCCGTTAGGGTCTTTCACCCATCGGTGTACCAGGTGATACTCTTCAACATTTGTTAAGGTTCTCCCTGGGCCCATTCGGATCTGCCATTCAAGTTGACACGATATGGTATATCAGTTTCCACTACCTTGGGCATTCTTTCAGGTGGCATTTCGATTATGTCGCACCTCATGTTGTCGTGTATTTTAGTATGTTTCATAACATGGTGCTTGCACCAGTTGCCATTGCACTGCGTTCTGTATGCAGCCATTTTAGCCTCCCCCTGTATATAGAGATCTAATGGTGGGATGTTTAGCAGTATTTCCAATGCTGAGGTTGAGGTGCCCTGCATGGCGCCTGTAATGCTCAGACACGCAGCTCGCTGCACCTTAGAAAGCTTTTTGGCGGCTGTGCTTTGCTGAACTTTAGGCCACCATGTAATCGCACCATACACTATCATTGGTCTGATTACTTTGGTGTACAACCAGTTTACCATTGTCGTAGTTAGTCCCCAGGTGCACCCAATTGCTCGTCTCATCGTCATAAGCGTAATCTGAGAACGGCTTGTGATGCTCGCTAGATGGCTGTTCCAGGTTAGCTTGTCATCTAACCGGATTCCTAGATATTTTGCCTCCCTGGCAACCTTTATCTGATTGCCGAAGAGTTTTGGCAATTCGCTGTTTTGTAAATGGTACCATGATGGTTTTCGAGGGATTGACAGATAATCCCTCCGCATCACACCATCTCTCCACTACGGACATTGCCCTCTGCATTAGTTCCAGGCAGATGCCCACGTGTTTTTCCCGTGTCGTCAGCATATCCTTGAGCATACCACCCCTGCTCGTTTAGTGAGACAAGAAGGTCGTGGACTACCAGATTCCACAGCTTTGGTGACAGAACGCCTCTCTGTGGGCATCATCTTTCTGTCTTCACCTCTTTTGTGACACCACACAGGAATGCTTGTGCTCCCCTGCTGCTTAGCATGTTCTCTATACATAGGGTGATTGTCCTGTCTGTCCCTCTGGATTCCAGCTTTGACAATATTGAGCGAGTGCTCGTATTGTCAAATGCTCCTTCGATATCCAGGAACACAGCCAGTGCAACTTCTTTGGAAGTAATGGCTTGCTCTAACTTGCTCACCAAGGTATGCAAGGCTGTTTCGCAAGATTTGCCACTTTGGTAGGCATGTTGATTGGGGTGCAGCGGCTTGTCGCCCAGCACCGTAACCCTCAAATGCATATCTATCATCTTCTCTAGTGCCTTAAGAAGAAATGGCAAGAGACTTATCATACGATGAGCCTTTGCAGTATCGTAAGAGGGTCTTCCAGGTTCTGGTATGAATACCACCTTGGAGATTTCGCACACCGTAGGTATAACTCCCGTGGCTAGGCTTAGTCTGAACAGATTCACAAGTCTTTGAGTTATTATGTCGGCGCTTTTTTGGAGTAGTACAGGGTAAATTCCGTCCATTCCAGGCGCCTTGAAGGGATTGAAAGATTGAATAGTCCATGTCACAGACCCATGTGTGACTATGGACTTTGCACAAGTCCAGCTATCACGAGTTGCCAGACCGCTTGACATCTTGGGTTGGGGGATGTTTATCGACCTCCCGGTCTAGATCCGCTGTGTTCAGCTGCAACAGGGCCACCACGTGAAGGGTGTTATCTATTATCACACACTCCCAATCATCTTGGGAGTACCCAGCGGTCCTGGGACAGCTTAAGGAGGTGCAATGTCCTAGGACTCTCCGTGCAAAACCTATCCCTTGGGCTCTGCCTCCCTCTCCCTTTCAACTTTACGTCGATTGCGAGAGGGAACAGACCCCTCGACCCCTAAACTTGATTAACCTTCCAAGCCGGGCCTCTGTCGCTCCCCAAATTTATCACAACAATTCAATTGAATGTTATTGCAAATAATATGGTTATAGAGATTTTAAAAGTTTACCTGATGTTTTCATAAAGTCTTATGATCGGAACGAAAATAAAAAAAAATATAGCTACTAATATTATATTCCCCCGGAGTAAAATTCTGAATTGTCATGTAGACTGTTAACGTATATTTTTATTATCGAGAACGATGTACATAAAATGTCTGTGCAATCAAACTTTTTATGCATGCCATGTATTCGAAATTATCTCAATTGTACAAAAATGTGAACGTAAAGTTCGCACCATCAATGAAATATTTATTTGCAGATCCATTTGCAGATTCTATTACACATTTGAAATCGTTTTACAAACAGATCGAATAAACCGATACTTCAATTTATTCCGATTTCATCTTCGACATGGTTCCGATCATTATACACGAAATGCTTCTGAAAAATAACTTCTTTGAAATTCTCATCTACTGGAATCTTTCCGTGTCGTTTTTGAATGAAGATTACAAACGACTACTGTCGTTAGGTTTTGATGTAACGGAAATTGAAAATATTTGAAGAATTGTGTGGTTGTTGGTGGATGTGATAGGCGTGACTTTTCTTAACATATATTTTTGAATTGTGATAGTCGGTAAAAATTGTTCACAGTAGAGTAGTTGCACATGTTAGTTGTTGAATTCTCATGTTGGAAGGTGTCGTATGGGGGTGTTTCGTATATATCAACAAAACCTTAGAAAAATATAACTTTTCTCTGATTTGCGATATATTAACAACAAACCTCAAAAACATTCGGAACAAATTAATTCGCTGTTTTGATACTTCTTTGGTTTTGAACCAAGATTGACACATATTTGTTTATAATATACACATTAGATACTTAATCTTTGAAAACAATTTGACATTATGAACACAATATATAGTTTACATGAAATTAAGTGATTCAAGTAATTTTTATAAGGTAATAACTATAATCAAGGTTTGGTCATGAAGTTTTTTTTGGCCCAGAAATGTTTTCAGGAGAATAAGAATATAAAATATCCATTTTAATCGCAGAATGAACCATTATTTCGGTTAGGAAGTGAATCAAATCATATATTCTGTAGATACTATATAGTGTGTGGCCGTGTTAACCAGAGTGTGGTGTATTTAGGCTCTCCAAAAAGTCAATTATCTTTGAAACTACGTAACAAAAAATTTCTATTTAGTGCAAGTGTGGAACATCGAAGAATTTGAGTAATCTAAAAAACTGTATGTACCATTACTTTATTTTGATTTATTACTATAAAGGACGTGAATTCTTGGATTATACAAATATAAAAACAAGTATGATAAAAATACAACTACAAACTGCTTTTATACAATAAGAATTTACTATATCTAAAGGTGTCCATGCCCTAATATATTTAAACAAAATAAATAAAACTTATCATGAATTGACCAAAATTCAAGAAATTTCTAGATTAAACGTCAAAGAAATACTGGAAGAGATTCAAATGAATAGAAAGGAGTTTAATACCGACTAAGATACAAGTGAAGCAATGATTTAAACAAAATTGAACCACATGAGAACACAGTACAGCAATTTGAAAAGTGGAATAAAATACTGTAATGTTTTTCTTATTTATTTAAACGTTTTTATACGAAGGGTGGGATAAATCTATACACACACGTTATGTCTACTAACTTAATTTATTTATTCACTACACTATTCACCAATTTATATCATATACACAGTATTTTCACTTACATTAATTTATATAAACATTTCACTACTTAGACTATTTACTTGTTCGCTGTTTATATCACTTTATCAACTGCCTTTTCCCGCTGGTCGGTCCTTTGTATATAAGTGGCCTTATTTTCTAGATAATTCTAGATTGTGGCTTACGCAAAAACAATCGGCTCTCTGGAATATTATTTTCTTTTCGGGATATTTCTCAAATGCCGGCTCAATCCTTAAGAGATCTTCGGAGAACATGTCTATAAAAACGGTCACAAAAATCCAAATAGATCTTCTCAGAATTCGGTGTGCTCGCCGTTGTTTTAACACTGTTAACATAAGGTTACAGGACCGTACTTTGTATCTACTTTGGTGTGCGAGTTCATAACATTACCCCCTCCTTAAATGGAAGTTCCTCCTGGAACTTTTGTGTAGCCGAAACTGGATGGTTGAATCGGCAACTGGCCCCCTTTCTACACTGTCTGATCTTATGGAAAAAACAGAGCACCGTCTTCATCGGATACTGATAACGGGGGTTGTAGCTCCAAATTAATATCTGGACACCGGTATCTTGGAAGATCACCTCTACCATGTACCTGATGACTCGCCAATCAAACTAGTTACTCGCTATCTTAGGCATAGCCAGTGTCTTCACTCTGGATTCCAACACATGGTCTAGGAGGTTTCGAAGTGCTTCCCACACATCGCGGTAGGTAGATATATCTTGAAACTTAGTTACCACGTAGAAGACGTACCGCGAATTGTGTTTCAGTCTCAATGTCTTGCCAGGGGCTGGAATCTGGATTCGCCCAGATGACCTCAGGATGGACTGTCGTGTAACTTCTTTACTACCTCAGCTGCTCTTGTTCTCGGGATAATTAGCTGTCTCCTCATCTCGGAACCATCATCGTTTTTAAGGACTCTTTTCAACAGCCCTTCTTACAGGACAAGGGAGTCCCACTGAACCCAATACGCCTTGTGTGTCGGTGAAAATCTTGACACTTCTTGCCATGTAGGTCGCCGATTTTCTTCTTTCCATTGCCGGATCATCTTCTGGCGAGGATCGTTCTCCTGACAATTCCTCGTTGACTACAGAGAGTCTTGAAACTGCAGCTTCCCTAGACTCCGCCTTGTTGCAGTGGGAGCAGTCTGTAGGGCATGGCCGTCTCATGAAGTCGTTCAATATATCTAGCGATCTGGCCCTCGGGATTCTTGAACTGCATCAACCACTTAAGTGCTGCATTATCAGTCCGGATTAAGAACTTCCTACCATAGAGACACTGGTAAGAGTGTTCCACGGACTTCACTACCGCTAAAAGTTCTCTTCTTGTGACGCAGTAGTTTCGTGCTGGACTTCGAGGACTTTACTCAAATATCCCAGCATCATTTCTTGCCTTCCTTGGATCTGTGAGAGCACTCCTCCAATTCCTACGTGGCTTGCGTCAGTGTCAAGAATAAAGTCTCCCTCTGGATATGGGTATCCCAATATCGGCGCCGTGGTTAAATGCTTCTTCAAGGTTTCAAAAGCCGTTTGACAATCTTCGTCCCATTGGAAAGCTCTTGCTTCTTCTCTAGGTCGAGTTAGAGTCTTGGCCATATCTCCAAACTTCCTGGTAAATCTTCTATAATATATGCAAAGTTCAAGGAAACTCCTAATTGGATGTTTGTCGGTTCGTCGCGGCCATTGCTGAATTGAACCAATTTTTTGTGGATCCACAGCCACTCCTTCATTGTTTACTATATGTCCTAGATAGTTGACTCGGTTTTGGAATAGCTGACATTTATTCGGGTTTAACATGAGCTGGGCAGCTTGGAGTCGTTTGAATACGTCTTTCAAATTCTTCAGGTCTTCGTCAAGTGTCTTCGCCAGCACTACGATGTCGTTCAAATAGACTAGGCATGTCTCCCAAGACAACCCTCTCAAGACATTTTCCATGAGTCTTTCTAATGTCGCGGGCGCATTACAGAGCCCGAATGGCATGACATGGAATTGTCATAATCCAGACCCGATGGTAAAGGCGGTCTTCTCTTAGTCTTCTGGGTCCATTTCTACTTGCCAATAACCAGACTTCAGGTCCAAGGTGGAAAACAATTTGCTGCCGGCCAAAGATCCTAGCGTACCGTCGATTTGAGGCAGATGATAGCTGTCTTACTTCGTCACGTTGTTTAGCTGGCGAAAGTCACGCAGAATCTCGTAGCTCCATCTTTTTTCTTGACAAGCACCACTAGAGACACCCATGGACTAGTAGATGTTTCTATTACCTTCTTTTTTTCCGTTTCTATAACTATTCTTACAGCTTCCTCTCTCTTCGCTCGTGGTAGTCTTCGAGCTGATTGCCTAATTGGCTAAGCATCACCATTATCGATTTTGTGTTTGACGGCTGATGTTCTACCAGTCTTTCCTCCTTTTGGTACGAATAGGTCTCGACACTTCAAGAGAAATTCTCTCATTCTCTTATTTTCAGCTCGATTCAAGAATGTACCAGCTACTGATAACATTTATTCGAATCTGGCATTAGAATTGTCACTGGTCGTTGTTTGGCAAACTATAGACGTCACTGGTACGGAGGATTCAATCTTGGTTTCCTTCTTGATGGTAATTGGGTAATTATTCATGTTTATCACACGTACAGGGATCTCCTTCGGCGACGTAACCAATCCTTTTCCAATGGGTACTCCTTACCAACCTCTTCGTCGTGGTTCCTTAGCTCCATCATAACCGGTGTACTTTCCTCCATGATTCCCTGTGGCCGCGCTACTATCATAGTTTCGCTTCGTGCAGGTAGAACGGTATCTTCCTGTACAGCTGTCAACATCGTGCTGCCTTCATATGGATGAAGGAATACCTCCTCGGAACCCACTTTAATTGTTCTGTTTCTAAAGTCCAATTGGAAACCATGTAGATTCATTACGCCCATTCCCATAATCACGTCTTCTTTAATGTCAGCTACGACTACCATATGCGTGATTTTTTCTGCGCCAATTCCCAATTGGATTTGTGTGTCCCCGTGAACGTTGACACTCTCACCGGTGGTGGTCCGCAGTTGCAGTCTCGTTGGTAAAATCTTCTTCTTGGAGTTTATTACCTCAGATCGTATAATGGTTCTAGTTTCTCCAAAGTCTACCAGCAGAGTAGATCTCTTGCCATTCACTTCGCCATCTACATACACACTATAGCAGCGACATCTGAGAGAAGCTATCAGTATGAGAGTGTCTTTGGAACGATCATGGGTCGGTGCTGCCCCCTCGTAGCCGACCCGTTCCTGTGACTGGGGTTCTTGGTTTGTAGGGGTTCTGGGGCGCTTACACGAACTGCGTACATGCCCTAGCTCGCCACAAGTCCAGCATCGGAACTTTCTCGGCTTTTTGTCCATCATACGTTGTATCAATTTGACGATCTGGTCAAATCTATCATAGTCGCCTTCCTCTCGGATGGTCCTAACTTTGTTATAACCCAAAGCCTTCGTTCCTGCTTCATATTCAAGTGTAGCTGTCAATGCGTCAACTAATGTTTTGGGATGGGCTAAACGAAGCGTCCTCTGCATATCGGGATCACGTAAGCCATCAATAAAGGCCTGGATGTCTAGACATTCCATCATATTCTCTGGTGCTAATGGATAAGCGAATCGAACATAATAATCTTTATTCAATAGATACAAATACAAGGAGTATCTTACAACAAACTAAAATGAATAAAGCTAATGAGCGATAAGTGCTGTTCCACTTGTTTCGCATAAATATAAAAATGTTTATAAGAATTATTACATACATTACACAAATATATACTTATATGTAGTTCCTAAAAATAGAGACGATAATATAACATACTAATAAACAATAAACATTGGAGATAAAAATAAATACACGATATATAGAATAACAATTAGTTTCTCCTCATTTATGCAAGAAGCGCACTGTAACATATTAGGATCATGATCTGTTCAGCTTGCGTAAGTATCGAAATGGCGATGAATTAATTGTCATTGATTGTCAAGAATGAATTTTTTCAATGCATTTTTGAATTGCGGTGGATACATACTTTTTTTCGTTCGTTCAGGTAAGTTATTATAAAATTTTGGTGCCAAGAAATTGAAGGAACGTTGTGTTACTGTTTTCATCATGTAGGGAACTGGGTGTTGATTTTGATTTCGTATATTGTATGGATGATTATCTACTAATGCTGTTTGTTTAGTGATATTTTATGAGTGTGTGAAAGAAGTATAGTTGTCTGGTGTCCATAATTTTTGTTTCTAGGTACAGTTGATCAGAGTTGTACTGTCGATTTTAAGAACAAATGAGTTTGAGAAAACGTTTCTGACATATTTCTAAAAGGTGTATGTAGGTTTTCGCTGCAGCTCCCCATCCTAGTATTCCATAGCGGATATGGATTTCCACTAGTGCGTAGTATAGTATTTTTAGGAAGTGGCTTGGTAATATATTTTTAAGGTATCTGAATTTGTATAAAAAAATTTGTAGTTTTTTGATGATATATTTCATGTGAAAGTCCCACCTTAAATGTGAATCAATGATGACTCCCAGATATTTAATTTTATTAAGCGGTGAAATATGATAGGACTTGCCATTTATATTTACAGTTAAGTTATCGAAAATCGGTAATCCAGTTCTGTTACAGCTAAAAGGGACGTAGTTCGAGTTTTTTTTAAGTTCACTGTGACTAATTTATTATCTAAAAAAGAATTTATTTTACTAAAATCGTTTTGGGATTTTTCTTTCAGTTCTTCGCAAGTGACAGCTGTATAGAGTATTGCCGTATCATCAGCGAAACCAAGAATGAAACCATCTCTTTCAAGAGAATATAATTCATTCACATAAATATTGAGAAGAGTCGGCCCTAATACTGTACCTCCGAATTCAATTTTCCTTGTCTCGCTAATGACTTCACCGAGTTTTACTCGCTAGTATCTATTTTATAAGTAATTTTCGAACAGCTTCAGACTTTGTCCTCTTATACCTATGTTTTCAAGTGATTTCAAAAGCACATTGTGGTGAACCGTGTCGAATGCTTTGGAAAGATCTATAAAAACGCAAAGACACGGATTACTATCATTTAGTGCTGTGGTTATTCTTGATGTCAAGGTTTATATCTTATCCTCGGTAGATTTCTTCACTCTAAAACCAAATTGATTATTAGAAATTATATTACATTTCTTCAGGAAAGAATTTTAACGATTTTTTAATGCCTTTTCGAAAATTTTGGAGATGTGTATTATCAGAGAAATAGGGCGATAATTTGTGATTGTGGTTCGGTCCCCTTTTTTGTATAGCGGGATTATGAGTGACTCTTTAAAGTCTGACGGCCATATTCCTGATTCGAAACATCTGTTGATAAGGTTTTTTAAGGGTTCCAGAATATGGTTTGCAAGTGATTTGAGGGTTTCTGATTTGATGTTGTCTATACCAGCAACTTTTTTAATTTTCAGTTCAGTCGGGCAATATCCACTTCATACTCTTGAAGGGCTTCGTCATGTTTCTGCCTTCGGTCCTTCAGCTGGGATTGGTACAAATGTTCTAGATGTCCGTGGCCATATCGCATGTCCAACCTCTTCTTCAGCTGCTCGAAGTCATCCGTTTCTTCCAGAGGTATCGTCTGGAGTACGTCTAAGGCAACTCCCCTAAGCGCGATAGTTAAGTTCACTGCCTTCCCCCTGTCGGACCAATTATTCACTCTAGCAGCTGCTTCAAACTGTTTCACATAATTGGTCCACGATGTCTTTCCGACGAATGTTGGGGTCTTGACTCATGCAAAACTGCTAATGTCTTCTATCATGGAGTTTATTTCTGGCTTGCAGGGTTTTATATGTTCAATCTTCTTATCTTCAGCTGGCTTGTCTTGTGTTCTTAAATCTGCCACATTTCTCTCTAATTCCTTGATTTTCTCGTCTATCGTTGTCATCTTGTTTTCAATGTCTGATTTTAGAGATGAAATTTTATTCTCGACGTCAGCAGCAATGTCATTTTTTAATGATAATTTGTCTGCAGAAGTGTTATTCTTCGTAGTGGAAAACTTCTCGTCCATATTAGTAGTAATATCGTTCTTCATAGGGGAACTATTCTTGTCCATATTAGTACAAACATCGTTCTTCATAGTGGAAATATAAATCTTTTCGTCCATATTAGTAGGAATATGATTCTCCATAGTAGAAATATCGCTCTTTATAGTTGAAATCTTCTCGTCCATGTTAGTAGAAATTGACGGAACCGGAAGTACCCAACTCGCGATTTTCCAATTCTGCCTTTAGATCAGTCACTTTCAAGTCACTTATTCTCTTGGCCATTTTTACGTAGATATTTTTACTTCTGACACCAATGTAATGTTTTTCTTATTTATTTGAACGTTTTTATACCAAAGGTGGGATAAATTTATGCACACACGTTAAATCTACCAACTTAATGTATTTATTCACTACACTATTCACTAATTTATATTATATACACAGTATTTCCACTTACATTGATTCAGGTAAACACTTC
Source organism: Galeruca laticollis (assembly GCA_963921935.1). NCBI lineage: Eukaryota > Metazoa > Arthropoda > Insecta > Coleoptera > Chrysomelidae > Galeruca > Galeruca laticollis. Next base: position 190,386,603 of record OY998178.1, on the reverse strand, counting down.
ACTACTTAGACTATTTACTTGTTCGCTGTTTATTTATATCACGACTGCCTTCTACCGCTGATAGGTCCTATATATATATAAGTGGCCTGATTTTCTAGATAATTCTAGTTTGCGGCTTACGCAAAAACAATCGCCTCTCAGGAATATTCTTTTCTTTTCGGAATATTTCTCAAACATGTCTATAAAAACAATCACAAAAAATCCCAATAGACCCTTTCAGAATTTGGCGCGCTTGCCATTTTTTTGAATCCTCGTATCAAAAAATTCACTTTGCAAAATTTCATGAAAATCGGAATCACATTTTTTTTGAGGAGCTTCAATCCATAGGAATCAGTATTTTTAAAAAAAAGTTCAATTTTGATGTTTTATAACTCGGTTTGCATTATAGATAGGAAGTTGCTGTATTTTTTATAGTAGGATGGACACTAATATTTCGATTCTCACCAACTTCATATATATATATATATATATATATATATATATATATATATATATATATATGTACATAAAGAAGATGTAGGAATATCGCGTGATATAATAATAACAACAACAAAGAGATTTATGGGTAATTCACGCAAAATAAGGGCTACTGAAATAGAGTGGTAACCGTGGACATGCATGTTTCTGGTTTATTTTGCCACTTCAGCACGGCATTACCAAATAAGGATGTGAAATTTGGGAGCAAAGATGTTAATCGAAACATGGGAAAACACAAAATAACGGATTTCAGCAGGGAAACCAAACGCTCATTTGTGTCTTCAATTGGAAGATCGGGGTTTTCAGGACAACAACCAACATCGACACGGAGGCGCATATAGCCCCCCGCCATGAACCTTCCGACCCATAGTAAATAACAAAGAAGATCTAGGAATATCGCGTGATATGTTAACAACAACAACAAAGAGATTCATGGGTAATTCACGCAAAATAAGGGCTACTGAAATAGAGTGGTAACCGTCGACATGCATGTTTCTGGCTCATTTTGCCTCTTCAGCACGGCATAACCAAATAAGGATGTGAAATTTGGGAGCAAAGATGTTAATCGAAACATGGGAAAACAAAAAATAACGGATTTCAGCAGGGAAACCAAACGCTCATTCGTGTCTTCAATTGGAAGGTATCGGGGGGCTATATGCGCCTCCGTGTCGATGTTCTGAAAACTCGGGATCTTCCAATTGAAGACACAAATGAGCGTTTGGTTTCCCTGCTGAAATCCGTTATTTTGTGTTTCCCATGTTTCGATTAACATCTTTACTCCCAAATTTCACATCCTTATTTGGTTATGCCGTGCTGAAGAGGCAAAATGAGCCAGAAACATGCATGTCCAGGGTTACCACTCTATTTCAGTAGCCCTTATTTTGCGTGAATTGCCCATGAATCTCTTTGTTGTTGTTGTTAACATATCACGCAATATTCCTACATCTTCTTTGTTATTTACTATGGGTCGGAAGGTTCATGGCGGGGGGGCTATATGCGCCTCCATGTCGATGTTGGTTGTTGTCCTGAAAACTCGGGATCTTCCAATTGAAGACACAAATGAGCGTTTGGTTTCCCTGCTGAAATCCGTTATTTTTTGTTTTCCCATGTTTCGATTAACATTTTTGCTCCCAAATTTCACATCCTTATTTGGTTATGCCGTGCTGAAGAGGCAAAATGAGCCAGAAACATGCATGTCCAGGGTTACCACTCTATTTCAGTAGCCCTTATTTTGCGTGAATTACCCATGAATCTCTTTGTTGTTATTGTTAACATATCACGCGATATTCCTACATCTTCTTTGTTATTTACTATGGGTCGGAAGGTTCATGGCGGGGGGGCTATATGCGCCTCCGTGTCAATGTTGGTTGTTGTCTTGAAAGCTCGGGATCTTCCAATTGAAGACACAAATGAGCGTTTGGTTTCCCTGCTGAAATCCGTTATTTTGTGTTTTCCCATGTTTCGATTAACATCTTTGCTCCCAAATTTCACATCCTTATTTGGTTATGCCGTGCTGAAGAGGCTAAATGAGCCAGAAACATGCATGTCCACGGTTACCACTCTATTTCAGTAGCCCTTATTTTGCGTGAATCACCCATGAATCTCTTTGTTGTGGTTGTTAACTTATCACGCGATATTCCTACATCTTCTTTGTTATTTACTATGGGTCGGAAGGTTCATGGCGGGGAGGCTATATGCGCCTCCGTGTCGATGTTGGTTGTTGTCCTGAAAATTCGGGATCTTCTAATTGAAGACACGAATGAGCGTTTGGTTTCCCTGCTGAAATCCGTTATTATGTGTTTTCCCATGTTTCGATTAACATCTTTGCTCCCAAATTTCACATCCTTATTTGGTTATGCGTGCTAAAGAGGCAAAATGAGCCAGAAACATGCTTGTCCACGGTTACCACTCCATTTCAGTAGCCCTTATTTTGCGTGAATTACCCATGAATCTCTTTGTTATATGTATATATATATATATATATATATATATATATATAATGGCTTTGATCTTACTGAGAATTGATTTTATTGTAACACATTGTTTATTCGCAATTTTGATATTATGTGGTTTGAATACTACAAACTTTTCTATAATAACTCATATCCTTCATATCTTTTGAAACATGTTTTATATAATACTTCTGACAATAGAAATGACATTACTGTTGACATAATACGAAACGAAGAAAACAGTGACATTTTAACTACTAATATTACATCTCCAACTTATATTTCATTTCCATATATAAAATCTATCACACCTAAAATTTCTGGAGTATTCAAACCACATAATATCAAAATTGCGAATAAACAATGTGTTACAATAAAATCAATTTTCAGTCAGATCAAAGACAAGACTCCTACTACTAAATTAACTAATATAGTTTATGAGATTCCTTGCAATATCTGTAATAAGAAATACATTGGTCACAGTAAAAGATCGCTAACCAATCGAATCGGCTCTAATAAAAGTGACAGTAGATTATATCCTGATAGATGTGCTTTAGCGGAACACGTGTTTTATGAAGGCCATTCTATGGATTATCAATCTGCCAAAGTCTTAGCAATAGAAAGTAATTATAGAAAACGCCTTTTTTTGGAAACAACATATATTGCAGAACAAAATTATGTAATAAATAAAAAAAACAGATTTAAATAACCTTATGCATATCTTTTAGATTATGAAAAAAGAACAGAGGATTCATAACAATCTTTAATTTTATGATAAAAAAATAAAAATTGTAGTAGTTCAAGATCAAATATTTTTTTAATTGTCATATTGTTTTTTGAGTTTTTCATTGATTTATGTTTAAAAGGATTAATTATAAAAATTTACAACTATTCCAAAATTCGCTATAGATTTTATGTAAGTATTTATTTTATATTAATTATTAATAATTATAACATTGGCCAATTATTCATAGCCCTTGATAATGAATGAAAATCATTCGAAAGCTCGGGAATAAATATCTGAAAGAATTTACTCTGGAGTCTTATTGCTACATCCCCACAAAAATATCCATTACAAATAAGTTGGCAAATATCTTTCTTCAAATTAAATACATATATATATATATATATATATATATATATATATATATATACAGGGTGTCCCGGGACTAATGGGAAAAAAGTCAGGAGCGTATAATCTGAGCCAAAATAATGTTAGTACTTTATATAAACTTTTTCTATGCAGGCCCTCGTTTTCGAGTTATAGGCCTCCAAAGTTTTAATTTTGAATTTGGTTTTTATTTTTATTTTTTCTATTAGTTATTTGATCTTTATAAAATTCACGGCAAAGCTATAATATACGTGTATGTTTATTTTGGAAAGGTAAACAGTTTTACAGTAGTGCCTTGAAGCCAGGGACGGACTACTCGCAATGGTTAGTGATCCAAAAATTTTGCAGGGATGGCACACCCTGTATGAAATTATCGAAATTCACTTCCCCACACATTAAGCTAACGAAAAGGTACTCTTGTTGGAATCCTACAAAATAAGCCGTTTGGCTAATATTTACAGTTTTATTAATGTACTACGTACCAATTTACCTAACTAACTTATTAATACGATGTCCAAGATTTACCTACAGTATTACAAAAAAATAAACGGTTTTAAAGATTAAAACTAACTTTTCCGCATCTGTGGCCCTAAACAATATTCTATTATAAAATTGTTACTTGTATACACTTCGGAGGATGTATCGTGCTAACAAACCGAAATTTTTTCAAAAACAACCAAAAATTTAGTATATCTGGATTTATAGGACCAGCCGTACTCGCTCAAGTCAACTGAAAATCAATAGGGCACATTTGTGAGACACCTTGAACAATATTCAATCATAAAATTGATCAACCGTATATTCTCTGGAGGCTATATCGTGCTAACAAACTGAAAAGTCTCAAAAAATGACAAAAATTTGGTACTTTAAGTACCAAAGCACCCGTTGTACTGGCTTTATTGAGCTGAATATCGATACGGTTCATCTCTGAGACGATCTGAATAATATCCAATCATAAAATTGGTCACTTGGATATACTCCTGAGGCTGTATCATGCTAACAAACTGAAACCTCTCCAAAAATGATAAAAATATCGTACATAGAATACTGTAGCACCTGTTGTATTGGCTCTGGGGATCTCAAAATCAATAGGGTTCATCAGTGAGATGTCCTGAATGATATTCAATCATAAAATTGGTGACTTTTTGAACTCCGGAGGCTGTATTGTGCTAACAAACTGAAATTTCTCAAAAAATTTCAAAAGGCCGTACTTCAAGTACCATAGCACCCGCTGTACTGGCTCTGATGAGCTGAAAATCAATAGTGTTTATTTGTGACATATCCTTAATAATATTCCATCATAAAATTGGTGACTCATTGCACTCCGGAGGCTGTATCGTGGCCGACGACAACGACGACGACATACACACAGGATTTTTTTTCTAAAAACCGTTTTTTCGTGTTGTTGTTGATGGAAAGCGTAAAAATAACTCAAAAATTTTTGTCAAAATTCCAACTTTTTTGGGGTAAACCAATACTTTTCTCGCATATTAGATAGGTTGGGCGGAAAAGTAATGATTTGATGATAGCAGATGATAAAAACATTAAGAACTCATTTAATAGGAATTGAATAGGTACGCAAACAACGTAATCAGTTGCTTTTAATCAAAATTACGAACACAAAATTATTAAACTATTAAGGAAACCTCAAAAAACACAATTTATAAAACATTGGACTAAAACTAATTCCTAAACAACAATAAAAACTAACGTTATTCTAATAAATGTTCAATATGAGCTCCTCCCACTTCCACGCACATTCTAAGTCTACGAAGGTTGTTTCTTTGCACTTGAAAGAGCAGTCCCATATTATTTCTAATAACATAGCAGTGTAACACAATTCTGTCAATTAAATCTTGCCTTGTTTGCACGGGTGTTGCGTATACCTTACTTTTGAGATAACCCCAGAGAAAGAAATCCATAGGATTAACGTCTCCTGATCGCGGTGGCCATTGAAAAGGGCCTCCACGACCAATCCATCTATTAGGAAACCTTGTGTGTAAATGCTGTCGAACATCTAAACTGAAATGAGGAGGAGCCCCATCATGCATGAACCATAAATTCCTACGAGTTTGTAGTGGCACATCATCAAACAGGTTCCATAACTCATTTTGCAAAAACTCCAAATATCTCTGACCGGTCAAAGTACCGTCAATAAAATATGGCCCTATCAAATGATTGCCAACTATTTCTGTCCAAACATTAACCATGAATCTATGCTGGTTCCTAGTTTGGATAATGCCATGTGGATTGACATCATCCCATAAATGCATATTATGAGAATTTATGACTCCATCTCTGGTGAAACCGGATTCGTCCGTAAAGAGAACGTTACTAATGAATGTATTGTCTGCTTGTTGTTGTCGCAGAAACCACTGGCTATACTCAAGTCGTGCAGGATAATCAGCCACTGTCATACTGTGTACTTTTTTCATATGAAAAGGATATAACAGCTGATCTTTTAGGACGCGATGAACGACTGATTTCGAGACGTTATGTTCTCTTGATAATTTTCGTAAACTCGTTGATGGCTCATTATCAACTACATTTAACAAATCTTGTTCAACTGCCACAGTACGTACGCTTCGTACTGAACCTTCTCCACTTTTTTTGGCAAAAAAATTCCTAAAATTTAAAATTTTATTTTCTATACATGGAAAATTACATTTACTAATTCATACCTGTTTCTCGTAACCTGAGATCAATACGCTCAAACATTCGCCTGTCTGGCAATGCTCTGTTTGGAAAATGTTCTGCATAAAGCCTTCTGGCCTCTAAACAGTTTCGAGAAGCCAGTCCATACATTAAATGCATATCTGCATACTCAATAAAAGTGAATTCTGCCATTGTAACAGTTAAATTAAGGACTTATGAATTATTGACAAGTAATGACAACGAACTATTCTACACAACGTTTGACAACTAATCCTATGGTTACTTGATAAACGGTAAAAACACTTTTAAAAAGTTTTTACCAACTTACGAATTGATACGTCGTTAATGTTTCTTATCTTCTTGCTATCATTAAATTATTTTTTTGTAGTACTGTAGGCAAATCTTGGACATAGTATTAATAAGTTAGTTTTACCTCGTTGTGTACTTATAAAAATGGTGAATACGTAAATTGGTACGTAGTGCATTAATAAAACTGTAAATATTAGCCAAACGGCTTATTTTATCGAATTCCAACGAGAGTACCTTTTCGTTAGATTAATGTGTGGGGAAGTGAATTTCGATAATTTCATACAGGGTGTGCCATCCCTGCAAAATTTTTGGATCACTAACCATTGCGAGTAGTCTGTCCCTGGCTTCAAGGCACTACTGTAAAACTGTTTACCTTTCCAAAATAAACATGAACGTATATTATAGCTTTGCCGTAAATTTTATAAAGATCAAATAACTAGTAAAAAAAATAAAAGTAAAAACCAAATTCAAAATTAAAAGTTTGGAGGCCTATAACTCGAAAACGAGGGCCTGCATAGAAAAAGTTTATATGAAGTACTAACATTATTTTGGCTCAGATTATACGTTCCTGACTTTTTTCCCATTGCCTGTATATATATATATATATATATATATACAGGGTGTCCCCGGACTAATTGCCTGTATATATATATATATATATACAGGGTGTCCCCGGACTAATGGGAAAAAAGTCAGGAGCGTATAATTTGAGCCAAAATAATGTTAGTACTTCATATAAACTTTTTCTATGCAGGCCCTCGTTTTCGAGTTATAGGCCTCCAAAGTTTTAATTTTGCATTTGGTTTTTATTTTTATTTTGTTTTACTAGTTATGTGATCTTTATAAAATTCACGGCAAAGCTATAATATACGTGTATGTTTATTTTGGAAAGGTAAACAGTTTTACAGTAGTGCCTTGAAGCCAGGGACGGACTACTCGCAATGGTTAGTGATCCAAAAATTTTGCAGGGATGGTACACCCTTTATGAAATTATCGAAATTCACTTCCCCACACATTAATCTAACGAAAAGGTACTCTTGTTGGAATTCGATAAAATAAGCCGTTTGGCTAATATTTACAGTTTTATTAATGCACCACGTACCAATTTACGCATTCACCATTTTTATAAGTACACAACGACGTAAAACTAACTTATTAATACTATGTCCAAGATTTGCCTACAGTACTACAAAAAAATTTTTTAATGATAGCAAGAAGATAAAAAACATTAACGACGTATCAATTCGTAAGTTGGTAAAAACTTTTTAAAAGTGTTTTTACCGTTTATCAAGTAACCATAGGATTAGTTGTCAAACGTTGTGTAGAATAGTTCGTTGTCATTACTTGTCGATAATTCATAAGTCCTTAATTTAACTGTTACAATGGCAAAATTCACTTTTATTGAGTATGCAGATATGCATTTAATGAATGGACTGGCTTCTCGAAACTGTTTAGAGGCCAGAAGGCTTTATGCACAACATTTTCCAAACAGAGCATTGCCAGACAGACGAATGTTTGAGCGTATTGATCTCAGGTTACGAGAAACAGGTATGAATAAGTAAATGTAATTTTCCATGTATAGAAAACAAAATTCTAAATTTTACGAAGTTTTTTGCCAAAAAAAGGTGGAGAAGGTCCAGTACGAAGCGTACGTACTGTGGCAGTTGAACAAGATTTGTTAAATGCAGTTGATAATGAACCATAACGTCTCGAAATCAGTCGTTCATCGCGTCCTAAAAGAACAGCTCTTATATCCTTTTTATATGAAAAAAGTACACAGTATGACAGTGGCTGACTATCCTGCACGACTTGAGTATAGCCAGTGGTTTCTGCGACAACAACAAGCAGACAATACATTAATTAGTAACGTTCTCTTTACGGACGAATCCGGTTTCACCAGAGATGGAGTCATAAATTCTCATAATATGCGTTTATGGGATGATGTGAATACACATGGCATTATCCAAACTAGGAACCAGCATAGATTCATGGTTAATGTTTGGACAGGAATAGTTGGCAATCATTTGATAGGGCCATATTTTATTGACGGTACTTTGACCGGTCAGAGATATTTGGAGTTTTTGCAAAATGAGTTATGGAACCTGTTTGATGATGTGCCACTACAAACTCGTAGGAATTTATGGTTCATACATGATGGGGCTCCTCCTCATTTCAGTTTAGATGTTCGACAGCATTTACACACAAGGTTTCCTAATAGATGGATTGGTCGTGGAGGCCCTTTTCAATGGCCACCGCGATCAGGAGACGTTAATCCTATGGATTTCTTTCTCTGGGGTTATCTCAAAAGTAAGGTATACGCAACACCCGTGCAAACAAGGCAAGATTTAATTGACAGAATTGTGTTACACTGCAATGTTATTAGAAATAATATGGGACTGCTTTTTCAAGTGCAAAGAAACAACCTTCGTAGACTTAGAATGTGCGTGGAAGTGGGAGGAGCTCATATTGAACATTTATTAGAATAACGTTAGTTTTTATTGTTGTTTAGGAATTAGTTTTAGTCCAATGTTTTATAAATTGTGTTATTTGAGGTTTCCTTAATAGTTTAATAATTTTGTGTTCGTAATTTTGATTAAAAGCAACTGATTACGTTGTTTGCGTACCTATTCAATTCCTATTAAATGAGTTCTTAATGTTTTTATCATCTGCTATCATCAAATCATTACTTTTCCGCCCAACCTATCTAATATGCGAGAAAAGTATTGGCTTACCCCAAAAAAGTTGGAATTTTGACAAAAATTTTTGAGTTATTTTTACGCTTTCCATCAACAACAACACGAAAAAACGGTTCTTAGAAAAAAAATCTTGTGTGTATGTCGTCGTCGTTGTCGTCGGCCACGATACAGCCTCTTGAGTGCAATGAGTCACCAATTTTATGATGGAATATTATTAAGGATATGTCACAAATAAACACTATTGATTTTCAGCTCATCAGAGCCAGTACAGCGGGTGCTATGGTACTTGAAGTACGGCCTTTTGACATTTTTTGAGAAATTTCAGTTTGTTAGCACAATACAGCCTCCGGAGTTCAAAAAGTCACCAATTTTATGATTGAATATCATTCAGGACATCTCACTGATGAACCCTATTGATTTTGAGATCCCCAGAGCCAATACAACAGGTGCTACAGTATTCTATGTACGATATTTTTATCATTTTTGGAGAGGTTTCAGTTTGTTAGCATGATACAGCCTCAGGAGTATATCCAAGTGACCAATTTTATGATTGGATATTATTCAGATCGTCTCAGAGATGAACCGTATCGATATTCAGCTCAATAAAGCCAGTACAACGGGTGCTTTGGTACTTAAAGTACCAAATTTTTGTCATTTTTGGAGAATTTTCAGTTTGTTAGCACGATATAGCCTCCAGAGAATATACGGTTGATCAATTTTATGATTGAATATTGTTCAAGGTGTCTCACAGATGTGCCCTATTGATTTTCAGTTGACTTTAGCGAGTACGGCTGGTCCTATAAATACAGATATACTAAATTTTTGGTTGTTTTTGAAAAAATTTCGGTTTGTTAGCACGATACATCCTCCGAAGTGTATACAAGTTACAATTTTATAATAGAATATTGTTTAGGACCACAGATGCGGAAAAGTTAGTTTTAATCTTTAAAACCGTTTATTTTTTTGTAATACTGTAGGTAAATCTTGGACATCGTATTAATAAGTTAGTTAGGTAAATTGGTACGTAGTACATTAATAAAACTGTAAATATTAGCAAAAAGGCTTATTTTGTAGAATTCCAACAAGAGTACCTTTTCGTTAGCTTAATGTGTGGGGAAGTGAATTTCGATAATTTCATACAGGGTGTGCCATCCCTGCAAAATTTTTGGATCACTAACCATTGCGAGTAGTCCGTCCCTGGCTTCAAGGCACTACTGTAAAACTGTTTACCTTTCCAAAATAAACATACACGTATATTATAGCTTTGCCGTAAATTTTATATATATATATATATATATATATATATATATATATATACATATATATATATATATATATATATATATATATATATATATACAGGGTGTCCCGGGACTAATGGGAAAAAAGTCAGGAGCGTATAATCTGAGCCAAAATAATGTTAGTACTTCATATAAACTTTTTCTATGCAGGCCCTCGTTTTCGAGTTATAGGCCTCCAAAGCTTTAATTTTGAATTTGGTTTTAATTTTTATTTTTTGTACTAGTTATTTGATCTTCATAAAATTTACGGCAAAGCTATAATGTACGTGTATGTTTATTTTGGAGAGGTGAATGGATTTACAGTAGTCCCTTGAAGCCAGGAACGGACTACCCGCAATGGTTAGTGATCCAAAAATTTTGCAGGGTAGGCACACCCTGTATGAAATTATCGAAATTGACTTCCCCACACATTAAGCTAACGAAAAGGTACTCTTGTTGGAATTCGATAAAATAAGCCGTTTGGCTAATATTTACAGTTTTATTAATGCAGTACGTACCAATTTACCTAACTAACTTATTTATATGATGTCCAAGATTTACACCTTTACTACAACAAAATAATTTAACGATAGCAGAAGATAAAAAACATTAACGACTTATTAATGCGAAAGTTGGTAAAAACTTCTTAAAAGTGTTTTTACCGTTTATCATGTAACCATAGGATTAGTTGTCAAACGTTGTGTAGAATAGTTCGTAGTCAATAATTCATAAGTCCTTAATTTAACAGTTACAATGGCAGAATTCACTTTTATTGAGTGCGCTGATATGCATTTAATATATGGACTGGCTTCTCGAAACTGTTTAGAGGCCAGAAGGCTTTATGCAGAGCATTTTGCAAACATAGCGCCAGACAGACGAATGTTGGAGCGTATTGATCTCAGCTTACGAGAAACAGGTATGAATAAGAAAATGTAATTTTCTATGTATACAAAACTAAATTTTAAATTTCAGGAAGTTTTTTGCCAAAAAAACGGAAAAGGTCCAGTACAAAGCGTACATACAGTGACAGTTGAACAAGACTTGTTAAATGCAGTTGATAATGAACCATCAACGAGTTTACGAAAATTATCAAGAGAACATAACGTCTCGAAATCAGTTGTTCATCGCGTCCTAAAAGAACAGTTTTTCACATGAAAAAAGTACACAGTATGACAGTGGCTGACTATCCTGCACGACTTGAGTATAGCCAGTGGCTTCTGCGACAATAACAAGCAGACAATACATTTATTAGTAACGTTCTCTTTACGGACGAATCTGGTTCCACCAGAGATGGAGTCATTATTTCTCATATTATGCATTTATGGGATGATGTGAATCCACATGGCATTATCCAAACTAGGAACCAGCATAGATTCATGGTTAATGTTTGGGCAGAAATAGTTGGCAATCATTTGATAGGGCCATACTTTATTGACGGTACTTTGACCGGTCAGATATATTTGGAGTTTTTGCAAAATGGGTTATGGAACCTGTGCCTCTACAAACTCGTAGGAATTTATGGTTCTTGCATGATGGGGCCACTCCTCATTTCAGTTTAGATGTACGACAGCATTTACACACCAGGCTTCCTAATAAATGGATTGGTCGTGAAGGCCCTTTTCAATGGCCACCGCGATCAGGAGACGTTAATCCTATGCATTTCTTTCTCTGGGGTTATCTCAAAAGTAAGGTATACGCAACACCTGTGTAAATAAGGCAAGATTTAATAGACAGAATTATGTTACACTGCAATGTTATTAGAAGTAATATGGGATTGCTCTTTTAAGTGCAAAGAAACAACCTTCGTAGACTTAGTATGTGCGTGGAAGTGGGAGGAGCTCATATTGAACATTTAGGTTACCACTCATTCTCTGTAACCTATTTTGCGTGATTTACCCATTTAATTCTGTATCTGTTTTATACTCCACGCGTTATTCTTTCATCTCTTAATTGGTTATATATATATATATATATATATATATATATATATATATTTAACAATATTTAAATGTAAGCTAACTCTACACCTCTTATCTTATTTACAGTAACATAATATTCTTATTTATTTATAGACATTTCTCGTTCGTTATTCACTACCCATGTCAACATACCTTTATGTACTTGTTTCACATCAATAGTTAACATTGTAATACTTGTGTGTATGAGAGGAATTTTCAATATTATTGTATTACTATTTTGATTTATTAAATTTTAGTGTGGCTAGCTCATTAAAAGGAAAAGAAAAATTTTATGTATTTATTTTTGCGGAGAGAATGAGATACTCTATCTACTTTTTGGGTAGTTGTTTTTACACTTTATCTCCAATATTTTATCTTTTATTCATTCAAACAATTTTTAATATTTTTTTTTATATTATTTGGTGCGCCTAAGGTTAAAATTTCTCATTAGAATAGTCGATTCCAGATCTCAAGTAATAACAGATGTCAATTCGTATCCGTTGAAATGATATTTAAGAAAACAATGATTTCAATAATATTTAATATGAATTAGTTTGTATTGGTCAGAAAATATGTATTAAACTTGAACAAAGAAACAAAGTGATGAAATGTCTTATACTAATATAAAAGTTGAGAAGTCGAAATTTATAAACGTTAAATAGAAATGCGCAAGTACTAAATTGGAACAAAGAAACAAAGTGATGAATTATAAACGTTAAATAGAAATGCGTAAGTACTACTGTTTTTGAATTACTTTTATCAGATCTGTTTTATATCTTTAACATAAATGCTGGTACCAACAAAGACAACAAAAAACTAACCTGGTCCTCACTACCCCACTAATACTCCTTCTTGAAGTGCTGTCTTTGAAAACCACACCATACAGAACTGCCGGGACTCCAATAATTGTTATTTTATATGTAGCTTCTTTATAATATTCCTTCTTATATATTTTTATTTGCCGCTTCTACTGTTCATTCAGGACTCTTTTATACAATTTTGATATTTTTTTATCTAAAATTTCTAATCATTTCTCCAATATGTCATACCTACTTCATTTTCTTCATCAACAAACTCCTTTTGTTTTTTGTTGCTATGCCCTAATCATATGTGTGCTGATTCTAATTCTTAAGTGTTAATTTTTTTTAAATTGTGTTTGTGTCCTTTTAAAATGTTCTTTCTACCAAATTATTATTATTCTTTTACATAAACTATCCTCTATTCCTATTTTCTAATTCCTAAATAATAGCTTTATTTACTCAACAACAAAATTCATATATTTCCTGACACAATAAATATAAAGTTCTGTGATTTCTGCTTCTCTTTCGATTTGTTGCATTATTCATTCCCATAAACTTTTTTGACATCTATGTCACTGTGATATATAACCAAACAATTCTCTCCTATGTGACAGTTCCTAAACTTTTGACATTATATATTATAGAATTATCAACTTAATGTCACATTAAAACACTAGTCAGGTCATCTTGTACATTTACCAAGTATTTGTATATTTCTCAGTACTTCACGTTGATAATCATTTTAAATAAAAATTGTTGAAAATTGAAAGCAAGTATTTTTTATAATTCTATTAAGTTTGTAATAGCTGAACTACACATAACCCAAAAATGAAAAGACACTATCATTCGGATACAAAATTAAGTAATTAAACGGTATCAAATCAATTTCTCCATCCAACATTATGATTGAAGTTGGTCTGATATATATCGATAAGCCAAATAATATTACGGACAGTATAAATTTTATTCTAAACGTAAATCCGAATATCAGCAGCCTTATTAGTTCCGTCACAACGTCAATGCATTCAAAAAAATAGATTCAATGTGCTCATTTTAAACCAGTATAATATATATATATATATATATATATATATATATATATATATATATATATATATATTTAACAATATTTAAATGTAAGCTAACTCTACACCTCTTATCTTATTTACAGTAACATAATATTCTTATTTATTTATAGACATTTCTCGTTCGTTATTCACTACCCATGTCAACATACCTTTATGTACTTGTTTCACATCAATAATTAATTTTTAAAACATACAACAGATACTTGTTATGAATGAAACTTCCAGTTACGACATACCAGTATTTATAGAAAAGTAACTGTGTAATAAGGGTGTAAAATTATATCATTACATATTTTAAGTTAAAATTTTAAATTTTTTCTTTTTTCTCGAATTTTTACAGACGTGTTTTCATTTAATCCTCATGCAGCTTTCAATACCAATAAAACAGTAATATGAATACCAATAAAACAGTAATATTTTTTTGTCTCAGTTGGTATAGATTTTAAGAATAGTATTAAATCCATTCCAGGTACTCCTAACATCGTTATCATCGTTATATACAATTACCTCACTTTTATTACAGGTACCGTTTTTCTGTGGCTATATTGGCCAAGTTTCAATGCGATCGAAGCGGACTCTGAGGGAAGAGGGCGAGCTGTTGTCAATACATATTTAGCACTATCTTCTTGTACAGTAACTGCCTTTGCCACATCTGCTTTTTTGACACCTGAGAAAAAGTTTGATATGGTTCACGTCCAAAATTCTACTCTGGCAGGGGGAGTAGCTGTTGGAGCCGCTGCCAATCTAATGGTACAACCAATGGGGGCTATAATAGTTGGAATTATTGCTGGTTTCATCTCCGTTTTTGGATATGTTCGTTTAACAGTAAGTGTAAATTTTAACAATCACACACACTTTTAGTTTGAATTGAATCATATTTTCTTAAGGTAATTCAAGTAATAAATTAATCATTGATTATTATACAGGATACGAATTACTTGAATTATACAAAAATATCATGATTTATCTATAGTTCTTTATAATTTATCGTCAATGATCCTTCGTATGCTTGAAATGTGGATGAATAAGCATGTTCTGTGATATTTGGAATTATTGTAGTTCTAATAATTCATTTTACTAAACACTTTTGAGAAATTTTTTTCTGGAAATATCGCAAAAATTGATTTGATTACTCGATTCAACCACTAACCCAATTGAAATGTTCCAGCCCATCATCGAGAAATCATTGGGTATTCCCGACACTTGTGGAGTAAACAATCTTCACGGAATGCCAGGAATTATATCTGGATTATTAAGTGTTCTTATGGCTGCCATTGCAACAGAAAATATGTATCTCAACGATCTCCATGAAATTTATCCAAGTAGTAACATAAAATCAGAAACAGTACGCAGTGCTGGAACGCAGGCTGGATATCAACTACTTGGATTGGTCGTTACACTGACAGTTGCAATAGTTACTGGTCTAATAACAGGTCAGTAGTTTATTAAATCCATTATAAATTCTCAATGCATTTCCCATTCTATAGAGTTCTCCAGTCCTTTGCACGATATTATCATTAATATAAATAAAAAAATTAGATATATATTCATATCGTCTGTTGAAGCTAATTTATTGAAAAAATGAACTTCAACACTGTCGTTTATATTATTATGTGCTACAGATTGAATCTGATACATGCGTACTATTACATCGCACATCATCATTTCCCAATGCCATCATACTCAGAATATTGGAAATATAAAATTTTAAGTGGGGATTTCAGAAATCTATACAAATCATCTATAATATCTCAATTTCAAATCCACCTATGAAGCTGGTTGATAAGATTTTGTCAGTTATGAATGTAGATAAAATTAAATTTTTGCGATGAAAGTAGCTAAATTACAAATCCGCATAATATCCTTGAGTTCGCATCCGGGTAAACTTGTTATTGAAGAGAATATATATTCCATATACATAATTGTTCTAACAAGTTTATTGGCAATTAGAGGTTATTTTTGCCGTTTCAATTATTGAATTATATACCGTGAAAATCGTCTGTCGCTCATGAAATGTTACAAAATGGTATTATAAATTGTCAATAACATTTTGCATTCAATAATAGCTTTATGGGAATAATGGTGATGTCACATGACATGTGATGTTGTTTCTGTTATGATCAAGAGTGTTCCGTAATAAGTTATTCTAATGCAAATAACAAGGAAAATATATTTTCACAACGCCGATATTCGGCTTTTCTGGTCAGCATTCCTTGACTACCATTTTCTAACTTGAAGTTGTTCTCATATTATGCTAAAATACTCAATGAAATTAACTGTCTCGACCCTAACTTTGTGGAACCTACTCATATTAGTGTTTTAAATGAAACTTACTGTTTCTAGTTAACCTCCACAATATATTGAAAAAAAGTTGAAAATTCTAAAAAATTGACAATTGTTTCGATATTACCTAAATATTATCGTCAGAATGACGGAAGTTACATTTCATTTGATGCCAACCTGATGTTTAATTATTTTTGGCTAGTCCAAGAAGTGACCTTGTGATTGACTTATTGTATGTTAATAGGAAAAAGAAGATATGATATAAAAAATATTAAAGCATAAATATTATTAGTCTTATGGGGATATCCTGGGTATCATTTTTCCAATTAAGATCAGTATAATTGTGCAATGATATAGGAAGCCAGGAAAACTATATCTGCTGATCTTTACAATTATGACTTAGGAAGGCAGTTTAAAACTGGAGAGCTCACTAGATTTATCTGTTCATTGACGACTTCCAATTCTTCAAGGAAATCCAGTTTTTGTTTCTTATCACAAATATGTAGTACTTCTAGTTCTGTGTTAGGTGACAATGAATGATTGGTGTCAAGTAGATGTCTGGCGTAGTGGGATTTATCTGGTTGTTTTAATCTGTATACTTGTAAGTGTTCACTGTATCGGATTTCAAAATTTCTAAGGGTCTGACCCAAATAGACAGCATTACATTCTGGACATTTAAGTTCATATATATCAGATTTCTTTAATGGTGATATTTTTGTTTTTACAATTAACAATTTTGTACTTCCTGTTTTAAAAGAATTCGTTGTACTTGTTGCTAAAGATATTATCTTTGCAATATTGTTAGAAATATTTCCTGCATATGTAATGGTTTTATAAGTTTTTATTTCTTTAGTTTGTTCAGGAAATATTAGTTATAATGCTACTTCTTCCGCTTTTTTATTTATTAGTTTATTTATCATATGTAATGGTTAACCGTTGGATGTTCCTATTTGTTTAATTGTGGTAATCTCTCTATCAAAATTACATTTGTACATAGGAACTGAAAATGATCTTGGACTAGCCAAAAATAATTAAACATCAGGTAGGCATCAAATGGAATGTAACTTCTGTCATTCTGACGATTATATTTAGGTAATATCGAAACAATTGTCAATTTTTCAGAATCTTTCACTTTTTTTCAATATATTGTGAAGTTAACTAGAAACTGTGAATTTCATTTACAACACTGCTGGAATACTCCTTTTCTCAGAAGAAACTTCGAGTGTGCCAAAATTTGCGATATTAAAAACGGTCAACAATATTGTCGGAGTAATTAAAGTTAATGTTTTTGTTGTTGTCACCTTCGTTTCTTTAAAAATAATGCAGATCTCAGATTGTTGAAGTTCAAAATTTTATTCTGCCATAAAATTAAGAAAAAAATTTATTATTTCGAAAATTGCGGAATTTTTTAATGTTTCTCAACAATTTTCAAGGAAAATAAATAATATGTTTGCAAATTTTATTTTTATTGTCTTATAGCTTATGAAATGAGAGTCAGTCATCAAAATATTGGCACTATATTTTCAAAAAGTCATAAAAATATACACTTAGAAAAAAGTATTCTTTGCCGATGTAGTATTATAAACTGAGGAGTTTGAGCGGAATATATTCGTTATCGAAAGTCAAATATGTCTAACAGCTTTTGATAAATTCTTCGATATGCTGTTTCTGTTTGTGATGACTTATTCTAGGAGGTTTTTGTTGCTATCCAAACTCCGATGCTCTACGTTTTTTGGTGTATTATCCACCAGCTTACTAAGCTAGGGAATATAGAGATTAATTCAGAATTCTGTCTGTTCACACTTCAAGATTTACGTGTTGACATTTTTAATTTCGCGGCGATTAAACTCCAATGAAGTACTAGCAGTTCTCTAGCCTTTTTCAAGGAGAAAGTACAGAGCGTATGTGGGTATTAATATATAGATCGTGCCACGTGGCAAAAAGTAGAGTTAATTGAAAATTGTGTGAGAAACAACGTGTCGAAAATTTCAAGTCAAGTAATAGCAAACTGTGTGAATGGTTTTTCATTTTTTGAGTGAAGGGCAGTCCGAGAATTGGAGCAGACAAAAGTAATCACGGTGATAGTTCTTGCTTGTTTCGAGAATGATATTATATATTAAAAAAATTGCGTGTTGTGTTTGTGAACACTAACAATTGTACATATTACCAACCCCACGAATTTCAATTCTTTGACTTTGTCAAAATAAGTAAATATACCTCTTAAATGAATTTTGTAGCTACAAAATATAAGTTCAACAATAAAATTGGTGGATTAAGTTCATTAATGTTTATGTAGAACCCACCGAATCATCGGTGAAGAGTTGTTCAAACTATATTAGTAGAATATTGTTACGTATGTGTTACTGACATACAAATCTCAAAAACCTGTAAAAAGAGGAATTTGACACACTTTGACTTCTCACACCAAATAGTGATTTAACGACTTAATGTTTCACCTTAAATTTTTTTATTCCTGGTCATTTTTTATATTTATTTTACTGCATGGATATTCCTTATATTAGGTCCAGTTCATCGAATTCGACGTGAAATAAAGAAAATTCAGCTTTTATATACAATATTTACTATTGATTACCAACAAATTCTGTGAAATTTCTGAAGACTTTTCATTCTGCGTTTTCTGCAGTGAGAAGTTGAAGGTTTCACTAACATTCTTCGCTCTAGTTCTTACTTTTGAATCGATAACTTATCTTCCTACTCACATTTTTTTCATGAGAATTATCTACACAATGATTGACATACTTTCGAACAAAAGGGTGTATATTATTCCACAGTTCATTCTATACACCAAACATATTCGAACTGTTAATTATCAACCTCCACCGAAACAATTATTCGAGATTAATGTGGGTAGAATATTTTCTACTGAAGCATATATCGGTATTACCCTGACTCTGAAATAGCAATTACTTGGACGTAAATCTACATGAATTTTGTTTATCCAAACAATGGTCAGGATGTTAAATATAAATTAAATATGCGTGGCAGTAAAAGGGATTAAAATCCACCGGGTGAAACTCATGAATTAATAAAAGTTCTGAATAATATTAGGGTGTATATGAGTTGTGTTCTTTTAAATTATTCTTGGAAGTTATATTATTTTTGGATAAAGAAAAACACTCAATTATCTTCATTTATCGTAGAGAAGAGATTCGATATATTATTTATTGATATACAATGTAAATCCTTTACACTTGCGCCAAGATAGAAGATATTGAAGCATATGTCATGGTCGATATGCTGAGTACAGTCATTCCTGTTCTTTCTTTCACTCCTTTGTTCATAAAAAAGTATGTCGATGACATTATTTTGGCACTTCCTCGTGAAGGCCTTGATGAAGTTCTGGATACATTCAATAGCTATGATCCGAATATCCAATTCACGATAGAAATGGAAGACGTCGATAATTCCGTACCTTTCTTAGACACTAAATTTATACGTAACAACAATACAATTTTTATAGATTGGTACAGGAAGCCATGCAGTTCTGGTAGATATCTTAATTATCACTCCTACCATAAACATTCCATGAAAGTGAATTTGGTTAAACAAATAAAGCAGAGAGTACTCAGAATTTCTAATAATGTTTTTCATAATAAAAATCTTAATATTTGGCTTAACCTTTTCTTGGAGAACTCTTATCCAAGACCTATATTAGATAAATAATTTGTAATGTGTATTATCAATTTAATGTGTAATATACATACATTCTGATAGTATGTAACATTGTGTAATAGGTACCTAATAAACACCTATATTTAATAAATAATATAAATAAATGCAGAAATATGTATACAGGTAGCACATTTTAATGTTTACTTCCATAATCGATAGCATTTGTTTGATTGAGGTCAATATTTTTACTTAATGATCTCATGTTTTTAATCTCTTCTTGTTGTTTCTCAAAACTTTCAACTTTGAAGTCCTACCTGCCTGTATTGTCCTAGCGCCAGCATGTAAACTTCTATTTGCACGGCGTGCAATAGAAGTAGGTTGGACTTTTATCTTTCTCGTTCTTTTAAAATCACACATGCCTGTGCAGATATTGGCAAAAGACTCGATATTTTAGATAGTTTCGATTTTCTTGTTGAGGTTACATATGTGTTCTAACATGAATTTTGATTGATTAGCTTCAGCTAAATTATAGAAGTTGTTTAGGTTTAATTTAAATTTTGACAGTTGCACCTGGTACTCTGCTGATAATTCATTATCATTCAAGGTATTTTCCAACATTTCGCTCGATGTAGGCTCAACTGTGTTATTTGCTTGTATTGATTTGGTGAACTCATTATTGCTTTTCTCGTTAGCATTTTTTTCTAAATCAATAATTTCCTCCATTCCTATAAAAAAAGAATTGTCGACTCCAGTACCTAAAGCTAATGTTGCTAACTCAACGCGGTATTGAAAATTCAAATCAGGGGCATGTAATAGATTCACACCACTACGCACAAATGCTTACAAAATTTGCCCTCTGCTCCATCTGGACAATCACATTGCTCACTTTGAATATGTACAGTGTACAACATATTTATGTTCGTCTAACGCTGAATTAACAATATATTCAAAATCGATTACTTTAGTAGCAATTAATTTGGTATATTTATTTGCAAACTTCTTGAAATCAATTTGAAGTGTAATTTTTCTTCAATTTGTGGAAGAGATTAATTTTTGTTGGTAAAATTGTTCCATAGAATGAGTAATAAAATCCACTAAATATACAGAATTAAAAGCCTTATATCTCTTGAGGACTATATGTTTAAATGTGCGTATAGAGACTTCCATTATGTTATTGGCATTGTGGCCCCTAGTTGTCATGCTAGTACGAAGGCAGTGGCACCATTATGAACTTCTTTTCCATATTTCTTCAAAATAGTTTAAAAATAATTCATATTTTGCTGACACATTGTTACTGTATAATTCCTTTTTCAATATATTTTTTGCATATACAACATCGCGAAATTGTTGCTCTATGGGCCGTCGATCTGCCTTCTCAATTTCATGTTTCTGGTCCCATAGTCAGCGCCATACAGCTTGCATTACATGAAAAGTGCAAAGTAACGTGGTCCCAAGACATCCCTCAATTTTTGAAAAGCAAAATTCATACACTTCTTGTGTTTGAGAACTGTGGATCAGTAGCCCCTTTTCTTTTTGCGTGAATTACCCATGAATCTCTTTGTTGTTGTTGTTAACATATCACGCGATATTCCTACATCTTATTTGTTATTTACTATGAATCGGAAGGTTCAGGCGAGGGGCTATATGTGCCTCCGTGTCGATCTTGGTTGTTGTCCTGAAAACTCGGGATCTTCCAATTGAAGGCACATGTGAGCGTTTGGTTTCCCTGCTGAAATCCTTTGTTTTGTGTTTTCCCATGTTTCGATTAACATCTTTGCTCCCAAATTTCACATCCTTATTTGGTAATACCGTGCTGAGGACGGCAAATGAGCCAGAAACATGCATGTCCGCGGCTACCACTCTGTTTCAGTAGCCCTTTTTTTGCGTGAATTACCCATGAATCTCTATGTTGTTGTTGTTAACTTATCACGCGATATTCCTACATCTTATTTGTTATACTTATATATATATATATATATATATATATATATATATATATATATATATATATATATATATATATATGAAACATGAGAAAATATAACAGAATTCAACACCTTTGCTCCCATGTTTCACATCTTTTCTTGGTTTTACCGTACCGAGGACGGCTAATGAGCCAGAAACATGCATGTCTGCGGTTACCACTCTTTTCAGTAGCCCCTTCTTCTTTTTGCGTGCAATACCCACTAATCTATTCGTTGCTTATTGTTCATATGTCACGCATTATTCCTACATCTTATATATATATATATATATATATATATATATATATATAATATTGGAAATGTGTATATTCTTGGGTTCATAGGTTGTTTTAAATAATTAAAATACGATTGTATTTCACATTTTTCTATTGAAAATGGATAAAAATTTTAACGTTTCGCTTCTTCTTTGGAAGCATTTTCAAAATAATATCATTATAAGAATAAGGTACGATTAAAATATTTGTAAATAGATAAAAACATAACATTAGTAGGTTTTTAAAAACATTAATAAAAACACAGAATTAAAATTGACGTACTCACCTTAGAACTTCAATGCAACGATACTATACGAGGGAAGTTGAAATGAGTTAATTAATCAGCTTATAGTAAATTTGACTCAAGTTTTTTATATCTTGTCTATCATTCACAGAAAACTCATCTTGTTTTATGTGTATCATTTCTTTAATTGATAATTTCTGATAATTTGTGTCTTGAGCTAAGATTTTTGTTTTTTTATAATCAAATTCATGATTCTCAGTGCTTTCATGTTTGTGTAAAGCAGTTGATGCATTTTTTGTATATTTGTGACCATTCATCCTGCCCTCCAAGTACTGTGTAGTCATTCCTATATAATGCTTCGGACAATTCATGCATGGTATGGAGTATATAATATTAGATTTTTTATTATCTTTGGTTTTGTTTTTTAGTTTAGTAAAAAGTGGCGATAATGTGTTGTGGGATTTATGGCATACATTGATGTTATATTTTGATAAGATGTATTTAAGCTTTTCAGATAATTGATTTGTATAAGGTAGAGCTATATATGTATCATTTTCTTGGTTTGGTTCTATTTGTGTACTTGGTTTTATGTTGTTATTGTATAGTTTATATGTACGTTGTTGAAGGATTCTGTTAATTAATAATATATATATATATATATATATATATATATATATTATCAGGTACACAAATAGAGTAGTTATAGAATTATAAATACCTGATAAGAATGTCCATATTTCCAATTCTGAAATTATCCAAACAAATAACCACTATAATATTGTTTTGAAGACAACGTATTCATACCATAATATAAAATGTGAACTTTACCTCAGTAATTGCCAGTGAATAAATTAATATTGGATAAATGCGATCCCTATTTCGATTCATATCTGTAATAAAATTTTGTAAACACAAAATATCACGATGACAGTTAAAATGTTGGATTAAAATTATTGTCAATGTCAATGGTTTAAATTAAATAAGAAGAGGAGTGTGAGATGTATGTGGTTATACAGCTAATTCGATAAATATAAAGATTCCAATTGACATTTAAAAGAAAAGATTTCTTATAAATTCAAAAAACTGTATCTGGTGAATAATATATTTTATAATGTAGATTAAGTTCATACTATATGTAAAGAAGGTATAACAATTAATTAAGTCATTAAATTAAAATAGAAAGGAAATGTGATTGGTTCAAATGGATAATCTAAGTGGGATTGAACGTTTTATATATAAAAAAAGGAATATCGATACCGGGTAACGGATAAATAAGAGAGTTTTTTGGAGAGATTTAGAAGGTGTGACAGAAATTTTGGAATTTAAGAAAAAATTATAAAAAAGAACCGCAAATTATATAAATTGGATGATTACATAGAGAAGTTTACCCAACCAAAGAAATAAATATTATAAAAGGAGAAATTTCAATTTGGAAAAAGTTAATTTATACAATTTAAAAAGAAACGAAGGAACGTGAGTAGCAGAAGTCAAATAATAAACATCAATAAGTAACATCAGAATAATATAAAGTAAATTGGAAGAGCAGAGACGGATATTGTAAAAGTTTTTATTGTTGAAGAATTTAAATAAAATAAATTGTTAAGAATGTTCGGAATGCAGCAGAAGGTATTTAAAAAACAAGAAGTAACGATGAAGTGAAGTGTCGGAGCTGAGACGTACATTGGTGAATAACGCAAGATTGCTGGTGAGTGGATATTCAGGAAACATAATTAGTAGAAAACGACAGGAAGCAGAAATCATTGACATATAAAAAAAACCGGTAACAATAATTTATTTTTCTAAAGATTTTTAAAATTTATAAAACTCCTCTGGAAAGTATTTATCTTATATATATAAACAAATAAATAAGTAAATATTCAATTTCAAATCCAAAATAATTAAAATCAATAAAAAGAAAGGCTAAAGAGAACAAATTTGGACACATTTCAAAATTACAAAAATTCAATTATAATTAAAATTTCAATTTAGAAAGAAAACATAATGCTTAACATATTAGTTGGTATACCTTCAGAATAAATTTGAATGTCAAAAAAATAAATTGTGTGAAAGATAGTGTGAAAGTGTTGTTTTTTCTTTAGTATTGTGTCTGTGTGTTATAGAAAAGTATTTAATTAAAAAAATATATAACAGGTATTTGTTTTATTCAAATTGCATCGATATTACATATACAACAACAGATACAAACTTAATATATATATATATATATATATATATATATATATATATATTCAATATTCTAGTAATGTTCGATTATGCCTCGGCTATGAGCTAAACAATAGTCCAAACGGTTATAAAATTCTCGACGAACATGGGTGAATGTTTCAGGGGTTATTTCCATACAGACTTATAGAATTTGTTCCCTAAGTTCAATCAGGAAATTGGCCCTCTTCTATTGGAATCCGTAAACTCTCGAGTTCGCATAACCCTAGAAAAATGAATATTTGGGTGTCAAATCTGGAGATCTAGCAGGGCATTGAATGTTACCATTCATGGAGATTATCCGATTGGGATATAATGTATTTGAATAATTAATTGCTAATTATGTGATGCACAACCGTCATGTTGGTACCAAATATCATTAAAGTTTACACCTAATTGTATGAGGGCAGGTGTATTTTGATTTTGCAACATATTCAAATATATTTGTCCTATTAAATTGCTGTCAATAAAAAATGGTCCAACCTAATATTCACCTAATACCTATTCCATACCAAATATTCAACTTTTGGGGATACTGAGTTCCACTGTTATAGAGTTTGTGTAGGTTTGTCCTAGACCTATATACGACAGCAACTTTTTTAATACAGTCCTAATCGTGTTCGGATCAACATTAAAATCCTTGGCGAAATAAGTGGACGACTGTAGAGGATTATTTTCCACACTTGCACAGATTAAAATATCCCTTGTTCTTTTTTTGGTTGGTTCTGTCAAATTGACCAAATACGTTTCAGGTACCACAGCACCCGTTGTGCTAGCTCTGTTGAACTGAAAATCAATAGGGTTCATTTGCGCGATGCTCTGAACAATACACAATCATAAAATTGGTAGCGTTATGCACTCCGGAGGCTGTATCGTGCTAACAAGACAATTACAAAAAGTGGCCGACGACAACGACGACGATACACAGGCTTTTTTGTTCTAAACATTTTTTTCTTCGTATTTTATTCACTGAAAAACGTAAAAATTACTTGAGAAAAAAATCGAAAATTCCAACTTTTTGGGGGAAAACCAATACTTTTCTCGCATCGTAGATAGGGTTAACGGAAAAGTAATACCCATCAGTGTCCGCTAAAGAGATTGCCCGGTGGATAATCTGTGCTCGCTGTCGTCTAGTTTCGATTCTAGGAGGGGTGAATTCTCCAAATTATAATAAAGTGTTCTCAAAAGGGCGCCAGAGAAGTATTGGTAAGACTTCTGCAAGTTAATCCACAACTCCTCAGAGGGTTAAGGACGCTATCTCCACACTTGCAATGGTCATTAGGAAAATTTTGAATCAAACCAGCAGGTATCCCCTGATTGAAATTTAATTTATTGGTCCTTGAGTTTTTTTTCTAATTTAAAAGTATTAAGATCCTCTGCTTTTCAGGATCTAATCACCTTTAATTTCACTAACTTGTCGCGAGTTAGATGAAACTCTCGATTAAGAGCCTGTGTGGAGATTCCCATATACATATATTTAGAAGAATCCAACAAATTGAAGAAATAGCTATAAAACTGTTGTTTACAAAAAAGATTTATACTCCAATCTTAAATCGTTGTTGACATGCACAAAAACTGTTAAAACTTAACCGCTCCAGTTACAGATATTTCTTGGATCTAAACTAACTACTTGGATTGATTAAAAACAATATGCATATCTGTGTGAGAGATATTAGTCTTGCTAGTTATGAGAGTACTCAGCTCTAGAGCATCTGTACCCTTCGGGAAGCAGCTCGTAAAAATCCCCTTTCGTTCGACTGACCATGTATATTTTAGTCCAAATAGATAAGGTCGAACAAGGGTGGAAGAATCATTTTAAAAAGCAATAAATGTGTCGAAGTGAGAATATGCTTTGAGCTAAATTGAGTGAGGATATTTTGAAAACAGTAGATAAATTTTCTATTTTTAATGAATTAGAATGTACCTCAATTGGGTTTTTTGTTGCACGTACATATTTGTTAATAGAGTTGTTACAAACTGTGATGCCATTTAACATATGGTGAAAATGTGTTTAATTGAATTTGAACTAAAAATATATTTAACAATTCACAGTATAGAAATCCAACCCGAACTTTAGCTGAAGTCTAATGGTTCAATAAATATAAATGAAGCTGAAGGCCAAAAATCTACATATCAAATTATAATGAATTACAACTTTCTTATTCATTACCTGCAGGAAGTGGATGTCAGTATCGCAAATCAGTTGTACC
The DNA here is from genome assembly GCA_963921935.1 of Galeruca laticollis. Classification (NCBI taxonomy): domain Eukaryota; kingdom Metazoa; phylum Arthropoda; class Insecta; order Coleoptera; family Chrysomelidae; genus Galeruca; species Galeruca laticollis. Next base: position 190,359,448 of record OY998178.1, on the reverse strand, counting down.
ACCGATCAACACACAAAATAAATATCGCCTGGTCATTTACCGCGTGGAACAATTTTTAAAGTTATAAAGCTTCGATTTTTATGTGCTCAGCTCTTGAACATCAAGTAATTCAACGCTATTAACGAGCCTTTTAGGTTTAAGTGTTTACTTCCATTGTAGCTACAGTCAGTCAGCCAAATAAATGACCACCTTGATGTGGAAGGAAGATTTCCCCATGGAAATCGTATATTTTTGTTGTAAATATGATCATTCAAATCGGCGATGAAGATATTTCCATAAAAATGTCTAATTCAGTAAATTAGCGATAGAAAACGAAGGACCTCACATGGCGCCAAGATGTGAAAATAAGAGACTGAAATAGTTGATGTCATTGCTGAACAAAACGAAAGTATCAACCAAAAGAAATGCGCATGAGGAATTCAAAATGCTTCAGATTATATAAAAACGTCAACCAAATCGCCAACCAAGTACATTTCGTATACAAAATGGGTACATCCAACTGCCAAGAGCTCTAACAAAAGTCAGGGGATATTTCTGAATCTCGATCAATAGGTTCAATCACAAAATATCAAACGTGGTCGAAATGATGGAATACAGTGACCTCTTGCTTACAATTGCAACGGCAATATGGTAAAAACGGGAAATAGACAAATAGGAATGGGCTAAAAAAGTTGACTGTTTAGATGAAATAGGAAGTAAGAACAGAGAAAATGGAGAAGAAAAGAAATAAGCTGAAGTCGAATGAGGACTTAAAACTCGACACCTAGGAAAATGAAAAATTTATGAGGTGGAGGAGGCACAATTCAATGCGACATGAACTGATGCTTAGTCGTCTTTGGAATGTCATATTTCAAGTATTGAAGATATCTTCTAATATTTGGAACTTCCAGTTGTAGAATACTGATTTGTTGAATTATGTTAGATGTATTTATGATAAATTACTTTTCAATTAGAGAAAAACATTTCCTATTAAATTGAATAATTACATAAAAGCTTTATCTTGTTTCTGGTTACTTCTAATATTCTCAATAACAATTAAAAATATAAGTTCAAATTGGACTGAATAATGCTTCAATTTGTTACTATTGGATTATTGATAAATTTTTACATTGGGATGTGTTAATATTTTCTCCAAAATATCAATTCGTGATTTTTTGTAAATGAAAACTGGTGATAACAATTTCAATTTGTGTTTCAGGATACTTTTTGTCGGAAATTGACGAGGATTTTAGTACTCAATATTATTTCGACGACAACTTTTCTTGGCGTTTACCCAGAGAGAAAATATTCAACCCTCCACCTCTTCTTATATTTCATGAGTGTAGCAAAAAACGGTCAGGGGTAAATAAAATATTTTGTTATTGCACCCAATAGAAGCTTTAGTTACACTTCCGTAGTTAGCGTGAACATTTAGAGGACGTTATTCACTTTGTAAATATTTGCAATGTAATTTTTACGTTACGTAAATGTGTTGCAAAATATTGTTTGTTTTTTGAAATAGAATAACCAATTCATTCACAATGAATAAATAGACAAGTTATGTGATAGACTTCAACCGGCATTATATAGAGTACTAGTCACACTGGTTGGATTCATATATATATATATATATATATATATATATATATATATATATATATATATATATATATATAGGGTGTTCCGATATTCGACCGACAACGCACGCTGTACGTACAGCGTGTTAAAGTTGGAAAAGTCAAATAATATTCTCGTAATATATCGTAAGCAGCTCGAAATTTTTCTTTCAAATTTTGTACATAGCTGTTTCACGGAAGATGCAAGAATATACCAAAAGTAAGTCTTCAAATAGTCTATCCAGTAGCGTACTGTAAACGGGAGCGGTATCTTCGGCCCCCCTATTGAGTACGACACTGACTAAATCATTTCAATTTTGTTTGAATATACTTTCAAGTATGTTACGAAAACATATTACCTTTCATTATGCTGAAATCAGTAGTTTTCGAAATATTTGGTTTTAACAGAAAAGTAATATTTTTTACTTTTATTGTAATCAAATTCTCCAAAGTATAACCGCTCTCTGGATATAGTTTGATGAATTTCTCGCCAAAAATAATTTAGGAACTGTTCCTCAAATTCTGTGATATTATTAATCTCCCTTCTTTGTTGCAAAACCACAGTAACGGATGGCCTATCAACATATTCCTTATAACCAATTTTGTTCCATTATATCTCTAATTCTTCTAATCTTGATTTTTACAAAAAAAATGAAAACTTTTGGATGTAAATGATTTACGTTCCCATAAAACTAAATTCCCCCAATTTGAAAACTAGTTATCACAGTCGGACATCCTATAACCATATCCTGCGCCATTTGAACCTTTCTAAACAATTTCTCCACATTTTTTCTTATCTGCTGCTCATTTTTCTCATGATCCTTATTGCATAACCTTTTCTGTTGATCAATCTCACTACCCAATCTTTCACATTATTTACCTACGTCAAATTTAAAAATTTCCTCATTCCCTTTCCCTTCTAATTTCATTTGCCCTATTTCCCGCCGGATTCCTTCCATTTGGTTTGTTACATGAGTAATAATATCTCCTAGTAAATTCTCATCTATTTGTTTCCCCAATTCATATTCCCTATCTTTACCATTTTTTTCTATTTCAGTTCGGATTTTATTTCCATTTTCTTGGATTTTCATCCGCAAATTTTTATTTTGTTGCTTCATCTATTCTTTCACATCTTCTTTCTAAAATTCTTATTTTCCTCACTAAGTTTCTTGATCTGCTTCATCTATTTTCTTTTCCAACTTATTACTCATTTTTTGTTCCATATCATCAAATTTTCTGTTTATAGTCTCATTCACACTACTCATATCTCCCCTTATGTTATTCATATCTCCCCTATTTTCTTCAAATTTCTCATACAAACGAAAAATTCCATTAACTGATATTCTCTACTAACGATTTATTCTTTCCTGTCTCTCTTGTCTCCTATCCTCATATTCTTCTTCTGCTACATCTCCCTCATTACCTATAAAGCTCGGTTCCTGTTCATCTCCTGTCAAATTTTCCCCTGAATTTTGTCTCCCCGCTCTAAATATTGAACCACAAAATCCCCTGATCCCAACCTCTGCCCTTCGTCCGCTTGTACTACAGTATCTTTTACCTGTCTTTTCTGTCTCTAACTCGTTCCTGCTAATTCTTTACCGTCCCTAAGTGCCATTCTTTTTGCCATTTTAACTGAATTAAATTCAACTGATTATTCCCAATTAAACTACACTTATTTTATTAAGTTTTCTCTGCCCCTGTCTGTTTTGGTTTAATGAAATTTATTTTGTCAAGCCCCATGTTGGGTGCGACAATTGTAATGTTTTTGTTTTTTTATAATGAAATCATTTGATATATAGCATCCACAATATGATCAAACTTTCATATTACGTGCTATTGCTGGGGTATTGTTACAAGAACAAGTTTTGTATCTCGAGTCAACAAATACTTAGAAAAAAATACAGTGACAGAACATCAAATGGTTAGTGTAGTCTTCTGTATAACAAAATTAGGTTTTTTTATTGGAAGCACAAGTTATTGTGGAAAATTACCACGCTGCTTTGACAACAATGCCTATAAACCGATATGCGAATAATAGAGTACATAAGCGGATTCTTTTGTTACAAGAATATGATTTTGAAGCAAGATACTTATCAGGGAAATTTCACGCAGTAGCTGATGCCATAAGCAGAGAAACAGAGTCCACTCAGGAAAGAAAATATAGAATTGGAATTATTATGTTCAAAGAATTAGAAGATTTGTATTCCACAACGAAGGTAAATAAGATCAAGAAAAATTAACCGAAAATGACAAAAGGAGAGCATATGAAAAATAAACAATATGCTGTAAGAAGATTGAAGATAGAGAGGTTCTCATTATCATAGAAGATTATTCCAAAGAGATATGTCAAAATCTGCATGATGAGTATGGACAAATAGGAATTAGAAAATTATGACTATTGTTTTGGGAAAATGATTATAATAAAAGAGATTTAGTTATAATGAAAGATATAGTTAAATGGTGTAAAATTAGTAAAGAGAAAAATTATCACAATCAAAATATCACCAAGTGCATAATAACTTAGAAACCATAAGAAACGATAGCTATAGATTTTCTCAGCAATCTTGTACCCAGTCAAAATTAAAGCATACATATCTTGATGATGGTTGCTGTATTCTCGAAGTATAGAAAACTATATCCATTTAAAAGCACAATAGGAACGTTACTAATGGAATGTTTGCAACAATGTATCCGGGACTTTGGAAAACCCAATAACATAATATTAGATCATGCTACGTATTTCCAAAATCAGAAATTAGATAAATGTTGCCAAAATCAAGAAATAAAATTAACTCATATTAGTATCAAAAGACCAGCATCAAATCCAGCAGAGAGATATGCAAAGGAAATAATTAAATATTTAAGGATATTATGTAGGCAACAACGTGGAGAATGGGAAATTAACATTTCATAAGTGGAAAAATTCTTAAATCAAACACCACATGGTGTAATAGAAGAATGTCCAGAATATCTTTTCACGGGAAAGTTACCAGATAGAAAATGGGTCCTTACTAGAGAGTGAGAAATGTCCCAAGTAGTGTTCAAAGTAAGTAAGAAATTAGAAAAATATGCAAAAAGTTATATTAACCTTCATGGGACGGACATCAAAATTTTACGAAAGGGACTAACTGGGGTCCGAGAAGACCACATGCGTAAAATTGCAGAAATGCTGTATTTTTCTTTAAATTAAATATATAGAAAAGAAGTTTTATTAAAGTTTTACTATTAACCATTTATTAGTCAAAAATCATCACGAAAAAATACAAAATACCCTAATCACTAATACTACTAGCTATATATCATTTTAACATTTTTTACAAACCATCTCCGATTTTGAATGCTCTAGACACACAAAGTTATCACATCTAATACATATTTTTCTGGATTTTCTGTCTTTTCCTCTTTGACACATATGGCAGCGCCCCCTGGTAATGTTTTGTTGTTCAACTCTATGTTCTGTTGCATCCAGTAGTTCGGGAAAAACGTCTGTCATATGCCGTTTTCTATTCGTCTGAATGTATTTATTATTATATCGCCGGAAAACGTTTTTCTTTATGAGTTCTTTTCCTAGTCCCAAAATATACATTTTACGTTTATCCAAACTGTTTTTTCGCCAATCCGGGTTTTGCAGTAACCACAATTTATAAGCATTTATTCCTGCGATATATATAAGATGCGAAAATATTGCCATTGGCCAGCGGTTTGACGTTCTCTGCACTATATATTCTTTGGCCAACTTATCTGAAGTGTCGACAGCACCTTTTGTTTTGTTGTAATGAAGAATAATTTCTGGTTTATAGTGCTGTTCTTCTCCAGCTACTTCACTATCAGTATGCTCACTTGAAGGTAAGATGACAGCATGTTTTTGTTTTGGAACATAGGATAGGATACTAGCGTTCTTTGATTTCTAAAAGCAAACATACTTGAAAACTCTTTCTTGTATGATGCCGGTAGAAGTTCCCTGGGAATAAATGTTTTATTTTTCCGGAGGGTTCCACATAAAGTAATATTTTTTTCCACAGCTTGTCAGCAAGTTCTAAACTTGTAAAAAATTTATCGGTCGTTATTCCAAATCCGTCTTCCAAATGGCCTGTCAAATCTAGGACAACCCTTTGACTTTGACCCTTTTCCGCTTTGTTACCTTGTTTTCCTAAAAATTAAAAGATACATAGGAATATAAAGTTTGCCTATATTGCTTTTCAAATAACTTACCCAAATAAACTTGCATGCTTGCAATATAAGAAGTGGTGCAGTCCACAAGAGCCCATATTTTGATTCCATACTTATCAGGTTTACTCTTCATATAGACTAGGATGGTGCCTTACCCCTAAATGGTACAAGCTGCTCATCTACACATAGATGGTCGCCAGGATTAAGTGATTTTTCACAATTAGAAGTGAAAATATCGAATATATCTCTTATCGGAGCTAGCTTATCTACTAATTTTCGTTCTTGTCTTGTTTGAAAATTATCAAAGCGTAAAAATAAAGTAATTTGTTCGAATCTGTCTCTTGACATTGCAGCAGGAATTATAGGACGACAGTAAGAAATATCTTGACACCAGAGCATATCGATAGCCTCTTTCGATCCGCGAAGTGCGCCAAGAATAAGCAACAGTCCAATATAAGCTTCAATCTCTGTAGAATCAACAGGTACAAAAACTTTAATTTTATTCGGATTTTATATATTCCATTTATCATAATATGTTTGTGCCTTTCTGTTTGTTTCGGTTACTATTATGTTCAGAATATCCGGAGATAGGAAAGGAAGAAAAGTGTCTTAGTACTTGAGATATCAGAACTGTAATTTGTAAGGCCTAGAGCACGTCTCCGAATATTAGCTTTTGAACGTCTAATTTTTGTGTTTCCTGGAATTTTTGACCACTCAGTTCCATCTTTAGATTTATATACTGGAATGCCCTGGCTGTTACTAACTGTTGGTTCCTCTGGGTTCGTTTTCTCTATACTTTGATCAACAACTATTACATCATTTTCTTCCTCTACTTCTGTGACAATGTCTTCATCTTCTAAGTCACTCGATGTTTCCTCATTGATAACACAATCAAACTCTGGATCATCACTTTCAAGTATACGTAACATCTCATCGTCAGTAAGCCCCTTGCGATTGTTTGTAAATAAAAACTGACTCATTTTCAAAACGATGTACCCTACTCGCAATATCACAAGAGACTAACCCGAATATTCAAGTCTAAAAATTATATCGCAGTGCGGGGAATCCCCCATTTGAACTGGTAATTTACATTTTACAATTATATGGGTAAATTCCCTGTGAGTAAACAAACGTTAAATGTATGGGATTCCCCGATTTTACTAACAGTTACCGGGATTGTTTTATCGGACGTAAAAGGCTGACCGGGGTCTGATGAGACCCCTGGAATATAAAACTATTTTTTGTTTATACCAGCCAATAAAAACTACTAAATACATCATATTTTATCAAAATAATTCATAAACTGCAGCTAGATGAAAGATCAATGTTTAAAAATTTGCGTTTGCAAAGATACAGCAAAAACATACGTCATGGCGTACAAACGGACCCCGGCCAGTCCTATAAAGGTTAAATGGAATCAAAAAAAGTATTATTTTTAATAAAGGGGAATTGGTATTAGTAAAAGCTTCACAGGTTGCAAAACGTAAAGAAAACAAAGGCCCGAAGTTGATGTTAGCTTTTGAAGGACCGTATATGGTATATATTGAAAATGCACCAAATACCAATAAATAAGTAGATCCTGTAAATAAGCAATTGAGGGGAATTTTTCATATAGAAAGCATATATTAAAGCGGAAATGAGCAATTACAAGGGCAGAAAATGTTATGGCCAAAGAAATTTATTTTAATAATACACTACTCCAAGAATTTAACGCACCACCAAAAAATAACCAAAAGTTTAAAGTAAATTTTTGTCTAAACTGCTTGTCCGATTTGAATGAATTTTTTTTTAATGATAGGTTGACACTTCCAGAGAGTTAGTGTACTACTGTATTTGCATACAAACTTATTTTTGTATAAATACGGGGTGTTGCAAAGATAACCTGATTTTTTCATAAAATTTGTAACACCCTGTGGAGTTCAACAGTAACAATATCAACTTAAAATTAAAATCAAACTGTAGCTTTATCTTTTTGTAACATTTTGTTTTTTGATTTCCTCTATTATCTTGGTCACAACAAGAGAAAATCAATTTTATAGCATAACATGTTTTTTATTAAAATTTATAATAATAAAAGTGAGTAGCAGGCTATGAAAAACAATAAGTTGCAGTAATTGTCATTAGCTAAATACAGGTGTCAAAAAGCATTTCATAGAAGTGTATTTTTAGTGTTAGCCCTTACGTTTTTTTTGTAAAAATCTTTATTTTAATTAATATGCAACGTGAAACACGAAATCTTACTGGCGAAGAATCTGCTCAAGCATTAATATTGTTCGAGGAAGGCTGGAATTACCGAAGAATTGGTAGACGATTTAATGTATACCATACAACCGTTTCACGAGTTATACAAAGATATAGAGACACTGGAAGTCATGGTCGCAGACCGGGACAAGGAAGGAATCGAATAACAACCTCTAATCAGGACAGTTGTTTAAGATTATCGGCATTAAGACAACGTTTTGTAACAGCCCGGACCCTTCAAACCCGGCTTCGAGATTCTACTGGTGTACAAATTTGTGATGAAACAGCTCGTCAGCGACTACGAGAACACAATTTGAGACCTAGAATTGCTGCTCGGGGGCCAGCTCTAACTAGAGATCATCGAAGAGCTAGGCTGAATTTTGCCATGGAACATCGTAACTGGTTAGATGCGGAATGGCAACAGGTATTATTTAGGGATGAGTCAAGATTTTGTTTGTACAATAATGACAGGCGCATACGTGTATATCGACTCCCTAACGAACAATTTGCTCAGTGTAATTTCTCAAATAACACATTATTTGGAGGAGGATCTGTGATGGTCTGGGGAGGTATTTCTTTGACTGGTCGCACAGAACTTGTAGTCATAAATAATGGAAGCCTTACAGCCGAAAGGTACATATTGGAGGTTTTAGACCAACATGTAATGCCATATGCGCCATATATAGGGCAAGGATTTTTGTTGATGCACGATAATGCCAGGCCTCATGTTGCTGGAGTTGTGAGGAATTATCTAGAGGAAGTTGGCATCGATACCATGGCATGGCCACCTAGAAGCCATGATTTAAATCCCATAGAGAATCTCTGGGACACTCTTGGGAGGAGGTTACGAGAGGAACGGAACTTGAACACCTTGGAAGACGTGGGGAGGCGACTGATTGAAATATGGGAAGAAATTGACCAAAATGATATACGGTCGCTTATTTTAAGTATGGGCCGTCGGTGTCAAGCAGTTATTTCTGCCAGAGGCGGAAATACTCGCTACTGACTTTTGTTTACGTTTTGTTTCTTTGTTTTTCGTTGTTAAAGTTGGATAATAAATTTTAATAAAAAACATGTTATGCTATAAAATTGATTTTCTCTTGTTGTGGCCAAGATAATAGAGTAAATCAAAAAACAAAATGTTACAAAAAGATAAAGCTACAGTTTGATTTTAATTTTAAGTTGATATTGTTACTGTTGAACTCCACAGGGTGTTACAAATTTTATGAAAAAATCAGGTTATCATTGCAACACCCCGTATTTATACAAAAATAAGTTTGTATGCAAATACAGTAGTACACAAACTCTCTGGAAGTGTCAACCTGTCATTCAAAGAAAAATTCATTCAAATTGGACAAGCAGTTTAAACAAAAATTTACTTTAAACTTTTGGTTATTTTTTAGTGGTGCGTTAAATTCTTGGAGTAGTGTATATTCTAATATAGTGTAGTTTACGGGATGATATTTGTTCAATTAGAGTAGAATTCTGACTGGAATATTAACAGAAGCATATGATGTTGATAATGAATTAATGAATATTTTCTTGAGGATTCATTTGAAGCATCTGTGAGAAATTCAATAACCTCAGAATTCCTGATAATTTCGTACTTGCAAGTCTGGAGATTGTTTCACTTTTTAGTAATGTGTAATTAGATGCTTGTTTGAGAGCAATTGATAAGAATTGGGACCGTATCTGTAACCATTGTTCCATTCATAAGGAGACCTTTTTGAATTTAATATCCTTCCTGTCGGATAGTACATATTTTTCTGTCGATGAGAAAATTTATAAGCAAACTTTTGGTACACAATTGGGTGTATCAATTTCACCTATCCTAGCGACCTACGTCATGGACGATCTGCTGTATACTGTCATTCCGGTGTTGTCTTTTACACCTTTTTTTGATAAGAAGTGTCAATGAATGATTGGTGTCAAGTAGATGTGTTGCGTAGTGGGATTTCTGGTTGTATCAATATGTATGCTCGTAAGTGTTCACTGTATCGGATTTCAAAATTTCTAAGCATTATATTCTGGACATTTAAGTTTATATATACCAGACTTCTATAATCCCTTTTGTTATTACATTTAACAATTTTGTAATCACGTTACTTTCTGTTTTTTAAGAAATTGTTGTATTGGTTGCTAAAGATGTTATCTTTGAAATGTTATTAGAAATATTTCCTGCATATGTGATGGCTTTATAACTAATATTTCCTAAGCAAACTAAAGAAATAAAAGGTTATAAAACCATCACATATGCTGGAAATATTTCTAATAATATTTCAAAGATAATATCTTTAGCAACAAATACAACAATTTCTTCTAAAACAGAGAGTAACGTGAGTAGAAAATTGTTAAATATAAGAAAAATATCCCCAATTAAGAAGTCTGGTATATCTGAACTTAAATGTCCAGACTGTAATGCTGTATATTTGAGTTAAACCCTTAGAAATTTTGGAATCCGATGCAGTGAACACATACGAACGTACAGATTAAAACAACCAGATAAATCCCACTACGCAGAACATCTACTTGACACTAATCATTCATTGACACCTAACACAGAACTAGAAGTACTTCATATTTGTGATATGAAACAAGAACTGGATTTTCTTGAAGAATTGGAAATTAGAAGTCAGTTAAGAAACCCACAATATGAAGTCGCCAATGAACAGATAAATCTAGGGAGTTCTCCATTTTTAAACTGTCTTCTTAAGGGATTATTGTAAAGATCAGCAGATATAGTTTTCATGGTTTTCTATATCATTGCACAGTTCTACTGATCTTAAATGGGATATCCCCGTAGGACTAATAATATCTAAGCTTCAATATTTGTAATAGTTATATCTTCTTCTTTTTCGTATTCATGTAAAGTCAATCACAATCACTTCTTGGTCTAGCCAAAAATAATTAATAATCATCATGTAGGATCAAATGAAATGTAACTTCTGTCATTCTGACGATGATATTTAATATCGGAACAGTTGTCAAATTTCTTGGAATTCTTTACATTGTTTTCAATATATTGTGGAATTATCTAGAAACAGTAAGTTTCATTTGAAACAGTAATATCAGTAGATTTCACGCAGTAACGGTCGAGATATTTAATTTTATTTTAGATGCATTAAAGTAGTTTTCTTTTTCATCTGATGATGTGTTAATGGTTGAATTGACGATTCTATTTTTCAGCTATTACAATTTCTACTTTGACTACAATTACCCATATCGTGTGAGCTTCAAACATGATATTTTTTATTAAGTCGCGTTCCAGGTTCTTTATTTTTAGCTATTAAACGAAAAAACCTAATACAGTGAGGAGATGGGTGACTAATACTTTCTTATAGATAACTGATGTGACAAAATCTTCGCAGAAAACCATGTTTGTCACAATGGTAAATAATAAATTCGACCAAAAAAAACATTTTACACTATAACAGAAATGGAAGTTATGATAAGAAGAAATATATTGTTTTATTTTTTGTTTCCTTGAAAAGCGTTATCTTGTTTCAGCAAATTGTGTGATTCTCTTTTTTCTCAAATGGAATTCATTAAAAACGAATACCACAGTGGACTTACTAATGAACCATGTCATTCAACAAGTATTTTTTCAAGGAAATTATTTTGGCTTGGTTTTATAAGTACTATCCAAAACTATTCAATAATAGTGTTTTTAAATGAAACTCAAGGTCTCTAGTTAATTCCACAATATAATACAAGTTATTGAAAGATCTAAAAAATTGACAATTGTTTCGATAAATCAATATCATCGTCAGAATGACAGAAGTTACATTTCATTTTATGCCTACCTGATGTTTAGTAGTTATATTTGGCTAGACCAAGAAGTAACCTAACTTGTGATTGGCTTAATATATGTTTATACAAAAAAAAAGATGTGATATTACAAATATTGAAGCTTAGATATTATTAGCCCTATGGTGATATCCTGTATATCATTTTTCCAATTAAGATCAGTATAACTGTGCAATGATATAGAAAACCAGGAAAACTATATCTGCTGATCTTTACAATTATCACTTAAGAAGACAGTTTATTAGTGGAGAATTCCCTAGATTTAACTGTTCATTGACAACTTCATATTGTGGGTTTCTTAAATGTCTTCTAATTTCCAGTTCCTCGAAGAAATCCAGTTCTTGTTCCTTTTCACAAATATGCAGTACTTCTAGTTTTGTGTTAGGTGTCAATGAATGATTGGTGTCAAGTAGATGTTTTGCTTAGTGGGATTTATCTGGTTGTTTCAATCTGTATGCTCGTAAGTGCTCACTGTATCGTATTTCAAAATTCCTAAGGGTCTGACCCAAATAGACAGCATTACATTCTGGACATTTGAGTTTATATATACCTGACTTCTTTAATAGTGGTATTTTTGTTTTTACATTTAACAATTTTGTACTACAGAAAGTAACGTTAGTACAAAATTGTTAAATGTAAAAACAAAAATACCACTATTAAAGAAGTCAGGTATATATAAACTCAAATGTCCAGAATGTAATGCTGTCTATTTGGGTCAGACCCTTAGGAATTTTGAACTACGATACAGTGAGCACTTACGAGCATACAGATTAAAACAACCAGATAAATCCCACTACGCAAAACATCTACTTGACACCAATCATTCATTGACACCTAACACAAAACTAGAAGTACTGCATATTTGTGAAAAGAAACAAGAACTGGATTTCCTTGAAGAACTGGAAATTAGAAGACATTTAAGAAACCCACAATATGAAGTTGTCAATGAACAGTTAAATCTAGGGAATCCTCCACTAATAAACTGTGTTCTTAAGTGATAATTGTAAAGATCCGCAGATATAGTTTTCCTGGTTTTCTATATCATTGCACAGTTATACTGATCTTAATTGGAAAATTGATATCCAGGATATCACCATAGGGCTAATAATATCTAAGCTTCAATATTTGTAATATCACATCTTCTTCTTTTTTCTATAAACATATATTAAGCCAATCACAAGTTAGGTTACTTCTTGGTCTAGCCAAATATAACTACTAAACATCAGGTAGGCATAAAATGAAATGTAACTTCTGTCATTCTGACGATGATATTGATTTATCGAAACAATTGTCAATTTTTTAGAATTTTCATTAACTTGTATTATATTGTGGAATTAACTAGAGACCTTGAGTTTCATTTAAAAACACTAATATGAGCATATTCCACGAAGTAAGGGTCGAGACATTCAACTATTCAATAATGCTTTATCTTGAAAAACACAGTTTTAAGTTATATCAACTAATTGAGATTTTGTTTATTGCAGGGTTTATTTTAACTTTCACGAAACAAGTTCCTACACAATTAGAGTATAACGACGCCATCCATTGGGAATTGCCGAAAGAACTGTCTACTGTACACGAAATGAAGAGTAGCAAACATTACGATAATCCTTCCTTTGAAACGGCTGGAGAAGATGGCAGCACAACAAATCAAGCATAATTTGAGGAAATTTATATAATGTGGAAAAAATACATACTATCAAATCAAATCTCTGGAACGCAGTAGTTTATTTGATATTATGTCAATTTCATGATTTGTACAATTTGTATATTATTTGAATAAAATATTACTTTCCTCTATTTTTGAATAAGTTCAACCATTTTTCGTCCGAAATTAAGAAGAATTCATGAATCTGATCCCGATTACTATTTTGTGATGTATAAAATATCATTTAATAATGGTATTCTTAATCAAAATAGATTGGGCCTTCAACTATTAATTTGATGCAAATAATGCAATAATAGTATAGGGGAGGGTGGTCTACGATGAGATATTTTTTGAATTTTTGCAATTAAAGAGCGTGGTGGAAACAATAGATATCTGTATTAGAAATGTGACTTAGATTATTGTGTGGCCAAGTTATTTAAATAGTATTTTCTTGAAAAAATCGTTAATTTTGCATTTTATTATCAGTTAAAAAAATTGGAAATGCCTCATTGTGGTTGTGGAACGGAGTATGTTCCTCAATTAGACAACAACATTTCACAATGAGACAGACAGTTTATTTTTCTAAATTTATTCTTATACAGGCATATTAACATAAAAAACTCTTATAAAGTTGACTACAGTAAACAAAAACAATTCTTAAATGTTATAAGCAGGTACAAAAATGTCGAAAAACATAAGCCTATCTAATATTTTAATTACCAAAGTTGACGCCGAATTGCAATAAGCCTTGCTGTCTTTTGGATCCAGTACCTCGGGGCTCCGGAAGCTTAAAAGCGATGTCAGTTTTGTCAACTTCAGCTACATCCATAATATTTGGGAAGCACTCTTTCGTAGAAAAGATACTTCACAATAATTTTCTTATATTGTTAGGATATGGCCAACGCAGAAAATGTCTTTTTTGTTTGCTTTAAATCTACTTATTATATAATCATTAACTTTTAAATTATCGACCGTTTATTCCTTAGTTAATATCTCAGATTAACAAATCAAATAGATATGTTTGTTTTGATTTTTTCTTGCCCCAAAATTGAGTCACATTCTAAGCTCACTTGCGACACTTCCACTGCTTTGCCATATTCACAAAGTCTCTTTGGTTGCAGGAAAAATTAAATTTGAACTTTAATTGAAAATGTGTTAAAAAGTTATGCAAATAAAAAAAAGTCATACTGATTTATGCATTTCAGTCGCTACTTTTAAAATTAATTAATAATACTTGAATTTTATTTAATAAAGGCATAAATTTTAAACAAGTATTTGTTATATCCTTAGACACCTTCATGATTATAACTAGAAGTGGCAACATTGCTCAAAATTTCAGTACCTGTTTAATGTGCCAATAGTAATCTATTTAGTAGTTCTGTCCTTGTTTAATTACCATATAGAGAGACATACAAATATCGTCAGAGTATGATCGACGGTCATTTTGAATACGCCGTAGTATACACGGAAAGAAATTTTGGATACTATTATTCCAGTAAGGTAGTATTACAATAAAAATTTTGATCAATATAGCGCCAATCCAAATTTAGGTTAATATCGATAAATGATTCGATTGATTGATTTGTCAAGCTAAAATTTATCAAACCATCATAAGTAGCAGTAAACGAGTTGCAATAGAAATTTAATATTGCGTCGCTCTCATCACGTTCAGCAGTGATATGGAAATGAACCAAATTCAGAGCAATGGGGATAGCACAAATTCAAGAATGGGCTACTACGCTAGAGCCTTCAGAAAGCTAGCTAAAACTTATATCTTGGAAATGCAAAACGAAGAAGCTCACGTTCAATATGAATCGCAAATGATGCGTAAAAACATTCAGTCTATGATATTTCGATCGATACTAAAGACAATGAACCAGCAACACCCGTCCATCAAGAACATCAATGCTAAGAAAAGTTCGTTAATTTAAGAGAATCTGCGCTATGAAGATTAGTCCTAGTGGGAAAAAATAAACGCATCGTTTACTATACCTAAAGCCGAGTTTACATTTGACAAGTTTGCTGCCAGTAAACTTGATATGGCATTTGTGTTTACTCACTTTGTACGTGCTGATGTTGGATTAGTTGAACGTATAATAGTTGCAGACACTTTAATTAAAATGTTGAAATTTAAAAAGGCCAAGAAAATGCGAGTATAGGTACTCGACTGCAACAGCTATATAAATAATTTGGTTGCTTCTGCTCGACTTTTTACCGAGATAGCATCTGAAGACGCTGGATGCTCCAAATTTCTATGAAATTGTCGCCTGCACAGTTTAAATAATTACTGAGTTTAACCCTTAACCGGTCATGTGGCGTCTGAGAGACTATGCAATATATAAATTAGGCCATATTTCTATAACGGTACTGCCTACAAATCGGTCACGCCACCTAATCATCCCACTGCTGATGCACTATTTGTTGCCCCACTTAGTCGACTGTATTGATCATTGGTTAAAAATATACGGGAACAATTCAGTTTGCCCTAGTCTATCAGACGGTACATGTCGGTTTGTGTTAGTAATTTTAAATAGTGTCACATATCACCCACCTTTATAGATAGATCTCAAAACACTAAAATGTCAAACTAAAAAGTGGAGCGCCGCGTACAATTAGGAATGGAACTAATTATTAGTGGCAAATTTAAAATGTAGGATTTGGCGGTTAATTTAAATTCTCTTAAGCAATTAAGGTGGGTGATTTGTGAAGCAATTATTTCAGTATTTCAATTCGGCTATATTCTGGTTGCACTGTAACCAGAAAATAACGTCGATTGAAATACTGTATACTTTCTGTTTACTCATAGTCTCAGTAAAATTAGTTCCTTCCAATTATTATCAAATTATAGGACCCAAAAGTAAGTATAATTTAGGAAGATTTATACTGTCACCTATAAGATGATACTTGTAGCTACACGGGAAGATAATATGGTCAGGAAAAACACTTCCACATCATATGGCATATTTCCATGGAAATATCTTCCAATAAAAAAAAATCATGTATCCATAATATAATAAATGACACTTATCAGGCTAGTGAAAAACATTACATCATTAGATAATAAGAAAAACTTTATGATATACAATAATAATTTATTCATTCACGGACAAGCCCTTTAAAATTATATAAAATACAAAAGTGAGCAAAATATATAATGTAGACAAATCTAAACACATATACACTACAATGAATACAGTTATTAAAACAAGATACACAAAAATCATGGGTTGACAAAATATAAATTACTGAACATTCAAATCACGAATAAACCGTTTAAATTTAGTAATTGAGGCATCAAAAAGTTAAAGGTCTTACAGTGAGTTTGCGAGTCTTATAGATCTAGGAAGATACGTGTAGTATGCAATTATATCTGTGAAAAGGTATGTGAAGTGTTCGATTCTGCCTAGTTATATGTACACTTCGCGACATATGAAACTGGTACACTTTTTTTCCAATGTAAACCGAACTAATTAAAATTACAATGAGTACCATGTGTCAAATTTGTCAAGTCGCATTATTCACGATACCAGCCCATTTTTGAATAATTATTTTCAATGCAGTTGTTACTGAAGCAATGAAGTTTACTGCTACTTTTGCATGTCCTGCCGTATTATAGGGATTTTCGTATAAATAATCAGTTAAAGCTTTGTCTAGCTCTATTCTAGTTAAAACTGGTCTTCCATCTCCTATTTTTCTAACAACAATTTGATCCTTGTTTCACCTGTTTTTGAGTGAGTCATCTAATAAACCTTATATTTAAAAAAATATTCGAACCAGTAACAATGTAACATTTTTATATTTATTAAAATATCACACTATTTCTAAATTTAAACCAGTTACTCTTTTTGTAAAAATGTTGTAAATTTGTATTTTTTCCATCTCGTTCTATTGCTTTACAAAATTCACTTTTATCATTACATCTACTAATATTTTTGTTCAGCTAGCATCACTGTCCTAGAAATTATATCATAACAACTAGTTCAGCACTGACACTTTTAAAAACACTATTTTCGATTATAGTAGTTGTACCAGTTTTATATTACGCACAGTGTACCATTTATGATAATAATAACTAATGTAAGATATTTCTCTTTCCTGCGGTTCTCAAGAGAGGAGATTCGAAGCTGCTGCAGCCACACAGCATAGTCATTATACACATGTAGCTTAAATGTAATATAGCGTATAAAGTTGTTCTGAACGTGTTCGAGTTTTCTAATGTTAACTAAGTAAGGTGACCATACAGAACAGTAATCAAGGTGAGACCTAACTTAAGAAAAATATAAAAGTTTAATATAAAATCACGAATATTTCTCTTAACGAAACCCAACATTTTCAAGGACTTATGCACCACAGTAGTGATGTGGTGGTTAAAGGTAAGTGCATGGTCAAGAACCGCTTCTAAATCTCTTATCTTGTTGATTGTATCAAACAGTTGACCTTTTGTGTTATAAGTGAAAGTTATTAAGTGTTGGGAACGATAAAAGCAAAAATCACGTAACACTTTAATAACTCTGCTTGTTTGCAGCATTTTCCAGAATCAAAAAGTCTTTTTCTAATTGAATGTGTGCGGTTTCTCTCTATACTATATTTTTTGTGAAAATATTGCATTGACCTATATAATTCACGTTTCCTGGGTGTTACAGTTTGTTTTGGTACAATATTTTTTAAAATTTTGTATGGATTTGTCCCATCAGGTTCTGTAAAATAAAAATAAAATTTATGCAATTATAATAAACTACTAAACTAATTAATTTGAACTACTAAATGCTACAGATGATTTGGTAAAATGTTTAAAACCGTTTGTGAACTCCTCAAAAATTTAAAATATATTTTACCATTTATATGTACTGTCCCAACACCATCAGAATTATGTAGGGAAGATTTCTGGATGTCTTCGATATGTGAAGATATTTCAGGTTCTGTATAAGGTTCCATAGAACTTGATGTTGATGGCAAGTTATAAATTTGCAATATATTTATGTTGCCTCAAAAGAAAAAGTAGATAAAAATACTTATACAGTTATAGAATGGGTAGTCAGAATAGAAAGAGCATAATGGAAATCACATATTAATCATTATCATTTATAAACATTTCTATTTAAAGTTATCAGAACATCTAAGATTACAAATAAAATAGCTCACCTCCTAAATTTAACGTTGGTACTGAATTTGAATGCAGTCTATTTGACATGCTTGAAATAAATTTTTCTTCGAAATGTAGGTGGCAGACTCTTTTTGAAGCATACATTATTGCAGGATCCATATTTATTAAGGTGGTATTGTTGATTGCATCTACGCACTTTCTAAATCGGATTAAATCTGTTTTTGGATTTGGAAACCTATGTCTAATATCAGATGAATGTCTAATATCAGATGAATGTCTATTTTCGCCACAATCATGGACACATCACTTGATTAAAGTCATATTAAAAAAACTTATCAACAAATTAATACAACTTAATAAAAATATAACTACCGAAGAACAAATTAAACTAAATAAACTTTAATTATTTATCAATTCAAAATGAACACTACAAAACTGCACCACTAGGATCTTCGTGACGATTCCTTTAACCTTCAATTCGCAAAACTTTCGATCAATTACGTGAAACGTCAAATTTGCGACCTCTACAATTAGGAATGGAACTAAAATTTTAATTTGGCCTTGACAATTCAAGTGAAACCACCGTGAATAGTGTGATATGGCCGGTCCGTCGAAAAGAATTCGTTTTTCGGATAAAAATTTCGAAAAAACTGCTCTTAAATGGTACAATGAACTCGATGATGATGCAAGTGATGTAGGAAGTGGGTCAGATAATGAACACATTGAATCGGAACACGATACTGTGTCCGAGTTTTCCGACGATGATGATAATGCAACTATGTTCTCTCGGATGCAACTAGGAATTTTACGGCAAAACTTGTTAACAAATTCACAGGTCCATTAACGATAATAAGAATTATTTCTCCATGAATGTATTCGCTGGAAGACAAAAATCGTAAGTCCATAGGCGTATTGGACGCCAAAGATCTTAAGTCGCATCCTCCTGATGTCAACGAAGAATAAACCTTTTTTTTCTTTTGTTTTTAGGAAGGGATGGTGTGTTACATGTATAAGATCTTACCTGCTTGGGTTATTGGAAACAATAACAAAACGAGAATAATTCTATGTGGATAATGTTAAAATAAAATTTAATTAACATGGGTCTCATCTTTGTAGTAGTTCAACTCTCTCTCTCTCTCAACTACTCATTAAATAATTATAAACAAATAAACTTGACATTCAATTATTGTGTTCTTGTTATTGGTATACAAATGGTCTTAATCTTAGCATGCCTAGGAAGCGGGCGCATGTTAGTTGCAGACGAGGTTTATGATCTAAAAAGGGTTTTATGAGGGTATCTAATCCTGTGGGTGAACCGTAGACTGGCGGTCAGGCGTCGGTGCTGCGGATGTACGCAAATATATTATTATGGATATCAGTTTAAAATTGATTTCAACAGTGACGACACATTTGTTAAGTACGATATACAAAAAACTGAAGATGGAAGTGAAAGATATTATAAGTGAACGTGGAAATAGTCTAATTGTTATTGAAAATTTTATAAACATCGTGAATTAAAAAATGGTGAGACTTGTTGGTGCTGTGTGAGAAGGACATGGAAAGCTAAAATATATACAATGGGCGTTTAAAAAGTGGTGTCTAATATATTAAATACTCATAATCATAAACAGGAAAGTGACAGTGCAATCAACAGACAAACATTAAGTAATAAATTAAAAAGAAAAGCAGACGATATGATCGCTGAAAGGCCATCTAAAATAATTCGTAGTGAACTCAAATTAAATTCTAATACTTTCTCAACTTTGGCAGAAAAAGATATACAGTATATTGTAATGTTTTTCTTATTTATTTAAACGGTAAACGGGTGGGATAAATTTTAAACACTCGGTATGGCTACTTACTAATTTATCTAAACACTAAACTAGTCACTAACACTTAATTTATATATACTTAACTAATCACTTAATTACTAAATTATATCAACTGTATATTCACTCAAACTAATTTATATAAACACTTTATATTCACTTATTTACTTGTTTATCTCACGTTGTCAAATTATCAACTAACTTATCCGCTGATCGGTCCTTTATTTATATTCAAACCTTTTTTACTAGAAAATTCCGGACTGCGGCTTACACACACAAAAACAATTGGTTCTGGCATTTTCTAGATAAGTCTGGTCACAAAAACAATGTTCAGATAAGATAGTCGTAAACAGTTATAAAAAAACCCTGCGTATCCGACATAATTTCAATTTTCATACCTGGCTTAGACAGAGTCAGATTTAGGGTCTATACCAGTGTGCTGTTTCGTAACAATATTTAACGCAATATTTACAAAGACAGAAATAAATCATTTCCAAAATTGCTTCAAAACGTTTCCGATGTGCACGATTTTTTGAAATCTGTTCATGTTATGACCGTTAAAGAAGAATAATTTTTGATAATCAACGACAGGATTAAAAATATTATAGTATTTTCGTGCACTGAAAATCGTAGTGTAATGTGTTCTAAATCAACAATATATACGGATAGAACATTTGATTACTGTGTAAAACACTTCTTACAAATGTTTAGTATTCATGCTTTTGTAAACAACATTTATATACCAGTGGCTTTTTGTTTATTAACTAACAAAAAAAAAGAAACGTATTCGACATTGTTTAATATGTTGAAATCCAAGTGCATCAGTAAAGGACTTAATTGTAAACCGAATTTCATCACCGTGGATTTTGAGGTTTCTATCCATTCCAGAGTGAAAGAAACATTTCCCGACGTTTCAATAATCGGCTACAGATTTCATATTGGTATAGTCTATTTCTTAATGTCTGACAGCATAGTAGCCTCATTAAATAATCAAATAGAAAATTATCTCTTACAGAGTGATCCTAAGAATTTTACAAGTAAATACTAAAATTCTAATGCAAAACAAGTAGGAGTATTGGTTATCTGTACATCCCTGTTTCAGTTCAGAATACTTATGGTAATAAAACTGAACAATGCCTGCAAAAGGATAACTAGTGCGGCAGTGGCGGAGATTACGCTATTAGTTCATTTTGCTTATTTAATTAAATTCGGTCAACATAACAGTTGAAATAAAATTCAGTCGTTTAGGCCTAATAACAAGTTACATTTTTAATGAATTAAATTAATTAAAGAAAATATAGTTTAATTCTCATAATTCAAATTTATTGACAATGAATAAAATAAATATAAATAAACATACCATTTATAGGAAATATAAAATCTATAGTATCATCCTCTTCGCTGGCCATACAAGAATCATCCGAAGACTCGTCGAGAGAGATCACAATCGGTTCTATAGTTTGTTCTATGAGGTTATCTAAAACCCACATTTTCTCTTCCTCTTTAATTACATGATTCACAGCATCTCTCCAGTTCTCTTTAGTTATTGTTGTCAATGAGTACATCATGAGTTCACGAACATCTTTCATTTTAAATGTTTTATTATGTCCAGCTACATAACCTTTCATTTGGGCCCATATTAACTCTATCGCATTTAATTCACAATGGTATGGCGGCAAATGAAGCACTGTTATCCCACGATTCTTGGCTATTTCATCAATAACAAACTTATTCAATTGTAGCTTGTGATCTGAAGCAACCTTCAAAAGTCATTTTTCAACATATCCTCTTCAAATGGTATATCTTTTACGATTAACCAGTTTCTAATATCAGCTTTTCTCCAAGAGGTAGATAGAAGACTTTCTGTTAATCGCAAATGATGAGTGGCATTGTCCATAACGATTACAGCATTATAAGGAATTAATTCGACCATTTGTGTAAAATACATCTGCAGTCATTTCTTCATGATAGTCTTTGGTTGATGTTGACTGAAACTCCAGTAAACCAACTTCAACGAACCCTTGATTGCATCCAATATGCGATATTATTAGTCGGCGACCTTTACCGATAGGAGTTTTCAGTCCAGTGGATAACCCTTCTATGAAAGCTTGACGACTGGTTTGAATACTTTTGTCCTGCCAAATTTTTTTCACTGAATGTCCTTCATGGGGCCATGTCTCATCTAGATACTAGATTTGTCTTCCCTCCTGTCTGTATTTTCGGATATCTCGTAAATACTGGCGTCTCCAACATATTATTTCTTCGTTGTCGATTAGCACTGATTTGCGACTTTGCTTCTTCCAAGTAAAATATAATTTGTGTATTGTTTTCCATAAAGTTTTTTGGCCTATGTTAGGCAAATTATCGTCCTCCTCCACCATTTTCAGAATTCTGTCAAGGGTTGGGATCTCTTTTTTAAAATATAATTCATGTACTTTTCATCTTATTGTATTTTGCATTTGTTCATGAAGGTCAAATGAATTTCTTCCAGTTGACTTTTTAGGTGGAGATATATTTCCATTTTCCCTCTCTCAGAAGCCTGTGAATAGTAGATTCACTAACTCCTGTCATATTGGAACATGTCGAAACTATATTTCTAACAGTAGCAGCCGGCATTTGATGTACAACAGCATCACGCATATTTAACACTACAGTCTTCGTTTGTAAGCTAAGCACGCTCTTACACTTTACTGGGGTAAAACTTGAAGACATTTTTCACAACACAGTTAACACTTATGGAACATAAGCGACTCTAAGCAAAACAAATTATACAAATTTGGGCGAGACCAAGTTTCACCGTATATACCTGCAAAATTTCTAAGTAGTCATTGGGACAATCCCTAGTAGGACCCTATTGTAATGTTTCTTGGAAATGTTATTATCAACATTTCGAAAATCAGAAAGTAATTATCTGGAGAATGAATTGATAAATGGTTTGTTAATATGTCTCCCAAGAATTGACCTGCTTCAAATTCTCAAGATAATTAATGAAATATTCAGTCGGAATAGTTGCGTTACTCTACAAATGTATGAAGGTCAGTTAGTTGTTTTAACTAACCGAATTTATATTACCTTTATATATCAGATCGGGTATAAAATTAAATAGTAAATAAATTCCTTAAATGAACTGTGACGCTTATGCTTTACTACCTGACTAGCATCTGTGATCTTTTCGCGTGCTGTCAGACAATAAGAAACAGAATATAACAGGCTGAATGATTTCGTGGATTATTTTGTGGACACCTATATTGAAGAAAATTCTTCATTTCCTCCACATATCTGGGCTGAAAATGCAGCGTCACTCATACGAACTACAAACTGTTGCGAATCATTCCACTCAAAATTTAATAATTTGAATTCAACTCCGCATCCGAATATAATTCAGTTTTTGGATGTGTTAATAGATATTCAGACTGATACGTACTTAAAAATTAATTCTTCACGATTAAATCAGCAACGTTACATTCGAAAGGATGTATTGGAAAGACAAAAATTCATTTCAAATAAAATTATTGATTACAGGAACAATAAAATTGCAAGGATTGACTTTGTTGAGTGTGTTTGGTATAAATATGCAGTATAAAATTATCTTATGTAGTTAAATGTAGGTACATGTAGACGAATATTTAGTTTATATAATATATATTTAAAATACTCTCGTTTTCTATTTTATTGATGAACAAAATGTTATATATATATAATAGGTAGAGACCGCGATATGCAGTTAACTCATTTAACAGGTAAACAGACTTGACCCATTTTCCTTCGTCTGCAATTGGCCATTTTTTAATCCATGTCATAAACTCCGTCTGCAGTTAACTTGCACCGTAGGAAGCTCCCACGGTCAACATTGGTACTGGCCTAAAGGAAAAGAAGACACTTTGTGTGACGGACGTTTCCGTTTCCCTTTTCGGAAGCAACGATTGTGAAACAATGTGCTACGCTGTAAGCGGATTTATAAAAAGGAATTTTGGGGTGCAATAAAGGAGGAAGCGGCTTGGATATAGGTTTTAAAGCCAACAACAGATCGTTGGATATAGTTCTCTGAAAACACTTAACAAAATTCCAATTTTAAACAAAACTTCTATTAGAAGCCACATGTTACGGCCCCATACCATCCGAGGTGAGTCGTCAGCTAATTATGACCCAATGAATAAAAGTAACTACTCGTTGAAAAACTTATTACAGTTAGCTTTTTCTTTTTAGGTCTTTTCTTTTTAGTTTCTCTTTCTCCTGGTTCTCGTTAATTTCTTTTCTCCCAAATTCACAACTACTTTTCGCTGTGTGAGCTCTACGAGAAACCACTATGGTACTGGGCATTTGGTGAGTTCGGATAGTGATGATTGCACACCAAACATATTCTGGAATGAATGGGAACTCCGCCTAAAATAAGTAGACCAGCAGTAACAATTGAACAGAGACAGTATACTAATGGCAATCGAAGAATCCACTTAAAAAAGGAAAATAAACATCAATGCAGTAAACGACTAAAAATGCTGTCTATGTCAAGAAATTAAAGAACTCTCACAAGAAAAGAAATCAAAGCTAACTTAAATACAAAATCACATAAAAATCATTTAAAATAGGTAGACATTAGAAACAGAGTAAAGTATAGAATCAAAGCACAAAGCAAACGATAACACTGGAATAAATTCACAAGTGACATTTACCATGTCCTAAATTGCGCGCAAAGAAAGATCAGGAAAATGCTTGGAAACAGAAAGAAACCAGTGAATATATACGTACAAACATGAAAGCAATAGTTCAGAGAACTATACAGTGCAGATGAACCAATACCTATTGGGATCTATGGCTAAGCGATACACCAGCACATAGCTTTAAAGGTATCTTCTGTAGATGTGTGGCTAGATTGGATTATATGCTTGTTTACCACGTGTTTTATGTGTTTCTTGTATTTTGGACAATGTTTCTCGTATTTTATATTGAATTATTGAACAGCGCAAGCAAAACTTGGATGCTGCAGGTGCTTTATTTTACTGACATAATAAAAGATTACTAAACATTGTTGCTAGTGTTCACGTAAATACTCCTAAAATTGAAACATTGTGGACTTTTAAAAACAAATAGAGGCACACGTTCCTTCACGGGAATAGGTAACTTTCAAATTATAGCTGTTGATACGGCATGCAAAGATCAACGCAGACGTACATTATTTCTAAACGACAGAAACAATTTAGTATTTGTGAAATTGAAACATAATATGTCTTTTATAATGGTTCACCTATTCTATTAGGTATTGTCGAAAGCTCATCAAAGACTTATTTTTGCGAATTAATACCTATTATAGGAAAAAAATTTACAGTAAAATTCCATTTCCAGATTCAACAAAGATAAGCAAAAATATTATTTGATAATCAAAGACTTATAAGATGTGAGAATAATTTTGGTGTGGCTCGAAATACCTTTATAAAAAACGAAGTGTTTATGTTGCTGCCTTCGAGATTCATACTCACTTCTCACAATCTTTAGTATATACTTAAAAAAAGAAAATCCCACTTATACGTTTAACAACACTAGAAAAAAGTTTTTGAATTTAATAAGAATATTGTCTTTAATATTGTGTAGGAAAAGTTTCTTAATTATTTATAAAAGAAAATATTATACAAAAAAGTGCCCACAATAATAAACACCACATGAACAAACAGTTTTATCACATCTACAGTAGTTTCGACTTGACAGGTAGGTAGCGCCGCAATCTTAATCTCGGATCCCAATAGGAAACAAACTACGAAAAAATATATCAGGCAACATTTGCTGAAGAAGATATATCCAGAGCAATGAGGAAATTTAAAACAGAAAAGCTCCAGGATCGGATAATATTACGAACAAACTTCAGAAATATGCAGGCTCCGACCTTGTAAAATATCTTGTGGATATAACAAGATCTTCGAAGGATCACAAATTCCTAAAGAGTGGCACAAAAGCATTGCAATCCCTAGCTTCAAAAAATTACAAAAGAGCTGTCCATGAAGTTATACGGACATAACTCTTCTTAATATTACCATGGTATATTTTACTTACGTATTAAAAGGAAAACTCCAAGAACAAATCAAAATAGGAAGATAAAATGTTTTTCCTTTGTTTATTATTACAAATACTCTGGTGTCTATTTATATAAACCAGACCGATTTCCTCTTACATGGGGTAATTGTTTGCTAAAGTTTGCTACAGTGTTATTTCCTTAATCTACGTTAGTAATTAACTTAGTTCTAAAATCTATAATCGATGGGCTAGTATATTATGGCCCTATTTTACAAACATATTCTGGAATGAATGGGAACTCCGCCCAAAATAAGTAGACCAGCAGTAACAATTGAACAGAGACAGTATACTAATGGCAATCGAAGAATCCACTTAAAAAAGGAAAATAAACATCAATGCAGTAAACGACTAAAAATACTGTCTGTGTCAAGAAATGAAAGAACTCTCACAAGAAAAGAAATCAAAGCTAACTTAAATACAAAATCACATAAAAATCATTTAAAATAGGTAGAAATTAGAAACAGAGTAAACTATAGAATCAAAGCACAAAGCAAACGATAACACTGGAATAAATTCACAAGTGACATTTACCATGTCCTAAATTGCGCGCAAAGAAAGATCAGGAAAATGCTTGGAAACAGAAAGAAACCAGTGAATATATACGTACAAACATGAAAGCAATAGTTCAGAGAACTATACAGTGCAGATGAACCAATACCTATTGGGATCTATGGCTAAGCGATACACCAGCACATAGCTTTAAAGGTATCTTCTGTAGATGTGTGACTAGATTGGATTATATGCTTGTTTACCACGTGTTTTATGTGTTTCTTGTATTTTGGACAATGTTTCTCGTATTTTATATTGAATTATTGAACAGCGCAAGCAAAACTTGGATGCTGCAGGTGCTTTATTTTACTTACATAATAAAAGATTACTAAACATTGTTGCTAGTGTTCACGTAAATACTCCAAAAATTGAAACATCGTGGACTTTTAAAAACAAATAGAGGCACACGTTCCTTCACGGGAATAGGTAACTTTCAAATTATAGCTGTTGATACGGCATGCAAAGATCAACGCAGATGTACATTATTTCTAAACGACAGAAACAATTAAGTATTTGTGAAATTGAAACGTAATATTTCTTTTATTATGGCTCACCTATTCTATTAGGTATTGTCGAAAGCTCATCAAAGACTTATTTTTGCGAATTAATACCTATTTTAGGAAAAAAATTTACAGTAGAATTCCATTTCCAGATTCAACAAAGATAAGCAAAAATATTATTTGATATTCAAAGACTTATAAGATGTGAGAATAATTTTGGTGTGGCTAGAAATACCTTTATAAAAACCGAAGTGTTTATGTTGCCGCCTTCGAGATTCATCTAACTCACTTCTCATAATCTTTAGTATATACTTAAAAAAAGAAAATCCCACTTATACGTTTAACAACACTAAGAAACAGTTTTCAAATTTAATAAGAATTTTGTCTTTAATATTGTGTAGGAAAAGTTTCTTAATTATTTATAAAAGAAAATATTATGCAAAAAAGTGCGTACAATAATAAACACCACATGAACAAACAGTTTTATCACATCTACAGTAGTTTCGACTTGACAGCTAGGTAGCGCCGCAATCTTAATCTCGGATCCCAATAGGAAAGAAACTACGAAAAAATATATCAGGCAACAATTGGTGAAGAAGATATATCCAGAGCAATGAGGAAATTTAAAACAGAAAAGCTCCAGGATCGGATAATATTACGAACGAACTTCAGAAATATGCAGGTTCCGACCTTGTAAAATATCTTGTGGATATAACAAGATCTTCGAAGGATCACAAATTTCTAAAGAGTGGCACAAAAGCATTGCAATCCCTAGCTTCAAAAAATTACAAAAGAGCTGTCCATAAAGTTATACGGACATAACTCTTCTTAATATAACCATGGTACATTTTACTTACGTATTAAAAGGAAAACTCCAAGAACAAATCACAAATAGGGAGAAAAAATGTTTTCCTTTGTTTATTATTACAGATACTCTGGTGTCTATTTATATAAACCAGACCGATTTCCTCTTACATGCGGTAATTGTTTGCTAAAGTTTGTTACAGTGTTATTTCCTTAATCTACGTTAGTAATTAACTTAGATCTAAAATCTATGATCGATGGGATAGTATATTATGAACGAAGAAACATTACATTTGTATCACGTGTAAAATTTAATTTATTTTTGTTTTTTTTTTTTGCATAGCGCGCTTTCAGCTCTTTAGACATAGAGCCATCATCAGTGCTTAATTGTCAGATTATATATAACAAAATTTCCTGGCTTCATCGCCTCCATTAATATTGAAACAGGTTAATAATTTTTTTTATTTTATATTTACATTACACCAACTTGGACCTCACATTTAAAATCGAATTTTACTTCCAAAGAATTATTTTATTTTCTTAAACGCCCGCCATGTTGGAACCTCTACAGGTGGCTGTGTCGGTTTGACTCAAGAGCTGAAAGCGCGCTATGCAAAAATAAAAAAAAAATAAAAAAAAAAAATAAAAAAATTTTACACGTGATACAAATGTAATGTTTCTTCGTTACCCTATACGTGTACACAGCCACCAGCATCATTTGATGTCCTTCATTCATAGTATATTATGGCCCTATTTTACTAAGTTTTTGATGTTGAATTTTATACCATTTACACGCAATTTCATTCCCATATGTTTTTATATTCTTGTACATGCTACATGCATTTGTTAGAGCCCTACTCTAAATATACTTCTACTATATCTACCTTTATCTATTACTTCTTACTATGAATGTCCTCTGGCATTCCGGCAAGCATTTAGCCCTTGTTCAGGAATTCTCCAGAGGACTTGACGAATTCGGGTATATTACAGTTATTCCATTCATATGGTTTTTTGGCTAGTCAAGTCTGGCGTTATAAACTGTCTTTTCGAATCTGGATATCCTATCAGCCAGTACATTAAGTTTTTTGAATAGGTGTGGTATTTCCAGCATATCTTGGACTCTCGCAGTTCCCTTCGTAGGCTTTCCAGTTCTTGGGATCGTTTGCATTCAAAGGCTATATGTTCTGGCATTCCCAGCCCACCGTATTCTGTTTCTGCGAGCCTCTTCTAAAAATAGAATCACCATGCCATTACGATACTCTACTCCTGGAATGCGTCTACTCCCTCCAGTTTTCAAATTTCGTTTGTGTGATGAACTTTGGAATCCTATTAAATTTAAAAGCAGTAGTATACAATTCTCCGTCTCCCATTTTTCAACGTAGTTGAAGAACAAATATAGTTCACTTCCCTCTCCTCCTATGATTGCCACAATTGTAATTCCTCAATTTCTAAACTTCAAAACAGATTCTTTGACCGTCCTATTATAACTATCATTAAAATGTTTATTCAATTGATTAAATTAATTGACTCCTTTGTTGTGCATATTGGACAAAGGATATATTTATTTATTTATTTCATTTCATCATTTAACTCGGGGTGAAATTTTTGATATGCTGATTTTATACTCCTGTAGAAGTATATTTCACCTGACATACTGAACAAGTCAGGTCGTTCTCTCTAAAAGGATTAATAATAATAATAATGACAGTGATAAATAATTCCAAAAAAGTAATCCAATGTCACCGTAAGTGAACGTTTATTTAATACATACTTGTCTTTGTCCACACTACAATGATTTCTCGAGTGTCATTTTCTGTTAGAACGAATGTCTTTGGACAGCAATTCGATTGCCGTTCGATATAGGAAAATTCCCGCACTCTAATTGGTTGTGGATTATAGCTACGAAGTCGTTTCCGCCCCTTAGGTGGCAATTCACTATCTAGCTTGTAAAAATAGAATAGCACTCTTAACAGTGCCTTTGGTCGTTATGATAAGCTTTAATCATTTTTTATTTCGCCTTGTGTTTTGCTCGCTTACTATGAGACCAACATCTGTATCTCATAGGCTCTAGGGGAGGAACAATAACAGTTCTGAAATAGATAAGCAATTGACACCATATTAATTGTCAAACAAATTAAAGAAAAAGCAATAGAGTTCAATAAGTCGACAGCTAACAAAGGCATTCGACAAAGAACGCATCCTGGACATCGTAAACATATTAAAAAACAAAGAGGTGCACGGTAAAATTGTTAGAATCATCCATTCAACTTCATAATGGATATTACAATAGAGAAAGCGGCATTGATGAGTACATCATATAATCCAATCGAATTAGCATATTATGATGCTATGTGGACGATGCAGTAATTTTCGCTGAAACCGAAGACGATTTGCAGAGACTGGTACTTAAGTTTTATCAAGTATGCAGAGAGCTCTACAAAAAACTAAATGTGCAACCTTTGCCAAATATCACATAAGATGCAAACTGGCGATGGACAAAATCATCTCACAATTTAAATACCTGGGTAGTTGGTTGGCAATACACCGCTCAAGAGATAATACGGATGCAACATGAGAACTAATTGACCGCCAGGTCTTAATAAAGAAAATATTTCTTTTTGTATGATCGAAGAAGCATTCCCGTTAGAATATTTTATCCCAAATTGACACACTTTGTAACCTACGTGCATAAACGGTCATGAATAACGAGCTTCTGTTCCACCCTGTATAAAATGATAAATAATATTTTCACAATGATCTGTTTGTATTGAGATAATTATCCACTTTATGTATGATGGTTTTATAAGTTTTTATCTCTTCAGTTTGTTTAGGAAATATTAGTTGTAATGCCACTTTTTCCTCTTTTTTATGAATTGGTTCATTTATCATATGTAATGGATAACCGTTGGATGTTGCTATTTGTCTAATTGTATTAATCTCTCTATCAAAATTACATTTGTTCATAGGAACTGTGCTATCATAATAAACCAAATCCACAACTATTTTTAGGGAAGACAGCGTACGATATCCTGTTCATAATTAAGATACCAACCGAGTAACCTAACAATAAACTTCCATTAGGTTATACTGACATTTTGTTCATATCTGGCTGCTAACAATTTTTATTCGGAGTTCAAAAAGGAGTGAATTGTTTTTCTACAGATATACACAGTGACATAGAGTCCCAAACATCCAGTAAATATAATTTTATTTAAAAATAGGTCACGAACATGTTTATCATACAAGTGAATTTGGACGCAACCAGTTGAACATTCCTGTTTTTATTCAATTATTTTATTGCTGTATGTACAGGACGAACAAGCCCATTCCGATATCAGGATACAGAATTTATTCTAGTTGATTGGTTTAAAACGCAAGTGTTTATCATGCCTAGAGTATGAAGAAATGCAAATTATCGGCAACTAACTGAGTTCGTGAGAGATGAAATTGTTTGTCTTCTTCCGAAAAATTGATGGTAGAATAAACAAAAGTGTGAATACTCTTGTCAGATGTTATCTGACATGGCACAAAGAAGGCCGAATACGAAGAGCCAGAGGCATTGGACGTCGCCTAATGTTATCATCTCTAAGATATCGTTTCTCATCGACAAGAGCAATAGCAGCTCAGTGGTTTACAGAACATGGATGGGTCCTCGGAATGCGAAGTGTTCATAAACGGATAAGAAGGATTAAACTTCTTTCATACCGACCTCGGTTAGTGTTACCTCTACTCTGGAACATCGAAGAAATCGACTTCAGTGGTGCCAAGAACGACTATTGTGGAGTCAGGAATGGAACACTATCGTCTTTAGTGATTAATCCCATGATGATCGAGCGAAGGTGAGAAGGAGACGAGGTGAACGTCATAACCCTCAATTATTTATTAGGCGGCTGTACATTGCCCTGTCACAGTTATGATATGGGGTGCCATTGCTTAAGGTCGTATTTAGTCTTCAACAATGGTAGTATGACATATAAACCTTGGACTGCTCGCACCAGGCTCCTACCTTGGCCGCTAGATCCTCGAACTTGTCCCCAATTTAACATGTGTGGGACATAACCGGTATGAGGTAAAGAAATTTACACCGTCCTCCTCAACCTCCGATGGCTCTTCGACATGAGATAGAGTATCACCCTCTTCTCTAAGTCCAACTACAGAGTGCTAACTCAGCGTAGAGATTGAGTTCGAAATACTAGTCTCACTTATTCCAAAAAAAAAAAACGAATAACGAATATTTAAAGCTGATTTATATTAGTAGTAGTGTATGTGGTATTTGCGAGTGCCAGTTGTTTTTATCTGGTCTCTGTTTTTATTAGTGAAATCACCAAGTTACAAAGAGAAGTAATTGTTGGAATTCCACTTAGTGGACTCAAAACACTCGCCGGAGCTTATGAGAATAAAGGTACGTCTCTGCATTCCCTATTTACGTGAATAATCAGTCTTACCGAACGCGATTGTTTGCTGTTGACATTGTTATCATTCAAGTTTTTTTTCCAAATTGTCGTTTTGGATGTCAGTAAATTGGACTTACTTCGGCTGATTGATACCTTACCTCCAAACTAATTTATATCGTCATATTTCTTTGGTTACTGATTAGAAACTCGCTAAAATAGGCCATCCAATATATCTGTATGGTTAAATCAACAAAAGATATTGAAGACGGGTTTTTGAAAAATGCCAGAGGAAGATAGATCAAACAAGGAAATATATGATGAGATACTGAAAAATAGAAACGAAATAAAAAATTACATTGAAGCTAGTGAGACTCGACTCTTACTAAAAGTTCAAGAACTGAAAAATTCAGTATCTGAGCTGGAAAAAGAGAACTCAATTCTCAAAGAAGAGGTAGAATATTTGAAGAGAGAGCAAAAGAAAAAGAATATAGTAATTTTTGGACTAAATCAAAAAAGGGAAGAAGTTACTCCAAGGAATATTTGTCTGTCATTGAACGGATTACTCGATGTGGAACTAGGAGAAACTGATTTAAGTGATTGTTACCCACTAGGGAGGGCTGATAATTGTCCCATAGAAGTAGAGTTTCAAACAAATCTCAAGAAGAAGCAAATCCTTCAAAATTGCAAAAAATTAAAGGGTAAAAATATATCGATTGCCCATGACCTTACGTACACACAAAGAAGAGAACAGAAACTTCTGAGAAGACATCTTTCACTTGCCAAACAGGAAAACTACCAGGATTGTTACATAGCGGGGAACAAATTGTTTGTGAACGGAAAAGCTTACAAAGCAGAGGATCTGGAGGATTTCCCACCGGACAAATTCTTAGATAAGCCTAATAGTGCTCCTGCTACTCCAACAACATCTCAAATGAAAAAGCCGCCCGCTGCATTAGAAAAGCCGTTGTCCTTAGCTGAAAAACCTCCAAGTACCCCAAAATCTACAGTTAACAAAACGATAGTACCTAAACAAAATGAATTAACCAAACCAAGAACACGCTCTGTCAAATAAGTCTGAAACATTTTTTTTTCTCTTTTATTGTACATTTTTATATTTAATGTCTTTAGGAAAAAATATCATTGTGTGTTTTTGTATTTTGTGGCATATTCTAAGTTTTGATGGACAAAAATACTAGACCTGTATTTTATTTTACTGTATTTTGAAATTGTTTGTGGTGATTTCACGGAAATATTATATCACATCTATTCTAATCACTGTTTCTTACCCTAATCGGAATACTTTTTTTATGACGGATCCGTACATCAGGGAATATAGAAACGACCTAATAGATGCGAAACATGTTAGTAACATTGGTGAATTCAGTGAATATCTTGGAAATCATATGAAAATCCTCCACATGAATATTCGCAGTATCATGAAAAATATTGATCAATTGTTTGTATTATTAAGTGAAATTCCCGAAGAACTTGATGTTATCATTTTGACGGAAACATACATGGTGGATGATCTTGAAGTTATTCGTATGAAAGGTTACCAAACATTATATAATGAGGGGAAATTAAATAAAAACGATGGAGTTGTAGTATTTATTAGGGAAACACTTGACTTTTCATATGATATAAAAGATATTTCAGAAATAAAAGCTTTACAGATAATCATTGAAGATCGTAATTATAACATATCAATCACAGCTCTCTATAGATCTCCTAATACTTGTCCTATTAAATTTAATATCGGGTTGGAAACGTATCTAGGAGAAGTGGGGAATAATGATATTCAGATAATTGCTGGTAATATAAATATTGATATATTGTCAGAATATGATTATGTAGAAGAATACAAGAATCTAATGAATGCACACGGATTCATATCTTATATAAACGATGTTACACGACCAAGTAGTGGATCTTGTATAGACCATTTCTTTATAAAATGTAAACACCAACTCAATTTCAAATCCTTTATTATACAGAGTTGTATAACAGATCATTTTCCTATTGCCGTAACATTCAAATCGGAAAACCAACAAACATATATTAAACCTGAAAATAAATACAAAAAATTTATAAATTATAATAAACTCAGAAATGAATTGCGAGAAGAACTATGGTGTGATATATATAATCAAGATGATACCGAAAAATTAACCAGTGACTTTGTTGAAAAAATAAAACTGAGCATTGAAAATAGTACTGTTGAAGTGAAAATTAAGAATAAAAATCGCGCTAGGACCAAATGGATCACACCTGAAATAATAGAAAGTGTTAATAGAAAAAATGATCTATATAAAAAAGTACAAATGCAACCTGAAAAAGTAGAGCTACGTGAAGAATACAGGCAACTGAAGAACAATTTGAATAAATCCATAATTAATGCCAAGAAAAAATATGCTAATAAATTGATTAAAGAAAACAAGAATAGTACAAAAGGACTCTGGAAGACGGTAAATGAAATTTGTGGAGAAACTGAAAATAAAACAATAATCAATGAAATTAAACTGAATGAAGACGCAGTTATTTATAACAAACTCGAAATTTGTGAGGCATTCAATGAATACTATAGCAAACTGGGTGAAAACTATGCAATGAAGATTACCGATCCTCCAGATTATGTACACATGGAAACAACAATTGAAAGCACCATGTATGTATATCCAACAGATGAGAATGAAGTGACAGAAATTATAAAACAATTGAAACCTAAAAAATCACCAGGCGATGACGGTATACGCTCTGAAACACTAAAAGAGATAGTGAATGAAATAAAAACTCCGCTAACTTATCTCATAAATCGGTGTATGCATGCAGGATGTTTCCCAAAAATATTGAAATCCGGACTTATAATGCCACTCTACAAAAGTGGTGACAAAAGAGAAATGGTAAATTATAGACCGCTTTCTCTCATATCAAATATAGCAAAGGTTCTAGAAAAGATTTAAAAAAAAAAGAATTTTGAGTTTCCTAGACAAATATAAAGTTATCTCAGATAATCAATACGGGTTCAGAACAGGGCGATCAACGGAAGATGCAATATTCGCTTTAACGGCATATATATATGATGCCTTAGATAAAAAAAAATCTACGTTAGGTATCTTCGTTGATTTATCAAAGGCTTTCGATACGGTCTGTCATGAAAAACTACTCAAAAAAATGTTTACCTACGGACTTAGAGGAAATATTTACAATATTATGAAAAGCTATTTATCTGATAGAAAACAGAGGGTAATAATTGATGGTGTGATTAGTACCTATAAAACAGTTTCCTATGGAGTTCCACAGGGAACGGTGTTGGGCCCCTTACTGTTTACAATTTATATAAACGGGTTACTAGGAATAAAAACCCAGGGAAATATTTTGAGTTTTGCAGATGATACTGCCATTCTCTATAAAGCAGATACCTGGCGAGAATTAAAAATTCTTGTAGAAGAAGATTTTCTTGAAATAGAAAAATGGTTTAGGGGAAATAAACTCACACTGAATTTTACCAAAACAAAATACTTACCATTTTCTTCATACTCAAACGGACTTCCGAATATAGAACCACTTAAAATAGGAGAAAGATATGAAATACCGGGAGATAAGTCAATAAAATACCTTGGCATTGTGATAGACTGTCATCTAAGGTGGGACCTACAAATACAAAACGTGGTTAAAAAATTGAGGGGGTTATTATACAGATTCAAATACCTCAGAGATTTTCTAGATGCTGAACATTTAAGAATATTGTACTACTCTTTGATCGAATCACAACTACAGTACGGAATAGTGGGATGGGGTGGAGTGAATGATATACACCTGGAAAAATTGAATGTTGTACAGAAATACATAATTAAAATAATATATCGTAAGGTACGTATGTATCCAAGCGATCTGGTATTCAGAGAATCTGAATTCCTTGATATAAGACAATTGTTTTGCTTAAGTATCCTTAAAAATATAAAAAAAGAAAATATCATATTACGACCTACCAATCACAACCATGAAACAAGAAAACGGAATAACACTGTGGTATTACCTTGCTGTAAAAAAACTATAGGCCAACGAAATGCAACTTACTTAGGACCTCGGTTGTACAATATGGTACCAGATCATTTGAGGAATATCAATAAGAAGTATAGTTTCGGTAGGAGAATTAAGCAGTGGATTACAAAAACTGAAAGATCATTTTTCCATGATATTGTGAATCAAAATATTGATTCTTGAGTATAAAAAACTCATTCTTCCATCTTCACCAATACTTCTAAACTCTGTCGGGTATTACTTGGTTGTTGATTGATACACATTGTTCACTGTTTTTAGACTGTGTTTTCATTGTTATCTTATACATTGAGACGTTACTTTAATTTTTTGAGGCTTTATAATGGATGTATTAGGTTAGGTGTTAAGTGCTATTACTACTATATCTGCTTATTTGTATTTTAACTAAAAATTTTAATTACATTGAAAACTTTTATATATACTTAAGTTTTAATTGTCAAAATAATATGATTTTATCTACCTTGATTATTTAATAATCGAAGTCACGTACAAGAGTATATTGGTTTCTAACTGGTGTACGCTTCTGTGACTTATCCATGTTTATTTGTACGCAAATCTTATGTAATTTCATTGTAAACTATATTCATACAAATAAACTTATTATTATTATTATTAGTAAGCTAGGAGCGCCATGACGATAAATCGCCAGAGGAATGGGACAATAGAATATGTCAAATGAGGATACGGTATAAATTTAAAAAAAGTTGCGAAATAAATAAATTGAGTAATAAACAATCTTCGGCATTTAGGAATTAAAATTTGATTTGACTATATCATTTACTTACTGTTAAGTTTGTAGGTAAACTTGTATTACATAGATGGTACCCCTAAATTTTGTAAACACCCCAGAATAAAGACTATCTAAGTGTAATTAAAATAGAAATGATTGCCGAAATAATAAAGAAATTTCTCAACCCACAGCTGTAGATCGTTCACAATAAAAATAATTTAA
The DNA here is from genome assembly GCA_963921935.1 of Galeruca laticollis. Lineage (NCBI taxonomy): Eukaryota > Metazoa > Arthropoda > Insecta > Coleoptera > Chrysomelidae > Galeruca > Galeruca laticollis. The sequence continues at coordinate 190,321,733 of OY998178.1, read as the reverse complement.
AAAATATAATTAGACATACGATATAGAAAAAAACATAAGCATCTAGGTATTAAGCCAATGAAACACTTTTCAACGTCTTTAAATCAATGGTTGTCTACTCACGATTCTCTTTGGCGATGAAATTATTTAATCTCGCACTCTCTCGTGCTCCAGAAAGTACGCCTACTGGGTGGCTTGAGTCAGATCAGCTAATACGAATATGTAAGTGTTATACCTCAGTGAGATGGGGTGAAGGGTCTTATCTCAAAAGTTGCACAATCAGTAGCGTTGTTGTCATGAAATTCAACGGTGTACAGCAGAATCTTCGTCGGTCTGATTGCCTTCGAACCATTATTATGAAAGTACATAAAACAGGCAGTTGCCGGCTCGTTTTTTCATAAAGCTTATTTGTACAATATCTAACTTTGTTGCAAATTGCGTGGTAACGTCCTTACCAAGTTAAGACAAATTACGTCCTTTTATAATTATGCTAATTTTAGTGTAACAATTTATAGTTTACCTTAGATTTTATGAGGCACTACCCACAAAAACCCTGACCAGTTACGATGGCTTCTGTTCTATCCGATTTTTCAGTACAAAGTGCTCGTCGTCCTAAGGCCTGACATAGTCATGCGCATGGCGCGACCGTTATGATTTAAATGATTAACTTCGATATTTATCATTAAAAATAAGAAATTAGCATGCAATGTGTCTACTGCTACTTAGCGTCATTTGTACCTAGCCTAGCCGAAAATTGCCATTTATGACTGAATTACCTGGAATCTAGCCATTCAACTTCTGTAGTGAGTTTGGTTGCCTGTTTGTAGGAACCATTTGCCTTAAATTAATTTGAGTTTCTAAATGACTTTGCCAATTTTAGCAAATTCTGTATACCGGATGTCACTGTGAACCGATACAAGAGGTGGCATGGAATGAGAGACCGCAGGAGGATATTGGTCACCTGAGTATGCCTAGATGCATTGGGAAATATGTAAGAAATCGTGGAGCTTCAACACATCATTATATTTGGTGAGCAGAAACTTAGATTATCCTCTCCCGATTGGAGTGAAATTTTAATCATTCGCATATTACTGTTACGAAACAGCACACTGGTATAGTCCCTAAATCCGACCCTGTCTAAGCCAGGTATCAAAGTTAAAATTATGGCGGATACGCACTGTTTTTTTTATAACTGTTTACGACTATATTATCTAAACATTGTTTTTGTGACCATACTTATTTAGAAAAGGCCAGAACCAATTGTTTTTGTGTGTGTAAGCCGCAGTCCAGAATTTACTAGTAAAAAAGGCTTCAATATATAAGGGACTGATCAGAAAGAGCTAGTTTAGTTTATAATTTGACATCGTGAGATAAACAGTAAATAAGTGAATATACATTAGTGAACTGTTTATATGAATTAGTTTGAGTGAATATACTGAGTATATATAAATTAAGTGTTAGTTATTAGTTTAGTGTTTAAATAAATTAAGTAAGTGAACCTACCGTGTGTTTAAAATTAATCCCACTCGTTTATTATTTAAATAAATAACATAAACATTACATTGGTGTCAGAAGTGGGATAATATAAATAAATTGCTACGTAAAAATGGCCAAGAGACTATGTGATCTCAAAGTGGCGGAACTAAGAGCAGAATTGGAAGATCGTGAGTTGGAAACGTCCGGTAAGAAAAGTTAATTAGTAGAAAGACTTAAAGTGGCACTGGAAAATGACGGCTTTAATCCAGAAACCGTTTTATTTACTGACGAGGCTTCCGCCTTAATCTCGTCAATTTCTGCTAACATGGACGAGAAAATTTCTGCCATGGAAGAGAACATGGACGAGAAGATTTCTGCTATGAAGCACGACATTTCTGCTAACATGGACGAGAAGATTTGTGCTATGAAGAACGACCTTTCTGCTAATATTTCTGCTAATATGGACGAGACGATTTCTGCTATGAAAAACGATATTTCTGCCATGGATGAGAAAATTTCAACGAATGTGAAAAAGGAAATTTCTGCTTTGAAGAACGATATATCTGCCGATATCTTATTAATGAAAAACGACATTGCCGCTGACGTTGAAAATGAAATTTCGTCTCTAAAATCTGAAATCGAGAATAAGGTGTCGACGATGGACGAGAAAATCGAGAATAAGATTACAACGATATACGAGAAAATCAAGGAGTTAGAGGAAAAGATTGCCGATTCAAGAACGCGAGGCACGCCAGAGGAAGAAAAGAAGACCGAGCAAACGAAACCTTGCAAGCCAGAAACACTACCTAAGTTTGAAGACAGTGGCAGTTTTACCTGAGTCAAGGCCCCGACGTTCGATGGAAAAATGTCGTGGACCAATTATGTGAAACAATTTGAAGCAGCCGCTAGAGTGATTAATTGGTCCGATAGAGAGAAGGCAGTGAACTTAACTATCGCGCTTCGGGGAGATGCCTTAGATGTACTTCAGACGATACCTCTTGAAGAAACAGATATCTTTGAGCAGCTGAAAAAGAAGCTGGACATACGATACGGTCACGAACATTTAGAACATTTGTACAGGTTCAGCTGAAGAACCGAAGGCGGGAACGTGACGGAACCCTTCAAGAGTATGAAATGGATATTGCCCGACTAGTCATATTTGCTTATCCATCAGCACCAGAGAACATGATGGAATGTTTAGGCATTCAGGCCTATATTTACGGCTTATGTCACCACGATATGGAGAAAACGCTTCGATTAGCCCATCCTAAAACATTGGTCGATGCATTGACTGCTGCTCTTGAATATGAAGCAGCCACGATGGCTTCGGGATACAGCAAAGGTAGGACCATGCAGGAAGAAGATGACGATGACAAACTTGCCCAGATCGTCAGTTTGTTGAAAGGTATGGCAGTCAAGAAGCCGAAGAAGATCATATGCCGGAAGTGTGGCGAGCTACAGCACGTACGCAGTCCGTCTAAGCGCCCCAAGACTCCTGTAACCCAAGAACTCCAGTCACAGGGGAAATCAGACAGGGATAAACATCCAGCTGATGTGAATCACCGAAAAGCCAACTCTTTGCCTAGACGGTCATGCCCTGTAGACTATTCACAATGCAACAAGTCGAAATCTAAGGAAGTTGCAGTTTCAAGAATTACAGTGATCAACCAGGAATGGTTACCCACCAGGATCAGAGAAGATCAGGAGAATGATCCTCACCTGAAGATGATCCAGCAATGCAAGGAAGAAAATCGGCGACCTACATGACAAGAAGTATCAAGATTTTTACCGAAACTCAAGGCGTATTGGGCTCAGTGGGTCTCCCTTGTCCTGAAAGAAGGGCTGTTGAAAAGAGTCCTTGAAAACGATGATGGTTCTGAGATGAGGAGACAGCTAGTTATACCGAGAACAAGAGTAGCTGAGGTACTGGAGAAGTTACACGACAGTCCATCGGGAGGTCATCTGGGAGTGAATAAAACCCTTCAGCGAGTCCGTGAAAGGTTTTATTGGATTAACAGCTCTGACGATGTAAGAAATGTACGACTTGTGCTACGAGTAATGGACCACATCGCAAGAAAAAGGCACCTATGAAACAGTATAATGTTGGAAGCCCTTTCGAAAGGATTGCTTTAGATATCGCTGGACCATTTCCGACGACAGAAAATGGTAGCAAGTACATACTGGTCGTAATGGATTACTTCACAAAGTGGGTGGAAATTTACGCTATCCCGAACCAAGAAGCCACAACTGTCGCGGATGTATTGGTGAAGGAATTTATCAGCCGATATGGGGTAGCCTTGGAAGTCCACAGTGACCAGGGAAGACATTTTGGAAGCCATCTATTCCAGGAAATTTGCGACAAGCTGGGAATGAAGAAGAGCAGGACAATGGCTTTACATCCACAGTCAGGTGGAATGGTCGAGAGACTGAACAGGACTATTGGAAAATACCTGTCCAAAGTAGTTTCCAGCCATCAGAGAGATTGGGACCAGTATCTTTCCCTATTCACATTGGCTTATCGATCCGCCGTCAATGAGTCCACGGGTGAAACACCGGCGAAAATCCTGTTTGGGCATGAAATGAGGCTTCCTTGTGACCTGGAATTTGGCTGTCGGCCTGGAGAAGACCTAGCAGGCGAAGACTACGTGATCCAATTGAGAAGAAGGCTGGACGATATTCATGAATTAGTTCGAAAAATCTTCAAGTTGCCAGCGACAGAATGAAAAGTCGGTACGACACGCAGGCCACAGGAGGCGGTTTTAAAGAAGGGGACAAAGTATGGTTACACACCCCGACGAGGAGAAAAGGATTTTCTCCAAAATTACAAAAATCCTAGGAAGGTCCATACTTAATCAAGAAAAGGATCAATAATGTGATATATCGCATAAGCAAGATCCCCAACGGAAAACCAAAACCGACTAGCGCCATTCGAAGGAGACCATGACCTGGATGAAAGAGTGAACCTTATTCGAGATGTGTCTGACCCCACCTTCGGGGAATTTATGGGCACGCATGGAGGTACCGGGAAAGCTAGATATGGAGTAACTTCGGAACAACAACAAGATTTGTTCACTCTCCCGGAAAATTATTCACTGGCATACAACATCCCCGCCCGTATCAAGAACGCACGAGGGTTGGCAACCGTCTTTCGAAAGAAGTTCGGGAAATTAGAAAAACTTGAAGACCAGATTCAAGCCCCTGGCAAGACACTGAAACTGAAACATAATTCGCGGTACGTCTTTTACGTGGGAACTAAAAATGAATTCAAAGATCGATCTACCTACCGCGATGTGTGGGAAGCACTTCGAAACCTACGAGACCATGTGTTGGAATCCAGCGTGAAGAAACTGGCTATGCAAAGATAACGAATAACCAGTTGGATTAGCGAATCATCAGGAACATGGTAGAGATTATCTTTCAAGATACTGGTGTCCAGATATTAATTTGCAGCTACAACCCCCGTTATCAGTATCGGATGAAGACGGTGCCCTGCTATTTCCATAAGATCGGAAACTGTAGAAATGGGGCTAGTTGCCGATTCAAACACCCAGTCTCGGCTACACAAAAGTTCCAGGAGGAACTTCCATTTAAGAAGGGGGTAATGTTACGAAACAGCACACTGGTATAATCCCTAAATCCGACCCTGTCTAAGCCAAGTATCAAAGTTAAAATTATGGCGGATACGCACTGTTTCTTTTTATAACTGTTTACGACTATATCATCTGTGACAAGACTTATCTAGAAAAGGCCAGAGCCAATTGTTTTTGTGTGTGTAAGCCGCAGTACGGAATTTACTAGTAAAAAAGGCTTCAATATATAAGGGACTGATCAGGAAGAGTTAGTTTAGTTTATAATTTGACATCGTGAGATAAACAGTAAATAAGTGAATATAAATTAGTGAACTGTTTATATAAATTAGTTTAAGTGAATATACTGAGTATATATAAATTAAGTGTTAGTGATTAGTTTAGTGTTTAAATAAATTAAGTAAGTGAACTTACCGTGTGTTTAAAATTCATCCCACCCGTTTATTGTTTAAATAAATAACAAAAACATTACATTACGAACTCCCCCATGGCCATAATTTTACTTTGCCAAACAGTGAACGGCAGCCCTTCGCCTGGCGGCACTGGATCGTGGTTCGAATGATTGAAAAATTTGCTAAATTGATAGTTACATTAAATTCCTTGAACGCCACTAAATTTTTGTTGTCATGGAATCCAGAAGCCCTTGAATTATTTGTGACAGAGTTTATGAAATAATAGTTGAAAACCCCAATAATGTTTTATTTTTCAAAATGAGCAATAAAGATAACTATTTACAAATATATACAGGCATACAATGACAAAAAATAAATGTCGTAATGTGATTTCTGGAACTGTATCCAGAATAGTTATCCAATATTAAATATGAATGAAATCTGAACAGATTTAAAATGAAAAGAAAATCAAATATTACCTCTAGGTATTAACGTCTGACACATAGTACACATATTCAGTTATGCATGAAAATATATCATAGAATGATACACAACAAATACCTGAGGGTCTCTCAGATAAGCTGCCATCAGATCATTCTTCGATGATGGTAATTTTTGCATGTATATATCCAACGGTGAACAGTAATGTTACTGATATGAACATTCAGATTCCAGACAGCTAGACATCTAGGTGGTAGACCATAATAACGTAGGGTTGAGTACAGTACTGAACAAAGGTTGGAATGAGCCTCCCAAGAAGGTGAGCCTCTCCTTGGACCCTGTGAAATAGGTAAAATGACAACCTATTCCAACACGTGTTAAGTGAAGTAAAAAAATAGTGAATGAATAAACTAGAATAGAATTACCAAAAAATGCATACCTCTTTACTCCAGAGGGTTCACAAAACAACAGAAAGTCATTTATTTCAAATCACTAAATGACTAAAAGGGGCAAGTCCCCAAAGCTTGTAGATATTGAGAAACTATGAGGAACGACAGATCTCCTCGACGTCTCGTTGATCTTCCAACCACAGGCCACCTATCAATTACTTACCTCCACGATCTGAAAATCGTATGGAAATCAGTGTTACCAATATTCGAAAGATTGGAATGAACTCTCTCATTCACTCGAGGATAGAACATGTACGGAACAAGAAATAAATATTCGAGCACGCCAAAGTTCACACTGAGCGAATAAGTAATGTACGAAAAAGGAACTAGAATACTTATTGGTATTGTGATCGCTGCAACAGCTGATAACTGTCTACTGTCATTAACCTATACTTTAGCAAATGAAAACAAAATTTTACCATCATGAATTATGATCGAATGGCTCTGAAATTAAACATATTATCAATGGAAAACAAATACATATTACGCACTTTTTTTAGTTGAATTAATAATAAAATAATTTTGTGAACAAATGTTAAAATCTATTTTTTTTTCTTCATACAAAACCATGTTTGTTGATTAACCTTTCAATTTTGTTTTTAGTATATAATAACAGTATTAATTACAAAAAGCAATTATTTGAGATAATGACAAAAATGATAGTAATTGACCGCTATCGGATAGTAATTGACCACCAGTAAGATAGTTATTGGGCGCGTGTTTTATTATGAGTTCTTTCGGGATTTGAAATAAAAAATTCACAATAAACATACAAATTTATTGAAATCAAGAAATGTTAGTACCAAACATAAACAGGAAGATATCAAAATCACAACAAAACACATTTAATGAATATCTTTTAAAAGTTTCGGTTCTTGTTCAAACATGTCTGACATGTTAAAATGTTTGAATTTGACCTGTGCATATTGTGTTTGTCAATGCAAGATAAATGATATGTTCTACTGCAACCATGGCATTGTATTCCACATCTTAATTTATTTATATTTAAAACGCAACAGAAACAAAGACCAGTAAATAATTTATGATTTATAAACATTGAAGATACACTATCAATTTCATTTTTATTTGGCGAAACGTCTGATAAAATGTTTTTTTTGGGATTCTGCCCCTCAAAGACTATTTTCCTTATATTATTTTTAATCGTTCTTCTACTGCAGCTGGCTGTATTATTTGCTGAGATACAATATTAATTTTGGCACGTTTGGGATTTTTAGAACTTGTAGTCTGTTTAGCCTTTCTTTTAAACTGCTTTTTAAAAACCTCCTTCTGTTTAGCAGACTTCTTTAACTCCCTTTCTTTGTTTTTATTTTTATTTTCAGCAAGTAGCTTCTGTTTCTTTTCTTCTTTTTCATCTTGGTATTTTTTCCAAGTTGAAGATGTTATTATAAAAGATACTCTCTCAGTTGTTCTTGTACCCTTTCTCTGTGGTGTTGAAGGATAATAAAGATATTGATCAAAAGTTTTTTTTTCAAACTCAACTTCATTGTCTACAGTTTTTTGACTGTTATTTAATGGAACTTCATCTTGAACTTCATGCCAAACACCATTTTTAAACGGTTTTATTTAGCTCACCCCGTTTGTTTTATTTATTATTTATTCTTGGGTCAAATTTAGTAATTCAAATTTCACCCTCTTCCTGTCAACCGATTAATCTGAAATTTTGTATACACTTTGGATTTTGGTGACAATACAATTATGTTTATTCATTATCATTATAAATTCAAGATGGCCGCCGCTACAAAATGGCGGATAATTTATGTTTTATTAATCCCATCAATATGAGTATCAAATGAAAGGGCTCAACAAGCAGAATACAATATACTATGAAAAATTGAAATCCAAGATGGCGGCCGCTACAAAATGGCGGATAATTTAAGTTTTATTAATCCCATCAACATGGGTATCAAATGAAAGGGCTCAACAAGCAGAATACAATATACTATAAAAAATTGAAATCCAAGATGGCGGCCGCTACAAAATGGCGGATAACGTAGGTTTTATCAATCCCATCAATATGGGTATCAAATGAAAGGTCTCAACAAGTAGAATACAATTTACTATTCAAAATTGAAATCTAAGATGGCCGCCGCTACCAAAGAGTTGGACTGCAATAAACTAACGGGCAAGAAACCTTGCAATAATGAAGCACTAAATGAATTAAACAGAATGCGAAATAAAAACTAAAAACCAAAAAATAAAAATAGGTAAAAAAACTCTTTAAGTTAAACGGTTTTATGTTAAACATACATTGCAATGTTTAAGATAAATGTACTAAAAACCAAAAAATTATAAAATAGATACAGTCGTGGGAATTATAAACATATGCATAGACTAGACTAAAATAAAACCGTAGGGCACGTCAATTGTCGGTTGAACAACTGCCTAATTATAGTGTAACATTACAAAACAAAAATTTTAATCAACGATTGTAGACAATTGACGTGCCCCACGGTTTTATTTTAGTCTAGTCTATGCATATGTTTATAATTCCCACGACTGTATCTATTTTATTATTTTTTGGTTTTTAGTACATTTATCTTAAACATAAAACCGTTTAACTTAAAAAGTTTTTTTACCTATTTTTATCTTCTATCAATATAGGTGCACTGCAAATATCCACATTGTCAAGATTAACAATATCCCCATTGCAAGGCTCAGCAAGAGAAAAAACATTATTTGATATAAATCTTTCAGTCTCTGTGTTGTCACAATTATCTTTACTATTAATAACTGAATAATCTGCAGCTTCTGAAACTTCAATTTTTTCGTCATGCGGCGTTTGTTTAGGATTATTTTCATTTGGTTCCAAATTTTTCTTATCCGTATTGTAGTAATTATCATCGGTACTGTTCGGATCTGCAGCTTCCAAAACTTCCATTTCTTCCCCATGCGGCGTTTGTTCAGGATTAATTTCATTAGGTACAAAAATGTTCTTCTCCTTGTTGTCATAATTATTGTCATTGCTATTATTCGAATCTGCGGCCTACAAAACCTCTATCTCTTTGTCATGATAAGTATTATCAGGATTTTCAATATTTCTCTGTCCCATTTCAATTTTTTTTCGAATTCTTTCCATAATTGATACAAAATATATAAGTCTTCATTTGTTTCAAAAGTTTCCTGATTATTTTTATTTTTAAATAAGTCCACTCTTTCAGGACCAATTATTTCTTCAAATTTTCTGAAATTGATAGTGAATTCATCTTTATTTACGAAATCAATTTTATCATCTAGTTTCTTAAAAAAAATTCCTAAACATTTGCTGACATCTATAGCATTAACATTCCATGGGTACAAACCGCATGCTTTAAAACCATTTGTAATTATTTTGGGACGAATTGTTTTTGTAATTAAACAATTTAATAACGAGGCAAATTGTTTTTTAGTCAGCCCTTTTGTTGTATTATTCCTACGCCATTCCATGACCCCCTTTCTCCAACCGTCTTTTAATGGTTTAAATGTGGATACATCAGCAGGTTGTAAAGTTCTGGTGGCATTTGGATAGAGTGATATAAGAATAATCTGCAAATTAGTACACAGATCACTAAGTTTTCTGTCTAAATGTGTTTTATGCCCGTCAACAAATATAATTACTGGAAAATCTATATTTAATTTTTTCAAGTGAGGATCAAAACTATTATCAATAAATTCATAGAATATCTCATTTCTCATCCAGCCGAAATCACTAGTTGTAAATGTAAATCCTTCAGGCACAGAATCGCCAATTTCCTTTCTAAGTCTCTTACCAAGATATATGATAAGAGGCGGTGTATAACTTCCTGATGCATTAAATGTAAATAAGACCGTGAGATTTGTTTTCGCTTTGCCAGAGTCTACTTCGTATACGTTTTTGGCACCTCTAGGGGCAATAACTTTTTTGTTTTGGGGACACATTGAAAAATTAGTTTCATAGACATTAAAAACACGCTCTGGGTATTGCAGTATCTCGTCATATTTTTTTTCTTGTAGATATGAACATATGTTTTTCTACTTCCGCTACTAAAACCGCACTTTGAACACGGCTTTGACATGCACAAAACGACTCTTTAAACACTAGTGTTTAAAATGCGAAAAGTCATCGTTTATCTTTTGTTTTTCAAACATCAAATCAAGTGTATCTCTTGTATGCTGAATTTCATGCTCCTTGATAATTTTGTTATTCTGCGTCATTTGATTTATCAGTCAGCTGTCAGTCATCGTCCGTCAACTAATGAATATAATTCAAATATTATATAATGTTTACCTTCCCGCGGGTGGAGAAAAAGTATAGTAAGCACCTCGTGTTAAAAACGTCTTTAGTCACTCGTTTCACAAGGAACTCGTTCCGCTTCGCTTCACTCGTGCCTAGTAAAACTCGTGACTAAAGTAACCGTTTTGACACTTGGTACTTAATATACTATTTCAAACCATTTTTTAATATCATTCTCGCTAATTTTGGATGAGGCTGCCGATACCGACTCAACTTTCTTTTGCTTAAATTAGGATGTCTTTTCATGAAAGCATTGTACCATACATCACCTGGCAAGTTTTCCTTAAATGGATTATCACGAGGGGCAGCATCCAAGAACTGTTTTACTGATACTTGGATATCTTCTTTTCTACGTGGAAATCCATTTCTCTGGCAATCTTCAGTCCATTTCACCAGTATTGTTTCTTCTTCTTCAGTCAATATTGGCGAAGGTCCATGAGAAATTTTAGTAAATTTATCTGATAGTCTAAACTGCATTGTGGCCCTAGGAATTTTATATTTTCTGCATGCCTCCCTCTTTGGCATGCCGCCAAGAACATCTTGGATGGCTTTTTTCAATGTATCTTCGGAATATTTTTTGCAGTATTTTTCTTGTGCAGATGTTTTGGGCATTATTATTTTAATCTGTTTCAGCCTTATGTGAGGGCGGTTTCACCATTTATTATTATTAGTAATTATTATTAGTATTACTATTATTATTCATTATTATTAATCGGTTTTTCCTTTTGTGTGAATTGGTTAATAAACGTGTGACTTATTGGCCACATAGTAATTGGCCGTGGACAACAACTAAAAACTATTGAAATATGTGTCTGTTATTCATTTCTAAATGCATTGTTTTATTATTAATATTTTAAAACAGTGTTAACTTTAATATTTCATTTTTATGTCTCAAATTATAGTTATTGACCGGGAGGCCAACGACTATACAACTCATGATTTTTATTCATTTAGTAATTGGCCCCCTGAATTTGTAGGAAAAATTAATATTATTTATAGGTTAAGTGGTCGAAAAGTTTAATTTAAGCTAACATAAACGTCACATTTAAAAAAACAGCAGATTATGCATAGTTACTTTTAATTTCATATTCATAAAATCACGTTTCTTACCTGTTTACAATAGAATCATAGTTTTTGACACTTTTTCTGACACGTTATATTTCAAACGGCGGCTGGTGGTGAACTAAAATTGTTGTATTGGCACCTTGTTGAGAACGAAAGAAGAAAATATGATGCTGCGCAATAGTTATTTATTCATAGATGGTAGGTTTACACAACTCTTATAAAAAGATGTGAAAGTTCTTGAGGCCAATAACTGTCATACGGCCAACAACTCTCTTCTTCTTCTTCACCTAGCGCTACAACCCTGGGTGAGTCTTGGCTGACTGTACAACTTTTTTTCCAATTTGTTCGGTCTTCCATCAACCTAGGGTCAAATGGAATGTTCATTTTTCGGAGATCTGCTTGGATGTTATCTCTCCATCGCATTCTGGGACGTCCGAGTGGTCTTTTGCCTGTGGGAATCTCCTCCCATACCAGTTTTACGAGTCTTTCGTTATGCAGTCTGTGCACGTGGCCTGCCCATCTTAGTCGCTGTGATTTAATTTCTTGGACAATATCGGCGTCGTTGTAGAGTGCTTTTAATTCGATATTGGTTCTGATCATATACTGGTTTGTGGTGATGTCATGGTGGGGTCCGAAAATTTTTCATTCAAAGCGTCTGAGCTTTTCTCTTGTGTATGGGTCTGTTATACTCACATCCCTTTTCTAGAAGTTGTCTCAGCGTGAATAGTTGATCTATTGTTGATCTGTTTGCCCTAAACCCGGCTTGATATTCGCCTAGGACATTTTCAGCATAAGGGATTAGTCTACTAAGAATGATGTTTGAGAGGGTTTTATATGCCGTGTTTAGGAGTGAGATTCCTCTATAATTCGCGCATCTTGTTTTGTCCCCTTTTTTGTGGATGGGCACTATTATGTTTTCCTTCCATCGTGCTGGTATCCTTTCTTCTAACCATATGTGCGTTATTAGCTGGTGGATTTGGCGATGTAGTGCGTCTTCCCCATATTTCAGAAGTTTTGCTGGTATCTCGTCCGTACCCGGCGCTTTGTGATTTTTCAGCTTATTTAAGGCCTTTTGGGTTTCTTCAATGGAGGGATTTTTGACGGGCATGTCCGCTGTGATAAAGATCTCTTCTTTGTGCTGTTCTTCCTGTATGATGTTTAGAAGGTCTCTAAAATACTTTTTCCATTCTTCAGTTATTTCTTTACCGTCGATTATCATGCGGCCTTGGTTGTCTCTCAGTGTATGGATGGAATTGGTTCTATGCCCTCTTTTCTCAGAGGAAATTGCTTTATAGAATTCTCTGGAGCCTGGTTTGGGCCGGTCTCTCTCCATAGTTTCATATTTTTGTTGTTCGTAGTTTCTCTTCTTTGTGCGTATTATTTTTCTTGTTTCTTTTCGGCAGTCGTCATATTCCTTTTTACTTTGGTCCGTTTGCAGTTGTATCCAAGTCTTTCTTACTGTTTGTCTTTTTTCCAGTTGTTTCCGACATTCCTCGTCATACCATGTTTTTGCCCTCTTCTGCTTACTCCTTCCAAAGACCTTGTCAGCTGTCTTGGTTATTATTTTGGCAGTCGCTTCCCATAGCTGTTCTATATCATTGTCTTCTCTTTCAGAGTTCAAGGTTTCTTCAAGTTGTTCTCTATAGTTTTGTTGTTTCTCTGCATTGTGTATTTCGTCCATGTTCCATTGTGGGTTTATTGTTGTTTTATTGTATTTGTGACTAGATATTCTGGATTTGACTTTTTCTCTGACTAAGTAATGATCTGTGTCTCCGTCTATTCCTCTCAGACTTCTTACGTCTATAATATTGTCACCATGACGGACACCTACAATGATGTGGTCAATTTGGTTGCGCGTAATATGGTCGTTTGAGACCCAGGTTTGCTTATGGATGTCTTTATGCGGAAACATGGTTGACTTTATTAGCATATTATTAGCTGCTGCAGTTTCTGTGAGTCTTAAGCCATTGTCGTTGGATATATTGAGTAGGCTGTGTTTACCTATTGTGGGGTATAGGCTAGGCTCTTTGCCTATTTTAGCATTAAAGTCTCCGCAGAGTATGCGCATATCATGTTTGGGCATCGTATCTAGCTCTCTTTCTAGGGCATCGTAGAAGTCATCATTGATATCTTCATCCTCAACAACTCTCTGGTTTACCCTAAGTACAATAATATTAATTTCAGTGACAATATTATACATGAATGATGAGTAAATGAATTCAACCTCACTGTAATGTAATTGTTCAGTCCAGGACTATGATACTAGTCAAACAGCATAGCATAGTTTTGATAGGAAACCTTGATTAATGAACGAACAGGTGATGGTGAAAATAAATATACAGTGTGTAAAAACTGATATTCAACTTCATTTCAACACTTCATAGATTACTCGAATAAATAAAATAAAAATGTTATTGTGCTATATAAGACACGTCATGTTATGTAGAAATGATCAAAATAAATAGCGTTTTATTTTTTTTATCTAATATACCGTGTGAGAAAAGGAAATGGTATAATGTATGTCAAATATTAGCGAAATAATATATTTTTTACTGGATGTTCGGGTTTTTATCTCACTGAGTATATAAAAACATTGAACTTTGTTTTAAATTCATAATTCTGCCCAATTTTATTCTCTTATTATATGTGGTATTGGGAGCACTAACCAGGCTAATAAGTGATAAGAAAATTTATTTGGTGACACTTAACACCTATTGACCTGCATTAGCGAATAATCATATTGACCTACTACTTTAGGTTGTCACATGCAATACAAATTATTAATAAGCGAAAATCAGTTTCAACTAGACAGAATAATTGAAAGGTGTATAAATTTGTTTTTCTAGGTCCAAAGTAGGTTTCACTCAACTACTAAGTAAACGATGATCGATGGAAGTATAATTCATAAAACAAGTTTCATATGTATATTATCCATCATTGTTTCATAAATAGAGTGGACACCATCAGAATTATAAACAACAACGGACAGTACAAACAAACAAATATCATTATAATCTTTAAACTCACATTGTTACGCACTACCATTTAATATTACATCTTGATAAGCTAGTTTTAGATATATCAAAAAAGTCTGTAGCAAGTGGACAATTCCAATGCGAACACTTTCATACAAACATACTCTTTCAAAATCCATAGATACGTAGAGTTCGTTTCAAGAAAGTTGAAGCAACCTGAAGTTGTAGCAGTGTGCGCCAACTTGTTGTTAAAACCTCCGCCATATTGTAAAATTGAAAATCAGTTTCGTAACTATTTCACGTTTTGTAGGTTAACACAAGATTAGAATATTAATAATAATAATTAATTTTTTATGTCATGATAGTTCCTTTAAATATTGGTGATGTTTTTAAGGTTTTATCGCTATGTTGCTTATTGAGGAAAACAATCCCTATATACTAAAAGTTTATTGAAGTGTATTTAAATTAAAAACAAATTAATTTGAAAACTTACCTCAAGTCGTAAGTAGATACATCATTTAGGTATCATAGAAGGTGAAATAACACAAAATAAGAAGTTATTAAATTGTTTATATTAATTTATGTAAAATAGAGGTAGAAAAATTCCCATTTAAGATAGAGCAAATAAAAATTTTAATTATAAACAAAATGCCCTCACACAATGTTTTCAATTTTCATTCGGATAGTATGCCTGTTTCTCTGTTTTTGTTATCTCACAAACTTCCTCTTCTTCTGTAATTGGCATGACATATATTTTTGTTTTTTCAAATGCCTAATTGAATTTTGCCAATGGTTCGTAGTTGTTGAACATATTAATTTTTGCGGACATGTCTGTTTATTGCTATAATAAATATTTTTATAGTTTACCTAATTAATTAGCATTTCTCTGCTACAATTCATTTGAATCATTAAGAGGGGTCAGTGGAAAATCAGACATTCTGTATTATAATAAATATAAAAACTACCAGCTTACTTACTTTGTATTTCAAATTTGTAATACTACAAGTAAACAAACAGATTGCCTAAATGATTTGTTTCAATAAAAGGAAACACTGTTGCTATAATTTACTTGAGTAATTGAGAAGAGTCAATGGAAAAACATGCATGTTCGTTTATTATGAATTGGAGGAAAATGCAAAAAGTATATATAACATTTAGATGCATAACCTGGAAAAACTGAAGATCAAAAATATATAACATTTTTATTTCTGCGTTCCGAAAATAAAATATTGTATATTGTATTACGTATTGAATAGAATACGAAATGTCTATTTTGTTCAATTCACTTCAATGTAGCTTTTCTCACTAACTCGGAAGGCCGATGTATGTATGTAGATGCAATCTGTGGCTGTGTACAGGTCCCCGGAGGAACCAAAAGGCCCCGATCAATAAATATTAGGCACTTAAGGAATCACTAACAATAGCTGAAAATATTTGCGGTTTATTTTACATCTAGGCTACACTGAACACAATACTTGTGGTGGAGTAAATATGAACAGCACTTACGAAGCACAAATTTACTTATTCAGCATGGAAATCATTTTAATATAACCACCTACAAATGCAATACATACTAACAAACCGTGTATATAATCTTTGCTAACAAACTATAAATTTGGAATATTTTTATGGACACAAAACATATGACAACGACATTTGACCGTCGTCATCTGTCATTGAAGTTCCATACAGCGCCATCCATCAAGACAATGGAACGGTTGAACTAAAATATAAAGTTGTTCTATTATTGTTTTAAATGAAACTCACTGTTTCTAGTTAATTCCACAATAGAATAAAAATTGTTGAAAATTCTTAAAAATCGATATTGATTTATCGAAACAATTGTCAATTTTTAGGAATTTTCAACAATTTTTATTATATTGTGGAATTAACTAGAAACAGTGAGTTTCATTTAAAACACTAATATGAGTAGATTCCTCGAAGTAAGGGTCGAGATAGTTAATTTCATTGAAAAGTTGTTCCTTTGCAAAAATCTTCGTGAAACAAATCTCAAAAAATACAATGATTTGAGATTTCATATTCTCAGAATCGGATTCTCTAGGCTTCCTTTTGGTGATCAGTTTTTGGCGTTCAAATTTGTTATCACAAATTTACCAAACTGTCAAAATCCCTTAATGTCTTATATCTTTTTTATAACAATATAAAAATTAACCAAAATACCTGATCCCCAAGACAAAGGTCCAAGTTATATTGTGCTAAAATACTTAATGACTCTGCGTTCTTTAGATTTTTTGTTCACAAAATTACCTAAATTTTGTTGCAAGTCACGGGTGCCAACTGTCTTGAGGTACCTAAAATGTGAGGCTCTTCTAAAGTGTCTTCCAATATCTAACTCTTCAAGGAAATCCAGTTCTTGTTTCTTATCACAAATATGTAGTACTTCTAGTTCTGTGTTAGGTGTCAATGAATGTTTGGTGTCAAGTAGATGTTTTGGGTAGTGGGATTTCTCCGGTTGTTTTAATATTTTTGCTCGTAAGTGGTCACTGTATCTGATTTCAAAATTTCTAATGTTTTGATCCAAATAGACAGCAATATGTTCTGGACATTTAAGTTTATATATACCAGACTTCTATAATCCCTTTTGTTATTACATTTAACAATTTTGTGCTCACATCACTTCCTGTTTCAAAACAAACTAGAGGAACCGTGCTGCTCCGCAGCATTAGGATAGATGATGTATGAGAGGGTGTAATTTATTACTTAAAATTATTTTACAGTACTTCCTTCCAGACAATATTAGCTGTGAGTCGGGCGCAGTATTTGGAAAAAATTGAAAGTGCACACATAACTTTCCTCAAACTCAACGAATTTAAACAGTTAATAGCTCAAAAGGAAGAGCTTGATCCACTGAATGTTTTGAGGTTGAAACGATCAAGATCTATTTATTAGAAGAGCAGGTATGAGAATTCGAATTGCTTGAGTGAATTTGTCCCATAAGTAATGTACTGGAAATAATCGCGTTTGAGTATAACTTAATTAAGGTGGGAGTTGAGTAAATTTCAATGATTGATGACATATCTGTTTCTAAATACCTTTCATTTAAAAAAAAATGGAGGAAATCGGCGGGATAGAACGGCCAGACTTCAGTTTTCATAAATGTTTTTAATATTTATAAGATTGTTGTATTTGTTGCTAATGATATAATCTGAGAAATATTATTAGAAATATTAACTGCATATTTGATGGCAGATATAGTTTTTCTGATTTTCTATATCATTACCCAGTAATACCGATCTTAAATAGGAAAAAGCTATCTAGGGTATCCCCATAGGGCCAATAATATCCAATCTTTAAAATTTGTAATATCATATCTTCTTGTTTTTTCTATTCATATATATTATTATATTTAGAGGTATATGTTATTTTTATGGAATGTTCCTTTTTTTATTCGAAGTTTTTATTTTGTTTTCCCTTCTCGAATCAAGAGGCCACAACTGTCGCGGATGTATTGGTGAAATAATTTATCAGCCGTTATGGAGTGCCCTTGGAAGTCCACAGTGACCAGGAAAGAAATTTTGAAAGCCATATATTCTTGTACCATCTTCGCAGTCGAATTCCAAATTGTTTTAACCGCATATTCTTTATAATCATCTCCATTTTTCTTTTTCATATTATAGGCCCAATCCTTCAATATAATTGCTACTTCGTGTAATGGAATTATTTCGGACAATTCATACTTTCGAACTTGACAAAACTCCATAAATTGTCTCCTGATTGAAGCTTTTGTGTTTTTTGTCGATTGCGGTATAGATTTCTCGATATTTGTCGTAATTTGCTCAGTCGAAACTTCAACAAAACGATTCATCTTTTGGGTTTTTATATCAACAAAGTTTAACAATTACCACATCGATTCAAAATATGTTTAAAATTCAAAAATCTGACAGACTAATTGACAGTTTTTTCACTTTTGCCAATACTTAATTGCTGTGAAATTATAAATAACCAAACTTGCGACTCATTGTCATTGTGTAAAAGTGACGTCCGCTTACTAGATATTGAGGAAGAGAGGTTTATATCCGATAAAAAAGGATGCACCTTTTTTATCGATGTCAAAGTGACAATAACATTTCCAGGTATATGACATTTTAACATTGGAGTCAATTTATCGACAATATTCTATGAATTAAAAAACGATGCTACTGGTAATAATTAAAATGAAAAGAATTATTGTTGATTTTGTAACAATTTTATTCTTTAAATGCTAGTGCGAATGGGAGACATGATAGTGTACAGTGTGTATATAAGCCCAATTGTCAGTCTGGAAGAATATGAGAGAAGCATGACAGGATTGTAGGACGAACTGAGGGTGTCAAAAAGAAGATCATAAGGAGATGGTGACAGGGGATTTCAATGCTAAGAATGCTGCATGGGGGGTAAAGAAAACGGGCAGGAGAGGGAGATCCTGGAGGTAGTGTTGGCATCCACCTTCGTGACAGATGACGGGGGTTCGTCATACATTGATGTTACAGCATGTGATGAATGGATGGGAGAAAGAGTAAGTAGTTGGAGGGTGCTGGAGGATGAGGAAAGCTTCAGTTCATATAGGTATGTGGAGACGGATATAAGGAAAGTGAGAAAGGAGTTATTGGAAGAGAGGGGATTGAGGTGGACAAAGGTCGAGGTAGAGAGTATGAGGAAGAAAGTAAGAGAGGAAATAGGAAGGGGACTTGGACATGAGGTAGATGAATTGTGCGGAGTGATATAGGGCTGTAAAAAAGAGGGTAATATACGTGGAGTAGGGATAATAACTGTTGGAATGAGGAAATAGAGGAGCTGTGGAGCTGTGAGTGTGAGAAAGAACGATGGCGGTTGCTGAGGGGAGAGGATTAATAAAGAGAAAAGGGGGTTACAAGGAGAAGGAGGTGGAGCTGTAGCGTAGGGTGGAGGCATAAAAAAGGGAAGTGGGAAGAACTACAGGGGGAATTGGAAAACAACCCACGGGAAAAGGCGTATGAAATAGCCCTTGGGGATGAGTCCAACACTGTTTGGGTCCTGAAAAGCACTCATTCGAACACGAGCTTCCCATCTCAGCCCAAAAAAAAGAGGCTATATCGTGCTAACAAGACATGTTACAAAAAGTTACCAATGACAACGACGACATACAAGCAGAATTTTTTTTCTATAAACCCGTTTTAATGTTTTTCTCGCAGAAAAACGGAAAAATCCAATTTTTTTTTTTGTTAACCATTACTTTTCTCGCATCTTAGATAGGGTTGGGCGAAAAAGTAATACTGTAACTATTTCGTTAAAAATGTACAATAAAGATATGAAAGAGAACTAATAAAAATGTGAAATTTCCAATATTTTGTGAAACTTTTGGGCCTATGGGTGACCGGAAGATGTCAACCGATTTTGAATGTTTCTTTTGTTTATATAATTCGCAGCTTTTACGCGCTATTACAACATAACAATAAAAAAATGAGTTTTTCCTGCCCCGTAAAATAATTAAGAATAGTTATTAGGTACATGTGGTTGAAATTATTCTCAGTTTCCGGTATTTTAATAAAAATATACTCGCCACATATGCAAAAATTTGTTTTTCTGAAATATTAAGGAAACATAAATTTGCAGTTTAATTAATAGCTTGAATTTATAGCTCGTAACAATTTTAACTTATTATTTTTTATTGTCTAATTAATGCACTCACATTTACTAGCTCACTTGTAATAACAAGTTAATAGCATATTTTATGCGGGTAAAACGATTAGATACATAGAGAGAAAGTACAAGGCTATTGTTACAAGTCAGAAAAAAATGTAAAATGTAACATGAATTACATGTCGTAAATCGATATATTGCTTTATAAAATATTCGTTTTTTACATATGTAATATACTAATATATGTATCTCTCTAGTACCGTTTACTTTAAATCGGAAGTTGAATAGGAGAAATGTTAGTAAAAGTGAATGTTCTAATGCCAACATAGTTTTCATAAAGTGGCTACTCCTATCGTCCCAGATTTGAAAAATAATGGAAGAATAAAAATATGAGGAGATTTTAAAGTAAATATAAACCTAAATTCAATAACTCAACATATTACGTTCCGTAGAATACATTATATTTTTCCGAAATTAGGAGGTGGTGATAGGTTTTCAAAAATCGATCACTTGGAAGACAGCAATAGGTGGAATCTCAGATTACAAATAGAATAGATATGTTTGCTTCGTTTTTCTCTTGCCCCAAACATCGAGTCACATTCTAAGCTCATTTGCGGACACTTCTTTGCCAGATTTACAAAGTCAGTTCAGTTACAGGAAAAATTAAATTAGAAGTTTAATAGAAAGTTCGTTAAAAAGTGATGCAAATAAAAAAAATCATACTAATTTATGCATTTGAGTCGCTGCTTTTAAAATTAATTAATAATACTTGAATTTTATTTAATAAAGGTTTATCCGTATATTAATTTTGTATTTGTTGTAACCTTAGATAGCTTTATGGTTATAACTAAAAGTGGCAATATTGCTCAAAATTTCAGTACCTGTTTTATGTGTCAAAAGTAACATATTTAGTAGTTTTGTTTTTGTTTCATTACCATATAAAGAGAGATGCAAATATCGTCAGAGTGTGATCGACGATAATTTCGAGTTGGCTGTGGTATCGTAGTAAATAATGTCAAACGTGGTTTGTTTATACGAGTGCCATTACGACTAGAGAGTACACATTTACTTCTCTAGTTTTGATGTGTTTTTCAAGACTTTTAGTGATAAAATAAACTTTTAAGTTAATTAATCAAATGTTTTTGGATTATCATGGTCCGTCGGTGCCAAGTTTGTCAGAGAACCAGCCGAGATTACCAAGGCAATGTATCTACAATGCCATCCCCACTTTTGATAATTTTTTCATTATTCACTACTGGCGTTTAGGATTGATGGGCACAAAAATATACGTGTATATGAATGAATAGCCCTCTCTATGTGTATTATTACTCTATGGTTTGACCCAAATAGACAGAATTGGATACTGGACATTTAAATTTATATATTCCGGACTTCTTTAATGGGGATATTTCTGGTTTTACACTTAACAATGTTGTACTTACATTAATTTCTGTTTTAAAAGAAATTGTTCTATATGTTGCTAAAGATATTATCTTTGAAATAGTATTAGACATATTACCAGCATATGTGATGGTTCTTTAATTTTTTATTTCTTTTGTTTGCTCTCTATTATATATTATTACTCTAAGGGCGGAAATGATTCTTGTCACCATAGTCACACATAAGGGACTTTTTTCTTATGCACGTTCTCCTTGCGAGATAACTATTGCCACATCGATATCTCAAAATATTATGGAATAAAGGTTTGTTTTTCCTTATATTGACTGTTTCCTATATGATATCACAGGCAACAGTAGTTGCCGAGTGACGGAAGTACGCCTCCACACCGAAAAAGCTTAATACAAATTTAAATGTCAAACCATGAAAAGTCACTCTATATATACAGTGATTTTTATTCATACAAAATGTCAATATTCAAATGAAAAATATGAACGCGTTCACCGATCACGGTGTCAGTTAACTTGAGGGGCTGAGGTTACTGCAGTGAAAATTTCAGCGTTCTGGCTGTACCTAAATCTGAGATACAGGTACCTCGTTTTAGGTAGTTTGACGGTACGTATATATATATATATATATATATTAATACAATTCCTCTATTTGAAATCTAAAAGAAACATTAAAATAGGGAAAATTATTTATATTTGTATGCAATACTTTAGATACACACTGTATTATATGTAGAATCAATAATTTCGAAAGATTCGGTATACATATCTGACGTTTTCAAAATACAGAGGTCATTGCTAGCAGACTTACAATTGTAATAAAATAATTCAAATCTCTCTTTGTTATTGGGAAACATAAATTACTAATTTTTTTTAAAACAAGAAAATCTCGTAACCCCAGGAGAAGAGATTTATTTATTTGAACAAAGTTTAGTGAGTTGAATTTGAAACCCCCACGAGACAACATCACATTTAGAGTTGTCTCATTTTTTTGAAAATATAATAGAAATTATTCTATTATACCATCAGATCATAAAGCCATACATTATAAAGCCAGTGCGTGCATAATTCGAAGAAGAATTGCATCGTATATAGTGTAAGTGGTTCCAGTTTTCTAAATTATATTTTTAGAAAGTTTGCAGAATTCTAAATACGTTTAGAATACGTACGAGTTTTCCTGTTCCTAGTTGGTGAGTCCGCTCCAGTTTTTTTAAAATTATTTCACGAGAATTAACAGGCCTTTTAAATACATATAAAAATACATTAACGTTACATATATGAAATTTTACATCAAGTGAAGACATTTTTTGAATAGACAATTCTGTCAAAAATTTGTACAAAACAAAGGGTTCTGTTTTATGTCTTACACAAGGTCATTCAAAAATTAATTGCACTTCGAGATCATGCTTTTTATGCCCACTTGTACATCATACCTTACTTCATAAAAATCAAAGTACCCCTTTTCAACCAAATTCAAGTAACGATCAGTTACAGGGGCATAATAACTACTTTTCTAGATTTCTAGACAACGAAACAATTTTACTCGTGATCAAAATAATTCTCAAATTAGTTCAGAAAACCAGAGCCATATTGGTAATAGGATTTCACAAGGCCAACCCTTCAAACTATTCTCAAAACAATAACCCAGTGGTTCTCAAAATGTTCCAAATCAAGACAGAAACAGCTCAGTTGTTCACACAGCTGAAGATCACACTGCCCCATGTGGCAATCATTATCTCCGCACTACTCCCGCCTACAACGGCAACACTGTTCAAACTACTTATCCAGCCTACAACGGCAATACAGTCCATAGTGGTGGACAAAATGGAGGTCAATCACCTCAAGTCACATTAAATTCAGCCAATAATGATAACCAGGGTCATTATGTCTTGCTTGCCACAGCGCAAGTCCATGTTTACGAATCAAATGGTCTTCCCATTACTGCAAAAGTTTTACTCGATAGTGCCAGTCAAAGGTCATTCGTTACAGAAATGTTTCTGAAACGTTTAAATCTAAGCCCCTATGACAAACCATTAAATATCCCAAGTATTTCACAAAATGTTCTCTCATCTAACAAAATGGCGGGTTTGATCATTCATTCCATACTTTATCCTACTCACAAATTTAAGGTTACTTGTTCAGTACTTTCAAATATAACCTGCAAACTACCGCAATCCAGGGTAGATACTTCCATATTAGACATTCCCATAAATAACATGCCATTAGGTGATCCAGAGTATCACACTCCCGCTGAAATAGATATACCCATTGGTGCTGATGTATATTATGACATCATCTTAGATAGCATATTCAAATTAGGACATAATCTTCCAGTTATGCAACACACACTTTTAGGTTGGGTGATTGCTGGCAAAGTTGCTAGTTCAGCCTTGTTAGATAAAAATGTCTATCATGCGCTAACCTTCTTGGACACAGTGGTGTCTCAATGTTCATTCAAACTTCACAGTCCAAAGTTTTAGATACCCAATTACAAAAATTCTGGCAACTGGAAGAGGTTCCAGAAAAAATTATCCTAAGCAAGGACGACGAAAAGGCAGAAGCAATCTTTGCCCAAACTACAAAAATCTTATCAAATGGTTCGTTTCAAGTCGACCTTCCACTAAAATCCCCAACTGAGTTTCAGTCCTTAGGTGAGTCATTCATGATTGCTAAAAAACGGTTCGAGAATCTTGAAAACAAGTTTCAAAAAGACACTTCATACTACACAGAGTATAAAAAATTCATTGATGAGTACTTAGCCTTAGAACATGGCGAAATAGTACCCCTTGAATTGAAAGTCAACAATTTTATAAATAAATATTTCCTGCCACACCATGCTGTCGTAAAGGCGGACAGTAAAACAACAAAACTGCGTGTTGTCTTTGATGGTTCATGTAAAACCACAACAACGGTCTCTTTAAATGATCTCACATTAAAGGGATACCAAGTTCAGCCTGACCTTTATGACATCCTTTGTAGATTCCGCTCCTTTAAATATGTTCTTACCTCTGACATTAAGAAAATGTACAGACAAATCTTAATAAACCCGGATCATACATTCTTATTGAACATCTTATGGAGAGAAAATCCAAACGATCCTTTACAGTGTATCGAGTTACAGACAGTAACTTATGGCACGAATAGTGCGCCATATTTAGCCACTCGTGTACTGGATGAAATAGCTACCATGTACAAAATTGATTTTCCTTTAGCTTCTCAAGCCCTGTCCAACCAAGGTTATGTTGATGACATAATTACCGGAGTGGATGACGCCACTCAACTTTCTGATCTATACGAGCAATTGAATACAGTTTTAAATAAACATGGTTTCTCTCTGCACAAATGGTGTTCCAATTCAATTGAGTTGTTAAATAAACAATTGCCAGACACAATAACTAATATTGACATAAATTTAGATGACAGTCCAAACAAAGTTTTAGGACTAATTTGGAAGCCATACGAAGACACATTGTGTATTTCCGTCCCAAGTGCTACTTACAAGGCCCCTTGGACTAAGCGAAAAATATTATCAATCATAGCACAATGCTATGACCCACTTGGATTATTGACAGCAGTCATAGTCATAGGCAAATTAATCATGCAACAACTGTGGCTAGCCAAACTAAATTCGGATACAATAGTTACAGACTCATCCATCCTATCTGACTGGACAAAATTCTTAGAAAATCCAAATTCATTGAAACAATTAAAAATCCCTAGATTTTTCTTTTCAGATTCCCCCATCCAGAAAATTGAAATTCATGGCTTTGCAGATTCAAGCATAAACGCTTATGCTAGTTGTGTTTACATAAGAACTTTTTATCAAAATAACACTGTCACTTCCCATTTAGTGTCCTCCAAATCCAGAGTAGCCCCTCTAAAGTCAGTCTCCCTTCCAAGACTTGAACTATGTGCCATGCTGTTACTTGCCAAGTTAGTTGCTAAGTTACTAGAAGTATTTAAAACAAGATTTACCCCTGAAGCTGTTCATTATTGGACAGACTCCGAAATTGCCTTATGCTGGATTTCTTTTCATGCATCCAGATGGACTCTCTTTGTTGCAAACAGGGTATCACAAATCCAAGATTTAACTTCCAACTTTACATGGCATGACATAGACTTAGCAAACAACCCTGCTGACTTGCCTTCCAGAGAAATCTTCCCTCAAAACCTACTAAATAATACATTATGGTGGCATGGACCATCATTCCTGCTTAATCCGAAGTCTAAGTTCAAACTTTT
Source organism: Galeruca laticollis (assembly GCA_963921935.1). Taxonomy (NCBI): domain Eukaryota; kingdom Metazoa; phylum Arthropoda; class Insecta; order Coleoptera; family Chrysomelidae; genus Galeruca; species Galeruca laticollis. Next base: position 190,295,832 of record OY998178.1, on the reverse strand, counting down.
CACCCCCTCTAATCAAAGTGACAAAGTAGAGGAGAAAAAAGTTAGTCTAATTACAAACAACCAACTAACTCCAGATTTTTGGTTGCAACTTTTCTCCAGATTTTCAACTTTTAGGTCCCTGCAACGTATAGTTGCATACGTTCAAAGATTCGTACATAACGTAAAGTCAAATAACAAGGTTTTTGGTCCCCTTACAGTCGCTGAACTTCAAGGTTCTACAATATTGATCATAAAAACTTTACAGTCAAAACACTTCTCAAAAGAACTTACATCTCTAAAAAACAATGTTCAAATTACTGATAAGAACATTTTAAGTCTCAAACCATTTCTCGACGAAAACCAAATAATCAGAGTAGGAGGTCGACTAGCAAATGCAGCGATCGACTATGATCAAAAGCACCCTATTCTGTTACCATCTCATAATTCAGTTGTGTCCTTGATGTTAAAACAAGAACATCTAAGATAACTTCATGCTGGTCCACAAACAGTTTTATCCAACCTTAAACTAAAATATTGGCCCCTAAATGGTTTTCGTGAAGTAAAAAGCTTAATTAGAAAATGTACTAAATGTTTTAGATTTCATGCTAAACCAACCCAACAAATAATGGCAGACCTCCCCGAGTATCACTTAGGCCAAGCTAGGCCATTTCTAAAAACTGGCATAGATTATGGTGGCCCCTTCCTGCTAAAATCTTCCAAGCTCAGAAAAGCCCCTGTAATCAAGGCCCACATTGCAGTCTTTGTATGCATGGTAACGAAAGCCATACACATAGAACTTGTCACTGAATTATCAACAAATGGATTCATTTCTACCCTAAAAAGATTCATATCCAGAAGAGGTAACCCGTCCATAATATTTAGTGATAATGCTACTAACTTCTTAGGTGCAAGAAATCAGTTAAAGGAAATTCATGATTTTTTCAAAAAACAAAATAACTTTCATGCTATACAAGAGTACTTGTCACTAACAAACATTGAGTTTAGGTTCATTCCTCCCAGAAGCCTTCATTGGGGTGGTATTTGGGAATCAGCAATCAAAGGTGTCAAATATCACATTAAACGATTAATTGGTGATAGTCAAATGACTTTTGAAGACTTTTATACGATTTTAGAGGCAATTCTGAATTCAAGACCTCTATGTGCCCAATCAAATGATCCCAATGACTCACAAGCCCTTACCCCTGGTCATTTCTTAGTTGGTTCAAGTTTAACTGCCTTCCCTGACAAGGATGTTTCCGAAGTTTCTGAAAACAGGTTATCACTGTGGCAACGATGTGAAAAAGTTAAACAGAACTTTTGGAAAAGTTGGTCAGTCGAATACCTAAACTTACTACAAAACCGTCCTAAATGGTTAAAACCCCTTCCCAACTTAAAAGTCGATGACCTAGTTCTTCTAAAAGAGGATAATACTCTTCCACTGAAATGGCCCTTAGCCAGAGTCATGGAAACATTCCCCGGACCTGACAAGAAAGTACGAATAGCCAAAACATGGAGTTTTTACTCGCCCCATTGCCAAATTGTGTCTCTTACCTTACTTCGATGTGACCGAAATGTAGTTGTTTAGTTTAGTAGTCTAATCCCGTTGTCACCTTCCGTAATATTATTGTTCAATTTCATGTTAATTTCAAGAAAAGCTATAGTTTTCCTTAGAGGCCCCAGTATGTTTGGGAAACGACCCAAACAAAGGAAAAAATATGACATAATTTTTACCAAATAAAATTAAGTACGGCACTGTCTTTTCTTAAAATGCATTAACGTCAAACATATGCTACCAACCGTACAACATACAGTTAATCCTAGTTGGCTGATATGTCAAATCAATACATTTGATTGGTCAAACAAGGAAAATGGCAGCTGTCAGTTTTTCGTCACTTCCGCCTTCTTCTTGGTATGAGATTCTATCGTAGCGACACATTGTTTCCTAGTGAGATATAGAAATCAAGCAAGGCACAGCCCTTTGTTTTAATACCAGGCAGTGGGCCACATGGTGTTATATTAGTCCACAGTGACATATGTATAGTACAATTTAAGTGTTAGTTCCACAAGAACGAAATTGATACTCGACACAAGGATATTTTTCATCAACAGTATAAGTTTTCAAGGCTGTTTACAACAGCCTAGACCTTCTAAGTTTTAGAAACGCGCACGGCCACACATGTTTAGCTTTAAATAGCAGTTGAGGTTTTCCAGGTGATTCAAGTGATACCTGCAAAGGGTGAAAATTGGTAAACATAGCATGTTTTTAAAAAGAGGCGAGTAAGGTACTGAATTGCATGACTGCGTCCATTTTGTATAACTGCTAGTTATTGGAATCATTTGACAATTTGAAATTGGATCTTTTATGGTGCAAATAGGCCAAGTTAGGAGCTTGGTATAGTGCATCCGGACCAAATGGCATAAAACAGGTGAATTCTTTCCAATTTTTATGTCATACGAGTTAACCTCAAATTTAGACTATAAACATTCAAAATTAAAATAAAAGATTTATAGATTAGTCTTACACAACAAATGTTTCACGTTTTAATTTTTCAAAGACAGTAATTGCTTCATAAGATAAGTGAATGTAAACGTAGTATACAACTTCTATATATGTATCATATTGATGATCCATCGAATTAATTAGTTAACGTAGAAATTGTTCATTTTTTTACATTTGTTTTAGATTTGAATAAATTTATTGTGTTAAGTAAGCTTATTCGTATTATTTACAAGTACTATAGTTTTAATACCTACAATTTAAATCCAATTACCTATGGAGCTCCCTAAATAGAGCTATTACAGTTTTATTGAGCTAGTCCACTAGCCAGGTTTATTAGTTAAACCTACTGAAAGTGGTATCAGAAGGAAAAGCGCACCCCCTTTCGATCCAAGCCTGTTTCGATGGAATCTTGTGTTAATGCACATGATTTTTTGTTGAGTTTTATATCACTTTTATGAGACGAGATGCGATTAGTCAGATTTCTAGAGCTGGTACCGATGTAGTTAAGATCACAGTTATTGCATTTTATTTCATAGACTACATTTGATTTTTTCAAGTCAGGTGTAGAATCTTTCACTTTGCCGTTTAAATTTCCAATCGTTTTGACATTTTTTTGTGTTATCTTTATATTAGTTTCATTTTTGAAAAGTTTCTCCCATAATTGCACAATATGTAATAGATAAACTTTTTGAAGATATTCTTCCAAAACTATCATTTAATATACCATTTTTTAAAAAAATTTGTTGATGACATAATTTGTGCGATACCAGTTAATAAATCAGATGAAATATTAGAGAAAGTGAATAGTTATAATGAAAATTTACAATTTACAGTTGAATTTGAAATAAATAATAGCATTCCATTTTTAGACACTAAAATAATCCGTAGAAACGACAACACTTTGATTACCGATTGGTACCTATGTAAAAGCAACAAATTGAGGAAGGTATATAAACTATCATTCTTTTCATACCAAAAAAATGGAAATCAATCTCATTCTTTTTCTCAAAAATAAAATTGAAAAACTAGTTCACCCTTCTCTAAAACAAAAAAAATTAGGAATTTTGCCAGATATCTTATTAGAAAATTCTTATCCTAAAATACTTCTAAACAGAATTCTTTTAAACACTATTTCTGATAGAACCTTTCATAATAATATCTCTACCAATGAACCAGATAGGAATAAAAATATTGAAAATATTAATTACTTATCAATTCCAAATATTGAAAATTTATCAACAAACATAATAAAACTTTTCAAAAAAAGAAACTAATATAAAGATAACACAAAAAAATGTCCAAACGATTGGAAATTACTGTGATCTTAACTACATCGGTACCAGCTCTAGAAATCTGACTAATCGCATCACATATCATAAAAGTGATATAAAACACAACATTCCATCGAAACAGGCTATAAAATGTTATTTAATGAAGCTAAAGTCCTACATACTGAACAAAATATTTCCTTGAAATGGTAGAAATTAACAAGGTAAATAATAGTATGAACAAGAAAAGTGACATTGAAAATGTTAGCAATATTTATAGACCTTTTAACTATGGACCAAAATAGATCATTTTCAATATTTGTATGCTTATTTCATAAAAATAAAATCATTTCTATTAATGTCAAAATGGCCAACAAATTATTTGTCAAAGTCATTTCCTCAGGTTCCCATCCTAAAATTTTCTTCAAACTTCATTCAATATACTTAAAGTAACCTAAAAGATAAAAATAATTGTGAAACAAGAAAAGAACAAAATTACATACTGATTTGTCTATGTGAAGTATGTCACCATTTATATTATAATAATATTGAATTTTTTTACATTTACAACTTTTTGATGATTATTCGTCTTAAATTTACTTAATTTTTACATGTAAGTACTTATATTTAGATTAAATCGTTTTACATTTGAATAATATATTGTAGTGCCCTGAAGAAGTGTCAAAAAACACGAAATCTTGGCTTTTTGTAAATAAAAGATCTTCCGTTGAATTTTGGACTGAAAATCCCCGTTATCCCTACCTCTATAACATTTCTCAGTCGTTACATCCAACATTTTATATATACAGGGTGAATCACGACCAACGGGATGGAGATTTTTATCGAAACGGTAAAAGTTTTAGAATGTTTGTTACTTCAGTAGTTTGTACGTTCATATAGGCTACCTTTTGAAATTATTTTGAAATATACAGAATGTTCCAGTAATGTGTGGCGTATCAAAGTTATATTTTTTCTTAAGGGACACCCTATATTTTATTGCATTTTCTGATTGCTCCTAAAAAATAAAATACTCCTTCATGATGGTTCCCTATACCTAAATACAGAGGGATCCGAGTTATGCTGACTTTTTTAGAAATGTGAACATTTCGAAAAAAATTAATAACTCATTGATATAATCAATGCTATCAAACCTTCTCTTATATCTAAATAGTTGGACATTCGTTGAATGTATTCCACGGTTGAGTACTAAACATCTCTTTACAGGGTGTTCAGAATTTTCAGTTCCACTATTACATCATTCAATGTGTAATATCGGGCTTATTTTAAATATAAAACACAGTATTTTAATAATTCATCGTGTTTAAAAAAATGTCCTCTTTCGAATGGTGTAGGGGTGTCCTATACTTAGGTATTATACTTTTCGTGTAATTTACAATTTTCTTAAATTGTATGGTAAATCGATTTTAAAACATCTGCAATTCTCTCTAAATGTTAAACTAATGATCTTGGCATAGTTGTTCTTGAAAAAAACAGTGGAGTTGCTAATAAATATTCACACTTGTAGTTACTGAGGTACACTAGCTCTTTGTTTACCGATAAGTATTTGAGCAGATAATAAACTCCTAATCTTAGTGTTTAGTGTTTTGAATGAAACTCAACGTTTCTAGCTAATTCCACAATATAATGAAAAATGTTGGAAATTCTAAAAAATTGACAATTGTTTCGATAACTAAATATCATCGTCAGAATGACAAGTTACATTTCATTTGATGCCTACCTGATGATTGTGATATTACAAATATTGAAGCTTAGATATTATTAGCCCTATGGTGATATCCTGAATATCAATTTTCCAATTAAGATCAATATAACTGTGCAATGAAATAGAAAACCAGGAAAACTATATCTGCCGATCTTTACAATTATCACTTAAGAAGACAGTTTAATAGTGGAGAACTCCCTATATTTATCTGTTCATTGACGACTTCATATTGTGTTCTCAAGTGTCTTCTAATTTCCAACTCTACAAGGAAATCCAGTTCTTGTTTCTTAACACAAATATGTAGTACTTCTAGCTCTGTGTTAGGTATCAATGAATGGTAGGTGTCAAGTAGATGTTTTGCGTAATGGAATTTATCTGGTTGTTTTAATCTGTATGCTCGTAAGTGTTCACTGTATCGGATTTCGAAATTTCTAAGGGTCTGACCCAAATAGACAGCATTACATTCTGGAAATTTGAGTTTATATATACCTGATTTCTTTAATTTATTTTTGTTTTAACGTTTAACAATTTTGTACTTACGTTACTTCCTGTTTTGAAAGAAATTGTTGTATTCGTTGCTAAAGATATTATCTTTGAAATATTATTAGAAATATTTCCTGTATATGTGATGGTTTTTAAGTTTTTATTTCTTCAGTTTGTTTAGGAAATATTAGTTGTAATGTCACTTTTTCCTCTTTTTTGTTAATTAGCTTATTTATCATATGTAATGGATAACCGTTGGATGTTGATATTTGTCTAATTGTATTAATCTCTATATCAAAATTACATTTGTTCATAGTAACTGAAAATGCTATATGAATCATTGAATTGTATGCCGCTAGCTTATGTGACATTGGGTGATTGGAATTATATGGAATTGTCAGATGAGTGTGTGTTGGTTTTCGGTAAATTGCATAATCAAGTTTATTATTAACTCTTTGAATTTTCAAATCAAGAAAATTGATTAAGTTATCTACTTCAACTTCTAATGTAAATTTAATTTTTGGGTGTAAATTATCAATGTGGTTGAAAAATATATCTAATTGTCGTTCACTACCTTTAAAGCAAGCTAATATGTCATCTACATATCTATACCAAAATAAAACATTTTTCGAAATATTACTTTCAAAGATGTTTCTTTCTAGACTGTCCATAAAAATGTTTGCCAAATAGGTGATATAGGGCTTTCCATTGGTAAATCTTCATTTTGAATATATATGTTATTGTCAAAAGTGAAATAATTCTGATTAATACATACATCAAACAAATTGAGTATATCTGATATTATTACTGGATTAATATTTTTATCTTCTAGTAATTTTCTTACAAGTATTAGACATTCTTTAGGAGGAATTTTAGTGAACATATTAGTAACGTCAAATGAAATAAGCTCAGCGTTATCTTGTAATTTGAATGCTCCTAATTTTTTGATTAGTTCTATTGAATTTCTAATTGAGTATTTAGACTCATATCCGTGACTATTGAGTATATTGTTATGCTTCTTTACCAACATATTATTAGGAGTATCAACATAAGAAACTAAAGGTCTAATTGGTTTCGTTACTTTATGTAATTTAACGGTTCCATATAATTGTGGACAATGAGGATTCTTATTTACCCATGGACCTCTTTTCGTTATCACTAAAAAGATAATTTGAATTTTAACAATAACCCTTACATTATTAGAAAACTTCTTTGTTGGGTCTGTTCTAAGAACTTTTACATCGCTAGATTCTATAAAGTTATATATTTTTGAATTATAATTTTCAGCTGTCAATATGACAGTTGTGTTCCCCTTTATCAGATTTTGTAACTGTTAGGTTATTATCTTCTACTTTCTTTCTTATGGCATTTTAAACTGTATTGTCATTTTTTATTCGACGTTTAACTTTTGAAGGTTCAATATTTCTGATTAAATTGGCAATTTTTAATTTCTCATAAAGAAAATTATTTGAATTAGATTTTAAAGCTATTTCTGACTCTGTAGCTATAGTATGTTTAATATTATTCGTAAATTTTGCTGTACTTCAAACATTTATTTAAAAATTCTATTTCACTATCTGTAAAATTAGTGTCTGAAAGGTTTTCAAATCGTGGTGCAAAGTGTGTTGGTATGTAGGTACTTACAGTTTCATGATGATTAGGGTATTGAATTCTATGTTGTGTGTGTTAAAATTTATGTAGCTTTTGTTCTTGTTTCTTAAATTTCTTGTGCTTCATCGTGCTGACACTTTCTCTGATTTTGTCATCTAAACAGTCAAATTCTACTGGATGTAGTTTGAACGTGAGTTCTGAATGTAGAACTTTTATGTAGTTGTCTAAGGAGTCTCTTATCTTAAACCATTTTTTACACTCTTCTTTTATCCATACTCGTTGAGCACATTTTATTGTTTTTTGTGCTTGTGGTGTTTAAGTATGGCATTTTATATTCACATAATTTGGTATTACCTTTTTTCTAAGGCAATCTTGGTTACACCAAATGTTTTGTGATGCTTTGTAACGTTTTTGTAGTAACTTCTCCTGTTTTCTAATGGAAAAGCGAAAATGCGGCAAGTCGTATTCACTTTTATGTTTATAGCTCTGAAGGACCAATCGTAATGTTACTATAATAACTGCTCCCATGTGTATGAGTTGTTTGTTATGTTAAATGAAAATCAATGTGTATATGCACTTTTCTTTATATTTCTATTACTTCACACTTTCTTCATTTTGCGTTACAATTAAGATTATCACAAATGCTTATGATACATTGTAATTGAAAAGTTTTTACTTCTCCATGATTAATTTTTTGACAATGTGACTTTTTATTATTTTTTGAATGAATTTTAATTGAATTTTTTTACTCGACTAACAACCTTTTTATATATGATGAGAATGGAAAATTGCTCCTAATCTGTTCATCTAATTCCTTCTTTTCATTTTTTTCTTCCTACTGTTTCTCTTTTCTTCATTTATTCAAACAGCTCGCAAGGGGACCTCTGAATCCGCATCTTGATCAAGAAGTCGCCTCCCTCCAGAGTCCAAAGTACAGACCACCGATGGCTCAAGAACCTGCTGATATCGCTGAGACCTGTACATCCCGAGTTTCTCCAAGATAAGTCCTTTACCTATTTTCGATACATATAGATCATTTTGAAGTGACGTCACGACTAGCCCGCTAAATTTTCGGTAGGTTATACTAAACGTTCGCGTCATTGTAAACAATAGAAAAGATCGTTTTTTAAAACGTAAATAATTTGAAATTCCGGCATTATGTTCTGTTGTGGGATATTCCCAATGGATTTAATCTTGCACGAATTTGTATAGATCATTTTGTATGAGGTGGGTAAAGTATATTAGTACATAAGAAATACAAAAATTATTATCCAAAATGATTGAATTTATAGTTAAATATAGTGTTAAACTAAACAATTTTTGTTCAAGATTTTAGGTGTTCCAGCCAAACTGTAAGTTAAGGATAACCCTGATTGGGTCCCTTCTGTGAATATAGGATACATTAGCAACAAAACACAGGATGAGCAAAGTGTAAAAATAGACATATTAGATTTGTTAAACGTCATACCAAACTTCTTAAAATGGATAGGATTATTGTTATTTAAAAAAGTTGTAATCTCGAATCCATCCTATGAATACTCCATTAATTATAGAACCCTCAGCAGGTCAACCTACAGAAGCCATAGAAATTTCTGAGCTGTGCAACGAACATGAAAGTCGAAGTACTGCTAATATTCAACGGATTTGGTTATGGATCTCGTGTTCTAAACATAGACTCGTTCCATAAAAACCGGCCTTATGAAACTTGTTTTTATAAATATAGTGTAATTCTAATATGGTAACTTAATACCAATTAAATACTTTTAATTATAGACTGTATTTTTGTAATGACAATGTATTAAGTGCGATATCTATAATAATGTAGAATGGGTATTTATTCATTTAATTATTACGTCAAAATGCTTCGTGGTGAAAACTTTTAAATAAAAAAACTGGATTGTAGCATGACCAAAATTAAAAAGCATCCTGTACATTAGGTTTCTACGAAGGAGTCCAACAGTACTATGTCGAAGGATTCATGGATTTTTATCATAAAAACTGTATGTTATGGAAACAGTTTGTTGAAAAAAATATTAATACGAAATTGTGTCAGATAAGTAAAAACTTGTAAGCGAATAACACTATACCTTCAATTAAAATATACTTTTAAGAATTGTTATATATTTAGTAAAATTATCTTTATTACAAATTATTAACATCACAACAACATACAAAATATAATACGTTAGTCACTTTGTAATTCCCTAGATACCAATTTTATTTTAAAATATATTTATGAAAATAATTTATACATAAACTAAACAATTAAAAACGACAATACAAAACATAATATACATACAAATGCAAATTTAAATTAAAAAAAAAGTTACTGACTTAAAAGATAGGACTTCATGCATTCTTGCTCATAGAAGAGAACGTATGCTTCCCAACTGACTAAAGATTTCGATGATATTGATGACACCTTTGAATCATTATATTCGTGCCACTGTCCAGTGTAGGGATGTCGGCAGTATGCCGTGTAGTGACCACTGTAAGTGGTTCCGCTGTGATTTGATATAGCGGAGAGGTTGTACCTACAGGGTGCCACATTATCAGCTCCGTAATGGATCATATCAAGCCCTTCTATTGGAAAATCTATTGTAACATTAGGTTTTCGCCTAAATTTTTCTGTCGGCGAAAAGCGCTTCAGGTGAATAACCAGGATTTTCGGAAATTTATGAATGGAGAATGATTTAGTGCATAGTCTTCGTTCCTTACATTTCGAACATGTCGGTTTCTCATCACAGTCGAGCGATTCTTCTCTTGTAAACGAATCCAAACATTGTGAAAGAGGTAATTGACCTGTTCTTTGGGTTATGGGAAAGGATCAATCCCAAAAGGGATCAAAGGTAACAGAACAGTGACCACAATATGTACACTTGAGTGTAGATTTTAATTGCCCAACGAAGTTATCTACGATCTTGGAGTTATCCATTTGCAGATGTCTTAACCAAGATTCTTGTGCTTTTTCATTGGCACTGATATTTTCATCAATTTCTGTTAATATGGGTTTAGGTTTTTCATGTACCCTGTTGATATCTTCGTGAAGTCCTTCTAATAGGTAACGAAGGAACTCCTGCGCATCTTGTTGAGCATATCCCATGAACCTTGGAGCGAATCGCTGAATCTGACTTTTTAATGATACGGTGTTAACCACCCTGTCCGAACGATCTACAGACCAAAGCTCTTTAATAACTTTAGCAAATGCTTTAATTAGAGCTCCCTTCATGCTGGATATGCATGTGCTAATATCTCTTATGTATGTATCTTTACCTTGTGCTCGATAGGCATTGGATAACGCGATTCATGAAACATGTGTTATCGATATTTTTGAGGCCATTAAGACCCAGAGATTTTTGGGAAACACCCTCCAAAGACCTAATCGTGGAGTAATTATTAACAGCTCTTTCGCAACCACTATCAATATTCGAATAATCTCGGACTCTATTACTGTCTCTCTCAATTGATCTACGTGATAAGGAATTTGACTTGATGTTATTTGCTATTGAATTGGATGGAGAAATTGAGGTTTTGGTAAGTTTCGGGGATGTCGATAGATCGTTGGTCTGGATCACTTTGCTAATACATTCCTTGACATCCAAATCATTTTTGGATGTGTTCTTTTGTTCTGCTTGAGTGTCATCCCCTCTCTGAAAATCTTTGGTCGAAATTGAAATGTACGAAGAGAAGTTGTTAACTCTCGAATAATTTTCAGAGAGGGAATGGCTGCTTCTTGCTTCTTCAGTTACCACGTCACTATCTTCCATTGACCGTACTGAAAAAGAAGAAGGTGAATCAATCACTTGCAAATTAAATTTGGTAGGAGACTGATGACTAGCTCTCGGCTTGTCTCGAAGAGATTTTGGTTCCGTACTGAAATGAGGGCAATGCATGATCTCATGCAAATTATGTGATGGAGGAATAGTTCCAAGAACCGAAGCAGCATTACCACGTTGAATAGCAATACTAATTCTCTCTATCAAAAAAGAAGTAGAACGGTTATCTTTCGTTGCTTGGCCAAATCTCCTTCCGAGTTCATGAACAAATAACAGAGATTCCGGGCCATAAACACCAAAAGTTTCAACTGCTACTGGATGGAACAAGTAGTTGTTACCAAGATTTTTGTATTTTTTTGTTTCAATTTTTCGCCAGACAGAGCTGCACTTCCAGCTGACTTAGAACTTTCGTCTAGATGGGAAGCCGCTATAGTGTCAACGCAAGTGAAGTCCCATACTACAGATTTACCGTATTTCCAGGGTATGAGAGACGTACCATCGGGTCGTTTAAAAACATCTCGACTGGTACCTGAAGTTTCCAAAATTGCAGGAACATCCGCTGACACCAAAGCTCGTTTCAATATGTCATTCACCTGGTAATGTCGAGATGTACGCCCTGCACTTCTCTTGCAACTCAAACCATGTACACCTTTCTCATCAACTACACTACCACAAGCACAAGTATGAGGCACACATATTGATGAACCCATCCTAAGCCCTACTGCTATTCTGAAAGATTCATCGTCTAATAGCGTTCCAAGAGATGCAACAGGTAGAGCATTGAGCCAAGCACCTGACTCCTTGATCATTACTGCTTTCATACGAGCCTTATCATATACACTTGTAGATTTCAGAAGTTTATCAGTTACAATATTCAGAAGATGTCGGTCCCATATTTTCTGTATATTCTTTTTATCTGTGGGAGGATCAATATTAGTTGTGGCTTGCCAAAGTAATTCACCTTCAGCATAAAAATCATCTTTGATATTGATGAATATAGGAGGAAGGATGGCATCAATAAGAATAAAAACACTATTGACTCTTGAAAGAAAAGCTGGTGAAGCTAAGGAAGAAGCCGATCATAGCCCTAGTCCGCCAATGTTTACAGGAAGCGTTGCTTGGAGCCATGAATCATTATTAAAATAATTGTTTGTAATAGTGTTTTTAAATGAAACTCAAGGTCTCTAGTCAATTCCACAATATAATAAAAGTTATTGAAAATTCTAAAAAATTGACAATTGTTTCGATAAATCAATATCATCGTCAGAATGACAGAAGTTACATTTCATTTTATGCCTACCTGATGTTTAGTAGTTATATTTGGCTAGACCAAGAAGTAACCTAACTTGTGATTGGCTTAATATATGTTTATAGAAAAAAGAAGAAGATGTGATATTACAAATATTGAAGCTTAGATATTATTAGCCCTATGGTGATATCCTGGATATCATTTTTCCAATTAAGATCAGTATAACTGTGCAATGATATAGCAAACCAGGAAAACTATATCTGCTGATCTTTACAATTATCACATAAGAAGACAGTTTATTAGTGGAGAATTCCCTAGATTCAACTGTTCATTGACAACTTCATATTGTGGGTTTCTTAAATGTCTTCTAATTTCCAGTTCTTCAAGGAAATCCAGTTCTTGTTTCTTTTCACAAATATGCAGTACTTCTAGTTTTGTGTTAGGTGTCAATGAATGATTGGTGTCAAGTAGATGTTTTGCATAGTGGGATTTATCTGGTTGTTTTAATCTGTATGCTCGTAAGTGCTCACTGTATCGTATTTCAAAATTCCTATGGGTCTGACCCAAATAGACAGCATTACATTCTGGACATTTGAGTTTATATATACCTGACTTCTTTAATAGTGGTATTTTTGTTTTTACATTTAACAATTTTGTACCAACGTTACTTTCTGTTTTAAAAGAAATTGTTGTATTCGTTGCTGAAGATATTATCTTTGAAATATTATTAGAAATGTTTCCTGCATATGTGATGGTTTTATTAGTTTTAATTTCATCAGCTAACACAAAACTAGAAGTACTGTATATTTGTGAAAAGAAACAAGAACTGGATTTCCGTGAAGAACTTGAAATTAGAAGACATTTAAGAAACCCACAATATGAAGTTGTCAATGAACAGTTAAATCTAGGGAATTCTCCACTAATAAACTGTCTTCTTAAGTGATAATTGTAAAGATCAGCAGATATAGTTTTCCTGGTTTTCTATACCATTGCACAGTTATACTGATCTTAATTGGAAAAATGATATCCAGGATATCACCATAGGGCTAATTTTATCTAAGCTTCAATATTTGTAATATCACATCTTCTTCTTTTTTCTATAAACATATATTAAGCCAATCACAAGTTAGGTTACTTCTTGGTCTAGCCAAATATAACTACTAAACATCAGGTAGGCATAAAATGAAATGTAACTTCTGTCATTCTGACGATGATATTGATTTATCGAAACAATTGTCATTTTTTTAGAATTTTCAATAACTTGTATTATATTGTGGAATTAACTAGAGACCTTGAGTTTCATTTAAAAACACTAATATGAGCATATTCCACGAAGTAAGGGTCGAGACAGTCAATTTAATTGTTTGTAACATATTCAGTCGTGTTACGGAGTAAATGATCAAATTCGACGAGCTCTAATTGACTTGACCAAGTGGGGGAACATCTGAGGGCGTACATGAGTTTTGGAATGGCCAAACAATTTTTCAAAAGGAAAAATGCGACGTGTTTGGGAAGTTCGTTTAATCTAGTGGTCAACAATTGGAGTGATTCAGTTTTTTCTCGAAGATAATTTGGAATTGAATCTTTAGAAAGAGGCGTACCTAGGAGACTCCATTTAGGCATATCCAAAATTCTTATATCAGGAGCCATTTTCAAAATAATGGATTCGGAAATATTATTCGAATTTAAAAGAGAAATCAGCTCGCATTTATCAAAATTTAGCTCAGGTCCAAGATTTTTTGAATAAGTAATTATTTTTTCTAAATCCTTTGAAACAATGTTTTCATCGCCAGCGATTGAGCCATCGTCCAAATACCAACAATTAAATTCAGAAGATAAATTTCTAGTGAGTTCGTCGATGGTCAGACAAAAAAGAGCAGGATCCAAGGGATCACCTTGTTGAACCCCTCTTTCTGACAGAATCAAATGTTCTCCGAAACTCAAATAGGAAGCTGGTTTATAACACTGACTCAAGAAGGGAAACAATCCTGGAAACGAATATTTAACTTTACGAAGCATGATGTTCCTATCAATCGTGTTGAAGGCATTTTTGAAAGCTATTTTGAGGAAAATTTTTGAATCAGGATTTGGATGAAAATTAATATATCTACGAGCAGCATGAGCAACAGCTTCACATCCACCTGCAGTACCGGAACCAAACTGTAGAAAGCGTAACATCGATCCTAGTTCGTCTTTGATCCTCATACAACAAAGTTTAGCTACCAAACGACGATAAGAGGTACCAACAGCAATCGGTCTTACTCCTCCATCCGATACTAAATTTCTGAATCTCGCTCTTTCAGCCGCCGGCGACAGTATCCGAATCCGGGATACCGAATTATCATTGTGGCTTATGAACCTTTTCAGACTTGCATACTTTTGCGGTTCAAAAAACAGCATCGCATAGGTGTACAATATTTTTATTATTCATTAGTAGAAGTAAAGTGGAATAAAACTATTTTTCGATTGTACCAAGGAGCATGAAGTTTTTGATATCGACAAATTCATAAGTGTGGTAGAACCGAATTCTTGTATATGGGATATACACTGTGGGCCGAAATAAAGGAGTACATATTTTTAATTGAACATTTTTTTTTGTTTTTGGGCGATTCAATTTCTTTTTGCAGGTCTATTAACCTAACATGTCCTCCACATGACTGTAAATTTGAAAGGGAAAATAATGTACAGGATAGGACTTATAAAAAAATTATAGAATTATAGTGCATTTGCGTTCGTTACAAATGAAAACTGTCTTAGCTAAAATTGTACTAATATGCTTCTTCGGTAGATAAACTATACAGAAAACTTCAGTAAAAAGGAAATTTTTCCGAAATTTCCGGATTCGCGAAATACCATTTTTTATTAAATAACATTTTAACAAATAACACATTTATGAAAACAGTTTAGTAACTTTAAAACTTAGAGTAAAATATTATGAATGTGGTCACCATTATTGTCTACCACTTCTTGAAGTCGTCTGCGTCATAAATTGATAGCCCCATTTATTGCATCCTGTTCACAAATTTTTCCAAACAAACTGCATTCTTTCTTTGAGCTGCTCGATTGTTTCAAATTGTTGTCCGTCATACAAATTTTGTTCGAAAATTCCCCAAATTGAATAATCAACAAGATTTAATTCTGGGCTGTTAGGTGGCCACATTTCTGGCTACAACAAAAATCAGAGGATATTTTCCCAACATGGATCCTGCAACAGAGACCATTACACCTTTCGAGTAATGACTTTTTCCAATCAAAAGATGCTCTAAAGGAATTTCTTTCTTAAATTGTACGTCAGAATATACCCTATTATTTTGAGTATTTTCAGGTGGATGTAAATAAAACATTTTTTCATCTGAATACCATATTTTTCTAATGTCTTCGCGAGAGCGGAATCTTCGTAGTAGCAAATTACATCTTCCGAATCGTTTTTCTCTTACATTGGCCGTAAGTCTTTGACAGTAAACTTTTTTAAGTATTTTAAGATGGCAGTCTTCTTTAATAATTCTTCGAATTGACGTACGGGATATCCTAGTTATTTTTGCGATTTTCTTTATTCCAAGAGATTGGCCAGGTTGCGAATTTCCTAAAACAACCCTTACTCTACCAATATTTCCTTCAGTTCTCGAGCTTCGCTTCCTTCTTCTTCCACATTTATGTACAATAGACCCATCGGTTTCCCTTAGATGTCTTAAGAACTTTCCTATCGTTCTAATATTCCAATTTTTCTCAGGAAATTCATTTACAATTTTTCTTGCACCATAATTATATTTTTCACGGAAATATTTAAATAATATTTTGTCCTCTTTGCTTAAAAGTGGCATTATGAACTGACTAATTTACTTATTTAGCTGTGAATGTCAAGCAAATTCCATGGCAACATGAGCAGTCATGGCCTGTTATCATTAATGTGTTATTTGTTAAAATGTCATTTAATAAAAAAATGGTATTTCGGGAATCCAGTAATTTCGGAAAATTTCCTCTTTACTGAAGTGTTCTGGATAGTTCACCTACCGAAAAAGCATATTAGTACAATTTTGGCTAAGGCAATTTTCAGTTGCAACGAGCTCAAATGCACTGTTATATATTTTTTTTATAAGTCCGACCCTGTACATTATTTTTCCTTTCAAATTTATAGTCATGTTGACGACATGTTAGGTTATTAGCCGTACAAAAAGAAATGAAATCGCCCAAAAACAAAAAAAATATTTTCAATTAAAAAATGTACTCCTTTATTTCGGCCCACAGTGTACATATAGAAGCTAAAGTAGATTATTTGCTCAAGAAAATGTATGGAGCCAATTAAACACTCTAGTTTTAAACAAGTGAGATTATGAAATATGTAGATTTTTATGATTATTCTTCCAATACGCAATAAAATATCACAATTATTTATGTGTAATAACAATAAAAAAAGTTTAATATAATACATATATTCATTATATAAGTATATATAAAAAAAGGAAGGCCGCATAGATTTGTTTTTATATACGGGTAACTCGCAACAAATGAATCACAATCAAATACCATAATTTTTGAGTGTACAACAAAATGAAAACATTACCACTCCACTTCTGACACCCTATTCGGCTGATACACCTGACGTCTGAACGGATGGATCCATTGTGGACCTTCTTACTGACTATCAAGGCCAGACAGAAAATTAATGTTTATTAAAAACAATATATTTTCTTTTGTATTAACACATAAAAATCAATATAGAAAATACGAAAATTGTTACTATTACTTTTTTATTCCCTAATGTCATAGAAAGCCGTTTTTTTAATGTTATGCTCCTACGCAGTTTAGTATCCTTCTTGATTAATTAACATTTCAAAATATTATGAAGTTCTTCAAACGATTCTATAGACAGTCAATAATAATTTTGAATCTTTTAGTAAATATTGGCGAAGTAAGTTATAAGTTCCCTTAGTTTCCCTATAAGATACTACTTATACTATAAGATGAACTCAAATAGTTCGTCTTCTTTTAACTTTTTGTATTAAATATACCACAGCATAACGCACTCTTCAATGCCTATTTTATAATAAGCACCGTACAGCACTGATATTGTGTTCGTGTTTGTACTGAGAAAATTGATTTACAAAACTATATTCTGACAAAAGTATCTTGACGGTATGTTGCCTAAATTCTGTATCTCACATACAGTATCTCGGATACAGTATCCTAGTCTGAAAGGGCTCTAAGGTTTAGAGCCCTTTCAGGCTAGGATACTGTGCCGTTCCTAGCGGGTATGCAGCGAATGCCCCGCACGCAGGCGCCCAATTTAAGGGGCGCCAAATTCAACTATTCGCTACTCTTGCAAAAACACACTTCTAATTGGAAAGAAAATCGGCATTAAAGGTATTAAAAACCAAATTATAGCAAAGCTGCAAACTTTGATTACAGGAAGAAACAGTAAACTAATATAAGAAGTAACTCCTAGACGTTGCTGCTACACTGGAATTTACATGCAAAAAATCTGTTGACGGCGTGTCGGCACTCGGCTTACGGGCGGCGGCGTATCTTCAAAGGATGCCGCTCGCCTTTGGCGGCTCGCTCGACAAATAATATACATGTTATTGTTTTTTATGCATTTATCGGCGGCGTGTGCCTCAGAAAGGTCGAAGGTGCAAAAAATATTATTTTCTGATAAGTTCTCCAAAAAAAACTTTTTTTCGGCTCCAGATTTTTCCACCAGATTTTAGCGATGATATAAAACAGGAGAATGTGGTTTGTTTCAGTCAGTCAGTTCAGTCATCGAGTATTCGTCGGTGATTTGTGACGATTAATAATAATTTCATTTGAATATAATATTACGTGTTGCCGTTGTGTTGCTGATTTTAAATCTTAAGGTAAGAGAAGATGAAAGAAAACGTGTTATTAAATCAAGTAATATTTTGAGTCGAGAGGAGTTTTCTGATTATATTTTGACTCCGGTCAGCTTTTTTTCTAATTATTTTTTTTATTTCTTCAGAAATGAGTGATGGCAGTAACAAAAATTGTGTGGAGCCCAAAATAAAAAACGTCGATTGAAATTAAAGGCAGAGCGGTTCGCTGAACAAATTCCTTCAACTCAGCAGTTCTTTGGCGAATCCACTTCTGTCGAGAGAAGAACAAGTTGTTGCAGAACCGATGATTATTATCGAAGATCAGCAGCCATCCACGTCTGGAAGTTCTGGAACGCCTGTTTCACCTGATACAACTCCTGAACTGGGTCATCCGGTAAGCGAGAATGAAGAAAGATCTGAGCACAGTGACATTGCTTATATTAGTGATATTGATATTGCTGATCCATCTACATGGCCAAATTATTTGAGTCATCATCTAGTCCAATCAATCGTGACAAAGGGAGCTGTTCAAATTAAAGAAAATTTTCCTGTTGATGAGTCTGGTAGGCAATTTTCAGTAACGCAATATCTTAGGAAGTTGCCAAACGGCGAAATAGTTAATAGGGATTGGCTGGTGTATTCTAAAAAAATAAATTGCGTATATTGCATTTTGTGTGAAGGTTTTAGCGCTTTGTCCCATCAATTAAACACTGGGTACTCCAATTGGAAGCACCTTTCAGTTAATATTTTCCGACATGAAAATAGTATGGAACATATGAAAGGGGCTCAAAAATGGCACGAATTAAAATTGCGTTTGAGCAAAGATTGCACAATTGATAAAGAGCAACAACATCATTACGAAAATGAAAAAAGACGATGGCATGCAATAATCAAAAGAATGATTTGTATTGTGCAATATCTGGCCAGTCAGAATTTAGCATTCAGGGGTGACAGCTCTAATCTTTTCGAATCAAATAATGGTAATTTTATCAAACTGGTCGAAACGATTGCCAAATTCGATCCGATTATGATGAAGCACCTGAGCAATATTCAAAGGTCTAAAGAGTTGGAAAAAAACATGCCCCATTATTTAGGCAATCACTTTCAAAACGAATGAATCCATCAATTATCAAAAAATATTCGCATAGAAATTTTGAACTGCCTCAAGGAAGTAAAATATTATTCAATAATTTTGGATGAAACTCCAGATGCTAGTCATGTTGAGCAGTTGACTTTCATAATTCGCTTTGTTCATTTTTCTTCAAATGAGGTTGAAATAATAGAACACTTTCTGGGGTTTTTTAAAGTTTTGGATAGTACAGGAGAAGGGCTACTACCAACTTTTGAAATTGATTTTCCTAATATGAGAGGTCAGGGTTATGACAATTGCGCAAATATGTCTGGGAAGCATGTGGGCATTCAAGCTCAATTTAAAAAAGTTAACCAGAGAGCTATTTTTTGCCTTGTTGTGCTCATACATTAAATTTGACAGTGAGATTAGATCAGATTTTAACGGGGTTACAGTGCACTGAAACCAAAGGTTTATTGTGCCCCCCCTATCCGAGCTGTTGTCGCTACTACTACAGCTCGCCTTCCAGTTCCAAGGTTCTAATGAACTCTAGTATTTGGGACGGCTTCAACGAGGTTAGGTCCT
This sequence comes from Galeruca laticollis, assembly GCA_963921935.1. NCBI lineage: Eukaryota > Metazoa > Arthropoda > Insecta > Coleoptera > Chrysomelidae > Galeruca > Galeruca laticollis. The sequence continues at coordinate 190,275,761 of OY998178.1, read as the reverse complement.
CACTCTTACAAGTTTCTTGTCCAAAGCATTTCTTGCGTTGGCTTGCAATGGCCAGGCATTCCAGAACTAGGTGATCAGGAGTTTCATCCTCCTCCCCACAGAATCTACACTCGTCAATCTCTGCTAGACCTATTCTCATTAAGTGCTTCCTAAGGCGGCAGTGTCCTGTAAGAAAGCCCGTGAGGAGATGTAGCTTATTTTTACTGAGGTCCAAATATTTTTTGGACCTAGCAGTGTCAAAGTTCCCCAGGAACTTTTTGGAATGTTTTAACCCGGGAAGGCACCGCCAGAGTGCTTCTCTTTCGGTTTCCTCTTTCTTCCGAAACTCTTTCTTGTAGGAGCATTTTGTTACACCACAGTAAGGCTCCTGGCCAATAAAGGGCATTTGTGCTCCTTTCCTGGCAAGTGTATTGGCCTCTTCATTTCCCGTGATTCCCGAGTGGCCAGGAACCCAGACTAAAGAGACCCTGTTATTCTTGCCTAATTCATCAAGTTTTCTTCGGGACTCCCATGCCAACTTTGAGTCAATGACATGGGAGCTCAATGCTTTGATAGCTGCTTGACTATCAGAATGGATCGATATGTCACATTTCTGGTAGTTTCTTTCTAGGTTCATTTCCACGCATCTTTCGATCCTAAGCATTTCTGCCTGAAAGACGCTCGGTAAGGAGCCTAACGATAATGAGTATCTGGTGCCAGGCCCAAATACTCCAGCGCCTGCTCCAATGGTGGTTCTTGAACCATCCGTATACCATCTAATGGTGTTTTCTTTGAGAGTTTGGGTGGTGTATTCCCTTTCCCAGTCTCTCCTCGTATTTAGCGTCATGGTGAAATCCTTTTCGATGCTTACTTTCCTGATCACTTCGTCACTGGGGAGATTCGCTAATGAGGTGTATCTTGTCAGAGAGGACCAGGCTCCCTGATTTTTAATACTCTCATTGCCTGAACCTTCCTTAGATATTCTAAGAATTGCCTCTTGGGCAGATCTTTCTATCACCAGATGTAGAGGTGTGAGATCTGTAATGATCTCAAGTGCCCTAGTTGGACACGTTCTCATAGCTCCAGTGATGCACACACAGGCAAGCCTTTGAACTTTATCGAGGGTTTTCCTCGTGCTGTACTGACTTGCTTTTGTGTGCCAAACTATTGCCCCATACGTAATTGCTGGTCTCACAATCATGGCGTACATCCATCGCAGTATTTTTGGGTTACAGCCCCACCTTTTACCAGCTAGATTTCTGCACTCCATCAAAGCTCTTATTGCTTTACTAGCAGTTATTTCAACATGCTTATTCCACAGAAGCTTACTGTCTAGGGTTATCCCTAGATATTTAACCTCTGATTTTCATTCTATGATTTCCCCGTTTAAGGATATGGGTTTCATGGCCGGAAGTGTTGTTTTCTGGGTAAATGGAATTACTATGGTCTTGCTTGGGTTAATGTTTAGCCCCACTGACAAGCACCAATGCTCAATGATTCTGAGGCCCTTTTGTAATAAATCACACAAGGTGCTCTCGAACTTGCCTCTGACTATTAAAACAATGTCATCGGCGTAGCCCATACATTCGATGCCAAGCTCCGTTAGCCTGTAGAGCAACTCATCTACTACGAGGCTCCATAGAAGGGGAGATATCACTCCTCCTTGAGGTGTCCCCCGAGTGGCTTTAACTGAGGTGGTTTGATTCCCCACCTGTGTCTCAGCTATCCTCGTTGTCAACAACTCATACATCCATTTTACAATGGTTTCATTCACTCCTCACATGAGTTGTGTTGTCAAAGGCCCCTGATATATCCAGGAATGCGCACATTGCGATTTCTTTGTTGTTCAGAGTACTCTGGATGACTTCTGTCAGCTGATACAGAGCCGTCTCAGTTGATCGACCCGGTCTGTAGGCATGCTGATATTTATGAAGTGGTATAATCTCCAGATTATCTGTTCTTATGTAGTTATCCACTACTTTCTCCATCGATTTGAGTAGAAATGATGTTAGACAGATGGGTCTAAAAGATCGGGGATCAGTCCCATCTTTTTTCCCTATTTTTGGTATGAAGGTTACCCTTGCCCTTCTCCATTTTCTAGGTATTAGACCCACTGCTAGACTGCTTCTTGTAATCTTCAGCAGGTGAGGAAGAATCTCTTCTATCCCTTGCTGTAGGAGTGCTGGAAATATTCCATCCACTCCTGGTGATTTATTTGGTTGGAAGGTACTTATTGCCCATTCCAACCGTTGTCTGGTAAATATTTTCTTAGCAATGTCCCAATCTTCCTTGCGGGATTTTTTGGGTAGTTCATTGCTATTTCGGTGCTTGTTGCTGGTTCACTACCTGAGAAGTGGGTTTTAAGAAGAAGAATCGATCGTTCCTCTTCACCTTCCGTGTATGATCCGTCTGGCTTTTCCAGCGACATTGTGGGGTTAGTTCCCCCATTTGCCATTACCTTTTGTAGTCTGGCCGCAGTGTAAGTGGAAGCCTTTTGGCCTTCCTAATCTCTTTATTGTACTGAGCAAGCTTCTCAATGTACCTCTGCCAATTACCTTCACGTTTGGCTCTATTAAAGAGCCGACGGACCTCTTTTCTGAGGTTTGACAGGTTCTCATTCCACCAAGGAGCATCCTTTTCTGAACGAGCTTTTGAGAGTGGGCAACTGGAATGAAAATCTTCCATTATTGCCTCACTGATCTGTTCGACTCTTTGTTCCAGGTCGTAGTGCGGGTGATTCATCCCATTCACTTCGACGTGTTCCAAATTGTCTTTCAGATTGGTCTTGTAAAGAGACCAATCAGTATTTCTAGGATTTCGAATTGTAGGAATCGAGGTGGTATTTCCCTCTATCCTAAATTCGATGATCCTATGGTCGGAAAGTGATGGCTCGCTCATCACCCTCCAATCTTTTACATTTTTCCTATCAGCAACATTAACGATTGTTACGTCCAGGACCTCTTCTCTTGCTCTCGTGACAAAAGTGGGGGCTGTCCCCACGTTTAAGTTCTCAAGGTTATTTGCTAAGAGATATTCTAATAAACACTCACCTTTACATTGTCATTGGTGCTTCCCCATACGGTATTGTGTGCGTTGGCATCACAACCAATTATAATTGGCAGCCGTCTGCTATCGCAGTGTCTCACTAGCTCTTGTACCTCTACTGGCGGTGTCATCGGCCCGTCTCCAGCGAAGTAGGCAGAGGCAATGACGATGTCTCGATCGATACCCCCAATGTTGAGGTGAGCCATGATTGGAACAAGGTCCCGTGACACGTATTCTGAAACAAAAATATATTTTATGTTATTTCTTATGATTACACAGGCACGCGGAGATACTTGCCTTTGATCATAAATCAATTTAGAATCCTTACATGCCAAACCTTTGATTTGGCCTTCTTTGTTGATCCATGGTTCTTGGATTAGTACAATGTCCAGTTGTGGTTTGCCCGGTTACCGTTGCAGCTGTTTTTGATTTCTTGCTTTGAGGCCTAAGCGGAGGAGTAATATGCTCCGGGCCTCTTTTAAGCTTTGTTTTCCCCGTTGGTGATTCCTTCGGGGGAGTTGGGCGCTGAGTTACCTGCTTCCTGGCCTCTTCAGGGGATATTCCCTGATTGAGGAGTCGCAGGTATTTCCGCACCCCTGCTCCACTGAGGCCTTTTCTCAGTGGGTTCGTTTGGCCTTTTTTCCCTCTGTGAGGTGCCCGCATGAAGAGGTTTTCTCCACTACTTTTCCGGTGAAAGTCTTACTTTTTCTTTCCATGAGTGATCCCACGAGAAGCTAGGCTCATTACGGCCCACCGCTGCAGAGCCCCGCATGCAGAGGTATACAATGGAGTTCCCCCCGGTGCTCCAAGGTCGAAACCAGTAAGGACTATTCTTCTATATAGCCACGCATTCTTCGACCCGGTTTCCCACCTTGAATTTAGGTTTTTAATGAGGTTGTCTCCTCTTGGTCCGGACAGTAAAGCCAAGACCCCCCCCCCATCCCACTGGCCCGCGAGACTTGACCACAGACAGCCAGGAGACATTGGTGTAACAGGTGATTTCGAGGTAAGCTCGAAATTTCACCCGGCATCGTAACCCTGTGTGCAATCCCTTAGCCACGATACTACAGCTGGGACAGGTAAAGTTGGTCCGCGGCAGGGTATTTGAGGGCTGCCACTTGAGTTTTTAAACACAACGAGCCCCAGGTATTTCCCCGCAGATTCCCTCCTCATATAAAATCATCTCAGAGGCCCTTCTCCTAGCCGCCACCTGGAGACGCGCCGGGTTGGTACTTCACCCCCTCCACATCAATAAATACCCCGACGAACAGCGACGAACTACGTACATATCTACTGATGTGGACCCGGTTGACAGTTAATGATGCAGCTAAAATCTCAGACGAGATTGTGGTTTTTTTTTCAATTATTCAGGAGCTAATCATTGTTTTTTTCTACTTCACCCTACAGGTGGAATATTTTAAAGCGAAATTTACAAAATCTCTCTTTAAAGTCAGTGAGTAAAACTCGATGGGAAAGCAGAGTCAGAGCCGTTCAACCTCTTAGATTTCAACTTCTCGAGATTTGTAGGAGTTTACTTGATTTTATGGAAGATAATTCAAGAAACATGGATACCAAACATTCAGCAAAGGTACTTTTAAAAAAAAATTAAAAGGTTCAAATTTGTTCCATCATTATTTGGTAAGATGTATTGTCAAAGGTCAATATAGTGAGTAAAATGATGCAGAATCCAAATACAGTTGTTAATGAATGCCATAGAGAAATAAAAAGTCTCATCAACTACTTCACTGAAAAAAGGTGAGATGAAAATTTTGATGTTTTTGTGAATGAGGCTAAAGCCGAAGCTGTAAAAAATTATGTAGAGCAAACATTTCTTCCAATTAGGGAACGAAAGAGAAAGCGTCAATTTTCATATGAAAGTACAGACGATCCAGTTATAGATCCAAAGCGAAAATTTAAGATCAGTTTTTATTTCCAAATTTTGGATACAACAGTTCAATCCCTACAAAGTCGTTTCGAGAGATTGAAGCAATGCAATGATTTATTTGGATTTTTGAGTGATTTTAAAACCTAAATTCTGATGAGATTAAAAGATCGTGCATAGATTTGGATTTGGCTTTGCAAATTCACCATGAAGGAAATGTTTGCAAGGATATTGATGGTCTTGATTTGTACAATGAAATTTCATCATACAAAATCCTTAACCCTGTCAAATACTCTCGCAATACCTCTTTCTACTTCTACAATGATTTCTTGAGTCAATGTCATCCACATAAAAATTCATTCTTCACAAAGCTCAAATCATCAAATCCATAAAAATAAATCTTAATCAACGTAAATCAGCTACCCAGATTTTAATAACATATTTAAGATTATGTTAAACCCATTAAACTCGATTCTTGCCAAACGACCAGGCTTTTGATTGAATAATATGCGAACGGCACGAACAGCGAGCTGCAAAACTTAAAACTTCGGCAACGTCACGTTCAACGGCGAACGGTAACAGCAACTGAGAATATAAATGCGTAAATGTGAAAGTAGCTTTTTAACTTTCAACGGAAACGGCAACTGCGAGAGGAAACGGCAACTGCAAGTTTATAAATCGGCCTTAAATTTCTGAATCTCGCTCATTCAGCCGCCGGCGACAGTATCCGAGTCCGGGATACCGAATTATCATTGTGGTTTATGAACCTTTTCAGACTTGCATACTTTTGCGATTCAAGAAGCACAATAGCATAGGTTTGCAATATTTTTATCATTTATTAGTAGAAGTGAAGTGGAATTAAACGATTTTTCGATTGTACCAAAGAGTGTGAGGTTTCTAATATCGACAAATTTATAAGTTTGGTAGAACCGAATTCTTGTGAATGGGATATACATATAGAAACTAAAGTAGATTAGTTACTTAGCGAAATTTATAGAGCCAATTAAGTACTGTGGTTTTAACAAGTGAAACGATGGAATATGTAAATTTTTATGATTATTTTTCCAATACACACCCACTAAACAAGAAACATAACAAGTCTTTTTTGTGATGTTCTTTTTAGAGACTTTTCGTGATGTTTATTTAAAACGTTAATAAGATATTTCCTAGATGTATTAATTTTAATACCAACTCTATTAACATCCCTGTCATGTAAATAAAACATATTTTTGATGTACACAGTAATACTTGAATTCGCAGTTACATACACATCCTATGAACTTCTTTTTAGTAACTTCCTATAGGAAACATTCATACGATGTTAATTTGTATACTTCTCACTAATGTCACATACAGAACGTTACTGTAATATTACAAATTAACATGTTTCTAAGATGATCACATGTTGCAGTTACTTTTACATCCTTCGAAATGATTTTTAGTAACATCCTACTATTACTTCTGTACGATGTTAGTTCATAAAACTCTCAGTAATATATCATATTAAACATCACAGTAACATAAAAGTTATGTGTTATATTTTATTTGCAGGAAGCACATATTTTGCAAGTAGTACTTGAATAAAGTGGTCTTCGTTTCCGTTAGTTCCTACTTAGCTACAGTTTCTATACTTAGTTATAATTCTTGTTATAATGGACGAACAACAATTGTTATCGATAAGTACCTATTCCAAAATCATAATTATTAAAACTTAATACTCATTCAATACTTTAATCGGGTATTATACATTGAAATTCCAGGTGGCGGAATTGTACACTAGCATTATATAATGGAGTTTACAAAATTAGGGTTTCTTCAATTTTTTGAATATTTCAGCTAGTAAGTATATTTTGAAAACGATTCACAATATTTCAAATCCTAGATATGCATTATACACTACAAAAATTTCAATATTGCAATAGGGTAGATATTATTATTAATAATAAAGCATGCTTATATGTTGGCAGATATTTGAATCTAGAAGAAAATATTTTCAATGTTCACAATACTTCAGAAGCTACTTACACAAATAAAATAAAAAACAAATAGTTGTTAATTATGTAATGAAAGGGAAGTAACTATTTCAAATAGTCTGATACAAACATTGTATTAAACAGTACAAAGAATATAGAATCAAGTATCTTTAGTTGTAGTTTTTGTAGTAGTAGTCTTAGCCATCAATATAGTTTTGCAGGTTTAGAAATTTTTAACATTATTACTAACAATTCTTGTGAACAATTAGAGACTGTTTAAGACTTTGAAAACAGAAATTTCTGTTGAAAAGCTCATTTCCATTTGAAAATTCACTGAATACAATAAATAAGCTGTATTTGTCCCTTACAATGGTACCTATATTAATCTAGTTGAAGAATATGTAACTTATGATACCGAATGCTCCAGTCAACAAACAGCATTCAATTATTTATTATGATAGAAACACAGCTATTGGATACTCACTTGGATACAATTAATTATAAACTCATTTAACTTGATAATGTGTTCATATCTCTTCTTCATAAGTAGTTTTTTTGTATACAGTGTATTAATAATGCTTAGTTTTCATTAAGTTACAATTCCACGATGGTAATATACAATTTGTTTCAGGATGAAAATAACAAGATAAGAATAGTATATTATTTTATACAGAAAAGAAGTATGAATTTTCATAGCACACCTGAATTTACCTGTCAAATGGAGTGAGGCATGTAATAGAAGGTAAATCATGAAAAGTCACTTCTCGAAATAAAATATGTTATTATTCCTTTGAAGAACCCCGCATGTATCTTATGGAAAATGGGTCCCAATGAATTGGCTGAAAATCAAGTTTGATGTAGTTTATGATGATCCATCAAAGGTCTCCATGGGCACAATTTGATCTTAAGTTATTGTTTTTTTAGCTGTTGTTCAGACAACCTTCAAATGTTTCATAGATAAGGGTTTTGAAGTGTACGTTATGGAATGGTTGAGGCACTCGTAACAGCCACTCTTGCGTGAGAAAATGTAACCGTAAGTAAACGATAGAATTTTTTTTAATCAGATTAAATTTCTGTTTATGTAACGTAATGTTTCATTAAATCTTTATGGTGTAAAATTTTTATTAGTTTCAATATAATTGAAAAACTATTCTAATGAATTTTCTGTAAACTAGCTGTAATGTATGTGTATCCGTTGAACTTTATTAATTCAGTTTCAAAGTATGTTTCGTTATGGTAACTACGGATTAATATACCCTTCTTTATTTCTCGCTTTCACTGAATGCGTTCAATAGTTTCCACTTTCCAGACTTGTCATGTAATATGCTTACACAATTTTATTTTTCTTAGGTTGGATTCCTGGACAAGATATTTTTTTTCTAATTTTAAACCTGTTTTTTTCAAATTTACTGTACTGTTCATTAATAGTGAATAACCGTTTTAGATCCTTTATTGCTTTTTTCGCTATTTCATTTTAAACGTACAGGATTAATAACTAAGAACGACTGTAGGCCACACCTAAGAAAAGAATCATGGTACAACTTTCAAAAAAATTACCTTTAGGTAAGTGATCCTGAAAAATATTTTGCAGTCTCTAAAATATCCGCTAGGAGTGGAATGAACACTCGAAAACATAATACTCCAAAAAAATATACTAAAGGTGTCCTAAAAATACAATTTTTGAAATCCTGATAAGATTATGAATACATTTAATTAAGGAGATTTTTTGCCATTATTCTCCAAATATTGGGTGGGGAAGGTTCAAACTTATGAACAAATGTATAACCGATATTAATGATTGTAGCTGCATTTAAAAGAGTTTTTCTGTTTAATAAGATTGATAACCAAATTAGATAATTTTGTATCCACTCGGAAATTTCAAATGTAAATTGAAGCATTTTTTTAATTTTTATATCTTATATCTTGGAATAGATTCCTATTTCTTAACCCCTTTTCATCAGAATTCAAAAAATGCCTAATTACATTTGAAATTTCCGAGAAAAATGGGAAAATTGTCGACTTTTTCACACAGCGTTGACAAAATTGTCCAATTTTGTTAAGCATATCTTATTAAAGAGGAAAAACTCTTTTAAATGACGCCAAACACATGGATATAGATTTAAAAAAAACTGTTACGACATTTGTTTTTTGGGTTGAACTTTCCCCCACCCCTTACTTAAAGAATAAGGACAAAAAGTCCCTAGCTACAGTTTTGCATAATCTCAACAATATATCAAAAATTGTATTTCTAGGATACCTTTAGTATGTCTTTTTTGGAGATTATCACAGTATTATGTTTTTAAGTGTTCTTTTCACCCCATAGCAGATATTTTAGGAACTTAAAAATATTTTACAGCGATTTTGCAGGGTTATTTTGCTGAAGTATTTTTCTAATGTTGTACCATTACTCTTTTTTGAAATATGGCCGACAGCCGGCGTTCTTAGTTGTTCACCCTGTATTTGCTGATTAGGCACAGAAACATCTATAGGATGTCATCTAGAATGTTTGAGGTATATTATTCAGAGGTTTATGTAATGTCCATGCAACATCTACGAGAATACACTGTATTGTTTTTGAAATGTCGTATTTAGATCATTGATAAGATGTTATTTTTTAGACATTGTATTAACATCGACAAGATGTTGAAAGGCATTTCAGAATGGGACAGAAATGTTGTTTTTAGTTCGTTTGCAAGACTTCTTTTTGAGGAAGTTCTAGTAACATCACAGTAATGTTAAAAGACAGCGCATTAACATTGCTGAGAAGTCAAGTTGAAACATCACAAAAGTTAACATTCACAAGCTGGGCATAAGCGGTTGTATAGATGTGCATGTGATGAAAACAAGAGGAAAAAAGGACGAACATGATCACAATGTGATGTTGAATTAACATAACTGTAATATTTATTTGCATAGTGGGCAATAAAATGATATATGTAGATTTTTTATGATTATTCTTCTAAATACACAATTAAACACTTCAACTTACTCAACTTTTTAGGGTTTGGATTTCACAATTATTAATGTGTGATAATAATAAAAAAAAATTAATCTACTACATATATTAATTATATAAGTATATACAAAAAAGGAAGGACACATAGACTTGTTTCTATATAAGAGGAACTCGCAAGAAACGAATTAGACGAATCTCAATCAAATAACACAATTTTCAAGTGTACAACAAAATAAAATCATCACCACTCCACTCCAGTCTTCCTATTCTGCTGATTCGCCTAACGTCTCAACGGATAGATCCTTTGTGGACCTTACTAGCAAGGTCAGACAGAAAATTAATGTTTATAATAAACAATATATATTTTTCTTTTGTATTAATACATGTAAATCAATATAGAGAATACGGAAATCGTTACTATTTGTTCTTACCTTAATGTCATAGAAAACCGTTCCTTTTGATGGTATGCTCCTACGCTACGCAGTTTAGTATCCATCTTGATTATTTCACTTTTCAAAATATTATGAAGTTCTTCAAACGATTTTTTGAACATCCGATAATTAAAAAACTTTATTCGATCTTGTAGTAAATCTTGGTGAAGTAAGTTATAAATTCCTTTAGTTTCCCTTAATTCTACTATAGGATGAACCCACACAGTTCGTCTCTTTTTAATTTTTTTCTTTTTGTATAAAAGATGCCACAACATAACGCACTCTTCAATGTCCATTTTATAAAAAGCACTGTACAGCACTGATATTGTGATGATAAAATTTATTTACAAAACTATATTCAACAAAAGTATCTTGACGGTATCTGGCCGAAATTCTGTATCTCGCATACAGTATCTCGGATACAGTATCCTAGTCTGAAAGGGCCCTTAATTGCTTGTTGATTTCTTCAATACATTTTTGGTAGTGATTAAATTTATTTGCAAATAGATTGTTGTTTCGGACTTGAAATCATTTTGTTGAAAATATTTAATATACCGGGTCATTCAAAAGTAAACTTTGAATAATTTTAAGTTCGTGGATTCATTTTAAAACGGAACTTATTTAGTTTTCATTTATATTTGAAGTTAAAATAATTTGGCTATCAATCGTAACACTATTCAGGATTTGAGTGAGGTAATTAATAACGTCAATGGAAATAAACGGGAACCTGTTTTTAGCAGAACAAATTTCACGTTAACTCATTTAACAAATAGAATCAGTAGATTAAATATTAACTTAGATGATGAACAGCAAGCACAAGTCAAAAATTCATTGAATAGGGAAATATTTTTACTTGAATTTGATTTTGATACAAAGATTACTCCATTTCTTTCAGTTGAGAGTGAAAAGTCACATAATAATCATGTTCCTCTTGCTTCGTCTTCTCCTTCAGTCCCACAGTCTCGCCATGATCCAGTATACAAGTGGAATATTTCATTCTCTGGAAAGAATGAATCACTTCATCTTTTTATAGAAAAAATATTGAATTACTTAGAGTTTCCTAGGTATTTCTGATACTGAATTATTTTTACAGTCTTGTGGATTGTTTCGATGTATTGCTTTCACATGGTTTCTTAATAATCGTAGCAAATTCAGTACTTGGTCTGATATTGTTGCTAAATTAAAAGCAGATTTTCTTCCCTGCAGTTATGAAACAGATTTAGAGTTGAAGATTTTAAATCGGGTGAGAATGAGCCCGTTACTGTTTATATTTCTTCTATGACAGGTCTTTTTAATCGTTCAACGAATGTTGTAGATGAAAAATCTGGTGTTAGAAAGATTCGTAGAAATCTTTTACCATTTTTCGTTTCTGCTTTGGTATTGCATATTCCCAATACTGTTGACGAATTTACTGAGCTTTGTAACAGAGTTTAAGAATTGTTTGATCTGATCGTTAGCGACCACCTTCTTCGGAAAATTGTCTACTTGAACCTGATCTGGCTTGTCTTTATGGATCATCAAATTCCTCTTCTAAAAGAAAAAGTTCCGTTAATGTTTCCGTTTTATCTTCTAGTTTATGTTGGAAATGTGGCATAATTGGTCATATTTTCACGACATGTCTATTTTTTGGTATGATTTTGGTGCTTAAAACACAAAAAAAACCAAAATGTAGTTTTTGTAATCCAAAAAACGAGGCTCGGACTGGTCCTGTAAATATGACGACTGTCTTCAGTCGAACACAATCCACTTTGGAAGTAAAGTCAGGGAGTTCGAAACGGAAATCAAACAAACCGTCAACAAGTCAAAATTAACTTTAAATTTTTCTCCTTCGACTACTGAATGCCAAGCTTATCTTCGTTTTGTACGAGATTTCTTATCTTCCTCATGTTATTGTTCTGTAAATCTCGACAAACAATTATCTTCTTGTACCGTTTCACTAGTCAATCCTGTACCGGTTGTTGAATTATCTAATGATGTTTGGTGTATTGATTTAGATGTACCTGTTTTCTCTGTGTTACTTATGTTACCCATTCCTGTGGAGCATTCTTTGAAAATATCGTCAATTCTATTTCTACCGATATTTGTCCTTTGCTTTTTAAGGAACCAAATGATAATCGTCCTTATATGATTATCAAGGTTTCAAATACTGATATTGTTGCAATGGTTGATACTGGTAACAATTCTGGTATTCTTGGAAACCCAGGGTTTTCGCTTATCAATTCCTTTCACGTACCTATTGAATATGATGTTTCAATAAGTATAACTACTGCCTATGGTGTACCACAGCAATTTATGGGTTTTATCACCCTTCCTGTTACTGTAAATAGTGTCACGAAAATAACTAAAATTCTGATTATACCTTCGATTAATCATCCTATTATTTTGGGCATGGATTTTTTGTCTATCCAAAATAGAGATTAATTTTCATGATTTTTCATACTCTATTTTGTCTTCTACTTGTGTTATAAACACAATTCAGTCAGATTCTAGTCTCACTTCACTTGAAGAAGATGAACTAGACAAAGTTATTGATTTGTTTTGTACACTTGCTCCTTCGGACCGCATTGGTCGAACTAATTTCGTTGAGCATGATGTCGACACTGGCGATGCAACGCCAATTGCGCAACGTCAAAATCCTTTGTTTCCGGCCATGCAAATACTTCTTGTAAAAGTAGTAGATGAGATGGTATATGTCAATGTTATTCAGCATTCAAACTCCCTGTGGAGTTTACCTGAACGCAAATAAAAACTAATATTATTTACACAGGGCTGAACGCAAGTACATCAATTATTTGAAACTTTCAAATTAATATGAATATGTAGCCATAGTTTACCTTTATTGTAAGAAGAATAAGAATAGAAATAGTACTTGTGTCACTTCAAAATTCAATCTAATATACAGGGTGTCCCAAATAAGAGTGACTGATTTTAAACATAAATGACCAGCTTATTAATTGCTCCAAAGAGATGGGGTTTTCACTAGTTTCACTAGTTTATCAAAGAGACATTTCATCTCATCAACACAGGATGTTTTACTAATGTTGGTCAAATTCAAAGGGGAAAATATGAATTATTTTAAATGGAACACCCTATAATTTTTGATCTCATTCGAACGAGCAATCATTCTCCTTTTCAAAAATGTATAGTTTTTCATCTTTTGTTTCATTAACAACAAATATATTCGAGGTTTCATGTAGTAGTTCATTTTTAATTAGTAATTTTATATGAACGTATTTTGATGCCTAAAATCAACTCATGCTGTGACCGTTTAACGCATAACAAAATCATTTAAGTTGGTTTCATGTAGTATGCATTTTCAATTACGTAAATAACTGCCAACAAATCTAACAAACAGTTTATTTAGTAAGAAAAAACATAATAACATTATTCAATACATATACAGAACGAAGAACAAAAAAGTTACAATAAATGCTGCATATGCCTACCCTCTTCGTTTATGCATAACTGTAAGCGAAATTTTAAATTTTCAAATGTATTTTCTAACATTTCTTGCGGAATGTTTTCAATAATATTCCTGATATTATTTTTTAGTTCTGCTAAATTGTTAAGCTTAGGATTGTAGCACCTATCCTTCACATATCCCCAGAGAAAAAAATCCGGGACAGTTAATTCAGGAGACCGCGGTGCCCATTCAATCGGTCCAGCTCGACCTATCCACTTATCAATTAAAAACGTTTTTAATGAATCTCGTGCTATTAACGAATAATGTGGCGGTGCACCGTCTTGTTGAAAGTAAACGTCGTCGCTAATTCCATCTTGAACTAGTTGCGGATAAAAAAAAGTTTCCAACATATCCGTGTAATTAGTACCCGTCACTGTTGGTTCCGAAAAGAAAAAAGGACCATAGATTTTTCGCCGAGATAATGCACACCAAACGTTTACTTTTGGACTATCTCTCTGAAATTCATTAAAGGAAATTGGTTTTTGAGATCCCCATATTCTACAATTATGTTTATTACACATGCCATTAATGTGAAACGTTGCTTCATCAGACATAATTAATAATGAATTGGGTTCGTTTGTTAATAAGTCAAGTAAAGTCTCACATACCATTACACGTTTTTCGTAATCTGACTCGTACAATTTTTGATAAGTATGAATTTTGTATGGAGTTAGTTTTAAAATTTTTAGACATCTTTGAACGTCACTCTTGCTAAGCTCTAAAATTCCAGCAATTTTTCTAATTGAAATTTTATGATCGTTATCATGTAGCACTTCATTAATTGACATCAACTTGTTTAAAAGACCATCATTATTTCTTGGTTTTTTTAAGTGTGCAATGCAACCAGTTGTCGATAAATAATACATACCATTTTTTAATAATATTCACTGACGGCAAGTTTTTCATAAATTTCCTTCTGAATATCCTCCTTGTTTGAATTATTGATTTCGTTTCTGCATAAATTATTACAGTTTGAGCTTTTTCACTTACTGTATAGATCAATTCGAAGCCGACTTATGACTTAACAAAATTACTATTGTCAAAATTACTGATTTTGTTGTTATGCGTCAAACGGTCACAGCATGAGTTGATTTTAGGCATCAAAATACGTTCATATAAAACTACTAATTAAAAATGTACTACTACATGAAACCTCAAATATCTTTGTTGTTAATGAAACAAAAGATAGAAAACTATACATTTTTGGAAAGGAGAATGATTGTTCTTTCGAATGAGATTAAAAATTATAGGGTGTTCCATTTAAAATAATACATATTTTCCCCTTTGAATTTGACCAACATTAGTAAAACACCCTGTGTTGATGAGCTGAAATGCCAGCCCATCCTAAAAAAATATCTTTGATAAGCTAGTGAAATTAGTGAAAACCTCATCTCTTTGGAGCAATTAATAAGCTGGGCATTTATGTTTAAAATCGGTCACTCTTATTTGGGACACCCTGTATATGTCATGTAATTGACAAATTTGGAATACATTTGCTAGATGAACGAATTACGACTATTAAAATAGCCACGGTCCCTAAAACAGTTACGGCACTCAAATTCTGTTTTGAGATGGTAAATTTTTATTGTTTGTAAGTTTATCAAGAATTCGTTACAAATTTTAAGACCCCTCCATTGCTTGTTGAAAAAAGACTTTGAATTGGACACCTGAATATACAAAAAGTTGATCCTGAAGAAAAAATAAAACTAACAGTTGACACTTCTCAGGTTGCCTCATGTCTACAAAGATAAAATGGAAAGCCCAATTGCTTTTTCGTCAACCTTGTTAAAATCCAGTGAAATAAAATATTCTCACATTGAGAAAGATGCTCTAGCTATTATTTTTGATGTAAAGAATTTTTTTAATATATCTATGGTCAAAGAATTATTTTATGCACTGACCATAACCTTTATTAACTATTAGTGTTTTGAATGAAACTCACGGTTTCTAGTTAATTCCACAATATGATAAAAGTTATTGAAAATTCTGAAAAATTGACAATTGTTTCGATAAATCAATATCTAATATGAGCAAATTCCACGAAGTGAGGGTCGAGACAGTTAATTTATTAACTATGTTATTCAAAAAATTTTCCTTCAAATGAAGAACGAACATATTTTATTTGAAAAAATGAATGAATTTTTATGCAACAAGATTGTTTAATGTGGGGTTACAGGTTAATTTTACCAAATAAATTTCAGACTTCAATTTAAAAAATTGCATAGTACTATATGGATATCCTGGAAATGGAGTCACTTGCACGATCATATCAGGCCATCAATGGACAAACAGATCGAAGAACAATCTCAAAATTGCTTTGCTTGTCCACTTTACTCTAGCAAATCACCAAAATCATCATCTCGTCAACCTGGAAATGGCCGGAACAACCATGGATAGGTTACATACCGATATTTTTTAGTCCAGTTTTTTATACAAAATTCTTGGTAAGTGAGGATGCAACCTCACATTAGATTAAATGTTTCCGAATGCACGATAAAACGACAGCGTGCACTATCAAAATTTTCCGTGATTTATTTAGTAGATTTCGGTTACATTTCCAAATGTGTACTGTTGTTGCAAATAAACAATTAAAAATAGTAATTTATGTACCAAGGGAATTATAAGGGCCTTAATTACCGATGGCAAAGTTCGCGTCCCAAGGTCCCACCTGAGGGACAGCAATTGCCTGAGGTTATTAAGACTCATTCATTCCCGTGATACATAGATAATTTTATTTCTGACCGATTTCCATAAAATATTGTTTGGAAAAAATGTGCCAATTTATTACCCTCCCAGTATATTCGAATCAGGTACCATTGATTATAAGAGTTTTGTTGTTGCTATGTTACTTGTTTATAAACAGAATTGTTACTTGTTTATGAACAGAACTTTGTTATCAAGCTGTGTTTGCGTTAAAAACGTGTTTTTTACCACAAATATAATGGAGCAGATTTTGAAAAAAAGCTGAAGAAGCAAGAGAATCATTAATTCCATCGAAAAGTGAAGCCGTATACCAAAAAGAATTCGAGAAATATCTGGAGTGGCTGACAAAGAATAATGTTATGCCAAAAGATGCCACTGAAACTGTAAAGAATTGGTAAGGTTTTTCGGTAGGAGTCCGGTTCTGGCATTATTTTCAGTAATCGTGCTTGAGTTCTGCTCCTTAAAATACTCTGACATTTGTGGATTAATGCAATATTTTTAATTTATAAACTAAACGTAATCATACACCTTAGTGTAATAAGTGCCTGTTGTAAATTGCAGCAAGACTAACTACCAGCCAAGTAAGATTACTTATACAGGGTGTCCCGGGACTAATGGGAAAAAAGTCAGGAGCGTATAATCTGATCCAAAATAATGTTAGTACTTCATATAAACTTTTTCTATGCAGGCCCTCGTTTTCGAGTCATGGGCCTTCAAAGTTTTAATTTTGAATTTGGTTTACGAAGGTTGTTTCTTTGCGCTTGAAGGAGCAATCCCACATTATTTCTAATAACATTGCAGTGTAACACAATTCTGTCTATTAAATCTTGCCTTGTATGCACAGGTGTACCTTATTTTTGAGATAACCCTAGAGAAAGAAATCCATAGGATTAACGTCTGATCGCGGTGGCCATTGAAAAGGGCCTCCACGACCAATCCATCTATTAGGAAACCTTGTGTGTAAATGCTGTCGTACATCTAGACTGAAATGATGAGGGACCCCAACATGCATGAACCATAAATTCCTACGAGTTTGCAGTAGCACATCATCAAACAGGTTCCATAACTCATTTTGGAAAAACTCCAAATATCTCTGGCCGGTCAAAGTACCGTCAATAAAGTATGGCCCTATCAAATGATTGCCAACTATTCCTGCCCAAACTTTAACCATGAATCTATGCTGGCTCCTAGTTTGAATTTATGACTCCATCTCTGGTGAAACCGGATTCGTTCGTAAAGAGAACGTTACTAATAAATGTATTGTCTGCTTGTTGTTGTCGCAGAAACCACTGGCTATACTCAAGTCATGAAGGATAATCAGCCACTGTCATACTGTGTACTTTTTTCATGTGAAAAGGATATAACAGCTGTTCTTTTAGGATGCGATGAACAACTGATTTCGAGACGTTATGTTCTCTTGATAATTTTCGTTAACTCGTTGATGGTTCATTATCAACTGCATTTAACAAAAGTTTTTACCAACTTTCCAATTAATAAGTCGTTAATGTTTTTTTATTTTCTGCTATCGTTAAATTATTTTTTTGTAGTACTGTAAGTACATCTTGGACATCGTATTAATAAGTTAGTTTTACCTCGTGTACTTATAAAAATGGTGAATGCGTAAATTGGTATGTAGTGCATTAATAAAACTGTCAATATTAGCCAAACGGATTATTTTATCGAATTCCAACAGGAGTACCTTTTCGTTAGCTTAATGTGTGGGGAAGTGAATTTCGATAATTTCATACAGGGTGTGACATCCCTGCAAATTTTTTGGATCACTAACCATTGCGAGTAGTCCGTCCCTGGCTTCAAGGCGCTACTGTAAATCTGTTTACCTTACCAAAATAAACATACACGTATATTATAGCTTTGCCGTAAATTTTATAAAGATCAAATAACTAGTACAAAAAATAAAAATAAAAACCAAATTCAAAATTAAAACTTTGGAGGCCTATAACTCGAAAACGAGGGCCTGAATAGAAAAAGTTTATATGAAGTACTAACATTATTTTGGCTCAGATTATACGCTCCTGACTTTTTTCCCATTAGTCCCGGGACACCCTGTATATTGTTAGTTATATGCCACATTAAATTAGTATCCATTATTAAACAGTAATCAGCCGGTAGATAAGAAACCAGTTTTTAAATTGAGATAACACAAGGAAATTAGTAGGCAGATATATTAGAACTTTTTCAAGAGTCCCAACAGGGTTGGCTTCAGATTATTTTTAGAAGTGCAAAGATTACTGAATATGGAAAATTATGCTAAAGAAATTTTAGATAAACTTAAGATCGCGGAAGAGAGAAACATAAGAATTGAAGGTAAAATTGATGATATACAAACTAAATTATCAAAGTTAGAAGCTGAAAAGCAAGAAAGAAAACAGGAAAATGAACGGCTCATGGGTTTGTTAACCCTACAGTGGTCGCTATAATTTTTGCGACACGAGTGGTCGCTACGGACTGATACTCCGATTATTATATATGGAGATATAATAATAAATTTTAAGACAAATATGTTAAGTAAACACCTTTTACATTTTTGAAAGTTTATTATGACATTAAATTATTAATAATAAAGAAGAAAACCGTAATATTGCGAAATAACAGATTCATTTTTTTTACCAAGTGGCGCTTTGAAGGCATTCATTACATATAATAATGGAATGACCTAAACATAAGAATTTATTACATTTCCTACAGTAGTATCTCGTCGGTCTATTTTTCTTACTATCACAAAGGGCGCATCTCCCTCGACGTTCCTCAGCTACTTCAGGTATTGGGATGTTTGCCAATCTAAGAAGCTCTCGAATGCGAGTTTTTATCGTTACAGGCATGTTTCTTATCATTACTCTTGCTTTCAAATGGTCCTCAACCAGGGAAAAACTAAGTTGATATATGAACTCCCTCCTTGGAATATTTGAGTTAATGTTATTTGCGACAATGATTGCATATGAATTGATACCGCCTATATTCAGCAACGAATAAAAAATTGCCATCGTCCACCTGCGGGTATTCCTCGCACAATTGTATACAGAACAAAGCTTGTCCACCATGTCAACACCTCCTTTTGTTTGATTATATGACATTATCATTTCTGGTTTGCCTGTATTTTCATCCAAAACGTCGTATCTGTGCATTCTTGAAACAAGTAACACATTTTTTTTCTTTTTCGGAATATACGAAACTAATGTGCAGTTTGGATGAAATGCAAACATTGATGATTTTTCAGGTCGAGTTGATGGGTTTGCAAATTCAACTGGAATTTCCCTTTTATTTTTTCTTATTGTCCCTAACAAGGTGAGCCTAAAGTTTTGTTTTAAATTAGCAATAAGTTCCATACTGGTGAACCAATTGTCCACTGTTACATTTCTACCAGTACCTCTAATTGGCTCGGACAGCCTTTCCACCACGGCTCCAGGAGAATTGTTTACTTCGTATGGTCCTGCAGGCTGTTTTCCGACGTATACTTCGAGATTTACGGTATAGTAAGTTTTCGAATCGCAAAGGGCAAACACTTTCAAGCCATATTTATTGGGTTTGCTTGGAATATATTGGCGCCAGCCACAACGTCCTCTAAAAGCCTCAAGCTTTTCGTCTATCGTGACATACTCAAATGGAGTATATGCAGTCTTAGCCTTTTCTACAAATCCATCAAACACACTTCTTATTGCGGCTAGCTTGTCAGTGGCCCTTCGTTCTTCACGTGTCTCGCTATCATCAAATCTAATATATCTAACTAGAAATCTGAATCTTGAACATGACATGGTAAGTCTAAACAATTCTATACCGCTGCCATCGGTTTTCCATAGTCTTCAGCATTTGTCCGAGCACATTTTTTGACACCAGCTAAGTACAGTAACCCTAGTAGCGCCTTTATTTCGGTTATATTAGTGGGTTGTGCATCTCGTTCCCGGGAATAATTATGTTTCATTGAATCAATCCTTTTGTTCGTATTTTGCACAATTAACTCCAATATTTCATCACTAAAAAAATAGCTCCAAATTTCTAACGGGTTTTTCAAATTCCTTGTCGTTGCTTTCGGACCTGGTAAATGAGTTACCAAGTTCTCTGATCGGGTCCTAACACTTTTAGATGGCACATGTTTGTTCCATTTCGTTGCTTTATCTTTACCCAAAAAATACGGGGTAGCAACAATTTCTTCAACATTCGCATCTTCCTCATCAGATATTTCTTGCTACGTATCTGTTTCTAGAAGTTCTGTACTTAATTGGTCTTCTTCTTCATCATCTTCATCGTCTTCAAAAATTGCGGATTCATTATCAGAATTTAGACATTCTTCCATCAAGTCTCGCAGACGCTTTTGATCTTTTTCATAAGACGACATTTTTGTAACTGCAATAGAGGAAAAAAGTAATAATCAACAGATATTTGCAATTTATGTCAACTATAACGTTAAATTCACGATAAAAGTACTTGTGTACATAGTTTTAAAATATAAATATAGTTTATTATAAAATGAAGATGAAAACTTACCTCAAAATTCTCTGAATTATTTTATAACACCATTAGTCGCTACGGATTGTCACTCCGAAAACTAAATTTGCAGACGCACACGTTTGCCTATCAGACGATAAAGCAGTACTGATTCATTGCGATGGTGTAGCCGAAAGGTACCTAGAATATGACAGCGGCGGGCTAATTCATACACTCACAATCGTAAAACAATCAATCGTTCGGAGTGTGAGTCCGTTAGCGACCACTGCAGGGTTAAGGATACAAAATGATCAGATCGAGCAATTACAGAGAGAATCTAAGAGAAAAAATATTATTATCTTTGGAATCGATGAAGCTAATAACGATGATAGAAAATGCAAGAACATAAAGTAGCTGAAGTGGTGAAAATAACTGGAGTAGAGTTTGAGGCAGAAAAAGATATAGTTGAGATTAAAATAATAGGCAAAAAAGAAGAAAACAAAATCAGACCGATAATGGTAGAACTTCGAAATGGTAATAAAAGATCCTGAAAGCCAGTAAACAACTTAAGATAACTAAATTTAGCATTAATGAAGACTTCCCGAGGGATGTACAGGATTAACGTAAAGTGCTTAGAAAACGTTCGATCTCGGCAAGAGAACTAGAAAAGCGCGCAACAATGCGGTCCAACAAATTCATAGTGAATGGAACTGTATATACAGTAGAGGAATTGATGAGAAGCCAGGAAATTGAAGACGGGAAGAGACACCTCGGCGTGACACCACATAGAAAAACAGGCACAAGAGCCACAAGTGAGAGATCACCTACCGAAGATGACGAAAATAGAGAAGTAATGAAAACTACTAGAACAAACCAAAGACTGCCAAAAAACTAGATAGCCACACATCCAATGCGTATCCTGAATTTGCGGAAACGCACTGGTTCGGCCAAGCAGCTATATATAATAATAAATGTAGTCACAATAATTGTATTAGAGTAAGTTGTAGTTGTAATGTAAATTTTAGTTCTAAGTCTGGTCCTGAGAGCGATATTCAAAGTCAGGGCATTGATAAAATTAAAAACAAAGGTCATAGCAACCTGGAATATAAAAAAAATCCTACAATTAGAATTGTGTTTTGGAACTCAGAGGGCATCAGGAATTTTGATGACGTTTTCTCACAAGATGTTGATATATTTTGTTTATGCGAAACATGGGCTACCCATGATAGTAATTACTCTATCCTAAATTTCTTTGATCTCAACATTTACTCTGTTCACGCTATTAAGGAGAAATCAATGGGTAGGGCCAGTGGGGGATCTCTATATTAATAAAAAACACTACAATGTTACTTCACAGTTCTCCTCACTGGCTGTTTTGCTGGAAGGTTTCTCTTTTATATTGTGTGCTGTGTACTTTAAACCTAGTTTTGAGCTTAAGTATATCCTAGAACACCTTCAAATAACATTGACCGAGCTGCACTCGGCATATCCTGATTTCTTGTATGTAGCTGGAGGAGATTTCAACTGCCGTCTTGGTGCTAAGTGTGAAACTCCAGAGGAGATTTTTGAAAATACAAGCCTTCTTTTTAAAAGAATTAGTCTTGATTCAATTATTAATAATAGAGGTGTCTTACTCTCTGAGTTTATTAATGACAACTCATCCACCATACTTAATGGTAGATCAGCTGAAGATCATCCGAGTCAATTCACATTTTGTAATTTCAACGGTAAATCTACTGTTGATCAAATTTGGTGCTCTAATGCCTCTCTTTCATTAATTGAAAATTCAGCAGTGCTAAATAATGAACCGGTAACATCATATCACTTCCCTATATTGGTTGAAATAACACGAAACTTTATCATACCTGACACATTCATAAGCAATAAACAGTCCACAACAATTAAATTAATTTGGGATGATTTGCAGCTAGATAGGTATCAGCATATTTTGCGCAACTCTTCCTTAGCAATGTTGTCCATTGGTAATACAGAAAGTTACCACGCTATGCGTGATTCAATTTACCTTGTCGCCGATAGTTGTGGTATGAAGAAAAAATGTGAACCTTTAAACAAACCATTCACTCATAATAACAAACCTTGGTTTGACTTAGAGTGCATTAACTTAATAAAGTCAGTCAAATCAAAACTTAAAATCTGTAAAACTCATAATTTTGATGATGAAGTTAAAAAAGACTACCTATTGGCGAAAAAATCTTTTAAAAGCACATGTACAAAAGAATGCATTTGAAAATAATATGGTTCAATTGCTCAGTAACTCTAAAGACTGTCTCACATTTTGGAGGACTATAAAAAAATTCCGTCCCAATAAGATTATCTCAAGTGTATCGCTTGAAACCTGCGAAAATTATTTTGATACCCTTACCACAGTGAAATGTTATTTTCAATATTTACAGATGGACGCTAGGCATCCGTTTCTAGACACGGAAATCTCCCAATCTGAAGTTTTTGCGGTGCAAAAGGAACGAAGGCCCGGGATTAGATGGAAATTCCCTTCGAGTTTTTCAAATATTTCTCTCAAAACTGGTGTCTTTTTGTGTGTAGTTTGTTTAACAAGGTTTTCGAAAACGAAGCTTTCCCTGCTGAATGGTCTACAGTATCGCTCTCAATGGTACACAAGAAGGGTCCCATCGATAACCCCATTAAGTATAGGGGCATCGCCTGCATTACCACTGTTATTAAACTTTTTAATATGATTATGTTGAACAGATTAAACTCTTGGGTTGAAAGTAATAATATTCTCCCAGAAATTCAGGCGGGAAGAACAGAAGTTGTATGGACAACATATTTGTCTTAAATAGCACCATTCAAACTCACCTAAATCACAAAGGCAGAAGAGTCTTTGCCGCTTATATTGACTTGAAGCGCGCAATTGACTCTATTAATCATCCTCTTTTATGGCAAAAATTATTTAAGCTGGGCATCAGTTCTAAATTTATTCGCCTAGTCAGAGCTCTGTATGACAAATCCTCTTTTTGTGTGAAAGTTAACAACTAATACTATAAATTCTTTGCAATAAATGAGGGCGTTTTGCCGGTTGAACCATTAAGTCCTTTGCTTTTCTCACTATTCATTGCCGATATTGACGACTTCTTCAGAAAATCTGATATGGTTGGAATTAATATTGATAACAGGAATGATTTGTTACTTCTGTTATATGCAGACGATTTGGTTATCCTTGCTGACTCTGAAATAGATATGGCTAGAAAGCTACGCACCCTTGAACAATATACTTGCTTTAACAAACTTACTGTTAACTAAAATTATGTGTTTCTCGAGAGGCGGCCACAAAATAACAAGAAATTAAAAATTCTGTTCAACAAAGTAGACACTGAGATGACTAACCACTATACATACTTAGGGGTTACTCTCACTTGCTCTTCATTATTTCGCGAACACGCAATGAATACCTCTTCCAAATGCAAACAAGCCATATGTGCTGTCATGAATATGCTCTAACGTTCAAAAACAACTTCCTGGCAATCGCGCATAACCCTGTATCATTCCATAGTAATTAATACACTTGCCAATTCGGTCCCTGTCTGGGGTCTCCGGTATCTTAACATTGCTGAAAAAACCCAAGTTGGTTTTTTCAAAAGATTGCTCCTATTACCGCTAAACACTCCTGATTATTTAGTACGTCTTGAGGTGGGCGTTGTTGAGCTTGATTATACGGTATTTAAGTTGTGCCTCAATTGGTTATTGGAAATGTTCTCTTTTGCAAAGACTATATTGCCAAAGATTGTCTTTCTCAGGCTCTTAGAGTTAGAGGACTTTGACAGCCCCTGCTATAACTGGGTCCTACAAATGAAACTGATTTTTATAAATCTCGGGTTGACCGACATGTGGAATAACCTCTCTTTTGGTTGACTAAAAAGCCATTACGATGCAATTCTTGAAAATTTTATACAAAAATTGTATAGTTCTGACTCACAACGCCTTGCTAATAGTAATTACTGTGAAATCTATAAACATTTAACAGTCACTTCAAGTCCTGCAAATTATCTAACAGGTAAACTACCGATTAAATTAGTTCGAATATTTTGTCAGATCCGTTTGTGTTCGAAGACTTTTGTTAGAATAACTTATAAGGGTAGTATTTATACCATTAATCAAAAAGAAATTTGTACTCTGTGCAACTTGCGTCAAAATGAAACACTTGAACATAAACTGCGCCGCAAAATTAACGCATAATTTAAAAATGATCTCAAAACTACCGTTAACTCAGAGATTTTCAAAATTCTTCAAAGGGCATTTATTATTTTGGTTATATTAAATATGTTTTTTACAATTTATTGATTTACCGAAGCGTATAAATAAAAATACGAGGATAATCAAAAAAATAACCAAATTTTTATTTTTTTATATGTATAAAAAATATGAAATTACAATATTTAATATCTTGTATTGCCTCCCCTTGCCCTAGTTACGGCTTCACATCTCCTCGGCATGCTTAAAATTAGATTTTGAATTTCAACTTGATCAATCTGCTCCCATATTTCAGTGAGCCTTAATGACAGCACATTTAGGTTCTCAGGTGGAGGCATTAAGGCTCTAACACTTCGACCCATGTTGTCCCATGAGTGATCTATGGGGTTAAGATCAGGACTTCTAGGTAGTCACGGCAAAGTTGAAATTTCGACTTCCTGGAGCTGATTTTATACTTCTTGGAGCTAATTTTATACCACTCTTGCCACATGCGGACGTGCAATAATAAAAAAAATTCTCGAATAAATGGGGCGTATGGTACCACATGCGGTTCTAAAATGTCTGTTATGTATCAGTCAGCAGTCAAACGACCTCTCTGAATCATAACCAACTCCGTATGGGCCTCCAAACGAATGCCAATCCTTACCATTACAGACCCCCCTCCATAGCTTACTGTTTCTACAATGTTGCATTGGGCGTACCGCTTTCCAGGGCTTCGGTACACTCTCCTACATCGATCATCACTAAAACGACAAAATCTGAACGCATCGCTAAACAATACATTGCCCCATTCACGATTGCCCCAGTGCTGGAGCTCTTAGTGAAACTGGAGTCGCAGCCTTCGATGGTTTGCGGTTACAAGAGGACCAGTTGCAGCACGATAGGGGGTAATTTCGGGTTCTGTCAACCTTTTTCGCACGGTATCTTGGCTAATTTGGTAATTATACCGACGAGAAAATTCTTGCTGTAGTGAAGTGCTTGTAACAAATCGAGTTCTTAATGCGTGCAATCTCAAAAATCGATCTTGATTGTTAGTTCTGACCCTATTCCGTCCTTGTCCAGGTGTTTTTTCGTTACTATCAGTCTCCCTAAATCGTGCTATAGCCCTGGATATGGTAGATTGTGTCACTCCTAGACGTTGTGCCACTTCAACTTGTGGCAAACCTTCTCTCATAAGTGCTACGGCAGTAGCACATTCTTCACGCGAAAGATTTCTCATCTCACGATAGTTTTGGGCCATTTTGTGTTGTAATGCACTTATAAAATTTGAATATTGCCTATACAAGTGTGAAAAGCAAATTAACAGCAAATAAACGACTAAACTTAATATCTAAGGAATTTTGTTAAATTTCTGTTTTGTAGTAATGTAAGAAAAATCTGCTTTTTATGTATTCGACACAAAAACGATATCTTGAAAAATTTAAAGAACATCATAAATAAATATTTTTAAACCAGTGGCGGCATTTGAAAAAATGTTTTATGGTCATTGTTTCAATTTTTAAAATTATGCGGTAATTTTGCGGTGCAGTGTATTATGATTCAATGCAGGATGTATGATTGTATTGGAGTGCAAATTATCAAAAATCTGCAGAATTTTGATGATTTCAGTGCCTTATTAAATACTGCTTCTTTGGCGGATATCACGCAAATCTCGAATTATTTCATTGGCGTACTCAAAATTCGTTCATTTATTATAAACGAATAGCCAGGGGTTTTACACTAACTTTTTTTTCTGTTTTTTATTGTTTATTTCCATTGTGATTTTGTCGCATGAACTGTGTATTTATTTATAGACCCTGTACCGGATTTCGTGCTATATTGATTTGTATCAATTATTATTATCGTTATTATCATTATTATTATTATTATTATTATTATTTTAGGAATTCACAAGGTTTTTGTTCCCTGGATTTCTTCTTTATACGGGCGGGCCAAGTATAAACGAAGTCTATTGTGCTCTGAGAAACGAGCGGACTATATTGCATGTGTGTAAAATGACGCTTTTTTGTATTCGATTGTGTATATTTTCAGGTATGTCGAGTTCTGTCAGATGTTCTGTGAATTTTTTGTGGGTGATACCAGTAGCAGACATAATCAACGGAATAATGGTGACCGCCTTTTGCTTCCAAATTCTCTCCAGTTCTATTGCGAGGGGGGTGTATTTTTGTATTTTTTCCGAATATTTGTTTGTTAGATTTTGATCGGTAGGGATGGAAACGTCTATTAGGTAGGTGTGTTGGTTTTTATTGTCAGTAAATGTGATGTCGGGTCTGTTGCATGCTAATGTTTTGTCTGATTGTATCGTTTTGTCCCAGTATATTTTGTATTCCTGGTTTTCCAGTATGTCGGATGGTGTGTACTGGTAGTGAGGTACGGTTTTGTTTATTAGTGAAAGTTTATATGCCATTTCCTGATGGATGATTTTTGCGACTGTGTTGTGTCGTTCCAGGTATTTGGTTGGTGCAAGACTCTTGCAGCCGTTGGTTATATGCTCTATTGTTTCTCTGTCTGAATGGCATCTTCTGCATTTGTCATTTAATATGTACTTGCTGTATGTTTTCGTTTTTATTACTTTATCTTGTATAGCATGTATGAATCCTTCCGTTTCAGGGAAGAGGTCACCCTTCTGGAGCCATTTATGTGTTAGTCCTTTATCGATGTCTTCACCTTGTGTCTGATTGAAGTATCGTCCGTGTAGTTCTTTGCTTGCCCATCTTTGTATTTTCTCTTTGTATGTGGTTTTCTTGTCCTTCAGTGAAAGGTCGGTGTTGTGTAAGTCTAGTGGAGTGTAGTTAATGTCGGCGTGTACTATTGCTAGGTGAAGTTCGCTTTTGGACTTTTTGTCATGAAAGTATTTTCTTAGGTTTGAGATTTGCGTGTCGTGTAGTTGGTGGATGTCAAGAACTCCTCTCCCACCATCTGCTCGAGGTAAAGTAATCCTTTCTATACAGGCGTTAGTGTGGTGCATATGGTGTTTTGTCAGTAGTGTTCTGGTCTGTCTGTTGATATTTTCGAGATCTGTCGGTGTCCATTTGAGAATTGCGAATGAGTAAGTGAGCGTTGGTATGGCATAAGAGTTTATTATTATTATTATTATTACTATTATTATTATCATTATTATTATTATTATTATTATTATTATTATTATTATTATTATTATTATTATTATTATTATTATTATGTTTTTCGGTAGATTTGGTAGTAATTGTGTTTATTCGTTGCAGTCAGAAACGGATAGTCCGAATTCTTTATGGATTAAATGGTCAAAGCTAAAATCGAAGGTGAATATACATGAGGAACGAGATATCGCCAATTTCAATGAACTAGAGGCTTTTTTGAAACGGAAGAGTTATAAGCCGAAAAAGTCTGCTGTTTTATCTCCTAATGATGTTATGACATTTCTAAAGGACGCTCCTAAGGGAATTCATTTATTGCATAAGGCAATTTTTTTGTTATTTTCCTTTTTGTGTGTATTTATTTCCGTTTTTTGTTTCAGGTTGTTGAGATTATGGTTTATTTCGGAGGATGCAGAAGTCAGAAACTTTCGAATATGAAGATATCGGATATAGAGGACCGGGATTCCGTTATGGTAGGGAACGTACCGGAAAGTAAAACTGGTATATCGAAGAAATTTACATTTGTGGATTAAAAAGAGTTATCTGCTTTGCCTTTATTAAGACTTTATATGTCTTTGCGTCCTAAAGGTATTGAACGATTTATTTTGTGCTTCCGACAAAATAAATGTACATCTCAGCCAATTGGAAAAAACATGTTTGGGAAAATTCCCAGTAAAATCGCAATGTATTTAGGATTGCCAAACCCATCTTCTTATACGGGACATTGCCTTCGTCGCACTTCTGCTATTGCTCTAGCTAATGCAGGAGCAACTATGACTAACTTAAAAAGACACGGAGGTTGGAAAAGTTCCACGGTGGCGGAGGAGTACCACTTTGCCATTAGAAAAGACAGGTACCTCGACTGTAGTGAACAGAAGCTCCAGCCATACAAAATAAGAAATTGTTTCCAGTGGCGGTAGTAATTTTCAGGGAACATTTCAAAATTGTACATTTATTATTTGTAATGAAATGCAAATAAATTAAATATGGTTCAGTTTTCATTTCATGAATATATACACATATATGTATAGTAGCATTTTTTATTTTATTTTTACTTGTGAAATGTAGAGAGAATTATAGAATCTATAATGTCCCAAGGGAGTTATGACTCTCTTTATTGATAGCGTGACTATGACGACATAAGCTTATAATATCCCGGTCAGAAATAAAAACAATATTATCATGGAAAAAGACGAACATTTTAAAAATTAATGATAAGGTTTTAATACGTGATTTTAGAGCTAATACTCCATATTGGTGCCGATGGGAGCATATGAACAATAATAACTTTCTTGGGATTTAATGATTATCGGGTACTACATGAGTGATCTGCAATATTTTAGAGTTTCAAAGAATTTCTTTCTACTTCAGTAATTATATAAAAAGGTAAATGGAGTTATATTTTTTGGTATTTACTTACTTGTACATTATACTCATTATAAATTCAAAAACTGATCAACTGGCAAGTAAATCCAAAATAATGGCATGATTTAAGTATTTCATATTGTTAAAATTCATGATTTTCAACTTTAAAAATGATTCAATAAGTAGATGCACCTGTGTCGACGACATTGGATCTTAAAAAAATGGAGGTCAAAAGAAAATGTCAACTTACCGGTGAAAAGGAAGATGTTGGTTCAAATAATCCAATTTTTGAAAATATGACACTCAAGAACCATGTTTTTGAATTATAATATACTTACAGAGTCTGCAATAGTACAATAAATGCTTAAATAACCGAATAATCACTTGTAAACAAACTACACCGAAAATAATATAATTCCGGCATTTCAATTCGCATTCAGACCTGGCCACTCTTGTCAGAACGCCTGTAATGTGTTGATTTTGGATACGCCACTGGCTTTTAGTAGCATCAGTAATTTTGATTCATTGGTACCTACTAGTTAGGCCACCAATTGAACTTGTCGAGTAGGGGGTATTTGGTAGGTTGTGGGAGAAAGATAAATGTACTTATTGGATTGAGGAAGGGGTTTTTGAAAGGATTTGGGAGAAAACCAAGAAACGAGGAGGTTCTACCTATACCTTGTGCTAGTTTTTGTTATTGGTTGAAAAAAACCTAAGTAGCCCTAAATCGAGATTTGTGTGGGATATAACCCTTTTAATAAAGGTTTTACGGTATTTTAGAATTATCTTTCGTTGACTATCTACATCTATTTCTCGCTGTGTTTGATAGACGTGCATTTGATTTGGTGCCTACACTCCTTGCCCAAAACTATAGAAGAAAGTCTCCATTTGGTTACTATGAAAATGAAGATATGCTAGGGATCAAGAGTGCTTATGAGGAAATGTGGTAGGACCCATAGGAGCGAGCAGGCCAGAATTCTCTTTATATTTTTCTTTATTCAATTATTATTTGCATAGTCTGAGGAAAACTGTATTTTGGAATTTAAATGGAAGTAATTAAAATTAAGTAAATTCCACTATAAACGAATATACAATCTTTCGATGTATTACAGAATATTTCTTTGGAGGTGTAAACTATAGTACTATAGTGTAACAAAAAAAAAATCACTATTGTAGTCATACTGAGAAACATCCAAAGTTTTATTAACTTGCTAATAAGGATTAATCAATTTTATTTTCTTACTTGAATGAATTAGCGTAAATGTATATAGCATTAATCCCACTGCAGTCCAGAAAATATCTATTGGAGATTTCCGTTTTTTGTACACACTTTAAAGATAATTGGATATACTTGTAAAGTATACATTTATTCTCACGGTAAAATGGAAAAAATTATTCTAACGAAAAAACCTGTACTTGGTTATTAATTCAATTTTGATATTTTGTTGCTCTTACTAAACATTCTATTGTTACTTTACTGTATTATTTTGGGCGATAAAAGACCTTTGCAATAAAAATTTTATTGTGGAAATTGACCTTGATTAGCATGTTGGTTGTGAAATTTGCAATATTATGATAATTTCATTGATCATTTGTTTCCAACACGTAGTTTAATATCGTTTTCTATCCATTCGAACAAATATTATTTCTTTAAGATTCAATTTGAAGAAGTTGGCTAAAAAATGGCCTCAGCTACATGGCACATATATTTCATACTGAATACTCTTTTATACTTTTTTCATTCAATATTCCAAAATATAATATATCGAGTCTCGAGATCGGTGAGGACATTTTACCGGAAGACAATGTTTGGAAACTGAACGTAGGGTAGGCTCCAATTTGGTCTGACATCTGTAATTCCTTAACGTTTGTGATCCTCATATCATTTTTTGCACGATTGGAGTAAACAAAATTAATTTGAAAATATGAAGATATGAACTTCTTCATTATTAGTAATGCCGAAATCATGGTTACTAGAAAAACTACCAAGATATTAGGTGACTTTTCTGTAGTTGGTTTGTTTATGACAGATGAAAACAAATTTGTTTATGACAAACAGTAATTTGGTGCTATTTAAAGCGTTCTTTTTGAAAATCAAGAAAAATAATTATACTGAGCGATTCCGTCAGTGAGAATTTACACATAGAAGAATCTTGGGGTATTGGATGTTCAGTAATAATACCGGAATAATCAAAATTTCGATATGAAAATACCTGGAAATTTTGAAGAAATGGTGCGAAGCAAAAAATGTTGTTGGCATATTTTCTTTGGAGAACTAAACAACTAAAAGCCCCAGGAAGTTCATGGACTGAATATTCAATGCCGAAGAGCACTATTTTTCTTTATGATTCCGTTAATATTTCCAAATTTGGAACACTTATTGCTCATCTTAAACAAAAAATTTTAGCTACAGACCAAAAAATATTTTTTAAAAGCATTGGAGCCCAAGGTTTTTACAATTGATGGCAACATATTAAAAAGCCTATAATTTGGTGAATTTGATTGCGTCTTATTTAGCCAAAAGTAGCTGCATCTGATATGATGAACATTACGAGTGTTGTAGTTGTAGATATATGAATTTCTAAACAACATTGACTGTCTCCC
Source organism: Galeruca laticollis (assembly GCA_963921935.1). Classification (NCBI taxonomy): domain Eukaryota; kingdom Metazoa; phylum Arthropoda; class Insecta; order Coleoptera; family Chrysomelidae; genus Galeruca; species Galeruca laticollis. The sequence continues at coordinate 190,243,577 of OY998178.1, read as the reverse complement.
ATGAATTTCAATTGGAGTATGCAATAAACACAAAGACGGTAATGGCAAAATTTCATATTTTATGAAAAACTGTTGACAGTGATCTCTGAAACCAAAATCAGCAAGCACCCTTATCGCCTTTTTTGCATTCTAAATATTGTTAAAGAATGGGAGGAATTACCCCAGAGGGTGATGCCATAGCTAATATGCGAATGAAAGTTTTTTAACTAAATGCTCAATATGGGCCTGCCAACTTAGCCTGTGGTCTAGGACTAATCCAAGTAATTTCACATTTTTTGTTTTTTGGTGATTATTTGCCGATATATGCATGATTTCAGTTATATTATTATTTAATTTTAGTTTGTTCGATGAAAACCATACATTTGCCTTGTCACCAACGTAATCTAGAGAGTTGTCTAGATTCGTATCATATTTTTCCAAAATCATAAATGTTGAATCGTCTGCAAATAGAACCGACATATAAGGTAACATAAAACGATTCAGATCATTAATATAAATAATAAACAAGAGGAGGCCTAGAACCGACCCCTGAGGGACTCCGTGACTTACCTTCAGAAAATCTGTGTTACACTATTCACTGTAACACATTGTTTTCTATTTGACAGGTAAGAACCAATAAGCTTTAACGGAATTCCCCTAACTCCATAATAATTTAATTTTTCTAAGAGAATGTCGTGAGAAATGCAGGCAAATGCTTTTGAAAGATCGCACAGCATTATGGCCGTACGGTTACCATGTTCAAGTTCTTCCACTACGCCACTCAGAACATTAAGAACTGCCTGGGCGGTTGAGCGGGAATTTCTTAAGCCAAATTGGGAGCTACTAAAGAATTCGTTTGAATCAAAATAGTCATGCAGCTGTTTTTTATTAAGTTTTCGATGACATTACTGAATATTGTAATAATACTAATAGGGCGGTAATTATCGATTACGGAAGCATCGCCTTTTTCAAAAAGAGGAAGCACTTTGGATAGTTTAAAAATATCGGGATAAATACTGGTGTTAAAAATAAGATTTATGAGTTCCGTAAAAGATTCTGCAGCAATAGAATGTCTATCCAGATATATTGATATGTTGAAGACAGTTCCCAATCTGCCAGTGTTCAGAGAAACAAACAAAATCGAAATTATGATCAGAAAGAAAAGCATTTATTGTTTCCACTTTATTAGAGATGCACTGAATATTAATATGAAACATACTTACCGCACTCTGCTGATTACACCCTTCTAACACACTAATAACATTCGTTGTATTAAAATTATTTAAATTGTTTGTATTTACATTTCCTCGTCAGTCGTCTGGTATTGGTGAACATTTCTATTAAAATTAAATCTTCTTATAGCTGTTTCTTTGGGCCAAATATGCGGGTTATAAACTTGGTCTATATTATCAAAGAGAAAAGACACTTTGAATGTGAACGCATATTCATTTTTACTCCATTCAACACAGGAAAAGGAAACGTCAGGAACTGTTTGTTTAAGAAAGTCTAAAAGATCTTTTGAAGTCATGTCGGCACTTATGCGAGATACATGTACATGTCCTTGTCGTGCAATGGTTTTGAATTTTGAAACATCATTGCTTCCAATAATCGGTTTATATTCATGTATGCTGGCGTTTTTCTAAGAGAGATTCTCAATGGAATTTCCAGTATAAATTGTGTTTATGTTTACAAATGGTTTTTGTACAGATTTTGTAAAGTTGGCTTTTGGATAGTTGTCGATTTATATTTATCAGTACTAGTTTTTGTACCTTGATTGTTTGTGACGAATATATTGTTTGATGACAGGTTTTTTGTGGTTCGGAGTGTTTGTAGAATTCGAATTTACGCAGTTGACTTTATTGCCACTAGATGCCCCTGCTGTATTCAGATTATCGAAAGGATTTTGATAATTACATTGTTTAAGCAACAAAATTAAGCTTTCCTGTTCCTCTGTAAGTTCTTCAAAGTGAAAAGAAAGTTTACTTATAGATACAAGTTGAGTTTTAACTGCATTTAAGTCTTTCAAGAGATGATCGCACTGTGCATATGTAGCTTTATTGAGGTTAACTTGATTACCTTCTGATTTCTTCACCTTAGATACAGTTTCACCTAAACTTTTCACATAGTCTAATAGTTGCACATTATTCACACCCGAAGGAAGTTTAAAATTTATAATTATTCCAATTAGTTCATTCTTAACTAAGCTATACAATAGGACTGTTAATGATATAGAAGAACGTGAAGGTTTCGTTAATTTAAAAATACGAAAATGAGTTCAATTTTAATAAGAAAAATTATTTTATTTAAATATTAATTGTGAGCAATTTACTTACCGTTCAGTGAATAGTAAGTTAATTACTCACCGTTCTGTTTTGCCTAGCAACCGGTAAAACAACATACTGTCTTGGAAACAGGCATAGTGAGTTGTCTTTACTCAAAATCAAATCTCAAAGTTCTGTCCGTGAATTAACTGTCATAGTTACACATTCTATTGGTTGCTCTATGGTGTTGGGAGAAGAAAAAACTTTAAAACAATTTTCTGTCAAGAGACTCAAAATAAAGGAGTTTTTCACACGTTCTTTGGGAAATTACAAGTTTTATTGAACCGAATCCTCATTTTTTACAATTTCTGAATTTATTGATTAAGTTCGGTTTGATACTAGATAGATGTTTCTCAACTCTCGATGTTTTTCTAGCTTTCTTAAAACTGTGTCACCCGCTGTTTATGTGGATATACATACTTCACCTTAGGAAATAAAACGTTAAAAGGAGATACACTTACGTTAAATTGCATTGTTTTTTTTTTCATTTTCAACGTCAGTTATTATGGTGGTTTATTGTAACTCCGCACGATTTCCACGGTTTTTATACCTTCTCCCGAGCTAATCACACCACTTTCTGTAGAATAGTATAATTACTAGATATTAATATAATTATTCATCATAATTAGCCGCAATAGACAAACACGATCATAAACTTCGAATACTGATATTGAATATATGAATGTTTCGAAGATACAACAATCGTAAGGTCTTAAGATCATTATCTTCCAATATTATATCATAAAAAAAGAAAAACATTCTCTTTCATACAATAGGTACTTTATCAATGAAAACAAAAAATACAATTTGCAACTAAGGCTAGATACTTCTATATTCAAAAGTTGACGCACTGGTTAGTGTTTCTCCATTTAAGACCGTGTCCCATACTCAGAACACAGAATACAATCCTCCAAAAGATCTCCCCCTCCAAAGGATTTCTAGATAGTCCAAACATGGGGCAAAGTTATTTGATGTAACTGAGTCCAATATTTCACGCTGAAGGCTGCTACAAGTGTCGTGAAACGATCCTTTTGCTTAAGTCAAATAGAGGTATTTGAAGGAATTGAAATAAATCATATAAAAGTCATATTTAACATCGATGGATAATAAGGAGCCATTCGCGCTAGAAACAGAAATTTCTGACTTTTCTATTGTAGCGACATTGTCACAAAATGGTATTCCAATAACATTTTTCTCGAGAGCCTTGAACGGAAGTGAAAGGAAACATCCCATAATAGAAAAGGGGGCTTATGCCATAATTGAAAAGAAAGGGAGACATTTTCTTCTTGGACGGCGGTTCTATTTAATTGAATTATCGCTTTGTTATAAGGTAACGACCATGTAGTGAGAATGTAGTCGCCGATGCCCGTTCATTACAAATATTCCACCAATAGGAAAGAAAGATAACTCAATATCTAATCTACATAGTTTTTTGTGTCATTCCGGAATAACTCGTCTTACACTAGTATAATTGATGACTTTCGTAGATTCCCGTTTGCATACGCTTGTTCAAACACTAGTACACAAACAGTTTCAAAGTGCCTTACCAATCTATTTTATATTTTCGGAATGCCAGCCTACATACATACTGGTCAAGGATATTCGATTATTTCATGGGAGCTTAGGAAATTCTTAAATGAAAAGGGCATTACACTTAGGCACTCTGCGTCATATAATCCGAGAGGAATCAATCGAGTTGAACGTTTAAATGATACTCTGTAGCAAACAATTCGATTGGCTCTAAAGTCTGAAAATCTTCCTATAACACATTGGGAAATGGTACTCTTGCCAGCACTTCATAGCATTAGATTTTTGCTTTGTACATCTACTAATTAAACTCATCATGAGAGAATGTTTCGACATACCTGATGTTTTTCATTCGGCCAATCTTTACCACCATCGTTAGGAGAAGCGAATATAGTACTCAATCGTAATCTATTTTCAAAATCAAAATCCCTTATTCGAGGATGTAGATGTTGTGGATCCGAATCCTCTATATAGTCACATAAGCCTTAATGATGGCAGGGACCTCACTATTTCAAACATGCATCTAGCCCCAGGTGGAGAAGAAGCAGAAATAGAGAGTAGTGAAAGCGAACGACAGAGAATGGACACTACTTCATCTGTTGCAAATCCTATTCCTACTGAACTCCAACATTCTTCTTCGGCTCCTAATCAAGTTTACAACACTCACCCTTCAAGGAAGTACGCATCAGAAAGCCATCTGAATACTTAGAATTTTATGTACTATCTCCTCAGCGGCAAATAGGGTAAGTCCGGTAGAGATGCCGGTATGGGAAAAATGCCGATTGCTTATATCTCGGACTGTACTGGCCTACAAGGCCGAAGCCGCGATCTACGGCAGTCATGTACCAACGCTTGTCACAGACGGTCGTCGCTTTTGCGCAATCTTGAAGCATTTCGATTTAGCCCAATATGGTTTATTTTGGTGCAGTGAAAAATTTTTCGGAGCATAAAGTAAGTAGACCTTATATACCTAATTATTGCCCTGGTGAAAATTTCAAATACTCGTGGTGAAAGAGCATGTAAAGAGGTTATACTGCATCAATCTGTGATATGGCTGTCGGCATCTCTCCCGGAAAATCGGGATAGATGCCGATTTAAGTATGGGTGAGATGCCTTGCTAATTTAAAACTATTTAATTGCAGCAATGCCAAGCAAATACGGAAGAAGGTGTCCCAATATGAGTAGATGGAGCGAAGAAATATTGCAAGCGGCTAATAGAAGCGTGACATAAGGTATGGATGTAAATGAAGCTTCTAGGCTGTTTAGCAGTCCACCAAGAACTTTAAAACGTAGAGTTACATCCGGCAATTCCAAAAAAGGACGAATGGGACCTGACAGTTTACTTGGTGAAGAAGCTGGAATAAAAATGGTTGTTCACATAAATAAACTGCAAACAAGAGGATTTACACCAACGAGAACTGAAGTTAGGCGCATGGCTTTTGACCTGGACGAGCAGTTGAAAATACGCCATAAATTTGACAGACAAACTGAACTTGCAGGTTACGACTGGCTTACGTCCTTTTTACGAAGACATCCTGAACGGGCCATAAGAAAAGCGGAAGACTTATCCCGCAGTAGAAGCTTCAGCATGGCTGAAAATATAGGTACAAACTACTTTGAGCTGCTGGCTTTTACAATGGAGGAACACCAGTTGTTCGAAAAACCCGCTTGTGTTTACAACATGGACGAGACGGGGCTCCAGCTAAACATCCGCCCAGGCGAAGAAATTGCCAAAAAAGGCTCTAAAGTTGTGTCTACTTTGACGACTGCGGAATGGGGCGAAACAATGAGAGTTATAAGCTGTTGCAACGCAGAAGGCACTCTCTTGCCGCCTGTGTGCATTGTCAAAGGTAAAAATAAGAAACCATAATTCGCGGATGGAATGCCACCCGGATCTATTGTGTACATGAATCAGAAGTCAGCTTACATCAAGACAGAGATTTTTCTCGAATGGCTCAAGTTTCATTTCGTCCCAAGAAAAACTGCGGGAAAAGTGCTCCTAATTCTTGATGGCCACGGATCTCACTGCAGCTCAGTGGAAGTTCTGACATACGCTGATGAGAATGACATAATCCTGCTTTGCCTTCTCCCACATACTACCCACTATCTCCAACCTCTCGATATATCCTTTCTTAAGTCGTTGAAGGCAGCATGTTATCAAGCTTACGATACTTGGGTTAAATCCAATGCTGATAGAAAAATCGGAAGGCTACAGTTCGGACGACTCGTAGGTGTTGCTTGGGGAAAGGCTGCAAGTGTTCAAAATGCAACCTCATGTTTTAAGGCGGCTGGAATTTACCCGTTTAATCCGCAAAGTATCCTGGACTATACTTATGGAGGTACCGATGTGGGAATACAAGAAACGTCTGCGAAAATAATGTGCCAAGAGGAGGAACGAATTTTCAAACTCCAACCTTCAACTTCACGTACTGTCGATTTAGCTGATGAGCCTATAGTTCAAACCCAAACATCTACTCCTCCCAAAATTACGCCTGGAAAAGCCTTGGATATTGTATCTCCTGCTGTTGCTGCTAGACGCTAAAAGAAAAGGAGGAAAACTCGCACAGATTTTAAATAATGCAGAAGCCATAGAAAGGCGCAATAGCATTCAGGTACACAAACAAGTGAATCTCAATAAAACGAAACGTGGCACAAAGGCAGCTAGAACACCTGTGGTATCTAAAAAGGAAAAATTTACTGCGAAAACGGTGCTAAAAGGAAAAGGGAAGACCCTAAAACTGCAGGCAGAGGAGTCCAGTGACGAAGATTCAAGATTGTCCCTTCATGATAGCAGATTTGGAAAATCATAATGACGCAACCTGCACTGGATGTGGCGAAGAGTATACGAAGACAACTAAAGATGAAGATTGGATTCACAGCATTCATTGCCAGCAGTGGGTGCATAAGGGAAGTACCAAGTATAAAAATACGTGCGAGATCTGTGTTAAAGTGCTTATTAAGAGGCGTATAGTGTAGTGGCATCTCTACAACCTGACGGCGTCTCTCCCGCAGGGTTAGGTAGAGATGCCGATTTGCGGAGCTTTGAAAAATATGTTTTCAATATTTGTTACATGTTTATTGCGGAATAAAACTAATGTTTCTGTTTTGATAAATAAATGTTGAATGTAACGTTTTATTTTTATTATGACATACTAATTTGGAAGCATTAATCAAAGTCGATATGAAAAATCGACATCTCTCCCGGATTGACCCTAATTTCATAATATTATCAATCTAATGACAAGATGTTTAGCCAATTGTATTCTGTTTCATTATCCGTTTATCAAATAATTATCCTTTGTGTATTATTACATAAATTCAATAGCGCGTTTTTACTACAATTAAACTTACCAATAAAGCATTTTTTATTTTCTGAGCCCAGTGACCCTTTACCTTTGGTACCAGCTCACTTCTTAGTCGGCAAACCGCTTACCAGAAAACGACATTAGTACCATTTCTATAAATCGCTTCTCCATATTTCAACACATACAGGAAATACATTTTCATTTTTAGAAGAGATGGAGCAAAGAGTTCGATTCGGAGCTTGAGAAGAGTGTGAAATGGAAAACTAGCCAAAGTTCACTAAAGGAAAATGCTCTTATTATCGTAAAAGAAGAAAATATGCCGCCTGGTCGATTGAATCTTGGTAAATTCCTATAAATTCATCGTAAAAAGGATCAAATACCGCGACTGGTAATAATTGAGACTGATTCTGGGTTAAAAAAATGCGGATATTAAAACTAGTTAGCTTGAATGGAACAAGCACTAAGACACTAATAAAAGCACAACAAGAACACTACAAAAGTGTTAAACTTAGAGGAGAAAAACTTAGCAAAAGCACGACAGACCTAATTAAACGAAGAAAACTCAGGGAAGGACAACATAACGAAGATCTAAAGGAAATAACGGAATTAAGCAAAACAATTTCAAAGGAAATGCGCAAAGATTCGAGTCAAAATCCAAAACCAAGGCTCAGAAGAGTTTCCGGACATAACAGTGGAAAAAGCTAGTGATTCTCGTAGAGAAATGAAAAATAACAAAGCACCAGGAGAGGACCAGGTTGTGGTGGAAACTTAAAAGCTGGCGAGGGGGAACTATTGAAAGTCATAGTCTCACTCTTTAACCTCTGTTTAATGAATGGTGTGGTTCCAACGAAATGGAATAATGCATTGACAATTCTAATCCATAAAACGGGACATATCACTAATTTAGAAAACTTTAGATGGACCTATTATCTTACTCTCACACCTCTACAGGTGGTTTACTAAGATAATATCTAAACGCTTAGAACGGAAGTTAGACTTTTATCAGCCTCGAGAACAGGCAGGCTTTAGAAGCGGATATGGGACAAACAATCAAAACCTTAATAGAAAAATCGATAGAGTACAATAAACTGCTTATTTTGATATTAAAAAGGCCTTCGATACACTAGAACTCCCAGCAATTTTGTCAGCCTTGCAACAGTGTAGAATAGACAATAGATAAGCAAAATTATTAGAACATATATGTACAGTGTTGGGAACATTACGAGGGAACATACGTTTTACCGTCAATGTGTTAGAAAGAGACAAATACATCTGAATTCAGTGTATTATTCTTTTTCGCTAACAGGATATCAAAAATTCGAAAACGTGCAACAACTGTATGTGTAAAGGCGTGGTGGGAATATACTCCCACCACGTTTAAAGGTATGTCTTCGAGAGGCGTGCAAATACAGATGTGTAATGTGGACAGTTTAGTTTATTATATGAGAAATAATAAGATTGTACTAAACTGATAGCTTAATGCAATGAACAATAAAAAAAAACATTTCTTTCGTTTATCCATTCATGATTAATTTGAAAAGAATTAATTCGGTAGTAATAATCTAATTCACTATATTAGTTCGGTTAGTATACGCTGATATGATTTGAACAATAAATTCAAACCTACCTAGTAAGTATTTGAAATAAGTGCCACTAAAAAATCACTGGAAAGCGTTGTTTGATGACTTTATAAATCAACGGCGAAAAGCTAAAAAAATTGATTTTATCGATATTGAGGGTACAATTATTGAATATAAGCATAATAATTGTCATTAACATAATAAGGAATGTTCTATGGCAACAAATACAGAGTCCAAACGCGACAATATGCTGTAAGAAAACAAATTTATTCAGTGCATCACCGTTTTCTTTAACAGGGTATCACAACATGAGAAATAAGTCAGATGCTAATATTTGTTTATAAATGTCTTCTAGTTACAAAAATATCTCAATATAAACCGCCTGTTTCCTACGCTCCTGATTAAACGATTTCGTTTACAGCTCTAATTATTCTATTTTTATCTATCTCCTCTCTTCAATTTCAATCCACGCGTTAGAATTGTAAGTGCCCTTAAATTTTTCTTTTTATTTGTGAGGGAAATCAGTCACATTTAATTTCAACGTAAAACGATAATCGTCTCACGGCCAACGGGAAATTATAACGGTCACAGCGTTACCAGTGTGTTAGAGAAAGACAATCGTGAGACAGAGAATCAAAAGCCAGCGTAGATTATTATACCAGATGAATACGAATCGCGCGCGAGCCTCTTGAAGATGTTTAACTGTACAATCTGGGTACTTCACTAAACGTTTGTTTGCGAATGAGTAACGATCTTTTGCAAATCTTATAAAATGAGTATGCAAGTATACCATCAATTGCAAATTGTAAAATGTCACAACCAGGGTCATTCCTATCCAGAGATAGCAGAAAATTTGTTTATTGTGGCATTCGAAAATGCCCAACCAATTAGCAAAAAACAAGTGAGAACGGTTATAAAGAATTTTGAACAGCATGGATTTGTCAATCCTACTAAACATGGACCGCGTACACAAAATCGTCAAACCCAACCCGAAAAAGAAGAGAGAGATATTTTAATTTGTGCCAGTGTGGAAAATAATCCCCTACAATCGTCCACTCATTTAGCAAAGGAATTTGATGTTGATCCAAAAATGATTCTTACTGTATTAAGAAAAAAGGGTTATCGTAGTTTCAAACTGAAAAAGAGCCATGATCAATTTCGTAAAATGGAATTTTGTGAAGTAGTTATGGAAAAAATAAAATTGGACGCAAACTTTTCTCAAAATATTTTGTTCACAGATGAGTCGACTTTTTCCATACACGGTGCACATAATTCATCCATTATTCGATATTGGTCAAGGACAAATCTACACAAACATTACAATAGTAGAACTCAATATCCCCAAAAGTTAAATGTTTGGGCTGGAATATTAGGTGAACATTTAATTAGACCATTTTTTATTGACGGCAATTTAACCGGACAAAAATATTTGGACATGATCAAAAATCAAATAACTCCTGCCCCTATAGAAATAGGTGTCAACTTCAATGATATCTGGTACCAACATGACGGTTGTGCATCACATAATTATCGACTAGCAATCAATTTTTTAAATACACAATTTTCCAATCGGATAATCTCCACGAACGGTAACTTTAGATGGCCTGCGAGATCTCCAGATCTGGCTCCCAACGATTTCTTTTTCTGGGGTTATGTAAAATCAAGAATTAATGGAATCCAAGAAAAGAGAGCCACTTCTCTAAATGAACTGAGGGAAAAATTTTACGAATTTGGATGCAAATAACACCTGAAATGCTCATACGTGTTCGTCAAGAATGTTATAACCGTCTTGGTTACTGTTTAGCTCAAAACGGGGGTTTATTCGAACATTTGATTTAAGCTCATTAAAGAATTAATAAGATTTATTTTTTAATTTATTGCATATCAGAATATTACTTTTATTCAAAAAATATAGGCATTTTCATTAGAATTCGATTTTATATCTATTTTCGAAAAGGTTCTATAATGGGTACTGTGCGTGTTCACATAGAGAATTCGTTCTCATTTGCATACAAACGATAAAGATATAAAAAAATTTTACTAACATATTCGAACCACAGCAGATGTTCCGAGACCAATTTCACGTTGCCAAATCTGAAAAAAAGTAAAGGTTTTAACCGCTTTCAAACTGAAAACTACAACAATTTCCAGCATTACAATAAAATGTTCAACGAATAGATGGGATTAATTATATCTTGATCTGTTACAACCTCTTGAATTATCTTAATTGAAAGCTTCTTATAACTTGTTCTCATGTTAGAACAATGCATTTTACAATTAATAGAAATATACAATGAAAATTGGCGACACTGTTAGTTAGGCTGGCGTTGTGGGTTGGGCATGTTTTTTCCACTTTATGAGATCCTGTTAGCGAAAAATAAGAATTGAGATACTTGGAAACACATTTATTAATACAAATTAAAATACGACTTATTTCGCATGTTATGTTATGTTATCCTGTTAGCAAAGAAGAGTAAAACACTGAGTTTGTGTATGACGGTAAAACATATGTTCCCCCGTAATGTTCCCAACAATGTATATTTTCACGCAGCCGCTCGTATCCAAACGCATGAACCAACGAGATAGCAGATAAAATGAGAGTGGCGCAAAGAGGAATTGAGAGGGCAATGCTTGGGATCAGGAGACAGGATAAAATTCCTGACGCATCAATGAGGAAAACATGAGATGACGTGATGACGTGACAAAAATTGTAGGAAATTGCATAAATGCCGTCCAAGATCGAAGTACCTGGCTAGCACTGGAGGAGGCATATGTCCAGCAGTGGACGCATGCGGCTGATGGATGATGAAGATGATGATGATATGAACCCAGCCCGTGGCAGTGTTGAAACATCTCGAACAATGCTAAACTATTATCATATAATTAATAAACAATACACATTTGGTAAGGTTAGAATTCAAATATTTAAATGAAAAAGACTATCCATCTCAAATGTAGTATGTTGGTAAATAACAGTAAGTAGAGCGCAAACTCCGTCCTACCGCATATATTAATAAAGCATGAAGGGGGCAACTAGTTTCGACTCACTGATCATCAGGCCTGTAAAAGGTATCAAGATAGAAATAGATCAGAAATACACAATCTATCGAATTACCTTAATGCATACATCAATCCACTTGTAAAATATTGTAAAGGGAAAGGCGTCACATGTCCGTGGCATCCAGCAGAATCCAACATATGTCAGTAGGCAATAAGGGGATATACTGTAGGGAATATAATTAATAAAATAGTAATGAATTTTTTTGATACCTTTTACAGGCCTGATGACAGCTCAGTGAGCCGAAACTAGTTTCCCCCGTCATATTTTATTAATATATGCTGTAGTACGGATTTTGCATTTTACTTACTGCTATTCAAATATTTTTAGAACGTGTTAAAAAAATCCCCTAATAATATTCACTATAAATTGGAAGTATTGCAAGCATCTAGACCATTCTGTTTAGTGTAAATCGAGAGATCACAATGTATATCGTATGTACGATTGAACTTGAGATCGTTAATAGTAATTTAAAGGTCATGTATTTAGTATAATTTGAGTGTTATCTAATGTGTAAATAAAACACAGTCATATTTGATGATATGCTTAATTCTCACATTTACATTAATTTATGGAATCATTGTGTAACGTATGGCCGTTATCCATTCATATCAACTATCTACCTTACTGTCACCACATGGTGATCCTGCCATGTTATACTAAACACCGCATATACCGTATAAGATATCGTCGAGCTTCAACCCATTATTAAAGTTGGTGAGCAGGATTACCCTTATCCGATTGGAGTGAAATTCTTATTATTCATATATTCCCTGATATGTATGCCAGATATTACCGAAAGAAAATAATTTTACTAGGTGTTCGGGCTTCTATGTCACTGAGTATAGATGGAAATAGATACGTTTCAGTAAAGTAAAATTATTACGAACGTAAAGAGATCAATTCAAATTTTGTTGTTTCAGGTTGTTTTCCAACACCCGTCAGTGGTAAACTGTTTTGTATTCAAGGCAAGGGTTGAGAAAACAGGAAAGATGGATAGGCGTGACTCCCTTTACGAGCCATTTTCCACTAACAAAGGATCTTAAATTACTTGAATTATTCCTTTCTTGTCTGTTTTACTCCATTATCACTATCAAAAAATTAAAGGGCGCCATAATCGAATAATTTATCTTTGTAACGTTCAAATTATTTCCACTTTTTCATATCTTATATCTTTACATGAGCAATTCTTGTATATATTATTATAGAGTGAAACACCCTGTATATTAAATAATAAAAATTAAAGATTGTGCATTGTAATTTAGAAGAATTTTTTTAAGTCTGAATTTTTTTTTATCATTTGAATGGAGACAATCTGTATGATACACTATTTGATAGAGAAGGCATACACAAGACAGACCGTATAATCGTAGGGAAAATTGTGAATAGGTGCGAGAAACAAATTATGTGAAACAAAATAACACAATTTTTATTCAAAAGATTAAGTATCAGAACTTTGTTTATGATAAAAAAAAACTAATGTTTCTTTATTCTGTGAAATTAAGATAATCTTATGAATTTGTCAGAAGAAACCAAACAATATTTGTTGAAAGAAATATTAACATAAGAAAGGGTAACTGTTTAGACATAACTAGATAGGAAGCTGTATAATAATATGAATTTCAGAAAGCATGACATATGCAAAACGAATATTCATTTTGCACATATATTTGAAGTTAACAGCTGTCATCTAAAAATATTAAGAATTTTCATTTTACATACACACTTAGAGATTAACAAATGTCAGTTAAAATTTTTATGAAATATTGTTGGGAGAAAACAATATATGAGGTTTAAGCAATTGAAAAATTTAGAATAGAATGTCCTGATATGATGGAGGGACGATTCACTGTTTGAAGTGAAGGTTTTCAATTATGAAATTGATAGTCAATTTTGATTGGTAAATAAACGTTTAAAAGAATCACATCAGCGACAATTACGTTGCTAATGATAAAAAAAATTTGAATGAAAAAAGTTGTTGATTATGTAGACTATTCACTAAGAAGTCTCTTTTTGGGGTAGCAAAAATTTGGAAGAAGAAAAATTATTTTGGTAAAGAAAATTATTTTAAATATTTGAGAAATATCAGATTTGGCTATGGAATTCAAGAAACAAATACATTATACTTACGAGATATACGTTAATGTAAGTAATTAAGTAAATATTAATAATAACTACAAATTATAAAAAGGAGTTGTTATATATTATGTGGTACTAACCGTGACTTTTCTTTTATAAATGGTCAATTGTTGTATTGTGGAAGAAATGTCTCGACAATACCTTTCAGAAAACACTGAATCGTGGAATTTCATCCAAAGTGTTTTGATGTTGGAAGAAATACAGCGTCAATTCCTGATTTGGTGAAAATGGACAGGAAGAACGGATTTTTTCCAAGAGAGAGAGAACCTAAAATAGATTAAAGGAACTGATCATTGAGGTGAATAAACAAAAACAGTATAGTGAACAAGGTATTTAAATTCAATTTATTAATACATAAAAAGTTAAACGAACTTACCGATTTGTGTAAAGAACTGAACTTTAATGTTACATGGACGCTAAAAAGTTTATAGTTCGCCATCTTCTATAATTTATTTGTATACCAAGTTGCATAATTGTAATTCACCCTTAGAATTAATATCTCACCAGAGTGTGTGTCTGTTGTATGAATGAATCATTATTTTAGATAGTTGAATTTCTTCAAGAACACTTGTAAAAGAGTAATGTATTTATTTTCATCACATTAAACAATGTTTTGTTTCTTTTAAAGAACGATTTAAAACTGTACGTTGAGATTTTCATTTCATCTGGTGATTTCCGCTCCATCTATATTCTATAGGTAGAAGTTTGAACTGACATCTATGAATGGTGCAGAGATTTGATTCCAAGCAGGGCAGGACCGTATTCAGTTCATAATTATTAAGTAAATAATATATTTTGATCAACAAATTTGTTTTAAAATATAAAGAATTCATTGATTTTGGCGCTAATATTAAAAAATGAAACCGTTTAATTTTTATATACTTGAACTCTACCCTGAGATAAGAAATTTCTCATGCAAGTAGCATAAATTGTTTATCACCTATTTAAAATTATCTATATACTGGGCTAATAATAAAAAGTTTAAAGTAAATCTAAACTAAATGAAATATTAAGTATATTTTTTATTACAAAGGATAAGTCTATCCAGTTTAAAAAAATGGCCCCCAATGTAGAGCTAAAATCTATCCAGTTGATAAATGACGCACGCAACGTGGGGCTAAAGTAATATAAAACCTTTATATCAAACGAATTATAATAATTGACGCACCAAACGAAGGTAAATAATAATAAAAAGGATTGAAACAAATTTTTAACTGTATTGAAAGAAGAGTCAAATACAAAAATGGAAAGGAAGATGACTTTGAGAGACGGAAAACAAGTAGGAGGTGAAAGTGGATCTGAACAAGAGAGGGAGGAAAGGAATCATGGAAGAGGAGATTTTCAAGTGCAATACTTGAAACAAGGAAGAGAACGTCCAGACGAAGATATTGCAGAACAAGGACAGGAAGAAGAAGATGCACCATTGCAAGAAGAAACAGAACAAGAGGATAGACAAGAGTCTAAAAAACAAACAGAAGAGGACAAACAAGAATTTAAAGAAAAAAAGAGGAAATGGACGTTGTGAGTATGCTCCAAATGATGATGAGAGAAATAAGAGGAGATTTGGATAAACAAGATAAAAAAATGGATAAACAAAATGAGAATATGAATAGTATGAGGGATGATATTAGGGAAGATATGAATAAAAATAGACAAGAAATAAAACAAACGAAGGAAATAATAATAAAATTAATGGAAGAAAAATTGGGACATGTAGAAAAGAAACTGGAGGAATCGAACATATATATGGAAAACAAAATTGAATCCACCAAACAAGAAATAAGAGGAGAAGTGATTGGAAGGATCATGGAAATAGAAAATTTACAAATCAACAAAATTAAGGAAATTGAGGAGAAAGAAAAGGATTTCAAAGGAGAAATTCAAAGAGAAGTCAAGGAAATCAAAATGGGAGTTCAGGACACCCAAGAAAGAATGGGAAACCTAGAGGGAAAATGGGACAGAACTTTAACGGAATTCCAACAAAACGTTGAAGAAGCATGTAAAGAGAAACAAAAACAGGAAGAAATGAAAACAGAGAAGAAGATTAGAGAAATACAAAAGGAAATTGAACTTATGAAAGGAAAAATTGAACAGACTGGAAATAAAATTTCCAAAGAAGAACAATCCAGAGAAACACAGGAAATGACGAGAAAATTAGAAGACATGGAAGAAAGGTTATATTATCTACAGGAAAAACATGATCGAAGAGGAGATATGAATTACCAAGAAACAAGGGATGGAATGATTGAAACGAAAATAATAAACAATTATATAGGCAACAGGGGAGAACATAAATTTGAAGGTGACAACAGGAAAATACACCCAAAGGTTTTTATCAAAATTTTAATGAATAAAATAAAAAATATACAAAATAGAGAAGACATTAAGGAAATGATTAGAGAAAACCTGGATAACCATGCACTAGTGTGGTACACGAGTAAGGAAGACGAATTTGAAAATTTTGAAGATCAATTTATAAAATACTTCTGGGGAAACAGTGCACAAGCGAGAGTAAGAGAGAGACTCTACTCAGGAAAATATGAAGTAGGAAGAGGAAACAGCATGAATGAATACGCTATGAAAGTATTTATGAATGCGAAGTTCCTAGATCCACCGATTCCAGAAGAGGAAATTATAATGTTTATATCTAGACATTTTAAGTGTGAAATAACTGAGACAATTGCTATTCAAAATGTTACAAATATAGAGCAACTAAGTAGTTATTTGCAAAGATTGGAAAGAAACAAAGTGGATAACAATAATTATAATCAAAGTAAAAACAATAATAGTAACAATTTTAATAGAAATAATCAACAGAATAACAATAATAATAATTTTAATAGGAATAATCAATACAATAACAATAATAATTATGAGAATAATACAAGTAATCAAAATAATAGAAGAGATAATTATGAACAAAGTTATAATAGAGCCAACAACATAAATAATAGAAATTATAACAATGGATACAATAACAAAAACAATAATTATAACAACAATACAGGAAATAACAATAATTATAACAGAAATTTTAACAATCAAAACAATTATAACAGAAATTTTAGATACAATAATAATAACAATTATAGAGAGGGAGCAAAATAACAGAAGTGGACAATACGACAACCGACAAAGAGAAGAAATTAGAGAACAAAGAAAAGATTATAGGGAGGAAGAAAGAGGAAACGGAAATGGAGGACAAATAAGGATAAATAATATTCAAAGAAGAGAAGAGAGAGTGATATCGGTAGAACCGGAAATTATTACAGAACAAGAACCCGACCAAAATTTTGGATCGAGCACATACCAAATGTAAGAAATATCATCTGTACATATGAACATCCAAGGGAATACATCAAATTTGGGGAAGATTTGGAATTGAAAGGAGCAATGGGATTGATAAAAATTGAAGGAAAATTAAATGGGAAACTAGTCAAAATATTAATAGATACAGGCTCGGAAGCATCCATAATAAAAACAAAACTAAATGAAGAAAATATTGAAAATTATGAAAATAAGCTAGTTAAAATACCGAAAACTACATTTATAGGAGCAAACGGAAAGAAATTGTGTGAAGTTAGCAAATCTATAATACAAAGTATTGAATTAAAGGATGGGAAAGAAGTTGAGATGCAATTATTGTTAGTAGATAATTTAGAATCAGACATAGTTATAGGAATAGATGAATTAACGAAATATAAAGCAAGAATTGATTTTGAAAAGATGGAGATTGAATTAAATGGTAATAGAATTGAATTTGAAGAAGGAAATATAGAAGAATTGGAAATTGAAGAGGATAATAAGAAGTTATGGAATATAGAAAGGATTGGAAATATGGAAGTATTGGCAATTGGAGAGGATAATAGGAAGTTATGGAATATAAAAAGGAGTGGAAATATGGAAGAATTGGAATTTGAAGAGGATAATAGGAAGTTATGGAATATGGAGAGGGATGAAATAATGGAAGAATTGGAATTAGTGTGTGGAAATAAGGAATATGCAGAGAAAGTGAAGAATTTAATAATTAAATATAAAGGATTAGTTAAAAAAGAGATGAGAATGGCAAATAACTATGTACATAAGATAGAAGTTAAGGGAATATAAAATTTCAGAATAAGAACATATCCCATACCTTACAAATATAGGAAAGAAATTGATTCAGAGATACAAAATATGCTAAAGGATGGTATTATAGAGAGATGTAACACAAGATATGTAAATCCTATTGTGGTCGTAAAGAAAGCAAATGGTGATTTAAGATTATGCCTAGATGCAAGAAATATTAATCAATACACTGTATCGCAATACGAGGGCTCCAATGAATGTGGGAGCAATTTTTGGGCGCATTACGAATACGAAAATATTTTCTAAAGTTGATTTAAAACACAGTTTTTGGTTGATTCCTTTGGATGAAAATAGTAGAGATTACACTGGCTTCTCTATTGATGGTGTGTTGTACAGATTCTGTGTAGCTCCATATGGTATACAAAGTGCTTGTTCGGCCTTGGTTAGAGCATTACACCGAATACTAAATAAATTTGAAGACTTTGCACTTCATTATATCGATGATATATTGATCTTCTCAAATGATGAAGAAGAACACCTAAAACATATAGAAATAATTTTAGAATAATTAGATAGAGCAGGTTTAAAAATAAATCAAAATAAATGTAAATTTTATCAGGAAGAGATATGCTTCCTAGGTTATAAAATAGACAAAAATGGGATGTCCATGGATGAAGAGAGGATCCAAGCAATAATAGAGTATAAAAGACCATCAAATCTAAAATCTCTGAGAGGATTTCTAGGGATGATGAATTACTTCAAACGTCTGATACCTGATATGAGCACGAAACAGATACCTTTAATAAAGCTGTTAAAGAAGGACAATAAATGGAAGTGGACTGAGGAAACAGAAATGGCTTTTAATGATTTAAAAGAAGCTTTTACTAAACAACTGAAAGTTTATCATCCGAATTATGACCTACCTTTCATATTACGAACGGACGCATCTAAAGAAAGGTTTGCAGGAGTCTTATTACAAATACAAAATGACATGGAGGTACCCATATGTTTTGTATTAAGGGTAACGAAGAACTATGAAAGAAATTATGGAGTGTCAGAGCTAGAATTGGCAAGTATAATTTTCTGTGTGACAAAATTTAGATTTTATTTATTAGGAGCAAAATTTACAATAGAAACCGATCATTCTTCGCTCACAACTATTTTGAAAAACAGATTTGGCAATAGCAGAGTTCATAGATGGGGTTTAATATTACAAGAATATGACTTTGAAATTAAATACATCCCAGGAAAGACGGATGTAGTGGCAGATGCGTTAAGCAGAGAAAGTAAGGGGAATAATGATATAAATAAAAGAATTGTTAAAATTGGAGTAAATATAATGAAAGATCTAGATGGGATATTTTCTTTAAATAGTATCATAGAGGACCAAATGGAATTGACAGAAAAACAGAAACGAAGAGGACAATTGAAAGAAGAAATATGGATAAAGAAAAATGGGGAAGCAGATTTGTTTATGATAACAGAAAATTTAGCTAAAAAAATTTTGGAGAATTTACATAGAAACAATGGACACATAGGAGCTAGGAAATTATGGTTACTGTTTAGAGAAAATTATATTAGTAAGGAGGACCAAAGTATTGCAAAATTAATCACTAGCACATGTCATATTTGTCAATTGGGAAAAAGTAAACATAGGAGAAATGAGAACATAGCAAAGTCTATAGTAACAACAAGATGTGGAGAAATAATTGCTATAGATTTTCTGAGTAATTTGATACCCAGTAAACAAGGAAATCGTCATATCCTAATAGCAGTTGATTTATTTTCAAAAGTTGTAAAATTATACCCGACAAAGACAACTAAAAGAAATTATAAAACCAGAAAATTGTATCACAGACAATGCTACCTATTTTACTAATGAAAGATTTAGGAAATTCTGTGGTAGAAACAAAATAAATTTAAAAACGATTAGTATCCGACACCCATCTGCAAATCCATCTGAGAGATACATTAGGTAAGTGATAAAGTTTATGAGAATAACTTTGTGGGATCAAAACCATGATAATTGGGAAAATCATCTGGAAGAAATTCAAAATTATTTAAACAATTTGCCAAACACTGTAACAATGGAGAGTCCAATTTATTTAATGACACAACTGAGACCTCAGAGAAAATGGGAAATAGATAGTGCAGAAGAGTTTGAAAAGGTATTGCAAAGAGTGAATAAAAATTTGCAAAACAATGCAAATAAATACCTACGGAGAATGGAAAAAAAGGGAAAAATAAAAACAACATTTAAAAAAGGGGATTTAGTGATCGTCAGTGCTTTAAGGGTATCAGATAGGAACAAACAAATGTGTGCGAAATTGAAACCACCTTTCGAGGGACCATATGTTATAGACAATGAGAACGGGATAAATAGCTATGTTTTAAGATATATGGAAAGTGATGAAATAAGAGGTGTCTTCAATATAAAAGATCTATATAAGTACAATAATTAATGAAGAAGTAAAGAAAAGGAATATAATAAATGTTTAAGGTAAAATTTGCGTTCATAAAATTTTTCCTAACATCAAAATTTGATAAACGCAAAATTTAGGGGATGTTATTATAGAGTGAAACACCCTGTATATTAAATAATAAAAATTAAAGATTGTGCATTGTAATTTAGAAGAATTTTTTTAAGTCTGAATTTTTTTTATCATTTGAACGGAGACAATCTGTATGATACACTATTTGATAGAGAAGGCATACACAAGACATCGTAGGGAAAATTGTGAATAGGTGCGAGAAACAAATTATGTGAAACAAAATAACACAATTTTTATTCAAAAGATTAAGTATCAGAACTTTGTTTATAATAAAAAAAACTAATGTTTCTTTATTCTGTGAAATTAAGATAATCTTATGAATTTGTCAGAAGAAACCAAACAATATTTGTTGAAAGAAATATTAACATAAGAAAGGGTAACTGTTTAGACATAACTAGATAGGAAGCTGTATAATAATATGAATTTCAGAAAGCATGACATATGCAAAACGAATATTCATTTTGCACATATATTTGAAGTTAACAGCTGTCATCTAAAAATATTAAGAATTTTCATTTTACATACACACTTAGAGATTAACAAATGTCAGTTAAAATTTTTATGAAATATTGTTGGGAGAAAACAATATATGAGGTTTAAGCAATTGAAAAATTTAGAATAGAATGTCCTGATATGATGGAGGGACGATTCACTGTTTCAAGTGAAGGTTTTCAATGATGAAATTGATAGTCAATTTTGATTGGTAAATAAACGTTTAAAAGAATCACATCAGCGACAATTACGTTGCTAATGATAAAAAAAATTTAGATGAAAAAAGTTGTTGATTATGTAGACTATTCACTAAGAAGTCTCTTTTTGGGGTAGCAAAAATTTGGAAGAAGAAAAATTATTTTGGTAAAGAAAATTATTTTAAATATTTGAGAAATATCAGTTTTGGCTATGGAATTCCAGAAACAAATACATTATACTTACGAGATATACGTTAATGTAAGTAATTAAGTAAATATTAATAATAACTACAAAATATAAAAAGGAGTTGTTATATATTATGTGGTACTAACCGTGACTTGTCTTTTATAAATGGTCAATTGTTGTATTGTGGAAGCAATGTCTCGACAATACCTTTCAGAAAACACTGAATCGTGGAATTTCATCCAAAGTGTTTTGATGTTGGAAGAAATACAGCGTCAATTCCTGATTTGGTGGAAATGGACAGGAAGAACGGATTTATTCCAAGAGAGAGAGAACCTAAAATAGATTAAAGGAACTGATCATTGAGGTGAATAAACAAAAACAGTATAGTGAACAAGGTATTTAAATTCAATTTATTAATACATAAAAAGTTAAACGAACTTACCGATTTGTGTAAAGAACTGAACTTTAATGTTACATGGACGCTAAAAAGTTTATAGTTCGCCATCTTCTATAATTTATTTGTATACCAAGTTGCATAATTGTAATTCACCCTTAGAATTAATATCTCACCAGAGTGTGTGTCTGTTGTATGAATGAATCATTATTTTAGATAGTTGAATTTCTTCAAAAACACTTGTAAAAGAGTAATGTATTTATTTTCATCACATTAAACAACGTTTTGTTTCTTTTAAAGAACGATTTAAAACTGTACGTTGAGATTTTCATTTCATCTGGTGATTTCCGCTCCATCTATTTTCTATAGGTAGAAGTTTGAACTGACAACTATGAATGGTGCAGAGATTTGATTCCAAGCAGGGCAGGACCGTATTCAGTTCATAATTATTAAGTAAATAATATATTTTGATCAACAAATTTGTTTTAAAATATAAGAATTTATTGATTTTGGCGCTAATATTAAAAAATGAAACCGTTTAATTTTTATATACTTGAACTCTACCCTGAGATAAGAAATTTCTCATGCAAGTAGCATAAATTGTTTATCACCTATTTAAAATTATCTATATACTGGGCTAATAATAGAAAGTTTGAAGTAAATCTAAACTAAATAAAATATTAAGTATATTTTTTATTACAAAGGATAAGTCTATCCAGTTTAAAAAAATGGCCCCCAATGTAGGGCTAAAATCTATCCAGTTGAATATATATATATATATATATATATATATATATATATATATATATATATATATATATATATATATATATAGATATATATATATATATTGTGATAATCGTATCTTTTATTTATTTAATTGTTTATATTTTTTCATATTATTTATATTAGGTTTATATTATTTATTATAATTTTAGTTATTGAGCGGAAGATGAAATTAATGAAATAATGAATGAATGTCTGTTTAGTTTAAAAATTGAAAGGCCAGCTAACTTTAGTCCTCAAAATGAAACTCTTAATTATTTGTAGGGAATTATCGTGAGTAAGGATACGTTTATATTTAAATTTAAACTTCAAAATATTTAAGATGTTATATAATTTATAAGGAAAAGAAATATTTACACTAACTGTTACTTATTATTTTCCAATAATTTTTAAATAGATCTAAATAGTACTCAATACGTTTCTGTACTACTAATAAATACCTTGGCCAATCGTTTTAACTATCTTACTGAATAATATTTAAAAGGTTATGAGAAATTATATTGAAATTATCGAAAAGTTCCTTCTCTTTTCCTATATTAGTTATAAATCTATTCAGTAAAATTTATAATATCCTTATCTAAAATTTGTTGAGTAACTTTTTATCTGGTCGTTGAATTTTATGTGAAATATATCAAAAATTATCATTTGAATTGACACAAGTCCGATCAGATAAAAAGGTTATGTACTAAGTTTTGACAGTTCCTTTGTGAAAAATAGAAATGATATAAATTTAGTTTTTATAAATTTACCTTACAGTTTGTATTTATGCACTGGATTTTTCTTCGATGTTTCTCAATTTAATTAGGTGTAGTAATGAACTGAACCAAAATTCAGTTCTATGTCCTTGCTGGATACCGAAGACTGCTTCTCCGTAGTTCCAGTAAGTAATGCTTTATTATATTTACTTGTGTTGTGATCAAATACTTTTTCTCCTCTTTATTTAATCTACAATATTCTCCACTAGTGTTTTTGTACTCTGAAGTAATACTTGATTGATTATACTTATATTTGAGAATAATTTCTTTTACAGCTATTCTTATATTTCAACATGTATCTTCTTTCTTTAGTTTTCTTATTATAATCTTATTTGATTCTTCTGAATGTCTCTATTTTAATAATCTCTTTAGAAATCTCTCTCAATTTTCTTCCCTTCTTTTCAATCAAAAATCAACAAACTCCCCCGATTCCCGCTTAGCAACCATCAACATTTTTTTATCTTCATCCTAGATGAAACTTTTAATTTTTTTCTTTTGACTAAATGACCTAGCTCACTTCACTTGCACACTCCGAAGTTTCTTATCTAATAGTTTTACAATAGATTAAAATTAAAATCGTTATACCAAATTATTGGGTTAATAATAAGTATAGAATTAGATTAATTTGAGAATTAAAATTTTAGTTCAACATTCCCTAAATTTTTCGAGAATTATTCTTTTAAATGTATTTAACAAGAATATTTTCGAACCTTTTTGCCTTACTCTTGATTAACTAATAACTTGTATAAGTACATACTATTACTAATAAATATTCAACTATAAACTAATCATTTATTTCAATTTATTTTAGGAGAAAGAATTGAAAAATTTATATAACTGAGATACATGAAAAATTCCCCGAATTTTCTTGGTTGTAGGATGTATTAGTTGGTACGAATTTACTCCATGTTGGGTATTAATCAGATAAGGACCTTCATATAATAACTGAAGTTTAGCACAATTGTGATTTTTATGATTTGGAACACGCAGAGCTTTAAAAATAACATATTCACCGAATTGAAAGGTAACTGGTTTCTTTATTTTGCTCTTTCTTCTCTTAATGTATTTTTCTGCATTCTTTAGTAATTTTTCATTTGTTTTCTCGACTAACTGATTATAGGTTTTCTCATTCTCTAAGATCCAATGTCTTGCTGGTTGTTCATTTTTAAATAAAAATATGGGTGCCAATTCTGTAATTGTATTGGGTATGTTGTTCATATAAAATTGTACGTTTTCTAGATTTTGTTCCCAATATTGTTGTTTGTCATGGATTAAAACTCTAAGATATTTGATTATTTCCTTTATGACTCTTTCAGCTGGGTTAGCGTTTGGATGTCTAACAGATGTAAATATAGGGTTTATATTTGACTTAATCAACCATGTTTTTAATGATGCATTATTAAAATAGGTAGCATTATCCATTATGCAATTATTGGGAATATCATTATCCATGAAATATTTTGTTAAATTCCTCTTTGTGATCTTTGTATTCGTCTTATTACTAGGAAATACAGTTATAAATTTTGAGAATATGTCCACAATTACCATGATATGTCTACTGCCTTCTATACTAGGTACTAAATTTGAAATGTAATCTATTGCTATGGTTTCTAGAGGTTTTGAAGCTAAAATAGTTTTAGGTAAATTTTCATTATGGAAATTCTTTTTCTTGGCAAATTGGCATATTTCACATGTTTTAACAAAGTTTTCTATTAGATTGATGTCTTTTCTAGAAATATAATTTTCTCTGAATATCAGAAATAATTTTCTTGTACCAATATGATTGAATTCTATGTGTAATTTTTTTATAATTCTTCTTGCCAAATCTTCTGTGGTTACATAAACTTCGTTACCGTATAATGATTTATAGAATACCCCTTCTTTAAATTCAGATTTATTTTTTTCGTCTTGTTTTAAATTCAATTGATCTGCCTTTATTGTTTCTAATGAGAATATTCCTTGATTTTTCTTAAACATATTTAGTCCTATTTTCTTTTCATTCATGCTATTCTTTTGTAAATTACTGTCCATTCTGCTGATGTTGTCAGGTACAATATTTTTACAGCCTGGTACATATATGATCTCGAAATCATATTCTTGTATCAGTAAAGCCCATCTATGAATTCTAGCGTTCCCATATTTATTTTTTAAAATAGTTGTAAGTGCGTGATTGTCTGTCAAAATATCAAATTTATTTCCAAGTAAATAAAATCTTAGCTTTTGTATACAGAATATGATGCTAGCTAATTCTAATTCGCCATCACTATAGTTCTTTTCTGATTTTTTTGTTAGTCTACTTACAAAAGATATGGGAATTTCTTTATCATCTGAATTTTGACTTAATACTCCAGCAAAACGGTTTCTCGAAGCATCAGTCTTTAGGATGAATTTTTCGTTATAATTAGGATGGTATATTTTAAGTTGTTTTAAGAATCCTTCCTTTATTTTGTTAAAAGCTACTTCTCTTTCATGGTTCCATTGCCATTTTACATTTTTATGAAGCAATTCCAAAAGTGGTAACTCCATTTCAGATAAATCTGGTACTAGTCGTTTAAAATAGTTCAATATACCTAAAAATCCTCTGAGAGTTCTTAAATTTGATGGTCTTGGATATTCCTGAATTAATTTACATATTTCAGGAGACATTTCAATACCTTGTCTATCAATTTTAAAACCTAAATATTCAATTTCTTTTTTATAAAATTTGCATTTCTCAACGTTTAATTTCAAACCAGCCTCATCTAACTCCTATAAAATTATTTCTATATGTTTAAGATGTTCTTGTTTTGTTTTAGAGAAAATTAAAATGTCGTCTACATAATGTAGGGTAAAATCTTCATATTTGTTTAGGATTTTATGGAGAGCCTTGAGTAGTGCACTTGTTGCAGATTGTATTTCGAAAGGTGTAACACAAAAACGATACACTACTCCATCAACTATGAAACCTGTGTAGTCTCTACTTTCTTCATGGAGTGGTATCAACCAAAAGCTGTGTTTTAAATCTAATTTAGTAAAATAACTTGTTTTAGTAATCCTCCCTAAAGTAGCTTCTATGGATAACAGTGATTCGTATTCTGGAATACAGTGTTTATTCAAATTTCTAGCATCAAGACATATTCGAATATCTGGTAGTTCTCCTGTTGTTGATTTCTTACGAACTATAACGATAGGGTTTATAAAAGAAGTTGTGCTATACTCTATAATATTATCCCTAAGTAGTTTATCAATTGCTCTCCTTGTGTCATCTTTATATTTATAAGAAATAGGATAGGTTTTTGATTTGAAATTTTGTAGGTCATTGATTTTGATTTTGTGTACATAATTAGTAGCAACTCTGGGCTCTTCATTAATTAATCCTTGATATTTTACAATTAACTTCATTACTTCATTTTTCATCTCTTTTCCACAATTTATTATTACTCCTTTTAAATAATTTTCTTCATTTACATCTCTCTTTCCATAATATTCATATAAATAATCATTTGTTTTCTCCTCACAATTATTTTCCATTCTATTTAAATCCATTTCTTCACACTCTCCACTTCTTTTAAACATATCATTTGAATAACCTTCTTGTACTCCCATTTGTATTTTATCTAAATATTTTTCTTCTTTATTGTCTTCTTCTTCGAAACCAATTTCTACATTATTCATCATTATCGACTTCATATTATAATCAATAATTATTTTGTGTCTATCTAACTCGTCATTCCCCAACAAAATATCAAATTCCATATCCTTTACCACTAATAATTGTGTATTCACTAAGCAATTGTTAATTTTTATATCTACAATTAAGGATTTATTGACTTCTCCTAATTTCTTTCTATTTATTCCTACTAAGTTGATTTTTTTAACTGTTACAATATTTTTATTTAAATTTAATTTATTTACAAGCGCATAGTTTATTAATGATGTTTCAGAGCCCGTATCAATTATTATCTTAATATTTTGATTATTTATTTTCCCATGAATTATTACCAATTTTGTTTCTTTTGTTTTTAGATCATCGTGTGTCATAAAAAATTCACATGGATGACAATATTTGTACAGACTCTCCGAAACACCATTATCTAATGAAAATCCTGTCTGTGGGAAGAGTGGTCAGGAGCTTGGGCCGAAGAATTTTCCCTATATTCCTGATTTACTTCAATGTGATCGTTATGTTCTGAACTACGTTCCGTTCTCTGATAATTCACCCTTCGATTATCATTTTGCCTTTCTGAATTTATCTCTGTATCAGAGCTACGTCTTTGGCGATAATTTGTATTATTATTATAATTTCTAGGATTATTATTATTATAATTATTTTGGTTACGTCTGTCATAATTGTATTGATTGGGATAATTAGTAACTCTATTATTTACATTGTTGGGATTACCATTAAAATTATTATTGTATCTAAGTCTATTAAAATTTCTGTTATTTGTGTTGTTGTTAATATTTTTTTTATAATTGTTATCATTATAATTTGGATTGTCTGCATTTCTGGTATCGTAACTGTAATTTCTATTTTGTCTGTTCATTCTATCATCAAGATTTCTTTCCACTCTTTCCAGATATCTATCTAATTGGTCGAATGATTTTATATTTTGGATAGCTATTGTCTCAGATATTTCAGGTTTATAATGTCTGGAGATATACATTACTATTTCTTCCTCACGAATACACGGTTCTAAGAATTGTGATTGTGAGTACAAATTTAATGCATAGTAGCTCATACTTTGCTCTCCTTTATAATTGTATCTTCCAAAATAAAGTTTTTCTCTTAAAATTTCGGGATTTATTTCACTCCAATATTGTTTCAGAAACTCTTCTTCAAATTGTACATAATTATTAATAATTGATTCTTTACTATTAAACCAAAGTTGTGCTTGTCCACCTAAATTACACCTTATTATTTCCTTCATATCTTCTAAGTCTTCTGTGTATTTAGTTTTACTTCTCAAAGTCCTTAAAAACACTTTTGGGTGTATTCTTCTAATGTCCCCTTCAAATTTTATTATGTTATCAATTCGAAACGTTGGTAATTGTGTGACAATGTTTGAGTTTTTGATTTTGTTTTCTAATCCTTGTATTTTTCCCTCTATGTCTCTTTGTATAGTTCGTATTGCTTTCTTATTTTCTTCTTCAGCAATTTTTAAACTTGTTTGTATTCCCGTTTCCATGTTTCTGTCTAATTTATTCATGTCATTCCAAATTTCTTGTATTTCCACTCTATTTTTCTTTATTTCTCTATCCAATGCTTCACATTTGGTATCCATTGCTTGTGAACATCTATCTTCCACTACGTCTAGTTTTCTATCAAACGTACTTATTTCGTCTTCAAATTTTTCATTTATCATATTGATTTTTCCCTCTTGTAAGTTTATTTCTCTGGTAAGTGTTTCAAATTTCGATTTCATATGCTCTATGTGCTTATCAATGTGATCGTTTTGTTTCTCGATTTTATGGTCAATTCTATTAGCCAATGTATTCATATTTGCACTGACTTCTGTACTTTGTTCTTGCATTAATTTCTTCATTCGGGTTTCAAACATATTCATCATCTCCGTCTCCTTCCTTCTTGTTTGTTCTCCTCCGGCTTGTTGTTCTGCGTCATCCTCTTTTCTTTCCTTGTCATAATCTATTTGTTTTACTATGATGAATTCCCTGTATTCTTTTGCTTGGACATCTTCTAAATCTGTAAAAATGTAGGTTTCTGGATTTTTTTCCTCTTCGATCATTACATCTTTTAATCTGTTAATTATTGTTTGTTTGGTTCCTTGCTTATCGATATTCCTTTTCTCCAGTTCTCTTCTAATATCTTGTATTTTCAAGTCCTCTAATAATTTTCCTCTTATATTTTCCATTTTAATCTCCTGATTTATTTACAAAGTTTGTTGAATATTTAGTTTTATTTCCCTTTACTTTCGTTTTTATTATATTTCTGTATCCTCGTTTTTCGATCGCCACACGTTGGTTAGTGCCAGTTGTCATAATCGTATCTTTTATTTATTTAATTGTTTATATTTTTTTATATTATTTATATTAGGTTTATATTATTTATTATAATTTTAGTTATTGAGCGCTAGATGAAATTAATGAAATAATGAATGAATGTCTGTTTAGTTTAAAAAGTAAAAGGCCAGCTAACTTCAGTCCTCAAGATGAAACTCTTAATTATTTGTAGGGAATTATCGTGAGTAAAGATACGTTTATATTTAAATTTAAACTTCAAAATATTTAAGATGTTATATAATTTATAAGGAAAAGAAATATTTACACTAACTGTTACTTATTATTTTCCAATAATTTTTAAATAGATCTAAATAGTTCTCAATACGTTTCTGTACTACTAATAAATACCTTGGCCAATGGTTTTAACTATCTTACTGAATAATATTTGAAAGGTTATGAGAAATTATATTTAAATTATCGAAAAGTTCCTTCTTTTTTCCTATATTAGTTATAAATCTATTTAGTAAAATTTGTTATAATATCCTTATCTAAAATTTGTTGAGTAACTTTTTATCTGGTCGTTGAATTTTATATGAAATATATCAAAAATTGTCATTTGAATTGACAAAAGTCCGATCAGATAAAAAGGTTATGTACTAAGTTTTGACAGTTCCTTTGTGAAAAATAGAAATGATATAAATTTAGTTTTTATAAATTTACCTTACAGTTTGTATTTATGCACTGGATTTTTCTTCGATGTTTTTTAATTTAATTAGGTGTAGTAATGAACTAAACCAAAATTCAGTTCTATGTCCTTGCTGGATACCGAAGACTGCTTCTCCGTAGTTCCAGTAAGTAATGCTTTATTATATTTACTTGTGTTGTGATCAAATACTTTTTTTCCTCTTTATTTAATCTACAATATTATCCACTAGTGTTTTTGTACTCTGAAGTAATACTTGATTGATTATACTTATATTTGAGAATAATTTCTTTTACAGCTATTCTTATATTTCAACATGTATCTTCTTTCATTAGTTTTCTTATTATAATCTTATTTGATTCTTCTGAATGTCTCTATTTTAATAATCTCTTTAGAAATCTCTCTCAATTTTCTTCCCTTCTTTTCAATCAAAAATCAACAAACTCCCCCGATTCCCACTTAGCAACCATCAACATTTTTTTATCTTCATCCTAGATGAAACTTTTAATTTTTTTCTTTTGTCTAAATGACCTAGCACACTTCACTTGCACACTCCGAAGTTTCTTATCTAATAGTTTTACAATAGATTAAAATCAAAATCGTTATAACAAATTATTGGATTAATAATAAGTATAGAATTAGATTAATTTGAGAATTAAAATTTTAGTTCAATATATATATATATATATATATATATATATATATAATTGAAATCTCGGAATCGGCTCCAAACGATTTTCATACAATTTAGTATTTAGGGGGTTTCGGGGGCGATAAATCGATCTAGCTAGGAATCATTTTTAGAAAATGTCATTTTATTCGTGTTTTATCGATAATCAACTTAAACATAAACTTGGAAGAAAAATAACAAAAAGGAGGCGTTTGGGTAGTCTCAACTGAAAAATATGACTCTTCCTGACATCTATTGAAGAATAATAATACTATTTTTTGTGAGCAACTAATTGCTTTAACGACACGACAGCAGATGGCGTTGTTAAGTAACACGAAGTCAATGAGTGTTTGCTTTGAGGTTAGACTAAAATCAATTGTTTATTTATGTTATTTGTGTCTTCTTAATGCACTTAAAAATGCCTAAACGATCTTGGAAAAAAACGCTTATAAACAATCTAACTTCACGAAGCCGCAACTCGTCTCAAGAACACCTAGAAGAGCATATGATACTATATGCTGACTGGAAAACGATACAAAGTAAAATGTATGGCTTTTACCGGTATTGCTTCCATATTATTGCCTAATGGACGTACTTCTCATCAAACTTTTGGACTAAAAGTACCACTGACACCAGATTCAGTCTCAAGTATCAAACCTAACTCTTCTAAAGCGAGACAATTAGCAGAAATAGATATTTTTCCTATGGATGAAGCTCCGATGCTTCCAAAATATGGTTTGCAGAGCATTGATCAACTTTAACGATCCATTGAAAATTCGGATCTCCCTTTCGGTGGAAAAGTAATAGTACTAGGAGGATTTTCGCCAATGTCTGCCTGTACAGCCACGTGCAAATAAAACTGTGTGAGACTCATGGTCACAAGTCTGTGCAATCACATAATAAAGGCAAACATTGTTACTGGTGAACAATCCGGCAAAGAAGTACATATACCAAGGATAACCTTAGACTCATCAAAAGGACAACTGGGATGCACCATGCAGCGTCACCAATTTCCCGTTAGATCTGCATTTGCCATGACTGTTCACAAATCCCAAGGGCAAACTTTCGAATCTGTTGGGGTTGACTTAAAGTCAAGTCCGGTCTTCATGCATGGCATGTTATATGTGGCATTTTCTAGAGTTAAGCGACCAACTACGTTAAAAGTCAATCTTTCAAATGAAAATCCTCGACATACCCGCAATATAGTATGGAAAAAATAATTAGATTAAAATCCGATTTCAAAATTAAAACTGTGATGACATAAATAAATTTATATATATATATATATATATATACATATATATACACTTACGTAATTGATTGATAAACTGTAAAAAATTAAGTATTTGTTTCTAATATAAGATTAAACTAATTGCACTCATGATTTTTTTCTTTAAATAACCAGTTCATATTTTTTTATTATTCTATCGGTAAGATCGAAAAATATTATTCATATTTCATCATCTTATTAGTAATTCGTACTTAAATATAATTTCCAAAGAACACATTTAAAAAAAATACCGGTCATCCAGGTACTAAATATTAATATGCAATAAGTTAAAATTTATTTCACCATATTTTTTATTAAACTACCGTCTGCTTATAGTAGGTTGTCTATCAGCCTAAATGGGGGATCTCGCCAAATTTGCGTACTTAATATCTCGTGTTATACCAACGGTGAAACGTTTGGTTCCGAACAAAACAATTACTACCAAACATCACATTTGTAGGGACTAATTGACCAATATCTCCCATGAATAGGGGTAGAAATCAATTTCCGAAAATGCCAAAGCTTCAAAGCTATTAGTCCCTCCACACAAATGACTTTTAGACTAAGAACCAGTGAACGGCAGAACACACATAATTTAGGAAAGCCTAAAATTTCCTTATTGAGTCTGTTATACCTAACAACCATGGCCCCAGCTACACTCAGGTGCGACATGTGTCATAATTTAATGATCTAAAAAAGTATTTTAGGAAAGCTGCTGTTTATATATGTCAAAATATACTATTATAGCTGTTTAAAAAAACGGCAGACGATTATCACGGTTCTAAAGTGGTGGCAGACATTTAGAAAATTTTAGGAAACTTGAAATTTATATATATTATTCTTTAAAGTTTCAAAAGCTTATACGTCTGAAAGCAGACCTTTACGGCGGTTCCTTTGATCTGGCAGACCGTAAAATATATATTCCTGAGAACAGCTGTTGCTCTTAACAATAACGCATCGGCATAACGGCCTGTTATTGTCCCTAGTTTATTCTAAACCGTTGGTATCGATACATGTAGTGAACACATGAGCATAAAAAACATTCGCAAGTATTACTTAACTTTTGTTCATAGTTAGAGCATTATGTCAAGTGAAATAAAGTGTGTGTTTTGTGGCACTCAAAAAACGGACGAAGTGATTCTATTCACTAATGACACAATAAAAAAATGTCAGATTATTCTGCGTCTACGGAAGTATCACTAACTGAAATACAACGACAGTATTTTACTCAGTGAACTTTATGATTCAGGCTATCACCGACAATGTTACAAGACATTTACCACGTTAAAAAAATAGGTTATGAGACGAAATCCATAGAAGTAAAAAGTACTTCTCCAAAATGTCTGAACCCAGTATTTCACCTATGGAACCGCCATATACGTCGCAACCATCAACAGCGGCCGACAACTCTGGTATTGCTGATGCAATCGTACAAGATTCTTGTTCAAGAAATTTAGATTCATCTTCACTGAGTATTGATATTGAAGAGGAAGGTACCTACTAGATGTACCGTTAGAAGAAGAAAATACTGAAAATTCTGAATCGACTAGTTCGTTATCAAACGTTCCAAACTCAGAAAATGAAAATCCAGTAAACTTGGGTAAGGTATGCGTCTTTTGTCTTAAAAAAATAAAAAAACTTCGGGGAAATAGCGTCACTTTACATAGTACTGGGAAAAAAGATTTTGAGAAAAGTATTTTGCGAAATATAAAGATTGAAACCGATCAATACAAAGAAATAGTTGATAAATTGGAAAATATAGCTGATGGCAAGATCTATTATCACAAAAGTTGTCAAATAAAAGTTGATAACGAAAAGTGATCTTCTAATAAAAGTCCTGTATGTACATCGTAGCATACTTCTCTTGACAATCATCGAATAATTTTTGAAGAAATAAGTTCTGTCATAGAATAAAATGTTATTTAAAAGAGGACGATGATATTTCCTGTCACATTCACATAAGCAGTATAATGCCTTATTCGAAGAGATAAATAACATTTTTATCAGTGTCATCATCATATTTAGAGGAGAAGCTTCGAGCCAAATGTGCGGATAAAATTTAAATATTGCAATCAAGTCACAAAAAAGTCATTGCTCATATAGGTATTACCTCTATTGACGAATCATCATTTGCCCACTTAAAGGATCAAGATGTTTTACCAGCAGCAGCATCTATTTTGTGCAAGGAAATAATGAGTATTGAGATGGCAAAACTACCCGACAATTTAAGTAGTCAAATATTAATAGAAGGGGAATGTTTTGTACCACCACTTTAATCTGATTTTGTTGCTTCAGTAGTTGGAGGTTCTTCTCGCAAACGACGTAATTGTGACAATTTCCAACGTTATACCAATTATTTTTCTCAAGATTTAATAAACGTAACGCATAACGGTAACTTGAAAACTTCCAAACACTTCGAATTGGGTATAACTATCAAAAGTCTCACTAGTAGTCGAAAAGTAATGGACATTTTGAACCGTTATGGACATATTATTAGTTACAATGCAGTCGAAGAATTGGAAACCGAAGCAACATACACTTCAACGTCGAGAGCCGGATTATGTCCTGAAATTATAAAAAAACCCAAAATTTATCGGCTTGATCAGCTTACGACAACTTTGATAGATTAGTGGACACAAAAACAGGGGAAGATACACTACATGACACAGTATGAATCATTTATCAGAACATAGATCCTACACAAGAAGCAGAAGTTGATGGACTTCCTGAAACTTTTACTAATCGATGTAAAAGACGGTCATTTCAAGCTATAGATCCTGAATTGCCTTTTGTTTCCAAAAAACGTAAATAGAGTAGTATATTTCTGCCGGAAATCATTCCAGATAACAATATTATTATACAAGAAGATATGTATAATCGAATAGATAGTGTTTGGATGCTTTCTCATGTTCTTAGTTTGCCAAATATCCCGATGTGGGTTGGATTTGAGGTTATGAAAGATGATAGTCCACAGCAATTGATTTCATACTTAACTCCAATCAATGCATCTCCAACAGCTACTCCAGTTGTCTTCAATTCTTCTTCTGCAAGAATTAAATCCATACATACAAGTTACGACATATGATTTAGCGATAGCAAAAATCGCACTTCAACTCCAAGCCAATGAACCAGACAAATTTTCAAAATTATTTATACACTTAGGCGCTTTCCATGTAATGCTTTCATACTTCAAAGCTGTTGGAAAAGTTATTGACGATTGTGGGTTATCGACAATTATGGTGGAAAGTGGATTGTTTGCAAGTGGCTCTGTATCAAGTTTTATAGATGGCAAGCATTTCAACCGTTGTAAGAGATTGCATCCTCTAATAGCTGTGGGGTTACAAACACTTCACTTTCGGTCGTTCCTAGAGTGTGAGAATGTACAAATCACCGATGATATAGTTCAAGAACTTGGAAGGCTACGTTCTTGCTAAATACCAATAATTTTTATACATGATCAGCAGCTCAAAGATTTGTGTACAAAGTATGCTACATATGAAGAAAAAACAGTCAATGGTGAATTCGGGAAAACGACTCAATTTTATATGGTATACATGAAGCTAGTACACTATTTTCTGACTCTGAGTAGGAGTATTAGGATTGGAGATTTTGAGCTGTTCAAGAATGTTTCACCGAAAATTATCAACTTATTACTTTTCCGCCAACCTATATAAAATGCGAGAAAAGTATTGGTTTACCCACAAAAAAGTTGGAAATTTGAAATTTTTTTTGAGTTATTTTTACGTTATCCATCAACAACAACACGAAAAAACGGTTTTTAGAAAAAAAATCCTGTGTGTATGTCGTCGTCGTCGTCGTTGTCGTCGGCCACTTTTCCTTGCAAGTCTTGTTAGCACGATACAGCCTCCGGAGTGCAATAAGTCACCACTTTTATGATGGAATATTGTTAACGACATTTCACAGATTGATTTTCAGCTCACCAGAGCCAGTACAACGGGTGCTATGGTACTTGAAGTACGACATTTTGTAATTTTTTGAGAAATTTCAGTTTGTTAGCACGATACAGCCTCCGTAGTTCAACAAGTCACCAATTTTATGATTGAATATTATTCCGGACATCTTGCTGATGATACCTATTGATTTTCAGCTCACCAGATCCACTACAACAGGTGCTACAGTACTTTAAGTACGACATTTTTGTCATTTTTGGAGAAGCTTCAATTTGTTAGCACGATACAGCCTCCGGAGTATATACAAGTGACCAATTTTATAATTGGATATTATTCAGAGCATCTCCAATATGAACCCTATTGATAATCAGCTCATTAAAGCCTGTACAGCGGCTGCTATGGTACTTGAAGTACCAAATTTTTGTCATTTTTGGAGAATTTTCAGTTTGTTAGCACGATACAGCCTCCAGAGAGTATACGATTGATCAACTTTATGAATAAGTATTGTTTAAGGTGTCTCACAGATGTACCCTATTGATTTTCAGTTGACTAGAGCGGGTACAGCGGGTCCTATGAAACTAGATATACTAAATTTTTGGTTATTTTTGGAGAAATTTTGGTTTGTTAGCACGATATATCCCCCGAAGTGTATACAAGTAACAATTTTATGATAGAATATTGTTCAGTGCCACAGATGCGGAAAAGTTAGTTTTAATCTTTAAAACCGTTTATTTTTTTTTGCTTGTAACCATCAAAATTATGCCAAATGGACTGTTAAATATCATTATAGTCAGATGTAAGTGGCTGATACTCACCCAGTATTGAAAAAAGAGTTTGAAAATGGATTCTTTGGAATAAAACGGACTGCAAAACCATTTTGAAGACAACCTGTAGATTTGACTTTGGAGCAAACGATTAACGCTGATGCCGCTAGAAGACTTATGGGAATTGTACACTTAACCGATTCAATTTCAGCTCGTCAACATTGGGCAAGGAACCATGACATTCGCTCTACTGGAATAACTAACGTTTTAGAGGAAGTAGGACTTGGGAAAAATCAGGATATTTCTGCCGAATTACAGCCATCAAATATTAAAAAAAGCACAGAACAACTGGAAAATTTGAACAAGTCTTTTGATCAGTATATCAACCTATTCAGTCATGACTTATCTATGAATCAATTATTTAAAATTGCATCTGGAAAAGCTGCTTCGATTAAGATTGAAAAGTTTCTACTTAATTTTGTGGAAATTGATAACGATAAATAGAAACATTTATAATTGAGTGCTCATTGGACGTTTCTCGATTCGACCCACCGATAAAAAAACATCTATTGGCAATTTTTCCAGCCAAATTGAAAAAAAAAATGGTAAAATTGGCGGAAAAAACTAAGAAATTAAGATCCAACGGGACATATATGTTCGCATGTTGGGGATTACAATGGATCATAAAATCGATGTCCTACGAATATTATCATACCCTATCACTCCTGTTCCTCTTGCGTTATGCCATTTAGACGGAACGATCTATAAGACCGACAAAACAGCTCTTACCAAATGTCTAGAAGCTAAAATTGATCAGAACCCACCAGGTTACTCGGATATTTACTTGATTGACGTATTTTTTATACTTCATGCGATGAAAGATATTCTTAAAACGTTTGGTAGCATTTCCAAGAGATTCTTGCAGATGATAACTAAATATCCTGCAAATAGAATCGATATAATCTTCGATCAGTATTGGCATCCCTCGATAAAAGATCACGAGCGACAACTGCGAAAAGTAGCACCACCAATTAAATTAAATTCAATTACCGAACCTGATCAAGTGAGGCCAACAAATTTTTCAAAAGAACTGAAGAACACAAACTTCAAAGAAGATTTTTTTTTCAACTTATTGGACAAATCATGAGATTGGTCCTTCCATTGGCAATACATTGATTCACCTCAATTTCCAAACTTGTCGATCTTACAAAACAAATAATGGAAAATTTGAATCAAGTATTATTGAAGATCTTAGTTGCGACTTGCATGAAGAGGCTGATACTAAAATTATTTACCATGCAATGTAACATCGTTGACCAATCTCATGTTGTCATTACAGCTAGTGATACTGATGTATTAATAATTATGCTCGCTAATATGAAGAATTTGCTTCATTCCATATTTCGATGCTTATCGGAACTGGTAATCATGAAAGATTCATTGACATCACCAAAATATATGATGAACTGGGTGAATTATTAGTAAAAAGCTTGAGTGAATTCCATGCATTTACCAGATCGGACTTCAATCCAGCTTTTTTTAACAAAGGAAGGAAGAGACCTTTCGGCTTATTGAAAAAATGTGTGGAATTTCAACAAGCTTTTGTAGATCCGAATTTGACAGAGTAGCATTTACAAAGTTTGTTCGACATCATCCAGAAGTTTACTTGCCAAATGTATGGTGCAAAAATATCAGTGTACGTGGATGATGGGAGATTCCAGCTTTTCCTCAGTAGCTATAAAGCT
This sequence comes from Galeruca laticollis, assembly GCA_963921935.1. NCBI lineage: Eukaryota > Metazoa > Arthropoda > Insecta > Coleoptera > Chrysomelidae > Galeruca > Galeruca laticollis. The sequence continues at coordinate 190,205,234 of OY998178.1, read as the reverse complement.
ACTGATGTAAATGAAAATTTCACAAAAAAGGTCAAAAGTTTTGATGTGTTCTTTACCTCCTTGTAAAAGCGAGTTATTTCAACAGTTTCTGAGAGCCCATAATATTTCAAGCATGCTTCTCAAAAACAACCAACAACGTTAACTCCAATTGAGTATGTATGGGTGGAGGAAGAAAACTCCTACATGTTGAAATGGTTTGAGGGAGATCAACTGCCATGTCAAGTCAGCGACTTGATTTATGATTCTGAAGGTAATTATATAGTTATAAAATTGACTTTAAATAAGTGACTCGATTTGCTAACTTTAATTTTACTTTACAGAAACTGAAAAAGCAGATGATGAAATTCATTCTCATGATGAAGACGATGATTCAGAAGATGATACTGAAGTATGAAGAGAAAACAGGGATAAAAATATAATGTTTCCTTGTTTTGATAATGTTTTCAATTAAATTTTTATTACGTATTTTTTCAATTACTATTTTTTCATTTCATTTTTTAAATCCATATTTGTGTGCAAGAGTTAGAAAATAAAAATAATTATGTCACTAATATTTTCATGATATCATTATTATCCTCTAAAATTTAATATTGGTTCGTAATGACCCAATTTCCCCATAATCCATTCAAAGACAGTGAGTACGTTCATTCGTTTATATAGTGTTGGGAACATTACGAGGGAGCATACGTTTTACCGTCAATGTGTTAGAAAGAGACAAAATACATATAAATTCAGTTTATCATTCTTTTTCGCTAACAGGTTAACATAAAGTGGAAAACGTGCAATGAAAGAAGTTAATGTTAGAAATACAGATGTGTAATGTGAACAGTTTAGTTTATTATTTGAGAAATAATATGACTGTACTACATATACTGATAGCTTAATGCAATGAACAATAAAAAAATCTACATTAATTTCGTTTATCCATTCATGATTAATTTACAATAAAATAATTCAGTAGTAATAAACTAATTCACTATATTAGTTCGGTTAGTATTGGAATAAATAACCGTTACGTGCGAAATAAAATTTGTATTAATAATAATATGTGTTTCCAAATATCTCAATTCTCATTTTTCGCTAACAGGATCTCATAAAGTGAAAAATACATGCCCAGAACGCCAGCGTTTTACAAAATATTTGTAGCTACTAACAGTATTGCCAATTATCATTGTATATTTATATTAATTGTAAAATGCATTGTTCTAACACGAGAACAAGATATAAGAAGATTTTAATTATGATAATTAAAGAGGTTGTAACAGATCAAGATATAATTAATTCCATCTATTCGTTGAATATTTTATTGTAATGCTGGAAATTGTTTTAGTTTTCAGTTTGAAAGCGCTTAAAACCTTTACTTACATCTGCTGTGTTTCGAATGTTAGTAAGAAAAAATTTGGTATCTTTATCGTTTGTATGCAAATGAGAACGAATTCTCTGTGTGAACACACACAAAGTGCAAATTAAAAAAAACGAAAATAAAATCGAATTCTAATGCCTACAATTTTTAAATAAAATAATATTATGATATGTAATAAATTAAAAAATAAAACTTAATTCTTCAATAAGCTTAAATCAAATGGTCGAATAAACCCCCATTTTGAGCTAAGCAGTAACCGAGACGGTTATAAAATTCTTGACGAGCACGTATGAGCATTACGGGTGTTACTTGCATACAAATTTGTTCCCTTAGTTCATTTAGAGAAGAGGCTCTGTTTTCTTGAAACCCATAAATTCTCGATTTTATATAACCCCAGAAAAAGAAATCGTTGGGTGCCAAATCAGGAGATCTCGCAGGCCATCTAATGTAACCGTTCGTGGAGATTATCCTATTGGGAAATTGTGTATTTAAAAAATTTATTGCTAGTCGATAATTATGTGATGCACAACCGTCATGTTGGTACCAGATATCATTGAAGTTGAGACCTAATTGTATAAGGGCAGGAGTAATTTGATTTTCCAGCATGTCCAAATATTTCTGTCCGGTTAAATTGCCGTCAATAAAAAATGGACCAATTAAATGTTCACCTAATATTCCATCCCAAACATTTAACTTTTGGGGATATTGAGTCCTATTATTGTTATGTTTGTGTAAATTTGTCCTTGACCAATATCGAATAACGGATGAATTATGTGCACCGTGTATGGGAAAAGTCGATTCATATGTGGAAAAAATCTTTTTCGAAAAGTTTTGCGTCCAATTGTATTCTTTCCATAACTATTTCACAAAATTCCATTCTACGAAATTGACCGTCTGGAAAAATTTCATGGCCCTTTTTCAGTTTGAAACTACGATAACCATTTTTTTTAATACAGTCCGAATCGTTTTCGGATCAACATCAAAATCTTTTGCTAAATGAGTGGACGATTGTAAGGGATTATTTTCCACACTGGCACAAATTAAAATATCTCTTTCTTCTTTTTCGGGTTGGATTTGACGATTTTGTGTACGCGGTCCATGTTTAGTAGGATTGAGACATCCATGCTCTTCAAAGTTTTTTATAACCGTTCTCATTTGTTTTTTGCTAATTGGTTGGGCATTTTCCAATGCCACAATCAACAAATTTTCTGCTATCTCTAGATATGAATGACCCTGGTAGTACCATTTTACAATTTGCACTTTATGGTGTACTTGCATACTCATTTTAATAAGATTCGCAAAAGATCGTTACTCATTCGCAAAAAAACGTTTAGCGAAGTACCCAGATTGTACAGTTAAACATCTTCAAGAGGCGCACGCGCGATTCGTATTCGTCTGGTATAATAATCTACGCTGGCTTTTAATTCTCTGTCTCATGATTGTCCTCGTCCAACACACTGGTAACGTCATGTGACCATGATAATTCCCCTTTGGCCGCGAGAGGATATCGTTTTACGTTGAAATTAAATGTAACTGATTTATCTCACGAATAAGAAGGAATTTTTTAAAGGCACTCTACAATCTAACGCGTGGATTGAAAATGAAGTGAGGAGACAGATAAAAGTAGAAGAATTAGAGCCGTAAGCGAAATCGTTTTATCAGGAGCGTAGGAAACAGGCGGTTTATATTGAGATATAACAGGCGGTTTATATTGAGATATTTTTGTACGTACAAGACTGTAAACAAATATTAGCATACCCTGATACCCTGTTAAAAAAAATTGTGATACACTGAAAACACTTGTTTTATTACAATATATTGTCGCTTTTGGACTCTGTATTGTTGCCATAGATTATTCCTTATGATGTTAATGAAAATTATTATGCTTATATTCATTAATTGTACCCTCAACATCGACGAATGTAATTTTTTTAGCCATCTTCCAGTGATTTTGTAGTGGTACTTATTTCAAATACCTACTAGGTAGGTTTTAATTCATTGTTCAAATCATATTAGCGTGTACTACCCGAACTGATATAGTGAGTTAGTTTATTACTACTGGATTATTTCTTTCTAAATTAATCATAGGGATAAACGAAAGTACTGTTGATTTTTTTATTGCTCATTGCATTAAGCTATCAGTATAGTACAATCCAGTTATTTTAACTTAAGAAAATCTGTTAGATTTGAATAAAAAAACTGTTTAACGGTTAAACGAATTTTTTTGGAATGGTAACTTACTCATTTATGTTTAAGTTATCAGAAAACTTAAACTAAAATAGGTATTTCATTTTTCGAATTAAAATATAAATCATTTAGTAGGGGAGCCAAAATAATTTAACTTTCAATTTTCTCATTGCATCGATCTATTTGCTATTATAGCCATATTAGCAATAATTGTTGATAAAGTTACAACAAAAAATCGTTTAACAGCATATGTCGTTATGACTTAGTGATCGAATTGTGCAGATTAACTGAGATTTAAAAATAATGGAATGGTTATGAAAATTCTAATTCTTACTTAGATTAAAGTTGAAACGAAAAAAATACTGTTTTATTTTGACCTATATCTGTTGTCATAAGGAAATATGAATATTTCACTTGGACAAAAACACTACCAAGATTAATGGGATTGTCTTATAAATTATGATTTATACATTCTTGGATGCCAAATTTAAAGCTATTTTTTCGACTTCTTCATGACTTTTTGATATTTTTTTCTTCTTTGTCGTACTGAACAACCTATTTTTTTATTGTGTGGAATAATCATATTTTGCGAAGAAGCAGAATTAACAAGGTGGTGTTTAGATACTAGTGCTGCAATTGGTGGTATCGGGACAATAGCTTTATCTACAATCGCAAGTTCCTCCAATGAAGTTGTAGCCTCAAGAATTTATAAAAACTTTATTTTAATTCCATTTTTTCCTCTTCAAATTCAAATAATTTGAACTATTCTTTTTACATAATTCTTTGAGAATGCAGTCCTCTTCAATGAAATTTTCTTGGACTACGTGCATATGAAGACTATTTTCGTCATCTGAAAAAATAACAAAAGAAGTCATAAAAACTATGAAAAAAGGAAAAATACGTAGATCATATTGCACTCTGAAGAAAAGTTCCAATAAGCGGCGTAGATATGTTTTCTGGGGTGTAATCGAACCTTTACATTTTTTTAGTCAGCTGCAAGAGATTTGCTAATAAATTTTTAGTCAATTTATCACTATTTATAATTTTTTGAGTTAAACTCCCATCTCTGTATGGGAAAATGTCACAATTTTGAATTGTCTTAAGATTTATAATTGGAGAGGTAGCGATTTCTTGCACTCCTTGCATTCAGAATTCATAATCAATAGAGAAAATAGTTTTGCAACAAAAACTAAATAAAACAGTACACAATGATCAAGGAACGTAAATAAAATTCACATATATTCTTGCACAATGATAAACATTTCTATTCTACATTCCGCAAAAGCTTACAAAATTATTTAAAAGTCCGATACCATTGTTGCCAAATCCAGTATACTAAAACTTAAAATACCTCAGAATAGCAAAATGTTTACAAATCAAAAATATTCGGAGATATTTGAAAAAGTATAAAATGAATAAATTAGAGAATCGAGTATAGTTAGAAAAGTTTTAAAATTGCCAATAACTTTTTTATTATTGTAAAAATTATTTTCTGTCCCCTTAAAATAATCTTCCATCAGATAATGATTTCGATTTGGCAATGCTGCTTCAATCGTTGAGAATGTTATTCTTGTTAATTTCCATTGGTTAGGATCATCCGTGACCCTACAACTCACTAGACGGTAGTCTTCTCGAAGGAGGTGCCTGCTACACACCAGAAGTACAGTGAGTGCACGTTTTCCACTTTATGATATCCTGTTAGCGAAAAAGAATGATACACTGAATTTATATGTATTTTGTCTCTTTCTAACACATTGACGGTAAAACGTATGCTCCCTCGTAATGTTCCCAACACTGTGTAACTCATATTATTTCTAAGATTGATAGTAGTTCGTGAAATGCATTAGCAGAACACGTTTTCTCAACAAAACATATAATTGATTATAAAAACTTCAAAATTTTGTGTGAAGAAGACAATTACTCTAAAAGGATTTTCCTGGAAATGACATTCATTGCTCAAGAGAATAATTGTTTAAATAAAAGAACTGATATTCAGAATCTAAATTCAATTTATAGTTATTTATTATCATTCGACAAAAAAGATAATAATGAAGATCAAGGCGTTATAGAGGATAATTCTGTTTATTGATTTACTTATATTTCATTTAAATATAATAAGAGGATAGTAAACATTTTATTATATACTATACTGATGTACTGAATATATATATAAAAAAATGTTTTCTATGACAACATCAACTTGTCAAAAATTGTCATCAATTTGATAACATGCCAATTTGGATATTTTAACGATTAAATTGTACAATGATATTTCTTCATATATATATAGATATTATATTATTGTGAACAACCTCAATTAGTGTAAGTAAAAAATGTTTTTATTTTGAAAAATATTTTAAATTTATATAATATTTATTTTGTAGATTCTTTGATAATGATAATAATAAATTATCGAAAGCTTAGGATTAACTAAACAGAGTTTTCTTTATCACATTGCCGCATTCCCCAATAAAAAAGTTACCCTAACTAGTTTCGGCAACGAACTACTTTCGTCTATATATATATATATATATATATATATATCCTCGCAGAGGAGAAATATTTTACGGTCTGCCAGGTCAAAGGAATCGACGTAAAGGTCTTCCTTCAGAATTCAGAATTATAAGCTTTTGAAACTTTAAAAAATAATATATATATATATATATATATATATATATATATATATATATTGTAATATTTATAATATTACTGAAAGGTAAGTAAAACTTAATTTGTATTATTTAGAATTTGTTGAATTGTTTTAAATAAATGTATTTGCTCCGGCTCTAGACAGTATGACTCTTCTACAGGGAGTCGGTTCTTGAATGAATTGTATTATTAATCTATATCTCCTTTTTTAATAACTTTTTTTTAATAAATTTATGTTGTTTTAAATTCTAATACTGAAGTATTGACAAATTCTTCCGTTTTACAAATGAGGTATTTATTCTATCTCTTAACAATATTAGAACTAGATATAAATTTTTTCAACACCGTTTTTTTTAAATAAACTACAAACCCAAATTATGTTGCCTATTTGAGAAACACCATGTATATAATTATTTCTTTTGTAACCAAAAATTATTATATATAAAATTTCTAAATTTATTCAAATTTTATAACAAAATTTCTTACCTTCAACTTATACAGGAGCTGTTTCTCTTATATATCCCAAACAAAGATCTTTGTTTTCTTTTGGATTATCTTTTCCTACGTTAATATTACCTTATAAGAAAAATTATATTAAACTACAATCTACAAAAAAAACCTTCAATGTCAAACGATAAAAAAAACTTCTGCAACATACACTGCTTCTGAATCTGATAAAAAATTAACCAAACCTTTCTTTAAATTGTTCTCTTCTTTCTTCCAAAACTCCTACACGTGTTCTATATTTATATAAACTCCTACAACGTACACTATCTTTTTTAAATTACCCAATTTACAACGTTATTGTTCAAAAACTCTGGGCTCAATTGTCAATGAAATATATGTCTCTGCAACTTCTTCCCACGCTTTTATCTTTTGCTTCCAAGTGACTGAATCAATTTTCTTACACTCTAGAATGTCTTTTCTTTAAAATTATCTCCACCAGAGTCTGACAATCTGACTCGGAATAAGTTATTCTTTTGCTCTCATTTCCTAATATTTCTATTATTAATTTTTGAATAGAATACACACATACCCTAGTACACTATAAAATCTGTATTCTCATGTCATTAATTGGTCAATATTTCAATATTATCAACTATGATTTTCGATAATCCTTTTTGATAAAAAAATTTCTCAACAACTGTCAAAATTATGTCACGTATCTCTTTTCATTTTCAACAAACTCTCCTAACTTAACTACCTAATATATAAAGGATTGTTTGCATACATTTTTATATTTTAATAAACGTCATGTACTGTCAAACTTTAAGAACTTCATAAATATTTTATTGAAGCAATACTTTACATAATGTGTTGGGTAACTCAAATAATGCTAACAAGAATCAGAAATATCATATTGTTGAGAATAGAAAAATATGGAAAGTACATTGTGAAAAATCTTTCGGAAGTAATTTGGGCACGTAATAAAATTATAAATTGTTAGACAAGAAATGACGTAGCAAATGCGACATATACAAGAAGTATGAATGAACTTGGTGATGAAAATGTAGAAAATGTGTGAAATAAATCTCAAACAGGGATTTTATTCAACGGAAATTTGATTAACATTGTGTTCTCTGCTAACCACTTTCATCAGTAGTTTACGTGAGTTTCACAGATTCATGTAGAAACTGAACTATCCCATTTCTCATTACAATTATAGATTGTTTCGTAACTGCCACTGCTTATATGCACAATCCTTCAGTAATATAACGAGGATTTTGTTCACTGTTTTTATTATCTGTATCTATAACTGATTTGAACATGTCTTTCCCTTATACAATTCTACAAATATTCGTTAAAATGATTGCTAATAAAGCATAAGATGGGAAAATCAATTTGACTTATTTCAGTAATACTATTAATCCTTATTAAATTGAATACAACCAAATGAAACTGCTTCAATATATATATATATATATATATATATATATATATATATATATATATATATATATATATATATATATATATATATATATATATATATATATATGTATATATATAAATTTCAAGTTTCCTAAGGAACTTTTTAAAAATTTTTTTTGAAATTTTGAAAATGTCTGCCACCACTGTAGATCCTTTAGAACCGTGATAATCGTCTGCCGTTTTTTTTAAATAACTATAATAGTATATTTTGACATATATAAACGACAGCTTTTCTAAAATACTTTTTTAGATCATTAAATTATCACACCTGTCGCACCTGGGTGTAGCTGGAGCACCACGACCGCGCTTAGCTAGAGACTCACTGAGGAAATTTTAGGCTTTCCTAAATTATGTGTGGTCTGCCGTTCACTGGCTCTTAGACTATTTGTCTAACGAACAAAATCAAATCAAGTGTCACAAACCACCTGTTCAAGTCGGAAGCATGTCATGGAATTCACGTAAAATTTACACTAAAACATAATCAAAATAAACTGTCGCCCATGCGCGCCTTCACAAATTTTTGAACATAAAGTAATCAGGTTATAACCACAGATATCGGAAAATAATATATCCGTGGTTATAACACAATATACCCTCACTAAGTAATACACGTTCCATGTTAGAGAGTGGGAGACAGATTTTAGCGACACATGTGACCGGCTGCGAAACTAACTGTGATAAATATGGATAAACATGTAAGTGATCTAAGGCCACTGCTAACAAAGAGAAGAATTGGCGCTGAAATTAAATAGACCTAATGACCGCAAATTTAAAAGTAGTGGTTGAATCATTATTTTTAGATTCATCAAAAATTGACAGTATTTACAAAAGTTTTACTTATTGTTCGAACGTTATGAACGTGTGACGTACTCTTTCTTTCTCCAAAATATAACGGACGTCACTATGACAGCCGCGGCTTTAATATTTACCAGATTTTCTTGGGCGCCAGATTTTTCGGATGGTTTACTCCACCGAACTATAAAAAATGTAGCGTCAAGAGTTACCAGGGTAGCAACAGATGGAGGTTAAGTAATTCCAGGGGTCTGTTGTTCTTAACCTCTATGCCGTGCGAGGTGGGAAACAGGCTTTAATTGTTTACCACTATCGGAAAAATGAACTTACCGGTGATTGATAAAATTATAAACTTCATTTCTACCTCGAAATTATTTGGAAAGGAGAGATAAAACGAACCAAGCAGCTATATATTTAAAATAACTGAAAGTTAATTAAAATCCTTCGGTATCTAAACTATCTAGTTAGGTTATTACTCAGACCCAAAGCCAAAATTAATGGAAATTAACTAGTAGTAAGATGAAAATTACACAGAGAAAGCGTCATTAAAGCACAAGCGGTATTTTACGGGAGCGTTTCTTAGTATTTGTGTACGGCTTAAAATACGACAGCGGTAACTAATAAATTACTCTCGATTACCGATACTATACTTAATGCGTATTCTAGAAAACGGAATTTGTATCAGTCAGCCTGGAAACCTCCCGAATTTTGTACCTGCTATGGCAGCGTACGAGTACGGGGTTATTCCAGGTTATCACGGTTGACGTACCCTAATTTTTGTACGGCCGTTGGTGCTAAATCAATCACTTAAAGAACAGTTAGCCGGCAGAATCCGGAAACCTCTCCCTGGCAATCCTGCTATGGCAGCGAACGCTCGCGAGATTATTTCGTTTCACGCCTTGGAAAACCATCGAAGGGTGCACCTGCTATAGCAGGCACACACGAGGCTCTTCCAAGTTGCCTATTATCAAATAGTCTAGTTTATAGTCACGATACCAAGGCCTATGGTACTAGATTAAAAGATTCCCGAAATACTTTGAAAATCCCCCAAGAATCTACCTACTATGGCAGCGATGATGCTTGGAAGTTTCCCAACTATATTTATTTTCCCTAATTCTCTATACCGAAATCGGGATTCTCGAAATACTTTGAAAATCTCTCAAGAATCTACCTGCTATGGCAGCGATGATGCTTGGAAGTTTCCCAACTATATTTAATTTCCCTAATTTTGTATACTGAAATCGGAATTCCCGAAATACTTTGAAAATTTCCCAAGAATCTACCTGCTATGGCAGCGATGATGCTTGGAAGTTTCCCAACTAGATTTCTTTTCCCTAATTCTCTATACCGAAATCGGGATTCCCGAAATACTTTCAAAATATCCCAAGAATCTACCTGCTATGGCAGCGATGATGCTTGGAAGTTTCCCAACTATATTTCTGTTCCCTAATTCTCTATACCGAAATCGGCATTCCCGAAATACATTGAAAATTTCCCAATAATCTACCTGCTATGGCAGCGATGATGCTTGGAAGTTTCTCAACTATATTTTTTTCCCTAATTTTCTATACCGGAATCAGGATTCCCGAAATACTTTGAAAATCCCCCAAGAATCTACCTGCTAGGGCAGCGATGATGCTTGGAGGTTTACCAACTATATTTTTTTCCCTAATAAAACCAACAGATCGAATTTTACTTCGGAATTGTACACAAATACACGGAAAATCACTCAAATCAAACAAGTAATGAGCAAAAATAAATTAGTTTAACTACAAAAGACGCTAGGAGCAAACGAATTTATCACAGAAAGAATGATTTACAAAATAATTTTTAAATTCGCTTACTTCCCCCCATATTTTGAGTGTTGTTGTGGTCGTTTGGTTGCTTTCATGAACATTTTAAAATTAATTATTAAGCTCTAATAAATAAAATTATACTCGTGTCCTTTGTCACTAAAATATATTTCATCAGCAAGAAACAAAGCTGTTTGCATAGTGCTAAATATATATTAATAGCGTTTTCGATCTATGCATTGGCGCACATCAGAATTGTCCCACACCAGAATTGGATAAAAAGGAGTGTTCGATTTACTCTCAGGATACGTCAATTTTTAGTGTTCGATTCAACCACTTAACAGTCGGACATTTTAGAGAAAAATGGTAAAAAAAATGTCACTTTATTTTGGTTTTCATTTAACTACATTTTTTAATCCTATTAATTACTTGAAATAAATTTACTCAATAAGTAGTTTTAGTGTGAAATATTTCGAAACATTCAATACACAATCCTACATCAGAATCCAAAATAAATACTCTTATAACAACTATTGAGTTGGTGTGTAAGTGCTCTTGTCTAGCGACAGTGTCCTATTTAATAGTGTAACGAAACGCCACTGGCTTTCTTCGAGTTCGAAAAAGTCGAGATACACGTGAGGAATATACGGGAATCGGCGATGCGAATGTTCTGTCAGTTTCTAGGCTCATACAGACAGTAGAGTACACAGTGCAGGATAAGAAGAAAGAGAGGCACGAGAAACAAGAGGGTAAAATCCGTAACAACAGTTTAACCAGAGAATAAAGAGACAGAAAAGACAATATGGATATAAGAAATTGGTTACAAAAAGGTAAGTTGAATAACTTCAGTAGAAATTTAAATTTTTAATTGAAACTTTAGAGTCATTCCATTAGAAATGGTCCAAAAATTTGGAAATTGATTGCTCGACCAGCACCAAATGAAACAAAACTACCATGTAATGATAGCTTATAATGTAGATATGTTATATCCGATGTCAATTTTTGTTCAAAAATTTTTTTTTACTGTCGGCCGTTTTTGTATCGTAACGTTTGGAAAAATATTTAATTGCAGCCCTTTACAAAATTGCCAATTGCTCTTTACTCTTTGCTTGTATCTTTGTGAAGCAATTTTTATTAGCTTTGGCAAAATATTTTTTGCATTATTATTATAATTTTATATATTTTGCATTATTATGATGCCGACTTTTTTACCTTCTAATCTAATTATAACAAAGATTAAAATAATGCACCGATTTTGACAACTGATATCTCAAATGGGACTAAATATAAAAACTTGAAATTTTCACATGTAAAAGATCAAACAGCGCTTTATACGTGCTATTAATTTCATTTTGTGTTTTCAATCTAGAGAAAAAAAACTAACATCAGATATAGTATATTCACTCCACATTATAAGCTATCATTACACGGTAGTTTTATACTAATTTTTATACTAAGGACTAAGAACAAGAATGATATTAGGTTCTATTTTTGAGATGAAAAATCTCTAAAACGGAAAAAAGTTCATGATGACAGTAGTGGAAGTAGAAGCAATGATTGTGATAAAAATAAAATGGTCGGAACATCAAAATCGGAATCTATTTTTGAAGGAGGCTCAAGTAGTTCTTCAAATCTACACGAAGCTGTCTCTGTAACTGGGACCTCTAAGAAAACTAAAGAACGCGATGGCTACCATGAAAATGACATTGGTCGTTATGTTAGTTGTGCCAATAACTTGCCTCATGAAAAAAAGAAGGAATTGTTGACAAACCCTTGGTTTCCATCATCCAATTACGATTCTACTTCCGCTACCATTCACTTGAATAGAAAATTTAACCATCGCTGGTTAGATCAATATACTCCATGGCTGTTGTACTCAAATCGTTTGAAAGATGCTCCATGTTTGTATTGTGTTTAATTTCCGCCAAGAATTGCTAGAGTTAAAGGAGTTACGGGATCATTTATGATGAGGTCTTACATGAAGTTTGAGGATGTACATGAAGATTGTAGAAAGCACGTTGGCAGCCATTACCACAAATCTTCAACAGCTGCTGCAAAATCATTTCTTGAAAATGCTCCTGTTGATGTCCAGGTGCAAAAAGGGGACCATAATACGGATGATGAAAATAAACAATTGTTGTCAGCAATTATTTCATGCATAATATTTTGTGGAATGCATGATTTGCCGCTTGGAGGAAAAGAAAGAAATGAGGGAATTTTCATTGACCTTTTAAATTTGAGGATTGACTCTGTCTCCGTAACCCGGTTATCGTTTAATTTTCACAGCATTTAAGTAAATTTTCTTGTAGACACGGTCGTATCATTTAATCCTCGCTAATAAATAGAAAGGATTTTTTTCGCGCGGAAGCAAAATTGCAGCACGGAATTTGTTAGTACGTACAGAACTGCTTATCGTTAACATTATCAAATCAGCAGAATTTATTTCTTTTTTCATTTTTATTTAAATAGAGTACAATGACATTCGGCAATAAAAGAAATTAGCACCGGTAGAAAAGTAGTAGGAGATGGAATCATAGGGTCCATTCAAATATTGAAAGTTATGGATATAAGTGTATAGCGTTTTTGTCATATTTATATAGTGAAATATATTCATTTTTTCTATCATTAGTTGGTACCGAAATGTATTCAGTTCCCTACCTCAACTTTTCCTTGGAGTGAGCAGTGTATTAGATATGAGGCTGGACAAAAAAATCAATCCTGTCCTGGCAAAGAAATTACCCGTTTTAAGACCAGGAGATCCCCGCCTAAATCGGACTTTCTTCTCTTTCACGCTCGGTTGTATAATTTTTTTCTGGTGGCAAACTATACAGATAGTGCTTGAATGACCAGTACGTCCTCTAGGATTATTTCATTTGGTGGCAGCGGATTTTTGTTTTGTTTTAAGAAACAACTCGGCATGTTGGTCCACATTTGTACATCTGGTGACAGCGGATATCAGAAATAAAACGAGCAGTTATTACAATAACAACTCCCATGACAACATCAGGCGCTGAACGATGTTTTTCAACACCGAATCGAATTAAAACAGTTCTTAGAAATTCAATGACCGAAGGTCTTTAACAGCTCTTTCCATGCTATCTATTGAAAAACAAATTATCTCCGAAATAGACAATTTTAATGACAAAGTGATTACAACATTTGCGAACCGAATAGAACGAAGAATAGACTATATTTCCAAGAAATAATTAGTTAGAAAAGTAGTGCCTAGAGACTCCTATTTTTTGCGAACCAAAAATAACGTCGAATAGACTTAACTTATAAGAAATGAGTTTTTGTTATTAAGTAGTGCTTAGTGCATGACTCTTATTTTTTTTGTGTGGCTATTGACAATCGTTCCACTAATCCAATATTTCAACACGGAAGGCGGAGAAGGGACGGTAAAATCGATGGGAAACAACCCCCATACAAGGTAAAGGTTTTTTCAATAACTGCAGAACACATCAAAATTTTTACCACCAGCCGCCACTGTTGGTGTCTGTTGTGTATTTAAACGTGCATTAAACGGAATTTTAGGAATTTGTCTTGTTCGCAAGATCAGTTTGAGGTTTATTGTGAGGCGGCAAATAAACGGCTTTAAGTAAAAAAAGATATAGTGAGTTTTAAAGTCCTTCTTCGGGTCCGTTACCTAATCAATGGTTCGTTGTTTTCAGAAATTAGCAAGGGCAATGAGGGTAGTAGAAAAAAATTATCTGGAGCCCAATATAAGAGACGCCGAATGGAAATGAAGGCGCAGCGGAAAAAACTTAGTGGATCGCTGAGAAAATACCTAAAACAGAGCTGTTCTTCACCGACTCCACCCATGGAAGAAGAACAGCTGGTTGCATAGCCAATGGTTATTGACGATCAGCAACCATCCACCTCTGAAACGCATATTTCATCCCATTCACACTCTGATCTTAACACGCTAAGAGACGATAGAGAAATTGCTGCACCTATTGCTAATATTGATAATGCTGATCCCTCTACATGGCCGAATCAATTAAGCCATTATCTTATTCAATTAATCGTGACAAAGGGCGCTGTTCAAATCATGGAAAACGTTCATGCTGATTGAACTGGTAGAATATTCTCATCCACGCAATACTTAAGAAAACTGCCAAACGGCGAAAAAGCTTATAGGGACTGGTTTGTGTACTCTAAAAAAATAATTGCCGTATTCTGCATTTTTTGTAAATTAATTACCGGCTACTGTAATTGAAGGCACCTTTCTGTTGATATTTCTCACCATGAAAATAGTATGGAACATATGAATAGCGCTCAAAAATGGCATGAGTTAAAATTACGTTTGAGTAAAGAATTCACTATCGATGAAAAGCAACAAAAACATTATGAAATTGAAAAAAAGCGGTGGCGTGCAATCAATTAAAGAATGATTTGTATTGTGCAGTATTTGGTCAAAATTTAGCTTACGGGGGTGACACCACAAATCTTCATGAACCAAATAATAGCAATTTTTGAAACTAGTTGGAATGTTTGCCAAATTCGATCCAGTTATGATGGAACATCTGAGCAATATTCGGAGGTCTAAGGACAAGGCGTTGAGTCAAAATATAAAAATATACCTTATTATCTGAGCAATCACTTTAAAAATGAATTAATTCATTTGATGTCAAAAAATATTGTGCAAGAAATATTGAAATGTCTCAGAACGGCCATGTTGAGCAGATGACTTTCATAATTCGCTTCGTTCATTGTTCTTCAAATAATATCGAAATTAAAGATCATTTTCTAGGGTTCAAAGTTTTCAATACTACAAAAGAAGGACTTTTCAATACTTTAAGAGAAAAAATATTGTTAAAATTTGACATAGGCCTGCATGATATGAAAGGTCAGGGTCACGACAATGGTGGAAATATGTCAATATGCCAAGCTCAAATAAAAATAAACGGCTTTAAAGATTAAAACTAACTTTTCCGCATCTGTAAGATACCCAGAACAATATTCTATCCTAAAATTGTCACTTGTATACACTTCGGGAGATGTATCGTGCTAACAAACCGAGATTTCTCCAAAAATAACCAAAAATATAGTATATCTGGATTTATAGGACCCCTGTACTGGCTCTAGTCAGCTGAAAATAAATATTGTACATATGTGAGACACCTTGAAAAATATACAATTATAAAATCGGTCACTTGTATACAATCTGGAGGTTGTATCGTGCTAACAACCCGAAATTTCTCCAAAAAGGACCAAAAATGTGGTACTTCAGGTACTATAGCACCCATTGTACTAGCTCTAGTGAACTAAAAATCAATAAGGTTCATCTATTAGATGTCCTGAATAACGCTCAATCATAAAATTGGTCACTTGTATGCACTCAGAAGGCTGTATCGTGCTAACAAACTGAAAATTCTCCAAAAATGACAAAAATAGTGTACTAAAGTACTACAGCACCTGTTGCACTGGCTTTGGTAAGCTGACAATCAATAGGGTTCATCTGTGAGATGTCTTAAATAATATTCAGTTATAAAATTGGTGACTTGTTGCACTCCGGAGGCTGTATAATGCTAACAAACTGAAATTCCTCAAAAAATGGCAAAAATGTCGTACTTCAAGTACCATAGCACCCGTTGTACTGGCTCTGGTAAGCTGAAAATGAATAGAGTTCATCAGTGAGATGACTGAACAACATCATAAAATTGCTGACTTGTTGCAGTCCGGAGGCTGTATCGTGCTAACACAGCATGTAACGAAAAGTGGCCGACGACAACGACGACGACATACACAGGATTTTTTTCTCAAAACCGTTTTTACGTGTTGTTCTTGATGAAAAGAATCAAAATAACTCAAACATTTTCACAAAATTTCAATTTTCTTTTGGGTAAACCAATACTTTTCTCGCATATTAGATAGTGTTTTCGTGTAGATGGACTGTAACTATGCACTGGATACATTTTACAATATTTATTAATAACACAAAGTAATAGAAAAGCATATTATAATGAACATTTTAAATAATGACATGACATGACATGATAAGTGATGACATAAGATGGGGTTGACTAAACATGCTCCCGGCCTTGAAAGTCCTAGGCTAGCTGTCAATGGGAACAGGACAAAGTCTGGTCACTGCACGGGTAACTTCACTATCCGCAGTTTTCACTGAGACAACGCGATTAACACCGTCCTTGCCTGGTATTAGTTTAACGATCCGCCCCAAACGCCATCTTGTGGGTGGCATGTTATTATCTTTTATCAGGACTAATTGTCCAATATCTAGGCTTCCAGAAGACCTTTTCCATTTGCATCTCTGTTGTAGCTCGTTGACGTATTCTCGACTCCATCTAGTCCAGAAATGCTCGAACATTTTTTGTAAAAGCTGATATTGACTCAGTCGGTTTCCCTTGATATTGCTGATTAGCAATTCGAGAATTGCTTTCATTGGTCTTCCAATTAGAAAGTGGGAGGGAGAGAGACAGGTCAAATCGTCAGGATCAGCGGTTAATGGAGTAAGAGGACGAGAATTGAGCACCGCCTAGATACGAACGAGTAATCATTGAAAATCATAAAAAAATACAACTTATGGTCACCTATTGTACGCTTTAGGTGGTATTTTAAACTTCTCACCCCGGCTTCCCAAATACCCCCAAAATGTGGCGAATTTGCCGGAATGGAATGCCACTCAATGTCTGAACGAGAAGCCTCGTCGATGATTTTCTGGATGTGATTTTTTAAAAAAGAACTCATTTCTAACATTTCGCGGTAAGCACTGACATAATTGGTTCCGTTATCCGAGAATACCGGAGCTGGTTTGCCACGACGGCTAACAAAACGATAAAATAATTGCATGAAGCCTTCAGTGCTAAGAGATAGGACAAGTTCCAAATGTATGGCCCGGGTACTGAAGTAGACGAATAACGCTATCCAACATTTGATAGCCTTGCATCCGCGACCCCGTCTATATTTCAACCAGAACGCCCCCGCGTAATCAACTCCCACAACACTAAATGGGGGTGTTGGTTGAACTATTGCTGTCGGTAGATCACCCATAATAGGTTGAATTTTTGAGCCACTGAATCTGGCACACGTTACACATTGCTTCACAATTTTTCGAGCGAAGCCGCGTCCTGACACAGGCCAAAAGGTGTTTTTAATCATGGATAATAGAAGCTGAGGTCCAGCATGATGCAACTGTTTATGTGTATGTTCAAATATCAATTTAGTGACGTAATGCTTAGTGGAAAGTAGTAAGGGGTGTTTTTTTGAATACGGAAAGTCCGAATTTGACAATCTACCTCCAACTGTAATCAAACCATTTTGATCCATGAATGGATGTAAACTTAAAATATGACTATTAGAAGGCAGCTCGTTGCCTTTGGTAAGAATGAGATATTCCTACGGAAAGGAATCCTTTTGAACTATTCTAATGATAAAGTTGACTTTCTTTAACCTCATCTACCGTCAGATAAGGAAGTAATATTCGAATATCGGGATTGTTCTTACAATTTTTTAGGAATCTCGGGGTCCATGCAAAGTTTCTTCTTAATTTTAAAAAATTGGAGAAACGTTCAAAGGGATAATAATCTCGTTTGAAGACATGAATGTGGTACGAAGTTCTGGTAAATCGATGACCGGTGCATGTGTGTTTGGCCAATGCGAAGTATCTCTTACCAGCCACTCTGGGCCGTAGAACCACATGCGAGAATAGCATAACTGTTGAGGGGTTAACCCTCTTGATACTATGTCTGCTGCATTCTCCAAAGATGGTACATGCCTCCATTCAATGTTGGCCGTTAATTTCTGGATTTCTACTATTCGATTGGAATGGTTTTAACAAATGTGAGGATGCGCGTAACCATCCCAATACTATCGTGGAATCGGACCAGCAAAAGATTTGATCAACTGTAATGTTGATTGATTTTGACACCTTTTCTAATAACTGAGCCAATATTAATGCCGCGCATAGTTCTGATCGTGGCATTGTTAGATGCCTAACAGGAGCTACTTTCGATTTGGCGCACAGCAAATTAGACAATCGCACTCCTAAATTGTCTACTGACACGACGTAAGAGTACACGCACGCGCCATAGCTATTATGACAAGCATCGGCAAAACCGTGTAATGTGATTCTAATCGGATTTTCACAAACAACCTTTCGCGTTATATTTACATTATTTAGGATTTCCAAATTCGAGTACCATTCTAACCAAGATATCCGTATCTGATCAGGAATAGGATGATCGCAGTTTAATTTTTCGCACCATAATTTTTGTAATAGCACCTTTGCCAGGATAATGCAAGGGCTGACTAAACCTAGTGGGTCAAAGATAGTAGCAATACTGGAAATAATGACACGTTTGGTTATCACCTTTTGAGTAATATTGGGTTGATTTATTTTATACCTTAAGATATCAAGCGAGCTGTTCCATGACAATCCCAAAATTGAGTTTTCTAGTTTTTTATTAGAGTAAACTCTATTAGCGTATTTTCGGATTCTAAATTGCGGATAACGTATTGGTCATTTGAATTCCATTTTCTTAATTCAAACCCACGTTTAAATACAATTCTATTAATTTTACTACATATGTATTCGGCTTCTTGTCGAGTATCTGCGCATGTTAATAGATCATCTACGTACATATCGTTTCGAATTATGTTCGCAATTAATGGAAAATAGCACTCACATTCTTTTACAACCTCGAAAAGACAACGTATAGCTAAAAAAATAGCGGCGGTGGTTCCGTAAGTAACCGTGTTCAACTGAAACGTTTTAACTTCATCATCAGGATTGGAACGCCAAAATATTTTTTGTAAATGACGCTGTTCAGTATTGATAAATACATGTCGGTACATCATTTTAATGTCACTCGACAAGACAATGTTTCGTGTGCGAAAACGTAATATAATGGATAACAAGTCCTGTTGGATTGTTCGACCAGGCATTTGAATGTCGTTCAACGATAGTCCTGTAGTACTTGGACTAGACGCGTTAAAGACAACACGCAACTTAGTAGTACTGCTTGACTCCTTTAATACACCGTGATGAGGCATAAAATAGCCACTGTTGCTGTCGTCTTCGGATTTTACTTGAGACATATGTCCTAGCTGCTCATAAACTTCCAGAAAATCTGTGTATACCTTTCTTAAGTTTTCATTAGCCACGAGCTTGCGTTCTAATGACAAAAAACGTTTAAACGCTGTCACGCGAATCACCTAGCAACTTTGGTGGTTTTTTTAAAAGGCAATGATACCACGTATCTACCATCTTCATTTATATATACGTCCCTTACGAAACTGTCCTCACATGCTTGCTCTTCAATCGAGAGTAATTTCTTTACTTCAATATCCTCAACTTCCAAAAACTTGGAAAGCTGTTCCTCGATGTTGACGTTTCTGGAAAAGTTACAACGAGATTTCGTACTGTTTGATAACTGCAACCCGCCCTCAACTACCCAGCCAAGATGGGTGTTGTGTAAGACAGGGCTACAAAACCCTATATTAATTTGACCCAAGCTTAAAAGTAGCCAAAAAATGTCTGTCCCTAGTAATATATCGATAGGTAACGGAGAATAGAAATCTGAGTCGGCTAGCTCAATGTTTACAGGAATCTGTAATTTTTATATATCAATGGATGTTTCGGGTAAGTAGGAAGTTATTTTATCTAGGACGAAACAAGATATAATAAATGCAAGATCATTATTCACTGACTGAATTTTCAAATCGCATTTATGTTTAACGTATGAAATTTTTTCGCTTATACCGGAGACAGCTAAATACGTCTTTGTTCTTTCTAAGTTTAATTTTTCGCATGAATTTGCAGTAATAAAACTAGATTGCAATTCGCAATCTAACAGTGCTCGGACTACCAAAAAGCTATTGTTTTTGCCGAATGCCTTCACCTTAGCTGTGGATAATATCGTCTGCTGAGTGCTTGCTACGCCACAATTCGTAACGCTTGCAATATTAGTTTCTAATTGTGCATTTTCGCTAATATCGCTTTCTTGACACACATGCGATGCTGTTTCCGCCTGTTCTCTACCATGGTCATGTAGGATTGTATCATGTTTTGATCTGCAAATCTTACACCCGGACCAATTGCAGTCCTTGGCGAGGTGGCTTCGCTTCAGGCAGTTCAGACAAAGGTTTAATTCCCTAACTTCATTGACACGATCCTTTGTTCCTAATTTTAAGAAGTCTGAACAATAAGAGAGACTGAGATCCCTCTTGCAATTGAAACACACAACTTTTACTTTGTTTGAATCATATTGTTTGTTCGCGCTGGATAAGCCGCGGGAAGAGTTGTGAGCTTTGTTTCTTGAACTATTATCTGAACTAATAGAATGTTCTCGAATATTATTGAACCTTCCTTTGACTCTCTTGCTTTGCTCTGAATTAATCTCAATTGTTCCTAATAGATTGGCTCGCTTCTTTAGAAACTTTTTAAAGTAATTTAAATTGATCGCGTCATGATTTGATTTGTATTTTTCCCACTCTTGGGCCGTATTTTTATCTAGTTTTCTCAAAACAATATAAAAGAGTAACGTGTCCCAATGTTCAATTGGCTCACCTAGTTGCTTAAGACTATTCAAATATTTATACAAGTTTTCATAAATGTGTCGGATTTTAGTCGCGGTAGCCGCTACAATGCTTTCCATATTAAATATGGCCTTTAAATGATTCGGTATTAATGAATTTGTATTATTATATCCTTCGCATAATGTATTCCAAGCTATGTCGTAGCTATCGGCAGTAAAGTCCAATGCTTGGATAACGAGAGGCGCAGATCCGATTAATGACGCTCGGAGATAATGTAATTTCTGAATTTTATTAATATCAACGTTGGAATGAATTAATGATTCGAACATGTCTCTGAACTCCATCCACGTCTCATAAGTTCCGTCAAACTTTGGCAATTTAATCTCAGGTAACTTGACCTCTACTGAATCCCCTGAGCTACGACCAACAACGGAACCCGTTTTGACAGAACCATGCTCACTGCCACTTACATTGTCTGAATCGTATTCTGCTTGAAACGCTTTTGCTTGTGAAAAAACTGTAAAATACCTATTCGTGAAATCTCCCCTCTCTATCAACTGAGCTTCCGGTTCATCGACAAGACAATCTATCTAAAATTGGAGGTCCTCAAAACAATTAATTAACCGTTCAATGTCATTAATTCGATTATCAAGCTCTAAAAGTTTGTAACGCTCCAACGGCTTGGCCTCTCTATTTGAATGCAAATTCTCGAATGATGTGATAAATTTCTTAAAAACTGTTAATTTAGTTTTGAGGGTACCTCGCTTTTTAATAAGAACTTTTAACTCAGTATTATCCTCCGTTTCTGAATATCTATAAGTAATTATTTGAAACAAAATAATGACACCCTATGAATAATCAATGTACTTTATATTTTCCTGTGTGTGGACTAGGCCAAAAATAACTGAATTGTTACCTGTGTATTCGCTTTAATAATTTGAATGTGGACTAGGCCAAATATAGCTGGATGGATACCTGCGTATCTTATCGATTTAAATATCGATCGAATCAATGAACAAATAAATCATATATCTGTTGTGCTTTTATGAATTTCAAACGCCAGCAATACGCCGTACCGGACAGTGTGCAATTATCATAAAATGTATAAAAATCAATGAGCATTGGATAATAGGACTACTTTATGTTTCAATGTAATAAAAACCATGCATAATAATACTTCACCGACTAGTTGTGTTGTTTTCTATCAGGTGCATCACTCGACGGTACAACTATCCTACTTGAGTTACCGCAAAAAACGTCGAGTCACAACGGCAATAACTGACTGGACTACTGCTTCACTTCCAATGTCTGCCAAATCTCCTTCGCAAATTACCTTTGCTTTTAGAAACTATAACTTTATTTGTTTATGTATCCGGCTCGAAGGGCCATGTTTTCGTGTAGATGGACTGTAACTATGCACTGGTTATCTTTTACTATATTCATTAATAACACAAATTAATAGAAAAGCATATTATAATGAACATTTTGAGTAATGACATGTCATGACATGATAAGTGATGACATAAGATGGGGTTGACTAAACAGATAGGTTGAGCGGAAAAGTAAAAAATCAACCCCAGAGTTATGTTTTTGCGTTGATCAGCTCACACGTTGAATTTAACTGTTAATGATGCAGCTAAAATTTTGTATGAGACTGTAGGTTTTTTTCAATAATTCTGGAGTTGTTCAATTTTGTATCTGCCTCACCCTATAGGTAGAATATTTTAAAAGGGAATGTGCCAAACTTAACTTTAAAATAAGTTATTGAGACACGATGGGTAAGCAGAGTCAGAGCCATTCGCCCTTTCAGATTCTTATTCCTCGAAGTTTTAAGAGTTTACAGGATTTGGTAGAAGATAATACAAGAGATATGGACACCAAACATTCTGCAAGGTCATGATTAGACAAAATTGAAACTTTCAAATTTATTT
The DNA here is from genome assembly GCA_963921935.1 of Galeruca laticollis. Taxonomy (NCBI): domain Eukaryota; kingdom Metazoa; phylum Arthropoda; class Insecta; order Coleoptera; family Chrysomelidae; genus Galeruca; species Galeruca laticollis. The sequence continues at coordinate 190,182,087 of OY998178.1, read as the reverse complement.
GTTCTATCATAATTTTGTATGATGTGCTAACAAAGGTTAATATAGTGAGTAAAATGATCCAGAATTCCTATACAACTTTGAATATATGCCATAAGGAAGTAAAAAGTCTAATCATTTATTTAAGTGAAAAAAGATCGGACTTGTGATTTTCCTGTTGTTCCTTTGGGTTTTGTATGGTGTGATCTATCTGTCTTAGTTTGTTACAAATTTCTTGCTCTTCTGGGGTTAAGTCGGTTTCTTTTTTTAACAGGTCTGCCCACGGTATATTTCTCTCTGCAATATCTGCTACTCCTAGAATTGCTTCGTCTTCTAGGTTCGGCAGATAGAGGAATTTTGTCTCGCCCTCTCGTTTAGCTATTGTACACGGAATAATAAAGCTATTTGTATTTTCATTCTATATCCGTTTGCTAAAGTAACCGCCGTATTTTCTAGGTTAGTCTTATATTTGGAGTGTTTAATTTTGTTCAGGCCTTTCGTCCCTAAGTATGATTTCTGTGCTCCTGTGTCGATTAACGCGTTTAATTGTTGTTGGTTTTGGGTAAAAATTGTTATGTGCGGTCTTTTATCTTATAATATACTGTAACTGTTCGTAGTGGAGGTTTTTATTGTGCTCATCTTGCTTCTCGAAGAATCAGCCTTTGTTACGTTTCCCGAATTCCGGCAACTGCATTTATTTGACGGTGTTCCTATTGTTCCGCAACGGCTGCAAAATAATATTTGTCTCTCGTAGTAAGTTTCTTTTCTATGTCCTCTTTTACCGCATCTCCAGCAACAATCTTGTCGGTTGTAATTCGGTAATTTGCTCTTGTTTTGCGGACTTTGCCCCGTGCGTCTGTCGTAATTGGTCTTACTTTCGGGTCTGCCCGCTTTCTCGATCTCTTTTCGGATACTTTCTAGTTCGTCTATTCGCCGTGTAAGGTCTCTTATTGATGCGATTCCATGTCTTCTGACGTGCAGTTTGTATTTCGGGTTCATATTTCTATATATCCTTTCTAGTTGTTGGCTACTGTTGAAGCCCATATGCCTCCGCATTAGTGTCTGAATTTCTGTGATATATTGTTTAAACGGTTTGTTTTCTCCTTGTTTTCTCTACATCATCTTTTCTTCTAAGTATGTTGATAAATCTAATGATACATAAACTGTTTCGAAATCATCTACGAAATCTTGCCAAGTTTCCCAGAGATGTTTATTATTCCGGTACGAAAGAATTGCTTTACCTTTTAGCACTTCTGGCAGAGCTCTAAGTATAACTTCGTCGTTTAGCTGGTAACATGTTTTGGGTTCTTGCAACCTTTCGATGAACTCTATCGGGTCTTTTGAGCCGCCATCAAAGTATATTCCCCATCTCATTATTTTGTCCAGTTCTGTGCAGTCTACGTGTTTGTGATTGTACCTACTATGTCTATCTTCGGACTCGCTGTCTTCGGCAGTGTACATTCTTTCTCTAGGTTTTTCAGATTCTTGTATGCTGTTTTCTTGTTGTCTGGTATTAGGTCCTATCTGTTTCCTTATAAAATGTACCATTCTGTAGTGTAGTGTGTCCATATTACCGCTTGTGTCTAATTCGAATTTTTGTAGTTCTGTCACTAGCTCTTCCTTCTTGAGCTTGTATATCCATCCTACCTTTGTGTCCGCTATCTCTAATCCCACGTCGGCGTATTCTCCTTGTTAGCTCATGGTTTGTTCCTGTCTGATTTTTGCCGCTTTTGTATGCTTGGTTTCTCACTGGCTGTTCTGGTGTGTCTAACCTTAAGCAATTTTTGTATCCCTTATTTTAATTTTGTAATTGTCTCCTCCCTGGCTGCTCTGTTATATCTGTTATCTTTGTTTCCCTTATCTAACCTTTTGCTCGAGCGCCATCTGTAACACCTGCTCGGGTGCCATGTGTAAGGGTTCGTCAGTGTGGTAGAGCATAAAAGGGGTTGGATGGTTAGATATACTCCTTCATTCAAACTACAATAAATATTTACAATTAAAACCTAAAATTCTGTACAATAAGTATATATACAAGATTTATTGGCCCTGGAGGCGGGCAGTTCCTCTAGGGTGTTCGTCGAATTGGGTCGCGGATTATTCTTCTCGGTTGTCCAGATTCCTGACTGGGACGCTAGGCTCCTATAACCAAAGGGGTGTGTGTGTTAGGGTCGAGATCTCGCGTTCAACGCACAGCGTGATCTCGGAGGTCGGGAGTTTGCTTTCGTCCCGGGCTCAACGCGCTCCGGAATGTCAGCTAATCGGGAAGGCCTCGGTCCTGAGCTCAACACGCTGCAGGGCTTGACCTAGGGTAGTTGGCGTCCGCCCTAAGATCAACACGCTTTAGGACTTCATCCAATATACAGGGTTTGCTTAGCGTCTAGCCTCGAGTTCAACGCACACCGAGGGGTCAACGAGAAACGGGATATTTATGTGTTAACGATTCCTAAGCTCAACACGCTCCGGAATATAGTGCAACACTTCGGCTATTTTCAGTTGAAGCTTCCTATCGTTATTCTACGTAAGGTAAGAGCTTGCCTGGTATATCGCAGAACGTATGATTAGGTAGTATCGGTCAAGTTATTAGCGGAAAGGCGAAGGTGCTGCCCTCTCGGTGCTGGGTTCCCAACCCTGTCCAGTTTTGGCTCGTGTAGAGTTCTGTTTTCTGATTATTTATTGGAGTTATTTTATGTTCAGACGACATTGTCGTTACAGTGTTATAGCATATGTCGTGCCGTAACCCTTACGATACCCATATTGTGTTGTCGGAAGAAGTTGATTGTTTTCTGTAAACCATTCTAATCGCGCATTGATCATTCGTTCAAACGTTTTGATAATGGTGGAAAATGAAGAAATTGGCCGAAATTATGTCGCAATAGAGCTATTCTTAAAAGATTTGGGTAATAAGGTAATAATTACGTCTTTCATCGTTTCTATGTAATCATTTTGTAACCACCAGCCGTTAAAAATATCTAAAAGATTTGTTTTTGCTATTTTGGGAAGGTTTTCTATCATTTTATTTGTTAAAATGTCTTTACCAGGCGCAGTATTTCTGGAAGTTTTGACAGCGTGAAGTAATTCTTGCATATTAAATGTAATTTCTAAATAAGGATTTGCTTTTAAGATGTGTGATGGATCAAGTTCGAGTTTATTTTGGACAGTTGCAGGACAAATTAAATCGAATATTGTGTGCGATTATTCTGAAAATGTTTATTTGAAATTATTTTTATGAAATTCCAAATTTTAGTTTGGGGAGTATTCCTATTGATAGAATTTATAAAGGAGACCCAGCTATCTTGATTAGCTTTTTTAAAAGTTAGTTTGGCAATTGCTACACTTCTTGTGGTAATACCCACTTGTTATTGAATTATTTTTCACTTATACAGTGCTTCTAAAATTCCCCCCCCTCTTTTATTTTCAACGGCGATACTTAGACTGATGAAATTTGGAGTGAAAATGAACTATTATAAGCTTCTCTACTATTATTAATAGGTAACGTAATAGGCATCGGTGACGCCACCGGGCAACTGAAAACGATAATATTAAATGGGACCTAATGGCAAGTAACACCTCGTTTGAAAGGTATTTAGAATACCTATTCAATCATACTAATTTTTTTTGCATATACGATGTTTTTTATGGCTGAAATAAATATACATTAAAATTTGAGTTTCGCTTTTAATTAAGAAAGATTAAAAAGTCCGCTAATGGTTAATTGTCAAAAAAGCCGAAGTTTTTTAATTGACGTTTTTACAAGCGAAAATAACTTGAATTTTCGTTTAACGAGACGTTAAAGTATTTACATAAACCAAGTAAGTTTCATCAAACAGGTAGTGTGCGATCCGGTATCATGGATCTCCAATTCGATAGCTTCTATGAGGAGAGTGAAGTTTAGGACCGTACAATTTACCCCAAAATAATGCTTGATTTCGGGTTTCAATTAGGAAAATGTAAAAATTCAGTTACTTCAAAAAATTGACCGGCGACGAATAGAGATTCACTCACCTGAGGTTTTTTTCCCACTAACTCTTAGAAAACTTTTCTTCAGAGAGCTCGATCCAATGCAGCTTCGTTCATCATAACACAAAACGTCTTTCTGTAAATTTCAACGTAAAAAAAATAATTAGGAATTAACGCACACGAATTTTATTGTTCCTCACCACACAATGGTTAGCTGAAGTATAGCGGTTTTTCAAAAAATTGAAATGAATCTATAATTAACGCGAGCATGAAGGCAACCACGATTACAAACGTTTGTGGTTCGGGTTGTCTACCTCGCAGGAAAATAATTAAAATTCAAATCTAATGAAATCCAACATAGTCCCCCACCAAAATGCAACTGACAAAGGGGCATTTTGACAAAAAAAATATAACAAAATAAAAATAAATATGGGACTGTTGAACAAGTTACATTAATAAATTATGTACAAGAAAAATAATTATATAATATAGATAGGCAACGGACATAGCTTGACTAGGGCTCGCCGAAGAGGCCCTTTTGTGGTAGTTACATCCGCAACCCTCATAATTCGGTCCTGTCCCGGGAATAATTCGGATATGCGGCTGAAAGCCACTGCGAGGGAGGGAGGTTGTCCTATCTTATCAAAACCATCGTCCCTACTTCGACGGGTTTCAAATTATCCGAAGTAGTCCGTTTACTGCGTTGGTGCAAGGTATGCAAATATTCTATGCTCAACCGTGCCCAAAAATGCTTATGCAATTTGTTGAGTAGCTTCCATCTTATGAGATGAGAGGCAGGAACAGGATTCTGTTGCAAGGGCTCAAGGACAGTCGAAAGCGGCTCAAGATTTAAAAAATGGTTCGGAGTTAAAACAGACAAATCATTAGGGTCCGAACTCGTAGGAGTCAGCGGTCTAGAATTAAGATAGGATTCGACGAGCTATAAAACGTTGCAAAGCTAAGAGGAAAGTTTCACTGTACAAATCAGATACTATCTCTAAGTGAAGAGCTTTCGTGGCCATGCAAACAAAGAGGCACAAATACACCTTACAAGATTTAGCTCCTCGGTAGCGAGTCATTACAACAGAAAACGGACCACCAAAATCAACGCCAGAATTATGGAAGAGTTTAATCTGGGAAATTCTAACTAAGGGTAAATTACCCATAACAGGTTAGTAATGCTGAGGATTTTGCTTCCAGCATGAAATACATTTAGACAAAACCGAACGTATAGCTCGCTTAGGAGACAAAATCCAAAAAGATTGGGCAAGTAAAAAATGCACGGTACGTAACCCGGCATGAAAATATCTTTTATGATAATAGTAGATGAGCAAATAAGTTAATCTACTTTCGCGAGGTAATATACAGAGAAATTTTTCATCAACAGAAACAGGTAAATATTGAAGACGACTGCCGACCCGTAATACCTTTCGATGATCAATAAAACAACACAACTTTCGAAAAGGTTTAGAAAATCCGTTACCCTCTAACTCTGTCTCGAAATATCGAGATTGAGTATATTTAACTAAAATCATCAGTGACTCATAAAGTTCATTGGAACACAATGGACCCGCTTTTTTCTGCAGGGGAAACTTGGGATTGTGAACAAATCTCAAAATACAAGCTAAAAGACGTTGAATAAACACAAATTGTTTTGTAGCAACGTTTCAAAAAAATCACCATCGGCGTAACAAACCAAGGTTATTTTTCGTGCCTCCTCAAACATTCCGGCACAATCAGAACAAGGAAGGGATGCGTCTGAAAAATGAGTGGAATTATAAAGGAACTTGGGACCAGCGAACCAATGAGACTGCTCCAACATCAACGCTTGTAAAACACCTCTGGAAGCCAAATCAGCGAGATTATGAGCAGAAGGAACATGGAACCAACTATCAGAAGGTATGCGTTCCTGTATATAAGCTACTCGATTGGTAACGAAGGTCTTCCATCGATGAGGAGAGGATTTTATCCAACCGGAGGCAATCTCAGAGTCAGACCAAGCCACTTACTTCTCAATTGTAAGATTAACTTCTAGAATTCTGACTACAAAAGGCAAGAGTTTGGCCAGAAACACAGCGGCAGATAACTCCAAACAGTGCGAATCGGAGCCACTTTCGACTTCGCACATACAAAAAAGACACGAATCTGACCATCTGGTAACACAAAACTCAAATAAATGACCGCGGAGTAACCCTTTACACTACTGTCACAAAATCCATGCAGCTCACAAGTAGCATAGCTTGACACGGACATAAAACGAGGTACTTGAAGATGCACAAGGGATGAAAGATGTTCCTTATATTGATTCCAAAGATCACAAATTAATTTTGGAGGAGAGTCATCCCAATTTATTCCAGATAACCACAAACGTTGAATAAGATGCTTAGTAAAACAAGTCATGGGAGCGAGAAAACCTACAGGATCAAATACTCCGGCCAATTCTGACAACATACTTCGTTTAGTACAAGACTTGTCCAGAGCAATCATCTGAAAGGAAAAACAATCCGTTTGTGGATTCCATACAAGACCAAGGATTTTCAAAGGAAAAGAAAAACTATCATTATCAAAATAAACGGGTTTTCTGCCTATATGAGACTCAGGCAACCCATCTAGCAACCGTGAATCATTACTGGACCACTTGCGCAGTTCAAATTGACCCCGGGATAATAAGGATATTAACTGATTTCGAAGATCTTGCGCTATTTCTAAAGTATCAGCAACACCAACGATATCATCAACGTAAGTGCTGTTACGTAATACTTCAGCTGCAAAGGGAAACTCCCTTCCTCCATCTTCACACAACTGCATCAAAGTCCTTGAAGCCAGAAAAGGGGCTGACGAAACACCATTGGTTACTGTCAACAACAGAAACTCCTGCAAAACTTCATCAGGAAAAAACCTAAATATGATCCTTTGATAATCACAATGAGTTTTATCGTATTTGCCTATACATCTGTTTGATATCAGTGGATAAGACATATCCAGGAAGTCGGAAACCCAACAAAATAGTAAAAATATGCTGCTGCAGCTTTTTTCCAGTAAGCAAACACTGATTCAGAGAATTCTGATTGGCAACCTGCGCAGAAGCGTTAAATACCCCTCTCAATTTGGTAGTCAAACTATCAGGTCTTACTACAGCATGATGCGGAATATAGTAACAAAACATAGGACGAGAGTTCTCTGACACAGCCTCCATGTGGTTAAGATCCAAATATTCTTTCATAAAGAAATAATATTCCTCATACAGAGAGGGCCTTCTTAAAAGTCTTTTTTCCAGAGACACAAAACGATTGACAGCAAATTCATACATCCCTGGAAAAACAGGAGAAGGCTTACGAAAAAGTAAAGCGACGGTATAACGACCATTGTCATATTGACAGACATTATCAACAAAGTTTTGTTCACAAAGAACATCATCAGGAGAAAAACATTCTACTTGAGGAACAGATTCTAAACTCCAGAACTGCTGAACAGACTCCTCCAATGAGACAGGTTGATCATTATGACAAAACAATGATGTGGCCGACGTCATAGGAGCAGAGTTGCAACTACTCATAAGCACTTACCCAAAAACGGTATTAACAGCGTCCGGCATCCCAGCAGGAGCCCTAACTTGGTCATCCAACAAAATCTGAGAGAACATGTCAGCTCCAAGCAGCACCTCAATTTTACCAGGTAGATAAAAACGAGGAACGGCCAACTTCAAATTAGCTAAGTGCGACCAGTGCTCAATATACAAACTAGCAACAGGTAAATCCTCACAAATTTTCGGCAAAACAAACGCCTCACTGTTGAAAACAGGAACATTTTGATCCACAGGCTTTATCATCATTACAACCCGGCCAACCACCGTACTTCGAACGGTACCAATACCTTGTACGGATAAAGTGGCAGAAGGGTGTTCAAGACCTAGACGACGCATACAAGACTGGGATACAAAAGAAGTCATGCTACCTCCATCAATTAAAGTTCGAATAGTTTGGTACAGTCCACAACTGTCCATAATTTCTACAACCGCAGTAGCTAACAAAACGTTCGAACTTTGAGAGACAACACTGCCTAATGAGACAACATGCGACCTCAAGGTTCCATCAACGGCCTGAGGATCGACAGAAGTAGAAGGCACCGCATCACAAGCTGGGGCCACACTATTACCAGCGTGAGGACCACCATTAGCGACCTTAAAATGCAAAAGATTATGATGAGGCAAATTACAATGGCCACAACGAACTGTGACAACGCAAGTGCGCGAATCGTGCTTTTCTAAACATTTAAAACAAAGACGCGTTTTTTACAGTAGTTATAACGGTCATAAGGGGACTTATTTAAAAATGAAGAACACGTTTGCAAGGTGTGACTTGCGTTGCATAGCGAACAAGTCAGTGTATTAGGCTTCAAAAAAAAACTAGAACGACTACTAAATTTAGGAGTATTTTTACTTAAATTTTGTTTAAAAGGCAAGGTTTTATTTTTTCCAGCAGAATTCTGAATACAGCATGGCGACAGCGAATATGAGTCGAAAGAAATGCATTGACTTTCTAGAAAATCAGATAATTCAGTAAAAGTGGGCATTTCACAAGACCCATGTAATACTTCAAAACATTGTTGAGTCTCGTCATCGAGGTTAGTTAGAATTTTATAAGCTAACACGAAATCCGAAAAGTGATAACCTAAATTTTCCAAAGCAGAAAGATTTTCCGAAAAAGTGTCAATTAAATTACTGTAGCTATCAGAATTTTTAAACGTAGTAGATGGAGCATCCTCAATTTTGCACAAATGCGCCATTGCACGCAAACGCTTATTCATATATCTGTTTTTCAATTTATCATAAATTCCTACACAATTGTCCCTAGCTAAAGGCAAAGATTCAGCTAACCTTAAAGGAGCACCTTCTAAACTTTGAATTAAGTAACTCAACTTTTCAGTGTCATCAATTTTATTTCGATTGTGTACGAGCGCATCAAATAAATCGGAAAAGGTAATCGCCGAAGTGAAATCACCTGAAAATTTAATAAGTTCTAATTGGGGTAACCATGCATTATTAACTTGTTGGACCGATTGCGGAACGACAACCTTACTCTGAGTGTCTTCATTTTCAAACAGATCCGCAAAATTAGCTTTAATTTGAAAATAATCATTCATAAATTGTCCACGAAGAATTTCCTCAGATTCTAATTGGGCTTCAGTACCACCAGAGCCCAACAGATAGGGAAAAATGTTTTGATGATGTTTATTAAAGCTTTCTAAAACATCATCTAACTCTGAATACCGAATACGAAAGAGCGATTGCTCATTTAAATCAGTTACAGCAGCATTCAACAAGCGCAACAAAGCTTCTAAATCGTTAAAAGATGTTTTCCTTTGTAAGGTGTATCTTTTTAATTTATCAGCCATTGTACACAAAAATAAAATGGCAATGTTTAACAAAAAATAAATATTATTTTACCCAAACCAACTTATTGGTGGGTACCCATTTACAAATTCTGTAACAAATAAAATCACGTCCCCTTGTCAAGCTGCCACTGGTATAAGATAATTCTAAAGTTATTTATAAGCCTGCAATATTGGTTCAAAATCAAAGTTCAATTACCTTTATTAATTAATAAAGAACTTCACGCAAAAAAGACTTCTTATCAAGCTAAATACAAAAACTCTATATATTTTAAAATCAAAATTTATTCATTCGTAGGTATTCTGAAACTGGTTAAATTCAAGGTCATCAAACTGACCAACATTAACAACAAAGAAAAACGAAACAAAAAATGTCGGCAACTTATTTTTGAACCTTGTTCAAACTGCAACTATCACTAAATATCAATTGTTATCAAACAATATGCCTTCCAGCGAGGTTAACAAGCCACTCCAACAGATATTGCACAATTGAATATTAAAGTTTAATTTCTTTGAAACCGAAAATCAAACAATTTTAAAAAGTAAATCAGACGAATCCATTTCTAAGGACCAATGTGCGATCCGGTATCATGTATCTCCAATTCGATAGCTCCTATGAGGAGAGTGAAGTTTAGGACCGTACAATTTACCCCAAAATAGTGCTTGATTTCGGGTTTTAATTAGGAAGATGTAAAAATTCAGTTACTTTAAAAAAATTGACCGGCAACGAATAGAGATTCACTCACCTGAGGTTGTCTTTTCCCAATAACTCTTAGAGAACTTTTCTTCAGAGAGCTCTCTTCAATGCAGCTTCGTTCACCATAACACAAAACGTCTTTTTGTAAATTTCAACGTAAAAAAAATAATTAGGAATTAACGCACACGAATCTTATTATTCCTCACCACACAATGGTTAGCTGAAGTCCAGCGGTTTTTCAAAAAATTAAAATGAATCTCTAATTAACGTGAGCATGAAGGCAACCACGATTACAAACGTTTGTGGTTCGGGTTGTCTACCTCGCTGGAAAATAATTAAAATTCAAATCTAATGAAATCAGGTAGTGTTCATGATGCCAAATGATCGGGTCGACCAAATATTGGTATTTATTAACAAATTGATATAGTTGCAGACAAATTGAAAATGGTGCATCAACTATCAGATGATGACTCCGACCGTGCCACCTACCGTTATTCACACTAAGATTCTTCAACCTAAAACTTGGTGCATATTTGCGCTTTTAGGCGTTGCCTCTAACTCTTGCGGTGATGGGGGGGTCCGTTGTTTGAAGGCTAACTAAAATGTAAAATGGCGCCAGGAAATCTTGCCTCTCGACAACTACCTACACAAGTTTCCCACCCTAAGTCTACCAAATAGGTGGAAAAATAAAAGTCAGATGTCACTTACCCAAGTTTAAGTTTAATAAAAGACTTACTTTTGCCGAAAAAAGCTTACAAGTTTCTGCTGGTACAACTAGTACGTACAAGTGTATCTCAAATCACAAAAATTACAATAAATTCCCAAATGTCCTAAAGACTCATAAATCTTAACAACAATCTGTCATAGGTAAGTGAAATCCCCCCTTGATTGAATGATATACAAAAGAATATATATACATTTAAAGTCAAAATAATGTTAAATTGAACGAAGAGTTATATTTTAAAGTTTCTGTAACTAAATTCGCACAACGACAAAATTGAAACATATCAAATCCCCCCTTCGTTCAAGGTATTTACCCCGTGAATTCCTACAAAAATCGGCACCGTCCCCCAGAACAGATAATACGGGTTGTTTGCATACCTTCATAAGGCAAACGCAATATCTTCTTCTTCCTCTGGACCTGGTTTAAGATCCTTAATATTCCACACGCCTATGCTATTACCTTTGTCATCACGTAGCTCGTATGTGCAGGGAGAAATCCTTCTCTTAAAGTAAAATGAGCCCACGAACTTCCGAGCTAGCTTCTTCGCATAAAATTTAGCGGCATCAGATGATACATAGTTGCGCTTCCATACTGGTTGATTCTGTAAATCGTCGTCGAAGATTATACCTATCACAACTCCTATTATCAGCTACATTTTTGAAAATAAAAAACAAGCATCAATCGCCTGATTGCTGCTAAAGACACTTGGAAAGAAAAAGGTTATGTTTGATTAGTATTTGGCTTAGAGAATCGGTACTTTTTGTATTGATACCGGTTCATTCGATCTTTTTCGCAGATAAAAACTCAATATTATTTAACTAAGTGTAAGTACTAAAGACTAAAAGGGTTAGAAATATCCATCATCTTCACCATGATATTATTATGTTTCACACTTAAAGTACAAGTTCAATTATTGCAGACTATGTTTCTGTATGATGTACTCGCTTTATCCAAAGAAGTGCCTCTCACAAGTACAACTTAGTAATTGAGCTTCGATTTCATTCTCAATAAAGTGTAGATGGTCGATTAATTTATTGTCACTCTTTGGTGTTGACTCTGCAAAGTTATTGTCAATTATTTTCCTGTAATCTACATTCTCTGCATCAAATGGACATAGCCTGCACGCTCGAAATGCGTTGTTGAATCTTTCTTCTATATTTTTAATTTTTTCGTATTGCAATTTTAAGTATTCCTGCGAAATGTGCTTTGTCCATTTCTTGTTTATTTTCGGTTCTAAATGCTTTTGTCGCTTTTTTCCAACTATTTTTCAGGGCTTGAAAAAACCCACATCAAGTGGTTGGAGAATATGAGTCGAGTTTGGGAGTAAACTAATTAAAATTATATTTTTTCTCTACAAAAATCACTTAATGGAGACGTGATATGTGATTTGTGACCATCTACATACAAAATAACTGGAAATTTGATTTTCTGAGATATTAACCAGGGATAAAATATATTGGTGATGTGTGACCCTTCATTTTATGTTTTAGGGAATGCTACTGGACACTTAGCACCCCCAATGATGATGTATTCGTATGCAGGGCCGTACCGAGGCACACTTTTTGGGAAGTAGAGGTCAAAGATATAAAACCAACTAAATTTTTGTATATGTATTAATATAAACAAGTATAGGCTTTAACATATCAAAAATGCAACCTAGTAGCAAAATCTTAAAAATTCAAATTTAAACTATTAGATTGTAATACTTACAAAATATACCTGTTTGAAAAATAGGAACAAAAACACCTTACTTAAGAAATATAAACGAAAACAGTTCAAAAATATACATACCGTAAAACGGGGCGACTTGATACCATTTTTGGAATATTCGATACCCTACCGCCGTTTATTTACCGTTCTAATTCAAATACAAATTATTTTAGATTACTCTGAGGTGGTGGCTATTGGACACAACGCTTAAAAAAGTTGTACCTCTCTCCACTCCCTAGGAAAAAAATATGGAAGTTCTTTTTTCAAGTCACCCCCCCCCCTAAGTGGGGCGACTTGAAATTTGCCTTTATTTTACATTGTAGATTTTTTTTGACCGGTATGGAAACTCATGTTCAACTCCTGCGCTATGGTTCTTATGCGACAGGAAGTGTGGTACTTAGGGTTCTAAGTAGTGCAATTCCCTACCTGCACCACCAAACCACACCTCGGTAGCCAGTGTTAGTCGGACTCGGAACCGCCGTTTAGCATTACTTCAAGTCCGACGGCTATGATTTTTGCTATTGACTGTCATGTTGTTGTTGCATTTATTCAATCGGAATTATTAACTTCTACCTTCTCTTTGTCTTACGTCGTTTTCTTTCTGCTTTAGTATAGTAGTTTTAAATGTTTGTACTGCTTCCCACTATTTTGGATCTTCTAGCATTTTGCTTATGACATTCTCTGGCGTTATATTTCCTACTTTATTTTCCATGTTTAGTCTCTCAATCTGCCATCTACTACAGATAAATATAGTGTGTTCTGCTGTATCTTCTTCTTCACCACAGTATATGTACGTTGATAGTTCGGTATGGTGGAATCGCTTTCGGTATGCTTGGAAACATCCATGGCCGGTTAGCATTTGTGTCAGGTAGTAACTGAGTTCTCCGTGTTTCCTTTTAACCCATACATGTATGTTTGGTATAAGTTTCTTTGTCCAGATCCCTGTGTCAGCATCTTCCTGCCACCATTCTTGCTATCTTTGCAGCAGTAGGGATTCTGCTCTTGGCTTATCTAAAGCTTGCTCATCTTCCAATTTCATCACTAGGATATTGATTGGTGGTATTTGTGCAAGAGTTACAACTGATCTTGTGGAAGCAGTTCTGTACGCTCCAATTATTCTGATGGCGGTTTTTCTATGTATGCTGATTATCTTATTTAAATATATCTTTTTGTTGAGAGCTCTTTTCCAGATAGAAGATCCATACAAGATAATAGATTGCAGCACCGAGCATAGAATACGTCTGTTCCCCTCTCTGGGCCCTCCTATATTTGGCATCAGCCTGCTGATATTTCCCAAGGCCTTTTCTGCTTTATTTGCCACTTCGTGTATATGTTTCGCCATCCTCATGTTTCTATCTAGATGAATACCTAAGTATTTCAGACTTTCCTGGCTGTTAATCATTATTTCATCCAATTCGACTGTAATACTTTTTACTTTTCTGCCCGCTACCAGAAGTACCGCTTCGGTTTTGTGTGGTGCCAGTTTCATTCATTTATCTGTCTTAGAGTCCGATTGGCCGTTACCATCAAAGATTCAGAGTTTGGTGTTTACATTGTAGTAGCTAGTAGGAACGCAATCAATTGGGGCGACATGAAAATCGCAATAACTGATTTTGTAGGTCCAGCATAAAACCAATCATTTTTTTATATTTCTTCATTATTTTACACACAAAAAACATTTTTTTCAAAATTGGCTTTATTGTCATCACATATTTCTTAAAAAAATAACTACAAAATAACCCAAAATATATACCTTCTTTGGTATAGTAGAGACTACAAAAAATAAATAAAAGCAAATTCGTTTGACAGTTTACAATCAAATTAATCATTAAGATCACATATTTTCAAATTTTAGCTGCCCTCGTCGTAATGTTTCATATTCTAAAAGTTTTGCTTAATTTCTTTTTACTCCACAAGTCCGACGTCTTCTGCCGGGGAAAAAACATATGCATTAGGTATTTTATCACTTAATCTTAAGAATGAGCATTAGAAGATCCATTTTTTTCGCAATTTATTATTTTTGACACATATTGCTTATTGGTACCAGCTTCAGTTTCCATGTCAACGTGAATGAAATCACCTTGCTTAAAATCTGTCGAGACAGAAGAATCTTGCATAGGTGACATGTTATCATCAATTTTATTGGTGTCTGTGTCGCAAAACGGTTCTGGGTCCAGATCTTTGTCGCTGTCGACGGTTAAATCTTCTTCATCCACGTCACTTTCGGAAGAAGATGATAACCTTGGGCGTAATTTTTTATTCGTGCTTTTATTTTTATTTGGCTTGAATGGCGCTGATGTTGATGGTAGCTGTAGGTCTTCCTGTGAAATGCTTTTACCTGCATCAACAATCAATTTTATATTCCTACCAACAGAGGTTAGTGCTCCAAACCTAAATTTTTCTTCTTTTGGTGAATCGACAATTGCATCTTGTTCTTGCGTTCTTTGCTTGTTTGTTTTTGGTAGCTTGCATAAAATTTTATTTCTATTCAGTGGTAATAGACCGGTCGATTTAAAGCCTGATTGAACATTTTTTCCATACTCTCGGAAAGTTTATTGAATGCCTGTGTTAATAAGCGTGAGAATACTTCTTTTTTACAGTTCCTTTATTGTTTGTTCCATTCTTGAGGTATCTTAATAGGATAAAAAACGCTAACATCTAATGCGTAAGGTGTCTACTGTTAGGAGGCAAAAGCACAAAACGGATGTCATTCTCCGTACATTTCGAAATAACATTGGCCGAAATGTGGCTTGCCAAATTATCTCCAATAAGAACTTTAGGACCCGGTGGCAATGATCAGAAATATGGCAATACTATGTTATTAAACCAATCTTCAAAAATATTTGTATCAAACCATCCAGAACGAGAGCGATTATATCTGGCTCCGGTTGGTCCAAATTCAGTCCAACTGCTCCATAATTGGTCTGCCTTATAGACTATGTAGACCGGAAGCATAAATCCTGAAGCTGCACAAGCAAACATGACAGAAGTAGCTGTTTTAGATGTATCCATTACCTTCTCCGCTCTTTTAGAAGTCCTACGAACGATGACTTTCACGCGGCCAGGATCGTCCGTAAAATTAATCTCATCGTAATTTACTATTGCGTTGGATGGAACATCTTTTAGACTTTCTGATAAGTGGTCAAAATATGTATTAATACTATCAGGGCAAACTTTGGCTCTACTTCATTTGATTTATTGAGACATTCTTTTAGTCAGCTCCTCCTTATGTCGCTTTAGAAATTTTTGCAGCCTGGTTTCACCAGGTCTGTTGTCTTGGAATTGTGGCAATTTTTTTCCACTTCTGTCCAAGTAGGATTTTTTTATCTCAATTATATCGTTTGAATCACAGGGATAACCCCAGTCCGCTGCAATAGATATAGACCGAACCAGATATTTTTCGTCTTTGATCGACATTGCAGTTTGACCTCCAATTGACTTTGTGTGTAGTCTTTTAGCTTTTCTATATTAAGTTATGAAAGGAATTTCATATTCATCATTTAAATCTATTAATTTTCTACCTTGTTTGTGTAGCTGTAGTACTCGCTGGAACTTGTCTCCGCTATAGTAAAGATATTTCCGACTTCCCGGTTTCATTTTGTATATACGCACCATTTTTCAAGTCGCCCCTGAAATTACATAAAAAAATAAAATTATACGCCACTGGCAAGTAAGTAAGTAAGGCTTTTAGGTTAGAGAACGATTGTCTGATATATAACTACTCCTGAAAAAAATAAGGCGATATTCCAGTCTTTTTAAGGATCTCTTTACAATAGGAAGTTTGCAGGTTAAAAAGATCAAGCTTCTTTCCTTCTTTTTTGGAGATGCACAACACAATAACAGTGAGTAAATAACCAGTACCACAACATAAACTCAACTAAGAAGCATGGTAGGCATAGATGTAGACTCAATTAAAATTTCGACCACCAGAGCGCAGCATCGGTTTTAACTGGAGAAAGTAAAAATTTTCATTTCACCCCGGTGTTTTCAAG
This sequence comes from Galeruca laticollis, assembly GCA_963921935.1. NCBI lineage: Eukaryota > Metazoa > Arthropoda > Insecta > Coleoptera > Chrysomelidae > Galeruca > Galeruca laticollis. Next base: position 190,165,640 of record OY998178.1, on the reverse strand, counting down.
TAGCCCCATTTTACGGTACTTTAAAAGTGAAAAGAAATTAACGAAAAAAATATTATTTGTAGCCAACTGTGTTTGGATTTGGAACCAACTGCCTGGGCTTTGGAGGGGGTGGTTCCCCCTTCCCCCCCTTGGTCTCGGCCCTGTTCGTATGAAACGATCCCAAAACACATAGCTTTAAGTATGCCAACTGGATGGGGTATTGGAAGATCCGAAAATGGTTGGATGACTTCCGAGTCATTTTGTGAGTACATCACCAATATATTTTATCCCTGGTTAATATCTCAGAAAATCAAATTTCCAGTTATTTTGTATGTAGATGGTCACATATAACGTCTCCATTAAGTGATATAATTTTAATTAGTTTACTCCCAAACTCGACTCATATTCTCCAACAACTTAATGTGGGTTTTTTTTTCAAGCCCTGAAAAATAGTTGGAAAAAAGCGAAAAAAGCATTTAGAACCGAAAATAAACAAAAAATGGACCAAGCACATTTCGCAGGAATACTTAAAATTGCAATACGAAAAAATTAAAAATATAGAAGAAAGATTCAACAACGCATTTCGAGCGTGCGGGCTATGTCCATTTGATGCAGAGAATGTAGATTACAGGAAAATAATTGACAATAAATTTGGAGAGTCAACACCACAGAGTGACAATAAATTAATCGACCATCTACACTTTATTGAGAATGAAATCGAAGCTCAATTACTCGCAGATTTTTATAACCTTAAAGGAAAGGAATGCAACTCCGACATAGAAAATAGAGGGTTGTATCAGCTTTGGTTGAAAATTTTCAAAAAACCAATCTATCTTTTGAAAGAATGGAGCCTCAACTGGCAAACGAGGAAAAAGGGGAAGTTCTCAATGAGAATATTATGAATACAATTGAAAATGAGCCGATTAATATAATTATTGAAGTCGAAGAAGGCTTAGTACTGGATGGAGACTAGCAAGATAGGATTGTTGTTGATGAGGATATAAGTATGGAAATACGACAAAAGAATCAAATTGTTTCGGTAATAGTGCCATCGTTAAAGAATCAGGAAATGATAGGGAGGACAAATCGGAAGATAAGAAAGAACAATTATCACTAGAAAATAGAGAAATAAATGAAAGTGAAGAGAGTAATTTGACCGACATCAAACGTCAGACACCCGACAAAGATAAAATCATTCTGCAGTTGACGATAATATTTCTAGTAAAAGCACCAATCCTATTGTAGAATATCAAATTGGTATCATCGATACCGACAGCGAATTAGACATTCCTCTTGCCTGATAGTAGACAAACTCAGAAGTCAAGAACGAACACCGGGAAAAAAAGTCGACATAAACACGTATAGGCCTGATACAAATGAACGATGCTCCAAAGTTCTGCCAGGGGTGGAAGTACCAAGTCCATTTAAAAAAGCCATATTTTGGCCAGATACCTCGATTCCTCAAAATTAGACAAAGAGAAAAAATGAGAAAATTCCGTCTCTCACTACATCTAATGCCTGGCTTGAATATTATTTAAAGAAAACTGCCGAAAAAGAGAGAATAAACAATGAAAAAGAAGAAAGAAAACGAAACGAGAGCAAAAGAAACTTGACCTAGAAAGTAAGAAAAAATTGCAAAAAACTACAACACTAAAAAAAAATAAGAAGATAGGAAAGGAGAACAAAAACTCAGGTCACAAACAGACTAAACTAAAAATCGGTAAAGAGATTCTGGAAGTAGGATACCACGTCGTTGTCAATTTCCAGCGTGATCTTTATCCAGGTATAATGACCCATGTAATAGAAAATGAAGCTATAATTAGTACAATGGAAAAGTGTGGAAATAATTGGAAATGGCCTCAAGAGAAGGACGAAATATGGTACAGATAGGAAGAAATAGAGGATATAATCGAACCACCAGAATTATTAGAAAAAAGCCTGTTTAATGTTAAAGAAATAGCAGATTTTGTTTAATAAATAGAAATATATTTTATTTCCATTTTTTATTTCACCCCCAAAAAATAAAATGTAATATTAATTATTAATTTAATTTGCTTATATCATTTATGTCGAAATTAGGGACAATTTAGTGTCGATATTAGGAAACGTGTCAAAATTAGATTCTACAGTCTGACGAATTAAAGGACACTGTAAAAATGTGGGTGTCGAATTTATGTTCACATATTTTGTTTGTAATTACAAGTTTTCTTTAAAAAAAACGACTGTTCCCACTTCTAAAGTAGTATTTTTATGCATAAAAATTATCTTATTCATATTAATGAGAGAATAATGACATTTGACATGTTAAACTGTTGAAATTTGGGACATTTACCTTAGTTGATTTGGTACAACTTTTGTAGGAAATTTTTTTGAATCTCTATTAGTTACAGGGGGGTCAAATTATAGTTACGTGAAATATTTTTGAAATAAAATAATATTTACTCGTTATCGGGTTTCTACGCCACTGAGTATATCATTGGAGGATGAACTTTTACTTGTTCCTTTTAAAAATTTAATTCATTCATAAAGTAGTACCGTACATAGGTACGTATGATCTTGCAGATTAACTAGTTATTTAAATATCAAAGGATTGTACACATTTTGTTCGTAAATAAATTTCTGTTTGTGAATTGAATTAAAAAAACCGACTTGTCCTAAATACGAAATGTGCTACTCCGATTGGAAATATTTACTATACCATTATATATTATGTTATAACTGTGTCTGGTAGGCACGTCCTTGGCTTTGTTTTACTCACACACATTTATCTTGATCCACGAGACTATAAAACTACCGACACTGCGCACCACGAGTTGTTTTGAAAAAGTATGTACAACGTAAGTCATAAAAATACATTGTTGCCGTTAATTCACTAGAGTGTTTCCATAATTATTATTGTAGTGGTCTGAAAAGAAATTGTGAAATATTTATTAATAAAAAATAAGTACGTAAAAAATATGGATTATTATATATTGTCAACCCACATAAACTTCCGAAGTTTCAGACGGGAGTGTTATATGCACCTCCGTGTCTATGTTGGTTGTTGTCTCGAATATTCGAGATCTTCTAATATTACTGACACAAATGTTGTGTTTGACTATCCTGCTGAATTCTGTTATATCTTCTCATGTTTCATTCAACACCTTTGCTCCCATGTTTCACATCTTTTCTTGGTTGTACCGTACCGATGACGGCTAATGAGCCAGAGACATGCATGTCTGCGGTTACCACTCTTTTCAGTATCCCCTTCTCCTATTTGCGCGCACTACCTACCAATCTATTCGTTGCTTATTGTTCATATGTCACGCACTATTACATGCTTTTTTTATGTATTTTAAATTATTTTTAAAAGCAGCGATTTTTTTTTTGGTTTTTTTGGCCGAAGGACATAGTCCATTTAGCCATGAGCTACAGTACTAAAAAGCGTACCAAATATGTTAACTGTAAGAATCAATTTGGATGGGTTAAGGATATACGTTTCACACTCAGGGGTCTTTCAGGGTGGCTAACTCACAGAAAAGGTAGACCACGGTACTAATAGGGAATAATCAGGTTAGGCTCACTTACAGAGGAGAAGGAGCTACATAATATTACAGTTTTAAATTGCATGCTTTAATGAATATCAGTAAAACTTTATAAACAGGCAGCTTATTTAATGTTCATTACATTGAAGGGAGGTAGAACATCGATTTTTATTAGTTCTCTATACATATCTTCTCTATGTTGTGTATATTTATTACATTCAAAAAAATGTGTTCCAAGTCGCATATACGGTAACAAGTGTCGCATAAGTTCGAATCTATTACTTTTATTTTATTGAGATGTGCAGGATAGCATGCATGGCCAAACTTAAGTCTACTTATAGTGACTATACTACTCCGCGGTAATTGATAGTTCCTGTACCAGTATTGGTTGGGAATTTCTGGGTGTAAGAGTGTATATCTTGTAGGTTTTTCAATGCAATACTCATGCCATAAATTTTTCCATCTTTCTTTTAGTTTAATTTTACATTGGTTTAGGCACTCATCCACGTTTATTGTATTATTTATTGGTAGTCCATTTTTTACGGCTTCTTTGGCTAGATTATCCACATGTTCATTATGCTGTAGTCCAATATGTGCTTTTATCCACAAAAAACTGATATCGAAATCCTTTGGGCGTAGCTTTTCGATTTTCAGTTTAATTTTTGGAATGATTTGATTTTCATAAGTAGCATTTATATCAAAAGGTTGGCTAATGCTCGAGAGAACTGATAAGGAATCCGATATTATGATGGATTTTTTATAACCATGTCGTTCAATGAATTCAAGAGCTTTGATAATTCCGATTGCTTCTGCAGAAAAAATAGAAGTAGCGTTATTAAGTTTAAATTGCATTTGAACCTTCACTGACGGGGCATAAAATGCGCACCCTACACCACTGGATTGTTTGGAAGCATCCGTATATACTTTAATGTAACTATCATATTTTGATAAATAATGTGATAGTATATTCTTACTGATCATTATATTATGATTATAATTTGGAATTTCAACATGTACGTATTTCAGTGATGTGAAGAAGTCATTAAGTTCATATGTCTTGGGAACATCTAAATTATTAATTAAATTATAATTTTCCCTAAATGCCTGGCATGTAATGGGCGAAGGTTTTTTGGCCCAATATTTGTTTGTAAGGTCATATATATTTAACTCCGAAATATTTTTAATATTTGCTGGCTGTTTGTAATAGGATTTAATAATTAATTTTTCTGTTAGTAATGTTCTACGAAGTTCTAATGGCGGTTCTAAGGCTTCAACTCGAAGTGCTTCTACTGGTGTAGATTTCATTGCTCCGATACAATGTCTCATAGCATTGTTCTGTACAATTTCTAATTTTTTTAGTAAGCTTGAAGTTGCGGTTCCATATAGAGTACATCCATAATCTATAATCGATCTTATATATGTTTTGTAGAAAGTTATGCAAGTATGAGGGTCGGCTCCCCACCATGTTCTTCGTATTAACTTTACGAAGTTTAAACCTTTGTTGCATTTTGTAATAATACTCTCCACATGACTTTTCCAAGTAAGTTTTTTATCTATAGTAATACCAAGGTAAACAACTGATGTTGAGACTGGGTATGGGATCTCGTTTATTGTAATATTGACCATGTGTGGTAAGTTATGGCGTGTAAAAAACATAATACTCGATTTTTCAGGAGTAACCAGGAAGCCTAATGAGTCCAATTTCTGTGTGATGGAGATGACCGATTGCTTTAGATTTGTCAGAGTATTTGGTAAGGTTTTATCGGAGTTATACACTACAAAGTCATCCGCATATTGGATTATTTTGTAGTTAATTTCTTCATGGAGATTTGCTGTGAATATATTAAATAATAATGGAGAAAGTACTGCCCCTTGAGGTAATCCTGTGGAAGTATTTCGAGGGTTTGTATGTGAGTATATATATGACATAAACTTTTCTATAATTAAACAGGTTACACATTACATTACAAATTCTTCTTGGTATCCCAATATTGATTAACTTTTCCCGTAAAAATACTAAGTCAACCGAATCATATGCTCCCTCAATATCGAGAAATGCTGCTCCTAAGTAATGATTTTTTGAGAAACATATTTGTGTATCGGTCACCAGTTGTAATATGGCGTCATTGGTGCTACATCCTCTTCTAAAACCATATTGACCCGAAGGAAGTGTTGATTTAGAGATCATGAAAAATTCTAACCTCTGTTTGATAATTCTCTCAAATGTTTTCAATATACACGACAGTAAAGTTATGGGTCGATATGAGTCGGCTAAGTCAGGACTTTTTCCGTTTTTATGTATGGGTACTACTATTGATCTTTTCCAATCTTCAATGATATCATTATGAATCCAGACATCGTTGTATATTTCTATTAAAAACAATTTTGCGTTATGTGCTAAATTCCATATCATGTCATATGTAATTTGATCTATGCCAGGTGACGTGTTATTGGTTTTTTTAAGAGCGAATGATAATTCACTATAAATTATGGGTTTGTTAAATAATTCATTATCTGTATCATCTTCTTCATTAATATTTGTAAATTCTTGAGATACTGAGCAAGGTGCGATTTTATTCATAAATTCCTCAACCCAATCGAAGTTTTTGCATGTTTTGTTGTTTGAATTACTACCTATTGTGATTCTCTGCATTCTTTTAGCTTGTTGCCATAATTCTGTACTAGTTGTATTTTTATTTAATTTATTACAAAAAGTAATCCAATGATTTTTGGCTTTTATTTTTAGGAATAGTTTTGTAGCAGCAATTTCTTTGTTGACTATAATATAATTCTCCAATGAACTTAGACGTTTATATGCACTAATTGCTTTTTTTCTGCTTTCTTTTGCGCAATCGCACTCACTATCCCACCAGGGTGGTGGTGGTGGTTTGTTTCTTTTAAATTTTTTTTTCACTGGTATAGCCACAGAAGCTGAAAGTTCTATACCTTTCATGAAATATTCATATTTTTCGTTTATGTCAGTAAAAGTTTCTGGGATTTTCTTAAAATAGCTTTGAGAAACTGAGTTATATTTTTTCCAGTTAGCTTTCTTAGTATTCCATTTTGTAGTGGGATATATTATCGTTCCTATTTGAGCTCCTGAGTAAAGAAAATTAATTAGAATAGCATAATGGTCTGATCCTAAGGTATCTGGTAACACTTGCCAATGAATTCCATTTGCAATATCTGAAGTAGCGAATGTTAGATCAATCGCCGACTTATTGGTTGTTCTTGATATCTTATTTGATGATCCATCGTTTAATAGTATCATGTTGTTAGACTGATTTAATGCATTTACAATGTTTGTTCCTGATGTATTGGTTTTGTAAGATCCCCATATTCCGTGATGTCCATTGAAATCACCTCCAATTAAAGTGGACTGATCGGCATATTCAAAAAGTTTCATGAAGTCTTGTGTACTCATTTTAGCGTCTGGTGGACAATAAATTGAAATCAATATAAGACTGAAGTCTGCGCCAATTATTGGAACTGCACAAGCTTGCATATTTTCATTGATATCCTCGATAACCTTTTCTTTGTATTTTATATTGTTTTTTATTAGTATTGCCACCCCAGTAGTGGCATCAAGTCTATCTCTATGTACAATATGATAACCAGGAAATGTATAAGATTTATTTGGATTAAACCACGTTTCTGATATTAAAGCGATATCAATTCTAAGATCAGATAATATATTAATCAGACTGTTTTAATTGGATACAGCGGAACGTGCGTTCCACTGAAGATTATTCAAGTTATTAGTACTCTTCAAATTCATCGTTAATCATAATTTTCTCTTGTCCAGGTTCTTCATTACTAGAAAATGCAATTTTTTTAATATATTTAACATCTATTGAGGAAAGTTCTTCGAATGAGTTTATTGAGCTGAGGACCTTTTGGATTGCTACTAGGACTTTTTCTGCTAGATCTTCTTGAGTATCGGAATCCTTAGGATTGTTTCTGGAGGGGTGCGTAATTGGTTTATCAGGTCCGAATCAGAATGGATACATAGGTGAAACATCGACTTCTGTAATGGGGGATGAGGCTTTTCGTTTCTTCTGGCCATTAAATTCTGACAGTGTTACGCTGCGACTATTTCCATGATTTTCTGTATTATGAGTACTTGCTGTTGTTGTCGAGGAGTAGGTATTACTTTTTCTATGTTTGGCGTTTGGATTTGGAAGAGAGGGGAACTCTTGTTCATCTAATGTCAGTGTCTGAAATCTATTGTTGGTTTTAACTATATTGGCATAAGAATTGTTATTCATCCGTTTAGCTTCTAAGAATGTTAAGTTTTCCTCAGCCATCTTCTTTTTAATTTCTTGTTGTTTGATATGTGCGGGGCAAGTTTTGGATATTGATTTATGCGTGTTAGTTTTACAATGTATGCAGCAACTATCTTGTGGATCGCGGCAGACATGCGTATCGACTTTTTCTTTTCCACAGTTTATACATAGTGCTGTAGTGCTGCGACATTGTTTTGCTACATGGCCGTATTTTAGACATTTAAAACATTGTGTAACTTTATGTATATATGGTTCAACATTACATGCTACAGAATTTATGTATATGACGGACGGTAGTTTATTACCCTCAAACGTGACAATTACAGATTGTCTTGGTACTAAAATTGTCTCATTATTACGTGTTATTTTTCTTTTAATTCTACTAATGTCTGAAATAGTTATAGGAGAGAGTAAGTTACTGAATAAATATTCTTCATCAAAAATAGTATCAACATTTTTTATTACTCCTTTTCTATTTAGCAAATTATTTGGTATGTACGCTTTTAAATGTTCTTTGATCAGATCAGGATTAGTAACAAGTTTATTAGCATCAGATATATTTTTAACTTGAACTCTAATTCTATTTTTGCCCACATTATCAATTTTCATTATATTTTGAATATTAAGTTTTTTGTGTAGGATATGACCTACGGCCATAGGGATGTAATTTGCCAATATTTTGATCATTAACCTTTTCAATAAATACATAAACAATTTCCGAATGTAAATTTGGTTTTTTAAATTAAACACCTTACATTTTTGTTGTCTTTTATCACTAATTACTTTTTCGGCTAACTGGTTGTTGTTTTCTTTACCATTCAGAACAACTTTTTCAGTGTTGATAATTTGTGAGGGCACCTTTCCGTTATTTACATTATTATTGTTTGTTCCCCCTATATCAGGGGGAGAATCGTCTTCCATAGTCACTGTTACAGTCACTGAGTGTTATTTCCACTAATAATGAAACTAAAAATCCAACTCAAAACTATTTTATCAATATTAATAATATCCGCTTATATTCGACACTCAGAACTAACGTCTTTATCGTACGGAGTATAAATTCGAACTGTCAAGCAGCGACTTAAATGCATAAATTAGTATAACCTTTCGTTATTTGCATAACTTTTTGACAAATTTTCAATTGGATTTCTAATTTCATTTTTCCTGCAACTAAAAAGAATTTGTTAACATGGCGGTGGAACTGTCCACAAGTGAATGTGACTAGATATGTGGGGCATCAAAAAATCGAAACAAACATATCTGTTTTACGTGTTAATCTGAGATTGTTCCAACTTCAGAGTAGTAGTCTGTCTATAAATAGTCCAGGCGGTAAAGCAGTAAAAGTAGGCTTCAATGGATGTTGTTTGATAACGCAAAAAATTTTATGCAGAAAGTTGCCGGATATTGTGTACAACAATAATCTATGTTTGCCTACTCCAAAAAGTGCTTGCTAAATGCTGTAGAACAAGAAATGTACCGAAATATCGAAAAATGGTCCATTTTTCGATACATTTGTGGCTAAAACTTTGAAACAAAGCCTTAAATAAAAAAATTTACTCTTTTTTTTGTTTATTTGACGATTTCATATAGTGTTATTAACTTTGTGGGCCTCTATTTCCGGATGTACACGGTCAAATTTCGTCGTTGTGGACTAAAATGAAAGTGCTTGCAAAGCAGTATTCATATGGGAAACAATTTTTAAATTACATGGAACCGATGCTGTAAACGAGAAATTATTTATAATGGAAAAAATTTGATAAAATTTAAAAAAATTGTGAAAATTATTAAAACGTAAAATGGATATTTTTATAATTGCTTATTGTTTGTTATGACATTAAGTAACTGTTAAAAATTGCGTGCTCCTTTTTCACCGTTGTTTAAACAAGGTACGCGCGATCAACATTTTTATAATTTGTTAATTAATAATTGTGGCAATGCAAAACTACGCGATCGATCGTTACAAAAATTTTCGTGCGTAATTGTCATATGTTTAGCTATCTTTTCAGAAAATGTGATAAATACCCACTAAACAAGAAACATAACAAGTCTTGTTTGTGATGTTCTTTTCAGAGACTTTACGTGATGTTTATTTAAAACGTTAATAAGATATCTCCTAGATGTCTTAATTCTATTACTAACTCTATTAACATTCATGTCATGTAAATAAAACATATTTTTGATGTACACAGTGATACTTGAATTCGCAGTTACATACACATCCTATGAACTTCTTTTTAGTAACTTCCTATAGGAAACATTCATACGGTGTTAATTTGTATACTTCTCACTAATGTCACATACAGAACGTTACTGTTGCAGTTACTTTTACATCTTTCGAAATAATTTTTATTAACATCGTACTTATTACGTCTGTACGACGTTAGTTCATAAAACTCTCAGTAATATCTCATATTAAACATCACAGTAACATAAAAAAGAAGAAAACAGAAGAGGAACTGATGAACGAAACATACAGTAGTTATCTGTGGAAACAAAAATGACAAGCATGAAATGGCGGATGGTTTTCAGTTATGTGTTATATTTTATTTGCAGGAAGCACATATTTTGCAAGTAGCACTTGAATAAAGGGGTCTTCGTTTTCGTTAGTTCCTACCAAGCTTCAGTTTCTATACTTAGTTATAATTCTTGTTAAAATGGACGAACAACAATTGTTATCGGTAAGTACCTATTCCAAAATCATAATTATTAAAACTTAATACTCATTCAATACTTTAATCGGCTATTATACATTGAAATTCCAGGTGGCGGAATTGTACACTAACATTATATAATAGTTTACAAAATAAAGGTTTTTTCAATTTTTAAAATATTTTAGTTACCTAGTAAGTATATTTTGGAAACTATTCACAATATTTCAAATCCTAGATATGCATTATACCCTACAAAAAACTTGATATTGCAATAGGGTAGATATTATTATTAATAATAAAACATGCTCATATGTTGGCAGATATTTTCCAATGTTCAAGATGTTTCAGAAGCTACTTATACAAAAAAAATAAAAAAAAATAGTTGGTAATTATGTAATAAGGGCAGTAATTATTTCATATAGTCTGATACAAACATTGTATTAAACAGTACAAAAAATATTGAATCAAGTATCTCTAGTTCTAGTTTTTTAGTAGTAGTCTTAGCCATCAATATAGTTTTGCAGGTTTTAAAAAATTTTAACATTATTACTAACAATTATTGTGAACAATTAGAGACTGTTTAAGACTTTAAAAACAGAAATTTCTGTTAAAACGCTTCCATTTGAAAATTCACTGAATACAATAAATAAGCTGTAGTTGTTCCTTACAATGGTACCTATATTAATCTAGTTGAAGAATATGTAACTTATGATACTGAATACTCCAGTCAACAAACAGCATTCAATTATTTATTATTATAGAAACACAGCTATTGGATACTTAATTGGGTACAATTAATTATAAACTCATTTAACTTGATAATGTGTTTATTTCTCTTCTTCATAAGTAGTTTTTTTTGTATACAGTGTATTAATAATGCTTAGTTTTCATTAAGTTACAATTCCACGATGTTAATATACAATTTGTTCCAGGATGAAAGTAACAAGATGAGAATAGTATATTATTTTATACAGAAAAGAAGTATGAATTTTCATAGCACACCTGAATTAACCTGCCAAATGGAGTGAGACATGGAATAGAAGGTAAATCATGGAAAGTCACTTCTCAAAATAAAATATGTTATTATTCCTTTGAAGCACCCCGCATGTATCTGGAAAATGGGCCCCAGTCAATTGGCTGAAAATCAAGTTTGATGTAGTTTATGATGATCGATCAAAGGTCTCCATGGGCACAATTTGATCTAAAGTAATTGTTTTATTGGCTGTTGTTCAGAACACCTTCAAATATTTCACAGATAAGGATTTTGAAGTGTACGTTATGGAATGGTTGAGGCACTCGAAAAAAGTAACCGTAAGTAAACGATAGATTTTCTTTAATCAGATTGGATTTCTGTTGATGTAACGTATTGTTTCATCAAATCTTTATGGTGTAAAATTTTTATTAGTTTTAATATAATTAAAAAAGTATTCTAATAAATTTTCTGTAAACTAGCTGTAATGTATGTGCATTCGTTAAACTTTATTAATTCAGTTTCAAAGTATGTTACGTTATGGTAACTACGGATTAATATACCCTTTTTTATTTCTTGCTTCTACTGAATGCGTTCAATAGTTTCCACTTTCCAGACTTGTCATGTAATATGCTTACACAATTTTTTTTTTGGTTGGATTGCTGGACAAGATATTTTTTTTTCTAATTTTGTGGCTGTTTTTTTCAAATTTACTGTACTGTTCATTAATAATGAATAAACGTTTTAAATCCTTTATTATTTTTTTGGTTTTTAATTTTAAATGTACAGGATGAACAACTTAAAACGACTGTAGGCCACATCTCAGAAAAGAATCATGGTACAGCTTTCAAAAAAATTACCTTTAGGTAAGGGATCTTGAAAAATAGCTGGAAAATATTTTGCTGTCTCTAAAATATCCGCTAGGGGTGGAATGAACACTCGAAAACGTAATACTCCAAAAAAACATACTAAAGGTGTCCTAAAAATACATTTTTTGAAATCTTGATGAGATTATGAATAAATTTAATTAAGGAGATTTTTTGCCATTATTCTTCAAATAATGGGTGGGGAAGGTTCAAACTTATGAACAAATGTATAGCTTTTTCGTTTTTTAACCGATATTAATGATTTTAGCTGCATTCAAAAGTTTTTCTGTTTAATAAGATTGATAACAAAATTATATAATTTTGTATCCACTCGGAAATTTCAAATGTAAATTGAAGCATTTTTTAAATTTTTATATTTGATATTGTAAATCTCATATCTTGGAATAGATTCCTATTTTTTAACCCCTTTTCATCAGAATTCAAAAAATGCCTCACTACATTTGAAATTTCCGAGAAAAATGGGAAAATTGTGGACTTTTTTACAAAGCGTTGACAAAATTGTCCAATTTTGTTAAGCATTTCTTGTTATTAGGGAAAAACTCTTTCAAATGAAGCCAAAAACATGGATGTTGATTAAAAAAGGTGGTACTACATTTATTATTTGGGTTGAACCTTCCCCCACCCCTTACTTGAAGAATACAGACAAAAAGTCCCTAACTACATTTTTTCATAATCTCAACCATACATCAAACATACCTAGTATTTCTAGGATACGTTTAGTATGTCTTTTTTCGAGATAATCACAGTATTATGTTTTTAAGAGATTTTTCAGGGTCATTTTCCTGAAGGTATTTTTTTAAAGTTGTACTATGACTATCTTTTGAAATATGGCCGACAGCCGGCGTTCTTAGTTGTTCACCCTGTATTTGCTGATTAGGCACAGAAACATCTGTAGGATGTCATCCAGAATGTTCGAGGTATATTATTTAGAGGTTTATGTAATGTCCATGCAACATCTACGAGAATACACTGTATTGTTTTTGAAATGTCGCATTTAGGTCATTGATAAGATGTTATTTTTTAGACATTGCATTAACATTGACAAGATGTTAAATGGCATTTCAGAATGTAACAGAAATGTTGTTTCTAGTTCGTTTTAAAGACTTCCTTTTGAGGAAGTTCTAGTAACATCACAGTAATGTAAAAAGGCAGCGCTTTAACATCGCTGAGAAGTTAAGTTGAAACATCACAGAAGTTAACAGCCACAAGCTGGGCATAAGCCGTTGTATAGATGCGCATGTGATGAAAACAAGTGGAAAAAAAGGAAAAACATTATCACATTGTGATGTTGAATTAACATAACTGTAATATTTATTTGCATAGTGGGTATTTATCAATTTTTACTTACCGAAAAATATCTCCAAGTTTACGTATGATTTTTTACAAATTTTCGCATATTATTCATGGAAAATTAAAGTTTTTTAATTCGCGATTCTCATATCTTTATAGGAAATCGTCAAATAAACAAAAAAGAAAGAGTATTTTTTTTTTATTTAAGGCTTTGTTTCAAAGTTTTAGACACAAATGTATTTTCCGATATTTCGGTACATTTGTTGTTCTGCAGCATTTAGCAAGCACTTTTTGGAGTAGGCAAACATAGATTATTGTTGTACACAATATTCGGCAACTTTCTGCATAAAAATTTTTGCGTTATCAAACAACATCCATTTCGATTGCTCTATCGCCCGGGCTAAAAGTTGATTCAATCATTTACATATTCAATATTGTACATTTTAGATTAGGATAATCATTTAGTTAATTGCAAAATATTTATTCTGTATAATTACATTGAAAGTAAATAAATGAAACAGCAGAAATTTCCGGTTATATACTGAAAATACGACACCCGGCAATGCTGTTTAAGGAATTGCAATGTAAGGGAATTATGACAACGGGCACGCAGAATCTAATACTGATTTTGATGGACGCCACGCCTCCACGGGCATCTAAGAGTTGTTTGTTGATATGAATAATCAGTTTCCCGCCGAACGTTGAGTATGAGACAAGTTCATGTATCACGGTTCCGGCGATTATGTATCGTATCATAATATTTATATTCACTTTACCGTATTTATATGGAAACTGTAACATTTGCGGTAGTTTAAGCCTTAGGGTTTCTGTTGAGCAGTTATCCAGCTTAGAAAATTGTAGTGAAATAGCAGGCAACTTAGAAATTTTATTAATGCCCTTGAGTAATGAAGGTGATTTTGACGATATAGTGTTTCCCAAATTAAAGACGATATCGGGATATTTAATGTTTTATAATATACCATATTTGACTTCTATTGGACAACTGTTTCCGAACTTGTATCAAATACGGGGAGTGAATCTGTATAAGGATTTTTCTCTGATCATCTTCGATATGCAGGATTTACAACAGGTAAACAATAAATTTGAGGTTAACTTTCCATGTTGAATATAATATCAATACACCGTCATTAATAATCGGTTATTGCTGTTTTTACGGTATGGATAATGTTTTTGCTTGTTTATTTGAAAACAAAGTGAAAGTATATTTGTTGAACCTTTTATATGTCTGTTTTTTATAGAAATAATTTTAGACATTTCGGCTCGACTTTGGCCGTTATCAAAATTATAATCTAACATTGATAAAACCCTGAATATAAATAATTAATTACAACGTCATTCGCCACATGAAAAGCAAGTTACAATATTCTTCAATCATATACATAAATTGTTAAAATTTAATTTTTAATGTATAAAAATGAGAAATCTATCAATGATAAGTCTGTAATCCTTCTTGTAATCTGTTCTTGACTTGAAAGTCACATTAGTGGATCAAAATATAAAAAGCATATACAAATAAAATGACCACTGGATGTGGAGATGTTAGCAGAAGGAAAACGAACTGCATATCTGCAACACAGAACATAACATACGAGGACTATAAGATAGCACGAAATAGAGGTAAATGAACAAATACCGTCAAGAGAACGAAGCTCTGGAGATCGTCAAAAAGCCGTAGAAATCAACAAAACGTCATATTTGTATGTGGTCCATTGACCTAACCCAGACATTCGATAGATTGTGTCTAACTGAAACAGTACAACCACTAAGACAACATAAAGTAGACCCAAACATCGAAATAGTCATTAGCATACTAAATTTAAGCATCTCAACATTTTTGAAAACAGCTTTACACATAATCGAATAAACCGATAAAAAATAATATCATTCTAGCCCCACACTTACTACAAACGATCTTTGTAATTGTAGTAACGTTTTTATATTTCTAACATAAATTATAATGACCGACAAATAAAATCGTCAAATTAAACTATTAAACATCATCAGATAAAAACGAAAACAACTGTAGTACATAGTACATCTAAAGTCGATTGAGTATGTTGTAGTACAATTTTAAATTCTGTAGGTTCCTGAAAATTTAAAATAATCGAATTAACCGATGAAAAAACAATCTCATTTTAGCTTCACACTTACTACAAACGATGTAGGTAATTGTAGTAACATTTTTATATTTGTGGTAGAAATTGTGATGCCCGAAAAATAAAATCTTCAAATTAAACCATTAACACATCATCAGATAAAAACGAACACTACTTTAATATATCTAACATCGTTTGTACCATATAGTGCAATTTAAATTTTGTAGTAAGCATATTAGTCCCAAAAAACTTAAATTAATCGAATAAACCGACAGAAGAATAATCTCAATTTAACCTCACTCTTACTACAAACGATGTAGGTAATTGTAGTAGAATTTTTATTTTTGTATTAGAAATTGTAATGCCCGAAAAATGAAATCATCAATTAAACCATTAACACATCATCAGATGAAAACGAAAATTACTTTAATACATCTTTTAAATGAAACTAAGTGTTTCTAGATAATTCCACAATATATTAAACAAATGATAGTAAAAGCACCCATTATCGACACCTTAAGCGACTTTCTACAGGATAGCAATATTTGAAAGCCTTTAATTTTAAAAATTCATATCCCGTCAATTTATTGTGAAGGCTAACATTCCAAATAAACCTTTATTTATATAATAACACATATTCAAATGCCGATTTGTAACCAATTTGAAAAAAAATAGATTTAATTTAAATTAATGCAAAGTGGGGGATTATCGACATACTGAAAATACCAGTAAGTCATTTTTCGACAAGTCGAAGCCTCGATTATCAACTGTTTATTTTTGTATTAATTATAGGTATAAGTTAGTCATATAGTATGTGTTTTAATAAAATGTAATAGAATTTTAAATACTCACTTTGTTTATTAAAAAAAATATAAAATAAAAAAATAACATTAATGTAAACTGTTTAAGTTAAAAAAAATCTCATTAAAATTACTTAAAAGGTGAGTAAATAAGTACAAAAGTCATATTTTTTATAATTATAACAGGTATTATAAATAATGAGTCATTTCAGGAATAAAATATGATGCCTTTTTAATTTGATATTTTTAAATGGGTATATCGTCTCGTTTTGGCCATTTCCAATTGGACCAGGACAGGATCAGGTTCTATAGATTTTATTTTATATTGCTTATTTAAAATGTTTTCTTCGTCATCTTCTCTAATAGCCAAAATTTTTCCTGAAAAATGCTTGGTGCCATACTGAAAAATTACAAAGTCTCCTTCTGCCATTTCGGTAGTGGAAAAATCCTCATCAGTTGAAGATTCATTGTCATTTTTTAGCTTATATTTTTTTGCTAGTTCTGCTGCTTTCTTTTCCCTTAATGTTTTTCTGTTCTCTTTTTCTTCTATTGGTTTCTTTTCCTATTTTCTTTGAAAATAATTTTGCCAATCCCTAGATGAAGCTACAACAGGGGTTTTCTCTTTCGTTTTTCCTTTTTTCTGGCAGACTGGAGTTGTTCCAGGCCAAAACAACGCTTTTTTAAAAGGTGTAGGGATATCTTTAGTCTTTTAAATATTTTCTTGTGGTGATACTTCACAAAGAGAGAGGTTAGTATCAGTCGAAGGAATATTATAGTTATTATTGTTGTTATCGTTGTTATTGTTATTATCGTTATTATCGACATTGTTTCTAACTGGTAAAATCAGTGGTTCATCCTGCGATACTTCATCTAAAATATATTCTATTGCAGAATTGGACAGTGGTACGAAGTCAACAGGCATATTGGCTATATCTAAAGTAGTGAAAAATCTGTTGTAGGCGTTTCTACATTAAAATCAGTATTGGATTCAACTGGAATCTCTAAATTCAATTCCATGTTGGAAACTGGAACTGCGAGTTCCAAATCATATTCTAGGTAGTCAGCACTTTCTCCAATGACACCATTTTCAGCCTGACTCTTTATCATTTTCCAAAAGTTGAATAAATTCTTAACTATTTCGGGACCTTTCCAAACATCTTTGGAAAGTTTGAATTTTCAAGGGAATCTGATTTTCAAAATATTCTAAAAAATCCTTGGCCTTATCATTTCTGATTTGTTCCGTTGCTATTTGGAAACCTTCAAAGATCTTATTTGCTTGTTTTGATTTTATAAATTCAACATTATCAGCATTAGAAGTGCAGAAGCCACAGGATATAATACCATTTTCGAGTGTAGATTTGATATTTTCCATAGATTGGAAAACTGAATGTAAAATTGGAGCAAATTTTTCTCTGGATAGTCGTTATCCATTATTCTCGATCCGCCAACTATGAATTTTTTTTCCATGCACTTTTCAGCGGATGGAAAAAAGCAACGTCTAGAGGTTGTAAGATATGGGTGGAATTGGGCAAAAGGGAAACCAAAATGATTCCACTATTTCTACAAAATTCGCTTAAAGCCATAGTCATATGCGACGCACGTCCATCCACATAGAGAATAACTGGTAGAGTTATGTCTTTTTTTTCCAACCAAGTGTAAAAAATATTCGCTATGTATTCAAAAAAAATTTCCCACGTTATCCATCCGCTTTCAGATTTTCCAATGCCCCAATCAGATGGAACTTTTTGTAGAACATTACGTGGTACTCTTTTATAGCTATAGACGATCATAGGAGGTGGCAAATCTCCAGCAGCATTATACATAACAAGGGTAGTTAGACACTCTTTTCCGTCATTATTGATAAAAGTGTAGATGCAGTTTTTTGCGAGAACCTTATCATTTTTCGGACTTGAAAATAATACAGTTTCGTCACAGTTGAACACTGTTTGGATCTTTGGCAATATCAAGATAATCATTAGTTATGAAGTAATTTCGGACTTCATTAAACCAGTTTCTAATATTATGCTCATTTTAATAGATCGTGAACGTGTTAAACCAGTTTCTAATATTATGCTCATTTTGAATAGAACGTGAACGTGTCAAATTTTGAGGCACTCTTAAGGTGTGTCCACATTATGTAGATCAACTCTGTCGACCCGGTCGATCAATAAAATCGCTCGATACCTTCGACTGTGTCAACTCGTCTAAATTGCCTCAGTACATGTGGACGAGTCGACCGACAACCATCATAAATTTTTATATAGTGAGTGATTTTGAGTGATTTTCATATATAATATGAGTGATGATGAAGATGCTGGAGCAGCGGCTTCTGCTGCAATTCTTATTGCCATCTTGGGAAGCCAAAAAGATCGTAATCGTCGCCCGCGGAGATTTTGGGTACGGCCTAGCCTCGTTCGAGGCAGAAAAAGGTATAGTACGGAGGAATTTATGCGAGATTTATTGATGGATGAGGTTGACGAATTGAATCTAGAATATAGATGTGACGCGGGCTTTAAAAACTTCTTTAGAATGAAAAGTTCCAATTTTGAAAATCTTTTGAAAATGATTGCGCCTAACATAATTAAAAAAGACACACCATTCAGAAAAGCAATTCCAGTGAACCATCGCCTTGCAGTAACGCTGCGCTTTTTGGCAACTGGCGATTCATACACTTCATTGAGCTACCTGTTGAAGATATCAAAACAAGCAATCTCCATCATTGTCCCAGAAGCTTGTGATGCCCTGGTAGAAGCACTTAAGGATTATGTCAAGGTAAGAAAGTTAACTACACATTCTAGTAAATGCAATACTTTATTTTCATATTTTGTTTATTCAATTTAAATTACAGCTCATAGTATAAAATTGGAAAAAGTATGTAACATTTGAAAATATAAAGGTGTAAATTGTTAAGTGCATGTAAAATTAAATACGTTTAATACAATTCTCGGATCTCGTTTTCGTAAAGTTCAGGTTGTTCTCCCAAGTTATTCGAAATATTGTCAGACCGAACAGATGATGGGGACTGAGAGGCAGAAAAGGATGAAGATGAATATTGTGAATTTAACGTAGGAGATTGTGTTAATGGGTAGGGCGATAACTGAGGTTCATATGTTTGTTGGGGATAATTTTGATTTGTAGATGGGAAGATATTGGGATATGTTTGTTGATGTGTGTTGGCATTGTACGAGTAACCTGCCATGCCCATCTCTGCCTCGAATAATGTTTTATTAATTATTTGTTGGGCTTGAAACCTTGCTTGAGGTGAAGTAATTTTCCTCAGTTTAATGGCTACCTGTTCTCCAAATGAATCATACTCATCTTTTTCTTTCTTCTTTGACTGAATAGATCTCAATAAGTTAACCGCTTCATTCATGATCGGTGCACTGCCAGCAGAAGTTGATCTTACTTTGCGCTTTTTAATTGGTGTTTTTGGGGAGGTAAATGCGTCTTCAGGCAGTGGTGTACTTGCACTTTCATTGTTGTCTTTCGAATTTGATGTCTGTGACTGTTCGACGCTTTCTTCATTATTTTCTTCATTATCATTTTCTTTCTGTTGTTCCTCAAATTCTGGCTCTTGTGATCCCTAGAAAACACAATTATACAAACACAATTCAATATTTTTTGACAATATTAATTTGAGTTGATGAAAAAAAAACGAATTATTATTGAATCTACTCAGACAGTTTTTTTTTCGTTACAGATGCCGCAAAATGCAGAGGAATGGGAAGGTGTTGCAAAATGTTTTAATGAGAAGTGGAACTTCCCAAACTGTGTGGGAGCCATTGATGGGAAACACATAAGCATTCAAGCGCCAGTCCATTCTGGCACAGAATTTTTCAATTACAAAGGGTTTTTTAGCATTATATTGCTTGCTGTAGTTGATGCAAATTATAATTTCATATACGCAAACGTTGGTTGCCAGGGAAGAATTTCAGATAGTGGCGTTTTCAATGCTACGTTTTTTAAAAAATGTCTAGAGGACAACGTGATGCACCTTCCCCTTCCACGCCCTTTACCCCAATCAAGCTTTACGATGCCATACGTCTTTGTAGGAGATGAAGCTTTTAAACTTACATGTAATGTTATGAAGCCATTCTCGGGATTGCATGATAAAAGAACAAAACAAAGAATATTCAACTACCGACTAAGTAGGTCTCGAAGAGTTTCCGAAAATGCATTTGGCATAATGTCTTCCAGTTTTCGAGTATTCAGAAAACTATTAATATTGAAACCAGAGAAAGCAACAAAAGTGACATTGGCTGCAGTTTATTTGCATAACTACTTGAGGAAAAGCGAATCGAGAAACGTTTACAGCTCAGTTGGGATGTTGGATAGGGAATCATCTGAGAGTGGAGAAGTATTTCCAGGCCTGTGGAGGCGTGATCCAGCCACTTGCCAGATAAGCAGGCTGCCTGCCATCCCAAGGAGAAGTTCTATTGAAGCTCAGAAAATTAGGGATAAGTTTGCAGACTACTTTGTTTCTCCGCAAGGGGAACTACACTTCCAGTATGATAAGTAGTTCGACATATTTTTGTAATTTTGATTAATAAATTAGTGATAAATGAAAATATAGATCTCAAATTAGCCTACCTCTGTATCCTGAGTGTTCCTGGGTTTGTTTCTATCTGCCAAGAACATCAAAGCTTTGTAGGCAAACCACTTGCTTGTATAGGCGTCATCAGCGCCAGTCCCGGTCTTCCTCGACTCGCTCTCTTTCTTTTTCTCCCTTGCAAATTGGCTTTGCAAATTTCTAATTTTCTTTTCCGCCTCCACTTTTTCAATGCCAAATGACACCGCAATTTCCACCAAACCATCATGCCGTTTGTTTCTGTTTCTATAGTTAACATCACTTGAATCCCATAAGTAAGAACGATCACGGTACATTTCAATAAAATTCGACGTTTGGGTATCACTCCAATTCATTTTCAATAAAAATGTAAGCACTTGAACAACAGTATAGCACTATTCTATTTTTTAAAACGGCAGTGACAAGATCGACACGTCCACACTGGTGCCTTCGACTCGACTGTCTTTGATCCGGACCGACCTGATTCGGGTTGCGTTCGACTCGACTCGACACCGCTCAACAATGTCTAGCGACACGTCCAGACTTGTTCGACATTGTCGATCGACTTTGTCGATCGGTGTCGATCGACATAGTGTGGACACACCTTTACGCTTGTTTCCTGATGTCTTCTTAAAAAAGCGTTATACCAACTTTTTACGGGTCTATTATTAGCGAAACAAGTAGATCGTTTCATTTAATTAAGAAGTATTTGGACGCTAAAAGTTGACTTCTTGTAACAGGAAACTCATGTTTTGCTGAATGAAGGATACAATGTTTTAACATGTCGTCTTCTTTCGCATTGAGTATTGTTGGGGGGGGGGCAATTTTTCTTTCAACCGGTGTTCTTCCTTTAATTTTATCTAATAATGCTGTGCGACGTACACCATACAGCCTCGCCGCGTTTAACACTGGCATTCCATTCTTCGTAGCTTCTATAGCTTTGCTCGTGTCTTCAACAGAATATTGATACCTCTTTGCCATCTATAAACGAATATTGTCTATTAAGCATTTATCGTCAACGGAAAAGGATGTATTTCGATTCTTTTGCAGTATCGGTTAGTCATTTTTATCAAAAAATTCCTGTGTATTTAGTTTTTTTCAATATTATTTATTTTTATAGTTATAGCGTGTGGCTACGCTAGCTTAATATCAAATTATAGTGAGGGGTGATGAAATCGGGGAAGGGATGATTTTATGGAGTATCTGTTAGTGTCATATTTTAGCAACAAATTCCTGTGCATTTCGTTTTTTTCAATATTACTTATTTTTATAGTTATAGCGTGTGCCTACGCTAGCTTAACATTAAATAATAGTGAGGGGTGGGGAAATCGGTGTAAGAGATGATTTTTTTGCAGTATTGGTTAGTATCATCTTTAAGCAACAAATTAGCTACAAATTCCTGTCTATTTATTTTTTTAATATCACTTATTTTTATAGTTATAGCGTGTGCCTACGCTATAGCTTAATATTACGCTAGCATAGTTTGCGTTTTCTTGGAAACGGCATTAGCAACCAAATCAAGCTCAGCGTTACAAATTAGCAACAAATTATTAGCCTGGTCTGAAGTATGCCCTGTAAAATGGCTACGCTAGCATAATATACATAAATTTTAGCCTTTTACTTTACTTTTGATTCTAAATAGTAAGCAACAATTAGTGATTTGGTACACTTTCTTAAAGCGATTATATAAAATTAACTCTAAAGTTGATTTATTGTTTATTGGTTGTTATTTCGTTCTAGTTACCAATTTGTAATAACTATGTACTAAACCTGCGTATTCGTAAACATAAATGCGTAAGACTGAGAAGCAAATATTTAAATGCTTCCAGTTCGTTTTGTACAAAAGGAAAATGTTGATTTCTTGCTTAATATGATGCAGCATTTCCATTCGTCTCCATAATTTATTGTGGAAACCTAACTCAAAAACATATTTTACTGTTGAAAAGTGGAAATAACGAAATCGCTGAACTTTTTGTAAATTGCATTTCCTTCTTTTCGTCATTTGAGGTAAATGAAATTTCTACCCACTCACTACCACGCTTACCACGTCCGCGAAAGATGTCGTTTAATTTTCACGTCTGTAAAATTTCCTTGTAGCAGGCAGGGTCGTATTTAACCTATTGGGGGCACTGGGCACATTAGGATGATGCGGCACTATGACATTCATGGAGCACAATTGTTAATGAATAGACCAAGGAAGAAGATAAGAAAGCTTCATTCATTCATTCACTGAATGTGTTCGGCTTACGAAGTGGTTTCATCAATATTTCACAAACGATTCTTTTATTTTCAATATTTCAATGCTGATTCCCATTCTGTTAACAATTGAAAAGCAGGTATGGTCGTACATAATGCCACCCACGTTTTAGTTTTTCGTAATAAATATGGTTTTGCGGATTTTGGTGATGAATATCGATGCCACCATCGATCGCGGGGCCATGGGCCCGTGCCCAGGTTCCCAGTGAAAAAGAGGGCACTGATAGAAGGTCAACCCCTGTATCCGATTCTAAATAATATCGACAATAGTTATTGCTTGTTTTTGCTTTTGAATTTCTTTGTTTCATTCATGTTTATAAATCTAAGTCATATCTGAGGTTGGTTCCCGAATTGTTACCCATACCAACTGGGGCGTATCCGCAACCCAAGCAACAAAATTCCAGAAAATATACCAAAAAATTGAAGTCTGGGGTTCACATGAGCATTTCTTCGGCGATGAGAACGGAAGGTCGTTTTTCTCTCTCTACAAACGGATTAGTTTATGCAGTACCTACGAAAGAAATTTTGAAACAACACAAGTAGCAAGGATTTTGTCCATCAATTTCTAATTGTTCACTTCTAAACTTAACTAATCCGAAAATGAGAAATGAAAATCAATTATTAAAAATGTCAAATACTCTAAACTAAAATTTCAAATGCATTCAGGTCAGTTTCTGTATGCACGACGGTCTCGGAATACGCCAACAAAAAACTGCTTTTCAAAAACATTTTTGCAGGATTAGTCTTTTTTATCAACTTACCATGCCGCCAAAACGCAATGTTGTTTTTACCGGTTGCTAAGCTAAACAGAACAGTAGGTAATTTACTCAACCGTTCACTGAACAGTAAGTAAATTGGTTTCATTTGGTATTAAAATAAAATAATTTTACTTATTAAAATTAAACTCATTGAATACAATTTTCGTATTCGGTATTATTGCAATAATGAAACCTTCACGTTCCTCTATATCATTAACATCCATATTGTATAGTTTTTCTCTCTCCATACGAGCGCCAGATATTCCTAATACCATTCCCGCCTAAAAATACATACAAAATATGTTTTAATGATTGCTTACATTTTACAAGCGATCTGAACGTATCTTATAAATTAAAAATTCTTCGTCGAGAGCTTCATTTAAGAATTTTGTCATATCTTCCCTCGTATCTTCCTTAGTGAAAACAGTAGCACTGCTTGTCATAACCAATTTTTTTCATCTGCCTTAGCGACTGCACAAACGCCACCGAATATATTATTATTAGTTTGTCTATTAACCATGATTTGAGCATTACTAATAATGAAGATATTTTTATCTGCATATTTTCGGATGAATTCTACTTAATCCAACCGGGCAAAAAATGATAGAAGCGTCACAAACGTCAGACAAAAATGGAGCCTTTGCTTCCCTCAGTCTCCAAACGTTGTCATCCATCTGGAAACTGTCCTTACTGTTTTTGATAGTTAATATCTTAGACTAGAAAAGAGAGGGGACTCGTAACGCTGTCAACTATTGTGATACCAATGCCCACCAAGTCATAAACTTCGTTATCGTTATATGATGGTTCTAAAGGACTAAAATTTTTATTTCATAAATTAATCTTTATACATGGGAGATTTAAAAATAAAACAATATTGATTTATTTAACTTATATCAAAATTGTAGGCATTAGTAATTATGATCTTTTGGGGTTAGGAATTCCGAGAAACTGAACAATAAATTCGTTAATTTTCAATGAAAAAGTTTCGTAATGTCTTTTCTACTAACATAATTGAATTTATCATGAAATACGTTTTAACTCACTAGTGGCGTTTTATGATTAAAAGCTTATTTTTTAAGATATAAAGAAAAAAGTAGCTACCAAAAAATAAGTTAGGGATAACTTACCTATGAAACGAAATTTCAGGTTGTTTCTTTCTGCTAGAACTCTTACACTGGTAATCACAACAATTAACCATCTTAACAAAATCAAAAGTCCACTTTAAAATCACTTTAATTGCTCAATAATCGCAAAAAACTCTCAGGTGTTCACAATAGCATTGACCACCAAAAAATGGCGTCGGCTTTGAAATATGCAGCAAACCGTCACCACAGCTTGCATAGAGAGTTACGCGTCCCCTCTCTTTCCTAATCTAAGGTTAATATACTATTTGAAGCCTTAGAAGAAACTAACTATAAAAGTAATACTTTATTGATGTTAATTTTTCTGTGATGGGAAAAACGTTTGACATTTTATTTCTGTTGCCAGGTCACAAAATATCACTTTTTATAAATTACATTTTTCCCCGGGAAAAGTGATTGCTTTTTTCCCGGATATACAGCGTCAATTATATTCGATGATTAGTATAGGGATCTCGGAAACTATAAGAGCGAGAGAGTCGTTTAAAAACATTTACAGCTTTTTCTGCCAGTTTCTAAACCCCTTTTACATTTTCAAAAAGTCATGGCTTACTAGGATATTTGAAATGAATGACCTGTACATGAGTTAGCATTTTCAAGTTGAATAAAATTAGCTACTGTTCCAGATACCTTATAAAACTTATTTTTACCCACAACCTGATTGATACATTTTCCATTGCAATATGCCTTAAACAGGTGGTGATCCTTGGCTGATGGACGAAGGGCTATGTACATTCGTTAAATATTTTTCAGTAACTACAAATCTCCTGTTTACATAATTCTTTTGCTTATGTTTCACAATTAATAACGTTCCCGAACCTTCAACATCATCCAACGTTATCTGGCTGATTTCACAAATTCAACAAGCTTCTGCAATCCCAAACACAACAACCTCGACCATTAAATAAACTTCATCGGGAGCATTACTTACACAATCACGAATTTGTGTATTCGTAAAAATCGCA
This sequence comes from Galeruca laticollis, assembly GCA_963921935.1. Lineage (NCBI taxonomy): Eukaryota > Metazoa > Arthropoda > Insecta > Coleoptera > Chrysomelidae > Galeruca > Galeruca laticollis. Next base: position 190,139,451 of record OY998178.1, on the reverse strand, counting down.
GCTTTCATGGGCTTGTAACCTTATACATTTTCATCTATTTTGTTTCAGAAATGTAATGATAATAATTTTGAAATGTCTACATTATTATATTATTCTACATACTTTTAATGATTGAATAATGCGACCACACAGTCGATAGCTTTTGTTGTTGTGTTAGTTCCGAAAAATAAACAAATAACATCGTCTCCAAGAAATAACTGCACGACTTTTTCATCTTCGATTCCAATTATCAAATTGGTCGCTTGTGTACACTCCGAAGGCTGTATAGTGCTAACAATCCGAAATTTCTCCAAAAGTCACAAAAAATGTGGCACTTCAGCACCCATCATACTCTAGCTCTAATTAGCTAAAAATCAATAAGGTCCATCTATTAGATGCCGTGAACAATATTCAATCATAAAATTGGTCACTTGTATATACTCGTACTCAGGAGGCTGTATCGTGCTAACAAACTGAAATTTCTCCAAAAACGTCGTACTTAAAGTACCGTAGCAACAGTTGTACTGGCTCTGGTGCGCTGAAAATCAATAGGGTTTTCATCTGTGAGATGTCCTTAATAATATTCAATCATAAAATTGGTGACTTGTTCTACTCCGGAGCCTGTGTCGTGATAACAAACTGAAATTTGTCAAAAAATGACAAAAATGTCGTACTTCAAGTACGATAGCACCCGTTGTATTGGTTCTGGTGAGCTAAAAATCAATAGGGTTCTTCTGTGAGATGTCCTGAACAATATTTAATCATTAAATTGGTAACTTGTTGCACTCCGGAGGCTGTATCGTGCTAACAAGATAAGTAACGAAAAGTGACCGACGACAACGACGACGATGGCATACACACAGGATTTTTACTTTTCCGCCCAACTTTATTGTTATTTTCACGTTTTTCATCAAGAACATTACGACAAAACGGTTTTAGAAAGAAATCCTGTGTGTATGTTGTCGTTGTCGTCGGCCACTTTTCGTTACATGTCTTGTTATCACGATACAGCCTCCGGAATGCAAAAAGTCACCAATTTTATGATTGAATCTTATTCAGCACATCTCACAGATGAACCCTATTGATTTTCAGCTCACCAGAGCCAGTACAATGGGTGCTATTGTACTGGAAGTACGACATTTTTGTCATTTTTTGAGAAATTTCCGTTTGTTAGCACGATACAGCCTCTGGAGTATATATAAGTGACCAATTTTATGATTGGATATTATCAGGGCGTCTCAAAGATGAATCCTATTGATAATCAACTCACTAAAGCCAGTACAACCAGTGCTATGGTACTTGGAGTACCAAATTTTTGTTATTTTTGGAGAATTTTCAGTTTGTTGTCACGATACAGCCTCCAAAGTGTATACAAGTGACCAATTTTATGATTGGATATTATTCAGGGCGTCTCAAATATCTTATAGATGATCCTTATTGCTTTTTAGCTCACCAGAGCTAGTACAACGGGTGATAAGGTAACTGAAGTGCCACATTTTTGGTCCTTTTTGGAGAAATTTCGGGTTGTTAACACGATATAGCCTCCGGAGTGTATACAAGTGCCCTATTTTATAATTTAATATTTTTCAAGGTGTCTCACAGATGTACCTTACTGGTTTCCAGTTGACTAGAGCGAGTACAGCGGGTCCTATAAATCCAGATATACTCAATTTTTGATTATTTCTGGAGAAATTTCGGTTTGTTAGCACGAAGTGTATACAAGTAACAATTTTGTGATAGAATATTGTTCAGCGCATCTCACAGATACGGAAAAGTTAGTTTTAATCTTTAAAACCGTTTATTTTTCTAAAAACTGTTTTTTCGTGTTGATCTGGCTGGAAAACGTAAAAATAACACAAAAAAATACTAAATTCCAACTTTTTTTGGGGTAAACCAATACTTTTCTCGCATGTAGATAGAGTTGGGCAGAAAAGTTAAAACGGTTTTTGTGGCGCCTCATAAATGAACTCTGCTAATTTTAAGGTCATCAGAGCCAGTACAATGGGTCCCATAAATCCATAACTATATTTTCAGTAATTTTCGGGAATTTTTGTTAATTTTCGGTTATTTTTTGTATATTTTGGTATTTTTTTGTAATTTTTGGTAGTTTTTGGTTATTTTTGGAGAAATTTCGGATTGTTAGCACGATATAGCCTCGGGAGTGTATACTTATGACCTCTGTGAAGGTGGCAGAACCATTTCGGCAGAATCAAATAAAACATATTACGACTTTTAGTACTCATTTTGTACTCATTTGTACCACAAAAAATAATTTTGTACCTTAACCCATTAACGAAAAAAACATGGCGCTGCTAGCTTCATGTTAACTTAGAAAGCCCAAATTAAGAAAATTTGAAAAAAATTAAAATTATTACAGGAAATTAAAGAACTGAATTTGTACTAATTTGTACCACAAAAAAAATTAACATAACCCACTCAAACAACCCCTATTGCGATAAATTGAACAGTAAGCCCATACTTCTCCGATCTTTTTAGTATATCTTGGAAAACGAAACATTAAAGTCGATTCTATTAGTACTAAATTTGTTCTAATTTGTACCACGAAGAATACTTCAAAATATTAAAGTCAACTCACTTAAACAACCCCTGCGTTTATAAATTGAATAGCAAGCCCCATACTTCTCCGATCTTTTCAATATTTCTTGGAAAACGAAATATTGAAATCGATTCTATTAGTACTCAATTTGTACTAATTTGTACCATGAAGAATATTTCAAAATATTTAAGTCAACCCACTTAAACAACCCCTGCTTTTATAAATTGAATAGCAAGCCCATTATCCCCGAACTTTTCAAAATTTCCATAAAACCGAAATATAAAAGTCGACTCCATTAAAACTGAATTTGTACTAATTGGTACCACAAAAAAAATTAACGTCAACCCCCTCAAACAACCCCTGTTGCGATAAATTTAATAGCAAGCCAATTATCCTCCGAACTTTTCAAAATTTATTGAATAACGAAATATAAAAGTCGACTCCATTAAAACTGAATATGTACTCATTTGTTCCACAAGAAAAATTAACGTCAACCCTCTCAAACAACCCCTGATCGATATATTGAATAGTAAGCCCATTCTTCTCCGATCTTTCCAATATTTTCTGAATAATAAAATAATAAAGTCGATTCTATTAGTACTAAATGTGTACTAAGTACCATGAAAAATATTCCAAATTATTATAGTATACTCACTTAAACAACCCCTGCTTTGATAAATTGAATAGCAAGCCCATTATCCTCCGAACTTAATTTTTTCAAAACGAAATATAAGAGTCGACTCTAATAATACTGAATTTGTACTAATTTGTACCACAAAAAATATTAACGAACGTCAACCCCTTCAAACAATGCCTGATCGATAAATTAAATAGCAAGCCCATTATCCTCCCATATTTTCAGAATTTCTTGAAAAAGGAAATAATAAATTCGATTCTATTAAAACTGAATTTGTACCACAAAAAATATTTCAAAATATTAAAGTTAAACAACCCCTGCTTCAATAAGTTGTATGGCAAGCCCCATTATCCACCGATCTTTTCATAATTTCTTGAGAAACAAAATATAAAAGTAGATTCCATTAAAACTGAATTTGTACCACAAAATATTTTATACACAGATTTAGACTGAAGTATCAAAAATGAAAATAAGCCCTTTTGGCGTTTTGTGCACTGCTTAATTACTCCAAAAAATCCATGCTGAAATTTTTCCAAGATCTGGAAAAATTATTAAGAATTATTAAATAAAGGCATCAATCAGCAAAAGGTCAATAGGAGCGGTAGATCAGACATCAGACTTGTAATATCAAAAAAACAAAAAAATCGCGGTTTTTACTACCGTGTAATATAAAAATGTTGTTCAATCTTTATTAAGCCGCCAAGTATTCAAAAAAAGTGATAACACCCGAGTATGATGCCATTCTTATCTTCTAACTGCCTAGAACTATTTGCGCCTTATCACGCACCTGCAGAAGGGAAAGAAAACTTATTTGTCTCCTCAAAGAATTGCTGCGATTACCTCAAAAGACTTCATTGAAAATAAGAGTATGTATCTATGACAAAAAATATGGATTTCTAATTGTAATTATAACAATATATTTATTATTAGAGGCAAAACAATACATAATATCAAAACAAAAATGATTGGGAAGTAGGTAGGCGACAAGGTTTCATGAAACACTTCATGTAACAGTTTATTCAGATTTTGGTCCATTTTTAACTTACATCAGAACGACTGCTGTGAGGTGAAGATACTAGGTACTTTAAAAAGCCTTTTTCAGGGAAAATTGTATGGGTACAAATTAGTCCTATAATCTCAAATTAACATTATTTACTTGGAAATTAATAAAACACGTGGTCTAATTTATTTTATTTTATAAACAAAATAACATAATAATTAAAAAACGTTTTTGGGTACAAATTAGTCCCAAATTCAAAGTTTAAAGCCATACTGTTTGTTTTTGATTATATTTCTAGCTGAACTGGCGTAGACATTCAACTAGATAAATAATCTTAATTTGACAAAATTAATGTCGAAATTAATAATTCATTATATACAAATTTACAAAGTGGTACAAAGTTGTGAATGCTGAACTTCGGTGGTTTCAGATCGGAAGACACTTTATGTTTCGATTTGATGAATATTAAAACTAACTTTGTTATTGAGTGTTGAACTCGTTTCGATCAGTATAAGAACTTGTTATTGAGCGTTGAGCTCGATTAGATGAGTGTGTAAAACTCGCGTCGATGAGTGTAAAACTTTGTTATCGAGAGTATTGAACTCGCTTCGATGAGTGTAAAACTTTGTTATCGAGAGTATTGAACTCGCTTCGATGAGTGTAAAAAATTAACTTTGATGTTGAGCGTTGAGCTCGATTCGATGAGTGTAAAACTCGCGTCGGGTGAGAAACCTAATTTCTTCACGTTCTGAGACGTCTTAAATAGAAATCTGCAAGGGGCGTGTTTACACGTGGATTGGGTTGACCAAACGAGAATAAATATTTCCTATTGGCCAGTATCATTGGATTCGTCGGGTTCATTGACAAGAATCAACAATGGGTGCCTACAATAGATATTTCTATTGAATACTCCAATAGCAATTGTAAACTTTTTACTCAGAAAGGTTATTCAAACATGTCTTTCAAAATCTTCCGATCGTCGACCATAAAATTCACGCAGAAGTGACACTAAATTTAGGGTTTTTACAATACAATAGATAATAGAGTGAAACGTGACATTTTCCTAACTTCTCAACTATAGGATTCCAAACACAATGCGACAAGATGACTACTTTCAAAAATGTGCTATTTCAATGCTCAAACAAAACTATCTACAATTATTGTTGCAAAACGGGATATTTTAAAGATATTTAACAAAAGTTGAAAATAAAATGAAACTATCCTTTGAATTTACAACAATATAAAATATCTTATCAATTCTGAAACATATTTTTACATCGCTAGCAACTAAAATGAATTTACGCTTTAAATATATACAATGACGAAAAGAAGCATACAAATATCTTACATATTTTAAAAGTATCGTAAACAATAAAATTCAAGATTTTATAATCTTGAACACTGTTATTTGTTTTTATAAAAGCCTTTTACAGAGAAAACTGTGTGGGTAAAAATTCTATTTTTTGGGTACAAATTAGTCCTAAATTCAAAGTTTCAATGTATGCTATTAAAATTTGATTGTGTAATGGTGGGGTGCTAGCTTGAGCTCAAACTATCATCCCCACATTAAATAGCGGGATTTCAGAAGAACTGAGGAGGTACAAATTCTAATTTTTGGGGTACAAATTCAAATTTTTGCGTTAAAAATTAGTCCTAAAATATACATCAACTTATTTTTAATTTCAAATAGGGGGGGTGCTAGCAATAATAACATGACAAGGACTACACAATCAATGGGACATTATACGGCAATGTGTTTGAGAGTCAGTGATTGGATTGAATATAACGATCTCGAAGAAAGGAAAAACTGGTTAAGGAAACATTTAAAATAATACCAGAATCGACTTCAGTATTTCGTTTTTCAAGAAATATTGAAAAGTTGGGCTTGCTATTCAATTTATAAAAGCAGGGGTTGTTTAAGTGGGTTGACTTTAATATTTTGAAATATTCTTCGTGGTAGAAATTAGTACAAATTTAGTACTAATAGAATCGACTTGATTATTTCGTTTTTCAAGAAATATTGAAAAGATCGGAGAAGTATGGGCTTGCTATTCAATTTATAAAAGCATGGGTTGTTTAAGTGGGTTGACTTTAATATTTTGAAATTTTCTTCGTGGTACAAATTAGTACAAATTTAGTTCTAATAGAATCGACTTTAATATTTCGTTTTTTAAGAAATGTTGAAAAGATCGGAGAAGTATGGGCTTGCTGTTCTATTTATCGCAATAGGGGTTGTTTGAGGGGGTTGGTGTTAATTTTTTTGTGGTACAAATTAGTACAAATTCAGTTTCATTGAAGTCGACTTTTATATTTCGTTTTTCAGGAAATTTTGAAAAGTTCGGGAATAATGGGCTCGCTATTCAATTTATAAAAGCAGGGGTTGTTTACGTGGGTTGACTTTAATATTTTGAAATATTCTTCGTGGTACAAATTAATACAAATTTAGTACTAATAGAATCGACTTTAATATTTCGTTTTTCAAGAAATATTGAAAAGATCGGAGAAGTATGGGCTTGCTGTTCTATTTATCGCAATAGGGGTTGTTTGAGGGGGTTGATGTTAATTTTTTTGTGGTACAAATTAGTACAAATTCAGTTTCAATCAAGTCAACTTTTAAATTTCGTTTTTCAGGAAATTTTGAAAAGTTCGGGAATAATAGGCTTGCTATTCAATTTATAAAAGCAGGGGTTGTTTAAGTGGGTTGACTTTAATATTTTGAAATATTCTTCGTGGTACAAATTAGTACAAATTTAGTACTAATAGAATCGACTTTAATATTTCTTTTTTCAAGAAATATTGGAAAGATTGGAGAAGTATGGGCTTGCTGTTCAAATTATCGCATTAGGGTTGTTTGAGGGGGTTGATGTTAATTTTTTTTGTGGTACAAATTAGTACAAATTCAGTTCTTCAATTTCCTGTATTAATTTTCATTTTTTTCAATTTTTTTTAATTTGGGCTTCCTAGGTTAACATGAAGCTAGCAGCGCCATGTTTTTTCTTTAATGGGTAAAGGTACAAAATTATTTTTTGTGGTACAAATTAGTACAAAGTGAGTACTAAAAGTCGTAATAGGTTTTATTTGATTCTGCCGGAATGGTTCTGCCACCTTCACAGAGGTTGTACTTATGCGCGGAAAAGTTAGTTTGAATCTTTAAAACTGTTTATTCTTATTCAGAAGAGAATGTAGGGTCTGATGAATTATGTACAATGTACAACTGGATTTCAACCTATCTGAAAATTTCTTCAGAAATATTTTGCTATTCATTTTGTCTATAAAAAATGAATTTATTGAAGACAATTATCTTAATGGTTTCTTTATTTTACACTTGAGTCAACTCTGCACTAAACTATTGTCAACATTACTATTAATGGATGGATGGACTGAAAAGTTTGAAAGATCAATCGACTGCCCCTTATTATCCTTTCACTTCTTCTGAGCTCCTTCCTATAATTCCTTCAAGGTAAAGAAAACATTATGACCGTAAATATTGGTAAGGAACTGTTATTACTTTCTTTTAGAGTTGATAAAAGTTTTTTTTCTACATTCATGCAAAAAACAACACTTTAGTTAAACACATTTTGTGATGATGTATGACAAACATAAACATTTAAATAAAATCAAAATCCAGAGCAAGTGTCTGATCCTGCTCTAATACAGCAATAATATATGTATATATCACTACTTAGTCTCAACGAGTTACAATTATTGCAAAAATCTTTGATTATTTAAAATTTAAATGGTCAAATCGAACACCAGCTATGATTAAGTACTGACAAGGTGGCCATGAAGATACAAAAAAAAGAAGAGCGGTTAAGTTTGAGTTCCTAACATATTATATTCTAATTTTCCAGTTTTTGCATGAATGTAGAAAAAATATTGTATGCAAGTCGTGCAAAACGTGTTTTTTGCACTCGACAATTTCACTTTTTGCACTAGTTGCATAAATAACTATTTATTGTTATACTTTATTTCACTTATCTCATTTTTGAGATAGTACTCCTTCCGATTTTTCTTGACTAAAATTGTATTATTATTATTATCAATTTACATCCATAAATCGGTTTTTTTCTAACGCTACTTGTCTGCTGACATGGTATCGAATAACATTTATAGTTACATTGGGACATTGAAGTCGCACATATTTTCCTGTAATTATATTAGATATTGACTAGGCATCATAATTACCTGCGTTTAAAACACGAAAAATAAGCCATATATTTTGTTTCTGTCTAAAAGGTTACCCTTGAAAAATTCTTTTTTTCCACTCAACTATATGTATGAACAGACTATATTTGATTCCAATGTTAAATACAATGTACTCTAAATATGTATATCAAAAAACTAATATTTGGTAGTTATTTTGCGTTTTTTATCATTTGTTTTGTTCATTGTGTTATTTATCACATAAAGTTAGTGGTTGCCAAAACTATTTTATAGGTTATCTCATATTTTTTTTGTTGATAACATGTTTTTATCATCATTCTAAAAATTTGACCGCTTACACCAGTACGTTAAACTAATTCAAATGAGTATTTTAAATGAAACTCACGGTCTCTAGTTAATTCCACAATATAATAAAAGTTATTGAAAATTCTAAAAAATTGACAATCTTTTCGATAAATCAATATCATCGTCAGAATGACAGAAGTTACATTTCATTTTATTAACTGGCGTTGACCATGAAACAAGCTTTTATTACTATCGTTAATGTGTGGAAGTAATATATGTATTTCTAAAGTGATGAAATACGTCGACCTTTGTTTCAACGGGTACACATTTTACCATAATACTTGTATACTTAACGTTACCCTTCTACCCTACACAGTCATACCCTTAAAAGAAGGAGTCCAGTGATACATCTTTTAAACGATCTTTGAATTCTCTTTAGAATCGTCTATAGCTTCTTATAAAATTAATGGGTTTGTGGTAATAATTGGTTTCATAATTTTGGATTTTGAGGATAAAAACAGAAAGGATACTATTTAAATTATTGTATGTATTGTTCAAAAATAATCTCCTTTGACTTTCATACAGTGGTCATCTATTTTCAAATGCTTCGCGGACATTTCTGAGCACATCTGGAGTCAATAAACGGCATTCTTGAAGAATTATTAGACGTTAATCTTCTAAAGATTCAGGATATACTGAAAATACATTCGATTTAAATTAACCAAAGAGTATGAAATCAAAAATTTTAAATTGGGTGACCTGGCATCATATTCGGGATTCCCCGACATATTAGCCGCTCGGAACAATTCGGGTACTGTGCAAATCTGACTCGTAAAGTACCGACATATTAGATTAATACGTCAGCAATTTAAGAAATACCTATTTAGTACATTCCGATGAACATTCATGTATTAAACTCATCGGAAATTTGCTTGTTACAGAAATGATTGACTGAATTTGGAGACTTTCAAAAACCTTAAGTTTGATACTGAAAAACCACTTATAATATTCAAAAGATTATATCACTGTCATTATAATGTTGAGCAAAAATGAAAGTTGTCGAAAAAGAACTTCATGAAATTGGTATAGACTGTCAAAAAAAATTATCGGTCACTATAAAACGATATATTCCAGATACAAAGTCGAAAAATAGTGATGATAATATGCCAAAATGACCGTGTATGTTTGAGAAGGGTCACTCAGTGTCATATGCTCATAATTCTTACATTTGATGTATGATGGAGGAACATGGTGACATCTACAAAAATATTGTTATCAGAAAAAAACGGTACTATGTTCAAAACAATTCTAAAAGAAGACTATTATGCCGTGACACTCTGCACACCAATTATTTGAAGAGTTGCAACGCTCCACCAGTCAGAAATTATGTTCGTTGATTCCACGGGCAACAAAATCACAAAGCTTACTACATTATAACACAGTCCGCTATTGGAAGATTGCCTTTAGGCTACATCCTGAGTAGAAGCCAAAAATCAAATGTTTTTGTAAAAGCCGTGCATGCCCTTTATGAAATGAACCAAAATGCAGATTTTTTTCTGTTCGAACCATTTAGTTTTTTTTTCAAAAACGTGCACCATTCAATGTATAGTGCCATGAATCCTATATTTCTAAAAAATTATTCTAATATATTGTGATGTTTTTGTTATTTATTTAAACAATAAACGGGTGGGATAAATTTTAAACACTCGGTATGGCTACTTACTAATTTATTGAAACACTCACTCACTAACACTTAATTTATATATACTTAACTAATCACTTAATTCTTAATTTATATTAACTGTATATTCACTCAAACTAATTTATATAAACACTTTATATTCACTTATTTACTGTTTAACTCACGATGTCAAATTATAAACTAAACTCCCTCTCCCTGATCAGTCCCTTATATATTAAAGCCGTTTTTACTAGTAAATTCTGAGCTGCGGCTTACACAGTCACGAATACTTTTTCTGGCCTTTTCTAGATAACTCTGGTCACAAAAACAATGTTTACATAAGATAGTCGTAACTCGTAAACATTTTTTTATAAATGCGTATCCGCCATAATTTTAACTTTTATACCTGGCTTAGACAGAGTCGGTTTTAGGGACTATACCAGGGTGCTGTTTCGTACCATTACCCCCTCCTTAAATGGAAGTTCCTCCTGGAACTTTTGTGTAGCCGAGACTGGATATTTAAATCGGCAACTGGCCTCATTTCTCACTTTCCGATCTTATGGAAATAGCAGGGCACCGTCTTCATCGAATACTGATAACGGGGCTTGTAGCTGCAAATTAATATCTGTACACCGGTATCTTGGAAGATAATCTCTACCATGTTCCTGATGATTCGCCAATCCAACTGGTTACTCGCTATCTTAGGCATAGCCAGTTTCTTCACGTTGGATTCCAACACATTGTCTCGGAGGTTTCGAAGTGCTTCCCACACATCGATCTTGGAATTCATTTTTAGTTACCGCGTAGAAGACGTACCGCGAATTATGTTTCAGTTTCAGTGTCTTGCTAGGGGCTGGAATCTGATCTTCAAGTTTTTCTAATTACCCGAACTTCTTTCGAAAGACGGTTGCCAACCCTCGTGCGTTCTTGATACGGGCGGGGATGTTGTATGCCAGTGAATAATCTTCCGGGATAGTGAACAGATCTTGTTGTTGTTCCGAAGTGACTCCATATCTAGCTTTCCCGGTACCTCCATACGTGCCCATAAATTCCTCGAAGGTAGGGTCGGACACATCTCGAATAAGGTTTACTCCTTCCTCCAGGTCATGGTCTCCTTCGAATGGCGCTAGTCGGTTTTAGTGAACTACTTTTGGTTTTCCGTTGGGGATCTTGCTTATGCGATATATAACATCATTGATCCTTTTCTTGATTAAGTATGGACCTTCCCAGGATTTTTGTAATTTTGGAGAAAATCCTTTTCTCCTCGCCGGGTTGTGTAGCCATACTTTGTCCCCTTCTTTAAAACCGCCTTCTGTGGCCTGCGTGTCGTACCGACTTTTCATTCTGTCGCTGGCAACTTGAAGATTTGTTCGAACTAATTCATGAATATCGTCCAGCCTTCTTCTCAATTGGATTGCGTAGTCTTCGCCTGCTAGATCTTCTCCAGGCCGGCAGCCAAATTCCAGGTCACAGGGAAGCCTCAATTCACGTCCAAACAGGATTTTCGCCGGTGTTTCACCCGTGGACTCATTGACGGCAGATCGATAAGCCAATGCGAATAGGGAAAGATACTGATCCCAATCTCTCTGATGGCTGGATACTACTTTGGACAGGTATTTTCCAATAGTCCTGTTCATTCTCTCGACCATTCCATCTGACTGTGGATGTAATGCTGTTGTTCTGGTCTTCTTCATTCTCAGCTTCTCTCAAATCTCCTGGAATAGATGACTTTCGAAATTTCTTCCCTGGTCGCTGTGGACTTCCAAGGGCACTCCATATCGGCTGATAAATTCTTTCACCAATACATCTGCTACAGTTGTGGCCTCTTGGTTGGGAATAGCGTAAATTTCCACTCATTTTGTGAAATAATCCATTATAACCAGTATGTATTTGCTACCATTTTCTGTTGTCGGAAATGGTCCAGCTATGTCTAAAGCAATCCTTTCGAAAGGGCTTCCAACATTGTACTGTTTCATGGGTGCCTTTCTCTTGCGATGTGATCCATTACTCGTAGCACAAGTCGTACATTTCTTACACCAGTCCTTCACATCGTCGTAGCTGTTCATCCAATAAAACCTTTCACGTACTCGCTGAAGGGTTTTCTTCACTCCCAGATGACCTCCCGATGGACTGTCGTGTAACTTCTTCAGTACCTCAGCTACTCTTGTTCTCGGGATAACTAGCTGTCTCCTCATCTCAGAACCATCATCGTTTTCAAGGACTCTTTTCAACAGCCCTTCTTCCAGGACAAGGGAGTCCCACTGAGCCCAATACGCCTTGAGTTTCGATGAAAATTTTGACACTTCCTGCCAGGTAGGTCGCCGATTTTCTTTATTCCATTGCCGGATCATTTTCAGGTGAGGATCATTCTCCTGATCTTCTCTGATTCTGGTGGGTGACCATACCTCGTTGACTACAGTAGTTCTTGAAACTGCAGCTTCCCTAGATTCCACCTTGTTGCAGTGGGAGCAGTCTGTTCGGCACGGCCGTCTGGACAGGGAGTCGGCATTTCGGTGACTCACACCAGCTCGATGTTCGATGTTGAAATCATACTCTTGAAGTCGTTCAATCCATCTAGCGATCTGGCCCTCGGGATTCTTGAACTGCATCAACCACTTGAGTGCTGCATGATCAGTCCGGATTAAAAACTTCCTACCATAGAGATACTGGTAAAAGTGTTCCACGGACTTCACTACTGCCAAAAGTTCTCGTCTTGTGACGCAGTAGTTTCGTTCTGGTTTGGAGAGGACTTTACTGAAATATCCCAGCACTCTTTCTTGCCCTCCTTGGATCTGTGAGAGTACTCCACCAATTCCTATGTTGCTTGCGTCAGTGTCAAGAATAAAGTCTCCCTCTGGTAAAGGGCATCCTAATATTGGCGCCGTGGTTAAATGCTTCTTCAAGGTGTCAAAAGCCGTTTGACATTCTTCGTCCCATTGGAAAGCTCTTGCTTCTTCTGTAAGTCGAGTTAGAGGCTTGGCAATGTCTCCAAACTTCGTGATAAATCTTCGATAATACGTGCAAAGTCCAAGGAAACTCCTAATTTTATGTTTGTCGGTTGGTTGCGGCCATTGCTGAATGGAAGCAATTTTCTCTGGATCCAACGCCACTCCTTCATTGCTCACTATATGACCTAGATAGTTGACTCGGTTTTGGAACAGCTAACATTTCTTCAGATGTTCGTCAAACGTCTTCCCCAGTACTACGATGTCGTCCAAATAGACCAGGCATGTCTTCCAAGACAACCCTCTCAAGACATTTTCCATAAGTCTTTCAAATGTCGCAGGCGCATTACAGAGCCCGAATGGCATGACGTTGAATTGCCATCATCCAGATCCGGTGGTAAAAGCAGTCTTCTTTTTATCTTCTGGGTCCATTTCCACTTGCCAATAGCCAGACTTCAGGTCCAAGGTGGAAAACAGTTTGCTGCCGGCCAAGGTATCTTGCGTATCGTCAATTTGAGGCAGAGGATAGATGTCCTTCTTCGTCACGTTGTTAAGCTGGCGATAATCCACGCAGAATCCCGTAGTTCCATCCTTTTTCTTGACGGGCACTACTGGAGACACCCATGGACTAGTAGATGGTTCTATTACTTTTTCTTCTGCCATCTCTCGAATTATTCTTTCAGCTTCCTCTCTCTTCGCTCGTGGAAGTCTTCGAGCTGATTGCCTGATGGGTTTGGCATTACCAGTATCGATTTTGTGTTTGACGGCTGATGTTCTACCAGTCTTTCCTCCTTTTGGTACGAATAGGTATCGATACTGAAAGAGAAATTCTCTCATTCTCTTTTTTTCAGCTCGATCCAAAGATTGACCAGCTACTGATAACATTTGTTCTAATCTGGTATTAGAATTGTCAGTGGTCGTTGTTTGACGAACTATAGACGTCACTGGTACGCAGGATCCAATCTCGGTTTCCTTCTTGATGGTAACTGGGTAATCATTCACGTTTATCACACGTACTGGGATCTCTTTCGCCGACGTAACCAATCCTTTTCCAATTAGTACTCCTTTGCCAACCTCTTCGTCGTGGTTCCTTGGCTCCATCATAACCGGTGTACCTTCCTCTATGATTCCATGTAGCCGTGCTACTATCATGGTTTCGCTCCGTGCAGGTAGAACGGTATCTCCCTGTACAGCTGCCAACACCGCGCTGCCTTCATATGGATGAAGGAATACCTCCTCGGAACCCACTTTAATGGTTCTGTTTCTAAAGTCTAATTGGAAACAATGTACATTCATTACGTCCATTCCCAGAATCACGTCTTCTTCAATGTCAGCAACGATTACCGTATGCGTGAACTTCTCTGCGCCAATTAGGGTAAAAACATTGTGCAGCAGTGCACCTCGCCGTATATCTCGCGCGCATCGACACTTGCCGTAGACAAACAGAGAAGTGCACGTAGCCGTGGATTAGTTTTCAGTCGTATGGTTTCATTGTGTGAGAGTGGTAGTACAAATGTTTACAGATTCAAATAGTTAATAATTCCTAAAAAGGTAAACTGGAGATGGAATGTACATCCAGTAAATCAAGAACGGACTAGGCTGGGTAAATTCTGCCATTTGTACCAGCAACTTAAGAAATACCCTGATCGATACTACGAATACCTACGCATAACTGCGTCAACGTTCAATTACATCTTGCAGCTTATATAACCGCAAATCGAGAAACAATACACCAACTTAAACAAACAACCTGTCAGTTGCGAAGAACGCTTAGTAGTAACGCTAAGGTAAGAAATAATAAACCATTTATTTTGACATTAAAACATTTTTACAAATGTTGATCTAATAGTTAAAATCATACGTATTAGAGCGTTAAACCGCATAAGAGTTATCACCGTCAAAAGTAACTTCTTGTTGAGGTGCAAACGAGGGTGGCGTTGCTTGAACTGAATTTGGCATTCCGTTACGTCCTGATTTTTTACCTTAATCCTTTTCCATGAGCAACTGTTGAACTTGTATCCTAAACACCAGCTTTTCTTCAGGTTGTAGTTATCTTACATGGAGGAGACGGAAAAATGCTACATCTTCATCATTTTTATCGATATTCGTTGCTCCTTCCGCCTTCCTCATTTGCAATTTTTCTCGTTCCAAGTCTAACAAGCTCTTCCCTATTAATTCGACTGGATTGGGTCGCTTTCTGTATCCCAGGTTGTCATTCTTTTGAGAATATACTCGGATAGATGCTGAAGAGGAACGACTTGTTGATTGTTCAACACTACTTGACGCCGGATAAGAGGGCGTATGAGGGGATGATACGCCATCGCTAGTAATTTCTGCGTCTTCTTCATCGTCGCTGTAGGAAATCTCAACTGCGTTATTAGAAACTCTAACTTCAGTATTTTCCGTTTCGTGTAAATTTCCAGTAGCCGATCTTTTTTCAAAAATGTCTTTTAAGAACATCAAGCTTTTGAAATATGACCATTCCACATCGATACTATCGCTTGCTTCCGATCCAGAAGGAAAAACAGGAAGTTTATCAAAATGTACTTTGAACTGCTGTCTTAATACATTCCAAGTTTTCTTAGCTGTTTCCACTAGAAAATAAAGAAACAAACGTAATACATATGTAGTATTAGTGTTTTGAATGAAACTCACAGTTTCTAGTTAATACCAGAATATAATAAAAATTGTTGAAAATTCTAAAAAATTGACAATTGTTTCGATAAATCAATATCATCGTCAGAATGACAGAAGTTACATTTCATTTGATGCCTACCTGATGTTTAATATTTATTTTTGGCTAGACCAAGAAGTGACCTAAATTGTGTTTGACTTAATATATGTTAATAGAAAAAAGAAGAATATGTGATATTACAAATATTGAAGCTTAGATATCATTAGCCCTATGGGGATATTCTGGATATCATTTTTCCAATTAAAATCAGTATAACTGTGCAATGATATAGAAAATCAGGAAAACTACATCTGCTGATCTTTACAATTATCACTTAAGAAGACAGTTTATTAGTGGAGAACTCCCTAGATTTAACTGTTCATTGACAACTTCATATTGTGGGTTTCTTAAATGTCTTCTAATTTCCAATTCTTCAAGGAAATCCAGTTCTTGTTTCTTTTCACAAATATGCAGTACTTCTAGTTTTGTGTTAGGTGTCAATGAACGATTGGTGTCAAGTAAATGTTTTGCGTAGTGGGATTTATCTGGTTGTTTTAATCTGTATGCTCGTAAGTGTTCACTGTATCGGATTTCAAAATTCCTTAGGGTCTGACCCAAATAGACAGCATTACATTCTGGACATTTGAGTTTATATATACGTGATTTCTTTAATGGTGGTATTTTTGTTTTTACATTTAACAATTGTGTACTAACGTTACCTTCTGTTTTGAAAGAAATTGTTGTATTCGTTGCTGAAGCTATTATCTTTGAAATATTATTAGAAATATTTCCTGCATATGTGATGGTTTTATAAGTTTTTATTTCATCAGTTTGTTTAGGAAATATTAGTTGTAATGCCACTTTTCCCTCTTTTTTATTAATTAGCTTATTTATCATATCTAATGGATAACCGTTGGATGTTGCTATTTGTCTAATTGTATTAATCTCTCTATCAAAATTACATTTGTTCATAGGAACTGAAAAAGCTCTATGTATCATTGAATTATATGCCGCTAGTTTATGGGACATGGGGTGATTGGAATTAAATGGAACTGTCACATTAGTCTGTGATGGTTTTCGGTAAATTGAATAATCAAGTACATTATTAATTAATTAATTTTCAAATCAAGAAAATTGATTGAGCTATTTTCTTCAATTTCTAATGTAAATTTAATTTTTGGGTGTAAATTATTGATGTGGTTGTAACCCTGAGGGTCGTTAAAGACCAACTTACGTTATTTACGGGTTACTGACGAAAGTAAATTGGATGGAGATTTCACCCCTCTATCTGATTGCTTATTTGGTTATGCCTAGTGACTGTCACCACAAAAAATAAGATTATGAATTAAGTACATCCCTGTTTAAATTCCTTCGAGCGGTCTAAGCTATTTTTCCGAAAGAGCTTGAAGCCCCACCTCGGTTTACAATACGAGGATTTATTTTTAGAAAAAGTTAGAGTGATTTAAATGAAAAACCTGAGTTTAACTAATCCATATATATATATATATATATATATATATATATATATATATATATATACACACTCCTTTATAAGATAGTTAGAATTTTATAATTAACAAACAAATAAAATAAGCAAAAAAAATTAAAGAAAATATAGAAAGGTTAAATTAGTCTATTCTCTAATTGGCGCAATAAGAATCAACTCAAAAAAATCGCTGGAGTTACAAATCCCCTTAGTTTTTAGTAAAATTTTAAACAATGTGAAATTTATGAGAGAACTTGAAACAACACGTTGAAATATGATTTTTTTCTCATTAATAACCAAACAAAAAAATTATTTAGCCTATACGGCCGAAATCTAATGGAACTAGTCCACACGGTTACAGTGAAATTTTGTCCACAATATAATGAACTACTGAGGATTAGTTCCTCCATCTATTAAAAAAATATGTATCCGCTAAATGTCACTGTATACGTGTTTAAAATAACATGAAATGATTTAAACTGCCTGGGACCATTTGATCAAATAAAAAAAATTAGTAATAACAAAAAATTATATAAAATAAAAAAAACAGTTTCTTGTGAAGCCGTTACAAACTATCGCCTCTTACTGGCCCTCTTGATCTGTAGATCAGTTGATGACCTTTTATGATTTTCGGCGGCAATATTTTGTAATACTTCCCTAAATACTACCCTGACAAATCTGATTAGTAGTTTAGATGTAGTCGATAGCGAGAAGCAATGTACCGACAGGTTACTAGTTTGTACAATATGACAACTCTCAGTCAATCTCTACATTTACTGATTCTGCATGTACATCCCTCAAAACTGGTTGGTCTGTTAAATAAACTTTTAAATTACTCACCGGAGACGAATCTCTTCTCCTCAGACGTGGAGGCCCAGAATATACGCACACAACAAACAACGAAAAAAAAGAATATCACTTATTTAGTGATTTTCGCAAAATTCACAGAAACTACCCGAGTTGTTCAAATCGCCGCGCCGGCTGAACAAGCTCTGCCCTCTTGCAATTTCCTTTTTCCCCTCTTCATTAAGTTTTTCAGTTACCTCCATATGTGGTTTGCTGAGTTTGCGATTTCATACATGAGTTCAGGTATTTCCCAATTTTTTGTTTTATATTATGCTTCTAAATTACGATTGAAATAGCTTACGGTATAACTTCCGCTAACCTAGTTTTACGAAATTATCAACAATTTTTGTTTAATATAATTTCGTAACGAACTAGCTGAAGGTATATTATTTCATTTTTTTATATGATACCGGTTGTCCCAATTCCAACGATTATTATGATATTAATAATTATAATTTATTTATACCCATCATTACATGGTTGAAAAATACATCTAATTGTCGTTCACTACCCATAAAACAAGCTAATATGTCATCTACATATCTATACCAAAATAAAACATTTTTCAAAATATTACTTTCAAAGATCTTTCTTTCTAAATTGTCCATGAAAATGTTTGCCAAAATAGGTCATATAGGGCTTCCCATTGGTAAACCTTCATTTTCATATATATCCTATTGTCAAAAGTGAAATAATTTTGATTAATTTATACATCAAATAAGTTGAGTATATCTGATATTATTCATGGATTAATATTTTTATCTTCTAGTAATTTTCTTAGATATGTAGATGACATATTAGCTTGTTTTATGGGTAGTGAACGACAATTAGATGTATGTCTCAACCACATCAATAATTTACACCCAAAAATTAAATTTACATTAGAAATTGAAGAAAATAGCCCAATCAATTTTCTTGATTTAAAAATTCAAAGAGTTAATAATGTATTTGATTATACAATTTACCGAAAACCAACACAGACTGATGTGACAATTCCATTTAATTCCAATCACCCCATGTCTCATAAACAAGCGGCATATAATTCAATGATACATAGAGCTTTTTCAGTTCCTATGAACAAATGTAATTTTGATAGAGAGATTAATACAATTAGACAAATAGCAACATCCAACGGTTATCCATTAGATATGATAAATAAGCTAATTAATAAAAAAGAGGGAAAAGTGGCATTACAACTAATATTTCCTAAACAAACTGATGAAATAAAAACTTATAAAACCATCACATATGCAGGAAATATTTCTAATAATATTTCAAAGATAATATATTCAGCAACGAATACAACAATTTATTTTAAAACAGAAAGTAACGTTAGTACACAATTGTTAAATGTAAAAACAAAAATACCACCATTAAAGAAGTCAGGTATATATAAACTCAAATGTCCAGAATGTAATGCTGTCTATTTGGGTCAGACCCTAAGGAATTTTGAAATCCGATACAGTGAACACTTACGAGCATACAGATTAAAACAACCAGATACATCCCACTACACAAAACATCTACTTGACACCAATCATTAATTGACACCTAACACAAAACAAGAAGTGCTGCATATCTGTAAAAAGAAACAAGAGCTGGATTTCATTGAAAAATTGGAAATTAGAAGACATTTAAGAAACCCACAATATGAAGTTGTCAATGAACAGTTAAATCTAGGGAGTTCTCCACTAATAAACTGTCTCCTCAAGTGATAATTGTAAAAATCAGCAGAAATAGTTTTCCTGGTTTTCTATATCATTGCACAGTTATACTGATCTTAATTGGAAAAATGATATCCAGGATATCACCATAGGGCTAATAATATCTAAGCTTCAATATTTGTAATATCACATATTCTTCTTTTTTCTATTAACATATATTAAGTCAATCACAAGTTAGGTCACTTCTTGGTCTAGCCAAAAATAAATATTAAACATCAGGGAGGCATCAAATGAAATGTAACTTCTGTCATTCTGACGATGATATTGATTTATCGAAACAATTGTCAATTTTTTAGAATTTTCAATAATTTTAATTACATTGTGGTATTAACTAGAAACCGTGAATGTCATTTAAAACACTAATATGAGTAGATTCCACGAAGTAAGGGTCGAGACAGTTAATTTCATATGTAGTATAATCATAATCGCCTAATATTATACTATTTTTTAGGCTTTTAGCTACTGGGAACTCATTTAGAAGCCTAGCATTTTCGTTTCGGTTAAGGGCTACTACTGTAGCAAAAATCGTAGAGGAAATTACCGCTTTATTATGGGTCTGTTTGCAAGCTTTGCATATGAAGCCACTCACGGAGGAAACATTTCAGTTAATTGCAAACAACACTTTTTATGGAAAATGACAATTTCCGCACTGCATCGGCGCAATTGATGGAAAGCACATTCGAATAAAATGTCCATCAAGATCGGGAACAATGTTTCTCAATTATAAGCACTATTTTTCAATTTCGCTACAAGCATTGAGCGATGCCAATTGTAAATTTATCTTAATTGAAGTAGGAGCGTATGGAAAACAGAGTGATGGAGGCACGTTTCGAAATTGGCAATTGTACAGATTAATGTAAATGAAGAAACTGAATATCCCGGATGAGAAATTTCTTCCAAATTCCAATATTAAGTCCCTTTTTGTTTTCATAGTAGATGAAGCGTACCCTCTATTAAAAAACTTGATGAAGCCATACGCTAGAAACAATCTAAATGAGGCCAATTAGCTATTTAATACCTGACTGTCTCGAGCACGTAAAACTGTTGAATGCAGTTTTGTTCTGACAATGAAGTGGAGAGTTTTATGCAAGGCCATTGAAACACATACCGACACAGTTGACGCTATTATTGAAGCAGTCTAAATTCTTCATAACACCATAATTGATGGAGAACACATAATAAATCACATCGAGGGTGATACAACAACGCATGCTGTGCTTCAAGACAATCAAGCATGTAGAGGAAACAATCGTGCCACAGCAGAAGCTGTTTGAGTGAGAAATGTATTTAAGGAATATGTTTTCAATAAAGATAAGAACGGAATATATGTGTACCTTATAATGTCATAATTAGAATAACTATAACAACGAATTAAATTTCAGTTATTTAGTTGAATTCTGTGATTTCATAAATCCGGCGTGTGACACATAACCTTCACGCACTACATAATATTAACAATGACTTACCTGTAACCCCACATTTACTCGCAACTTCGGCCCAGCACTTGTCCAACACGTATCTGTTATCATGAGATTTGTGTCGTTGATCCCAAATTTGTGACTTTCGAAATACTTCACTAATAAGAATATATTTATTCATTTTGTAATTTATACACGCTAGATTGAATGAGAACTGCTGATTTTACGCGGTAAGTGTACCATGGGCTACTGTGGAGGGAGTGCGATCTTGAGAGAGCCAAGCACGAAGCAAATTTCAGGCAGCTGTCTGCTAAAAAAACAATTATTTTGTTCTCTAAGTAACGGCGAGGTGTGCAGCAAAATGCGTGGCTTAGTGAACAACCCCGGTATGTTTACACTCATAAAATCTGCAATATTAATTCACTATCGCCTTGCGGCGAGATGAACGGCGAGGTGCACGGCGAGATGAGCTGTTCCACAATGTTTTTACCCTTTTAGATTCACAGGACTCGAATTGTAACGAGTGGCTAATGCATCCTGATATGCGACCGGTCTGGCCATAACACAGGTCCTCTTCTTTCAAACGATCGACCAGGAAAGCCAATATTCATAAAATTACGGAGCAGTACAGCAAAATGTGGTGGTGCACCATCTTGTTGAAAAAACAGTTCGTGCTCCAAAATGTCGGTGTTGTCTTCAAGAATTTCGGTGTTAATTGGATCGATGTAATTTTCCAACAAATCGAGAAGTACTATTGTACAAATTTAAAGTTATATGAGAGGGATGTTCAGGCAAAAGAGAGAATTGCAGAAGATTTGGAAAACATTTCTATTTTACTATCTCAAAACAATTATTATTAGATTAGTAAACTGATTGTTGTCATTAAGTGATATTTAAAAGTTTGTAAATATTTATTATTCAAATATTATCTAAACATTAAAAAACTCATGATATTGCATATTTAATATATCTACAGTTAATAATATATTAAATTTCTATAAAATCAACAAATGCATAGTAAGTTTTTTTTTCATGTTTGTAATGATTTTCCAAAAGTGATAAAAGAGTTTATTATGTATGTATTGCATACATACTTTTTTCTACGCCCTATCTTTAAAGTACCTTGTATTTCATCGGTTTGCAGCGCTTAAAGTGGTTGTTTATGGTTAGAGTGAAAAAAAGTGAAAAAGCGTTAAAAAAGTGCCATAATGTTAACTTTAGTTCACGCTTCCCATAAGCTAACACAATGAATCTTGGCTGGGCATCGAGGATGGACTTTCATGAAACTTGGAATACGTATAATTGTAATTTACCGAAGGAGCTTAATTAAAATATCCCAATTTTCTATTTGAATTTTATTTTTTTGTATAGGGCTGTAGAAAAAATAATGTATGCAACATGTGCATAAAGTGTCTTTTTTTCACTCATGGAATTGCCGTACTCGCCTGACCGCTCGTGCGGTCAACTTTTTCCATTCGTGAAAAAAGTACCACTTTATGGACTTGTTGCATAATAGTAATTTTATCAACTGGTGATCGCTATAAACTTATCGTCGATGTGGATTATCCGCTAAAATTTCAGCTTCATCAAGAACATTTAGTGAAAAAAAATTTCGAGTTCGAAAATAGGGTGAAAACAGTTTCGTTCGAAATTTGATGTTTTTCGTGCATGGATCTCAATCGTGCAAGAAAATACGAGTCCAGGGACTCAATTCTTGAACTTATACGGATATCAGTACCATATGAATTAAATTCGAACAAAAGATTCGAATACGATTGTCTTAATTCTTGAATGGCATGCGGAAGAATTTCCGTATACGGATGTTTGATTCGAATAAACAGTTTTAGAACTTCAATCTTCTTTTTGGGTAATGTCCCAACGGATAATTTTCTAAGCATATTTTCTTTTTTTTGTACGTGCGCCGAAACAAATGTTAAAAAAGAAGATCAAATAAACCAAAATTTATTTCCCAATCATAGAACGATATTAATTCTATTTACTTTTTTTTATTTTATACTCAATCAGACTTAATATATGTTTAACCATGGATCGTGCACTTAAGAAAACTATGACCAAGGACCAGAGAAAAGTATTAGTCCAATTTATGAGTGACCACCCCCAATTATATTCTGGTAAATTCACAAATGATTTTACCTTAAAAAAAGCTAAGGAAATGTGGATGGATTTGGCAAATTTATTAAATGCCATGCCAGGATGCAACAAAGAATGGGACAAATGGAGAAAAGTAAATATCATAATTTGTATTATATATTTGCATAATACTACACACTTTTATTTAGAATAACTCTTTGAAATTAAATATAAAAAGTGAAATTTGAAATATATTTCTAGACTTGACATGACTTTAAAAATTTCACGAAAAATAAAGCAGCTGCAAACAAAAGAAGCCTGAATAAAACTGGGGGTGGCATTTCATCTATTCACGTGTAGGACCCTGAAGGAGTTCAAGTACTGTTCATTATGAATCCAGTACAAATTGAAGGTTTGCCTGTTGTTGAGACAATAACATTATTTGATTTTGATGACATGGAGGTTCTAGTAAACGAACCAGGTTCTCCAAATACAGGGGAAGTAAAGCCAAATGACACCCAAGAAGCAAAAATGGCAAATTTAAAGAAAATAGTGCCAAATAGATTGAAGAGGCTAACTCATACTATGCAGGCAACCGAAAAAATGAATGCCCAAATGGCAGAAAAACTTGAACTTAAAAGATGGTATTTAAAAGAAAAGTTAGCTTTAATTGAAAGGGACATAACTATACAAAATACATTATAATGGGTTTCATAATAAAAAGCCGTTTTTATAAAAAGTTTTGGTTATAGGTAGGTACAGGATGTTGATAAATTATGAAGACATGGAAATGCTTAAAGAGAGAAGTAGGTACCATTATTTATAATTTTTTTACAAAAATTTCATAAAACAGTATTTATAATTTGACAGTCTACATACAAATTTTGAATTTTAATTTCAAAATTTGTATTTAGACTTTATATAAGCTCACAACAATTTTTTTTCAAAATAATAAATAATGCTATTTTTCGTTTGAAGCCTATTCATACTTTCCTAATTTATTTATTCCTTTTACATCTGATCAAAAAATGTCTGTATTGTAAACTCTTTTTTTATATAGAGTTACTTTTTTTCAATAAGAAAGATTTTTTCCTCTTGTCAACTCCATCCATGGACACGCTACATTATACCTATATTGAGATTATTTTTTATACATTTATTAGTTTTTCTTTGTGGTAAGTATCGTTTACAATTATGTTTCCTTCCATAAGTTCCAATTTTTGTTTATTTTTTTAATATGTGGTGTTTATTTGTGATATATAAGTTAGTTTAGACTTATGTTTCTTGCAATGAGTTCCTATTTATCGTTTGTTATTTATTTATTAGTTATTTTTGTTTGTGATTTAGGTTAGTTTAGAATTGTTTCCTTTAATGAGTTTATATTTAATTTTTTGTCTATTGTTGAAATTAATTAAAAGAAACTATTATTTCATGTTTGTTTTCCAAATAAACTTTATTTTGCTCTTATTACATATTACTATTGAAAATAATTAGTGATTATTTTCTTCTGGACCTATGGTCCGACTAACAAATCACGATTTACTCGAGGACCTCCAATATTATCATGTTGTTGATTTCCTCCAATATTAATGATACCGAAATCCACTTCTGGATCATCTTCTATATCCAGTAGTGGCACATTATTCTGAATGCATAGATTGTGCAGTACACAACAAGCATTGATTATCTTGCAGCATTCATCAGGCTTGTAATGGAGTACTATGTGCTTAAGAAGACATCTAAAGCGCATTTTAAATACCCCATTGCTGCGTTCTATTGTTCAGCGTGCTTCTTTGTGACAATTGTTATATCTTTTCCCAGGAGATCCTTGTTCTACATTATCTAATGGGGTCATCAGCCATGGTCGTAGAGTATCTTCCATAGTTCCGTAATGTACAATAACAATTGGGCTTTTAATCACTTACCAACTGTGTGTTTCTATTAACAAAAATGTGCTCTATGTCATTTTCTGGGGGAACAATTGCTACATGAGTGCAATCGATGCAACCCATTCTCCCAGGAAAATTAAATTTTGCAAAAAATCTAAAAGAAAATCAATTATTAAAAATCATTTTTGCAAATAATTTGGTAATTACCGGGCTCTTGTTTGTTCTAATTCTTGAAAATTGAGTGGAAGTCTTAAATATGAATTTAAAATCTTAGGTCTGTTAAGTGCATTGGTAACTTCATCAACAGCACGACTAAAAGATGATTGAGAAATCCCATCCATCACGCTGTACGGAACATCTGTTTGATATGATCCTGCAGCAAATCTAATGGTGTGAGGATCGAAAAAAAATTAGTTTACTGATTTTCTACAGGTATCATTGAAATTACCTTGGTTTCAATATTTAAGGCTGACAATCTCGGTGGATGTCTTAGATTTGGTTCTAACAAATCAATTAACTCCGTGGTCAAAGGTTTTTATAGCCGATAAATTGATTGTCACTTATTTCTTCAAAAGCTTCCCTATGCTGAAAGACTATACGACGATTATTTTCATCAATTTCGGCTTCTTCCAATGCTCCAATCGCCCCCAAAACGGCAAAATCCTCCAAATTAGCCATAACCAAACCTTAATACCTACCAATCAATCAGAAGTAAAAAATATAACCATAGTAAGTTTAAGTTCGTTGTTCATTACCAAAAGAAAGTCTTCATTCACTGCTCACTGATATTAATCACAATACCGTTTTTTCACTAAACCGAGATATTTGTAAGTTGTTCAGAAGTATATATACCTACGAAACCTCAAAAGTATACAAAAGGAACCCACTAAACAAGAAACATAACAAGTCTTTTTTGTGATGTTCTTTTTACAGACTTTTCGTGATGTTTATTTAAAACGTTAATAAGATATCTCCTAGATATCTTAATTTTATTACCAACTCTATTAACATCCATGTCATGTAAATAAAACTTATTTTTGATGTACACAGTAATACTTGAATTCGCAGTTACATACACATCCTATGAACTTCTTTTTAGTAACTTCCTATAGGAAACATTCATACGATGTTAATTTGTATACTTCTCACTAATGACACATACAGAACGTTACAAATTAACATGTTTCTAAGATGATCACATGTTGCAGTTACTTTTACATCTTTCGAAATAATTTTTAGTAACATCCTACAATTACGTCTGTACGATGTTAGTTCATAAAACTCCTAGTAATATCTCATATTAAACATCACATTCACAAAAAAAGAAGAAAACAGAAGAGGAACTGTCGAACGAAACTAACAGTAGTTATCCGTGGAATCAAATGACAAGCATGAAATGGCGGATGGTTTTCAGTTATGTGTTATATTTTATTTGCAGGAAGCACATATTTTGCAAGTAGTACTTGAATAAAGTGGTTTTCGTTTTCGTTAGTTCCTACTTAGCTACAGTTTCTAAACTTATTTATAATTTTTGTTATAATGGACGAACAACAATTGTTATCGGTAAGTACCTATTCCATATTAATAATTATTAAAACTTAATACTCATTCAATACCTTATTCGGCTATTATACATTGAAATTCCAGGTGGCGGAATTGTACACTAACATTATATAATAGAGTTTACAAAATACGGGTTTTTTAAATTTTTAAAATATTTTTGTTTTAAGTATATTTTAAAAACGATTCACAATATTTCAAATCCTAGATAATGCATATCTACCCTACAAAAAACTTAATATGGCAATAGGTTAGATATTATTATCAATAATAAAACATGCTCATATGTTGGCAGATATTTGAATCTAGAAGAAAATATTTTCAACCTTCAAGAAAATATTTTCAACCTTCAAGATGTTTCAGAAGCTACTCACACAAATAAAATAAAAAACAAATAGTTGGTAATTATGTAATGAAAGGGGAGTAACTATTTCAGATAGTCTGATACAAACATTGTATTAAACAGTATAAAAAGTATTGAATCACGTATCTCTAGTTCTAGTTTTTGTAGTAGTAGTCTTAGTCATCAATATAGTTTTGCAGGTTTAGGAAATTTTAACATTATTACTAACAATTCTTGTGAACAATTAGGGACTGTTTAAGACTTTAAAAAAAGAAATTCCAATTAAAAAGCTCATTTTCATTTGAAAATTCACTGAATACAATCAATAAGCTGTAGGTGTTCCTAACAATGGTACTTATATTAATCTAGTTGAAGAATATGTAACTTATGATACTGAATGCTCCAGTCAACAAACAGCATTCAATTATTTATTATTGTAGAAACACAGTTATTGGATACTCAATTGGATACAATTAATTATAAACTTATTTAACTTGATAATGTGTCCATATATCTTCTTCATAAGTAGTTTTTTTAGTATACAGTGTATTCATAATGCTTATTTTCGATTAAGTTACAATTCCACGATGTTAATATACAATTCGTTCCAGGATGAAAATAACAAGATGAGAATAGTATATTATTTTATGCAGAAAAGAAGTATGAATTTTCATAGCACACTTGAATTTACCTGCCAAATGGAGTGAGGCATGTAATAGAAGGTAAATCATGAAAATTCACTTCTCGAAATAAAATATGTTATTATTCCTTTGAAGAACCCCGCATGTATCTTATGGAAAATGGGTCCCACTCAATTGGCTGAAAATCAAGTTTGATGTAGTTTATGATGATCGATCAAAGGTCTCCATGGGAACAATTTGATCTAAAGTAATAGTTTTATTAGCTGTTGTTCAGAACACCTTTAAATGTTTCACAGATAAGGATTTTTTTGAAGTGTACGTTATGGAATGGTTGAGGCACTCGAAACAGCCACTCTTGCGTGAGAAAAAGTAACCGTAAGTAAACGATAGAATTTTCTTTAAACAGATTAGATTTCTGTTGATGTAACGTAATGTTTCATTAAATCTTCATGGTGTGAAATTTTTATTAGTTTCAATATAATTAAAAAACTATTCTAATAAATTTTCTGTAAACTAGCTGTAATGTATGTGTATCCGTTAAACTTTATTAATTCAGTTACAAAGTATGTTACGTTATGGTAACTACAGATTAATATACCCTTTTTTATTTCTAGCTTTCACCGAATGCGTTCAATAGTTTCCACTTTCCAGACTTGTTATGTAATATGCTTACACAATTTTATTTTTCTTAGGTTGGATACCTGGACAAGATATTTTTTTTTCTAATTTTGTACCTGTTTTTTCAAATTTACTGTACTGTTCATTAATAGTGAATAAACATTTTAAATCCTTTATTGCTTTTTTGCTATTTTATTTTAAATGTACAGGATGAACAACTAAGAACGACTGTAGGCCACATCTCAGAAAAGAATCATGGTATAACTTTCAAAAAAATTACCTTTAGATGAGTGATCCTGAAAAATTGCTGGAAAATATTTTGCAGTCTCTAAAATATCCGCTAGGGGTGGAATGAACACTCGAAAACATAATACTCCAAAAAAACATACTAACGGTGTCCTAAAAATACAATTTTTGAAATATTGATGAGACCATGAATAAATTTAATTAATGAGTTTTTTTGTCATTATTCTTCAAATAATGGGTGTGGAGGGTTCAAACTTATGAACAAATGTATAATTTTTTTGTTTTTTAACCGATATCAATGCTGCATTTAAAAGAGTTTTTCTGTTTAATAAGATTGATAACAAAATCAGATAATTTTATATCCACTCGGAAATTTCAAATGTAAATTGAAGCGTTTTTCTAATTTTTATATCTGATATTGTAAATCTTATATCTTGGAATAGATTCCTATTTTTTTAAAAAAATGCCTCATTACATTTGAAATTTCCGAGAAAAATGGGAACATTGTGGACTTTTTCACATAGCGTTGACAAAATTGTTCAATTTTGTTATTTTTGTTAAGCATATCTTATTAAAGAGAAAAAACTCTTTTAAATGACGCCAAAAACATGGATATCGATTAAAAAAAAAGTGCTACGACATATGTTTTTTGGGTTGAACCTTCCCCCACCCCTTACTTGAATAATAACGACAAAAAGTCCCTAACTACATTTTTTCATAATCTCAAGAATATATCAAAAATTGTATTCCTAGGATACCTTTTGTTATAAAACAGTTTATAACATTTTAGTTCATTCAATTACCACTACCAGTTAAACGCATTTATCTCTATCAGTAGTGTATGTGTTCTTTTGATCGTAGAGAGTGTGCTTAAAAGAATATGTCAGTTCGGTAACAACTGTAACAGTCACTGTCATCCGTTTTGAAAAGAATTCCTTTGCCGATTAAAAAAGTTAAGAAATGCAAGTAATTCAGTGAATTGTCACCTGTTCCATTAAGGTGATAATTTTTTCTATATTAAGAGAGAAATACGAGTTAAAGCAATCATACGCATACGTTATTTTATTGTTATTGTTGACATATAGTTTAAAAAATATTCATCAACAATTTATTTCCACTACCTTGAGGAATTTGGGAAGGATTACTTCAATTCCAGTGCTGGTTGTCTACGTCCATGTATATTGAAGGATTGGTATGCAAGTGCATATGATTTAAGTTCTCGAATGTCTTGGATTAGGAAGTTAGCCCAATCCGTTCACCTTTGGTATGTTTTTTTTGGAGATAATCACAGTATTATGTTTTTAAGTGTTCATTCCTTCCCATAGCAGATATGTTAGGAACTAAAAAATATTTTCCAGCGATTTTCCAGGGTCATTTTCCTAAAGATATTTTTTTAAAACTGTACCATGACTATTTTTTGAAATATGGCTGACAGCCGGCGTTCTTAGTTGTTCACCCTGTAATTGCTGATTAGGCACAGAAACATCTACATCTATAGGATGTCATCTAGAATGTTTGAGGTATATTATTTAGAGGTTTATGTAATGTCCATACAACATCTACGAGAATACATTGTATTGTTTTTGAAATGTCGCATTTAGATCATTGATAAAATGTTATTTTTTAAACAATGCATTAACATCGACAAGATGTTAAAAAGCATTTCAGAATGTAACAGAAATGTTGTTTTAAGTTCGTTTTAAAGACTTCCCTTTGAGGAAGTTCTAGTAACATCACAGTAATGTAAAAAGGCAGCGCTTTAACATCGCTTAGAAGTTGAGTTGAATCATCACAAAAGTTAACAGCCACAAGCTGGGCATAAGCGGTTGTATAGATGTGCATGTGATGAAAACAAAAGGAAAAAAAGGGAGCACATATCACAATGTGATGTTGAATTAACATAACTTTGATATTTATTTGCATAGTGGGAAGCGATTAAAAATAAACAAACATCAGGAAAAGTGTGGTTAGAGGTTTAAGAATATTCAATTCGTATACGGAAAATCAAATTCGCCTAGCTTGACCCATTCGATGTCAAATTCGTATAACAAAAGTCTCATACCGATTTCAAGAATACAAATACTCGATTTCATTCGAGTTTTTTCCGAATATCGCCAAATCCGTGTACGGATTTATTTCAAGAATTGGCTCCCAGTAACTTCCAGTGATTGCACTACTCACAGTATACGGGATCAGGACATTATTTACATTTCTTCCAATATCATTTTGATATATTCGGGAAACAAAAAACAGTAGTGCTGTCAATATCTGAAAAAAATGTAGTTGAACTAGCTACGAGTATACGGAATCATAATACTATGAATAGCGTTAACATCTAGCTGAATTCCTATAAAGTGCTAGAGGAAAATTATCGTCTAACTTGAACTTAATTGTTTCATCATATTTTATTTACTTCAGAAGGTGATGGTACGTGAGGTTGGAAAAGATCTATCAACTCTTTCATAGTATGTTTGTCCAGTCTATAAAATTTTCTAGACTTGTTGTTACTAAGTTCCTCCAAATGGTGAGTCCACATCGCTCGATGTCGCATTGACGTGTTACCCAAAGTTTCGGCTAGCTCTAAGGCTTCTAGATCAGCTAAATTAATTAAGTCGTTTAAGCCATTTGTAGATTGTAGGTATATTTAAATAAAAACACTGAATCAAAAATATCAAAATAGTAATATATACGCAAAATAATGTCAAATGTCACAATTTCGCATACTTAATTTGGATGAATATTATTGAATATGCGCGCTGTGGCTATATAGCACGCTCATCATATTTAAAATAAATTCCAATACTTTCTATTCTCTCCTAAACGGCATACCTACACCATTTTAACAACGCAATGTAGTAGGTAAATTGTACCTCAAATTTTGTTGCACGTGTGTGGAATAGATGTGTATTAATAATTTATTGATCGACAACCAAACGAAAAAGATAATTTTTTTGTTAAAAAACTCTTACTAAGTACTTCAACATGATAACAATTATTTGGTGTACTATCCAGTGTCGTGTATTTGGGTAATTCCAACAATCATCTGTTGAAGAAATAAGCGATAATTTTAATCCCCGGTTTTTATTTTTTAATCCAAAATAATAAAACGGTTATTTCCACAAACCCATTAATAAATTTTATAAAAGATTTTAAGTAGAATTCAAAGATCTTTTAAAAGAGGTATCAGTCGACCCACTTGCAATTTAAATTTTTTAAGGGAGTGACTGTGTAGGTTGGAGAGTTGACGTTACGAATATAAGTATAATGGTAGAATGTGTCCCCCTTGAAAAGGGTACTTTTCGATGGAACAGAGTGTATTATGAATACATACAATGTCCCTACTAAATATAAAAATGATACAATTTTTCAAATTTCTGTATTTAACAAAGTATCTAATTTGTAACATATTTTTGTTTTAATATAAATCACTAAAATACTCTAGTTATTGTTGAAAGTTTCACTTACCTCTAGGTACATTTTTGGTCCAAGACCTTCACGAAAATACGTGAAACAATCTTATAGTAAATTATTTTCTTGCCCACTAATCTACAACACTGCAAAATATGAACAACCCACATATTTATTGGATTATTTGCTCTATCTCTTGGTCATTAACTTGATACCTAAAGATTAAAATAGGAAATTAGGACTGAATTAACTTTAAAGCAATCATATATGAATATAACTTTTTGTTATGAATGGTCAATTACAAAGATATTCTTGAAAGATATCTTCCTACTTTGAAGAGCATGGTCAGGACTTGAGTAGTATCAGGTCAATTAATTTCCAATTTCCCACTTGTTTTGATGTATATTATGCTAGCGTAGCCATTTTACAGGGCACCCTTCGGACCAGGCTAATAATTTGTTGCTAATTTGTTGCTAATTTGTAACGCTGAGCTTGATTTTGTTGCTAATGCCGTTTCCAAGAAAACGCAAACTATGCTACCGTAATATTAAGCTAGCGTAGCCACACGCTATAACTATATAAATAAGTAATATTGAAAAAAACTGAAAACACATGAATTTGTTGCTAATTTGTTGCTAAAAGATGACACTAACCGATACTGGAAAAAATCATCCCTTACCTCGATTTCCCACCCCTCACTATTATTTGCTATTAAGCTAGCGTAGCCACACGCTATAACTATATAAATAAGTAATATTGAAAAAAACTGAAAACACATGAATTTGTTGCTAATTTGTTGCTAAAAGATGACACTAACCGATACTGGAAAAAATCATCCCTTACCTCGATTTCCCACCCCTCACTATTATTTGCTATTAGGCTAGCGTAGCCACACGCTATAACTATATAAATAAGTAATATTGAAAAAAACTGAAAACACATGAATTTGTTGCTAATTTGTTGCTAAAAGATGACACTAGCCGATACTGGAAAAAATCATCCCTTACCTCGATTTTCCCACCTCTCACTATTATTTGCTATTAAGCTAGCGTAGCCACACGCTATAATTATATAAATAAGTAATATTGAAAAAAACTAAAAACACATGAATTTGTTGCTAATTTGTTGCTAAAAGATGACACTAACCGATACTGGAAAAAATCATCCCTTACCCCGATTTTCCTACCCCTCAATATTATTTGATATTAAGCTAGCGCAGCCACACGCTGTAAATATGAAAAAAAAAAGTAATATTGAATAAAACTAAAAGCACATAAATTTGTTGCTAAAAGATGACACTAACCGATAGTGGAAAAAATCATCCCCTAACCCGATTTTCCCACCCCTCGCTATTACTTGATATTAAGCTAGCGTAGCCACACGCTACAACTAATAGATAAGTAGTATAGAATAAAAATAAATGCACAGGAATTTGTTGCTAAAAGATGACACTAACCGATACTGCGAAAAAATCAACCCTTATCTCATAATAATTGAAATTCATCGTGTTTTAGTAGCCATAGCCTAGCAACAAATTGCCCTACTGATTTTAAAGTGATATAGTCGATATTTGGTCAGAAATACACCAGCAACAAATTCCCCGACTGATTTTTAAGTGAAATTCGTTGTGTTTTAGCCGCAATAGCCTAGCAACAAAATGCCCTATTGATTTTAAAGCGATACAGTCCATATTTTTTCAGTAATACACCAGCAACAAACTCCTCGAGTATTGTTTGATCGAAATTAATCGTGTTTTAGTAGCCATAGTCTAGCAACAAATTGCCCTATTAATTTTAAAGCGATATAGTTCATATTTTTGCAGTAATACACCAGCAACAAAATTCCTCGAGTATTTTTTGATCGAAATTCATCGTGTTTTAGTGGCAATAGCCT
This sequence comes from Galeruca laticollis, assembly GCA_963921935.1. NCBI lineage: Eukaryota > Metazoa > Arthropoda > Insecta > Coleoptera > Chrysomelidae > Galeruca > Galeruca laticollis. Next base: position 190,105,366 of record OY998178.1, on the reverse strand, counting down.
AGCAACAAATTGCCCTATTGATTTTAAAGCGATATACTCCATATTTGTTCAATAATACACCAGCAACAAATTCCTCGAGTATTTTTTGATCGAAATTCATCGTGTTTTAGTAGCCATACCCTAGCAACAAATTGCCCTATTGCTTTTAAAGCGATATAGTCCATATTTGTTCAGTAATACACCAGCAACAAATTCCTCGAGTATTTTTTGATCGAAATTCATCGTGCTGTAGTAGCCATAGTCTAGCAACAAATTGCCCTATTGCTTTTAAAGCGATATAGTCCATATTTGTTTAGTAATACACCAGCAACAAATTCCTCGAGTATTTTTTGACCGAAATTCATCGTGTTTTAGTAGCCATAGCCTAGCAACAAATTGCCCTATTGATTTTGAAGCGATATAGTCTATATTTGTTCAGTAATACACCAGCAACAAACTCCTCGAGTATTTTTTTATCGAAATTCATCGTGTTTAGTAGCCATAGCCTAGCAACATAATGCCCTATTGATTTTAAAGCGATATAGTCGATATTTGGTCAGTAATACACCAGCAACAAATTCCTCGAGTATTCTTTTATCGAAATCCATCGTGTTTTAGTAGCCTTAGCGTAGCAACAAATTGCCCTATTGATTTTGAAGTGATATAGTCCATATTTGTGCAGTAATACACCAGCAACAAATTCCTCGAGTATTTTTTTATCGAAATCCATCGTGTTTTAGTAGCCATAGCCTAGCAACAAATTGCCCTATTGCTTTTAAAGTGATATAGTCGATATTTGGTCAGTAATACACCAGCAACAAATTCCTCGAGTATTCTTTTATCGAAATCCATCGTGTTTTAGTAGCCATAGCGTAGCAACAAATTGCCCTATTGATTTTGAAGTGATATAGTCGATATTTGTGCAGTAATACACCAGCAACAAATTCCTCGAGTATTTTTTTATCGAAATCCATCGTGTTTTAGTAGCCATAGCGTAGCAACAAATTGCCCTATTGATTTTAAAGTGATATAGTCGATATTTGGTCAGAAATACACCAGCAACAAATTCCCCGACTGATTTTTAATTGAAATTGGTTGTGTTTTAGTAGCCATAGCCTAGCAACAAATTGCCCTATTGATTTTGAAGTGATATAGTCCATATTTGTGCAGTAATACACCAGCAACAAAATTCCTCGAGTATTTTATGATCGAAATTCATCTTGGTTTAGTAGCCATAGCCTAGCAACAAATTGCCCTATTGATTTTAAAGTGATATAGTCGATATTTGGTCAGTAATACACCAGCAACAAATTCCTCGAGTATTTTTTTATCGAAATCCATCGTGTTTTAGTAGCCATAGCCTAGCAACAAATTGCCCTATTGATTTTGAAGTGATATAGTCCATATTTGTGCAGTAATACACCAGCAACAAAATTCCTCGAGTATTTTTTGATCGAAATTCATCTTGGTTTAGTAGCCATAGCCTAGCAACAAATTGCCCTATTGATTTTGAAGTGATATAGTCCATATTTGTGCAGTAATACACCAGCAACAAATTCCTCGAGTATTTTTTTATCGAAATCGATCGTGTTTTAGTAGCCATAGCGTAGCAACAAATTGCCCTATTGATTTTAAAGTGATATAGTCGATATTTGGTCAGTAATACACCAGCAACAAATTCCTCGAGTATTCTTTTATCGAAATTCATCGTGTTTTAGTAGCCATAGCCTAGCAACAAATTGCCCTATTGATTTTGAAGTGATATAGTCCATATTTGTGCAGTAATACACCAGCAACAAATTCCTCGAGTATTCTTTTATCGAAATCCATCGTGTTTTAGTAGCCATAGCGTAGCAACAAATTGCCCTATTGATTTTGAAGTGATATAGTCCATATTTGGTCAGTAATACACCAGCAACAAATTCCTCGAGTATTTTTTGATCGAAATTCATCTTGGTTTAGTAGCCATAGCCTAGCAACAAATTGCCCTATTGATTTTAAAGTGATATAGTCGATATTTGGTCAGTAATACACCAGCAACAAATTCCTCGAGTATTTTTTATCGAAATCCATCGTGTTTTAGTAGCCATAGCCTAGCAACAAATTGCCCTATTGCTTTTAAAGTGATATAGTCGATATTTGGTCAGTAATAAACAACAAATTCCTCGAGTATTTTTTTATCGAAATCCATCGTGTTTTAGTAGCCATAGCGTAGCAACAAATTGCCCTATTGATTTTGAAGTGATATAGTCCATATTTGTGCAGTAATACACCAGCAACAAATTCCTCGAGTATTTTTTTATCGAAATCCATCGTGTTTTAGTAGCCATAGCGTAGCAACAAATTGCCCTATTGATTTTAAAGTGATATAGTCGATATTTGGTCAGTAATACACCAGCAACAAATTCCTCGAGTATTCTTTTATCGAAATTCATCGTGTTTTAGTAGCCATAGCCTAGCAACAAATTGCCCTATTGATTTTGAAGTGATATAGTCCATATTTGTGCAGTAATACACCAGCAACAAATTCCTCGAGTATTCTTTTATCGAAATCCATCGTGTTTTAGTAGCCATAGCGTAGCAACAAATTGCCCTATTGATTTTGAAGTGATATAGTCCATATTTGGTCAGTAATACACCAGCAACAAATTCCTCGAGTATTTTTTGATCGAAATTCATCTTGGTTTAGTAGCCATAGCCTAGCAACAAATTGCCCTATTGATTTTAAAGTGATATAGTCGATATTTGGTCAGTAATACACCAGCAACAAATTCCTCGAGTATTTTTTTATCGAAATCCATCGTGTTTTAGTAGCCATAGCCTAGCAACAAATTGCCCTATTGATTTTGAAGTGATATAGTCCATATTTGTGCAGTAATACACCAGCAACAAAATTCCTCGAGTATTTTTTGATCGAAATTCATCTTGGTTTAGTAGCCATAGCCTAGCAACAAATTGCCCTATTGATTTTAAAGTGATATAGTCGATATTTGGTCAGTAATACACCAGCAACAAATTCCTCGAGTATTTTTTTATCGAAATCCATCGTGTTTTAGTAGCCATAGCGTAGCAACAAATTGCCCTATTGATTTTGAAGTGATATAGTCCATATTTGTGCAGTAATACACCAGCAACAAATTCCTCGAGTATTTTTTTATCGAAATCCATCGTGTTTTAGTAGCCATAGCGTAGCAACAAATTGCCCTATTGATTTTAAAGTGATATAGTCGATATTTGGTCAGTAATACACCAGCAACAAATTCCTCGAGTATTCTTTTATCGAAATTCATCGTGTTTTAGTAGCCATAGCCTAGCAACAAATTGCCCTATTGATTTTAAAGTGATATAGTCGATATTTGGTCAGTAATACACCAGCAACAAATTCCTCGAGTATTTTTTTATCGAAATCCATCGTGTTTTAGTAGCCATAGCGTAGCAACAAATTGCACTATTGATTTTGAAGTGATATAGTCCATATTTGTGCAGTAATACACCAGCAACAAATTCCTCGAGTATTTTTTTATCGAAATCCATCGTGTTTTAGTAGCCATAGCGTAGCAACAAATTGCCCTATTGATTTTGAAGTGATATAGTCCATATTTGTGCAGTAATACACCAGCAACAAATTCCTCGAGTATTCTTTTATCGAAATCCATCGTGTTTTAGTAGCCATAGCGTAGCAACAAATTGCCCTATTGATTTTGAAGTGATATAGTCCATATTTGGTCAGTAATACACCAGCAACAAATTCCTCGAGTATTTTTTGATCGAAATTCATCGTGTTTTAGTAGCCATAGCCTAGCAACAAATTGCCCTATTGATTTTAAAGCGATATAGTCGATATTTGGTCAGTAATAACCAGCAACAAATTCCTCGAGTATTTTTTGATCGAAATTCATCGTGTTTTAGTAGCCATAGCCTAGCAACAAATTGCCCTATTGATTCTGAAGCGATATAGTCCATATTTGTTCAGTAATACACCAGCAACAAATTCCTCGAGTATTTTTTTATCGAAATTCATCGTGTTTTAGTAGCCATAGCCTAGCAACAAATTGCCTTATTGATTTTAAAGTGATATAGTCCATATTTGGTCAGTAATACACAAGCAACAAATTCCTCGAGTATTTTTTGATCGAAATTCATCGTGTTCTAGTAGTCATAGCCTAGCAACAATTTTCCCTACCGATCGGGAGAAAATCGGCGCGAGCCTAGGAAGGGGCGGCGTAGCGGCACCTGAGAGGGCGAGTAATCTTTAGTCAATCCCCTCGTTTGTATTTTATTATAGTATTTAAAGTGGTGAATGATATGTAATAAACGACAAGTTTAAATTTTGTCTTATACCAAAAGAAATAAGAAACCCAATAAATAGAAAACAAGAAATTTATTTAATAGGAGCTGTCGGATTTAGAATATCCACTGTAAATCTGAGAAGATCTGGCGGAAACACGATTCGATCAGATTTAGATCTATTGCCTACGGGGCATTATGTGTCTTACTCGTATTGGAGAGGAAATAGTAGTTGGATGGAAGCGGGCGATTTAGTTGGAAGAACTATTAACCCATCCGACCACTATCAAATTACTCCCAGATTAATAGTATACTCAAAGAGCAACACAACATGATGCACAACTTTTTTGGACAATTTATCATTAATTGCTATTGTCAAGTAGCTGCTAAAATGAAGATACATAAAATATGATATTAATAATTATAAATACAATATTATGTTATTGATATTAAATGGTGTTATTATTATAAAATATAAATGCATTTATAAAATTAATCAAACCAGTCGTTAGAAACCATTTTCTGATACTCCGACCGGGTGGAAACACTTGATGGAGATCAACGTTACCGATAAAGATGTTTTACACCTTCAGAAAAATATATAATTTGAAAAAATTGCTACCGTATTACGCTTCGCATGAGAAATTAGCGAAATTGTGGGCGGTTGAATTTCAATTAAAAAACACTCCGGCAATTTGTTGCTAGGCTATGGCTACTAAAACACGTCAAATTTCAATTAAAAAACACTCGGGGAATTTGTTGCTGGGCTTCTACTGGCGAAATATGGACTATATCGTTTTAAAATCAGTCGGACAGTGTGTTGCTAAGCCATGGCGGCTAAAACAACGAATTTCAATTAAAAATTAGTCGGGGAATTAGTTGCTGGGCTACTACTATCCAAATATGGACTATATCACTTTAAAATCAGTAGGGCAATTTGCTGCTAGGCCATGGCTACTAAAACACGATGAATTTCGACCAAAAAATACTCGAGGAATTTGTTGCTGGTGTATTACTGAACAAATATGGACTATATCGCTTTAAAATCAATAGGGCAATTTGTTGCTAGGTTATGGCTACTAAAACACGATGAATTTCGATAAAAAAATACTCGAGGAATTTGTTGCTGGTGTATTACTGAACAAATATGGACTATATCGCTTTCAAATCAATAGGGCAATTTGTTGCTAGGCTATGGCTACTAAAACACGATGAATTTCGATAAAAAAATACTCAAGGAATTTGTTGCTGGTGTGTTACTGAACAAATATGGACTATATCGCTTTAAAAGCAATAGGGCAATTTGTTGCTAGACTATGGCTACTAGAACACGATGAATTTGGATCAAAAAATACTCGAGGAATTTGTTGCTGGTGTATTACTGAACAAATATCGACTATATCGCTTCAGAATCAATAGGGCAATTTGTTGCTAGGCTATGGCTACTAAACACGATGAATTTCGATAAAAAAATACTCGAGGAATTTGTTGCTGGTGTATTACCGAACAAATATGGACTATATCGCTTCAGAATCAATAGGGCAATTTGTTGCTAGGCTATGGCTACTAAAACACGATGAATTTCGGTCAAAAAATACTCGAGGAATTTGTTGCTGGTGTATTACTAAACAAATATGGACTATATCGCTTTAAAATCAATAGGGCAATTTGTTGCTAGACTATGGCTACTACAGCACGATGAATTTCGATCAAAAAATACTCGAGGAATTTGTTGCTGGTGTATTACTGAACAAATATGGACTATATCGCTTTAAAAGCAATAGGGCAATTTGTTGCTAGAGTATGGCTACTAAAACACGATGAATTTCGATCAAAAAATACTCGAGGAATTTGTTGCTGGTGTATTACTGAACAAATATCGACTATATCGCTTCAGAATCAATAGGGCAATTTGTTGCTAGGCTATGGCTACTAAACACGATGAATTTCGATAAAAAAATACTCGAGGAATTTGTTGCTGGTGTATTACCGAACAAATATGGACTATATCGCTTCAGAATCAATAGGGCAATTTGTTGCTAGGCTATGGCTACTAAAACACGATGAATTTCGGTCAAAAAATACTCGAGGAATTTGTTGCTGGTGTATTACTAAACAAATATGGACTATATCGCTTTAAAATCAATAGGGCAATTTGTTGCTAGACTATGGCTACTACAGCACGATGAACTTCGATCAAAAAATACTCGAGGAATTTGTTGCTGGTGTATTACTGAACAAATATGGACTATATCGCTTTAAAAGCAATAGGGCAATTTGTTGCTAGAGTATGGCTACTAAAACACGATGAATTTCGATCAAAAAATACTCGAGGAATTTGTTGCTGGTGTATTATTGAACAAATATGGAGTATATCGCTTTAAAATCAATAGGGCAATTTGTTGCTAGGCTATTGCCACTAAAACACGATGAATTTCGGTCAAAAAATACTCGAGGAATTTGTTGCTGGTGTATTACTGAACAAATATCGACTATATCGCTTTAAAATCAATAGGGCAATTTGTTGCTAGGCTATGGCTACTAAACACGATGAATTTCGATAAAAAAATACTCGAGGAATTTGTTGCTGGTGTACTACTGACCAAATATCGACTATATCGCTTTAAAATCAATAGGGCAATTTGTTGCTAGGCTATGGCTACTAAAACACGATGAATTTGGATCAAAAAATACTCGAGGAATTTGTTGCTGGCGTATTACTGACCAAATATCGACTATATCGCTTCAAAATCAATAGGGTAATTTGTTGCTAGGCTATGGCTACTAAAACACGATGAATTTCGATAAAAAAATACTCGAGGAATTTCTTGCTGGTGTATTACTAAACAAATATGGACTTTATCGCTTCAGAATCAATAGGGCAATTTGTTGCTAGGTTATGGCTACTAAAACACGATGAATTTCGGTCAAAAAATACTCGAGGAATTTGTTGCTGGTGTATTACTGAACAAATATCGACTATATCGCTTTAAAATCAATAGGGCAATTTGTTGCTAGGCTATGGCTACTAAAACACGATGAATTTCGATAAAAAAATACTCGAGGAATTTGTTGCTGGTGTACTACTGACCAAATATCGACTATATCGCTTTAAAATCAATAGGGCAATTTGTTGCTAGGCTATGGCTACTAAAACACGATGAATTTGGATCAAAAAATACTCGAGGAATTTGTTGCTGGCGTATTACTGACCAAATATCGACTATATCGCTTCAAAATCAATAGGGTAATTTGTTGCTAGGCTATGGCTACTAAAACACGATGAATTTCGATAAAAAAATACTCGAGGAATTTCTTGCTGGTGTATTACTAAACAAATATGGACTTTATCGCTTCAGAATCAATAGGGCAATTTGTTGCTAGGTTATGGCTACTAAAACACGATGAATTTCGGTCAAAAAATACTCGAGGAATTTGTTGCTGGTGTATTATTGAACAAATATGGAGTATATCGCTTTAAAATCAATAGGGCAATTTGTTGCTAGGCTATTGCCACTAAAACACGATGAATTTCGGTCAAAAAATACTCGAGGAATTTGTTGCTGGTGTATTACTGAACAAATATCGACTATATCGCTTTAAAATCAATAGGGCAATTTGTTGCTAGGCTATGGCTACTAAACACGATGAATTTCGATAAAAAAATACTCGAGGAATTTGTTGCTGGTGTACTACTGACCAAATATCGACTATATCGCTTTAAAATCAATAGGGCAATTTGTTGCTAGGCTATGGCTACTAAAACACGATGAATTTGGATCAAAAAATACTCGAGGAATTTGTTGCTGGCGTATTACTGACCAAATATCGACTATATCGCTTCAAAATCAATAGGGTAATTTGTTGCTAGGCTATGGCTACTAAAACACGATGAATTTCGATAAAAAAATACTCGAGGAATTTCTTGCTGGTGTATTACTAAACAAATATGGACTTTATCGCTTCAGAATCAATAGGGCAATTTGTTGCTAGGTTATGGCTACTAAAACACGATGAATTTCGGTCAAAAAATACTCGAGGAATTTGTTGCTGGTGTATTACTGAACAAATATCGACTATATCGCTTTAAAATCAATAGGGCAATTTGTTGCTAGGCTATGGCTACTAAAACACGATGAATTTCGATAAAAAAATACTCGAGGAATTTGTTGCTGGTGTATTACTGAACAAATATGGACTATATCGCTTTAAAAGCAATAGGGCAATTTGTTGTTAGACTATGGCTACTAAAACACGATGAATTTTGATCAAAAAATACTCGAGGAATTTGTTGCTGGTGTATTACTGAACAAATATGGACTATATCGCTTCAAAATCAATAGGGCAATTTGTTGCTAGGCTATGGCTACTAAACACGATGAATTTCGATAAAAAAATACTCGAGGAATTTGTTGCTGGTGTATTACTGACCAAATATCGACTATATCGCTTTAAAATCAATAGGGCAATTTGTTGCTAGGCTATGGCTACTAAAACACGATGAATTTGGATAAAAAAATACTCGAGGAATTTGTTGCTGGTGTATTACTAAACAAATATGGACTATATCGCTTTCAAATCAATAGGGCAATTTGTTGCTAAGCTATGGCTACTAAAACACGATGAATTTCGATAAAAAAGTACTCGAGGAATTTGTTGCTGGTGTATTACTGAACAAATATGGACTATATCGCTTTAAAAGCAATAGGGCAATTTGTTGTTAGACTATGGCTACTAAAACACGATGAATTTGGATCAAAAAATACTCGAGGAATTTGTTGCTGGCGTATTACTGACCAAATATCGACTATATCGCTTAAAAATCAATAGGGTAATTTGTTGCTGGGCTATGGCTACTAAAACACGATGAATTTCGATAAAAAATACTCAAGGAATTTGTTGCTGGTGTATTACTAAACAAATATGGACTATATCGCTTTAAAATCAAAAGGGCAATTTGTTGCTAGGCTATGGCTACTAAAACACGATGAATTTCGATCAAAAAATACTCAAGGAATTTGTTGCTGGTGTATTACTGACCAAATATCGACTATATCGCTTCAAAATCAATAGGGCAATTTGTTGCTAGGCTATGGCTACTAAAACACGATGAATTTCGATAAAAAATACTCAAGGAATTTGTTGCTGGTGTATTACTAAACAAATATGGACTATATCGCTTTCAAATCAATAGGGCAATTTGTTGCTAAGCTATGGCTACTAAAACACGATGATTTTCGATAAAAAAATACTCGAGGAATTTGTTGCTGGTGTATTACTGAACAAATATGGACTATATCGCTTCAAAATCAATAGGGCAATTTGCTGCTAGGCTATGGCTACTAAAACACGATGAATTTCGATATAAAAATACTCAAGGAATTTGTTGCTGGTGTATTACTGCACAAATATGGACTATATCACTTCAAAATCAATAGGGCAATTTGTTGCTAGGCTATGGCTACTAAAACACGATGAATTTCGATAAAAGAATACTCGAGGAATTTGTTGCTGGTGTATTACTGACCAAATATCGACTATATCACTTTAAAATCAATAGGGCAATTTGTTGCTACGCTATGACTACTAAAAGACGATGGATTTCAATAAAAAAATACTCGAGGAATTTGTTGCTGGTGTATTACTAACCAAATATCGACTATATTGCTTTAAAATCAATAGGGCAATTTGTTGCTAGGCTATGGCTACTAAACACGATGAATTTCGATAAAAAAATACTCAAGGAATTTGTTGCTGGTGTATTACTAAACAAATATGGACTATATCGCTTTAAAAGCAATAGGGCAATTTGTTGCTAGGGTATGGCTACTAAAACACGAAGAATTTCGATCAAAAAATACTCGAGGAATTTGTTGCTGGTGTATTATTGAACAAATATGGAGTATATCGCTTTAAAATCAATAGGGCAATTTGTTGCTAGGGTATGGCTACTAAAACACGATGAATTTCGATCAAAAAATACTCGAGGAATTTGTTGCTGGTGTATTATTGAACAAATATGGACTATATCGCTTTAAAATCAATAGGGCAATTTGTTGCTAGGCTATGGCTACTAAACACGATGAATTTCGATAAAAAAATACTCGATGAATTTGTTGCTGGTGTATTACTGACCAAATATCGACTATATCGCTTTAAAATCAATAGGGCAATATGTTGCTAGGCTATGGCTACTAAACACGATGAATTTCGATAAAAAAATACTCGAGGAGTTTGTTGCTGGTGTATTACTGAGCAAATATGGACTATATCGCTTCAAAATCAATAGGGCAATTTGTTGCTAGGCTATGGCTACTAAAACACCATGAATTTCGATAAAAAAATACTCAGGGAATTTGTTGCTGGTGTATTACTGAACAAATATGGACTATATCGCTTCAGAATCAATAGGGCAATTTGTTGCTAGGCTATGGCTACTAAAACACGATGAATTTCGGTCAAAAAATACTCGAGGAATTTGTTGCTGGTGTATTACTAAACAAATATGGACTATATCGCTTTAAAAGCAATAGGGCAATTTGTTGCTAGACTATGGCTACTACAGCACGATGAATTTCGATCAAAAAATACTCGAGGAATTTGTTGCTGGTGTATTACTGAACAAATATGGACTATATCGCTTTAAGAGCAATAGGGCAATTTGTTGCTAGAGTATGGCTACTAAAACACGATGAATTTCGATCAAAAAATACTCGAGGAATTTGTTGCTGGTGTATTATTGAACAAATATGGAGTATATCGCTTTAAAATCAATAGGGCAATTTGTTGCTAGGCTATTGCCACTAAAACACGATGAATTTCGATCAAAAAATACTCGAGGAATTTTGTTGCTGGTGTATTACTGCACAAATATGAACTATATCGCTTTAAAATCAATAGGGCAATTTGTTGCTAGACTATGGCTACTAAAACACGATGAATTTCGATCAAACAATACTCGAGGAGTTTGTTGCTGGTGTATTACTGAAAAAATATGGGCTGTATCGCTTTAAAATCAATAGGGCAATTTGTTGCTAGGCTATTGCGGCTAAAACACAACGAATTTCAATTAAAAATCAGTCGGGGAATTTGTTGCTGGTGTATTTCTGACCAAATATCGACTATATCGCTTTAAAATCAGTAGGGCAATTTGTTGCTAGGCTATGGCTACTAAAACACGATGAATTTCAATTATTATGAGATAAGGGTTGATTTTTTCGCAGTATCGGTTAGTGTCATCTTTTAGCAACAAATTCCTGTGCATTTATTTTTATTCTATACTACTTATCTATTAGTTGTAGCGTGTGGCTACGCTAGCTTAATATCAAGTAATAGCGAGGGGTGGGAAAATCGGGTTAGGGGATGATTTTTTCCACTATCGGTTAGTGTCATCTTTTAGCAACAAATTTATGTGCTTTTAGTTTTATTCAATATTACTTTTTTTTTATATTTATAGCGTGTGGCTGCGCTAGCTTAATATCAAATAATATTGAGGGGTAGGAAAATCGGGGTAAGGGATGATTTTTTTCAGTATCGGTTAGTGTCATCTTTTAGCAACAAATTCATGTGTTTTTAGTTTTTTTCAATATTACTTATTTATATAGTTATAGCGTGTGGCTACGCTAGCTTAATAGCAAATAATAGTGAGAGGTGGGAAAATCGAGGTAAGGGATGATTTTTTCCAGTATCGGTTAGTGTCATCTTTTAGCAAAAAATTAGCAACAAATTCATGTGTTTTCAGTTTTTTTCAATATTACTTATTTATATAGTTATAGCGTGTGGCTACGCTAGCTTAATAGCAAATAATAGTGAGGGGTGGGAAATCGAGGTAAGGGATGATTTTTTCCAGTATCGGTTAGTGTCATCTTTTAGCAACAAATTAGCAACAAATTCATGTGTTTTCAGTTTTTTTCAATATTACTTATTTATATAGTTATAGCGTGTGGCTACGCTAGCTTAATAGCAAATAATAGTGAGGGGTGGGAAATCGAGGTAAGGGATGATTTTTTCCAGTATCGGTTAGTGTCATCTTTTAGCAACAAATTAGCAACAAATTCATGTGTTTTCAGTTTTTTTCAATATTACTTATTTATATAGTTATAGCGTGTGGCTACGCTAGCTTAATATTACGGTAGCATAGTTTGCGTTTTCTTGGAAACGGCATTAGCAACAAAATCAAGCTCAGCGTTACAAATTAGCAACAAATTAGCAACAAATTATTAGCCTGGTCCGAAGGGTGCCCTGTAAAATGGCTACGCTAGCATAATATACATCTTGTTTTGTGAATCTACTGGAATCCAAGCGTTCACAAAAAAGAAGCGATCCTTTTTTGTGAAATTATTTCTTTGTTTTTTTGTGGTTTGTGAAGAACTGATTACGCGCATGTTCGCGAGTGTCGTTAAAAATTCTATTTAGGTTCATCAAAAACGATAACGCATTTTTCGGATTAAATTAGAAGCCATTCAAAGAACTCGATAGTTTAATTTTGGTTGCTGAAACTAAGACATCAACAAACATTACATCTTCGAGATTCCAGCCTCTCACAGGTCATACTCCATCTAAGGTGAGTTTTTACTTTGTGACTTATTCATTAGACACTTATATCATCTCATTTCATTTCAGGTCTTTTGTTTTTCCCCTTTCTGTTATTAAACTTTTTTCTCCCCTGTGTTACATTTAATTTGAGATATTGCTGAGACGATTTATAAAAAAGTCAATCTAGCTTCTTCAAGAAATATACTATATTTTTGAAGAAATTTCGGTTATTTTAAGTAGTATTGCAATTCTACGCACAAAGGGGTAGTATACGTTTATCTATTCTATTCAATAATAAGAACGAGATCATTCTATGTAGTTTTTTTTCTGCAATTTATTGTAGCATTATAAAAATACTATAACTTTATTTATTGTATATATTTATTGACAGTAGAACAATTCGGTTAATTTTGTCCACTACTAGTATACAACTGATTATACATCAGTCTAGTATAGCTGGTTGTCTAAATGGGTTAACTTTGTTTATTTATAAATTTTTGAACTGGGAGGGATTTCGATAATAAAAATCTTCTTAACCCTTTCGGTCACTATTTTAATTGGGTGAAGTAAAAAATCTGAAATTTTACTGGCGTAAAGCTAATTTTTCCCCAATTTTTTGATATAATATATAAAGGGTTATCTACCCCCCCTAAGGGGTTGCCAATACGTCATCAATTGACGACTACATGACTCAACGGTAATAAAACTGTGATTATTCAAAAAAATTTAATAAACTTAGGAACTGTGGAACATCATAAAACAATTAGTATTCTTGTTCAAACATAAATGAATCTTACATTTGTCGCATTAAATTCGCGATTGTTTTTTGCACCCTGGATTCTTACACCTCGTTGCAAATTTTTATCTTCATGTATTGGCCAGTTGTTCCTTCCATCACACCGCACTTCCACAATTGGACGCACTTCCTGATTCTCCCTTGAAGAAGGTGTAGTTGGTGTGGGTGTTGGATCACGAGATGGCCGACCTCGTTTGCGAGAAGGGGTCTTATACGCTAATATAAGTGCTTCAGCTATATAAGCCCTGAAGTGGAGAAGATCTAATATATCTCTTTTTGGTTTCCCCAACTGAATTGCTTTATCTTTGTACTGCAGCCAGGCATTTGTACATGCTATATCCAGCACATGAGTGAATAAGCGTAATGTCCATTTTTTCGACCTTATGAAAGTCCTGTATATTTGTATCAGAAAATACATTTTGGTTACACCTCCCATGCAAGCATTATATAATTTTACAACTTCTGGTCGTGAAACGTATTCTTTATTATTTTTGTCCCATCGCTTACATTTATCGGTTGCGCCAATTCCCATGTGAAGCGGTTTATTGTCAAACCACTTTATCATTATCACCTCACCATCTTGCGAAACAAGTTCCTCCATTTCGCCCCTGCCCTTTTTTATAACTTTGTCATTCTGGAATGGTGGTTCCTTGAATCTATCTACTCTTGCTGTACAGGTAGCATAAATTCCTTTATTTCTGAGGTGTAGTAACAAATTATAGTTTGAAAAATGATTGTCGAAAAAAAGCTGTACATTCTTATCAGCAATTCTTTGGCTTAATTTTAAAACTACTGCTCCTGCTAAGCCAAAAACTTCCTTCTCCATTTCATCAAGCTCGGTTGTAGCTTCTTGATACAGGATGAAATCTAGTAAAATGTCACTTCTTCCACAAAGGGCAAATATTTTAATACCCCAAGGGTTGGGTTTATTTTTTACTATTGTTTAACATTTAAACGTCCCTTAAAGAGAACCATTTGTTCATCTACACAAAGCTCCTTCTCAAAGGGAAGTGATAGATATGTAGCTCTTATTCGATTATACAATGGCCTTTTTTTCCAAAATCGATCAGATGAGCCTTCTTCTCTGGGATTGGTGTCAGCAAAATGAAGGCTATTGGCTCAATTTGAAAATCCGATTTAGTGACATAATGTCAGCAATAATTGGCATTCTTATGGAATGCTTTCTGCTCCAGTAACACCGAATCCTTGGGTAATGTAAATTTCCCATAAGAATGTGAAAACCAACCATAGTTCTTATCTCATGGATGTCTGTAGGAGCAAATCTCTGAAGTTGCTGTGCAGCATATAGATTACTATATTCAGCCATTTCTCAAATAACTAATCACTAAAATATTTGGTGAAAAAAAGTGGACTTTGTAGCTCAACAATATCTTCCACTTTTCTTTCGAACGACCTGAAGGCTGGAGTTATGAATGTGACTTATTCGGGCTTGTGCTGTACTGCAGTGATCAGTATCTCTGGGATGATTTAGTCCGGCCCAGGAGCTTTCCCAATCACTATTCTAGTGACAGCTTCTTTTAGCTCGTCATTTGTCAGGTCTGGCATATTAGTAACGGAACTGGTGGTGAATTCGCCGGGATATTTGCCCTAGACAGTTTAAATGGCGCGATTACTCGTAGGCCTTTCATGGCAATCCTATATCCGTCTCCCCACATATCTTCGTCGAGTTTTTCGACATCTATTTAAGCAACTTCTTCGTCACCACTTAGGTTCTCAACATCGGAAAGCTTTTCAGCAAGCTGCAATAGCTCTTCATATATCAGACACCTCTTGGAGCTCATTTTTTAAAATTAACTGCAAAATTATTTGTAAATTCATTTACCATTTTGATTTATCTTTGGTTATGTTACCTTGTTTGTCTATATCCTTTTAGTCACACTGTCGTCAACTGACGACACCTAAATTTGGAAAAATATACTTCAAATATAGAGTTAGAAACAAAAAATTGGTGTAATTCCCACAAAACTAGACACTTATGTCAACACGATCCGACACAAATTGTTATCAAACACAAAACCGCGCGAAAGTAGAACCAACTTCAAAGGAACACTAAACATTGACCTTCACAATATCACCAGAAACCTGTAAATTATGTTTTAAAATTTTACGATCGCGCCTCTAGATGGTAGCACCATATTCGCATTCGTTATTCAAGAGTGTATTTAATCGACAACAGCGTGACTAAATGATATTGACAAATATTTATTTGCTATACAGGATGTCAAAATTGGTGTCAATTGACGACGCGGTGACCGAAAGGGTTAATTAATTAGTAAGCGTTTCTTGAAAGTCCTTAAATCAAGTGGCGCATATACAAATTAACCCAGGACCACTTTTCAAATGAATTAAACTAAACTCACGACCTTAGTGCTCTCTGACGAAAAGCTGCCTTTGGCTTTGTAGCCTCTTAATTTTTTATTGACAACAATTTCTCAAGTCAAAAGTTACAATAATATCTTGATAAAAATGTAATAATTAATATAGATGAAAACAAAATAAAAGCCTAAGTATTACTTGCGGTTAATGTCAAAACCATTAGATGTCAACCTTTTTAAATGACATATTTCTTCCGACTTCGGGAAACAAAAAATCAGCCATTTTGCTAACAGCAATTATTATATATCGTACTACATAACCGTCCATAAAAAATCCATCGCATAGCAGAATAAGCTCAAAAACGATCAAAGATGGAAAGACAAACCATAATTATTGTCCTTCTACAATCAGTTCACGTTACACAGAAGCCTTCAGAAAAATTTTTTCCTTGAGGTTAACGTCCATCCGAGAAATGGACGCCTCCAATAACAGTAACGTTTTTTAATTTTCAATACCTAATTACAGTCGTATTCTCCTCAACGAGTTTGTTTTATTTTATATCTATATACCAGGGTAGTTGAACATTTACGAGTGTGATACCAAATATTGCGCCAATCTTAGCAATGAGGTTAATATTTAAATTTTTTGAATCTTGATGTCCAATTAATGTCAAAACTGAAGAAAAACCTTCCTTTTAAAAAAATGTATTTCATATAACAGTTGCCTGCTGTTATTTTTTGGTTGGTTTTTTACAAGGAGTTGAATCTGCTCGAAGTGACCAAACCGCATGAACTCTCATTGCCTCGGTCCTGTGGCTGTGAACATATCCAGGCAGTTATCACGCGTACAAATATTAGCACTGGCTAAAAAAAGACAATACCTGTAGGTGGTAAGTTTATTTATCTCAAGAGGTTTCTTTATCAAAATCATCCAAGTCCAGTCTCTCACTCTGGAAATTTTAGATTCCGAAATTGCCAACTTCAGAGCCTGTCACCCTCGGAGTAGCAATATTTTTAACAACCTTCAAAGAGGGAAATGGCAAGTCGCACCCCCTGTCAAGCTTGTCAGTCCCGACAGAGGGAGAAACCTCCCACAGACCTCCCCGAAATGCTGCTAGTTCAAGTATAGTACTCACCATGCCTGGTGTTATTTGATTAAAAATGTTTTGCCATTTCTTTATGTAACGTACGTCATAGTGTGAAAATATGTTTATAGCGGAGTTACTTACTAGTACCATGCCCGTGTAGAACCACAACAATTTCTCCACAGACCTAATACAACACCTAACTAAGGGAAGAATCGTCACTTT
This sequence comes from Galeruca laticollis, assembly GCA_963921935.1. Taxonomy (NCBI): domain Eukaryota; kingdom Metazoa; phylum Arthropoda; class Insecta; order Coleoptera; family Chrysomelidae; genus Galeruca; species Galeruca laticollis. The sequence goes on along the minus strand of OY998178.1, from coordinate 190,088,123 downwards.
TAGTTGGGTTGACAGTTGTACAATGTAACAAATATGTGTAAATCTTACTTATGTCATCGATGTCAGACTTTTTGGAACGAAGTTCCTTATCGCGCGTTGTGAAAGGAGGCTAGACGGAACAAATTCTTACGAAAAGTTGTCACGACACTTTTTGAAGCTATTGTAAGCTGTGCGGCGTGCGCATGTTTCTCCAACCAAGTCATACGATTTATAATCTCCACATTTTGTGTGTTTAGCAAGTGTACGCGTCATAATTTTAATAAATTCAAAAACAAATCATATTTTGATATTACTTAGTATAGTTTTTTGTCTTTATTATGTTAATTAATTGTTGAGATTCTCTACAACAAAAATTGAAATAATATACTTCAGTTGCTTGCTGTATAATGAATAATACTTTTGTAGTATAGTGGTCAGTATCCCCGCCTGTCACGCGGGAGACCGGGGTTCGATCCCCGCCGGGGAGGAATTTTTATTTTCTGAAAAATTCTTTTTTTTGCTTTTTGGAACGAAATGAAGTGAAGTGAAAGGGGGCTAGACGGAAAAAATTCTTACGAAGAGTTGTCACGACACTTTTTGCTATTGTAAGCGGTGCGGCGTGCGCATGTTTCTCTGTCTGTCTGTCTCTCTCTCTCTTATAGAAAGCAAGCCAGATATTTTCATTTCTATTTCGCATTGAACAGTGTGGTGTCGCGACGATTATTTCATAAAAAAAATAAAATTTTATTACAATTCCTTCAATAATTAATCGAAAGGAACTTCGTTCCATCCGGGTGTCCCTTGACACCTCTCAACTTTTTTTATTCATTGTTAGGTCATTGACTTAAATGTGGTACATTTCTAAGAATTTACGTTTATTTCTATTTCTTTCCACTTCTAAAATTTCACAATTTCCAAAATCTACGTGATGTGTCTCATCTATTATGTGTTCTGTAAGCGCACATTTTCTTTTCCCTAACTTACTATCGCTTTTATGTTGTACCAAACGATTTTTTTAAATTTTGTGAGGTTTCACCTACATACTTCTTCCCACAATTCATACAGGGTATTTGATAAACCACGTTTGTACGTTGGAGGGTCTCATCTTTGTGTTTAAGTTTAGTGAACAATTGGTTTGAAGGTTGGGCTGATTTTAGTGCAATTTTTACTGTGAAAATATCTTTGAAATGTTTAATGATTTTATCTGAGATTTCACCAAGATATGGTTTGATCCGAACACAATATTAGGTTGGTTTTCTCTTCCTGTGTGATTCCCATCTCTACTCAATCACCGAAGGACAGTTTGATCACTCTGAGTGTTGAAAATTAATTTTTTTAAAATATGTGATGGGTAGCTATTTTTTAATAAATCATCATATAATTCTCTATAATTTTTTTGAATTTGATGTGAGCTCCTTAAATTCGTCTTCAGTGAAACAATTGATATCCTTCCAGTTACGAAGTGGCCTGTGTCTATTAGAAATTGTCCTCATTCTTTGAAGAAAATGTTAAAGTTTAGAAATTATTTATGGTTTATTCACAAAATTCAAATCTCCATGCAAGTAATTTGGAAGGAAACCTTAATGATCAAAATGGTGACCACAAATTCTCAAAAAATAGGGGACATAGATATCAGTAGCAACAAAAATATCCTCTCTACATTCTAAAGTCTTTGAATATTCTGACGAGCATTACAAATAATGCACGTACGACTAGATACGCGGGACAACACATTGAGACGAAGGTTATTCCCCATAGCAATATTGTCGTTCATCACTCTATTTGCGAAGGCAATATTGTTTAGCAAAGTTCAACAAACACTGAAAATCACATAAACTTGAACAGTGCAAAAAAAACTACAATTCGTCAAATAATTCAGAAATAGTTCTGGAGCTTCATGACATCAACAAGAAAACGACTACTGACATTAGAATTTTGTTTATTTTACCCTCTTTGAATTGTCCTCCATACCTACTTCGAATAAGTATATCAATAAGTGGTGATATGTAGGTATTCGAAGATGATTCAAATACCGTTTCAAATACAAGAAAAAGAAATGTTCTCGAAAAGGTGGGAATATACAATCATATATACGGTTCGAAGATACAAAAACATAATTGAAAAATAAAACGTTCCTTTGGTGAAGAAATATGCCGTGAATTTGAACTAATATAACATATACTCTATATAAACCGATAGAAATACGTACAAATTATGATTTTATACTGATTTATCCTATGTGGTAATTTTTCCTGTGGCAAATTCATTTTCTAATCTTTTCATATTACAGGGCGATTTGCTTTGATAATAATACTATTTTGAGACAATTTTCTTGTTTTATAGAGTGAAAATTCGAAATAAGGAACTTCTGCGAATGTAACAAGTATAAAATGACTTCTGAGAAATACTAAACATGAAAAAATAACTTCACCATTGAATCACCTTCTAGACGATGCTGCAAATGTTAATTCGAATCGTGACTTTTTTCGAGGGATTCGGTACGCTATGGTACGGTATTATTACTGATCTATACAAGCCCGCCGAAAACTGGAGTGAAAATATAGCAATGGGGAAATATACAGATCTTAGCTTTTTTTCACAAATTGTTCGTCTTGTATATGATAATTATGTCACAGGATTCCGTTGAAAATTTTGTACGATATGAATGAAAGTATTTCGAGTTGTCCCATGGACAAATATCGCTACCTTTTTGGACTTGGGAGATACGGAGTGATGAAAAGCGAATAATTCTCATATTCAACACCCTGTATCTCGAAAACTAGTCATAGGATCGTGTTGCGCCCATTGAAACATTTCACCAAAATGATCAATTCTACAACATCAAAAATCCAAGAAATTTGACGGAGAGCCGTTTTCCCATATAAGGTATGCGGGGTCTTTTCAATGATTTTTGGGGTAACAGCCGCTGTTAAAATCATGATATGAAATTCCGGCGATTCTGATTCTAAATGAGTGTGATTGTGGATAAAACGTTGTATTTTATGCGTATTTTAGATGCATTTTATTTACGTATGTAAATTACATTCTTGTGTGAATAAAATGATACGTAAAACATAATACAATAAATTACTATTAATGACTTATTATAAAAATCAAAACGATTTTATTCTAAGTACGACTATGTTTATTTAGTTTTATTCCAGTTTCAAAACTGTTTCACAACAAAGTAGGTTAGTCATTTCACTATATATGACTGGATTTTATTTATTTAGAATTATACTCATCACTCCTTTGGAGTGGTATTGTTCAGAATTTTGACATTTCCTAACTCGAATTTCATCGCTCTATTGCTCCTAAAGTGCTATCGATTTCCAAGATAATTGCCAAACGTGGGAGGTTCACCAAGTTTACCGAGGCTACAAAGAAAATCAGGTCGTAATTACCGGGTATGGAAACAAGTATATTGTAACAGAAATAACGGAACAAAATGAAAAGGAAAATAAGGGATAAATAATAAATTATAGAGTCTTATGGATGTCTTGACTATACGTCTTTCACAAGTAATTATCAAGTTATTCTCTGGGGAATACTCAGCATGAGTGATTTTATCATAATTACTCCAATAAAATGAAGATTCAAATCACCATCCAGTAGGCAAGCCTACATTTTTGAATGTAGCTCATTTTAGAATACGTTTAATAAAAGATTTATAGTTTAAAAATGTTGTTTTATTTGGGGGGTAGAAAATTAAAAACTACAATATATTTCAATATATTTGCATCAATAAAAAGTGGCATTATAACGAGAAAACCTACTAACCCTTAGTGCTCGCTATAGATGTGCGGGTTGTCTCATGTGGTACAACCCGTGCTCGCCAGTCGACTAGCTTCGAGTCGAAGAAGGGGTGGATTATTCAAAAAAATATATTAAGTTTTCAAAAAGGGCGCCAGAGAAGTTATGGCAAGCACCCAAGACTTCTTTAATTTGCCCACAACTCCTCAGTGGGTTAACAACACTCACTACACACTCCAAAGGTTAAACTGAGAGGTAAGTTATCATAAGAAAATAAAAGTCAGCAAGTATCTCCTGATTGAAGTTTTAATTAATCACTTTGGACCATAGGCCTCTTTTCAAAATATTTATTACAAGTTTACAACAACAATGTCCCAAATAATGTCTGAACTCAGCTGAAGACTGTAGATTCAGAATGTAGTTAGGCTGAAGGTCGGAATCTACATAAATCTTAAATCGCAAACCAAATTATCAGTTACAACGAAGTCGCAGCTTAAATAAATAACTGACAAGCAGGTTCTATAAACTCTGAGCAGAGCTGAAGGCTTCAAACTCAGGGTGCAGAAGAGCTGAGGGCCCCAAACTACACCGATGGCTCAATTCTACAATTATAGAGAAACGACCAAATGGTTCATGTACAATTTCTCAAAATACTATGATAATATATACCAAAATTACCTATGTTACAGTTACATGGGTTGACACTTCCGCAATTTATACGAATATGAATATAAATATAAATAAATGCATAAGCATAAAATTTAAATAGCAAACGAGCTCCGCGTTGCTAAAAGAAAATATAAAACGAAATTAAGTACGGCGCAAAATTATTTACATAAAATCGTCAGTTTTGAAACTCCACTTAATAACGCAGTACCCAGGTACGAACCGTAGTATCCTAGCGCTCAGAGCCAACAGCCCAATATTTTAAACTATAAGCAAATTATTACAATTTTAAATATAAAGTGAAAATAAATTTACACTATTGCCGCAAAAAGGGAGAAATAAAAACTTTATATGAAAAAAATTATGAAATGTGACGGATAAAGGTGAACGTACAAATGTAAGAAGAGTAAAAAAAGGAAAACTGTTCACTTATCCTTCTTCCGGACCCAGAACAGCAACTGAAGTCGTTCCAGAATATTCCAGCTCTCCTGGAACTGGTCTCACTGACTCATCAAGCTTCAATCAGCGAATTTATTATCCACATAAAAAAACCCCTTAATAATGAATCCTACTAACTAACGCTGTCTACGGAAATTCACCATGTGTTACCCAATTCCACCAACTCTACTGGTATCCTTGGTCATCGGCCCTTCCTAGACCAGTAGATTAACGGGTCAGAGCTGCCAGCTGTTGACTTAAGCCGTATTTTCTTTCCCTGCGTAGGAATTGTCAGGTTTTATCGTAAAAATACGTTATGGCTCCCAGAGCACATGCAAACATTTTACAATAGCTATCTGTGTTTACACGTCGACGGCAAATGGAGGACTGACTTCTCACGATCAGTGTGCGATCTGAATTCCCTCCGTCGACAGGCTAGCCAATATTAAATCTCCAACAGCTCGGCGAATTTTCGCGTTACAACATATATAGTTCAGCCGCGTGGAATATATTTTTTAATAATTTATTTAGAAGTTATAAACATTTATATCGTTAAAAAATAAAAATGCGTTTTTATCCATAACCATTCAAAAATTTACAACTTTTGTACGTTTTACTGCAACCGAAAATGCCAGTTTCGACATCAGTGATAGAATATCCCATAACGTTAACTTTCGTCTCTAGTGATGAAAGTAAGTGGTTATAATTTCAAATAATCAATTTATTCTTCCACATCCAATTGTAATTTATTTTATGTTGCACAATACAGAAACATGATTTAGTACAAAAACATATAAATGTAAATAAATACAAAATTCAGTTATAACAATTATCACGAAATTAGTAGCACGTTGTATCAAGTAGCTGTGCTCTTAGCCGGTGGAGTTTTGGTTGCTATGCGACGCTTTTAACCGGCCATATTAGTGTGATACAAACAATAATAAGCGTACATTCGCAATAAGGTTATCCAGAACAAGTGACCATACGTCATACAATATGGCCGTTGGTAGACACACAAAAGATCATTTACCTGCGTTTTGCATTGGTGCATGGTTGTGTTAACAGTTTTTCTTCTATTATATGTGTTTAAAGTTTAAATAATGGCTTGTTCCGATAAAAGTGATTATCTATTGATGTTAGAGAGTGAATGTAAAGAAATTGCCATAAGATACAAGGAAAAGATAAGATATCTAATTTGAATTATAGCTGTGTGCACAAGAAACAAAGTTCTGTTGTGCAATTTTCTTTTATTAAAATTTCGCAGAACGCTTTCGGCATTATGCCATCATCAGTGCGGTCACTATAAATTTGTGAATTACATATCGTAAAATTTGATAAAATTCATACATACTTGTCAAAATTTGTACATCTGTACATTTATATATTTCGTGGATCACATTGTGGGTTTTTGAACACTGTAAAAATATGTTTATAAGATTAAAATTCGATAAAATCACTAAAATATGTACTATACTTCTTTATGATCGACCATTTTGCCAAGTTGCCAATAGAAAAACTTATTCACAGGAAACTGCAAAAACTCTAATTGCCATTCCCTTCCATCAAGTGGGTTCCGAATCGTCGAAACATAGACAAACATCGTGGTGGTATTGTTAAGTGAAGAGATTTCGTGACCCTTAACAGACAGGAAACTACCATCTACCAAAAATAATAAATTTGGAGACAGCCTTGATGTCCATCTGATGAGGGCGGCGAAATCTATGAAAACATTGGGATGCGCCAGACACGCGAATGAAATGAAAATAAATTGAAGGCCAAAGAACAGGTCTCTAGGAGGAAATATAATTGATAAGAATTCGAATAAGTGATAGATGAAACGTATTAATGGAAGGATGAAGAATGGTAAGAATCAAAACAAACGAAAAAGTAAGAACGTATGTGGAAGATGATAAAAAAAGGAGAATTACGATGTGGTTGCTGATGTAGTAGCTTTGGGCGAGATGGAGAGATGGAATAGTTAAGGTAATACTGAAACGTGTTAATTTACAGGGAGATAAAAAATTCAGATAAAAGGTGAGCAAAGGAAAAGGCTATATTAACTTGTTTAGTCGAAATATTTGTGGAAACAAAACGCTAAGGAGTTTACAGATGTTAAAAACTTTCAATGCGAGGGATTTTTTATACGTTCAAACACGCGTCTAGCACACCCCATCGCATTCTGAAATGTGAAATGTGATGAAAACCCAAAGTTACTGCATAAATTATGTGAAAGTTGATATTATGAGAGGTCTTCGCCCTTATCGTAGAGCCATTAGCTGTCTATCGAAAAAAACAAATTTGGAGACAGCTTTGAAAGCTCACCGATGAGGGCGCGAACCTCTAACAATTGCGATCTAGAGAAATAATGGAATAAAACTTATGTCAACCTGTCGTCATCATTGAAGGCCTTGTAGGAGTCTATGCAAAGGTGTTAATTTTCTATTTAAATTGACTTGTGTGTTAAGGCTTTATGGTTTTTGTTTATCTCAGCTGTTATTTCGATGTCCTCATAGAAATCTAATCGGTTGATATTTCTGGTGTTAATACTTTTGATTAATGTTGAATTGGTTTCTGGTTCAAACTAATGGTTATTGTATTTAATATGAAAACCAAACGCAATTGAAGGCTGCCATTTTGTTCTGAGGAGGGTGGTTGGAATCAACATGTATGGCGTGGTCAGTTTTAGTGGGCAGTTATCTTCATAAACAACTTAGAAAAGAAATTTATAATTCCTAAAAATAAAGAAAGTATCTTGTATTTTAGATATGGCGACGATATCTTTTGCTTAATCGAGGGCAACTTATCAACAGATCAGCAAATTTTAAATAATGTAATAATAATAATAACACGTTTTTATTGACCACACAAGTTTTACAGCAACTAAAAATTACATTACAAAACGTGGTCAAATGGCTGAGTTCACAGTTTACCTAATCTGTAACAATTAGCTAAGTTCTGCTGTTCCACTCAACCTTTCAAATTTACACAACTATGTGAATTGCAAATACAAATATAAAAAAGTACACAACTATGTAAATTAACTAATAAGTTCAAGCACATCAAGACAAGATCCACTGAAATAGTTAAAAAATAAACAACAAAAACATTAGTCTAGTTTAAGCATGCCATTAATTAAATCCATTTTAACCGTATACTTAAATTTATTGAATGGAAATGTTAAGTAGTAATTGAGTACCCTATTTAGTAGCCTGGTTATATGAAACGAAAAAGAGCCGTGAAACAAATTGGTTTTGTGGATAGGTGGAGTGAGTTTATACCTGTCTAATGTTAATATTAGGAACGTCAGTTTTAAAAGTTATTTTGTTATATAAATATGCGGGTGTATAAGTTTTAATAATTTTCATAAATAAAGTGCAAGCCTGTAAGGCACGTCTCTGATTCATATTTAGCCATCCAAGTGTTTTTAAATGTGATCCCTTCTGCGTAATCCACAAATAAATCGAATGCAAGAATTCTTAATTCTTTGTAATCTTGTCTCATCATATTTAAATAAACATGGCCAATAAACTGTGTCTCCATAATTAGCGTGTGATAAAACAATTGACTCAAAGCATGTATTTTGTTTAACAGACCTTTATTTTATTTGCATATAATAATTTCAATAACATTCACCCTAATATTGAATTCACTTTAGAAGCTGAAATAGATGGATGTCTCATTTCCTTGACCTTAGCATACGTCGGTGCGGGTCCGGGTTCGGCTTTGGGGTGTATAGGAAGCCCACTAAAACTGGCCCACGCCATACATGTTGATTCTAACCACCCTCCTCAGCACAAAATGGCAGCCTTCAATTGCTATATCCACAGACTACTGAACATACCTTTAAACATTGCTCAGTATAATAATGAAGTTAACATAATCAAACAAGTTGCAGTTAACAATGGATATCACCATTCTATAATTGCCAATCTCATACAGCAAATAATCAGGAAAAGAAATCAACAATTAGCTTATCCTTCTATCACAGAAAATAATCTTTCATATATTTCGATACCTTCCATAAATTCTTACCTTTCTCACAAACATTTTCAGAAATATTTCAAACAACATTAAAATTTCATACAAAACTTCAAATTCTTCATATAATGACTTAGTCAATTCTAAAGATAAGTTAAACAAATTGTCTAAAAGCTGCATTAATGCGCTGAGGTGTGATGATTGCGAAGCTTCATATGTGGGAAGAACTTGTAGAGCTTTGGAGGTATGTATAAGCGAGCATATAAAATATCCAGATAAATCAGCGTTTGGTTTTCACATTAAATACAATAACCATAAGTTTGAACCATAAACCAATTCAACATTAATCAAAAGTATTATTAACTCCAGAAATTTCAACTTATTAGATTTCTATGAGGACATCGAAATAACAGTTGAGATAAACAAAAACAATAAATGCCTCAACACACAAGTCAATTTAAATAGAAAATTTACACCTTTGCATAGACTCCTACAAGGCCTTCAATGCTGACGAGAGGTTGACATAAGTTTTATTTCATTATTTCACCAGATCGCAATTGTTAGTGGTTGGCGCCCTCATCGGTGAGCTATCAAAGCTGTCTCCAAATTTGTTATTTTTGATAGAGAGCTGATGGGTCTACGGTTAGGGCGACGACCTCTTATAATATCAACTTTCACATAATTCATGCAGTAACTTTGGGTTTTCATTACATTTCACATTTTAGAATGCAATGGGGTGTGCTAGACGCGTGTTTGAACGTATAAAAATTAAATAATGTACAGACGTACAAATTTGGAAGCCCCTGTCTTGGGATTTTGACAAGTATGTGTGAATTTGATCAAAATCTTACGAATTGTAATTCACAAATTTACAGTGACCGCACTGATGATGGCATAATGCCGAAAGTGCTCTGCGAAATTTTAATTAAAGACAATTGCATAACAGTACTTTGTTTCTCTTGAAGAAATCTTGGGATATTCATCTCTTATGCACACAGCTGTAATTCAAATTATTAAATATTCAGTTGTGCTGTTCAAGATAAGATTTTTTTAGACTTGAGATTCTACTGAAATAATCAACAATATTGCTATTCCAGGTGAAGCACACTCAAAGGATGAATGATCCACCATTGAAGGTATGGCTTATTTGTCAGCCAGATGGTTCCATAATATCTGCACATTGTACCTGTATCGCTGGCCTATCTGAAGTATGCAGTCACGTTGGTGCATTATTATATGGTTTGGAATACATATACCAAGCATCTAGAAATTTCTCTCCAACTGACATGAAATCAAAGTAGATTGTACCATCGATTTCAAATGTTCCAATAGCGAAATTGAGTGAAATAGAGTTGAAGAAAACAAGAACTGAAGGATCTCTCACAGCAAGCTATAGCTCGAGACGTACTGTCCCTAGACTTGAAGGGAAAGAACTTATTTTCTTCAAGATATGCAGGATAAAGGAGGCGATACAGCTATTATGAGAATAATAGAGCCATTTGCATCTCAAATGAGCTACAAAAAATTACCTAATTTCTATGATATCTACAAAGAGGAAAATGAATTGCTCTCCTTATCTGACTTGTGTTAACTAGCATATCAGGTTGAAGAGCAACTGAATGATCAGACACGTAAAACATGTTTGATGACCACAAAAAAACAGAACAAGTCAAGTGAATGGTTTTAACAAAAAAAGGTCGCATTACAGCCTCTAATTTCAAGAGGGTGTATAGAACATCTGTGACTAAACCATCTTTGTCACTTATTAAAAATATTTGATACCCGTTGAGTGTATGTTTTTAGGGCTACTTATTGGGGCATAAAATATGAAAAACTGCACTCAAGGAATTTTCCAAATTTCATACAAAATTCAGTATTAAGGAAACAGGACAGCATATTGATGAAAGTTACTCCTTTCTTGGTGCCACTCCAGATGCAATTATATCATGTGATTGCTGTGAACAAATATGTGTGGCAGTGAAGTGTCCATATTTGTTAAAAGACAAGAGTTTTGTTGACTTTATCAAGGAAAAATATTCATTCTTGACGTATGGCCAAAATGATAATACTAAGGTAATCTTGAAACCAGACCATACATACTATTATCAAATACAGACGCAAATGCACATTACTCACAGTAAATTTTGTTATTTTGTGGTTTGTGGTGTCCGAATAAAACGAATATTATAAAAATTAACGCAGATCCATCTTTTTGGAATGAAAACTTCCTAAAAACTTATGAATTCCATCAAAAAGTTGTCCTTCCAGAGCTTTTGGGAAGGTATTTCGGTAAGAGTACACATTTGCAACAGAAATGGTGTTTTTGCAATTCCATAGACGATGAAGGGTCTATGATAAAATGTTCTAATGATGATTGTGAAACCCAATGGTCCCTCTTGAATTGTGTTGAACAGTCTGATTGTCCTCAAAATGAATGGATGTGTCAGTATCGTACTTCATAAGGTGCATAGGATTTAATTGTTGTTGATTTCCGAAGAAATGTATGAATAAATGTAAGCACATAGTTGTGTTAGTATATCGAAGAGTTTTTAAAAAGGAAACAGCTGAATTAAATAAAATGTTAAAGGGATATACCTTCAAAAACTTGAAGAAGCAGCTGTTTACATATACAATTCAGTGTTATTGCACTCCATCAATACATAATATCCAAATAACGAATTTTGATACGCTATACTGATGAGATGCAAGACCAAAACACATTCGTCTAATTGATTCTTACAGTTGCAGAGGGTTTGTCCATTCAACATTTGTGTTGTTTATTCAAGTGCATTTTTTTGATTAGTTTGAATTCTACCTGAAAACAAATTTAAAGTTTCCATATAACTTATAAAGGTTTTATAATGTAATTTTATTAGTGACTTGAGAATAAATGGGAAATAATTTAATTTGTGAATAATTTTTTTTCCTTGAATGATCCATATAAAAAACATGTTTCTCTTTATTTACTTAGAGACTAATTATTTAATGAGAAATTTAGTACATTGTCAGGTGTAATATAATACATAAATCACTTCACAATACATCTATATAAAACAATATTAAAAACCTACAATAAACTGGATAAATATACCTTTCATTATCGAAAAGTAATTGTCCACTCTATTTTATATATAAATTTATTGAATTACTCTCTTCAATGTCTATCAGAAGGCTGTTGATACAATTCCTTTATGAAATACAGAATTGTATGTACTATTGGGAGGGTATTATTGGTGGACAAATATTAATACACAACACACTACAAAATTTTTATCCAAAATAGGGTCATTCTCACTACAGGGCAAAAGTGAAATTGGCATATCATCAGAAAGAATTCTAAATTTCTGCCCGATGCACCCAATAATCCTTTCAACATGAATTTGAACGTTAGCAATCGATCTGGTAGTTTCTACTCCTATTGGATGTAACTGTTTTTTGCCTTTAGTGGCATTTGCAATTATGCGTGTCGTATCCTTACATGTTCATTTATTAAAAACCCTCGATCTGCTAGTATCACATCACCTAAAATTAAATGAAAGTCATAATATAGTCCCATGCATCAATATGTAACCTACCTCTAAAGACGTTGTTCAAGAATTTTGATTTCAGAGTAATATGTTTGATGGTCTTCCTCCCCATGCTTTACTAATAAAATTGACAGTTCCTGTTGGTTTTATTCCTATAAGGTTTTTACAGTGTGGTGATGTTTGTAATTGGATCAACTCATAGCAGCTTCCAATAAATTTGATAGCTTCTCTGTATATATCTCGAAGCAGTCAATTATAACTGATACTTTGTTACCAAACGTCTCGGTAAAACATGTTGGCACCGTATCTATCAAAATTTCTCTATTTGGCCATACTATAGTGATTCAAATCTCAGAAACATTACTTCTATCACATTTTTGAAATATGTTGAAGCTGTTGTTGGACTCAACCCAAAACAATATGCTAAATCTTTAAAGTCCAAATTAAGCATGAGCTTCATTAATTTCAATAAAATCTGCTCAAATACAGGCAAACTTGTATTATGATGAACAATAATATGGGGTTCCAATAACTTCACAACTTTCTCGAATTTTATAAAACTGTTAAGTTGTATAATACTTTGCTTTGATGTCATTATCTTTTAAAAATTCCATTACCATTTCAATTTTTTCCAATCTAGATTCAAGTTTCTTGGTTGACATTAAAAAGATTATCATCGTAGTTAAATCTTCTGCTGTCATATTTGTTTGTGTTTGTTTTGTATTTTCTGATTTTTTGTCTGACCCATGTACTTTTACCTCTCTATCAGCTGATTTACCTATAGGTATCTACAATAAAGTACATAAATGACAAACACATTGGATCAAAAACACATACAATTCTCTTACCTCAGCTTCAACGATATCATCCTCAACGACTTTTCTTCTTTTATTGGCTCTCTCATGTCTTGCAGCCCTAATATCTAGCCGCTTCTTGATAATGTGCTCATTTCCATAACCCATTGACAATGAAGGAACCCAATCAGGATTTTTGTCATCAATTAATTCAGCCGGTTTTCCTAAAGTCAATAAGCATATTCATAACAAATGGATATTAAAGAGCTACCTTTTTACCTTTCAAAAAATGTTTCTCACACCCTCTGCTGTAGAGTAAAGTGCCCTAATATCGGATACTTTTTTTTGAACTCTAATAATAATTTTAATACATCAATAAATATACGAAGTTTTTAAAACAAAACAAATAATAGGCTGTAGAGAATCATATATTAAACCAAAATGAATCATTGCCACATGTTAAAAAATAAAATTTAAGTTTTTCGCAAAATGGTCAATTTACGTTGACAGAAAATAATGTGCCTAATACCGGATAGGGTATCCGATATTAGGATAACAATATAAAACTAGCCATCGAGGCAGAAATCCCAAATATATGTGTCTTCTTTGTCTATATTGGCACAGTCGGCATAAGCCCACCTGAAACATTTTGAGAACTGAATCCATTGTTCACCCGAGGTATCTTCAGAGAAGAGTCCAGTACAAAACATACATTCTGCTTCCTCTTCCCCAATGTCACAGTCCATGTCAGAATCATCATCTAAAATTAGTACTTCATCTTCTTCAGATGAACTAAAAGATTCGTCATTATTAACACTAGTCTTTCTAACCTTCCTTGTCATTGTCTTTTTAGCAATAGATTTACCTTTCTTTTTATTTGTTTTTTTAGAAGGATTACATATGTCTGTTCTCAATTTCGGAATTCCCTTTGAAGTACATTTCTTCCTCTTCTGTTCTGACAAACTTCTTTCTAAGGAATCTTGATATGGGGCACTTGTAATCACGGCAGCAGATCCTTTTCCGGACTTCCTTTCTCTATCACTAGACTTGTAAATGAAGTGGTAGGCAAATGGCTAATATCTTGGGGCTGCACTCTTGGATCTCTGGAATTGGAAATGTTTTTACATGATGAATCTTTCACACATTTGATCGTATTAATACATCTTTGATGAGACACATGCCTGGTAGGAGTTACATGCCTTGTAGGAGTCACATGCATTGGAGGAGTACATGCCTTGGAGGAGTAACATGCCTTGGAGGAGTCACTTGCTTTTGTTGTTCAGCATCGGGTAGATTTGTAGCTGGAATTCGGTCACCTTCCTATTGATGGTGAATAGCAAAGTCGTGGTCTCGAAAAATGTGCTTATTAAATGGAAAGATACCGCTCTTTCGAAAACCATTTATAGCGATTTCAGCTATAGCACATCTTACATACGCTCTTCCAAGCAATTCGCAAACTTGATAGCTGGTGACCACTCTTCCAGGGTTGTTTCTCAGCCAATTTTCAATCTCCTGTGAGTAAAAGGTTTTAAGAGGACCCATGAATGCAAGGTCCGGCGGCTGCATTTTGTGAGTATAATGCGGCGGGAGACATACAATAACCACATGGTTCGTCGCGCCAAGTTTATCGTGTCAAGGTTTCGCGTATGGGAGTAGTGACCGTCCAAGATTAATAAAACAGGATCAGCTTCACTTGGTTTAGCGTGGCTAATAAAATGTGGTAACCAATTGGTAAAAATGTGGCTCTGAATCCAGCCAGACACATGGCAGGCAGCAATTGTCCCTGGTGGAGCGCCATTGAGTAATTCTGCCTTTATGTTTTTTCGGGGAAATATGACCATTGGAGGCACATAACCACCAGCCGCATTCATACAGGTAACCACCGTCACTAGTGATCCTCTTTCTGTAGAGGTAATTGCCCCTACTTGCTTTTTACCTTTTAAAGTGATTATCCTGGTATGCTTGGATTGTACAGACGTTATACCTGTTTCATCTATGTTGTATATTCGACAGGGATTGAATTTTACCTTCTCCATCGCTGGTTCCAAAATTTTAAAAAAGAGATTTACATTTTCTTCTGTGAATCCCTTGATTCGGGCAGTTGATAAACCCTGTGGTCTCCTAAACGTTAGTTCAGGGTGCCTTTATAAAAACGAACGCAACCATTTGTAACCTGCTCTTTCCTGATTCTATGAAAATCTATGTTTTAAATTGTTCCGAATGGCTAATTGAAAGGCTAATCTTCGAATATCAGAAGCTCGCAATCCGTAAAATCTTTTATCCATTTCTAGACAATAATCAACCAAATCCGCTTCAATTTCTTTAGGCAAAACTGGTGGACGTCCTAGATTGGTTTGAATAAGTTCTTCGGGTGACTTTATTTTGTTTTTCACGTAGTCTTCCAACGTGCTCTTGGGTACTTGTTACTTGTTTTTACCCTCAGTAACAGCTGCAAACATGGATTTACTATCCCACGTCATTCGTTTTTGTTTGGGTTTCAATGACATTTTATTTCTGAAATTAAGAAAAAGTGTAAGATAGAAAATTAAATGAGCAGGTGTAGCACAAGGATTATAGCATAAATATTTCTTTTTGTCGACGAAAACATAAAAATTTAGTTATTAATTAGGCCTTAGCTACGTAGAGATTATATAAACAGATAAGAAATATTTTGCCCTAATATCGGATATCTGATATTAGGACAACGTGACCATCCGATATTAGGCAAATTGTCTCCTGTTGAAGGTCAAGGTTATGGAATAAAGAAAACTATAATAATACATTGTCCGCATGCACTGAATTGAAGTAGACATATTATAGACTAACTTAAACTACAGAGACAAATTTAAAAACTTACCTGAACGTCTAAAAATTACGTTTTCAACTAGCACGTATAAAAACTCGGAATGTGACAGTTCGGTATAAGTGACCTAGAGCCATCTATGTTTTATCAGATACACTAAAATAATATTCGGTGACTTGGGTTGAGCTCCATGCTAAACTGTAGACAGGTTTCTTCGTAATCAGATGACAGATTTCTGTAAAACAGAACTATCCGATATTAGGCAACTATCTGATATTAGGGCACTTTACTCTACTTCAATTTAGTTTCTTTGAGTTTTTTTCTTTTGATCGCTAGTATCCACCTTTTTCTTCTGTTCTTTGATAGTTCATTCCATTCAGGTTTGTGTGGATAGTGTAATTCACTAGGCATTCGATAATATCTAACAGTTCACGATCTCCTCGACTTCCACAATTAACCACACAACAAGTAGTAGGCATGTTTTCTAGTTCTGCACTGAATGATTTATTATAATCACAACACAATAAAGAACTGAACCTTTAGATTCAAGAAGACCACAGAAAATGGGTACATTGACTGAACTCAACAGATAAAATACTGATTCACATACAATAATATGATCAAAAATTTGTGTGCCTACCAGCGGCCATCTTGAAAATCATTTGACAGCATCTTGGATAGTACACAGTACATTTTTTTAGTATTGAGTTATTCAAAATCTATAAATTAATAATATACTAAAATTATTGTTGCAGTCTTAGATGCCATTTTTAGGATTTTATATAGTATGTAAATGGCAAAAGTTTAGAAAAGTTCAATTATAATATAAAGGTAGATATTAAAACAATCATGGTAAAACGCAGATTTCGTCGATATCACTTTGATGATAATTCGACTCTTTCAAATTTCTTGTACTTCCTATGTATTAAACCATGGTTATAGAAGAAGTATAGTGTTTTACTCGTCGAAAAGGATTTTCTGCTACTTGAGAATATTATCAAACTCAGTTGCGCCTCGTTTGATAAACTGTTCTCTCGTCACTCGTTAAACAATATATTATTTCCGACCAAAATTTGTTGGACACGTTATGTTTCTATTTCACCATTCACACAGCTTTCTCCTAACAATGATCAATTGGATATACTATATATATATATATATATATATATATATATATATATATATATATATGTACATATATATATATGTACCCCCAGATGGCGGAGTGCGTTAGAGCGCCGGAAATTGGGTTTTCTTGACCTGAAGGACGGGGGTTCGAATCTCACTCTAGTAAGGGCTTTTTCATAAATAAAAAGTTCCACTAAAAATCTGGGGGTACAGGGTCCGTCAGTAAATGGCGAAAACTAGCGGACGACATCCCTCGCCCCTTGCCAACCCGCATTGAGGCAGCGTGGTAAGGTACGCCTCACAACCCCAGCATGACAGACAAGGACAAGTTACGGCCCTCATTCTCCGTAAGCCCGAAGGGCCCTAGGAGGGGTAGATCCTGGGAACCAGCCACGAGGGCAGAGGGTGCTAAGAATCTGCGGAGTCTAAACCACTACCCATTAACTACATTACACCTAGCAACTTATAACTGCCGTACACTCTCTAATCAAGCTAGGATTATGGAACTGGAAACAGAGGCAGCAAAAATAAAGTGGGATATCATGGGCATTAGCGAAGTAAGACGAAAAAATGAAGAACTCATAGAACTTGAATCAGGGAATCTTCTATACCACCAAGGAACACCAACAGGAAGAACAAGCGGAGTAGGATTCCTAATTAAGAAAACCTGGAAAAATAGAATCGTAAGGATAACAAGCACCTCAGACAGAGTAGCCAGCATAACACTAAGACTCTCCAAAAGATATACTATCCAGATTATTCAGGTATACGCCCCAACAATCAGCCATAGTGACGACGAAATAGAAGAATTCTATTACACCTAGCAACTTATAACTGCCGTACACTCTCTAATCAAGCTAGGATTATGGAACTGGAAACAGAGGCAGCAAAAATAAAGTGGGATATCATGGGCATTAGCGAAGTAAGACGAAAAAATGAAGAACTCATAGAACTTGAATCAGGGAATCTTCTATACCACCAAGGAACACCAACAGGAAGAACAAGCGGAGTAGGATTCCTAATTAAGAAAACCTGGAAAAATAGAATCATAAGGATAACAAGCACCTCAGACAGAGTAGCCAGCATAACACTAAGACTCTCCAAAATATATATTATCCAGATTATTCAGGTATACGCCCCAACAATCAGCCATAGTGACGACGAAATAGAAGAATTCTATAATGAAATAACCCAAGCGCTCAGCAACGACAATAGTCACTTCAAATACATAATGGGAGACTTTAATGCCAAAGTAGGACACAGGAAAGACCAAGAAAAAGGAATGGGGAAATATGGATTTGGAGAAAGGAATGAAAGAGGAGAGAGATTAATACAGTTCGCACACTTTCAGAACATGTATGTGGCAAACTCCTTCTTCAAGAAGAACCCTAACAGGAAATGGACGTGGGAAGGCCCCGGTGCAACTATCAGAAACGAAATAGACTTTATCCTCACCAATAAAATTAACACAGTAAAAGATCTAAGCACGCTCAACAAGTTCACTACAGGAAGCGACCATCGACTAATTAGAGCTCGACTGGTCTTAGATATAAAACTAGAAAGGTCAAGACTAATCAAAACCAACACAACGAAAAACATAAACAACGAAAGGCTGAGAGAGAACTCTCACCAATATGAAGCACTACTAGAAGAAAGACTACAAAAAGTGGAATATAACAACCCTGAACTGATGGACACAATTCGAAACTGCGCCGTAGAAGTGGGAGGTCTGCAACAACGAGGTGAACACAAAAAACTAACTCCGGAAACAAAAGCACTATTACAAAAACGAAGAGAAATGAAAAAGACAACAAACATTCAAAGAATTAAATACACCGAACTGTGCAAGACGATACGAAAGAAAATCGCAGAAGATATCAGGAATTACAACGAGAAACTGGTACAAACAACAATAGAAAACCGTAAAAGCTACAAAAATGCAAAAAGGGCACTAATAATAGGGAAAAGACAGATAGTTGCATTAACTGATGGAAACACAAGAACCACAGACAGGAATGAAATAATAGACCTAGTAGCCAAATTCTATGGAGACCTATACAAGGCCCCTGAAAATTTGGAAGAAATAATAGAACACTCAGAAGATGCCATACCAGAAGTTTTGGTGGAGGAAGTAGAAATGGCACTGAAAAGCATGAAAAATGGCAAAGCAGCGGGAAATGACGGCATCACGACCGAAATACTCAAATATGCAGGAGCTAAAACACGAACTGTCTGATGTCCAGGAGCATACCTAAAGAGTGGAACAGCGCCCTCATAGTGTTGATCCACAAGAAAGGCAGCAAAGAAGACATTAAGAACTACAGACCAATAAGTCTACTACCAGTGACGTACAAGGTATTCACAAAGATCATTCACAACAGAATACAAAATACACTAGACTCGGCCCAACCACGAGAACAGGCTGGATTCCGCAAAGGCTTCAGTACAATAGATCACATCCATACCCTCAAAGAGGTTGTCAGTCGAACCAAAGAATACAACCAACCACTAGCACTAGCCTTCATCGACTTTGAGAAAGCATTCGACTCTATATATCCCAGAGCAGTAATAAATGCCCTAACAGAACAAGGGGTCGACAAGCCATATATTGAGACCCTAGCAAATATATATAGGGAAGCCAAAGCGAGAGTTAGGATATATGAGGGCACACCAGAATTCCCCACCAGCAGAGGAGTTAGACAAGGAGACGCAATATCACCAAAGTTATTTACAGCAACACTAGAAAGCATCTTCAGAAAACTGGGCTGGAATAACACAGGTCTGAATATAGATGGAGAATACTTGAACCATCTAAGATTCGCTGATGACATCATCCTGATAGCGAGTAACCCTGGCGAAATGCAACAACAAATAAATGAATTGAATGCAGCGAGCAACGAAGTAGGCCTTAAAATAAATCTGAGTAAGACCAAGATAATGTATAACGAACTGATAAACGCACAATAAATAACAATTAATGACACTGCCCTGGAAATAGTAGAGGAATACATATACCTGGGTCAACTAATACACATATCAGGCTCTCTGCTTCCAGAAATAAACAGAAGAATCAAATTGGCATGGAGAACATTTGGACAGAACTCTATCATCTTCAAGTCTAGAATGTCACTCCGTTTGAAAAAGAAAGCGTTTGATCAGTGCGTACTACCAGTGTTAACATACGGCTGTGAAACCTGGACCCTGAAAACTGATATCATTAGAAAACTCCAGGTAACGCAGAGGTCTATGGAACGATGCATGCTTAGAATAACAAGGAGAGATAGAAAAAGGCTTGATTGGATCAGACAAAAGACCCAAGTGATAGATGTCATAAATAGAATCAGATCCCTAAAGTGGCAATGGGCGGGGCATCTCGCTAGAAGGACAGACGATAGATGGACCACAAAGATAACGCAATGGTATCCCCGAGGCGTGAAAAGACCAAGAAGACGCCCCAACTTAAGATGGGACTACGACATAAAGAAACTCGCAGGATCAACTTGGGGCCGCATAGCTAGCAATAGACAACAATGGGCCCACATGGAAGTGGAATATATAAATATGTAAAGGGAGGCTACACCATAACAAAATGGTTGAATAAGCTGCATATGATGATGATATATATATAAAAGGAGTTTATGTATCAAATTGACACGTCGGTAGCTCCTGAAATAGTAAACTTATAGATGATACTGTTATACTGTTTTAAATGAAACTTACTGTTTCTAGGTAATTCCACAATATATTCGAAAATTTTTAATAACTCTAAGAAAATTGACAATTGTTTCGATATAAATATCATCGTCAGAATGACAGAAGTTACATTTCACTTGTCGCTCTGATGTTCAATAATTATTTTGGTTAGACCAAGAAGGGGCCTACCTAGTGATTGACTTAATATATGTTAATAGAAAAAAGAAGAAAAATGATATGGAGATATCCTGGATATCTTTTTCTTATTAAGATCAGTATAACTGTGCAATGATATAGAAAACCAGGAAAACTATATTTGCTGATCTTTCCAATTATCGAAGACAGTTTAAAAGTGGAGAACTCCCTAGATTTATCTGTTCATTAACAACTTGATATTGTGAGTTTCTTGAGTGTCTTCTAATTTCTAAATCTTCAAGGAAATGCAGTTCTTGTTTCTTATCACAAATATGTAGTACTTCTAGTTCTGTGTTAGGTGTCAATGAATGTTTGGTGTCAAGTAGATGTTTTGCGTAGTGGGACTAATCTGTTTGTTTTAATCTATATGCTTGTATCTGATCTCAAAATTTCTAAGGGTTTGACCTAAATAGACAGCATTACATTCTGGACATTTAATTTTATATATACCAGATTTCTTTAACACGTTAACGGACACCGACGTCCATAGACGTTGTTGTCAAAATGTTTGTTGTGACACTGTGATTTTACGACGTCTATGGACGTCCTCTCTTAATCGCTCTTTCTGATGCAACG
Source organism: Galeruca laticollis (assembly GCA_963921935.1). Taxonomy (NCBI): domain Eukaryota; kingdom Metazoa; phylum Arthropoda; class Insecta; order Coleoptera; family Chrysomelidae; genus Galeruca; species Galeruca laticollis. The sequence goes on along the minus strand of OY998178.1, from coordinate 190,066,593 downwards.
TCGTGTATAGACGTCTATTTCTTCTGTTGTACTAATACAGTGTCATATCAAAAGCATGTATTCAACTATTATATTTTAAGTAGTGGGGGCTTCAGAGCGTGGCATGTGCTTGAACCATTGACATATTATACTAGTGGACTAGCCTACGGTAATAAACGCTGTAGGATAAAATGCGGAAGAGACTAGAAAGAGATGGAGCTAGGTGTGGCAGAAAACACGGAGAAAGCATATAAGGGTGCTTATAAAATTATTTTCTTATTAGTAAAAGTTGTTGTAACTGCATTAGATGCTTCAAAGAATATTTTAATTTTATAAACAAATAACAGACTATGTTTTATTAACAACTTTAATATTATTTTAAACCCAAATAACACAATCAAAATAATAAAACAAACATTCAAAAATTATTTTTTATTACTATATTACATATAAATGGAAAATATACAATTATTATTGTTATACATACATTTCATAAAAATATATTGTTACGTGTTTATTTATAGTGTAATCATATAAGTGTGCAACATTGAATTCCTTTTATTTATTGCTCAGTAAAAATACAAACATTGCTAAAAAAGTTGGTGTATGTTCGATAATTAAATTAGATGCACTTATAATGGTTGCAAGTCAAACAGGGTAGGTCAAAAAATAGTAAAAAATAAACAAATTTTTTTATTACATTTAAATACTGTTTTAGTTGGAGCATATTTGCATGAAAAATTAATAAAACACTATTGGTGACTAAAACGTATGGTTTTGGTTAGTTTTTGTCTAATTCTATTATTTATTTCATTTTTGGTTGAATTAATGTGATGAATTCTTATTGTGAAATAATGTTTTAATATTAATCTAATTAACTGTGAAATATGCCCATCTAATGGGTCTTGCTCCAAGCAATGCTCTGACAGAGGTGCAAATAATTGTCCTACATTTAGTTGCCTCATACTCAAACATATTAATTTTAAAATTAAATTAGATGTTGTAAAATTTGTGTGTGTTCTTAATATGCTTTCTGCAACATGGCAAATTTTTACCTCATCTCGAGAGAGCTTGCAAAGACCTCCTCTATTCTTTTTATTAAGTAGCATTGACAAGGATATATTGTTGGTCAGTGCAGAAGCACACACATCACAGTTTATCATTTTCACAAGTTTTCTACTCACAAATCCCGCAATATACTGTGTAACATCACTTAAATATATACAATAGGTAACGTTATTATAATTAGCAATAAAATTATTATTATCGAATTCTTCGGATAATTCAACATTTTCCTCTAAAGAATCCAAGGTATTTTTCTTGTAATTTACACTAATGTTTAAAATGGATGTATTACCCTGAGCCAAACAATTAGCACTATCTGGAGAAATAATTTCGCAATGTACTAATAATCGTTTGAAAGCATTCTCAAACTGCAATGCTGTTGGATTATTTGAGAAGCCATCCCTTCCTCGTATAGCAGAAAGAAACATTTCCAAGTGATCTTGACTTAATTTGTATGTAAGCAAAAACTGTAAAATATCTGTTTTTACTAATTCATTAAAAATACCCTGTACGCTCAACAAACATACAATTAAGCCAAGAAACCCTGTTTTCCTATTAGAATTTAAAATATTGTCTCCATTAGGCACTGTTAAAGAACTTAAATAGTTTATAAATTCAACGACATATTTTTTAAACATATTTTCACTTCCTTTAAAAAGTGGTCTTCTATACGACAGTTTACTAAAGGTATTTCGAGTGTTTAAAAGGTCAAAAATGTTGTTAATTTTTCTACAAAACTCTACTGTCCCTTCACTTTCTTCAAATGCTTTTATATTTAAATCCTGGTCACAATATTCTAAAGTATCTGCAACACTTAAGTTAAAAGTTTGGACAGCAAGTTGACTTTCATTTTTTCTCTATAATATTGTATATGCCTAGAGCGGATTCTTGTAGCACATTGAAGGCCAGACTCATTTTGTAGTTTAACTAATTCTCCAAACAGCGCCCATTTAATTATTTTGCCCTCACCATCATGTAGGTAACCCAAGTCACCCAAACAATTTCGAATTAACTTTACCATATGGCAAGGATCGAGAATAATATATATTTTTTCTCCATTTACAGGGCTTAAAAAATATGGTTTAATATTTGGAAAGTGCAAGTTAGCACCTAATAAATAGCACATAGCAATATTTGAAGCACATCCATGAAAAGTCAAACTTTTGATGGTAATTCCAGTGTCTCCTAGTTGTTGAAGACAAGTTTTTATCAAGTTTGCTTTTTCCTCTCCAGATAATGAATTAATTAAAAAATAAGTTACTGGAACTTTCCATCTACAATTGTACCCAACCACCATAAAAACTAGTACATTTTTAGCTCTTGGTAAAATATCACTTTCTTGTAAACCTGTACCAAAGTTTATATATCCAACATGTCTACTTCCTGTCCACTGAACATGCTCTCTAATGGACATTTCATCAATAATTAAACCAGCAACCAATTTTTTCCCCGTTTGTTTTTCTAACTGTACTTTATTTTTAATAGCACTTAGTGCTTGAGAACTATAACCTGGTGACCCATCGATACAGCTATACCATTTTGACAGAGTTCTAGGGTGTGGCAACGATTTGACACCAAATATACGTCGTACATACTGATATGCTGATGATGAATAGAAATTTAAGGTCAGAGCAAATGACCTTAGTTCTGGAGTATATTTGGCACGTGAGCTTTTTTTTTAACTGCCTAAATAATATTTCCTTAATGGGTTCAGGAATACTTTCCTAGAAAATATTAGTTATTTTTATAAAATCATGCAACTGTATAATATTCCGCCAGAAAATGTTTTTTGTTTCAATAACAAAAATGTTTTGCAGCATACAAAAATCATGCTATGTCTTACTATGAAAACACATTAATTCATCAATCAGTACATTTAGGTTTTTTATTTTTTGCTTGAGTCTGCTGATTTTACACTGGTAATATTTATTCATTTTTTTTTATATTTAGAAACAGTTTTATTGGCAATTTTCCAAAATCTCTTTCTTTTTTCTGGAAATTCTAAATCACTCTCCTGAAAATCTCCAAAGACTATTGGATCTCGTTTTTTTCTTAAAATAGAAAAAATACATATGTGAAAGTATTTTTTTTAAATAGTCAACTACTTTTAAGATTAAGAATCAGTAGGTCTTACCTTGCAACTTGTGTTTTTTCCACACTCAAACATGTTTTTACTTCATTGGATAATATGTTCTTGTTTACTGGATCATCTGGCTTATTAACTTCTGGTTCATATTAATCAACTTCCATAGATTCCACTTCAGGAATTATATCAGTACTGCATCCTGCAACAGCATCCCCTAAAATGTAGACTTAGATTTATTAAATTTGTTATATAAAAAGTATTCGTATGTTTATAATAAAAATATTATTTTAAATTCAAATTTTTTAAGAAAAGAACCTTCATCTTGGTTTACATTAAGTATTCTTGTTACGGGTTTTTTGGTAACTTTTATCAAATGAGCAGGAAAATCAAACTGCGATGGAATTGTTGTCTTTTATAATACCCGATTTCCGTGAACATTTAATACGTAGTCGTCAACTCAATGTTTTTCACAAATAACAGCTGTATCACTTGGCTTATAATTATCTCTTCTAACATCCTGTAACCATAACTTTCTTAAATTGCGATCTTTTGGAAATCTAAAAAACATGAATAATATTTTTGATCATCTTAATAAACCTCAGCTTATATTCTTATATAAAATTTATTGTTTATTTACATACCCATGAAATGTTATTTTCTCGCCTTTTTTTGACCTTGTAGTACAATTAAAAGATGAACACGAACTCATTTTCCAATAATCCTTAAAATTATTTAAAATATATAACAAACGTTCATGCAGTAACACATAAGACTATACTGTAACCATACATTCAAAAATATTTTTGCCACACCTAGCGCTATCCTCCTCGATCTTTCTCTCTCGTACTGCGATGGCATCAATTGTGCGGTAGGCGGGCCAGTCCATCAGTATAATATGTCAATGGCTTGAACACAGAAATGCGAACAGAAGGTTTCGTGGTTCAGTTGACTTTTAATACGTGTCTGTGGTGCGACTTTTGCGTGTGTTTGGATATAAGCGTGTCGTTCTGGTACTTTTGTTTACTCTTTGGATGTAGATGAGAGTAGGATAGGTAAGTAGACTTTTCTTGAATTGGGTAAGGACGGATTATTTGACCGAGCTCTTTTGTTACAGTACAAATATGGATAAGAAGAAAAATTGTTTCATTGGTATGAAAATATATCCGATAATGAAATTCAGTCTGAGAGTAGCAGTAAGTGTATAAGTGAAAATCAAGATTCCGAATACGTGCCTTCGGAGTCTGAAGGTGAGGAAGCTAGTGAAACTGATAGTGCTACTGAAAATGTCTTCGAACGTGAACAAGCTGAAAATGAAATAGACCACCCTCAGCACGGCATAAGGAGCGATACCCCTGGAATATTCAATCAAGATAGCCAAACCGAAAATGAAGATCCACAGGAAAACGAAAATGATTTGGTGGACGTGTCTGACGATATTCCCAACTTTAATTTTGACGAAGCCCAAAGTGGTATAAAGATAGTTGGTATAGAAAATATGTCACCAATTCAAGTTTTTGAGTAAATTTGGAACGAGGAAATGTCAAATCTTTTACTGACTAGTACCAATAAATATGGAGAAAAACTGCACAGCTCTAATCGACCTAAAACACGGCATAGTCGGTTTCGTGAGTTCAAGCCTATCACCGAAAGGGAACTGAAAAAATGTTTTGCCTTGTGTCTGTTACAAGGCCAAATAAAAGTACCGGTTATTAGACAGATATTAACCTACCATCCACTTTATTACTATCCACTTTTTTTGCATTCGTTAAGTGGTCGCCGGTTTGAACAAATACTTCGATGTCTGAGTGCAAATAAGGATGACGAAAATCAGAATGATCGTTTGGGAAAAGTCAGAAACTTGTTGGATCTAGTTATAAAAAATTGTAACTCGGTGTATTATCCTTCAGAAGCACTATCTCTAGACGAGTCCATGCTTTTATTTCGAGGGAGGCTGAAATTGAGGCAGTATATTAAAAATAAAAAGAATAAATATGGAATTAAGTTTTATGAGCTTACTTCCCATGACGGTTATATTTTGAATATGGAAATCTACCAGGGTCGAAACACGAACGATTCCGATGCAGAGAATACCAATTCCAAAACAGGAAATCTTGTTCTAAGGCTTCTGGCGCCTTATCTTAATAAGGGACATCATGTTTATATGGACAATTTTTATAATAGTGTCTCATTGTCATCCAAACTACTGCGATTAAAGACTCACTCAACAGGCACTTTACGTGGAAATCCTACACTTGTTGTCAAGAGGAAAATACGCAAAGATGAACATGTGTGGCAAAAGAAAGACAATATTAGTTTATATATCAGTAAGTGGAAGGACAAACGCGACATACTTGCAATAACTACTGGGCAATAACCAAATATGATTACTATCAGAAACAAGTACGGTGTTGAAAAAAATAAGCCATGTGAAATTGACGCTTATAATCGACATATGTCAGGAATAGACCGCAGCGAACAAATGCTAAGTAACTACAGCTGTCCGCTCAAGACGATTAGGTGGTATAAAAAGGTGCTGTTCCGACGATTGGACATAGCATTATGGCACTCGTATTTCCTTTACTCAAAAACAGTGATGCCAATTTCATATATAAAGTACAGAGAATCAGTTATAATTTCTCTCCTAGATATAACACATGACACAGATGCCAGAACTTTCGTAAAACGGGATCCTATTAGAAAAAAACGGAATATTGGACCACCTACTCAACATTATCTGGAAAACATTCCTATCCCTGAGAACCATAAAAAGAACAGCTTTTTGCCTAAAATTCAGGCAATGCACCAAAACTAAGGTCCGCAGAGAAACGAGCTTCAGATGCGATACCTGTCTGGAGAAGCCGCCATTTTGTCCGGCACCTTATTTTAAAATCTGGCATTTATAAGTTATATTTTATATTATAATAAGAATGATGTATTTAGTCAAACGATAGAGACGTCTATAGACGTCATTGTCACAAGTGATATAGAAAAATGTCAGTATTGTAACAAGGACGTCTATAGCCGTTTGTAAGTTTTTTTTCCATACATGACCTCCATAGACGTTCAGGGTCCTTTTAAAAAAGAAAAAAAATAATTACTACTATATTATCAAAGTTGCTGAAGTGTCACCAAACATACCCTCGCCTAAATTTGTATGTCCGTTAACGTGTTAATGGTGATATTTTTGTTTTTACATTTAATAATTTTGAACTCACAGTACTTTATGTTTTAAAACAAACTGTTGTATTTGTAGCTAAATATATCTTTGAAATATTACCTGCATATGGGATGGTTTTATAATTTTGTTCATTTCGTTAGTTTGTTCAGGAAATATTAGTTTTAATGCCACTTTTTCCTCTGTTTTATCAATTAATTTAATTATCTTATGATATGTAATCGATAACCGTCAGACGTTGCTATTTGTTTCATTGCATTAATTTCTCTATCAAAATTACATTTGTTCATAGGAACTAAAAATGCTCTATGTATCATCGAATTATATGCTGCCAATTGATGTGACATGGGGTGATTTGAACAATATGGAATATTCACATCCTTGTGTGTTGGTTTTCTGTAAATTGAATAATCAAGTACATTATTAACTCTTTGAATTTTTGAATTCGAAGTTGAAGAAAATAACTAAAATTCAAAGAGTTAATAATGTACTTGTTTATTCAATTTACAGAAAACCAACACACACTGATGTGACTATTCCATATAGTTCAAATCGATCCATGTCACATAAATTGACAGCATATAATTCGATGATACATAGAGCATTTTCAGTTCCTATGATCAAATGTAATTTTGATACAATTATACAAATAGCAACATCCAACTGTTATCCATTACATATGATAAATAAATTAATTATCAAAAAAGAGGAAAAAGTGGCATTAACCCCTCCAAGCCCAGGTTAACTTTTAAGTCGCTCCGTATATTCCAGATGACGTGAAAAATGGCTTTTTTCAATTTTTTTTTGTAATCCATTGATTATGGTGGTGGTATATTAGGAAAGTATTTCTAGTTATCTTAAAAGTGAATTTAGTGATTTTATCCAGTGGCATTACTATGGGGGCCTAAATTAGTGAAAGATAAACAAACTGACTATGTAAAAAATAGTATATTTTTATAAATGATATGCAATCGAAATAAAAAAGCACATATTTTTTCCTACTGAACAGAAAAATAAATCATACAAAACAAGCAGTGGCGTAGCAAGTGAAATTAAAATATGATATATTCTTTTGACATATCTTGTGTGTAAAAATTAAATGATAGATAAAGGGTACGAGCATGTAAGTAATTTGAACACAAAATAGATTTTTCTGAACACTATGGAAACAATTGCAAACAAAAACACAGTGGCGTGCAAAACGAAAAACGGAGTCTACGAAACTTGATTGTAACCATGGTATTCATCAAAATGTGCCTCTGAACATAAATAAATCGATGCGTTAGAGCAAATACCACACATATTAGCTGTGTAAGTTCTTTTCTTCTGTTATTGGTAACAAACTCTGCAAGTTCCTCGTTTGCGGCGAGATCCATGTTCTTTTGCAGAAGAAGCAAAACCATGTCTTTGTCCCTTTTCTTTTGTTTTTTTTGGAACTCCTGCTTCATATTTGTATATGCTGGAGAATATTTTGCAAGTAGGCCGTCAATCACAAACACTTATGAAACTCCAAAACACTTATATCCTTGCCGTTAACATGTATATATAACACCTTGGCATTTAAAACCATACGCTGTACAACATGTAAGCCAATTTTCTTAAACCAGCTGTAATTTTTCCTGGCGCAGTTATACGGTTCGATGTCTTGGTCCACTTCATCTACCCCTCCCATATTTATATTATAGTGTTCAATGGCAGATGGTTTTTGAAGTAGTAGATTAGTAGACACTATTGCCTGGTAACGATTTTTTCAACAAATCCTGCTGTGAGCTTGGTGGACAACAGGTAAACATCTCTTTTGTCTCTATATCTAATAATCAAAACATCATTTTTTCGTACAAAACAAGTTTGGAATTTGTTGAGACTTATTTCGGTTAGTTCTTTAGGAACTCCCCGATTGACACGTATGGTACCAGTAACATAAGTTTTTTTTCAAGCAAAAACTCTGCTAGTCTCAGATACATGTACCAATTGTCGATAATTATTTCTCGACTTTGATCTAACAGTTGCTTGAACAAATAAACCACGATTCTTCCAAACAGTGACAGATGTTCGGATCCGTGAATATCCTCAACATTTACATACGTCCTTTCCAAAATACATGGCAAAATTATATGTGTATCTCCGCAAATCAGGATGGCTAGGACAAAGGCAAAACGTTTTAATTCTAAAGCGTGAAATTTGGTAGAGTTATAGTTTTTTACTGTAGGAATCGAGGAAAATTATTGTCAGAAGTCTAGGTCGGGGCTTAAAGACTGTCAGAAGTCGACAAAGTTGTAAAAAAATTGTTGAAATTTAAACCACAAGGTGCAGTTCTGACAAGTACATGGAAATTGATACTATGGCCGGAAGTCGTTGATGCGGCTATCGCGACGGAAAGCAATATTTCGTACAATGTTTCAAATTTAAATAACATGGTTCAGTTCTGACGAAGAACATCTACACTCGGACTGACGATTGCCTTCTATTTGAACCGCAACGGTGAATGCACCTCGAGAAGGGGTCTTATATACATATATATACTGCGGCGGGCGTAATTTCGGCCGTTAATCCCTTGGCCTACCTGCATAAATCAAAGGGTACCATTTATGACAGGGGTAATTTCGGCCGAGGGGTTGATGTTTACGATGAGATTAAAATATTGGTAATTACGCTTAATAGTTTCCTTTAAATGTATAAAATTCACAAATAACAGGTATAAAATTATTATAGCTAGTCAGTATTATAACTTATCTTTAAGCTACTAGTCGATAGAAAGCATAAAATATATTATTTGTATACGATGGCATCAGTTTCAGTAATTAAGAGTTCACGCGGTTGTGACTTACTAGTTGTAGTTTCAGTTTTGTAAACAGGACGTATTAAAAAGTGGTGAAGTACGTTGGAGGTGTATAAAGAAAAATTTAAGATGTTTAGCCAAACTGTACACTGTTGGTGCGGAATACACAGTTACTAGAAGTGAATTAATCCACAACCACGAGTCCGATGAAACTACGTTGGAGAGAAAAATAGTGACGACTTCATGCAAGCGCAAAGCTGAGGAAGACATATCGGAGAAACCTTCAAAAATTATTAAAAGCGTTCTTTCAAATCATTTGCCAGAGAATTTGTCATCGATAGATGTCAGTCTAATAAGAAGAAATTTGTACAACAGCCGCCGTAAGCTCTTACCAGCCCTGCCTAAGGATATTCACGATGTACATTCTGTACTCGATAGTTATGGACCGAAAACCACAACAGGTGAAAATTTTTTGTTTATTAACAGCACAGCTGATAATATCATTGTTTTTTCTTGCCATACAAATATAATAAGTTTATGTAAAATGAAAGATTTTTACATGGATGGCACATTTTCTTATTGTACAAAATATTTTTATCAGTTATTTACCATCCATGGACTGGAAAATGGGCATTATGTTCCTCTTTTGTATTGTCTGTTGCCCAATAAGACCAGTGACACATATATGAGACTTTTTCTGTTGGTAAAATCTAAAATTTTTGAACTTTATAATATTGTTTTTGAACCGAAGGAGGTATTTGTGGATTTTGAAATCGCAATTCATAACGCATTAAAAGTTGTCTTTCCCAAAACCAAACTAAATGGTTGTAGATTCCACTTGCACCAGGCGTGGTATAGGAAAATACAATCATTAGGGTTAACCCAAATGTATAAAGATAAAAACTGCGAGGAAAGCAAATGGCTTACTCATACTTTTGGGCTAACTTATTTAGACCCCTCTGAAGTTGAAGATTGTTTCATATTTGATCTCATGTCATACAAACCGGACCATAAACTTATAGATAAATACGCAGACTATTTATTAGAAAACTACATAGCGCCAGAATCTCATTTTCCACCAAATATATGGGCATATGAAAACCCATCAATTAAAAGAACCACAAATGCCTGCGAATCATTCCATTCGCACTTTAATTCTAGTTTTTATTCAAGTCACCCTTTTATATTTATTTTTATAGAAAAATTAAAAGATTGTCAGATCGATGCATATTTAAAAATAAAAAATTTAAATATTCCAGCAAAAATTAAAGACAAACAAGTAAAAAACAAACTAAAATTTATCGAAAACATGGTAAATATGCTTCGATCTGACAATATTTCTAGAATTAATTTCGTTAAATCTGTATCACATCAAAACGTTTTTTAAAAATTTATAGTTTACCCAAGTTATAGAAATAAGTTGATGTAATAATTTTATTGAAATAAAGAAATATTTTAATATAAAGCATTCTGTTATTTTATTTGATTTGCGGCCGAAAATACCTATGAGATAAGGAAGCAACTTAAAACCTCCGGCCGAATTTACCTACCGGCTTTTAGTACCTGCCCTTTTTCCGGCCGAAATTACATCCGCCCATATACTGGTACACATCTGTCGCCGAAATCCGTATACCTGGCTCTGTGTTTACAAAAGAGGGTCCAACAAGCTCCTCTCCCATCTTCTTCTCCAATGCTGCTGTGTATATCTTAGATTAGTACAGTAAATGGGGGGTTTTTGCTAAGAAAAATAAACGCCCGGTCCGATTGACCTGAAATTTGGAGGGTAACTATAAAATACCATAAAAAGCAAAGTTGAAATTGTGCCGTAGTGCGCTTTTGCCCAGGGGGTGGAAACCACCCCTTCAAGGGGGTGGAAAATAAAATGTTGAAAATAACTTCGGAAATCGATAGAGGGGTTAATTTTAAGCAAAAAGTTCCATATAAAATTTAGTTATGCTTGGTTGAAAATGCTCGTTTTTTATGAAAAAAATCACGTTTTTAACAGTTTTTCTTGTATAAGTCATGCTACGAAAAAACATGTCGGCACTAAAATAAAGCTTACAAAAAAAGGATAGGATTGAGAGGTTTATCAATTACATAGGTGCAATAATTACCGAGATACGGCGGCTAGAAAAGAAAATATTTTTTTATTAGTCACTAAATTACATGCATTTAACGTAAAATAAATAAAAAAGTTGAAGTTCTCAAAGAAAGTATACCGTTCATTTTTCAAATCACTTCAAAAAATCTTTAAAATGAATCCAGTTTGAAGTCATTAGCATAAAAATTAACAAAGTTCTGATGAAAATAAAATCGAATTTTCACTTTTTCTAAAGAAAAATCAGCACTTACGCTGAATTTTTTGATAAAAATAAAATAAAAAAATATCCTTCTGCAATTTACTTTATTCATGTGGTAACTATGTGTTCTGCAAGTTTAAGCAATTTAGAGTACATATTTTTGAAAATAAAAATATTAAAATGAAAAAAAAGATTCAAATATTAAGAAAAATTTGATATTTTTGAATATTACTTACAAAATGTTGAAGATACGAAAACTATTCAAAAAAGGAAAACGTTTTTTACAGAATATTTTTTTTTCATTTCTGTACGATAAAAATTGACATGTTAGTTATGGCTAGTAGAAGTTTTCTCTTGAGGAAATAGTCACGTGTCTGAAGCCCCTTAACCTCAAAAACCTTGAAAACTACCCGTTAAAAAATATTTAAATTTACAGAGGTTATAGCTTTTAAAATTTCCTTTAAAATGAGACTTGGACCATTATAATAACTTTAAAATTTCATAATAATACAGTAATTATATATATAATATATATAGTATTAGGGGTAGTTTTTAAGGGTTGAATGATTGTAATTGAATATTTATTATACTGTAAAACATTAAAAACAATTCTATTTAAAATTTATGCGACATACAAAAATTTTAAGCTGAAAAAATAATTTTTTTTTCGACAATAAGGGTGGTTTTTAAGGGTTGAAAGAGTGAAACGATTGTTTAATTTTAACTCACAACATACAAATATATTTATTATACGTATTTAAATTGATTTAGATCGACGTAATATATGTGTTTATGGTTTTTCTATTTTTTTAGCATAAGGGGTGGTTTCCACCCCCTAAAAATAAAAAGCGCACCTCAAGAGCATATTAACTTTGATCTAGAGGGTGAAAATAACTTATTCCCAAATTTTCATCAAAATCGGAGCGGGTGTAAAGAATTCGGAGGTTATACCTTATTTTTCTCCCCATTTAATGTACTAGATGGTTTCGAGCGTTTCAAAACTCTCGTCAAAACTTGTCGATTATATTTTATTTTTCGTATTATTTATTTACTTTCTATAATTGTTTGAATACGAATTATTATTAAAAAGTCCGTTGTCTGTATAGCCAGTGAATGGTTTTAAAAAATTAGCGCTTACTCGGCATCACGATTTTTATGTTTTTTTAAATATCTCTCTTCCTTAGCCTTCTGTCATTGCATACTTACTTAAATAACTACGTTAAAATTAAAAACAAGAAATAGCCAGATTTGCACCTTGTTATTTGAATTTGAAACAAAAGTTTCGAAAGATTGCTTACCGTTGCGATAGCCGCTTCAGCGACTTCCGGCCACTTATCGATTTCCATGTACAGTATTTAGACTTCTGACAATTTATATACAGGTTCAGTAAGCCATAAACAATATAAAAGTGCAATTGTCAGAACTGCACCTTGTGGTTTAAATTTCAACAATTTTTTTACAACTTTGTCGACTTCCGACAGTCTTTAAGCCCCGACCTAGACTTCTTACAATATTTTTCCTCGATTCCTACAGTAAAAAACTATAACTCTACTAAATTTCAGGACTGCACCTTATCATTTTTTTCTAAATATAAATTTACGACTTTGACCGTCCACCCACGCCTCCCGCCCCGAGAGAGCGTTCTGACGGCAACGCTAGGTATTTATCGGGTACCAAGGAGACATTTTGTACAATATTCGTGAATACACCTTATCAGTTCACTTTTTCGTAGCCAGCTCTTAGACTATAATTTTATTATAGATGATGACTCAATTTTAAAATCCTCCCATAATACTTTTTTAATTGAAACTTTAAAGAAGTTTTCCAGCCTTTAATGCGAAAAAATATATAACGGCAATGACTGGTGTAATTAACGGTGGACAGAGAATTGCCGCGAGCTAGCGACACAATTGAATCACATTTCATTCTACGCGTTATAATCGTGTAGCCAATTACTTCGTGATTCAAATAAAAATGAGAAACTCACGCATCACGATCCATTGCGAATACACCTAAGAATTATTAAATGATTTAAAATACAACATTCTACGTTGAATTTTTATAACGCACTTTGTTACTGTATATTTAAACGAAAATTTGAATTGCATGCAAATAGTTTCCATTTTCAGCAATTATTATAATTGCCACTAATTTATCAGCTAGATCACGTAGCGTTTTACTTAAGTAAATATTCAAACGTTTCATTAAACAATCATTCAACTGGAAATTATAGATAGAAGCACCTGTTCAAACGAAATGGCGGTGGAAAATTGGAAAACCCGAACACCCCAACCATGCATCGTATACTGTCTACCATATAATTATGATCGCCACGAATTTTTTAATATTGGTTGATTTCTACCGGTTTTCATTCAAATCATATGTTTTGCGAAACCACAAACAAATTTTGGGTAAATATGGTAGTCGTGTTCGTAATATTTGTTGTAACTTCCTTTTATAAGAATTAAAACTTGTACTGCTTCTGAAAGCTTTATAAATAGATAATATACGTATTCTATAGCTGCTGAATTTTTTTCCAATGATAGTTAATTTATCATCCAAAAGCAGGAAAAATCAACATCGGCTGACGATATCATCTTGCAAACATCGTCAGTCAGACCGATATTATCCAGCTACTCGACTACGCGCCGCTCGTTTATCAATTAATTATACCTTTTCACAGGATACTTTTTAATTGCGTTGATAAGCTTCAGCTTCATTGATATCTATTATACTCGGAAATATTGTTTCTCTAGTGAAATAAACTAACGTTATTCCATACACGGATAAAATATTGGTTGATATACTTCATAAGAGTGAATCATAGTCCAATTATAAGGTGATTGTGGATAAAAAATATTGACCGGTACTTCTGATGACGGACGATTCGCAACCTTGATTAAGATGTACAATAAACTTGAGAAGAAATTGTGCCAAGCTCTGCCTGCATTCCACATACTAACGGGATGCGATTTAATTCAAGGACTCACCAATATTTCTGATGAATATTGTGGAAAATTAGATGAAAACTTTGTAGTACTTGCGGAATTGATCTGTAGAATATATGGTCATAGGCGAATCAATGATAAAAATTCTGTACGAGCAGCTACGTTTATGAAAGCCTATAAAACGAGTACAAGCAATGAATATATTTTAAACGTAGATAGATAGCAATTTCGAAGGTTCGAGCCTGCCTCCGTGCAAAGCTGAATTACACACACACATTTTCTTCAAACATCTTATAGAGAGAAGAGTTATTTATAGACAAATAAACTGATTTGTTTTACCCACCTTTCTTAAATAGTAACATTGTTTATACATTATTAAGAAGCCATATTAACGTTAAAATATTGGAAAATTTTAATATAAAAAAATCATTTATTCGATTTACAAGGACTAAATCAAACGGATTTATGTGGGCAATTCTTCCATTACGGGCAACTTTGTGAAACCAGCGATTTCTGAACTGTCTCCACTAATATTAAAGAATAAAAAATGCAAATTAGCAACTAAAATATAATTTTTTGTTGATATTTATCATTTACGTGGATGTAACTAAGCACGATTTTCTAATTTCACTTAACGTTTTACGAAAATTCAATGCAACTAAAATATTAGTATAAAGTCTTCTAAATACAGTGAATATAGAGCACCAGTTTTATTTAGTTATTTACACATCAAAATTTGAAAAAATGAGCAGCTGCGTGTTTAACTTAAAATATCTCGATAAATATTGACTTTATCGTTATGAGGAAAGAGAATGTTATTCACGTACAAAGTATGTATTGGAGAATCGAAAAATTGTACTGAAATTTCTATTCCGCCAGTGGCGTAGAATTTGGAAACGATTATCCAGTCACTTGCCCCTATGGCACGCCTCTAGTAGTAGCCAGAATCGTTTGTTTAACATACTTTAGTAGGGTAGACGTATACAGTATCAACACTTTCTGCCAAATATAAAATGGATGTGTACAACTATTTTAAAGTACTGAGCACACATCGTTATTAATTTTTAAAACAAAACACCCTGTAACCAGTAAGCAGATATATTTTATTCAAGTGTTTTGGTTAAATCTTTATAATTTGAAGTCAGGATTCTACTGTTGAATTATTTCCAATTAGTAAGGATTAACACAATAATTGTACTCATATGCTAGTGAGAATTGAACAGTAAAGCAAAATAATTACAATGGAAATGAGATAACAGTGAAGATAAACTTATAAAGAATAAAGTGAGAATAATAAAAATGGTTCAACAATAACAAAAAGGCGTTTGAACTCGTAATGGAACCTAATGAGGATGAAACCATAGAGAATAACAAGAACAGTGCGCAAAGCGAAGACTAAAAAAAATGAGAAATTATAGGAGATAATAGATACAGTGAATCAAAGATGAGGAAAGAGTGAGGGAGAAGGCACTAAAAGAATCGAAAAATATGACAAAAAAGGAACAATAGTTCAATATTAAATTATCGTACAAGATGTCTACCGAATATATTTTGTCATAGGGAATGTTGGGTTTTGTACATTATTCTCAATTCTCAATACTTTGTGGACATAAAATTAGTCCGCTGGGACTTGGGGACTTAATTATCCAAAGCAAGGATCTCGAATCAATTATTACTTTCTAAATGAAACTAACTGTTTCTAGATAATTCCACAATATATTAAAAAAAATGTTAAAAATTTTAAGAAATTGGGAATTGTTTCGATATCGCTATCTATCATCGTCAGAATGACAGAAGCTACATTTCATGTGATGCCTTCCTGATGTTTAATAATAATTTTTGGCTAAGCCAAAAAGTGACCTACCTTGTGATTGACTTAATATATATGATTAGCAGAGCCGATCCTAGCAGATGTGCAGCGCGTGCACCGCACGCGGGCGGCCAAACTAAGGGGCGGCCGCAGGCCGCATTTAGTTATAACAATCAGCTATTTTTTTAAAGAAGAAATATGAAACGTTAGTGCCCAGTTGTGTTGTGTGTTGGTCTATTGTCCAGGTATCTTCTCCTACTCTCATCTACACACTTTCTTCATTTCAGTGCAAAATTCAAGGCAGAGCCGGCAATGCAGCATAAAAAATTGAAATTTCTATAAAAGAAACCAAGGGCATTTTTGACACGACCAAGTATGTTTGGTTCCTGTGTGCGGCTCGGCGGCTTATTTTTCTACGTATAGTCTTTATTATGTCAATGTCAGTTGGAACGGCGAGAAAAGTTTTAAAGGAGGTACCAGCGGCGAAACCTTTGAAAAAAACGTGCTGCTCCTCGCCGGGCGGCATTTTTTCAAAGGTTTCGCCGCTGCGGCCTCCTTTGAATTTTTTTTGCCGTGCCAACTTAAATCGTAAAGACTATATATATATATATATATATATATATATATATATATATATATATATATATATATATATATATATATATATATATATATATATATATATATATATATATATATATATATATATATATGTATATCACAGTCGGCACGCGGCTCGCAGGTCAATGGTCAAAACAAACTTTATTTTAGCGGTCTTCTTTATAGATAAGAAATGGATTGTTTCGACAAAGTTAAACGGATGCGGCATCGGAATTTTTTTGCTACTTCACCACTATATATAAACCATCTTCATTTCAAAATGTTCATTTAACTTTGAATCAACATACAATAAGGCTGGTCATAAACACAATCAAGTGCAAGCAAGTGTAAGTTAATATTGGAAATTAGTGACAAGGCGTTGCTGTTGAGTATCGTTTAGATCAGAACTGTGGTAAGTACCAAAGCTCTTAACTAGATTTGTGAACGAATGAAATGTTGTACAGGGTGTTTTCTAATAAGTTAAAAAAGTGGGCATATTTTTAAACTAATTTTGTCGCGATGATTCGTTTTGAAAATAAGTACAGAATGTTTGAAAATTAAAAATTTATTTTCAATTCTTTCAAAATTCGTTAGCACAAAATATAATTTTCTCACAAAATTATAGGTTACCAACCGGGGGAGTTTATGGAAATTTTTATTTTTTACCCAGATTTTGAAAGAGCGCTGCGAATCATTATTTATTTTAAATAATTTGTTCTAAATTTTCCAACAGGAATGGGGATTTCTTATGAATAACCCATATTCTCACACTTTAAGTAAAAAAAAGTATTAACAGTGGTAGGTACTTTTTAGAGGTCATTTCGATGAATTTCAAAATTTCTGAAGAATTCCTATTCATTTTATCTGTATCTGTGAGCCATGATATTATACTTATCGTTCTTCTTTCTTCTTACCTTTTACCTTTAGATGTCGTCCTCGTCCAAAAACAAAAAAACTAAAAGAGAGCCAGGTGCCTTCTATAGGAAAGACAAGAATAGAAGAAATCTCAAAACAAGCGGCAGCAATGAAAAAGTATTTTAGAAAACCGATAAAAGTGAGCCCGAACAAAAAGGTTTGAATCAAATCGCGGAGTTTGATTATTCTCAACCATCAACATCCACCAGTACTAGTGAAACAAACAAATCAATAGATTTCACACCCGATGAAGGTGATAAAGCTGCAAGATCATCGTCGAGCAGTCCCATCCCCAGTGAAGCCGAATGTGAAGATGAGAGCAAAGAGGAAGAGTGCTCTGCTCAAGTAGCAATAGATGATCCAGCTACTTGGCCTAACATTTTTACAAAAAAATATATTGATTTATTGGTAGAACACGGTGTCAAACAAATTTCCGATTGATGTGAGTGGTAGAAAATTTAGCTGTTCATATTATAACAAAACTTTAGTGAACGGGGAGAAAATAAATCGCGCGTGGCTCTGCTATTCCATAAAACTAAATTGTATTTTTTGTTTTGCATGTAAATTGTTTGGTAGAGATAGTTCAACACAACTTGTAAGTACTGGCTTCTCTAATTGGCGTCATTGTTCGGATTTCCTCAATAAGCATGAAAATGCTCTAAAACACGTTAACTCTATAAAATCGTGGTGCGAAATAAAGGCGAGGATGGAAAAAAATTGTACTATTGACGCGGAACAACAAAATGTTTACAATAGAGAGAAAAAGCGATGGCGCGCTATCATTGAAAGAATTATTGCTGTAGTACAATTTTTAGCCAGTCAAAATTTCGCATTCAGAGGAACTAGTACGGAGTTGTATCATAGAGATAATGGTAATTTTTTAAAGGCAGTAGAGATGTTGGCCACATTTGATCCAGTAATTTCAGATCACCTTAATAATATCAGTAAAAACAAAGATAAAAAAACACGTATTCCACACTACTTAGGGCAGCATTTTCAAAATGAAATAATTCATATTTTAGCCGAATCTACTCGTAATGAAAGAACACGCATTGTCATGAAAGCCAAATATTAGACTACAATTCTCGACTCTACGCCCGATATTAGTCATACAGAACAAATAACGTTTGTAATTAGATGTGTGAACACTACTGATGGTAAAAGTAAAGTAGATATTTTAGAATTTTTTCTAGGATTTTTTTCAGTAACTAATACCACTGGAGAAGGTCTGTGCAATTTTCTATTAGAGAAGCTATTACCATAGTCTGCGGCTCGAAGTTAAAGATATACGTGCTCAGGGCTACGACAATGGATCGAACATGAAGGGGAAAATTATATGACTTCAGAAACGGATTCTCGATATCAATCCTAGAGCATTATACGTGCCGTGTGTGACTCACACCTTAAACCTCGTCGTTAATGACGCTGCCAGCTCCAGTGGTGAAATTTCTGGATTTTTTGATATGGTACAAGAGGTATCGATGGGATTTACTAAAAAAATACGTGAAAAGTCTAACTTTGAAACAATTAAGTGAAACAAGGTGGGAATGCTTTTATACTCCGTTTTTAAAAGGCATGGAGTAATAAAAGCTCATTAGGTATGCAAAACCGATACAGGGTGTATAATAAAATATCTCCGAAGTTTATCTAATTTTGTACTAAAATTTCTCATTTCTTACGAATTTCAGATAGACACCCCGTAACTCTGTATTCGGTTGGGTCGCCTATTGTATTGAAAGGGTCGCTCTATTGTATTTGAATGAACAAATAAACAATTTAATCCTCAGAGGCGTGCAATCAGGACAAAACAAACTTGGTATATGAATATGAAGGTACTATGAAATTATAATTACGAAAACATAAAATATTATATTAAAAATAGCATTTTTTTTGCAGTAGGTATCAACTTTACTACTAATACACCGTTTACAATAGGAGAGGAAAAAAGAAAAATAGATAATTTTAGAAGCCTTAATTTTTTTTAAATGACTAAATGTGGTTCCGGCCAAAATGAGTGATTTATTACTCCATGCCTTTTAAAAACGGAGTATAGACCTCTAAAGCAAGACCTCAAAAACATTATTACCGCATTAAATGCCTTAATTGAAAATTCCACCAGAGACGCGAGAACAAAAAATGGTGCAATATCAATAATTAAAAAGCTTGAATCATTCAAATTTTTGTGTTCAATTTTGATTTGGCATGATTTATTATCAAGAATTAATGTTCTGAGTAAAATGCTTCAAAATCCTATATTAAACATCGCGGAATGCATTGAAATCTTAGATAATTTTAAAAAATATTTTGTTTCACAAAGATCAGACGTACTTTCAAAATATTTGTCGAATCAGCCACAACACTTGCTAGAGATTTAGGTATTAGTCCCGAATTTCCAAGTTCCAGGCTCAGGAAAAAGGTCCGTTTATTTGATTAGGAGGGCAGTGATGAACCCCTTTTGAATCCCTTTCAGCAATTCAAGACTTCTTTCTATTTTGCAATTCTTGATCACGCGATCTCTTCGGTAAATGAAATATTTACATTATTATCTGAGTGCTTTTCAATATTCTGCTTTCACAACATTTCTAGTGATGATCTCATGAAAGCCTGCATGGACTTAGATAATAAGTTACAGGTACAGGAGGAAGGAAGTATCGTGAAAGATATAGACGGTATACAACTGTTTAATGAAATAACTTAATTCAAAGATATTTTTCCAGGTAAGAAACAGCCAATTGAGGTATTAGAAATCCTAGTCAAAAATGATCTCATTTCCTGTGTTCCTAGTTTTGCTCTAACAATAAGAATTTTTTCAACCTTGCCTGTTTCTGTGGCTTCAGGAGAAAGAAGCTTCAGCAAATTAAAAATTATTAAAAATTACTTGAGAAATAATATGACACAAGTAAGACTTTCAGATTTGGCCAGTATCTCTATTGAATCCGAAATCTATGAAAAGATAGATTTTACGGAAATTATTGATAAATTTGCCACTCGGAAAGCCAGAAAGGTTATTTTATAATTAGTTAATTATAATGATTAGGTACCTAGTCTGATTTATATACTTTTCGTTGAGTTGGTACTTTTTTATGCCAAGGTGATATTATTGTTTATTTTTATTTTAATAAAGTATTTTGTTGCTATTAACCTATTTATAAGGTGGCCAAAAAATAAAGCTTTCAAATTGTATTTGCATTTTTACTCATGATTCACTTCTTACACTTATTTCACACACAACGATTGTGACGTGCAAATACGTAACTATGTAATCTATGTTTTCCTAAAAACTGAAAAATGCCAAAACTGCAGCATGACTATCAATTTAAAGGCATTTGACCTCGAACAGAAAAAAAAAATTCGCCAGCAGCGCTTTCCTTTTCTGTCACCCCCGCGCCACGAATTACTCGCTCTCCCTCCCTCCCGTGGAACAAAGCTGTATACGCACTGAGTATGTCCAAAATCGTTGTGTGTGAAACTGTGAAATAGACGTTATACGGGTAGAAGAGTTTAAGAGTTTATAACGTCAACGTTAAATATTAGTCAAAATAAGAAAAAAATCTCTGAAGGGGCGGCATATGTGGTATTTGCACGCAGGCGGCCAATACCCTAGAATCGGCCCTCATGATTAGGAAAATGAAGTAGTATGATTTTACAATTATTATAAATATTAAAGCTCTAATATTTGTAATATCATACTTCTTCTTTTTTCTATTCATATATATATATATATATATATATATATATATATATATATATATATATATATATATTATTGTGAAAAAATAATGCTACACCCTGTATATCAAATAATGAAGAATTAAGATTATGTATTGTAATCTAAAAGAAATTTTTTAAGTCAAAAATTTTTTTTAAACATTTGAATGGAGAAAATCTGTACGATCCACTATTCGATAGAGAAGACATACAGAAAGGACAGACTGTATAATGTAGGGATAATTGCGAATAGGTGTGATAAACAATTTATATGAAATAAATAACCTAACGAAACTTTTATCAAAGAGATCAAGTATCAAAATTTGTTCATAATAAGAAACTAATAATGCTTTATTCTGTAAAGTCAAGCTAATCTCGTAATATTTGTTGATTAAGACATCAAAATGAGATAGTGTAGATGTTTAGACATAACAGAGCAGGAAAATATAAAATAATGTGAATTTCAGAGAACATGACTCATAAAGAAAACGAATTTTCATTTTGCATACATATTTAAAGGTAACAGCTGTCATCTATTAAAACATTATGAATATTCATTTGACATACATACTTAGAGGTTAGGAAATGTCATTTTAACAATACTAAGAAATATTATTGAATGAAAATAATATAGGAAGTCTAAGCAATTAAAAACCTTAGAATATAATATCATGATATAATGGATGAACATTTCACTGGTTGAAATGAAGAATTTGAGTTATAAAATAAATAGTCAAATTTGATTGGTTAATAAACATTTAAAAAAGATCACATCGGCGACAACTGTGTTGCTAACGAAAAAAAAATCAGAATGTGAGAAAGTTGTTGATTATGGGGGCTATTGACTAGTAGGTTTTCTTTTTGGGAAGAGATTTTTGGAGCAGCAAAATTTTTTTGGTAAAGTAAATCAATTGAAATCATTTGGAAGACAAAATTTGACTATAGAATTTAAAACAAATACATTATACTTACAAGAGATATGTCAGTGTAAGTAGTTTAGTTTATATTAATAATTGAAAAAGGAATTGTTGAATGTTGTAAAACACTAATCATGAATTTTATTTTATAATATGGTGTCTTGTGTCTGGTGGAAGTAAAATAGCCACAATAGTTTTCGAAAAACATTGAATAGTGGAATTTGTGTGAGCTGTTTGGACTTTGAAAGAAATACAGCATCGATTCCTGTTCTGGTAGAAGCAGAATGCCAACAGGGAGGTTTTCCAGGAGGAGAATCTGAAACAAATAAAAGAAACAGATTATTGAAGGTGGACAAACAGAAATCGTGAGGTAAATAAGGTAGTACAAGTTAATTTATTAATGTATTAAGAGGTCAAGCGTACTTACTAATTTGTGAAAAAAAACTAAAATTTTGTGATGCATAGACGCTGTTAAGAGTGTATTTCGCCGTTTTCTGAAAGTCATATGTTTATGAAGTTATATAACTGTATTTTACTATTATAATAATATCTCACCAGAGTGCGTGTGATTTGTATGAAAGAGTCATCTTTTTAGATAGTTAAATTTATTCAAAAACACTTGTGAAAGTGTAATGTATTTAATTTCATTAAATTAAATATTGTTTTTCCTTTGAAGAACGTTTTTTTTTTAATTACTTGAGTTATTCATTTCATCTGGTGACTTGTGCACCATCTACTTACCACAGGCAGAAGCTCTGAATGAAATCGATTGAACTATGCAGATATTTTTTAAGTAGGACAGGACCGTATTTAATTTGAAATCATTAAAAAAGTAACATATTCTGATTAACAAATTTATTTTTAAAAATATAAAGCATTTATTAACTTTGGCGCTAACATATATAAAATTATAAAATCATTTTATTTAAAATACTTGAACTCTACCCTGAGATGAGAAATTTTCATGTTGGTTAAATAAACTGTTTATCATACATATTAAATCCTCAACATACCGGGCAAATTAAATTCCCATATAAAATAAACTATAATAATATATATATATATATATATATATATATATATATATATATATATATATATATATATTGTCACATACAGGTTGTCCCACCATGGTAGTGACATGTGTTGATAATACATTTTATATTTAATTACTTAAGTGGAAGTTGTATTTGAGAAACACAATATTTCTGATTGTGATGAGAAATTTGTTAGTGTAGGTCCTACACAAAGCTATGAAACTCGCGCTAACGTCTTACACAAGTCTTCGCCAATCAGAAATAAGAATTATGTTAGCTAAAAAATTATTATCATTTGAAAACAAAATGGTAGATTCAGTACAATCGCGTTATTAATATTTTATCAGTTAATTTCCATTGAATAAAATCCAAGATTGATATATTTTGTTCAACATTTTCTACATTTTTATCAACAAGTTCATTCATACGTCTTGTAAATGTCGCATTTGCTCTGTCAGCTCTTGTCTTGTCTTATAGTTTATATTACGTACACAAACTACTTCTGAAAGATTTGTCACAATATACTTTCCATATTTTTATAATTTCATTGTATCGTAAAATTTTGTGGTATGTTTTATTATGAATGTCAGTAGAGAATGAAGTATACAGCGTGTTATTTGTCGATAGATGGATCTAACGTGTGAGAATGGAGGACGAACTGTGTCGCTGCTTGTCGAATGTAGATGATAACGACTTGTCTATTTATCCAATTATATTCTCCATGTGATATGTACAAAGCTATGCAGATATTGAGTGAACCTCCAGGATTTTTACCGTCACATAGTTCTGTTTGGCTGTTAGTTTTGCAGAGGGATGAAAGTATCATTTATAGAATTATGTAAGAATGTTTATGATATTTTAGGATTTGACAGTAAATGACATTTATTAAAATAGAAATGTTTGCAAACAATCCTTTAAAATTTAGGTAGCTAAGTTAGGATGGAGTTTGTTGAAAAGAAAAACTAGGCACTTGACATATTTTTGACGGTGAAGAAAAATAATAATTTTTGAGAAGATAAAAAAGATATATTAGGGCAGTTGGGACTTTTGAAATGTTAAAAAGTTGATTGCATTGGATTTAACTGGCTAATATAAGGAGTGATAATTAAAAATTAAAACATTGTAATTGACAATTCAGATGGATATTTTGGAATAATCGAAGAAATTTATATACTCGTACATGTGGAGCACGTTTATAAGAATTGGAAGACAGAAGGGATTGATTTGAGGTGAGATTTATATACATATAGAGCACGTTTGTGGGAGTTGGAGGACAGAAGAGATTAATTTGAAAATAGATTTGTATACATATAGAACACGTTTATAAAAGTTGGAAGACGGAAGAGATTGATTTGAGGAGAAATTTATATACATATAGAACACGTTTATAAGAATTGGAAGACAGAAGAGATTAATTTGAAAATGAATTTAGATACATATAGAACACGTTTATAAGAATTGGAAGAAAGAAGAGATTCACTTTAAAAGGTCTGGTTAATTGTTATCAAAATTCTCAAATAGTGTATATTGCAGAAGTTTTTTTTTATCATAAGACATTGAATGTTCTTGTAGATCTTAAATTAATATATTTTCTTATGAGGTAGTCCTAACATAGAAAAGGAAAATCCAAAAACAAAGCTTTGTTTGAGGAATACAAAAAGAAGCAGTTCCTGTATATCAAAAGGTAAGAGATTTAATTAATAAACTGAGATTAAAGTAGTAAAAAGATTGAATATAATAAATTTCGGATAAACAAAACAGATTACAATACAGGGTGTTTCTTTAATTGGAATTTTAAAACATAAATATATAATTGTAAAATTGTAACAAATTTGAATTTAATTAAAAAAAAGAAAAAAAACAAAAGACAGAATTTAGTACTGCCATTTTTTTCAAGAACTGACTCCCTGTAAATAAGACATTTTGTATAGAGCCGGAGCAAATATATTTTGATATTTTTTTTATAGTAATTTCAATAAGGTCTGAATAATTTTATTAAATTTTACTTGCCTATTAATGGTAAGTTGGCGCCCTATAACATTTACGTAAATAGTATACACTTTATTTGTCTAAATTGAATTTAAAAAAAAAAAATTTGTATACGTACAATAGTTATAATTCTAATAAATTTGTGCCTGTAACGTGGAGCAGAATAAAATTATTATTGTAATATTCAAATATTGATAATTATAGTTATACCACAATCTGTCTCCTGAAACGTGGGGTATAATAATATATATATATATATATATATATATATATATATACATATATATACATATATATATATAACAAAGAAGATGTAGGAATATCGCGTGATATGTTAACAACAACAACAAATATATTCATGGGTAATTCACGCAAAATAAAGGGCTACTGAAATAGAGTGGTAACCGTGGACATGCATGTTTCTGGCTCATTTTGCCTGCTGATGAGGCGAAATGAGACAGAAACATGCATGTCCACGGTTACCACTCTATTTCAGTAGCCCTTTATTTTGCCTGAATTACCCATGAATATATTTGTTGTTATATATATATATATATATATATATATATATATATATATATATATATATATATATATATATATTTAAATATTAAGTCAATGACAAAGTAGGTCACTTCTTGGTGTGGCCAAAAATAATTATTAAACAACAGGTAGGCATGACATGAAATGTAACTTCTGTCCTTCTGACGATGATATCAATATCGAAACAATTGTCAATTTCTTAGTTAGAAGTTTCAACATTTTTTTAATATATTGTGGAATTATCTAGAAACAGTTAGTTTCATTTCAAAAAGTAATATGAGTAGATTCCACAGAGTTAGGGTCGAAACAGTAAATTTCGAATCAATTATATTTTCCATTAAAACGTTAATTCAATGAATTCAATAATATCTATGGTAAATTCTTTACAGTTCAAAAGCTGTCTGTAAGATTAGTTGGAGTTTTCCTAATATTACTCCAAATTTTTCCCTTGCAATGCATACATTGCTGATTCACATAAACGTCACTGCTATGTTATAGCCACCAACAGTAAATAATAATAAGGATAGTCACTGATTTTATTTGATACCAAATTGATAACAGAGAATCTGTTAAGTAAATAATGATGTATCTGTTGTTAGCACTACGAACTAAACTGAATCATGGCGCTCGATGGTAGATAAATAGCAATTATCCAATATAATTATACTAATAAATCGATTTCGAATGAGTGCGACAAAATTGATCAACACCCATTGGAATTAATCGAGTTCAGTACAACAATAAACATAAATAAATAATAATAAACTGAAACCTACTTCACACCTTTTTCCTTGGAACATAAATTTTATTAAGAAATGTCTTCACAATTAATATCTACTTTCGTCTATAAATAATGTTCAATGTTAGAATTTCATCAATGCAAATGTATTTTTTATTTCCTGTTATTAGTCGGAGGACGCTGTAGATTATGTAATATACAATTCCTATGTAGATAAAGAAATATGCACTAGAATCGTGAATTGTACCTCTCTTTCCATAACCGATGACATACAAGCATAAAAAGATTATATATTGATTTTGAATATGTGACAATGTTGTAACTTTTCTTTCAAATTAAATAGTTTCGAATATTTCCACTACTCTTGATAACATGTATGGAATGAATTAACGAAGTTAAAACAAATAGTATGAACATGTCTCTCTTTACAAGAATAAGAAGTGGAAACAATGGATTTTAATAAAAG
Organism: Galeruca laticollis; assembly: GCA_963921935.1. Classification (NCBI taxonomy): domain Eukaryota; kingdom Metazoa; phylum Arthropoda; class Insecta; order Coleoptera; family Chrysomelidae; genus Galeruca; species Galeruca laticollis. Next base: position 190,039,537 of record OY998178.1, on the reverse strand, counting down.
TCCAAAGAAAGTGATCGAAAAAGCGGGTTATCTAACAAAACCGTATTCAGGTCACCACTATGGTTGTTCCTAAGAAAACTTCATATGAAAATATACTTCGCACTTCATTACATATTTCAGAAGTAATTCTCATAATTAACAGAAGTTAATGGTATGTATTAAAAATAACTGAGTTGGTTATCATGCCCTACAAACACACTCTCATTCCACATTATCTTCTTATCGTATGTATCCCATATCAGTTTCTCCGCTAAATACCGTTTAATTCAGATTTACCACATAATACCAATTTACCTTATTCTTTTTACCGATATTAACATATCCAAACAGGTAGGAAAAACTGAAATCAAAGTAAGGTTAGTTAGGTACTTGAATATCAAATATGATCTCATTCATGCCTAACCGCCCGATACTGTCACAACACATTAATAGATTTAAATGGATTTTGAATAATCTAGGATTTCAGTGTTTTAAATTAAACTCACTGTTTCTAGCTATAATTCCACAATATAATAAAAATTGTTGAAAATGCTAAAAAAATGACAATTGTTTCGATAAATCAATATCATCGTCAGAATGACAGAAGTTACATTTCATTTGATGCCTACCTGATGTTTAGTAGTTATTTTTGGCTAGACCAAGAAGTGACCTAACTTGTGATTGACTTAATATATGTTAATTGAAAAAAGAAGAAGACGTGATATTACAAGTATTGAAGCTTAGATATTATTAGCCCTATGGTGATATCCCGGATATCATTTTTCCAATTAAGATCAGTATAACTGTGCAATGATATAGAAAACCAGGAAAACTATATCTGCTGATCTTTACAATTATCACTTAAGAAGACAGTTTATTAGTTGGGAACTCCCTAGATTTATCTGTACATTGACAACTTCATATTGTGGGTTTCTTAAATGTCTTCTAATTTCCAATTCTTCAAGGAAATGCAGTTCTTGTTTCTTTTCACAAATATTTTCTAGTAACATATATTAAGTCAATCACAAGTTAGGTCACTTCTTGGTCTAGCCAAAAATAACTACTAAACATCAGGTAGGCATCAAATGAAATGTAACTTCTGTCATTCTGACGAAGATATTGATTTATCGAAACAATTATCAATTTTTTAGAATTTTCAACAATTTCCATTATATTGTGGAATTAGCTAGAAACAGTCAGTTTAATTTAAAACATTAATATGAGTAGATTCCACGAAGTAAGGGTCGAGACAGTTAATTTCATTTAATCTAGGATTTCCGTACTAAACCCGAAATATTTCCAAAAAGGACAAAACTGTGGCACTTCAGGTACCATAGCACCCGTTGTACTGGCTCTGGTGACCTAAAAATCAATAAGGTTCATCTATAAGACGCCCTGAACAATATTCAATCATAAAATGGGTCACTTGTGTACACGCTGGAGACTGTATCGTGCTAACAAACTGAAAATTCTCCAAAAATGTTAGAAATTTGGTATCTCAAGTACCATAGCACTCGTTATACTGGCTTCAGTGAGCTGAATCTCAATAAGGTTCATCTTTGAGACACTCTGAATAATATCCAATCATAAAATTGGTCACTTGTATAGGTATACTCCGGAGGGTGTATCGTGCTAACAAACTGAAATTTCTCCAAAAATGACAAGAATGTCGTACTAAAAGAACGATAGCAGCTATTGTACTGGCTGTGGTGAGTTGGGTTCATCTGTGAGACGTTCTGAATAATATTCAATCATAAAATTGGTGACTATTTGCACTCCGGAGGCTGTATCGTGCTAACAAACTGAAATTTTCCAAAAAATGACAAAAATGTGGTACTTCAAGTACCATAGCATCCGTTGTACTGGCTATTGTGAGCTGAAAATGAATAGGGTTCATCTGTGAGACGTCCTGAACAATATTAACCCTGCAGTAGTCGCGCCTAAATTTTGGCGTCGAACGGTCGCGCGCGGACTCACATTCCGCATATCCATGTCGAATTCTTTGTTTTTGAAAGGACCTATATGCCACGAACAACAACAAAATCAGTTATTTTGTGATTTTATTTTATATGAACTGTAAATACGCTTAGTTAATATAAAACAAGACACTAAAAATAACAACAAAACGCAACCACAAACTTTGATTATAAATATATGCTACAAACGACAGCAAAATCAGTTATTTGGTGATTTTGTTTTGTATAAACTGTAAATATGCTTAGTTAGTATAAAACAAGATACTAAAAATCGCAACCACAAACTTTGATTATAAATTAAAGTTAATATTTCACTTTGCAATCTGGGCATATAAATGAAGAATGTTCCAAGCAAATGAATATATGATAATCTACACAGGAGTAACGAGTAGGTCTGTTCTTCTTACGATCACATAATGAACGTCTACGTCGTTGATTAGCAGCTTGCGGTAGAGCCTCGGCTGCTTCTATGCCATAAATATCCATGATTCGCTGGCTCATTGATCTTGGAATATTCTGATGTACGCGTCGACGGGCGTGACCCTCCACTAACTGAAAGGATAACCTTTGAAGAAATTGTCTTGTCTTCATATTCACATGGTTATTCATTGAGTAGATAACAAAGGAATTGATCCCAGAAACATTTAGCATTGAGTAATTTATGACCATCGGCCACCTCCGAGTATTTCTGGCACAATTATATGTTGCGCATAATTGATCTACCGAGTCAACTCCGCATTTTGTTGCGTTATAATCCTCTATAATTTCGGGTTTATTTGTAATTGTGTCTATTTTGTCGTCTAAGTGCATGCTGGAGACAAGAAGAACATTTTTTTTTAGGTATATAAGACACCAATGTGCAGTTGTAACGAAATCCGAACATACTCGACAAAATTGGACGTCCTTTAGGATTCACAAATTCCTTCGGTAACTCTCTCTTATTTTTTCGTATTGTTCCCAAATGCGTTAACTTGAAATCGTTGTAAAGGTTGTTTAGCAAATCCATACTTGTGAACCAGTTGTCTAGAGTCACATTTCTACTTGTTCCTTTTATTGGTTGGCACAGCCTTTGAACAACGTCATTTTGTAAATTGCTTTGACTGAAAGGTCCATCTGGTTGCTTGCCTAGATATACTTCCATATTACAAGTATAGAATGTTTTATCTGCCATGGCAAAAATTTTAATCCCATATTTTTTGGGCTTACTAGGAATATATTGTCGGAAGCTGCATCTTCCTCGAAATCCTTCCAGTTTTTCGTCAATAGCTACATATTCAAATGGTGTGTAGGCACTTTTGCACTGATTTACAAACCTGTCAAACACTTCTCTTATGGGTGCTAATTTGTCAACTTTCTTCCTCTCAGTTCTTGTTGTCGAATCATCGAATCGTAAGTGTACAAGAAGAATCCGAAATCTCTGGATGGATATGGTAAGTCGGAATATTTCTACTCCAGTGCCATTCTTATTCCACAGATCCTCAGTATTTAGTCGATTGGACTTTAAAACTCCCGCCAAATAGAGCAAACCAAAAAGAGCTTGAATTTCAACAATATCCGTTTCCTTTGCGTCTCTATCCCGTTCGTAGTTTCCTTTGATTCACTGTATGTGTTGATTGGTCCAAACTACTATCGAATTCAATGCTTCTTGAGGAAAAAAGTGTTTCCAAATTTCAATTTCTGATTTTAGTTCTTTCACAGTTCCTTTAACTCCTGGATGGTGTTTGATTAAATTTTCTGCCCTGGTTCGAATTCTCTGGTTTGGAACGTATTTGGCCCACTCAGTACCGTCTTTTCCTATAAACGCAGGCCCATCTACTACCATGGGGTCTTCAGAATCAGAAATTTCTTGCTCCGTATCTGTATCTGAGTCATTGACTGTCTCGACCCTTACTTCGTGGAATATGCTCATATTAGTGTTTTTAAATGAAACTCACGGTCTCTAGTTAATTCCACAATATAATACAAGTTATTGAAAATTCTAAAAAATTGACAATTATTTCGATAAATCAATATCATCGTCAGATGCTTACTACCTGAAAAAACATATGAAGTATTACTAGTTATTCATGGTTACATTATATGGCTAAGCTTAACAATTCAACTAAGTGAGTTGTCATCAGAGCAAAAAAGGGTCAGTGATGTTGATAAAACTAATAATGAGAGGGACAGTGTAAATTTGATCAAATAACTGTAAAATATAGGTATCTTATTTTGTGTATTAATTTCAAATACATTCATTGAAAATATTTTTCTACCAATAAAATACGAAACACCACAAACAAGTAATAGTTGGGCATGCATGTAGTTGTGAATAATCCCGTCATGGATCATATTTAGGCCCCCAGTTACAAGAAGTTGGTTTTAAGTGTAATATCACTTCACATTGTTTCTTTTAAATAATTTCAATTGATACATCTTATCATATTTCACATCCTGTATATATAGTGTACTGAGAAAATAGGCCTTTTAATGATACACGTTGTACAAAATAAATCCCACTACATGTCATTCATAACGACAATCTAAATTTTATATTATTGAAGAGGCACATTGCAATTTTCAATTTTTTATAGGCTTTATGTAAGAACATGGTGCATTTGTCTCCGACATAATTTAAGTTGACCATATGATTATGAATGGTACAGAAGAATCTAATGTAGGTGGCAAACATGATGGATCATCCAATGCCAATGATATACTACAAAATGTTGGTGGTATACTAGCTGATGTTGACGGTATTCCAGTACATGTAGATTGTACATTGATATATACTGCTCTGAAACATAGCATTGAAAGATCTAACTTTTTATTAGCAAGAAGTAGACACCATGCAAAATCATCCTAGGAATCGCATTTCTGTGTAATGGATAGCACATAGTCGGAGCATATATGAGGTCAAAATGTTTAGATTTAAAATATTACTAAAGTACCCATCTCATTCAGCGTAGCATCGTTTATATTTTCCATCAATTTGTTAAACCTTTATAAATCCTTTATGGGATTTGGAAATATGAGGCGGATTTTAGATATTTCAGTACACCCAGGGATAGAAACATTATTATGAAAATGCATTGTGTTCAATCACTGTTGTTCGGTACTAACTTTTAAAAACAGTAATCCACAACTAAAATTAACTAACTATACCACGAACTTTAAAAATCCAGAATAATGTTAAAAACACTTAAAACACAGAGATAATCAAAAATAGCAAAAATAATACATATTTCAATAAAAAAGTTATTATGGTAAAACCTGCATACAAAATGGTGACTACTAAAAAGTGGCAGAAAAAACATAAAACCTCACGTCAAAACAGTAATTTGCACGGGCACAAAAAGTCAAAGTAGGCAACCGATGACAAAAAAGAAGAAGAGCACAGCTAGCGACGCCTACAGTCTGTCCCCTGAGTTATGTTTTTGGTTTGACCTTGGGTAACCTATGTGGGATATATAGGGGTTACTTATCTCTGATCTTGCTCTAGGGCTGGAATGAAGCTATTCCATAATCAAAAACTACGTCGGAACATAGAAATTCTATAATATTCGTAGAAAAAAAATATTCTAGTCTTATCTTGTGATTTTGAAAAATCAAAAACAAGCAATTCAGCAGGATGTCTTGGCTTCAAACCACCTCTCATCGTCTGCTGGTCGTTTTTTAACTAACATCGATTTATCTTACTCTTAGCAGCTTATTTTTTAGACGCATAAGATTCTATTTTTAAAGGCTGATTTATTTTGAATCCTCTATTCACAAACAAATTTTACTCACATATTTTCAATTTTAAATGTACGTAAAGCAAATTCTGTATTCATTTATTTTGTTAAGAATTCGATTTTCAACTACTTTATTTGCATTTTAAAGGATATTTTGACGTGTATCCAAAGGTTAACAAGTTTACAAACTTATCAGATAAGAATTTTTGGTATTATGAAGTGTATACGTTGTTAAAATATATCCTTTACAATGTATGCTTAATTTGAATGATAATTTGTTGGTATTATCAGAAATCCATTATAAAAACTCATTATTGCAATGTATTTTTGTGAAGTGTTTGTATAATCAATGATTTGAATCATCCATAACTCTGAGGTTATCAACGTGTCAACAAATCAATACGTCTAGCTAAAGGATGTCGCACTATTCTTATGGGTTTTAAATAATACCGAGATTCACTCGCGTTATTTAGTAAATGCTTTTTTTCTCAATTGAAAATGAAAATAAGATATATTTGCAATTGAGTATCAGAACTTTGTACGATACTATAATCTATTTATAAATAGCATCTGACTACCACATGTGGTCCATTTTCCTCTATCCCTTTCTATCCTAAGCTTTTAATATACAATTTTCCCTTGCGATCTCCTAGTGTCGTCATATCATCATGTTAGCTGTCTCCCGCATTTTCTCTTTCCTGCCCATATTTTCCAATCTATTGTTATTTTTGTCCATCTAAGGGCTTGGTTTCTCTGACCAGATCGGCCCGAAATATTCGCCTACAGAACGCTCTAGTTTCTCGAATTTAGTTCGATCAGAAGTTTCGTTTATGTGTGGTTTGTCTGAAGATTTAATTCATTGCGATATATTTCAATCTTTAAAATTTCACGTAGGGTGCTTCTGGAGCTTACAAATGGATAATACATCTGTTTTTATTGCTACGGTTATAAAAGAAGAGCAGTATGATTATGATGAGGCTGCGTTATTATAAGTATGTACTGAAAATAAGACAGTTTTTGTTTGAGAATATTGCCAATGAAGCTGTTTATAAATGAACAATTTGCATATCTTCCGAAAAAAATATATGTTATTCTACACCGTACATCATTCATTTCTTTGCAATTAGGGAAATCCATTACGAATATTTCACTCAGTAATAAATAAAACATGAAATGGGATTCAAATTTGGATGTAAACGCGCGCACTTCTCCGTGGCCATTTTGTGACGTCAGAGGTCGTATGTGTCACAAGACAAGAGAGGGTAATATTTTGTCTAAGATTAACCTAACAGAACACAAGTATACTTATTCACTTATATTTTTGTGGAAATGCAAGCAATTCAGCTCCTCGCTAGCTATCGAGGAACTCGAATCGTATTTTTTATTCGATAAAATCTTGAAGCAGAATCCCACAGCTATCTAAAAGATACATGTGACTGTGACACCTTTCCTGTGAACGGCGACTTATGTAACCTGGCCATGAACACTTTGTTTTTCATATTGAAATAGAAGATGAATTTATGTTTAGGTTCATTATTTATTTGTTTGGCATTTTTGATCAAATAACATTCATTGTAATTATTATGGTATGTGTCATTATTGTCATTAAGAATATTGAAGTATATTAGTATCGGGATCTTCGATATCGTTAAAAACACAACTTAATTGAACTGAAGGTAGCCAAAACATAACCTACATACCTCACAGATACGACCATTTGATGTCACACCAATAGAAGTCGCGTTTGCTGTCACGTGATGACATCAACAAATCGTTAACAGTTTAAGAGACGATTTTGCAATATATACAAATTATATGAAACTTATTCTTTCATTGACGACCCGTTTGCTTTTTGGCTATTCACAATGAGTTCATGATTTGGAAGCTGATATTTTTTGCAAATTGTCCATTGTTGTTGTTAAAGCTTCTTTCGGATAACGATACACAGTTCAAAGAATTTTTCCGATTAACTCCACAACTGTGCCATACTGTACTAAATCATATAAAGGATGAAATCGGTTCGCAATCTACAAATATTATATGAACTCTGGCTAAGGAGAAGTGTTTGATGGATATTTTTCTTCAATAGTTTTGTCCTCAATTTCAGCGATTACAAGGAACAGCTTTCGTTTAACTTCTGCTAAGTACTTCGACGATAGGGTTTTAGCTGTTGCTGCCAATGATTTGACAACAGACAGATCAATGTAATCTTCATTTGATTGAGGCATTGGGGTATTGTCAATAGCTCAGATATTCTTTTGTCAATATTTTGGAGTATTCGGGCATTCTTTGTATCCATCATCCCGAGTATTTCGGATTATGATAACCTTTTTGTGCCGGCTATTTTCTTGATTTGTACATCAGCTCCATCCACTTCATTAACTTGGATTGCTGGTTCTGTAATTTTATGTGTCTCATCTATTTATTCATTTTCCTCTATTAGTGTTTCCTAACCTCCTAATTTGTGGCACTTTATACCGAGGACGGACATCTTTTCACTTTTATATTTTATAAAATCATAATTCATATAAATAAATACCCAGAAATATACATGTGTATCCAATGAGTTCTGCGAACTGTGCCGTTGAAAATCGTTCAAATCAAAACTAGTTTGATCGAGACGAACTGCTGTCCGCACACTTCCCCGAAATTTCGTTCCGATCTTCTATAGAAACCGCAACTATGTACAACACATACTGGGTTTTACCGGAAACGCTAACGAACTATTCGTGCTATATTACTGAAATATTTCCGGCCGAACTGGTCAGATAACCCATGTTTTAACTCCGACCATTCTTGCAACGTGCCCATCTCCACTCAGCTTTGTTTATTGTTATTACGATGTCTTCCAGGTATGAAACAGGCGAGAGAAAGTGGAGCCAAAGCTAAGTTAATGGATAATTCATTACTGATAAATACCAACGTATACAGTCTAAAAGAACTAGAACAAAGGAAAAATCAGTTACAGATACATACAGGATGGAATAAAGCAACAATTATGGAAAATAACGAAACTAATCGGAAAACTTATAATGAAACCTTCAGTGATAAAAGTTTTAAAAAAGGTGAATAAATTATCAATTTTACGTTTTGAAACTAATGATTATATATTTAAAAAGTGTACGATAAAGGAATTTATAGAAGAAGGTAATAAAATATTTAAAAGCGTACAAGTATGTATTTGCGAAGTACCAAAGATGGTAGAGCGGAAAGAAGAAATTCAAGAGATCTTAGAAAGATATTGTAACCCTGAGGGTCGTTAAAGACATATTTACGTTCATTTACGGATTACGGACGAAGGTATTTTTGTCACAACAAAAAAAAAGTTATGAAATAAGTACTGCCATTTTTAGTTTCTTTCAAGCGGTCTAAAGCTATTTTTCCGAAAGAGCTTGAAGTCCCACCTCGGTTTACAATACGAGAATTTATTTTGAGAAAAGGATTTTCCCCTCTTTGTATAAGGTTAGAGTGATTTTAAATGAAAAAACTGAGTTTAACTAGTCCATATATATCCCCTTATAAGATAGTCGAAATCTTATAATGAACAAACAAATAAAAATAAGCAAAAAAAGTTAAACAAAATCTAGAAATTTCACCATTAGCCTATTCTCGAATTGGCGCAAGAAGAGTAAACTCAAAAATAATCGCTGAAGTTACAATCTCATTAGCTGTTAGTAAAATTAGAAGCAATGAAATTTATAAGAAAAACGTGAGACAACACTTTAAAATAGGACTTTTATGACAAAAAAATTATATATTTAGCCGGTTATCTATACCCTATTCGACCGTAATCTAATGAAACTAGTCCACACGGTTACAGTGAAATTTGGTCCACAATATCATGAACTACTGATTAGTTCCTCCCTCTATAAAAAAAATTATGTATTTGCTAAATGTCACTGTATACGTGAATTATGTCGTCACCTCGCTTGTTTCCCATAAGAAGATGCTGACGTTGCGTATCCCACAGTCCGGAGTTTAGTTTCCCGAATCCGACTTTTGTGAGAATTCAGCAAGATTGCGAAGGTGTCTTGTGGACGATGCGCTCATTTTTTAGTTAGTTATAGACTAGATTTTAAACTACAAACATATATTTTTCATAATTGTTATGATATTATTTAAATTGTAAAAATAAAGTTTTTTAAAAAGTTACCTATAGATATCCGAATTAAAATTGGTGCAGTCAGTAGGATATCCGGGTTATCGCGTATCGAACGTGGTGATTTCGTTTTAACGATTAACTGGATACCGAACATAGTTGATTCGTTGTGAAGTGTTGAAGAGGACCGTTTACCAGTGACCCGTCTGAAGCCCTTCGTCACCGAAACATCGAGAATTTGAATTTACATTGTCCATTTCTGCAAGGATCGATACTTCTGGAGGAGACATAAATCGCAAATCCAGGGCTCTTCCTTATAGCTGTTAGGAAGGATATGCTTGAAGTAACTCCATTATTTCTGTAAGTACATTTGAATGTCTATCGAGAATTTATCTGATATACTTTAAAATTTAAATTTGGGTGACTCTTTAACTGACTCTCAAATTAATCGTAGAAAACCTGATTACTCAAAAAATCAATATATAATGGCTCAATTTAAATCAGAATATTTAAATTGTATTCCCGAATTCAATGGGAATCCAAATGAATTAAATCGGTATACTTCGATTTGTTACCAAATGATTCAAAAATTTTACGATTTTGCAAATCCAACTAATTTTCATAATGTTTACTTATTAAATTCGCTTATTTCTAAACTCACGGACAACGCTAGACTAGTTGTAAATATTCAATTAGCAACTAACTGGAAAGAACTAAAAGAAACGCTACAGAGAAACTTTTCTGACCAAAGAGACGAAGCTTGTCTCAACAGAGATTTAGTAATGTTAAGACAAAATCAAAACGAAAGACCGCAACAGTTCTACGATCGATGCCTTAAAATTTTGAATCTAATTTGTAGATATGCATGAAACAAGCCAAGAAGCAAAAGTTCTGAAACGCAATTTGTACAATGAATTAACATTAAAAACATTCTTGTCAGGTCTCAAAGATCCTCTTGGTACTACGATACGTTGTATGAGACCACAAACACTGAGTGAGGCCTTACAACTCGTTACCCTAGAAGATAACACACATTATTTTCAAAATTCAAACCAAAATAGACAAATAGTCCGACAAAATAATTTTTCCACAAGGCAACCGCCACAACAAAGATTTTCAAATAACTATTCGAACGATAATTTTAGTAATTCATTTAATCAATATAGGAATCAAAATTCACAAATGTCGTTTCCTTCTCAACATATTAATATACAACCTAAACAGAATAATCGCCCACAAAAATTTTTCACAAATACTCAAGTATTCGGTACAAACAATCAACAAAATAGAAATGTTTTCAAACCAAATTATACTAATAATAGTTTCGATAGGCCTACGCTAATGAGCGTAAGCACTAGAAATACATTTAGGCCCACGCCAATGAGTGTGAATACAAGAAACACTCCGAGACCTCCACCAACGAACTTCCAAAATAATCAAAATTATTCAAATTCACGATCATTTGATCAATCAATGCAACCCAGACGAACTTTTGTTTCAGAAGAATTGTATAACACAGAATTCAATGAAAATTACGATAATTTCGAGGAACAGTACGATATTGTAGAAACTGATGACTTGCAAGAACAAGCACTCGATAGTGAGAACGGTGCCGGTACGAATCAAAATTTTCAGTAAACGTTTTGCAACAGGAACCCGATTTAGTATCAAATATAATTCCATTTAATACTACAGATGCAAGTGAATTACCATATGTTATTTTACCTGAATATAATATAAAAGTTTTACTTGACTCTGGTTCGACAAAATCGTTTATCGACCCAGATATAGCTAATAAGTTTTTCCATAATTTGATCAGGCATGACCCATTTGTTGTATCCACAGTGTTTCAAAAATCAGCACATAAATTTAGTGCATGTATTTCAGCTTCAAAGTTATTTAAATTGCAAAAAAATAAAACATTAAAATTCTATTTATTTAAGTTCCATAATGTCTTCAGAGGATTGATTGGACTCGATAGTTTGAAATAATTACAAGCTACTATTGATTTTGATAAGGGATATTTAATTACACCACACACAGAAATTAAACTACTATTCCAAAAAACACAAACGGATTTAAACCTAATAAATGTGAATGCCAGATCAGAACAAGTTATTAAAGTAAAAACGTCCATAAACAATGGCGAAATAATTATTCCGCATCATAAATTTCATAACTGTGAAATACCGGAATGTCTTACAATTGCAAAGAACGGCCAAGCGTTGACAACTATTTTGAATAATACACAAAATAATGTAACATTAGATTTTTCCGAACCTTTAACTGTAGAAAAGTTTGACCATAAACATGTACAAGAAATCGAACTAAATAATTTTGACGAGTTTCCTAACAAAAATTTAGATACAACAAAAATTAGAGTAAATCACACAAATAATGAGGAACGTAATGAAGTACTTAAGTTGTGTAAAGAATTTTCGGACATATTTTATAACGAAGAGGATCGTTTAACTTTTACTAACCGCATTAAACATCAAATAAAAACAGTAGATGAATTACCAGTCTACACAAAATCCTATCGTTATCCATTTATTCACAAACAAGAAGTAGAAAAGCAAATTAAGGAAATGTTAGATCAAAATATCATAAGACCTAGTAGTTCTCTGTGAGGTCGCCAATTTGGGTTGTTCCAAAGAAATCCGACGCTTCCGGAAAACAAAAATGGAGAGTTGTGGTAGATTATCGGAATCTGAACGAAAAGACGATTGGAGATAGGTACCCACTTCCAAATATAACCGACCTACTCGATAAACTCGGAAGATGTCAATACTTTACCACTCTCGACCTGGCTAGTGGCTTTCACCAGATCGAGATGGATGAAAGAGACATAGAAAAAACAGCTTTCAATACGGAAAATGGGCATTACGAATATTTGCGTATGCCATTTGAGTTAAAAAATGCTTCCGCAACTTTTCAGCGAATTATGGATAACATATTACGTGGAATTCAAAATGAGAAATGTTTAGTGTACTTGGACGATATAATAATTTTCTCTACATCGTTACAAGAACACATAGAAAGGCTTAGATGCGTTTTCCAAAGACTTCGTGATTCTAATTTCAAGATACAACTTGATAAATCCGAGTTTTTGCGAAAAGAGGTCGCATACTTGGGTCACGTTGTAACCCCTGAGGGTGTAAAACCAACCCTGACAAAATAAAAGCAATCAAGCAATTTCCTATACCGAATAGTACTAAACAGATAAAAGGTTTCTTAGGTTTACTAGGATATTATCGTAGGTTTATAAATAACTTTGCAAAAATCATCAAACCTCTCACAAAGTGTTTAAAAAAAGAAGCGAAGATTGAACATAATCAAGGATTTTTAGACTGTTTCAATACTTGTAAAAATCTTTTAATTAACGAGCCGATACTACAGTATCCGGATTTCTCTAAACCTTTTGTTTTAACGACAGACGCTAGTAACGTTGCCTTGGGCGCCGTCTTGTCCCAAGGTCCGATTGGTAGCGATCGACCTATTGCTTATGCTTCTCGAACGTTGAATGATTCGGAACAGAACTACTCAACTATCGAGAAAGAGCTACTCGCAATAGTTTGGGCTACGAAATATTTTCGACCGTATTTGTTTGGTCGAAACTTCGATATCGTAACCGATCATAAACCCCTAGAATGGCTTTTTTCTATTAAGGAACCCAACTCCAAATTAACCAGATGGCGAATAAAATTAGAAGAGTACGACTATAATATTAAATATAAAAAAGGTAAACTAAATTCGAATGCCGACGCACTTTTGCGCGTAGAAATCCATACCAAAACAGTATCCGACGAAATAGAAGATTTAGTAAGAAACATGAAAAATGATCCTAATAATCTTGAAAATGAACAAATAATTCGAGAAATATTCGAATCACAGGACGCAAATAAACAACGAGATATGGGTAACCTCTCTATGCGAGTACAAGCAGACGAATCTGTTCAAAACATAGAACAAGACGAAGAAAATGACGAGACTATACATTTCAATGCCTATCAAAATCCCGTTGTAGGTATTCCAGTATCGGACACACTTGTAAACTTCAACAGCACTACATTCCCCAGAAAAGCCAAAAATCACGATTTTATTCGAAAGAAAACAACGTATTAAAGTCCAAATATCGGAAAATAATTTTGAAAATGAAATTACGAATTTTATCAGAGAATATATCGCACCAAATGTTCAATATTATCTTTATTTTCAAAACCCAAATATATAAGAGAAATTTTCAGTAGTTTCACAAAAAAAAATTAGATGGCCTTCTATCAAGTTTAAAAGATGTAACAAATTTTTAATTGACGTGACAAACAAAAATGACATTGAAGAATTAATTTCGAATTAAAATGAAAGTAAAACAAACCACCGCGGAATCGACGAGACAGTAAAAAGAATTAAAGAAAAATACTATTGGCCAAATAACAAAGAATCTGTTCAAACTTACATCAATAATTGTGAAATTTGCCAGCAAAGTAAATACGAGCGACACCCCATACGAATGGAAATTAATATTACTCCAACAGCTTCAAAACCGTTTGAAATAATTCATTTAGATACCTTCACTCTCGAACAATCAAAATTCCTAACTATAGTGGATAGCTTTTCCAAATATGCTCAAGCATATCATTTGAACTCATCCTGTGGAACTGAAATCGTTGATAATTTAATAAAATTCTTTTCACATCACGGTACACCTAAACAAATATTAGTTGACAATGGTACTGAATTCAAAAACTCTGTCGTAACAGAATTACTGAAACTTCACAAAATTGATACTCACTTTTGCATTCCAAATCATCCTCAGTCAAACGGAATTGTTGAGAGGTTTCACTCGACAATAATCGGACATGTCAGAATATTGAACACAAAAGGATTCTTAGAAACCCCAATCAAAAATAAAATCACTTATGCAATTTTGGCCTATAATCATTCTCTACATTCTTCAACGAAATTCAAACCTATCGATATTATAAACGGGCATATAACAGATAATAACCCTTTCAAAATGGAAATCGATCAAATATTATTAAATGATTATATTAATGATCATAGGGAGAAATCAAAATTACTTTATTCAAAAATTAACTCAGATCTTATCGCTCTAAAATCAAATACTATACAAAAACTCAATGTTAACCGAGACAAACCTGAAATATTCCAGCCAGAACAAAAAGTTTTCGTGAAAAAACATATAATGCACTTCAAAAATTAGAAAACAATCCCGGCCTTGTTTCAGTTAAATTAGGAACTGCCAAAGTCGAAAAATACACACATACACTTATTCACTATTAGGATATGAATCCAATCATTACAGAAATCTACAAATTAAGATTGAAATCTCATAATATAACCAGGCTAATACTCACAAATAAAGATTATTCTTTTGTTACATCAAACTATCTAAAAATCTTACAATTCACTGAAGACAAAGTTGAATCAAAAATGAAAAGCATTCTCCCGCATCATATTATCCGTAAACGAGGATCAATCGATGGCTTGGGCTGAATATTCAAATCCACTACCGGAAATTTTGACGCATATGATGGTCAACGCTACGAAAAATTGATTTCTCAGTTAGAGTCAAACCAAAAGCAAATAGTGTCAAATGTGGGAAAACAATATTCGCTATCTCTGAATGTCATAGATCAATTCAATAAAACAATTAAAAAAAAATTAATCATAACGAACAATTGATTACTTCAAAAATAAACCAAATTAGTTTGATAGTTGAAAACCATACATATAGAGGAAATGCAATGTTCTCAATCAAATAATAAATATGTACGAAATAATTAATTCAATTCTACAAGACATCGAGAATTCTATTACTTTTTCAAAATTACAAATTATGCACCCAAGCATTATTTCAATAAATGACCTATACATCGAACTGTTTCACTCCAAAACAAGCCGTCAACACCTTTCTCCGGGCACCAGATCCGCTCCAACAGGTATACCAGATATTTTTTATTGATACCTCCTTCACTGATTATTTATTTTACTGTCTTTATAATTTTCTACTTATTACAGTTAATACCTTTCAAAATTTTAGTAAATAATATCTTTTACCCCAATAAATAATATCAGGTACGCCGATGATACGGTTATATTGGCCAGCGATATGCAGGAATTGCAAAGCATCATGGATTCCGTAGTTCACTATAGCGAGATGTTTGGATTGCATCTCAATGTCTCTAAGACCAAACTATTTATCTTTTCTAAGACTCCAATAAATGCACACCTGCGGTTTAAGCGACAAACAATCGAACAAGTGACCTCAATAAAATATTTGGGAGATAACATCAATAGTCAGTGTGACCCGAAAAGGGAAATACTTTCAAGGATTGAACAATCGAGAAAAATCTTTGTGAGTATGAAATCATTTATTGCAAGATTGGACCTCAGCTTGGAACTCAGAATTCGGATGATCAGATGCTACGTGTTTTCTGTCCTACTGTATGGATGCGAAAGCTGGACACTAAATTCACAGACCGAAAAGAAAATAGAAGCCTTCGAAATGTATGTGTATAGACGGACGCTGCGAATTTCATGGGTACAAAGGATCACCAACGATGAAGTACTCCGGCGCATGCACAAACAAAAGGAGCTACTGAACACCATCAAGGAAAGAAAAATGCAATACCTGGGTCATGTGATGAGAGGTGATAAGTACGAAATACTACGCTTCATAATAGAGGGCAGAGTGCACGGTAAAAGATCAGTAGGAAGACGCCAGAACTCATGGCTAAAGGACTTAAGGAGATGGTTCGACCGCTCGTCTGCAGAAATCTTTCGTGCTGCAGTCTCCAGAGCTACAATTGCGATTTGGATCGCCAACTTTCGGCAGGAGAGGGCGTGATAAGAAGAAGAATATCTGAACGATGAAATAAAACAATATATTTTGTTTAAATCTTCATATATTTGAACTATTGTTCAATTTAAACTTGTTGACGCGTTTCACTAACACAGTAGCTTTGTCAAAACGAATGAAAGTACCTAGAAGATAGCTTAGGAATGTTTGTAGTGAATGAATTTATTTACTAAGGTTAACAATGGTATTAAAAGATATTACCTGGAAATTAGCACTTTATATATTAGGACATTTTTATATTTTACCTTCATTCGTTTTGACAAAGCTACTGTGTTAGTGAAACGCGTCAACAAGTTTAAATTGAACATTAGTTCAAATATATGAAGATTTAAACAAAATATATTGTTTTATTTCATCGTTCAGTATGGATCTTCATCAAGTAAAAGCCTCATCTATTCAATTTTAGAAGAATATCTTTTAGAATCGTTTTTATATTTTTTTAACTTCTCTCCTTTAAACTTCAAAACCGTCTCCACAGCAAACTTTCTTTTTTTCATTACCCACCAAAAAAACTCTTAACAACCAATTAGAACACGAATAATTAAATTACAATTTCTATAACCAATGAAAGGAATCAGGTTTATAAATTTGAAAATACATCTTAAATTTCTCCTACTTTGTTAAAATGAATTTTAAATTTCTCAATTTCCATGATCCTATACATTTTTTATAATCCTGTTTACTTTCATCTTTACAATTTCATTTAAAAATTATCCAATTGATATTCAGTTCTATGTTTTAGTACTAAATCGTTTGATCCAATGAAATTCCGTCTATTTTTGAATTGTTTGTGATCTATAATATCTGCTTTTTGCCTGCAATCTAACCTCATTTGTATAATAATTCTGGCGGCTATCAAATTAAGTATTTTCACACATTCCATATAACACGATGACGTACAGAATAAAGTCACTATTATGATCGTTTCTTTTAAGTCAGTGAAATATTTTGACTGTTATAATATATAAACACGATAGGCCCTTTTGTAGAGAGTAACAATGGAAATAGTTATCGTATTACAATACTTTGTGAACTGACAAAATATGCGGTCATGATACCTGTCAGAAACAAAGAAGCAACAAAAATTGCGAAAGCGATATTTGACAAAGTTATACCAGCCTATGGTTTAATGAAACAAATCGAGGAACAGAGTATAAAAACGAAGTAATGAGTAATTTAGCAGAACTGTTGAAAATAAAACAAAATTTTTCGACAACATATCACCACGAATCGATAGGGAGCTGTGAAAAACTTCATCATCAACATTCAACGAGTATGTAAGAAGTTTTATAAATGAATCTAGAGATAATTGGTGTGAATTTGTGAAAATTTTTGCATATTGCTATAATACAACACCTAACACGTATTACGGATACACTCCATTTGAATTGCTGTATGGTAGAAAGCCCAATATACCGGAATATTTGAATACAGAAATCGAACTGTGTTATAATTTTGAAAGGTATGATAAATAATTAAGATATAAATTACAGTACGCACACGAGGGAGCTAGAGAGTTTTTGTTAAAAAGTAAGTCAATTAGAGTAGATAAAAGTGAAAAAGACTCTTCACCCGTAAATTTTAAGATAGGAGATTCAGTAATATTAAAAAAGAGGAAAGACCCAGACAGCACACAATATCTACTAGATATCCAGTGGATCCACTAAATATCCAGTCCATGTAAGATATGGGTAATGGGTATCCACTGAATGTATTTCATAGATATGGAAAAAATTATTTTCTATTTTACCGATAATATATTGAATAATCACATAAAAAATGATTGAGTTCTAATACATAATACCTTCATTGCATAAATTCTTAATCCCCTGATATTATATCCATTGTATATCCATGGATATCTATTATTATTTTCTGTGGTATTTTTTGTCTGTGTTCAAAGTATTTTTGGTTTTATTCAAGTGGTATTGAAAAAAGATAGATATACCCAAATTGTATCAGACTATGATGAGTTTAATCAACAATACGAATGCGGCTTAAAACGTGATGTTCTTAACAGACAACAAATATCTCATGACTTAACGTTTAATGTTATAATAGAAAATAATGCATACATCTGTGGATTTCCATATTACATACCCGCAAAACTATGCAAACAACCACACACACTGTTCTCTCATTGGTCGATGCTGCGTTTGACCCTTTGATTTAGCCACGTACCCTCGTCATTTTGGTTGTTAAGTTATCATAGTTTTGGAAACGTGCAATAGTGGTTATTTATTTTTCATCGCTAGTTTGGATTTGGAAGGTATGTATTTGTTTCTTACCTTAATTCTGAATATTGTTACGCCTCCTATATTTTATTGATATTTATGATTGATTACCTACATTAAAAGCGTTTTGTATATTTATACAATGTAAAATAGCATGCCAACGGACTGAAGTGTGCGGATTTAACATGTATAAATAGTATAATACCGTATTGTAAATATTCATTAGTCATTAATTCTTTGTTAGTTATATGTCTTAGTCGTATGTATACTGTGTCATCGACTTTGTTGGCAATAGTCATGGTTATTGTTATGAGTTGTTTAAATATATCATAACCCAGTGAGTTTTGAAACATGGTATCATTTCGTTTCCCACCGATTGGAGGTAAGTTTTTTCCCTAATTGCTGGTATGGAAGATAAATGGTTTAGCATGTGGAACGCTTACTTCTAATCACCACATTCCGGGAATGTGGTGCAAATGAAATCATTAATTGAGCATATTAGTGCATTTGAAGTGCATAACGACCATATATGTTTTTGTTAAAAATATGTGTGAGAGGGGGGCAACTTAACTGACCTCTAGAAGTTATAAGTCATGTGTGGTGTTATAAAGTACTATGCGTAATAAAAAATTCAATTTGAATAATAAAAACGTTGTTTTTAATCGTTTCTAAATTATGGAAAACAAAAAAATTATAGAATAATTAATAACAACTGTCAAAGTTACTGTAATTAACTCGATTGAATTAAAATTCATTAGTAAATTCTATTATTTATAACGAGAATCGTCAGTTCTGGGTAGTTACTGCTAAATTAATGACAATAGATATTTATGTTATGGGGATCATAATAACGATAATTAAAGTACTAGGCGTCAGCCTTTTTTGAAGTTCAATCAATGAACAAAAAAGTATTTAACTTTATGTAGTTATCACTCGATGGTACGATTTTAATTAAAAAAATTTTGACATAAGTAGATTTGGTCACCTGATTACTTTTATAAAACAAAACACTAATTCTTTTAAATCCAAAAAGTCCAGAATTTTGACTGAAAAAATATTGCAAACTTTTTACAGGAGACGGAGAATGAAAACAGAACGTTTATTTAAAACAACTTCAAATGAATAAAAAAAAAATTAAACGGGGCGTATTCCACCCTACGTAATTGCAATACGCTCCGGATGAAAAGTTCATCTTAACAAGTTATTTTTTATTTTCCATGCATTTCATTTGACGTCCACATCTGTTGTACATATTGAGGTATATCGTATAACTTTCATGCAACCACTTTCCATAAACTATACACTGAATCCAACCTTCTCTAGATTTGGTTGAATAATAATGTTCTCAACACTCAATGCAGTCGTTCTCGTCAATGTCTGAAGTCTCATCTCAAGATTCATAAACTACATATTCTGAAGACGAAGTAGATGGTTTCCTCGTCCTTTTATATTTTTTCAAACAGCGGCTTTTAGATTTTACACCAGATGTACTAGGCGCACTGGAACATTTGGGCAATATTTTACCCGACTTTTTATCAGAGAGAATCTGCCGTTCGACTCTATTCTCTGGAGATGTTAGAATCATAGCAGACTGCTCCCTTTTGGAATTATTAATAGGAATAGTTGGCGCAGGAGCAATTTCTCTCAGAAGCTTAGATGGAGTTTCTTTTGGCTCAGGCTGAGGATTTATTGCAGGATCATTAAGAATTTCCGCAGTGGCAACTTCTTCAGGAATTACTTCTTTATATGGAGTTTCTTTTGCTTCAGGCCGAGGATTTGTTGAAAGATTATTGAATATTTCGACAGAGGCAGCTTCTTCAGGAAAAACTTCTTGATATGGAACCTGATGTACATCTGCACATACTGCATCAGATATATTAAAATGGGTCATATGGATAAATACTGGTTGCCTTAAATCCAGATACTGTATTTATAAAGGAAGCTGATTTAACCCAAGGTTCTCCTATCAGTGCAGAAACGTTGTTTCTATCTACCTTTCTGTCTTTGAGGTTAATCATCCAGGCTCTTGTCTGTTTCGCGAAATAGGTTTTCAGTGGTTTAAAAAAAGATTTGTCAAGAGGCTGCAATGCCTGAGTCGTATGGCTGCGCAGGTACAAGAGGTCAATATTGTTTTCGAACATCAAGTTCAAAAGTTCAACCGCATTGCAATGGGAGGCATGGCCATCCAGTATCAATAACGCTTTGCCTCTACCTTTTCTTGGAATGAAATATTCACGGAACCACTTTATAAATAAATCGCTGTTAATGTACGAGGTCTTCTGGTTCATCTAAACATCTGAGCCAGGAGGAAGTCCATCTAAAAAATCTAGTTTTCTGTATTTGCCTTTCATTATTAGGACTGGTGGAAAAAACGATCATTCAGCATTGCAGCATACTATTAATGAAATGTGTTCACCCTTTTCTGTACTTTTAAGACAGTAGGCATATTTGATTCCTTTCGTAGCAACAACACGTTCTGCTTTATTGTTCACTTGATTGACTGTTTCGTCCATATTAAATACCTATCTAATAAATCGTTTTTCGTTAATACTTTAAGCAAGAGATCTAAGTAATCACCGACTTCCTTACGATTCATCCCTTGCGCCCGTGCTAGCGAAAGGCCCTCAGATTTTCTGCTAGACAGGATTGGATTTCTTCTTGAAAAACCATCTAACCAAACTTTCCCTGCTGACTCATAATTTTCAGAGAAACAATTCCTTATGCCCAGCTTGTGAGCGGAAGCAAAAGCCATTTTCTTTACGTCACTTCTATTCGGTGCGAACCCCACAGTCCCCAGTGCCTTATGTGCAGGACCAACCCTCTTTCGTGTTCTTTGCTTATAGCTGGGTTTCGACCCAAGTGTTTTGTGGAGTTGTTGGCGGCTAGATGTCTTCTCAGAGTTCTAGAAGGTATACCATACTCCCTACTGGCTGCGTTTCTCCCCATCTGACCACTTTTTACTTTTTCCATGGCTGTTGACATTGCGACTTCCCTCCAAGATGCTCATGTTGTTTTTCTCACATATATTTTGCCCATTATCCGAAAAAGGGCATTAAATAGAAAAAGTTTAATAACCTCTTGAGTGGGGCGTTTTCACGATGGCATTGATCACGATGGCATTGCCATCGTGATCTTAATTCACAAGAAGGGTGATACAGCTGAACTGGAAAATTATAGGCCAATAAGCTTACTCAGTCATCTCTATAAACTATTCACGAGAATTATCACTACACGACTGGAAAACAAACTCGATTTTTACCAGCCAATAGAACAGGCCGGATTCCGCAAAGGTTTGGAACAAATGACCACCTACAAAGCATCAAAACCCTGATTGAAAAATCAATAGAGTATAACAGACCGCTTGTCATTGCCTTTGTGGACTTCCACAAGGCCTTTGACACTGTTCAGATGAGTGCAGTTTTAAACTCCTTACAAAAATGTCGTGTCGACTATCGTTACACTAAGCTAATATACAACATATATAAGAATGCTACCATGATGGTAAGACTGCACGAAAACACCAACCCCATAAAAATAGGTAGAGGAGTGAGGCAAGGTGACACTATGTCACCAAAACTGTTTACCACAATTCTGCAATACGCCTTTGGAATGCTTGAATGGAGCGGAAAAGGCTTGAATATAGATGGATTAAACCTAACAGACCTGCGCTTCGCAGATGATATAGCCTAGATGTCAGACAGCCTACAGGATATTAAGATAATGCTGGAAGATCTTCAGGAGGTATGTGCTTGGGTTGGATTAAAAATTAATATATTGAAAACGAAATATATGACGAATCTGGTTCCTAGTGGAAATATTGCTATTGGTGACGGGGAGGTAGAGTTGGTGGATAAGTATACCTGGGTCATGAGATAAAAATCTCGAGAGACAATCAAACATGTGAATTAGGAAGAAGAATTACGCTCTCTTGGGCTGCATTTGGTAAAATGAGGGAAGTTTTTAAGGGCAATCTCCCAATGTGTCTGAAGCGAAAGGCCTATAATCAGTGCGTTCTACCAGTTATGACCTACGGAGCCGAAACTTTGACTCTGACAGCCACATCCGCTAAGAAGCTTAGAGTAGCCCAACGTAGGATGGGAAGATCGATGCTTGGTGTGTCACTCCGTGACCGCATAAGAAATGAAGACCTAAGGGCGAGAACAGGAGTCACGGATGTTATCTATCAGGTGGCAAAACTGAAATGGAACTGGGCTGGACATGTGGCCCGCATGACAGATGGACGATGGACAAAAAGGCTGCTCGAGTGGAGACCAAGGACTGACAAAAGAAACAAGGGAAGACCTCCCACGCGATGGACGGACGATATCAGAAGAATGACTACAAACTGGATGCAGAGCGCTCAAGACAGAAGACAGTGGGCAGAAATTAGGGAGGCCTATATCCTGCAGTGGATGCGACAGGCTGATTGATGATGATGATGGGGCGTTTTACAACCAAGCTTGTGTATTCGAATTTGGGTGCACAAAACGCACCACTAAAATATTCACCGAAAAAATTTATTTGAAGTGCCACACATACTCAAGGACGTTCATTTGTTTGTCTAGGTAGAGGTCAAACAGAAAAAAATTGAAGAAATATGTTTTGAAACGTAACAGAGAACATTTACTTAAAGTATGAAACGAATGTTTGACTGTACTTACCAATGAAAATTATTTTTTTCGGAAAAATACAAGCGTACGTTCTTAACTATTGCATACAAAATGACACACGTGTAACATAGTCGGTGTTCTGCATAATACTAAATCATAAGACGTAGGAGAGGCGAGGAATGGCGGTGGGGTGTATACCCGGGGCGTATTATATCACTTTACCCTATATAATGATCTTTGCCTTTGTTCAATGAATATGTTTTTTGGAACACTTGATATCTGGCCTCATTAATATTAAACCAATTTTTAATCCTATGAAGAAGGGCGATAAACCCTTGAACACATTGAATTTTATTTTCGAGGAGTATATCTACTGTATCTGTCGATGATGCAACTATTTCCTGGAAGTTCGTTCGTTTGAAAATATATTAAGGTAGGTGAGCCAATTATTGCCATGGTCTTAATATTGTCATCGCCCATGGTATCGTTAATTCAGCTATTCTTAATAAGATGACGCTTCTAGTCTGTCTTAGAGTAGGAACACAAACAATAATTACCGCATTGATGCGTTTCAGTCGTCAGAACCGATCAGACTTTGAAAGAGTGTGTTTTTAACGAGAGCGGTATAAAAAATATTTAAGTTTAAAATTCTTATACACGTTTGCTTTTCAAGATTAGTGGATGTTCTAATTATCAATAAGTACGTTGAAGTAAGTAATTGCTTGTAGCATATTTTGTTTTATTTCATTTAACGAACGAGACAAGAAAATTAATTTTTTTCATTCGGGTAGCAAGTGTCCTAATATTGCCACATAAATTGTTCTCAATATTGCCATGGCAATATTAGGAACCACTTCTTCTAAATAATTTGTTAATAGATGTATTAACTAGAATGGTATTGTTGCAGAATGCCGAAAAAACCCAGCTAAGTGGTCTCAAGAAAATCTTAGAAGGGCATTACAATCTATTACAAATGGGACTAGCATTAGTTAGGCCTCAAAACAATATGAGATTCCTAGGACAACTCTTGGATTGCATTACCGACAAAATAATCCAATTAAACGTCTTGGTAGAAAATAAACTTTAAGTTTAGAACAAGAAATTCATTTGGTGGCAAGGATTCATAAATTAGCAGAAATTGGTGCACCAGTTACAAGTAAAGTCGTTAGAAAAAGTGTATTTTCTTATGCAAAAACCCTTAACATATCGACAAGATTTTCTGAAGAATCCCAAACAGCAGGTAGAAAATGGCTTAGACTATTACTTTTCCGCCAACCTATCTAATATGCGAGAAAAGTATTGGTTTACCCACAAAAAAGTTGGAAATTTGAAATTTTTTTTTTGAGTTATTTTTACGTTATCCATCAACAACAACACGAAAAAACGGTTTTTAGAAAAAAAATCCTGTGTGTATGTCGTCGTCGTCGTTGTCGTCGGCCACTTTTCCTTGCAAGTCTTGTTAGCACGATACAGCCTCCGGAGTGCAATAAGTTACCAATTTTATGATGGAATATTGTTAAGGACATTTCACAGATGAACCCTATTGATTTTCAGCTCACCAGAGCCAGTACAACGGGTGCTATGGTACTTGAAGTACGACATTTTGTCGTTTTTCGAGAAATTTCAGTTTGTTAGCACGATACAGCCTCCGGAGTTCAACAAGTCACCAATTTTATGATTGAATATTATTCAGGGCATCTCACTGATGAACCCTATTGATTTTCAGCTCACCAGAGCCAACACAACCGGTGCTACAGTACTTTAAGTACGATATTTTTGTCATTTTTGGAGAAGTTTCAGTTTGTTAGCACGATACAGCCTCCGGAGTATATACAAGTGATCAATTTTATGATTGGATATTATTCAGAGCGTCTTAAAGATGAACCCTATTGATATTGAGCTCACTAAAGCCAGTACAACGGGTTCTGTGGTACTTGGAGTACCAAATTTTTGTAATTTTTGGAGAATTTTCAGTTTGTTAGCACGATACAGCCTCCAGAGAGTATACGATTGATCAACTTTATGAATAAGTATTGTTCAAGGTGTCTCACAGATGTACCCTATTGATTTTCAGTTGACTAGAGCGAGTACAGCGGGTCCTATAAAACTATATATACTAAATTTTTGGTTATTTTTGGAGAAATTTCGGTTTGTTAGCACGATACATCCCCCGAAGTGTATACAAGTAACAATTTTATGATAGAATATTGTTCAGGGCCACAGATGCGGAAAAGTTAGTTCTAATCTTTAAAACTGTTTATTTTTTAAAAGACATCCTGATGTAGTCAGACGTAAAGCGCAACAAATGAATCCAGCAAGGGCTCAAAAGATGAATCCCGTTGTTGTAAATGATTATTTCACAAATCTGAAAAATGTTATGATTAAAAACCAGAAAACCTATATAATATGGATGAGAAGGGTTGCAGACTGACCATTCACAAACAACAAACTGTTTTAGCAAAAAATGAGTTAAACGTGTTCATTTAACAGCTCCAGAACATGGTGAAAATGTTTCAATCGTAGGATGTGGAAATGCCTTGGGCCAAGCTATTCCACCTTTTATTTTATTTAAGGGCAAAAGACTCAAACCAGAATGGTCAGATAATTTGCCTCCTGGTTCAAAAGTAACAATGACTCCAAAAGGGAATATGACTAATGAGTCTTTTATTATGTGGCTCGAGCATTTTGCAAAATACAAAAATCCAGGGACCAACACTCTATTAATATTCGATGGAGCTATATCTCATTTAGATGTTTCTATTGTCGACGCAGCAGAGAAGTACGGTGTAACATTGTTTTTCCTACCCAGCAATACCACGCACGAGTTGCAACCGATGGACAAATCCGTTTTTAAAAGTTTTGAGACCTTTTGGAATCAAGAAATATTAAATTTTTTGTTAACGAACCCTGGAAAAGCCATAACAAAAATGAGATTTGGCGATATTTTTAGAACAGTCTGGTTAAAATCCATGACACCAGCCAATATTACATCTGGATTTAGAGCTACCGGTATATTCCCTTTTAATCCAGATGTAATACCCGAATCTGCATTTGCACCTAGCCTGATAACTTACATAGAAGAAAACAAAGAAAATGGAAATAGTGTTAATGCATCATCTACATAAACAACTCAAAAATCTCCGAATAATAAAGATGAATTCAACAATAAGTTACCGACATCAGAACTTGGAGAGTCCCAATCTCCTAACATACAACCATCAACATCAGGAGTCACAGACTTTAAGCCCACTAAGAGTCAACGGAAGAAGAAATTACTTAAACTAAAAAATCAAAAACAGATTGAACATTTCTCCTCTGATGACTCTTTGGATTCAGAATATAATGTTCATGACGATTCATGTGAAGATGAATTATCTTCTGCAAGCAGTTATGAAGATTCCTTGAAAGAGTCGTTAATTGAAAAGCCACCCATTACTGCATCTACTCCTAGTATTCCCCATTTTCTGGAAACTCCGAAAAACCAAAGTGAAGCTATCCAGAGTATTCCTAATACTCCAGAACTTCCCAACAACCAAAGTCAAACTACTTCCATTCTTCCCGATATTCCGGAAGATCTTGAAAACCAACGTCAAGATAATTCCTTTAAAAAGGTGGGATTGCTCATTACTCCTGAAGTAAAAACAATCGCTTCCAAACGCAAACCAGCCATCAATAGTAAAGCACAAGAAGTAACAAGAAATATATTTCTTTCCTCTTCAGCACCTCCTTCCAAAAAAATGAAATTTAACGAGACAAAAGGAATTACACCTGTTTCATCAAAGGCACGTGGAACTTCCAAAAAATGTCCTCCTCCTAACGCAAAATCATCTTCCGAATCATGGTATTGTTTTTTATGCACGGAAAATCGTATAGCAGATATGAGGTTGTGTGTTGTCTGCAAAGTTTATGTCCATGAAGAATGTGTGGGACTGTCCAAACAAGATAAAGAGTTATTTAAGTGTCCAAATTGTGCTTAGAGTAATATCAAACTTAAAACCCTCCGGGGGCCTCAATGCGATGTGTTTTGAGGTTTCATATTACTCTAATTAGTTAGTAGGTTTTTTTTGTTACTTATAAACCAAAAATAAAGTTAATATTTTTTAGCATTGATTTTTTTTTGTAAACTAGCTATTCCTTTTAATGCCAGGTGTATGGCAATATTTTGACCCCGTGTTCCAAATATTGCCAGTTTTGTACTTTTTTAAAACAAAATAGTAACTTTTTTTAGAATATTTTTTTTTATTATTATGTTTAATATATTTGAAGATAAATATATTGAAATTTATTCATCCTATTTACAGAGCCTTAGAGTTCAATCTGGATATATTACAAATTATCAAACCTTAAGGTGGCAATAATTGGCTCACCTACCTTATATGGCTTGACTTTCCCCTTTTTATAATAAGCGGTTGTGTAAACATACCCGTAAATGCTTGGAAAGTTGACTGACGCAGTAATAAAGTAGGACTCAATTTCGTTGCAATCTCAGTACAGTTAATGCATCAAGTTTTTTTTATCTCTTTTTTATGATGAAATGAATGAACCCGCCAACCAAATTTCAGTCTATATATATATTGGCCAGTAAAATTACCAAGACATCGGTATCATTTTCTATGACCAATATTTTTGATTTAGGTGGTGCTTCTGATATATGAAACATTATTCGCGTATTTGTCTCTTCATGTTCACATAAATAATGCGCTTGTTCAAGCTTCACGGCGGTGATTTCCGACGGTATGGTATGAAAAACAGTGATTTCTGACGGTATGATATGACAAACAGTGTTTTCCAACTGTTATAAAAACTCTTTTGTTTTGTATTATTGAAGCTAGATGATCATTTTCCCAGTAATAGACCAAGAATCTTCTTTGAAGCGGTAATTTTTGAGATTTTCTAGAAAATCGTTAGATCTTGATTAAGCAGGTCCTAGGAGAGTATTCTTGTTAATACATAAAATAATTTTTATTTTTGAAAATAGCCCTTCGCAGGGTAAACTCACACCCTTCACTCTGATCCATATTTGTAGCTAATCGAGTTTCACAAATTCAACAATTATCCGCAAATTGGCAGTGGCGTCATGTCAGTTCGGCAGACAATGCAGCTGACCCACTTTCTAGAGGCTTATTAGCCTACGATATTTTAAATTCTCAACTATAGTGGCACGGTCCTGCCTGGTTACTAGACCTCTCAATTAATCTCGGCAATTTTGACAAGAAATTAAATTTAAACAACTTACCTGAACATAAAAAGGTAACTTTTAGTGTTGTCAACAATATTCCAAATCTTGTCGTCATTTTGTGGGAAAATTTGTTTTCAAAATATTCCAGACTCACTCACACCATTGCATACTGAAACGATTTATTTATAATTGTTCGTTAAATGTTGACGAAATTAAATCCGCCATCAATAAAGTCTTTAAAATTTTTCAACTCATACAATTTTCAAAAATCGAAATTTCTGTACTCAAGGCTCGGAAACGTCTCTCTAATAATATTCTCTGGTCACTCAAATCACTTTAAAATAAAGATGAATTATTATGTGTTGGTGGTAGCCTCACTAACGTAGTCATCCTAGAAGAGCAAAAATACCCAATTTTGCTACTCTCGAAAAATCACGTTGTCAAGTTATTCCCAAATCACGAACACTATCGACTAGGCCACGCTGGAGTCCAGACGGTACTCGCAAATATTAGACTGCAATATTTGCCCCATACGCATCTCGGAAAATCAAGAGCATTATTCTGCCGTCCTTAAAACAGATGCCGTATCTACAGACGCCTTCAAAGAGTGAAAATTAAGCTCAAAGTTTTTTATATAGTCCTCACTGTTTTTTGAGGTTGAAAAAGAAGTAAATGTGGTTTCTTATTCAGGATTGATATAAAAATATGATGATGATGAAAAAAAGTTAAAATCATCAGCCATTAATTAAAAAAATTACATACGGCATTTTGAGCTAATTTTTTATCTGGGTTATACAAAACAAAAATGCAGTATCTGCATAAACGGCGCTAGTTACAACAGAAGTCCTTAGAAAAACTTAAATCCTGCTCATAATTCAAACCATAGTCTGTTTCATACATTCTTTCTAGTCGTCGTTTGTTTCTGGCAAATTAATCCAAGAAATTTTTCGGTTCTCTGGCATGATATCACTAAGATTTTTCAATATTGCGTCTTTTTTTGTTTTGGCAAAACCTCTCGGTTCAGTACGGTATTGCACAGATTGAGACAAGATACCGCTTTTTTTCATTGCCTTCTTACATAAAAAGTCCAATTTTTCAAATTCACCTGTAGTAAGCGACGATTTGAAATATAAAAAGAAATTTTCACGGGTTGCTTTTATTTGGACAATATCAGATAAATAAACTCTTCGCTCTTGTTTTTTTTTAGTTTTGCCTCAGATTTCAGATCTTTCCATTTGAAAAAGTCTTGATGGGACATTACTTTCATTTCCGTATTTGATTTTTGAGATTTTTGTACGGCCTCTACAAAATCATCAAAATCGTACACCTTGCCTTTGTTCTTTAATGATAGTTCTACCTGATGGTGGAAGCTATCTGCTGACATGAATGTATGCCCCGGCTCAAAAAAATTGAGAAATATTTCTGAAGAATTAATTATCCTCACCAAATAAGAAAGGAAACACCAATTCTTATTTTGGCTAGAAGAGTTGTCTAGCCAAAGTATAATTTCAGGTGAATCTTTAGACTTGAGAAAGAATGTATGAAAACAGCTTATAATGTCTTCTTTGTCCCTATCCGATATAGTTTCATTCCACAAAACGGCAAATGCCTTATTTGGTGATTTGGGTCCCAATGGCACAAATCTTTCATTATAAGTTGTGAGTCTTTTAATAAAAAGAACTCTTTTGAAAGTGTTTTAAATGAAACTCACGGTTTCTAGTTAATTCCACAATATAATAAAAGTTATTGAAAATTCTAAAAAATTGACAATTGTTTTCATAAATCAATATCATTCATCAATATTACATTGTGGAATTAACTAGAAACCGTGAGTTTCATTTAAAACACTAATATGAGCAGATTCCACGAAGTAAGGGTCGAGACAGTTAATTTCTTTTGAAAGTATCGACCCTAGGCAACATAATCACCTTCTGCAAATCTACGGAAAAACAGACAGTACCATCTTCAAACTTAGTTTGGGCGTGTTCTTGGTATAACTCTCTAGACTCTCTGGCGTGATCAATGTGCTTTTTCCAAGAAGTACATGTCTCGCAGTTTTCTTGCAAATATTGTTCTTGATGACCGTGCAAGTTGAATTCTTCACATTTTTCACACTCCTCGTGTCCTGATGATGCAAAAGAAATGTGTTTTGCCTTAATGCGCAAACGGTAAGCTTCGTAGCTAAGTTTCATGTCTGGGTATTGAGATTTGAACATGTCGAACATTATAGAGATGGAAATGTCGCTGGGAAGATACCTTCGCTTTGGTGCATGCTCTCGCCTGAAATTGAAAAAAAAAAACATTTAGCAATAATTAAAAGATATATTATTATCATTACTATAAAAACGTACCTATAGTGAGAAATAAATGGCTGAAAGGACCTCTATGTGAGCATCTTCTAAATCATAGTCTCTTTTTTTCTTGGCTGACTGAGTTCGCCGATCTGCTTGAGGATATAGTTGGTTCTTGGGAGTTTTTTCCAAAGTATCATGTAAAACACGGTCATTTGTTTTTTTTTATAACCTAGTGTGGTGAGGAAAAATGTCTTCTATCATTTGACCATTTGCGATTTTCAACTTATATTTGAACGTATTCTGTTTTATTTCGCTTTCAGTAGTACGTCGTTTCACTTCAAGCCTACTGCAGGTATTTAGAATGAATGCTTTTCTCTCCTTGGTAGATAGACTCCAGAAATTGGTATTCAAAATTTTTCTATGGTCTTCTGCAATATTATTGAAACATTTATGTTTACACTTACATCCAGGTAGCACTTGGTGGTTTTTAAGTATTTTTTTTTTCAATAATCGCTTCTCATGATAATCTATTTTTCTTTTCTTGGATTGCCAGTTTTGTGAAACCTTTTTCTAAGTTCTCATCCTTCTTGGTATGTTGTGCGTTGTTTTCATTGACTACTGTATATTCTATTTCGCTTTCATCTTCCTCTCTAGGTTCTTGTTCGCTTTCACGTTCCTCTATATGTTCTGGTTCCTTATTCTCATCATCCTCTATATATTTTGGTTAATTTAAAATCAATCAGTGTTTTTAAATGAAACTCAAGGTCTCTAGTTAATTCCACAATATAATACAAGTTATTGAAAATTCTAAAAAATTGACAATTGTTTCGATAAATCAATATCATCGTCAGAATGACAGAAGTTACATTTCATTTTATGCCTACCTGATGTTTAGTAGTTATATTTTTGACTAGACCAAGAAGTAACCTAACTTGTGATTGGCTTAATATATGTTTATAGAAAAAAGAAGAAAATGTGATATTACAAATATTGAAGCTTAGATATTATTAGCCCTATGGTGATATCCTGGATATCATTTTTCCAATTAAGATCAGTATAACTGTGCAATGATATAGAAAACCAGGAAAACTATATCTGCTGATCTTTACAATTATCACTTAAGAAGACAGTTTATTAGTGGAGAATTCCCTAGATTTAACTGTTCATTGACAACTTCATATTGTGGGTTTCTTAAATGTCTTCTAATTTCCAGTTCTTCAAGGAAATCCAGTTCTTGTTTCTTTTGACAAATATGCAGTACTTCTAGTTTTGTGTTAGGTGTCAATGAATGATTGGTGTCAATGAATGATTGGTGTCAAGTAGATGTTTTGTGTAGTGGGATTTATCTGGTTGCTTTAATCTGTATGCTCGTAAGTGCTCACTGTATCGTATTTCAAAATTCCTAAGGGTCTGACCCAAATAGACAGCATTACATTCTGGACATTTGAGTTTATATATACCTGACTTCTTTAATAGTGGTATTTTTTTTTACATTTAACAATTTTGTACTAACGTTACTTTCTGTTTTAAAAGAAATTGTTGCATTCGTTGCTGAAGATATTATCTTTGAAATATTATTAGAAATATTTCCTGCATATGTGATGGTTTCATAAGTTTTAATTTCATCAGCTTGTTTAGGATATATTAATTGTAATGCCACTTTTTTCTCTTTTTTACTAATTAGTTTATTTATCATATCTAATGGATAACCGTTAGATGTTGCTATTTGTCTAATTGTATTAATCTCTCTATCAAAATTACATTTGTTCATAGGAACTGAAAAAGCTCTATGTATCATTGAATTATATGCTGCTAGTCTGTGTGAGACAGGGTGGTTAGAATTGAATGGAATTGTCACATCAGTCTGTGTTGGTTTTCGGTAAATGGAATAATCAAGTTCATTATTAACTCTTTGAATTTTTAAATCAAGAAAATTGATTGAGCTATTTTCTTCAATTTCTAATGTAAATTTAATTTTCGGGTGTAAATTATTGATGTGGTTGAAAAACACATCTAATTGTCGCTCACTACCTATAAAACAAGCTAATATGTCATCCACATATCTATACCAAAATAAAATATTTTTCGAAATATTATTTTCAAAGATCTTTCTTTCTAAATTGTCCATAAAAATGTTTGCTAAAATAGGTGATATAGGGCTTCCCATTGGTAAACCTTCATTTTGAATATATATCTTATTGTCAAAAGTGAAATAATTCTGATTAATGCATACATCAAATAAGTTAAGTATATCTGATATTATTCCTGGATTAATATTTTTATCTTCTAGTAATTTTCTTACAAGTATTAGACATTCTTTAGGAGGAATTTTAGTAAACATATTAGTTACATCGAACGATATGAGTTTATAGTTATCTTGCAAGTGGATTGATTTCAACTTTTTGATTAGTTCTATTGAATTTCTAATTGAGTACTGAGATTCATATCCGTAAGTATTGAGTATATTGTTGAGCTTTTTTGCCAATATATTATTAGGAGCATTAACATAAGAGACTACAGGTCTAATTGGTTTCGTTATTTTATGTAATTTAACTGTTCCATATAATTGTGGACAATGAGGATTCTTATGTATGATAGACCTCTTTTCGTAATCATTTAAAAGATAATTTGAATTATTAACAATATCCCTTACATTATTAGAAAACTTCTTTGTTGGGTCTGCTTTAAGAACTTTTACATCGCTGGATTCTATAAAGTTATATACTTTGGAATTGTAATTTTCAGTCGTCAAAATGACAGTAGCATTCCCCTTATCGGATTTTGTAACTGTTAGGTTATTATTCTCTATCTTCTTTTTTATTGCGTTTAAAACTGAAATGTCATTTTTTGTTTGACGTTTAACTTTTGAAGGTTCAATATTTTTGATTAAATTGGCAAATTATTAATTTCTCATAAAGAAAATTATTTGAATTAGATTTTAAAGCTATTTCTGACTCTGTAGCTATAATTTGTTTAATATTATTCGTAAATTTAGGTGGTATGCTGTACTTTAAACCTTTATTTAAAAATTCTATTTCACTATTTGTAAAATTAGTGTCTGAAAGGTTTTCAAATCGTGGTGCAAAGTGTGTTGGTATGTAGGTACTTACAGTTTCATGATGTTTTGAGTATTGAATTTTATGTTGTGTGTGTTCAAGATTCTGTAGCTTCTTTTCTTGTTTCTTAAATTTCATATGCTTCATAGTGCTGATATTTTCTCTAATTTTGTCATCCAAACAGTCAAATTCTACTGGATGTAATTGGAATGTGAGTTCTGAATGTACAACTTTTATGTAGTTGTCTAAGGAGTCTCTAACTTTGAACCATTTCTTACATTCAGATTTTATCCAATCTCGTTGAGCACATTTTATAGCTTTTTGTGCTTGTGGTGTTTTAGTGTGACATTTTATATTCACATAATTTGGTATTACCTTTTTTCTAAGGCATTCTTGGTTAAACCAAATGTTTTGTGATGCTTTGTAACTTTTTTGTAGTAACTTCTGGTACAGTCGAGTCAAATCTTCTCTCGAAGATTTTTTATTGAAATTGACTGTCTCGACCCTTACTTCGTGGAATATGCTCATATTAGTGTTTTTAAATGAAACTCAAGGTCTCTAGTTAATTCCACAATATAATACAAGTTATTGAAAATTCTAAAAAATTGGCAATTGTTTCGATAAATCAATATAATATTAAACAAATTATTGCTACAGAGTCAGAAATAGCTTTAAAATCTAATTCAAATAATTTTCTTTATGAGAAATTAAAAATTGCCAATTTAATCAAAAATATTGAACCTTTAAAAGTTAAACGTCAAACAAAAAATGACATTTCAGTTTTAAACGCAATAAAAAAGAAGATAGAGAATAATAACCTAACAGTTACAAAATCCGATAAGGGGAATGCTACTGTCATTTTGACGACTGAAAATTACAATTCCAAAGTATATAACTTTATAGAATCCAGCGATGTAAAAGTTCTTAAAGCAGACCCAACAAAGAAGTTTTCTAATAATGTAAGGGATATTGTTAATAATTCAAATTATCTTTTAAATGATTACGAAAAGAGGTCTATCATACATAAGAATCCTCATTGTCCACAATTATATGGAACAGTTAAATTACATAAAATAACGAAACCAATTAGACCTGTAGTCTCTTATGTTAATGCTCCTAATAATATATTGGCAAAAAAGCTCAACAATATACTCAATACTTACGGATATGAATCTCAGTACTCAATTAGAAATTCAATAGAACTAATCAAAAAGTTGAAATCAATCCACTTGCAAGATAACTATAAACTCATATCGTTCGATGTAACTAATATGTTTACTAAAATTCCTCCTAAAGAATGTCTAATACTTGTAAGAAAATTACTAGAAGATAAAAATATTAATCCAGGAATAATATCAGATATACTTAATTTATTTGATGTATGCATTAATCAGAATTATTTCACTTTTGACAATAAGATATATATTCAAAATGAAGGTTTACCAATGGGAAGCCCTATATCACCTATTTTAGCAAACATTTTTATGGACAATTTAGAAAGAAAGATCTTTGAAAGTAATATTTCGAAAAATATTTTATTTTGGTATAGATATGTGGATGACATATTAGCTTGTTTTATGGGTAGTGAGCGACAATTAGATGTGTTTTTCAACCACATCAATAATTTACACCCGAAAATTAAATTTACACTAGAAATTGAAGAAAATAGCTCAATCAATTTTCTTGATTTAAAAATTCAAAGAGTTAATAATGTACTTGATTATTCAATTTACCGAAAACCAACACAGACTGATGTGACAATTCCATTCAATTCTAACCACCCTGTCTCACACAGACTAGCAGCATATAATTCAATGATACATAGAGCTTTTTCAGTTCCTATGAACAAATGTAATTTTGATAGAGAGATTAATACAATTAGACAAATAGCAACATCTAACGGTTATCCATTAGATATGATAAATAAACTAATTAGTAAAAAAGAGAAAAAAGTGGCATTACAACTTATATATCCTAAACAAGCTGATGAAATTAAAACTTATAAAACCATCACATATGCAGGAAATATTTCTAATAATATTTCAAAGAAAATATCTTCAGCAACGAATGCAACAATTTCTTTTAAAACATAAAGTAACGTTAGTACAAAATTGTTAAATGTAAAAACAAAAATACCACTATTAAAGAAGTCAGGTATATATAAACTCAAATGTCCAGAATGTAATGCTGTCTATTTGGGTCAGACCCTTAGGAATTTTGAAATACGATACAGGGAGCACTTACGAGCTTACAGATTAAAACAACCAGATAAATCCCACTAGGCAAAACATCTACTTGACACCAATCATTCATTGACACCTAACACAGAACTAGAAGTGCTGCATATTTGTGAAAAGAAACAAGAACTGGATTTCCTTGAAGAACTGGAAATTAGAAGACATTTAAGAAACCCACAATATGAAGTTGTCAATGAACAGTTAAATCTAGAGAATCCTCCACTAATAAACTGTCTTCTTAAGTGATAATTGTGAAGATCAGCAGATATAGTTTTCCTGGTTTTCTATATCATTGCACAGTTATACTGATCTTAATTGGAAAAATGATATCCAGGATATCACCATAGGGCTAATAATATCTAAGCTTCAATATTTGTAATATCACATCTTCTTCTTTTTTCTATAAACATATATTAAGCCAATCACAAGTTAGGTTACTTCTTGGTCTAGCCAAAAATATAACTACTAAACATCAGGTAGGCATAAAATGAAATGTAACTTCTGTCATTCTGACGATGATATTGATTTATCGAAACATTTGTCAATTTTTTAGAATTTTCAATAACTTGTATTATATTGTGGAATTAACTAGAGACCTTGAGTTTCATTTAAAAACACTAATATGAGCATATTCCACGAAGTAAGTGTCGAGACAGTCAATTTCATTAAAATCAATCGATCATCTATTACCTGGCAAGTTGCACTCACTTTAATGAATTCGCAGCATGCTTTATTCGTATTACTTTCTTGAATTTGACAAATATTTTGAATAGGTAATTGGTGTTGTAAAGTGTTTGAATTGTCGTCTGACGGTATCAAATTAGTCAATTCAGTGAAAACTTTGGGTTGAAGCGTATCTTCCAACAAATAATCTAAAGAAATCAATGAAAAACCATCTTCAGATATCACATCGACATTCTGTATATTATTGGAGTCAACCAAAGTCTTATTATTGGGGGTATCTGGTTCTTTGAGAACCATGGACATAATTTTCTTCGATCTACTCGACATTTTCCTGCGAATATTCCAGTTCAATAAATGCTCATGTTATTTTTAAAAATACAAACATACCTGACTATTTTAAAAACCTCGTGAAAATAACACCAATCTCCACGCTGTCACTTGAAAATCACTCGGGCAACTGAATGCATATCGCAATGCATTTTCATAAATATGGCGCGCTTTCTAAGAACAAATGCCGCATTTGATATGTCCCAATTGAAAACGCCGTATATGCATAGGCGCGGAAGTAGATACGGCTTTTGTGGTTAGTATTACGTACGTCCGGCATATTTCATTAGTACAGGCAACTACTTTTTTACATACGACTAAATTAAATGTTGAATTTTCAATATATTAAACAACCATACGGCATTTTTGCTTAATAATAAGGTAAATTAGCCTGCCACGAACCCAATGAGACAAAAATCCTAAAATCTGATTTTTTTGTAGATACGGCATCTGTTTTTGGGGCGCCAGTATTAGAAACTGCAATAATTGTTTTAGGTTTCAACTGCAACCTGTTCAGCAAATTATTGGAAACCTACCCAAAAACGAATTACTTTCACTAGACCTTTCCAAAAGGTACACGTATATTTTTGAGGCCCTCTCCTCATCAAAACTTCTCACTTAGGAGAAGCTCCTCTACAAATATGTTATATTACACTTTTCGTATGCATGGCTACCAAGGCCAAACATTTAGAACTTATCACATCCCTTTCGACAAAATAATTTTTTCTAACCCTTAAAAGATTTATCTCACGTCGTGGAAACCCGTCAGTTACGAATTTATAATTATTTCAAAACAACTACAGTAAGAGATTCTGTCAAAACATTTGCCACAGAGATTCGAATTACTAGGAAGTTCATCCCTATACTTAGCTCAAACATTTGGGAGAGCTCTATTAAGAGTACAACATTTTAAAAGTAACATTTGTATTGCACACATCACTTTTGACGTACTCAGTCTTGTGCTGGCTCAAATTGAAGCAATTATAAATTCTCCACCTAAATGAGCTTCATCCAATGATCCCATTGGCATAGAATGTCTCACCCCTGGATATTTTCTTATAGGTACAAGCAGCCTTACTGCATATACTGAAAAGGATCTCGCATACGTCCCCTAAAACAGATTAAATTTATTTAAAAAATCTGCCCACATTCAACAATCATTCTGGAAGAGATGGTCAGTTGAATATTCAAACACTTTACAATACAGACCCAAGTGGTTACTCCCTTCTCGCAATCTTCAGTTCAATGACCTCGTTCTTTTAAAGGAAGACAATGTTCCACTTCTCAGCTGGCTAAGAGCCAGAGTAATAGAAATTTTTCCAAGATTTGACAACAAGGTCAGAGCAGTAAGAATACGCACCAACAGCGACCTACTCACACGTCCAGTCACTAAACTTTGTCTCTTTCCATTATATAAAGAAGCCAATTAAGCGTAGTATATTTGCGTAATTCCTTCTCTCTGTGTCGAAATTATTAAAATTTTGACTAAAATGGAGGTGTACAGTAGAAAACCGAAATTTATCTTTCATATGGAAATATAGAGTTCTGATGATAAGAGATATGAATTGTTTTTTTCCATTTGCTCTAATTTGTAAATGTGTAATTTTTTTTAAATCTAACATCATAAATGACTGATCCTAAAAGAACAATTAAATTACGTTCTTCATCGTAATATAGTATAAGTTACATAAGATATTTATTAAAAAATATAGTGATTTCACTTACCGACTTAATAATTTTTACATTTAGATATTTCTTCTCGCATATGGTTTTATTCAAGGTTGTATCAATCCAAAGATCAAATATGTTCGTTATAATGTTTTGAATATTCATCCATAAAATTGACTAACGTATTTATTCTCTTGAACATTAATTGATAACCGTTTTTACTTTTCCGCCCAACCTATCTATATGCGAAAAAAGTATTGGTTCACCGCAAAAAAAAATTGGAATTTTGAAAAAAAATTTTAGTTATTTTCACGTTTTCTATCAAGAAGAACACGAAAAAATGGTTTTTAGAAAACAAATCCTGTGTGTATGTCGTCGTTGTCGTCGGCCACTTTTTCTTACATGTCTTGTTAGCACGATACAGCCTCCGGAGTGCAACAAGTCATCAATTTTATGATTGAATATTGTTCAGAGCATGTTACAGATGAACCCTATTGATTTTTCAGCTCACCAGAGCCAGTAGAACGGGTGCTATGGTACTTGAAGTACGAATTTTTGTCATTTTTGGAGAAGTTTCAGTTTGTTAGCACGATACAGCCTCCGGAGTACATACAAGTGGCCAATTTTATAATCGGATATTATTCACGGCGTCTCAAATATGAACCCGATTGATATTCAGCTCACTAAAGGCAGTACAACGAGCGCTATGGTACTTGGAGTACCAAATTTTTGTCATTTTGGAGAATTTTCAGTTTGTTAGCACGATACAGCCTCCACAGTGTATAAAATTGAACAATTTTACGATTGAATATTGTTCAGGGCGTCTGAAAGATGAACCTTATTGATTCTAAGCTCACCAGAGCTAGTACAACGGGTGCTATGGTACCTGAAGTGCCTCATTTTTGGTCTTTTATGGAGAAATTTCGGATTGTTAGCACGATACAGCCTCAGGAATACATACGAGGGGCCAATTTTATGATTGCATATTATTCACGGCGTCTCAAATATGAACCCGATTGATATTTAGCTCACTAAAGGCAGTACAACGAACGTTATGGTACTTGAAGTACCAACTTTTTGTTATTTTGGAGAATTTTCAGTTTGTTAGCACGATACAGCCTCCACAGTGTATAAAATTGACCAATTTTACGATTGAATATTGTTCAGGGCGTCTGAAAGATGAACCTTATTGATTCACCAGAGCTAGTACAACGGGTGCTACGGTACCTGAAGTGCCTCATTTTTGGCCCTTTTTGGAGAAATTTCGGATTGTTAGCACGATACAGCATCCGGAGCGTATACATGTGACCAATTTTATAATTGAATATTTTTGAAGGTGTCTCATAGATGTACTCTATTGACTTTCAGCTGACTAGAACGAGTACAGCGGGTCCTATAAATCCAGGTATACTAAATTTTTGGTTATTTTTGGAGAAATTTCGGTTTGCTAGGATGATACATCCCCCAAAGTGTATATAAGTGACCATTTTATGATAGAATATTGTTCAAGACATCTCAGAGATGCGGAAAAGTTAGCTTTAATTTTTTAAACCGTTTATTTTGGTATTATTTTGTGCCACGTATTTAGAATTGCATTTCTGTATTCGATAAATCTAAATATATATAAATCTCGTGTCACAATGTTTGTCCTCAATGGACTCCTAAACCACCTAACCGATTATAATAAAATTCGCACACCATGTGCAGTTCGATCCAACTTGAGAGATAGGATAGTTCAAATCTCAAATTATAGTCGCAATTTTAATTTATTGCTAATTATTTGTTTGTTATTAGTCACTATTCACAATTATCTATTAAGTCCAAATGATTCTAACAGATGTCGATACCTTTCGACTGGGTTGAGTAAGTAATCAATAGGTGGCGCTGCTATGGTAAATCTACGAACGTGTCATATAAGCTACATTTTAACAGCATAATTACCACGTGTTGTTGACGCTATAAAATTAATTAAATTTATTTTGTAGTGAACGAAATACCGTATAATTCAGCTAATTATTTGTCTGTTATTATTTGACAGTCACAATTATCTGTTAACTCCAAATGATTCTAACAGATGTCGATGCCTTTCGACTGGGTTGAGTAAGTAAACAATAGATGGCGCTGCTATGGTAAATCTACGAACATGTCATATAAGCTACATTTTAACAGCATAATTACCACGTGTTGTTGACGCTATAAAATTAATTCAATTTATTTTGTAGTGAATTATTAAAACGAAATACCGTATAATTCAATTATTTCCACTTTTTAAATTTTTGGTGTTAGCATAGCCGGCCACGTGTTACTTAGACTGAAGTGTAAATTGAATTCATATTATAATGAAGATAATACAGTGAAATTAGTCCTGTTTTTTACTTATTTGTGCTTCATTGATCAAAACTTTATAATTTAATTTGAATATATGTATATTAGTATGATCACATAAATATAAAATTTAATTAAAATGTCAATGCAAAAATGATACACAATTTCCTACACTTTTTCAATAGTTGTACAAATATTTTTTTTTATTGTTTTTATTTAACCTCTATTAAAAAATATTTAGCACTTCCCCTTCAAATCTCAATCCAGTGAATTTGTATACCAACATCAACATTTTCGTCTTTGTTCGTAAATAATTTCATTGTACTAAAGGGTTATAGTAGTAGAAATTCAAATAAGGAGATCACCATATTTTTTTACAAATACCATCTGTGTGAAAAAGCATAGTGGACTCCGTGACTGATGTTCTCTTATTGTTCCTCTTAGATTGTTTACTATAATGTAATATAACAAAAACTTTAGCCACAGCAACGCGAGGCCGGGTCAGCTAGTATCACATATAGATATTGACATAAACGACAGATATCCATATCCATCATGCTGAATTGAGAGGGTGACCTCACGTCACTATAGAACCCAAGTAAGTACTTCAGAATTTCTTTCTTATGACATTTTTTGAACTGGCTCTGGGCAAAATAATATAAAAAAATAAAATAATATTTCAAATACAATAAATATTTCAATAATAACAATTAAATACTATAAAGCATATAGTACAAAGGTAATATATTGTCACAATTAAATTATTTTTGAGAACATAAAATGATAAAATATAATCAACCATTGATCAACCAAAGATAAAATATTTAAAAATTCAATCAAAAATAACCTTTGGTTATATATGGTTGTTTTTGTCATTTTTTTTACTTTAATAAACAAACTATATCGAGATTCCTAATTCGTTTATAACAAATTGATAAGTTAGTAAACAATTAAATTATTAATAATAAATAATTATTTTCTTTGGATTATGATTTTAAAAAAACATTCCTTAAATTCCTGTTTAAAAACGACTATAAACAATTAAAAATAAATAGAGAAAAAATGTTTCTTAAAAAATCATAATTTAATAAAACCAGGAGAAAAATTACTTTTTAAACAAATGGTTGAAAACATTTTTGGCCTTAATTAGTGTATGCCTTCATCAGAAATGAAACCGGAAATATAAAATATACCAAAAAAAAATTTTTCATACAACAATAATTTGATATTTAATTTTTATGTTAACTAGATAGATAGATAGATAGTTAATTGTGTATAAGATAAATCTTTTCACAAGGGTTCGGTTCAAAATTTCAAGAGAGGAATTAAGATAATTCGATATAAATTATGACATAGAACTTATTTGTAAATTAATAAAAAAGTTAAGATAAAAACCAAAACATAAAATATGTGTGTACTTCATGATAAAGCCAATCATTCACCGTGTGCAAATGCTCGCAGCTTTAATATACTGATAATACTATGAGCTAATTTAGTAAGTTCAAAGAATCCGTTTCGTGTATTGTTAATATCAAGGTAGTGTACCAGATCATCAATATTATGAACATTCTGAAAAAAACTATTTTTTCCACTACTAGCTGTGAAGTTGACAATTATTGTGTCATCTAGCCAACTGAGAAGTTGAATTTCTCTATTAGTGGTTAATAATTTTTTCTATTGTTAACCTAGGTCAATAATGGACAAATTCAAATGTTTTGAGAATTCAGGGATAATAGCTTAACAAAAACTAGTGCAACATAATTTTGTATAGCCAGGAGATTGTGTTTAACATATTTACTGCTCGAAATTACCTAACAAAATAAAATTATTTCAATAAAACTGTCATTAGTTTAAAATTCGCGCTCAACCAAGAATTTCTGATGACATAAGGAGTGCGTTCATAATATATGGGTGAGGTGAGGAGCGAAAACAGTGTCAGTCAGACGATGGAGTAAACGCCTAGGGAGAATCAGTTTGAACGATTTGTAGATCAACACTATCAAAATTTGACATTGAAAAGTGTTGTTTATTTTCCGTTAATTTTAGAAAAACGAGGATCGAGGAATGTTTTTACCTTAAACATTATCACCAGTGGAATTTGAAAATCTTCTGTGATAGAAACTGGTAGCTAACCTTGACCCACATAGACAAAATATATTACTTTCTCTATGGTGAAGCATATGTTGAATGTTTTATGAACGCTCACTTTGTATCCAAGTGTTGTGAACGCACTACCGCTGTAATTGTTGAAAGTTCAAAGTAAAACATAAACCACATTTTGTGAAATTTTTTGATGTGATCGTATAATTGGTTTCGTTAATTCGTTGCACTTAATATTGGTGATTATGAACTATAGGAATAATGGTATTCTATTGCTGTGTGATTAAATTATACCTACATGATTTTTATAAAACATTTCTTTATTTTTGATTTTTGTCGTAAATTTGGCTAGTAGTGGAAAAAAATGTATATACACCACGGTGGTGAAGACATTTATAAACCTCGCAACTTATTCCGCTCGGGGCAAAGCCCCTCGCGAAATAATTTTGGTGCTCGGTTGATAATAATAGTCTTCACCACCTTGGTGTATAATATACTATTTTCTGAGGGCTGTAAATGGGACATTCAAAAAGCATGTGATGTAATGACTCCGGGGAATCCATATTACAGACAGTGCAATTCTCAGTGCTGTCAATAATATAAAAACTTCCTTT
The DNA here is from genome assembly GCA_963921935.1 of Galeruca laticollis. NCBI lineage: Eukaryota > Metazoa > Arthropoda > Insecta > Coleoptera > Chrysomelidae > Galeruca > Galeruca laticollis. The sequence goes on along the minus strand of OY998178.1, from coordinate 189,995,559 downwards.
AAAAGGCAATTTTAAAAATGTTTTACTACAGGTTCTAAGTTGCGCTATTATTCTGATTATATAAATGTGTGCGGATGTTTGCAAATAACTGCTAATTTCACTAACTAGTAAGTGTGAGTATAGTAAAGAGTAACTAGAAGCAACATTTCTGTTTATGTTACTATCAAGCAGTCGTTTTCGAAATTTGTCTAGAATAAGTCTATCTAAACTGCGTACATTTGTACTTAAATAATGTTTATGTTAACTATAAAAATTCATAATTAATAAAATAAACAATCGTTTAAACTTTCATATTGATTTGAATAATAACAGAGTACCGGAAAAAATGTGTTAATTAACAATAGCTTCATTAACAAAAAGCTGAGGCTTCTTTTTTTTTAATAAATAATTGAAATTTTCATCTCCAAAAAAATATTCCTTTCTTGAAATTTGATTCCGCGTCGAATGTATCGCTCATATTTTTGGCACAATTCTAATGATTTTTCGCAAGAAATTCACTTCTCGACTATAGTAATAGAAGAATTGAAGAAATCTAATACGTATCATTCTTCATTCAATTTAGAGCCCTTTCAGAGTAGGATACTGTATCCGAGATACTGTGTGTGAGATTCAGAATTTATGCCAGATACCGTCAAGATACTTTTGTCAGAATATAGTTTTGTAAATTAATTTTCTCAGTACAAACACAATATCAGTGCTTATTATAAAATGGGCATTGAAGGGTGCGTTATGATGTGGTATATTTTATACAAAATGAAAAAAGTTAAAAGGAGACGAACTATGTGGGTTCATTTTATAGTAGAATTTGGGGAAACTAAGGGAACCTATAACTTACTTCGCCAATATTTACTAAAATATTTAAAATTATTATCATATGTCTATAGAATCGTTTGAAGAACTTCATAATATTTTGAAAAGTTAATTAATCGAGAAGGATGCTAAACTGCGTAGGAGCATATCATTAAAAGAACGGCTTTTTATGACATTAGGGAAGAAAAAAGTTAATAACAATTATCGTAATCTCTATATTGATTTTTATGTGTTAAAACAAAAAAAAATATATTGTTTTGAATAAACATTAATTTTCTGTCTGGCCTTGATAGTCAGTAAGAAGGTCCACAATGGATCCATCCGTTCAGACGTCAGGTGTATCAGCGGAATAGGGTGTCAGGAGTGGAGTGGTAATGTTTTCATTTTGAAAATTATGGTATTTGATTGTTGTTCGTCTGATTCGTTTGTTGCTAGTTACCCCTTCCTTTTTTATACATACTTATATAATGAATATATGTATTATAATAAATTTTTTATTGTCATTACACATAAATAATTGTGATATTCAAACCCTAAAAAGGTGAGTAAGTTGAAGTTAGAAGAATAATCATATAAAATCTAGATATTTCATTTTATTGTGTATTGGAAGAATAATCATAAAAATATACATATTTCATAATATCACTTATTAAACAACATAAATTTCCTTAAGCATCTTATCTACTTTAGATTCTATATGTATATCCCATATACAAGAATTCGGTTCTACCACACTTATAAATTTATCGATATCACGCTCCTTGATAAATTCGAAAAATAGTTTTATTCCACTTCACTTCTACTAATGAATAACAAAAATATTGTACATCTATGCGATGCTGTTTTTTGAACCGCAAAAGTATCCAAGTCTGAAATCGTTCATAAGCCACAATGATAATTCGGTATCCCGGATTTGGATACTGTCGCCGGCGGCTGAAAGAGCGAGATTCAGAAATTTAGTATCGCGATACAGTATGCCGTGCTGAATGCAGTGTGAAAACGTACATTTAAACTCATGTATATTCTGTATGTGGGATACGAGTATCTCGGATACAGTATCCTAGTCTGAAAGAGCTCTTATTATTGATAGAAATTCATAGTCAAAACAATATGTTTTGGTTTATGAATCGGTACTGATATAGTAATCGGTTCCTTCAAAACAAATAGCGATTGTGACTGAATATTAATTAGTGAGTAATTTCAATAATCACAAATAGTAAATTTAACATTCAAGCGCATAATAATACCTACTATTCTTTTGTTTATATATACGTAATTAAAACATCGTCAAACGCTTCATCTGTCAATAAAAGTTGAATAATAATCAATAATAATATGAGATAGTATTGGTGACAGGGATTAGTGAGTAGCTTTAAATAGAACAAACAGTGACCAATGTTTGGCAGGACAACGTCTGCCGGGTTCAGTTGGTTTAATATATTTCAAAGCAAGTACTGGGAACTAAAATTCCAATAGCCATACTATAAGTTAATCAAAATAATAGTACAAATAATTAATTAATTCATTGAATGTTACATAATCCAATATCGGTTAGATTTAGATACAGGGAATGGATAGCAAGACCAGTTCAAGTTTTTTCTAATAACGTCATAATCTACAAGGTGATCCATTTAAGGAAGTTGAGAAATTTTAAAGTACGCGTTTTAAATCATATTGTAGGTACAGTTGCGGCCAATAAAAAATTCTAGCTGCTTGAATTTGCCTTATGAATATGTCATATGTCAACATTCAAGATTTGACATTTGTCACACAATTCCAAATTCGAAAGTAATGATGTCGCATATAAATTCAGTGACGAAAGGTGGTATAATCGCAAAAATAGACGATGGATGTTCAGTGAGGCAAACTGCGACATTTTACAATGTAAGCAAGAACTCAGTTTCAAGTATTGGAAGAAGAGGGAAGAATTGATAGAGCTCCAGGCTGAGGACGTCCGAAAAAGTCAACTGCTGAACAGGATGCTGCTTTGATTAACTATTTAAGAGCAAATCCATTTGAAACAGTAGTTCAAGTTGCAACAAATTTTCCAGTATACTATCACAGAGTAGCACAGTCTGAATTGAAAGCAGCAAGGAAACTACTATTAAACAATAGTCATAAAGAAGCAAGAACGGGGTACGCTTTAGAGCATATTGCTTATGACGAACACTTTTGGAATCGTCTTATTTTTACGGATGAAAAGGTTTTCCAATCGTCAAAGAGCGGCAATATTCGTGTCTATCGCACACCGAATACACGGTTTGACGAGAATTATGTCAATTTCACAAATAAAAATTGTCGTGTGTCTGTAAATATGTGGACGTGGATATCTACGCAGGGACCTGGAGTTCTATGGCATATTGGCGAAAGATTTAATAGTGAAGCATATATCAGAATTTTAGAAAATGTTATGCTTCCTTGTGTTGAGGATTCTTTTCCCTAACAATGATTTTATCTACCAACAAGATGCCGTGCCAAGATAATTATGCCGTGAATAACTCTGGTGTAGTCACCGAATGGTTTCGGGCACGTAATATTAATGTTCTTAACTGGTGTAGTAAAAGCCCAGACTTGAATCCAGTAGAATATGTTTGGGCAATGTTAGTAAGAGAAGTTCGAAAGGCAAACATAAGACAAAGAAACGATGAATGTTTGTTGGAAGTTATCAATAATGCTTGGGAGGAAATAACTGAAGTATATTGTTCCACATTATATGGATCGATGACCAGAAGATTAAGAGAAGTCATAGAGCATAATGGCGGGATTACTAAATATTAATTGTTGTTTTTTATTGAAAATTTAAAATTAATTCAAGATTTGACATCTGTCAGACAATTCCAAATTTGAAAGTAATTATGTCGCATAAAAGTTCTGTTCAAGATTAGGAAATCTTGAATTATGTAGATTACGATACTTTTTAAAAACATGTAAAACATTTGGAGATATTAAACTCATGTTTCATCTTGTCGCCATTGTAGACAATTTAAGGCGTAAAGTCAGTTTGTTTGCTAGCACTATAAAAATGTGTTGAAGTATTGCTAGACCTTTTTGTATCATTTCGGTGTTGTTGTAAATTCAAAGGGTAGATTCACTTTATTTTCAGCTTTGTTAAATACTTTTAAAATATCACGTTTCGCACTATTATTTGTAAAATAGTATTGTTAGAGCAACGAAATAACACATTTTTCAAATTCGTGAAAGAGATATTGTCGCATTGTGTTTGAAACCCTATAGTTAAAAATTTAGGAAAATGTCACGTTTCTCCCTATTAATAATTGTCTTGTAAACGCCGTAAAATGTTGTTTCTTGTAACAACTAAAATTGTAAATTTCTTAAGAGACTTCTTGTCACGTTGTATGTGAATTTTTATGGTACTCGTAGATGGTCGGAAGGTCTGTAATAAATGTTTGAATAACCTTTATGAGTAAAAGGTTACAATAGGGAGGTCTCACCTTTTGAATGTTCAATAGAAATTGAAATATCTTTCGTAGGCGTCCATTGTTGATTCTTGTCGATGATTCCGGCAAGTCAAATGATACTGGCCAATAGGAACTGTTTATTTCATTTTAGTCAACCCAATCCACGTGTAAACACGCCCCTTGCAGATTTATATTTAACACGTCCTACAACGTGAAGAAATCAGTTCATAACTCAGTTCCTAACTCATTACATCACTCAACGACAAAGTTTTCATTACTCAAATCAGTTACGAGCTCATGGCTCAATCAACGAAGTGCATTCACACATAGTTAAGCAGTTATCACATAGTTACGCAATTGCTTAGTAAGTTATAGGTTACATTATTACCGAGTTAGTTGGTTGAATAGTGAATCGGTTCCTCAAGTTGTACAACAAAGTCGATACTCTAGTTCTAAGTGTAATTCAAGTCGAAACACATCGTTTCACCGCAATTAAGTCAAACACGTCGTTTTTTAATGAGTTTTCGAGTTTCTAACTCAGTTCAATACTCAACAATGAAGTGAGTTCAACACTCAATCGAGTTAATCGAATCGTCGTTACATATCGTAGTAACTTCACTTAAATTCAAACAGTCAAAGATACCAAGTATAACATATCGTTACTTAGTTGATATACGAGACAAATAAGTACTCATTAAGTCGAAACATAACGTGCCTTCCGATCTGAAACCACCGAAGTTCAAACATGCATAACTTTGTACCATTCGTATAAATTTGTACATCATAAATTATCAATTTAGACATTAATGTTGTCAAATTAAGATTATTAATCTAGTTGAATGTCTACGCCAGTCGACGAAGTTCAACTTGAAATATAATCAAAAAACAAATTCAATGACGAAAGGTGGAATAATCCCAAAAAAAGACGATGGGTGGTTAGTGAGGCAAACTGCGGCATTTTACAATGCTCAGGACGTCCGAGAAAGTCAACTGCTGAACAGGATGCTGCTTTTATTAACCATTTAAGAGCAAACCCATTGGAAACAGTAGTTCAAGCTGTTCCAGCATCCTGTCGTACGGACCGTCGCAGAGTAGCACAGTCTGAGTTGAAATACCACGCAGCAGCAAGGAAATTATTATTAAACAATAGTCACAAAGAAGCAAGAATGGGGTTCGCGTTAGAGCATTAAGGTTTGTTGGAAGTTATAAATAATACTTGGAAGGAAATAACTGAAGAATATTGTTCCACATTTTATAGATCGATGACCAGTAGATTAAGTGAAGTCGTAGTGCATAATGGGGGGATTCTATTTTTAACCGTTTTCTATCCTTAGGATATAGGCCTCTTTCAAATTCGTCCATCGGCTTCGATCTTGCGCAACTCGATACCAGTTCAGGCCAGCGACCTTCTTTATCTCGTCGTACCATCTTTGCTGGGGTCTTCCAACACTCCTCCTCTCTGCCCAAGGTCTCCATCTGGTGACATACCCGCTCCAGTTTTCCGTATGCCTGTCCACGTGCCCTGCCCATTGCCATTTTAGGAAACCAATTCTTTTTATTATATCGAAGACTTTGGTTTTTTCTCGTATCCAAGTATTTATTTTATGGTCTCTCAGTGAAATTCCCAAAATACGTCTTTCTATGGCTCTCTGATGTACTTCCAATTTATGTTTTATCTTCTTGGATATAACCCAGGTCTCACAACCATACGTGACAACAGGCAGTGTACACTCGTTATATACTTTTGTTTTCAAATTCATTGGAATATTCATGCTGAAGATGTACTTTAATTTGCCGTAGGCTGCCCATCCCAGTCTACTTCTTCTATCAATCGCCATCTCTTGATTTTGTTTGCCTGGTGTTATAGCTTGGCCCAGGTATATGTATGTTTCCGTCTTTTTTATTGTGCTGTCATGAATCGGTATTGTATCGTCTGCATCTGGTATATTTGTCATAAACTGGGTCTTTTGCAGCCTCATTTTGTAGTTCTTCCAACATGTCTATCAATTCCTGTTTATCTTTTGAAAACAGTACAACATCGTCAGAAAATCTCAGATTGTGTAAGCGTTCACCATGTACGTTCAATCCTTTGTTTTCCCACTGTAGCTTCTTAAAAATATCCTCGAGAACTAAAGTGAATAGCTTTGGAGATATAACGTCTCCTTGCCGAACTCCTCTCCTTACGTTTATTTTGTCAGATGATTCGTGAAGTCTTATCGACATTGAAGAATTTCTATGGATGTTTTCGATGAGGTTTATATAACGTTGATCTACTCTAGCATTTCTCAATGATTGGGGGGATTACTAAATATTAATTGTTGCTTTTTATTGAAAATTAAAAATTATTTAGTAGCCTTTGACATTTAATAATAAAAACAATATTATTCACACTTTAGTGTTATTATCATTTAAATATACGACAAAACTATCCCATTTTTCCCGGAAACGGAAAAGTCACAGTCACACTAGGCAACAACAGTCCCATTTGGTTTTGGCTGCAACTGTATAATAAAACTATTTTTCCAGAAAATGTCGAAATTTTACTAGGAAAACATACAAAAAGATTATATGTTAACATTTGTTATGTATAAAAAAGGGCATTTTCAGTGTGTATAAATATATAATTTGTAATTATAAGCAATTGTTCTACATAAACTCATCTTAATGCCTTACCATATCTCATTAATGACCATTATTAAAAAATTAGTGTAATTTATTTCACATTATTAATTGTTTATCTACCCCAAAGATTAACGCAAAATATCAGAACAAATTTTCTTTATTTATCTCAATATAATTAGACAGAGAAAGTTTTACTAGATATATAAGATTATCGATAATCCTCTCTAACTTGTTCATTTCGTTAGCTTCCATTGTGTACTCTTAAAAAACCCGCTGATCTTAAAACATCGCTTAAAGTAATATAAAAAAATTTGTCGCTCAGTTTTCTCTATACTTACTTGGAGTTCAGATCATCTGCCACCTAGTTTATTTACAGTGGAATTACGGTGAGCGACTTTATTAAAAGTGGTAAAAGGGCGATTAAGATGTGCTCTAAGATTTGCCTCGCTCTAACTGACCATTAACTCCTTCGACTGAAATGAACGACTCCGAAGAAAATTGTGGTATGAGTCTTAGAGAGATAGTTGCTGAAATTTTTGTTTCTCAAGAACAAATTAGTATCATATTGAATGATTGCGAAATAATTTCTGGTCAAAAACATTCTATCCAGCAATCACCGTATCCCAAATAACCATCTACGAGGTATTCGTTCTCTGTCGATAGAAGAAAACTCGTGTCGACTACTAATGTTGACATCTGGGAATCTATTGTATGGACTGGAGACCACCCTGAAGAAATAAAAGAGAATTTGTAGGGAATACTACAGTTGATTCAAGTAAATGCGTTTTTAAATGTTTTGATGATTGCGTAAGGTAGTTGCTTTCGGAAGACAACACGACCAATTTTAATGAGTAATACATATTTTATACACCCGGACCTAGATAACACTTTTTGTATGAGAAAGGTAAACAAAATACCTTTAACGATTTGAATACCTGGCAGCATACCAATTTCGCAAACCTGACCAGCTTAAATTCAATCGATGAGCCACTTGTTTGTCTCAAATAAAATTTTTATTTATTTCTGTGTTCGATATTTTTAATGGCACTATTCTAAAACGTTTATTTTTCATCCTTGTCAACAAGGTCTTTGCAGTATTACGAGTATGTTGTGTCGATCTTATTATTATTTTGTTCCTTCTGTTTTCTCTCATTCCATGTTTCTCATTTTTAGAAATTATAACTCGTTTCCACGTACTAAAATATTTTTATTTAAACATGAGGAAGTAGAAGCCTCAAGCCGACTTGAAGGTATCAGTGAACCGAAAAAGATTGAGCGTGATTTAAGGTAAATTTTGCCTTTTATATGTTCCCTGGTTTTATTACGGGTTTTCCCGGAATTGAATATTTATATGAGGATTCGAATTTGTATAAGCATATTATTATATTCTAAATATTATTTAGCCGAAAAGTGTATTATTGAACTTTTATGAATGGTTTATGACATTGTAACATGGATATGCATTGAAACATTTACGACATCCGGTAAAATTATTTTTTGCTTAGAAATATATTGTGGAGCTTGGATAGTTTTAATAAATGTACTTTTTTCGCCGATATCGCCCAGTGGCGTATCGGTCAAACATGTTGGATGTATTTCCAACAGTAGTTATGGCGTTGGATTTCCTCCGTGGTCTTAGGTTTTTCTCTCGTGTTTTGCATGACGAGTTGTCTCGCGGTTATTTGATAGTTTTTGTTAATTAATGTATCGTATTGAGAGATGTTGTTTTTTTACTGTTGTTTTCCGCATTTTCCATTTCCTGCGTCCAGAAGGAAGTAGCCAGCTTATTGATTTGAACTTCCACTGTTTGTTGTGGATTTGTGTTTTCTTCCATTTCATTAGAGGAGTTGATATTAATTAGCAACCCTATAGTGTCTTTTTCCATTTTTGAGAGCTGTTTTTTATTTAAAATTGACTGGTCAGGAGTAGACGTGCTGCTTGTATTATTTCCACGACAAGTGTGTATTGAAAGGGCTAGGAGGCTTTGTCACTTGTGTTATGCTATCCTGTAGTAAATTTGTGTTTCCTATACACTTTCTGTTTCTCCCCTCTTCTAAACAGTTCTTATTTTAAGTTACTATACAGTTCTATTTATCTATCCGACACAATTCTCTTTTGTGTTTTCTATTTTTTTATATGAAATGTCTATACATTTAGTTAGGACGTTTATATCTATATATTCAAAAAGATCTTTGGGATTATTAATAGGCTCTATTGTTTTAGTATTATTTTATTATTCTATTCTGATGTTGCTCTATCCTCGATTAAGTATACTGATTTTGAATAATTTTATTTTTTTATTTTAATTCCTCCGTTTTATATTTTATTCGTTTAATATTATTTAAGTATTTAGAATGTATTGAACCTACGCTATTGCAGTGCAACGTGGTTCGTCGTCTTCAATAGCACTTTTCCTTAAATGGTTTTTGGTTTATCCGATTTTAATTGTCTTTTTACGTTATGCCTATTTTCAATTTCATGTCTAAACGTACCTTTACATTTTTTTCCTAGGGAACGTTTTCAGTTCAACTAGATGTTTTTTAACCCGAACGATGTTGTCACTTAGCAGGTTTTCTATTTTAAAAATATTTGGCTTTGCAGAATTTAGTTTTTGAATTACTTCTCTAAGACGTTTGGGTAAGGAAATCAATGAGGAATACTGTCTGGATCTCAATGTACACTTTGATTATTAAATAATTTGAAAATTCACTGTTTAATTTACGCTTGTAAAAATGTTACCTTTTGGCTCAATTGTTAGCAATGAAGTGTGACATTATTTGAGAGAGATGAACTATCTGCTTCGAAGTCAATAAAAATAAATTCTCCTATTCATTTTTGGATGAAACGTTCGTTACTGTTTCACATAAACCATTATTTCAACTATCATAGAAACAAAATATATGCCCCAAGGTAGTATTCATTCTCTTGTAGATGAAACAATGTCAGATGAGATTAGAATAAAAAGGCAGGATTGTGTCTTGTCACCAACTTTTTTCAATGTATATGTCGTAGGCATAATGTATATTTAGGCTTTTTATAAACTGCCTAGGCATTTAAAAAATCCGGCTAAACGCGATCATAAAATGCATTTTTCGTTTTGCCGACACCAATTCAGCTAAATTAATAAAATGCCAGCAAAACAAGAACAAAAGAATGTATATCATGTTGTGACTAATTATTTTTAGGCATTTTACAATTTTTCAAAAGCGGTGACGTCAAAACGTGAAAATAAAGTCGAAAACACTAACTAAGTTATTCAAAAATGGGCGCCATCAGTTGAATTTTAATGAGCCAAGCCTCTAATTCGACAGGAGAAACAAAGCCTTTCCAATGGGACTAAGACTGTCAAACGGCTTTTGAAACATTGAAGGGGCATTTAACCACTGCGCCGATATTAGTATATCTACTACCAGAGGGAGACTTTATTCTTGACACTGACACCGGTGACGTAGGAATTGGAGGAGTGCCCTCGCAGATACACGGAGGGCAAGAAAGGGTGCTGGGATATTTTAGTAAAGTCCTTTCCAAACCAGAACGAAACTACTGTATCACAAGAAGAGAACTTTTGGCGGTAGTGAAGTCTGTGGAACACTTTCACCAGTATTTCTATGGAAGGAAGTTCTTAATTCGGACTGATTACGCAGCACTCAACTGGTTAATGCAGTTCAGGAATCCCGAGGGCCAGATCGCTAGATGGGTTGAACGACTTCGAGAGTACGATTTCAACATCGAACATCGAGCTGGTGTGAGTCACCGAAATGCCGACTCCATGTCCAGACAGCCGTGCCCAACAGACTGTTCCCACTGCAACAACGCGGAATCTAGGGAAGCTGCTGTTTCAAGAAATACAGTAGTCAATGAAGAATGGTCACCCACCAGGATCAGAGAAGATCAGGAGAATGATCCTCACCTTAAGAAGATTCGGCAATATAAGGAAGAAAATCGGCGACCTACCTGGCAAGAAGTGTCAAGATTTTCACCGACACTCAAGGCATATTAGGCTCAGTGGGACTTCCTTGTCCTGGAAGAAGGGTTGTTGAGAAGAGTCCTTGAGAACGATGATGGTTATGAGATGAGAAGACAGCTAATTACATGACAGTCCATCGGGAGGTCATCTGGGAGTGAAGAAAACCCTTCAGCGAGTCCGTGAAAGGTTTTATTGGATCAACAGCTCCGACGATGTGAAGAACTGGTATGAGAAATGTACGACTTGTGCTACGAGTAATGGACCACATCGCAAGAGAAAGGCACCTATGAAACAATATAATATTGGAAGTCCTTCCGAAATGATTGCTTTAGACATCGCTGGACCGCCACGATGGTCAGAATGGGGGAGACAATATATCAGAAGGTATGTATTACAAGAGGGGAGAACAAGAAACACCCTTGTAATGAAAATTCTATAATACTAGTTACACAAAAAGAGACTATATACAAACAACTTCTTCACCATAACGGAAGGAAATATACAGAATAGAAATGCGCCACTGTGACGTCACGGAGCCGCTTACAAAAGCTAAAAAAATACCTAAATCTATTCTTAACTATTCTACTACGTTGCGATCCAAAGGGGTATGTTCGCCTCTAATATAATCACCAATCTTCGAAATAAAGGTCTCAAAACTATTCTACTAACGCAGGCGGAGAGACTATACTCTCTTGGATTAACAGAGATGGTGTCCCCTGACTGAGACCCTACAATGGTTATAAATAATTAAAATGACTTACCTATCACATCCATCACGTTTACATTACCTCCGTTAGAGGGTTCTTATTATATTCTCTCTAAACTCTTTTTTTCCATTCTACAAATCCACATGCGACTTTACTCCTTCCACAATTCTCCTTCGACACCTAATAGAGAATATCACACTTGAGATAACAAAAAACCCAAGCTCGGGGCAGAGCTTTGAATCATTTATTTCAACTTACCTAATTCCTCAACAAAATCAGCCAAAATCCAATGAATTCTTCACGTATTCTACCCAAATTGGATTTTGACAAATCACTACGTACAATCTGCCCCGACATCAACCTTGATATTATGTTAAACAAGTCAAACTGATGTTTAGCAAGTACAACTCAATTGAACCTACATTGATCTATCAATGCACTCTCAAAGTAAGTTATACTATTTGTCAGCGGAGAATGTAGGTAGTGAACAAGTAATTTAAGGGGAATCTTTCGGTTTCTTAAATGTGCATCACCAATGTGATTGATAATGTCAACAAAGAGGTACCTATGAACTCGAAAATTTATTAACAACAACTATAATTGTAGTGTTGCGGGGTGAGTTGCAAGATCAATTCGTAACACTACTTTGTAGAGGCTATTTCTCAGGTCAATCACATTTCCAATGATATTCTTGGAATCGATAGGTCCCGATACACCTTAGGAACTGTTAAATGGACATATGACATATAATCCGATTGCAATCGACTCAAATTTTTTGTTCGATTCCTCAGTCACATTTTCAGCTGCTCTTTTTTGACCAGAGTACGATTGTGGTCACTCAATTCCAATTTTTTTTTGAGTTGCACACAGTGAACAAACCCTTGGATCTAGTTTTGAGGATGGTCCTGAACTTTGTAATTGTAAAATCTGAATACATTGTAGCATTATATATTTCAAGAGTGAATTTAGATTTTTTGTGACTTTTTCACTACACGCTCAAGAATATACAATACTATCACTTAAAATCTCAGTCGTATTTTGTTCCATATTGTCCAGTTGAATGCTACCCTCCGAGTTCGGATCAAGATTATCTTCTGATATTTCCCGTTCAGTGTTGTAAAATCTCAGTCGTATTTTCTTCCATATTGTCCAGTTGAATGCTACCCTCCGAGTTCGGATCAAGATTATCTTCTGATATTTCCCGTTCAGTGTTGTTGGTTCGTGAAGGATTCATTATATCTTCAAGTTCCTCTTCTGTCCGAATTTCTTTAATTACAGAATCTGGAAGGTTTTTCGATTTTAATCCAAGTTTAGGATTTGCTCCAAACAATGCACGGTACGGAGTTCTTCCAATAATGCGATGTTTTGATAATTTTTTCTACCATTGTACAAAATAGCACACCATGGACCAATTTGTGGAGAAGTGATCGGACATCCAAGAACGAAGCATGTTTTCAACATCTTGATTACTTCTTCCTAAGCTACCCTGGCTGTGAGGGTGACGTGGCCTGCCATGAACAATTTTGCAATCAGGCTAGTAGCCAACAATTTCTTCTATTACCGAAGCAGTAAATATCCGGTCATTGTCACTTTGCAATATGTGCGGGGCTCCAAACTCCAAAAATATTTTCAGTAATTCTATAGCTATAGCGAAGATGCAAAAATTTGGTGGCATGGCCTTTATAATTAAGAAGCCATTTATAGTTTACGTCAGGAGCAGATTGGAAATATATCAAATCTACTTGGCCGCGAACATTAAAATATTTAGAACGGATTGGTCGCACAACCAATCCCTTATGAGGTTGCGATTTCTTAAGTTCACGTTCCTTACATAGTGAAATGAAAGTTTCCACTGCTGTTCTAGGAACGTTTTATTTATTTTTTAATGCAAATAGCACTTTATCCGTGGCAACATGACCTGTGGATCGGTTAGATTGTACCAACACATTAAAATACCTACTCTTCTATGGGAATTATGTAAACAATAGGTTGATCAAGAGAATTTCGTTTTACGACTAAATGTTCATCAGTACCGATAGACAAAATATCATATTTTCTCATTAAATGATACTGCTTATTATTTTTTTTTGTTACCTGTTGAGTCAGCTAATTTACCATGCTTAATGTCTGTAATAACTTCTTCAACCCTCTTAGCCGTCCAAGATGTTTTAATAACATCTTTTTCCACTCTTTCACTATAAAACTTTTGTTGCTGTTCATTAAACTGCGCTTTCATGACTTCTAAATCTCATTTTCCATTCTCGATTTGTACGTCTTCGTGGTTTTCGCTCATTCTGATATTCTTGAACACATCAAAATAGATAAACAACAGAATAAAGGTTACGCGAAATATTAAATTATAACACAATGTGCATTTTTACCGACCGCTGACTGATAGCAAACTGCAAACGGGCAATTCCTAATATCTAATGTACTATTCAATCGAAAAAAGTCGACTTGTTTATATCTATTCATGTTTTGACGGCACCGTTTTTGGCGAATTGTAAAAATGCCTTAAAATAATCAGTCACAACATGAGGTTCTTGTTTTGCCGGCATTTTATCAATTTGCGTGAATTGGTGTCGGTATAACAAAAAATGCATTTTATGATCGCGTTTTGCCGGCTTTTTGTAAAATACCTAGGCATTTTATAAAATGCATAAATTTACATTATGACTACGACATATATATAATCGAAGGAATATTCAGGACAAGATAAAGATAAAGAAATAAATAGAAAACAACAATCAATAAATTTTGAAAGTCCTCTATCGTTCTTATTATCAGCTAATATAGTTGAAAATTTAACCGTTTCAATATCCACAGTGAATATGTGCTGAACTACATTCCTTTTCGAGACTTCGTGTCTTCTCTGGTCGTTGGTCTTATCCGAAATGACAATTTATTTTAAAGTCAATCTCAGATTATTGAGCAGTAAAATTATATAGCTTTTTATATTGAAGACGCTAGTAGTAAACTCAGAATTTAAGAGAAGTTGCAATATGATGTAAAAAGTAGCAAAATGTGTTACATTCTACTTGCGTAAAATAGTGTAGGGTAGCTCAAAAAATATCTACTTTTCTTTAATCTTTTTCATTGATATTCTGAGAATACGTCACCTGTAGTTTTCGGTGATCACATTCACGCTAGGATAATTTTGAAAATGCAAATGATTCTATTTGATATAGCTTAAATTCAATAAAATAATTAAATTTTCTGCTCGTTTCCTCCTCTCTTATGCGGAAACTAATAGATCACTTCTTCCAAAAGTCATTTTGTAGGATATAATCTGCACGTCATTCAATTCAACCTCATTAGAATTTTGCCAATATATTGTAAAAAAATTATACTAATACCAAGTCATAGCCACCGTCACGGATTTCATCATCAAAAACTTTGATTCTACAAATATTGTTTGCCCATGCAACTTAGCCACAAACTCGGAGCCGCAGGTTGTGCAGAAGACATTCGTGATAGTATGTTTATTCTTAATCAAAAAATGTACAATAAAAAAAATACAGGTTATAAAGAGACAACAAGAACGAATTATAAGAATAGTATACTAGATAAGTGAGTGAACACTTGTTTCGAGTGGAAATATAGAATATTAAAATTTATATTATAAAAATCGAATACATAGCACATTAGCCAACAAAAAAGAAAAAATAACTAATATCTAACATCTTACATGTAACCTCTAACTTTTGACATTTTACAATATATATATATATATATATATATATATATATATTTACGAGAGAAAAGAATTTAGGTTTATTTGTTGAGTTTGTCTATACTACATTCATATTACTATACAATTATATACCTCATGTCTGGATCCGTCCAAAATAAACAATTTTAATTTATTTTTGAATGAATGTTCGCTGTTTAATACTTTTAATGATTCCGGTAACGTGTTGTATAATTTTGGAGCCAGGTAAGTATAAGATTGTTGGGTGATTGTTTTTGTCATATGGGGTACAGGTTGGTGTGTTTTCTGGCGGGTATCATAGGAATGTATAGTTGTTGGGAATGAATCCTTTGTCTTGCGAAATTTAGTAATTGTACAATAGTAGAACAATTGCCTTATATCCATCACTTTTGCGTCTATATACAGCTGATCAGATGAATATTGGTATGGTTTATTCAGAATCACCTTTAAAAAACGTTTCTGTGTTATCTCCAATAAGTATATGTGGGTTTTTGATGCAGCTCCCCATCCCACTATTCCGAAGCGAAGATGATTTTGGACGAGAGCATAGTATGAAGGTTTTAAGGAATGCGCAGGAAGTAGTTTTTTTAAATACTTTATTTTATATAATATCACTTGTAACTTTTTTACAGTTAACTTTATATGTTCATCCCACCTAAGATGTGAGTCGATTGTAACACCTAAATACTTAACATGATTCACAGCTTGGATGCGGTAATTACTGCATTGATAGTTATATGGTTAAAAGTGGGTAGACCAGATTTATTGCAGCTAAATGGGATATAATTTGTTTTATCTAAATTTACTGTGAGTAGTTTATGAGGCAGCCATTTTTTAATATGTTTAAAATCATTTTCTGCTTTTTTGTTAAGCTTATCCCAGGCGTTAGCGGTATAAAAAATAGCTGTATCATCAGCAAAACCAATAACGTGACCGGCGCTACCTAAAGAGAAAACATCATTCAGATAAATGTTAAATAAAAGTGGTCCTAGGACTGTGCCTTGCAGTACCCCAAACTGAACTTTCCTGGACTCGCTATAGACCTCATCTATCTTAACGCTTTGTTGCCTTTCAAGTAGATACTCTTTAAATAATTTCTTAGTGTAAGTACAAGCTTCTGCATGGGCATGGTAATCAAAATTCATAACTATGTTGGTAACCCAAAATTAGAAGTAGTACAAACAAAAATTTTAGTGTATGAAGATTGATTTTGCTCTTATATGGGCGGTGCTAGATCATCATCTCCTCTGAACACATTCATAAGCAATTGAACAGCACTACATCTGCTATGTTGCCATCTGCAGTTCCAACTTTTTTTCAGAAACTTGTTTTTCGGCGGCCTCTCAGGGATAATCTAGCCGAAAATACTGTGAAAGTCATATATGTGAATGAGGTACAAAGTAATTGTATAACAATATTAGTGTGAATAATACTTCTGAATAAGTAATCCACTATTACATTAGACCAGTATTTCTTAACCTGTGTTCAGCGGGGGACCGCGAGCGTATGTATGGGAGTCCGCAGTCTCATCTATGAACCATTCAACAAAAATAAACAAATTCCACCAAAAATCTCGTATCGTATTCGCTACGCTTATTACTGAGTTTTAGTGTGCGGGCCATGACTCTTCTCTCCACAGCACTGCAGGTAGTTATTCGTCTGCATGCGCCCGCCCACACTGTTTTGTGTTGTATTAAGTCGGAGATAAGTATAACGAAATTACGTTTCCAAAGTGAATGTGACAATTAAATACTGGTTAAACCCAAATGATTCCGCTTTAGACAAAGCAAATGAAAATCATTCGAATTCAAAAGTTTAATGTCGCGTCGTAAGTTTTGCGACGAATAATTAGCTTTAGGTTTCGCAGGTCGATGAAACTGGCCAAACAACGACGTCATTTAGAAACAAAAGACCAAGAACTTCGTGAGAAATCAAATTCCTTTTTCAAAATTAAAACCCGGAATTACGACGTAGCAAAAAACAATTAGTAAGACTGCTACTGGCACCAAAAGCGAAGGTAATGTAGTAGCGTTATACGAAGTATCTTGTTAGTTGCAAAAAGTGGAAAGTCTCATTCCATTGCTGAAGAATTGATATTGCCGTGCGTTAAAATTATGGTTTCTGCTAAGTGGGGAGACGAAGCTTCAAAAGAATTGGTCATCATATCTTCATTCAACAGCATAGTATAGAATTGATGAAATGTCAGGAAAAATATATTCGACGATAAAGCGAGCAGATTTTATGCTTTGCAGTTAGATGAGAGCACAGATATTATCAAAGATGCAAACTTGCTTGCATATGTTCGTTACGAACACGACAGTTAAGTGAGGGATTTTGCACTCTGTATGACTCTACCTTCGCATACTACCCGGGCTATAATTAGTACACGAATGGGCTGTCAGTAGTGCGTAAAGAAGAGTAATCCATCTATTGTCGGGCATCATTTCTGCATTCATAGAAATAAAAAATGTGTTAGACGAAATAGTGCAGGTAGTGAATTTTATTAAAGTTATGCCTCTATATTCCCGTATTTTCGGTATAATTTGTGAAGAAATGGGAAGCAATCACAAGCACTTGCATAATGAAGTGCTTTGGTAGTCTCGTGGCATAGTCGTGTCACGTGTTTTTGAACTGAGAGATGAGTTCATAATGTGCTTATCTAAGAATTCTGAAGTTGGCGTAAATAAACATGCTGATCACTGATGACTTTGGATGGCTCACAATGGCAACATTTTTAGCTAATATCATTAGTGCCTTGAATTAGCTAAACTTGGGGGGCTGGCAACCGTCTTTCGAAAGAAGTTTGGACAATTAGATAAACTTGAAGATCAGATGCCAGCCCCTGGCAAGACACTGAGACTCAAACACAATTTACGGTAAGTCCTCTACCTGGTAACTTGAAACGAATTTCCAGATCTATCCACCTACCGGAATGTGTGGGAAGCGGAAACATTCGAGATCATGTGCTGGAATTCGACGTATAGAAACTAACAATGCCTAGGATAGAGAGCAACCAGTTGGATTGGCGAGTCATCAGGAACATGATAGAGGTGATTTTCCAAGATACCGGTGTCCACATATTTATTCGCAGCTATACTCCTTGTTATCGGTACCCGTTGAAGACGGTTCCCTATTATTCCCATACGACCGGAAAGTGCAGAGATGGGTCCAGTTGCGCCGAGCTGATTTAAACAGCCAGTTCCGGCTACACAGAAGTTCCAGGAGGAACTTCCTTTTATAGAGGGGGTAATGTTACGAAATATTACATTGGTGTAGTCCCTGAATCCGACTCCGTCTAAGTCATGTATGAAAGTTAAAATTTTGGCGAATGCGAAGGGATTTCTTCGAACCATACCATAACTTTTTATGACTCTGCTTATCTAGATATTTCCATTGAGGTTCATTGTTTTTGTGACCAGTCTTATCTAGACAATTCCAGGGAGGCGATTGGTTTTGTGAGCCGGAGTCTAGAAGGATGCAGAAAAAAGGGCACTTAATATATGAGAAAGGCTACCTACCAACGAGTTTATAATTTGATCTCGTGATATGAACAGTGAACAAGTAAATTGTCTAATTGTTTATATAAGTTAGTGTAAGTGAATATACTGTGTATATAATATAAATTAGTGAATAGTGTAGTGAATAAATAAATTAAGTGAGTAGACATACCGTGTGTATAAACTTATCCCACCGTCATAATAAAAACATTCAAATAAATAAGAAAAACATTACAGTACCTACTATTAAAAAAACTATAAACGCTTTCCTACACTGGCAGCGTTTTTTGAAACCTCTGGTGGAGCAACGTTCCATCACAAGTACAAGACAACGTGATTACAACCCTCTACGATTTGTGGTCTTCGCTTCGGGATTATTTTCCAATAACCGACAAGAATAAAAATAGGATGGTAGACTCTTTCAATGCAGATGTTCCTGATATCACTGGATTGACAATGGTACATGAAAATCAAACCACATTCCTCTGTGAAAATGAATTATTTGCTCTTTTATATTCTAGAAACATATTACAGGTGTAATTGCGGTTATCTCCGGAATAATTTCAATGTGATTCTTTATTATTTCGCTTCTTGTATATCGACAATTATGTACAATTTCCTGCTAGCAATATGTTTTTTTTTCACCCATAATTATTATTGTCTTGCAAATGCTCAGGACATTCAAAAATATTGCCGCGGGTGCGAATGTCATTTAGAGGTTTAATGACATTATTCGATTTTAGTAAAAGTTTTCAATTAGGTACTAACGTTACATATTCTGATTCAATTTCTCTAGGTATAGGTAACGTATAAAAAAGATCAAATAAAATATCATAATTAATAGGTATCGATAAAAAATATAGTATTTTGTTATTTTCTACATTACTAACTACATCTATAACGGCTTCAAATTCTAAAATATTTGTATCTTTCAATTCGAAATGCCATTCCGCTTCATAGAAATAATGCACTTTTTGCAACTTGGCAAATAAATCGTCAGTTTTTATAATACTCGGATGTAGAGTTCTAAGCTTACAAAAGGTTAACGAATTGTCTACCATTTCTAAAATGTCTAAAATTACATTGAATGTGATAAGAAGTTCGTTGAACAGATCTTTCAAATAAATAATATTATCTGCATTTGCTTGAAAATGCAAAATATCTGTTATCTCAAATATTTTCGTTTTTAATATTTTTTCATTATATTGAATGCCTTAATTATCAATTATTTGGTGACCAACAGAATAATGCAATTTTATTTGACATTGTTAGTTTTCTTGGTTTTGGTTTCAATGTTCCATAATTAAATTAATTCTTTCTCCATCTTCAGAGTCCAAATTTCCCGTAATTGTTTTTACGATTGATCCAAGACCGTTAATTGACCCTCTCTTTTGTCTATCTATGGTAGAATGAATATTAATGTTATCAAATTTTTATCTATACTATTCTTAGTGGGCTCAATTATATTTACAATGTTTTCTGTTTCAGTTAGTGAAAATGTATTATTTGATATTTTTATATTTAACGTGATTATATTGTATACTTATATTCTACGAGTACTGGTCTCAAAGTATAAAAATTCACGAAAGTATGCCTGGATTTCTGCAACTTGGCATATCCAAGATTAATGGGAAATATTCCCAAGTTATGGGTAACATCCTTTATTTCGACTCTTGCGTTTCCGACTGTGACGAACCTGAAATGAATTTATACGGAGCCTTTTTAGGACGTTTGAAAGATGAATATTTTCTGAAGTATTTTTGTGTCTAGTAGCGATTTCAACTGTTTTTAGTCGGATATTTGTGCTTTTAATATCTTCACTTTTATATGTATTATCAACTACTTGTCGACCTATTTCTATATTGAAAGGAGTATTACTTTTATGTGGCCAGTAATTATTTCATTAGGTTTCAATTTTTTTGCAGAATTAATGCTTGTTTTATAGGGCACTAATACATAAATTATTTTATATTCAATAGGCTCATTTTTAAAATTTTTTTGATCATTTAAAAGTCTGAAGTGTTCAATAATCGTAGACTGGAATCTTTTGGGAATTCCATTCGATTCTGGACGTTGAGAACTTATGAAATGAATTTTAATTTTATGGGCTTCTAATAGCTCCTTAACAACAGAATTTTTTAACTCAATTCCATTATCCGAAATTATTTGTTCTGTTGTACAGTGGTGAGTAACATATTTAATTAGACTATGAGCTGCTTCTATTCCTTGTCTGAGTGCAAAATTTGGAAATGTTTAGTAGTTGTAAGAGTAACATTTAAAAATATATATATTAGTTTTCTATCGTATTTGCTTAAGTGGCAAACTTCGCATTCGTTTATATAAGATTGTATAGATGCTCGTTGATTAGGCCAACATTACAAAGATATTAATTGATTTTCAGTTTCATCTAATCCTACCTCCATGTTAATTTTGAGTTACTTCTTTAACTTTATTTGAAGGAACATCTATTAAATTTATATTACATTTTTCATAAATAGGATCTTCGAAATAAATAAAGGAATCTAATAAATTTTTAGAGGAGTGTTGTTCTTGTAATTCAGTTTCATTAATATTTATTTGAATTCGGGATAAACAATCGCTGTTGGTATTTGAAGCACCCTTTATGTATACGATATCATAATCATATTGTTCAAGTTTCAAGCGCCATCTAAGAAGCTTTGAAGTTGGTTCTATAAGTGAGAATAACCACTGGAGTGGTTTATGATCGTTAACTATTGCAAATTTTCTACCAAAACGATACTGGCGGAAGTATTTGGCTGCCCAATCTATGGCAAGAAGTTTTTTCTCGATTACTGAATAGTTGCATTCTGAATCATTCAGGGTTCTGCAGGCGTAAGCCACAGGTAAATCAGAGCCTATTTTTCCTTGACTTAAAACAGCACCTAAAGCATAATTGTTGGCGTGTATGGTAAGGTTAAGGGGTTTTGTAAAGTCCGAATATTGAAGTATTGGTTCATTTATCAACATATTTTCACACATTTCAAAACATTCGACATAATCTGAATCATTTACATTGATAACTGCAAATTTTTTCAATCTAATAGTTGATGGTTTAGTCAATTTTGAAAAATCTTTTATAAACTTTAGGTAATCTCGGAGTCCTAGGAATCCTTTTAATTGTTTTGAATTTTTTGGAATCGGAGTTCGGCTTCACCCCCTTCTGGCGTGACAATATGTCTTAGATATGCTACTTCTTTTCGCAAGTTACAAAATCTGATAAGGGGAACGCTACTGTCATTTTGACGACTGAAAATTACAATTCCAAAGTATATAACTTTATAGAATCCAGCGATGTAAAAGTTCTTAAAGCAGACCCAACAAAGAAGTTTTCTAATAATGTAAGGGATATTGTTAATAATTCAAATTACCTTTTAAATGATTACGAAAAGAGGTCTATCATACATAAGAATCCTCATTGTCCACAATTATATGGAACAGTTAAATTACATAAAATAACGAAACCAATTAGACCTGTAGTCTCTTATGTTAATGCTCCTAATAATATATTGGCAAAGAAGCTCAACAATATACTCAATACTTACGGATATGAATATCAGTACTCAATTAGAAATTCAATAGAACTAATCAAAAAGTTGAAAGCAATCCACTTGCAAGATAACTATAAACTCATATCGTTCGATGTAACTAATATGTTTACTAAAATTCCTCCTAAAGAATGTCTAATACTTGTAAGAAAATTACTAGAAGATAAAAATATTAATCCAGGAATGATATCAGATATACTTAATTTATTTGATGTATGCATTAATCAGAATTATTTCACTTTTGACAATAAGATATATATTCAAAATGAAGGTTTACCAATGGGAAGCCCTATATCACCTATTTTAGCAAACATTTTCATGGACAATTTAGAAAGAAAGATCTTTGAAAGTAATATTTCGAAAAATATTTTATTTTGGTATAGATATGTAGATGACATATTAGCTTGTTTTATGGGTAGTGAACGACAATTAGATGTATTTTTCAACCACATCAATAATTTACACCCGAAAATTAAATTTACATTAGAAATTGAAGAAAATAGCTCAATCAATTTTCTTGATTTGAAAATTCAAAGAGTTAATAATGTACTTGATTATTCAATTTACCGAAAACCAACACAGACTGATGTGACAATTCCATTCAATTCTAACCACCCTGTGTCACACAGACTAGCAGCATATAATTCAATGATACATAGAACTTTTTCAGTTCCTATGAACAAATGTAATTTTGATAGAGAGATTAATACAATTAGACAAATAGCAACATCTAACGGTTATCCATTAGATATGATCAATAAGCTAATTAGTAAAAAAGAGGAAAAAGTGGCATTACAACTAATATATCCTAAACAAGCTGATGAAATTAAAACTTATAAAACCATCACATATGCAGGAAATATTTCTAATATTATTTCGAAGATAATATCTGCAGCAACGAATACAACAATTTCTTTTAAAACAGAAAGTAACGTTAGTACAAAATTGTTGAATGTAAAAACAAGAATACCACTATTAAAGAAGTCAGGTATATATAAACTCAAATGTCCAGAATGTAATGCTGTCCATTTTGGTCAGACCCTTAGGAATTTCGAAATACGATACAGTGAGCACTTACGAGCATACAAATTAGAACAACCAGATAAATCCCACTACGCAAAACATCTACTTGACACCAATCATTCATTGACACCTAGCACAGAACTAGAAGTACTGCATATTTGTGAAAAGAAACAAGAACTTGATTTCCTTGAAGAACTGGAAATTAGAAGACATTTAAGAAACCCACAATATGAAGTTGTCAATGAACAGTTAAATCTAGAGAATCCTCCACTAATAAACTGTCTTCTTAAGTGATAATTGTAAAGATCAGCAGATATAGTTTTTCTGGTTTTCTATATCATTGCACAGTTATACTGATCTTAATTGGAAAAATGATATCCAGGATATCACCATAGGGCTAATAATATCTAAGCTTCAATATTTGTAATATCACATCTTCTTCTTTTTTCTATAAACATATATTAAGCCAATCACAAGTTAGGTTTCTTCTTGGTCTAGCCAAAAATAACTACTAAACATCAGGTAGGCATAAAATGAAATGTAACTGTGATTCTGACGATGATATTGATTTATCGAAACAATTGTCAATTTTTTAGAATTTTCAATTACTTGTATTATATTGTGGAATTAACTAGAGACCTTGAGTTTCATTTAAAAACACTAATATGAGCATATTCCACAAAGTAAGGGTCGAGACAGTCAATTTCAGATCTAATTATATTTTCAGTTAACATTTTTTTAATTTCTGCTCGATGAATCTCAGGATACCTGTATGATTTTAATTTCACTATAAGGAGTCATAAGCAAACTATTATTTAAATTAATAATATCCAGTATTGTATACGAGATCAAAATGGTTGAATGACCCAGTATATGTCATATTCGGCATTCTTTAATTTCAGATGACATTTACATAGAATATATTCAATAATAGATAAGGCATGTCATAATATAATAAAGAAATATTTAAAATTAAAAACAGAGGTCACCGTAGGCGTTTATTAAGAATAAAAGGAAACAAATCATTTTGTAGATAGAAATTATTAAAAAATAATAGATCAGAAAACAAATTTAGTTTTTTTTTTAACGAAAGTTGTAACTACAATAGAATGTTTTTTGTTGATTGGGAAAAAATAGTGGAGTTGAATTTGAGATCCCGTACAAATAACATCATATTTGAGATTCTTACAAGTATTTGTAAAAATAGTATGGCAATTTGAATAGTGTAATCAATAGTATAAACCTTATTTCGATACCCAATTTGAACTCTGTGCGTGTGTGTTTTGGAAAATTTCATCATATTTCGAAAAAAGTTAAAGATCCAGAATTATAAATTGTATTTAGAATAGAGTTTGCTGTTCCTGTCCAGAGTTCTGGTGAGTCCGTTCCCGTTCATTGATAATTAAATGATGCATTATTTCATCGAAAACATCAGGCCTCTAACAAAATTAAGATAGATCCATCTTAGTTTTAAAGATGTTAATTTGAATTCAAATTAAAAACTGAATACGTATTGAACAATGAAACAATAGGAAGAATTTATTAAAACATTTGCCGAGTTAAGTGACAATTCAAAATTTTAGAACATTTACAAAAATTCATAAACTTTCGTAAATAGATATTCTAGCTTGTAATTTAGTTAATTTTAATTTGTATTTCGGTTGATAAAATTTTGTTATTTATTATAAAAAAGGGGAAAATTAAGATTTTATTTTGTGATTTGATAGTTGTAGATAAACTTTGAATTTTAACTTACATTGGAAGTTGTTTATAATATTTGGAAATGTTTATAGAAATTAAATTTATTTAACTCAATAAAATTTTCATTTTTTACAGTGATTATTGATGACAGACTATTCATTGAAATATATTAAATGTCAGAAAGCAATTAAATAGCCTATATAATCTTGAATAAACAGTCACATGATATTACTGGGTAGATAACACTGAACAAAATTAACAATTGATATTGAATTGGAGAATACATCAAAATTTATAAAAAAAAATTATTTGATAACGAATTGAACCCACCTGAGTTAAGAGTGAGAATAATTCAAAAGTAAATAAATTCATATTTTGATATAATAAAAAAAATTTATTTTGCTAGCCAGAAATTATTTGACAACAAGTGTTAATATACATAAAAATACAAGTGATTAAGCCGTGTGGACAATGTATATATTATATAAACATATACATATTTGGAAATATTGTTAAATTATTTAAATATTCAATTATTATAATTTTTCAATTAAAATAATGATCTTTAAATGACATAAATTTATGAATAGAATTATTTTCGAACTCTACTAATTAATCTAAAAATACTAATGCTCTGTTACATACATTTATATTCCCAGATGTCTTTCTTCAGAACATTTATTATAATATAATTCACCTGTATAATTATTCTCGGACAGGAGGAAAATTTAACATTACTTTTAGTTAAGAGGGTATATAAAGGGTATTAGAGAACTATAATATTTTTTTGGTAACTATTCAAATCGTAATCCTCTCTATCCATTTTATTTGGAAGGAACAACAGGTAAACTTGCCATTAGGGAGAAGATGACTTTGAAAAATTGCCATATTTTAATATGCTAAATAATAAATTGTGAACACTCTTTGGTTATCATGATGGTGTTTTTCAGTGTAAGTTAAAATTTTAATGTAAAAATTCAAAGAATATAATATTACAGTTTATTTTTTACGAAAATATATTAAGATCTGAGCATATAAAACAATACTGAAACTATCCCAAGAGAAAATCAGAAGCTGTAACCAAAGAAGGAATAAAAAAGGTTTTTAATAAAAATGGCTGTTAACCCAAATATCTGTGACGTTAACTGACTAGGATAAAATATACTGCGAAGTTCCTTCTGATGGAAGTTTCCAATAAAGATGAAAACAATGCGGTTTTCAAAATTTGATATTTAAATTACATAAATAAATATTAGTGTTGCCCTGATTGTACTTAACAATTAAAAATCTAATTCAAATGAAAATTTATTATGAAAACATGTTAGTTTGAATTGAGTTTATCTATTATAGCACTGATAAAGATAATTCTCATTATTAGTTAGACAAATGAAATTTTCATTTTTAAATAAAGATAATTGCCATTCTTAGCTAGATAGATGGAAACCCTATTTTTAAACCCAACTTATATCTAGGTTGGCTGTCTCAAAATAATATTGTCCGTTTATAAATTTTTAATCAATCCACCAAACGTTTATTTTAGAACGGTGATGTATTCAAACATATTTATCTAGCTCAAATTAACATTTTTTAGCCTTGAAATTATTCAAAACATCATAATAAACAATTGAAATTATTACCCTCATTAAAATACTGACTACACAATGTTTGAAAAATACGGTATAATAATCTAATAACGAATTTTTATCGACTAATATTTACATTTTAACTTGGCTAAATTGAATTGTGTACCTTAGGTGTTAAGTCTGTAGCATTTCATTCATACCGCACAAGGACGAAATCGTTCTGTAAATGATATTCATATTTGATATTTTGTTTTGTAGAGCGAGCAAAGTATTGAAATTCAGGACGAACTGACGATTGCGTGCACAAATACGTTTTTCTAAACCACCTTGACATCTTGGAGAAAAATTGTTTCATTCTATCCCTTTAGAAAAAATGATGACAAAAGGCGGATTGAAAAGGAACCCATTTTAAATTTACATAAAATTTACATTTTACTACTAATGATCAACAACAGCGATAACTTTTGACAAATAAAAGTTTCTTAATAAAGAAAAAAGAAGGCAATATAAGACATGTGTTTTACTTCCATCATAGTTTTAAAAAACGGTTTAATTGTATTAAAATTAGGGTGATGAGGTGCAACCTCGAAGCACTATGACCTCGTTTTCAATTTCATACGCCTTAAGATTATGTTTATACACTATACAATTTTTAGCACATTTTCTTAATAGCAGATGTCTTCTCTCCGTATTCACTATTTCATTACATTATTTTGGTATTGTGAGTAAACCAAAGTTGAAATGTCAGCTCCTGTCAATATCTTGATAGATTTTTGTGATCATAATCTAAATCAGTAAAAATAAATGTTTTTTATATAAAAATGTTTTTGACTTTGGTACATAACCACTCAATATATTAATATTAAAACATAACTTGCAAGTACTTAAATACTGAAAGCTCTTGTTTTTATAGTAGTTAAAATTCTTGATTGAATTGTGAATGTACGGAAAGAGAAGCAGTTAACAATTATAATCATTCATAGTGTACGTACATGGAATATTAATAAATTAGGATTATATAGATATTTCGATTTGGATGGAGTCCAATGTGAGTGTTTTGCTCACTATTCATTTCTATTACGATGGCATGGTGCATCAGCAATACTTGGTTGTACGATCAGTAACCTCGATTTTATGTTCTGTTTAAGTGAATTGAGAGTTGTGGCAAAATAATCCGTCGTTTCTGCATCAAGAATCACTATAATGCACCGGTTCACACATTTTTTGGCCAAAAACAAAACTGATCATTCCTCAATCGCTGTGTCCCTGTTGCGACTTCTCTTGTCGATAAAACAGAGAAAATTTTTGAAAGGACACTTCTTCGCCACGATTTTGGAAATAAATATTATTGCAGAAGGAGTTCAAGGCGATATAAAAAAATTCTTCAAGGATTGGAAAAAGCATTGACACACGTGTATTATATCTAAGAGACCTCACTTTGAAGAGTCACTTCATATTTTGAACACACCAATTCCAATGAGAAGATGTAATTAAACTGAGTTGAATACAAATTATTGGAGAGTGACATTAATAACCAAAATATTAGCCTGGTTAAAGTAATAGGTACTTATTTGTGCTTCATTTTAACTCAGAATACTTTACATCTGTTTTGGAATTTATGTTGCCTATCTGGTAGAGGCCCACAAATGTATTAATCGAAAATATATATAAAATTTTTACGGTCTAATTAAGATTAAAAGTTTATGTTTCGATAACCACTTAGATTATAGAATAAACCACTTCCCTTCCACCAAATCCCATCTCGAGTCAGTGGTGAAACCTTTATTGGAAATTGTTTGAGCTAGTATGAACGAGTTCTTTTTTGCTAGTTGTTTCATAAATTTGAAAAACGAACCATTTTTTAGACCGTTTCGACCCTAGATAATTTAAATTTGTTCAAAATTACATTTATCTTCATGGTTAGCTACTGATTCAATATTGATACCTATATAATTATTTGTGGTAATAATTTTATAGACAGTAAAATATCTAGTTGGATGCTACTCAAAGTCGTATAAAATTTATCCGTTCTTAGCTAAGACATTATATATTTTATGTGCATGTATACCGCATAATACCTAACATATATTTAATTGGAAAATGTTTATTCTAAATAATTTTCTCATAAAATTGATGTTCTAATAAAATGTTATATGCATTTTGGTTTTGTTGAATTCAGGTACCAAGTAAACAAGTTTTTGTAACTACTATAAATTTAAAATTGATTTCCCTCAAATTTATGTTAAAAACTATAAATACATTTATTTATTCATTTGAAAGATCCCTACTGTTCCTACACCCGATGAACTTGATATATCGATTGATTACGCAGCGGAAAATTCTTTTCGGTACGGATGAAAAGTGTTGATTCCGCGAAAGAACTAGATAGACATCCAAATTCTAGTAGTTAATTAGGAAACTTTTCTATTCCTTACACTACATTTTCCAATGTTGTGCGGGGGTATCGCCAAGTAGTCGAAGACATTGTAACAATAGAACAGAAACCTGATGAGAGTGTAAATTATGATAGTATGAATACTTTTGATGAGCTCTACTGTACGATTGAGTGTATAGCTTCTAAATGTTTGTCTACACCGACTCAAAATTCTGTAGTAACTTCTAATGCCGCCACAGAACTTTAAATATTGGTTACTCTGTAAAGCGGAATTTTCCAAAGCAGAAAAATTGCAATATTTATTATGAAGCCTATCTGGGAAGGCTTTAATAACCTGCAATGCATTTGAAGCTACCCCTAATAACTATGATTCGATTTGGCAGTTATTAGAAGATACCTATAACGATAACAAGTTTCTTGCCGATTTGTATTTAGATGAAATTATAAATTTTTACTCTTTGCCTAATGGTAGTCCAAATAATTTACTAACATTCTCTTTAGAAATCTTTGTGATATGATTATGCTATTTTATCATTTGTATTTATTGAATGACAAAAAGTCAGCTGACAGCGCTTCCGATTTATTGGCATATTTTTGACAGATAAATAAATGGTGTCAGTTATATTTGCTCGTACTTATTTTGATTAAATAGTCGTTTTACAACACGTGGTGGCGACGTGGGATTAATGACTGGCTACGAGAGGTCAGGTTAGACTGGGGTGGAATCAAAAGTTTGAAAGCAACTCAACCTTCAAATCTGACAAACATTTTAAGTGAATTTAGTGATACCTTCGATAAAAAAATCCTGTGTATTTGGGACAGTTTAGGCTTATCGATGATGCTACACCAATTTTTCTTAAGCCAAGACAGGTACTATTTCCCCTCAAAACTAAAGTAGAAAACGAACTTAAAAGACTTGAAGAATGTGGCATAATAACAAAAGTTAAACACTCTGACTGGGGTACCCCTATTGTACCCGTTGTCAAGCCAAATGGTCAAGTGCGGATTTGTGCTGACTATAAAGTTACAGTGAACATAGTCATAAAGGACGAAAACAATCCGATACCTAAAATAGAAGAGATTTACTCACAAATGAATGGAGGAAAACTATTTTGCACCTTGGATATTAGCAACACGTACCTTTACATGAAAATGAATGAATAAAGTGCGCTCATGCAAACATTAAGTACACACACAGGAGTGTAGAAAGTGAACCGCCTTATGTTTGAGGTAAAAGTATCACCTTCTCTTTGGCAACAGTTTATGGACAAGACCTTACAAGGAATAGAGGAAATACAATGCTTTTTTGACGACATTATATTACAGGGTAAAACGTCTGACGAATTAATGATAAAATTACGTATCGTCCTACAACGCCTAAGAAACGCCAACCTAAGACTGAACCAGGATCAGTGCAAATTCTTTCAAGCCAGTATACAGTATCTTGGACACGTTATTGACGTTCAGGGCCTCCACAAAACAAAATATGAAGTAGCATCCATCATGAACAGTAAGAAACCAGAGAATATTAATGAACTTCGGAAATGTCTTGGTCTAGCAAACTATTATAATAAATTCATAAAAAACTTAGCCACGATCCTTCATCCACTCAACAATCTACTTCCAAAGGACAAACCGTATATATGGACATCCAAATGTGAAGAAAGTTTCCAATGGGTAAAATCAGAGATAGCAAGTGATAATGTTCTCGTTTACTACAACCCAGATTTGTCCTTAGTACTTGCAACCGACGCATCCCCAGTAGATCTTGGAGCTATAATTTCTCATCGTTACAGTGATGGAAGTGAAAGTTTTGCCTCGCGCAGTTTAACAAAATATGAGCTGAAATACAGTCAAATTGACAAGGAAGTGACGGGCATCTATTGGGGCTAAAAAAAAATTGTCCCCTTCTGCTTGGTCGTAAATTTACCTTGATTACAGACCATAAACCGTTAGTGTCCATATTTAACCCTAGAAAGACACTTCCATCGATTTCTGCTACCAGACTATTCAACTACACACACTTTCTGTCTGGTTTTGATTATAACATCGAATACAGAAGAACCTCTGATCATGCTAACGTTGATTTTTTTATCTCGTTTTCCTACAGAACACACTTCTCGTAACCTGATGGATAGCTGCAGCTTGTTTGAACTTAGTCAGCTTGATTCACTGCAAGTTGAAAGTAAAGTGATTTGTAGGACAACTGCTCAGGACAAGAATCTACAACAAGTTTTACATGCACTCAAAAAGGGAGAATCAATAGAACAGTTTGGTTTTCACGACAACGAACTTACCCTGCAAGATGGATGTATTTTTAAAGGCAGTAGGGTAGTAATTCCAAAAGATCTTCATCAGACTGTGCTCAAGGAATTACATGTCGGACATCTAGGCATAGAGAAAATGAAAACACTAGCTAGAAGCTATTGTACATGGAAAAATATCGATCGAGATATTGAACATATGGCGAAAACCTGCAAATAATGTCGACTAAAACAAAATCAACCCAACAAAGAAGAAAATCATCCGTGGTTAACTTCTCGAGGTCCATGGGAGAGAATCCATATTGACTTTGCAGGACCAATGCAAGGACAATGGTACTTCATTGTTGTTGACGCAATTACGAAGTGGGTTGAAGTAATTCCTACCAAAAACACTTCTTCAGATTGGTGCGTGAGAGAATGTTCGCTACATTTGGTCTTCCATTGGTTTTAGTTTCAGACAATGGAAGCCAATTTACATCGGGCACGTTTCGACAGTTTTTATGTGCAAATGGTGTAGTACAGAAAACTACAGTACCGTACCACCCGTCATCGAACGGACAAGCGGAACGATTCGTTCAGACAGTAAAAAAGTCACTTACAGCAATGAGAGAGGAGTGAGGAAAGCTAGACATCAAACTTTTGAAGCTCCTCATGCAGTTGCGATAAATCCCACCGGATCAAATGCATACCACTTAATGTACGGAAGGAAGATTCGAACTCACTTGAGCTTAATGCATCCCAAAATCGATCAAGAACCAACTACTACAAAGGAGGTAAAAAGGCACTTTGATGTCGGGAACAGAGTTCAAGCACGGAATTACACAAATCCAAAACATAAATTGGACTTTGGGAACATTGTAGAGAAAGAGAGTACTTTAATTTACAAGATTAGAATGGACGATGGTAGTATTCGGCGAAGACATATTGACCAGCTTCTGAAATGTGTTCCAGTCCTAACAAATTAGAGGGGAGAGTTGATATGATTGTGTTATTTTATCTTTTGTATTTATTGTATGACAAAAAGTCAGCTGACAGCGCTTCTGATTTATTGGCATATTTTTGACAGATAAATAAATGGTGTCAGTTATATTTGCTCGTACTTATTTTAATTAAATAGTAGTTTTACAACACAATACTTTGATAACTCTGTAACTGCCTTGAAACGTTTAAGATTAAATGATGTATGTAATTATATAGTTGCTTATACTACAATTTCTAGCTCAAGCTACCAACATACTGAATCAAATAATTTTAATAAAAATCCAAAGACATTTATGGCCAACAACTCCGCCCCTGTTAATTAAATTGTATTGTTTGTATGCATCAACAACATTACTTAAAATACTGTTCTGTTTTTAAAAGCTTGCTATTTGATCAATTATTTAGATTTATAAAGGATAACAAACAGCTTGCGTATTAATTGCTTTTCAAATGAACATAAAGTACTTGTCCTTCTTGATTTAATTGCATGTTGTGTCAACACAGACATTACAGTTTGTTACATAAAACAAAAAGTAAGAATCTGGGAAATTCAAATCTCTCAGAAAATAACACCCTCTAGCAGCTCGTAAAATGCTTGCATTGCAGCCCATTTTGATGCAATTCATAACAAATCACAATTTGCAGTTTGAGTATCATAGTTGCCAACGTTGAAAACAAATGGAATAAAATAGATATGGTTAAATTTTTGTTAGATAGTGGCTCTATGTCTTTTTACTTCCTCCTGATTGTTGTCAGAGATTGGGATTAAATTTCCAAAAATTTAATTCCAAGTTATTAAGTGTAGGGGGAAATATAAATACCTTAATAGGTAAAACCAACCTTACTATTTTTTCTACTTTTGATTCAAATTTAATAATCCCATTGCATGTTTTAATTGTAGATTAGATTACTAATCCATTGCCAGAATTTCCTATAGATATTCGTAATTTGGACTATTTGAAAAATTTGCCCTTAGCTAATCTTCCTTTTCCCACCCCTAGTAAGATAGATGGTTTTTTGGGTGCAGCCATTTTTGCAGAATTAATAAAAAATTAAAAAATTTCCGAACAAGAAGAATCCCTTACAGCAATTGAAAACTTCATTGGCTACGTAATTACAGGTAATCTCCAACCCTTACAAGGCAATACAAATAAGTATACTTTCCATACCTTTATAGACGTATCTCCTACTCTAGAATCCTTAGTAGATAAAATGTGTTAGTTATTTATCTCAGCCATAACCTAATGATGAAGCTCTAGCTTGTGAGAAAATATTTTTAGTGAGAATATATTTTTAGATAATTTCGTTCGAAGCCCATCAGATCGATATTCTGTAGCCTTGCCATTCAAATCCGATCCTGACCAATTGGGGGCTGTTCCTTTTTTTAAAGTCTCGTTTGTTGTCGCTTGAATCAAAGTTAAGTAGATTTCCTAATCTAAGATTAATTTATTCTGATATTTTGCAAGATTATATTAATGAAGGTCATATGTCACTTGTCCCTCCTGCTATCATCAATATCCTCCTTATATACCACACATTTGTATCTTTAATCCTGGTACTGTTTCCATACCCTATCGTATTTTGTTTAACGCCAGTATAAAAACCGACAAAAATACATCGTTAAAAGGGAACGAGGGAATCAATAGAGAAAAAAAAGGGAGAAAAATCATAGGAAAAAAATCGTCCCTATAGCTCTTAGAGACTGTTTAAGATATCGAATTCTCATATCAAATATATTTCTATTCGAGTAAATGCTGTCACAAAAAAATATTACCCCCTCCCCCTCCCTCGAACGATAGAGGGCGCAACTGAAATCCACTTTTTTATTATTGGAGCTAGTGAAAAATAAAAAACTGCATATGTGAGAGAAAAATCCGGTCCGTACATAGGACCTTTAAACCGAATTTTTGATTTGAAGAAATATACAGGGAAAAATAAAAAAGTATTTTTGCAAAATTTAAAAAAAATTTTTTTTGGAATTTCGATTCATAAATATGATGGGGCAACTTATTAGGTTAAGCCCATTACGATAATATATGGGGGCACCCCCCTGCCCTCCTTTTTTGGGGGTACAGCATTCGCTAAATATTAATGCTGGAATCGTGATTTTCGGGGGATCTTCCGCCTGTAGGCGTCATGGGCTGGAAATATGTTTAGGACCCCTCAAATGAGCCCCTCAGCAGTTGACTGAAATTGAACCTGGAAGTTCCAGATCATGTTTTTAGGCCTATACGTATTTGGTATACAGTTACGGTGGTCGAAAAAAAAATTAAACCTCAAAATTTTGCGCGTCTTGTGGCGCCCATTTTTCCCACAAAATTTTCAAAAGAAATATATATAATTCAGTTGATCTTCTGTTGAATTTTAGAGTATTTCCAATAGCAGTAACATCAGATATTAAACATATGTATCGACAAATTGAAATCATTCCATAACATCAGAGAATTCTTTGGCGTTTCGAGCCTCAAGATCCTATACCAGTGTACCAGCTCAGTACCGTGTCATTTGGTGTAGAATGCTCACCGTATTTTAGTGTAATGAATATTGAAAAACTTTTAGATGATGAAGGTTGTAATTACCCTGACGCTGGTCAACCCCTCCTAGATGATATGTATATGGACGATTTCATAAGTAGTTTTCCTGATCTGGAATCTGCCCAAATCGCTCATTCACAAATTGTTGCCTTATTTTCTTCAGCTGTGTTTCAAATAGTGAAATGGATATCATTTACTTAATATTATTCCAAAAAATCTCAGATTAATTGAAATTAAGATTTTTGAATGTGTTTCCATAAAGATTTTAGGTTTGCAATGAAACCCATCCACAGATAAATTCATATTTAAACTTTCTCCTGCTGATTATTCTGCTTGTATTAAAAGGTAATTGCTGTCTTTTGTCGCTAGAACCTTTGACCCCTTAGAAGTTTTATCGCCCTTAATTTTTCTTATAAAATCACTATGGGATTTAAATTATGATTGGGATAAAATTGCACCAACTAAATTCTGTCAACGATGACAATCAGTCTTATTGCAGATTCCCAAATTTTCTATGCTAGAAATTCCAAGACATATTTCTATGTAAAAAGTTTTAGCTTAAGGTTTATCCTGACAAAGACGGTGTTATACGCGTAGCTAGGGTAAAGACTAAGAATAGTTCTTACTCCCGACCGGTAGTCAAACTCCGCCCACTGCCACTCCAATAATTTAATTTTGTATTTTCCTCCCTTCTTTTTGTAAAGGGTAGTTTCAGTTTATATAGTAAATACCAGGGGTACCTAGGATATTTTATTTAGTTTTTATTTTTCGCTTACATTTTTTTAGAGTATTCAATTTGGTGGCCTGCAGGTTGTTTTGACATTAATGTTGGTAGAGACCAACAAATGTATTAATATTATTAATTGTCACGCGTCTAGGGGAATATCCTCCCAATCAGTAGCGAATCGTGTTCCAACGAAAATATATATAAATATTTTACGGTCTAATTAAGTTTAAAAGTTTATATTTCGATAACCGTTTCGATTATAGAATAAACCACTTTCCTTCCACTCGAATCAGTGGTGAAACCTTTATTTGAAATTGGATGAGCCAGCGTGAACGGTAAGTTGTATTGCTATTTTTACATAAATTTGAAAAAATACTAATCAACAGCCTCAGTTTCACAATAAATATTACAATTTCAAATTTTCAATTTTGATCAGTTTTCGTTCGTATTTTTTTTTCAATTTAAAAGACACTTATTTTTACGTTTCTATAAATGACGATATGAGAATTGTTGTAGTAAGTTTTGATTCAAACTCATTGGAGAAGTTTTATACGTCTCCTAATAGTCCTAAGCGCATTTCATTTTCCAGTTGAAATAGCTCTTGATTTTTTCATTATTTCTCATAATATACAACTTTCTCATTTTCAAATAGTTTGTCGACTTGACCATCATCTAAGACGTTGTAAAAGATTCATTTAAGAGAGAGGTTTTGTTTTAAAACTCATCAAGCCTGTAATGGAGAACTCATATATTTGGATTTTCGACTTTTTCTTCTTGTATCTTGATTGATTTTTGATGTAATGGTACAGGTAATCGATGTTCAAAGAAATTTTTAAATTACACGAAACATTCTGACGCGTATGAGAAGTATCTGGGATTCCGTACACCGCAAACCTTTGCATGATTTCTTGTTTGTGATGCTCCGTATTTGATTAAATATTTCCTGTCTCAAAGGCACACATAGAAACCTGATAATATTATCGATCCACTTTTGTTATACACAACATCCTGATGTAGTCCGGGGAAGTAAGGTCGAAAAATCTGTTCAATGGAAAAAGTTATCAGTAAATTATTTCTCATTTTTCAATGAAAGTACATCCCCCACCAACATTTTCCTAGTTCGTCTAATACATTCCACTGACGCTGGCGACGGAGCATGCAAGCACAGCTTGGAACACGTAAAATTCGAGTGTTTTATGCTCCTGGCATTCCTGGATGTGCTTGTACAAAAAAATTGTAAAGGTAAAAAATGTAGAAAATCCTTTGCTCTAAAAGGTGACGTAATTGGATTTTCCAAAAAAAAATTGACGTCCTTAAATTTTCCATCTTTTGGATATTTTTTCGAAAATTACATTTTCAATTAGCAATTATGAATGAAATAACAATATCGAGGTCAAAACATGGATAAACATAGAGGGCAAACGTCTAAAAATTTACGTTTTTTTCAGATTTGGAAAATTGAGAATGGCGGCCGCTCAAACTGGAATTAATTTTTTTTTCAATTGACCTTAAAGTTATGAACATTGATGATATCGAGACGCGGTTGATTGCAATCGATAGAGTGAAAGTTATATTTTTATAAATAAAACAAACACGATTTTTCAAAATTTTTGTAATTCATTTTTAACAACATTTACCGAAAAAAATTATTTTTTATCTCGTTTTTTCCATTTTTTCCTTTGAAAAATGTAATAATATCTTTT
The DNA here is from genome assembly GCA_963921935.1 of Galeruca laticollis. Lineage (NCBI taxonomy): Eukaryota > Metazoa > Arthropoda > Insecta > Coleoptera > Chrysomelidae > Galeruca > Galeruca laticollis. Next base: position 189,958,348 of record OY998178.1, on the reverse strand, counting down.
TGCATCATGAGTATTTTGGTCTCTATAAGACGCGTATTTAAAGAAAATTCCAGATACAATTAGTAGAAGCTGAGATAAAGAAGTGCAAATTCTGTTCGATACTGTGACAATATTAATTAAAATTTTCAAATTTTGACCGTTTCGCTCGATTTCAATCATTGATGATCATAATACTATTAGAAAACCAGAAATTGACAATATTATGGAAAAAAACCAATAAAAAAGCGCGAGTTTCTTTCAATTGAGAACGAGCGCTGACCCCCCACCACTACGCCAAGCAGCTGTCACACCATAGTGCGGCAGGGCGCACTAAGGTTACTGTTATTTTCCGAATGTACCCATTGACTGGAGAAAAATGAAAAGTTGCTCTCGAATAGAGTGGACATTCAGTAATCGAGCGAAACGGTCAAAATTTGAAACTTTTAATTAATACTGTCACAGTATCGAACAGAGTTTGCACTTGTTTATCTCAGCTTCTACTAATTGTATCTGGAATTTTTTTTCAAAATACGCGTCTTTCAAAGACAAAGTTACTCATGATGCAAAAAAGATATTATCATTACATTTTTCAAAGGAAAAAATGGAAAAAACGAGATAAAAAAATTTTTTTTCGGTAAATGTTGTTAAAAATTATGTAAAAAAAATTTTAAAAATTGTGTTTGTTTTATTTATTATAATATAACTTTCACTCTATCGATTCCAATCAACCGCGTCTCGATATCATTAATGTTCATAACTGTAGAGTCAATTGAAAAAAAAATGTAATTCCATTTTGATAGGCTGCCATTTTGAATTTTCCAAATTTGAAAAAACGTAAATTTTTAGACGTTTGCCCTCTATGTTTATCCATGTTTTGACCTCGATATTGTTATTTTGTTCATAATTGCCAATTGAAAATGTAATTTTCGAAAAGATACCCAAAAGTTGGAAAATTCAAGGACGGAATTTTTTTTTTGAAAATCGAATTACGTCACCTTTTAGAGCAAAAGATTTTCTATATTTTTTACGTATACAATTTTTTTGTACAAGCACATCCAGGAATGCCAGAAGCATAAAACAACCGAATTTTACGTGTTCCAAGCTGTGCTTGCAAGCGTCAGTGGAATTTATTAGACGAACTAGGAAAATGTTGGTGGGGGGATGTACTTTTATTGAAAAATGAGAAATAATTTACGGAAAACTTTTCCCTTTAATTTCCTTACTCTCCGGGACTAATGACCGAAAACAATTGCCAACATCACTGGCAAGAACGATGAAAACCTTCCATCCCATCTCAACCGCTTTGGAACGCACTGTATCACACATACTCACGTGCTTCTGATAGAAGCAATTCCACGTTCAAGCCTTATCTAACATTTTTATCTCTTCCCAACACAAATTTTTATTGGTAATGCAAAATTTAAGACACATTTGTTCGATTCATTGTAAAAATCACAAATCCCATTCGACACGTACCGACAAAATGAAGCGTTGCGAACAAACTAAATTACAGTTACCGTTTCGATACCTCGAGCGAACTCGTATTTATGAAAATTGTGCCAACTTAGCGACAAAAAAATCGATGATAAATGTGATGGTTTTTCATTTTTTCTGTAAAATTCCATTATCGGCAGTTACGTCGCTGTTCTACCGGTAGCGATATATTCAAATTTCTATTACAGAAACAAAAGTTTTTGAGTTCCAAAACAAGTTTTTCCACCACACTGTGCATATATGTCCAGCTTTAAAAACCATAACATGCATAACACTTGATGTGTATAATCACATTTAATTTTCACCATAGATTATTTTTTCTACTTTTCAAAATTATGAAATGGAGATACAGTTACATGTTTTTATTAAAAAAACGTTTGAACATGTTATATGCTAAACACGATTGTTTTAATTCGAAAGATTGGATCGATTGTTATTAATACAACCGCCATTGATAAAATTATTGCAGGAAAAAAACCAAAATATGATTCGTTTTTGTGCATCAAGATTTTGGAAAACAAGTTTTCCAAATTTTTACTACAAAATTCTTATGAAAGATGAAGTGGCCATAAAGAAATTTGGTGGAACTGAAACTAAAAATTTTGTATCTTATAATAAGACTCCAAAATTCGAACAATCAATGAAAATACCTTTTTAATATAAAAATCTGACAGAGGCAATATAAATAAACACAAATTCGCTTTTACTGATGTTGTAACTGGCGAACCTGAAAATTAAATGATTTTGCTCCCAAAAAAAAGTTATTGTACATCTTCATTCATTCGGAACATTGTGACAAAGTGTCTAGTTCCAAAAATATTTGACGCCAATGCAATTTCAGTATATGGGTATAATTAAAGCTTGGTAAATATACTTGAGATTTATTTACTTGTGCTGGAAATCAATAGGCCAGTCACAGAGTCACAATCTATCTTCTGAGCCGAGACTCACTTATATATTTTATTTTTTTATTCCTAACTATTGTTTATGATCGCATCAATATGTCAATCCTCCACTCACAGCCACAGTTCTCAAAAACCACCATTTCTTCTATCTCCAATAAACAATCAATAATATTGATAAACGCAAATACCTATATCTTATGCAACGGCTATATCACCAAAACTACCTTCTCCCCAGGTACCATATCGAGGTCAAGCCATCATTATGCCTCCTATCGTCAACTATGTACCTGTTATTCGAATATATCAGAGCAATAGGTAACATTGAGTCTTCCAAAAACGTAAATTGCACTTATAGAATCTCTCATGGTCGCATATGTGTCTATTTATCATCTATCACTCAAGTCAACGATCTTCTGTCGGCTTATCTCCCTCACCAAAAGAACACTAATTCCGAGCCCGCCTCTGTAGCACTTCTTGAGATGTTGACTGCCAGCTGTCCATCCATCTCTTGGGTGGTCTTTCCACTGTTCCAGTTCCCACCTGCACGACACGGGGTATTCGGTCTTCATCCATTCTCCTTATCTGACTGAGCCATGGTCTCTTTATTTGTCTTCTCCAGCGTACCATGTCTTGTACTCCACATTGTCTTGGACTTCCTTATTTATCATTCTGTATCTTCTTGTTTTTCCTATAATTGTTCTTAGGATTTTAATCTCGGCCATTCGTAACATACTATTACGAAATAGCACACGTGTAGTCTCTTAATCCGACTCTGTATAGGCCATGTATGAAAGTGAAATTTTGTCGAATGTGCAGGGATTTCTTCGAACTGTCATTTTTTGTGACTATTCTTATCTAGATATTTCCAGTCTTATCTAGACAATTTGAGGGAGGCGATTGTTTTTGTGTGAGCCGCAATCTAGAATTATCCACTTAATATATAAAGACTTCCCACCAGCGGCATAAGTCAGTTTATAATTTGATCTCGTGATGTAAACAGTGAACAAGTAAATAGTCTAACTGAATAAGCAGTAGGGAAGTGTTTATATAAATTAGTGTGAGTGAATATACTGTGAGTAGACATAATATTAAATTTAGAACAATATTTGAATAAGCTGCAAATGTTAACCTTGACGACGTTTCAAAGTGGCAAAGAAAATGCCAAATTTATTAAATGGCTACTTACCTGAAGTTATTTATATTGCTCATGAGACTAGTCTCTAGTATCGAGCCTTACCAAGTGAAACTTTCACATTTAATGGAAAGTTTCACAGTACTTGACAGTAGTAGACAAGCCTCTACGGAGGCATAATCAAAAAAAAGGTTTGAAATTGATTTAAATAAAATAGACCGAAACGTTACCACTATAAGCAAGTGATTTTATTTCTGACCGAAACCCAGAGTATTAACGGTCATTAAAAATATATATGAAATTGACTGTCTCGACCCTTACTTCGTGGAATATGCTCATATTAGTGTTTTTAAATGAAACTCAATGTTTCTAGTTAATTCCACAATATAATACAAGTTATTGAAAATTCTAAAAAATTGACAATTGTTCCGATAAATCAATATTGATTTATCGAAACAATTGTCAATTTTTTAGAATTTTCAATAACTTGTATTATATTGTGGAATTAACTAGAGACCTTGAGTTTCATTTAAAAACACTAAAAATATATATGTTGAACTCTATTGGTTTTCAGCTCACTAGAGCTAGTACAACATGTCCTATAAATCTACATAGTTTAGACCGTTAAAACAGTTTATTCTAAGGAGTAATAACTACCTTTTTACATTAGTGTTTCATTTGTGTATATGCATATATGAAAATGTATAATTAAACTCCAAGCAAATAGAAACATCTTTCTTATTTCAACTGATTTAACGACAACTCTACACAACGGACAATTATTTTTCCCCTTTAGTTTCCATTATGGAGAACTTTCACTGTATTAATATATCTAGGCTTCATCAAATATGTGTAGCATTAACAGCAAAATGTTTTTGTATTGAATATCAACTCAACCTCATTGTTTTACACTTTCTCAATCTCCGTATTTCTTTTAATGCCCAGCAATGTGATCCAAATGTGTCCTCATATCTCTTCTATGACGTGCATTAATTTTTATACTGTGTTACGTTTATAAAATAAATAAAATATAACGGAATTGGAATAACGAGTTAATAATAGGTTTGTTGACTTTTGAAACAATCAATACTACACCATATTTTTCGGATATTATTGAATTGCTTATTAAAAAATTGGTACATATTTGAAAATGTTATAACATCAATAAACCTGGGTTTCCTTTTACAGGTTATTGTAACGTTCACGAAAACGTTTTTGTGCCATTACAGCGACTGCTTTATTTATTAGATTTCATTCCAAACGTGCCAATTATCCAAGGCATTCAGTTCATTGAAAGTTATGTTAATTAATTCTTACGTATTCTAAATAAAGTTCCGGTAATTTATAATGTTGTCACAGCTGCATACAGATGATTTCAGAAATATTTATATAATCTAGTTATTATGATATATTATTAGCGTTTAAGTTTAGGTAAAACCTCTCATGAATTCAATGAAAACGATAGAAAGTGCATGTGACATTACAAGGACTAGAAGGATTCCAACAACAAGTAGATGTTATTACAGAGGCAATAACGAAATCCATATAAAACAGTTGAATTTGTAAAATATCTATAGGAACAGTTGATAATTTTATTAAGATAAAAATAAAGCACAAAAAATAAAGTGTTTCCATACAAAATACTTGAATTTGTAAAATATTTAAAGGATCAGTTGATAATTTTACTATGAAAAAAATAAAGTGTGTCATATTATATTGCCAAACTATATTATTAAGTTCAAAATGTTCCTGGAATCAGTCAATAACACAAAACGTGTATAGTTCATCCAAATGTATACTGAACATTCTATTTGCTATCACTACACAATTACATTGACGCGCGTTTCGATACCAAATCATCGTCTCCAGAGACCGAAGTTTACTCGACGGGTACCGTCAACTTATTTTTTGAATAAGCCTGTCATTAAAAAGTATTTATAATTTTCACTATGAAATAAATTGGAATATTTCATTCTTAGTATTTTCTTTAGGCATTCCACAAGACGATCGCGGTCGTTGCGGTCGCGGTGAAAACGTCACTAGTGACGTCATAACTTTCGCTCACGTCGAGCTCACAACCACCCATCTGAAAAGGTGGGTCGAAGTGGACGTTTAGAAATTGCATAAGTTCCTTTACATATTAAATTACAGAATATGATGTATCATTTGTAATTCATCTCCAATATACATATGGTAAGGGCTCGATCCCTATCCATATCCTATTATTTTTTAGATCAGCCCCCCAAATAGATTTTAAAAATTGTACAATAAATAAATTAGTTATATATAAACAAAGCAGATTAAAGAATTATTATATTCAAAAGTTTTAAATTTATTTGTTGGATGTCCATTCATTGCTCTTGTATTTTGTGATAACTGATAATTATACATTAAATAATACTTATTAACGGGAGTAGAAAAAGTGATGTTGAAATTTTCATATAATGGCCATTAATACACTCGCATGTTATATACGAAACTCGCCTGCGGGTCGTTTCGTATCCTACAGCATGCTCGTGTATTATTGACTATCATTACATGATCGTTGCATAAAATACTATTATAGATCATCATTAGTAAATAAAAGTAGAATTAGCAAATTTATTAATAATTTACTAATAATATAGGACGCTTCCTGTAACCGTACATGCAAAAAAATGTGCGACATAAACATTAAACCGTTAATTTTATCGGGATGCCACAAGAGGACTTTGCAACCCTAAAAATATTCAAAAAACTCAATTGTTGCATCTATAACCTAAAAAAGCTTTATTTACCCAAAAATTGCCGCATCCACCATTGAACTGTACCTGAGTTCACAAGTATAGTGTAAACTTGTTTATCACGCCAAAAAATGTGCAATTATCTTGTTTGTAAACGGTTACAATTTTACTAATTTCCAATCGGCCATTTAATCATTATTAATAAAAAGCCATTTTTAATACCCAACTTTAGAGCCCAATAGTTCGTTAACCCTTCGGTAGGCGCAGGTTGAACTTGTTCATTAGTGGGCGCACACGGTGTACGAGACCGGTTAAAATAAATAGACTTGAGAGACCACTAATAAGTGTTTCGTTGAAACTATAAGTTTTTTGAAGATTTTATTACAATTATATGACATTTGCTTGACAACACCCCTTTTACATTATTTTCAAACAGGGAGCTGAAAAAAACTACACAAATGCGGTTATATTTTTTTTGTTCAATTACAAAGCAATAACTAAAAAAATATTCTTATACATTCGACCTCAAAGTTATTCTTCAATATACTCAAAGTACTAAAAAATTAAAACCAGTAGTAAAATTACTATACATAGACGTACCCGGAACATAAAAAAGAGGTACAAAAATCAGCGATGAGAATCGTAGCAATTTGCACATAAATGCTCCAAACACAAAAATTTAGCACATAGTTCACAAAAATATTTTGTTTTTCGTTTTTTTTTCTCCAGTTACAGTCACCACATCTTCCAGTTTGCCCTGGAATTCTCTGAGCTGGCTCATCCCCTTGCGGATCTTGCAGATTACACAGTTCTTTCAGTCGCATTCTAATATATGTTGGGATATGTCGATTCAGATACCTATTTTTTTATGGTTGTACGTCAAAGCAAAAGCTAGCTCTGTTACCATTTGTTGTCTTGGTTTTGTTGAATTAATATCTATTGTTACAGCTATAAATAACGAACGCCTTTATTCCTGTAACATTCAATAAACTATAAAAAATCACCATGGGCCATCTTCTGGAACATCGTGCTACATTGTACTTTGCACACAATTGGTCCACAGTATTGACACCACTTTTCGTTGAATTATACTGTAATATTATTTCTGGTTTACCAGATTCCTCATCAACATCATCGCCGTGACGCATTGTTGAGTACAATATAACATTTTGTTTTTTTCAGTTTATATGACTCCAAGGTTTCTCCGGAGCCAAAAGCAAATACACTAGATCCAATTGGACTACTTTGTGCTTGGTTGAAAAAATCAGGTATTTCCCTTCTTCTGACCTTTATAGTTCCAACTAAGGTTAGACCATTTCATTTTAGTTCTATACCGAGTGCAGCGCTAATGTACCAGTTGTCTATTGTGACATTTCTGTTCGAATTATAAAGGTGCTCACAGGCTCTTTCAGTTATAGCTTTCGTACTGTTGTCTAGACTGAAAAGGCCCGCTGGTTGTGTCCCAATATAAACTTCCATATGACTAGGGTAAAATAATTTCGCATCACAAGTAGCGAATATTTTCAAACGGCTTCCAGTTTCTCATCAACAGTAACAAATTGAGAATGAAAAAAACTGTTTTTTTTGTTTTCATTCCATTTTGTCAGTATACTTCTAATTGGAGCTTGTCTAGAATAGATCTCTCAGCTCTAGTATGTATGTCGTCAAAGCGAATATATCTTAGTAAAACTTTGAATCTTCTCTCGTTCATTGTTAATCGGAAAAGTTCTATGCCAGTCCCATCTGTGTTCCATAAGTCAGTAGTATTCAAATGACTTGCTTTCCTAACACCTGCAAGGTATAATAATCCAATTAGGGCTCGAATTTCGTCAATATTGGTTGGCAAAATATCTCTCTCACGAACAAAATATGAACTTTCTGAATCAATTTTTTTGTTTGTCTCATCAACAATTATTTGTAGCATGTTTAGATCGAATAGAGAACCCCAAATATCATCAATTTTAGATTTATTTTTCACATTAACTTTTGGATCTGATAGCTGCATTACTATATTCTCTCTACGAGTTCTGACGTTTTTAGGAGGTGCTTGGCCCATTTGGTAATTTTATCTTTCCCTATGAAATGAGGTCCAATAGTATTTCCAGTTTCCTTTTTTTCGTTTTCCTCGATTTCTTCTTCTGTATCGTTATCTTCAGATCTCTCTTCTACAACATCGTTTTCGGTTGTTTCCTCCTCATCATCAAATTCTTCTTCTGTCTGGACTTCTTCAAAAAGTCGCAACAATCGCTGCTGATCTCTTTCGTAGTTGTAGTTCATTTTAATTTGAATTACAAAACCTAAAATTACAACAAATTCTAAAATTTAAAGCCTTTCAAATATATTTCTTACATTACCTCAGAGGGCGCACACGGTGTCCTGTACCGGGTTTTTAATTTGCTGTGCCGCTTTCTAAAGTGCTGCACAGACTAGCTGACCATAAAACGGGAAGGTACACGTACGCAAAATACCGAGCTCACCCGATTATTTCCGATACGTCGTTTCTTAACTCCGCCCGGTGTCTTTGACCGGCTGCGCCTACTAAATGGCTAAAGAAGGGCATAAAGAAATTTTTTTATATGAAATACCATCATTATTTTTAGTATCTCTATCATCTTCAAGTTTTTGGTATGAACTCCTGAGACATCCTGTACAGTGTTATGCATATTTACGAAAGTTTCGATTCAATCAATCACTGTCAAAACATAATAAATAAATATATTGACCATATATCCATTCTTATCAGTTTATTCTAAAATTATAATTCTCATAGGTATTAGAGATACATCCGTCTCTACATAGTACATTTTTCTGCTAAATATACGTTCTCATTACAAGAAATTTCAGTTCAAAGTGTCTTATAATATTTGTCGGCAATACCACTTTTTCCTCATATCCTTATCTTTAGATAATTTTACTTCTAAATATTTTTTGTTGGAAATTTTAGACAAAGAGGTTAGGTTTTCTCACATTTCTTTCATTACTTTGATTTTAATATACATATATATATATATATATATATATATATATATATATATATATATGTAATTGAAAAAATAATCGTACTGTGTATTAGAATTGAAAATATGACAGTAGTTGTCAGAATATCAATTTGTGAAAAATAAAGAGTTTTTTTCGATATTGGTCTGATATACTTTTGATAAAAAGGCCAAGAAAAGTGCCGTAGGTGTATTATTTGAATCGTCTAGGCCGGGAATAACGGGTAGTTTGTCCAACGGCGAGACATATTTTTGGCGACCGCGACAGGATTTACGGCACATTTTAAGTCAGAGTAATAGTATTTTCCTTACGATGTTTGTTGTAGTAGAAATATTAAACAGCATGAAAAAGTCACGTAAAGTGCTGAGATGTAGTTTCTCCAAAGCAGCTAATCAATCATGTTTGCTGGATTTAGAGGTTTCTTGGAATATTTTGAAAACAAAATATGAAGACCTGCAAGTATGTGAAAAACGTGTATATGAAGCTTTTGTAGAGACGGCGTCAGAGGAAGACATGATAGGTGATATGGAACAAGGTGATGCTTATCATAGAAGGTACACCGAACTAAAAGAAAGATACAACCATTTTTCTAATAATAATAATATATCTGCTACAATTGCAATGCCTTCGGCAATTGTTGACGAGAAATCAACGAAAAGAAAGTTCAATTTGCCGCGCATCGAATTTAAATGTTATGACGGCAGTATCAAAGGTTGGCTGAGTTTCTGGTCACAATTTAAAAAAGTACATGAAGATCGTGGTATTAAAAATTGTGATAAAATAGAATATTTGCTACAGGCCACGATTCCAGGTACTAGAGTGCGTCAATTAGTAGAAAGTTTTCCCTTAATGAATGAGAATTATGGAAAAATTATCCAATGTATGCTGTTCAGATTTGGTAGAGAGGATCTTAAAATAGGGGTCTACGTATGTGAATTATTAAAACTTGTTTTAAATAATGCTATTAGTAAACAAAAACTTGGAAATTTCTAAACTCTACGATCAAATTGAAACCCAGTTACGCGCTTTAGGTACTTTAGGCATTACGGCGGACAAATATGCTGCAATTTTATTTCCGTTCATAGAATCTTGTTTGACACATGATCTGCTTAGAATTTGGCAGCGTTCAGCATTTAATACAGGGGAGCTTAGCATTAGTAATGCTAGCAATATTTCTGAAAATATTAATATTGATAGTACGCTAGAGAAGAAGCTAGAAAATGTTTTATCGTTTCTCTGTTCTGAAGTGGAAAATGAACAAAGAATTGTATTAGTAAGTGAGGGCTTCGGACTGACATCTGACAACAATAAAAGGTCGTGCTGCGGAAAGAAAAACTCGTACCAAGGGTCTGCTCTACCTACCGCCGCTGGTTTGCTGAACACAAACAATAACAAAGATTTTCCTTATACTTGTATTTTTTGTAGCGGGTCTCATAATGGAGATTCTTGTTTTAAGGCGCAAGAAATGACTTTGGAAGAGAGAAAGAATATTGTATCGGGTAAAAAGGGATGCTGTCTTAAGATTGGCCATCATGCAAGACATTGCCGAGGCCGTTTAAAGTGCATACTTTGTAAAAAATATATCTGAATCAAGTGTAAGTAAACATTCATCTACTTTGGCAGATAACGAGGAACTTTCAAATCATACAAATTCGAATACAAATCATACCAGTGGTCATGTATTTCTCCAGACGTTGCGTATCAGATTAGTAGGTCCCAGTAGTTCTAAATTTGTTCGGACTCTGATTGACACAGCATCACAACGGTCATATATTTTGAAATCAACTGTGGCATTTCTTGGTTTGCGAGTCAAAAGTTCAGAGAATCTCGTGCATCGTTTATTTGGAGGAAAAGAGATTATAGTTGCACATAACTGTTATGATGTTAATATTTCTGTTGATAACTTCTCATACACTTTTGAATTATTAGATCAAGATAATATTTGTAACAACGTTAAGCCTTTTTTTAATGGGCCTTGGATATGCGAATTGAACAAATATAATATCGCTATTTCTGATTTAAATAATGAAGATCCCATTGAACTTTTGTTAGGTGCAGACGTTGCAGGAATTTTATATACTGGAAACAAACATACTTTGAGTATGGGCTGGTAGCAATTGAAACGCATATTGGATGGACTATTATGGGAAAAATACCTTGCCAAATTTCACATTCGAATTTATCAACTTCTGCTTTGTCTTTATTTGCGAGTGCGTCTATCACAGACTTATGGGAATTGGACGTTTTGGGCATTCAGGATCCTGGTGAACAAAAATCTAAGGAAGAAAGAGCTTATGCCGTAAAGGAGCTATTTTTAGATACTATTACTGTAAATAAGGAAGGACGTTATGAAGTAAGGTTGCCATGGATAGATGGGTATAATCCACTTCCGACCAATTACAAAGTTGCACAAAAAATATTACAAAACATTTTGAGGAAACTGGAAAAAGGTAATTTGCGAATTAGGTAAAACGACGTTTTCAAAGAATGGGAAAGTTTAAATATTATTGAAAAGGTAGATCCAAACACAGAGTGCGGACATTTTTTACCGCACCGTCCTGTTTTATAAGAAGGTTCTACAACGGCTGTAAGACCAGTTTTTGATGCATCTTGTCGAGAAAAGGACAATCCTTCATTGAACTAATGTCTTGAAAAAGGGCCAAATATGATTGAATTAATTCCTTCCTTGTTTGTTCGGTTCAGACAATTGAAGTACGGTATGATTTCTGACATAAAAAAGGCGTTTCTACAAATAAACATTAATTCAAATGACAGAAATTTTTCTAAATTTCTTTGGGTAGATGAAAATGATTCGGAAATTGCATATGGGCATAGGAGAGTAGTTTTTGGTGTTAACTGTAGTCCGTTTTTACTTGGTTCCACTATAGAGTATCACTTATCCCAGTGTTTGGCAGAAATTTCAGAGGACCTATCCTTTACAGCATCTACAGTGAAAAAATTGTCGAGAAGTTTTTATGTAGACAATTGCGTAACCAGTCTTTTTAGTTATGAAGAACTTGGGAAGTTTATTAAGGAAGCTCTCTATGTGATGGCCAAAGGCCAATTTACGAGGGTGGGAGTATTCCCGTGAAAATTGTACCCCAGATTATAAGATATCTGTGCTAGGTCTATTGTGGTATACTGGAATTGACATATTGGCCATAAATTCTGATTTTCTCGTAGAGGAAATGAAAGACATAGCTGTAACGAAACGTTGTCTACTGTCGCTAACTCAAAAAGTATTTGATCCAATTGGATTCACTGCTCCAGTCACTATTTTGCCTAAGCTTTTGTTGCAGCAGTTGTGGGAGAAGAGAATTCCATGGGATGTTCCAGTAGATAAATATGTTGCTGATATTTTTAGGGCATGGTTGTCTGATTTATCTGATATATTCAAAATAAGAATACCTCGATGGATTTCAATTTCTAAAAATGTCGTAGACTTAAGTCTACATACTTTCTCAGCGATGCTAGTCAGAAAGCTTATGCAGCTGTAGTTTTTTGTCGAGTGGAAACAGCTAAAGAAGTTTCAATTCATTTTCTTGCTGCAAAGTCTAGAGTCGCTCCAATTGAAAAATTGTCAATTCCCAGATTAGAGTAGTTGGGGGCCAATATTGCTGCTAGACTTTATAATCAGGTTGCAGGAAGCTTGGATTTTGACTGTGAAGCATTTTTTTGGAGCGATTCATCAACTGTAATTTCTTGGATACAACGCGAAGAGCAATGGGCAACATTTGTTTTTAATAGAGTTCGTGAAATCCGATAATTAACTTCTCCCTCACAATGGCACCACATTCCTGGAATTTTGAACCCCGCAGATTTGCCTTCAAGAGGATGTTATGCAAAACAGTTGTTAGATTCCAGATGGTGGGAGGGTCCTAAGTGGTTTTACCAGAAGAAAGAAAATTGGCCTATTGAAGAGATGAATTTTAATGAGATGGAAATTGCCACTGAACGAAGAAAAATACTAATAACAACATTAACTACTGTTGAACATGAAATTAACTGTCTCGACCCTTACTTGGTGGAATCTACTCATATTAGTGTTTCAAATGAAACTCACGGTTTCTAGTTAATTCCACAATATAATAAAAATTGTTGAAAATTCTAAAAAAATGACAATTGTTTCGATAAATCAATATCATCGTCAGAATGACAGAAGTTACATTTCATTTGGTGCCTACCTGATGTTTAGTAGTTATTTTTGGCTAGACCAAGAAGTGACCTAACTTGTGATTGACTTAATATATGTTAATAGAAAAAAGAAGAAGATGTGATATTACAAATATTGAAGCTTATATATTATTAGCCCTATGGTGATATCCTGGATATCATTTTTCCAATTAAGATCAGTATAACTGTGCAATGATATAGAAAACCAGGAAAACTATATCTGCTGATCTTTACAATTATCACTTAAGAAGACAGTTTTTACATTAAACAATTTTGTACTAACGTTACTTTCTGTTTTAAAAGAAATTGTTGTATTCGTTGCTGAAGATATTATCTTTGAAATATTATTAGAAATATTTACTGTATATGTGATGGTTTTATAAGTTTTTATTTCATCAGTTGGTTTAGGAAATATTAGTGGTAATGCCACTTTTTCCTCTTTTTATTAATTAGCTTATTTATCATATCCAATGGATAACCGTTGGATGTTGTTATTTGTCTAATTGTATTAATCTCTCTATCAAAATTACATTTGTTCATAGGAATTGAAAAAGCTCTATGTATCATTGAATTATATGCCGCTATAAATTAGAAGACATTTAAGGAACCCACAATATGAAGTTGTCAATGAACAGTTAAATCTAGGGAGTTCTCCACTAATAAACTCTCTTCTTAAGTGATAATTGTAAAGATCAGCAGATATAGTTTTCCTGGTTTTCTATATCATTGCACAGTTATACTGATCTTAATTGGAAAAATGATATCCAGGATATCACCATAGGGCTAATAATATCTAAGCTTCAATATTTGTGATATCACATCTTCTTCTTTTTTCTATTAACATATATTAAGTCAATCACAAGTTAGGTCACTTCTTGGTCTAGCCAAAAATAACTACTAAACATCAGGTAGGCACCAAATGAAATGTAACTTCTGCCATTATGACGATGATATTGATTTATCGAAACAATTGTCAATTTTTTAGAATTTTCAACAATTTTTATTATATTGTGGAATTAACTAGAAACCGCGAGTTTCATTTAAAACACTAATACTGTTGAACAATTTGATTTTTGGAAACTTGAAAAATTTAGTAAATTCTCGAGAAAACAGTTAAGATGATTGCTTTGGTTTTTAGATTTATACACTATATGCGTCATCCTAACGCAAAAAAGATAGGTTTAACTACCGTTAATGATTTGCATACAAGATCTTTTGGCACAATTGCGTGAGAAGTACTGGATCATTGGCGGAAGACGTACGATACGAAAAGTGTTAAAAACATGTATGATATGCAATCGATACAATTCGAAAGCTTATGGAGTAGAATCATCTCCTTTGTCTGTAGATCGAGTTCGAGATGCAGTAGCGTTCGAGATATCAGGTGTAGATTTTGCTGGGCCACTATTTCCTAGATCAGGGGAAAAAGCATGGGTATGCCTATTTACATGCGCGGTTTACCGTGCAATCCATCTTGAGTTGACACTGTCTTTATCCACTCACAGTTTTCTACAAATTTTACGCCGATTCATAGTCAGAAGAAGCAGGCCCAAAATAATTTATAGTGATAATGCCATGACGTTTAAAGGTGCGGAAAATGCATTTAATGTTGTGGACTGGTCTAACATTTCGCAGGACACTTCTACCCAACGAATCATTTGGCGTTTTAATCCGCCAACTGGGTCGTGGTGGGGTGGATTTGTTGAAAGACTGATTGGCATTGTGAAGATTCTATTAAGACGAATTTTAGGTCGTGCCAGTGTGTGTTATGAAGAAATGCTGACTATTCTTTGTGACTGTGAAGCTGTAGTTAATGCACGCCCTATAACACATCTTTCTAACGATCCCTGTGACTTACTACCTCTTAGTCCGGTCATGTTTTAACGTGAATTATCCGATGACAACATACCCGATTGTGATCAAATAGATCGTAGTTCTCTATCAAAACTTGTCCGTAATCAACAGAGGCTAAGGGAAGATTTCCGAAAAAGATTTCGACTCGAATATTTGGGTAAATTAAAATTGTTGGCCAAACAGAAACCGACCAATAATCTGAGAGTGGGTGATATCGTACTAGTAGGCAATGACAATACAAAACGCATAGACTGGCCTATTGGTCGTATATCCGAACTTATACCTGGAAAAGACGGTCTGGTTAGGCTTGTGCATATTAAAACGTCCCGAGGCGAACTATTACGTTCTGTTCAACGGTTATTTCCACTGGAATGTATATCCGAAGAAGCTGGAGTAAACCAAGAGCAACCTGATGAGCATCGAGAGAAACTTCGAATCGATCATCCAACAGAGTGTGCGGAAAAAGTGTGGGAGTGTCTAATAGCAGAGTACCCGATATAGTGAAGCTCAAAAAAAGTGCGGGAGTGGTTAAAAGCAGAGTGACCGATACAGTGAAACTCACGCGTAGGTGTCGCTTGAGTAAAATTCCTAAGAGATATGTTTTCTTCTCAGATTGAAACAATCTTCAATATGTTACGGCATAAACGTGGGGAAAACATCTACCAGGCACTATAATGGAAGGAAAAGGAGACGGGCCGGTGCTTACGATAAATATATAGCCGATTGAATCTATATTATTTTATTGACTCTTTATTATCTACGACTGAATGATGTTTTACATAATAATTAAAACGTTTACATTATTGTAAAGCGTAGGAATTTTTGGAACCGTTGGTAATATTCAGACTGAACACACTTTTCACTACCACTATACCAACACTCACACAACAGTTTACCGTCGGTACCTGAAAATAATTTGGTTAAGGAAACGCGCTTCACATAGTGTAAGTTTAAGTATAGGTATAGTAGTGGAAAATAAACGGCTTTAAAGATTAAAACTAACTTTTCCGCATCTAGGAGATGCCCTGGCATCTAGGAGATGCCCTGATAACATTCTATGATAAAATTGTGACTTGTGTACACTTCGGGGGATGTATCGTGTTAATAAACCGAAATTTCTCCAAAAGTAACCAAAAACGCAGTATATCTGGATTTATAGGACCCACTGTACTCGCTATAGTCAGCTGAAAATCAATAGGGTACATCTGTGAGACACCTCGAATGAGACACCTTGAAAATATCCAATTATAAAATTGTCCACTTGTATACACTCTGGAGGCAGTATCGTACTAAACCCGAAATTTCTCCAAAAAGGACAAAAATGTGGCACCATAGCACCCGTTGTACTAGCTCTGGTGAGCTAAAAATCAAAAGGTTCATCTATAAGACGCCCTGAAAAATATTCAATCATAAAATCGGTCACTTGCATATATTCCGGAGGCTGTACCGTGCTAACAAACTAAAATTTCTCCAAAAATGACAAAAATGTCGTATTTAAAGTACTATAGCACCTGTTGTACTGGCCATGGTGAGCTGAAAATCAATAGAGTTCTTCTGTGAGATGTTCTGAATAATATTCAATCATAAAATTGGTGACTTTTTGCACTCCGGAGGCGGTATCGTGCTAACAAACTGAAATTTTTCAAAAATTACAAAAATATCGTACCTCAAGTACCATAGCATCCGTTGTACTGGCCATTGTGAGCTGAAAATTAAGAGGGTTCATCTTTGAGATGTCCTGAACAATATTCAATAAAAAATCGGTGATTTGTTGCACTCCGGAGGCTGTATCGTGCTAACAAGACATGTATCGAAAAGTGGCCGACGACAACGACGAAGACATACATACTGGATTTTTTTCTAAAAACCATTTTTTCGTGTTCTTCTTGATGAAAAACGTAAAAATAACTCAAACATTTTTCTCAAAATTTCACCTTTTTTGTGGGTAAACCAATACTTTTCTCGCAGATAGATAGGTTGAGCGGAAAGGTAATACTTGCTCAGAAAATCGCGATACTGCAACCATTTAAACTGTTTGATACGCAAATATTACAATAAAATGAAGGGAATGAACCAAAAACGTGCAGAAAATTTATTTTGCAGAAATTTCTCAAAATGTAAACGTGGCTCATATATCACAATTGGCTTAATTGAAAATTGAAATGTATACTTCAGCAGCTGAGATCCTATGTAGTATTAATATGAGGTGAACTAACCAGAATCTCTGGGAGCTGGCGATACCCAGTAAGCAATTTAAGTTTTCCGTAAGGCTGTACATTGAAGAGAATTTAAAAAGAAAATAATAACAAAACAACGAAGAGGCAATAAACTTGAGGAAGCATTTTTTTGGAGCTCGGCTAACCTATTTCTTCTATTACAGAATTTGTCTCATAATCCCAAATTTAATTTAATAAATATGAAAATTAAGTACAACATAGAAATGTTTGTGTAGGAAACCTAGAGAGATTATTCATAAAACAAAAAATAAGAATACTCGATTTTTAAAAAGGCTTAAACCGCTTAAAAAACAAATATTGAATAAATATCAAAATTTCATGTGGAAGTAGATTCAAAAAATTAATTATGCATAACGTAGGATAGGAAAACTTTTGTAAAATACATGGGCAGGAAATGTTTTATAGTTCGGTTTTATGAGAGTCCTTCACAAGGTGGATCAAAATAATTTAGTGAACGGCTGCTGTGTCTAACAAATTTCAGGAATCTGACAAAAATTTATAAATATTTACTTTACGTCTAAATTTATTGTTTCGCCTTCAAGGTTGGCCAATTCCGAAATAATTTACTTGCGCCAACGAATAATCCAGTCATTAGAACAACTTTTAAACGCATTTTCAGCAATCGACTTGAGTTCTCGTCCCGAATCATTTTCTGTATTTGTCTTCTGTCGATTGAAAACAGAGTCGGGTGAAGTCATTCAGAGGAATACGGCGATTCTTCCATACTTTTTGAGTTTTGGGCCAAAAATGTTTTCCGACGAATGTGATCTTCATAACACTGGATAATACTTGAGTAATATTTTATTCACTGTTACCATTTCCAACAAGAATGCCATCATAGAACAAAAAACTATCAACATCGTCCTTCGATTAACTTCAGTGTGATTTCATCGGATTCAAATCAGTCCTCAGCACAATTTTGAAGCTAGTTGACTGGTTTGAATATCAATCTAGTAAACCCAAAGCTCATCGACAGTTACAATACGTTTTAGGAATTATTGAACAGTATTGACTCGTTCTAACATGTCTTCAACAATTCTCATGCGTTTCATGTTTAGAAAATCAATCATTTGAAATAGTATGAATTAATTCGTTAGACAGGAATGCATCTATCTAAGTATAACAGATTCAAATGATGATTTCCAGCCATTACAGCGTTTACTTTATCGATATTGAATCCAGGTAGAAACGTTGATAACCAGGTAAAGCGAGGCAAGCCTTTTACTACATCTAGACCGATTTTAGATAAAGGGGATTCATCATAATCCTTATGTAACGTTTTTATCGCTTTAGCACTATAAATTCCTGTCTCGACCCTTACTTCGTGGAATATGCTCATATTAGTGTTTTTAAATGAAACTCAAGGTCTCTAGTTAATTCCACAATATAATACAAGTTATTGAAAATTCTAAAAAAATGACAATTGTTTCGATAAATCAATATCATCGTCAGAATGACAGAAGTTACATTTCATTTTTTGCCTACCTGATGTTTAGTAGTTATATTTGGCTAGACCAAGAAGTAACCTAACTTGTGATTGGCTTAATAAATGTTTATAGAAAAAAGAAGAAGATGTGATATTACAAATATTGAAGCTTAGATATTATTAGCCCTATGGTGATATCTACTTGACACCAATCATTCATTGACACCTAACACAAAACTAGAAGTACTGCATATTTGTGAAAAGAAACAAGAACTGGATTTCCTTGAAGAACTGGAAATTAGAAGACATTTAAGAAACCCACAATATGAAGTTGTCAATGAACAGTTGAATCTAGGGAATTCTCCACTAATAAACTGTCTTCTTAAGTGATAATTGTAAAGATCAGCAGATATAGTTTTCCTGGTTTTCTATATCATTGCACAGTTATACTGATCTTAATTGGAAAAATGATATCCAGGATATCACCATAGGGCTAATAATATCTAAGCTTCAATATTTGTAATATCACATCTTCTTCTTTTTTCTATAAACATATATTAAGCCAATCACAAGTTAGGTTACTTCTTGGTCTAGCCAAATATAACTACTAAACATCAGGTAGGCATAAAATGAAATGTAACTTCTGTCATTCTGACGATGATATTGATTTATCGAAACAATTGTCAATTTTTTAGAATTTTCAATAACTTGTATTATATTGTGGAATTAACTAGAGACCTTGAGTTTCATTTAAAAACACTACTATAAATTCCATTTACAATGCAAAATATCTTCGTTTGTAGTAAAAATCACAAAACACACTCAAGAGGAACTGACAAAACGCATCATTGTAAACAAACTAAAATACAAACGACGCTGAGACTTTTTGTGAGTATAGAGAACAGTTATGCCAACCGTTCAACAGACCATTTTTTAATTAAATCGGCTGACATATCTTCGTGATAATCGGCAGAAGACTTTGTTAAATAGCATTAGGAAGACAGTCATCTTTACATCACGCATGAAGAATACTAACGCGTTTTCGTCTCGAACATGTGTTCAGACCAAAGCCATCCACAAGTCATCCATTGTCTTCAACTTGTTACCAGGGAACAAACGTTGTACCCTTCCTCAGGGATTTTGTTCTCGAGGGCAATGTAACGACAATGGGTGAAATTGAAAACTACTACAACATAATAGATTCTAACAATGGCCTACTGGAGGGACAAAGGATGTCTAGGAAAATACAAGACTTTTATAGAGGAAGAGATAGAAGATCTTCCTATTGTATTGAGTAAACCAAAAAGGGCAAACGAGCCCAAACGGACATCACTAAAAGTAAGTGGTGTTGTCAAGGAAAGATAAATGTCCAGAGTTCCCCACAAATGCGTGATGTCCATATTACAAAAACCGCTCTGAAATTATCACAATTTTTTATGTTTGTACCACTTTCGCCAAGTTAAGCTTCTAACGTAAGTACAATTACCAGTCGACACATCCGCCAATTACCTTTGCAAGTGGCAGTTGGGCTAACAATGCACAATTCTACCCGCAGTAAACTCATTATGCATATGATAAATATATGATAGATTATTCGAAAGTTCTTCGGTTTGTGTTGGTCAAAATGGCTCCTACTAAATAGTGTATTCGTAACAGGACCTGGAGGAGCTAATATCAGATCAATAGAACTCAATCGTGTTAACTCTTCCCTACATCCCAAAAAAGTTGAAACATTATTAGGACTTCATGCCTTATCTGGGTGTGACACAACAGTTTGTTTGAAGAATAGGTGCAAAGAATATTTCTGGAAAGTTTTTGAATCTCTTGAAGAAAATGTTCTAAAAGCATTTGGTAGATTGGGATGATCAGAAGATAAAAAGTTCATTTACAGCGTGTATTCCCAAAGAGAACAATTTTTAGATATCCGGAATCTCCGGTGGTAGCTATGTACTAAAAATGACATTCAAAGTGAGAACTTTCCACGAACAAAGTAAACATAAAGAAATTAGTGTGAGTTTTATGTATGTAAAAATAATTAGACCGAGTAAAATCAAAATAATATATACTAAAGTAAGCAAGATATAATAACAACAAAATAAAAACATTAAAACAGTAAATTAACTATAGTCTATTTCTTAATGTCTGACAGCACAGTAGCCTCATTAAATATTCAAATAGAAAATTATCTCTTACAGAGTGATCCTGAGAATTTTAAAAGTAAATACTAAAATTCTAATGCAAAACAAGTAGGTGTCTGTATTGGTTATCTGTACATCCCTGCTTCAGTTCAAAATACAATATGGTAATAAAACAACAATGCCAGCAAAAGGATAAACAGTGCGGCAGTGGCGGAGATTACGATATTAGTTCATTTTGCTTCTTAATTAGATTCGGTCAACATTACAGTTGAAATAAAATTCATTCGTTTAGGCCTAGTTCAATTCTCATAATTCAAATTTATTGACAATGAATTAATGTATATTAAGTAAAGTAAACATACCATTTATAGGAAATATAAAATTCTATCGATAGTGTCATCCTCTTCGCTGGCCATACAAGAATCATCCGAAGACTCGTCAAGAGAGATTACTATCGGTTCTATAGTTTGTTCTATGAGGTTATCTAAAACCCACATTTTCTCTTCCTCTTTAATTACATGATTCACGGCTTCTCTCCAGTTCTCTTCAGTTATTGTTGTCAATGAGTACTTCATGAGTTCACAAACATCTTTCATTTTAAATGTTTTATTATGTCTAGCTACATAACCTTCCATTTGGGCCCATAATAACTCTATCGCATATAATTCACAATGGTATGGCGGCAAACGAAGCACTGTTATCCCACGATTCTTGGCTATTTCATCAATAACAAACTTTTTAAATTGTAGCTTGTGATCTGAAGCAACCTTTAAAAGTTCTTTTTTCAACATATCATCTTCAAATGGTATATCTTTTACGATTAACCAGTTTCTAATATCAGCTTTTCTCCAAGAGTTAGATGGGAGATTTTCTGTTAATCGCGAATGATAAGTGGCATTGTCCATAACGATTACAGCATTATTTGGAATTAATTCGACCATTTGTGTAAAATACATCTGAAGTCATTTCGACATGATAGTCTTCGGTTGATGTTGACTGAAAATCCAGTAAACCACCTTCAACGAACCCTTGATTGCATCCAATATGCGTTATTATTAGTCGGCGACCTTTACCGATAGGAGTTTTCAGTCCAGTAGATAAACCTTCTATGAAAGCTTGACGACTGGTTTGAATACTTAATACTTTTATCCTGCCATATTTTTTCACTGAATGTCCTTCATTGAGCCATGTCTCATCTAGATAATAGATTTGTCTTTCCTCCTGTCTGTATTTTCGGATATCTCGTAAATACTGGCGTCTCCAACATATTATTTCTTCGTTGTCGATTAGCACTGAATTGCGACTTTGCTTCTCCCAAGTATAATTTAATTTGTGTAATATTTTCCACTGAGTATTTCGCCCTATGTCAGGCAAATTCTCGTCCTCCTTCACAATTCTTAGAATTCTGTCAAGGGTTGGGATCTCTTTTTTAAAATATAATTCATGTAGTTTTCGTTTTATTGTATTTTGCATATGTTCATCAAGGTCAAATGGTTTTCTTCCAGTTGACTTTTTAGGTGGAGATATATTTCCATTTTTCCTCTCTCTTAGAAGTCTGTAAATAGTAGATTCACTAACTCCTGTCATATTGGAACATGTCGAAACTATATTTCTAACAGTAGCAGCCGGCATTTTATGTACAACAGCATCATGCACATTTAACACTACAGTCTTCGTTTGTAAGCTAATCACGCTCTTACACTTTACTGGGGTAAAACTTGAAGACATTTTTCACAACACAGTTAACACTTATGGAACATAAGCGACTCTACGCAAAACAAATTATACAAATTTGGACGAGACCAAGTTTCACCGTATATACCTGCAAAATTTCTAAGTAGTCATTCGGACAATCCCTAGTAGGACCCTATTGTAATGTTTCTTGGAAATGTTATTATCAACATTTCGAAAATCAGAAAGTAATTATCTGGAGAATGAATTGATAAATGGTTTGTTAATATGTCTCCCAAGAATTCACCTTCTTCAAAGTCTCAAGATAATTAATGAAATATTCAGTCAGAATAGTTGCGTTACAAGATTATTTCAAAAATAATTTATTGTTTAACTGTATGTACTCTACAAATGTATGAAGGTCAGTAAGTTGTTTTAACTAACCGAATTTACATTTATATTACCTTTATATGTCAGATCGGGTATAAAATTAAATCGTAAATAAATTCCTCAGATGAACTGTGACGCTTATGCTTTACTACCTGACTAGCATCTGTGACCTTTTCGCGTGCTGTCAGTCGATAAGAAACATACTATAACCACTTAATAAATGATCAAAATGCAAAATAAAGGTGGGACGTTTGTCACGAAGAGCGCTCTCTCGAGATGACACATATGAAAAGGAAACAAAATACTGAGTAACCAGTTCATAAGAGATTTGGAAAATTAGGCTACAACAACAATTTCAACTGTAACAAAAGTCTAATATATCAATCCCGAATATTTATGGTCCATATTAAAAACCAGAACCTAATCAGAATGATATATTTATAAGAAATGTACAAATAATACATAAAACAGTTCAAACGTCTCTCGGGTCATAGGTATTAAGGGCAAACTCGTGAAATACCTCTCCAAGAGCACAAAATTTGCTAGTCCTGAGTATTTATCATGATAAACAGTGTAATGGGCCTTCACTAAGATACTAGGGGCAAACTCGCAAAGTTTCCACTCCTTTCATCTAGCGAAGTACGAAGGGCGAACTCTCGACGTACCTTAAATTAATGTATTGTTTGTAATCTCAGATATCAAATTAATAAATTGTCAAACAGTTATTGTATATGAATATATGTATAAATATATAGATTTTTCAACATAAAAAGTCAAATATGAATTAGTTTAAGGTATAATAGCTTATCAAAACAATATATCAAAATAATAATAGTTATTACAATCTATGGAAAATGTTACTCTGTGAAAAACTCACCTATTGTACTGAAGATGATACTTATTCAACTTTTACAATAACAACACTTCGCTCCGCTCAAACTGAGCTCTACTCTGTTAGATTTAACAATGAATATATGCCTTCTCATCAAGAAACTGAGATTGAACACTAGTTCGAGTTGATATGAAAATTATGCTATAAGCAATTTTGGACTTCATTTCTCATGCGATATACAGCGTAAGATGAACAACCACCGAATATTTATGAGTTGCCAGATGCTGCTTTTTACAAAATTTTATCGGCACGAATATTGGTTTGTTTATGTTATCGAGATAAGTGCCCTCATTTCAGATCTCCTTCGACCAATTCTTCGTTATAGAGATAAATTTTGGAATATGCGTTAAAATTCAACCTTGAAGAATATGCTCGTATTTTAAATAAACTTACCCTGACATTAGAGCGCTTGAAACGGCCGTATGTCAACGTTGGCGGTCATCTAGGAAATATCGTGTCATACACTGGCTCGGTCACACTTTTAGACTACACACCCTGTAGTATATAATTGCATAACTCATTACCTATCTATCGGTAACAATTTAATACTTGCTTCATTCAAAATCCCACGGACTTCCTATATTTTACAAATCCCCCTACACTAAAGTACAAAAAAATCAATATCAAGACTCCTGGGAAATCGTGAACTGATCTTTATCTTCAGTGATGTGATTATAAAGAGACTGTGTTGCTGTATCATCAGAAACATCATAATAATTTCGTTGTTTATTTGATTTCAGATTGCCTAATTATTTATGAAATATAAGCATTTTCAAGAAAAATAAACGGAAACAAATCTATCTGCAATATGTCAACAAGAAATATTGAAATTAAGTTATCTATTCAGTAACACCGGAAGTGATGTGGACGTTAAAAATACTATTGCAGCGTTAAATATAAATATTATTTTCCACTGGAAGGATATTTTAGCAAAACAACCGAATTTCAGGCGTTGATTTTTTAAACTTGCTACACTAACTTAACAATTGCGAAATTTTTCTGTACCACTTACAAGGAATATAAATACCTAGGTATTCACAACCCGCACTCCTATTGAATATCATATTAATTAGAAAAAAATAGATTTTAAAATGTTTCAATATATACAAAATTACTTCACCTGTACATTTTCTAATCATATGCTAGTCAACTGCAAAAATCTCAAATTGTAAAATTCTAATTTCATAAATAGCTTCTCGCTGTCAAAGGTAATTCTGGATGTGAAATTATTTTGATATAGTTTATTTACGATAAAAATTTCCAGTACTCCACTACAAAATCATCACTATCTTCATCGTCACTGTCAAAATTAATAATAAGTGGAGGCACATCCAGCCTATCAAATACTACTTTTCTATCCCACCCATCTTGTATGATTTTTTCAGTGTGCTCTACTGTCTTTGACCGAATATCAGGAGTCACTTTTTCTAAAGACTTTTTCCATACACCTATTGCTTGTTCTGTTGAAGAACCATCAGTTCCCACATGATCTCTATAAATAAAAAGTATGCCCCAAATATGTTCAATTGGGTTAAACATACAGTGGTAAGGGGGAAGTCGAAGCACTTGGTCACCATATGTTTCAGATAATATGTCAGCTTCATATACTGTTGGTGGTTTATTCCTACAAAAATGCATATATTTAAACAAAATAAGTTATCTAAATATGAAATTGACTGTCTCGACCCTTACTTCGTGGAATATGCTCATATTAGTGTTTTTAAATGAAGCTCAAGGTCTCTAGTTAATTCCACAATATAATACAAGTTATTGAAAATTCTAAAAAATTGACAATTGTTTCGATAAATCAATATCATCATCAGAATGACAGAAGTTACATTTCATTTTATGCCTACCTGATGTTTAGTAGTTATATTTGGCTAGACCAAGAAGTAACCTAACTTGTGATTGGCTTAATAAATGTTTAGAGAAAAAAGAAGAAGATGTGATATTACAAATATTGAAGCTTAGATATTATTAGCCCTATGGTGATATCCTGGATATCATTTTTCCAATTAAGATCAGTATAACTGTGCAATGATATAGAAAACCAGGAAAACTATATCTACTGATCTTTACAATTATCACTTAAGAAGACAGTTTATTAGTGGAGAATTCCCTAGATTTAACTGTTCATTGACAACTTCATATTGTGGGTTTCTTGAATGTCTTCTAATTTCCAGTTCTTCAAGGAAATCCAGTTCTTGTTTCTTTTCACAAATATGTAGTACTTCTAGTTTTGTGTTAGGTGTCAATGAATGATTGGTGTCAAGTACATGTTTTGCGTAGTGGGATTTATCTGGTTGTTTTAATCTGTATGCTCGTAAGTGCTCACTGTATCGTATTTCAAAATTCCTAAGGGTCTGACCCAAATAGACAGCATTACATTCTGGACATTTGAGTTTATATATACCTCACTTCTTTAATAGTGGTATTTTTGTTTTTATATTTAACAATTTTGTACTAACTGTAAGTACCTACATACCAACACACTTTGCACCACGATTTGAAAACCTTTCAGACACTAATTTTACAAATAGTGAAATAGAATTTTTAAATAAAGTTTTAAAGTACAGCATACCACCTAAATTTACGAATAATATTAAACAAATTATAGCTACAGAGTCAGAAATAGCTTTAAAATCTAATTAAATAATTTTCTTTATGAGAAATTAAAAATTGCCAATTTAATCAAAAATATTGAACCTTCAAAAGTTGAACGTCAAACAAAAAATGACATTTCAGTTTTAAACGCAATAAAAAAGAAGATTGAAAATAATAACCTAACAGTTACAAAATCTGATAAGGGGAACGCTACTGTCATTTTGACGACTGAAAATTACAATTCCAACGTATATAACTTTATAGAATCCAGCGATGTAAAAGTTCTTAAAGCAGACCCAACAAAGAAGTTTTCTAATAATGTAAGGGATATTGTTAATAATTCAAATTATCTTATAAATGATTACGAAAAGAGGTCTATCATACATAAGAATCCTCATTGTCCACAATTATATGGAACAGTTAAATTACATAAAATAACGAAACCAATTAGACCTGTAGTCTCTTATGTTAATGCTCCTAATAATATATTGGCAAAGAAGCTCAACAATATACTCAATACTTACGGATATGAATCTCAGTACTCAATTAGAAATTCAATAGAACTAATCAAAAAGTTGAAAGCAATCCACTTACAAGATAACTATAAACTCATATCGTTCGATGTAACTAACATGTTTACTAAAATTCCTCCTAAAGAATGTCTAATACTTGTAAGAAAATTACTAGAAGATAAAAATATTAATCCAGGAATAATATCAGATATACTTAATTTATTTGATGCATGCATTAATAAGAATTATTTCACTTTTGGCAATAAGATATATATTCCAAATGAAGGTTTACCAATGGGAAGCCCTATATCACCTATTTTAGCAAACATTTTTATGGACAATTTAGAAAGAAAGATCTTTGAAAGTAATATTTCGAAAAATATTTTATTTTGGTATAGATATGTAGATGACATATTAGCTTGTTTTATGGGTAGTGAACGACAATTAGATGTATTTTTCAACCACATCAATAATTTACACCCGAAAATTAAATTTACATTAGAAATTGAAGAAAATAGCTCAATCAATTTTCTTGATTTAAAAATTCAAAGAGTTAATAATGTACTTGATTATTCAATTTACCGAAAACCAACACAAACTGATGTAACAATTCCATTCAATTCTAACCACCCTGTGTCACACAGACTAGCAGCATATAATTCAATGATACATAGAGCTTTTTCAGTTCCTATGAACAAATGTAATTTTGATAGAGAGATTAATACAATTAGACAAATAGCAACATCTAACGGTTATCCATTAGATATGATAAATAAGCTAATTAGTAAAAAAGAGGAAAAAGTGGCATTACAACTAATATATCCTAAACAAGCTGATGAAATTAAAACTTATAAAACCATCACATATGCAGGAAATATTTCTAATAATATTTCAAAGATAATATCTTCAGCAACGAATACAACAATTTCTTTTAAAACAGAAAGTAACGTTAGTACAAAATTGTTAAATGTAATAACAGAAATACCACTATTAAAGAAGTCAGGTTTATATAAACTCAAATGTCCAGAATGTAATGCTGTCTATTTGGGTCAGACCCTTAGGAATTTTGAAATACGATAAAGTGAGCACTTACGAGCATACAGATTAAAACAACCAGATAAATCCCACTACGCAAAACATCTACTTGACACCAATCATTCATTGACACCTAACACAAAACTAGAAGTACTACATATTTGTGAAACGAAACAAGAACTGGATTTCCTTGAAGAACTGGAAATTAGAAGACATTTAAGAAACCCACAATATGAAGTTGTCAATGAACAGTTAAATCTAGGGAATTCTCCACTAATAAACTGTTTTCTTAAGTGATAATTGTAAATATCAGAAGATATAGTTTTCCTGGTTTTCTATATCATTGCACAGTTATACTGATCTTAATTGGAATAATGATATCCAGGATATCACCATAGGGCTAATAATATCTAAGCTTCAATATTTGTAATATCACATCTTCTTCTTTTTTCTATAAACATATATTAAGCCAATCACAAGTTAGGTTACTTCTTGGTCTAGCCAAACATAACTACTAAACATCAGGTAGGCATAAAATGAAATGTAACTTCTGTCATTCTGATGATGATATTGATTTATCGAAACAATTGTCAATTTTTTAGAATTTTCAATAACTTGTATTATATTGTGGAATTAACTAGAGACCTTGAGTTTCATTTAAAAACACTATTATCTAAATATTACCATAATATATTTAAAAATGTTTATATCAACTTACCGTCGTACTAAATTCAATAATTGGCTTTTGAGGAAAGTATTTTCAAAAGGAATATCATTTTGTATCGACCAGTTCTGTATATCAGCCATTTTGGTAGCTGTTGTTAGTACTTTATTGATCACTGTACTGTGATAACTTGCTTTATACATTACAATTGTGGCAGGTTCTTCCAAGTTCACTAAAAGCTGGTATTCAAACAAACGCAAAAAAATTTCTCGGTTCATTTCACCGTGGTAATCACCATTTTGTTTTTTGGAAGAAAAAACCCGCCCTGCTCCAGGAATAAATCCAGAAGAGGAACCAGCATGCAATACTATATACCTACAATAAGGAAATAATAAATTACTACTAGGTTTCCTAGATAGACTGCATAGCTCAAAACAACTATTAATAATTATATAGATTTAAATAAAATAGTGTGACTAGTAAATATATGAAAAGGTCTTAAAATGGCAGGAATGTTCGTACATCTTGAATATGACATATTGTTTTTTGAGTTTTTCGTTGATTCATGTTTAAAAGAATTCATTATGAAAATTTACAACTTTTCCTAAATTCGCTATAGATTTTATGTAAGTATTTATTATTTCATTTAATTGTTAATAATGATAACATTGACCAATAAATTTTAGCCCTTGATAATGAATAAAATTTATTCGAAAGCTCGGGAATAAATATCTAAAAGAATTTACTCTGGTGTCTTATTGCCACATCCCCACCAAAATATCCAATATAAATAAGTTGGCAAATATCTTTCTTCAAATTATATATATATATATATATATATATATATATACACAAAATATGTTCATCCAGAACTGGGTGTAGCAGTCAACAGTGGGGCTGGTGAGAAATCAAACAATTTTATTATTCATCAAGCTTTCAACCCTTGTTTGGGGTCTTCCTCAGGATGACTACAAATATTATATATTTAAAAACAATACGTTACAAAACATAGTCGTACTTACTAAAATGGATTGTCAGATCGACTATACCATAAAAGTTGGAAACAATAAAAACTCCATAAACAATATATACATTTAACGTATTGTTTTTGAATATATAATATTTGTAGTCATTCTGAGGAAGACCCCAAACAAGGGTTGAAAGCTTGATGAATAATAAAATTGTTTGATTTCTCACCAGCCATACTGTTGACTGCTACACCCAGTTCTGGATGAACATATTTTGTTAATATTCATCAGTCAAACGTACCATTACTTATATATATATATATATATATATATATATATATATATATATATATATATATATATATATATATATCCTTTCAGCGATTTCTTGGGATTCGGTCCTTATTTTCAAAATTCATTAAACTTTATATCTCATAACATTTTATTTACTTGACGTTTCGGCCGATTTTCGAGCCTTTTTCAAAAATAAGATATTTGGAACAAGAATCTTTTTACCCACATAGTGGGAACGTCACATTTTAAAATTTATCAACAACTTGACTTGAATTCAAGTCAAGTAAATAAAATGTTATGAGATATAAAGTTTAATGAATTTTGAAAATAAGGACCGAATCCCAAGAAATCGCTGAAAGGAAATATATATATAAATTAGTCCAAGAAAAATCCAAATACCTTATATATATATATATATATATATATATATATATATATATATATATATATATAAACCACGAATATTGGGGTAACGGCAAGTTAATTAAAGAAAACTCTTCTTACTATTTTTCTTCCAATCATGTATTTGACGATGTATATCTATTAGAATATATTTGAATTTTATTCAATAAAATCTGAAATTTTAAGCAAAAGTACATCTATCTCGATTATTCCAAAATTCATTAAGAAAATTAACACTTTCATTATGAAATTTAAATGGACAATTTATTAAAAAAATAATAATTAGATTAGTGTTTTTAAATGAAACTCACGGTTTCTAGTTAATTCCACAATATAATAAAAGTTATTGAAAATTCTAAAAAATTGACAATTGTTTCGATAAATCAATATCATCGTCAGAATGACAGAAGTTACATTTTATTTGATGCCTACCTGATGTTTAGTAGTTATTTTTGGCTAGACCAAGAAGTGACCTAACTTGTGATTGACTTAATATATGTTTATAGAAAAAAGAAGAAAATGTGATATTACAAATATTGAACCTTAGATTTTTTTAGATAGCATCACATAATTGGTTACGCGGATGATACTGCAATTGTTTATGAGGACAGTAATTGGTATGATTTAAAGATAAAAGTTAAATCTGACCTAAAGTTAATTAAGTCGTGGTTTGATAGTAAACTATTAACCATAAATTTTGAAAAAACTTTTTACATGCCTATTCTTAACTCGAACTCATCTAATAACGAATTTTATCCACTGAAAATGATCACACACACAGTTTGATCAGGATTTATTTATTGAACCAATAAACTAAATAAAATATTTGGAGGTTATAATGGATACAAATTTAAAATGGGATTGTCATAATAAATATATAATAAACAAATTACAGTTTATTTTGCATAAATTTAGGCACTTGAAAAAGTATATTTCTAGCCAACATCTCCGCAATTTATATTTTGGATTAGTGGAAAGCCATTTTCGATGTGGAATTCAGGTTTGGGGAAGTGCGTTGAAAACTCACCTGCAGCCATTAAATATAATCCAAAGGAGATTTCTAAAAATCATAATGTCTAAACCGTACCTTCATTCTTCAGATCTTTCGTATTCTGAAAGTAGAATATAGGATCTGAAACAACTATACTTTTTATGCGTTTTAGTGGAATATCATGGATCAAAGAATACATACAACTTACCAATCCATAATTACAATACTCGGAATAGACATTATCATACAGTCCCTAGGATGATATAAACGAGTTGTCAGTAAACATATTCTTTCTATTCCGTTAAGATTTACAACCGTATTCCAGATTATATTAAAAGCATTCAAAATATCCGATTATTTAAAAACAAACTAAAACGTTTCATTTTAGAGCATAAAAGAGAATTCTGCGATATAAAAATCGTAACGTGAGAAGTATCTACAACTACACTAGGTTACATTGGCTGAAGGTTGCAGTTTTCGGTGTTCAATCACTTAAATAGTTTAATATACTATAGGTTTTTTTTCCTGTAGTAGTACATGTTCATTTTCTTTATTCCTTTAATTTTTCATATTATATTTTTTTTTAAATTCATATTTTGCTGTGGTATTCTAATTGTGCTATGTATTATTTGTGACATTATTACTATCATTATTGTTGCTAAGTTTACTATTGTTGTGAGTGTAACTAATTTTGTCGGTATACTTAATTTAGATACCACTTACAAGCTGTTTTTTACAGCTTCTGTGGGGCATTCTGTTTATTTACGATTTTTGATCTACATTTGTTATACTTTGTAATTTCTAGTGAATAAACATATATTATTATTATTATTATTTTTTGTTGATGAAGGCGTCGACTATGTGGTCATTAGCCTTGTATATGTCTTAACTATTTACATTTTGGTGTTAGTTAAATTAAATTTCTTTATATACATTTATCATATTCAAATAGGTAATAACTTTTTTTATATTTTTTGTAACTGTTAAACAAAGTTTTATATCATTTGGAAGCATAACCTGTTGGCGTTGGTTAATATATTTTGGACATTCTAATAATAAGTGATCAATTGTTAAAATTGTATTGCATATTTCGCATCTTGGTGGATTTTGTCCTAGTAACATGTAGGAGGATCTTTAGTTGCAAATTCGCTGCTCAGGGTTTGACATTAATCTTCAACCTTCTCAGTTTTGACACATGCTGATTCCATTGTTCTTGCCATGTTGACATAATTTTCAGTTTCATGTAATTTTTGTAGTCTTCTGATCTTATTGGGATATTTTTTGGTTGATTATTTAGTGCTCCTTTTGCGGCAACATCGGCATACTCGTTACCAGCTATACCAATATGACTTGGTATCCACACAAATATAACTTTTTTTCCGTCAGTCTCCAAGTGGAATATATTGTTATGAATGTGTCTAATTAGGGGGTCGGGATTGAAGTTGTTTTCCAATGCCTTCAGTGAGCTAAACGAATCAGTACATATTATACTGGTACCATGGTTTACATTTTTTATGTATTTCAAAGATTTCCAAATGGCAAATAGCTCTGTGGTGAACACTGTAGTAGTTTCTGGTCATGTCCAAGATCTAGTTATATTTTCGGTGTAGAAGGCACATCCAGCGCTATCATTACCTTTTGAGCCATCCGTGTAAATAATTTTGCTATTTGTATACGAGTCTATAATAGATAGAAATTCTTGTTTAATAAGGTCGGTTGGGTGTTGCTCTTTTTGATATTTTAGACATTCAAAATGTATTTTTAATTTACTTATTAACCATGAAGAGACTGCATATTCTTGATAAGAGTAGAATGGAGGACAAGACATATTTAACTTTTCTAACAACTCTTTAAATCTAATTCTGACTGGTCTGGTAATTGTTGACCGCATTTCAAATACTTCATTCTCCCGAACAGTACACACCGCCGGAAATTATGCAAGAGGCAATTTATTATTATTATTATTATTATTATTATTATTATTATTATTATTATTATTATTATTATTATTATTATTATTATTATTATTATTATTATTATTATTCAGAAAGGTT
This sequence comes from Galeruca laticollis, assembly GCA_963921935.1. NCBI lineage: Eukaryota > Metazoa > Arthropoda > Insecta > Coleoptera > Chrysomelidae > Galeruca > Galeruca laticollis. Next base: position 189,924,813 of record OY998178.1, on the reverse strand, counting down.
TACAAGCAAGAGATTAGATCCGCCAAAAGGATTTCGTATTCTGAGGCTATTTTGACGTCAGATAATCAGAATAAAATGATCTGGAACATAGTAAACCAGGAGAAAGAGAACAATAAATGTCGTAATACAGTTTCTGCGGTAACATCTTCGGAATTTAACAGCTTTTTTGCTAACATTGCAGAAAAAATTTCTAGCTCTTTGCCGGCAGCAGTTTCTGATCCCCTTAACTTTGTCAGTGTTTTACCTAGCCCTTCTGCCTCTTTCTTCTTACCTCCTGTCGTTGAATGTGAGGTTCAAGCTGCTATATTACAGCTGAAAAACTCAACATGCACTGATTGTTATGGTCTGAATAGCCGTTTAATAAAGGCTGCTCTTGAACACGTTACTGGTCCTTTAACAGTTTTATTTAATGCTTGCTTGACCGAGGGTAACTGGCCTGGTGAGTTAAAGATTGCTAAGGTTTTGCCGTTGCATAAAAAAGGCGAATTGAACTGTGCCAATAATTTTAGACCGATTTCCATTGTTCCCATTATATCCAAAATTTTTGAAATTATCATCAACCACCGGCTTCTAGAATTTCTTGAGCTTCATTCCATCATTTCTCCTCATCAATTTGGTTTTAGAAAAAATGTCTCAACAATCGATGCTCTTGCAAAGGTGATTGGGACCGTGGTCGATGGCCTTGACGAACGTCATGGTACTTCTGCTATTCTGTGCGATCTCGCCAAGGCGTTTGACTGCGTGGACCATTCTCTTTTGCTTGCCAAAATGGAGCATTACGGCATTCGTGGTTTACCATTGGTGCTCATTGGCTCTTACCTTGCCGATAGAACCCAGTATGTAAGCTTTGATGGGCATGAATCAGTCAATATGCCAATTCGATTTGGAGTTCCACAGGGTTCAGTCTTGGGACCCTTACTGTTTCTAATATTTATTAATGACTTGCCGTCAGCCGTTAACGGATGTACTTGTATTTTATATGCTGACGACACGACACTACTTTATGATGAAGATGAGTCTGATGAATCTGAACATCTTTCATTAGCAAAAAATTGGTTTGTGGCTAATAGACTTCAATTGAATGAAAGCAAGACCGCCAAAATCACTTTTACCTCGGACAAGCTTGCTCATAAGTCACAACCAGTTAAGCTTCTTGGGTTAACACTTGACTCGAGTCTTACCTGGTCTGCTCAAATTGAAGCCTTGTGCTCTGCGGTGTCTTCGCAAATTTATGCACTGCGGCAGCTTCAGCATTGCTTGCAAACCAAGGCCCTTCGTACTGTGTATTTTGGCACCATTCACTCACTTCTCACTTACGGCATTAGATTTTGGGGAAACTCGAGTGGGGCTTATAAAGTTTTCGCTCTTCAGAAATCCGCCGTGAGGATTGTCGGGAATGCTCCTTATGGTTCGCACTGCCTTGCACTGTTTAGGGGGTGCAGGATTTTACCGGTTCCTTGTCTGTACATTTATGAAACATTAGTATTGATTCACAAAAATAGATCCAATTATAATTCGCACTATAATATTCATACCTACGGCACGAGGAATGCGGTGGATCTTGTGGCCCCTTTCTCTAGGCTTAGGACTACCCAGGCGAATAAACTAAATGTTGAGTATTACAATGTTTTTAATAGTTTTTATAGAGGTCTCGATCTCCAAAATAGGAGTCTTCGTGAATTTTGTAAATTCGCTAAGATGTTTTTATTGGAACATTGTTTTTATTCTATCGAAGATTTTTTAAAATTTGCTTCCAGAGACCGCCGTTGTTAATTTTATTTTTTAGTTGATGTTTTATTACCTTTAACCCAGTTTTAAATTATTGTTACTTTTCTTTTATTACTTGTTTCAAATATTGTTTTATTCCTCTCATGTGACTGACTTCAAACATAATACATATGTACATGTTGTCAATAAACGTATATCTATCTATCTATATCTATCTATTATTATTATTTTAACTAGTTCTCTTCTTAAGGCATTTTACATAAACTCAGGCCTTTTGGTCTGAGTGTGGTTTATTCAAATATACAGATATAAATCTATCAAAGCATGTTTGACCTTCCACTTTTTAGCGTTATTTTCCCAGTACTTTCCTTACAATGGTGCAAGTGCCAAGAATAGCTGTTTTCTGCATCTTTCCAATTGCAGATGGACTGATTTTAAGAGTATCCACAGCCTTACCAAGCTGCCGTGGTACAATGCCTGTTGTGGATAGGACCATGGGTAGGATAGTAACTTGGTCTACTTTCCACTGCTCTTTGATATACTGAGCGAGGTCATCATATTTTCGAAGCTTTAGGTTGATTGTGTTTTCCATGTTGTTATCATTCACAACTGCGAAGTCGATAATCCATACCTATTTTTCTCTCAGGCTCCACAGAACCACATCCGGCCGGTTTGCTTCATTTGTCCGATCAGTGAATATTGTTCTATCCCAGTATAATTTGTAGTGGACGTTTTCTAGGATGCTTGCTGGTGTATACTTATAAGTGAGTTTTTCTGTTCCGGGTATCAAGTTATATTTATTATTATTATTATAGTGTTTATATGGTGTATTCACACAAAATAATTGTTTTGACCCATCGAGCATACCGGTAAAAGGCTGATAACCATGTTTAAATGTGGACTCGAGAAAATTAAATCAAACTTATGCTATTGGTTATTCACAATTACCTGTTCACAGTTATTTATTCTATCATCTCACTAAATTTCACAATCGTGAATCCTTATGAAATGAGCCAAATATCAAGATTATGACGGTATCTAAACAAAATGCATAATTAATTGCTTCAATACATAAATTCAGTAAATATTTTTTGTGAACATAGAAAAACAGCGAAAACATTATGGTTATGCCATGATACCAGTATGCTATAACAATAAATTGTCAATATTTTGTGTATTGAAGAAATACTATCTGAATATTTTTTTTTAATAAAAACGTTAAAATAAAACGATGTTATGGATAATGCTACTACTCGAACAGAAGTAGATTCACGTCAGTAAAGCTAGCACCCCCACTTTTTAAAATTAAAAAAAACTTATGTGTAATTTAGAACTAATTTAGGACTAATTTGTACCGAAAAAATTAGAATTTGTACCCATTTAGTTTTTCTGAAAAATCACTATTTAAAGTGGGGGTGCTAGCTTGAGCTCAAGCTAACACCCCCACAATGACAAAATCAAATTTTATTGGTATAAATCTAAACTTTGAATTGAGGACTAATTTGTACACAAAAGATAATAATTTGTACCCACTCAGTTTTTCTGAAAAACCGTTATTTCAAGTGGGGGTGCTAGTTTAAGCTCAAGCTTGCACCCCCATTTTTACAAAATCAAATTTTGACAGCATACCTTTAATCTTTGAATTTAGGACTAATATGTACCCAAAAGCGTTTTTTCATTATTATATTATTTTGTTTATAAAAGATGATAGATAGTAAATTATACCACGTGTTTTATTAATTTCCAAGTGAATCGTTAAAAGATTTGAAATGATCGAAGATAACTAAATATTATTAATTTTCGAATATAGGACTAATTTGTACCCCAAAAATTAAAAGTTCTACCCACACAGTTTTCCCTGTAAAAGGAGTTTTAATGTGGGAGTGCTGGTACGTCCACCTTTAAAAATCCAATTTCAACAACATACCTTCAAACTTTGCATTTAGGACTAATTTGTAACCAAAAGCGTTTTTTCATTATCATATCATTTTGCTTATTAAAGATGATAATAAATTAGACCACGTGTTTTATTAATTTCCAAGTATATCGTTAAATAATGTGAAATTACCAAAAGTAACTAAATATTATCGAGTATAGGACCAATTTGTATTTGTATCAACACTGTTTTCCCTAAAAAGGGCTTTTAATGTGCTTCACCTCACAGCAGTTATCCTGATTAAAGTTCAAAATTGACGGAAAACTAGACAAACTCTTAGATGAAGTGTTTTATGAAAGATGGCAATTACCTAACCAGGTACTTCCCAGAAATGTTTGTTTTCATATATTATATATTGTTTTGTCTCTAATAAAATACTATATTAATATAATTCCATATGTGTTATAGATACCATAACTCTTATTTTTATTTTCAGTGAGATCTTTTGTGATAACTGCGGCGATCCTTTGAGGAGACAAAAAAATTCCCTAGTGCATGTTCGTAATAATGCGTAAATAGTTCAAAGCGGTTAAAAGACTGATTATACATACTATGGTGTTGTCACTTTTTTATGACTGCTTGGCAGTTTAGTAAAGATGTGCAATATCACGTCAGACTGTCCTTTCTAATGATTAAACATTTTTTAGTTACCTTCGCAAATACCGCGGGCTTATTCTGTAAAAACAACAATTATTTTGCAACTAGCAACCATTGCATAACGGTCGCACAATCAGTCGCAAAATTTGGTATTCTGTGAGGTTGTGGCGTCGCAATTGTTGGTTGATGCACTTTTACGTCATGAAACTAGCGCCACTTGCAATCGGGTAGCAATGAACGGTATATATAAATTGTCTGTGAAATCAGCTGATGAACAAAAACAAATTTAAAAAATATTTAATATGCATGAAAAACCAAGGAAGCGTCGAAAAATCATCATTACTGAAATTGAACACAAATTTTAAATAAATTATTTTGTACGAAACATTTCTTTACATAACTAAAAGCAGTTGAAAATGGGTTTCCAAATACTTTTTTAGATGATTTGTTTAAAAAAAAGGTGAGTAAAATAATTTGAGAATGGGTACTGCTACTATTAATTGTTTTTTACGTACATACAGAAAATGGGAGATCACAGAGTTTACAATAGCCAGTTGGAAGAGTTGTTGGACTATTTAACTAGTCATCCTAATCTGGCCAGAGGGGTAGGTCTTGGGGCAAGATCTAAGGAGACCATTGAAAAAGAATGGAATGATCTTGCCAAAATGCACGAGCCATTACTAAATACGTAAAAACAAATAATAACTATTATTTCTTTTATTACGGTGGTAAGTAATTGTTATTAAATATTGGGTAGTTGTGTCCACTTTTCTGAGGGCAGTTAGTAAGCCCACTAAATTACTATTTGTACAAATGAAACATGTTTCTTATTGGCAAAATGTTATAATTTATTTCTATTAAGAAAACTTTAATTATCAAGCAACTCAACTACAACTACTATAATTGTGATTGCTATTCAACAGTTGCAATCGCGTTGTAATTGCTAAAAAATTGCTTACAGAATACGTATTTTTCACATGATCAACTGAAAAATGCACTTTTTTAGTTAACCAATTGCTCACTAGAGGCAGTTAACAGATAAATTGCGATCGCGGTCGCAGTTGCTTCTTCGAGAATACGAAACCTGCGTTTGACAGCGACCATTGCGCAATTATTGGCAGTTGCAAGTTACAGAATAAGCCCGCCGAAAGGTGATATTTTTTGTTTTTTAGATGATATGCGTCTTTGATCGCATAATTATATTGAGTGAAAAAATAAAACTATGTTTTTATACAATATACCTTTCCCGTTCAATATACTTTTTAGTACTGTACTTCTATGTCTAAAATTGAAGGGCATCCCACTAGGAATCCCACTACGAATTTGAAATAATTTCAATAATGACTTAGTACACTTATAAGTATTGAGAATACCTATAATTTAATTAAAATATATTATTTATATCACTCAAATTATAATTCATTAACCTCGAAGGTAATTCAATAATTAATTTGGGTTTTATTTAGAATTTAGAATAATTTAGAAGATGTACCTGTGGTGTTTATATTCATATTAGTCACAGTTGATATGTCTGTTTGAACACCTCTAAAAAGTTGTTTGGCTGGGTAAAATATGAGTATACAAATTAGTCCTATATTCGAAAATTAATATTTAGTTACTTTTGAAAGATGTCTAAATGGAGATACCATACCTAAAGAATGGAGAGAGTCTTATACATCTCCTATTCATAAAAAAGGTTCAAAAAACGATCCCAGGAATTATAGAGGAATCGCTGTAATACCAACCATAGGCAGAATATACTCAAGAATACTAAGAAACCTAATCGAAGAGGAGATCACGGAGAAACAGCCTGAAGAGCAAGCAGGTTTTCGAGCAGGACGATCGACTGTGGATAATTCTTTCACCCTAAAAATAACTTTAGAGAAGAGAGTGCAACGAAACCGAGAGACCCATGTGGCTCTTATAGATCTAGAAAAAGCATATGACAGCGTACCCGTCTCAAGACTATGGAAGGAGATGGAAAACTTGGAGATCAATAAAATTGTGATTCGGGCCACACAGAACTATTATCAGAACAACTCCACAAAAATTAAATAAGAAATAAGATAACCACGTCTTTCAATACGACAAAAGGATTAAGACAAGGCTGTTGTTTATCTCCTACACTTTTTAAAATCTATCTAGATAGAGCTCTTGTGAAATGGGTAAAAAAATGAAAAACCATGTGCCTAAATATAGGAGATGACACATTATTTACGTTGTTCTTCGCAGATGACCAGATAGTAATAGCTGAAGACGAAGATGATCTCAATTACATGGTCAGAAAACTAAAAGAAGAGTACGAGATGGCAGGCCTTCAGATGAACCTCGCGAAATGCGAATACCTCATAGTAGGCAATGAAGAGATAAACGATCTAATCCTGGACACCGACACAATAAAAGGAGTTAAACATAGTAAGTACCTTGGAATAATATTCAATAAAAAAGGGAATAGTGAAAACGAAATCCAAGAAAGAATCAATAAAGGTAGAGCAATAACAAGACGCTGAACTCTCTTCTCTGGAATAGAAAAATTACAATAGCCACAAAGAAGCATATATATAATAGCCTAGTCCAAAGTATAACCCTTTACGGTTCGGAAATATGGGATGTTACCATGGTCAACAAAAATAAACTCATGGCAACCGAAATGGATTTCTTAAGAAGGAGTTGCGGACGATCAAAGCTTGAAAGAGTCAGGAATGACGACATCCGGATGCAAATGCAAATGGATAGAAATATACATGAAGACATAGAGAAAAGACAGCTAACTTGGTTCGGACACGTAAAACGGATGAACTCTGACAGATGGCCTAGGAAGGTTCTGGAATGGATACCACCGGAAAAAAGAAGCAGGGGACGGCCAAGAAGGAGCTGGCGAGATGACATTGATCAAGCGATGACCACGAGGAACTTAGAGGAAGACGAGGTTTTTGATAGGAAAAAATGGAAATTGGGGACGGAGAAACGGCAACAGCTGTAAAAAAATCCGTTATATATATATACTTTTGATAAATTCAAATCTTTTAACGATTCACTTGGAAATTAATAAAACAGGTGGTCTAATTTACTATCATCTTTTAGAAACAAAATGATATACTTAATAATGAAAAACAAATTTGGGTACAAATTAGTCCTTAATTAAAAGTTTAAAGGTAAGCTGTTGAAATTTGATTTTGTAAAGGTGGAGGTGTCCAAGCCAGCACTCCCACATTAAAACTCATTGTACAGGAAAAACTGTGTGGGTACAAATTTTAATTTTTTGGGTACAAATTAGTCCTATATTCGAAAATTGATAATATTTAGTTATCTTTGATAATTTCAAATCTTTTAACGATTCACTTGAAAATTAATAAAACACGTGGTCTAATTTACTGTCATATTTCATAAACAAAATGATATAATAATGAAAAAACGCTTTTGGGTACATATTAGTCCTAAATTCAAAGTTTGAAGATATGCTGTTGAAATTTGATTTTGTAAAAGTGGGGGTGCTAGCTTGAGATTAAACTAGCACCCCCGCTTTAAATAACGGTTTTTCAGAAAAACTGAGTGGGCACAAATTATTATATTTTGGGTACAAATTAGTCCTTAATTCAAAGTTTAGATTTATGCCAATAAAATTTGATTTTTTCTATGTGGGGGTGTTAGCTTGAGCTCAAGCTAGCACTCCCACTTTAAATAGTGATTTTTCAGAAAAACTAAGTGGATACCAATTCTAATTTTTTGGGTACAAATTAGTCCTAAATTAGTTCTAAATTACACATAAGTTTTTTTTTAATTTGAAAAAGTGGGGGTGCTAGCTTTACTCACGTCGACTGTCAAAATTACATGAAGTGATGGAAAAAATTCCCTCCGATTCTGAATCCGAGGACGACGAGGAAGATAATGAGAGCAACAACGATATCTATAGAACATACGTCCTGGATCAAAATAACTACTTAGTGCAAATAAATACTGAAGAACCTAATAATAATTTGGATTAACTCGATGATGATGATACTAAAGATACGCCACCTTGAGGTGCCGGAAGAGAAGCAAACACGCCAGGTTACTATAATAATGGTAGACCTGCGTCCCCGAGAACTGACAGCAATGATGATACGCCACTTGCTGTGCGACTTTATAGACAAAGCGTTCAATGGGGTGTACACTATCCACACGTTTTGAAAAATGACGATTTTGAACAATTCTCTGGTCCAAAAATAAGAGATGCTGAGGATCCTTTGGATATATTTTTGTCACAATTTCCACCAGATTTGATTGATAAACTTGTAAATGAAACAAATTTATACTGTACACAAACGTCCTTGGTAATCCGTGGAAATGAGGATTTTCTTAGGAATAAATATTCTGAGTGGAATAAAAAAAACTTCCATATTGCCGAGACTACACTGGTCTTAATCATTAGAAATGAGAGATCAATATATTGATAAACTCTACTGTACCTTAATTTTAAGAAATATAACAAATAAATTCTTTATTTGTCCACGATTAAAAGACAAAATTGTACAATTCCTGATTGCAGCGACAATATTGTACACACAGCTTTAGCAGCGTATGGAATGTATTTTAATCTGACAGTTGTTGTCAAATAATTCTACTATTCCTGATTATTTACACAAGTCTCGTGTGACTGTTCGTTCTAGATTATAAAGGCTTTTTTTATGACATTTACGATTTTTAAATGATTATCTGTCACCAATAATAATCCAAATGTCACTGCCAAAATTATAATTTTTATTGAGTACGATATTTCCAATTTATATAATAAATATGTTATCAACGAATACCACAGTAAGTTAGATTCACAATTTTTTTTCTATTATTAAATCACAAAATTCAAAATTTGGTTTTCCCCAATAATATAGTTAATAACAAAATCGTATTTTCCTACAGAAATTAAAATTAAGAACAACCTAAATACTAAAAACAACTACTCTCTAATTTCAAAGGTTATAAATTTTTTCAACAAAAGTTCAAAATTTCGAATTTTCACTTGACTCAGATAAATGTCAAACACCACGATCACAGTCCAAAATTTTTATTACATAAATTCTTCGAATTATGTAGTTTTCCATACGTATTTGGTATTTCGTTTGAATTCAAACTGATATCGCTTTAACACTTAGATGCATCTATTCAATTTTTTTAAAAGGCCTGATAATTTCGATAAATAATAATAAACTGGAGCGGACTCACCAATACTAAGGAACAGGAAAAGACTCGTACTATTCTAAATATAATTTAGATTTCAGGAACGTTCACTTGAATTAAATACGATTAATTTTTCTCCAAAACACACACGCACTGAATTTAGTATGGGTAGACTTATGATTATAATTATACTATTTAACTAATTCTACTATTTTCACAAAATGTGAGACAAATCTCAAATACGATGTTTTCTCAAATTCAACTGACTAAATTTTCTACAAATAAATAATTCTCTCCTCCTGTGGTTACGAACTTTTTCTTTTTTTTTAAAAAAAATACTAAATTTGTTTCCCAATAACAAAGAGAGATTTTAAATTCTTTTATTATAACTGTAAGTATGCTAGCAGTGACCTCTGTTTTTTAAATTTTGAATATTTTTCCAAATTGTAACATGATCTATTTATCATTAAATACATTCTGTATAAATGTCATCGGAAATCAAAAATGTCAAATTTGATATATACTGTATCTTCCAACAATATTGATTTCATATACAATACTGTGTATATCAATAGTATTGCACACAAAAGAATAAATAATTTTACTTTTTTTAACGTTACTTTAAATTTCAAATAAAGGAACTGTATTAATATGTATATATCATCAGTGATGTCGGTAACTCGATTTGTCTGGTTTCTTTCTCACTTGCATGCCATTGACGATGACGCTATACCGCGATGTGATTCTCACTATTTTGATAGGTTACATAAAATTAGACCTTCTCTTCAAAAATTACCAAAAACATATGAAAATTGCTACGCACCTTCTGAATTTTAAGAGGTGGATGAATCAATGATACCGTTCAAAGGTAGATGGTGCATGAAGCAATACATGCCTGATAAACCAACCAAGAGTGGTTACAAATTGTGGGTTCGGGCAAATTTTTTTGGATACATCATGCAGTTCCAAATTTATGAAGGCAAACGGAACAATATCACAGAGAAAAACCTGAGTTCCAGAGTTATTAAAGAGTTGACGCGTTCGTAACCAATTCTCACCTTACAGAAGATAAAAAGTTATCTCTAAAGGAATTTCGGGTAGCTGTTGCTAGAAGTCTTATTGGCATTCCTATTAGGAAGCAACGAGGATGATAATCCAGCCCAAAAATTAATTCCTTCAAGATAAATGTACCTCAAGAAATTAGGTACTACAAAGCCAAACACATGCCTATAAGAAGTACTTCCAGAAGATGTTAGATCTGCTCTACCAGGGCTGAAGTCCACAGATCCAAATGGGCAAATTTATAAAAATTGTATTTTCGTGATATGGCATACTGGGTTTTATAGATCAGGCGGTAGAGCAGTAAAAGTAGGGTGTAATGGATAATTGGATATTTTTATGCCGAAAATTGCCGAATATTGTGTACAACAACAAATGTACCGAAATATCGAAAAATTACCCATTTTTCGATACATTTGTGTCTAAAACTTTGAAACACAGCCTTAAATCAAAAAAATTTAATCTTTCTTTTCTGTTTATTTGACGATTTTCTATAAGGTTATGAGAATCGCGAATCGAAAAACTTAATTTTCCATAAATATTATGCGAAAATTAGTAAAAAATCATACGTGTACTTTCAGAAATTTTTTCGGTAAATAAAAATTGATAAATATTTATCAAATTTTCAGAAAATATAGTTAAACATATGACAATAACGCACAAATTTTTTCCATTATAAACAGGGACGGTTAGTTATGATAAACAAAGACCGTTTAAGAAATAAAATATACTTTTTATCAATATTTATTATTGAAACGTTTAATTAGTTGCATGATTTGAAGAACATTAAGGAAAATTATTTATAATAGAAAAAATTTGACAAAATTTAAAAAAATTGTAAAAAATTGTTAAAACGTAAAATGGATATTTTTATAATTGCTTATTGTTTGTTATGACACTAAGTAACTGTTAAAAATTGCGTGCTCCTTTTTCACCGTCGTTTAAACAAGGTACGCGCGATCAACTTTTTTATAATTTGTTAATTAACAATTGTGGCAGTGATAAACTACGCAGTCGATCGTTACAAAAATATTTGTGCGTAATTGCCATATGTTTAACTATCTTTTCTGACAATTTGATAAATATTTATCAATTTTTACTTACCGAAAAAATTTCTCAAAGTTTACGTATGATTTTTTACTAATTTTCGCATATTATTCATGGAAAATTAAAGTTTTTCGATTCGCGATTCTCATAACCTTACAGGAAATCGTCAAATAAACAAAAAAGAAAGAGTAATTTTTTTTATTTAAGGCTTTGTTTCAAAGTTTTCAGCACAAATGTATCGAAAAATGGGTCATTTTTCGATATTTCGGTACATTTGTTATTCTACAGCATTTAGCAAGCACTTTTTGGGGTAGGCAAACATAGATTATTGTTGTACACAATATTCGGCAACTTTCTGCATACAAAAGATTGCGGTATCAAACAATATCCATTTCGTTTGCTCTATCGCTTGGACTATTATGTATAACCACAGAGTTATTTTTGGAGTATAATATAAAACACTGTTAAAACAAAAACACTCGTTTACGCATTTTTTATAATTCGTGCTGCAAAGGGAGAAACAAGTCATGCATCTTCCTTTCTGATAATTTCTTAAGACGTTTTGATTCAACATTTTTTGTGCACAAATCAGAATATTTCTTGTAGATTTGGTAATAATTATTGGTAATGGTACATTTTTGAACGACTTTTCAAAACTAGCGTCACTTAAATCTTTAATTCAAATCCATGGAATCGCACAATTTGAATGTTGACCTATGTCGTCAGCTCTACCCATGGAAGAAAACAGAAATCACAACAACAATATTGCCGAATGTTCTGATTGGCTCTTATATGGTTTAGTAATGATCCTAGATATTTTCATTGGTTGAAAATAATCAAGTAGTTAAACAAAAACTCACTTAATGAGTAATTACACACATTAACCAATAGAAATGGATGTATAATATGAATATTGTTAAATAGTCATAGAAAAAAGAACTTGATATCAGATGTTTAGACTATAGTCAATTTTTCATTATTTCAAATGTATTTTTCCAAATGGTTCATATAATCGGGTTACTAAACCTACTGGCTTGCAATAATAAACACATAAATTGATTGAATAGACTACCAAACAAGACTCATTCAACATGTGTTAAAAAAACAGCAAACGGTAGTTAAATATAGAGAGATTATTTATTGGTGTATAAAACGTGTACGATGAAAAAACTATATTTAAATGTGCGATTGATAAATCACTAAATCTAATAGTGTATTTTAATTTTGAAAACAAACAGGTTCGGACTTGGTTACTTTGCAATAGTGAAGTATATTTTTCCTTCTTCTCATCACAGTTCGGTAAAGGTATTAACACAGAGTAGACGTGTATACGGTAGCCGAGCATATCGAGTGTTTAAACTTTTGTAGGTAGAAGATAAGCGCTGTTAACAACGGAAAAAGTTCCACCTGATAGACGAAGAAATAATATTAAATATGTGAAAATTAATATGGAGACGGAATCAGAGGCAAAACAAAATAGGGAAAATGAGGCAGATAATGAAATGACAAAAATTTAAAAATGGATTCATCAACATATTCGCAATTTGGTTTTAAGAATTTGAATATCTTAGTGTTTCTTATATATTAATTAAATCAAAACGGAAAAAACTAATGTCTGATTTAGAATACATAATTTTAGCTTGGTTCCTCGTGTCTATCCTCATGTTATATATTTTCCCTTCTATCCGTTGCCCGTTTTGTGTGTTGTAAAGTCGCTATGAAAGGCACTTTAGCGTGAAAAGTACCCTTGTCTAATCCTATAGGAAAAAAGAAAAAGAAAAAAAAAAGAAAAAGAAAAGAAAAAAAAAATAGAAAAAAAAGAAAGAAAAAGAAAATAGGATTTAAGTAACATATCGTATTGTATTATAAAACGTATATATTTCGAATTATTGTATAAATTAGATGTAAAAACTATTTATGTATGGTAAAACTATAGTAAATCAAACAATTGGTTAGGCTAATGGAACCATTAGGATCCGCAGTCAATATCACAACCCCACACACACACCTTCTTCTCATCTTTTTCTTTGTGAAACCTTTTGAAAATATATCGCTTATTTGAACTTTTTTTTACAGTCGCTTGTTTCACGTAACAAGTATTAATGTGCTTCGGATATTTTTGAGGAGCTTTTAACCGACGATGAAGAAGGTACTATGAATATTGTTGAAGGCCGTCGGCGACAAAGGATATTTAGGAATCGGCTTGACCATTTCTGGAAGAAAAACAGAATTTAAAAACACGCTTGTTAATGAGTCACATTGAAGTAAATTTACAAAGAGAAAATAATATGTCAGCAGTACATATTTAAATTATTTCCCGTTTCTTCTTTTTATTTTAAAAATGAGACTTTTATTAACCCGACATTTTAAAACCTAAAGTTACCTTCTCTGTTAAATTAAAGATAACTTCAAGACACGTTTATAATAGCCACTCTTAGTCAACATATATTATAACACTTTTAAGCCTCTCATTAGGTAATATGATATTAATCAAAACCGTCAATTATTATTTAAATGTCAGTGTTTAAAATTTATATTTAAAAAAATTTGTTAATTTCGCTGAGACGTAGATAAAGTATAGTACTTAATACGAGTTGTAAGTATATTATGTACTTTCCACTCATACGTAATATGCTACTTACAACTCTTGTTATGTAATATACTATTAACGAATACCTGACAAAAAAAAATTGTAACAATGACGCTTCCGTTCACTTTAGTAACACAGATTTGTTGATAGCTAATGGCATACATTATTTTTAACGAACATTGATTCGTTTCATGCAACTAAAATCCTAGGAAAATGAAACAGTAAATGTTTCTATCAGGTATATTTGTCATGTTATATTTTTTATATTACTTTGGTATGAAATTTTCTTACCGAATCTCCCTCGTATTCGACTCGGCATAATTTTCAAAAAATGCATGCATTTCTTATAGTAATTCACGCACTAGGGAAATTAGTAGTTTAAATTTATTAGAGGCCCTAGAGATTAACAAAAATAAATATTCAGGTAATCTCCTTAACGACCAAATAGATATCAATCAGTCTCCTTTATTGAACCTCTTCACCTAGAAGATAGCTTAGGAATGTTTGTAGTGAATGAATTTCCAGGTAATTTCTTTCAATACCATTGTTAACCTTAGTAAATAGATTTAGCACTGTATATATTAAGACATTTTTATATTTTACCTTCATTCGTTTTGATAAAGCTACTATGTTAGTGAAACGCGTCAACAAGTTAAATTGAACATTAGTTCAAATATATGAAGATTTAAACAAACTATATTGTTTTATTTCATCGTTCAGTATGGATCTTCATCAAGTAAAAGCCTCATCTATTCAATTTTTGAAAATATTTCGGTTGCACATCGTGTACATTTAGACATCTAGCGTTACGGCATCTTAATCCAGAGCTTCTGGAGAATATCGTAAAACGCGTTTAGCAAATTATGATGCAGGCCAAGCCTTACTATAGGTGGATTTGTCATAAGATCGGTTATGAAAAGACTATCTTGCATAATTTTCAAAAAATGCATGCATTTCTCATAGTAATTCATGCACTAGGGAAATTAGTAGTTTAAATTTATTAGAGGCCCTAGAGATTAACAAAAATAAATATTCAGGTAATCTCCTTACCGACCAAATAGATATCAATCAGTCTCCTTTATTGAACCTCTGTACCTAGAAGATAGCTTAGGAATGTTTGTAGTGAATGAATTTCCAGGTAATTTCTTTCAATACCATTGTTAACCTTAGTAAATAGATTTAGCACTGTATATATTAAGACATTTTCATATTTTACCTTCATTCGTTTTGATAAAGCTACTGTGTTAGTGAAACGCGTCAACAAGTTAAATTGAACATTAGTTCAAATATATGAAGATTTAAACAAACTATATTGTTTTATTTCATCGTTCAGTATGGATCTTCATCAAGTAAAAGCCTCATCTATTCAATTTTTGAAAATATTTCGGTTGCACATCTTGTACATTTAGACATCTAGCGTTACGGCATCTTCATCCAGAGCTTCTGGAGAATATCGTAAAACGCGTTTAGCAAATTATGATGCAGGCCAAGCTTTACTATAGGTGGATTTGTCATAAGATCGGTTATGAAAAGACTATCTTGCGACGTTTGATGTTAGGTACTTGCAATGATCTATATACAGGGTGTTCATTTCAGGACTTCCCACCCTAATTTTCTCGAAATGTGTGTAATTTAAAAAAAAATCCTGGGATACGTCAACAAATATATCGAAGGGGACAACTTTTTATCATAAAGCAACGCGCCCCCTTTCACCCCCCGCCAGGGGGAGTTACCAACTTCAAAATCTTAAATGGGAAGGGGTATCGAGTTATACCTCATTTTAAAGGTATTTTTAATCTCTACACGTCGGCTTTTTTTTTAATTGATCGTTTTGTTGTCGAAATATTTAGGAAAATCTGTTTGCTGCTTCGTACCATTAAAATAAAAGCTGCAATTGTTTGTTTTATTATTCCTTTCAACTTTTTTGTATAAAAAAATGCAAAAAAATGTTTTTGATAGAGAAAATAAAAGACATGATACCTATTGAATTGTTTACCATACTTACCAGTAGTGTGAAAAAGCAATTTATTAAAAATGATTTACACTTTAGCTGAAAAAGTTGAAATAGTGTTAATTTACAGCGCCGAAAGCCAATGTGTTCGACGAACTGCTGCAATATTTAACGAAAGGCACCCAGATAAGAACACCTCTCATAGGTATGTCCTAAATCTAATTGCCAAATTTACTCAAACAGGATCTGTTGCAAATTTAAAACATTGATCAGCCAAGAGTTTTGAATGAAGCCACTCAAATTGAAGTGATAGGTTATTTTGGTATGAATCCTAATACTTCGTTACGTACCATTTCTGCTGCAACTGGAATTTCCTTAGATTCTGTCCACAAAATTACAAAAATTAATAAATTCCATCCCTATAAAATGAAAGTATGTCAAGAGTTAAGTGAAGACGATTTTGACAGAAGAATTGAGTTTTGTGAACAAACTATTAATAACAATAACGAATTTCTAAATAATATCTGCTTCACTGATGAGTGTACTTTTTATTTAAATGGTTTTGTCAACAAACATAATTGCAGATATTGGAGCAATGAAAATGACCATGTATTTGTCGAAGGGCATACCCAGCATCCCCAAAAAATTAATGTATTGGCCGGTATTTTAGGAAATCAAGTAATTGGTCCATTGTTTATAAATGGAAATCTAAATGGTGAGATGTACTTGAATATGCTAGAAAATACGATCAATCCGTTAATTACCGAAGCAATTGAAAATCAACTGAATAGAGATGGCAACAACTTTCTTGACGAAAATGTGTTATATTTTCAGCAAGATGGAGCTCCCCCCCCCCCATTATGTGCTTCCGGTCCGTCAATGGTTAAACAATGTATTTCCCGGTAAATGGATAGAGCGAAGAGGACCTATAGAGTGGCCAGCTAGGTCCCCAGATCTAGCACCATGTGATTTTTTTCTAAGGGGACATTTAAAATCAGTTGCTTACACACCCCCGCCACAAAATATAGGAGACCTTCGACAAAGGATTACTGCAGAATGTCGAGCAATTCGATCAGAAGTGTTTGAAAATGTGCGTCACGAATTTGAGCAGCGGTTATACCATTGTTTGGCGAACAATGGGCAACATTTTGAGCAATTATTAAATTGAAAATCTGTGTACAATATTGTAATTTAGTTTTGATAAAAGGAATGAGAATACGCAGTTGCAGTTTTTATTTTAATGGTACGAAGCAGCAAATAGATTTTACTAAATATCTCGACAACGAATCAATCAATTTAAAAAAAAACAAAAACCGACGTGTAGAGATTAAAAAGACCATTAAAATGAGGTCTAACTCGATACCCCTTCCTATTTAAGATTTTGAAGTTGGCAACTCCCCCTGGCGGGGGGTGAAAGGGGGCGCGTTACCTTTATGAAAAAAAGTTGTCCCCTTCGATATATTTGTTGACATGTCCTAGAATTTTTTTTAAAATACACACATTTCGAGAAAATTAGGGTGGGAAGTCCTGAAATGAACACCCTGTATAATATTAGATCATTGGGTACATGGATCATCAGGGTATGAAGATGACGCATCTTTCTAATTAATTTACAGGAAATCTATAGGCGGACTATTATTTCCTTCTCAAAGTGGCAAAAACATGTGTAATGATACTATATGGAGAAAATTTCAGTGCCGCATAAAACTAATAGGTTAATTTATTTTAATCAGTATGTTAAAGAAAGAAACAGAACGACAATATATTTCCATCATTATCAGAACATTGTAATGAATCGCTAATCCCTATTACCTCCCTGGGTGGGTTTGTTCCAAAATAGGATGGTTCGCAAACCGCTGTCACCAGTGTAATAAACTGTTATCAACTATTTATTTATTCTGTCACCAGTGAAATAAATGTGAGCTATCACCAGTTTAATGAATCGGTAGAATCCGTTGTATATTTATCCTTTGTAATGAATATTTGGTCACCACTGTAATAACCGCTGTGGTCGTTTAGGGTTTACAGCCCTCCGTTGCCAGTGTAGGACAACCTCTGAATTCCTATTTCCTTGAATTTTGCAGTGTGCTGTCACCAGTGCCTTATGGCACAATTTAGAGCCAGGAATCCCCTTGTGGGTAACCTCGGTGGAGGTGGTTTCCTGGCACGAGCGGACAAGGTCTCCGTGGGTCCTCTTGGGCTTATACAATGTGCCAAGCCTGAGTTCTAAGTAAGGTCGCGTCAACCCGTTCAATCCTGCTGGTCCGAGGGTAGGGGTTGTTGATAAAGGAAACAGACTGGGTGGATAATATGTGCAGGGTTATTGATTATAATTTGACCACCCCTTTATTTCTCTTATGCATACAGATACAAAAAAACGTTTTAAATAAAAGTTGTAGGAGTATAAATGAATTTTAATAAAATATACTTTGTACACCAGTAGCGTTTTTGCATTAGGGGGTATAAAATAAGAATATATATTTTTGAATAGAACACCCTGTATATTATGACATATTCGGAGAGTGATTTTTCTTCTCATAACAAAAATATATACGTTTATAGGTCTAGCTTTTATACTTTCCAAAATAATGGACAGTAAATTCCTAAAGTATTCAAGTTAGTATCTAGCTAGAAAACGTAGTTGGCTATGCATGTCTTACTGCAATATTGTTGATGTTATCTGTCAAAATTATAAACTAACGTAACAAATATAACTAATTGCTAGTTATATTTTTCAAAAATGGATTATACAGCTTCTGAAAATGTAGAAATATTTTCAGTATATGTCAAAAATAACAATAATAAACGTGCTGCAAGACGGGAATATCTACAGTTGTATCCAAATCGACGATGTCCTAGTCTAAACACATTTGTAAGTATTTAACATCACGTCAATGTCTATCATAACTTTTTGAAAAAGAAACGTATTGCCATAGTAGATGAAGAAGAACAGTTGAATATACTGTTACACTTTGAAGGTAAAATAATACTTTTATTCAATTAATATTAAATTACCTAAAAATATATTCTTAGAATAAGACACATCAAAATATCAATTATTTTTATTTTAGAGAATGCAGAGAGTAGTATAAAAAAAGCTTCCGCCGAATTACAGACAAGTTACTATAAAGTTATAAAAACACTAAAAAATAATAGCTATCGTCCTTACAAAATTTTACCAGTACAGGAACTATGTGAAGAACATAAGCGAAAACGATTGGAATTCTGTCAACAAATGATAAGAATTTAGACGACAACGAAAATTACTTTAAACAAATTATTTGAAGGGATGAATCAAGTTTCTCCACATCAGGTCTGTTTAACAGAAAAAATAGATGTTCGAGGAAACGAAAAAGTTTAAGGAAATACAAAATCAAACAAATTAAAAAGTCAGGTCAAAAATCTATTCATGTCCGGTGTGGAATTTTCCGGGGTAAAGTAGTTGGGCCAATATTCTATAATTTCACTCCGCATAATGTAAGAGAAGTGCGAGAATACTTAATAATGAGTAATAATAATGAGTTCGCAACTTGGATAGGTAAAAGTGGCACGATTCAATGGCCGCCAAATACTCCTGATTTAACGCCTTTAGATGGCTTTTTACGGGGCTATTTAAAAGAAAAGTTTATTCCGATACCAGTAACAGTATTGCAATAATTAGAGAGAAAATTGAAGCTGAAATTGAACTTCTTAACCATCGAAATAGTAATAAAATTTTAAACTGTATAGAATATTTAAGGAGAAGGTTTGAACTTGCTCGCCTAAAATTTATGAAAATATCAAATCGGTTTCTATTTTGTAATAAACACTGTATTGCTTTTTATGTTGTTTGCTATTGTATTGTATTTCGTAATAAACACTGTATTGTTTTGTATGTTCTTTGGTAATGTCACACCCAGTCGCCTATTTTTTAAACATTTACTGTCTATTACTTTAGAAGTTACTTAGTTTTGACAGATAATATCAACAAGTGCAGTAAGCCATGCATAGCCAACTACTTTTTTAGGTAAATACTAACTTAAATACTTTAGGGGTATACTGTCCATTATTTTGGAAAGTATAAAAGCTACACCTATAAAAGTATATATTTTTGTTATGAGAAAAAAAAGCCCTATGCGAATATGTCATAATATACAGGGTGTTCTATTTAAAAAATAATATTTTTGTATTATACCCCATAATTCAAAAACGCTATTGATGTGCAAAGTACATTTTATTAAAATCCATTCATACTCCTACAACTTTTATACAAAACTTTTTTTTGTATCTGTACGCATAGGAGAAATAAAGGTGTGGTCAAATTATAACCAATAACCCTGTGCATATATATTACAAACACAAAATAATTAAGTACAGTAATTCAGCCCTGGTTGGGACAAAATAAAAGTTAATCGGGGGAGAATGTCCCGGTACGATACACTAGAAATTAATTAGGGAAAAACGTCTTTCATAATCTGGAAGTAGTTTCTCATTATTATGACAAAAGTAAAAGATGTCTTGCATATTACTATCTCTGTATAAGGAATGAGAAAAAAGTTAATATGACTTGGGCAAAACGTCTTCCATAATCTGAAAGTAGTCTTTCCTGATTATGACATAAATGAAAGATATATGGCGTATGAATATCCCTGTATAATATAAGAAAATAAATATCGAAAAAAGTCTTTCGAAATCTGAAGGTAATCTGACCTGGTTATGATATAAATAAGATATTTCTTACATATGAATATCCCTGTATAATATAAGAAACTAACTATAAAAAAAAGTCTTTCGGAATCTGACGGTAATCTGACCTGGTTATGATATAAATAAGATAATTCTTACATATGAATATCCCTGTATAATCTTTAAATTCCCTTGACTAAAATTTAGGGTTAATCTGGATTATTAAATCGATTGCAAATCGTACTATTTCCTAAATATGTTAGGCGAGGGGCTCAAATGTCAATAGTGCACTTAATATGACCAGGAAATGTATCTTTGGACGCCCAGTCAAATCAAATAAAATGTCAATACGATATTTGTTAAAAAAATATAATGACATAGAAAAACTTTTTTGAAATATCACAAATCACAACAACACAATATCACTGTTTACGTACGGCCGTCGAAGATGGGGGGGGGGGGAGTGTCAGGTCATAGAGTACCTGAGCACTCTATGAGGGTTACTACCTCACTGCCTCTGTTGCCAAATTTTCTGCTATTTATTTCAGAAGATTTGGGATATGTTATTTAATTTCCTTCGTGTTGCCCTTGTCTCATATTTTTTATTTTCGTAATTGAAGGTTAATTTTCAATGAATTTCCTCATACTAAGTTGCAAGGTTTGTCTATATTTTTGATAAACAAACTATCGTGTGTTTTGTCATCGACCTTGTCGGTTGTGTAAATTGTTTGTTTAAATTCTTTTCTGCTGTAGGTCAACTTTTGTTTCTATATTAAATTGAATTCGACTTATTTTATTATCAAGAAAATTATATAGGGTGTTTCTAAATTTCCCTTTGCCATATTTCGTGTTTATTACAACATTCATTTGATTATGCACCGTATGAAATTAAGCAAGACAAACTAATTAAATTAATTATGTAATTATGTGATGTGGTGAATGTGCCCTGGAGCGCTGACACCAATTCCCTACAGGAATAGGTTCGTGTCACTACAGTTGAACCTTGTAGCAGGAACGGAATCAATAAAATGTCTTCATACAAAAATCATTGGTGGGTTTATTATAACTAAAACTTGTACTTACATTGAGCGGAATACTTTACACTTACTATTACATAACTATAAAATATTCGGATCTTAAATTCTACATAACTATGTTGAAATACATATTAAGGACACGATGAGTAACACTAACCTACGTTATAGTTATTACCTATTACTACGACTACTTCTTCGCAATCAGCTGGTCAACGGCTCATATTCTATAGAGATCAAGGTGCCGTGATTTCAGTCAAGGTGAACTCCATGGCTGAGCGCTGTGTTTGCATAAACTATGATTTGGATTGTATATACTTATCATCGCGCACTGTTTACAATACACATGAAATAACTTTTAATTTAAAATATTAATTGTCTTAATACCTTCAGGGTTTCAATTTCTATAATGCCTAAATTAATTATAGGGATTCACTGCAAATACCTACAGTGGTATCAGAATAACTAGCATTGCAAATAAGGCCACCAAATCCTTTTCTACAGAATTTATAAAAAAATAGACATAACTAAAATTTGATAAAAGTCAATAAAAACCTTAGACAACCTTCGGCATTTTCCCATTTCAAATAAATTTGGTAGAATTAATTAAGTTTATATTGTTATGTATTCAGTAAGTTGCTTTGAAATATCAACTAAGTTTTTTTTTACTCAATGCAAGTTTTATTTTTTATTATTCCAGATCCCTACTACAGAGTTGTTAAAATGTAATGAAAAGAGAATATAAACGTATAAATATGTAATTCATATTGCATTGGATGTGCCAAATTTAATATTAGCATATAAGAATAAAGGTCAGATAGGTCATACGGAATATCTCAAGAGAATTATTTTACGGAAATATCAGTTCTTACGTGGTAACTATAGGAAAAGTGAATAAATGATAATAATTAAGTTGCAATATTTATAACAATTGAGGATAATTTAAGATTTGTTACCAAAGAAAGGTCTCGATTAAAAATAAACCGTTGCACTATATTTCATGTTCTTGAAAAAGCGGTTGATTTAGTAAACACAACCATGCTACTTCAAATTACTATATAAAAAACTAGTTTTTTGCTAAACAAACACAAAATTCAGAAACAATAATAACTCGTTTGATTTTTATTATTCAGATGCACTTTAAATCTGTCAATAATTTCAATATTTTGACTTATTTTGGGTCAGCAGCTTAGTATTTTGTGCATGCCACAGTTATTTTAATAAATATTTTTCATAAGGGTTGACAATCCATTTTGTTTTCCTATATCCGTAGGTATTGGATGCACCGTAGATGTATTTTTTAATTAGTGACTCTAGGATATTTTGAGCATCTGTTAAAAATGTGTAATGCCTCGTGCACCGATACCCAAATGTTTGTACAGAACCTTATATGTGCTGGTCATACCAATGCTTGTCTAGATTCCACGATATGTTACATGACGATTTTCGATTATTTTTCGCTCATAATCGACGTTTTCTGTCACAAGGACCGATTTTTGACGCTTGCTTTACGTAAGCGAACTATGGCGACGTCTGAATTCAGTGTACCAACGATTTATAGTGGCCTTGGATGGTGCTTTATCGTCAAAAGTTGTATTGAATTGATTGATCCACAAATATCTCTCGCACGTCAAAACGATAGAGGGTGTATACTCTCGAGAATGTCAATGTTTACGATTTCATCTGGCAACACCGGTAGGTATTGCTAGTTCCCAATACATGAATATTGACTCTCGTATAACTTCTATTCATAAAGATTATATATGCGGGTCTAGACGTAAACATATATAGGGGAAAGTACGAATATATAATTTTTTATTGCGATATAAGTAATTAAACATTCAAATTCGTTATTTGGAGGACAGGAAATATGATATTTAAATTATAATTAAACTAGTAGTGGAAACATTAAATTGTCATGGAACTAATATATATGACATTCGTTAATATAAAAAATGGGAACAAATATGTTGTGAGTATAACCACAAAGGTTCAGGGAGCACCCAGCCGAAACTTTTTAGGAGCCAGAAATATATACCGGGGACAAAGTTAATTGAAGAAGCATAACATATGGAAAATGTGATGCCTCACAAGGAGCCATATATACTGTCAGACGCACACAACTATCTCAAGGATCGCCAGACCATCGGCATTTAAATTTTATTCTTGATATTGTTGTAATTAGGGAATGTAAACTGATTGTCAATAAAGATATTTTAAAATCAAAAACCACAAAGGTTCATACCCACAATCATTACATGAACAAATTTTAGATTCAAAGACGATGAACTGGGTAAAAACTGAATTTTTGTTTCTAAGTACTATTGGTATTTTAGGCTTCTGATGTCCGTCCGTCCATTTTAAGGTGCAGCACTAGAATTTAGGCATAAACGGTTACGGAATCAGCATGGTCTGAAACAACTCCAATGGATAAAAGAAATACACCTCCGACCTTTATTTATTGAATTGTTTCGTTCAAATAAAAACCGAACGTTGTTTTTCCCATCACAATTATTTCACAGGCTCACCACTACACACAGCCGCACGTTCGATCGTCATTAGTCACCACGTCTGTCTCCAGCTTCTCCCTGTCTTACTGACAGACTCACTAATCGACGCCACTTTGCTTGTATACGTGAGAACGTATTGTATCTATTAGAATATATTGATACAAACCCCTTCCTTCTCAACAAATTTTATTTATTGTATTAATGTAATAATATTATTAATGAAATAAACATAATTATTATTTTTTTAATTTACTCAAATAATCAATCGACTTTCTCATCTTCTTCTCCACTGGCCTCATCTACCATCGTTTCCCATTATCCTTTCACTCGCTTTAAATAATTAACATTCCTTCGCAGTATTTGTCTAACCTTTTCGTTCCTTATTGTAGTGTCCCCTCCCACTGACTGTTACACTATGTGTGGTGTGAGATTGAGGGTAAATGAGGATGTATTAGTCATTTCTATTTCATTTACATACACATTCTCTCTTTCTGTCAGGCTAGGTATTTCGCCTCTTCTCTTCCAGTCTCCATACTATTTCTCCTTTTATTTCTGCAACTTATCTCGATCTCTAATTTCACCATAATTTTTCATTTCATTCATATTTTTCAGCATGTGGATTTTATCTCTGTTCATTATTTTGAAAAAAAGTTCTAGTGTCTTGTCAATAACAGAATGAGAGGTGGAGTTATACATCATGCGATATGTGTTTCTCTCGTGTCACGTTTCTCACTAGAACTAATTTTGAGACGTCAGTAAAGCTAGCACCCCCACTTTTTCAAATTAAAAAAAAATTATGTGTAATTTAGAACTAATTTATGACTAATTTGTACCCACTTAGTTTTTCTGAAAAATCACTATTTAAAGTGGGGGTGCTAGCTTGAGCTCAAGCTAACACGCCCACATTCACAAAATCAAATTTTATTTGCATAAATCTAAACTTTGAATTAAGGACTAATTTGTACCCAAAAGATAATTTGTACCCACTCAGTTTTTCTGAAAAACCATTATTTAAAGTGGGGGTGCTAGTTTATGCTCAAGCTAGCACCCCCACTTTTACAAAATCAAATTTTAACAGCATACCTTTAAACTTTGAATTTAGGACTAATATGTACCCAAAAGCGTTTTTTCATTATTATATAATTTTTTTTATAAAAGATGATAGTAAATTAGACCACGTGTTTTATCAATTTCCAAGCGAATCGTTAAAAGATATGAAATTATCAAAGATAACTAAATATTATTAATTTTCGAATATAGGACTAATTTGTACCCAAAAAATTAAAATTTGTACCCACACAGTTTTTCCTGTAAAAGGAGTTTTAATGTGGGAGTGCTGGCTTGAACACGTCCACCTTTAAAAATCCAATTTCAACAGCATAGGTACCTTTAAACTTTGCATTTAGGACTAATTGGTAACCAAAAGCGTTTTTTCATTATCATATCATTTTGTTTATTAAATATGATAGTAAATTAGTCCACGTGTTTTATTAATTTCCAAGTATATCGTTAAAGAATGTGAAATTACCAAAAGTAACTAAATATTATCGAATATAGGACCAATTTGTATTTATATCCACACTGTTTTCCACAAAAACGGCTTCTAATGTGCTTCACCTCACTGCAGTCATCCTGATTACACCTTGAACACATCCACCTTTACAAAATCAAATTTCAACAGCTTACCTTTAAACTTTGAATTAAGGACTAATTTGTACCCAAAATCGTCTTTTCATTATTAAGTATATCATTTTGGTTATAAAAGATGATAGTAAATTAGACCACCTGTTTTATTAATTTCCAAGTGAATCGTTAAAAGATTTGAAATCATCAAAAGTAACTAATTTTCGAGTATAGGTCTAATTTGTATACTCATGTTTTACCATATTTTACTAACTGTGCTTAAATACTCCTAAAAATGCCTTCTAAAATTGTTTGAACCAATAGAGAATTATTATGAATCAGAAATAGGAGCGGTAGATCAAAGACGCATATCATCTAAAAAACAAAAAATATCACTTTTCGGTACTTGCGAGGGTAACAAAAAAATGTTTTAAAATTGTTTAGTCCACTAGAGAGCAAAGTCTGACGTGATATTGCACATCTTTCCTAAACCGCCAAGCAGTCCAAAAAAGTGACAACACCATAGTATAATCATTCTTCTAACCACTTTGAATTATTTACGCACGTGCACTAGGGAATTTTTTTGTCTCGTCAAAGAATCGCCGCAGTTATCACTGAAAATAAAAATAAGAGTTATTGTATCTATAACAAATATGGAATTATATTAATATAGTATTTTATTAGAGACAGAACAATATATAAATATATGAAAACAAACATTTCTGGGAAGTACCTGGTTAGGTAAGTGCCATATTTCATAAAACACTTCATCTAAGAGTTTGTCTAGTTTTCCGTCCATTTTGAACTTTAAAAAAAATGAATGAATGATAATGAAAAAACGCTTTTGGTTACAAATTAGTCCTAAATGCAAAGTTTAAAGGTATGCTGTTGAAATTGGATTTTTAAAGGTGGATGTGTCAAGCCAGCACTCCCACATTGAAACTCCTTTTACAGGGAAAACTGCGTGGGTACAAATTTTAATTTTTTGGGTACAAATTAGTCCTGTATTCGAAAATTAATAATATTTAGTTATCTTCGATCATTTCAAATCTTTTAACGATTCACTTGGAAATTAATAAAACACGTGGTCTAATTTACTATGATCTTTTATAAACAAAATGATATAATAATGAAAAAACGCTTTTGGGTTCATATTAGTCCTAAATTCAAAGAGTAAAGGTATGCTGTTAAAATTTGATTTTGTAAAAGTGGGTGTGCTAGCTTGAGCTTAAACTAGCACCCCCACTTTAAATAAAGGTTTTTCAGAAAAACTAAGTGGGTACAAACTCTAATTTTTTGGGTACAAATTAGTCCTAAATTAGTTCTAAATTACACATAAGTTTTTTTTTTAAATTTGAAAATGTGGGGGTGCTAGCTTTACTGAGGTAATTTTGAGCCTTTTTACTATATCTCTGTTTTATTGCTCCAATTCTCCATTCAGTTGTGGCTAATATGGGACTGTGTTAAAAAGTTTAATATTACAGTCGCGACAATATTTCCTAAATTCCTCGCTAATGACCGAATCACACTCGTGCATTAAAATAAACCTGATAATTTTTCATACAAGCATGTTGTTAGTGAAAACTGCGTTCGGTTATTTTCATATTTTGTTAAAAGAGCCCTCCTCCTTCGGAGTCGGGCTGTTTCGCCGAGACATGAAAATAAACTCATGCAGTTTTTAGATAACATGCTTTCATGAAAAATTATCGGTAATTTTGATGCACTTGTGTAATTACTTCCGATAATTTCGAACTCGTTGTAGTATTTGTAGTACATAATGTCAAACGTGGTTTGTTTATACGAATGCTATTACGAGTAGCTAGTGAAAATTTAGTTCTGTTATGTGGTTTTCAAGACTTTTATTGGGAAAATAAAAATTTTAGTTAATTAATTTAATGTTTCTGGATTATCATGTTTAGTCAGCGCCAAGTTTGTCAGAAAAACAGCCCAAAATTTCCAATGTCATGTATCCATTAAAACATTCCCACTTTTTGTAATTCATTGATTATTTTACTACTGATGTTTAGGATGTTACCCGCAGAAATAAACGTGTTTCCGAATGAATAGGCCTCTATATTGTATAGTATTACTTTAAGATTGTAATTGTGTCTGTTTCACTTCCTGAAATTAAATTCATATTCACATAAAAATTGTGGAGTAAATCGAAAAATATCGATGTTTGGGAAATCGATATTTTTGACCTCGATTTTTCTATGAATCTAATTTTGGGATTTCGATGCGAATCAATTAGAAGATCGATATTTTTTAGAGAGAATCGCCATCCCTAATCTGAATATCATGTATTCAGTTTCAACTTTGTAAATACTAATTCATGGAAAAAATTTGTGACTCATGAATATTCAATGATAACCAGAATACCTTAACTTGACAAATATACTTATCGCTTATCTGTACATATTCATATAAAATTGAAAAATTCTCCATTATCTTGACAATAGATGTAGGTCAAGGCTATCTTGAATTGGAAGGCAAATGGTTATTTACTGAATGAGAACTGTCCCGGCAAACATAATGTATGACATTATGTAAAAACTTGAATGTAATGATTTATATTCATCACATTAACGGTTATTGTATATTATTATTATATATTATTTGGATTACTCTTTTGGTTTTATTTATTATTTACGTGATAATCTATTTTATAAGATAGATATTCATTGTTTTAGAATAAAACGAAGGCTTTTAAAGGTTCTCACAATAATGAAAATTGGAGGATGAAAGTAAACCGTTTAACCTTTTCTACTAGTGGTAACAGGTGACGTAGTAGAAAAGATATGGCAAATAATTTTATATAGGATCTTAATCTTTAACGCCTACACAGTGGTCTGCCAGACACCTGGCAAGAATATATTCCCATTGTTTTGAAAACGCTTGTGTGTTGAGAGTTGGGGGTCTATGGTCTATATACCTTTCAGTCGACGACCTACCTACACATCACAGATAACCCACAGATAGATGAGCCTGTCGACTAAACAATTGAGTGATTTTGAAAAGATTTCTGTAATTTTAGGTTTTGGCGGTATATTCAAATTTACAGTATTTCAATTATTTTATTCCAAAATTTAACTCAATAATGATTAGATGTTGAGTTAAATTAAATGAAATATCAAATGATGGACCATAAATGGTTAATTGAATTGGAAAAAATAAAACAGTTTATTTATTTTGGTATAAAAATGCACAACAAATAATTTCTTTCACAACATTCTTCTCTTATAAAACAGAATGACAATGAATAAAGTATAATGTAAAAACAATACAATAATTAAAAAATGATACATACATTCTAGATTGGAGTATCATTAGATTTTCAAATGATGTAAAATTAAGATAAAAGTAGAAAATTATTTATGATAAGTTTATATTAATATATTTATTATTATACTCGTATAAATACAAGGTGCCAAGTAATTACATATAAGAGTGTACTTGTAACTGTACAACATTTGAAATAATATATCTAACATTTCATTTCCACTTAAAACACATCTTTATTTCTTTATTGGAAGTATTAAATAGGTTCATATCACAAGCTTATTGTATATTTCTACATTTAAAAGCATTCAGTTCCTATGAAACCATCGCATAAGGCAGTTTAAGTTACTCTGCAGCTCCTGGCAGTCTATGATTGTTAAAATATTTCTTAAGGGCTCTTAAAAATTCCACCGTCTCGTAGAAGTCCTTTCTCGTTTCTGGTTGAGGTTCTACAAGTAAACACACAAAATAATAACAATAAATAAGTAAATACACAAATATGTTTGAAAATGTATGTCAACAAAAGAAAACAAAATGCGCTTACTATTGAAATAATAAGTTTACACATGTTTTTGTACTAAGCCAAAAAAAATATCAAAACATGTTTGAATGTTTAAATTTTTTTGGTTTTTTTGAATTCCTTTTTTTGGAGCTTGTTACATCAATATTTAAGTAGAATTTGTTAAAATTACCCTATAAAGAGGGTGTACACACATATCATTTAGATCAGGGGTTCTCAACCTTTTAGTAACCACGTACCACTTGAAATTTTCAGAGATTTTGACGTACCACCTTATATTTATATATATTTTTATTTATTTATTTATATATAATATATAGTTATATATAATTTAAATTTGGTCAGGTTTAGGAAAATAAAAATGCATTCTACAACTGTATGTATGTATTTACAAAATAAAATGTATCATACATTAAAAACAATCTTGAATTAGTTAATTGAACACAGTCATTTAAATATAAACAGAACCTAATGAGCTTGTTGTTGTTGTTTGTTCTTGATCAAATTTTCAATATCTGGGTCGATTGAACTTAACTTGATTCTCAAGTCCTCTTCAACACTAATGCGGTTTCGGTATTTATTTTTGATGAACAGCAGCTCTGAAAAGCCCGATTCACATAAGTACGAGGTTACGAATGGAATTAAAAAGATTATCGCTTGTTCGAACACTGATGGATATTCAGTTTTTGTCCCCATCCAAAATTCTATTAAAGATTTTTCTTTAAACGCATCTTTCATTGAGCTGTCACTTATAAGGTCGATGAAACACTCTTTTGAGTGACTAGGACCACTAGGAAATTTCCCTGAAAATGGATTTATAATCCACTCATATTTAGAAAAATCTTGATTAAAATATTTATCAAAACTCGTTTGAAGGGCTTCCATATGACTAGTGATATCATCAGTTACTTCTGGCTTCAGAGAAATATCATTTTCTTCCAAAAATGCAGCAAGAGTAGGGAATGCAGAGAAATCCTTGTCCTGTGCTTGAGAGCGAAACAAAACCAACTTTTTCTTGAAGGATGATATTTTATCGTTGGTAGTGAACACTGTTGTACTTGGCCCTTGAAGTCCCATGTTCAAGGTATTAAGCCTATCAAAAATATCAGCCAAATACGTCATTCTTCATCATTGAACAAGTGTTTCATGTCATGATTTTGTTCACTTAAAAACCTAAAGACTTCTGACCTCAGTTCAAATAGACGAGTTAGGGTCTTGCCTCGTGACAACCATCTAACCTCGGTATGTAGGAGGAGAGTTTGATATTTTGCACCCATATCTTCAGACATTAAAGAGAAAAGCCGTGAATCAAGAGCCCTGGCCTTAATAAAATTAATGACCTTTACGCTATCCATTAAAACAGACTTAAGGCTGGCAGGCATAACCTTAGAAGCCAAAGCTTCTCGGTGAATAACGCAGTGAGTACTTTGGCATTCTGGAGCAATTTTTTTTATTCTTGCTCCTAATCCACTTAAATGACCCGACATAGCTTTTGCTCCCTCCGTGCACAAACCAACACATTTAGACCATGATATTCTCGCTTTTATAATGTACTCATTTATGACATTAAATATGTCCTCAGCTTTAGTGTTTGATTCAAGAGGTTTGCAAAATAAAAATTCTTCCTTTACTTCACTTTGATAATCAAAACGTATAAATACAAGAAGCTGCGCCGTATTTGTTATGTCTGTGCTCTCGTCTACTTGCAGTGCAAAATATTTACATTCGCGCAGTAAAAGCTGTTCTTCAATACTCGAGGACATCTCCACAATTCGCCTCTTTACTGTGTCATTCGACAACGGAATTTTCTCGATCTCCTTTGCTGCCTTTTCGCCTAATACTGCCTCGACCATATCCTTAGCGACCGGAAGTAAAAGTGTCTCGCCAATTGTATGAGGCTTCCCTTCTTTAGCTATTCTATAACTGGCAAGGTACGATGCTTTGACTAGTTTTTTGTCTATATTTACAAATTTTGCCATGCACTGATTTTCTCTCTTACACAATTCAGATTTTCTTTGAAAAAATTCAATAGGTTTGTCAACCAAATCGGGGATGCTTAGTAGTCTGGTGCCGCTTTAGTAAGGAAGGCTTCATGCTCTGATTTGAAAGTGTTTCTGAGCATACAACACATTGTGGAATATGATTATCGTTATTTTCTGTGCCAGGTTTTACTATAAATCCTAACTGTAAATAAGTTGCATCGTACTTACGATTTGGCTGAGGTTTAATCTTCTTTTGACTGTCCTTAGAGGTGGAGGGGTTAGTCAAATATCGCTTCATTATGTCCACTAAAAACGAATGCTGAATTACTACTAAAAACTAAAACTGAACTTCACTTCATGGAACACAATAAAAAAAACAGCTAACATTGGCATCTGAATGAAACTACTAGGTGAGAAAGTAACACAGCTCATGCCACTGTCAAAACAAAACTGTCGGTGTGGGATTCACTCGGGTTGTTTGTGTAGCCTCAAGGTCAGCGTCAAACTGCCACTATTCTATGTAAAACACAGATGGAGGAATTGTATTCTTAACGAGGAAATGTTGCATCGTAACTGTGAATTAATGTTATTCGCATTCAACAGTTTTTATTGTTATTATTAATATATGATTGCGTACCACCTGAAATGTCCCCACGTACCACCGGTGGTACGCGTACCACCGGTTGAGAACCTATGATTTAGATGATAATTTCAAATTAGACGTTTCGTTATGTGCATTACAATTGTACACGCTCTTTATAGAGTAATTTTAACAAATTTTTCTTAAATAATGATGTAACATCAAACATTTTATGTCATTGTATGTAGCAGTTACATGGTTTGATGTTTTTTGACACCTTTTGTATCTTTTTTCTTGACGAGAGCTTTCAGAACGGCCTAATGGCTGAAAGCGCTAGGCTGGAATTTTAATAAAATTAAACACTCAGTACTCGTCTTTTCATTCACTTAATTTACATTTTAAAATGTACAAAATTATAGCATGCTATATTGAATACAATAAAACTTACCATCAATTTTTGTTTAATTTCTACTCATATGGGAAGGCAAATCATACTGTCTTAATAACCTCTCTTCGTCTTTCTCAGATCTAAAGAAATACTGATTTTGAAAATGAAGGGATTATATCCTCCATCGTTTCCTCGTCGACAAATTCAATGATTTATTACCACTGCTTTTCAGCCATATTAATTTTATCTTCCTGGGTTGGATGAACAAAACTGTAAAAAGAAATATTTACTTTATTAATGCAGCAATTTTCAGTTTAGCTAATGTAAAACACAACTATGATCTCTAAGTTGTCAATCAAATTATTAATAATTCTGTGTTCTATAAAAATAAAGATAATGGTTGTCAATTGTGAAAGAAAAAATTCTCAATTTTTTTTAATAAAACTTACCGAGTACACCACTTATTAGACTCCTTCAGAATACACTTTAACATTGTCTTTTCAATTAATAACAATAAAGCAACGAAACAACAGATAAATATTACACTATAGCAATTAAAAAATACATATAATAACCTCTACACTTGAACTGAGAAATGATAACAGTATAACATATAACATGTGGGGACGAGCATTATGATATCGCGCGCAGTAATAAAAATCAATAAAATTTGATTACTAACGACGTTAAAGTTTTCGAAAAATTTTTGGAATAATCTACCGATTTTAGTTACTCGACAGGCTCTATAGATGGCACGTTCTGCAGTGTCCCTAGCCTGGTCTATATACTTTTCAGTCGACGACCGACCCACACATCAGTAACGTGAGAACGTCAGTGGCGCGAGCTGCTATTTATTATTATATCTCAAAGATCGACAGCGGTCTGCTAGACCACAGCGTTGCAATTAGGTAGGTGTTTTTATTTCTGATTATATTTTTGTAATTCGACTTTTATAAAAAATTATTTATATTTTATTATGGCTGGTGTTCCGATACCTTCAAGAATATATCCAGATAACTCAAAATTTCAAGAATGGGCAGAACATATATTGAATAAGCCAGCAGATTTTAATGAACTTGATTTGGATAGCGAAGACGATGTATAAGACGCTGATTACTTGGAAAGTGAACACGACACTCAAAGTGAGGAAAGCGCCTCAGAAAGTGACGAAGAAATAATTGTAGATAAAGAAGAATATTATCTAAGAAAAATAAGTTTACATGGTGAACTGCTTTAGTTTTTTTTCTTATTAGGTTTGCTATTTTTATGTTGTGATTTTAGGTCAAATAAGAGCCTCATACAAACGTACGAACAAGACTACATAATATCATCGTTACACTCTCAGGATTCAAAGCTGCTGCTAAGCATCTTGGAAATTGTCCAGCCCCCGAAGAACTAAGGAGTCTATTTCTTTCGAATGAAATTATCAATGAAATCATTTTTTATACAAATAAAATTACCGAAACAGAAAATAAATTAAGGATCCATCACACCCAGGACTTATGCCATTAGATCAAGTTGAAATGAGAGCATTTTTGGGTCTAGTTATTTACACAGCAGTTTTCAAATCTGGATTGTCTATTTGCCACTGATGGTACAGTCTAAGATTTGATATACTTATTAACGTTACAATGCTGATTATGTAGCAACTAAGGGATGAGGTTGAATATTGTAATCCGAGGCGCAGCCGAGGATTATTACAATTGAATCCGTTATTTGCGTATCGGCCGTGTGTCGCTCAAGACTTTTCGTAATCCCGGTGAAACATTACATTTTTATTTATACCTAGTAATTCTACAGAAAAATTCCAACATCGTGTTGTCATGGAACAACTTAAGAATA
This sequence comes from Galeruca laticollis, assembly GCA_963921935.1. Lineage (NCBI taxonomy): Eukaryota > Metazoa > Arthropoda > Insecta > Coleoptera > Chrysomelidae > Galeruca > Galeruca laticollis. The sequence continues at coordinate 189,890,325 of OY998178.1, read as the reverse complement.
TCGCCTCAATATTATATACAACGTCAGTTTTTTGTATTCGCGAGTTCGCCTTAACAATGACCATCGATGAAACTGACGAAATTGAGGAACAAAATCAAATTTCTTTAGAAATATTGGGAGAATCATGTGAAACAAGTGTTGATTTACTGCCGAAAAGAATTCAAGAGCGATATCAAAAAGAATATGAAACTTTATGAAGAGTGGCGTAACAGGAAGAATGTAAAGGTGGTTAATGAAGATGTACTATTAGCCTATAGGAAATAAAAATCAGAGGTTTATTCTCCTAACTCGCTGTGGACCAAGAATTCAATGTTAAAACTGGCTTTGAAAGTTTATGACAACATTGACATTTCAAGGTTAGTTATTTTAAATCGTACACCATATTAGAGTATTGTCTACAGAAATAGTATTTCCAGATTTGGAAAATTATTTTTGTTCTTGAGACGAAAGTCTGATGGATACACACCTAAGAAAGCAAAAATTTTGTCTGAAGAAGAAGTAACTAGGTTTTTGTTGGAGGCAGATGATCATACATGGTTGCTTGAATAGGATGTATTAATATGTGGTATTTTTGGCGCCTTTAGACGTGACGAAGCTGACTGCGGATGATTTTGATAGCACCAGTACCAGAGTTTTGATTACATAGAGGTATACTAAAAACAAAAAACAACAGGGTATTTGTCATTCACAAAGAAGGACTTCCTTTTGATGCCTATGGTTTGTATCAAAAATACGTAGATTTGGGGCCTTTTAATTTGGAAAATTGGCGATTCTTCATTGGTTATAGGAGTGGTAAAGGGCACTCGTTTCGCAGATCCTCGGCCACTGTGCTTGTAGAAAATGGTAACGATCTACTATCGGTAAAAGAGCTTGGGGGTTGGGACTCCTCTGCGGTGGCAGAACGTAAATTCAGTTTCAAAGAGACTGAAAATAACGAGACAACTATATCATAGTAATGAGGCCTCACGGATAACCATTTCAAATACTAGTGCTATATAGATGGTAAATCTCTCATCGATGGAATTGAAATTTCAAATAATAGCATTTGTTAGATTACTTTTCAAATTTATAAATAGTTAGTATTATTATAATTATTGTTATTGTAAGCAGAATAAAGTTGTGAAAAAAATATTTGAAGTGATTTATTAATGGCCGCCGGCCGTTAAAGACTAGCAGAAGGACTCGCCGTGGGTCAATGGCAATATTTCTATAAATGTTGGATGTTAGCACAATAAACGCATACATTATGTACCAAAGCTATAAAAATGCCCGTAAATTGGAACGCATGGACTTTTTAAAACATGTAGACAAGACATTTATATCTCCATTGATGGAAAGACGATTGTAAAATAAAAAGATACCCAGAAAACTAAAACTTACTTTGGAACGAATTCTAAACAAAACAACTGCAAATATCGAAATAGGAGCTGTCTGTAAACTCGACGGTTATGCCATATTTGTCCATCAAAATTGAAAAAAAAAGACTCAATATTTATGTGTTATTTGTAAAAACCGATTTGTTTGCAATATTCCCGAAAAATTTGTTTAGAATGTAATGAAAGCAAAACTGTTAAAAAAATATTTTATTATTTTGTATTCTTGATGATTTTGGAAACAAAGCTAAGTTTTTTGGTTTGAAACAGGGTTTCTAAAGTTTTTAGTTTTATTTAAAACAAATTTTAAGTATTATTCGAAGTTAATTTGAATTTTAACGCGAATTCTAATGGAGTGTCTGTGATACCACGCTGTAGCGGTTAAAGGATTTTTTACCGTATCCGTTGAAGGTTAACACAAGTGACAATCTCATTTTTATTGACAATTCCTATTCATATATCAATTATGTTTGGGTAAAGGCTAGTTTTGATGAATAAATACTACAATTAATTTCCCATTCAATTAAGGAAGTTCAAAAACAGATTCTTAAGGCGGGTACGCATATGAGCACGAACGCGAATGATGCAATCCAAGGCCGAATCATCTGTCTCCGATTCGGTTCGGTCTAGGAAAGAAATCTTTTTTTGGGTGACCTGATAGTGGGCGCACGAGGCGTTATACGGTATCGATCCATAAATGTGGTGCACGGTTCTTAGACTATACGGTTGCCTCTTCCCATGGTTGGAGGGGATAAATTAATTCTCGTTCTACCTCACAAGAGTACAACCAAAGGATATTCTTTGGTACAACGGTCGAACCGCCGAATTCAATCAACGTAAAACGTTCAAGTTTGCGAGGTTGTCTTTTGTAATTTGTTGAAGTTTATTCGCAAGATTGAAGTGAATTTTTAGTGTAATAGAATATTTTTAGTAAGGTAAACATGGGATGATGGTTATGGAATTGCCTTAAACTTAATTTTTACACAATTTTAGAATGCCCGGTACGGGTTACAGTGTGGCCATTTGTGTTAATAATTATTACAAACAAAAGTCTAGAGGACAACGGCAAATAGCATTTTTCACCTTTCCCAAAGACGAAAAGTTACAAAAATTATGGATTATGCGTTGTCATCGTAAAGATAAGATTAATATAAGGACTGCAAGAGTATGCAGTGACCATTTCAGAGAGGAAGATTTTGTTGATGATATGTATTCACGAATGATGGGAACTGAACCAAAATTGAAATTAAAGAATGGTGGTAAGTTTTGTTGACCTTAAAGTTTTTTTTATTCAGTATTATGTTCATATTCTAGCAATTCCAAGTCAAAAATTAAAATTTGGAAAAATGTTTTCAAAAGAAAAAGAATCTGCAAGAAGTGCTAGAAGAATGGCTGTGAAAAGACACAATGCAATCATTAAACATGTATTGGAGGCGCATTTGCAAGAATGCAAAGAAATAAGTAGAGTAAACATAGATTTGTTTGATGTCCCTAGTACAAGTACAGAATCAGATGAAGACATCTTAAAGCGGAAGTATGATGAGCTAGTTGTAGAAAACTTAAAAGTAAAAGAAAAATTGGAAGAAAAGGAGAGAGAATTGTTTAATGCAAAAATGAAAATTACAGAATTAAGTAAAATCAACAAGGACCGAGACATTGATATTGAGAAAAACATTTTGGACCTGTTTCAACACATATTTACTAAAAATGAATTATAGAAATTATTTTAAAAAAGAAACAGAGAGCATGTTGGAGTACAGAAGAAATATCAAAGGCTTTCACAATACGATATTTTAGTAAAAGGTGTTACATTTATTTAAGAAATACTCTTAAATACCCTCTACCTGGAATTTCAACATTGCAGAAATGGGCTACTCATATTAACCTTAAATCTGGTCTTCTAAAAGATGTTCTTCGAGTAATGTTTACTGCTGGAAAATCAAATATTGAGCTACAAAGAGTAACCGTCCTCTCATATAATGAAATGAAAGTGTGTTCTGTTTATGAATTTGACCAAAAAGAAGATGAAGTGGTAGGTCCGTATAAATACATGCAGGTAGTAATGGCTAGAGGACTTTTTGATAGATGGAAACAACCAGTCTACATTTGCTTTGATACCAGCATGACATGGAATATTTTATCTGAAATAATTACAGAATTACATAAAATAAATTATGACGTGGTTGCATGTGTCTGTGATTGCGGTGGAGGAAATCAAGGAATTTGGAAAAAAATGAATATTTCAATTGAGAGAACATACTTTCCACATCCAGTCACAGAAAAAAAAATATATATATATATATATATATATATATATATGTTTGCCGATGCTCCCCATCTTCTAAAATTACTAAGAAATTGGTTGCTTGACACAGGATTTGAGCTAAAAGATGGATCTGTACTGAAAAAAGATATATTAACAGAACTAATAGAATGTGGCTCAACAGAAATAAGCTCTTTATATAAATTAACTTCAAGACATTTAGAGGTAAAAAAAGCTCAGAGACAAAATGTTCTACTTGCTGTTCAATTATTGTCCCTCACAACTGCAACAGCCTTGAAACATTATTTTCACAATGCAATTGAAGAGAAAAAAATAGCAGCCATAAAACTTGGGGAGTTTATTGATCTCTTTAATAGCTGGTTTGATTTAATGAACACTTTTGCACCTGCTGCATCTACAATAAAAAGTCCTTACGGAATGTACTTAAAGCGGCAAAATAAACTTTTATCGGATGTACTAGATACTGTTTCTACCATGAGGTGTCTCTCAAAAAATACAATGCAAGTTTTCCAAAAAGGCTTTATAATTTCTATTAAATCTATCCAGTCTCTATTTACTGATTTGCAAGAGAAGTACAAAGTTTTGTATTTGTTAACACATAGGCTAAATCAAGATTGTCTAGAAAAATTTTTCTCACAGGTAAGATATTATTTCAAAATAAAATCATATATTTAATTCTTCTTTGATTGTAGTTACGAGCTAGGGGTGGGTTACATAACCACCCTTCATCTCTTAATACCTTGTATAGAGTACGCATGATTATATTAGGAAAAAATCCAGGTGTTGTGCAACAAAATACAAATGTTTCTCATCATACTTATGAAGAGGATGGAGAATATATTGTTGCTAGAGCACTACAACAGGCAAAAATAAATACTTCACCACCAGAAGCATCTACTGAAGATGATTTGGTATTCAACATACAGAGTCAAGGTAGCAGCAGTAGTTCAGACATGTCCGGAGTTTCAGAGAATATTACTAGACAAACAGAAAAAGATGGGCTCTTATATATTGCTGGTAACATAGCTTCTAAATTTAAAAAAGAGTTCCCGAACTTAGGAAAATATACTCATGAAAAACAAAGCATAAACATTAATAATTATGCTTTACCTCCATGGGTACAACATTTATCATTTGGTGGACTCACAAATCCATCATCAGAATGGGTACAACAAATAACTAAAATGGAAAAATATTTTAATAAATTTCATGACAACAAGTTACAACTTGGAAAAAAAGTAACCCATAGAACTACAGAGTATGTATCTGAACGTTGTTCTGATATACCCATTTCTTCAGTGAAAGCGTTTTGCAGACAAAGAATCTTTATGTGAATTAAATATCTAAACAATTAAATTGACTGTCTCGACCCTTACTTCGTGGAATATGCTCATATTAGTGTTTTTAAATGAAACTCAAGGTCTCTAGTTAATTCCACAATATATTGTGGAATTAACTAGAGACCTTGAGTTTCATTTAAAAACACTAATCTAAACAATTGTTTCAAAAACCAGCCATCTAACATCTGTCAAAGAGAACGAGAAGTTGATACAAATGATGAATCTCGAAAAAGTGTTAAAAAGATGAAAAAATTTCATGTTAATAATCTTTACAAAATATATAGCATATACAAAAATAAAATGAATTTTATTTCATAAACCCATTGTAAAATAAATCGTACAACAATAGCACCTATATATAATAAGGTAAAATGTCATAAATATCAATATTTATAATTATATATATAATTAACATCATAATTTATATATTACTATAGGAGTGATGTGATGGTCATTCAGGACCAAAACTATAGTCACCATTTCATAAAAAAAATTATTACATATTTATATATGAAGATTTTGAGTTTAATTTATAATTATATCTTATACCTATTAGAGAAAATGGATAATCTACTTCTATACCTATTTAACAAGTAATTATTTAACTAATTGTTTTACAATGACTTTGTCTTCTAAAAATTTGTACTCAGTTTTAATTGTTTTCTAATTGCTGGTTTCAATGCAAAAATCACATTTTTACTTCATAATAATTATTAATAATTTGCTCAGTTTCTCTTTCTCTTCGGTATAATAAATAGGATATGAATAAATAAAGATGCGGGTATTTTTCACTTCACGTACCGAAAAAAAAAGACAAACTTAGTTGTTAGAGACATATGAACCCAACAAAATAATTTGCTCTACGTATAGAATGGACAACGATTCAAATTGTGTACTCTCGTGACGTAATCGCGGGCTTGATTCTTATTGGTTAGTCGGAGTAGGCAACCGTATTAGTCTAAGAACCGTGAATGTGATGAGTATTTTCTTGTGCATCAATATGGCCGATTCAGATTCTGATGACGCTGAACGTGCTGCGTATTTTATAATTTTAAGTAGTTTATTAAAAAAGAAAAAGAAGAAAAAACCAAAACGATGGTCGTCGCAATTATATCTGAACAGAAAAAGACAACTAACTGAAAATAACACCGGTTTATTAAAAGAGCTCTTGGCCGTTAATAAAACGAGTGGGCTCTTTAAAAATTCTACCAGGATGTCTGAAGAAGATTTCTTTTTGTTGTTAAATTGTATAAAACCAAGAATAGAGCGACAGAACACGTTGTACAGAAATGCTATTCCAGCAGAAGAGAGACTAGCACTGACTCTTCGGTTTATTGCTACCGGAGATTCGCTTACAAATTTGCAATATATTTTCAAGGTATCCAAACAGTTAATTTTCGAAATAGTACCAGAAGTATGTCAAGCAATTATCGAGTGTTTAAGTGACTACGTACAGGAAAGTAATAATAATAGAGACACTTAGTTAAAATAAACGTTTATTCTGAAAGAAACAAAATTGTTTATAGTATTTTGTCGACAATCATGCGACAAAAATTTTTTTTTGGGAAAGTGCCTAATTTAGTATGATTGTCGAAAAAATATTGGAAACATAAGTGAAAATATAATACGTAAGTATTTAAAAACAAAATGTGAGATTCAGCAAATCTAATATTAAACGCTTGCAAATTCAGCAAGGAATCGCCATCTTCTGAAAATGTTTGTGTAAGTGGTGTAGAACTCCTTGGCATTGTTGGAACACTATGCGGCAATTGTTGCAATCTTCTGAAAATCTTTAAGAATAACCGGTTAGAGTATTATTGTCATGAGGTGATAATTGTAGTACTACTGCTTGCTGTAGCTGGTGGTGAAGAACTCCTTGACATTGTTGGAGTACAATGCGGATATTGTTGAGGACAATATTCTTGAAGACATCGAGGGAAATTGTACTGTTCCATTTCTAGTTCGAACAAAACATTGCTTATCCTATGCTGAGCGGTTGCGCGATATCGGTCATTAAATTTTCTTATTTTATTAGCAACATAATCTGCCAAAAGCTGGCAGTCATCTTTAGGTCGATCAGATACTGCAGATCTCTTTTCAAGATAGTTGAATGCCATAGTGAGTCTTTGTACGTTCCTTTACTTTTGTTTTTGACCAAGAGCGTTTCTGTGGCGATTTAAATAGTTTTTTTGGTTCCACAGTACCTTCCGCTTGCTCGCTTGACAACAGTGAACTTTCTATATTCACATTTGAATTATGTGTCACGTCAGGATGACATGCAATCTACTCTTGTTCCGTGTGTTCTCTTTCTGTTTGCTCTTGTTCCGTGTTGCCATCTGACTCTACCCCATCACTTTCGTCGATTGTATTTTGAAATATACCAAAACGAAATTTTACAAAAAAATCGCTGTAATAAAACATTCGTTTTTATTTTTCAGATGCCTCTAACTGAAGAAAAGTGGGCAAATATTGCTCAGCAATTTGAAAACAAATGGAATTTTCCAAAATGCCTTGTGGCGATTGACGGCAAGCATGTCGTTTTACAAGCACCAATAAACATTGGCAGTGAATATATAAATTATAAATATCATTTTAGTATAGTTCTGATGGCTGCAGCGGACGCCGATAACAATTGTACATTCGTAGATATTGGTTGCCAACGCCGTATTTCTGACGGAGGCGTTTTTCGCAATACTATATTATCTAAAAAACTAGACAAAATTACTTCCATGTTCACCTTTGAATGGAAGAGAAATGCCGGTTCCCTACCATATGCTGGTTATCACTCTAAAGATTCTACACAAAGAATATTCAACTACAGATTAAGTAGGGCTAGGCGAATTATCGAAAATACATCTAGCGTCTTTAGAGTGCTGCGAAAACCTATGCTGTTGGAACCAGAAAATGCAAAAACTGTATTCTGTCTATTGTGTCTTTACATAACTTTTTACGAAAAAGCAAAACGTCTAGAAATATTTACACTCCACGTGGTTCTTTTGACACGGAATTATTAGATGGTGCAATAATACCTGGAGTATGGAGAAACGAAGAACAAAGCACGTCCTCTTTTCTTCCCCTAAGAAATGTCCGGGCAGAACTAAACTTAGTTGTCAAGAGGCAAGGGATGAGTTTGCACAATATTTTATGACAAACGGAGCTGTATCTTGACAAAAGAATAATACATAAAAACATGTTAATTTTACTGGTTGTATTACACTTAATAACAAAATAAAACGATGAAATAAAGTAATATAATTTGTTTAAAACTTCATTTATTTGAACTAATGTTCAAATTAAACTGGTTGACGCGTTTCACTAACACAGTAGCTTTCTCAAAACGAATGAAGGTATAATATAAAAATGTTTTAATATATATAGTGCATAAACACAGAATTCTATTTACTAATGTTAACAAAGATATTGAAAGAAATTACCTGGAAATTCATTCACTACAAACGTTCCTAAGCTATCTTCTAGGCAAAAAGGTTTAATAAAGTGGAGTGATCGATATCTATTTGCTCGTTAAGAAGGTTACCTGAATATTTATTTTTGTTAATATCAAGTAAGTGCTTCTAATAAATTTAAACTAAAGGATTTACCGACTACATGTAGATTTTCAAAATTTGGGTCAAAAGTGTGTCGTTTTTCTAATAAATGATTACAATAGTTAGAATCTCATTTTTTTGTTGTAATAGCTACGTTTGTGTTCCAAAATTCTAGTTTCAAAATTTCCAAAAGTTCTGCCGATATAAATTTTATCCCAGTTGTCATTACCACATTTGAAGATTTAGATTTATTATTTTTAATGAGTTTGGATAAATTGTAATCAGTTTTAAAGGAAATATTAATGTCTAAAGTTTCTAAAAATGATTTAATTGTTAAGGATGGTGTTGCAAAGTATGTTAAGTTTTTAAATCGTTCATTATTATTTTTATCAGAAGGAAATACTTGTTCTAAAGTCTGTTTTTTTTATTGTTTTATTTATATTGTCAATTAAATTTGGATCGTAATTATTATCAAGTGCTATTTATTTTAGGATATTTAATTCTTTGTTATAATTATTAATATTTAATGGGACTGTTAAGAGTATGTGTATCATACTATGGAAAGCTGCTAGTTTATGACTGAATGGGTGGACCGAACTATTATGAATTGTAATATCTGTATGTGATGGTTTATGAAATATTGAAAAATCATGTTCGTTTTTATCAGAGCGCGAGTAGCACTCTTGATTACTTGATTATTGCAAGGAAAACCGAGATACTCTTGCTTACAAAAAAAATAGCAATAGAATTCGCCGAACCACTCATGATATTTGGCACACCACTAGAATTTCAGGAGGAGGCCAAATTGATAGGAGTAGTGCTTGAAAAGAAGGTAAACTGAAAACCATATTTTGGCAGAGCTATCAGCAAGTCAATAATCACACAGTGGCACCTGCGACAAGCCGTGGGGAATTGCTAGTGAGTAAATCCCAAGGAGCTTTTAGGATAACACCCACAACAGCGCTTGATGTTCTCCTAGGATTGCCGCCTCTGCTCATATGGATTATTATGAGAACGATGGTCACCTTCGTAAGATTGCGGGACAATGGGCATTGGAAAAGTGATGGCGAAAAGCCACACAATAAAAGCCAAAAGAACAGAAACGGAGCTTCTACTTTTAGCTCTAAAAGCTGTTCCAAAAATAGACAAAGTGAGGAGAGACAACAAGTTGAAAGTCCTCATTCCGCCAAGCGAACAGTGGCATGACGAACAAGTTGAATTTCCAGCCGGAGCATCGTGTATTTTATAGACGGTTTCCGCATGGAAGAAAGGTCGGGAGCAGGGGACCTGGTGGAGGACATAGAAGTAAAAAAAGCTATTAAAATAATCTACAGTCCCAGAACTAGTACAGCACTAGTTCAGATCGCTCTGGATACCCTGGCATCAGAACGAGAAGCTACCTTACTGTGGATACCGGGGCATAGCGGGATCGAAGACAACGAGCGGGCAGATAAACTTGCCAGGCGAGCTACTAACATGTCCTGCTGTGGACCTGAACCAATAATAAGGTTAAGTAAAGCTCAAACCTCAATCTTGCTCAAAGAATAGGCTCAGGGAAGAGTTGAGAAATACTGAAGAGACTACAACGGCCTTTGGCAAGCGAAAAAAACAATCGCCTGTCCGGATACAACAAGGACACGGTGGCTGCTGGATAAACCCTGATCGCAACTACGACTGATAATTGGTGTATTGACTGACCATTGCGGACTTACATATGGTAAATATTATTTCAGATCCTGATTGCGGGGAGGAGGAATCTTCTCACCATTTTCTCGGCACCTATTAGGCATCAACACAGCGTATATACAAAATCTTTGGTGTGGAAATAAGTAAAGAAGAGGACATATATTCCCTTTCCCTGAAAGACGTCACGGCCTTTATACGTAGGCGTTTTTAAAGGAGACCGAAGGACTGAAGCAAAGAGGGGAGAAACCGAGGAATTGTAAAAAGGGCCAAAAGGGGCCTACTTGCCAGGCATCAGCCGCCCCGCACATTTCATTCATTATAGCTCATCAGAAACAAGCTCTCTAAAATACCAAATACATAATGAGAACGAAAACGTTAACCAACCCCAAATTTAGACCAATACTATGGAGAAATCCAGAAACTGGCAGCGTAATTAAAAAATAAAAAAGTTTCGACGTTGATGGAATAAAGAACGAACTGATCAAAAATGGAGGTGATACATTACTAGAAAAATTACAGATTTTCTTTAACAAAATACTTACAGACAAGAAGATACCATCCGAATAAAAAGATACTAATTTTTAATAAAGCAGAAAAAGCAGATCCTCGAAACTATCGAGGCGTCAGCCTGATGAGTGCTGTACAAAAACTGTTCACCAAAATTTGATCAGAATAAGTAATGTCAACCGGAATTTGTGAAGAACAGCAAGGATTTAGAAGCCATATTTATCCTCCGCCAAATAAAAGAAAAAGCTATAGAGTTTAATAACACAGCCTTTATGTGCTTTATTGATCTTACCGAGGCATCCTTTAGAGCCCATTTAACTGATGTTATAACCCTACTGCAAACATAAATATGTAGACTACAGGACGTAGTAAGATGGACAGGCGAAGGGACGGGAGAGATCATGTTGACAGAATATCAAATGACCGGTTAGTGAAAATTACTAAAGAGAAATCACCAAATACACCACGACCACTTTGACGACTACTTATAAGATGATATGAAAGCTTGTCTATATATATATATATATATATATATATATATATATATATATATATATATATATATATATATATATATATATATATATATATATATATATATATATAATTATTTGATTTTCTTTAACCTTTATATATAATTTTTTTTTCCATTTTTCGTGGGCATCAGGTTAATAGTAAACACAGTATCAGTTTATGTTTTAATTTGACGTTTCGCTCCTTCAATTTGGAGCATTTTCAAAAACTTCACATATCGATGTTTTACAATAAAATGAACAAGTTTAAACGATTAAAATTGAATGTAGACATACAGGCGATAAAAACTGGTAGTTAATAAAATAATTTCAAAAACAAATAAAATCGAAAGTACATGCTTCAGAAACAATTCATTTACAGTATACAGGGGACAGTCAAATGGTTGATGTTATTATTATAATAAATTATAATATATCTGGCTTAGATTTTTGATATCTTGTTTATCGTTTACTACATTGTTCTCCTTTTTTATATGTATCATTTCTTTTATTGTTAGTTTTTTGTAATTAGAGTCTTGGTTTATTATTTTAGTATTATTAAAGTCAAATTTATGTTTTTCATTTTTCTCATGTTTATGAAGTGCAGTGGAGGCGTTTTTTGTATATTTATGGCCATTGAGTCTATTTTCAAGGTGTTGGGTTGTCATACCTATATATTTTTTGGGGCAGTCTAAACATGGTATTGAGTATATGACGTTAGATTTTTTTGACGCATTTATTTGACTTTTTAATTTGGAAAACAATGGTGATAGAGTGTTTTGTGCCCTATGACAAACTTTTATGTTGTGTTTAGATAATATATAATTTAGTCTTTCTGATAGTTGATTTGTGTATGGCATTGCGATGTATGTATGAGGGGGTAGTGTATTGGTTTGTGTTGATTGGAATTGATTATTGTAATATTTATGTGTACGTTGTTTAATAATTCTGTCAATATGTTTGGATGGATAGTGATTGTTTTGTAATATAGTTTTGGTTTGATATAAAATCTCTGGACGATATTCAGGTGATGTAAGTGTGATTGCTCTATCTACTAATCCTATGATTACGCTGTTTTTTTGGGAATTAGGATGGTGGGAGTGGTAATTCAAGTAGCGACCGGATGATGTTTCTTTAAAAAAATGTTTTGTTGTAATTTTATTTTCTCTAGTTTTAATAAGTGTCATGTCCAGAAAATTTATGGTATTGTTTTGTTCTATTTCTATTGTGAATTGAAGCTTAGGATTAAAACCATTGAAAGCAGCCAATATATGATTTATTTCATTGGATGGAACGGCAGCTAAGCAATCATCAACGTATCTTTTAAAAAATAATATATTGCAATTTATTTGGTTTAGGACATTTTCTTCTAGATATTCCATTACAATTTGTGCGAGGGTTGATGAAATTGGTGAACCCATAGTGCACCCGTTGAGTTGTTTAAAAATATAAAAAAGATTTTTTTAAACAACTCAACGGGTGCACTATGGGTTCACCAATTTCATCAACCCTCGCACAAATTGTAATGGAATATCTAGAAGAAAATGTCCTAAACCAAATAAATTGCAATATATTATTTTTTAAAAGATACGTTGATGATTGCTTAGCTGCCGTTCCATCCAATGAAATAAATCATATATTGGCTGCTTTCAATGGTTTTAATCCTAAGCTTCAATTCACAATAGAAACACAACAAAACAATACCATAAATTTTCTGGACATGACACTTATTAAAACTAGAGAAAATAAAATTACAACAAAACATTTTTTTAAAGAAACATCATCCGGTCGCTACTTGAATTACCACTCCCACCATCCTAATTCCCAAAAAAACAGCGTAATCATAGGATTAGTAGATAGAGCAATCACACTTACATCACCTGAATATCGTCCAGAGATTTTATATCAAACCAAAACTATATTACAAAACAATCACTATCCATCCAAACATATTGACAGAATTATTAAACAACGTACACATAAATATTACAATAATCAATTCCAATCAACACAAACCAATACACTACCCCCTCATACATACATCGCAATGCCATACACAAATCAACTATCAGAAAGACTAAATTATATATTATCTAAACACAACATAAAAGTTTGTCATAGGGCACAAAACACTCTATCACCATTGTTTTCCAAATTAAAAAGTCAAATAAATGCGTCAAAAAAATCTAACGTCATATACTCAATACCATGTTTAGACTGCCCCAAAAAATATATAGGTATGACAACCCAACACCTTGAAAATAGACTCAATGGCCATAAATATACAAAAAACGCCTCCACTGCACTTCATAAACATGAGAAAAATGAAAAACATAAATTTGACTTTAATAATACTAAAATAATAAACCAAGACTCTAATTACAAAAAACTAACAATAAAAGAAATGATACATATAAAAAAGGAGAACAATGTAGTAAACGATAAACAAGATATCAAAAATCTAAGCCAGATATATTATAATTTATTATAATAATAACATCAACCATTTGACTGTCCCCTGTATACTGTAAATGAATTGTTTCTGAAGCATGTACTTTCGATTTTATTTGTTTTTGAAATTATTTTATTAACTACCAGTTTTTATCGCCTGTATGTCTACATTCAATTTTAATCGTTTAAACTTGTTCATTTTATTGTAAAACATCGATATGTGAAGTTTTTGAAAATGCTCCAAATTGAAGGAGCGAAACGTCAAATTAAAACATAAACTGATACTGTGTTTACTATTAACCTGATGCCCACGAAAAATGGAAAAAAAAATTATATATATATATATATATATATATATATATATATATATATATCATTTCGAAACCCTTGAAAAAAACACATAGTCTTAACGTATGAAGAAGAAGAAGAAGAATATGTATTCTGAACACCTTTTAAACGAGATATCGCTTGCCATACGTTCCTATTTCAAATCAAAAGCCTAGTGGTGTCATCAGATACTATTACGTTAAGTGTGACCGTTCAAAAGATATCTCCCTTAAATGACGGGAATTAGTCTTTGTCGTACTATCTAAGAAATTCTTATCAACCTTATAAAATCAATAAATCAAAATAATTCTTCGAATAATATAGTAGATTATGTAATGACCCGAATCAACAACAGCTGTTTGGTAATAAATGAAGTCCTGTTGACGTTTGTTATTGGTATTGTTAACATAGTGCTATGACTAACAGTAATATTTACACACATATACTGGAATGGGTATACTAAACACCTTTTTTCCCAAAGTTATCAGTCATGACGTTATTTTGTGTTTTGTGAATTATTCCTTCAAGGGGACATTGTGCTAAATTAAACCGGTATTCTTCCAGAAAGATGCATAACTCAAAACAGATTGTACTTATAAAAATGGAAAATCAATGAAGACTGCCCAATTTCAATAAACTTACAAAACTCGCTTTATCATAATATAATTATTAACCCATACACTTTCTCTTTTGTTAAATTTCCATCACAAACAACCTCCTTCTTTTAGACACTTCAAGTATCCACGCTCTCTTGTGCATGTATCTCATCGAAAACGTTCCCTAAGTAAACAGTGTTTCCATCCTGCTCTTGCTGTAGTTTGGCCTTGACGATATCAAAGGTACGGACATGCCGAAGTCACCAAGTAAACTTCACATTTACAGCCAATAGATAGTGAACACCAATCATAATAGTTAAAACATAATAAAATGCTAAAAATGTTAATAAAAAGAAACAAATTAGGAATAAACGGACAAAACAAAAGATGGAAAAATATCTCACTGAAAAAACTAGCATTGAAGGAGTAGGAAAAGCACCCACATTTAACAGCAGACATGCTAATAGCACTTTCAGAAAAGACAATGAGTTATCCAAAGGATCTTATGAATGAAGTACTAGATGACAAAACACATTTAAGGTGTTATTGCACCAATTTACAAAAGAGACTTCGCCGAAATCACAGAGGGATGTCACAAGATTAAAACTAACTTTTCCGCACTTACACACTCCGGTGGCTGTATCTGTTCTCTTCTTTCTCAGCCACTTCTTATCCACTCCTGGACGTAAGCCTCTTTCATATTTCTCCATGCTGTCCTGTCCTGTGCTTGTTGAAACCATCTGTTTCCGGCCTGTCTTTTGATATCATCAAGCCATCTTCTCTGTGGTCTTCCTGTGCTTCGCCTTGTTTGTCTTGGTCGCCAGTACGTTAGTTTGGTTGTCCATTTAGCTTGATCCTGCCGGGCCACATGCCCTACCCATTGCCATTTCAGCTCCGCAGTACGCTTTATTATATCCATGACTTTAGTTCTTTGTCGGATATCTTCATTCCTTTTTCTGTCTCTGAGAGTAATTCCGAGCATCGCTCGTTCCATCGCTCTTTGCATCACTCTTAATTGATTTGCTGTCCTCCCTGTCATTGCCATTGTTTCCAGTCCATAGGTCGCTATCAGTAGTATACAGGTATCGAAAACTTTTCGTTTAAGGTTGATCGGTATGCTGCTATTTCTGAATATATAGTTCATTTTTCCGAACCCCGCCCAGGCTAATTTTATTCTTCGTTTAATCTCAGCCGTTTGATTTTCTTTTCCTATTTTTATTACATGTCCCAAATATATATACTCTTCCACGTTTTCTAGTTTTGTACCATCTATATATATTTGTTCGTTGAGGTTACTTATTATTTTAGTCTTTGCGCTGTTCATTTTTAAGCCGATCTTTGTTGACAAAACGAAATTTCTCCAAAAATGTAGTATACCAGGATTTATAGGACACGTTGTACTGGCTCTGGTGAGCTGAAAAACAATAGGGTTCATATGTGAGATGCCCCGAACAATACACAATTATAAAATTGGTGACTTGTATGTACTCCGGAGGTTTTATCGTGCAACAAGATATGTTACAAAATGTGGTCGACGACGACGACATACATACGGGATTTTTTTCTAAAATCCCGTTTCTCGTGTTTTTCTCTATGAAAAACGAAAAAAAACTAAACTTCCAAATTTTTTAGATAGAGTGGGGGGAAAAGTAGTACATCCAAGTATGTGAGAATAAAAGAAGAGAGACCAGAATGTTTTGAAATGATCATTAAGACATTTTTAGGATAAACTATTACAATTTTTTTCGAGAATAGAAAGTTATAGTAAATTATACGACCACGTTCCATCCTTCGTTTTTTCTTTAGTTTAGTTAGAATGGAGGATAAAAATAAAAGCCTTTTATAATTTTGTCGTGGTAAAAGTGTGTTATCACCCACTGTGTGACCTAGTTACTTGTGTCAAATCTGATTTTATCACAATGAGTTTAGACATGCTACGTTCTGCCACACACTGGGGTAATAGAATAATATGTTTTGTCCACGACTATGTAATAATATATACATTACTGTTATATAATAAATTGAATTAATTCTACACTCCAGTAGGAGTTACCTATGGTGCTGGTGCAAATATCACTTACTACAATTGCTGTTTCAATAATGAAATAATCAATGATTATAAGAGTATATTTGTAAAAAGTGAGGGAAATTGAATGTTGATTAATGTTTATGAACAATTGGCTCTCTTTCATTTTAGAGAAAGTGACAAATATGTCCGGAACCTTAGCGAATAATTTCGCGATGTTCATGGAATAATATTTCTGAATATCACTCGACTATAACAAACAGATACTATTAGAGAGAGAGAGAGAGAGAGAGAGAAAGAGAAAAGAGAGAGAGATTATGAAGGTTCATATGGTCTTATCAAATTGTCTCCACATACAAGGTACTCTCGATCGAATTGTGACGAAATCAATAGTCGGCTATATGTCATAGTCTTTGGATACTACAGGTATTTTTGAAACACCAAATCATGCCTATCTAATGACGAAGGTGTTCTTACATTAACGTAATTTTTAGCTTAGCACTTTCCAATTTAACCAAAACTGAAGATCTAAAAGATTACAATGGAGCTCAATTATAGTGAAAATACATTTCACAAAAACAGAGATTCCTAGATCATTTACTGTATCAGGTGAATTAAGCCCATCTCATGCTAAATACTCAGCTTCTATGGGAAAGTACATTGCTACGTTTATAAAATAAAAATATTCCGAATTGTACACAGGACATTCGTTCCGCAGATCATCTGCAACCATTACAGCAGTAAGGCAGTTAGTGGGGTGGAAATCAACGACAGTTGCCGAAGGGATAAATGACAACTTTACCAATAAAATAAAAAAAAGGAAATCAGATTTAAAACTAAATTAACAAACATTATACTAGCTCTAATTACTATGAAAAACCTTGTACTAGCTCTAATGTCACTCCAAGACCCATGATTTTCAATCAGACTCAGATGACTGACAAAGTTATCTCTATAATGAATTTTAACAATTGTAAAGTTACTATTAATCATTATTATGTAATTAAATAAACTTGAATTTATTGTTCTTTTAAAATATATTTTGAATTTTTTTAACCAATATATATAGTTGTGGATAAAGTATACTATTCGACACGCGCATAATTGCTACTACCTACTCAGATGTTACAATTTTATCTCCGTGGGTAATAGCCAACATTATAAGCTTGTTGAATAATGTACTATTACCGGACTAGTCCCGTATATTTTTCGTTTGTTTTTGTCCAATTTCCACTTACAAAATAACTCATATTCTTTGTCGTACCGAGATGATGATTTTGTGGGTATCAGGTGTCCCGTAGCTTCTTGAGGTTTCCGCAATATTTCCCCAGGAATTAATACATTTTCTTATTCCATTTCACAAATAATAATATGCGATTACAGCGTCAAAATAATAAAAATGAAAAATTGCTCGTGTTCCTATGGAAACTATCTCACAGTATACATTCAATTCAATATTTAAAAACACTCTGGTATCCCAGAGCTTTTAGGCCAGCGGATATTTCAGTTATTTGCAAAAATTGAAAAAAATATGTGTCGTATTAGGAGACCATCAGATCTTACGTCTAGCATAGCAAAATCCACCTCCTGGTTTAACTACCACTGAGAAACCAACCCTAACTTTTGTTTTTCAAATTGCAACCCCATATTTGTTTGTGTTCAACTTAGTCCTTTTTATTTCTCATTCAATGGTATATCATAGTAGCTAGAGTGGCATGCAGAATTATGGCAAATAAAAACACACAAATGAAATATTAATTTATAAGCTCATCCTGCCTTTTGAATAATACATTACGCTACAGAAATTGTTCAAAATGTTGGCCAGCACTTGCGACACATGCTTCAAGTCGCTGAAACAGCTCGCGAGTACCGGAAGCTCTAATCATTTCCAGAGTAATGGTATTACAAGCCTCTGAACTTTTCTGCAATAAATCTTCAACATTCGTTGGTGGAGTTTCGATTTCCTCTCATTACAAATATACCTATAGGAAAAAGTGCAGTGGCGTGAGATCTGGAGAACGTGCAGGTATTCGAACAGGTCCACTATTTTCTATCCAACGGTATTATTGAGAAAAGTAGTAACGATAATATGGTTATCTGCTGGAGCACCATCTTGTTGCCACCGGAATATCTTCTAGTACTGCAGGAATACCATTTTCCAAAAAGTGCAGATATCGATGGCCCGTCAAAGTGTCTTGGAAAAAATGAGGGCCGATGAGACGTCAATTATGTAAACCACACCACACGTTCACAACCCACATTGTTTAGAAATTAGACCCTCTTATCTATTGTATATTGGTCAAGTTACCGTGAACGCGATTGTAGACAGAACTATGAATAATGTCAATGTCTTAACACTGTCTTATCAGTTAGTGGGCGGTAACTCAGTGTATAAAATAAACGTGTTAATCTTTCTAGTTGTGACTTTTATTGGAACCCTAAAATACATAACATATTGGCGACGAGGATGGGATCCCAAAGAAGAGTCTGTCTAGTTTGTTTATTCTGTGCTAGTAGTCTTTGTTCGTAGACATAATACTAATATAATTGATCGTGTCAATCCACTTACATAGACAAAATGGCGCTAATTGGTACCATCGAGGCCTCCAAACCCAAAGAATCGGACATCAATAGTAATTTAGAGCGTATGGAACAGTTATTCTTATGTAATGGAATTAGCGACGATAAAAAAGTGCCCTTATTTCTAACGTTAGTTGGCGGAGAAGAGTATGGGGTAATTAAAGACTTAATTTCTCCAGAAATACCAAGCACGAGAAGTTACACACAATTGAAGAATATACTAGTAACTCATTATAGCCCAAAAAGACTAGTAATTGCTGAGAGATACCAATTTTATAATTGTTCGCAGGATAGTCTGGATGACTTAACCTCCTTTACTGAGAAGTTGAAGAAATTGTCATGTTATTGTCAATTTGGGGCACTTTTAAACGAAGCTCTTAGATACAAATTTGTCTGTGAGCGAAAGTATGAGGCAATAAAAAGAAAGCTGTTGTTCGAAGACAAGACGATTTAACATATGGCAAAGCAGTCAAGATAACCTTAAGCATGGAGCTGGCTGAAGGCCAGGCAAGGATCATGGGACCCGAATTAATAAATAAAGTGTCAATTCAAAACGGTATAAATAATAAGTATCAAGACGCAAATTCAAGTTATTCTCGCAACAGACATAGCGTTAACCAGTCTGAAAATCAAAGTCCAACGACAAGTAAGTGCCAGGCGAATTCACACAGACTGAATAAAAATCAATGTCAGAGATGTCTTAAATTTCATAAGGATCAAAAACAATGCCCAGTGAAGTCATGGAAATGTTTTAATTGTAACGTTACTGGTCACATTTCAAAATCACCCTTATACAGAGTTAACTTTTTAGAAAGGTTAGATAATCGGGAAAGTAGCGAATCAGAAGTAGAAGATGAATTCGAAATCAATTGGACAACTCAAGTAGAACAAGAAGTCAATCAAATGGTAGGAAACTCAAAAAGTGAACCTATTATATTAAAGTTAGGAATAGAAAATAAGGTAATGAGTTTTGAAGTTGATACAGGGTCTGATAGTACGATAGTACATTTCGAGATGTTTAAAAGAGAGAGAGAGAGAGATGTTCGTGAATTTTTTTGAAGTTTGGCTTGTGGTGTTTATATTTGGGTATATTTTTGTTTGGGGTAAGGCCCTGTTAAAGGATTCGTTTCCTCTTCGGGGCTGGTTGGGGGTGTTTTTGTGGGTGGTTTGTGTGCGCGTATTGACTTGGCTTATGATTTGGGTAGGGCTGAAAATTCAGTTTTTTAAGAAGTGTATGGGAAGTTGAGAGAAAAAAAGGTGTATGGAAGTTTTGTGGGTGAGTTGTGTTTTTTGCTAGAAATCAACCGGAGAGAGAGGCAGAAACAATCAGCAGCGAAACTGGATGTTTTTGAGCGAACGTGGTTTTAATGGTGTATGGAATGGGAAATTAAGAAGTGTCTGGTAAAGGTAGAAAAATGAATAAGACGAACCACGTTGTGTTGCGGGTAGTTAATAGAGCGAGGTGGGTGTTTGAGATTGTTGGAGAATGGATGTTTGGATTTTCTGGTGATTTTTGGTGTCTCCCATGTCTTGAGAATTAATAAGAAGCGTTGGGGAAAATTTTGAGATTTTAAGTTTATTGAAATTCGTTGGAAAAGTGACTAGGAGACATTGAAAGATGTGTGGATGATGTCGGGTGGTGGCGACTGGCTTTTCTCGAATTCGAGGTGAGGATTGGGGAGTTTAAAATGACTGGTTGATATGTTGTATGTGTGGGTTGGGTAATAACAATCTTAAATCCAAAAATTTCGTCGATCGTCGGCCCATTTGGCTAACGAATAAATTCACTATGCTACAGGAAAAAACGTGAAAAACCTGCAGCACCGACGGGATGGGTGGGGCTCGCGGATCAATTTGAATCGCTTTCGCTCCTGATGGGAGTGAAAGCAAAGTGAGCACGCCTGCCTATATTTGTTATAGAGCAGTTGTGTCGATAGATGGAAGGAATTAAATGACGAAGTGTTTCGGCTATGACATCTCTTGAGTTGGGGATGGCATTCATGAGTGTGACGGTGATGATTTCAATAAGAATTTTGGTATCGGTTGAGAGGTCGTATGGGGTTGGTGGCTTTTCGAGAGTGACTGGTGCGGTCTCTTGGGGGGTTTTGGGTGTCGATAGCCTGTGTGGGCAGCGAGGATGGAAGGCGGGGTGAGGACCACCGCAATTCGTGCATTTAGTGGTTTTGGACGTGGGGCAATTCTCGGTTCGGTGGCCAGTTTGGCCGCAGGAAGGGCATATCGGTTTAGACCGACAAGTGTCAGAGGAGTGTCCGGTTTGCGTACAACGACTGCAATATTTGGGGACTGGGGGCAGTGGATTGGAGTTGGATGGCTCGCACTGATGTGGGAGGCCATGAAATGTAATGCCGGAGGTGAGGACCTGGTGATAATGGTTTTCGGATGTGGTGACGATGCGGAACATCGATGTTGGTTTATTGGTGGCCTTGGCGATGATTCGCCAAGTTTTGAGGAAAGGGATTTGTTGGTCGTGAAGAATTTCTTCGAATTCTTCGAGGCTGACCGAGGCGTCTACGTTTTTGCAAACGAGAGTGTAGGTGGGAATGAGGGTTTTGTTGGCCGGGCGGGGTGGACGTTCGGTGGAGTTCAGAACGTTTATGATGGTGTTGTTATCACCAGTGGAGTTGTGGACTTGTCTCAGAATAGTTGAGACTGACTCCGTGGAGGACGTTTTGAGTAAGGCGGTTCGATTGAAATTTACTTTCAAATAGAGGATGTGGCCGTGAAGGTGTTCGAAGGTGTTGAGGAGAGTGTAGAGGGATTTTTGTGTGGCGTATTGTGTAGGGAGATTTCTGAGGTTGAGGGTTTGTATTGGTGGTGTGGGTTGTTGTAAGAATGTTGGTAGGTGTCGGTGTTGTAGGTCGAGATTTGGATTTACCGACGAGGGTGAAGCCATCCTCGTCGGAGGCAGTTGGTTGTCGTGTGAGTGTAGGTGTAGCGGGTTGGGATCTTACGGAGGAAGCATAAGACCTCCTTGGGGATGTGTATGGGGTTTGTCTGTGTTGTGAGTATGTGTATGGGGTTTGTGGGTTATAGTCTGTGTTTTGTTGGTAGCGTGGTGTTGTGTAGTCTGTGTTTTGTTGGTAGCGTGGTGTTGTGTAGTCTGTGTTTTGTAGGTAGCGTGGTATTGTGTTTGGTGGGTTCTGAGGGGAAGGTGGGTTTTGTTGAAAGCGTGTGAGGTGGTGCTGGAAGTAACCGGTGAGAGAAGAGGGAATTGTGCGTCTAGGGTTCTCTGAGTGTCGTCGACGAATTTTTGGGTTTCGAGTCTAAATTGTTTGTTTTCGTTTAGTAATTGTTGGATTTGTTGGATTTCTTGGTCGGTTGGTCTGGAAGGTGTTTTTGCAGATCTGCTGCTGCGACGATGTCTGGAGGACATTTTAGGATTGGGTGTATTATGGAATGGGGTCGAAAGCTAATACCGACAGCGGACTCACTGCCGGAGGGAGTTGCCTCGCCAGTTAAAGGTTTCCTGACTTATTAGCTTTCAGGAGTTTTATATTTACCTGGGTGCTAAATGTCCTTCCCTCTTCGGATGCTGTCGCTTGCTTATATGTTGGCTAAAATAAAAACAAGATTAACGCTGTTTATTATTTTCATGAATATAAGTTGTTTCGAGAGAAACAATTTACACTTCCAAGTGTGGTATATGAACTGTCGAACTGAAAGTTCGGCAGAATATGGGGTTGGTTGTCTTCTGGTGGAGGCGTCCACGTTGCCGGCGAAATCGCGGTGAACAGGTTTGAATCAGTGACCCGCTCTTGCTGTATCACCTTCCTCAGGCGATGGACCGGCGCTACTCAGAGATGTTTAAAAAATTATTTCCAAATATAAAAGCAGTTAAAGCAAATATCAAATTAAAAACATTGTTTGGACAAGTACAAGATAATGTGTTGCAGGCAAATGTTAATGTCAAATTTGGTACAATTAAAACAAAGGTAAATTTGAAAATTGTAAAGTTTAAATCTCAAGTTTGTTTACTAGGTAGGGCATGGTTAAATGTATTAATACAGTTACGAAACGGCACACTGGTATAGTCCCTAAATCCGACCCTGTCTAAGCCAGGTATCAAAGTTAAAATTATGGCGGATACGCACTGTTTTTTTATATAACTGTTTACGACTATATTATCTAAACATTGTTCTGGGACTGATCAGGAAGAGTCAGTTTAGTTTATAATTTGACATCGTGAGATAAACTGTAAATAAGTGAATATAAATTAAGTGATTATATAAATTAGTTTAAGTGAATATACTGAGTATATATAAATTAAGTGTTAGTGATTAGTTTAGTGTTTAAATATATTAAGTAAGTGAACCTACAGTGTGTTTAAAACTTATCCCACCCGTTTATTGTTTAAATAAATAACAAAAACATCACAATACCAGAGTGGAAGTCCTTTGTTAATCCGGATAAAACAATTGAAATACATAATGTGACTAGTGATCATAATTCCATTTT
The DNA here is from genome assembly GCA_963921935.1 of Galeruca laticollis. Classification (NCBI taxonomy): domain Eukaryota; kingdom Metazoa; phylum Arthropoda; class Insecta; order Coleoptera; family Chrysomelidae; genus Galeruca; species Galeruca laticollis. Next base: position 189,866,622 of record OY998178.1, on the reverse strand, counting down.
AACCGAATTACTAAAAAATTATCATGATATGTTTAATAGAAATCAGGGTATAAAAGAGTTTGTAGCAAATATTAAAATAAAAAAGGGGTCACTACCCAAGTTTAGTAAACCCTATAGAATACCTTTTGCATTAAAAGATAAGGTTGGAAAGGAAATTAGTGATTTAGTCAAAAGTAATATCTTAGAACCGGTGGAGACATCTGAGTGGACCAGTCCTATTGTAATAGTACCTAGAACAAATGGTATGATGTGTATATGTGGAGATTTTAAAAATACTATAAATCCGGTTATTGAAAATATTTATTATCCATTACCCACTGTTGAGGAAATATTTGCTTCTATTTCAGAAGATTGTATGTTCTCGGTAATTGATTTAAAAAACGCGTATTTTCAGCGGGAGAAAAGCACGAAGAAAGTAAACGTTATTTAACCGTTAACACACCAATAGGTCTGTTAACATATAAGAGGTTGGCATTTGGAGTAAAGACTGCACCTCACATATTCCAGTCTGTAATTGATCAAATACTAAAAGGTATACCAGGAGTAGCATGCTACCTAGATGATTGCCTAGTGTCGGCAAAATCCAAAGAATAGATGTAGGAAAAGCTAAAAGTAATCTTAGACCAGTTTAAACAGTTTAAGATTAGGATTAATTTAGATAAAAGTAAGTCTTTTGTCAAACATGTAGCGTTTTTGGGTCATGTAATATCAGAAAATGGAATTGAGCCTTGTAACTCTAAAGTTGAAGCCTTAATGAATGCACCTAAACCAGAAAATAAACAGCAATTTCAATCATATCAGGATTGTTGCATTATTATTCTAAATTTATTCCAAGGTTGTCTGAGATCATTATATGGACTGTTAAGAAAAGATAAAGTCTGGATGTGGACTAAGGAAGTTAATGAAACATTTGAAAATAGTAAACGATTACTGACTAATCCAAATATCATAATATCTTTCAATCCTAAATTACCCATTATAGTCTCATCTGTTGTTTCTTATTATGGCTTAGGAGCTGTGCTAGGACATCGGTTACCAGATGGATCAGAAAGACCGGTTATGTTCATATCAGCAACATTGTCTAAAGCGGAAATTAATTATATTCAGTTAGAGAAAGAAGCTTTAAGCATTATTTTTGCATTTTTAAAATTTCATAACTACATATATGGGACTCAGTTTATCTTATATAATGATCATCAACCATTACAGTCTGTTTTATCCCCTACAAAATCCTTACCGACTTTAGCAGCAGCAAGAGTACAACGCTGGGCGATACAGTTATCTATGTATGATTATAAATTACATTTTAAAGAAGGTAAAAAGTTAGGGAATGCTGACGCCTTGTTACGTTTACCACTACCAGATAAAAAATGGGTGAAACTGTTAAATATTTCCCAGTAGTACAAGAACTGCCTTTGTCTTGCAAAGACATAGCCAGAGTAACCGGTAGAGACAAAATTTTAAGTAAAATTCATGAATTTATTAGGCAGGGCTGGCCCAAAGTTGTTTCAAAAGAATTTCTAGCTTAATCCCGTATAAAAGAATATTTAGATGTTAATCAAAATTTTATTATGTATAATATTAGGGTTGTTGTACCCAAACAGTTGCAATCTAAAATTTTAAGACTTTTACATGACCAACATCCAGGAATTGTCAAAATGAAAGTTTTGGCTAGTCAGTATGTTTATTGGCATAATATAAATAAGGATATTGACCAAATTGTTAACAATTGTGAATGTTGTCAGTTAAATGCTAATAATGTACCCAGTGTACCATTACATCATGGTCTTGGTGTTAAAAAAAATGGCAGCGGCACCACATAGACAGTGCAAAGAAAAATAATATAAATTTCCTTATGTTAATAGATTCTCATAGCAAGTGGATTGATGCTCTGATCCTTAAGTCTACTAATGCAACGAATATGATATTATGTCTTAGAAAAACATTCGCAGTTTTCAGATTACCAGTTGAGATACATTCAGACAAAGGTCCACCTTTTAATTCAGAAGAATTTGTAACGTTTTGCGTGAATAATGCGATCAAAGTACTAAAGTCTCCACCTATACATCCTACCTCAAATGGCACAGCGGAACGCTGTATTCAAACTTTTAAAAATAATTTCTTGAAACTAATTTATGATGATAAGTGTAACGTTCTCTCACATCAGGAGAAATTATATAATTTTCTGTTTTATTATAGAAATGTTCCACATAGCACCACAAAAATGTCTCCAGCAGATATAATGTTGCGACAAAAACCTAAAACTAATTTTTCACTGTTAAAACCAAATTTGAATAAAAAAGTTGAAGATTAGCAAACTATACGATTGAACAAAAAAAAATGGTTGTGACGATTCAAAATTTAAAGAATTTCAAGTGGGAGAGGAGGTTTTTGTGAAAAATCTGAGAGAGGGGAACAAAATAAATGGTCTAAAGGTATTGTTAAGGTAAGAGTCAGTCCTGTTACTTATATTTTACAGTAGACGATCATGTTCGTTCTGTACACATAGATCATATAAGAAAAATGAGAAAATTAAATGAGAACAGGAACGGCATTACCTCTACCTCTGACTCTTTCATTACTTCCGACATAGGTGATTTGATGACAACCCAGAGAGATAATAAACCAGCGCATGTGAAACCACCTAATATTGTACACACAAACAGTTCTCCAGAGACTCTTGAGCTAGCGATATCGGCACCACAAACTAGTAGAAGGAGTGAAACAAATGGAAGTGAAAACACAACCAGTGATGCCATTAAATCACCACCCATGTTACGTAGGTCGGAACGGATAATTAAAAACCGATTAGATTCTTAGATTAATTTTAAATTTGTTCATTTGTAATTTTATGTTCTGTTCAAGGGGGAAAAACATTGTTTATTGGGTAAGTTACCGTGAACGCGATTGTAGACAGAACTAAGAATAAAGTCTTAACACTGTCTTATCAGTTAGTGGGCGGTAACTCAGTGTATAAAATAAACGTGTTAATCTTTCTAGTTGTGAGTTCTTTCTAGTTGTGAGTTCTATTGGAGCCCTAAAATACATAACATTATCCAGTGAGGGTTGCCCTGTGACCAATAGTGCAGGATATGTTGGTTAAAAGGTACACGTCACTCTACAAGATTTGATTGAGGAAGTTGGGATTGTCATGGAGTAAAATTGGAATGTGAGTAATGAATGCCATTCGGCTTTCGAAATCTGTAATTCTGAGGCCTTGGTGTAAATGTATTTTGAAAGAATGATACCTGTACTGTACTGAAAATTCTTTGCACAGATGGCTTACTGATCCCAATCTCCACCTCCAACACACGAACCGAAATATGAGGATGTGCTTCGGCATAGGCCAGAACATTCACACAATTTCCCTCAGTTTTCAGTGGAGTGGAATGTGCTTGTTTGTTTTTCCCTGGAAATGATCCCGTTCGCATTGTGTTTTCGACACAAGAAAAAGTATTGCGACCTAGTTTTCGACCATCAGGAAAGCGCTGCACATACATCCTTTCTGAAACACGTTTATTCTTTTGTCATCCGCCAACAACAAACATGGGGTTGCAATTTGAAAAACAAAAGTGAGGGTTGATTTCTCGGGGGTTGTTTGCCCAGAGGATTGATTCTACTATGCTGCAAAAAAGAGATTGTGGTATCCTTTCAATTTTTATTTTCTGCACATAACTGAAATATCTACTGGCATAAAAGCTCTGGGATACCCGGTATAGAAGAAATATTCTTTATAATAATTAACATTTCTTGTTGTTTGTGTACGGTATGAAATAAAATGTTGAACGTAATACGTCCGATAATATTTTTCCAGTACTCGTTTCAATATTCCAGAAATATCTTACTCGTGCTGTAAAAATGTATTTACCGGACTTATAACTTAAATAAATATTGCGGTTAACTTGTTTATATATGAGAAACGACAATGGAATTAGGTATAGCTAACAAACGGAAGCTCTTTGCATATATCCTCATAAAAACTTTATGTTGATAACAATTTGAAAGAAAATAATTGGCTTAAATTTCTGTTTCAGGTAAACAATCCTTCAACTTAGTATGAACGTAAGTAAAATATTTGACGTTTTAAGAAATTTGCGTTTACAAAATGTATTTGAATTATTGCTACAAATTATTTCACTTGCAAATGTAAAATTGGAATCAGTTATCCTTCTAAAACTCAGTTCAGCGATGACAAGTTTTACGACACAATCATATAATACAAAATTGCAATTTATTATATGTTTACGTTGTGTTGCCATAATGGAACGTCATGGAAACTCAGCTTTTTAAGTTGGTACTAAATCTGCCTATTCAATTGAGTTATTCAAGTTTGAGATTGTGAATACCATCAATAACTATGTTGCTGTTAGTTATTCCAGTTTGCAGTAGAAACATCTCACACGTTAGCAGCCTAATTTTTATTCAATTAATTTGTAATCGTTTTGCTCGAGCGTCAATTTGTAATTCTTCTGCTAGGACGTCGATTTGTAATTACCGTGGGTAGACAGTGGGTAGAACATAAAAAGGGCTTAATGGTTAGATGTGTTTATTTAATAGTAACACGTATGCTACCTTTTAAACTAAAATTAATATGAAATCTTTACAACTTAAAACTAATTCTATATCGATGGTGTCAAATCAATATGTCGTAACTCCGAAATCCAACAAATCTTGTTTTCGCGCCATTGTGTTCGATATAACATAACGGACCGTTCATAACAACCACCCAGCGTGTATGATTAAAAGAATTGACCAAAAACAGCGCATTTCAACATATCGTAAGCAGAGGCGTCTCTAGCCCTTGTGGCGCCCGTGTGCAACTAGTACCCTGGCGCCCTCTAGTCTAGTAGGAGCGGGGTCAAAATGGAATAAGTACTAACAGTTATACAGGGTGTTCACAAAGGTATGCACTTTTTTTAAACTGTGACACCTACTTATGATAATACTGAACAACTTTCCCCAAGGAACCCATGGTCAATTCTCAAAAAAAATTTGGACTTAGTATGGAGATCGATCAGCTGATTGACCAAGTCTCCATACAAAGTCCAAATTTTTTTTTGAGAGTTGACCATGCATTCCATGGGGAAAGTTGTTCAGTATCATGAGTAGAAGCCACAGAAAAGTGCATACCTTTGTTAAGACCCTATATTTTCAATCGGAAATTCGTATGCAAATGGTGCAATTTAAAATTATGTCGGGAAGAAAAAATTTTGTATGGGAAGGAACGGGTTTTAAGAATGAAAAAAATCACAACTTTGTAGTTCTTTCAAAAATATTTATTTAAAAAACTACTTATAGTAACATAACAGGACGCTCGTCACACAAGTATATATCTTACTTTTCGAGCTGATATTTTTGTCCGAATAAAAATTTGTTGAAAATGATAGCGGAGAAAATTGTGTTGGAATATTATTCAGAACTTTAATACGCCAAGGAATTTATTTTAGAAGATAATGATAAAATTTTTAGAATTATAAAAATTCGCGTAGGCCAGTAACGCAATAACTGTACGGTACTCAGAACTCAAACTGCGATGTTTTATTGAAGAAATAATTCATTCATCTATTTTTTATTTAACTTTGCATATTATGTAAACATTCATTTCAGGAAAACGTATCATGGGCGTTTAAAGTACCGTTTCGTCTTTACTTTTTGAATAACAGGGAGGAATCGGACAAATTTTTTAGAATGTCAATAGAGACCCTCATATTCTCGTAATTAATGTCAATTAAATTTTATTGGTTGTGTTCTATTTGATACCATTATAGGTACAGACAACCAATTATGTCATACTATGATGAAAAACAGCAAAAATAACGAATGTCAAGATGCTACAGTTATATTGTAGCTAAACAAAAAACTCAAGAATATTCCTTGTATAGCAAAAATCACGGGTATGGGCTTAAGTTACAGAAATATAATTCCATGTGTATGGTTATTGACCTCATACAAGAGAATTTTGTAGTTCACACTGTTTCATCGTAAAAATAGCGAAAAAGGCGTGGTTTGCAAATGTTTTGTCCTAGGTATCAGTCATAATAACCATGTGGTGTAAGTTTACGTAAGCATAATAACTTTTGTTTGCATTTTTCTACCATGCAAAATCGTGTTTAATTTGAATAAGCGATCAACGTAATATGTTATGATAAAATCAGTTTTATAACAACATAAAAACACGATGCGAGGTTTATATACGAGACCTAATGTTAAACATGGAATTGACCTTTTCTTGCACTGCCTGCAGGTGCAACATTGTTTTAATCATTAACTATTATTTCCACTTTCAATTCAGTTAGGTCCTATATTTGATATAGAATTATTTGAAAAGTTTCATAATTGTTAGTAGCACTAAAAAATTGTTTGGTGGAAAGGTTCAAGGGAACCGAAAAGTCAATAGTAGGGTAAGGTAGGCAAATACCGTTCAGATGGACAATGCCGGTCAGACCTTAAAAATGATTATTACTAGGTTTGGCAACAATGCAATGTGGCCTCAAATATGCCAGCTGACCTTCGATTTTCGACAGCAGATTGATATTCAGTTTGTGTTAAAACTTTGGTTAGTGCAGATCACCACGTGTTTTCGGCAGTTCTGATGTAAGATTTACGGTAAGTGAAATAAGGTTTGGAGATAAAATCCTTCTCTCTTTTCATAAAAACTTAGTTGATACATAAAGGTTGACTTTTTTTCTTTAGTGTCCTATAAAAAGATAGAATAAAAAACATTTTTTTCTCATAAAAAAATGACCCATAAGAAAAATTGTAACAGGCAGGTAATGCCGGTCAACACAGGTGGGTAATACCGGTCAAGTGACCGGCATTACCCACTGTTTATGTTAATGGTTATTTCATTTTTAATTGTCTTTACAGATGTCTCGAATTCGAAAAAGATTAACTGGTAAAGCAAAATGGACCAGAGATAATTTGAAGCAAGCGATAGAAGACATTCAAAATGGAACGAGTATAAGACAAGCTTAAAAAAAATACGCAATTCCATTTTCAACGCTACAAGAAAGGGTAAAAAATAAAAAAGACTCAGCACCTATAATGGGAAGAAAACCTGTGTTTTCAATTGAACAGGAACTGGAAATTGCTATAAACTGGTGGAAGAAGTGATGTCGAAATATAACTTTTCTCCTAGCAAAATATATAACGCAGATGAAACGGGAATCACAACTGTACAGGATCCAGGAAAGATACTCGCAACCAAAAGACAAAAAAGGGTTGGTGTGGTAACTAGCGGCGAAAGAGGCCGAAATATTACCGTCATGTGTGCCATGAATGCTGCAGGGGGATTTATTTCGCCCATGTTTATCTTTCCCAGAAAGAGACTAAGCCCTCTCCTGGAAAAAGATGGACCTGCAGAAGCTCTTTATAAATGTTCACTGAATGGCTGGATCGATGAAAATATTTTTCGTGACTGGTTAACGCATTTTATAAATCACGCTACACCCACGAAAGACGAGCCGGTTTTATTAATTGTAGACAACCACTCCAGCCATATTTATTTGAAGTCGTACGAGTTTTGCAAAGAAAATCATATTGGTATGGTATCAATTCCACCACACAGTTCACATAAAATACAGTCAATAGATGTGGTCTTCTACAGTCCCCTGAAAGCCGAATACAGAAATCAGTGCAATTTCTTTATGAAGATGCAGTTGATGAAAAGTATCACACCTTATGATCTAGCGTCTTTATTCAATAAAGCTTATTCAACTGTGGCTACAATTAGCAAAGGAGAAGCTGGTTTCAGAAGCGTTGGTATCTATCCTCTTAACTGCAACGTTTTTAATTAACAAGACTTTTTGCCTTCCGAGTTATTGAATTAGAAAGTCATTGCCATACAAGATAACGAAGCTGATATGTCTTTCAGCAATGATCCCCAAGCTGTAGCAAGTGATGATCCTCTACCAAAGACTTCTACAAATAAAGAGCAACACGAAATTCTTTCAACTTCTTCAGGATTCCTCTCTTTTCAACAAATTCTTCCCGTTCCTAAACTAACAGAGAAAAAGAAGAGAGCAGGCAGGCAAAAACAGCACGCGAAAATACTTACAGCTACACCGTTGAAGAACGAGTTGGAAGAAAAGGAAGCCAAGAAACAGGTAAAGAAAAAGAAGAAATTAAAGGTACAACCTTCTAAAATGAATCTTGATGAAAAATGAATAATTTAAGAAATAAGAGAGAGTTCCTTAAAAGAAAATTATTTGATGGGCACATTCTGAATGCAGTGGATCGGACACACCTGTAGGATACACATGTGGTGAATGTCAGCCTTTTACTTAGATAGTTAGATTGTTTTGGTTTTTATATTCTTTTTATTTCAATAAACAATATTTTGGTAAAACATGCCTTTTTGAAGTTTACTTTTTTGTTTTTTTTTGTCATCATAAAAGTATAGGAAACATTTTGAGAGATTTTCAGATCAAAAAAGTTTTTAAGTGCACTAGGGATTGCTATCTTAAAATTATTTGAAATTACGACTCATTTTTTTACTTTCTTAAGTGACCGCCATTTGCCCACTTTACCCTAGACAATGAAAGAGACATTAAGAACTACAAGAAAAACATAATATTAACAAAGATCGTTAATCCTGCGTAAGAAGATTCTCTAGGAAACATAGTCACGAAGAAAAAAGTTTCTGAAAAGAATCTGTTCACTACACTATAGAAGATCAGAAATTCCTTTTCCAGAAGAAATTAGGGAAACGACTTGGAAAATAATTTCATCAGTTGTGGGAGAAATGAATATCAACAAGGCAAGAGGTAAAGATGTGATAGTGTTTTTAAATGCTATGGGATGTAACAGAAAAATTGAATTGCTTTTTAACGAGTTTTATTTTAATTTTTATGTGACAACTTCGACACATTTTTATTTTCAAAAATCACCTCCAATTTTTGTATCTAACATGAAAATAGATAGATAAACATTCTCTTTACCATTGCTAGATGTGGCTAGAGATATCAAAACTTAACACACCTCCCCCAACTTAACACACCCCCCCCCCTCAATGGTAACACAGATATTTCTTATTATTTTTTTACACTAGATAAATACAAACATTAGTGTTTTTAAATGAAACTCAAGGTCTCTAGTTAATTCCACAATATAATACAAGTTATTGAAAATTCTAAAAAATTGACAATTGTTTCGATAAATCAATATCATCGTCAGATTTATCGAAACAATTGTCAATTTTTTAGAATTTTCAATAACTTGTATTATATTGTGGAATTGACTAGAGACCTTGAGTTTCATTTAAAAACACTAATATGAGCATATTCCACGAAGTAAGGGTCGAGACAGTCAATTTCAATAAATACAAACATATATAAAGGAAAATTAAGCTAAACCACATTTCACTCTGAAGTGGTTGAATGAAATTAGGGAAAGAGGCGAAGTGAAAAAAATCGGCCAGTTGCTGATTTGTAGGTATATACTTCAAAACAATAACCTTTTCCTTAACTTTGTTACGTAAGAAGTGGTATCTTATATCAATATGTTTCAAACGTTTAAGATATTCTGGGTTCTTACAAACTTTGATAGCTGATTGATTGTCTTCGTATATTAATACACTGCATCTGAAAGTCAATCAATAAGTATCGAAGCTACAAGCTTCACTCACTGCAATACGGAGTGCTACATATTCTGGATCGGTACATGACAGAGCGACCGTAGCTTGTTTTTTTTGAGGACCGGCTGACAGTGACATGTGAAATTTTAGGATAAAAAGAAAAGGCTAATGAAAACAAAACTTTGAGATTTTAATTATACTTAAATTAAACTAATAACATTTTTCTTGGGTTTCAACTAATATTATCCAAAATTTTCTTCACTATGCAGTCCTCATTTTCCTTCAAAAATTTTCGATGCACACTCATCAAACACAACCCAGTGAGTCTGTCATCACCCATTGTACTCCTGATCCAGGTTTTTACCCTTCGTAGGGTACTGAACGATCTTTCCACGGTAGCAGTAGTGGATGGGAAAGCAATTAATATTAGCAGTGCGTGCCTTGTTGCAGGGGAAAAACAATAGCTTCCTTCAATGTCCTTTAATTTGTATTCCGATAAATTGTTTTTCTTCCATATATTGTAGCACAAATCTAATTCTGCAGAGACATCACCCAACTTATAAAATTCCATGGAAGATTCTGCATTATTTTTGAAGCCATTTTGAGCATGCTTGAAGGATGAAGATAAGTTAAAGCAAAAGCAGGTGTATTTTCGTTGGAGAATCTAGCATCCAAAGACGAAGTTAAAGAATCAACATAGGGGATGATTATTGACTGCTTCCAGTATTCAACTGCAGACTCAGATGATGGATTACTTCTGTGTACTTGCTTTTGAGTGACTCGTGAACTCAATCCCTACTTTCTCTGCGATATCAAGTGTATTTTAAATAAATCATAAGAAACATTTCCCACATATTGTCGATCTTATTTGATAACATCTAGAATGTCATCATTATTTTTCTTCACCATAACCAAATCTATACTTTTACCTTGTAAAACGTTTATAACGGGTTCCAAAATTGCAATTATGTTTAAGCCTAAGATGAATATTGTTTCAGTAACTGCACAGTGCAATTGGTAGGCAGATTTTCTTGTGCATAGTTTCCTTCGACAGATAGATGTTCTAGTGCTTTAACAATGTCAGTGAAGCTTTCTGAAAAAAAATTTATGCTCTTATATTTTTCCGACCATCTGGTCTCACAAAACCTTGAAATATTTGGAACCGATTTCCTACGGGCTGACAATTCACGAAAGAAGGTTATTGTGTCTTCAACCGTTGTAATTGTGTTTCTTATTTCTTGTAGCTTGCTAGTATCATTGACCACAAGATTTAGTCTGTGGCTGGAGCAATGAAAACATAAAGATTTAGCGTACTTTTTTCAAAAATGGCCTGTACACCACCTTCTTTGCCGGCCATCGTGGAACACCAGTCAAATCCGAATCCCATACAATTTTCGGCGGAAAAATTATTATCTTCTAAAAACTTTGAATTGCGCTAGCCATTGTAGAAGCATCTTGACATTTTAACTCAATGTAGTCTACAAATTTCTACCTGATTATGTTTTGGCTTTCATGATAGATCCAAAATCCAATAGAAACCTGCTCTTTTCCAGCGATATCTGCTGTTTCATTAACCATTACAGCATAAGCTTTTGCCCGTTTACAGTCTTCGATTACTTTTTCTATAATAACTTCACCACATAATTGTATGATCTTATTTAGAATTGTTGGTGAGGTATAGATTGCGTTTTTTTGACATTTATCCAAGTGGCTCCTTAGCTTCTCATCACCAGAGTCAATCCTCAATCTTAAAAGGTCAAAGAAAACTCCCTCATTTCCTTCTTTTCCTCAAATCATGAATTCCACAAAATATTACGCATGAAATAATTGCTGACAATATTTGTTTATTTTCTTCAATGGTCTTATGGTGCCCTATTTGTAACTGGACATCAACAGGAGCATTTACAAGAAATGCTTTTGCAGCAGCCGTTGAAGATTTGTGGTAATGGCTGCCAACGTGCTATCTACAATCTTCATGTACATCCTTAAACTTCATGTAAGGCCTTACCATAAATGACCCCAAAACTCCTTTAACTGTAGCAATTCTTGGCGGAAATAAAACACAATACAAACATAGAGCAGCTTTCAAACGATTTCTAGTGCCAGGCCCAAATACTCCAGCGCCTGCTCCAGTTCTGGTTTTTGAACCATCCGTAGACCATCTAATGGTGTTTTCTTTGAGAGTTTGGGTGGTGTATTCCCTTTCCCAGTCTCTCTCCGTATTTAGCATCGTAGTGAAATTCTTTTCGATACTTACTTTCTTGATCATTTCGTCACTGGGAAGATTCGCTGATGAAATGTATTTTGTTATTGCCCGAACCTTCCTTAGATATACTAAGAATTGCCTCTTGGGCAGATCTTTCTATCACCAGATGTAGAGGTGTGAGATATGTAATGATCTCAAGTGCCCTAGTTGGACACGTTCTCATAGCTCCACACACAGACAAGCCTTTGAACTTTGTCGAGGGTCTTCCTCGTGCTATACTGACTTGCTTTTGTATGCCAAACTATTGTCCCATACATAATTGCTGGTTTCACAATCATGGCGTACATCCATCGCAGTATTTTTGGGTTACAGCCACACCTCTTACCAGCTAGATTTCTGTACGCCATCAAAGCTCTTATTGCTTCACTAGCAGTTATTTCAACATGCTTATTCCACAGAAGCTCACTGTCTAGGGTTATCCCTAGATATTTAACTTCTGATTTCCATTCTATGATTTCCCCGTTCAAAGATATGGGTTTTATGGCTGGAAGGGTGGGTTAATGTTTATCCCCACTGAGAAGCACCTTTGCTCAATGATTCTGAGGCCCTTTTGTAATAAATCGCACAAGGTGCTCTCGAACTTGCCTCTGATTATTAGAACTATGTCATCAGCATAGCCCATACATTCAAAGGCAAGATCCGTTAGTCTGTAGAGCAACTCATGAATGCATACTTCGCATTCGAATAATTTTAAATCTAGCAAGTCTGTACTTTTCTTGTAACAAGTTTATTTCGTGAGGTATTTTACCATTTTGAGGACTTAGTCCTGTACGGTTTAACGTTTTTCCTAATTTTTCTTGACAATTTATCATTGTTCTAGAAGCCTCACCAAAGTTCCATTTTTTCTCTCCGCCCTACCATTTTACTGCTGAGTATAAACGACGGTTCTGTGATGGCGTATACTTTTACCTTCATACAGTAGATGTTTTGAAACGCGTGTAAATTTAAATCATCTGCCTTTATATTATATAGGTTACTCTGACTCTATAAATGAATAATTTAAAAGTTGTCTTTTTTCATTATCCAAAACTTCTTTTGATATATTTTTCATAACCCTTTACGGATGTCAGTAATATTAATATTTGAACCCGTATCATTATCAATAGGAGAATTTTAAATGAAATTTTTAATTTCTAAGTACAACAGGTGTCATCTATATTTAAGGAAAATGTCAAAAATGCTTTAAAGAAGTCAATAACAGTTATTTGGGCAAAGTGTGCTCTTTTCAGTTTCTAGCATACAATCAGGCTCTTTAGAGATAAGCATTTAAGGAGAATAAAGTGGAGGTAGAAGCTCGAAGGATAACGACAAAAGAAGAGGCAGCAGAAAGCGTCAATAAAAATAAAGCAGAATACCAAAAAGAAAATGGATCGATTAAATAGAGGAAGAGGAAGTTGGCTAAAGGGAAAATATAGAAGCAATGAGAAACATTGTACGGAATAATAAAGAGATATATAGGTACAGGAGGATTCGGAACTCTTCTTCACTCTTCAGATACTATTAAAAGATGAGAGGAACAAAAAAGAAGGAGAACTATAATTGAGAATAATGCAAATACAAATAATTGTTTCTTCAAATATTGGGATTGTTAAAGTGAAGCTAGACAGTTGAAAACTATTCCAATGCTTTCATTAATATGTGGCATTCGACTTTTTGATCTATCCGGTATAATAATTGTTTTCTTCGGTTCAAGATAGAATATAAATATGCCTTGTAGAACAAGAACGATGTTGCAAAAATTATTCTCTTATGAAAATAACTATCAAGAAATTATGAATATATAATAAAAATAAATGTTAATTACGCAGGCAGTACAGGATGTAAGCGTGTGACCAGGATGTCAACCGTTCGACTAAGAATGTGCAGATACTGAATTTGTAGTCTAAGCTTATCAAGGTTAATAATCTAAGTGTAAATTTTTATAGTCATCATGGTAGATTTTTATTTGAAATCATGCATCTGTAATTTTACTAATTTTTTATTCAGAATTAAATAAACGGTTTTTTTACAACCACTATGCAAAACATGGTTTTCTACACAATTTTTTATACGCAAAGCAGGCCTTTTCTTAATTTCTTTGGTATCCGTTGGAGAAGTAATAATTTAGAGTGGAAAAAGTACACGCACGGCGCTTTTGCACACGGAAATGTTACTTTTCCACACAGAAATGTCAAATCATTTTGACAATGTAACATTTTTTACTTTTCCGCCCAACCTTTCTATATGCGAGAAAAGTATTGGTTTACCCCAAAAAAGTTGGAATTTTGAAAAAAAATTTTTGAGTTATTTTTACGTTTTCCATCAACAACTACACGAAAAAACGGTTTTTAGAAAAAAATCCTGTGTGTATGTCGTCGTCGACGTCGTCGTTGTCGTCGGCCACTTTTCCTTGCATGTCTTGTTAGCACGATACAGCCTCCGGAGTGCGATAAGTCAGCAATTTTATGATTGAATATTGTTAAGGACATGTCACAGATGATCCCTATTGATTTTCAGCTCACCAGAGCGAGTAGAACGGGTGCTATGTTACTTGAAGTACGACATTTTTGCCATATTTGAGACATTTCAGTTTGTTAGCATGATACAGCCTCCGGAGTGCAGCAAGCCACCAATTTTACGATTGAATATTATTCAGGACATCTCACAGATGAACTCTATTGATTTTCAGCTCACCAGAGCCAGTAAACCAGGTGCTATATTACTTTAAGTACGACATATTTGTCATTTTTGGTTTCAGTTTGTTAGCACGATACATCCTCCGGAGTATATACAAGTGACCAATTTTATGATTGGATATTATTCAGAATGTCTCAAAGATGAACCCTATTGATATTAATTTCAGTAAAGCCAGTACAACGGGTACTATGGTACTTGAAGTACCAAATTTTCGTAATTTTTGGAGAATTTTTAGTTTGTTAGCACGATACAGCCTCCAGGGAGTATACGATTGATCAATTTTATGATTGAATATTGTTCAAGGTGTCTCACATATGTACCCTATTGATTTTCAGTTGACTAGCGCGAGTGCAGCGGGTCCTATAAATCCAGATGTACTGAATTTTTGGTTATTTTTGGAGAAATTTCGGTTTGTTTGCACGATACATCCCCCGAAGTGTATTCAAGTAACAATTTTATGATAGAATATAGTTCAGGGCCACAGATGCGGAAAAGTTAGTTTTAATACTTGAAACCGTTTATTTTATAGTGAATTTCGTTGACAGACACTAATATTACAGTTAATGAAAACGTATTATTGAAAAAAGATATACCAGGCATAACAATTCAAAATTGATCAGGTTTACCCGATTTTTCTATATTCAATATTCATTTTTTAAATTCTTTCTGTTCAATGTTTACTTTTTTCTTGCTTTAATAAACTTTTTTTGTGGTAAACCAATACTTTTCTGGCATCTTAGATATGGTCGGGTGGAAAAGTGAAATTTATGATACCCTATTTTTGAAACATTGAGAAAAGCTCTATTTTCTAACCTCCGTTTAACACAATAAATATCTATGAATAAATTGTTATAGTGTGTGTGAATAAAATGCTTCAAAACACCCATGCAATACTACGTTTTATACACAATCACACTCATTTAGACTCGGAAGCGCAGAAATTTCATCTGATGCCACAAAAAAGTGATTTGACATTTCACCCCGACAGCGACTGTTAGCTCAAAAACTATTGAGATTTCACATTAACTGAAAAAATATCGGGTGGTGTTGTATCGGTTACTATGTATATTCGGTTGTTTATCTACTTCATTTTTGGAAAGTGGAAAAAATTTGTCAGAATTCAGAAACAAGTTTATTCCTGAAGAAATACTTGGAGAAGCTCAGAAAGTAACATTTGATATACGCCGTGGATGTTAAAGGACGCCTACGAAAAAGTATTCAGTTCAGTTCAATAATTGGAGAGAACAAAGCTGTATAAAAAGATCGATACACGAAGAGGTAACTTTAGAAAATTTCTACAATGTTAATAAAAAGTTTGCGGCATCTTTATTATGGACAATAATTATTTATTATACAAAAGAGTATTAGATTTTTGCTCGAAGCAATAAGCGACATCTAAAATCTAATATTATACACTAAATGTATAATAAATACACTATTTTTTTCTGTGATGTGAATGTTTTAAAGATTAAAACTAACTTTTCCGCATCTGTGAGATGCCCTGAACAATATTCTGTCATAAAATTGTCACGTGTATACACTTCGGGGTATATATCTTGCTAACCGAAATTTCTCCAAAAATAACCAAGAATGTATATCTGAATTTATAGGACCCGCTGTACTAGCTCTAGTCAGCTGAAAATCAGTAGGGTCCATCAGTGAGATATCTTTAAAAATATCCAGTTATAAAATTGATCACTTATATACACTCTGGAGGCTATATCGTGCTAACAAACTGAAAATTCTCCAAAAATGTACTTCAAGTACCATAACAGTGGTTGTACTGGCTTCAGTGAGCCGAATATCAACAGGGTTCATCTTTGAGACGTCCTGAATAATATCCAATCATAAAATTGGTTACTTGTATATACTACGGAGGCTGTATCGTGCTAACAAACTCAAACTTCTCCAAAAATGACAAATATGTCGTACTTAAAGTACTATAGCACCTGTTTTACTGGCTCTGGTGAGCTGAAAATCAATAGAGTTCATCTGTGAGATGTCCTGAATAATATTCAATCGTAAAATTGGTGGATTGCTGCACTCCGGAGGCTGTATCATGCTAACAAACTGAAATTTCTTAAATATGGCAAAAATGTCGCACTTCAAGTAACATAGCACCCGTTGTACTCGTTCTGGTGAGCTGAAAATCAATAGGGTTCATCTGTAAGATGTCCTGAACAATAATCAATCATAAAATTGGTAACTTGTTGCACTCCGGAGGCTGAATCGTGCTAACAAGATATGTAACGAAAAGTGGCCGACGACAACTACATACACACAGGATTTTTTTCTAAAGACCGTTTTTTCGTGTTATTCTTGATGAAAAACGTGAAAACGTAAATTTTGTTATCAAAATTGCTATTTTTTTTGGGGTAAACCAACACTTTTCTCGCATATTAAATAAGTTGGGCGGAAAAGTAAAAATATTACAATGTATTGTTACGAAATAGCACACTGGTGTACTCCCTGAATCCGACTCTGTCTAAGCCATGTATGAAAGTAAAAATTTTGGTGGATGTGAAGGGATTTCTTAGAACTGTTTACGATTTTTTTGTGGCTAAACATTGTTTTTGTGACCAGTCTTATCTACAAAATTCCAGGGAGGCGATTGTTTTTGTGTAAGCCGCAATCTAGAATTATCTAATAAAAAAGGCACTTATATGAAGAATAACGAAAAGGGAGAAGAGTCAGTATATAATGTGATCTCGTCAGATAAGCAGTAAACAAGTGAATATAAATTATTAGCTAAGTAGTGAAGTGTTTATAAATTTATCCAACCCGTCGTATCAAAACGTTTAAATAAATAAGAAAAACATTACCTTGGTGTCAGAAGTGGGATAATATAAATAAACTGCTACGTAAAATGGCCAAGAGACTATGTGACCTGAAAATGACGGAACTAAGAACAGAATTGGAAAATCGTGAGTTAGAAATGTCCGGTAAGAAAAGTGAGTTAGTAGAAAGACTTAAAGTGGCACTGATCGAGAATCAGTTTTAATTAATTACGAGGCTTCCACCTTAATTTCGTCAATTTCTGATATGAAGAACGATATGGTCATGAACATCTAGAACATTTGTACCAATCCCAGCTGAAGAATCAAAGGCTGAAACGTGATGAATCCCTTCAAGGGTACGAAGTGGATATTGCCCGACTAGTTCGATTTGCTTATCCATCAGCACCAGAGAACATGATGTAATGTCTGGGTATCCAGGCCTTTACTGATGGCTTACGTGACCCCGATATGTAGAGTACGCTTCGATTAGCCCATCCCAAAACATTGGTCGATGCATTGACTGCTGCTCTTGAAATTGAAGCAGGTACGATGGCTTCGGGATACAACAAAGGTAGGACCATACAGGAAGAAGGTGACGATAACAGACTTGAAAAGTTCGTCAACTTTTTGGAAGGTATGGTAGACAAGAAGCTTAAGAAAATCAGGTGCGGTACCCTATTTTAAACCATTGTTTACAGAATAGCACACGCATGGGTTATTCGTGGGCTGTGCGTGTGCTGGGTTCAATATGCGGTGGGCCTTTATTTAGGAGTTCTCGCCTATCTTGCCAAATTACACAACCCAAAGTTAGAAATTATGGTTTGAAAGAGGTTGTATTATTTCTGGTGGCGATGATAATGTTATGTTGGTTTTTGATGTTTTTTCATAAGTGATTTGTGCTTTCTATTTTGTGTGTGATTGTTAGTTTTTCATTAATGTATTTTCTCCAGCATGTGGTGTTGTAGTCATATACCGTATTTGTGGGAGTGTATATGTCATGTGTAAATTTAAGTTCTATAAGGATAGGATCGTGATCATAATTAAGGTCGGGAATTGTTTTAATCTTTGTTATATTATGCATGTTGCATCCAATAGCTATATCAAGTGTGCTGGGAGAGTGGTTGGTGTAAGGAAAGTGTGTAGGGTCGTCAGTACTGTATATGTTTCGGAGTTGTCACTGAGTCTTTGGAGAGTATTTTCGTTTGTGTTTGGAAATTTAGCGTAAGAGTTCCATTGAGAGTGCTTACAGTTAATTCACCGACTATGAGAACCTTGCTATGCGTTTTAGTTATGTTATAAAAAACCATTTCTTTTAATTTGTTATTGGGTGAGCTATATGCTCACACATTTTTTATTTTATCGTCTACAAGTATAGCGATATGCTCAGTAGAAGAGTTATTTTGTTGCAGGAGTTGAATATTTATACCTTTTTTATGAGTATTGCGATACCGCCTCCGCCAGCATCTGCGAGGCGGTCGTGTCTAAGGAGACTATAGTACGTGTTTTTAAAGCAAATACTTTTGTTGGGTTTAAGGAGCGTCTAGATTAGAAAGATAATATCTGGTTTATTAATTTCGAGAAAGTGTCTGATGAAATGGAGTTGATGAAGTACTCCATGACATTAAAAAATATTATTTTGAGATGATGACGTTTTTGAAGTCCTGTTTTACCACATACCTGCTAGATGTCATATTTATATATCCCAGCGACAAAGTTGTTGTGAACTTCTCCAGTTTGTTTGTAGCGGATTTCAATTCATAAAGGAGGTGTGCGACGGCTCTGGTCAGTTCATGCAAGTAAACGGTTTCATGGAGTTCCTTAAACAAATTATTTAATTGTTTAAATGTTTCAATATTTGTTGTGACCTCTGTACTTACGGATTGATTGTTTCTTTAATTTGGAATAAAGCTTTGAGGGATAGTTCTGTTTGTTAGTTTTGTGAGTAGACTGGGGATAGGTTGTGCTTTCTGGGTCCAAGGATTGACTGAGAAGATAGGAGCGGAGACGAATTTTGCGGCAGCTGGTTTAGATATTGTTCTTTCAGTCCTTTTTATCTCGATCCATTCTCTTATCTCGATATACCTTGGGCTGATCTCAACGTTGGCTCAATAATTTGGATGAATTCGAAGTGACTACATGTGTAGATAGTACATATATATGGTATGATATTTTCTCTCGAAAAATATTTATTGATTAATGAATAACCATTTCATTTCTTTTTCATGAAGATAGTATCGTCATTTATACCTTCTCATCATTCTACAAAGAGTTAGTATTACTAAATATGTTTTTTGGTCAAACTAGATTTGCCAAATCTCATATAAAACAATTCAAGTCCGATGGAGGACCCAACTTTATTTTGTGCGCAAAACTTCATTTTTTTTATGACACTTTTCACTAAATCCACCTTTTTGGAGCTTTTTCATTCGTACATCAAAATTTATGACATCTTATTGTGCGCCTAAAAGATAGAATGTTAGTTTACAATTTTTGACCTGTACCTATACACATTTAGTGCTATGGATGGAACTATCTCTCCTACTCAATTCCTACTCTTACCTCCGCGGGGTGAACCCTGGTAACCTGAGTAACCTTGTGGAAGACTGTGGTAACCAATCCTACTGGGAAACAGGGTCAGGACTAACGAGAACGGTAGAAATGGTCCACCGAAAAGGGGGTTGTGCTATCGACCAGTAATCGATACGCGTAAAAACCTGAAGCTACGAAACAGAAACTATTGCCTCAGAATCGGACGGACACACGGAATAAACGACGTAAGCAACGAAAAAAGGATATTCTTTTGGGAACATGGAATGTGCTGATTTGGTACAGGCCTGGTATAGCAACGAGAGCGGTTAAAGAGCTTCAAAAATATAAGATGGATATAACTGCAATACAGGAACGGAAAATATGGATATGGAAAACGATATAGTGTTCTGGTCAGGTAGTGAGGACATAACAAAGAGGCTAAAAACAGCAGTAATAGACTTAAGCCAGTCAGCGAGAGAATTTATTATATCAGACTTAAGGGTTAATGGTTCAATCTCACGATATTTTCGATTTATGCCCTGACAGAGGACACAGAGGAGGAGAAAAATGATGAATTTTATGAGCTACTGGATCAATATTATAGCGCGGCTCCAAGGCATGATATCAGGGTAGTGATGGGAGATTGTAACGCTAAACTTGGAAAAGAGGAGTACCTCAGAGAGGTGGTAGGAAGACATAGCCTACACGACATAACGAATGATAATGGGCGCCGATTAGCAGAATTTGCAATATCTATGGTAGTAAAATCCACACAATTTGAAAGAAATAACATATATAAAGCCACATGGATTTCAAATAACGGAACAATGCGAAACCAAATAGACCACATTCTCATAGATGCAAAACACTCTATTAGCATCATCAGTGCACGAAGTATGAGAAGAGCAGGCAGCGATACTGATCACTTCCTACTTAAATCCAGGCTGAGACCAAAAAAACAACACAGAAACCTGAACAAAAAGAGTCAAGAGAAGGATGGGACGTAGAAGCTTTTCAAGAACCCAAAAAGGAAGGTGAGTACCAACTAGTCTTGAGCAAAAAATTTGAATGCCTAAGACACGAGGAAGATAATAAAGAACTAGAGGAAACATGGCAGCAAGTGGTAACAGTCATAGAAGAAGCAGCGATAGAAACCATTGGAAAAAAGACGAAGCGCCCCAAAAGAAGGTGATTTGACAGAGAATGTGAAGAAGCGCTGGAATTGAAAACAAATAAAAGACCGACAATGCTAATAAACCCTACGAATGAGAACAAAGAAGAATTTCACAGAACAAGAGCACAGACAAGGAGATTATTCAGAACTAAAAAGAAGAACTACCTAGAACACCAAATACGTGAAATAGACAGGGATAGAGGCATACATCAGACAAGGAAGTTCTTCAGGAAAGTAAAGAGAGGAAGGAGGAATGGGAATGTAGGAGGATCGAAAGGCATGAAAAATGAAAGTGGAGAACTGATAATGACGGAAACAGAAATTGTTGAACGATGGAAGGAATACTTTAAACAATTACTAAATATTGAAAGCGAGACAGAGGAAGAAGAAGACATTACCTTCCACTCAGCGGATATAATAATACCACCACTAACACTCCAAGAAGTAAAAAATGCGATAACATATCTCAAAGATCATAAAGCACCAGGCAATGATGGTATAAATGCAAAGTTGTTAAAAAAGGGAGGAAATATTTCACACCAAAAAATATATGAAGTGATCCTGAATATATGGGTACAACAGAGAATGCCTAAAGATTGGAGCGAAGTATCATAATACCTATACATAAGGAAGGAAACAAAGAAGAATTTAGAAATAATAGAGGAATATCACTTATCAACACAACATACAAAGTATTGGCAATCATACTACTGAGAAGGTTAACCCCGTATGCGGAAGACGTTATCGGCGACTATCAATGCGGGTTTCGTGCTGGAAGGTCAACGATAGATCAAATGTTCACGATCAGACAAATATTGAAGAAGAACTGGGAATTCAACCGGGGTGTTCACCAAATCTTTGTTGATTTCCACCACGCATATGACTTTATAGAAAGAAGCAAGTTGTGGGTGGCAATGCTAGAAATGGGCATCCCAAGGAAATTGGTGGAGCTAAAACAAATGTGTGTGGTAAACTCATATGCACAGGTGAGGATAGGAAGCAGAACATCAACTCCATTTAGGGTAACAGCAGGACTCAGACAAGGAGATCCCCTCTCACCATTACTATTCAGTTCGGCCTTGGAGTATGCGGTTGGTAAAATAACATCGGAACTTATTGAAGGTTTTGCTAAGCAGGGTTCAAAACTATTGTTGACTTTTGCTGATAATATAGATACGGTGGCTCATTCAACGGGAGATATGAGAGAACTGTTCTCTCAATTCGAGGAGGAAGCAGGTAACCTGCGTCTACGAGTAAATGAGGAAAAAATTAAATACATGGATGTATCCAAGAACCCAAGACCTAGAATCTGACAGAATATTTCCATTAATGAGTACAACTTTGAAGTGGTTAAGGAGTTTAAGTACCTAGGAGCGATAATTACAGATGATAATCGAATGGAGATGTCTCAGCAAGAATAATGGCGGGAAATAGGGTGCTATATTCTCTTACAACACTCTTGTGATCTAAACTGTTAAAAAGACGATCCAAATTAACAATATACAAGTCAATTATACGCCCGGTGGTTACAAATGGCAGCGAAACATGGACCCTTAATCAACGGGAAATAAATAAGCTTCTTGTCTTTGAAAGGAAGGTTCTTAGAATGATATTTGGACCGCAAAAAGATGAGGCAACAGGACACTGGAGAAGACGCCAAAATTCTGAGTTGTCAGCGCCGTATGGCAGTGAGAACATATTCAGACACATAAAGGCTAATAGAATAAGATGGGCAGGGCATGTATTGAGATCAAAGGACCACAGATTGTTAAAAACAGTATTCCTTGAGAGACCAGATGGAAAAAGATCAATAGGCCGACCCAGGAAAAGATGAAAAGATGCCATTGCAGCTGATGTGTCTAGAATGGGAGCCCAACAGTGGGAAATTGAAGCACAAGATCGAGGAAGATGGAGGGCGATAGTGGATGCGGCCAAGACTCACTCAGAGTTGTAGGGCCAGGAAAAAAAGAAAGGAGAAAAAAGAATATAGATCTGTCAACCATGGTTCTTTAACAAATTGAGGTAAAATCTAATCAATTATTATATTACAAAGTTACAGAGTTTTATGAAAAAACTAACATCAAATATTATTTGCCACACACCATTAATACTATTTTCCCTACGACCACCCCTGTGAGTAGTCAAAAACACACAGGCGGCAATCAAGGTAAGACGTCTATTACGCACGGTTAAGCAAAACGCACGGCTGTAAAGTAAATCACACGGCTTCCCTAGCAACCACTTAGCAACTGTCAATAGACGTAGCCATTTTATTCAAAATGTATTACTTAGATATTTGACGTTGAATTTTATTCTATATATAAATGGTAGATAACATTTATTAGATATGAGATTGCATTTAATACTAAGAGTTATTTGGAATTATATGATAATTGGTTCCGTTTCATTCAATCCGCATCCTTTAGTTGTCACAATGTATCTCATATTAGTAAACAATAGTATATTATACACCAAGCGACTAAAGTGGCCCATTTAATCCCGCGGGTGGAGTTTGATTCCTGATGGAAGTAATCCACCTAAGGGATTAATGTCACTTTAGGCGAGAGGTGTATACGCTATTTTATGCAGTTCCGGTAATTCTACATGCATTTTTAATAAAAGTAAATACTACTTAGGACGAACTTTTACGAAATTTTGCTGGGCATCGAGGATGAACTTCTAAGATGCTTGGCTGGGCATCGAGGAGCGACTTTCATAAAACTTGGCTGGGCATCGAGGATGTACGTTTTTACTTGTACTTTAAATACCTTAATAAGATTATAAACACAAGTACAAGTGGGTCGTAGGTGAAGTATAGTACGTAACTCGTGTTGTAACGCATTTTACGCACTCACGGAATTACGCACTCGCCGCTACGCGGCTTCGTGCGTAACTTTTCCGTACGGTCGTAAAATGCTTCTTACAACACACGTTACGTAATATACTATTATACCAGATATGCTGACATATGGAATAGTATTAATAGCATGAATTATTGATACTCTCACATTTTCTTTGAAAAGTATTCAACATAAAAATTGCGTTACTTCCAAAATTAGGATAGGGAATAATTAATTAAACAAATACCTTTTAATGTATTATTATAAAATGTGAATATACTTGTATAATAATTTTACATTCTAACCCAATCAATTAAATTAAATTGTGGTAAAAGCAGCTACATTCCTTTTTTTAATGATTATTTTATTCAGTAATAACTAATAACGTTGATACGTAATATGCAAATATTGACTGAAAAATAATTTAATTATCAATTCGTCGATGTAAAATATTTTTTCAATTAAAAATGGTCATTAAAACAAACTGGTTGTGCTCTTTTCTTCCAACAGAGAGATTCACGTTGCTCCAGTTCTGAAAACCTTTTGAATGATTGATATATGAACTAGATCAGTTTAATTTTAAAGAGGTAAAAATTAACAAATTTCACCGAGAATAATAAATATAAAAATATTATACATATCAACTGTAATTTCAACTTTACGCAGTACTTTTATATACTATCATTATTTTTGCTTATCCTAAGCTGTAAAACATTTATCTCTATTTTCATATAATCTATGTGTTCAAGATTGGGAAATCTTGAATTGTATAGCTTGCTATACGGTCCTTGTTTAAAAACGTGTAAAATATTTGTAGATATGAAATTCTTTTGCATCCTCTCACCATTCATTGTTATACATTCAAAGCGTAAATTCATTTTTATTTGGTAGCATTGTAAAAATGTGTTAAGGTATTTGTAGATCTTTTTGTATCCTTTCGGTATTGTTGTACATTCAAAGCGTTACTTTATTTCTCGTAGCATTGTTAAATATTTGGGAATTATCACTAGCACATTGTAAAATCCGTAAAAGACTTATTGTCACATTGTACTTGAACTTCTATGGTAAACAAGATTGAATCTTTAATTAATGAATCGGTGTTCGGAAGGTCTGTAATAAACATTTGAATAATCTTTCTGAGTAAAAGATTACAATAGGACGGCATCACCTTTCAATAGTATTTGAAATATCTATTGGAGGCGTCCATTGTTGATTCTTGTCCATGGTTCCGGTAAGTCAAATGACCAATAGGAAATGTTTATTTCTTTGTAGTCACCCCAATTCACGTGTAAACACGCCCCTTGGTGATTTCTATATAACACGTCTTACAACGTGAAGAAATCAGTTAAACACTCAACTACGAAGCAGTCGTCGTTTCATTTAGAAGTTCATCACTCAAGTTCAAACAATCAGAGATAGTAAGTCTAACATATCGTTACTTAGTTCCAATTCGAGCCAAGTGCGTACTCATCAAGTCGAAACACGTCGCTTCAAAGTGTAGTCAAGTTCAAGCATACCGCTTATTAATTAGTGTTCGAGTCTAGTGTATACTCGAAGCCGAACAAATCGTTCTCAGTCAGTATTCAGTTAGCACCAAAGTAAAGATATACAGTCGCTACTATTGGTCACCTCATCAAGTCGAAACCTAACGTTTTCGAATCATAAGTTCTTATTTACCTCCCGATCTGAAAACCAGGACAATCAAGGTAAGTTGGTCAGTTATATCTTTAAATGTGCCAATTATTCGTCCTGTTTCCGTATTAGTATTGTATTCTCCTTACCTTATTCACGCATAAACTAAATTGAAAATGACTGAACTTAAGAAATTAAAACGGCAACGCGATCATATACAATCGACGATTGCTACATTAATGAGACACATCGACCAAGCAAACGATGAATCCGCGAGATTCAGTAAATGTTTGATTCAAGCGACATTAGATCACACAATCAAAGTATTTGAGAAATTTGATTCAATTCAAAATAGCATAGAGGAGTTAGATGAAAAGGAAATTGATCATCGGATCTCATACGTCATGAGTTTTATTTGGGAAACATCGTGTGCTAAAACGCTTCTCGATAAATGCACAGCTCTACAGCTCTACCATACAGTACTTCCAAAGTACAATCAGTAGATACCGTGCAGAGGCCAACAAAACACGTTTTAACGCTGATGAAAAGACATCAACCGTTGTAAACGTACCAGTAATCTCTCACGTTATGTCAGATGAATCGATACAACGTGAGCAGATAAAGTTACCTGCTAACATGAAATTAGCAGAACCAGAGCTTCATCGACCTGCACCGGTCGACATATCAGTAGGAACAGGCACTACACTGCCTGAAGAACAAATAAAATTGGTAGAAACAAGCACTACACTGCCTGTAGAACAAATCAAAGTAGCTGAACCGGAGTTTCATCGACCTGCATAGATCGACATATTCGTGGAAGCAGGCACCACACTGCCCGTAGAACGAGTCAAATTAGTGGAAACAGAGATTCATCGACCTGCACCGGTCGACATATTAGTAGAAACAGGTACTACCCTGCCTGTATAACAAAACATATTAGTAGGAACAGGCATTGCACTGCCTACAGAACGAATCAAATTAACAGAACCAGAGTTTTGTCGACTAGCACCGGTCGACATCTTAGTAGGAACAGGTACTACACTGCCTGTAGACCAAATAAAATTGGTAGAAACAGGCACTACACTGCCTGTAGAACAAATGAAAGTAGCGGAACCGGAGTTTCATCAACCTGCATCGGTCGACATCTTAGTAGGAACAGGTACTATCTTGCTTAAAAATAGACATGTGATCATTCTAATTATGATGTATTTTCATAAAAAAACATTTGCAAGCTGTAAGTCAGCAAACTTGATACTTGATACGTCGTAAATATGTGGTTATTGACGGACGTAGTCGAATGTATACACCCATAAAACTATGCTGTACCTGCTTCAAGGCAAATTTTCCTCAGCTACCACGTGTTGGGCAATTATGTGAAGCAACATTGAAAGGCTTTAAAAAGCGACCTGGACGATTTATTGTGTTAATTATAGAAAACGAAACTAGTATTTCCTCTTACCCTACCGATCCTATCGCCATCATTCCTGGCAATTTTTTAATAGGTGAATTATTGACCAACTTGCGAAGTCGTGATTATCCCACGACTCCCAGTAAACGTATGTCTCACGGGCAGAACATACTTATTGGTAAACAGCATTTCTGGACGCAGTGGAGCAAGGAATACCCGAACGAGTTGACTGTTCATACCAAATGAGAAAAAACCGGTCCTGATATTCATGAAGGGACTGTCGTCTTATTACGAGAAGACAACATCCCACCCTCACAATGGGCACTGGGAAGAATCCGGAGGTGCTACCTGGGTAGTGATGGTGTAGTACGTACCGTTTTAGTGAAAACCGCGAAATCGTCAGTTGTCCGAAACGTGAAGAAAGTAGCGTCACTTCCGATTCTACCGGCGAACTCTGAAGTTAAACTTTTATAGACCTTATAATTGATCGTATTCTCTCAACAAGAGGGGTATGTTCAAGATTGGGAAATCTTGAATTGTATAGCTTACGGTACTTGTTTAAAAACATATTTGTAGATATGAAATTCTTTTGCATCCTCTCACCATTGTTATACATTCAAAGCGTAAACTCATTTTTATTTGGTAGCATTGTAAAAATGTGTTAAGGTGTTAAGGTATTTGTAGATCTTTTTGTATCCGTTCGGTATTGTTTTACATTCAAATACTTTATTTCTCGTAGGATTGTTGAATATTTAGGAAACATCACGTTTCACAATATTATTTTATTGTGTTAATTGGATTGTCCCGCCGTAAAATAAGCAAAACGTCACGTTTCACACTATTATGTCATTGTGTTAATATAATCGTAACGCCGTAGAGTAGTATTGTATAGAACTAGCACAATGTAAAATTCGTAAAAGACTTATTGTCACATTGTATTTGAACTTCTATGGTAAACAAGATTGAATATTTTATTAATGGGTTGGTGTTCGGATGGTCTGTAATAAACATTTGAATAACCTTTTTGAGTAGAAGGTTACAATATGACGGCGTCACCTTTCAATAGTAGGCGTCCATTGTTGATTATTGTCCATGGTTCTGGCAAGTCAAATTATACTGGCCAATAAAAAATGTTTATTTCTTTTTAGTCACCCCAATTCACGTGTAAACACGCCCCTTTGAGAGGATGTTCAATTAAATTATAATCAAAAACACTCAGTATATGTAAATTTTGGATCCACTTAACACATGTTTGCTTCCTCAAATGATGTGTCCATCTTATTTAGAGAAATACAAAAATCACATGGTCAATAATTAGTATTACTGTTACACTTCTTCTCATTTCCTTTTACTGTTTCAGGTGTCGATTGAGGGCTCCGGTCTCTTTTGTATCTACTCATCTATCCACTCTCTTTTGCCATATTCCTCAATTCCTTTAAGGTTTTACTCGTTTTACCCCAGTTCATACACTTGGTCCATCTATTTCTTCCTTGATCTCCTCCTTCGTTTTTTGTTGGCGTTTCCTGTCTCCATTATTTTTTTGGTAATATATCTGCCTTCATTCGGACGATTTGTCCGTTTTCAGTTGATTTTCGTTTATTTTTTCTATTATTGGTTCTTGTTTTGTTACTTGTCTAATGTCTCCATTCTATATCCTGCCCCACTTAGTTTTAATTTCTGGTCTAAAATCGTGTTCTTAGGAGTTGAAGTCACAGAGCTTTCGTTGCCCAAAGTAAGTACATGCAGAAGGCAAACGTCTGCAACACATCTGTTTCATCTGGCAATAGCGCTGTTCAATTCATTTAGAGCAATCTTTGACATTACCAAGAAAAAAATGAAGGCATTATGACTCGCTTTGAAAAGAGATATTGTTTTCATTTGAAAATATAATATCTCGTTCTTTGAAATATACAGACACTGCCGAAATAAATTCTCAAATAAATATCTAATCTCGTATCTTCATATGCACCGAATTGCGTAACATTTAAAACAAACCGCCCTTCTATTCACATAGATGCCAGATAATACCGAAGGGGTTTCAAGAAGATCTATTCGAAACTCAGTTTTAAGAGGTCATGAAATCTAGGAGTATTGCAAATATTTTTTTCCACATTACCTATTATGTATTGCATAAACCAAATTATTTTTAGACAAGAAGGGGGAATATACATTTCGATTTTAGACCACCAAAACCTCTTCTTCTGTAAAATTATATTTTTGACACTTACCTCATTTTCATCGTCAACACCTCGTTTGGTTTTACATGCGTCATGAAACCAAATTTCTTTGACCATTGCCATTTATGTCACATCTAATAACCTGAGACTTCTTTCAAACATCAGACAATAGCTGATTTGAGTGTATTATACATCGAGAGTCCTAACGATTATTGTTCATGCTTATTACTAAAATTTGCATACAAAAGCTTTGTTCAAATTTTGAAAAAAGGCCAAAACATGTGTATTTAAACCTACAGGGTGCTGCATTTTTATCGTAGATTCAAATTTCTTTTTTCGTCTCTCTAGCGCCCACAACAACCCCTTGAAAATCCTTAAATGTCAAGGGGTTTCAAGTAGTACATTTAATTGAACCTGCTTTCATTGTCTGTGCAATTATCTTTTTTTATACGGGATGATAATACCATATTGAAATTTGAAGTTGTCAATCCTGAACAGTCTCGTTCAAAATTTTAACAAGTTTTTTGTTATGGATGGAGTAAAACACGTTCTTACCTACCCTAATTTTCGTTTTTAGTTTTTAAAATAACAAAAATTATTGGTGGAAGGTGATAGAAGATAAAATTCTCATGTTTATTCACAGTTCTTCTTGATCAATTACTCGGTTATTATTAAAATCGCAATTTTTAAAATGGTTTATTGTACACAAAGAAGAGTTGAATTAGTAATACTGTTTTATCAAAATAATTAGTGTGCTAGTGTCGCTGCTAGACTCTTTAACCAAAACTACGTGGAACAGCAGCAAGTAACTGGGTGTGTTTCAAGCAAAATACATGATCATGAGCGTTCTATCAGAAATGACGCTGATGGAGTAACTATCCTTGGTCATCTTCTACTGGATAACATGCAGTCATTGAGAAAAATCGCTCATGTATCTGGTGTATTAAAAAGTAGTGTTAGGCGGATGGTCAAAAACATAAATGTCATTCATACAAGATGATAATGGTTTAAGAATTAAACGCAGATGATTCGGATCGACGTTTACAGGTTTGCGAAAATTTCACTCAGCGGTTGAATGAAAACGTAGGTTTACTTTACAACATTTGTTTCTCCAATGAGGGCAATATGCATAATTGTCCTTATTGGAGCAATACCAACCCACGCATTTTCAGAAAAGCTCCTACACAAATGCCCCAAAATTTTACTGTTTGGGCAAGCATTCTGGGCCACATTATCGGGCCAGTTTTGGTTGATAGGAATTTGACTGGTGTAATTTCTAAAAGACCTTATTGATCCTTTAATAACCCAAACACTGGCAGATGATGTAGATCTCCATGAAAACGAACATTTTTCAACAGGATGGAGTGCCTCCATAGTATGATGTACGAGTTCCCAACTTTTTAGATGCTCGTTTTCCCGAACAATGGATAAGCCGTAGAGATTCTATCGAATGGCCAGCTGGGCCTCCCGATTTAACTTCTAGGCATTTTTTGGTGGGGCTACTTAAAATCCGAGTTTATGCTACAACACCACCTGAATCTTTTCAAAACCCTCAAAAAAGAGCATTCAAAATAAAAATAAAAAACGGGGATGCATAGATAATGAAAGCAGCTTCAAAATATTGTGTTACTTAACACCACTTACCATTTAAGATGTTTTGTGGAGAGGTTCTGAGCACTAAAGGGACTAAAAGTTTAGAACTACTATAAAAATTAAGCCCCTTCTAGCTTAAAGTTGACTTGTTTTGGCATTTTTTCTAAAACTGAACATTATTATTATATTTAGACAAGGGCATAGGGACAGGTCCCTATTATGCCTAAAAACAGATAATTACATAAGTAACCTACTAGTAGGTAAAGAACAGAAAAATAACTACAATATACCAAATAAACTATAGGTGCTCTAGCAGCGTACGATCAAGTCTGTTTTTAAACGAGTTAGTAGATGGCGCAAAAACTGTGGATACATCAAGATTAGTCCATCTGTCGAATACCCTGTTTGGTAAGAAGTTCCAATTTTATCCGACGGTAAAGTTTTCTTTTTTGAGTTTAAAAAGTTGTCCGCTAAGGCGGTCATCTGGATTTAAGGTGAACATCATGTCAAGATTACCAAAATAAATTTTGATATTTTAAAAGTGGTAATGAGGTCTCCGCGGTGTTTGCGAAATTCAAAGGAAGTTAGGTTCGCCATGTAGAGTCTTTCTTCGTAGGAAGGTCTTCGCTGTCCCAGGGATAGTCGAGTGGCTCTTCTTTGAACATTTTCCAAAAGATTTTTATCGTGAAATAGGTCTGGGTACCACGTTGGAGCGGCGTACTCGAGAATTGGTCGGACATAGATAGTATACAGTTTGCAAAACGACTGAAACGAAACACTCACACTCGAAAACCAAGAAAAGAACCCTGTGGTACTCCACTTTCCACCGTCAGTATATCCCTTGAGAAGTCTTCGCCAACTTTTACTTTGAAATATCTGTCTGTTAGAAAGTCGTCGATCCAGCTAAGTAAAGAGCCGCGAATGCCGTAGTGTTCCAGCTTGTGTAGAAGTCTGCGCCTGGGAACACGATCAAAGGCCTTGAAGAAGTCCAGATAGACAATATCAACCTATTGTTAAGAGATGCTGTCCAGTCATTAACTCAGTGTAGCAAGTTGGTTAGGATGGAACGGCCGGCGACAAATCCGTGTTGTCGCGTTGGAGTGACATTTTCCAGGAGAAGAAATTTGGTCATCTCCTCTGAAATAATGGATTCCATGACTTTACTGAGTACTGGCAGCAGACTAATCGGGCGGTAGTTAGTGGAATCAAGTTTGTTACCTTTTTTGAATATGGGGGTAATAGATGGGGGGTATGGAACTCTGAGTAAAGGAAGTCTGCATAATCAACGACAGGGGAGTTGCAATTGAGTTTGCGCAGCTTTTTAGGAGTTAGACCATGTAAACCAGGTGACGCGTTAGTGCGAAGTTACAGTAAGTGCTGTTTTATACGGTCTGGTGTAAATACTACATGTTCTAACATAACTCGAGATATTGAGGGGTGCACATTTTACTTGGACACTCTCTGTATTGTATTACACATTTTCCGATACGATTTGAAATGTACTTTATTTTTATTAATCAACTTCGCTGTTAATTTTGGTTGGTAACCTACCATATTATTTCATATTCACATCTTAACTAGTTGAAAATTGTTAGACTGATGACTAAAGTCGGATAAAATATTTTATCCACAATCAGTTAAGATCATAATTTACCTGTGTAGCGCCCTTTAATGTGGTCTATAAAACTAATGTTTTATAGTCGAATGGAATTAATTCATTCATTCATAAATATTCACGCTAATTGACTTAACATTGGTATTCTTTTTTTCTTTTATCAACACAAATTAACTGCAACCGTGGCTGGATTTGAACGTTTACAAGAAGTTTTACCGGTATGGTTAATTGCAACTTGTTTGGCAGTGCCTTTCTGAATAATTACCGCTGTTTCTAATTAATTTGATGAATAATTATCAACGTAGCTTTTTGCAACATTAGACAACTTCCATCCACAGCGATGTTTTGATGCTTTTCAAAAAGGATATCAAGTTGCTATATTTTGGAATGTCTATATTTCTGTGTACTTCTAACTTTGACATGAATTATTTTGTCCGTAATGATGATGCCGTAAACTTATTATTAACATTGTGGAAACATGCATGAAGAGGCTCTTTTACGCCAACCCTATTTACGATGCGAGATAAGTATCGGTTTTCCCCAAAAAAGTTGAAGTTTTTCGTTTTTTTTTTGAGTTATTTTTACGTTTTTCAGTGAGAAAAACACGAAAAACGGGTATGTCGTCGTCATCGTTGCCATCAGCCACTTTTTCTTGTTAGCACGCTACAGCTTACGAATGTATACAAGTGACCAATTTTATGATTGGATATTGTTCACGGCATCTCATAGATGAACCTTATTGATTTTCACCACACCAGAGCCAGCGAAACGAATCCTATAAATCCAGGTACTTATACTTAATTTTTGGTCATTTATGAAAATGGTATTTTCCGGAAAACTATACATTTGATTCTGCTCATTCATGAACTTGATAATGGTTTTTAAATGAAAGAACAGCTTAATTTTACTAATGAAATACTATTCGGAAACGTAAACTGCAAAATTAATTTTATTGTCAAAACTTGACAGACAACAACAACTTAAAAACAAAAATATCACACATAGAGATCACATCTACAAATCTGGCATTCTTGAATATTTCTTTCTAACACCCCCACTGGACAGATTATTCTTCGATGAATCCCATTGATGGTTTGAGATGTTCAAACTTTTCTTTGGGGAGAGGCTTTGTGAAAGCATCAGCAGTCATATTTGAAGTTTCACAATACATGAATTAAATTATATCCCTGTCAACTAAATCACGTAGATGATGGAATCTGACATCGATATGTTTTCTTCTGCAACTAGACTTTTCTTTTGGTTGCTAGCTTGATACAACCTTGATTGTCTTCATAAAGGACAGTTGCATTTTCACAAGGTATTCCGAAATCTTCTAAAAGTCTTCTTGACCAAACTATTTCCTGGCTTGCCAAGGCCGCTGATATATATTCAGCCTCTGTAGATGATAGGGCTACTGAAGATTGCTTCTTGCTAGCCCATCATATAGGATTATTCCCAAGAAATAATTTAAAACCGGCTGTAGATTTCCTATCAGAGACATCGCCTGCCCAATCGGAATCAACATATCCGTTCAGAGTCAATTCAGTATTCGTACTAAATTTCCGTTTATCTTCACTTGTAACCTTCGAAAATTTGAGCACTCTCTTGACTGCATCCCAATCCTTCTGACTTGGCTGACTTACTCGCCTGCACAAATATCCCACAGCAAGAAATATATCCGGAAGGGTTGTAGTTGAAAGATATAACAGTGCCCCCACTGCTTTTCTATATTTTTCATTATTGGGTAATAAAGGGGAATTTGTATCGAATTTGGGGTACTCTGTATCCATTGGAGTAGCTACACATGAGGCATTTTCAAATCCATTCTGTTTGAGAAGGATATCAATTTCTGAATTTTGATCCAGTAGAAAGGTTCCATCTTCAGTTCTTTGAACCCTGATCCCCAAATGTGATGAAATATTTCCTAAGTTGACCGTTTCGAAATTCTCATTGAGTTTGTTTCCAATCCATTGTATCACTTCATCATTTTCATGACATATACACAAATCATCAACATATAACAATACATATAGTATAGTCCCTTTCTTCATTTTCATATAGAAGCACTGATCATTTTTACTCTGTTCAAATCGACATTCCAAAAGTTTGCCGCTTATAGTATCATTCCATGCTTTCGCGGATTGCTTCAAACCGTATACTGCCTTGTGGAGTTTATATACAAGATGGGAATCATTTTCATTTATATAATCTTCTGGTTGAGACATAAATTTCTTCATGCAACAGACCATTCAAATATGCGGTTTTTATATCATAATGCCTGATTTTTTATTTACGAACAGCTGCTATTGACAAAGTCGTTTGTCTCATCACCGAAGCGAAAATACTATCATAATCCTCCCCATATTTTTGTGTAACCTTTTGCGACTAAACGAGCCTTATATTCCATTATTCCACCATTTGAATTGTTTTTGTCTTGTTCGGAGGTAGCTCGGTCAGCTTCCATACGCCTTCCTTCCTGAATGATTCCATTTCATCTTCTATAGCATTTATCCATTTCAATTTTTCATTTTCAGGTAATTTCATTACTTCGTACCAAGTCTCAGGATCATCATTTGTTTAACTTGTAGTAATGTAGGACAGTTTCTCAGGAGGTTTCCTCTTATTATTTCTTGAAAATCTTCCTAAATACTCCAACCCTTCATCATCCAAACGTGTCTCTTCACTTTCAATATTAGTATTATTTTCGTCAATAACCTTTTCCTCGATACTTTCTTCCTCTTCGTTTACAAAAACTATTTCACTGTTTTTATCCAAGATTTTTATAGATTCAGATTTCATATCAGTAGTTTTTTATATTCGAAGAATTTTATAGTTCTACTTATTATTATTTTATTGGTTTCTGGATTCAAAACTCTATAACCATTGAAAGTTTGTACATTCGATAGCTTTTGTAGGAAGGAGATTTTGAAAATAATTCGCTGTGACAATTGCTTCACCCCAATATTTATTTGGCAATCCTGCATCAAAGAACATACACCTTGCTGATTCGCATATGGTACGATTTTTACGTTCTGCTATGCCATTTTGTTCGGGCGAATACGGAACTGTAGTTCGAAAGGAAATACCCTTCTTCTTCAGAAAACCTTACTGCTGATCCACAATACTCTCCTCCATTATCAAATCTGAACATTCTGGGTAACACTCCGAATTTATTTTCAACAAGAGCGACGAATTCTTCAAATTTCTGAAATACTTGATCTTTGGAATGTAGGAGGTATAATATGGTACAACGGGAGTGGTGATCAATAAATGTAAAAAAATAGCGTTTCTTTCCAGGGATTTCTGTTTTCATCGGAACCCAAACATCAGAATGTATCAAATCTAGACATTGATTTGATCGTTTGTCACAATTCTTCGAAAATGGTTTCTTTGTTAGTTTTCCTCTTATGCAACTCACACAATTCATAATTTCATTGCAATTTTCGATTTTTATTCCTGAGGCTAGATCATGTGACACAAGTCTTTTGATATCGAACGGATTTTTATGACTTAGTCGTTTATACCATGCGTGAATACAATTTTTATACCGACTTTGTGTTGTTATATTTGTTCACTCATCATCATAATCTGTAAATACCATTCTCAATTATTCACATAGCAATATTTTTCTCGCCCATTTTTACTGAACAATGTTGATCAAAAACAACGTTGAATACTTTTTCTGTTAGTCTCTTCACTGATAATAGATTACTCCCTAATTGAGGTACATATAAAACGTCTGTGGCATGAACATTTTGACATTTTTCATTGACTTGACATTTAAGGTATCCATCTCCAATTCCTTGACCATTTGCAACAAAAATTTTATTTCCATCGGCGCATCGGAGGTTGACGAAGAAATTTTTGTTGCTTGTGATATGATTAGAAGCTCCAGAATCGATGTACAATTCGTTGGAATTCCGGTTACCTTCACAAAAACAGAATTCTTCTACTGCACTCTTTGCAATTTTATCATTTTTCTGAGTATTTTCATTGCTTCTTTGAATATTTGTTTTACGGAAATAACAGTCTTTCTGAATATGATCCTTCTTTTTACAGATGAAACATTCTTTATCGAATCTACTTGCTGTCTCTTTCTTCTGCTTGCTATATGTCTTCAATGCAGTTTCTCTACCTTTTTCACTGTCGTTTCCTTGCTTTCTATTGAACTCATCCATTAATTTTTCTTTCACATATTCTAGAGTGAGTTCATCGTCGGGTCTAGCATCTAGTGTTGTAACTAAAGTTTAGAATTTCTCTGGGAGACCACCCAATAAAAGTGCTGCTACGTGAAAGTCTTTTATCTCTTCGCCGATACCTCTTAGCATTTCGACCATTTCCAAAGTTGTTCTTATGTATTCCGACATATTTTGTCCAGGTTCAAGTTTGGCTTGGTATAATTTTCTCAGTAAATAAAGCTTATTGGATAAATGTTTCCGCTTCATTTTGTACACAGTCTGTCTTAAACAACTCCTGGGCCCATAACCTAATGGTTTTTAAATGGAAGAACAGCCTAATTTTACTAATGAAATACTATTCGGAAATGTAAACTGCAAAATTAATTTTATCGTTAAAACTTGACCATAGATAAATACTTTTAATACTAGACAGAAAACAGCAACTTAAAAACCATAATATCACACACAGAGATCACATCTACAAATCTGGAGATCTTGAATATTTCTTTCTAACATTTCTCTTTTCGTACGTTCTGAACCTACATATAAAATTTTATTCAAACATTTTGTCGCGTTTTTGAGTTACCGTGTTGACACATCTACCTACAGATCGAAATTTTTTTAAAATAGGTTTTTGGGATATTTGAAACGTGTAAATTCACTCGAATCCCGAAACGTCAAAATCACTCCATTGCAATACTTCCCTTATTATGTATACTTATGAGTGTATTACAAAAAATATACATTAAGTGACTTAAACTCCAGTCAATTAACAACAAAGTACGGAACTGCTGACTGAAGTCGAAACTGCAACTGACACAATACCGGAATCAAATGAAAATGAAGACATCAATATTCTTGAATCAGATTACGAAGACGATTAACCCATTAATGCCCAGAGCTATGAAAATATTTTAAAATGATTAGAGGTAACGATTTGTGTTGAAAAATGATTAAATATGACCTAAAAAAATATTTAAAAAATCTTTCAATTGTAGTTTATGATTTTGAGCGTGGGTCGTTAACGACCATTTGGGCACTTACGGAAATAAAGAAAACATAATATTATTTGTATTTATTTAAAGAAATTTGGAATGAAAACCATTTAAATGTAATAACAATTTATGAAATTCCTCTAAACATTTATCGTGTAGTGGAACTAGACATCTCTCGCACACTTTAGTTGTTTTATTCTTACACAGGGAGCATATCTTTCTTGTCTGTTGGCATATTATCAAGTGGGATCCTTCCGAAGTGGTCCAGTACACAGAAGCCCTTTTAGGTCCAGGAATTTTTGGTTTACTTCCATATTTCTTTTAGGAGAAACTGTGAAAGCTCTCGCCTAAAATAGAGATTATGTGCTTCAGTGGGCTAACTGATTAGCATTGGCAACGCATATATGAATCATCCAGTGCAACATTGGTGTGTACCACTTTTCCCCTCTCATGGCGATTCTGTACTTGGATATGTTATTATCCAGTTGATCCACACCTCCCATATATGTGTGATACATTTTTATTTCATGCGGTTGGAACACATCTATTTTCATTTTGTCTTTGACCGAAAATATTCTGAATTTCTACATGGGCTCAACACAATAATACATTTACATTTACAAGATATACATTTTGTCCTAAAACATGATGGAAACACTTCTGGCAAGTTTCATGCTAACTCAGGGGTACCACAGGGTTCTAATTTAGGACCTCTGTTGTTTATAATATTTATTAACGATTTACCATCAGTAATTACTCATTTTTACTGTTTACTGTATGCAGATGACCTTAAAATTTTTAGAGATGTACATGCAGTTAGAGACTGTATTTCTTTGCAAAAGGACATAAATAATATATTTGAATAGAGTGACAAAAATAAACTATACTTCAACATCAAAAAGTGTGCAATAATGACAATAACTCGCCAGAAAAATCTAATTATTTTTGATTATAATATGAATTCAGATACTCCTGAAAAGAAAATCGAAACTAAAGATCTTGGGGTAATTTACAATAACATATTTTTTTTTCTTAATTCCATTAGTACTCTTGTAAAATTAGCAAATCGAACATTAGGATTTGTAACAAGAAACTGCTATACTTTTAGTAATATATGTGTAATAAAAACATTATATTTTAGCCTCGTAAGATCAAAATTAGAATTTGTTTCTATTATTTGGTCTGTTGAGCACCAAACAACATTGAATCAAATTGAAAAAGTTCAAACTAAATTACTACGACACTTGTACTTTAAAAGCATCGAAAGTGGCCTAGTTATAATACAGTGCGGACAACTAGTTTAAGAACTGAATTTAAGATTTTCTCTTTAGAACATAGACGTCAAATTTCATCAATGGTATTTTTGCACAAAATTATTAACAATACAATTAACGCATCAGATATTTTACAACTAATTCCGTTTAACATTCCTCCAAGATCTATGCGTTCTTCTGTCATGTTCAGGGTCCCCTTTGTACTGTCTACTTACTGAGCTCCTTTGGTAACCATGCTTCGACTAGCCAACAATTTTACAATTGCACTTAATTTAAATTGGGATATACCTTTGATTACCTTTTAGAAATTGATTCGAACTCATATAATCAATTCATCAGCTCAACGCATTTTATTCAGTGATGATTCTTTACGGTTCTGGTAACGAACTCTATATAATACCAGCTGTTAATCTGGCATAAAAATTTATTTTTGTTTTGTGTATGTACTACCTCACATTGATTTAAATGTATTCTTGTAATTAGGTTTTAAAATCTGTGAGAATACAAATAAATAAATAAATAAATAATCATTTGACAATATGGTTACGACACTGTTATATTTCCATTTTATACCTATGACACCATCGTCCTTATCCACTGCATTATCAATATTTCTCTTTATCCCTTTTTTCATTATTTTTGAATCAACTAATTTACATTTTATAGCTCTGTTTTCCCTTACTGTTCCTGCTGCTCCGTAATTTATCTGAGTAAGATCATATATTAACTTCGCAGAGGTAAAAAAGTTATCAAAATATAATGAAAAACGTAAACCAGGATCTTTGTGTAAAAGGCTTGGTACTCATAACCCAAACTTTATAGCCTAATCGAATGGGCTTACTGCGGCTAACTTGCTTACAGCTATGTTTTCCGTAATAAGGAATCATTGATTCGTCTATTGATATGTTTTGCTGTACATGTGCATATTGTAAAAAAGTTTTATTCAATGCATTAATTATTGGTCGTAGCTTAGCCATTTTTAAACGGTTTTATTTAGCTCACCCCGTTTGTTTTATTTATTATTTATTCTTGGGTCACATTTAGTAATTCAAATTTCACCCTCTTCCTGTCAACCGATTAATCTGAAATTTTGTATACACTTTGGATTTTGGTGACAATACAATTATGTTTATTCATTATCATTATAAATTCAAGATGGCCGCCGCTACAAAATGGCGGATAATTTATGTTTTATTAATCCCATCAATATGAGTATCAAATGAAAGGGCTCAACAAGCAGAATACAATATACTATAAAAAATTGATATCCAAGATGGCGGCCGCTACAAAATGGCGGATAACGTAGGTTTTATCAATCCCATCAACATGGGTATCAAATGAAAGGGCTCAACAAGCAGAATACAATATACTTTAAAAAATTCAAATCCAAGATGGCGGCCGCTACAAAATGGCGGATAACGTAGGTTTTATCAATCCCATCAATATGAGTATCAAATGAAAGTGCTCAACCAGTAGAATACAATATACTATATAAAATTAAAATCCAAGATAACGGCCTCTACAAAATGGCGGATAACGTAGGTTTTATCAATCCCATCAACATGGGTATCAAATGAAAGGGCTCAACAATCAGAATACAATATACTATAAAAAATTCAAATCCAAGATGGCGGCCGCTACAAAATGGCGGATAACGTAGGTTTTATCAATCCCATCAATATGGGTATCAAATGAAAGGGCTCAACAAGCAGAATACAATATACTATAAAAAATTGAAATCCAAGATGGCGGCCGCTACAAAATGGCGGATAACGTAGGTTTTATCAATCCCATCAACATGGGTATCAAATGAAAGGGCTCAACAAGCAGAATACAATATACTATAAAAAATTCAAATCCAAGATGGCGGCCGCTACAAAATGGCGGATAACGTAGGTTTTATCAATCCCATCAATATGAGTATCAAATGAAAGTGCTCAACCAGTAGAATACAATATACTATATAAAATTAAAATCCAAGATAACGGCCTCTACAAAATGGCGGATAACGTAGGTTTTATCAATCCCATCAACATGGGTATCAAATGAAAGGGCTCAACAAGCAAAATACAATATACTATAAAAAATTTAAATCCAAGATGACGGCCGCTACAAAATGGCGGATAACGTAGGTTTTATCAATCCCATCAACATGGGTATCAAATGAAAGGTCTCAACAAGTAGAATGCAATTTACTATGCAAAATTGAAATCTAAGATGGCCGTCGCTACCAAATGGCTGATAACAATTTTTTATCAATCCCACCAATATGGGTATCAACAAATAAAAGGGCTTGACAAGAAGAATACAGTGCACTATACAACCTCAATATTTAAGATGGGCGCAGCCACTAAATGGCGTATAATAATAAGATTTAAATTTAGAAATTGAATCTGTAATTTAGGTATCTGATTAATCCAGCCTGAATCCACCACCCAAGTCAAGATTTTGTATCGTGTTGAGGACTGTGTGGCGTTTGGCCTCAATTTAGTCGAACTCAGATGTATGCAACAGATGTACCTTCCGTCCGAATTGATTTCGCAAGAGACGGAGTACATCTTATACACCCGAAAGCCATACAGTTTCCAGCTAAGTACAATTACGGGACGGCTGAAAGAAGAATGTTGCCTTTAATACTATCATGGGCTTCTACAATACATAAAATGCAGGGCAGCACTGTGGATCACGCAGTCGTATACTTAGGTGCGAAACTGTTTGAAGAAGGTCAAGCCTACGTGGCTCTTAGTAGAGTAAGATCTTTGAAGGGACTACGTATAGAGGAGTTGGACTGCAATAAACTAACGGGCAAGAAACCTTGCAATAATGAAGCACTAAATGAATTAAACAGAATGCGAAATAAAAACTAAAAACCAAAAAATAAAAATAGGTAAAAAAACTTTTTAAGTTAAACGGTTTTATGTTAAACATACATTGCAATGTTTAAGATAAATGTACTAAAAACCAAAAAATAATAAAATAGATACAGTCGTGGGAATTATAAACATATGCATAGACTAGACTAAAATAAAACCGTGGGGCACGTCAATTGTCTACAATCGTTGATTAAAATTTTTGTTTTGTAATGTTACTTATAAGCGTATACTGTTCTTCTATCGCACATTAAGTCGATAATCGTTGATTGAAATTTTTGTTTTGTAATGTTACTTATAAGCGTATACTGTTCTTCTATCGCACATTAAGTCGATAATTTGTAGACAATTGACGTGCCCCACGGTTTTATTTTAGTCTAGTCTATGCATATGTTTATAATTCCCACGACTGTATCTATTTTATTATTTTTTGGTTTTTAGTACATTTATCTTAAACATAAAACCGTTTAACTTAAAAAGTTTTTTTACCTATTTTTTGTCCCCTTTAGGTAGTGTGCTGACGTCACATGCATGAAAAAATCTGCATGTCTGTTCAAATCGATCACGCCTCATCGGCTGCGACACCAGTGAATTATGCACATCTTCCGCTTCTTCCCAAAACAATTTTCTGCATGGTAAAGGCGCGTATCCGTTGACCAGAAGCATTCCTTTAAATACATATAACTCTCTGCATGAGAGTTCAAATCCACAATTTTTTTGTGTGTACCGTATCTGATTGTATATTTCACGAGCTCTTCAATAAGTGATGGACTCATAAACAGGTCACAAAACTCAATAGGATGGCTATGTTTAGATAGTGACAATGGTGGTACCATGGTACCATTCCAAGAAGAAATTGGCCTGTTTGGATTACCCTTTTGCCATTCAAATGTTTATCAGTTTTGGCCTTTTTTAATGGTACGAAGGTCTTATTTTCTTCTTCTTCATTCGAATTTTCAACTGAGTCTCCTTTTCCTTTCTGTATGTTCAATAAAATACCCCTGTTTACCTTACTATACATAAGTTCCCCTTCAGCTCTGAGTTGTCGGCTACTCAAATTATTTGGATCAGTATTTTCTTCATCTCTTGAATCACAGTCCGTATTTTCGCCATCATTGGTAGGGGGTTTATGTATATGGCTTCTGGAAGAATTTGAGAACCACCCATGTCCAAATTTTCGGCTTCCTCTAGCAGTTCAGCAGCTGAAAGTAGTTTCTTCCTAAAAAAAAATATGAACTATAAATAGTCCGGTAGATGTCCAAGGGATCGTTATCGACCCAGCGAACAAAAACGGTTCAACATTCACGTATATCGTACTCAAATCAAATTAAATGAAGACAGATATTCACAAGAACGCCTAACAAAGATATAAATATATAAACAAACTAATAACACGAAAGCTACTTACCAATAATAGTTTCAAGACATTGTTTCAATTCACAACATCTAGAAACACGTGTACAGTTGCGGCCAAAAAAAATGGGACAGTTGTTGCCTACTGTGGATATGACTTTTCCGTTTCCGGGAAAAATGGGATAGTTTTGTCGTATATTTAAATGATAATAACACTAAAGTGTAAATAATATTGTTTTTCTATATTAAATATCAAAGGCCACTAAATAATTTTTTATTTTCAATAAAAAACAACAATTATTAATATATAGTAATCCCGTCATTATGCTCTATAACTTAATCTACTGGTCATCGATATATTTAATGTGGAACAATATTCTTCATTTATTTCCTCCCAAGCATTATTTATAATTTCCAACAAACCTTCAATATTTCTTGGTCCCTCATTTCCCTCTCGAATTTCTCTTACTAACATTGCCCAAACATTTTCCACTGGATTCAAGTCAGGGCTTTTACTACAACAGTTAAGAACATTAATATTACCTGCCCTAAACCATTCGGTCACTACACCAGAGTTCTGCACTGCAGATTGATCTTGTTGGAACATAAAATAATTGTTATGGAGAAGCATCTCAACAGAATGAAGCATAACATTTTCTAAAATTCTGATATATGTTCCACTATTAAATCTTTCGCCAATATGCCATAGAACTACACGTCCACATATTTACAGAAAAACAACCACTTTTATTTGTGAAATTGACATAATTCTCGTCAAACCGTGTATTCGGTGGGCGATAAACACGAATATGGTCGCTATTTGACGATTTGAAAATCTTTTTATCCGTAGGGGAACATGGCCTAAAATGACATACCCTAAGAAAAATTGGTCATAACTCAACTATTAAGCACAATATTTTTAAAGTAGACCTGTCTACAAATAGCAGAATACATCTGTTATTAGTGTCAAATTAGTAAAATCATGTTTCATGTAAGATCTTTTACTAAATTTTATTTTGCTTAAACCATCTACTATGTCATTTTATCCATACTTTTTGGATAAAATGGCATACTCTATGTCATTATACCCTAGTAGTAAATATATACCGGAAACAAATTAATAATAGTGTAAGATCTTTCTTGAAATTTTATTTTGAAATATATGATTGTGTAAAGAAAATTTTTCGGAAAAATCTTAATCTGTTATTACTATGGGATGTGTTAAAAAAAAGTAGTCTTTTAAAAAATATTTAAATTGTTTAAAAAAATAAAAACCCGAATACATACCTTTTTAATCATACCTACTGGCAAATATAATAAACATAACTCTTATTTTGTTAAAAAAAACTCGGCAAATTTAAATAAATATGTCTTACTGGCATAAGTCACAAGTATGGTTTTTTAATTTTTTGTCCACTCCAGCACATTCTGCATGAACAAATCCTACAACGTATCCAGGTTTCACGTGATTTAGATCTGCTATATAAATCGTTACAAAAAATACAAGCAGTGCCTTCCTCATCATCATCTTCGATGTATATATTATTTTCCTTTTCTTCATCTTCATCTTCATTTAACTGACTTTGAATATATTTATTGGCTCTGTTCGCTGCACGCCTTAATTCGGCTGCCCTTTTTTTTCAGCTCTTGTCTTTATTTCAGCTAGTATAGGACTTTTTGTTAATGCTTGGGATCCAGTTATCTGCCTTTTGCGCTTGGTGTTTTCTATTCGTGAAATAGGTGATACTTCCTCGGGTCTGACCCAAGATGATGAAGTCTTTAGAGTGTAAGGATTGGAAACGCCTTGACGTGTTATTTCATCATCTCCCTTGGAAGTAGAAGGTTTGGAAATTAAAACTTCCTGGAGATTTATTACGTCATCAACTGGATCTTGCTCCTGTTCTTGGGCAATATCTGTCGCTGCTGAATGTGCAAAAATATGATCCGGAAAATTATTTGAATCAAAGGGTTGTATGCCAGGATGTTTGAA
Source organism: Galeruca laticollis (assembly GCA_963921935.1). NCBI lineage: Eukaryota > Metazoa > Arthropoda > Insecta > Coleoptera > Chrysomelidae > Galeruca > Galeruca laticollis. The sequence continues at coordinate 189,821,701 of OY998178.1, read as the reverse complement.
ATCATTAACAGCATTTTGAGTAGATGTTGCTTTTCCATAAGCTTCTCCAAATAATGTTGCAACTTGATAATGTGTTACTACCCGCCCTGGGTGGTTTCTTAACCATTTTGATACTTCTTGGTTGTAATAACTTTTTAGTGGGCCAAAAAAGCAAATATCGAGAGGTTGCATCCGATGGGTGCAGTGTGGTGGAAATGAAATCATAATTATGCTGTTCTCCTTTGCTAAAGTTACAACTTCCAAATCTTCGTAAGTTTCGTGACCATCTAAAAGAAGTAAAACTTTATTTTCCAATGATGGTTTTGCATACTTAATGAAATGTTTTAGCCACTGATAAAAAGTTTGTGATGTCATCCAACCAGAATCGCTGATAAGTCCCAGAGTTCCTGGAGGTGCTCCGTCTATTAGCTCATTTTTCCATCTTTTTCTGGCTGATGGAATATAATTTCCAGCAGAGTTCATACAGCAAACAGCTGTAATGTGCTGACCTCTCTCTGCGCTGGTTAATGCTCCTACTTGTTTTTTACCTTTTTTGTTAAAAACTTTTTGAGGTCTTTGAACAGTACATTCCTGTTTCATCCACGTTCCAGAATCTTAAAGGATCAATCTTTTGTTTCTTAACCATTTCGTCTAAAATTTTGAAAAATTGACTAACTCGTGGTTTATTAAATCCTTGTGCTGTACCTGCTGATGTAGGTTCGGGATTTCCAAGAGAAATCTTTGGATTCTGTTGGCGAAACCCTCGCAACCAATCCCATCCGGCCCACCCGTTTTCCAAGTTAAATCGATGGCAAATATTGTTTTTAACAACTAATTGGTAAGCCAGTTTTCTTACATCATCGCAGTTTAAACCGAATAGTATACTTTCCAGATGTAGCAAATATTCCACGAGTTCTCTCTCCTGTTCTAGGGAGAACGTTGTTAGGGATCTCCCTAAGCTCTTGTCAGTTCCTTTAATTTGTTTATTTTTGTTTTTAGCCCTTCGGCGAAGTGTGGCTCGGGGTACATCGCAAATTTTAGAAGCTTTTAACCATCCCGTTTCGCCAGAATTTACTGCTTGAATAGCACGGTTCATACTTTCTACTGACCGATTCTGTCTGTCAGTTTGCCTTTTGTATATTCCAACCATTTTTTAACTGAAATTAAAAATGTGGGGTTCTAAAAAAATAAAATTTCAGGTGATCTCCAAATAATTATACTCCAAGGGTAAAATGTCAATTTATCCTACGACCGGGTATGTCATTTTACCCATTGGTCACCATTAAACAAGAAGTTAATAGGAAATAAAAACTATAGATATTGTGGTAATTGGTGTGTAGGATCGCTACGAGAAGTACATGCTCTACTTATTTATGTCAAAAATGTCACAAAAACGCAATTTTTGTAAAATATACGAACCTCTGAAGATTTCACCTTACAAGTTGGCGCGTAGTACTAAAGTGAGGTGTTGCGATAACAACACTGCGGCTACTGAACGATAACTATAATTTGTTCTGGCGATAGACAATTGGGTAGGGAGTGTCTTAATGAGTAGGGATTCGCCAAATAACGCAGCAATTTAAAAAAAAAGGCAACTATGTCTGTCATTTTACCCTAGTATGTCGTTTTAGGCCAGGTTCCCCTAAATTAACACAGGCATCATTACTTTCACTTGACACTTATAGGTTATAAATTAGACACTGACATCTTATGTCTAGGCAGCCAGGGTCACAAATCAAGATACTTTTCTGTCATCATATGAGTTTTAGCAGCGTTGTCAAATGTTCTTTATTTTCTTTCAGTTGAATTAATTTTGTGTTGTAATAGATATATGAATATATTATGAAAATATAAAAGTATTTGCATGTATACTTAATAATGAAATTTGAAATAATAAATATCCTTAGAATGTACTGTTCATCTTAGATTTGATTTATACGTTACATTAAATGAAAGAGATCAAAACAAACTTTTTTGCTGGACCACAGAATCAACAATAAACAACAGAATATAAATCTCTCATGGCGATTTTCATACATTATCGATTTGTTTTGAAAGGTTTATAGGCAAATTCATCGATAATCTATTCTTGTGCACGATTGCAGCCACAATCGATATAGTATGTTTGTATCGTGGGTTGCAGCTATAGTAATCTACGCCTGCGCTTAAGTAACGTCGACATTCCGCGAACTTTTTAAATATTCAATAAATTATTCCTTTCCCTTTATTAACGCGGCAATTTAAAAAAAAAAAGGCAACGATGTCTGTCATTTTACCCTAGTATGTCGTTTTAAGCCAGGTTGCCCTAAATTAACACGATCCCAAAATTGTTCGTCATAAGCAATATGGTCCAAGGCGAACCTCATTCTTGCTTCTTGTGAATATTGTTTAATAATAGTTTCCTTGCTGCTGCGTGGCATTTCAATTCAGACTGTGCTACTCTGCGACGGCCTGTACAGGATGCTGGAAAATTTGATGCTGGAACAGCTTGAACTACTGTTTCAAATGGATTTGCTCTTAAATTGTTAATCAAAGCAGCATCCTGTAGAGCAGTTGACTTTCTCGGACGTCGTAAACGTGGAGTTCTATCAACTGTTCCATCATATGCTATCTTCTTAAAATACTTGAAACTGAGTTCTTGCTTAGGTTCCGGTGCACTTAACGACCCTCGGAATTTTATGTTAATTTTAATTTTGTTTGATAGCTTACCTCAAATAAAGCAGATTAGAACAAAAATTTCGCTGGATCAGTCAGTAATTACTTTAAAAATCACAAATTAAGTTCGAAAAATGGTACTTTTTCAACACTAATTAATGCTATGTTACGATAAATATTTTCACTTCAAATTGTAAAGGTTATTATCTTGAACTAAATATAAGTCTATTTCACACAAAAAAACCGGAAGAAAATACTTAAATTTTGCCAATTTTTAAAAATATTCTTAGGCATCATTACTTTCACTTGACACTTATAGGTTATAAATTAGACACTGACATCTAGGCAGCCAGGGTCACAAATCAAGATACTTTTCTGTCATCATATGAGTTTTAGCAGCGTTGTCAAATGTTCTTTATTTTCTTTCAGTTGAATTAATTTTGTCTTGTAATAGATATATGAATATATTATGAAAATATAAAAGTATTTGCATGTATACTTAATAATGAAATTTGAAATAATAAATATCCTTAGAATGTACTGTTCATCTTAGATTTGATTTATACGTTACATTAAATGAAAGAGATCAAAACAACTCTTTTGCTGGACCACAGAATCAACAATAAACAACAGAATATAAATCTCTCATGGCGATTTTCATACATTATCGATTTGTTTTGAAAGGTTTATAGGCAAATTCATCGATAATCTATTCTTGTGCACGATTGCAGCCACAATCGATATAGTATGTTTGTATCGTGGGTTGCAGCTATAGTAATCTACGCCTGCGCTTAAGTAACGTCGACATTCCGCGAACTTTTTAAATATTCAATAAATTATTCCTTTCCCTTCAAAGCAGTACGCGGAACGATGCCTACGTTATTTCTAAATGCACTTTCCTTCGTTTATGGTCATGACAAAAGTGTTATTATATTGTTGAGTTCATTATTGGGATAGGATTGGTTGCTAGTAATCGCAAGTGAAGCGATATCAATCTGCTTTAGTATTTCAAGCGGAAATCCAATCTTCAATAATTCAAATGATTATCCACATTATTATGTAATGATACGTGCTCAATTAGGCATACTATCAGGAATACATACACAATTTGCAAATGAAAAAATTGAGTGAACAGCTATGGACATATTGTGAAAAATGCGCGCCGGTTCGACGTTTCGCAATTCGCGCGAGAATTGCGAAACGTCGAACCAACGCGCTCGTTTCGCTCGCGATATCAATCTGCTTTAGTGTATCAAACGGAAATCCAATTCTCAATAATTCAATTGATTATCCAGATTATTATGAAATAATACGTGCTCAAATAGGTATAATATTAGGAATACATACACAATTTGCAAATGAAAAAATGGAGTGAATAGCTATGGACATATTGTGAAAAATGCGCGCCGGTTCGACGTTTCGCGCGCGCGAATTGCGGAACGTAGAACAGGCGCGCTCGCTTCGCTCGCGATATCAATCTGCATTAGTGTATCAGACGCAAATCCAATTCTCAATAATTCAATTGATTATCCACATTATTATGAAATAATACGTGCTCAAATATGTATACTATTAGGAATACATACACAATTTGCAAATGAAAAAATTGAGTGAACAGCTATGGACGCATTGTGAAATATGCGCGCCGGTTCGACCGATTTATACTGTCTTCATGATTTAAATGTATGTATTAAAAATGTACTTATTTGGACGTATTATGTATTTTCCACTGGTACTAACTTAGTACGTATATTTTATGTAGTTAGGGTAAATATAAAAAATTATGTATATATTTGTGATTTTTAGTTAGAAGTTAACGTTAAATGTCCCGATAAGTATAAATATTCTTCTCATAACGAACGTATTGTTGATAATTAAAGGAGAAATATTTTTAAAATAATCGCGAGATCGCAGTTCTATTGAATTGTTTTATTCAATTTTAGTCATATTTTATATTTATATTGCTATTATTTTACATTTGATTAATGTTTACTTGAACAAATGGAAAAATATAGTTTCCATCAAACGATCGAAAAACCTAGCTAGCTTGGGCGATAGACAAGGCGAGAAAAGAAGAAGCGATTCAACATAACACATAAACTAATATTTTAAATCTTTAAAAACAACGAAGTAATATGATCAGTGTTCTAATTTAATGTCCTTTTTGTTTTCTCCGTGTTTAATTTGGTGCAAATATAAATGTGATGTATTTTCGCAAGTTTTGAGCCTTCTTCGCGCTGGCTTTGTGCAATTTTTCCGCTAAGTTCTGGTATACTATTATATCTGAGATTACCTATATACTATTCTGGAAGATTTGTCGTTCCTAGCAGACTTGTATGGCACATAATGACATCCCAAATACGAGTTTAAAGATTATTGTTAATGTGCTAGTATGATCTATAGAGAATAGAATGTACATATAAAGTATGTATACACTTATTGGACCAGAAGCATTAAAGATAATCTTAAGTACATACAAATGTTCATTTTAAATATGTCTTTAAGGCGTACATAATAATTTTAATTAGATCCATTATAGGTTGTAGCAAACTTCATGTGGAATACAAATTATTTGATATTTTTTCGAGAAGGGGTATGGAATATACCAAGATTATATTTCGTTCCACTCCTCGAACCAATTATAATCCGACCAACAGTCACAAATATTTGTAGTAAAACTTTAATGGAATTTTTTATTGCCGAATTAGCATAATTCACAATACTTCACCTAATTCAATTCAATATCGCTTCCTGACCAACTGACAGATCAAAATGTAACTAGAATATCGTTAAATATGAAACAAGAAATATAAAAAAATTACTCACCTAACTTAAGTATATAGACCAAACAGAACTCAACAATGTAGTGAACTAGAGAGGATAATGCGCCGAAGTTTGATTAACTACCTATTTTTATGTTGTGGGGGAAATCTTCTATAGACCTTGGGAATGAGTACCAAGTTGCTGGATTCCACCAACCATATTTTCATCCTCAACCCTTAATGGGACAAGGAAACGTCATTCTAAAGAGCCATGGTCGATCGCCTACCTACTAAAACCTACCACCAATCTGTCCGAACTCTGTATCTGATATGTTTTTAAAAATGTGAATTCGGTCAACCCAATCTAACCTACTTATCTACTTATGAATTTTTAAACTAACCTAATATAACCTAACTAAATCTCAACTATAAACTACACAGGATAACGCGCCGAAATTTGTTCGATAATATTATTGAATCTCGCACTAGGAGTGGGAGCAAGCACTTGCCACAACTAAAACGGATCCACTTATTCCGATAAAAATCTTGAGGACATCACCCCGGACGCCTCAAATATTGTTAAATGGACGACCAGTGCCTTCAATATGGTTCGTGCACACTCCTGTTACCGGATCCACAAAGTTTCTGGAATGGTTAACTTCCTTATGTATCTAAGGGGATGCACCTCCCAGATTTTTGAGGCCACTATATCCCCTCCAGCAGTCAGTCCATATTTCAGTACCCGGCAATACGTGACGAGAAATTATTGATTCCAGAGTAGTGGCTATTCGGTTGGGAACAAATTCTACATAGACACGTTTATCCGTGATATCATAGATACCAAGCACCCACTGCTCTGGAATCATGCGCCCCCTATTACATTTTCGGTTGGTCGCGCGCGAATTGCGAAACGTCGAACCGGTGCGCTCGCTTCGCTCGCGATATCAGTCTGCTTTAGTATCTCAAACGGAAATACAATCTTCAATAATTCAAATGATTATCCACATTATTATGTAATGATACGTGCTCAAATAGGTATACTATCAGGAATACATACACAATTTGCAAATGGAAAAATTGAGTGAACAGCTATCGATAGATTGTGAAAAATGCGCGCAAATGGAAAAATTCAACAGATTTTGCAATTCGCGCATAACTGATTTCAGTTAAACGAAAGTTGACCGGTATCGATTCCATGTAGGGTTACTTTAATTGTTTACGGTCACATCTTGTAAATCGATGAATCCTTGCCGACCAACCGAAAATGTAATAGGGGGCGCATGATTCCAGAGCAGTGGGTGCTTGGTATCTATGATATCACGGATAAACGTGTCTATGTAGAATTTGTTCCCAACCGAATAGCCACTACTCTGGAATCAATAATTTCTCGTCACGTATTGCCGGGTACTGAAATATGGACTGACTGCTGGAGGGGATATAGTGGCCTCAAAAATCTTGGAGGTGCATCCCCTTAGATACATAAGGAAGTTAACTATTCCAGAAACTTTGTGGATCCGGTAACAGGAGTGTGCACGAACCATATTGAAGGCACTGGTCGTCCATTAAACAATATTTGAGGCGTCCGGGGTGATGTCCTCAAGATTTTTATCGGAATAAGTGGATCCGTTTTAGTTGTGGCAAGTGCTTGCTCCCACTCCTAGTGCGAGATTCAATAATATTATCGAACAAATTTCGGCGCGTTATCCTGTGTAGTTTATAGTTGAGATTTAGTTAGGTTAGATTAGGTTAGTTTAAATATTCATAAGTAGATAAGTAGGTTAGATTGGGTTGACCGAATTCACATTTTTAAAAACATATCAGATACAGAGTTTGGACAGATTGGTGGTAGGTTTTAGTAGGTAGGCGATCGACCATGGCTCTTTAGAATGACGTTTCCTTGTCCCATTAAGGGTTGAGGATGAAAACATGGTTGGTGGAATCCAGCAACTTGGTACTCATTCCCAAGGCCTATAGAAGATTTTCCCCACAACATAAAAATAGGTAGTTAATCAAACTTCGGCGCATTATCCTCTCTAGTTCACTACATTGTTGAGTTCTGTTTGGTCTATATACTTAAGTTAGGTGAGTAATTTTTTTATATTTCTTGTTTCATATTTAACGATATTCTAGTTACATTTTGATCTGTCAGTTGGTCAGGAAGCGATATTGAATTGAATTAGGTAAAGTATTGTAAATTATGCTAATTCGGCAATAAAAAATTCCATTAAAGTTTTACTACAAATATTTGTGACTGTTGGTCGGATTATAATTGGTTCGAGGAGTGGAACGAAATATAACCTTGGTATATTCCCTACCCCTTCTCGAAAAAATATCAAATAATTTGTATTCCACATGAAGTTTGCTACAACCTATAATGGATCTAATTAAAATTATTATGTACGTCTTAAAGACATATTTAAAATAAACATTTGTATGTACTTAAGATTATCTTTAATGCTTCTGGTCCAATAAGTGTATACATACTTTATATGTACATTCTATTCTATATAGATCATACTAGCACATTAATAATAATCTTTAAACTCGTATTTGGGATGTCATTATGTGCCATACAAGTTTGCTAGGGACGACAAATCTTCCAGAATAGTATATAGGTAATCTCAGATATAATAGTATACCAGAACTTAGCGGAAAAATTGCACAAAGCTAGCGCGAAGAAGGCTCAAAACTTGCGAAAATTCATCACATTTACATTTGCACTCAATTTAACACGGAGAAAACAAAAACGACATTAAATTAGAACACTGATCATATTACTTCGTTGTTTTTAAAGATTTAAAATATTAGTTTATGTGTTATGTTGAATCGCTTCTTCTTTTCTCGCCTTGTCTATCGCCCAAGCTATCTAGGTTTTTCGATCGTTTGATGGAAACTATATTTTTCCATTTGTTCAGGTGAACATTAATCAAATGTAAAATAATTGCAATATAAATATAAAATATGACTAAAATTGAATAAAACAATCCACTAGAACTGCGATCTCGCGATTATTTTAAAAATATTTCTCCTTTAATGATCAACAATACGTTCGTTATAAGAAGAATATTTATACTTATCGGGACATTTAACGTTAACTTCTAACTAAAAATCACAAATATATACATAATTTTTTATATTTACCCTAACTACATAAAATATACGTACTAAGTTAGTACCAGTGGAAAATACATAATACGTCCAAATAAGTACATTTTTAATACATACATTTAAATCATGAAGATAGAATCTTGTATAAAGTATTTCCAAGCAGACACGAGTCACGGAAATGTGAACTGGCAACACTCCTCCTTCTAAAATTTGTGACTATCTGATATCTAGACATAATTGTCAAATTTTTTTGAAAAATGGCGGATTTTTAGTTAATTGCTATTTTCTCTTTGAAAAGTGCATGATCCAAGAATTTTTTCCCTTAAAATGTTCTATAACAATAGCGCTTTCTAATACAAAAAATCGTTGCAAAATTCGGAGGGTCGCGAAGTGCACCGGAACCCTTTGCTTACATTGTAAAATGCCGTAGTTTGCCTCACCCATCGTCTATTTTTGCGTTTATTCCACATTTCGTCACTGAATTTATATGCGACATAATTACTTTCAAATTTGGAATTACCTGACAGATGTCAAAAATTCATTGTTGACATATTCATAAGACAAATTCAAGCAGCTAGAATTAAACAAATATCTGCTATAAGAGTTGTCCCATTTTTTATTGGCCGCAACTGTACGTTTTCGCGAGTCGCGCGGGGGAGAATATAATGAAGCAAGTACGTTATTTTAGACGGACGTACTTTTAATACCATCTGCAAATGACCCTGCGTAATGGATTCATTTTTATTCTGGAGGCCATCAACGACCCCTTGGGCATTAATGGGTTAAGTTAATATTTTGAATGAAACATAAGTATTCATTTTTGTAAGCTAATGTTTATTGATAAACAGTACTATATAACTAAATTGTTTCAAATTTTTTTTAGAAGCAGAAGTGTACAAATGACTTTTCAAAAAATAGGAGCTCTTTATTTTTTTATTGCCTTCCTAAAAATAAGGTAGCGTATTATTAATATTTTTGTTTGTTTAAACCAGAAATTAATGTTAAGCTTTTTCAAAACATCATGAAATCTGGCATATTCTTTAAACGTTATTTTCTCTAAATTTTAAAAATTCCGCTCCATATTGTTTTTTTTAAACTAACAACTATTTCAGTTTGGTTTTCTTAATCCAACGATAATATTTAATAAACCAAGCTTAACCTGTAAACTCGTATACTTATTCTAACATTTAATATCTTTTGAATAAGAATCCATATTCCATAAAATATATGTAGGTATGTTATAACAACAACCATTCATTTAAATTATTGTAAAAGAATTTATGGATATATAAAATTGTACTTTCAATATGAAAAAGAAATAGACGTTATATCTTTAATTCATAAAAGGATAATTTTTAATTTGAATAAAGTATTTCAAACAAGAATATTTACCATAAAGAAATAGAAAATTGTGTTTATGTCACACAAGTGTTTTATTGCTTCTCTCCGACAAGATATCATGCACTTACAGGGTAAATCAAAATAAATAATATGATCATAAAATATTAAATAGCTAGCCAGAATTTAAATGGAGAAATAAATAATAATAATAGATATTTGATTATAATCAAAATTAATTAAAAATTACAGAAATAAATAAACATATAAACAAATATATTTCACATTTTTTTAGATTCGATCATATTTTAACAAGGTTACAAAGCACTGAAACCTAGGGTTTATTGCCCCCCCTATCAGAGCGGTTCTCGCTGCTATTACTACAGCTCTCTTTCCAGTTCCAGGGTTCTAATAAACTCTAGTATTTGGGACGGCTTGTTGGAGCTTAAATCATCACTCTTACAAGTCTCTTGCCGGAAGAATTTTTTTGCGTTACCTTACAATGGCGTATTATAGAACTAAGTGATCCGGAGTTTCTTCCTCTTCCCCCAGAATCTACACTTCTCAATTTCTGCTAGACCTACTCTCATTACGTGCCCTGTAATAACTTTATCCGTGTCTCTAGCGGTGTCAAAGCTCCGCAGGAACTTTATGGAGTGATCCAGCTCGTGAAGGTACCGCCAGAGTGCTTCTATTTCGGTTTCCTCCGTGTACTAAAACTCTTTCTTATAGGACCATTTTCCTACACCACAGAAATGCTCTTGGCCAATAACGGACGTTCGTGCTCCTTTCTTGGCAAGTGTATTGACCTCTTCATTTCCTGTGATTCCCGAGTGGCCAGGAACCCAGACTAAAGAGAAACTGCTATTCTTACCTAGTTCGTCAAGTTTTCTTCGGCACTCCCATACCAACTTTGAGTCAGTGACATGGGAGCTCAATACTTTGGTAGCTGCTTGACTATCAGAATGAATCGATATGTCACATTTCTGGTAGTTTCTTTCTAGGTTCATTTCCACGCATCTTTCAGTCGCAAATATTTCTGCCTGAAAGAAGCTCGGACAGGAGCCTAACGATAATGAGTATCTGGTTCTAGGCCCGAATGCTCCAGCGCCAGCTACTGTGGAGGTTTTTTGAACCATCTGTGTACCATCTGATGGTATTTTCTTCGAGAGTTGGGTGGTGTATTCCCTTTATCAGCATCTCCTCTTACTTACCATCGTAATGAAGTATTGTCGATACTAGCTTTCTTCATCATTTCGTCACTGGGAAGATTCGCCGATGAGACGTATTTTGTTAGAGAGGACCAGGCTACCTGATTTTTAATACTATCATTGCCTGGAGCTTCTCTAGATGATCTAAGAATTGCCTCTTGGGCTGATCTTTCTATCACTACATGTAGAAGTGCGAGATCTGTAATGATCTCAAGTGCCCTAGTTGGGCACGTTCTCATGGTTCCAGTGATGCACACTCTGACAAGCCTTTGGACTTTATCGAAGATCTTCCTCATGCTGTTCCGACTTGCTTTGGTATGCCAAACTATCGCCCCATACTTGAATGGTGGTGTACATCCATCGCAGTATTTTTGGGTTATAGCCTCAAGTCTTAGCAGCTAGACTTCTGCACGCATTTAAGCTTTTATTGATTCACTAACAGTTATTTCAATAAACTTATTCCACAGAAGTTTACTGTTTGGAGTTATCTCTAGATATTTAATTTCATATTTCCATTCTATGATTTCCCCGTTTAAAGTTAGGGGCTTCACAGCTGGAAGTGCTATTTTCCGGGTAAACGGCATAACTGTGGTCTTGTTTGAGTTAACATTTAGCCCCACCAACAAGCACCATTGGCCACTAATTCTGAGGACCTTTTGTAATAAATCACACAAGGTGCTCTCGAACTTGCCTCTAACTATTATAATTATCAGCATAGCCGATACATTCGAAGCAAAGCTCCGTTAGCCTGTAGAGCAACTCATCTACTACGAAGCTCCATAGAAGGGGAGATATTACTCCCCCTTGAGGTGTCCCGCGAGTGGCATTAACTGAGGTGGTTTGATTCCCCACCTGTGTCTCAGCTATCCTCGTTGTCAACATATCATACATCAGTTTTACGATGGTTTCATTCACTACTAGCCTTTCTTTTCACTGTTTCTTTGGCAGACACAAACACATGAGTACCATTAATTGCCCCCATGCATGCTATGATAATTTAAAAGCTTCACAGGTTCATGAGCGAGGCAATGAAACTGAAAGCCATTCATTATAAATGAATGACTGAGGGCACCTCAACCAGTTCATGCATTAATACATGTAACCTAATTTCTTCTATTGTTCATGTATCATTGTTATACTAGATATCAATGAATTCATTTATTATTTATATCCGGGAATGCGCACATTGCGATTTCTTTGTTGTTCAAAGTTCTATGGATGACTTCGGTCAGATGATACAGAGCAGATTCTGTTGATCGACCCGCACTGTACACATGCTGACATTTATGAAGTGGTGTATTCTCCAGATTTCCCGTTCTTATATAGTTGTCCACTACTTTCTCCATCGTTTCAGTAGAAACGATGCTTGGCAGATGGGTCTAAAAGACCGGGGATCAGTCCCATCATTCCATCCTATTTTTGGTATACAGGTTACTTTTGTCCATCTCCATATTCTCGCTATTAGAACCACTGCTAGACTGCTTCTTGTAATCTTCAGCAAGTGAGGAAGAATCTCTTCGATCTCTTGCAGGTGTGCTGGAAATATTCCATCCACCCCTGGTAATTTATATGGTTGGAAGGTACTTATTGCCCATCCCAACCGTTGTCTGGTAAATATTTTCTTAGCAATGTCCCAATCCTCCTTGCGAGATTTTTTTGGTGTAATTCATTGCTATTTCAGTGCATGTTGTCGGTTAACTACCTGAAAAGTGAATTTTAAGAAGAATAATCGATCGTTCTTCTACACCTTCCGTGTATGATCCGTCTGGCATTTTCAGCGACATTGTGGGGTTAGCTCTCCCACTTGCCATGACCTTTTGTAGTCTGGCCGCTGTATGAGTGGAAGTGATATTTCCACAAATGGCTTGAAAATTAAGACCTTTGACTTTCCTAATCTCTTTATTGTACTAAAGAACCGACGGATCTCTTTTGTGAGGATTGACAGGTTCTCATTCCACCCAGGATCTTTGTCTGAACGAGCTTTTGACAGTGTGCAACTGAAATGAAAAGCTTCCATTATCACCTCACTGATCTGTTCGACTCTTTGTTCCAGGTCGTAGCGGGGGTGATTTACCTCATTTACTTCGACGTGTTCCAAATTGTACTTCAGATTGATCTTGGAGAGAGACCAATCCGTATTCATAGAATTTCGAATTGAAGGAATCGAGGTGGAATATAGCTCTATCCTAAATTCGATGATCCTATGACCGGAAAGTGATGGCTCGTTCATCACTCTCGAATCTGTCACATTTTTCTTAGCAGCAACATTAACTATTGTTACGTCTAGTGCCTCTGGGTTACGGTATTGTGTGCGTTAGAATAACAACCAATTGTGATTGACAACAGTCTGCTGTTGTAGTGTCTCACTAGCTCTTGTACTTCCTCTGGCGGTGTCATCGTCACGTCTCCAACGAAGTAGGTCCCGTGACACATAATCTGGAACACCATATTTTTTATGCTATTCTTTATGATTTCATATGCACGCCTATTATCATAACTCTATTTAGAATCCTTGCATGCCTAATCTTTGATTTGGCCTGCTTTATTAATCAATGTATCTTGGATCAGTACAATACCCAGTTGTAGGTTTGCAAAAAACCTTGCGATCACGGCTGAAGCTCTATTCGCGCGATGCAGGTTAATCTGCGCTACAATCATGAATGTGAATTATTATGGATTAGAGAGGCCGAGTTACTCAGCCTCTATTCATCCCCTTTCTTTATATCTCCCTGTCCCTCCTCGACCACCATGGCAATATCTTCCCTGGAGTTCGAGCAGGTTTCTTGATCTCGAGTCAGACCCTCGACCCCCAGGCAGCTCCGCCCAGTTTCCTGGCGATCTCCGCATCCCTAGTTATTGCCAAAGCAGAGCCGGAGGAGATATCTGGCTAAATCAAGGTCAAACTCTCGCCTTTTCCCTTTCGCGGAAGTTTTGGATGTGTAGGGTATCTCCATGTCGTTTGTCCAGCCCCGAGACAGGGAGACGCCCAAAACGGAAGCTTAGCACGAAACCTCAGAGCCTCTCCAGATTGGTGATCGAAACCAATCGTGAGGATAGTTCCCTTTCCCTCTTTTCTAGAGTTCAGAATCCGCCAAGTCCCAGTAGTGAGGTTGCAGTTCTGAACCTCGACAAGTTGGAGAATCTTCTACAATTTAATGTTGTGGCTACTTAGGAAGAACACCGTTATGGTGACCGGCTTTGCGATGTTGTCTCCAGTTGGAGCCACCAATTCGAGTCCTTCTCAGCGCTGACCTCATGAGCCAGTCTGCCAATTCTTGAAACCCACAGTCCACCAATATCATTCCACAACGGAAATGGTTACCTGAGAAGTGGACCCACTTCACCTAGCTCTGGCACAGCTCTTCCACCAGAGTGTCTTCCAGGGTGGAGATCTGATCTGCTTTCAGGATGACCTTAGTTTAATCCTTGGGCATTATACCCACCTTGAAAGCATTCTCTATTTTAACAGCTACTGCGTAACCAGTTGCTTTCCCGGTTACCATTACAGCTATTTTTGATTTTTTGCTAAGAGGTCGCTGCGGATGAGTGATATATTCCGGGCCTGCTTTGCCTTTCCCGTTGGAGTTTCCTTTTCGGGTAGGCACTACCCCGTTGGTGATTCCTTCGGGGTGTTGGGCGCTGAATAACCTGCTTCTTGGCCTCTTCAGGGTATATTCCCTGATTGAAGAGTCGCAGGTATTTCCAAACCCCTACTCCACTGAGCCCCTTTCTCAGTGGGTCGTCTATGCCGCCCGATCTTCCCATTTTTGGTAGATCGAACGGCATACGGCCTTTGTGCCGTTTGGCATTTTTTCCCTCTGTGGGGTACCTGGATGAAGAAGTGGAGGCTCTCTCCACTACTTTTCCGGTGGTGTTTTCCAATTCGCGGTCTATAAATGTTCTCACGAGAAGCTAGGGTCATTACAGTCCACAGCTGCAGAGTTAATTTTTTCTAAAAATAATAATGTTTTTTTGTTCCATTTGCCCCCAGCTGTCCCTAAATAATTGTACAAAATATTTTTCGCTCCGTCAAACCTTTTTTATATGCCTACTTAATAAGGTCGCATCATAGTAGTTTCAAAAATTTTAATATTTTGTTTAATATATAATGAATTTAACAAAAAGTGAAAAATTGAAGTGATATAAAACAGTTTTGGTTATAAATTGTTTATATTTCGAAAAAATATATTTTAAAAAAGCCTTTTTGACAATATTGTTGTTTGGAAAATGGTTTTGCTTTTTTTTAAAAAACAATGTTCCAATTTATTAGCTAACACAAAATCCGAAATAAATATGACGTAATCCTTAAATATCAGAGTAATCCGAATTATAGTAATGAGCTACTTTTATCGCACTAAATATTTAAAATAATAATCAATTAAATATTATATAATCAAAACCCAGTAAATACTTGGTTATCATTTTGATAGATTAGATTTTAACAAAAAATAGCAATAATATTTACACGAGTTTCAATTTATACACAGAGTTTTTTCATTCTTGTGTTTTAAATAGAGTTTCCATTTATAATACGAAATTGATTAAACAAAATCATAAACTTGAATATCGGAAATGGAAAGCGAATATACAATGTGAGTAACTTGGAATAAATTCAGTAAATAATCAAAGATAGTTTTTTTGTTGGAAACATGTTTGGACAGATTGATTAGTCTTTTAAATTGCGCTCTTTTTGATGTAAAGAAATGTTATACAAACGTGTCCCAAATTGTAGATATGACGTCATCGACAATTTCCTATCTTCTCCTGGAAGGGTTTGTCAAGATACACATGCATACCAAATATCAAAATTTTATTATTTGTTATTTAAAAGGTATTCAACAAACATCAACTAATTCTAAAAATGAAGAAATCTGATTCAACTGAATGAAATAATTCAGTCAAACAAAACAGTTAAATAAAAACAAGTAAGGACAGTAGCATCATATCGAGCGATGATATTTATTAGTTTGTTGTTTTGTGAATATCTTATAAACGGCAAGTAATGAAAACTTGATATTTGGTACGCATGTCTAACTTGAATAACCCTTAAAGAATGGTTATAACAAATTAGGATTGTCATTTGAAAAATTAGTCGATGACGTCATATCTGAAATTTGGTATATGCTGTATAACATTTCTTTGCACCAAAAAGAGAGCAATTTGAAATACTAATCGACCTGTTCGAGGGTACGTCCAACAAAAATATTGTCTTTGATTTACTGCGTTCATTCCAAATCAGAGACTCACATTTGACCGTATGAATAAAAATGAGCACAACCTTCTACTTGCAAAACTTGAAGCGAATGCTTTATAGTTTATGATTAAAAATGTAAGTAAAATATTTTGCTCAAACTTTTATTAGAGGCATGAGCATCTACTTACGTCTAAGTATTTGCTCATCTTGTTATGAATAAAAAGTATGCTTTGCTTACTTAGTTCAGCATTTGCTCCAACATTTTTGCAGCTCGTTAGTAGGAGATGAACCTTGCAATAAGCTGGTCATAAAATGGTAGAATTCGTAAATATACGGGCACAGAAGCAATACAATGTGCGAAGGAAAGCTAATTGGCGAGATTTTAAATCTCTTTACAGATTTCAAGAAGAAAATGTAAATTGGATGGCAACGTACTTTTTGGGAGAAAACCTTGAAAGAAGAGGAAGCGCTCTTCCTTCAAATCATAAAATGAAAGTTTTCTTGCGATATATGGCCAATCCTATATTTCAGATGGATGTAGCAGAAGAATTGGGAATCACTCAGTCGACTGTTTCAAAAACAATTTCGTTTGTAATCAACAAAGCACAGCAAGTGTGGAAGAAAAATATCGGCTTCCAAGTGCTATTGGAGTGATTGATTGCACGTGCGTTCAGATTTTGAAACCGAATCAACACGGTGATGAATACATAAACAGAAGGGATTGACGACTTTAAATGTGCAGGCAACATGTAACTCAGTGGAAATGTTTACTAGTACTGATGTTAGTTGCCCGGGTTCTGTAGACGACGCAATATGCGATATACGTGTAACTTTGCAACAGTTTCTTGGTGCAGTACTACTGGGTGATGATGGTTATGGCTTACAACCGTGGCTAATGACTCCGTTTAGAAACCCTAATAACGCATTGGAAAGAGCTTACAGCAGTTAAATTAGAAAAAGTTCCATCCGTCATTATTTGTTGTATCGTGCTTCACAATATTGCCAAATGCTGATTTTGAATATAATGCAGAACCAGACGAAAATTATCATAACGGTGGTGACTACGAAGTAGAAGATGGGCTCCTACAGAGTGCACGAGAGAGACGGTTTGAAATAAGAAATGTTATTCTTGGTCAAGATCTTAGATGAAAATGGTGGGTTCATGTAAATTAAATTGAAAGTAAACAAAATAAATATTTATCTATAAGAAAGGCGCTTTTTTGTAAATCGTACCAATTTTAATATTTAGCTCTGATATTTTAGTGACATGATTCTTTTGTTGCTTTTAGTTGGTGGCCAGTGACCATAATTAATATATTTTTGAATACCGCAATGAAATTTTTAATTTACCATGTTATTCATACTTTCGCATAAAGAAAATATTTATATTTTATTTCGAATTAAGTTCAACTGAACAATATACAAATACAAGGATATACAAAAAATATTTAAAAAAATATATGTATATATTTAGGTCAATTGTGTTATTATATAAGGATTATCATCATGGCTCTGGGATTTGGTTGTGCCGCTTTCCATATTGCCTGTTCATAAAACTGCCTCTGGATACGAGTAGTCTTTAATTGTTCGATAAGAACAAGGCGTTGTAATTCCTGTGTTGTCAGTTTCTTCTGTTTCAAATGACTGCGAGTTCTTGTTTCTTTGCTGCTTTAACGCTTTTTGTAGCCGTGGTATAGGCGAGTCTTCGTTTTCTTTCTCGGACTGGAAAGATAAGGAAGAGTGTGACAAGTCTTCGTCGTCTACATTCCTCGCAGCTGTAGAAAGTACAACACTTTCAGCTCCTAGAATGGAATAATCTATGAAGATTGTAGTTAAATGTTTTTCGAAAAATTCTGTATGTATGCAAAAAAGGGCTACTTTATTGACGCAAAACTATTCTAAAAACGACATTTCCAATCAATAGTACAAAAAAAGCTCTGTTTAAAAATATAAAAAAGCATATTTTTTAATTATATCCCGTTTTCTAGATGTGTGTTGTGCAATAAGAGAAAGTGGAGTTTTTTTGACATGGTCGCGGCACTCTTGTATTACATACATCCATATCACATTTATTTATGTGATGCAAACTTTTCTTCAATCAGTTAGAAAATAAAATCTTACCTTGCATTTTACCTATGGTCGGATTCTCCTCTCCATCCATTAATCCTTGTAAAATTTTGTCCCACTGCTTTAAAACGATTTTTTTGTTGCCAGTTTTGTTCTTGTCAACCTCGTTTTCATGTTGTTTACTTTCTTCATTAGTTGCGAAACGATTAATGGCTTTCCTATGTTTTGTTCTATTTCTGTAGCTGCATGTTTTAAGGCCTGGTTTTTTTTTTATTTTTTATATGTGGAATTTGTGAGTTGGTGAGGATTTCAGGCCTTTCTTGCAATTGCATTGCTACTATCAGATTGATACCTTTTTCTTCGCCATTCCCCTCGTCTGAAGATATTTTAATTACACTTACAATCAAAACGGTCAAATTAATGCAGACGCAACTCGACAGTTTGCGAGTTTCGACAGGAATAACCAGGCAGTCGAGGGACAAATGCTCATTTTATTGAAGCAAAAGCTATTGAGTATAAGCAAATCATTATTCATATCCATTCATATCGAGTAGATTCTTATACTCCGACCTGTTACTCTAAGCTCTTGCTTGGAGCGTTTGCTCATACTCATGAGCATTTACTTTCTTTTTATTCATACGGCCCAATGTATAGTGTTTGTATATTATAATATTTCCAAGCTTCCCATCGTGCACTATGGTGGTTATGTGTTGTTAGATGTAAGGTTGTAAAAGATACGGACGCTGGAAGTAATGAGGGCGTAATTCGTGGAAATTCCTAAAAATGTTCGTTAATTTTCTTGCACTTACTGGGAAGTTCAAGCAATTTGTTGGAAATTTCGTAACGTTCTGGATCTTTTAGGGAAATTTTATCGAAAACTGAATAAATTTCTGACACTTTCTGAAAAATTGTACCACATGGTGATACACATGAAGAACTTATCGAAAATGTGTATCTATATAGAAACAAATTATCGGGAGTAATACCACAAAAGCTCAGATTTAGCCGGATATTTTCGTGGTTGTTTTCGAATATTAACTTTCATTGGCAATTTAACGAGAGCTGTTCTGGCAAAATCACGACAGCGTAGCTCGAGTGATTTTGCCTGAACAGATCGACTTAAAACCTATATGAAAGTAAGTATGAGAAAACAAACGGAAAAAATATCCTGCTAAATCTGAGCTCGCGTGGTTTTTGGTAAGACAATCCCACGAATAGAAAACTCAATTCAATTAAAAGAACGACGACTTTTTTTTGTATTTTCTGGAGTTGATTTTTCAATTTCCCTTACTATTTCTGCCTCGCAAATATTTCCAAATCTCGACATATTTGCTGTTAAATTCTGCTTTGACGTTTACAATTGGCAAACTGATAAACAAACAGTAATTGCTAGCGTTGCTACGGTAACGTAATTGATCCGATATTTTTATCCACTTGCATTCCTTCCTATTTAGCCGATAGCAAACTTCGATTTTTGTACTCACAAATGGGAATTATTATACATGAGTGGGATTGTCAGAACATAACATGTTGTTTGAGAGAGCAATTTTAGCTTCACGGAATGATATAATGCAACAAACAAATAAAGATTACAGAGTTTGTTCCCGGAGAAAGAAAAAATATATAATTTGATAGACAGAATGATGAATAAGGTTGGAAATGTGAGCGTTCAAACGAAACATTTAATGAAATTTACTGTCTGGGTCCTTACTTCGTGGAATCTACTCATATTTCTGTTTTAAATGAAACTACGAAGATATGATACTACAAATATTGAACCGTAGATATTATTAGCCCTGGATAGGTCAGTATAACTGTGCAATGATATAGTAAACCAGGAAAACTATATCTGCTGATCTTTACAATTATCCTTAAGAAGACAGTTTAAAAGTGGAGAGCTCCCTAGATTTATCTGTTCATTGACAACTTGATATTGCGGGTTTCTTAAGTGTCTTCTAATTTCTAACTCTTCAAGAAAATCCAGTTTTTATTTCTCATCACAAATATGTAGTACTTCTAGTTCTGTGTTAGGTGTCAATGAATATTTGGTGTCAAGTAGATATTTTGCGTAGTGGGACTTATCTGGTTGTTTTAATCTATATGCTCGTAATTGTTCACTGTATCTGATCTCAAAATTTCTAAGGGTTTGACCCAAATAGACAGCATTGCATTCTGGACATTTAAGGTTATATATTCCAGACTTATTTAATGCGGATATTTGTGTTGTTACATTTAACAATTTTGTACTAACATCACTTTCTGTTTTAAAAGAAATTGTTGTATTTGTAGCTGAAGATATTATCTTTGAAATATTATTAGAAATATTAACTGCATATGTGAGGGTTTTATAACTTTTTATTTCGTTATTTTGTTAAGGAACTATTAGTTTTAATGCCATTTTTTTTCTTTTTTATTAATTAATTTATTTATCGTATGTAATGGATAACCGTTGGATGTTGCTATTTGTTTAATCGTATTTATTTACCTAATGCTATTTGTCTAATTGTATTAATCTCTCTATCAAAATTACATTTGTCCATAGGAACTGAAAAAGCTCTATGTATCATTGAATTATATGCTGCCAATTTATGTGACATGGGGTGATTGGAGTTATATGGAATAGTTACATCAGTTTGTGCTGGTTTACTGTAAATTGAATAATCAAGTACATTATTAATTCTTTGAATTCCTAAATCAATAAAATTGATTGAGTTATTTTCTTAAACTTCTAATGTAAATTCAATTTTTTCGTGTAAATTATTAATATGGTTGAAAAATACATCTAATTGTCGTTCAATACTCATAAAACAAGCTAATATGTCATCTACATATCTATACGAAAATAAGACATTTTTTGAAGTATTACTGTCAAAGATTTTTCTTTCTAAATTGTCCATAAAAATGTTTACCAAAATTGGGGATATATCTTATATTCAAAATGAAGGTTCACCAATGGTGTAATAATCGCTGTCACCAGTGTAACAATCGACCCAGTAACACTGTCACCACTGTAATACTTTTAGACCCTTTTATCTCGGGTCCGCTGTCACCATTTGAAACAGTTACAACCGAGTGTGAAATAACAAAATAAAGTCCGATTTAGGCGGGGATCTCCTGGTCTTAAAACGGGTAATTTTCTTTGCCAGGACAGAGCTGTTCTTTTTATTCAGCTTCGTATTTAATGTACTGCTCACTCTAAAATGAAAGTCAAGGTAGGTAACTGAATAAATTTCCGTACCAACAAATTATAAAAAAATATATATATTTCACTATATAAATATGACGCAAAAAACGCTATACACTTATATACATAATTTTCAATATGTGAATGGACCCATATGATTCTATCTCGTACTAGTTTCGCTGAAACGTATAATGTCTACTTCTTGAATGACCTACCATAATACGAGAAAACGTATCTATTTACTGAAATACTAGTCGACCGGTGCTAATTTTTTTATGGCCAAATGTCAATGTACTCTAATTAATAAAAAAATGAAAGAAAAATTAATTCTGCTGATTTGATAATCTTAGCGATAAACAGTTCTGTGCGTACTAATAAGTTTCGTGTTGCAATTTTGCTTCCACTCGAATCAAAATAAATTCTTTCTATTTGTTATTCGAGGATTAAATGGTGTGACCGGGTCTACAAGAAAAATTTACTCAACTGCTGTAAAAAAATTATACGCTAACCGGGTGACGGAGACTGAATCAATCATACGTTCCCGGTGCCTACTATAAAATTACAACTGGTCTCACTTCAAACTTTTTACCTCCCACCTGTCTACGGGGTGGGCGAGAGCTGTGTGACAAAAAAATATCTAAATCCTGTTAAGTTACATATACAAAAAAAACGTTCCTACTGATCGTGTGTAGAATCTTACTATAATATCCCCCACATTAAATATATATCTATAAAACGATTGGTGCACAAATTATGAGCCAGGACCTACAGATTTAACTGAACCTATGAAATTGTCCAATAACAAAATAAAAACAGGTTATATGTTCTATCTATGTAATCATCTATATTATCTATATCAAGGTTAGAGCAGCGCACACAAAAAAAAATCCCGATTGATCTCAGACGTGTTCAAAAACTCACGGTGTGGAAACTTCCTTTCTCCCGTCTCTGCTTGCTGACTGATTTCGATATAGCGATCTCGCGATAATTATCTATAACGGCGGAGACGCTAAATTTCTAACACACGGTGTCGGGATATGTTGGTTAACGGTCGGACAGAGTTTACTCCGTATTGTTCCCAGGGGGACGGTGTTCACTGTCAAGGATATCTGAGTATCGCTTTGACGCGCTGACACAACGGAGAGAACTTCTCCCTATAAACCCGCGAACACTCCAAATAACTCCAACTAACCGTTGGTATAAACAACAATAATTTTTATTTAACCTAGTTACATTGTTGCAAAATGTTATGGTCCTGTCTCATTTTTGTTTTTGAAATAAAACATATATTGTAGAGGAAGGGAATAAAAACTTCGATTTATTTTGCGCTGGTTCGATGGTATGAGAAAGCATTTAACATCATATTTTTCCGTTCCTACATATCCTTGAGCGATGCGATAGCTAAATGCATTCTGTTCTCGAAGGACCACTCTAAATTGACCGTTAGAGACGGTTTAAAAGTCAAACGGGAGTAATAGGAAACTAATGAAAACGAGACATAATATAAATATACCTTATATTACGATTTATTAGTCAATTGACTAGGATTCAGGAAAAGGTATACAAAAACCAGAAGTGACCGAATGTTTATATCACTTCACTTAGTAAACAATTTACTGAAATATTTTCCCTCCAAATCTATCAATAATTAAATATAAAGTTATTACAAACACACAAATCTAGAAACACTGATGGAAGAGAGCCGGCAACGATGTTAAATGTAACTAATTTAATTATATAAAAATATTGTTGATTGTTCAATTGCCATCAATTTTATGCGAGTTAATACAACTGAAGAAAATCTAATCTTACTTGCTTGGTTCCTTAATGCACTAAAACACTACTTTAACTAATTATGGTGGCGAACTACATGTTTACTGTTAGACGGTTCAAGGAAGAAGAGAATATAAAATGTGAAATGAACGTCAGCCGGCTAGGGCTAGCAAAAAATTAGCGTTTTTTCCTATTCGTTTCGGGATCGTTTGTAACAGCCGATATTGAAAATATATGAATCGTTAGATTTGTAGAAAGAGAATCACTAAGTTTAAAAGGGATTTTAAACATATATTTTACTGTGTGTTATGAAACTTACTGATTTAATTTTTCCCTTTTTGGTATTCGCATTTATTACAATGGGAAGCCCTATATCAACAATTTTGGCAAACATTTTTATGGACAATTTAGAAAGAAAAACTTTGACAGTAATATTTCAAAAAATCTCTTATTTTGGTATAGATATGTAGATGACATATTAGCTTGTTTTATAGGTATTGAACGACAATTAGATATATTTTTCAACCATATTAACAACTTACACCAAAAAATTGAATTTGCATTAGAAGTTGAAGGAAATAACTCAATCAATTTCCTTGATTAAAGAATTCAAAGAATTAATAATGTACTTGATTATTAAATTTACAGAAAACCAACACACACTGATGTAACTATTCCATATAACTCCAATCACCCCATGTCACATAAATTGGCAGCATATAATTCAATGATACATAGTGCTTTTTCAGTTCCTATGAACAAATGTAATTTTATTAGGGAAATCAATACAATTAAACAAATAGCAACATCCAACGGTTATCCATTACATATGATAAATAAATTAATACATAAAAAAGAAGAAAAAGTGGCATTAAAACTTATATTTCCTGAACAAAATAACGAAGAAAAAAATTATAAAACCATCACATATGCAGGTAATATTTCAAATACAACAATTTCTTCTAAACCAGAAAGTAATAATAGTACAAAATTGTTAAATTAAAAAACAAAAATATCCACATTAAAGAAGTCTGGAATATATAAACGTAAATGTCCAGAATGTAATGCTGTCTATTTGAATCAAACCCTTAGAAATTTTGAGATCAGATACAGTGAACATTTACGAGCATATAGATTCAAACAACCAGATAAGTCCCACTACGCAAAATATCTACTTGACATCAAACATTCATTGACACCTAACAGAGAACTAGAAGTACTACATATTTGTGATAAGAAACAAGAACTGGATTTCCTTGAAGAGTTAGAAATTAGAAGACACTTAAGAATCCCATAATATCAAGTTGTCTATGAACAGATAAATCTAGGGAGTTCTCCACTTTTAAACTGTCTTCTTAAGTGATAATTGTTAGGATCAGCAGATATAGTTTTCCTGGTTTTCTATATCATTGGACAGTTATACTGATCTTAATTGAAAAAAAGATATCCAGGATATCTCCATAGGGCTAATAATATCTAAGGTTTAATATTTGTAACATCACATCTTCTTCTTCTTTTTTCTATTAAAATATTATTAAGTCAATCACTATAGGTAGGTCTCTTTTTAGTCTAGCCAAAATAATTATTAAACATCAGATAGGCTTCAAATGAAATGTAACTTCTGTGATTCTGACGATGATATATAATATCGAAACAATTGTCAATTATCTTAGAATTTTTAAAATCTTTTCAATATATTGTGGAATTAACTAGAAACAGTAAGTTTCATTTAAAACAGTAATGTGAAATTATGTATATTTTCTAATTGTTGATAGTTCAGATGTTTATTCAACAAATTTCATGTTTTTCTAAACCATAATATTCTATTTCATTCTCTATACAAACGCTCCGATATTAAATATATCAGTTTATTAGTTAAGCGAAAACAAATCTAATTATTTTCTCACTTCTAAAAATAATCAAACATAATACACACAACGTCAAAAGTCTTGAATCTCCCCCTCAGTTTCTTAAAAAACAACAAAATAAAATAAAAACGTACTTTGTTTTCTGAATTTGTTATTTATGAAAAAAAATGTTCTACAAACTAGGACAATTAGAAAATGAAGAACAAACCAATATCTAAGTCTGTTGAAAAAATTTATTAAATTAGAAAAAAGTAATCAAACATGTTGTACTCTGACTAATAGTCGGTATGACAACCCCCTCGTTTCAATAACATATTGACTCACCTATGCATTGAAATAATCAAGTGATAGATAATTTCTTATGGAACATTTTTCCATTCATCTAACGCCGCTCCGACTAACGCATCTGCAATCTGAGGTGGGTTGACATGATTGTTAATGGCTCTAGTAATGAAATCCCACATGTTTTCAATTGGATTCATATCAGGAGAGTTGGCTGTCTAATTCTATCTCCTGATGTAACCTACTTCCAATCCGTCCTGAACATTTATTGCGCGTTGTGGTCGGGTGTTTTCGTCCATAAACACAAAATTTTCACCTAACTCGTTACGTATGGGATAGATAATGGGTGCAATAATTTGTTCGATGTAAAAGAACCCGTCCTTTTCTAATGGCAAAGTGGCGTTCCGTCTAATGTAATGAATTTTGAATATGATGTTGTACTTGACTTGTTGACCAAAAGTGTCCATGGGACCAATTCAATCCTATAAATAGTTTTTAAAATACAAGGTGTCGAGAAATCCATATTTTTTGAAACTACGTAACTTGATTAAAAAGAAAAAAATGAGCATTTTCAGTTAATTGTAGCATTAATATGTCCTAGTCTAACGCAAACGTACACATAAATAGTTCAAAATGTAAACATATACAGGGTGGTTCTCAGTTACATAAGGGGGAGTTTTTGAAACTCTGGGAGAATGTGATATGGAATGAAAACATGGTCAAAAATAAAACCTTACATAATGTTCACTGTTCTGACATTATATAATCCCATTTTACATTATATGTATACAAGGTGATAGTTCACAGAAAGGCGTTTCTTAAAAAATAAAAAATTACACTCTGTATATTAGGGCATTTGTTATTATTATTGATTATACATTTAATAACTAGAGAACAATAGTTTTTATGGAATACAGGGTGATAGACACATCTAAATCGTTTTTGATGCAGCAATAATTAGAGAAATATTCTCTTTTCAGAATCACCCTATATTTTTAAATTCGATCCGTCAAAATGTACGATCTATTTATAGCTTTGAGCAATTAATAACTTGATATAATTTCATAATTTTAGTATGATGCGTTTTTGAGATACCAATATATGTATATTGTGAACCATATTAAATATCAGACATATCCATTAATGTACGAGTATAATAACCATTTGTGAGTTATAATATTTGAAATCCCCTTCCGATACTCTGAACTGTTCAATTGCGTTTTTCTCTAAAACGAATGAGAATATCGTGTTTGAACAAGAGTACCAATATTACGTAGAAATTATGTTTATGTCATATTTTCTAATAAAAATCACTAAAAAGTTTCGTCAAAATAAGTTACCAAAGTAACAAAATATCAAATAATATTGCCAGTATAAAAGTATGCCTCTGTGCCGATTTTAATAACAATCGATAAATATACAGTGAAATTATTAGCAAAAAACGAAAAAAAATTCAACTTCAACGCCCTTTATCTTTTTCCACAGCAATATTTTATTGAGGTTATTTGGTCCTATCGCCATATTTTGGTCCAAACAATCTACCCTTAGCCTAGGTCCCAATAGTTATGAATCACCCTGTATATTGGAATCTCAAAAACGGATCATACTAAAATTATTTAATTATACGAAGGTATTAATTGCTTACAGCAAATGACAAAAATAAATAGATCGTACATTTTGACGGATCGAATTGAAAAATATATGATGATTGTGAAAAATGAATATTTCTTTAATTGTCGCTGCATCAAAAACGAATTAGACGTGAGTATCAGCCTGTATTTCATGAAAAATATTTTTATCTAGGTATTTATTCATTTCTCCATAATCAATATTATTAACAAACTCCTTAATATACAGGGTGTAATTTTTTTGAAAAACGCCTTTCTGTGGATGAATTAGCAATCACCCTGTATACATATAATGTGAAATAGGTTTATATGTCAAAACAGTAAACACTATGTAACTTTATTTTTGACCATTTTTCATTCCTTACCAAAATCTCTTAATTTTGTACTATTCTAAACAAGTGTACTGTGGAAACAAATGAAGTGCGTTAGAAATGTCATCCTCATTGTCAATTTAACATTAATTGTTGTGTTGAGATATTATAATATGGCTTTTGCAAATAGAATGCAGTGTTACGTTTGTGACCACTTTTATTTTCCAAGACAAACTGTTCGTTGAATTCGCGATGATAACATAGATTTTCTTCAAATTGCCGGTAACGGAAGGCAAGCAGCTCGATTTCCTGTCGTCGATATTTTTGACAACACGCGGATATGTACTAATTGTAATATTTCTATCACAAATGAACTGAGAAATATAGAAAATAATAATAATTACCTACGGTTAAATGTTTTATCACCTGCTACAAGCCGCTCCTGCATAATATGTGAATCAAGAGTAAACCTTCAACGAGTAACTTTAAAGTATAGAGTTGACATTTTTGTTGCGTGTAACATATATGTACCCGATTTTTTAAGAATTTGTAGCCATCATTTGGATGATCGTGGTTTTTTATTGCCCCAATTACAAGAGGGTTTGAATTTTATAAATAAACCTTACACAGTGACAAATATGTTTCTTCAAGGTTTAAGAGATATGGCCCATGAAAATTAGAAAGTCAGAAACTGTGAGGATATAAACAGTTTTAGTGACGAGGAGTTCAAATCTCTAACATCGCTTTCCAGAAATAATTTGTTGGAATTGTATGAATTTTGTGACTCGATTGAGCATCGTGGAAATATGAGAAATACTAATAAAAAAGATTTATTGACCTTCCTAATTAAACTAAGACATGGTGTTTCAGATGATTTTTTGAAAATACTTTTCAACTACGGTTCCAGGCAAACAACTAGCAAAATAATTTCTATTGTAAGAACTTCCTTGCAACATAGATTTGTACCAAACCACATAGGGTTCGATTCAATTACAAGGGAGGATTATATCAACAATCATGTATCTCCATATATTAATCAATTGTACAATCCTACTCCTGATATTCCTAAAGCTATAGCATATATAGATGGCACCTATAATGAAATAGAAAAAAACAGCAATTTCCGTACACTGCGGCAGTCTTATTGCTTTCACAAAAATAAACATTTACTGAAACCTGAAATTATATGTGCTGCTGACGGATATATTTTAGCTATAAATGGACCATATTTTTCGGATTCAAAGAACAATGATGCATGTGTTTTGGATTATGAATTCGCAAACGACGTCAACGGAATGCGAACTTGTTTCTGAGGGTGACGTGGTGTTATTAGATAGGGGATACAGAGACTCTATTTCGTTGTTAGAGGAACTAGGTCTACACTATCATATGCCACCATTTTTACCTAGAAATCGACCACAGTTAACAACGTTCAAAGCGAATACGGCTCGCTTAATAACAAGTACGCGCTGGATAGTAGAGGCCAGAAATGGACATTTGAAATCCATTTTTTCTGGACGAATTAGCGTAACTCACGCAGCAAAACTGCGGGAGTTTTATTCTATTGCTGGCGCCTTACTTAATAAATTCCATCCTTTAATAGCAATACCTGGAACAGTGGAGTTAGCAAATCAAATGTTAACTCATTCTAAAGATGTAAATATTGTTCATGCGCGAGTAGAACAAGAAAAACGTGGAGGACGACATGGTCAATGGACTCGATTAGATCACAGGCATGTACCAATATTTCCACATTTATCACAAGAATATTCAAAAAATTTAACAGGTCCATATCATGTTCATCTTGCTAATTCATATCTCCAGGATAAATTACAAAGAGAGGAAGATTATCTTTTACAGATCGATGAACACGTGGAAGAACCGAACTTTTTAAGATTCCGGCTATATTCTAGATTTATAAATAATACTAAACATATGCTGTGGGTAGTTTATAGAGATCCTAATGATGACTATTAGGAGCAATTAGTCTTGGGATATTTCTGTACTTGCAGGTCAGGAACTAGAACCCTAGGAACATGTGCTCATGTAGCAAGTGTTATATGGTTCAATGGTTTTGCCAGGCATCAAGAACATGTTAAGTTCCCATCAATCAAACTATTAAATTATACTGATGATGCACATGACAGAATTCTACCTGAAAATATTGAAATGGGTCAAGATATTTTATAAAAAAATATTTATCATTTACTAAAATAATGCTTTTAGAAGATACCAAATCCATAACAAACTACTGTACACATTAAAAGTATTAAATAAATATTTTTATCCACTTGCATTTCTGTTTCTTCCTATTTAACCGATAGATACTAGCTCCATGGCCGATAGTAAACTACGATTTTTGTACTCACAAATGGAAATTATTATACATGAATGGATATGTCTGATATTTAATATGGTTCACTATATACATATATTGGAATATCAAAAACGCATCATACTAAAATTATGAGATCATATGAAGTTAATAATTGCTTAAAGCTAATTACAAAAATAAAGATATCGTACATTTTGACGGATCGAATTGAAAAATATAGGGTGCTTCTGAAAAGGGAATATTTCGTTAATTATTGCAGCATCAAAAACGAATTAGATGTCTCTATCACCCTGTATTCCATAAAAACTATTGTTCTCTAGTTATTAAATGCATAATCAATATTAATAACAAATTCCCTAATATACAGAGTGTAATTTTTTGTAAAAAACGCATTTCTGTGGATGAATTAACAATCACCCTTTATACATATAATGTAAAATGGGTTTATATAATGTCAGAACAGTAAACATTATGTAAGTTTTTATTTTTGACCATGTTTTCATTCCATATTACATTTTCCCAGAATTTCAAAAACTCCCCCTGATGTAACTGAGAACCACCCTGTAGATGTTTACATTTTGAACTATTTATGTGTACGTTTGCGTTAGACTAGGACATATTAATGCTACAATCAACTAAATATGCTTATTTTTTTCTTTTTACTCAAGTTACGTTGTTTCAAAAAATATGGATTTCTTGACTTTAACACCCTGTATTTTAAAAACTAGTCATAGGATTAAATTGGTCCCATGGACAGTTTTGGTCAACAAGTCGAATACAATATCATATTCAAAATTTATTACATTTGACGGAACGCCACTTTGCCATTAGAAAAGGGCGGGGTCTTTTGACTTGTCATATTTTGTGATATGCGAATTAATGGGGTGCGGCGGTTCCTCCCCATAACATTACGGTACCCCCTTGATAGGTGGCAGCTTCGGGGGGAAAATTAAGTCGCTGTTGACAACCTGGTTCTTTCCAGATACTTTGTTGATTTTCATTATAATCAGTCCAATTCTGGTTTTATCTGTAAATAACACCCATCTCCATTGGGGCAAAAGCCAACCTCTATGCTCTTGCGCCCATTGGAAACGGACAGCACGATGTCTAGGAAATAGAGTGAATATGCGCAATGGCCTTCTAGCACGTAAATTTGCATTATGGAATCGTCTTCGAACTCTAGGGAGCCCTTAGAGATGAAGCTGATGCCGTTCGGTGTCTGCGGGTATATTGCACCAAATAACGATCCTCCCTTGCGCTAGACACTCGAGGACGTCCACTACGTGGTCTGTTTTCCACTGTACCAAGTTATTGATATCGGTGAATTATTCGCACAACAGATGCTCTAGGAATGCTCCAGATTTCCGATATCTGATTGTTGGAATGTCCTACGTCGTGTAAAGCAGTAATTCTTTTTCCATTAAATGGAGAAATTTCACGAGTACAATTGCCACTTCATTAAAAAGACTGAAAATATTAATATTTGTAGGAACATTGATACTAAAACATGGACTTTTTATCAACAACAATTTATTGTCTTTTTGTTTCCAAAAACATGTACTTTTTTATAACAATAAGTAAAAGAACTAGGTTTAATCGAATCATTCTATATATAAGGGGCCCAAGACTTTTGACGTTGTGTGTATTTAAATTTAGTAATTCCTATCTTTCTGTGGAATACTCAACTTTGAAAATCTTATCTAATTACGAAGCGCATCAAAATATTTGAAGTCATAAACATGGAATTATCGTTTTTGTCTGGGTAAACAAATTCGCTTAGTGAATGCCTCATGAACCAAAATATTCTAATTGAAAACTAACGTACCTACCCATATGCAAATGTAACATACTCTGCCGAGCATAAAATTAGCCATAATATGGAGTTACTCACAAACTTTTCATTTCAGTCGGTTTTTTTGAATCATGTTTTTACAACACGAATTGTGGCGGGTATAGAAGATGACCACGTTCAGCACAAAATTGCGAAAAACGTATATGACAGGTGCAAACGGACTGGTCTGCGTACTCAAAGACCTGGCTCAGGACTTGGGAGAACAGCTAGAAATGATTGTTTTCTCTTTCCCACTGCTTTGAGAAACTGACTGACAGTTAGGAGGCGTCTTCTTGATACTGAATCTTCACAAACTAGAGTTACTGGATCATCGCTGTCCTGTGAACACCAGATTGTTAGGTTCAATTTTGGACGACACCACTTGGCTAGGATGATATCGGGTTGAGGTCGCGTATTTACCGATGGAATCCGATTTTGTCCTACGATCTCAGATAGACATGTTAGAGTTTGACGACGAGAAAGTCGTCGGGGGATTGGTTATGGCATGGGAAAGCATATCTTTCGATGCTCGCACGGAGTAACTCTCTATCGAGAATGTGATGTTGACTGCGCGTAGGTACGTGACTGAAGTTATTGCTACCATTGTTATTCTTGAACAAGGCACTATGCGCATGATAGTGTTAATGCTCGAATAGTACCTTGACGAGGTTCTAATCATGCGTTTGGTTTAGTCTCTTTACATTCCAGATTTGAATCTTATCGAACAGTGTGGAATGAGATTGGAAATAGTTTTTTCAAAGAAATCTGCCAGCCTCCAGAATACTAAAGAAGAATATTCCGCAAAATGTGGTCCAAAATATAATCTACAGCTTACCTTGTATTTTTTATGGGGGCCCCACTCCCCAATATAAACTTCTTGTCTGGTCAGCCGCTTCCTCGTGTGCTGGTTCATCGTTCCCTCATTATCCGCACACCTGCAGAGAAATGTGATTTCTAGCATGCTATACGAAAATAGGGCTATCGAAAAATGATGTATTGAAAATACAGGGTGTCCCTCGACGATTAAGACAAATAATATATCAGAATTGGGCAGTAGTAGATAACTATAATTTTGGGGGTGTAAATTAGAGCAAATGTTGCATCTTTTCTTGTTATTGTGTTACCCAATAAGAGCACAAACATACAGGTTGTCCCATTAATAATTTTGAATGCGACGTCGCGTGACCAAAAACAAATACCTTATTGGGTAACACAATAACAAGAAAAGATGCAACATTTGCTCTAATTTACACCTCCAAAATTATAATTATCTACTACTGCCCAATTCTGATATATTACTTGTCTTAATCGTCGTGAGACACCCTGTATGTAGTAGTAGTAGTAGAAGAAGAAGTATGGTCTTAAATAAAGGTAAATATTGTAATGTTTTTCTTATTTATTAAAACGTTTTTATTGGGTGGGATAAACTTTAAACACACGGTATAGCTACTTACTAATTTATTTGAACACTAAACTACTCACTAACACTTAATTTATATACACTTAACTATTCACTTAAATTTAATTTATATGCACACAACCTTAATTATTAATTTATATCAACACTTTACTGTTCGCTATTTATATCACGAGATCACTTCATCAACTAAACTAAACTTCTCCGCTGGTCGGTCCTTTATATATATTAGTTCCTTTTTTACTAGATAATTCTAGATTGCGGCTTACACAAAAACAATTGGCTCTCGCATTTTCTAGATAAGACTGGTCATAGTCACAATCGTAAACAATTTTAAGAAATCCCTGCGCGCCCGCCATAATTTTAACTTTCATACATGACTTAGACAGAGTCGGATTCAGGGACTATACCAGTGTGCTATTTCATAACATTACCCCCTCCTTAAATGGCAGTTCCTCCTGGAACTTTTGTGTAGGCGAGACTGGATGTTTGAATCGGCAACTGGCCCCATTTCTACACTTTCCGATCTTATGGAAATAGCAGGGCACCGTCTTCATCGGATACTGATAACAGGGGTTGTAGCCGCAAATTAATATCTGGACACCGGTATCTTGAAAGATAATCTCTACCATGTTCCTGATTACTCGCCAATCCAACTGGTTACTCGCTATCTTAGGCATAGCCAGCTTCTTCACGCTAGATTCTAACACATGGTCTCGGAGGTTTCGAAGTGCTTCCCACACATCGCGGTAGGTAGATCGATCTTGATATTAATTTTTAATTACCACGTAGAATACCTATCGCGAATTATGTTTCAGTTTCAGTGTCTTGGCAGGGGCTGGTATCTGGTCTTCAAGTTTTTTCAATACTCGAAATTTTTTCGAAAGACTGTTGCCCACCCCCATGCGTTCTTAATACGGACGGGGATGTTGTATGCCAGTGAATAATCTTTCGGGATAGTGAACAAATCTTGTCGTTGTTCTGAAGTGATTCCAAATCTAGCTTTCCCGGTACCTCCATACGCGCCCATAAATTCATCGAAGGTAGGGTCAGACACATCTCGAATATGGTTTACTCCTTTCTCTAGGTCATGGTCTCCTTCGAATGGCGCTAGTCGGTTTTGGTGAACTACTTTTGGTTTTCCGTTGGGGATCTTGCTTATGCGATATATAACATCATTGATCCTTTCCTTGATTAAGTATGGACCTTCCCAGAATTTTTGTAATTTTGGAGAAAATCCTTTTCTCCTCGTCGGGTTGTGTAACCATACTTTGTCCCCTCCTTCAAAACCGCCTACTGTGGCCTGCGTGTGGTACAGACTTTTCATTCTGTCGCTGGCAACTTGAAGATTTGTTCGAAATAATTTATGAATATCATCCAGCCTTCCTCTCAATTGGATCACGTAGTCTTCTCCTGCTAAATCTTCTCCAGGCCGACAGCCAAATTCCAGGTCACAAGAAAGCCTCATTTCACGTCCAAACAGGATTTTCGTAGGTGTTTCACCCATGGACTCATTAACGGCAGATCGATAAGCTAATGCGAATAGGTAAAGATACTGGTCCCAATCTCTCTGATGGCTGGAAACTACTTTGGACAGGTGTTTTCCAATAGTCCTGATCTTTCTCTCGACCATTCCATCTGACTGTGAATGTAATGCTGTTGTCCTGGTCTTCTTCATTCCCGGCTTGTCGCAAATCTTGAATAGTTGGCTTTCGAAATTTCTTTCTCGGTCACTGTGGACTTCCAAGGGCACTTCATATCGGCTGATAAATTCTTTCACCAATACATCCACGACAGTTGTGGCCTCTTGATTCGAGATCGCGTAAATTTCCACCCACTTTGTGGAATAATTCATTATAACCAGGATATATTTATTACCATTTTATGTCGTCGGAAATAGTCCAGCGATGTCTAAAGCAATCCTTTCGAAAGGGAATCCAACATTATACTGTTTCATAGGTGCGTTTCTCTTGCGATGTGGTCCATTACTCGTAGCACATGTCGTACTTTTCTTACACCAGTCCTTTACATCGTCGGAGCTGTTCATCCAATATAACCTCTCACGGACTCGCTGAAGGGTTTTTTTAACTCCCAGATGGCCTCCCGATGGACTGTCAGGTCCAATATACCAGTGTCGGTGAGAATCTTGACACTTCTTGCCATGTAGGTTGCCGATTTTATGCCTTCCATTGCCGAATCTTCTTTAAGTGAGGATCATTCTCCTGATCTTCTCTGATCCTGGTGGGTGACCATTCCTCGTTGACTACAGTAGTTATTGAAACTGCAGCTTCCCTAGATTCCGCCTTGTTGCAATAGGAGCAGTCTGTTGGGCACGGCCGTCTGGACAGGGAGTCGCCATTTCGGTGACTCACACCAGCTCGATGTTCGATATTGAAATCGTACTCTTGAACTCGTTCAATTCATCTAGCGATCTGGCCCTCGGGATTCTTGAACTGTATCAACCACTTGAGTGCTGCATAATTAGTCCGGATTAAAAACATTCTACCATAAAGATACTGGTAGAAGTGTTCCACGGACTTCACTACCGCCAAAAGTTCTCTTCTTGTGACGCAGTAGTTTCGTTCTGGTTTGGAGAGGACTTTACTGAAATATCCCAGCACTCTTTCTTCCCCTTCTTGGATCCATGAGAGCACTCTTCCAATTCCTACGCTGCTTGCGTCAGTGTCAAGAATAAATTCTCCCTCTGGTAATGGGTATTCTAATATCGGCGCCGTGGTTAAATGCCTCTTCGAGGTTTCGAAAGCCGTTTGACAGTCTTCATCCCATTGGAATGCTCTTACTTCTTCTGTAAGTCGAGTTACAGGCTTGGCAATATCTCCAAACTTCCTGATAAATCTCCTATAATATGTGCAAAGTCCACGGAAACTCCTAATTTGATGTTTATCGGTTGGTTGCGGCCATTGTTGAAAGGAAGCAATATTCTCTGGAACCACCGCCACTCCTTCATTGCTCACTATATGACCTAGATAGTTGACTCAGTTTTGGAACAGCTGACATTTCTTCGGGTTCAACATGAGCTTGGAGTCGTTTGAATACGTCTCCCAAATTCTTCAGATGTTCGTCAAATGCTTTCCCCAGTACTACGATGTCATCCAAATAGACCAGACATGTCTTCCAGGACAACCCTCTCAAGACATTTCCCATGAGTCTTTCAAATGTTGCAGGCAGATTACAGAGCCCGAATGACATGACTTTGAATTGCCATAATCCAGATTCGGTGGTAAAAGCAGTCTTCTCTTTGTCTTTTGGGTCCATTTCTACTTGCCAATAACCAGACTTCAGGTCCAAAGTGGAAAACAGTTTGCTGCCCGCCAAAGTGTCTAGCGTATCGTCGATTCGAGGCAGAGGATAGCTGTCTTCCTTCGTCACGTTGTTTAGCTGGCGATAGTCCACGCGGAATCTAGTAGTTCCATCCTTTTTCTTGATGAGCACCTCTGGTGCTGATGGGTAAGCAAATCGAACGAGTCGAGCAATATCCACTTCATACTCTTGAAGGGCTTCGTCACGTTTCTGCCTTCGGTTCGTCAGGTGGGACTGGTACAAATGTTCTAGATGTTCGTGACCGTATTGCATGTCCAACCTCTTCTTCAGCTACTCGAAGTCATCCGTTTCTTCCAGAGGTATCGTGGGGAGTACATCTAAGGCATCTCTCCTAAGCGCGATAGTTAAATTCACTGCTTTCTCTATGTCGGACCAATTATTCAGTCTAGCAGCTGCTTCAATCTGTTTCACATAATTGGTCCACGATGTCTTTCCGTCGAACGTTGGGGCCTTGTCTCGTGCAAAACTGCCAATGTCTTCTATCCTGAAGTTTATTTCTGGCTTGCAGGGTTTTATATGTCCAATCTTCTTTTCTTCTGCTGGTGTGTTTTGTGTTCTTAAATCTGCCATATTTCCCTCTGATTTCTTGATTTTCTCGTCTATCGTTGTCATCTTATTTTCAATGTCTAATTTTATTTTCTCGTTCATCGTTGTCATCTTATTCTCGATTTTCTCGTCCATCGTTGTCATATTATCCTCAATATCCGATTTTAGAGAAATTAAAATTTGTACCTACACAGTTTTCCCTCTAAAAGGAGTTTTAATGTGGAAGTGCTGGATTGAACACGTCCACCTTTAAAAATCCAATTTCAACAGCATACCTTTAAACTTTGCATTTAGGACTAATTTGTAACCAAAAGCGTTTTTTTATTATCATATCATTTTGTTTATTAAAGATGATAGTAAATTAGACCACGTGTTTTATTAATTTCCAAGTGAATCGTTAAAAGGTTTGAAATTATCAAAGATAACTAAATATTTTTATTTTCGAATATAGGACTAATTTGTACACAAACAATTAAAATTTGTACCTACACAGTTTTCCCTGTAAAAGGAGTTTTAATGTAGAAGTGCTGGCTTGAATACGTCCACCTTTATAAAATCCAATTTCAACAGCATACTTGCATTTAGGACTAATTTGTAATCAAAAACGTTTTTTCATTATCATATCATTTTGTTTATTAAAGATGATAGTAAATTAAACTACGTGTTTTATTAATTTCCAAGAAATTATCAAGTATAACTAAATATTATTAATTTTCGAGTAAAGGACTAATTTCTACCCAGAAAATTAAACTTTGTACCCACACAGTTTTCCCTGCAAAAGGAGGTTTAATGTGTGAGTGCTGGCTTGAACACCTCCACCTTTACAAAATCAAATTTCAATAGCTTACCTTTAAACTTTGAATTAAGGACTAATTTGTACCCAAAATCATTTTTTCATTATTAATATCATTGTTTATAAAACATGATATGAAATTAGACCACCGGTATAATTAAATTCTAAGTGAATCGTTAAAAGATTTGAAATTATCGAAAGTAACTAAATATTAATTTTCGAATATAGGACTAATTTATATACTCATATTTTACCCAGCCAAACTACTTTTTAGAGGTATTCAAACAGACATATCAACTGTGACTAATATGAATATACACCACAGCTGAGTACATCTTCTAAATTGTTGTAAATTCTAAATAAAACCCAAATTAATTATTGAATTACTTTCGAGGTTAATAAATTATAATTTTAGTGATATAAACAATATATTTCAATTAAATTATAGGTATTATCAATACTTATAAGTTTGTACTAAGTCATTATTGAAATTATTTCAAATTCGTAGTTTATCTCTTAAACCGCGCATTCCTAGTAGGATGCCCTTTAATTTTAGACATAGAAGTACAGTACTAAAAAGTATATTGAACGGGAAAGGTATATTGTATAAAAACATAGTTTTACGAGTATTTTTTCACTCAATATAATTATGCGATGTCTCTTTATACATTATAATGGAAGGAATTTGTAAATGTGTCATTACGGACTCGCTCCACCTTTTTCTTTAGATCGTCGGATTCATACCATGTAGTACCTATTTGCCATTCGGCTGTAACACTTGTAATGACCGACATCAGATTCGGACATACGACGTGCATATCTCGGAGGTTCATAATGCTGCTGTAACGTTTCTTCCCGATTTGTCAATGGTTTTGATAAGACGTTTGACTACACTTGCAGCATCAATAGGTACTTGGTAAGCACCTACTGGCTGTTTCCCATCATAAATTTCCATGTTATTGACATAGAAAGTCCTGGAGTCGACAAGGGCATATATTTTGATCCCATATTTTGCGGGCTAGTTGGCAATATACTGTCGGAAGCAGCAACGTCCCATAAAAGCCTCCAGCATTTCGTCAATGGTGACATACTCCCCTACCGTGTAATAGGCAGAACAACGTTGAACAAATTGGTCAAACACTGATCTCATTGGTGCTACATTATCTGTCTTTGATCTTTTATACCTTGTATCCATATTATCAAATCTTATCGCTTGCACCAACAAGTGAAAACGTCTTTTGGACATGACAGCGGCAAAGAAATCCGGTTCTGTTCCATCTGTGGACCATAGCTCATCTGTGTTCACGTGCTGAGCCTTTTTCATGCCGGCCATGTACAACAGTCCTATAAACGCAGATATTTCTTCAAAATCTGTTGATAAACAATCCCTTGGCCGTTTATAATATGATAGCATTTTATCTAGTTTTTGGTTGGTATGGATTACAATTTCTGCAATTAGGCCATCGGGGAAGAATAGTTTCCAACAATCCACAACTTCTTTAGCGTTTTTTCCTGCAGCCTTCACACCAAGAAGTTTGGATATGATGTTTTGTGAACGTATTTTTGTGGGAGGAATGTCCGGTTTATGTTTCAGCCGTGTAGTACCATCTTTCCCTATCCACTGAGGTCACATTAGCACTTGCTTATCTCTGGGGGATAATGCCGTTTCTTCATCATCGTCAGATTGCTCAGTGTCAGTTGCATGAACACTATGCTCAGATGGGGCATCTTCAATGTCAGAATCTGACTCATGATCTGAAATCTCTTCAAACCATTTCAACAACTGTTGCTCAGTTTTAGAATCCATTTTTTTTCTGTAGAAAAGCTCAAATGAATAAAGGAAAAAGCAAAAAACAATAAAAAAGTTACCTGCTAATTAATTAAAAAATTATCAACAATATGAAGAAAAGCACATATGTTATCACTCGAGATTTTTACTAACACACTCCACCGACTTTATCGCTCGCGCGCTAGATTAATATTAACTCTAATTTATTTAGAGCCATCACAACCCTCCATTCACGCCCCAACAAGCATGAACTGGTTAAGGAATTCTGCAGAAGGCATTCCTAAAATATGAAATCAATTTGACAAGAGATAAAAAAAGTATGTAGTGCAACTGAAAATGTTAGATTTTATCTAACAGTGCGAGTCCTCCCTGGTTAAATCCTTCAATTTTATTTTGCTAATATTGTAACTACCCTGCAACACATCTAGCAGTATTATTGGACCTATTGAGAAAAATAAATGCATTCATGACTTAAATAATTTACATAGTTAAATTTATATGTCAATAATAATGTATTACTTAATATTTGGATATAATTCGCAATGCTCAAACAAATTTAAAAACAGTGGTTACTTGTTTCGACCAATATAGAATTATTATGAATCAGAAATAGGAGGGGTAGATCAAAGACGCATATCATCTAAAAAACAAAAAATATCACCTTTCGGTATTTGCGAGGGTAACAAAAAAATGTTTTTAAATTGTTTCTCCATCAGAAACGAAAGTCTGACGTGATATCATTGCACATCTTTACTAAGCCGCTAAGCAGTCAAAAAAAGTGACAACACCAGAATATGATCATTCTTTTAATCGCTTTGAACTATTTACGCATCATTACGCACGTGCACTAGGGAATTTTTTTGTCTCGTCAAAGGATCGCCGCGGTTATCACAAAAGATCTCACTGAAAATAAAAATAAGAGTTATGGTATCTAAAACAAATATGGAATTGTATCAATACTATAGTCACCTTCCATAAATTTCAATACGTTCACTCTCGCTGGTGACTAAAATCGTCCCCTCCTGTCCTTGCGTGTCCCTTACGCTACCGGTTTGCCTCGAGCGC
This sequence comes from Galeruca laticollis, assembly GCA_963921935.1. Lineage (NCBI taxonomy): Eukaryota > Metazoa > Arthropoda > Insecta > Coleoptera > Chrysomelidae > Galeruca > Galeruca laticollis. The sequence goes on along the minus strand of OY998178.1, from coordinate 189,781,223 downwards.
CCACCGGGTGGGCTAGCTAGTTTAACAGAGTGTCTCGACTCGAACAGTTCGCAGTGTCGATATAAGTTCTACTGGGTGCGCGAAATGAACGTTTTATTTGAACTTCGTTTTTTGAGCATTAAGTATTGTAATTATGGCTTCTCACCGATCTTATTGCTCTGTTGCGTGTTGTGGTACTAGTATTCGTGGAAATATTTCATTTTTTCGATGCCCCAAAGATACTTCAAGGTAATGTATTATACAAATATTTCAATGATACTTATAGGATAAAATGTTTGAAAGTACGTTACGTATAACTTGACTTTGATACTATTTTATAAATAATGTCCGAATTACATTTCGCAGGTGTCAGCAGTGGAAGGAGGCTTTAGGTTTTATTGGAGAACACAAAATTAACACCAGAAGAAGCCTACAATCGGATACGAGTTTGCAGAGCACATTTTAACGACAAGTCGTTTACTTCCTCTGGAAAACATTTATTAAACACTACTGTGCCCTCAAGGTTACCAACAAAATTGGACGGTAAGATTTTGTCCTTTTTTCAAGCAGGGTTTATTTTTTTAAATAAGTTCTTTTTAGGTAATGAACAAAAAGATGACAGTTTGGACTCTTCCAACGTATTGCCTTTTTCTAACTTAGATGCTTATACACAAACGGATATGGGCGAGGAATTTGACCAAGGTAAATGCTAAAGCTTGCTATAAAGATAAACATAATTGCTAATTTATATGAATGTTTCTAACTATGAAAATGGATAAATATTTTAGGGTTGAGCAGTACCGCATCAACAACCGACAAGGAAATTGATGCTGTACCCTTGTACAATGATAAATCTGTTCAAACTGGGTTCCCTCACGAATTTGTAGAAGGTAAGTAGAAATTAATTGAAAACATACAAATTAATTTTTCAATCCAAATTACTTTGCATATCCGTATTTATTCATAAATCAACTTCTAAAATATGTTAATTTGTTTATAGATTCATCGTACCAGACTTCTTTGGAATTATCAAGTAATAGTCCTAGAAAGCAAGGACTAAAAAGAAAAATTAAAGAACTGCAGAACAATCTCAAATCTTCAAAGAGAAGCAAAATCGTGACTCGCAAAAATATTGTAGAATTCCTGGATGAGCACTACCCGCAGGAGACCACTATGTTGAAAAAAAATCAACTGGTATTACTGGACAAAAGTCCTAAAGGGGCCAGGTACTCTAGTGAATTTAAACAGTTTACTTTGAGCTTATTTTTTTTGGGACCGAAGGTATACAAGAAGTTATCTAGATTTATAAGACTGCCATCTCCGTCTACTCTAAGAAAGGTAACTGAACACTGGAAAATGTCCCCAGGATTTAATGAATTTGATTTAAAATTTTGGAATTGAGAGTACCTTTGATGTCAGAGAAATCAACAGATTGTATTTTATGCATTGAAGAAATGTCAATTGAAGCAAATTCATTTTACAATGTGTCAAGAGACGTCGTAGTAGGCTTTGAAGATTTAGGAAACAAAAGGTCCACCAACACTACCTCGGTATTAGTGACTATGGTAAGAGGGATCTCTTATAACTGGAAACAACCTATTTCATATTTTTTAACAAAAAATTCTGTAAATGTTGAAGATTTGAAAGATATCATTGTCAAGACTATTCGCAAATTTAAGGGCATAGGGCTGAATGTTCTCGTAGTTACTTCCGATCAGGGCCCACATTTTTATACATTAGTTAAAACATGTTTTAAATTAACATTTGAGAAACTATATTTTTTCGTAGATGAATCCATTATTTTTCATTTATTTGAAGTTCCACATTTATTAAAATCAACAAGGAATAACTTTTTCTCTTATAACTTTCATCTCGTTGATGGTGTTACAAAAAAACATTATTTAGAAGCGATGTATACCCTTGATAAAGCAAAACAGTAAAGGCTGGCGCCTAGGCTAAGTTACGAGCACTTAAATCCAAATAATTTCAAAAAAATGAAGGTTAAATTAGCCTCTCAAGTATTTAGTCACTCTGCGGCCGTTGCTATGCACACTTATATTGATTTTGAGAAAATACCGGAAAAAGCCAAAGTAACTGCTAACTTTATTGAGGAAATGAACAAATTGTTTGATATATTGAATTCATGCCATTTGGAAACATGCCATGCTTTTATGGGAATTACAGAGCAATTTGAATTTTTAAACAGAATGGACAAGCTTTTTTCAAACTTGAAAGTTTTAGATAAAACTGGAAAGAATGTAACAAATTCTATGAAATTTATTTTCCGTTGGAGGCTTACTATTTTCTCAGTCTTAAATTGATGGGAAGTTTTGAGAAGTAAAAATTACAGATTTTTATTAACACGTAATCTTAATCAGGATTATCTCGAGAATTACTTTGGTCAAATCAGAAACGCTTGTGGAAACGCCAGAAATCCCACTGCCATACAGTTTACCAGGGCATTTAAAAAGCTTTTTGCTAAAGGATATTTTCACGAGACAGAAAACAGTAATTGTATGGAAGATAGTAGCGATATTTTGCTCACTATAAAATCGGTCTCGTTCAAAAATATCGAGAGTTTTCAGGAAAAAAATTACGAAAATATTTCACCAGTTATAAAAATAGAGTCAACAGATTATAGGAATCTAATATCAGAGGAAGGAAATGCACTGCTCTATGTTGGTGGATATTTTTTACGTAAATGTCTCTTTAAACATTCTTGTGATGTTTGTTCTCAATATTGTTCAGTATCCGAAAGAGACGAGTCAGCTTCATTTTGTAAGCTCAAAGCTTACAACAATAGTAAAAATATAGTTGGTGGCTTAACAGTTCCTCCAAATGAGTTTTCAGAGTACCTAATACGTTTAGAGGATATATTTGTTTCCAATTTTAACAATTACTGTATACAAGATGGTGTGGGAAACATATTTTTGAAAGAATATTCAAATGTAGGATTTAACCACCCATGTAGCAATTTTCCAAAAGAATATTTACTTTCATTGTATACAAGAGTTCGAATATACTACACATTAAAATTTGCAAACAGACAAGTAAAATCTCAATGTATAAATAAACAAAATCCGAAATTGAAATTTTTTAAAAATTTGGAAATATTTAAAATATACATATATATATATATATATATATATATATATATATATTGGCCGAAAAAATAACTGTTCTCAATATTGTTCAGTATCCGAAAGAGACGAGTCAACTCCATTTTGTAAGCTCAAAGCTTACAACAATAGTGAAAATATACTTGGTGGCTTAACAGTCCCTCCAAATGAGATTTCAGAGTACCTAATACGTTTAGAGGATATATTTGTTTCCAATTTTAACAATTACTGTATACCAGATGGTGTAGGAAACATATTTTTGAAAGAATATTCAAATGTAGGATATTTACTTTCATTGTATACAAGAGTTCGAATCTACTACACATTAAAATTGGCAAACAGACAAGTAAAATCTCAATGTATAAATAAACAAAATCCGAAATTGAAAACTTTAAAAAAATTGTAAATATTTAAAATATGTATATATATATATATATATATATATATATATATATATATATATATTGGCCGAGAAAATCCTCCCTTGCCCTCTCAGCATTTGTGCTCCTCTATATTTCTGTCATCCACAAATGTCACAAAGTTATTAAAACCATAAAAACACTTAAAACAAATAAATCACATGGTTACGATAAGGGCAGAGTTGATTAAAAATGTCAATGAGGAAATAGCATTGCCGATAACGTTCTTATTCATATCTCTAACAGATTGTATAATTTCTTGCCATTAGAAATAAGAGAGATAAAACAAATTCACAAATTTAAAAAAAGTGTTAAAATGTTTTACTGTCCCTTACTGGAACTGAAGTACATAATTTGATTGTGCCGTAAGTTCTCACTAAATTGTGATGTAACTTTTTAATTTTAAATTGTGTTAAATTTTACAAATTTGATCATATGATAAATTTGTGTACTTAGATGATAATTGATTTTTGTAAATTTTGTATTTTCAATTGTAAAATTATAATAATTACATTGTATATCGTTATCACATTACAAATAACATTAAACATTATTATTGTTATAAACCATACACTACCTCATGGACAGGCTTTGCCTTTATGGGAACATATTCGGAGTGTTAAATTCATAATAATGTATTGAATACTGCATGTGTATATTGTTATTATATTGTATTTTGTAGTGTATTATATTGTATACTTTCGTCTGGATAAATTATATATATATATATATATGTATATATATATATATATGTATATATATATATATATATATATATATATATATATATATATATATATATATATATATAAAAGAAGATGTAGGAATATCGCGTGATATGTTAACAACAACAATAAATATATTCATGGGTAATTCACGCAAAATAAAGGGCTACTGAAATAGAGTGGTAACCGTGGACATGCATGTTTCTGGCTCATTTTGCCTCATCAGCACGGCATAACCAAATAAGGATGTGAAATTTGGGAGCAAAGATGTTAATCGAAACATGGGAAAACACAAAATAACGGATTTCAGCAGGGAAACCAAACGCTCATTTGTGTCTTCAATTGGAAAATCCCGAGTTAACATATCACGCGATATTCCTACATCTTCTTTGTTATTTACTATGGGTCGGAAGGTTCATGGCGGGGAGCTATATGCGCCTCCGTGTCGATGTTGGTTGATGTCCTGAAAACTCGGGATCTTCCAATTGAAGACACAAATGAGCGTTTGGTTTCCCTGCTGAAATCCGTTATTTTGTGTATTTCACATCCTTATTTGGTTATGCCGTGCTGATGAGGCAAAATGAGCCAGAAACATGCATGTCCACGGTTACCACTCTATTTCAGTAGCCCTTTATTTTGAGTGAATTACCCATGAATATATTTATTATATATATATATATATATATATATATATATATGTATATTAAAACATATTTCAAATATTTAGCTTATTAGCTGCGTATCTATGCAATTTCAAATTATTTTATACTTATTATGTTATGTTAAATTATGATACGAAGATATGTATTTTCATGCAAACATGTATCTATGTATGTATTCATAAATAAATCAATATTTAACGCCTGACCCTCGTAGACATACTTCCGAGTAAACATATTGTTCACGGTGCCGACTGACCCCCGTATAACACATTTTGGCTGTTATCTGCATGATTTATGACCGATGACATAAAACGCGGCACTTTGCAACAACATCAAAGAAGTTACCAGACTTATTGGAATTTCTGGATGGTGCTATAGTATTTTATTAGAGACAAAACAATACATAATATATAAAAACAAAAATTTCTGGGAAGTAGCTGGTTAGGTAGGTGCCATGTTTCATAAAACACTTTATCTAAAAGTTTGTCTACTTTTCCATCCATTTTGAACTTTAATCAGGATGAATGCTGTGAGGTGAAGCACATTAAAAAGCCTTTTTTAGGGAAAACAGTGTGGATACAAATTGGTCCTATATTCTAAAATTGATAATATTTAGTTACTTTTGGTAATTCCACATTTTTTACCGATTTACTTGGAAATTAATAAAACACGTGGTATAATTTACTATCATCTTTAATAAACAAAATGATATGATAATGAAAAAACGCTTTTGGGTACAAATTAGTCCTAAATTAAAAGTTTAAAGGTATGCTGTTAAAATTTGTTTTTGTAAAAGTGGGAGTGCTAGCTTGAGCTTAAGCTAGCAACCCCACTTAAAATAGCGGTTTTTCAGAAGAACTGAATGGGTACAAATTATGATCTTTTAGGTACAAATTAGTCCTTAATTCAAAGTATAGATTTATGCCAATAGAATTTGATTTTTTCAATGTGGGGGTGTTAGCTTGAGCTCAAGCTAGCACCCCCACTTTAAATAGTGATTTTTCAGAAAAACTAAGTGGGTACAAATTCTAATTTTTTGGGTACAAATTAGTCCTAAATTAGTTCTAAATTACACATAAGTTTTTTTTTTAATATGAAAAAGTGGGGGTGCTAGCTTTACTGACGTGGTTCTTATAGCTGTTATCGTCGATGGTATTTTTCAGACTCGAGAAGTCACTCCTCCCAAGGTGAGGGCGAGTATCTACTGATGCGCACTTAGTTGGAGAAGTGTGCGGTTTCTAACAATACTCTACTATATTAGGCCTATCGAATGAGGTATAGAAAAGTTATGACTTCAGGAGTAGTTAAGGAGATATAATACGACAAACATGTTGCCCTATATAAACGCATGTTGAAATGTCAAACTTCAGATGGCCATAACTACCATTCCGCAACGGATCTGACACTTGTGCCCATTGACAAAATTAATTTCCTCACCCATAGCTTTCATTTGGTGTATAAACAATTTGTGATCCTTATGTGCCCAGTGCCCCTTTAAACTGTATACACTTTGGCTACAAATTAATGAAAAATAATTTTCAATGGAAGATATAGTACACGTTTTACGGTGTTTAGTTGATGTCAAAATATCCGGATGTAATTTAATTATTTGGATGAAACGGCATTTTGTTAACCTCTTATAAGTGACGGCGTGGAGATTAATTACTTAATGTTTAAGGCAAACAACATGATAATATTACAAAATGTTTTTCTCATTAGAATATTAAAGAAAGTATGGTCAGATTCCACACGCAATTCCTTAGTTAATTGACTTTTTGCCCAGTCTGTTTGCTTAACGTGACACTTAATAAGAAAAGCAACATTTTAATGCTTCCCATAATTTCTTCTTCAGCACCATTTATAATGGATATTCAGTATAACAATCTTATAAATGCGGTAATTCTAGTTGAAATCTCTTTCTAGATTAAATCCTGAATATAAAAATGCAGTATTATCTATATTCTGGTAGGATTTCTCTCATATTCCTCACAAATTCTGAAGTATGGATTTAAAGTAAATATTTCCATATTTAGAGCATTCCAGAGGTTATTAGAAATTGTATAGATGGAATTTCTACGTGCACTTCTACAAAGGACCCCGCACACCTTTTATGGGAAAATGGCTCTGCGTTAAATTTCTTGAATTTTTGATATGTTGTCGAATTGACCATTCTAGTGAAATGTTTCAATGGGCGCAACACGATCCTATGACTAGTTTTCGAGATACAGGGAGTTGAATATGGGACATATTCACTTTTAATCACTCCGGATCTCCCAAGTTATCATTTAGTTCTGATTTATCTTTCGTGGTATTATCATCACATCCTTGTATGACAAATTAATTTCAAAATCGTTTCGTATTACACGGCGATTTCACTTGATAATAATGCTATTTTAAGACTTTCATAATTTTGTTGTTTTATAAAGAGAAAATGCGGAAAAAGGTTGAATTATCACATAATATTTGTTAAGTATTCATCAATTTTATTTTAATTGGTTATGATCTATATTTAATATGTAATGTTATTTAATAATGAAATGCAAATCGTTGGTGGTATTTTTACACCTAGCTGAGATACGGTACATACACATTATGTTCAATTTGAAAACCCAGTTCTCCAAGCAGAGAGAGAGAAGCAGAACAGTTGTCGAAGTGAACCGTTCGTAGTTAATATTTAACGCGCTAGTGCCAGGAACTTTAATAAAACCCATTGAACCCCTGCTACAGTCCACAATATCGATTTCAAGAAGGGTTGCAACCCAGCAGAAGATCATCCGAGACCTTCAGGTAAGAATACCATCTTGGGCGATTTGCTTGCATCATATTTTTTTTACATATAATTTGTAACCTTTCTTAACTTGACCAAAATATTTTTATTCTCCGAAACAATATTATAAATTCATTTCATCTTTCACAGTTGATACAAGGTGATTCACGAATATAGAAAAATAACGAATTTTGTTTTTTCGGACACCTTGTAATAATAAACACACCGAAAATGACAAAATTCTCGCGAAGGATGTTAAATGATGTATTTCATCGTATACAGAGTCGAATGATGACAATTTGAAAAATTACGTATACATTATTAAATAATAAGCTTGATTTTTTCATCACCCTATTAAGGGAGTCCGAAAAGGTGGCGTTGTTTTTTCATGGGAGAACTCCAAATACTTTCATTCATATCGTACATCAACGGAATCCTATGACGTGATTTTCATATACAAGGCGAACAATTTGTGAAAAAGTCCATATATTTTCACTATTTTGCGCTAATAAATTACCACTTGACTTCACTGGATTGTAGATGTGGATCTTAGATGAGTAGACTAACCAATATATTTGAAGTCTCCTGATGTGACTGAGAAGATACTTATGATATTTATTCAAAACGTGAAAGTAAGGAATTGAGTGAAGTGAAATCAATATTATTTCAAATAATTTCCACACCAACCCAGAAGTTCTTTCTATAGCGGTGTTCCCATGAGGCCTACTCCAATACAAATATGGATAATTAACCTATCATAATTTTAATAGCCTTGACAGACGGCACACATATATCCCATAACTACAATAAAGATGCCCGTCATGGATAATGCGGGAGTCTCAAGATATCTACTAGGTAGGGGATGTAATATGTCCTATAAATATCTGTTGAATGTTACGATATATGGAACATTCAAAGTGGATAAATCCTAGGCACATGTCAGTATGGGTGTATGTCGTAGGATACTAGTGTTATCAGGTGATACGAATGAATCATATGTATTACAGATATTCAGCAACCGCTGTATCTTGTTGACATTATTATTATAAATACTCAAAACAAATCAAATCGATAATCTATAATTCCGTATATGTGAGAATCACAATCGGAAACTGCATGATTGAAGGAATTTCAGCAAATCCTCTAGATTTTTCATTATTAGTTTCCATTCCCAGAGAGAGGAAAATACTATAAAACGAATCTGCTCAAGTTTGAGACCATTCAAAATATCTCTTGTCTAATTTATCTACAGTATTCAAATAAATACTCAGTTGGAAAATTAAAATCATCAAACTTCTCCACTTCATTGCATACTTTCTATCGATGGCAAAATGGGAACTCTTGTTTCATATCAGTCATTAATACTTTCGAATAGTTATACAAACAGTGGAAATCCATTTTTATTTTCTACTCGTAAATGTATACGTATATGGCTAGTTTTCACTTTTCCTCCCAACCTATCTAATATGCGAGAAAAGTATTGGTTCACTCCAAAAAAAGTTGAAAATTTGAAAAAAATTTTTGAGTGATTTTTATGTTTTCCAGCAACAACAACTGTAATAAATGACTAGACCTTATTATACACTCTTATGGTGACCCCATGGTAATACTTTGGCCCTCAAACGTGATAAATTTGACCCCTTCTATACCGGGTCCGATGTCACCAGTCTAACAAGTTCTGTCACCAACTCTTTTCTTAAATATGCAGCCGAGCGTGTGAGGCAAATCCAGTCCAATTTAGGCTGGAAACGCCTGGTCTTAAAACGGTTTGATTTCCTTCGCCAGGACAGGATTGCTCTCTCAGTTCGTCCCCGTATCCACTATGTATACACACTCTAGGGAAAATTTGGGGTAGGATTATAAATAAAGTATGGGGAAACCAAAAAGTTGTATAAAAAAATATAATAAAACTTTCTCTGTTTATATATATTGTTATACTATTATATTATGTGAGGAATTTTAATTGTTTAAATTTTAATGTTTTTAAAACTTCCTATCAATTAAATTTTTAATTTGCCTCACATTGAGCCGACAAATTTGTATTGGATATAAGTATTTATCATTTGAAATTGATTTATTGTTAATAATCAAAGGGTAGGGTTCAATAGCGCCATTCAAATTTACTATAATTATTGGATTGTGAAATTAAAATCAATAAACTTATGATTTCAGAAATTTTTTTAAAACATAGAAGTTTATAAACAGGAAACGTGTATACACTACAAAAATAATAAACTATAATCACTTTGAAACAATAAAAATACTAGATTAATTACTAATTATGAGTGCATTCCTTTTTTAGTTTTTAAATAAAGGCCTATTTAATTTTAGAGATCTCTAATATAATATTTTAAAACAAAACGGTACCTTTCATTCACTAAGTTTGTATCCACTTGAAACCAATCTTCACTTTCAATTTCTTTGCTGTCGTACTATCCAAATAAGCAAACCTGGAGCTGAAGTAATATCACCATCGCTCGTCATCAAAGGATGTATTATTTTAGGTACTACTTTCAACGAAGGTTTTTCATTGGGAAAGTCTTTAGGTAACTATACTTTTAAAAATAACTTATTACCTCCAGAATTACAATATGAATCGTATTCTTCTCCTTTAATAACTTCAGCTACACTTTTTATTTACAGCTACAGTTCCAAAAAGTGAACATTCACCTTTCCTATTTAGTTTTTCATAAATGTAAGATGTCCTCTCCACCGCATATATAGAACTGTACCACAAATCAAATAGCAATTAACTCCCTTACGGAGATCAGCCGACGTTTATTTTCCACCAAAAACCTTTCAAAAGGTTAGTTTTACTGTATATACTATATTTTATAAGTTTTTCTTTAAATTTTATCACATTTACCAGTTAAATTATTATATTACTTCCACTTTGACGTTTTCAAAATCACTGACGTTTTCAGTTTTCAATCCATCCATCAATAGCGTTCGGTTGCTATGGAAACTTTTCTGTCTATACATTATGAATTATATAACCATTGTGTCTTTGTCGATGATTAGCTGTGTATATTATAATAAACCATTAAAATTTAAAGCCGTATATGAAGCATGAAATAACATTTTAGTATTCGAAATGATAATGTATATAGATGAGGGTTTTCATACATATAAATATTAGCATAACTTATTTACTATTTATTAAAAATTCCTGAAACATGAAACAACATATTCACTAACTGTATAAAATGTGTCGTGTTTCTTTTAAATTATTATAAATTTCATTCTAATTTCGACGGATTCTTTTGAAATTACATCCTCTACTGAGTTATTAGTTTTTTTTTTATTCTGTATGGTTGTGAGGATTTTGTTCACTGTTTTGACTATCGGCATCTATAATTGATTGACACATGTTTCTTTTTACAATTTATAAATATACGTTAAAATGATGGCTTTGCTATTGGGCTCCTTTTTTTTAATTAAACATACAAAATATAATACTATACAGTTGAAGCTAAAATAATTCCAAATAGTTTAAAATCCGAATATCAGCAGCCCTATTAGTTCTGTCACAACGTCAATGTATTCAAGCAAATATATTCAAGGTGCTCATTTTAAACCAGTATATTATATATATATATATATATATATATATATATATATATATAAATAAAATCCCAATATCAAAACAAATTATTAAATTTCCCCATTATAAAAGTAACTATACACTTATCTATAAATTGTACATACTAAATCTTTCGCTGTATAACATATGACTAACAACCAAACCGATATAATATCCTTCACCATGAAATAGAATAAAATTATTACCCACTTATCATTTAATATGTTTAACGTGTGCGAGGGGCGTATGATTCAACCCTTATTTCGAAGTTTCCCTGCCTCGTTGCGAGAAATACTTATTTTGCTCTTAAAACAATACTATACAGAACGACTGTAGTTTCGAGTCATTGCACTTTGTATCAACAGAAAGTGTAATCAGAGTCGTTAAAAGGAATTCTGCTGATCTATGAGTAATAAATGTTTATCTACAATCCCGTTCAGTGCGTAAGTGCCGAGTTGCAAATTTTCAGGTCTTTGAATAACCTATAATGTGTATTTATTTTACGTAATATTAATGGAATTACCTACCCACGTCTGAAATAATTAGCTTTTATTTATCGTAGCGAAATTTCACTGGTAATGGGACTTCAAGGAGACAAAATCATACGCTCCGGACCCGTGTTACTAGGTACAAATAAATCTCGGTTTAACCCTTGTTTATTTTCCATCTACGAGGTAGAAGCGAATTATGTGGCGTAAAACAATAATCAAATAAATAGTGCCTAACTCCTGTCGGTTACTATCCCCCCGAATTAGGTTTGGTTTTTTTGTTGTTGAATTGCAAAAATACATTTTTTGTTTTGAAGCAGCCTCAATTTTTCGTTATTAACTAGTTGTATACAAAACAATTATTTAATTTTGACCTAGTAAATTTTTCTATTTGGTATTCGCTTTTATTACACAACCCAAAAAACGGTTTTTAGAAAAAAAATCCTGTGTGTATGTCGTCGTCGTCGTTGTCGTCGGCCACTTTTCGTTACATGTCTTGTTAGCACGATACAGCCTCTGGAGTGCAACAAGTCAACCATTTTATGATTGAATATTGTTAGGGACATGTCACAGATGAACCCTATTGATTTTCAGCTCACCATAGCCAGCACTACGGGTGCTATGGTACTAGAAGTACGACATTTTAATCATTTTTTGAAAAATTTCTGTTTGTTAGCACGATACAGCCTCCGGAGTTCAACAAGTCACCAATTTTATGATTGAATATTATTCAGGACATCTAACAGATGAACCCTATTGATTTTCAGTTCACCAGATCCAGTACAACAGGTGCTATAGTATTTTAAGTACGATATTTTTGTAATTTTTGGAGAAATTTCATTTTGTTAATACGATACAGCCTCCAGAGTATATACAAGTGACCAGTTTTATGATTGGATATTATTCGTCTTAAAGATCAATCTTATTGATATTTAGCTCACTAAAGCTAGTACAACGGATTCTGTGGTACTTGCAGTACCAAATTTTTGTCATTTTTGGAGAATTTTCAGTTAGTTAGCAAGATACAGCCTCCAGAGTGTATACAAGTGACCAATTTTATGATTGAATATTGTTCAAGGTGTCTCATAGAGGTACCCTATTGATTTTCAGCTGACTAGAGCGAGTACAGCGGGTCCTATAAATCCAGATATACTACATTTTTGGTTATTTTTGGATAAATTTCGGTTTGTTAGCACGAGATATCCAAGTGAACATTTCATGATAGGTATCAACATTCTAATTTGGATATTGTTGCATACTAGGAAGATTCTCACTCAGATATACGGATTGGTAGTGAAAACTCCCAGCTCATATTAGAAGTTCACAGAAGAAGAAGAATTGTGAGACGAGCCGGGGAATGTAATTAGGTATGAGACTTAAAGAGATGTCTAATGAATGTATGTTCGGGATGTCTCCTAATTTCTTCCTAGGTGAGATATCCTGAGAATGTAGTGAGGATTCCGTATATAGATACTTTGAGATCAGACTTTGGTGAATGACCTATAGATGGAATCAGTTACTATATAATTATACTAATTATACATTAGTCGATAGAAGTTCAATGGGATGTGATACATCTTTCGGATATCCATATCCGCGTATATAGCGACTTGAGTAGATATCCATAGGATATAATTTATTAATTGGGTTGGCACGAGCAATGCGCATGGCTTATTATGGACGACAAAACAACGAGAAACATACTTGACGGATAGCTGAATTTTTCCATAATCAAAAAATATCAAATAAGAAAAAGATTCTTATGAACATTCATAAATGAGAAAATTACCAACAGAATTAAACTATTCCTGGACCAATATCTATGTTCTCTGGAAGCATTCTTTTTGCAGCATCTCCTATAAAATCTAAAAGACGATTTGATGGAAAATGTATGATTTCTTGATATCTAGCGTACCCCATAAATCATATTACGATAGCAACATGCGCACAAGTTCCTAAAGTCCTAGCACCGGACTTACAAGTACAATAATGCCCAGAAATGGGGATAGCAGGATATTTTGGATCTTCGTCACCTCTTTCAGTGAAAACAACCCAAAGCATGTGTTTAGTAGCATTCCTGAACCGAGAAAATATTCTGAGTCGTAGAAAATTGGGCTGCCCATCTAACTCATCGACTTCTAAAATGCTGTCTACTTTACCATCTCTACGGATTGTATCTTGTATAAAGTGCTATTCAAAAGTCCCCTTCCTCCCTCGTATCTTTTGAACGGCTATACAGACATTAATCAAATTTGGAGGGTGGAAATAAAGTGTTGTAAACTTCTCTACGAATGGTAACAGGTGACGTAATAGTAATAGATGACGTCACAGTGCCACTCTGGCCAATAATTTTAAATAGTACCTCATGGCAAGTGATATCTCGTTTGAAAGGCATTGACATTGGCTACATAGCCATATTAATTTTGTTTGGGTTTAAATTAATTTTGACGGATAAATTAAATAAATACCAAAATTATTGAAATTATTTTTTTAAATTTAGTTAATCAAATATCAACAATGGATTGGTATAGCAAGTGTTAGAAATGTGCTCCGTCTACTTCCTGACAGTAAATCATCCTATTAGTAAACTCTTGTCGTACTCGTTCGAATGTGTCAGCTGAAATAGCATTGCATTCTTCAGTAATTCTTTCTTTCAAAACGTCAATGCTATCTGGTGCCGTAGTATAAACCTTGGATTTCAAGTACCCCCATAGAGAAAAATCTAATGGTGTCAGATCTGGTGACCGAGGTGGCCATTCTATAGGACCTCGCCGGCCGATCCACCTACTTCGATATTTTTCATCCAGTAACGTCTTACTGCACCACAATAATGTGCAGGAGCACCATCTCGTTGGAATGTTATTTCCAGATGGCCGAATTCATCTTGATTACCTTCCAGAATTTCAAGAATTATCGGCTCAATTGCATTTTGTAACATCTCCAGATACAAATCACCGCTTAAATTCGAATTTAGGAAAACAGGACCAACTATGTGGTTTCCCAAAATACCTGCCCAAACATTGACCTTTTCTGGAAATTGAGGCAAAAAGTACTTTTGGCACTAAAACAAATTGTTTTTGTGTAAGGTGGGTTTTGACTAATTTTATTTGTCATACATTCGCAGAATTCGAGTCTTCTGTCGGGGTCGTCATCCGTAAGGTGGTGCACCATTTTTAACTTGTATGGATAAAATTTATTTTTAGCCAACACTCTCTGTACTGTACTTTTACTTACTTCACAGATAGACGCAACTTTAGTTGAAGAGGAAGTAGCGTTTATTACCATTTCAGCAACTATATCAATTTTTTTATCATCACTAAATGTTGGTCGACCAGATCGTTTGGCATCTTGAACACTACCTGTTGCTTCAAACTTGTGAAGAAGCTCCCTCAAATAAGTTCTCGAGATATGGCGATCTGGGTATATTTCATTAAATAAACGTTCCGCTTCATGGAGATTCTTTCTAGATTCACCAATTATTAAGATAGCTGCTACTTTGTCGGCTTGAGTACGTACCATTTTGCCTATGTAAACTCTTAAACGTCTCGTTAAACAATAATAAAATTAAATATGTTAGCTATTTAGAAAAACTTTGCAAAGCAACAAATACTATTAAATTAAAAACGTCAATTTTTCTGACAACTAACCAGAGGCGGACTGAAAAATCTTCAATATTTAAATGTGAAATAATAATTTTGGTATTTATTTCATTTATTCGTCAAAATTAATTTAAACCCAAACAAAATTAATATGGCTATGTAGCCAATGTCAATGCCTTCCAAACGAGATAAGTTCCTATTTAAAGTTATTGGCCAGAGTGGCACTGTGACGTCATCTATTACTATTACGTCACCTGTTACCATTCGTAGAGAAGTTTACAACACTTTATTTTCACCCTCCAAATTTTATTAATGTAAGTGTAGCCGTTCAAAAGAAACGAGGGGGGGGAGGGGACTTTTGAATAGCACTGTATATGACGCAGTCAAGTGTAAATAATATGTTCCAGTAAGTGATTTTAAATATTCAATATCAAAGCGAGGGAACGATTGTATTTGAAGTTGATTCAAACGAATCCATCGACCACTACTAGTACGGAGGTTTTGAATTTCAACTCGTTCCTGTACAATGTTAACATCATCGGAATCAACTAACATTTATGTGGCCGTATCCAACGTTCCAGGTATATTTATCAAAGGATGGAATTTATTTATAAGAGCACCAGCAATCAGCTAATAATCACGTAACTTCGTAGCATGTATTGCTGACATGGGTCTGCGAGAAAATTTGAAAATTTACTCAAAATGTCCATTTCTAACTTCTATAGTTCATCTAGTAGTGGTTACTAAACGTGCTTGATTGGCTTCATTTGTCGTTAATGGCCTTTGATTCGGCGGTAGAAATGATGGCATATAATAATGCAAGCTAAGTTCTTGTAGAGTATGGATTGAATCTCTATAGCCTCTATCGACTATCACAATATCGCCTTCTTGAAACCATGTTTTCATTCCATTCAACTCATTTTGTAATTAGTGATTTAGAACAATCGCATCATTATTTCAAGCATCTGCGATGTAGGGCCCGTTGATTGCTAAGGTATATCCATCGGGGGCAACTATGATCTCTCGTTTGACCAAATGTTCATTCTTATGGAAACAGTATGATAGCCTCAATACTCGAAAGTTACTGCTCTTTTTTGTTTTATTGTAGGTACAATTTATATAAACTATTACTTTGGGAGTGTCTAGTGTGGGATTGTACAGTTCATTTGTATAAGGGGATACATGACTGTTTATACAGGATGTTTCATTGGGAAAGGGCCTAACTCTACCTGTAGATGGGGATACTTTGGTGCTTCCAAAAACCTATATTTAATGTGTCTTCTGCACTTTATAACTGAGATACAGGGTATTTTATAAATTTATCCTATTTCTTTCGAACCTCATAACTTCCGAGTTTTCCTGTATATTATTTTGAAATTTGGTACACGTAATAACCATTACCGAGAAGCTCCATTAAAAGTATCTCCAAAAAGATAATGCAGGTCCGGCTTAACAAAAAATTTCAAAACTCGTCTTTCCTAAAAACAACACCCTGTATATAGATTTTATTAAAATTGCTCTTTATAATTGGAAAGAAAATAAAAAATCGATTCTGCTTATTTCCTTTTTATTTTTCCGCAGACAATTTTATTACCAAAAATTTACCGTCAAAGTTATAATTTATGAACGTTTTGGGGGTTGACAAGGGTATCGGAGAGTTTTTTTTTTATTTTTTAGCTTGAAACGAAATCTATTTAATGCATCTAGAGAAGCATCCTAGAAATTCAATTGAGTTTGTATGTTTACGAGTACAGACCACTAAAAAATGTAATTACAGGGCCTTACTTAGGGCATACTCGTTCAATATGTTTCGAATATTTCGAACACCCTGTATAAGGATATGTATCTGGAAACTATGCACTTCTACATTTAGTATAACAAGAGTAAAATACGAGGAATAAATTTATACTTCAAAAAATGTACTCGTATAAACGAAATAATACTTCAAGTAGGTTATGGAATAGACACATCATTGAAGTGTGTGGCATTTGTATCTAAGGTATTTTTTGGCGTACCACTGTTTTAAAATTATTGGGTCTTTTTTAAAAACATTTCATTTGAGCGTTGAAACAATGACGTCGTAGACGGAATGTTTCAAAACATTTTGCATTATTTTGAACCAAAGAATAAAGAACGGTTCAAAGCTGTCAGTTGTCATTGTCTTTTGTTTACATACTTAAAATTGCATAATTATCAAATAAAAGAATATATTCTTGGATATTATGGTGAAATTGACTCCGCAAGGAGACAGAAAACCAAAAACAACATAGAAATAATTGCATTTTCTTTTTTTTGTAAAAAATGTTTCAAGTGACTATTGATGATATGCTATTAACAGTGGATGAAAAGACTGCTTTCCTGTTGGTTAGGCCATGAATTAATCTCATCTGTAGTTCAAGTATTTTGGGAATAAATAAAACTCGACTGCACTATATACTGTAGAGAGTGCTACATTGAATCTATCGGACACAGTTATCAATGTGTCAGCTTTTCCTAGCCACGAAAGGAACATCAAAACAAATTTCTCCATGGAACAGGTTGCTGGCCACCAAAAAATTGTCTTTCAGTGGAATTTATAGCACCCAGAAGATTCACAAAGGTATCTCTATTCAATCGAAAATGATTGAAAAAATCTCTCCCGAGATACTGTGGCAACCAATCTTCATAATAATCTGGTGAGCGTGTATGCACCAAATTAGTGGAGAGAAATGTTGGAAGAAGTACTTCCTCCATGGTATCATCCCTCAGATATTTGTAAATAAGATATCTTTGGAGATCCTGCTCATAATGAATATCGTTAATGAGTGCTAATATCATGCAATTCATTTTAAATTTGAATCAACACATTAACCGACACAAAACTGATAAATGGAACAAAATAACGAAAACTTTCAAAATAATCGACTTGTTTCTTCGCGCCTCGTTCAATGACAAATGACGACATTGTTTTAAAAATATTTCGTTTTCGCCATCGTCAAATCTATGACGTAAAATTGAATATGTTTTTAAAACATAATTGAATACGGTTCAACGCCATTATGTTTTTAAAACATAATTGAATACGGTTCAACGCCAAAAAATAGCTTTAGTTTCTGTCAAACAGTGTTTGATGTTATGAAATTCCTACAGTATTTTCTTTTTGCCTAGTGAGTATTAAATCATTATGCCTCATCAATTTTCTAACCGAAAATACGCAGATATTTTATTTATTTATGGATTTTGTAATGGTAATGGTACAACTGCAAAAACTTAATACGGAAGAAGGTTCCCTTACCGAAGGTTACCAAACCGTGAACCATTTATTCGTGTTTTTAATTACTTGGTAGAATACGGCCGACTTTCAACGGTTACATTAAATGATCATCAGGAAAGAAGGCATTTAAATATGGAACAAAATATTTTTAATATTGTTAATAATAATCCGGAGATTAGTACAAGCAGAATTGGACATGTTACAAATGTACCTCATGTTAATGTTTGGCGGCGACTAAAAAAACATAATCTTTATCCATTTCATAACAGAAGTACAGCGACTTCAAGTAGGGGACGAAATTCCACGAACGAATTTAAGCAATTGGATGATTCGAAATGCAAGAATTTTAAATAGAGTTCTATTCACGGATTAAGCTCAATTTACAAGAGACGGCGTTTATAATTTATGGAACTCGCACATTTGGGCAGAAGAAAATCCATTTGCTACAAAAGAGGCCCATTCGCAACGCAAATTTTCTGTTTGGTGCGAAGTCATTGATAATAAATTGATAGGACTACACATCTTTCCACATAGATTGACTGGCGAAGTCTATTTGGATTTTCTGCACAATATTTTACCAGTGCTATTAGATGATGCAGATGTAAATGTAGCAGGAATGTATTATCAGCATGACGGTGCTTCGGTGCATTACAGAGTCATAGTAAGAAATTTTTTAAATGAAAATTTTCCTAATTCATGGATATTTGGAGGTGGTCCCAATAACTGGCATTCAAGGTCACCTGACTTCAATCCTGTGGATTACCATATTTGGGGATATCTAAAATCAAAAGTATATGCTAGCGACATCAACAGCAGAGAAGAACTTCTTCGAAGAATAGAGAATGCCTGCGGAGAAATCAGAAATAATTCAGATGTGATCAGAAGGTCCGTTCGTAATATTACAAAAAGGGCAAGAAAGGGCATAGAGCAGAATGGAGGTCATTTTGAGCAATTTTTGTAGGTTAGACTTGCTTCGTTTGGACAATGTTGTTAGAATTTCTTGTTTTCTTTTCATGCCAATTAATAAAATTAATAAAAATCTTTCCGATTTTGGAGGATACATTTATTTCTCGTATTTTACTCTTGTTATTCTAGAGGTAGAAGTGCATAGCTTCCAGATACATATCCTTATACAGGGTGTTCGAAATATTCGAAACATATTGAATGAGTATGTCCAAAGTACGGCCCTGTAATCACATTTTTTAGTGGTCTGTACTCGTAAACATACAAACTCAATTGAATTTCGAGGATGCTTCTCTAGATGCATTAAATAGATTTCATTTCAAGCTAAAAAATTAAAAAAAAATCTTAAACTACATGATTCATGTGTGCAAGTCTTATTTTCGACTTTTCTTCTCTTGCCACCTTGTTTAATAATATCGCAAAATTCTAGTAATTGTCGAAAATTATTTTTTGAAATTGATGTCAGCTCCTCAAATTCGTCTTCAGTGAAACAATTGATATCCTCCCAGTACGGAGTGGCATGTTTGTATTAGCGAGTGTCCTCATTATTTGAAGAAAATATTGAAGATTGGAAATTATGTATGGTTTATTCACAAAATTCGAACCTCCATGCAAGTAATTTGGAAGGAAACATTGATAATCAAGATGGTAACCACAAATTCTCAAGAACTCTGGGACATAGATATCAGTAGTAACAAAAATATCCACTCTACATTCTAAAGAAAGTCTGAATATTTTGACGAGCATTACAAATAATGCACGCACGACTTGATACGCGGGACAACACATTGAGACGAAGGCAATTCAAGTTATTTTCCATAGCAATATTGTCATTCATCACTGTGTTATTACAATTGAAACATGTTTTTGTATCATCCTGAATATCAATAGGTGGTTTTCCCGCAGATTCTCTCCGATATGTCGCAATTTGCAAAACATCAATATTATCTCCTATACTCAAACGCATCGAGGGTCTAGGAATATTTCGGTCACAAACATAACAAATCACTCTATTTGCGAAGGCCATATTATTGAGAAAAGTTCAACAAACACTGAAAATCAAATAAACTTGATCAAATTAACTGTCTCGACCCTTACTTCATGGAATATGCTCATATTAGTGTTTTTAAATGAAACTCACGGTCTCTAGTTAATTCTACAATATAATAAAAGTTGAAAATTCTAATTCTCAATTTTTTAGAATTTTCAATAACTTGTATTATATTGTGGAATTAACTAGAGACCGTGAGTTTCATTTAAAAACACTAAACTTGATAAGTTTAAAAAAAACTTCAAACAGTCTAATAATTCAGAAATAGTTCTTGAGCTTTATGACATCAACAAGACAACGACTATTGACATTAAAATTTTGTTGATTTTACCCTCTTTGGATTGTTCTCCATAGCTATTACGAGATAACAGGAATAAGTATATTAAAAAGGGGTGCTATGTAGGTATTTGATGATGTGTGATGATCCCGAAAGGACAGTAGTGTAAAAAGAACATTAGCATAGAAACAAGATTAAATCATGTTAATATTAATTTCAATATATAGCGAGCATTGATCTATGGAGGTCAATGCTAGATATACGGAGAGCAAGTTCTAATTAAAATGCAAATATCACGCTCAACTGATAGGCGGAAGGTCAGACTTGCAGGCCACTGTCCGAACGCTTCCTATAAATGTAATGTGTCGACAAACTGATGATTCATTCATTCATTATTATTATTTTGAATAAGTAAAAATGTATAAGGTATTGTAATCTGTGTTAATTCTAAATATACTTAGTGAGTTTTTAAAAGATGTTGTTTATTCAACCCCTGAAGATCGGTTACTAGGTAAGTGCTTTCCCAAAGATATAATACTTTTATGGTGGACGTAGTTTATACGAGGGGCACTACTGAGTAACTACTACAGATGATTCAGATAACGTTTCAAATACAAGAAAAAGAAAGATACAAAAACATAATTGAAAAATAAAACGTTCCTTTGGTGAAGAAATATACCGTGAATTTGAAGTAATGTAATATATACTCTATATAAACCGACAGAAGTACGTACAAATTATGAATTTATTTTGATTTATCCTATGTGGTATTTTTCTTATGTGACAAATTCATGAAAAATTATTTTTCGAATCTTTTCGTATTACAGGGCGATTTTCTTCGATAATAATGTTATTTTGAGACTTTTACAATTTTATTGTTTTATAGAGTGAAAATTCGAAATAAGGAACTTCTGCGAATGTAATAAGTATAATATGACTTCTGAGAAACACTAAGCATGAGAAAATAACTTCTCCATTGAATCGCCTTCTAGACGATGCTGCAAATGTTAATTCGAGTCGTGGCTTTTTTTCGAGGGATACGGTACGCTATGGTACGGTATTATTACTGATCTACACAAGCCCGCCGAAAACTGGAATGAAAATATAGCAATGGAGAAATGTACGTATCTTAGCTTTTTTCACCAATGTTTCGCCTTGTATATGAAAATCACGTCATAGGATTCCGTTGATGTACGATATGAATGAAAGTATTTCGAGTTCTTCCATAAAAAAATATCGCTACCTTTTCGGAATCCCTTATGAGATATAGGTTAATGAAAAAAATCAAGGTTTTTATTTAATAAAGTATACGTAATTCTTCAAAATGACATCATTCGAGTCTGTATACGATGAAACACATGATTTAACATCCTTCACTAGAATTTTGTCATTTTCGGTGGGTTTATTACTACAAGGTGTCCGAAAACCCAAAATTCGATATTTTTCTATACTCGTGAATCACCTTGTATGAATTGTACCAACTGTGATGAAAGATAAACTGAATTTATAATATTATGTGATAATTCAACCTTTTCTCGCATTTTCTCTTATAAAACAACAAAATTATGAGTCTGAAAATTGCATGTATCCAATCAGGTGTCGAAATACAAAATCGAAAACATGGTGTTTTCAGATATCAATCCTCATATTTAAACCAATCGAAGGCGCGTATTTTGTATTGAGTGAAATAATCAAATTTTATTACACTCAGTTCGGCAAAGAATTCTTCTTTTTTTATTTCAAATTTTTTTTCAATTAAAGTGAAATCGCCCTCACAATTCAATGACAGTAGTTCGTTCACAAATTTAATAATGTCTGTCGTTTCTTCACTAAAACGTTGGTCTATTCCAGAAACAAGTGAATCTAAAAATGGATAAAATGTGTTTATTCTAACAAAATCTTTCATATTTTCAGATTCATGTTGATTATCACACATCTGATCAATATTACGCGGAATTTTTCTTTTCATTGTTTCCGGAATTGTAATACCATGTTTGTCAGATATTTTTTCAACATCAACATTTATTTTATTAGAAAAAGTTTCTGAATTCACTCTCAATTTTTGTAAATTTGATTGTAAACTCTTTACAGAATTGCTTGCGGACAGTAAATTCAAATTTTCCGCTTGTAATGCTCTGCTTTCTTTGAGTATCATTACTAGAATAGGAGCAGTCATATGTAAACAAATCAAGAAATTAAATGATTTCAACTGCGCCAGTAATCCCACAGCTTTTATTTTAACATCATACACATAACATTTGGGGATTTCAATAATTTCTTGAAGAGCTAATATCAAAATTTCATAATTATCCTTTACTGCAGAAACCGCTTCGGATCTGCATGCCCATCGAGTTGTTGAAAACGATTTCAATGTCTTGAGTGACATATTTATACTGTTTAGCTATTTTCTCTAGAATTGCATGTCTTACGCAACTACCTTCGAGAAACGAATAAACACATTGAATGATTCCAAAAAAATCAAATATTAACTTGTTATTCGAGTGAGAGCAGCAAGCATCTACCAGAGTTGAATTTAAACAGTGTGCGTAACTGTGAACATATAATCTATCCGGGTTATTTTGTTTGCACCGCGACTGAGCACCAGAAATATATCCAGACATGATCGAAGCTCCGTCAAAACATACGGAAACTACTTGTTCCCACTGTAATTTCAATGATCTAAGAGCATTATCCAAAGAATTAAAAATGGATTCTGAATTTACAGAATTTAAGTTTATAGAAGGGTAAAAAAATCGAATTACGATAGACATTTGTTCGTGATGACCACAATCAGATGTTTCATCTGCTATCAAAGAAATATGTTTTCCATTTAAAGTGGATACGATACTTTGAATTATGACATTATGAATAGATAAAATAATATCGTTTTGGATTTTATTGCTAACGTAAAGTGCATTTTTTGGTCCTTCTGTTAAATGAGCCTTCAGCAAAGGATCATATTGAGAAACAAGGTGAATTTATTCTAGAAAAAGTCCACGGTCAGAGCTATTTTTTTTCTCATTATGGCCACGGGATGATCTTCCACCTTTTGCTAAACACAGTGTAATGTTTATGAGTCTTTTCATTACTTCACGGTTTCGCAGACGTTCTTCATCTTGCTTTTTTAACCTTTAACGGCTACACAGTGGTCTGCCAGATACCTCGCGAGAATCTATTTCCATTATTTTCAAAACGCTTGTGTGTTGAGAGGTAGGGGTCTATGTACCCTTCAGTCGATGACCGGTCCACACATCAGTAACGTGAGAACGTCAGTGGCGCGAGCTGTGAATTATTATTATATCCCAAAGACAGACAGTGGTCTGCTAGATCACAGCGTAGCGATTAGGTAGGTGTTTTTATTTCTGATTATATTTTTATAAATCGACATTTTTCAAAGATTATGTATATTTTAGCATGGCTGGTATTCCGGGACCTTCAAGAATGTGTCCAGACGACCCAAAATTCCAGGAATGGACAGAAAATCTTTTGAATGTGCCAGAAGATTTTCATGAACTTGATTTTGATAGCGAAGACGACTTAGAAGACGCTGATTACTTGGAAAGTGAACACGACACTCACAGTGAATAAAGCGCATCAGAAAGTGATGACGAAGTAATGGTAGATAAAGAAGGATATTATCTAGGAAAAAATAAGTTTACATGGTAAATTGTTTTTGTTTTTTGTTCTTATTTGACTTGCTACTTATATGTTGCGATTTTAGGTGAAAAAGAGCTTCCTACCAACGTGCGAATAAGGCAACATAATATTATTGTTACACTCCCAGGAATCAAAATTGCTGCAAAGCATCTTGGAAACTGTCCAGCCAATGAAGAAGTATGGAGGAGGCTATTACTGTCGGATGAAATTATCAATCAAGTTTTTTTTCATACAAATAAAAAAATTACCGAAGCAAAAAATAAATATAAGGATCCATCACACCCACCACTTAGGCCATTAGATCAAGTTGAAATGAAAGCGTTTTTGGGTCCACTTATTTACACTGCAGTTTTCAAATCTGAAAATGAGAAACTGGATTGTCTATTTGCCACCGATGGAACATGCAGGGATCTATTTTGTTGCACAATGCCAAAAAGACGTTTTGAGTTTTTGCTTATCTGTCTAAGATTTGATAACGCAGAAACAAGAAATGAAAGGAAGGTTACTGATCCATCTGCAGCTATATCAGCGGTAATTCAAAAACTGATTTTCAACTTCCAAAGATATTATAGCCCGGGTGCCAATGTGACTGTTGATGAAATGCTTATACCATTTCGAGGTAAATGGAAATTTAGAATCTATTTGCCGCACAAACCGGCAAAATACGGCATCAAGGTCCAATGTCTAACAGATGCTAGGAATAATTACTTGTATAACGCGTACATTTATACAGGGAAGGGTTCTGATGACCATACACTTTCAATCGAAGAAAAATTTTGGTATCCCCACACAATCGGTTATTCGTTTATGCAAAGGTTTAGAAAAATCGCATCGCAATGTAACGGGAGACAATTGGTTCAGCTCTATACAGCTTATTGATGAATTTAAAAAAGAGGCCCAACCTATGTAGGAACGTTAAAAAAAGCAGAGATTCCACCCGCATAAATCAAGAAAAGTAGGATCTTCGCTATATGGATTTCGGGAAAATATAACGCTTTTGTCGCACGCTCAGAAAAAATCTAAAGCCGTATTACTTGTGTCGTCTATGCATCACTCGTCAAACACTGTTGACGGCACAAAACCTGAGATCATAGAGTATTACAAGAAGACCAAGGGGGGCGTTGATTCTTTGGACAAAAAGTGCTTCTGTTATAGTGCCTGCAGAAGGACTCGCTGTTGGTCAAGGCAATATTTCTACAAATGTTGGATGTTAGCACGATAAATGCATATATTATGCACCGAAGCTATAAAGATGCTATAAAACATTTAGCCAAGACATTAGTACCTCCATTGATGGAAAGACGATTGCAGAATAAAAAAATACCGAGAGAACCAAAACATACTTTGGAGCGAATTCTGAACAAGACAAATGAAAATATCGAAATGGTAGCTGAAGATAAGAGCGTCTGGAAACTCGAAAGTTATGCCATATTTGTCCATCAAAATTGAAAAGAAAGACTCACTATTTATGTGTTATTTGTAAAAACCCGATTTGTTTGCAATGTTCCCGAAAAATTTGTTTAGAATGTAAAGGAAACAAAAATGTTTGAAAAATATTTTAATATTTTGTATTCTTTATAAATTTGAAAAAAAAGCTAAGTTTTTTTGTTTAAAGTAGGGTTTCTAAACTTTTAAGTTTTATTTAAACCAAATTCTAAGTAATATTCGAGGTTAATTTGAATTTTAACACGAATTCTAATGGAGCGTCTGTCAGACCACACTGTAGCGGTTGAAGGAATTTTTTTAACCGTAGCCGTTGAAGGTTAATAGCGCCACTCTTGAATCATCAAGCAAAGTATCGATACTCCTTGTTTTAGAGTAATTTTTCCAGACACTGAAACTATGTACGTGACATTGTGAAAGAAATTTGATGGCATTTGAATTTCTCTGTAGCACGTTTCCAATTTTTGAAGCCACTTTCAGTGAAATATTTGTCAACGTGACCTTTAGAAAGTGCATTTTCCATCGCAAAGAAACGGCACCAAAACAAAAGGCAACTTCTTTAACAGGACTGTACTCAAGCCAATTGTATATTTTATACCAACCTTCTTGAAAACTACGTATACTTTTACCGAAATAATTCCTGGGAAAATCATTTAAAACATGTTGAAACGGTCCATCTGCTAAACGAGCTTCAAGTTCTATACGATCTAATGGCAAATTAACGATCGTATCTTCTCAATGAATATCGCTTGCTTTTGCTTCGATATTTCCTTGACAAACTGTAATATAACAAGTAATAAAATATTAGAAAAATGGCAAAAAACCCGCTTTTCAAAAACACAATAATAATATCAATAATAATTATTAACATCGTATCATTACTTGGTTATTTTAAATCACGCGTGATGGTGTTGTCGGCCTATCAGCGAAGGTTGCGCAGATTTACACCCTGACACATTAGTATTGAACATTGACATTTTCAAATAATTATGATTTTATAGAAAACCATTCCAGTAAATTCGTAGAAAAGTAACTATATTTGAACTATCACGTTTGGAATAGATTATTATACACTACAGCCGTAGAGCTATTACATAAAAAACGTGCAAGACGTGCAATGGTTTTTTTCAAGAATCATATAGGTAGGTATATTATGCAGAATAGTAAATTTTATGTTACCTTCTGTTTGACTAGCCATAGCACTAGCACCTAATGTGCTTTGATTATCAGCTACATTGCTAAATGGACTCTTAGTTGAAAAAGTTGGATCATCAGCAGAATTTCCTGGAGGCATCACATTCGCGAGCGAATATCGCCACTGATTTTTTTCATACTTGTAAGTACGAATACCTAGATAGATACTGTATCTCAGATACACAGCAAATAGGTATGTAACAGTCTATAGAACGACAAAAGCACTCACTGTCAGCAGCGAAATCGAAATGAAGATACAATAAGTACATAGAAAAATTTCAAATATCAAATCGGAATCATTTGATGAAAAAACAAAGAGCCGTGCTCGCCGAAATATTGCTTTTGCATATTGCCGCCCTTCAATTTCTCGTAATTCATTTTAAGAATAAAAATCTGCTTCCTGGTATCATTGCGGCTACCCTTTTGATTTATTTAGTGTGCGGCACGTGCATGAAATCCCGCTCTCAGTGTCGGCTCGGTTCCTTATGCCATGATTTCAAAAAGCCGACAAAGCGGTTTCTTTAACGGCATAGGTGCCGACAAAGGCGGCACGCCGCGTCGTAAAAAGATAACAACAGTAGGGTTGTAGGCCCTTGTAGGCACGCCTATGCAGTAGACCCTCCGATGCAGGTTGCCGATGTCAAATTCGTGACAATCAACCTAAAAAAACCCGGGGTACGAGTTTTTCTTGATTTATCCTCAAGTTAAACGGGAACATGACGTTCCTAGTGCCGTCCTGACCTCGAGGTCTACATGAGGCTAATTTGAACGGACCATTCAGATTTTGCGACTCGAAAAACCCCTGGGCAAAATTTCACATAGTTCGGCTGTTTTTTTAGGCAGATTTAATTTTTTTCAAAATATGCAGTTTTCGATGAACAAATGCATTTTCGATTAGTTGCAAAATAAATAAAAATAGGTAAAAAAACTTTTTAAGTTAAACGGTTTTATGTTAAACATACATTGCAATGTTTAAGATAAATGTACTAAAAACCAAAAAATAATAAAATAGATACAGTCGTGGGAATTATAAACATATGCATAGACTAGACTAACATGAAACCGTGGGGCACGTCAATTGTCTACAAATTATCGACTTAATGTGCGATAGAAGAATCGTTTAATTCGTCGTTAGGCAGTTGGCCCGCAGATGGTGCGGAAATTACTTACTATTTTCTTGCTCATGGAAATTCCAATAGTTATACACTCCATGTAAATAAAAGAGATGTTTCAACTAGTTTATCGTTGGACATTCACACTGCTGGCTGGCGAGGAATCGTTTCACTGCTCGTAGTTTGTCTTTAATCGACAAAACATGTGATAAAAGTACTACTCGCTCACCACTATGAAACCCTAAAACTCGCTTATAATCGAGCTCGCTAGCTTGTTTCCACATTCTAGCCCTACTTATCACACGTCCATCGTTGTCGGTTGAACAACTGCCCAATTATAATGTAACATTACAAAACAAAAATTTTAATCAACGATTGTAGACAATTGACGTGCCCCACGGTTTTATTTTAGTCTAGTCTATGCATATGTTTATAATTTTCACGACTGTATCTATTTTATTATTTTTTGGTTTTTAGTACATTTATCTTAAACATTGCAATGTATGTTTAACATAAAACCGTCTAACTTAAAAAGTTTTTCTACCTATTTTTATTTTTTGGTTTTTAGTTTTTATTTCGCATTCTGTTTAATTTATTTAGTGCTTCATTATTGCAAGGTTTCTTGCCCGTTAGTTTATTGCAGTCCAACTCCTCTATACGTAGTCCCTGCAAAGATCTTACTCTACTAAGAGCCACGTAGGCTTGACCTTCTTCAAACAGTTTCGCACCTAAGTATACGACTGCGTGATCCACAGTGCTGCCCTGCATTTTATGTATTGTAGAAGCCCATGATAGTATTAAAGGCGACGGTAGAGGCCGTTATCTTGGATTTTAATTTTATATAGTATATTGTATTCTACTGGTTGAGCACTTTCATTTGATACCCATATTGATGGGATTGATAAAACCTACGTTATCCGCCATTTTGTAGCGGCCGCCATCTTGGATTTAATTTTTTTATAGTATATTGTATTCTGCTTGTTGAGCCCTTTCATTTGATACCCATGTTGATGGGATTGATAAAACCTACGTTATCCGCCATTTTGTAGCGGCCGCCATCTTGGATTTCAATTTTTTATAGTATATTGTATTCTGCTTGTTGAGCCCTTTCATTTGATACCCATGTTGATGGGATTGATAAAACCTACGTTATCCGCCATTTTGTAGCGGCGGCCATCTTGAATTTATAATGATAATGAATAAACATAATTGTATTGTCACCAAAATCCAAAGTGTATACAAAATTTCAGATTAATCGGTTGACAGGAAGAGGGTGAAATTTGAATTACTAAATTTGACCCAAGAATAAATAAAACAAACGGGGTGAGCTAAATAAAACCGTTTAAAATTGTGCACACAGTTTTTGAATAAGCTAACAAAGATAATTCAAAAAACAGCATTTCAATCCGTCTTAGTGAAAAATTTCGTCGCCTAATAATGGCACTTACTGTGATTTTCGGACGATTTCTAAACAACAACACATCTCTTCATTTATCGACAGTGACAATTCAACCATTTTTTGTATCTCAGATGCGCAAAGTGTATAATGTATATGTGCATAATTGCAACTTTTATTTCAAATTTGATGTCCATTCATTATAAAAAATTATAATTGGAATATCTTCATAATTATATATAACACGACTGTTTATGAACTAAATGAGGTCATATTGGGCAGAGAGCATCGTAAATGCATTCGTCTGTTTATAGACAGACCAAATGCAGACACTGCATCAGCATTTAATTTATCTTTCTGTAAGAACAAAATACATGCATTATACTAAAAATATGAAATATTTGTTTCAAGTGCAAAAATGGAACTTTTGCAGTAATCATAAATTTAATTACAATGTTCATAATAAGCAATACTTTCCAGTTAATTAGTCCGTTATGGGATATACTCAGTCCTTGATTTATTGAGAGCTTATTAAATGTTAGCAAGACACTATTTTTTAATTTATAATAAAATATTAAATCAGAGATGACCTTTTTAGAGATGTAGCATGTACTAAAAATTTCTTGAATTACAATTAATCTATCCAGAAGCAAGGGCGTAGCTAGGATTTATAATGGGGGGGGGAGGGGCAAACCATGGTCCATGGTAATCCAAAATGTAAAATTTTAGGATAAAAAAAATGCAAATGAAAACAAAACTTTGAGATTTTAATTATACTTAAATTAAACTAATAACATTCTTGGGTTCATACTAAATTCATCCAAAACTTTCTTCACTATGCAGTCCTGATTTTCCTTCAAAAATTTTCGATTCACACTCATCAAACACAACCCAGTGAGTCTGTCATCACTATTGTACTCCTGAACCAGGTTTTTACCCTTCGTAGGGTACTGACCGATCTTTCCACGGTAGCAGTGGTGGATGGGAAAGCACTTAATATTTGCAGTGCGTACCTTGTTGCAGGGAAAAAACATTAGCTTCCTCCAAAAAATGCAGCTACTTCAATGTCCTTTAATTTGTCTTCTCCTAAATTCTTTCTCTTCCACATATTGTACCACTAATCTAATTCTGCAGATACATCACCCAACTTATAAAATTCCATGAAATATTCTACATTATTTTTAAAATCTTTTGAAGCCATTTTGAGCATGCTTGAAGGATGAAGATAAGTTAAAGTAAAGGCAGGTGTATTTTCGTTGGAGAATCTAGCATTCAACGACGAAGTTAAAGAATCAAGACAGTGGACGATTATTGACCGCTTCCAGTATTCAACTGCAGACTCAGAGGGTGGATTACTTCTGTGTACTTGCTTTTGAGTGACTCGTGGTACTGACAACTCAACCCCTATTTTCTCTGCGATATCAAGTGATTTTTTAAATAAATCATAAGAATCATCTTAGACATCTTGTCGATCTTCTTTGATTACATCTAGAATATCATCAATATGTTTCTCCACCATAACCAAATCCATACTTTTACCTTGTAAAACGTTTACAACGGGTTCCAAAATTGCAGAGTATCTTGCAATTATGTTTAAGCATAAGATGAATATTGGATTAGTAACTGCACAGTGCAGTGCAGATTTTCTTGTTGCAGAGTTTTTTTCGACAGATAGATGTTCTAGTGCTTTAACAATGTCAGTGAAACTTTCTGAAAAAACTTTTATGCTCTTATATTTTTCCGACCATCTGGTCTCACAGAGCCTTGAAAGATTTGGAACCGATTTCCTACGGGCTGGCGATTCACGAAAGAAGGTTATTGTGTCTTTAACCATTGCAATTGTGTTTCTTATCTCTGGTAGCTTGCTAGTATCATTGACCACAAGATTTAATCTGTGGCTGGAGCAATGGAAAAATAAAGTTTTAGCGTACTTTTTTTTAAGAATGGCCTGTACACCTCCTCCTTTGTTGGCCATAGTGGAACACCCGTCAAATCCGAATCCCGCAAAATTATCGCTGGACAAATTATTATCTTCTAAAAAACTTTGATTTGCGCTAGCGACTGTAGAAGCATCTAGACATTTGAACTCAATGTAGCCTACAAATTCCTCCCTGATTTTTTTTTGGCTTTCACCATAGAACCTTAATCCAATAGAAAGATGCTCTTTTTCAGCGATATCCGCTGTTTCATCAGCCATTACAGCATAAGCTTTTGCCCATTTGCAGTCTGCGATTATTTTTTCTTTGATAACTTCACCACACTGCGTTTTTTTGACATTTATTCAAGTGGCTCTTTAGCTTCTCATCACCAGAGTCAATGTTCAAATCTAAAAGGTCAGAGAAAACTCACTCATTTCCTTACTTGCCTCTAAGTGGCAAATCATGAATTCCACAAAATATTATGCATGAAATGATTGCTGACAATATTTGTTTAATTTCTTCAATCGTCTTATGGTGCCCTATTTGCAACTGAACATCAACAAGAGCATTTTCAAGATATGCTTTTGCAGCAGCTGTTGAAGATTTGTGGTAATGGCTGTCTACAATCTTCATGTACATCCTTAAACTTCATGTAAGGCCTTACCATAAATGACCCCAAAACTCATTTAACTGTAGCAATTCTTGACGGAAATAAAACACAATACAAACATAGAGCACCTTTCAAACGACTTGAGTACACCAGCCATGGAGTATATTGATCTAACCAGCGATGGTTAAATTTTCTTTTCAAGTGAATGGCATCAGAAGCAAAATCGTAATTGGATGATGTAACCCAAGGGTTTGTTAACAATTCCTTCTTTTTTTCAAAAGGCAAGTTATTGGCACAACTAACATAACGAACAATGTCATTTTCATGGTAGCCATCGCGTTCTTCAGTTTGTTTTGAGGTCCCAGTTCCAGAGACAGCTTCATGTAGATTTGAAGAGCTACTTAAGCCTCCTTCAAGAATGGATTCCGATTTTGATGTTCCGACCATTTTATTTTCATCTTCATCACAATCATTGCTTCCATTTCCACTACTGTCATCATGAACTTTTTTCCGTTTTGGAGATTTTTGACCTAAAAATAATAACCTAATATCATTCTTGTTCTTAGTCCCTAGTATAAATTAAAGGTTTTAAAGATTAAAACTAACTTTTCCGCATCTGTGGTCCTGAGCAATATTCTAACATAAAATTGTTACTTGTATACACTTCGGGGGATGTATCGTGCTAACAAACCGAAATTTCTCCTAAAATAACCGAAAATTTAGTATATCTGGATTTATAGGACCCACTGTACTCGCTCTAGTCAACTGAAAATCAATAGGGTACACTTGTGAGACACCTTGAACAATATTCAATCATAAAATTGATCAATCGTATACTCTCTGGGGGCTGTAACGTGCTAACAAATTAAAAATTCTCCAAAAATGACAAAAATTTGGTACTTCAAGTACCATAGCACCCGTTGTACTGGCTTTAGTGAGCTGAATATCAATAGGCTCTCCATCTTTGAGACGCTCTGAATAATACCCAATCATAAAATTGGTCACTTGTATATACTCCGGAGGCTGTATTATGCTAACAACCTGAAACTTCTCCAAAAATGACAAAAATATTGTACTTAAAGTACTGTAGAACCTGTTGTATTGGCTCTAGTGAGCTGAAAATAGGGTTCATCAGTGGGATGTCCTGAATAATAGTCAATCATAAAATCGGTGACTTGTTGAACTCCGGAGGCTGTATCGTGCTAACAAACTGAAATTTCTCAAAAAATTACAAAACGTCGTACTTCAAGTACCATAGCACCCGTTGTACTGGCTCTGGTGAGCTGAAAATCAATAGGTTTAATCTGTGACATGTCCTTAACAATATTCCATCATAAAATTGATGACTTATTTCACTCCGGAGGCTGTATCGGGCTAACAAGACATGTAAGGGAAAGTGGCCGACGACGACATACACACAGGATTTTTTTTCTAAAAACCGTTTTTTCGTGTTCTTGTTGATGAAAACGTAAAAATAAATAAAAAAATTTTTCAAAATTCCAACTTTTTTTAGGGGTAAACCAATACTTTTCTCGCATATTAGATGGGTTTGGCGGAAAAGTAAAATTAGTATAAAACAAAACTACCTTATAAGGCGTGGATATACTATATTTGATGTTAATATTTTTTCTCTAGATTAAAAACACAAAATGAAATTATTAGAACGTATGAAGTGCTGTTTGATCTTTAATATGAGAAAATTTCAAGTTTTTATATTTAGTCCCAATGATCAGCTGTCAAAATCGGTATTGAAATTTTTGTTATAATTGGATTAGAAGGCGAAAAAGTCGGGATCATAATAATGAAAAATATATAAAATTATAATAATAATACACAAAATATTTGCCAAAGCTAACAAAAATTGTTTTACAAAGATACAAGCAAAGAGCAATTGGCAATTTTGTAAAGAGCTGCAATTGCGATACAAAACGGCCGACATTAAGAAAAATTTTGAACAAAAATTAACATCGGATATAACATATCTACATTATGCTATCATTCTAATGGAATGACTCTAAGGTTTTAATTCTAATTTAATTTTCTACTGAAATAAATTTAACATTCCTTTTTGTAACAAATTTATTATATCCATATTGTCTTTTCTGCCTCTTTATTCTGGGTTAAAACTATTGTTACGTATTTTACCTCTTGTTTCTCGTGCCTCACTTTCTATTCGCCGTATGCAACTTCGTATTCTGTACAGTACAGTAGTATACTGTACTGTACTGTCCTTCTTCTCGCCGGATAGGTAACTAACTTTATATACCCTTTTGAGCATAGAACTTGACAGAACATTCGCATCGCTGATTCCCGTATATTCCTCACTAACATCTCGATTTTCTCGAACTCCAGTGGCGTTTCGTTACACTGTTAAATAGGACACTGTCGCTAGACAAGAGCACTTACACACCAACTCAATAGATGTTATAAGAGTATTTATTTCGGATTCTGATGTAGGATTGTGTATTGAATGTTTCAAAATATTTCACACTAAAACTACTTATTGAGTAAATTTATTTTAATTAATCAATAGGATTAAAAAATGTAGTTTAATGAAAACAAAACGAGAGTGGCAATTTTTTTACCATTTTTCTCAAATATATCCGACTGTTAGGTGGTTGAATCGAACACTAAAAATTGACGTATCCTGAGAGTAAATCGAACACTCCTTTTTATCCAACTCTGGTGTGGGAAAATTCTGGTGTGCACCAATGCGTACTTCGAAAACGCTATTAATATATATTTAGCACTATGTCACTTTCTCAAACAGCTTTGTTTTTTGCTGATGAAATATATTTTAGTGACAAAGGACACGCGAATAATTTTGTTTATTAGAGCTTATTAATTAATTTTAAAAATTTCATAAAAGCAACCAAACGACCACAACAACAAACAAAATATATAAAAAGATAACAAAAAAAAAATATGCAGAACAGAAAAATATGTATATTTCAGATTAAATTTTTTGTTTATTAAAATTTAAAAATTATTCAATTTATTTGTGCTTCCAGGGGGGACAGTTGCCCCCCCTTGCCCTTCGCTGGCTACGCCCATGTCCAGAAGTTATTTTGATCACCATTAGGATATTAGCCGCATCATGTCACTATGCAGCTCTCTACCATATTTTCTCCAATCACTCACTATTATAGTACCTGAAAACAGATCACTTGAAGTGGCAAATTAAGCTTTCGATACAGAAAAAGTGAACGGTTGCGTTGTCAGGGCAATATGGTGGTTTTTCCATAGAATTTTATTTTAACCTATCGTTCACAATGAAACGTTCTCCTGGTGCGTGCCAAATCCACGAATGTTCTCTGCAAAGATGTGTAATTTTTCAAACAACTCACTCTCTCAAAATGTCATTTAACGTTCAGATAATATTCTTTATTAACTAATCTCACATTTCAGACAAAATTCCGAATGCGCAACACGTAAAATCGTAAAAAACAGTCGTCACCATCACTTTAGATGGAGTTTGAAGGGTTTCGGATAAGTTGGAAGGCGCCATTTCGAAGCATGAAATTTAATATTAAGAGGGCTTCCTTACATGAAATTCCATTGCAATGCACAATTTATGACATATTCTTTGTTCCATATTTTTAATAGTTATAAAAATCGCTCTAGAGACGAACTAATGAAATAGGGCCTGTGAACAATCTGAATAACGATAATTCAAACGTATGAAGTGCAATTGTGCCAACTTAAAGTCAGAAAGAGCTTCGACAAATCCTTTACGCGGCAGTTTCTTGACTGTACGTTCTTTCTATTCTGAACCTTGTACTTTTTCTGCACTGTTACCACTTTCAAACGAACTTATGATCATTTACTAGTTTTGAAAGTATATTAATAATATCTTCATGCTTGAGACACTAAAGTTAATCTTGTTTTAATAACACACTACGACACTACGCTTGTTGGAAATGCTACACACATTACTACGACCTTACTCACTCGAATTTGATTTAAATAAAACTTTTTTCATATTATTGCAAATATTCGAATTTCAGTCGAAATTGTCCTCGAAAAAGAATTTTGAAAAATGGAAGTCAGTTGGATGTAATGGCATAAAAGCATATTATTTAATACGGAGTGTTTCTGTATCGCTTTAGTTTGTTCATATTTTTCGCTAACGATTATTTTATTTATATACCTACCTTCACTATTCGGTAAAACGTCAAGTCTAAAGATATCAATGTGAAAATAGTCTAAGCAATGAAAATAAAATTAGAATATTGATTTCCTTGTCAATAACAATCTTTGGATATTTACCCACAGTAGTAAACCGATATTTTGTTGATGAAAATAGAACAACAACTCACTTTCGCTTACAGGCTACTTTATGTAATTATCAGGAAATGGAGATGTATTTTCAAAATACATATTTAATAATTGAACACATTTAGAAAGCTTGGAAAAAACATACATTTTTCAGTTGACTGGCTAGCAATGAATTGTTAAGAGTTTTTCATATGTGACAATGTGAATTAACTCTACATACCAAAAGTTTATCTGTGAAGATGTTTATCAGGCACACCTATACCGATATAAAGCGATTCTTATACGAAAAATTTGAGATATTACACGTTGAAAACATTACCTTACTTCAAGTTATATTTTTGGTTTCAGAGTCTACACCAAAAGACATAAAATCAATGTTATAGTTGAAGTTATTCTCTTATTCATTTACAACACTGTTGCCAAATATAAACAGTACGCATATTTTTAAATAACACCTCACTTAAATTATTGGCTCTGTATATTGGTCATTCACTTATTATCTTAGAATTCGTGGAAAACGAAAATCACCTCAACAATATTGCCGATTATTCTGATTGGCTCTTAAATAGTTTAGTAATGACACTAGACACTCTGTCTCTCTGTTATGATGCGATTAACTGCAGACACTCTTATACCGAAAATTTCGTCCTTTTCCCCACACCACAATTCTATTTTTTTGTTTACTTGAAAAGTATATCATCTACGGGCAAACTATGCATACATCTGCTATATAATTTATATATGATCTTGAATTTGCAGCATCAATAATAATTTTCCATACATTTACTAAAACGATATTCAGATCTAAAAAGTAAAAGTTCAATTTTTCGTAAAAATATTTCCAAAGTTAAACGTTTGGCTTGTGTTGTGTGATATAACGGTAACAAAACTGTCGCTACCGGTGATTCACTTTTTGCAGATGGAGTGATTGTTGATTTAGTTTCGTTCGCCTTGAATTTCGAACCGGAGTGCTATTCTTGACGTCTTTCGCAACGTCACGTATACGCAAGGCTGTGAATGCTGTATTTGCGAATATCTCCTAAAAATGATATTCTCAAGCACCGTTCCCAAAATCGTACGAATGGTATCGTTCTCATGCTTAAATCTACTTGACAACAGCACAATTCAGCGTCAGTTGACGTTACAATACAAATGTTATTTGTTATATCAAATTTAAAGAAGCTATTCAAATATGTTTGTAGCAATTGGTATCTTCCTCCTCTGGTAATGTGTCCCATCTATCTCAATTTTCGCCCTTTAATTGTCAATACACTACGATTCACTGTTTTCATTGGTTGAACAATAGATATTTTGCATATTGACGCACGTCAATCAAGTTCACATGAACTCTCGCTTTCATTTATTGAATATTGGTACTAATCATTATTTTTCGTTCCGTCACTTTGTATATACCCTTCTGTTGGCGAAGTGAGTTTTTGATTGCTCCTTATAAAAATAAGCCTCTGCGATTGAGAATTGATATACTATACCACACCAGACTGACTTTACTTAATGCTCTCTGAGAATCACTCAATCTACTGTCTGCTATCTTCATAATCACTTCATTACGTTACTCATATTTTTTCGATAAAACGAGGTCATTAGGAAGACGAACAATATCAAGATGACTATAAAAGCCGTTCAAAACTTTTCCAATTAATTAACAAAAGTTATGCAATCTCTTAAAGACATTAACTTCTATAGCACATTATAATACTGGGAAGCTCACAGTGGCGTCAATACCTAGAGACGGAAAACGAGCGTTATCTTGTAAAACCGTTTTACCACATCGGTTCGGGATTATTGAGT
Organism: Galeruca laticollis; assembly: GCA_963921935.1. Taxonomy (NCBI): domain Eukaryota; kingdom Metazoa; phylum Arthropoda; class Insecta; order Coleoptera; family Chrysomelidae; genus Galeruca; species Galeruca laticollis. Next base: position 189,742,920 of record OY998178.1, on the reverse strand, counting down.
TATTGAAATACTGGCTATCACGAAAGTTTCTGGTTCATTTCAGTAAAACATAATTTAACAACTAGCAAAAAAGGTTAAGTCAGCAAACTACTGTAACTCTAAAATACACAAACACGAATACACTAATCGACAAAAGGAGCGACTCATCATTATTTTTGTTAATATATGGTCCACAGTTCAATATAGTTTGACTTTTTTTGATAAATCCTTAAATTATAATATTCTTAATAATTAGGTGAGTTATGAGGTCATTGTAACCAAACTTGACCGACGTAGAGGTCAGTAATCGGCTTGCAGAAGTCTGAAATGTGCGCGTAAGCGAGAGGACGATCATTGTACATTTAACTTCAACTGCTCTAATGGCAAGTAAATCTGTACATGGCCCCGAACTTACCAGGCAGCTTAGTCAGCAGACTGGCATTCGTTTATGCACATGTTGGTTAGAATATGGATCAGTGGAGACAAGTACTCTACACATATGACCCTCGATACGACCACCAGATGGTCGCCAAACAGTTTGCAGGAGGGCTGGTGAACGATATTATGAGTGCAATACCGTTCTCAGGTTCATTCAAAAGTGCGTTGAAGAAATACGAGCTACTCATTCAGTTAAATTGCTAAAATTTAACAGTTTTTGTTTGCTTTATTATAATTTTGTGCAAGAAAATATTTTTTGTTTTGTTCAATTTTTGCTTTTTTTATATTCTTTAGGTAACAAATTCTTTAATAACAATAATTAATTGAAAGTTTACGTAAATTTGCTTTATGTGACAACGAATTACCTGAAATTCAGTCCCTGTTTGAGCCGGTCAGTGTAATTTATGGTGTTTCCATTCCCATTCAAAATCTGAATTTTCGTCATTACTGAAATTACTTTAATACTTATTTTTATCATATTCTGAGATAGGAAAAGCGCCGTAGTATTTATATTTAGATTGCCTATTGCCAGGGAGGTGACACAATGATGTGTACAAACTATCCGGATATATCACTACTTTGGGGTCACAAGTTATTGACAGAATACGAGGAGAAAGAATAAGGGGACAACTAGTGCCTAGTTTCCTGGATTCGGGGTTGTGGATGCAAAGCCAATATATTTACTCAGAATTGCATATTTGCGATCAGAACTTGGAATAAGCTTTTCATACGAGAGAGGATGCCCTAAGGGAAAGAGGAGTTGATGACAACACAATCAATCTCATCAAAATTATGTATGAATGACCCGTTCTTGCGATCTGACTACACTGGATAATTTTTTGTGTGGCTATTTAAAGACAAATATCTTCATTTTGAGCATATGATTTAGATTTTAATTATTGTAAATTACGTCAAACTTTATTTCTTTCTATGGCATCATTAATAATCATTGTACAAATTAAACAATTGAAAATTCATTTTTAATGTTACCAACTGTCAAAAATCAAAAAGTGCTATATTGCTGAATAGGGAAATTAAACCCCTTTTAAACGCGGGTTTACACGCTACCTCTTTTTATTTAAATGTTTTATATGGGAAGTTATTACCCCTAGGGGATTGAAGGAGCACGTGAATAATTTTATTGAGAAAGTTTACTTTCATTTATAAAAATTGACCTGTTTCTGAATTTCTCATTTGCATTTATAATTACGTAGAAAGTGAATTTATTCGTTACTTTAGGACCTCACTGTATGTATATCTGATCACGAGATTTTAAAAGAATTCATTCAAGTCTAGCTTTGACAAACGGTGTTACAATATTACAGAGTAGAAAATATAAGAATAAAAATATACTACTTTTATCAGTGCCACTTCTTCAAACGATCTCATCGAAAACAAATGTATTATAAGGAACACTTTTCAATAGTAATGATATTAAATTATTATCAAGGCGGACAAGAGAAATGTAAGATTGCAAAGATCTTTTGGACAAAACGAAGGAAACATCTTTCATGGAAATTGAGACAATCGGAACCTAGGAATTTAACAGTCACCGCACAACCAAACCGTTATTAATGTCTTCTTGACTATAATGCAAGACTTCCATGAAGGTACAGGTTGGCAAATTAATTTTGGCAGTCGGAAGTTTGGCAACGTCCGATGCGCCGCTCACTTCGCTGGCAGAATTCGTAAGCTTCGTTTCGACAGTACAGTTCAGAGAAAAGTGTGATTACCGGGGTTCTGCAATATTGACTTCTTATGGCGACTCCAGAAAGTAAAGTTGTTCTTAAAAAGTTGAGTGAGCAGTGTCGTGAAACAATTATGAACGTTTTAAATTTCATGACCGAAGAGGCCAACAATGGCAAGTCAAAAATTCCATTAACAAAGGTAAGTTTTAATTATCGCAATAAAATTTTTGTACCAAAGTAATTATTTAACAAATTTACACTTGATAGTAAATTTTTTAAATCGATTTTCGTACATAAAATATTCATTTGTTGAACGATTCAAAAAAGTGACATTAGGGTGAGACAAGTATGTAAAGTAGCGTTTTTTCGACGAATGAGTCGATAAAAGGCATTTACACACGAATTGCATACAAAATTTTTTCTACTACCGAAAATTTTATCAAAATACAGAAGATTAATAGTAATATTCTTTGCGCACTAAAGCAGGTTTAATTTTTCTTCAGAAGAAGCTATAAAGCTTGTATAGAGTCCCAATAAAAGATATTATATATTAGTTAATATTTTGAACATTTTAATCAAAATTTGAACAAACTAACAAAACAACAGACGAATTCAATTATTAACTGCACTAGGACATTTTCGGAATATTTTGTATTTTATTTTTCCTACACCATTCTTTAAACAAATTTTATTTTATTTCGTAAATATTCACAGATTTTTGGGGCAATTATTCATTAGAAGCAATTTGTGATACGTGTAATATATTTGTTGGTGTATGTTCGAAATAATCTTCTGAGAGATCGTCAGAGGAATCCATCTTTATAACTATATGTACCTATCTATATCTTTTTATATAAAAGAATCTCATAGTTACCTAAAAATGTTCAGTAATTAAATATAAATACTTTTGCGTACCCTAGGTATAGTCGGAAGATGTAAATTTCAATTTTAAATGTCAGATTCAATGCACAAAGAAATGTCAGTCACTCACAGCCAACTTATAGGTACCTACCTATGCACCCTATTCTATTATTTTCCAGTACCCAATAATTATTACGTATGTACTTTACTGAATTCTATATGTTTCAATCTCTGATTAAAAAAAAACTCAGATTTAATATCCGTTTATTATACCTACCTATATTTTTATAAGACTAAAACTGTATAACTACATACACATTGGAACTTTTTCTTTACGCACTAGTGCGTAAAGTAAAGTTTTGCGCACTCAAAACTGTGTCTAAAGTACGTACTTTACGCACGGTAGTAGAAAAAGTATTTTATGCACTCATGTGTCAATCTTATACACCGTTATCATTATGACAAACAAATCGACGCCATTTTTAGTCCATTTAGAGCAACCTTAATGAGACATTTTTTGAATTTTGCATGCCTGCGGCTCTTGCGTCAATTTTTCCATTCGTGAAAAAAGCACCACTTTGTGCACTTGTTGCATATATAACCATTCTGCTTCTGTCTACAGGAGTATATAAAAGGGCACATGTTTATTTTTTTCAAGATACCTATTTAAATGTAATAGGGTTTTCAGCTCATAATCATAATTATTATATTCATTTCATACCTATCTCTATTACGTTTCGGTTCTATTATTTGTTTTGAACCATCTTCCGATTCCAGTTACAATTGCGCTTTGGTCATATTAAAATATGTTTGAACATAAATCTAAAGATAGTTTAAAACAACTAATGAACTGAAACGGAATATAGCATTTTTGAATTTGATACTTCTTTTAAATGGCCGAAAACCACGACAAGAATTTTTATTTCAAAAAACGGTCACAGAAAACAAATTTAACTACTTCCTCATTTTATTTGTATAAAGATACACATGAGTATATTTTTTAATATAACATTTATATCGACTTATTTCATTGTCAGGTAATTGAACGAGTTTCTGCTGCTACGAAAGTTAGCCAAAGAACGCTTTCCCGTATTAAAAGAGAAGCTCTGGCAGGAAGTAATGCTGACACTGATGTGCCTACTAAACAACAAATAACTTCCAGTGTCCGTATGGATCAATTCGACAAAATTGTGCTTAGAAGGTGCATAATAAAGTATCACATATCCGAGAAAAAAGTACCCACGTTAAGAAATGTACACCAAACCTTTGCAGATAGTTTTGGCTTCGCAGGAAGTCGCGAATCTCTGCGGAAACAAAAACGTTGGACCAACATGAAAAACAACGGAAGTTTGTTAATGGGACGTCACGAAATCAGACATTCACACCTACTATATTTAAAAAAAACATAAAAAGGTGCAGAGAACAGAACAAACCTATCATTTATATGGATGAAACATACTTTCATTCATATCACACGCACCTTAAAGGATGGAGCGACAAGAGTAAAGAAGGATTGAGAAAACCCGTTTCAAAAGGTAATAGGCTCATCATTGTGCATGCAGGAAGTGAAAATGGTTTTGTACCTGATGCAGGTATTATGTGGAATTCCCAGTCAAAAACAGGAGATCATAATGACAATGGCGTACGAAAAATATGAGAGGTGGGTACAAGAAAAACCTATTCCAAACCTACCAAAAAACTCTGTTGTGGTAGTTGATAACGCCCCATATCACAATGTTCTGAATGAAAAATTACCAACGACTGCTTGGACTAAACAACAATTAAAAACTGGCTTTCTGAAAGAAACATATATTACAGTGAACAAATGTTAAAACCGGATCTTTATAACGTTGCAAAAATGTACAAACCGCAATATAAAAGGCCCCTTATCACCCGGACTTAAATCCGATCGAACGTGTTTGGGCGGCACTTAACGAATATGTGGCCAAACGAAATGTTACCTTCAATTTTACAAAGGTTAAAGAATCCTGTAATGAATTTTTTGACACATTTTCTGCAAATGATTGGAATGTTAGATGTGACCATGTTAGAAAAATTGAAGATGAATTTATGAACAATGAACCACTTTTAGATACTGTTGTAGATAATATTATTATTAATTTGGCCGAAGACGGAGATAGCGAGAATGATGAAGTTGATATGGAAAGTGATTATGAAGAATCATTTGTAGATGCACATCATTATTTTACAGTTGATGTTCCCTGTACATCTAAAACATTTTTTCGTTATAGTGTTTGTTTATAGGTGGTATGAATAAATACATAAAACGAGATAAATGTAAAAATGTAAATAGGTGTTATAAAATTGTAGATATTAGAGACGAATTCCACTAGAGTAATATAATATTTGTAGCACATCTGTACATAGTTCTAGATAAACAATAATTGATGGCACCCAGAACCAAATTTTTGTTTGTTTTGTCAGTCCTAACTCTGTAAAAAGTGTGAAGGGATGTTCTAATTTCATAGTAATTATTTGTAAAAACCCAAAAACTTACATATGAAAGTAGAAATATCTACCACAAAAAAGCTTCAATATTTTATTTTTATTATTAGTATAATCGTTAGACCATTTCTAAAGGCGATTTCCCAATTTGTTTTTCAAATTTTATGTATAAACCCGAGTTTTTACATTTGTAACGACAATGGCGTCAAACCAGTACTCCAACACCACGGCGAGTAGCCCCTACAACAGTAACCTTCGTCGCAAGACCAGACCAGAGCGATACTATAACAAGTTCGGACGTCCCACACCGAGATGGCGGTACTTTCGCCGTAAAACGATAGAAATGAATCACGGACATACATTCGAGGGAATTCGAACACCAGTCAAGCTCGAACCTGACACCAGGAGTGATAGGTAGCTTTATATTAAAGTTTAAGCCTTTACGCGTAAAAGCGAAGATGTAACCTGTTACCAGAAACTCGATCCTAGTACCGCCGTTGCAAAGAAGTTTCGAACGCCATCAGCGTTAGCCGTCAAATCCCTCATGAGTATTGATCCGGAGATAACGGTTAGCCCCAGGTACGTGTCCTACCCCTCTGTCGAGTATTGATCCGGAGGGTAGAACACATACCAACCCTATCCGTCGCTAAACTCCCGGTGAGAATTGATCCTGGGACAGAAGCATTCCTCGCGGGTACGAAATCTTCGTCGAGTATCGATCCGGAGATAGTATTGATCGTGGGGTGAGGTACCTAGACCCTAGACATTGTAGGTAATCCAGAGAAGACGTGGTTAGATCCCAGAAGTCGGAGATATCGGAAGAACGACCCTTATTAAAGCCAGAATATACCGCAGAGTACTTCAGAGGCGAAGTACGTGAGATTTATAGAAGCCAACCACCCCAACCGGCGACCGCCGGCCAAGATTGAAACAGCGTGGACCAGAAGCGAGACGCTTTGTACATAGTTGTATACAGAATTTTATTGTACATGATTTTATTATTTATTACGAAAACTGAATAAAAGCAATTCTAATCAAACAGCCCTTTATGCCCTACCCCCTGACTACCCAAGGCAATCACACATTATTATCTACTACATATTATTAAGAATAACAATTTTAGAAAGCTTGACAGGTAGTTATGTCATTAACTATTACTACGAACAGATAGGAAACATTTTTGGTCATTGTTAAATTTAGAAAGTCGTTTAACAATCCTTATCATATTGTACGCTTTATCTACAAAATCTACCTGACTCGCAATCTATATACAAATTAACTTCAATGACGAATATTGTGAAGGGACCACTTAGAAGACAAGAATTTAAAGTGAAGGTGAAAGTTTATGTCTCTTGGAGTCTATTTATTGTTTACATCACATAAAATAATAAAGGGTAATTATAGAATTCCCCGTATGGTTCTTGGAAGCAATAAATAATTATGTCTGTACAGGGTTTTTCATTATATATGGACCCTCCATATCTCACTTATTATTTATTACAATTAAAAATGTCTCAAATGAGAGTTGAATGGTTATTAAAGTAGTTTTTAAAATCCAACAAAAATATTATACAGAATGTCCCAAAAAAGAGGGTCAGAGCCAAAGTGTTCTTTCTTAAATGGGACACCCTATATATTTATATATTTTTAAACTGTTCACTTCTATCCGAATTCAACAATATATAATTGTTATAGTCTAACCTTAACAGTTCAGAAAATATATACGACACAATAATATGTAGTAATCTATCGATTGGAATTCAGTAAATTTATTTACAAAATAGAGTAATCTCAAACTAAGTAAGCCCAAATGAAACTATAAATATTGTTCAAAATGACCCCCCATATTGCCAATGCATAGTTGGTATCTTCGGCGTAAATTCTCTAAACATTTAGAAATAATATCAGCATGATTATTTAAGTTATTAATTTCGCCTTGAATCTTTTCCTGAATTACCTCAAGATTGTTATTTTCGCCAAAGTTAACTATATCATTCAGCATCCCTCACCAAAAAGAATCTAAGGGAGTTTGGTCGGGGCTATTAGGAGGCCATAGAAGTGTCCCATTATTTCCGATCCACTCTGGAAACTGATTGTTGAGATGTTCTCTCACCTCTAATACATTATGGGGTGATGCCCCATCTTGGTGCCAGATCATAGTATTTAATTGGTCAGCTGTAAATTCATTTTCTAGTATTTCACTTATTTTGTGTATTATGCAGTTTGGGTAAGTTCTTCCTGTTAACTTATAATTGAAAAATATTGGCCCAACCACTTTATTCTGGAATATTCCACACCAAACTTTAATTGATTTCCGTCCAGATTTCTTTATTTGTTGCACTTCCCGCTGTCTTTGATATTTATTTTCCCATGAACGTCTATTTTTTCTATTAAAGACGCCAGCTGTAGAAAAACTGGATTCATCTGTCCCGACAGATTTTCTGAAGGATATCTGGAGTATTTCCTGACAAAATATTAACCGTTTCCGTTTGTGCAATTCAGTAAGAGCCTGCACGGGAAGTATCTTATATGGTTTATAATTGTGTCTTTTCAGAGTCCTAAAAATTTTCATAGGATGTTTTTGTAATATATTGGAGCTGGTTATTAACGAGTCTTCAGAGTTTTCTGCAAAAATGTAGTAGCGCAAAAATTATTCCTTCTTATTCAACTACCATAAAATCCAAAGAAATATATATTTTTTTAACTTAAAAATGCAGAAGTGTATCTAAATCATCCTCCTCATTAATTACACACGTTAGTTTTTTCCTAGAAAAGTTCTTAGTTGTCATTACATGCTGGTATATTCTGTTGAACGTATTTTTGCTAGGCGCATGCCGATTCGGATATACTTCCATAAATTCTCTCCTTGCATCTAATTTGTTATTATTATTTTTACAAATAGAGAATATATTTCTATCATTTCATCATCTGTATACCGCATTTTCCAAACTATCAAATGCAATGTTTATAATGGTGTAAATAACTACTTGTCAAATATGACAATGCTTTCATTGCCCGTTGTTTATAGTTGGTTTTCATCCCACAGAAAACGATTTTTTAATGAATATATTTTCTGAACTGTTAAGGTTAGACTATAACAATTATATATTGCTGAATTCGGATTGAAGTGTACAGTTTAAAAATATAAAAATATACAGGGTGTCCCATTTAAGAAAGAACACTTTGGCTCTGACCCTCTTTTCTGGGACATCCTGTATAATATTTTTGTTGAATTTTAAAAACTACATTAATAACCCTTTAACTCTTATCTAAAACATTGTTATTTGCATCAAATAATAAGTGAGATATAGAAGGGTCCATATATAATGAAAAACCATGTACAAAAAAACCAATTTTCGTAGAAAAATCTAATGGTTTCTATTTTACTATTCATTTAATTAATAATAAAGAACAAATTAATGTTATTTTGTTTTGTAAACTCGATTTTATATAGCATTATACTTGTGCCACAATTTATTATTTTTAAATCCAAATTCAAAATATTGTGTTACCCTCGTACGTATTAGTAGCCTCACAACCTTTAAAACTTTGCATGCGGAATTTACGTCGCCTGCTCTCCTCCCGGTAACTGCGTTTACAACGTTGCCAAGTTGTATGGATTTCTCGCGCATCTTCAACTGCCAAAATTAATTTGACAACCTGTACTCGAAGCTTAGTTTGAACACCGGAGACTATCGATATATTTTGAAGGCCAAGTTTGTGCCTTAACGTCAAACGCAATTCTCTTAGAAAAAACACGATTACTATTCAAATATAGCCAAAGTCAAGCAAGAGGAAATTAAACAAGGTCGAAGTACAATATGACAATAAATATAAGATACCGAAATTGAAGGGAAAAATGCCAAAAGCCCTTCTACATCACAGTTTCATTTTTCAAGTCTTGTAATAAGTTCGTGAAACAAGATGCTTATTAACGTGCAAAAAAATTGTATTTGTAGCCAATATAATCGCTCATACGGAATCGGTAGAAACAATGGGTAAAGTATCAATTACGTTAAAGTTTTCAGAGCAATATGTAAGATATGTTACAATCACCGCTATAAGGCGTATAGTGATGCAGTTTCAACGTACGTACAGTACTCTAGTCCAAAGGAAAGGAAGATATAGACTAAAGAGAACAGTGCGGAATAATGAAAAACATGTAGACTCCTGTATCAAATCATGCAATCCCCAAAGAGGAGTCTGAGAAAGACTGCTCTGAAAATGAGCGTAAATATGGAAACTACGCGCTTAATTTCTAACGATATTGGTGCCTTTCCGTATGAGATTCAGACATTTCATAAGTTAAATGCTGCCGATAAGCGTTTACGTGTAGAATATAGCGCCCGTGTTCTAGCCACGCAATATGAGGATGAAGATTTTCAGCCAAACATATGGTTTTCTGACGAATCACATGTGTCATTATGAGAGCATGTCAACAGACAATCTTACAGATTTCTTGGGTTCCAAAGTTCACAAAAATTTTTACATTCACATCTTCACGATGAACGAGTAACTGTTTGGTGCGCTGTTTCTGGAAACGGAATTTTGGGCCCTTATTTCTTTGAAGATCAAAGAGGTCTCAACATAACTCGGAATCAAGAAATATAGACAACAGATTGAATTATTTGTTAGAGATATAAAATGATTCTTCAGAACTAGGAACTTGCCTTATCGAAGACAGGGGTTTCAGCAAAATGCGGCAACAAGTCATACCACTAATGCCACTCTTGCGATGTTGAGACAACATTTCGATAATCTGATAATATCCAGAAATACTGACTTCATTAATCCACCACATAGCCCCGACTTGACTCATCCTGATGCCTACATCGGGGGGAATGATGAGAAATATTATTTTCAGCGGAAATGTTCCAAAAACAGTTCCAGAATTCAAAATTGCAATAGAACAATTTTTCCCAAATTTACACCAGCCTCTGTTTAGAGACATAGCATCCAATCTTCAGCAACGCTTGGAATTATGCTTGAAACAAAATGGTGGTCATGTGGAACATATCATACATCAATAATTAATACTTATGTTTATATATAGCTTGATATTTTATTAATAAAATAATTTTTCAGTTTCGGGATCCTTTATTTATTGTTATACTGTATATCCAATTGAATTGAATCAAAATCTAATACAAAAGGGAAGGATATAAGAAATTAATCATCTCATGCTCAATTTTTTACACCCAACGTTGGAATACCTTAAATTATAATAAAATCAGAAAGAAATATGAATGGAAATATTCACCAGAAAAATTATAAATTTAAAAAAAACACTTGGAAAACAATCTGGTAAAGAAATTATTTAATGTACCCCTGATTTATTAGTTAAATTTACGTTTTTGTCATTGTCTCCAAATATATCTTGAACTCAACTTCTCTATTTCTAGAACTTTGACTGATTCTTCTTTTTTGGTGATTCATCTATTTCACTGTTACTCGAACCACTTAGTGTTTTCTGTTAAGTTTAAAATGCGGCCTCCAGTCTACACTCCAACGTCAGCAGATATGTTTCAAGTTTTCTTAGTTCAACTTAACTCGTTGGATATACTAATTATCATTCAAAAGACCAGGAGACAAAATCTCTTGTGGATGAAATAGTAAACTTGATGCTAACATTTTTCATGGTGTACATTAATAACTATCGAGGTTTTGATTAATATGCGAGCAAAATATGTCTATATATTTTGCTTATCATGATTTATCTTTGGAATTAGACATTAGATGTTAAATAAGGAAAGAAAACATTTACATTCAGGTGGTGTTTGGTAAATATTTTGGCATTTTTTAAGCGAATTTCGCTAATTGAATTGGTCCACTCTACGTTTGCCATTAATTTGAGAACAATGGAATTATTGGATAAAAATACCTTTTAAATGATATAATACACGACATTAGTCGCCATTCAAAAATTTGGGAGTTGCAATATTTATATTAATATAAATTTGTTTATTATATGAATATCAATTTTATTTGCCTCATGTTGGGCTCGACAATTGTTATTGAATCTATATTATTTATAATTACTCATTTATTTTTTTATAACGTTTATTTATAATTAACTTTAATTTGTTAATAATTTGACTCTAATTGACTTACTTTCGGCAGCTCATAAATATAAAACCGTGGCATCGAGTACTCTCTATCTCTCTCATTTGGGTTCAGACTATATATATATATATATATATATATATATATATATATATTAAACTTTTTATTGGGTCTTTATTTGTGAATTACTTTTATAATGTGAACAAAATTTTTAGATTATGACCCTTATTTATTTTATTTCAATATTTAACTTGATCATAATATATATATATATATATATATATATATATATATATATATATATATATATAGGATAACTTTTTTATTGGGGAATGCCGCATTATTGGGTCTAAGGAATCGTACAAATAATTATTTCTGTAAATAACCACATGACCAACTCTGTATTTGATGTCCATATACATTAATTTACCTTAGTAGAAGAATACGGAACCATTTCGAATAAGTCTGCAATAGGCTGAAATAAAAACAAACAAAATTTAGTAATAAAATATAATATAATAAGTTTTGATAACCAGGATTTTAAAAATAATACCATAAGATAAGAATCACGTGCAAGTTATTTGAAACAAAAATCTGAGAGGGTTGTTTGTTAGAAACAATTGAAGGGGAAAAAAGCAATAAATGGTAGATGGTCTCATGAAAAACAGGGAGACATGTTACTCCTGTGATAACTTAACAATAGAAAAATAAATAAATAATATTCAAATCAACAATTAAAGTTATAAACAAGGATAAGCAGTAAGAAGGAATGTAACAACAGCGAACAATAATAATTACCAAGTTTTATCCAACATTAGGTGACTTCGTATAATCCTAAATTTCTTCATCAACATTCCATTTATTCGAGAAGGACTAGACATTGTGATTCCTTACTAGAAGTCCGAATTACACCAAAATATATGAGAATCGTCAAGCAGTGTAACGAACTTCCGAATGTTTCAAACTTAGTTCGTAATCTAAAACGTGACAAGGTACTTATAAACATTTTATTTAATAAAAGAAAAATAGGTATCAAAACAATGTATACATCAACTATTACTTAATTATATAAGACATACTTACTGAAAATTTCAATTTCATTAACATAGATAAGATATTACATTTTCTTCTTCTTTTTAATAAGACTATAGTGTGATTAAACCATCAATAAATACTAATCCATACTATTTTTTATAAGTATAGCTTATTAACAAACTGTATGAATGAAGTATGCGTGAAATTAGTTAAGAAGTTGAATTTATAATTGAATTGAGTATTATTTAAACCATAAAATGAAATAGTTGTTCTCGTTTAAACCATTTATTAAACCCTATTGTGGAGTTGTTATTCTATGGTTCCTCGTTGACACATATATAACGAGAGCTTTGTATCTATGTAGGTCGAACACAGAGTCAGTTTTGATAAATTTAACTACGTGCTTTTTATTTTAACCCACAGATATTCCCTGAGATAAAATTTTAAAAATAAGGAAATCATTTAGATATAATCAAATATAAAGATTACAGAGTCGGCCGGAGAAAAATTAAATTCATTTACATATCAAGTAACAATCCATTGTATATAAAGTAAAACATATTATTAATTGTTGTGTCTAAATTAAAGAATAATAATCTTAATCCTCATAAACTAATATACATATCACAACAAAATGGCGCCCAACGTGGGGCTCGATTTTCTATCATATATAGTAAACTGTAATAACTAAAACAGCTAACCAAAGGCAAATTTTATTTACAAATAACTAAAAACAAAAATAAACGAAAGGGACATTCATAGTAAAGAAAAATGCAGTCAAACACTATCATAATAATACCAGTACTCAAGTGATTCATACAGCAGTAGTTATTAACATTTCTAGAGTATACTATCGTAGAAAAAAACAAAATAAACACTGTATTTATTATTGGTATCACATATAATAAAATTATTTAAAAAAAATGGAAGGTACAAAAATGGACATACGAATGATGAAAATGACAGAACTGAAAGAAGAATTGAGGAGAAGAAATTTGGACGATACAGGAGACTAAGGTGAGCTCCGGGACAGACTACAAGAGGCGGTTGAAAAAGAACAAACACAAGAAACGAATACGGAAGGATACACATGTGAAGTACATCATTATACCACATCTGGAGAAGGACAGGGCTATTCTCAAACTCCTGGAATTGCTCAACTCTTACAACTCATACAAGTCATGAATCAGAATTTAATCACAATAAATGCAAACCAAACTGAAATGATGAACAGTATACACGATGGAAGAAATGAAGTTCAGAATTTGACGGAAAGATTCGATAAGAAGTATGAGTTACAAGAAAATAAAATAAGAGTAATCCAAGATAGAGTAGAAACAACAGAAGTTAGTTTAAAATCGTTGGAAGAAAAGATGGAGCAAACGTCAGAGAAAATAATAACACAAATTGAATTGCAAAAAAACAGAGAACAACAAAGAAATCAATATCTGACGATGATATTGATTTATCGCAACAATTGTCAATTTTTTAGAATTTTCAATAACTTTTATTATATTGTGGAATTAACTAGAGACCGTGAGTTTTATTTAAAAACACACACACATATATTGTATTATTTTTAATGTTCTACTGTTTTTATAATTATGTATTATATGATTTTATTTGAAATTTGATTATTAGATGCTGTTGTTACAATCGTGGTAGTAACTACACTAATGTGAAAACACCTTTATCACTGAATATAACCTATTTGAAATTTTGACAGGAATTGTCAAATTATTATGCCCGGCTCAGATGAATATGAAATTTTATATTCTGAAAGATAAATTACTACAAAATCGACTTACTCGCTCTTACCTCAGGGAGGGTTCAAAGATTAAAAAAAATTAATAATTTAAAATTTTTAATTTATAAATTTCCAAAGAATATTCCAAAATTGTCAATTATACTATTGCAAATCTATAGTGACTGCTTGTTCAATATATTCTAAGACCATTAAATTATCTAATGACATCTACAATTTTTCTGTCACTGAAAATTAACTAAATGTCACTGATTATATCAAATGTTTTATAGGATCCAAAATTTTTCAAATTCAATGAAATAGGAGTTGAATTAATACCAAAGTGAGTTGGAATCAAAAATTATATTATATTATATACCATCAGATAACAAGTGAAAATGAATTATTATTCCCAAAATATAATAAAGAACAATAATCGTACTTTCTACGAACCTTAAAATTAAAAAAAAAACAACCTATATACTAGAAGAACAACCTAATTAACTACTTATTCTAAACGTTCAAATCGTCGAAAATTACACTTGACGTGTATAAATGTCAAATAACTATATGCGATAAAATTGTCTATTCAAAAAATTTTCTCTTCTCTTCAGGTGAAATTTTATATATCTTTAACGTTAATTTTGTCAGTATTCAAAAATGTGATATAGATGCATCTATCTTAATTTTATTTAAAGGCCTGTTAATTCTTGAAAAATAATTTATAGAATCTGGACTGGACTCACCAACTAGGTATCAGGATCACTCGTTCTGATTCTAAGCACGTCTTTTAGAATCGCCGGAACCACTTTTCTAAATTTATAATTTAGAACCCGGAAAAATCACTAACACTATTTCAATATAATTATTTAAGGAATTATCCACGCACTGATCTTATCATGCTAATTATTATAATCTGATGCTATTTTAATATATCAATTACTATTATATTATTCAGCAAATTTGAGAGAACTCATATTAGATGTTCTCTCGAGAGGGGTTCAAAATCAACTAACTAAACTTTTTCCATAAAATAATTCTCTTCTCCTTTGGTTACCAAAGAATTCCTTTTTTTAAAAAAAAATACAAATTTATGTTTTCATATAACAAAGAGAGATTTTCATTCTTTAATTCTAATTGTAATTTTGCTACCAGCGACATCTGTATTCTTTTTTTAAAATCTTTATAAAATCTATGTATCATTAAGTATCTTCTGCATTATTGTCATTCGAAATTGTAATGTCAAATTTTATTTGCATATTGAATCTTTTAAATTATTTATAATACATTGTATATCACTAGTATTACATCCAAATATGTACATTTTTCTTTATTTCAATGTTTTCTTTAGAATTTAGATAGAGTATATGTATTAATATATATATATATATATATATATATATATATATATATATATATATATATATATATATATATTGGGAGATAGTTGATCTATAAACATTTTGAAAGAATTCTATTGAGGATGGTTGATCTATGGTTGCTGGGAGATAAAAAAAAATATGATGATGGAAAAATAAATATTAGATGGACGACAGATAAATTTAAGTACGTGATAGTAATTTCAGATATTAAATTGCTGAGAGCCCAATCATTTTAAATAACTGTTCAAATATAATTATGAATCAATATGAAAATTAAAAATAAATTTTAAAATACACAATAAATTTAGTTTTTGTTTTGAAGTACCATCCATTACTAAAAATAACATGCTACTGTTTAATCAAATGATTTTTATTTTCTAATATTGATATTGTAATTCATTATGTGTAAGTATATATTTAAGTAGCAGTATGTAGAATAGGGTAGATATTAAAAACAATACAATAACATATATTACAGATTTAGAATACCAGATTACAAAAAGAAAAAATTGAATATAATTGATGGTATAAAATTACAATAATGTTGGTAATTGAATGTGAAATTTGTATAATTTCCTTGATATAATCAATACCTAAAAGAATATTTTAGTATCTGCAACGTAATGTGTAGAAATGAACAATATAATTTAAATAATAATAATACCATCTTGCTCTCTACTTTATATTATACATCTTATTATGGATATAATTATTATGTAGTATGCAACTTTAAAAAATCTCTTTCTGTTTTTCGATTCACCTGTGGAAATATTTTCACCTCATTCACTCGCTTCGGAATCCAGACTAATAAATATACTTATTTTCTATTGTTCATTCATTGTATTTTTCATAATTGTACTCATAAATTCCTTTAAAGTTGGCTGGATTTGATATCCTAGTTTTCTTAAACCCATGTACGTATTGCCTCATACTACAATTTATAATCTTCTCTGCTTTCAATGCACAAAGGTAGATTTGGTTTCTATAATATCAAAACAATTATTTATTAGCATTGTTGTGAATAAAATAAACAATGCTTGTTTCATGATTATTTACAGTAGCATTCTTTTCTAAATATAGGTTGTTGAGCTATAAAAACATCTCAATTAGAGAAATATAAATATAGGAAACACATTAAAACTAGACAAAGTTTATTACGTAGGTACTTAAAATGTACAGGGTTATTCATTTCAAATTATACACGCCTTATCATAATTATTATTGCCCTTAAAAAAGTGTTTCAAATTGTGTGGTTATGATGGAATTTTCGTGATATAATATTAAAATTTAAATAGTGTGCAAATTTAAGGATTTCAGAAATATTTTACCCTTACCTAATACGGTTTTTGATATATTAAATGTTGAAAACCTTAGTTTAAGTAGTTGCTGTAAATATGAATAAGTTAACATTATTGAAGTAAGCTATGAAAATGGCAACTAATATGTTCGATAATTGACATTTTTTGATGAAATAAACTGTTTATCATGAAGAAGAAGAAATTTAAATTGGCAGTGTGAATGAAATTGTAGAACGAACTTTTACTTATAGTTTGACAGCAAAAACTATGGTTTATGTGAATAATAATTTGCTTTAGCTTGAACTGATGAGTTTGAACTGTTTGCTTGTAGCATATTGTACTATTTTCAGCAATTACTACATCTTTCAAGCAATAAGTAATCATTTTTCAAGCTCTCAAATAATGTGAAGTTTAATAAAATAGTTTTAGATTTCAATCGAGTAGAACAGTACTAAACTAATTTGTAATGTGCACAGTACATAGTAAAAGGGCTCAGTTTGTGAAAATTAGAAAAAGAAAATATTATTTATAGAGAAGTGAGTGTCCAGATAAAGAGTACCATAAGATCCACAGCTTTTCCAGAGTTAACGTTGAGTGGTAAGCAGTACATTTTATATGGAAAATAGTGGAGAAACCAAAACAGGAGCATTAAGCGCGAGGCAAAAATGCAAATATTTCTTCGCTTCGTAAGCGATTCATGTTCTCAAATTGGAAATGAAAATATTGAAGGTGTACATCGAACGACAATCAGAAAAACCGTAAAACATGTACTGACTAAAATTATGGAAAAGCCCCATCTTTGTATACGATTTCCTGCAAATAATTATATGCATGAAGCACATCAACAATGGAATTCTAAATATCAATTTCCTTGAGGAGTTGGCGTTATTGATTGCACCCACATTAGAATTACAAAACCAACTGCGCATGAAGATGAATACTGCAGCAGAAAAGAACTATTGCACCTTAAATATACAGGCAACATGTGATGCAAAAGAAGAATTTACTTCTATAGATGCTCAGTTGCCGTGGTCTGTCTGTCCATGATGACTGAATACTTAAGATCCAGTATCTATACCCAAATGCAACAAAACTTACACTAACAATCAAAAATTGTCTGTCCAGCAAGATCCACGGGGAGGTATGAGTTTTCCTTTTTATTTAATTTATTGTTATTTTTTGCTTTTTCATTGCATTGGGAAAATACGGTACATACTAGAAATAAGTAAAAAACAAAAAATGGGTTTCCAGGTTGGATAACAACTGGTGCTATAGGCGATAAAACAGTATAATATTCGTTTTCTGTTTGTATAACATGAGCCCTGCAATTTTGTCATACATCGCTATACTTGTCACGAAATATTTGCTGGATATTATCAAGGACGCGCTTAAAGTTGGCGACTGATTATTTTTACGTAAACGACTGATTACAGTGCTCCAAATCATTTCGATATGATTAAAGATACAGTAGTAATGGGGTAATCGCAAAAGAGTATGACCGGACCTATTGCAAATAGTATATGTGACGTTTTGGAAGTTCCGACTCTTTATTATATCAATTAATTCTTTTTTTACTGGAACCTTTTCAGAAATCATAATATTTTTCATAAATTTCAGAATTTCGTCGTTATTGGATATTTTATTTAATATTCGAGAATTATACGTCGTACTGTCCATACGAATTACCGAGTTCAACGGAATGTTTGACAAAAGCTGTTCGACAAACCATTTTCAAACAAGTCGAGAGTCATATCTTCATGATAATCGGCAGAAGACTTTGTTATATTTTGGCCGACAATAGCAACTCATTAGATACAAAGCCATCTTTACTTCTAGCATTAAGAATCATAACGCATATTCCTCTCGAACACGATGTAGTTAAAAAACAGTTTTTTGTGTCGTCAACCCAACTGTACTTGACAATCTCATGCATATCAAACCAAATTTCGTCTAAATCGTAAGTTCCAAACCTTTTCTGCACCACCGCCCCCGTTACAGGAAAAAAATCGAACGCTCCCTCACCCATAATAGTTATACCGAATATTAAAAGATCGTTCCACAACATTATTTATATTTTATCAATGTATCTATAAATTTAAAAAATAAAGAAAGAAACTAGATATATATAATAAGTGGTTGGATAGATTAAGTATCTCCGAAGAGTTGATCTGGGTACCTTGGTCTTACGCTACCACGAAAATAATATAATCAAATAGTAGTTGAATACAAAATATAAACAAAATGGATAGTGATGATTATTCTACAGAAGATTCAAAGAAAAGAAAAATGGATGGATTATTTGAAGTTAGCAAGAGGACTAACAGAACCCCACCTAAAAGTAAAAAAGATGAAAAGTTAGATGAAATCTTAGCGTTAATGAAGGAAATGTCTGCAGATCAAAAGGTTATGAAATGGGAACAACAACTAATTAAAAACGAGATCAAAGAAACTAAAGATCAACAGGCTCTGTTTAACGAGGAAATATTAAAGTTGAAAGTTGAAAACGAAGTATTGAGAAAAGAAAACCAAGCAATTAAAAAAGAAAATGCAGAAATGAAAACAGAAATGGAAGAGATGAAAAAAACAATGGAAATTATAGATAAAGAAAGAAGAAAAAATAATGTGATGATAAATGGATTGAAACTTGATACTAATGAGCCGTCGAAATTGGTGGAAGATGTCAGAAACTTTTTGAATCAACAACTAAAAATAAATATCGAGCCTAAAGCAGTTAACAAGATAGGGGAGAAAATGTGTATAGTGGAATGTCAAAAAGAAGCTGATAAAGAAAAAATTATGGCAAATAAAGCTAAATTAAAGGAGAGGAAAGAAGAAAGAGTTTTTATAAATAATGATATGACCAAGAAGGAAAGAGAAAAACAAAAAGAGATAAGGATGTTTGCAAAATTAGAAAATCATAAGGGAAAAGAAGTAAAAATGGGATACAATAAAGTAACAGTAAATGGGCAAGAATGGAGATGGGATAAAGAAACAAATAGAATGAAAATACTGGAAAAAATACATCCAAAAAACTAAATAAAGAACCTGATATTCATGGTAACAGAGAAAAAGACACGGTAACGGAATTTGATCAAAATAAAGTAAAATTAGCACCGGAAATGTGGAGAATTGGAACATGGAATGTTAGAAGTATTTTAGGAAAAGAAAAAGAATTAGAAGAAGAGTTTGAAAATACAAACTTGAGAATACTAGCTATAACAGAGACAAAGAAAAAAGGACAAGGGATAGTGAATATGGATAATGGTCATATACTCATATATAGTGGCATTGAAAATGAGAAAAGAGCGGCAGCAGGAGTTGCATGCATAATACATAAAAACTTAGAAGAACAAATTACTGGATGGACGGGATGGTCGGAAAGATTACTGGTGATAGAAATGAAAAATAAAAATATGGACACAAAAACTATAATAATTGTATATGGACCAAATGAAGACGATACAGTAGGAAATAAAGATAGGTTTTGGGAAGATCTAACTATGGCTACAGAAAATGCAAAAGGGAAAATAATTATACTTGGAGATTTGAATAGCAGAGTGGGAACAAAAGATGACATTTACAGTACAGTGATAGGAAAACATGGTGAAGCATTTAGGAATAATAATGGAGAACGGCTGTTGGATTTTTGCATATTACACAATTTTATTGTAACTAATACATTTTTCCAACATAAAGACATACATAAATATACACGTGTGATGGAAAGCAGAAATGAAAGGTCCATAATAGATTACATATTAGTGGAAAAGAGAAATAGAAAGGAAGTATTGGATACCAAAGTTAGGAGAGGACCAGAAATGGGAAGTGACCACTATTTACTTGTAACAAAAATAAGAGAACAAGTAGAAATTACAAATCATAATAGGCAAAAAGTAGAAAAAAGAATAGAATATGAATCGGTCAGATCATACAAACTTCAAAACAAAGATATGGCAGAGAAATACAAAACGGCATTATCAGGAAAGTTCTTAAATAATTGTGATATAATGAAAAATGGAAATTTAGAAGAAATGTGGGATTATTTCAAAAAAACCGTTTTGGAAACCGCTAAAGAAATATGTGGTTGTAGCAAGAAAACTAATAAGAAAAAACAAACAGCTTGGTGGACGGATGAAATTAAAATAAAAGTAAAATTAAAAAAAGAAGCGTGGAAAATATATATAAATAACAGAACAACGAAAAACTATGAAGTGTACAAAGAGAAGAGGAAAAAGGTGAAAGAGATGGTAACAGTAGCTAAAAGAAATCAGTGGAAAGAATTTGGCGAAAAAATGGAAAGCAATAGTAAATCAAATCAAAAACTGTTTTACAAAACATTGAAGTTATTAAGAAAGGAAAAACCTCAAGAAAAAACATGGATAAAAAATAAAAAAGGAGATATACTAAGAAATGAAAACGAAGTAATTGATAGATGGAAAGAGTATTTTGAGGAATTACTAGGAGCAGACAACAGAATTCAGGACATTAACAAAAAAAAGGATGCAATAATAGAAAATAAAGACATTGTAACTCTAAAAGAATTACAGGAAATAATACATGAATTGAAAAATGGAAAATCTCCAGGAATTGATAAATTAACAGCAGAAATGTTCAAAAATTTAGGGGAAACAGGAACAAAAATATTATTGACAATATACAACAGGGCGTGGAGTGAAGAACAGATTCCAGAAGATTGGAAGACAGCCTTAATAGTTCCAATATATAAAAAGGGGGATAGACAAGACTGCAATAATTATAGAGGAATAAATCTACTTGGTACTGCTATGAAAGTCTACGAGAAGATTATAGACAGTAAGATAAGACCAGGGATAGAAAATACTCTCGAAGAATCGCAAAGTGGATTTAGAAGAGGGCGAAGCATCCAAGACCACATATTCACAGTGAAACAGATAATTGAGAAGTTCTCACAACAAGAAAAAGAGGTATATATGGGATTTATAGACATGGAAAAAGCTTTTGACAATGTACCAAGGGAGAAGTTATGGAAAGTACTAGAAGGAAGGGGAGTAAATTACAAAATAATAGATATAATCAAAAACATTTACAAAAATAATAGAAATTGTGTAATATACAGGAATAAAACATCAGAACCATTTTCAACACAAGAAGGATTAAGACAAGGAGGGGGACTAAGTCCATTATTATTTACAATTTTTATTGATGAAATAATTAAAAAATCGTCAACCAAAATGGCAAAACTACACATTGGATACAAACATTTAGGAAGAGTGGATATATCAGAAGCAGCTTTTGCAGATGATTTAATAATTATGGCAGGGAAAGAGAAGGATTTACAAAAGAATATGGAAATATGGAGCACGGTATCGGATGAAATTGGAATGACAGTGAATCAAAGTAAAACCAAAGTTATGGTTATAGGACCGAAACAAAAACATCTAAATATACAGTTAGAGGGAATACAAATTGAGCAAGTTAGAAGATATAAATACTTGGGAGTAGAAATAGAAGAAAATGGGACGCAGGAAGTCGAAATTAACAATAGAGTACAAAAAACGATGAAACTTTATCACACGATGAACTCGACATTCATAAATAAAAAGGAAATTTCCAAGAAAACGAAGTTAAATGTATTTAAAACAATTTACCGGCCAATATTAACATTCGGATGTGAATCTTGGGTATTAACAAAGAGACAAAAGAGTCGAATACAAGCAGTTGAGATGAAGTATCTTAGGCGAGTTAAAGGAGTCACAAAGAAAGACAAACTAAGAAGTACGGAAATAAGAGAAGACCTTGAAATAGAATCAACACTTAAATTTATTGAAAAGAGACAATTAAGCTGGTGGGGACATTTACAAAGAATGAACGATACAAGACCAGTTAAAAAAGTATGGCAATCAAAAATACAAAAAAGAACGAAAAAGGGAAGACCAAAACAAACATGGGATGGTGTTATGGTAGGCATAATGCAAGAAAAAGGAAAAACATGGACAGAGGCAAAAACAATGGCAAGAGATAAACAACAATGGGCTAAATTTGTACACGAATAAAATTCTATCTAGACCAAAGCATCAATGAAAAAATGAATATGTGTCTTAAGTATAATGGGATGTAATTGAAATAATTGTAAAAGTATACCCTACACCATATACTATGGTAATTGGGTTTCTGATAATATATATATATATATATATATATATATATATATATATCAATGTATCTATTTATTAAGACTTCGAAACAGAAATTAAAAATAAAATGTAGTAGAAAAGGTTTATTAAAAATCCAAAAATGGACACAATATTCAATATGTAATAGAAAATATATTATATTATATTTATATTAAAATTTGATAAAATAGTTGAGGTTGGTGAAGTTTTAGTAACCTATCAATATCGGGTTCCAATTTTGTCAGTATCAGTCGTAAATCGCGAATACTATCAATTGTAGTAAACAAATAGTGTTACTGATATTTTTACGTTTGTTAGCGAAAGTTGTTTGATAAAAATTCGTTGTTTAGATTTTTATCTAATCACTCGTATTTATCGGGTATTTTTAAATTAAAACGATAAATAATCTGCAGATAATTACCTAAGACGCAACATTTCAAACATTTTTCTTAATATAAGCGAAATATTTTAATTTTGTTTATAGTGATAAAGAATTCTTAAAATTAATATTCATTTGGAAAAATCCCATCTATGGCATCAATTGTCTATGAATAAAAATGAATTATTAATACCCTACCAAAAGACTTGACGTGAAAGTATTACTACAATTGGAAATTTGACATGAGAAGTTCTTGGCCCAATTTCATCTATTTATCACTATAACGACAGGTAGGTACTTGCAAAGAAGTATAAAAAATAGTATGTCTTAAACTTAATTTAATTCGTCATCCACTACGCACTTATCCTTTATAATAAATTTATTATTAATATTAAATTAAATAAAACAAAACAATTAAATGAAACTTATTATTAAATAAAGATACACCAGGCGTAACAATTCAAAATTGTTCAAATTTCAATATTAACTATACACACGTTTAACTGATTTTTCATTTTTTAAATTCTTTCTGTTCAAAGTTTTAATAAAATACGTATATAAGTTACTATTTTCTTTCATTAGAAAATATTATTGTGTACAACTCGTACGCAACGCACTCCTCCCACTCCCTTGATTTGCGACACTTGCCTTACGGCTCGTGCCACAAACATCTGCGCTCGTAGAAAAAGTAAACGATATAGAAGTTGATATGCTGCAGCGCCCCCTGGGTAAAGTTAGAACAAAAATTATAACAAATTCAAATACAAATTCTGCATAGAATAAGACATGCATATATATATATATATATATATATATATATATATATATATATATATATATAATATAAAACTAGTGAATATTGGGGAATTACAGCAAGAAAATGGAAAAGTGTACTCTTAGCGGAAAATGTCCAAGCTTTCGAGGATGATTATCCTAATCATCAGGGAGACTAAAATGAAAAAAAGAACAGTTAAAAACTGTGGTCAATGAAAGAATAAATTGAAATGAAATACACAACCACGTGTGTACTTACCTCCGAAGTGAGGTTAGACTCCATTAAGTTGTAATAATTTAAACTACAGATTGTGAATTGTGTAATAATTGTGTAGAATTGAGATTACGAATGATCAACCAACTCATCCTGACTATAAAAAGTCAAAATGCAGCACCATTTTGTGGAATAAAATAATTTTAATCAGCTTCAAGCGTTGTTATGTTGAACGCCGGTAAGGAAATGATATAGTTTTCCCTCTAAATGGGATGTAACAATAGACAAACAATGTTACCAACTGTCCAAAATCTGAGAATTGTGAGACAATGTACCCACTTCAGTAATGGCCTCTGTTGTAGTGCCAATACATTGGGTTTAGCAAGAAGATGTATGAAAAGAGAGGAAGAGAGAGAGAGAGCGCAAGAGAGAGAGAGAGAGAGAGGAATGCTCTCAATTTGTGTAAGAAGGGATGACAATATTGGTGTATGTACACTAAGGAAGAAAAGAGACAGAAAACAGTACAATAGCGGTAATAATGAAATATAGTAATAAAATAATATAGTAACTATGTAAAATTGTATTATTTGAATGTATTTACCAACACCAATACATTCAAATTTCAAGATTCAATTATTATTAAGTTGATGTAATAAGGGTGGTACTGTTAGGACCAATATGGTTGTTATAAGCGACCTGGGGACTACAATTAGCATCCAAGGACAACAAAAAGGAATAGATCTCACTCAAGTGGTCAATATCTGTTTTATTGTTTATAACATTATTATTTTGTGAAATAAAAGCCATTTCCAAGAATTACCTTTTCGTTCTGTTAGACTCAGTCGCCAACACCTTCACAGCCTCATAATTCATCTGATGATCTAGAGAATTTACATGAAATGCTAACGCGCACCGCTCTGGGTGTAATCTGCAGTCACTCTTGTGTGAGACAATACGGCTCGACAGAGATGTTAGAGTCTGTCCCATATACTGTTTATCACAGTCTCTACAAGGAATACGGTTCAAACCGTTCGTAAGTGAAGTCAATGGATTCTTATCTTTTACTCTAATGTAAATTGATCTGATCGATAGAACAGTTTTGTTAGCAATCTTAAAGTTACCAAGTTACCACATGCACTGAGCAATCTGGCAAGTCTATATATACATATATATATATATATATATATATATATATATATATATATATAATAATTCTTATCGCCATTGTTCACTCAACTTAAAACCAAAAAAAAATCTAACGTAGTGTATTCTATACCATGTTTAAACTGCCCGAAGAAATATGTAGGTATGACACCATAAACTCTAGAAAATCGCTTAAATGGTCACAAGTACACAAAAAATGCGTCCACCGCTCTACATAAACACGAAACCAGGGAAAACCATGAATTTGACTTCAATAGCACAAAAATACTAACCCAGGATTCTAATTACCATAAATTAGCAATAAAAGAAATGGTACATATAAAAAAAGAAAAGAATTCATTGAACGATAAATAAGACATACAGAATGTAAGTCAAATTTATCATAATTTAATTGTGTAATGAATTTGGTAACCAAAATATATACATCCAACAACAAAATAAAAATACTACACACTTTCGATTTCACTCGTATATCGTAAATTTGGTTCTGAGGTGAACACCTTCAATATTTTATCAACAAACTTGTTTTTATATGTTCAGTGTCCTTTTTGTACATGTTCCAAAATTGTATATCCATAATATTTTATTCTGTCCAAATAAGACATAACATCTTTTTGAGAAAGCCCCCAACAAGAAGCGAAACGTCAAAGTATGTAGACGATATTTAGTTTTTTATTTATTTATGACCTAAACCCAAGAACACTAAATCAAATATATATATATATATATATATATATATATATTTATATATATATATATTGTGGAATTAACTAGAGACCTTGAGTTTCATTTAAAAACACTAATATGAGCATATTCCACGAAGTAAGGGTCGAAACAGTTTCATATATATATATATATATATATATATATATATATATATATATATATATATATATATATATATTGTTCATTATGTATTCTTGAGTTTAAGGACCATTTTTAAAGACATTAACTTGTGTTTAATATATTTATATTTAACGTTTCGGTCTTTCTATGACCTTCATCAGAAATAAAATTTGTTGAAACTAAAAGAAATGTTACAAGTCACAATAAGAATTTTAAAAGCAAAACAAATAAATCTTACCTTCAACGTTATGTTCATTTGATTATTTAACAAATTATAGATATTTAGGACGTATCAAATAACAGAATAAAACTCACACCCAAACAAAACGATCATTTTAAAAACATGACAGTCATTGGTGAAAATTTGGATTCAAATATACAAGTATTTATTTGTTCTATATAATGAAAGCAGGTGTAACAAAGTTTTAATTCGTCTTTTTTATTTTAACTGGTATTGGAATGAATTTTATATTCATAGGGAGTGGTAATAAATTTATTATATTTGGAATGTGCCTCGTGTTTTTCTATAATTCTAAGGTTTTTAATCTCATTATAAATTTTACTAAGATTCGCTTCCACAGGCACAAACGTGCATTTGGTTTCCCTGTAGAAATCCGTTGTTTTGTGTTTTCCCATGTTTCGATCAACAGCTTTGCTCCTAAGTTTTACATCCATATTTGGTTATACCGTACTAAGGACGGCAAATGAGCCAGAAACATGCATGTCTGCAGTTAACACTCTGTTTCAGTAGCCCTTTTTGTTTTTGCGTGAAATACCCATAAATCTCTTTACAGCAGTGGAACAATATATAGGTTGTCTAATTAACTTTTCTAAAAAAGATACCACGTGACCCGAAATGTGACATTGTAGCAAAGTAGCTGATTGCTCAAAATGTGTAATACTACCTACGCAAACATTTATTCTTATATAATCTTTCAAATGTAATATATAGTATTCAATGCAATAATTGTAATAATAAATATATTGGTCACACTGGCCAAAAATTAAAGAGTCGTTTTAATCTCCATAAGAAAGTTGAAAGATATGCCTTGGCTGAACATGTGATTGATAAAGCCAACTTTATGGATTTTGAATCTGTTAGTATTGTAGTCATACAACCTAATACCAAAAAAAGACTTTTCTTAGAAATGGCTCATATATTTCAAGAACCTAATACTATTAACAAAAAGAGTGACCATGATATTCATTATTATCTATTAACCATTGATAATAAACATAACTATATTTTCAATTCTTATTCGTAATTAAAAAATAAAAGTTTGATAAATTCTAAAAATAATTTAATTTTAGGTAAATGATTTTAATATTTTAAATAATTTTATATAAAGCGAATTAACATGACATCTATAAGAATTTGTTGAGTTTTATATAATAAAAGAAAAATATTCTAATATCTATTTATCTTATATTACAAACATAACCTAGTTTCTACTTTTGTTTCCAAAAATATTTTACCATAAAAATAAAATCTTTATATTCAGATATCTGTCAAAATGACATATGATAATTTTTTTTAAAAAGTTCAAAAATCGGTATATTTACCAATTTCTTATAACAATTATAACAATCTCAATTTACTAATCCTTAATAATAGAAATAAAACTTTCCGAAAGCTTGGAAGAGGAACAGTAAGAGTTTTCTTTAATCACCTCCCCGTTACCCCAATATTTCTGCTTTCATACCTAATTAGTCGGCAAAGACTATATATATATATATATATAAAAAAATTTTTATATAACGACTGAAAAATGCTATATAGGTGGGGATAACGGGGATTTCAGTCCAAAGAATCAACGCCAAGATCTTTTATTTACAAAATGCCGCCAAGCTTTCGTGTCCTTTTGACACTTCTTCAGGGCACTATAATACATATACAAATATAAATATGATTTAAAAAAAGAGAAATAAATATAAGTACTTACATGTAAAATATTTTAAGTAAATTCAATACAAATAATCATTAAAAAAATTATAAATGTAAAAATAAATATAATTATAATATACTTGATGTCATATTTCACATAAGACAAATCGATACATAATTTGTTTGTTCGTTACTTAGTTATTTTAATATTTTTAGGTTACTTTATAATTATTTAATGAAGTTTGAATTTGAGGTTAGATTATAACCTTATAAAATGACTTTGACAGATAATTTGTTTTTGACGTTAATAGAAAAGGAGATAAGGTTAGATTATAACCTGTGAAAATGACTTTGACAAATAATTTCTTATATTTTGACCTTAATAGAAGTGAATTTAATTTTTATGAAATAATCATATAAATAATGAAAAATTATCTATTTTGTTCAATATTCAAAAGGTAGCTATAAATATTACTAAGATTTTCAATGTCACTTTTCTTATTCATACTATTATTTGCCTTGTTGATTTCAACCATTTCAAGAAAATATCTTCTAGACATATTTTGTTCAGTATGTAGAACTTTAGCTTCATTAAATAACATTTTATGGCCTGTTTCGATGGAATGCTGTGTTAATGCACATGATTTTTTGTTAAGTTTTATATCACTTTTATGAGATGTGATGCGATTAGTCAAATTTCTAGAGCTGGTACCGATGTAGTTAAGATCACAGTTATTGCATTTCATTTCATAGACTACATTTGATTTTTTTGAGTCAGGTGTAGAATCTTTCAATTTACTATTTAAATTGCCAATCGTTTTTATATTTTTCTGTGTTATCTTTATATTAGTTTCATTTTTGAAAAGTTTTATTATGTTCTTTGATAAATTTAATTACCTATCAATTCCAAATATTGAAAATTTATCAAAGAACATAATAAAACTTTTCAAAAATGAAACTAATATAAAGATAACACAGAAAAATATAAAAACGATTGGCAATTTGAATAGTAAATTGAAAGATTCTACACCTGACTTAAAAAAATCAAATGTAGTCTATGAAATAAAATGCAATAACTGTGATCTTAACTACATCGGTACCAGCTCTAGAAATTTGACTAATCGCATCACATCTCATAAAAGTGATATAAAACTTAACAAAAAATCATGTGCATTAACACACCATTCCATCGAAACAGGCCATAAAATGTTATTTAATGAAGCTAAAGTTCTACATACTGAACAAAATATGTCTGAAAAGATATTTTCTTGAAATGGTTGAAATCAACAAGGCAAATAATAGTATGAATAAGAAAAGTGACATTGAAAATCTTAGTAATATTTATAGCTACCTTTTGAATATTGAACAAAATAGATAATTTTTCATTATTTATATGATTATTTCATAAAAATTAAATTCACTTCTATTAAGGTCAAAATATAAGAAATTATTTGTCAAAGTCATTTTCACAGGTTATAATCTAACCTTATCTCCTTTTCTATTAACGTCAAAAACAAATTATCTGTCAAAGTCATTTTATAAGGTTATAATCTAACCTCAAATTCAAACTTCATTAAATAATTATAAAGTAACCTAAAAAAATTAAAATAACTAAGTAACGAACAAACAAATTATGTATCGATTTGTCTTATGTGAAATATGACATCAAGTATATTATAATTATATTTATTTTTACATTTATAATTTTTTTAATGATTATTTGTATTGAATTTACTTAAAATATTTTACATGTAAGTACTTATATTTATTTCTCTATTTTAAAATCATATTTATATTTGTATATGTATTATAGTGCCCTGAAGAAGTGTCAAAAGGACACGAAAGCTTGGCGGCATTTTGTAAATAAAAGATCTTGGCGTTGATTCTTTGGACTGAAATCCCCGTTATCCCCACCTATATATATATATATATATATATATATATAATAAGCAACGAATAGATTAGTGGGTATTGCACGCAAATAGAAGAAGGGGCTACTGAAAAGAGTGGTAACCGCAGACATGCATGTTTCTAGCTCATTAGCCGTCATCGGTACGGTACAACCAAGAAAAGATGTGAAACATGAGAGCAAAGGTGTTGAATGAAACATGAGAGAATATAACAGAATTCAGCAAGATAGTCAAACACAACATTTGTGTCAGTAATATTAGAAGATCTAGAATATTCGAGACAAAAACCAACATAGACACGGAGGTGCATATAACACTCCCGTCTGAAACTTCCGACCCAGATTAATGAAATAATAACAAGATGTACGAATAGTGCGTGACATATGAACAATAAGCAACGAATAGATTAGTGGGTATTGCACGCAAATAGAAGAAGGGGCTACTGAAAAGAGTGGTAACCGCAGACATGCATGTTTCTAGCTCATTAGCCGTCATCGGTACGGTACAACCAAGAAAATATGTGAAACTTGAGAGCAAAGGTGTTGAATGAAACATGAGAAAATATAACAGAATTCAGCAGGATAGTCAAACACAACATTTGTGTCAGTAATATTAGAAGATCTCGAATATTCGAGACAACAACCAACATAGACACGGAGGTGCATATAACACTCCCGTCTGAAACTTCCGACCCAGATTAACGAAATAATAACAAGATGTACAAATAGTGCGTGACATATGAACAATAAGCAACGAATAGATTAGTGGGTATTGCACGCAAATAGAAGAAGGGGCCACTGAAAAGAGTGGTAACCGCAGACATGCATGTTTCTAGCTCATTAGCCGTCATCGGTACGGTACAAACAAGAAAAGATGTGAAACATGAGAGCAAAGGTGTTGAATGAAACATGAGAAAATATAACAGAATTCAGCAGGATAGTCAAACACAACATTTGTGTCAGTAATATTAGAAGATCTCGAATATTCGAGACAACAACCAACATAGACACGGAGGTGCATATAACACTCCCGTCTGAAACTTCCGACCCAGATTAATGAAATAATAACAAGATGTACGAATAGTGCGTGACATATGAACAATAAGCAACGAATAGATTAGTGGGTATTGCACGCAAATAGAAGAAGGGGCTACTGAAAAGAGTGGTAACCGCAGACATGCATGTTTCTAGCTCATTAGCCGTCATCGGTACGGTACAACCAAGAAAAGATGCATGCATGTCTGCGGTTACCACTAATCTATTCGTTGCTTATTGTTCATATGTCACGCACTATTCGTACATCTTGTTATTATTTCATTAATCTGGGTCGGAAGTTTCAGACGGGAGTGTTATATGCACCTCCGTGTCTATGTTGGTTGTTGTCTCGAATATTCGAGATCTTCTAATATTACTGACACAAATGTTGTGTTTGACTATCCTGCGGAATTCTGTTATATTTTCTCATGTTTCATTCAACACCTTTGCTCTCATGTTTCACATCTTTTCTTGGTTGTACCGTACCGATGACGGCTAATGAGCTAGAAACATGCATGTCTGCGGTTACCACTCTTTTCAGTAGCCCCTTCTTCTATTTGCGTGCAATACCCACTAATCTATTCGTTGCTTATTGTTCATATGTCACGCACTATTCGTACATCTTGTTATTATATATATATATATATATATATATATATATATATATATAGATAGATAGATAGATAGATAGATGGATAGATAGATAGTGATGCTTACTTCTTTCTGGTTACTTAATTGAAGTATGCGGTAACTCGGTATTCTGGCAATCCAAAAAACAAGGTATACTAACTTTTAGAGTGCATTAGAAGCTGCGTATGTTGTATTGTATTGGCTTATACATGTTCATATACCATTTACTTGGAGATAATTATATCTTTATGCATGATACTGCACCTCCTATTCCTAGCAGAGTGACTAGATAATTTCTGCAACTTTAAATTGGCCTGCATGTTCAAAGGACCTAAATCCCAAATCTCATCGAAAATATGTGGGACTAGCTCAAAAGAAGGATAAAAAATCACTAAGATAACCTAGGAAATGTGCAACGTCTTCTCCAGACAGTATCAGCCGAATGAAAAAACATACCCCGAATAAATGTTGATAATTTAGTCAAATGCATTCCATTTCAAGAATGCATAAGGGCTGGAGGTGGCAATACGGACTACTAGAATGATCTATTTCTCCATTCACCATAACTATACTTCTAATGTTACTTATTCAAAAACAAAAAAAATACCTTTAAGTTTTATTCTTTTATTACATCATTTATTTAAATTTGTACGTAATATTTTCTCCATTTGGCAAATGTATATTACACATATTAGGTGGTTCTGTATAAGCTTAGTAGTGTGTATATGTATGATTATAAAACTAACGTTTTTCGAAAACTTACAAGTGGTTTTTTGTTCCAGGTACGTTAGAAATGTTGTCAACAAATCACGTAAGTTGATATTTTCATTCCTAGAAGCAGGAACTGGTTAATAAATCCACCTTTGCCGATTCACACGATCGAGATATTACAATTATCATTGATATTTGGTGAAAAGTTATCCATAATTCCCAAAACATGCAAAAGGATAGATAAGATTAGATTAGATTTTAACGGGGTTACAGTGCACTGAAACCAAAGGTTTATTCTGCCCCCCGTATCAGAGCTGTTCTCGCTACTACTACAGCTCGCCTTCCAGTTCCAAGGTTCTAATGAACTCTAGTATTTGAGACAGCTTCAACGAGGTTATATCCCCACTCTTACAAGTTTCTTGTCCCAAGCATTTCTTGCGTTGGCTTGCAATGGCGAGGCATTCCAGAACTAGGTGATCCGGAGTTTCATCCTCCTCCCCACAGAATCTATACTCATCAATCTCTGCTAGACCTATTCTCATTAAGTGCTTCCTAAGGCGGCAGTCTCCTGTAAGAAAGCCCGTGAGGAGATGTAGCTTATCTTTACTGAGGTCCAAATATTTTTTGGATCTAGCAGTGTCAAAGTTCCCCAGGAACTTTTTGGAATGTTCCAACCTGGGAAGGCACCGCCAGAGTGCTTCTCTTTCGGTTTCCTCTTTCTTCCGAATCTCTTTCTTGTAGAAACATTTTGCTACACCACAGAAAGGCTCCGGGCCAATAAAGGGCATTTGTGCTTCTTTCCTGGCAGGTGTATTGGCCTCTTCATTTCCCGTGATTCCCGAGTGGCCAGGAACCCAGACTAAAGAGACCCTGTTATTCTTGCCTAATTCATCAAGTTTTCTTCGGCACTCCCATGCCAGCTTTGAGTCAATGACATGGGAGCTCAATGCTTTGATAGCTGCTTGACTATCAGAATGGATCGATATGTCACATTTCTGGTAGTTTCTTTCTAGGTTCATTTCCACGCATCTTTCGATCGCAAGTATTTCTGCCTGAAAAACAAAGACGCTCGGGACGGATCCTAACGATAATGAGTATCTGTGCCAGGCCCAAATACTCCAGCGCCGGCTCCAACGGAGGTTTTTGAACCATCCGTATACCATCTAATGGTGTTTTCTTTGAGGGTTTGGGTGGTGTATTCCCTTTCCCAGTCTCTTCTCGTATTTAGCATCGTGGTGAAATTCTTTTCGATGCTTACTTTCCTGATCATTTCGTCACTGGCAGGATTCGCTAATGAGATGTATCTTGTCAGAGAGGACCAAGCTCCCTGATTTTCAATACTCTGATATGTAAAAGGATAAACCCGAGTCTATAAATGGAGAATCTTACGGTTTTAAAAATTGAAACAAAAGGTTATTGGGAATGTAATCATACACTTATAGCCAAATGGATGACATGATAATTTATTTTGAAAATATAGTAAAACTTACCTCTACAATGTTTAGAGTAATATCAAGATCTTCAACTCTCAAAAACCAATGGTTTGTTAACATTTACAATAGAACTTTATTTAACTAAATCATAATAAGGTATTGTATGTATCCTATCACCATTATAAGTTTAAACCACTATTTTACCTGGTTATAAAAATATAAATAAAACCCGAAGCACTTTTGTTTACTCTGATTTATTGTTCTCTTCTCTCTCTTCTCTACAAGTTAAATTGTCATTTTATATTTTGATATTCGATATCTATTATATTCATTGAAAACAATTTATTCTTCTACTTTCACTATTTCCTACCAATCCAACTTATTATTTCGCTGAATGTTCTGTGTTCTGTCACTTCTCCTGAGCTCTGGGGATGGCCTACAAAACCTACCTGATTGAACTTTGATCCTTTCATTTTTTATATCAACTTTCATTCGGAGCACATGTTTCCATGATTTCACGATTATATTTTGGATTTTATAAGCTGAAGGGAGTGAACTTTATTAGATTTCATTGGTCATAATTGTCAGTGTAGGCAGAATTATCTATATCGGATCTGGACCAAAATATAAAAACTTCTTTAAGGCCACCCCATAACGTGGGTAAGTAAAATTATCCAACATTTACTTCTATTAAATGTATACCTTATATTTCAGATATTTCATATTTTTATGCATTTTTCTTTTATCTTTTTCCATCTCTTTAACTATATTTGCTGAGCATTTCTGTTCCACTCACAGCTTTTCCTAAGCTTCGCTTCCTCTAAGCTTTCTGATCATTTCCACATAACTCATCATATCTGTAGTTGAATAGTAGATAGTAGATGTAGCTAGTCACCCATCACTTTGTAAATTTGATGCATGCTAAGCTATTGATAACATTTGTCCTGGAACTTAGGAGCATCCAGATCAAGTCATCACAATTACTGCAAAAATTGACGTTGAGATTACCACCAGTGATACAAGTAAGAGCGTTCTGATTAATCTTTACACTCACCATTCACAAAGGTTTGTGGGTTGTTATCTGAAGGACAAGAATCGGAATCTGAAATTCTATAACATATTTACAACAACATTCGCTTTACTAGATAACCTCTACTCCAAACATTATTATCTATATGAAAAACTTACTTGCAAACACCAAGGAGTACCACTCGATCGTATGAATGTGCTATATGTATGATTTAAAAATTAAAATATCTATGGTTCCAATTTTAAAATGTATGAAGCAATTATTGTTCTACCATTGAATAACCTTTTTGATTCATTTGATCTAGCTGGAATCGAGGCTCTTCTCATCAGTAAAAGAACATAAAGGTAAAAAGAAGTTAATTTCAAAAAAGGCTTTTGAAAGTTTTCTTTGCTGATATAAAAAATTAATGAAAAAGTAATGAAATAGTTTTCCTAAATCCGGCCAATAATAGTATATTAAGTATTAAGAACGGTAAGGGTTGTTTACCGGTCGACAGCAATGTTGGATGCTGGAGACCGGTAAAACCATTAACGTTCGAGATGCTTATACCATTTTTTGCGCGATCGTAGTGAAATAAATGTCAAATAAAATAATTTAACTTTCTCAGAAATTAACCAAAAATGAAAAGTGTCATTTATACTTCTCGATCAGTTTAAAATATATTTGCATTTTGGTATAAAGTTGGCGGTTGCCAACTTGCCAATGATATAATTTAATAATCGTTGGTCAATTGCTAAGTGTTTTCAAGATATTATTTATCAACAAACAAATGCGTTTACTGTGAAACTTAAGATTATATTTTAAAGTCTATACTTTGAACTTGAATTTTCGAATAATTTAGGACCACTTAAATGTATGAAGGGCTAAAACGTCGGTAAGTAATTTACTTACCGACGTCTGAACGGTAAGTGAATCACTTACCAACATGTTGGACTTAGAAACCAGTAAACACAACCTACCGTCCTGACAACCGATGCTGTAAATAAACAAAAAAGATACGATCGCGCAAAAAATAAATATTTCATTTATAAACTAAACTTTATCAATATGTAAATAAACAGTCTTAAAGAATAAAACTAACTTTTCCGCATATGTAACAGGCCCTGAACAATATTCTATCATAAAATTGTCACTTGTATACACTTCGGGGGATGAATCGTGCTAACTAATCGAAATTTATCCAAAAATAACCAAAAATGTAGTATAAATGGATTTGTAGGACCCGCTGTACTCGCACTAGTCAGCTGAAAATCAATAGGGAACATATGTGAGACACCTTGAAAGATATCCAATTACAAAATTGGTCACATGTGTACACTCCGGAGGCCGTATCGTGCTAACAACCCAAAAAGTACCAAAAATGTGACACTTCAGGTACATTAGCACCCGTTGTACTAGCTCTGGCGAGCTAAAAATCAATAAGGTTCATCTAGTAGATGCCCTGAATTATATTCACTCTGGAGGCTGTATTGCTAACAAATGTCGTACTTAAAGTACTATAGCGCTTGTGGCTCTGGATCTGGTGAACTGTAAATCAATAGCGTCCATCCCTGAGATGTCCTGGATAATATACAATCATAAAATTGGTGACTTGTTGGACTTCGGAGGCTGTATCGTGCTAACAAACTGAAATTTCTCAAGAAATGACAAGTACCATAGTACCCGTTGTACTAGCTCTGGTAAGCTGAAAATAAATAGGGCTCATCTGTAAGATGCCCTGAACCATATTCAATCATAAAATGGGTGACTTGTTGCACTCCGGAGGCTGTATCGTGCTAACAAGACATGTAACGAAAAGTGGCCGACGACGACATATACACAGGATTTTTTTTCTAAAAACCGTTTTTTCGGGTTGTTCTTGATGGAAAACGTAAAAATAACTCAATTTTTTTTCTCAAAATTCCAACTTTTTTTGAGGTAAACCAATACTTTTCTCGCATATTGGATAGGTTGGGCGGAAAAGTGAAATATTCACTTCGAGGTGCTAATAAAACGGTCAAAATCTGGTTAGAAAAAATGTTGTTTCTAAACTTGCAGAGGTGCAAGTAGAACTTCTCATATTTGTACATGTTCTATTAATTTGGTTTGCATACTTTACAGAAAAATAAACGTCGAATTCGGAATGCTTCTCTCACTTTAGACCAGGCGTCTCCAAACTTTCTTGCCATACTGGTCCAAGGTATAAACCGCTTTAACTTTTCTGCGATGATCCATAATATCTAGTCTAGTAGTCGCATACGCTCCCTGGACAAACATTTGCTTACTAAATTCGAGTTGAATACACATATTGTTTCGATCAAGCCATTTGGTGGAGGATAAGAGACCCTCTAGATACCAATTTTATTAAAACTTTTTGATAAACATATATTAAGACTTTGTCTTGCTTGCCAAATTCATCTAGAAATTATGAGTAATTTAAAAATCTTTGAATGGTACTGTGATTTGTCGATTAAGCGAAAAAACTAATATTGTTGATTTCTTCTTCTCATCTAATTTTCCTTTTTCAGACGTCGCATCGGGATTCCAGTTCCTATTGTAGCCATTTTTTCATTCTTTTTTTTTTTAAATACAAATATACGTTTTCATATACAAAGAGAGATTTTCATTGTTTTAGTATCAATGCCATTTTGCTAACTAGTCCAGGCAATTTAGGAAAAATCGCTTAGTTTTCCACGATCAGTATGAAACTTTGTATTTAGATGGTGGAAAGTGTGTACAATGACATATCTTTATCCGTGGTCTGAAAAATTTTTTTGTCATTGTCAAAAGCACCGATATATGTCGAATTTTGAGGAAATTTCTCATTTTTTGCTTATAACTTCATTGCTAGTGGCTTTACCAAAAAAAAGTTAAATTCTTTTTTTTTTGTCATTAAAAGACCTACAAAAGTAGACGTCACGCGTTGAAAAATATTAATTTGTTAAAGAGATACAGTAAAACACAATAATAATTATTATTTTTATATAAACAATAATAAAGTAGCTTAATAATTGTCATTGGTTCTTGTAAGTGTGCAAAAATACTCTGAACTATCAATAAATGACGTGTGCAAAAGCTGGAGATTGTACGTTTAATGGTTCATGAGTTATGGCCTACGTCAAAAAAAATATGAAAAAAAGACGAATCCGCACGAGATTTCATTTTGCAACTAAGGGGATTTCAAAAATAAATTCCCTTGATTGCAAAATTCAATTTTTTTTTAAATGAACGTCGACTTCCTACATAAAATAATGAAATCTACTCATAAAAAAATCAGCACAACCACATTCAACGCACAGACCAAGTTATTTGTTATTGCTGTTAATTTGTTTATAAGGCCATAACTCATGAACCATTAAACGTACAATCTCCAGCTTTTGCACACGTCATTTATTGATAGTTCAGAGTATTTTTGCACAATTACAAGAACCAATGACAATTATTAAGCTACTTTATCATTGTTTATATAAAAATAATAATTATTATTGTGTTTTACTGTATCTCTTTAACAAATTAATATGTTTCAACGCGTGACGTCTACTTTTGTAGGTCTTTTAATGACAAAAAAAAAAGAATTTAACTTTTTTTTGGTAAAGCCACTAGCAATGAAGTTATAAGCAAAAAATGAGAAATTTCCTTAAAATTCGACATATGTCGGTGCTTTTGACAATGACAAAAAATTTCTCAGACCACGGATAAAGATATGTCATTGTACACGCTATCCACCAACCAAATACAAAGTTTCATACTGATCGTGGAAAACTACGCAAAATGATGATTTTTGGGCTATCTCGCCTGGACTAAACAGAGACATCTGTATTCTTGTTTTTCAAATCGTTTTAAAATCTATCTATCATTAAGTCCATTCTGCATTAATGTCATAAGAAATTGAAATGTCAAATTTTATTGGTATATTGAACCTTTCAAATTATTGATAATACAGTGTGTATCACTAGTATTACAACCAAATAAGCAAATTTTTCTTTATTTCAATATTTTCTTTATAATTTAGATAGAGGATATGTATTAATATATATATATATATATATATATATATATATATATATATATATATATTATAATATATTTAATGTTCTACTGTTTTTATAATTATGTATTATATGATTTTATTTGAAATTTGATTATTAGATGCTGTTGTTACAATCGTGGTAGTAACTACACTAATGTGAAAACACCTTTATCACTGAATATAACCTATTTGAAATTTTGACAGGAATTGTCAAATTATTATGCCCGGCTCAGATAAATATGAAATTTTATATTCTGAAAGATAAATTACTACAAAATCGACTTACTCGCTCTTACACAGGGAGGGTTCAAAGATTAAAAAAAATTAATAATTTAAATTTTAAATTTATAAATTTCCAAAGAATATTCCAAAATTGTCAATTATACTATTGCAAATCTATATATAGTGACTGCTTGTTCAATATATACTAAGACCATTAAATTATCTAATGACATCTACAATTTTTCTGTCACTGAAAATTAACTAAATGTCACTGATTATATCAAAAGTTTTATAGGATCCAAAATTTTTCAAATTCAATGAAATAGGAGTTGAATTAATACCAAAGTGAGTTGGAATCAAAAATTATATATTATATACCATCAGATAACAAGTGAAAATGAATTATTATTCCCAAAATATAATAAAGAACAATAATCGTATTTTCTACGAACCTTAAAATTAAAAAAAAAACCTATATACTATAAGAACAACCTAATTAACTACTTATTCTAAACGTTCAAATCGTCGAAAATTACACTTGACGTGTATAAATGTCAAATAACTATATGCGATAAAATTGTCTATTCAAAAAAAATTTCTCTTCTCTTCAGGTGAAATTTTATATATCTTTAACGTTAATTTTGTCAGTATTCAAAAAAGTGATATAGATGCATCTATCTTAATTTTATTTAAAGGCCTGTTAATTCTTGAAAAATAATTTATAAAATCTGGACTGGACTCACCAACTAGGTATCAGGATCACTCGTTCTGATTCTAAGCACGTCTTTTAGAATCGCCGGAACCACTTTTCTAAATTTATAATTTAGAACCCGGAAAAATCACTAACACTATTTCAATATAATTATTTAAGGAATTATTCACGCACTGATCTTATCATGCTAATTATTATAATCTGATGCTATTTTAATATATCAATTACTATTATATTATTCAGCAAATTTGAGAGAACTCATATTAGATGTTCTCTCGAGAAGGGTTCAAAATCAACTAACTAAACCTTTTCCATAAATAATTCTCTTCTCCTTTGGTTACCAAAGAATTCCTTTTTTTAAAAAAAAAATACAAATTTATGTTTTCATATAACAAAGAGAGATTTTCATTCTTTAATTCTAATTGTAATTTTGCTACCAGCGACATCTGTATTCTTTTTTTAAAATCTTTTTAAAATCTATGTATCATTAAGTATCTTCTGCATTATTGTCATTCGAAATTGTAATGTCAAATTTTATTTGCATATTGAATCTTTTAAATTATTTATAATACATTGTATATCACTAGTATTACATCCAAATATGTACATTTTTCTTTATTTCAATGTTTTCTTTAGAATTTAGATAGAGTATATGTATTAATATATATATATATATATATATATATATATATATATATATATATATATATATATATACCACCCCTTAATAAGAACTCCTCTCACATGAATATTCATAAATCTAATCTTTTTTGTTTATCTTTCACACAGAAAACTAGGAATTCAGTTCATTCTTTTCTACACTGAACTCAACTTCTAGCAAGTTTTAACAGTTATCGTATCCGTCGATTCACTGAGTAGGGTTTGGCTCACTTCCGTACTTCTAATTCAATCGATGCTGCGCATATGTAATTTCATTTTCTGAAGAATTATAGTTTCGCTGTTTTAGAAGTAATATATAATCGTAAAAAGATGTACTTTGGAACCAAATGGTTCACGCCTACAAAACAAATATTTTCTTTGCTATAATTTCATTTTTCAGGTTTTGTTCTTTCCGATATGACACGTCTTACGAAATTTGAGATATTTTGTGTAATTAAGTCGTTAATAATGATTACACCTCCATTTTCATTTTGGGTCCTACCATCTCAGCTTACTGATTACTTCAAAATTTTGTATACAATTCCTGTTGTTCTGCTCAAGCAATAATTCCAATATTTCTAATGTCTATCACTGTACTGATTAATTTTTTTGTTCACAGTTTCTCCATAATTAATTTACCGTTATATGTCTGCTAACTTCTTCATTGTAGCTATTACTTACACAACAATGTCTCTTCTTCATACTAACTTATGCACGTAGATTTACACGTTCAAATGGTTTAGTACAGGGGTGTCAAACTCAATTTGCTTGAGTGTCATTTTTATTTCGAGGCATGCTTGAGGGACAGGCCTAGAAAAAGTTTGTTTTTATATCAATACAGAAATCTTTATTCAACGAAATATATAAAATAACATAAAATTCAAAAAATTATATCTATATAATAATGTTACGAAACAGCACACTGGTATAGTCCCTAAATCCGACTCTGTTTAAGCCAGGTATGAAAGTGAAAATTATGGCGGACGCGCAGGGTTTCCTAGAATTGTTTACGAATAGTGACTATCTTATCTACATTGTTTTTGTGACCTATCTTATCTAGAAAATGCCAGAAAGACAATTGTTTTTGAGTGAGCCGCAGTCCGGAATTTTCTAGTAAAAAAGGCAATAATATATATAATGGACCGATCAGCGGATAAGTTAGTTGATAAAGTGATCTCGTGAAATAAATACACCGAAATAGCAAACAGTAAATAAGTGAATATAAATTAGTTAAGTGTTTATATAAATTAGTTTAAGTGAATATACTGTGTATATAATTAGTGAATAGTGTAGTGTTTAAATAAATTAGTAAGTAGCCATACCGTGTTTTTAAAGTTTATCCCACCCGTAATAAAAACGTTTACTGTTTGAATAAATTAGAAAAACATTACAATAAATAAAAGTTTGGTATAGTAACTACTTTGATGAACCAGATACTTGACATTACAGTGCCTTTTTACAAGACAGTGGCGACAATAGAGCCTAAGCTCCGCCCATCAGCCATTAATCATCAAAATTTAAACGCCGGAATATGGATTTTACATTGATATCGTTATTGAATTTTATTTTATGGCTGTAAATCAGTTATAAAATGTAATTATGATGCATACTATCGCATGACTATTAATTGAACTAGGAAAAAATATTTTTCTTTGGTAATTCAAATCACTCATTTTGAAATTATTTGTAAATTCGTGTTACAGGTATAAGTAGATAGACGATTTCAATACCTAGGTATATTTCCAAATGACCCATGATAAAAATATCTGAAGTAAATAATTTGATTTAACAAAAAAAAACAAATTTTGTATTCTTTAAATCTGTAATTGAAATTTTAATTTTTGAAGAGGAAATAGGTAACACATATATTATGATTTTTGCTATTGGTTGGGTTTTAATACAAAATACTATTATGAAATTTACTGTCTCGATCCTTACTTTATGGAATCTACTAATGTTACTGTTTTAAATGAAACTAACTGTTTCTAGATAGTTCCACAATATATTGATAAAATGTTAAAAATTCTAAGAAATTTGACAAGTTTCGATACTGAAAATATCATCGAAACAATTGCCAAATTTCTTAGAAGTTTTAACATTTTATCAATATATTGTGGAATTATCTAGAAACAGTTAGTTTCATTTAAAACAGTAACATATTATTATGTTTTATTACTGGGAAGAAAGGGAAAATGATAAAAAACATAAGATAAAGCATACGTTTAGATGTGTACAACAATACAATTTTAGGTAAGACAGAATTTAAGGCGGTGAAAATTGAATATGTTAAAAAATAGTGATCATAATTATCGTGAAATTTACAAAGTCAATAAACTTATATTACAAGTGAGATAATTTCTAGAATTGTTTCTCTAGGCAGCTGGGATTTTATTTGTCGTTTGGTAGGAAGCTTTCTTTCTGTTTTTCCTTGATAAAAGTAAACATTGTAGGGACTGCTGTTAATTTTAATTTCCTATTACCATCGTGCCTAGTTTTTGCCCCATTTCTGGAGCAAAGTGTACATTAAACATAAATACAGATGTAATTCATTACAGAATGTAATAATAACTGACGATAATTATTTTAGAGAACATCTAAAAAAATTGAAAACATTTCAATAACTATTGAGTAGTTCATCAGGTAACTGATTTAAATTTTTATCATAAATAGTATGTATATGGAAGTTACATGTTAATAATAATAATAACAATAACTCTTTAATAGATGTGTCTCCTTAATAAAAATCAATCAATACACTCTTTACCTCACACAGTGCTGAAGCATACATTGGTTTCCAATTGTCCCTTCTCCTTTTAATAGCCAATTCCTTTCTAGTAGTACGATCTTTGGGAAAATACTTCATTACAAATCCCTTTGTAGAACAATAGTTGCAGCTCAATGCTGAATAAACCGTCATACTTGCAAACAGGCTGCTTCTAAAACAAGTAACATTAGTTATATTATACATTCACTTGAAATTGTAGTTTTTTTGTACATACCTTGCTATCGACAAATATAATGATTTGTTAACAGCGACACACAAATTGCAGCTGTATAATTTTTGGAGACACACCAAAACCGTCCTCAAAACCACAACGCAGGTAGGTATTACCTTTTTCAACAGTTGCAAACTAGTATAGGTATGGTTCGAAATCCTGATCAGGGAGAAAAATTCGCAAACGAACTAATGAAATTAACTCAACAAATTAAGAAAACACTTTACTTTAGCTGTACACAAAGATCTGATATAAAATACGACGTGAATACAACTAAAACCCAAATGTAAACAAATAAAATTTGATGATTAATGGCGGATTTCAGCCTGACCAATCAAAACACTGACCACGTATTGTCGCCACTGTCTTGTATAAAGCCACTGTACTTGACATCGTTTCAGCTTCATTATGTCGTCGATGTTTGGTGTCAAATCAGATGTACTAATTTCAAGAATAGCTTGAGGAGGTTCATCTGTCAGTCTCGAACTTCCAAACATACATAAAATACGAGCAGCGTGTTTCTTCGTGTTAGGATAGTTGTCATGTCTTTTAAAATATTCTGAGTATAACTTGCCTTTTGAAACAGTGTCACACTACAATTCTATTAGTCCCATTTGCATATTTGTTGACGCCTTGGCAACTTCAAAGGTGAATGTATTATTAAACAGACGAAATTCACAGGGGTTCAGTTCGCGAAAATATTCAAAACGACCTTCAAACTCCGTTATAAGGTCGTTAGAAGAGTAGCAAACTCTGTTAGTTTCTCTGCATTGTATGTACCACATGCTCAAATACTAGGAAGTGGTGAAGTACTTGATCTTACAATTGGGACTCCAACAACTTCAATTTTATCTCAAATGCCTGTATATTTGAGTACATTTGCATGACAATCATGTTTTTGCCCCGAAGTTTAACGTTCAAGTTATTGAAATATTCCATCATATCTACCAGAAAAGCGCAATCAAGCCACCATTCGTCGCTATGATTAATTGGTTTTCCCTTTTGAGCCATAAAATTAACAATATGTTCACGCAATTCGAAAAATCGTTTTAGCGTTGAATCGCGACTAAGCCAACGAACTTCTGTGAAGTATGTATGTAATATCAGAATGTGCTTCATCGAGATCTTTTAAAAATTGTGTGAATTGGTGGTGATTTAGGTCTCTGCTCCGAATCAAGTTTATACTTTTAATGATTGACTTCATGACATGATCCATTTTAAGTATTGTAATGTTATTCTAATTTATTTAAACAGTAAACGGGTGGGATAAATTTT
This sequence comes from Galeruca laticollis, assembly GCA_963921935.1. Taxonomy (NCBI): domain Eukaryota; kingdom Metazoa; phylum Arthropoda; class Insecta; order Coleoptera; family Chrysomelidae; genus Galeruca; species Galeruca laticollis. The sequence continues at coordinate 189,697,930 of OY998178.1, read as the reverse complement.
AAACACACGTTATGGCTACTTACTAATTTATTTAAACACTAAACTACTCACTAAGATTTACTTTATATTTAGGTACGTAACTAATCACATAAATTTAATTCATATGCACACAAACTTAATTATTAATTTATATCAACACTTTACTGTTCGCTATTTCGGTGTATTCTTGTTTATTTCTCGAGATCACTTTATCAACTAAACTAACTCTTTCTGGTCGGTCCCTTATATATTAGTGCCTTTTTCACTAGATAATTCTAGATTGCGGCTTACTCAAAAACAATTATCTCTCCGGCATTTTCTAGATAAGGCTGGTCACAAAAATAATGTCTAGATAAGATAGTCACAATCGTAAATAATTCTAAAAATTCCTACGCATCCGCAATAATTTTAACGTTCATACCTGGCTTAGACAGAGTCGGATTTATGGACTATACCAGTGTGCAGTTTCGTAACATTACCCCCTCCTTAAATAGAAGTTCCTCCTGGAACTTTTGGGTAGCCGAGACTGGATGTTTGAATTGGCAACTGCTCCTATTTCTACACTTTTCGATCTTACGGAAATAGCAGGGCACCGTCTTAATCGGATACTGATAACGGGGGTTGTAGCTGCAAATGAATATCTGGACACCAGTATCTTGAAAGATAATCTCTACCATGTTCCTGATGATTCGCTAATCCAACTGGTTATTCGCTATCTTTGCATAGCCAGTTTCTTTACGCTGGATTCCAACACATGGTCTCGTAGGTTTCGAAGTGCTTCCCACACATCGCGGTAGGTAGATCGATCTTGAAATTCATTTTTAGTTACCACGTAGAAGACGTGCCACTAATTATGTTTCAGTTTCAGTGTCTTGCCAGGGTCTGGAAGTTTTTCTAATTGCCCTAACTTCTTTCGAAAGACGAATGCCAACCTTCGTGCGTTCTTGAGACGGGCGGGGATGTTGTATGCCAGTGAATAATCTTCCATGAGAGTGAACAAATCTTGTCGTTGTTCTGAAGTAACTCCATATCTAGCTTTCCCGGTACCTCCATACGCGCCCATAAATTCATCGAAGGTAGGGTCAGATACATATCGAATATGGTTTACTCCTTTCTCTAGGTCATGGTCTCCTTCGAATGGCGCTAGTCGGTTTTGGTGAACTACTTTTGGTTTTCCGTTGGGGATCTTGCTTATGCGATATATGACATCATTGATCCTTTTCTTGTGTAAGTATGGACCTTCCCAGGATTTTTGTAATTTTGGAGAAAATCCTTTTCTCCTCGTCGGGTTGTGTAACCATACTTTGACCCCTTCTTTAAAACCGCCTTCTGTGGCCTGCGTGTCGTACCGACTTTTCATTCTGTCGCTGGCAACTTGAAGATTTGTTCGAACTAATTCATGAATATCGTCCAGCCTTCTTCTCAATTGGATCACGTAGTCTTCGCCTGCTAGATCTTCTCCAGGCCGACAGCCAAATTCCAGGTCACAAGGAAGCCTCATTTCACGTCCAAATAGGATTTTCGCCGGTGTTTCACCAGTGGACTCATTGACGGCAGATCGATAAGCCAATGCGAATAGGGAAAGATACCGGTCCCAATCTCTCTGATGGCTGGATACTACTTTGGGCAGGTATTTTCCAATAGTCCTGTTCATTCTCTCGACCATTCCATCTGACTGTGGATGTAATGTTGTTGTCCTGGTCTTCTTCATTCCCAGCTTTTCGCAAATCTCCTGGAGTAGATGACTTTCGAAATTTCTTCCCTGGTCACTGTGGACTTCCAAGGAAACTCCATATCGGCTGATAAATTCTTTCACCAATACCTCCGCAACAGTTGTGGCCTCTTGGTTCGGGATAGCGTAAATTTCCACCCACTTTGAGAAATAATCCATTACAACCAGTATGTATTTTCCACCATTTTCGGTCGTCGGAAATGGTCCAGCGATATCTAAAGCAATCCTTTCGAAAGGGCTTCCAATATTGTACTGTTTCATGGGTGCCTTTCTCTTGCGATGTTGTCCATTACTCGTAGCACAAGTCGTACATTTCTTACACCAGTCCTTCACGGGATAACTAGCTGTCTCCTCATCTCGGAACCATCATTGTTTTCAAGGACTCTTTTCAACAGTCCTTCTTCCAAGACAAGGGAGTTCCACTGAGCCCAATACGCCTTGAGTTTCGGTGAAAATTTTGACACTTCTTGCTAGGTAGGTCGCCGATTTTCTTTCTCCCATTGCCGGATCATCTTCAGGTGAGGATCATTCTCCTGATCTTCTCTGATCCTCGTTGACTACAGTAGTTCGTGAAACTGCAGCTTCCCTGGATTCCACCTTGTTGCAGTGGGAGCAGTCTGTTGGGCACGGCCGTCTGGACAGGGAGTCTGCATTTCGGTGGCTCACACCAGCGCGATGTTCGATGTTGAAATCATAGACTTGAAGTCGTTCAATACATCTAGCGATCTGGCCCTCGGGATTCTTGAACTGCATCAACCACCACTTGAGTGCTGCATGATCAGTCCGGATTAAAAACTTCCTACCATAGAGATACTGGTAAAAGTGTTCCATGGACTTCACTACCGCCAAAAGTTCTCTTCTTGTGACGCAGTAATTTCGTTCTGGTTTGGAGAGGACTTTGCTGAAATATCCCAGCACTCTTTCTTGCCCTCCTTGGATCTGTGAGAGCACTCCACTAATTCCTACGTTGCTTGCGTCAGTGTCAAGAATAAAGTGTCCCTCTGGTAAAGGCTATCCTAATATCGGCGCCGTGGTTAAATGCATTTTCAAGGTATCAAAAGCCGTTTGACAATCTGCGTCCCAGTGGAAAGCTCTTGCTTCTTCAGTAAGTCGAGTTAGAGGCTTGGCAATATCTCCAAACCTCCTGATAAATCTTTTATAATATGTGCAAAGTCCAAGGAAACTCCTAATTTGATGTTTGTCGGTTGGGTGCGGCCATTGCTGAATGGAAGCAATTTTCTCTGGATCCACCGCCACTCCTTCATTGCTTACTATATGACCTAGATAGTTGACTCGGTTTTGGAACAGCTGACATTTCTTCGGGTTTAACATGAGCTGGGCAGCTTGGAGTCGTTTGAATACGTCTTCCAAATTCTTCAAATGTTCATCAAATGTCTTCCCCAGTACTACGATGTCGTCCAAATACACCAGGCATGTCTTCCAAGACAACCCTCACAAGACATTTTCCATGAGTCTTTCAAATGTCGCAGGCGCATTATAGAGCCCGAATGGCATGACGTTGACTTGCCATACTCCAGATCCGGTGGTAAAAGCAGTATTCTCTTTGTTTTCATGGTCCATTTCCACTTGCCAATAACCAGACTTCAGGTCCAAGGTGGAAAACAGTTTGCTGCCGGCCAAAGTTTCTAGCGTAGCGTCAATTCGCGGCAGAGGATAGCTGTCTTTCTTCGTCACGTTGTTTAGCTGGCGATGATCCACGCAGAATCTCGTAGTTCCATCCTTATTCTTGACGAGCACTATTGGAGACACCCATGGACTAGTAGACGGTTCTATTACTTTTTCTTCAGACATCTCTCGAATTATTATTTCTGCTTCCTCTCTCTTCGCTCGTGGTAGTCGTCGAGCTGATAGCCTAATTGGCTTGGCATTACCAGTATCGATTTTGTGTTTGACGGCTGATGTTCTACCAGTCTTTCCTCCTTTTGGTACGAATAAGTCTCGATACTGCAAGAGAAAGTCTCTCATTCCATTGTTTCAACTCGATCCAAAGATTGACCAGCTACTGATAACATTTGTTCGAATCTGGCATTAGAATTGCCAGTGGTCGTTGTTTGACGAACTATAGACGTCATTGGTACGCAGGATCAAATCTGGGTTTCCTTCCTGATTGTAATTGGGTAATCGTTCACGTTTCTCAAACGTACTGGGATCTCTTTCGCCGACGTAACCAATCCTTTTCCAATTAGTACTCCTTTGCCAACTTCTTAGTCGTGGTTCCTTGGCTCCATCATAACCGGTGTACCTTCCCTGTAGCCGTGCTACTATCATGGTTTCGCTTCGTGCAGGTAGAACGGTATCTTCCTGTACATCTGCCAAAACCGCGCTGCCTTCATATGGATGAAGAAATACCTCCTCGTATTTCACTTTAATGGTTCTGTTTCTAAAGTCTAATTGGAAACCATGTACATTCATTACGTCCATTCACAGAATCTTCTTAAATATCAGCTACGATTACCGTATGCGTGAACTTTTCTGCATCAGTTCCCAATTGGATTTGCGTCCCACCGTGAACGTTGGCACTCTCACCTGTGGCGGTCCTCAGTCACAGTCTCGTTGATAAAAGCTTCTTCTTGGAGTTTATTATTTCTAGTCGCATAATGGTTCTAGGTGCTCCAGTGTCTACTAGCAGAGTATCTCTCTTGCCATTCACTTCGCCATCTACATATACACTGTCGTTGCGACATCTGAGCGAAGCCATCAGTATGAGAGGATCTTTGGAACGATCATGGGTCGGTGCTGCCCCCTCGTAGACGACTTGTTCTAGTTTTCCTGTGACTTGGGTTCTTGGTTTGCAAGAGTCTTGGGGCGCCTACACGAACTACGCACATGCCCTAGCTCGCCACAATTCCAGCATCTGATCTTTCTCGGCTTCTTATCCATCATACTTTTTATTAAACTGACGATCTGGTCAAATCTGTCTTTTGTTATACCCCGAAACCTTTGTTGCTGCTTCATATCTTCATATTGAAGAGCAGTGTCAATGCGTCGACTAATGTTTTCGGATGGCCTAAACGAAGCGTCCTCTGCATATCGGGGTCACGTAAGCCATCAATTAAGGTCTGGATGCCCAAACATTCCATCATGTTCTCTGGTGCTGACGGATAAGCAAATCGAACCAGTCGGGCAATGTCCACTTCATACTCTTGAAGGGATTCATCACATTTCTGCCTTCGGTTCTTCAGCTGGGATTGGTACAAATGTTCAACTTCTTCTTCAGCAGCTCGAAGTCATCCGTTTCTTCAAGCGGTATCGTCTGAAGTACATCTAAGGCATCTCCCCGAAGCGCTATAGTTAGGTTCACTGCTTTCTCCTTATTGGACCAATCATTCACTCTAGCGGCTGCTTCTAACTGTTTCACATAATTGGTCCAAGACATTTTTCCATCGAACGTTGGGGCCTTGAATCGGGTAAAACTGCCAGTCTTCTAACTTAGGGTGTGTTTCTGTTTTGCAAGGTTTCGTTTACTCGGTCTTCTTTTCTTCCGCTGGCGTGTCTTGAGTTCTTATATCTGTCATCTTTTTTTCTAACTCCTCGATTTTCTCTTCCATTGTTGTAATCTTTTTCTCAATCTTCTCGTCCATCGTTGTAATCTTATTCTCGATTTTCTCGTCCATCGTTGACATTTTATTCTCGATTTTCTCGTCCATCGTTGACATCTTATTCTCGAAATCAGATTTTAGAGACGAACTTTAATTTTCAGCATCAGCGGCAATGTCGTTTCTCAGTAATAAGATATCGGCAGATATATCGTTCTTCAAAGCAGAAATCTTCTCATCCATATTAACAGAAATATCGTTCTTCATAGCAGAGATATCGTTCTTTATAGCCGAAATCTTCTAGTCCATGTTCTCTTCCATGGCAGGAATCTTCTCGTCCATGTTAGCAGAAATATTAGCAGAAATTGACGAGATTACGGTAGAAGCCTCATCATTAAATAAGACTGTTTCTGGATCAAAGCCGTCAATTTCCAGTGCCACTTTAAGTCTTTCTACTAATTCACTTTTCTTACCGGACGTTTCCAACTCACGATCTTCCAATTCTGCTCTCAATTCAGCCACTTTTAGATCACATAGTCCCTTGGCCATTTTTACGTAGCAATTTATTTGTACTATCCCACTTCTGACCCCAATGTAATGTTATTCTAATTTATTTAAACAGTAAAGGGGTAGGATAAATTTTTAACACACTGTATGGCTACTTACCAATTTATTTAAACACTTAACTACTCACTAACACTCAATTTATATTTACTTAACTAAGCACTTAAATTTAATTTATATGCACACAAACTTAATTATTTATTTATATCAACACGTCACTGTTCGCTATTTCAGTGTACTCTTGTTTATGTTTCGAGATCACTTTATCAACTAAACTAACTCTTTCTGGTCGGTCCCTCATATATTAGTGCCTTTTTCACTAGATAATTCTAGATTGCGGCTTACTTAAAAACAATTGGCTTCCTGGCATTTTCTAGATGAGAGTGGTCACAAAAACAATGTCTAGATAAGATAGTCACAATCGTAAACAATTTTTACAATCGCTGCGCGTCCGCCATAATTTTAACTTTCATACCTGGCTTAGGCAGAGTCGGATTTAGGGAGTATACCAGTGTGCTGTTTCGTAACAGTATTTTAGATGCCAAGGACTCTTAATGAATTATTCAGTGGATCTCCACAAACTCGTGTTTAGTTGTAGCTTCATCTAAAATTTTCTTACGTATTTTCGTTGCAACACTGGCATTTTTTGCAACCATGGCTGGTGCACCGTCAGTCGAAATACTGCATAATTTTCCCCATTCAAGTTCATTATTTTGAATTAATTGCTCAATCGCCTGGTAAATATTTTGAGCTGTAGTAGTATCCTTCAAAGGTACACATTTCAATAGTTCTTCAGTAATGAAAAAGTTTTCATCAATTCCGTTAATAAACACAGCAAGCTGCGCTATATCTTTGATATCGGTACTTTCATCGACAGCAATGGAATAAAAAATAAAGTTGATTATACAAATATCACTCTGACAGCAATTGTGTTTCTGGATAGAGGTATATCTTGAATAGATTATTTCTGGGATGGGAATGAGATATCAGTCACATCTAACATATATTTCTTAACGAACTCGCCGTTTTTTTACTTCTTTGCAATCTCTAGTGCAATTACATATCTCGCTCTCATAGCATTCTCACAGTCAACTTTGGCCTTTGTAAAGAACGATTGCTGTCCCTTCAATCTACTTTTAAAACATCCTAGTTTTTCTAGCCGGATCTCATCAAACTTATCTTTATGATTGGTTTCATTGTGTCTTTTCAGATTGAATTCTTTGCAAACAGAAATTGTTTGATTACTGTAACGTTTTTATTTTTCTTACGTTTTCTTACTAAATCAAATAATTATTTTCGAATAATCCCTATCTCAGTACTGCCTTGGCGGAAGATATTTTCGTCGAAGGGTACAATATAGATCCGTATGACCAATAAACATAAAAAATTACGAAACAATATCCATTGACACCGGAAAGGTTCGATACGCTCTAACCTTAATTTTTCACTGAAAAATGTGCGATGTGTTTACGATAGCTTTGATATCGCCTCTGACAAAATAGTATTTTGTCCGAGCTTGTAGTTAAACGTTGTAATTGGTGAATTTATGGCACCATGAACTTTTTTAAGAACTAGATTTCTCGTAATTGTTCGTGGAAGACTTTCTAAAAAAAGGTTGCCTCTGGCCAAAAGCTCGCGAAGGGAGTCAGTGAGAGAAGAATCCTCAAAAAAGTTGGTTGCGTTTTTCTTAAGGTCTCAACCATAATTATCGTGTCGTATTGTACCGAAGTATCGATATTGCTTGTGTTTATCACCGCAATATCAACGAATTAAAGTTACCGAAGTTATTAGTCATAACGTTTCGAGTTCCATCACGCGGTGAGAGTAAATTACTTGTTGCAAGTATTTTCTTAAGAAATTAAATCTGCCGCATCGACAAACCACGCCTTCCGGCGTTAATAGTAAGTGCCATCATCAAAGCCGATTACCTGACTAGGGCCGTTGTGATTGGTCTGCCACTTCCGGATTCAGGTATATTTAAATATTATTTTGAATCTCATTTACCTGGGTTATGGAGGACTAATTCAAGGTCACGCCATTTCTTTAACCTAAAAACACTACAGTATCAGAACTATTCTATTATGCTTACTAGTTTGTTGATCAGTAATATTATGTTTGCTATAGAGAATATATATGTTCTACGCTGTTTTTATGTAGTAATAATTAAGATATTGGGCAAACACGGCAGGAGACTGTGATTGTTTGGCCCTAGCAGCGCGGGCCGGATTCGAATGTCTTGAGGGCCAGTCGTGGCCCGCGAGCCGTATCTTTGACACCCCTGGTTTAGTTCTTTTGAAAATTCGTATCTGAAGTTGATTGTACAGAAGCTGAAGTACTTCAAGATTTGCATGTTCATGACGAATTTCTCAATCGGAGATTTCTATAGAAATAATTGTTCTGATGCTTTACAAATAGCCTTGTGCATGAACACTATGGTTGTTTTGAAAGTCTTCGATTCAGCGATTACCCATAATACTTTCTACCTCTTTCCATCATAATTCTACTGTCAATTTTGTCATATTTAGGACAACCTATAAGAATAAGAATTTTCGTAATCATTAGACTTGCTGCGCCTATGAGTAAGCATATTGATATACAATTACAAGTACTGGAAATGTAGAAATCACTATATAATTAGCTGCTCCCATTCAGCGAGAGAACAACGTATTCAAACAAGAAGTTTAATTGCGAATTTCCACTGCCACTACAACTTGTTTGATTATATTTTCTAATCTATATTGCAACTTTGATAACTCAACTAAATTCCAATTTCAAAACAAATTTAGTTGACTCAAACTTAGTTTCCACATTATTTATGAAATCCTCACGTTTTAGAGGGGAATCTACTAAGCTTATTTGCATGTATTTTGTGTATATTGGAAATGTGTACATGAGCAGTATTGGTCCAATAAAATAAAGATTCAAATTACCCTACAGGAGACAAGTCTGCATTTTTGTATGTAAGTTCATTTTAGCATACATTTAAAGGATTTATAGTTGAAAAAGGGCGAATTTCAATTGGGGGGTAGAAAATAATTAGAACTACCCCATAAATCAGTTTTTTGAAAATATCTCAAAAACATAAAATATAAGATAAAAAGTATCAAACAAAAAATGTAGGGATTAAATTAGTGTTTTTAAATGAAACTCACGGTCTCTAGTTAATTCCACAATATAATAAAAGTTATTGAAAATTCTAAAAAATTGACAATTGTTTCGATAAATCAATATCATCGTCAGAATGACACAAGTTGCATTTCATTTTATGCCTACCTGATGTTTAGTAGTTATTTTTGGCTAGACCAAGAAGTAACCTAACTTGTGATTGGCTTAATATATGTTTATAGAAAAAAGAAGAAGTGTGATATTACAAATATTGAAGCTTAGATATTATTAGCCCTATGGTGATAACCTGGATATCATTTATCCAATTAAGATCAGCATAACTGTGCAATGATATAGAAAACCAGGAAAACTATATCTGCTGATCTTTACAATTATCACTTAAGAAGACAATTTATTAGTGGAGAACTCCCTAGATTTGACTTTTCATTGACAACTTCATATTGTGGGTTTCTCAAATGTCTTCTAATTTCCAGTTCTCCAAGGAAATCCAGTTCTTGTTTTCACAAATATGCAGCACTTCTAGTTCTGTGTTAGGTGTCAATGAATGATTGGTGTCAAGTAGATGTTTTGCGTAGTGGAATTTATCTGGTTGTTTTAATCTGTATGCTCGTAAGTGCTCACTGTATCGTATTTCATGAATTACTTTTGACGTTTTTCAAATCGAAACCGACATGGGGGAAAGAGAGAAGTTCGAGAGTGTTTGTGTTTAGGTTTGTTGGTTTTTGAGGGTTAGATATATGGAGATATTTGAGATAAGGCCCTGATATAGGATACGGTTCCTCTGCAGGGCGGGGCTAGGCATCTTTAGATTGGGGTTTGTGTGCCCGTTCGGTGGGGTTTGGCGCTAGGTGGCGGGTTGGGTGTGTGATTGAGAGGGTCGGATGGTTGGTTGAACAATTCGAGGAGTAGTGGTTGTTTATTGAATTTAGTTAAAGGTAAGGTTGAGGTCAGTAGCTGATTATTAGTTGGTGTTGAAATTGAGTGAATGGCTGGTATCATCATCAAATAAATCCAAAAATCTCTGCGTAACGTCGGTCCATTTGGCTAGTGAATAAATTCACCACGCTACAGGAAAAAAACGTGAAAAACCTGTAGCACCAACGGGGGAATTGGGACTCGCGGATTCAAGTGGAAGTACTTTCACTCCTGATGGGAGTGAAAGCGAAGTGAGCACGCCTGCCTATGTTTGTGATAGAGCAGTCGTGTCGATATATGAACGGAATTAAGTGACGAAGAGTGTCGGTTATGATGTCCCTCGAGTTGGGAGTGGCATTCATTAGGGTGACAATTAGGATTTCTATTATGATTTTGGTGTCAGTTGAGAGATTGAAGGGAGCTGGTGGCTTTTCGAGTGTGACTAGGGCAGTCTTTTGGGGGGTATTTGGTGTGGTTAGCCTATGGAGGCAGCGAGGGTGGAAGGCGGCGTGAGGACCGCCGCAATTTGTGCTGGTAGGAGTACCGGACTCTCGGTGCGGTGCCCGGTTTGGCCGCAAGAAGGGCATATCTGTTTAGACCGACAAGAATCAAAGGAATGTCCGGTTTTCGTGCATCGATTGCAGTATTTTGGGACTGGGGACAGCGATTTCGCGTTGGATGGCTCGCAATGATGGGGGAGACCATGAAATGAGAGGCGGGAGGTGAGGGCTTGGTAGTAATGGATTTCGGAATGTGTGATGATGCGGAACATCGATGTAGGTTTATTTGTGGACTTGGCGATGATTCGCCAAGTTTTAGTGAAAGGGAATTGTTGATCGTGAAGAATTTCTTCGAATTTTCCAAGAAGGATCGTTGCATCTACATTTCTGCAGACGAAAGAGTAAGTTAGAATTTTCACTTGTTGGGGTGGACGTTGCGTGGAGTTTAAGATGTTGATGGTGATGTTGGGATCACCAGTTGAGATTTGGATTTTTCTGAGGATTGTTGAGACTGACATCGTCGAAGAGGTTTTGAGAAAGGTGTTCTATTGAAATTAGCTTCCAATAATGGATGTGTCCGTTGAGAAGTTCGACGGAGTTTAAAAGGGTGAACATAGATTTTTGGGTTGAATATTGGGGTGGGAGGTTTCTGAGATTAAGGGTTTGTGTGAATGTTGTGTTGTTGGTGGGGGTTGATGTGGAATTGTAGAGGGGGTAGGCGCTAGGGTAGATCGGGGTTTTATTTTCCCGACGAGGGTGAAATCATCCTCGCCGGGACTGGATGGTTGTCGGACAATTGAGGGAGTGGGGGTTTGGGATCTAGCGGAGGAAGCGTAAGACCTGGTGGGGGATGCGATGGAAGTGTGTTTTGGGGTTGACGTGCAGGAGTTTTGGGGGTTTGAGGAGGTTGAGTTAGAGGATTGTAGGCTGGTTTGAAGGAGATCAAGTTTTTTTCCAGATTTTCGTATTGTCGGAGTTTTTTCTCCATTTCGGTAATTAGAGTGTCATTTCGAAATTGGCGTAATGTCGCATCGCTACCAAAGGCGCGAGCCGGCATCGCCCCTGTTTGTTTTGATTCGTTTTACAACACGCCGACAATCATTTCTAACTCGACTGTATTAGAATGCTATCTATAAAGTTCAAATTGAAATTCCCGGGGACGTGCGGCGGTCATTTTCAAAGGCTTGTGTGCGCGTGCCGATAGGATCATTTAAACAAGGCTTTACCAATTCAATTTTTTTTATTCAGTCATTGGAATCTCATTATAAATGAAATGTATCACATCGGTTTGTTCTGAAACCTCTTTTAAATTTCCTTTAATAGTTGATATTGATAATTTTAGTTTTAATCTTTGCAAACGGCCACTAACTTTATAAAATTCTTTATTGCAATTTGATACAAGTGGGCGATGATCAATTTTAATGTTTATTATTCTATCGTATACAAAATTATGAAACTTATTAAGGCAAAAACATATACTTAGTGATTATTTTTTAATTTGGGGTTTTCGAGACTACTTCTGTTAGACTTGTAGAACAGACACCTGTAGGATTACCCTTCACTAAGAAATATCCACCAATTCCAAACTGACTAACATCCGCTTGAATTTCAATGCTTTTCTTACAGTCAAAAATTTGTAAGTTTGGTATTCTACAAATGAGTGTTTATACATTGTTAAACGTTTTTTCATGTTCTGATGTCAATTCCCATGGTATTTTTTATTAAGTTTCGTAGTGGCCCCAAAATATCTGATAAATCAGGAATGTATTTATTCAAGTAATTCCACATACCAATTATTCTTAGTTCTTTCTTTGATTTAGGTTATTCTAATTTTAAAACTGCATCAATATAGTTAGTGTCTGGTTGAACCCCTTGTGTTCAGAAAACTTGAACCAAATATTTTACTTTGCCTCTATTAAATTTTCTGATTCTTTCAATTACCTTTTGCAGTATTTCGTCATGTTTTTCCTTACTGTCAGCTGCACTTATATCATAAAGTATATACCTATACCAATGTCAATGTCAGCGAACATTTTTTCGTTGTGGAATGGGGAACTGGTCATTGCAGATGTTTTATCTGCATTTTCTAGTATAACAATATTATTAACTCTTTCCTTAGGCTCATCTACTATTATATCTCTGTTTAATAAGTCATCGAAAGTCTTCATTAATGTTGGTTTTAATGTGTCGGGACCTCTTCTGCATGCACTAATATAAGGCGTTGAATTTTGTATTAATTTTATTTTGTATTCAAAGGGAAGTTTTTCTGTGCCGCTAAAAATATTCTAAATTCTACTAGATCTTGATTATTTGTTAGTTGTATTAAGTTACAGTTGAGTTGATTTACGACGATATAAGAGCATATGCGCCATGGAAGCCACTCGCTATCTGCAAATTTATCAACGAAGATTAATGCATTACCGGGACTTCAAAAAGGCTCAACTAAAAGCATTCTTAAACATACATATGTCTTAAAAATGGGTCATGAAGGATATCTTTCTCTTAATAAATAAATACTTTCCACTGACTCTATTTACACAGCACCAAATTACTTCATTTTTTAACAAACAAAAACATAGGAGTAATCAACACACGCACATGCCAATTTGAAAACATTTCGATATCCAAGTGAAATGTGAGGAGAGAAAAACTGTAGTTTGAGATTGTATGTATATCATATAATAAGTATAGAATTATTTAAAACCATTTGACAAAATTAATCGGTAGTTGAAATATTTTCATTTCCAAATACATTAATTCAATCAAGAAGACATTAATTTTATATAAGCCGTAGCAATAATCATAGTTCATTTCTTGGTTGGACGTTGAGTCAGCTATTCTTTGTCGATACGAATATCGACAAAATTTGCGAACGCTGAATAATTTATTAATCAAGCGAACACCTGTATAATATGTCACTATGGAGTTCCACCTGTATTTTTAATTTGCCCAGTATTCCTCGTAGTTAAACGTTAAGGGATATTATTATTATTTTCAATAGGCATTTCTTGATGTTTATCTATAGCGATGCCAATCAACAGGTGGGAGTCACACCTACGCAATTGTCCAATGCTATATTGTTTTAGAAGTGCTTTTGTATTCAGTCTTAGAACGTGTATATTATGAGATACTCATAAATAGCTATGCATATATCTTAATATAGGTACATGTTGATAGATAATGTTTAAAGTATTCTTAATAAAGTTAGCTCATATTATCAGTAAGAGTGAGGGTGTATAACATATTTGAAAGAAATCGTGGGTATAACAATCATAAACATTTCCTTAAAAAGAAATAGATTACATTCCATTCAATTACTTTAGTTTTCAAAAATAGGCTTGAGTTATGACATTCACAACTTTACCATCATAACTCTAGCAGCCTATTATTAGAATGTTTGTGTCATTGGCACCAACTACTACGGTTATTTAGCCTTGTGTGCTTTATATAGGCGTAGTTACTGTTTTCTCGGCACTATTGACCAACAGTATTGTTAACTACAACCTAATCGTGGATTGTAGTGGATTTTAGACACCTAGATTTTTTGAAAAAAATTTCTAAGTAAATAGTGATTAAAAAATGTCTCAGTCGTAGGTGGGGATCTAACCCGGAACCTCTCGATCCAGAACCTAAATACCAAATACACTGGAACTTCTCCATAACGGACATTAATGGGAAAAAATAATTATCCGTTATGTAGAGTTGTCCTTAAATCATTTGAAATAAAAAGAGGTTTCTATTTGCTTGATCTTTAATTATACATTTTCGTATATACATATACACAAATTAAACACACATAAAATATTAATGTGAAAAGGTAGGTATTCTTTATAATGATCATCAAGTTGGGTTTGTTTTTGTTTTGAACATTATTTTTGTCAATTTCTCACTCAACATTTAGAATTACATCAGATATTTTTTGACGACTTATTGCATCACATTTATATATAACCAGTTGATGTACCCAGCACATGACATCACCTTCTGTAACCAGGCTATTAGTTTTGACCCAACATTTTTGCTTGAAAGACGCTCGGACAGGAGCTTAACGATAATGAGTATCTGGTGCCAGGTCAGGATATTCCAGCGCCAGCCCCTGTGGTGATTTTTTAACCATCTGTGTACCATCTGATGGTATTTCCTTTGAGAGTGTGGGTGGTGTATTCGCTTACTCAATTTTCCCTACTACTTAGAATCGTAGTGAAGTTCCTTTCGATATTCACTTCCTTGATTATTTCGTCATCCATTGCAGTATTTTTGAGTTATAGCCCTATGTCTTACCAGCTGGACTTTTGCACGACATCAAAGCTTTTATTGCTTTACTAACAGTTATTTCAACAAGCTTAGTCGACAAAAGTTTACTGTCTAGGGTTATCCCTAGATATTTAACTTCATATATCAATTCTATGATTTCCCTGTTTAAAGATACCGGTTTTCTTAGCTGGAAGTGTACCTTTTCGGGTAAATGTGGTCTTGATTGGGTTAATATTTAGCCCCACTGATAAGCGCCATTGCTCAAGGCTCTGAGGCCCTTTTGTAATAAATCACACAAGGTGCTCTCGAACTTGCCTCTGGCTATTAGAACTATGTCATCAACATAGCCTGAACATTCGAAGCCAAGCTCCGTTAGCCTGTAGAGCAGCTCATCTTCTACGAGGCTCCATAGAATGGGGAGATATTACTCCCCCTTGAGGTGTCCCGCGAGAGGCTTTGACTGAGGTGGTTTGATTCCCTAGCTGTGGCACAGCTATCCTCTTCGTTAACATCTCATACATCCATTTTGCGATTGTTTCATTTACTCCTCGCGTTTTCAGTGCTTCTTTGACAGCCACATGAGTTATGTTGTATTCTCCAGATTCTCCGTTCCTATGTAGTTCCTATCATTTTGAGTAGAACCGATGCTAGGCAGATGGGCCTAAAAGATTGGGGATCAGTCCCATCTTTTTTCCCTATTTTTAGAGTGAAGCTTACCCTTGCCCTTCTTCATTTCCTAGGTATTGGACCCACTGCTAGACTGCTTTTGTAATCTTCAGCAGGTGAGGAAGAATCTCCTCCATCCCTTTCTGCAGAAGTGCTGGAAATATACCATCCACTTCATTATCTGGTAAATATTTTCTTAGCAATATCCCAATCACCCTTGCGGGGTTTTTTGGTGTAGTTCATTACTATTTCAGTACTTGTTGTAGGTTCACTACACGGATTGTGGGTTCTAACAAAATCGATCATTCTTCTTCATCTTCCGTGTATGATTCGTCTGGCTTTTTCAGCGACATTGCGCTGTTAGTTCCCCCGTTTGCCATGCCCTTTTGTAGTCTGGCCGCTGTGTGAGTGGAAGTGATCATTTCACAAAAGGCTTGAAAATTAAGCCTCTTGGCCTTGCTAATCTCTTTTGTTATACTGAATTGAAGGAATCGAGGTGGTCCTAAATTCGATGATCCTATGGTCAGAGAGCAGCAAGACAGTGTTACACTTAGAAAAGAATATTGCAATTAAATTAGGAATGTGTACAAAGGATGAATAGATTCTAAAATGGATTTCTCCACATCAAATTGTACCTAATTCTATAGCTTTATGACTATAAGTACCTACCTACTTATTTTATGGTTCTTCTTCTTTCGGTTCCGTCTTCACCTTAGTGAAGGTTGGCAACAATCTCGGCGAACTGGGTTCGGTTTTGAGCAGCTCGGAATAAGGAATGTGAGTCTAGTCCGGCCCAGTCTCTTATGTTTTTCAACCACGAATGTTGGCGTCTTCCTATACCTCGTCTGCCTTCTATTTTGCCTTCCATTATTATTTTCAGCAGCCTCATTCTATCACTCCTGATTACATGTCCCAAGTATGCGGTTTTTCTCTTCTTTATGTCGACAACTAAGTCTCTGTCCTTACCTAATCTTCTCAGAACTTCTTCATTACTGATGTGGTCTGTCCAGGGTATTTTTAAGAGCCTTCTATACACCCACATTTCGAAAGCTTCTAGCCGCCTTAGTGTCTCGGCCTTTAGGGTCCAGACTTCGGATCCGTACAGCAAGACGGAATAGATGTAACAATTGACAAATCTAAGGCGTAATTTCAAGTTCAGTGATCGGTTACAAAGCACTGGTCGCATTTTATTGAATACTGATCTGGCCTGTTCTATGCGCGATCTGATTTCTGTACTAGGACTTAGATCAGATGTTATCCAGGTACCTAAATACTTGAACTTGGTTACGTTTTCGATGGGTAGTCTATATATATATATATATATATATATATATATATATCTGGTGCTGGATTAGTTCTTCTAGTGATGGCCATTACTTTTATCTTCTTTATATTAATTTTAAAGCCCAGGGTCTCTCCCACTCTGTCGATTCGATTTAAAAGTTGTTGGAGTCCTTCTAAGCCATCGGCTATGATGGCGGTATCATCTGCAAAGCGTAAGTTGTTAATCATATGCCCGTTTATTCTAATGCCGTGTTCCATACCCTGTAGAGCTTCATCGAATATGTAGCCATAATATATATTAAATAGTAAGGGCGATAAGACACATCCCTGTCGCACTCCCCTATGAATGGGTACATCATCTGTTTTGTTTCCTTCGACCCTGATGGCTGCTGTTTGGTCCCAGTATAAGTTTTTTAGGAACTGGATGTCGTTATTATCGAGACCCTTTTCTTTCAGGATGTTAAACAGGGCTGTGTCGAACGCCTTCTCGTAGTCGATAAAACAGATAAAAGCCTCTTTTTGTTGATCTCGACATTTCTGTAACAATACAGATAGGCTGAACAGTGCTTCCCTCGTGCCCATTCCTTCTCTAAAACCGAACTGTGCGTCATCTAGATCTATTTCGAATTTTTTGTATATCCGTTTGTGTGTATGATTTTTAAAAGAAGTTTTAATGCATGACTCATTAGGCTAATTAGTCTGAAATCTTCACATGTATGTGCATTGCTTTCTTCGGCATGGGAATTAAGTCGGACTTCAACCAGTCGCGTGGGATGTTTCCGCTCTTGTAGATTTGATTTAGAAGCTTAGTCAAAACCTTTCTATTCTGCTGGTTCAAGAGTTTGAAAGTCTCAATGTGGATTCCATCTGGCCCAGCAGCCTTTCCTGTTTTGCAGGTTTTGAGTGCTCTTTTAACCTCCGATGTCAGAATATCTGGTGCCTCTTCTGAATCTTCTTTACTGTTAAAGTGACGTGGATCTTTAGTAGAGAATAGTTGTCAAATATAATTTATCCAATGGTCTTTCAGTTCTTTTTCGTCTAATATGAGTTTATTGTCGTGTCCAACTATTCTGTTTGGGATGTTCTTTCTTCCCTGGACTACCATTTCTTTAACTTTCTTATGAATTGCGGAATGATCGTGCTTTTGTTGTAACTCTTCAATCTCACAACATTTCTGGACCATCCAGTATTCTTTTGCTTCCTTTATTTTCTTTTCTATTTGTTTGTTAAGTGTTTTGTACAAAGTCGTATATATATTCTTGTATGTTCTGCGTTTATCCATCATATTTAATATTTCTTCAGTCATCCATTCTTTTCTATGTATTTTATCCCTCATATTTTTCCAATCTTCCTCAATTTTTTTTCCAAATTCTGGGTTGTTTATATTCGATATTTCATAGTTGACTTTCTCTCTCAATTCGTCTTTTTTAGATGGGTCGCGGAGGTTGTTGATGTCAACTAACTTGACGTGCTTCTTTGTTAGTTTTTTCAATTTTATATTAAGGTTGCCAACTACTGGGTTGTGGTCTGAGTTAATATCTGTGCCTGGCTATGTTCTTATGCCATGAATTCCATTTTTGAATCGTTCTTTTATTAAAATGAAGTCGATTTGGTTTCTGACAACGTTTGTTTCATTGTGTTGCGGGGATTGCCAAGTGTAAAGTCGTCGGGGAGGTAGTTTAAACCAAGTGTTAGCTAAGACGAAGTTCTCTTCTTGACAGAATTGCACTAAGGTGTCACCGCGGTCGTTCCGCTCACCCAGTCCATATTTTCCGACAACATTATCCACTTTTCCTTTACCAACCTTTGCATTGAAATCTCCAAGAAAAATGATGGGCTCGTTTTTTCGCGTGTATGCTAGAAGTTGCTTTAATTCCTTATAAAAATTAGTTATTTCGTTGTTGTGTTTGTCTGCAGTTGGAGCATAGCATTGGATAATATTGATGTTGAACTGGTTAGATTTGAGTTGCAATAGAAGTGTCCTATCTGAGAATGGTACGAAGTTAATAACATATTTGTTTAGTCTATTGTTTAATATGACGCCCACCCCATTTGGGTGATTTGGTAAGTCGTTTCCAGAATAGTAGATTGTGGTATCTCCGTGTTGTTGTTTTCCTTTTCCTGGCCATCTCATCTCACTTATCCGGAGAATATTAGTTGTTATTCTTTTCATTTCCTGAATGATGTTGTTCAGTTTTCCGGCCATACCATACCATACCGCTTGACATTTTTCCACATTCGGGTGGTTCCTCCTCGCGGTGATTCTTCGCACCCCCTGACCATTTAAGATCTGCCGCGGACTAGGGGCCGTTGTGTCATTACTCGCCGTGATTGTTGACTCTTGGGATGTCCATATGGACCTTTAATGCAGTGGTTTCCCCTTGCCTTCTGCATGCCCATGCCGTTGACGTTTCCAGTTCATCCGCCTTTTTATGGTTACAATAAGTTATTTGGAATTCCTGGGCCCAGGCCTCAATTTTAATCGCCTTTATTGTACGTTGTTGGCAGGTAAAATTACAAGAATTCCATAGAAAATATGAAGGTAACTTTTGTCCTGAACGGCCGTCTTTAATAAAATAAAACAGTACAATGGAAAGGACATGGTTAGGGCCATTCAGGCAGTGATAGAAAAAACAATGGGCATCGAAAACCTATAGGGTTCCTCGTACAACGTTCTTTCGTCTGAGTCAAATTAACACAGTTTCACCAGATAAGGCTGCAAGCTTGGAAGAAAATGTGTTTTGGGACCAGAGCTAGAGAAGCTACTAGTTGATTACATTTTAAAAATGGAGTCCAAATTTTACGGGCTCACAATGACAGATCTGAAGCACATTGCTTATCACTTGGCTATAAGGAATGAAATCAAACAACCATTTTCCCATTTTCTACATCTGGATTAGCAGGCTGAGCCTGGATTGATTTGTTTTTAAAGCGACATCCAAAATTGTCAATAAGGAAGCCAACGAGAACATAATTTGCAAGAACTGCAGGTTTTTGTAAAGGAAGAGTTGCCGCCTTTTTTAACCTCCTTGAAAAGCAAATGCACTATTCCCCGAACAATGTTTATAATGTAGACGAATTAGGGTTAACAATTGTCCAAAGGTCCAAAGTAAGTATCGTCAGTAACAGGGCTGAAAGGCAAACGTCAAGTTGCCTCATTAACATCAGCAGAGAGGGACTCTTCTTCTTCTTCTTCCTGCTGTGTTTAGGCATCATTGCCTCTGCTCAGTCACCTGGGAGGTTGTCACTCCATCTTTTCCTAGGTCTTCCAAGGCTTCTTTGTCCTGCTGGTGATTTGTCCCTTGATATTTTCACAATTCGTTCTTCCGTCATGCGGTCAATGTGCTCATTCCATTTTATCTTTCTATCCAGTACCCAGTCATTGATGTTATCTATCCCGCATGTTCGTCTTATGTTTTCACTTCTTTCTCTATCCATTAGTATTCTTCCCGCTTTTCTTCGAACTATTTTCATTTCTGTAGCCTCCAGTATCCGTTTCGTTTTAGAGGTCTCAGGTCGGGTCTCTGCTGCATAGGATAATATAGGTCTGATTGCGGTCTTGTATATGCGGGCTTTGGCTTCAGCTCGAATGTATTTATTTTGCCAGATTGTGTCATTTAGATATGCTGCTGCTCTTGAGGCTCTTGTAGCCTGGTTTCTTACTTCCGTCTCCACGTCCCCGTGTCCTGATATTTCGGACTCTGATTACAGTTATTCTTTGTATGAGTGTGGCTGGAAACTTTGTCCCTCTCTTGGTTATTTTTCCTAGGAAAAATATGAACATTCAGCTTATGAAGGGAGCTCCTCCTGGGTCCGTAGGAGTTGCACATCCATCCGGTTGGGTACAGTCCCATATTTTCACCCAGTGGTTCCGTCACTTTATCCAGTACACTAAACCAACTGAAGAAACGCCCCTCTTGTTAATCCTTGACGGCCGTTACAGCCACACTCGCAATATCGGCGTTATCGACCTTGCAAGGGGAAACCATCTTAACATTTTATGCCTGCCTCCTCACTCCACGCACAAGCTCCAACCTTTGGATAAGTCATTTATGGGACCATTAAAAGTCTAATATAGTGAAGATATTCGTATTTGGATCCGTCAAAACCAACGAGCTCTCATTCCTTTTGGTATAATGGAGTTATTTGGTAGAGCTTACGAAAAAGTTTAGACATACACAATAGCAGCTAATGGTTTTCGCACCACTGGTATTTACCCTTTTAACAGGGATGTTTTTTCCGAAGCTGACTTCATTGCTGCGGAACAAGAAGCAGTGAAAAGAGGAATTACTATTTACATTCAATAAGTAAAAACAATAAAAGCTCCATACACTAAAACGTCATGCGAAGACAATGCCCCTGGCCGAATTCAAGCTGTTGACCAAGATCAAAATGAAGATTACCAAGACCAAGATGAACATGACCAAGACCAAGATGAAAACATAGATTCAACCCAGAAGTTTGTTTCACCGTTCGAAATATCTCCAGTCCCA
This sequence comes from Galeruca laticollis, assembly GCA_963921935.1. NCBI lineage: Eukaryota > Metazoa > Arthropoda > Insecta > Coleoptera > Chrysomelidae > Galeruca > Galeruca laticollis. The sequence goes on along the minus strand of OY998178.1, from coordinate 189,676,860 downwards.
AACACAATCCGCAAAAAAACCAACAGAGGACGCAAGACAATTGAATCTATTGTGATTATTCGTCACCTTACAAAGACGAACTAAATGAGTCAATGAATAAAAAAAACTGGAAAGGAGACAAAAGCGCGTGGCATTAAAAAACTTGTCTTCGGGAACATCCTGGAAACAAAAAAAATATTCTCAAAAACAGGAGAAGTCAAAGTACAAAATGAAACGTCAAAAGAAGGCAGTTTATGCTGATGAATCTGAGGATCCAACTAAAGATGTAAAACTTGACGATTCTGACAACGAATTGGAAGATATGCCGGGACAACTGAACCCGAATGAGGACAATGCTCATTGCATGTTTTGCGACATTGCCTTTTCTGCTGATAAGAAAGGAGAACTATGGGTCCAATGTTTAATGTGCTTAATGTGGGCTCATAATGAGTGTGGGGGCGCAGAAAAAGACGAATATATTTGTGACTGGTGAAAATAATATGTAGATAAGAAGTCTGGCTATTAATTAAGGAGACTGCGCGCCTAGAGGGCGCACTAGAAGGGTGGGGTAAAATACGAGTAGAGCGTTGGGTATCTAGATATCTTGTCTATGTACGTCCACAAACACGTTTCCGTCACTATTATAGTATTTACGCAGTAGCGGTTTGAAACGAACGTATTTTTTTCTCGTGCCGAAAACCATGTGTGACGACAAACAGGAGCAACGTATCAATCTCAAATTTCTCGTTAAATTTAAAAAAACTCCAACTGATTGCTATAAATTGTTGCAAAAGGCCTATGGGGACAATTCTCTATCTCGTGCGTGTGTTTTTGAGTAGTGTAAGCGCTTTACTGAGGGTCGAGAGAGCACTGAAGATGACCAGCGCCCAGGTCGCCCTGTGACTGTTTCAATTCCGGAAACAGTGACCAAAATCAACCAAATTATGCGTGCAGATCGTCGAATGAGCATCCGGATGATTGCCGAGGCCGTAAACGCCGATAAAGAAACGGTTAGAAAAATTTTACACGAGGAATTACACATGACAAAAGTCTGTACGAAGTTGGTGCCAAGAAATCTGACTCCTGACCAAAAGCTCTTGCCTCAACGGGTTTGTTTAGATTTCCTTGAAAGATAAGAAAAAGAGCCCGGACTGAGGAAAAACGTTATTACTTGCGACGAAACGTGGATTTTTCAATACGATGTTGAAACAAAGCGACAATAGATGCATTGGAAGACGCCTGAATCGCCCAGAAAAAACAAAGCAACGATGTCCAAATCAAAATTCAAGGCAATGTAGATCTTTTTTTTCGACATTAACGGTATCGTGATGACTGAATGGGTTCCAGAGGGTGAAACTGTCAACCAGACTTACTATTTGTCAGTTTTGGCAACACTGAGAGAACGAGTTCGAAAAAAACGGTCCGAGTTGTGAAAGAACAACTCGTGGATTTTGCACCAGGACAACGCACCTGCCCATAACGCGCTATATGTGAAGCAGTATTTGGCCAGTAAGCGCACTCCAGTGCTCGAACACCCGCCGTACTCACCAGATTTGGCACCGTGCGACTTTTTTGTTGTTTCCGAAGATAAAATCTGCTTTGAAAGGGACCCGATTTGAGTCGATGGAAGCGGTAAAGAAAAAACGGCAGAGCTCCTAAAGGCCCTCACCAAAGAAGACTTCCAGCACAGTTTCGATCAATGGAAAAAACGCATGGAAAGGTGTGTGGCGAGGGAAGGGGAATATATTGAAGGGGAGCATTCGAATGTAGAATAATTTTTATAGTAAAACCCTTTTTCGTAACCAGTCTCGTTATTTAATAGCCAAACCTCGTATATTAAGGTATTCCATACTTCCCCCATCTTTTCTAAGCTAGGAATTTTGTAGTTTTTTGTCTAACTTGTTTTTTGAAAAACTGTTTAAGATAATTACACATTTGCTTTTAGATTTTGGCTTATTCTATTCACTAATAAAATAAATTTATATACCAAACAAAATGGTATTCCATATTTGCACCTTCTCCTGTAATAAAAAAAGAGGAAAAAGTGGCATTACGACTAATATTTCCTAAACAGACAAAAGAAATAAAAAATTACAAACCCTCATATATGCAGGTAATAATCTAATAATATTTCAAAGATAATATCTTTAGCAGCAAATGAAACAATTTCTTTTTAAACAGAAAGTAATGTGAGAACAAAATTGTTAAATGTAAAAACAAAAATATCACCATTAAAGAAGTCTGGTATATTTAAACTTAAATGTCCAGAATGTGATGCTGTCTATTTGGGTCAAACCCTTAGAAATTTTGAAATCCGATACAGTGAACAGTTCGAGCATACATATTGAATCCACCAGATAAATCTCACTACGCAAAACATCTACTCGACACCTAGCACAGAACTACAAGTACCACATATTTGTGATTATTTTTTTCGTATAATTTTCAACCAATCAGAACGATCAATTGAGTTGAGTTACCTTGCATAATTTCGATAATACCTGATTATACATAGAGTAGTTCTACCAATCGAAAATTTTACAATAATTTAATTTCCATAGTAACCACATCGACATCATTATACAACAATACAAAAACAGTGCTGGGACTCCGTGCACTATCGGATTCTAGATGTCGTTTTCTATTATAGAATTCTACAATAGGAAGCGATAATCGAATTTGATAGCACTCTGTGTTGCAATCGCCTTCTCCGGAACTGTTAGGGTAATTTGTTGTTTTAAATGTGAACACACTGGTATATTTATTTAATAAACGTCAATCTTATATTCTTATGTGTGCCACAGATTATATGGTGTGTCAATTGTATTTTTATGATTTTATTGATTGATCTGATTTAAATTGCAACTAAAAGCGAGTTTAAACAGCTTTTATTTTGCAAAGTAAAAGTGTTTAGATAATTATGTTTCCTATCTTCTTCTTCTTCTTGTGCCTTGTGCTTCTTGCACGTTGGCGGTCCTTTGTACTTCTTTCATGTCAAATGTTAGGTGCCATTTTCTGCCTTTCGGAAGATTGTGGCTGCATCTCTAGTTCCGTACCAGTCCCTAATGTTTCGCAGCCATGATTGTTGTTTTCTTCCCGAACCTCTTCTACTTTCTATTTTTCCTTGCAAAATCAACCTAGGTATTGAGTATCTGGCGCCTCTGAGTATGTGTCCAAGGTAGGATATCTTTCTCTTATTCACGATTTGCAGAAGTTCTCTATGCATACCTATGAACAATTTAAATTTGGTTGTTGCTGAAGAGGAAGAAAGGTTAGAAAACATACGAGTGGAAAATATCGAGCGAAGAAATATGCGTGTTGAGGCAGACTGTTTTACAATTGAAGATGTTCGCTTCACGGAAATATTTCGCTTAACCAAGGATATGGCACAGTTCATACTTAACTGTATTATACCTCAATTAAACCAGGGAAATAACCCAGTAGCTATAGCACCAACAACAAAAAAATTTGCCGCATTGCATTTTTATGCTACTGGAACTTACCAGAGGGTGATTGGCCAAAGCTATAATATCTCAATAGCACAACAAAGTGTTTCTAGAGCCATTGAAGAAGTAACCGAAGCAATAATTAATACGTATGCGGCCGGATGGATTCAGCTTCCTCTAACTCCCGAAAGAAAAAATACCATTAGGCATAGCTTTATGGAGGCCAAACGTTTTCCAGGAGTAATAGGCGGTATAGATGGCACTCATGTTGAAATTATCAGACATATATTTGAAGAACATGCATTTTTAAACCTTAAAGGTTATCACTCTAAAAATTTTCAAATTATTTGTGATTTTGACTTACGAATTCTAAATATAAACGCTCAACATGGTGCGGCCAGTTACGACAGCCACTTTTGAAGAACTTCATCTATAAGGCAACTAATGGAAAGAGCTTATGCTAATGGAGATAGGCATTCCTGGCTTCTAGGCGATCCTGGATACCCTCAGGCTTATGACTCCCTTATTAGATACTCCCCCAAATACTCCAGAATTCCGCTATACGCAGTGCCATATACAAGCCAGGAACTGTGTAGAAAGATGTATAGGGGTTCTAAAATCAAGATTTTATGCCCTCCAAAGATATTGAGATATTCTTCCACAAAAGTAGAAAATATTTGCAATGCATGTGCTATATTGCATAACATTTGCACTGAGGGAAGGTTAAATGATGACTTTGAAATACCTCCACCTCCAGCAGAGAGACGGGATGATATGAACATTCCGTTCGTTGCCTATATTGCTAGGGAGGGAATCCAAGCAAGACAAGGAATTATAAATCAATACTTCCAGTAATTGTACCTACCTAAATAAATATAATTATAATATGCTTTCGAGTTTGTATTTGAAGCCCTAGATATAGTAAAATTCAGTCCTAACTGTCGGGTCATATCAATAAGTCATTGAAATATGTGTATTCTTTTATTTTCTCTAACAAACGTAAATACCTACATATATGTATTATAATATGTGCAAATGTAAACACATACATCATGTATTAACATTTGTTAGATGAAAGTAAAACGATACACATATTTTATATTGTTATTGATGGTTTATGTAAAGGATTAGTCAAATATATTTTGAACTTTATTTATTCTGTATTGACTATTCTACATTACACTTCTTACATGTTGGAAAATAGACGGAAGTCACATTCTGTATTCATTGACATATGACACAAAACAAACGTAGTCGATTTTGAGCGTTACATATCAACACCCCCCTCGCTAAAAACCTTTAATCCCAAACAATCTTTAATTCTATTAAAACTAACATACGGTAAACCTTTAGTTAATATATCAGCTTCCTGATATTTGTTGTCTACATACAATATCTCGATATTCTTATTTTTTATATGTTCAAGAATAAAATTGAATTGCAAGTCTACATGTTTAACCCTTCGGTTATTTCCAAGATTTTTAAGTATGGCAATAGTGCCCTGGTTGTCCTCGTAAAAGATTATGTTTTTAATGTATACGTCAAAATCAACTAATAATTTCTTGAACCAGAGTCTCTCACAAACTGATGCAGTCAGTGCAACCAACTCTGCTTCAGAGGTAGACAATGAAACAGTTTGTTGTTTCCTTGTCACCCATGTAATAATATTCACAAATATTTTAAACAAAAAACACTGATTTCCTATCAATTATATCTCCTCCCCAATCTGCATCAACAAAACAAATTAAATTTTCATCAAAACTATTAATTCGCGTATATTCTAGACCCGTATTAATAGTATTTTTAATGTATCTCAAAATTCGTTTTAAGTGTTCAAATGTTTCATCTGTAGCTTTATCCTGAAAACGACTAAAATAGTTAAGTGCAAAACATATATCCGGTCTACTACCTAGCATTAAATACATAAGGCTACCAATTAGTTCTCTAAACGGTTTTTTACTAGTTTCATTTTTATTGTTATAAAAATTTTATTTTAATTTGGGTTCTATTGGTGTATTAGATCCCTTAGAATTTTGCATCTCAAAACGTTTTAAAATATTATTAGCAAATGTTTCTTGTGATAATTTTAATATTCCAGCTTCCCTATCATAATGAATCTCTAATCCTAGAAAATACTCAAGTCTGCCTTCTACCTTCATTTCAAATTTTGTAGTAAGTTTTGTCAACTGACTTTAAATCTTTTCCCCCTATAATAATATCGTCCACATATATTAATAAGTAGACTTTGTTATTTTGTTTTATATTATAAATGTACAAACAATAATCATTTTCAGATCTTGTAAAGCCAATCTGTAATAAATAATCATTAATTTCAAGGTTCCAGTACTTAGATGACTGTTTCAGGCCATATAGAGTTTTATTTAATCTATCTTTTCGGAATTTGAATAGCCTTTTGGTGGATAAACATAAACCTTTTCCTTAATTGTGGCATTTAAAAAAGCTGATTTAACATCAAGTTGTTTAAAGTAGAAACCAAGTTGATTTCCTACTATCAAAAATAATCGTATAGTACTCATTCGAGCAACTGGTGAATACAACATATCAAAATCATTGTTGATTTCTTGGGCAAATCCCCGAGCAACTTGTACTTATTTTCTTCCAACTCCTCAAGTGGTTTATAAGCATACACCCAACGTGTATCAATAATGTTCTTGTTCTTAGGTTTCTGAACTAATTGCCAAGTATTGTTTTTATTTATAGAAGTTATTTCTCTATCCATTGCTTCATACCATTTTCCTTATCATTCTTGTCTTTTAAATCCTCATATCTTTCCGGTATATTTTCTACATAATTTATGGCATTAAAGGCCATATATATTTCATAATCTGTCTGCGAAGCTGGTGTACGTTTTTCCCTATTACTACTTCTACTCCCTATATTTTCATTTTCTACGATTTCCTCATTTCTTAAGATTACCTCATTTTCTAAATTTTCATCCCCAATATTTGTATCATTTTCTTCATTTATACTTTGATCAACCTGAACCTGTAACGTTTCTGTTTTAAAATGAAAATAATTTTCATCAAACTTTACATTCCTTGCAATTATGAATTTGCTTCTTTCTATACTCCACAATCTATAACCAGTATCAGTCTATCCTATAAAAACACATTTTTCAGCTTTTGAATCAAATTTGTTTCTGAATTGACTATGTACATAGCTATAAGCCATTGAACCAAATATTTTTAGGTTCGAAACATTTGGTTTTCTCCCATACCATATTTTAGCTGGTGTGATCTTTTCACTTAAACTTCTAGTTGGACTTCTGTTAATTGCATAAGTTGAAACTCTTATTGCTTCTCCCCAAAATATTTAGGCATATTAGCATAATTGATACTGCGCTCAACTAAACTACGATTCATTCGCTCAGCCTTCCCATTCAACCCAGGGGTGTAAGGAGGTGCATAATCCAATATAATACCTTCATTTTGACAAAACTTTTTAAATTCAAAGGAAACGTATTCCCCTCCACTGTCACATCTTAATTTAGATAGTTTACAATTAAATTTTGAATATGCCATTTTTAAATACTCATTAAACTTTTCAAAGACTTCACTTTCACTTTTAAGTAAATATGTTATTGTAAAATTTGAGAATTCTTCAATAAATGTAACGAAATATTTATGACCATCGAATGTTAAAGGACTTATCGGTCCACATACATCCGTATGTACAATTTCAAAAAATTTCTTACTTTTATTTCTTATGTTGTTAAAAGGCAGCTTTGACATTTTTCCTACAATACAAGGTTCACAAAAATTTGGTTCGGATACATCTAGATTTTTATCTATTCCTATAACATTATCATGCTTTAATAAAACTTTTAAACTTTAAAATTTAAATGAGCAAATCTTCTGTGCCAATTCATAAGTTCATTTTCATTAGTATTTACAGTAGAACATTCCTTTTTCATTATTTCAAATTTCATTTCATATAAGTTATTAAGTTCACCTATACCTACTAAACCCTGATTAATTTTATAAAGTTTAACAAGTCCCTTTCCAAAAATTCCTTTGATTCCTCCTTCTTCTAACCTCTTTATAGAAAATAGGTTTTTCCTTAGGTTCGGGACATATAAAACATTTTTAATTGTACACTTAATTTTTGAATTATTTACATTGCTGTACACATTAATATCTCCTATACCTACTGCTTCTAGATAAGTATCCTTTTGAGCAATTGCAATTTTAATAGGAGTTTTTAACATGTTTAAATTATTGAAACAATTATTATTACTCACCTCTATAATTCCCTCTTCCTCTGTATGTAAAAGCTGGTGAGTTTGATCTTCCTCTTTGGTAGTTGTCATTGTAATTTATTGACCTACATTCCCTTTTAAAATGGCCTGGCTTGCCACATCGATAACAATTTTGTTTACTGTTACACGAAAATGCAGTTTGACATATATTTCTGATTGACTCAAACCTATTATTCTCTGGTTTCTTCTTCTACTTTCAACCTTGCTTTTACTTGTTCGTATGTTAATAATTTCGTTAGATTTTCTAGGACTGTTACAACTGTACTGTAAGACTTTGGCAGTGCTAACAAGAGACTACAAATGATATCATTTTCTTCTATATTCATCCCATTTGATTTCATCTGTCTTATCACTTCTTCGAATTCTTTTATAAACGTTTCAAATGGTTCACTATCTTTCATTCTCATAGACATTAACCTTTTCTTTAAAAATAATTGACCTTGTATCCCTTTCTTTTGATATATATCTTCCAGGCATTTCCACATTTTATGGGCTGTATTTTTCTCTCTTAGATTTTCCAACAGAATCGCTTACACATTGTAGTATAATTGACTTCGCCTTGGCATCCTTTTTAAGTAGATCTTCTCTTTCTCCATCTTCTAAGTTCGTTGTAACTACTTCCTCGAGTACTACTTCCAGCACTCTGTTATCATCTAATATCCTTTCTATTCTGAATTTCCAATTATAGTAATTATTATTGTTTAGGGGTTCAATTTGAAATCCTTTTATCTGCGACATCATAATCTCAACCTTTTTGACCTGCCGGTAATCAATTTTATTCAAATATTACTACTGGAATACCTTTTTTATATTCTATGTTGATCTGGGCCCATAACCTGATAGTTTATGTAAAGGATTACTAAAATATACTTTGAACTTTATATTTTGTATTAACTATTCCACATTACACTTGTTACATGTTGGAAAATAGACGGAAGTCACATTCTGTATTCATTGACATATAACACAAAACAAACGTAGTCGATTTTTAGCGTTACATATCAACAGTTATACATACCCCTCTACTGAATCCTACTACATATTAACAAAAAAAAAATTATTACCAATTATTATTTAAAAGTGAAATTATGGCCAAAACTTTTCTGTTTAACAAACGTTCATTTACTGTTACTTATTGTTCTAATCATTTATATTAAAAAGACCTAATTAACTTTGTGTTAGGATAGGTGAAGAATAATGTTTGTAGATAAAAAAATATAACTTAACAATACTTCACAAAATTTTAAATGGAACACAATCCTAATAAATAATACCAAATATAGATATAGGTATGAACTTGTTAGGGACTATCTAAATCACAAAAACAGGTACATAAAATGTAGGAACAAAATAAAAATAATAATAACTTCATAATACATTTAAACATTAGAAAACTGCCATTCTAGCCATATTATCATTTACATTTTCTAATAGGTTCACGGTTCTTTGATTCAGTTCTATCAACTCTGTAGAAAGTCTTAGTGACTGAAGAGGTCTACGCCTTAATTTTTTCTCAAACTTTTTATTTCCAATTCGCTCTTTCTCATTGGAATTTCGGCATGATTATATATATAATCATGTTCCATAGCCAAAACATTTTTTGATGTGCTTGGAATTTCTTCAGGCCTTTGAGCTGTAGACGGTTTTTGTACAGGTACTATACAGTGACTGGATAAAATTTTTCACCAAAATCTAAACTGTTGAGTTTTGAGCAACCGTTTGCCACAGAGCATTTCCCTTTGCTTTTCCTTGTACTCCATTGAACCTATTGGTTATTAATTGCGGATTTTCCTCACATAAACCCAGCAATAATTGCAAATGTTCTGTACGAACACGCATATTTATAATTTTTAATAATTATTTACTATTTAACTGATAAAAATAAACAATAAAATGACAGAACATCGACACTATTGACAGGTTAATTTGCTTCCAAAATATCTATACACCTCGGCAGAACTCGATCGCTTTCATGATAAGAAAGCTATTTTACGCGCGTACAGAGTGCCAATGGTATAGAAACTAGGCGATTTATAGAATTCTATAGGACACAGAGTCCAGCTGCAGGATCGTAGTTTCGCGGTCGGATTATTTAAATTGTCAAACTGACACTCTTTGCAATTGGGTAACAAGTTATCGATACATAACCTGATTATTTTGAAGTACTTATAGTATTACTACTGATAAGGAACAAGAACTGGATTTCTTCGAAGAATTGGAAATTAGAAGACAAGGAAACCCACAAAATGAAGTCGTCAATGAACAGATAAATCTATGGAGTTCTCCACTTTTAAACTTTCTTCTTAAGCGATAATTTTAAAGATCAGCAGATATAGTTTTCCTGGTTTTCTATATCAATTCAAAGTTAAACTGATCTTAAATGAGAAAAAAGATATCCAGGATATCCCCATAGGGCTAATAATATTTAAGATTTGATATTTGTAATATCATATCTTCTTCTTTTTTCTATTAATATATATTAAGTCAATCACAAAGTAGGTCATTTCTTGGTCTAGCCAAAAATAATTATTCAACATCGGGTAGGCATCAAATGAAATGTAGCTTCTGTCATTCTGACGATGATATTTAGTATCGAAACAATTGTCAAATTTCTTAGAATTTTCAACATTTTATCAATATATTGTGGAATTATCTAGAAACGGTTAGCTTCATTTAAAACAGTAATAAGGAAAGATTCCCTTTATGAATGTGCCCGATGTTTAGAAAAACCTGATTTTTGTTTAGATGAATGTAATAATAATAATAATAATAAAAATAATAATAATAATAATAATAACAATTTCGAACAAAGGCAAAAAGTTAACAAAAAAGTATGAAAAGAAATCGGTAAATGAAATGAACGGAATCACAGTAACAGAAAAAGTTAAAAACCTCAAACAGCGATGTAGTAAAAAAATGAACGAGGAAAGAGAACGAAAATGGAAGAGCAAGGAAATGCATGGACAATATGCAAGGGAAATCGACAAGGATGACGTTTAACTGGTTGACAGGAATTTTGAAAGGTGAGACTGAATCGTTGATAATAGCGGCACAAGACCAGGCGATTTCAACCAACTACAACACATTACTACTGGATGCCCGGTCCTTGCAAGAAAAGAATACCTAGAGCGACATAACAAAGTATGTTCAACATTACATTATAATATTTGCAAATTCTACGACATCGAAACTGAGGACGTATGGTATAAACACAAGCCAAAAAGCGTCGAAACAAAAGACGATATCACAATAATATGGGACATGCAAGTACAAACAGATAGGACAGTGATGGCGAACAAACCGGATCTAATAATCAAGGACCTCAAAAATAAGACGTGTCTATTAATCGACGTTTCCATTCCATCAGATGCTACAGTAAAGGAGAAGGAGGCCGAAAAGATCTTCAAATACCGAGACTTACAAATAGAAGTGCAGAGAATGTGGGGACTTAAAACATCTATCATCCCCATTATAATAGGAGCAATGGGAACTATTCATAATAACTTCGGAGAATTGTTGAACAAAATATCTGGCAACAACAATAAAATCACAATTAGGACTCTTCAAAAAACTGCGCTCCTGGAGACAGCCCACATAATACGACGAGCCCTAGGATAAAGATAAGACCATTTATTCTTAGGAACAGGGAGTGTTCTTGATAAATGGAAAAACGCCGACTAACCATGGTTGATTAATAGTAATAATAATAATAATAATAATAATAATAATAATAATAATAATAATAATAATAATAATAACACCGCAGGGGAGGTTGTATCAAGCAACCTACGTCTTTGGCGAATACGCGTACCCTAGCTCCCCTAAGCCAATACTGTGTCCCGTGGTTAGGGCTGAATGGCACCTGGGGGTTATCAGGTGTCACTAACGGAAGTTATTTGGAATAAACCTCCCCTATTCTCAGTATACCACGAACGCAACAGCTAGTAATGGTACGGCAGGGCTCTGCTGAAATAGGCTGATCTTCCACCCTGCAAGCTGGCAATAGCTCTAAATTGTATACCCATTCATGGAGAACGGCAAGGATGAAGCCTCGGACGAGCGACGTCAAGGACGGGGACGTCGCGGGAATACTCAGCCCGCCCAAACGTATACAGACTCAGAACGAAAAGGATCACGAACCCTGGCCAATACTGTTTCGTTGGAGAATCCAACGACCACCATAGCCGGGAAACCACGACAACGGATGACTTGGACGGATGAAATGAACAAGCATGTCATCCGTTGTTATCTCATAGCTACCAATTTTCACCAAGACCTAAGAGACTACAGAACACGCATGCACCAACAATTCGTTAACAAGTACCCTGAATTACAACACCTTTCCGAACAAAGAATAAGTGACCAGTACAGAGTAATAATCAGGAACAATCGAATCACTGAATTTGAAATAGATCTAATCAAACAAGAAATCGCATCAGAAATCAATGAAACGGCAACCCTACCTGCCATACCGACTGAACCACTCACACCACGTACCAAAGCCACCATTGCTGAAACACTTTCACAAATACCACCCCCTGCACCATCAACAACTCCAAGAAAGCAGACTTTAAACACCACACATACAGAAGACTGGCAGCGAAACCACGATAATATAATCGAACAGTTACACATAACATATATGAAATGGACAGGAACCTGTCCCAACAGCAGACCAAAAATACCCCGACTCAAAGACAGCCAGAAAACCAACAAAATAATAGCCCAAGTAAATACAGCCCTCAACAGCTTAATCACCGAAAAAACCAACATAACTGAACTGCACACCTTAATCTACTGTGCAGCAATAGTAACATTGACCCTAAATGAACAAAAAATACCAACTAACAACACAAAAAACAAGACAAAACCAAAAATACCGAACTAGCAACGTAGAATAGAACAAAAAGTAACCACTATCAGAAAAACATTAGGACTACTTACCCAATACTTAATTGGCAACAGATCCGCTAAAACAATTGACAAACTTCAAAAGTCGAACATAAATTTAGCACAACTTAGCCAACAACAACTTATATCACTCCTCGACAACCACAAACAACGTCTAGCAGTCTACGCAGGGCGACTAAAACGTTACAAAACAAGTAACGTCCGGAAGTCACAAAACAATAAATTCAGACAAAATGAAAAGAAATTTTATGCACAACTCAATAATGAATACGATAATAAAAACTACCCAACACCATCAGAAGAAGATATCACCAATTTCTGGAAATCAATATGGTCAAACCCTGTTGAACACAACTCAGATGCCAGCTGGATCACAGAAATCCAACAAGAATATGAACATCTGGACACACAAAACAATATCACCATCTCCATTGGACAACTAAAAGACATAATTAATAAAACACACAATTGGAAGGCACCCGGCCCTGACGGAATACAAAATTTCTGGCTTAAAAAATTCACTGCGACGCATGACAGACTTGCAAAACTTATAACACACATCGTCCACAATCCCTCAGAACACCCAATTTTTTTAACACAAGGCATCACATACATCAAACCTAAGAACAATAACACTCTGAACCCAGCCAACTACAGACCAATCACATGCCTACCGACATTATACAAGATCGTCACATCAACCATCGCACAACATATGCAGAACCACCTAGACAAATACAACATACTCACAGAAGAACAGAAAGGATGCAAAAAGAACAGTCAAGGTTGCAAAGAACAGCTGACAATAGATGCAGTAATCCATCTACAAGCACTTAAAAAATTCCGCAATCTTTTCGTCACGTACATTGATTACAAAAAGCGTACGATAACGTACCACATAGCTGGCTAATACACGTACTCAGAATCTACAATATCAACCCTATCATCATAAATTTCCTCCAAACCATAATGAAAAGATGGTGCACCAACATACATGTGCAAACAGAAAATACTCAATTCACAACTGACAAGATACCCATTAAACGAGGAATATTTCAAGGGGATACACTGAGTGCCCTGTGGTTCTGCATGTGTCTCAATGTTATATCTCAGGCCCTCTCTAAAACAAAACAAGGATTCACCATCAAATTCAACAAGAACAACATTTATAAAATCAATCACCTTTTCTACATGGACGACATCAAACTATTCAGCTCGACAAGAACACAAATGAACTCCCTTATTAAAATAACAGAAACCATGTCCAACGACATAAAAATGCAATTCGGGTTAAATAAATGCAAAATTAATAGCATAGAGCGTGGCAAGTGGACAAACACCGAGGGCATCAGGACTACAGGAGGCATAATAGAGCACATGGATGAAAACGACACATACAAATATCTTGGCATCGAACTAACAATCAAACTCAACCATACAGATCTCAAAAACAATTTCATACAAAAATATACGAAGAGACTCACACAATTACTAAAAAGTAAACTCACATCCAGAAACCTTACTAAAGCCATAAACTCTTACGCCATACCAACGCTCACTTACTCATTCGCAATTCTCAAGTGGACACCGACAGATCTCGAAAATATCAACAGACAGACCAGAACACTACTGACAAAACACCATATGCACCACACTAACGCCTGTATAGAAAGGATAACTTTACCTCGAGCAGATGGTGGGAGAGGAGTTCTTGACATCCACCAACTACACGACACGCAAATCTCAAACCTAAGAAAATACTTTCATGACAAAAAGTCCAAAAGCGAACTTCACCTAGCAATAGTACACGCCGACATTAACTACACTCCACTAGACTTACACAACACCGACCTTTCACTGAAGGACAAGAAAACCACATACAAAGAGAAAATACAAAGATGGGCAAGCAAAGAACTACACGGACGATACTTCAATCAGACACAAGGTGAAGACATCGATAAAGGACTAACACATAAATGGCTCCAGAAGGGTGACCTCTTCCCTGAAACGGAAGGATTCATGCATGCTATACAAGATAAAGTAATAAAAACGAGAACATATAGCAAGTACATATTAAAAGACCCCTCAGTTACAAATGACAAATGCAGAAGATGCCATTCAGACCGAGAAACAATAGAGCATATAACCAACGGCTGCAAGAGTCTTGCACCAACCAAATACCTGGAACGACACAACACAGTCGCAAAAATCATCCACCAGGAAATGGCATATAAACTTTCACTAATAAACAAAACCGTACCTCACTACCAGTACACGCCATCCGAAATACTGGAAAACCAGGAATACAAAATATACTGGGACAAAACGATACAATCAGACAAAACATTAGCATGCAACAGACCCGACATCACATTTACTGACAAGAAAAACAAACACACCTACCTAATAGACGTTTCCATCCCTACCGATCAAAATCTAACAAACAAATATTCGGAAAAAATACACCCCCCTAGCAATAGAACTGGAGAGAATTTGGAAGCAAAAGGCGGTCACCATTATTCCGTTGATTATGTCTGCTACTGGTATCACCCACAAAAAATTCTCAGAACATCTGACAGAACTCGACATACCTGAAAATATACACAATCGAATACAAAAAAGCGTCATTTTACACACGTGCAATATAGTCCGCTCGTTTCTTAGAGCACAATAGACTTCGTTTATACTTGGCCCGCCCGTATAAAGAAGAAATCCAGGGAACAAAAACCCTGTGAATTCCTAAAATAATAATAATAATAATAATATCTCGACATATCTGTGGTTTGATGCAAAAAGCAGTAATTCTGGGAACAACTGCAATTGTCCGAAGAACACTAACCCCCTAATTAAGTAGGTTTATACCTTGATGCAACTGCGTCCGGTAGAAACTGCTACCACCAACCACGTACAAGTGTGAAAAATAATAATAATAATAATAATAATAAATTGCCTCTTGCATAATTTCCGGCGGTGTGCACTGCATTTCTATATATCGCTAATTTAGGAACTAATTGGTTGTTATATAAGCGAACTTACTCGATAAAACTGCTTATCAATTCGAAGACGCAATAATTGTAAAAAAAGAAATTAATATTGTTGACAGTGTCCACTGACAGCTTTATGCTACATTACTATAGCAACAACCTGTGCCTACTCACCGACACCGGTCTAAACCGCCTTGCCAATCCAATTATGTTTAAAAATTATTACTATCAAAAAGAGAAGTTTTTGCATTAATTTGTCGACATTTGAAGAAAGAATAGCATATTTTATTTGGAGGAAAAGTTACTTTTCATGGCTTGATCTCTATTACCAGCCTCACTCCGTTCGGCTATTATAAACACGAGCGCGTCATGAAAATTATCACTTTTCCTCCAAATAAAATAATATACTATTTCCTACGATCACTACCCAAAGTAGACTTTTGCACATTCAAATCTAACCGCAAAGTTGATGTTTTCCGTGATCTGTCATAATTTGACATTATTTCCGCTCTAGAGCGTACTTTACCGCTCGCCTGTTTTCATTTACAATAAACTAAAGAAATGTAGTGAATAATAGATAAATATTTGAAGATATTTCGAACGAATTTAAATCTTATTTTATAAAATTTACCTAGTAAAAATATAACAGTCAGAAGGTAGGCAATACATTATACACCTAGATGCAACAGTGATTGCATATTTAAGTACCTACCTACTATTTTGTGAAAATAGTAGACTATGAAATTAATTAAAGGTCATTATTTCATTTTTAGGTTATAAAAAAGTTGTCTGTTATAAATAGCTATTTGAAAAATGGATAGTTACTGTGAATTTTCAAACACACCTCCAGATATAGCAGATTTTGCTAAAAATATTACTCTCAATCTTCTGCCAACTAAATCCAGAGGTAAATACGAGAAACAATACAATCATTTCATGGATTGGTGCCGCTCAAAGAAAATTAAAAAATATTCTGAGACTGTATTGCTGACTTCTTTGGCGAAAAATGCAAAATTCTAAAATCTTCAACCTTATGGTCACAATATTCGATGCTTTGAAGCACTTTGCAAATAAAAAATTATATTAACATCAGTAAATACACTAAACTGATTGCATTTTTGAAGTTAGAAGCAGTGGGTTACAAAGCAAAGAAGTCACAAACATTATCGAAGTAACAAGTGGAGAGCTTTATTGGATTTGCACCTGACGATGAACATTTGCTGAGGAAGGTGCAAACGTTTTACTATTTATTTTATTCTGATACAGAATTTCTCAGAATATTGTTTCTAGGTGATCTTAATCATCGGTATCGCTGGTGCATGCCGTAGGGATGAATTAATCAAAATTGAATTAAAGGATATAGATGATAGAGAATCCTTTCTAGTGGTCGCACATTCGCAATAATTAATAGTGCCGAAGAAAATGCGATCGACTATATATTTTATTATAGAAAATATTTAAATTCAAGACAGCAATGTCAAATTAAAAGTAATAACATTATTCAGCTCTTATTTTTACGATACTCCAAAGGTAAATGATTCAATCAGGTGATTGGTCGACGAACGTCGGCGACATTATTAGTAAATGGTGGAGGCGACTTAATTCAGCTTAAAAAACATGGTTGGTGGAAGAGCAGTAATGTGGCTGAAGTATATATCGCCGAATCCAATAGTAATAAAATAGATACCTTCCAAAAAATGTCTGGGAATGCAGCAGTACCAACTTGCGAAGAACTTTCGATTCCTTCTATATCTAATATCGTAGAAAGAGATTCAGAAGATATTACGCTACCTCCGACTTCTTCAGGTCCTGGGATAAATATTTAAAATTTCCAAAACTGTACATTCAACTTTAATATTGTAGGCAATAAATAAAAATAGTAAGTAATTGTTACATGTTTTCAACATCACATTGTAATAAAGTGTATTTTTCATATTTTTTTATTTATTTGTCTAAAAATGTGATCGTAGAAAAATCTTGTGTGCAATTCAAGCAGAAAGTGCGTTGCTGCACTTTCCGCTCTTAATACACAAATAGCTATTATCCTAATGCTGCGGAGCAGCACGGGTCCTCTAGTTATTTCTTAATTGTAATATATTTGGTTTTCAATATAATCATTGATATTTATTTTGTGTAATAACATGTCTGAAACAATAATTTGCCTTTCCTAGAAAAGACGCAACATCGCGTCCTTGAGCATATGTACCGAACGTTGTTGCCGAATACTGAGCGATTTCCCGTCTTTCTTGACTGGGCAATGATATAATTTCAACACGTTTCAAAAACCTTCGAGTAATACTTCCTTTAAACTTTAAAGTATAAACTTAAATTTCGACCAAAACCGTCGTCAGCATCTGCTGATCACTATAGAAAATTCGATGGCAGCGAATGTGTTAACGAAGTATTTGCAAAATTGACCTTCAGTTGAATATGAAGCCACGCTTGTCAAAGGTAAGTGCTTATAACATGAAATTCATCACAAATTTCATAAATTGCTCAATTATAAATATAAAATTTTCCTCTGTAATACCGCTGGGTAGAATCAAAGTAAGATTAATTTCATAAAAAAGTTCTTGCCATATTTCAGTTCACATTCGATACCTTGTATTAATAGCTATTTTTTGGAATTATCATCTTTTAATTAACTAAACAATTATCTTTCCTAAGACATTTTCTAGATCTCTCGAATTTCCTTCTAAAAATTGAAAAAACCATTAACATATGAAATCAAATTTAATAATAGTACTCAATTATAAATTTTATGGCTTCCTTCCTCAATTGCGATTTTGCAAAACAATTGCGTCAGCAACCTGCAATGTAATAGTGAAAATTTAATTGCAGTTGGCGATAAACTGCAAGCTGTAGAAACATGCGGTTTTAGTTATTTACTATCAGCCATGAAGTTTCAAAAAGCCGTAAATTTTTAACGACGCTTTGAAAAAAAAACATTTATGTTGTGTATAAAAGTAGGTTGGAGTTTAATAAATGGTACATTAACAATAGTTATCGTTTACAACAATATCAACATGAAAAATATCCTCTAACAAATGTACAGGAGTATAATAGGCAGTAAAAGTATAACGAGTTACTGCTAAATGAAGATAAAGGATAAATAAAGGATGTCCCATCAATTAAAGACGATTACGACACGCTTTGAATTTATGCTGATCCAGTGTATGGGACTCAAACGCTCATTAAAATATCAATTTTTAATATGGAGTTGATTTAAATAGGGATATACATTACTGTAACTTTTGGCAGATTGCTTTAACTTAAAGTACGTTTACATCTGCCACTTCTATCTGGGTATAAATATCGGATGGCGGCCATAAACTAGCATTACATGTTTACATCTGGATATAAATCGCTTAATTTTTCTATAATACAAATGTATACAAAAAATATTCACAAAACATCCCCTTGTTTTAAAAATTAAAGAAGAACTCATAATAGCTCAACAAAACAATAAATATATCATCTTTATGTGGATCCCATCACACGTAGGAATAGATTGGCAACGAGGAAGCTGATCAAAGAGCAAAAGACGCCACGACCAACGAAGATGCTCGAGTAGTGCAGTTTTCAGTAAGTGAGGATATTAAATCAATAATTCAATCTAAGGTGAACAGTGTCTGTGAAGCTAAATGGAAAACAGCGGGAACCAAACTTAACGAGGTAAAAAAGTCTATTAAACCGTGGTCAGTCCTACCAAAAAATTAACTATTTACACGGCTATGTTTAGGTTGTGGTGGTTACTTAGTAAGGGTCCCTCGTATACTCGACGTTTACCATAAAGGCATATTATTATGGAGGAAACCACTTACCTAGCAACCTGTATTCGGGAACAGAATAAACAATAACACATTTATAAAAGCACTGGGTTCAAGTTTAATACATTAAAAAATACACGATTATAAATATCAAAACGACTTATTCAAAGTAATAATAACAATAATATCATCCTGGTTCGTTCACACCCATTATATAGGAAACATAGTTGTGTTTTACTACACATCCGACCTCCGTCTATAAACTGTACATGTCTGTTTATAAAATAACAAAAACAAGCTTTCCTTGATAAATGATATTGACCATGGCCGACCAATGCTCCCTAAATACTGTAATTAATATTAACCTGAATTTAAATATTATTTCTAAGTTAGTGCCCTTTTGTCTTTAATGTCTTTTAAGGGATCACTACATCATCCCCTCTTGGAAGAGAAAAATTATCATTTTAATTTTTCGATATCACTTATACCTATAACTGTTTTTATGAATGTTTTTGTTTTATCTTTATTCACTAAACACTACTTGTTCGTTTATCAACACACTTCACTTATTTACAATTGTTTCCGCTCTTTGTATACAAACAATCGATTCTTATGAACAATTTGTTGCTTTTTGTCTGGAGATGTAATCTCACAATTTACCCCCTTGACTCCCGTTATTTTAAACGGACCTAGATAATGTGAATCGAATTTGTTTCTTGCTTCATTTTTTAGAATAACTATTTCTCCTATTTTAAAATTTACGGGTGAAGAAACATTTTAGCTATTATTAACTCTACTCAATTTATTTTTATTAAAAACTGTCTGGCCCTTTCATTAGCGTATTGTAATTTATATCTCAATTCATTATCATATTTTTCAAAATTGTAACACGGTTCAATTTTTGCGTTTAAAAATTCTGGCAAATTGGGTTTTCTCCCATATAATAACTCAAAAGGAGTGTATCCGTGATACGTATTTGGTGTTGTATTATAACAATATGCGAACATTCTTACAAATTCACACCAGTTATCCCTAGAATCTTTGATAACATTTCTTATATATTCGTTAAATGTCCTATGTAATCTTTCGCAACTGCCTATTGTTTCGTGGTGGTATGCTGTTGGAAAATTATGTTTTATATTTAATAGTTCTGCTAAATTCTTCATTATTTCGTTCTTATATTCCGTCCCTTGATCTGTTCTTATTTCTTTCATCAATCCGTAATTTGGTATAAAGTTGTCGAAAATTTCTTTTGCTATTGTGTGTGCTTCTTTATTCTGAACTGGTATCATGACTGCGTACTTAGTTAATTCGCATAATATCGTAATGCAATAACGATTCCCGTACTCTCTACAAACGGACATATTGTGTCTATGTAAATAATATCAAACGGTTTTATAGATGTATCTGTTATAACAAATTTTTCTTTGTGACTGGGCTTTGCCTTAATCACTTGACATTTATGACAACTTTTCACGTATTTCCTTACGTCTTTCTCCATGTTTTTCCACTTGAAATGTGCTCTTAATTTCTTTAATAACCTATTATTTCCTATATGTCCCCCAAACATTGGATCATTGTGATATCTTTCTAATATCTTTTGGATCTCTTCTTTCTGCTGCACCGTTTTTGGTACGTCGCATATACATACTTGAATACTTTTTAATCTTTGATTTCCTACTTCTATAAATTCTTCTACTGTGCACTTTTTAAATGTATCATGTAGCTCTTCAAGCTTTTCCAACGTTCGTCGTAGGTCGAAGTTGTGTAAACCGGTATTTAAGGCTTCACTAAATTTCAATTTATTTTTGATCCGGATGCTTATCCTAATTGAGATACGGTTATTTTCAAAGTGTAAAATTGGTAATTTATGTGCCTCAGGGTTATTTAAAACTTTTACTACTGCAGGTTTTTGTATTCTTACTTCTTTTGTTTCCACTTTATTCCTTTGATCCTTTGCTGTTTGTACGTTTTCTTTTTGCGTTTGTGCTCTTGTGATTGCCAAGACATGTGAATTATTTATGTATAAATCCTTAAGTTCTTCAATGGATATTCTCGATATACTGTCCGCGTAATTCTCTATACCTTTCACATACTGTATTTCAAAATCGTATTCTTCCAAATCGATTCTTATTCTCGTTGGTTTCGACGTCGGGTCTTTCATTGCAAATAAATGCGTTAGTAGCTTATGCTCTGTTTTTACTATGAAATGTGGTGAACCATATAAATAACATTTAAAATGATTGATTCCCCAATGAATTGCTAATAATTCTTTTATGATGGTGGGTTTGTTAAGCTCGTTTTTCTTGAAGCTGCGTGATGCGAATGCGATGGGTAGGTCAATCCCTTCGTAATTTTGACTTAAAATTGCCGAACATGCGCTATTCTAAGCGTCTGTAGTTAATATGAATTGTCCATTAAAATCTGGATATTTTAAAATTGGTGGGTTGATTAATGCACTTTTTAAGACCTGAAATGCGTCTTCGCACTCTTGTGACCACTCGAATTTTACATTTTTCCTCGCTAACTTATTTAAAGGATTACATATTTCTGCAAAATTTTGAATGAACCTTCGATAGTAATTGCAAAATGCAACAAATCTCTTGACTTCGTTGGCATTTTTTGGCACTGGGTAATGCTGAATGACTGAGTATTTTGCTTTATCCGGTGAAACACCGTCCTTTGATAAATTGTGACCTAAATATGTGACTTCTCCCCTAAAGAATTGGCATTTTTGTGGATTTAATTTTAAATTAAATTTACGACATGCGTCAAATACTTTTTTAAGGTTGGCTAAGTGATGATTCTCTGAAATTCCTATAACAACTATATCGTCCATATAAAGAAATGCTTTTTCCGGCGTGAGGCCTGAGAATGCTATTGACATCATTCGTGAAAAACTATTAGGGCTTATGTTTAACCCAAAAGGTAGTCTTGTGAATTGAAATGAGCCTTTTTCGGTACTGAACGAAGTGTATTTTCTAGAAGATTGTTTTAAAGGTATTTGATGGAAACCTGACATAAGATCTAAAACTGAAAACCATTTTGCTCTCCCTAATTGATCTAAAATTGCATCTATATGCGGTAATGGAAATTTATCTGTGACTATTTTCTTATTTAGCTGTCTAAAATCTATACAAAGTCTCCACGCCTTATCCTGATTTGACGACTTGATTGGTACTAATAATACTGGACTATTATATTCTGATACTGAGGGTTCAATTATTCCCTGTGTTATAAGTTTTTCTACTTGGCTATTTAATTCTGTTGATTGTGAATGTGGTGTTCGATAATTTTTTATGTATATCGGTGTATCATCCTTTACTGATATCTTTTGTTCATAGAAGTTGTTGTGTGTTAGTATATCGTTCTTCAAAGCGAATATATCCTCGTAATTTTCACACAGTTTCGTTAAATCGTTTCTTACATATTCCGGTACTTCTAAATTTAATGCATTCCTTAATTCTTCCATTCTATTACTACTCTCAGTCTTAATTGTGTATATATCGAATAAATCTAAATCTAAAGTTTCAATATTCTTAGTTTTTACTGAAATACTTTCATAATTTGTAGTTAAAATTCTAACGTACGGGGTTTTCCCTGATATTATGGATCTGGCTACAAATACTCCTGGTGCTATTTCCTGTTGCTCTACTATTGTATCCTTTCTCAAATTCCTGAAGTTCTCTATTAGCCTGTATACCTCACATCTAGGTGGTATTGCTAAAGTATCGTATTCTGGATTACCAAAAATTTGTATGCTTTCTGAATTGTTAGACTTACAATTTATATGTAATTCTGATTGTGAATAATCTAATACACAATTATTTTTTGTCATGACGTCTCTTCCTATCAGTCCATTTGTTGGTATTGAAAAATTTTCTTCCACTACGTGAAAACAGTGACTTAAAGTTATGTTATTGATATAGAGGTTTATGTATATTTGACCTGAAGTTTTTGCTTAGCCTTCCGTTATCCCCTTAATATTTATTTTACTCCTAGTTTCAATCAAATGATGTGGAAAATTTTTAGAAATTTTTATTAGAGAAATGTCTGCTCCTGTATCTAATATAAAATTGTAGATATTATCAGATAGACTTGTCTGAATTTCTATAAAGTTAGAAAGTGATAAATCTAAATAATATGCTGAATATGTTTCTGTAATTTTGCTTCCGTCACTTGGTTTTTTATTCAAAACCCCAATTGTTTCTGATTCTCTCTTGCTTCTTCATTTTCTATTTCACATATTCTTACGTTATTTTTAGCTTGACTATTGTAATTTCCATTATTATTGTATTTCCTATATTTATTAAAATTTTCGTATCTGCCGTAGTTGTTTCCTTGATTATACTGTCTAAATGTTCCTCTTGAATGATTACCATTCCTCTCCGATGGTTATTCCTAAAGTCAAAGTTTGATTTCCTGAAGAAATTCCTGTTATCTTCCATATGTAAGACTTGTTGTTGTCCTACTATACCTTCTACTGAAACCAATTTTGATAATACCTCTTGTGTTGTTTCAAAACTTCCCGCTGCAATTATCGTTTTGCTTGCATCCGTTGCGGCATTCATAGTTACTGCCTTAATCGTTGCTTCTTCCGTATATTTCTCAGCTAGCCGTTCAGGCATCCCTTCCGATATGTATGCTGCCTGTAATCTTTCCGCCAGTTTCTCTATTTCTGTTGCATACTGTGTCACATCCTTTCCGTTCTGTCTTATTTTACCAAGTTTCGCTAGGAGAAGGCTTGGATTGTCTCCTCTTATCCCTGCTTTAAGTTTATCTTTGATGTCTGCAATGGAGTTTTACGTTGTGATTAAACTTCTAGCTTTTCCTGTTAATCTCGTTTTTATCAATAGGATAGCATTTTCCTCATTACCATTCGTGTTTGTCTGTAGTAAATCCAATGAGTCTAAGAATGACTGTAATTTACTTGCTTCGCCGTTAAACACATTCGGTAAAACTTTACTCGCAAAATTAGAAAAATCGTTCATACTTGTCGCCATTTTCAACTGTTTGCTTATTGCTTGTAATACAACAGTATTAATTTCCTCAAATATAGAGGTACATATGTCTATAATACAATTTAACGCTTGAAATGCCCTTTCAGCTTTATCCCTAATCCTACTTGAATAATTTTTACTAGTCTCCTGTTGTATTGAACCTAAATTTTTCCAATTTTTGGCTATTAACCCAGTAAAATTATTGTAAAGACCTACTATGCTACTAATTACTTCTATATGTATATCAGGATTTTTATGAGTTTCCTTCTTCAAAACCCTTTTTCCCTGTTTATTAACTTCTTCTACAATCAATCGTAATTTATTCTCAAAATCTTCCCACGTTATTGACATTTAAAAAAATGCATGTTTACTTACAAATTATTTATACGGTGAGAGTTCCTGTTGCGTGCTTTATTGCATTGCTTCTGTTGATATCTCTTTTCAACGCTCTTCGGTGTGTTTTCCATACTGACCAAACGAATTTGAAGATAAAAGCTATTGTTTTAATGTATAGTAATACCATGATGTGCATCGCAACATTATCTTGCTCTACCATGAAAGTGTTATTGACAATTCCTGTTTCTTTTGCTTCTCGTTTGGTTGATAAACCTCCCATTGTTTCTGTTCTCCAAGGTCCCAAATTTAAGTAGAAAACCATATAGTTCTATCCTTATAACAACAATTGTACCATAACTTATCATTTACTTACAGGATAATTTACCATAACCATTTGTTCTGGAGGATTACTATTTCACTATTACCATTTACTATTAATATACATTTCACTATCCATTTTTTCATTACCATATGACCATATTACCATTCAATTTTTACCATTAGTTTGGCAGGATCGCCATGTGGTGGTTACTTAGTAAGGGTCCCTCGTATACTCGACGTTTACCATAAAGGCATATTATTATGGAGGAAACCACTTACCTAGCAACCTGTATTCGGGAACAGAATAAACAATAACACATTTATAAAAGCACTTATTCAAAGTATTAATAACAATAATATCATCCTGGTTCGTTCACACCCATTATATAGGAAACATAGTTGTGTTTTACTACACATCCGACCTCCGTCTATAAACTGTACATGTCTGTTTATAAAATAACAAAAACAAGCTTTCCTTGATAAATGACATTGACCATGGCCGACCAATGCTCCCTAAATACTGTAATTAATATTAACCTGAATTTAAATATTATTTCTAAGTTAGTGTCCTTTTGTCTTTAATGTCTTTTAAGGGATCACTACAAGGTCATAGCCGGCTTACTCATAGCTATCTATTCGACAAAGGTCCCGAAACAAAATGTAATTATTGTGACTCAAAACTAACTATTAAGCACCTACTTGTTGAATGTCCTCAACTAACACAACAGCGACAACTGACACATCTCTCCAACAATGGATTATCCGACGTATTAGGAACAAACTACAATTTACGTAACCTTGAAATTTCTTGAAATAATAAATGTTATAAATTCTTTATAAAATACTAAATGTAAATAACTATATATATGTATACACCAAATATCGCTAATGACCCCTCGAGGTCGATGCGCTATAATAAAAAAAAATCTGTCGTATAGTTTGTAAACGTGTTCTGACATACATGTATTGCTAGAAATGTATCAGTTATATATATCTGCCATTTATATTTATATGGTTCATTCTCGGGTTCATTGCATACTTCTGTATGCTAAAAATATTTATTCGATAATCCAACGTGATGAAATAAGCAACAAGAAAATTTGCAGCCATTGCGATTATTGCGGAAATGGCGAGAAAAAGAAGATAAAACGCTTTATCTGGGTTCGTAAGTGGATTCTGAGACGAGAAAGCGAAGGCGTTTTTAACAGGCTAATGACTGAATTAATTATTGAAAATCCAATTCAATTTGTTAATTTTGTGTGTATGTAAGCTGTTGATTTTGAAGATTTTGCAACACAAATTGTTCCCCTGGTATTGAAACAACATGCCAAATTCAGTACGGCCATTTGTGTACGGGAACGTCTAGTCGTAACCTTGAATCAGGTAAGTTAGCACAGTTTTCCATAACTGGCATACAAAAACGATATTAGAATAAAATGCTCATTCGATAACAGAAAATTTATTACAGCTCTTTCATATGCGAGATTCTCAAAATTAGCAATTTCAGTTTCATTGTGTAAATATGATGCCATCAATGATCCAATATCTATCTCATGTGAACTTGCTAATTGATTTGACAAGATTGTGTAACCTGAATATGAAGCGACCGAACTTGGATTACTGTAAGAAACATTGTTCCTGAACGAGGATTGTTCCCACATTCTGACGATGATATTCAGTTATCGAAACAATTGTCATTTTTTTAGTTGTGGAATTAGCTAGAAACGTTGAGTTTCATTTAAAACACTAATAAGAAGATATGATATTACAAATATAAAAGCTTAGATATTATTTGCCCTATGGGGATATCCTGGATATCATTTTCCCAATTAAGATCAGTATAACTGTGCAATTATATAGAAAACCAGGAAAACTATATCTGCCGAACTTTATAATTATCAATTGAGAAAACAGTTTAAAAGTGAAGAACTCCCTAAATTTATCTGTTCATTGACGACTTCATATTGTGGGTTTCTTAAGTGACTTCTAATTTTCAATTCTTCAAGAAAATCCAGTTCTTGTTTCTTATCACAAATATGTAGTACTTATAGTTCTGTATTAGGTGTCAATGAATGATTGGTATCAAGTAGATATTTTGCGTAGTAGAATTTATTTGTTTGTTTTAATATGTATGCTCGTAACTGTTCACTGTATCGGATTTCAACATTTCTAAGGGTTTGACCCAAATATACAAGCATTACATTCTGAACATTTAAGTTTATATGTACAAGACTTCTTGAATGAGGATATTTTTGTTTTA
The DNA here is from genome assembly GCA_963921935.1 of Galeruca laticollis. Classification (NCBI taxonomy): domain Eukaryota; kingdom Metazoa; phylum Arthropoda; class Insecta; order Coleoptera; family Chrysomelidae; genus Galeruca; species Galeruca laticollis. The sequence continues at coordinate 189,649,574 of OY998178.1, read as the reverse complement.
AATTTAACAATTTTGTTTTCACGTTACTTTCTGTTCTAAAAGAAATTGTTGTAATTGTTGCTAAAGATATTATTAGAAATATTTCCTGCATATGTGATCGTTTTATAAGTTTTTATTTCTTTAGTTTGGTTAGGAAATATTAGTTGTAATGCCATTTTTTCCTCTTTTTCTATTAATTGGCATATTTTTCATATGTCATGGATAACCGTTGGATGCTGCTATTTGTTTAATTGTATTAATTTCTCTATCAAAATTACATTTACATTAGAAGTTGAAGAAAATAACTAAATCAGCTTTCTGGATTTAAAAATTCAAAGAGTTAATAATGTACTTGATTATTCATTTTACAGAAAACCCACACACACTGATATAAAGTTCCAATCATCCCATGTAACATAAACTAGCAGCATATAATTCAATGATACATAGAGTTTTTTCAGTCCCTATGAACAAATGTAATTTTGATAGAGGAATTAATACAATTAAACAAATAGCTACATCCGACGGTTATCCATCCGGTTAGTATTTTATATTCACCTGATAGTACTTCCGTCTTCAGTTGGCAGGTTGGTAGTAGAGTTATTCTTGTTAGAACCTCTTCGTAATGCTTTTATTTGGCAAAAGCAATTTTCATAAATAAAACTTGCTCTAGAAAGAGCAGAAATTAATAAATAAGAATGGCCTAGAGAAAGCAGATTTGCACACATTAAATTGTCCTATTAAGAACAGGTTGAGATATAAATCTCAAATTTATTCGCCGAGTCCGGTGGCAAGCCGCTGTTGGAAATATATCCTCAAGAAACTGAATCAAACCACCTATTGTTTCAAGGTCCCATCCATTCTGGGCAATAAAAATTTCTGTCATAATGACAACTTCATAGAAATTCCCAATCCTCTCCCTGAAGAAACAATGTCAGTTAATGTCCAACATACTAAGCTAGATACCTTTTTACAAGATTTTTCTTGCATTGCAAGGCACCAAACAATAGTAGCCTGTCTTATTCGATTTAAACACAATTCTATGAAAATACCAAAAAATAATAAATTACCTAGAAATTTAATTGTTTCAGAACAAAATATTATACGTTATATGTTGCGTTCGGGCCAAAGATTATATTAATAACCTATAAGTGCTCAAACTGACTCACCTAATGCCTCTTGTAGCCAAAACTCGGAGTGCACTCACAAAAGTGGTGAGAATAAGTAGTATGTAAATATTCGCGTTCAGCGTAGTGGTAATGTTCGTTTACATATATCGTTCGACTGGATTCTTGGTACTCCGTTTGGACAGAGACGATATGACAATAAATTTAAAACAGAGCCGGCTTGAGCAACTTTGCATACTTTAACTAAAATGAATTGAGAAGGCCATTTTAGCCGCAACATTATACGTTGTGAACAGCAAAATCATTTTTTCAATTAAATAAGATGCCTAAATTTGAATTTACCAGTAAAACCAACTTTGAACTCGTTGTCGCATTTTTCAGACTGTAATGGTATATTAAGAGTAGGCGGGAGACTACAAAATTCTAAGTTGCCATACAATAAAAAACATCCTGTAATTCTTCCCAAGAATAGTCATATCACTCACTTAATAATAAGGCAATAGCATCTGGGGTAATTACATGCCGGTTCAAGGCAAGTTTTGAGTTCTCGTATATAGTACCTATATCAAAATGTAGGCATAGATTTTTGCGGTCCCTATATGACTAAACAATCACGCGTAAGAAAATCTGTAATTTCCAAGTACTACATAGCGTTATTTGTATGCTTTGCTATTAAGGCAATTCAAGTAGAACTTATATATGATCTCAAAACAAAAACTTTTTTGGCTTCTTTCAAGCGATTCATTTCCAGAAGGGGGAAGCCGTCCAATGTATTTTGTGACAACGGCTCCACTTTCAAAGAGGCCAATAATGAAATAAAGAAATTTTGGCATACTTTTTGCGTGAATGAAAAAATTAAATCTAATTTTATACCTAGCTACTCACCAGTTTTTGGAGGTTTATTAAAAACCGGAAAAAAAGTGTAAAATTTCACCTGAATAAAGTAGTTGGCTCTACAAAACTCACCTATGAACAACTAAATACTGTAATAGTACAAGTGGAAGGAATTGTAAATTCCAGATTATTAGGCACTATGTCCAGAGACATTTCCGATCCAATAATTTTGGAAGCATTGTGTTCAAATGCAGCAACAGTTTTGGAAAAAGTGGCACATGTACTATTTGGCGCAATTACAGAATAGACCGAATTGGCGCAAGGATTTACCAAATTTGAGTAAAGGAACGTTGGTTCTATTGAAAGAGTATAACGCTCCCTCTTTCAAATGAAAACTTGCTCGCATAATGAAAACTGTGCCAGGTAAGGACAACAAAGTAAGAGTTTCAGAGGTTAAAACAAGAGATGGCACGTACCTGGCATCGGTTACAAAAATATCCGTACTACCTGTACAGGAATACTTTTTTATTTTTTTTGTAGTCAGTTTGTAAATCTTTAGAGTTGTAAGTGAACAATCTTTTAATATTGTCAAGATAGTGGTTTTGATCACTTTCTTATTTTGCATTATGTACATTTTATATATTTGTTAAGGTCATAACTTTAAAAAGAGTTCTTTTGTAAATTTTAGCGCTGAAATTTTGTAAAGTTTACGTGAAACCATAAGGCCCCCAGCATGTTGAAAACAACCTCCAACACTTATTTATTTTGTCATTTTTATAATTTAAGTGGACAATTTGTCGCTTAAAAATATATGAATGCTGCAATAATAAGATGGACATCAATTTGAGCATCAACTGCAGTAAAAGTGTTATTGTATTCAAATTTATTTTGTTTCTCAGTTCTCTTGCTTTTCAAATAAACAGCCTTTATTAAAATTTGTTTCTTGTTTCTAAGTACTTACTACAAAAAAAAAATAGATATCGCTGAATTATTATAAGAGAGACCCTTCACGGCAGTGGAACAATATACAGGATGTCTCATCAACTTTTCTAAAATTGGTACCACGTAACCCGAAATGGGACGTTGTAACAAAGTAACTGCTTGCTTATAATGTGTATTAGTTCCTACAGTTTATATCTGCCAAATTTCAATACCGTAGTTCAAATAGTTTTCGAGATATATACTGGGCAAAACCTCGTGAGACACACTGTATATCACGTTTTCCTTCATTAACAATGAATTAACATCGTATAGAAGACAATAAATAGATTCACATTGTAATACACAAAATGTGGCTAAATGGAATAAGTTTGACTCCAAATTCAGCTGTATTATACTGTTAAATCAACGCCGCCTTCGGTCGAATTTAGTAGAAGTATCGAGCGGAAGACCAAAACAGTCGCGGAAAAGGAAAATGAGATGAGAGTATCTAGTATGCTTGTAGCTAACAAAAGAAAGGTACGCGCGGAGTTGACAATCTAAATAAAAAGTGCGACGGCGTATGAAAAGTTGTAGTAACACGTCGAAATAAATATTGTAAACTAAAAAACTAGAATAATTAAAAGTTGTGTACTAATTTAGCGATGTAAATAAGTATATAAATAGTGTTTAAATCTACGTGAAAATAAAAAATTGAACCCAGACTCTGCTGAATAACTCTATAAAAAGACCAAGTGTATTTATAAATAAACTTTTGGCAGTGGCTGTATCACTTTTATTTTTCGAAATAAGTGACGTGAATAAAATATTTATGCTGCATTCCATTTTTTATTATTATGTACCAATTATATTTAATAGAAAACTGTGTAGTAACAAAATCACTTTTCTAAATTGAGAATTTGAAGTAATACTTGAATCAAAATAGATCTTAACAGTGAAAATATATCATCACATCGGCAATCATGTCCAAATTATGACACTACTTTTTTATTCCGACAATAATTCGATTTGAGCTTATAATAAACAAATGAATCAAATTATGCGATACAATGAACGTAACTGTCATTCAAAGTGGCGATAGAAGAGACCAACAGATGGATCCACAACGTAGAGCATTCATAACTCATCAAAAAATAAATGGTTTTAAATGAAATTGACTGTCTCGACCCTTACTTCGTGGAATATGCTCATATTAGTGTTTTTAAATGAAACTCAAGGTCTCTAGTTAATTCCACAATATAATACAAGTTATTGAAAATTCTAAAAAATTGACAATTGTTTCGATAAATTTATGATATTGATTTATCGAAAGAATTGTCAATTTTTTAGAATTTTCAATAACTTGTATTATATTGTGGAATTAACTAGAGACCTTGAGTTTCATTTAAAAACACTAATGGTTTTAAAGATTAAAACTAACTTTCCGCATCTGTGAGACACTATTCTATCATAAAATTGTCATTTGTATACACTTCGGGGGATGTATCGCGATAACAAACCGAAATATCTCCCAAAATAATCAAAAATGTAGTACTTATATCTGGATTTATAGGACCCGCTGTACTCGCTCTAGTCAGCTGAAAATCAATCACATCTGTGAGGCAACTTAAAATAGATCCAAATAAAAAATTGGTCACTTGTGTACACTCTGGAGGCTGTATCGTGCGAACAATCTGAAATTTCTCCAAAAAGGATAAAAAATGTGGCACTGCAATTACCATAGCAACCGTTGCACTAGCTTTGGTGAGCTAAAAACAAGAAGGTTCATCTATACGACGCTCTGAACAATATTCAATCATGAAATTGGTCACTTGTATACACTCTGGAGGCTGTATCGTGCTAACAAACTGAAAATTCTCCAATAATGACAAAAATTTGGTACTGCAAGTACCATAGCATTCGTTGTACTGGCTTTAGTGAGCTGACTATCAATAGGATTCATCTTTGAGACGCCTTGAATAATATCAAATCATAAAATTGGTCACTTGTATATACTCCGGAGGCTGTATCGTGCTAACAAACTAAAATTTCTCCAAAAATGACAAAATGTCGTACTTAAAATACTATAGCACGTGTTGTACGGGTTCTGGTGAGCTGACAATCAATAGGATTCATCTGTGAGTTGTTCTGAATAAAGTTCAATCATAAAATTGGTGACTTGTTACACTCCGGAGGCTGTATCGTGCTAGCAAACTGAAATTTCTCAAAAAATTACAAAAATGTCGTACTTCAAGTACCATAGCACCCGTTGTACTGGATCTGGTGAGCTGAAAATCAATAGGGTTTATCTGTGAGATGTGCTGAATAATATTCTATCATAAAATTGGTGACATTTTGCACTCCGGAGGCTGTATCGTGCCAACAAGAAATGTAACGAAAAGTGGCCGACGACAACGACGACGATATACACACAGGATTTTTTTCTAAAAACCGTTTTTACTTTTCCGCCCAACCTTTCTATATGCGAGTATTGGTTTACCCCAAAAAAGTTGGAATTTTGAAATTTTTTTTTGAGTTATTTTTACATTTTCCATCAACAACAACACGAAAAAACGGTTTTTAGAAAAAAAATCCAGTGTGTATGTCGTCGTCGTCGTCGTCGTCGTCGTCGTCGTTGTCGTCGGCCACTTTTCCTTGCATATCTTGTTAGCAGCCTCCGGAGTGCATTAAGTCAGCAATTTTATGATTGAATATTGTTAAGGACATGTCACAGATAATCCCTATTGATTTTCAATTCACCAGAGCCAGTACAACGTGTGCTATTGTACTTGAAGTACGACATTTTGTTTTTTGAGAGATTTCTGTTTGTTAGCACTATACAGCCTCCGGAGTTCAATAAGTCACCAATTTTATGATTGAATATTATTCAGGGCATCTCACTGATGAACCCTATTGATTTTCAGCTCACCGGAGCGAATACGACTGGTGCTACAGTACTTTAAGTACGATATTTTTGTCATTTTGGGAGAAAATTCAGTTTGTTAGCACGATACAGCCACCGGAGTATATACAAGTGACCAATTTTATGATTGGATAATAATCAGAGCGTCTCAAAGATGAACCCTATTGATATTCAACTCATTAAAGCCAGTACAACGGGTGCTATGGTACTTGGAGTACCAAATTTTCGTCATTTTTGGAGAATTTTCAGATTGTTAGCACGATACAGCATCCAGAGAGTATACGATTGATCAATTTTATGATTGAGTATTGTACAAGGTGTCTCACAGATGTACCCTATTGATTTTCAGTTGACTAGAGCGAGTACAGCGGGTCCTATAAATCCAGATATACTGAATTTTTGGTTATTTTTGGAGAAGTTTCGGTTTGTTAGCACGATACATCCCCCGAAGTGTATACGAGTAACAATTTTATGATAGAATATTGTTCAGGGCCATAGATGCGGAAAAGTTAGTTTTAATCCTTAAAACCGTTTATTTCGTGTTGTTCTTGATGAAAATTGTGAATGTATATCAATTTTTTTTCAAAATTTCATTTTTTTTGTGGTAAACCAATACTTTTCTCGCATATTAGATACGTTGGGCGGAAAAGTAATATTTAAAATGGATATAGAATCTATTGGAATTTTATTTGGTTTTGGTTATGAAATTAAACACTTTACTAGTTGTTGAACGTTCCTTATATTAGAATCAACTAAACTCAAAAATTAGTATTTCTCAAGAGAAAGATCCCGTCATTGCCTTATCCAAAAATAGCCGTCTTAAGCCATGTCCACACCAAAGAAATACAGAGGAACATTTTATTGCTGGTTGCCGCAACCTTTTTATGGAAACAGAAACAACAGCAAAAGTTCCGTAAACATTCTGTCTACACCAAAGTAACTCATTCTTGAGAATGTTTCGTTGTGTTGCTGCAACAGGAAACGTTGTATCTACACCAGCGCAATATGTGATCCTACTTTCTAAACAATGTGGTGCGACGAAGATTTACAGACAGCAGCAGCTGCAATTGTAATTATTTTACAAAAACAGAAGAAACGAGTCCGTAAATGTTGGACTAGACCAAGTCTTTTAGACAGAAATTCACATGGTGTCATACGTCTTCTAAGTTCATTAAAGAAAGATAATATAATCTCGAAATGTATTGGAAATGTATATGTAAAAAAATTTTGTCGTATGAGTAGTACTGATTTGGAATTGTTACTGTGCAAAGTTTCACCTTTAATTCAAAAAGAACATACGAACTATAGAGCTGCTATATCTCCATTGGAACGCCTCCTAATAACACTTCGATTTCTTGCAATGAGAGATTCATATTCTTCTCTGATGTACTTGTTTCGAATTTCCAAAAAAGCAATTTCCTTAATTGTACCAGAAGTCTGTGATGCTATTATATCAGTTCCTTAGGATCAAATAAAGGTAAGTGCAAGTCTTTTACCATTTAAAGTAAACAAAAGTAACGATTTTGTTCAGATATCATGAAAAAAATATACATTCTGCACTAGTCTGATAATAATGTTATTGTCAAAACGATATTACCTACATTAAAAAATAGTTGACAAAGCATTATAAATAATGTCGTCTTGACCGTTTGGAGGTTCTTGAAAATTGCTTGATATTTCAGTATCGGTTGATAACAGTGTTTTAGGAAAAGGTGAAGGCGCATACTCAGGAGAAGAAAGTGTCACAGATGATGAATGTGGCGATGCCCCGAGCGATGCTGTAGCTGTTGTTGGCATATGTGCTTGAGGGTGGTATGTATTGGGGTGGTCGTATTTGCCAGTGGACGCCTCCCACAATATTTTTCCAATTGAATGTTCTACGGTGTTTTGCGCAAACTCAGTTTTTAAATTTCGAATTTTTCAAGCCACATGTTCTCCAAAAATACTAAATTGGTCATTCGTTTTTTCTTTGTCGCAGTTCCTTCAAGAACATGTAGGCTTCTTCTTGTCTTTCCTCTGCCTCTCCTTTTGACTTTTGTGTACATCGTTTTTTATCGGTCTTTTAAATTCTGCGTCTAGTTTATCACTGATTTGTGGCTTTTCAATAAAAGTAGATATTTGCTTTTCATTCTGTAGCTCCACACCGTCATCGGAACGTTCCATATTTTCACTTGTGTACCATCTTGTGTTTCAGGAATCACATTTTCGTGTTCAGTTGGAAGCTACTCATTTTCTCCAGGAATAATATTGTCGTGTTCACTGTTATCTTGTATCCCTTCTTTAGCATCGTCATCAATATCATCATTACAACTAATTGGAGAGTCTGGTTCCTAAAAAAAATACATACGTTCACACAGAGAAATTTCTGGAAAATAGAAAGAGTACCTACCTACCTATATTAAAAAAGAAAATTCTTTTTTGTGAGACAAAGTGTGCTGTTATATTTATTCTCTAAAAAGAAAGAAAGAAAAAATACTGAAAAGACTTTTTATCAAATGATTTTCCTCAGTATAGCCTCAAATCTATGACTAATATTATTTCAAAATTAAGCTTTCATTTAACCCTTCGTTAGGCGCGCGGTAAAATATGACTTAAATAGGCGCGTGGGGGACATATGTCACCCATACTAAAATATCGTGTTATTTAAATTATTAACAAGTATTCAATTTTTTTAAGTAAGAACAAACAACAAAAGAGATCCTGAAAATTTATTAACATAGAAATATATGGCTTACAAAATTATTTATAGTCTTACATGATTAAATTTGGTAACACTTAATACAAATTTCTTTTAAGTGATCTCCGCAAGTCCAACGTCTACATTTGCTGCAATATTTTCTAGTTGATTTGTCTCTTCTCCGTCCACACTCATAGCATCTACCACGTGATCCAGTGGGAACTTCCTGCTGAACAGGTTCCTCTGTGATACCCAGAAGTATGTTCGCTCGTCTTCTTAACTCTCGAGGAAGACTTGTAATTTTAGACCTCCGGTTTATCTGAGGCTCAATTAGGGCCCATGCTATGGTTTCAATGAATTTCGACCTTTTGACCATTTTGTCATACTTTTGGTGAAATTTATAAATACATAATGCATTTATTGCTGCCACATTTAAAAAATCATAAAATAATACCATCGGCCACCGTCTTGTGTTACGTGATACATTTTCTTTTTGACAAAGTTGGTCCACAAGGTCTACACCAACTTTTGTCATATTATAATATGTGATTATCTCTGGCTTTCGTTGTTCACCAGTATCACGATCTATATCATTACCAGAGTGCATTGTTGATGGCACCAGAACACTTTTATTCTTTTTGGGACAGTAAGATACTAGGGTTAAATTTTTTCTAAAACCAAATAGTGACGAATTTACCTCTTTTTTCTTGTCAGGTAAAAATGTAGTTGGTATTTCTCGTTTATTTTTTCATAACGTACCAACGTAAGTAAGTTTTTTTTTATTAAAAAGTCGATTTGCAAGTGGTATACTAGAAAACCAGTTATCGCCAGTAACATTTCTGTTCGAGCCTTCGATTGGTTGGACAAGACGAATAACAATGTCTTCAGCTTTGTTGCTAACTTTATAAGGTCCATCCGGCTGATTTCCAACATGTGTTTCCAGGCACAGTGTGTAAGCCATTTTGCAGTCAACCAGTGCAAACACCTTTAAGCCATATTTAGCTGGCTTGCTAGGAATATATTGTCTGAAAGGACAATTACCCCTGAACGCCAAAAGTTGCTCGTCTACTGTCACATTCTCTCCAACTGTAAAGTATTTTTGAAAATTATTTACAAACAAGTCTGAAATCTCTTGAATGGGAGCCAATTTATCAGACTCCTTTCGAATAAGACGATCTCTTATGTCATCAAATCGAATACATCGTATTATAAATCTAAATCTCTTCTCACTCATGGTCAAGTAATAAGATTCTAAACCGTTTCCCTTGGAATTATCCCAAAGTTTTTTTATATTTTTCCTTGAACATCTAAGAGATCCTATGTGATAAAGTAATCCAATAAACGCTCTAATTTCTACAGGATCAGTAGTTCTAGCATCTCTGTGCCGATCAAACTTCTCTCGAATCGACTCTATATAAATATTAGTGGAAGTCACAATGATCTGAATTATATGATCGTCTAAGAAGAGACCTATGATATCTTTTTCAGATTTTGTATTTTTGCTTCGCCTTTTGGACCTGCCATATGTTTTATTAGATTGTGAGCTCTTGTACGAGTATTTTTAGGTGGCACTATTTTACTCCATATAGTTGTTTTATCCTTACCTATATATGCATCATTATTGAGTTCTATTTCAATATCAGAATCCTCGTTCTCTTCTCCGGAATCATACTCCTGTTCGGAATCTGTGCTGTGTTCGTTTTCTGAGACGTGGTCTTCTTCTCTTGAATCGGTTTCACTTTCATTATCTAGCGCGAATTCTTCATCGGAAGACAGATCATTGTACCATTCCATCCATTTTTTTGGATCATTACTTCGTTCAATTCTTGGTTTTTTCGGTTCCATTATATTATTATTGGCTAAAAAAATAATAAACTAATAAAACCGACAAAGCACTTAACTGATATGTTTTATAATATGAAAAAAAAATACTTACCGTGTATAAATGGCTAAAGTATATATATATATATATATATATATATATATAGGCGCGCGGGGGACAACTGTCACCCAATGAGATATTTATTGCTTTGAAATGTACCTGACGCTTGCAATCGTAGTACTGATGATTACAGCTGTATTACCAATGTCTCTGGGAGAGGTATTGAGATGGGTGCGGCACAGATAGAAATAACTGTAGTTTTATCGCATGTTATATAGTGATGGGTGACATATGTCACCCGCGCGCCTAACGAAGGGTTAAAAAGTCTCTTTCATTACAGTTTCCTGCAAATGAAGACCAATGGACGATAGTGTCAAATGCATTTAACACGCTTTGGAATTTTCCCCAATGTGTTGGCGTGATGGACGGAAATCATATCACTTTACAAATTCCCAAAAATAGTGGCAGTAAATTCTTTAACTATAAGCAATTTTTTAGTATTGTATTGTTTGTAGTAGCAAATGCAAACTATGAGGTTATTTACATGAATGTTGGTTCCCAGGGGCGCATATCAGACGGAGGGGTGTTTGTCAATACTCATTTTAAAAAGATGTTATCAAAGTGTCAACTTCATTTGCCAGCTGATCATAACCTTCCTGGACGAACAAAGTTAGTACCGCATGTGTTCTTAGGGGATGGTGCCTTTCCATTATCTCCTAATTTATTGAAACCTTTTCCTAGACACCAGGAGAAAGGATCGTGTAAAAGAATATTCAATTATCGACTCTCGCGGGCCAGAAGGATTTCAGAAAACGTGTTTGGAATAATGTCGGCTGTATTCAGATTACTCAGAAAACCACTGCTTCTAGCTGCTGAAAAAGCAGAGAAATAATTGTGAGCTCATTTGTGTGTTTACACAATTTTTTGAAACGTAGTCAGCTTTCAAAACAAACTTATGCTCCATCTGGTACATTTGATACTGAAGACAAAGATACTGGTAAATTAATACCTGGTACATGGAGAAACGACGTAAATGAATCATTAATGATGTGTTTACGGGAACAAGCTCGTAATTCATCAACTGAAGCTAAAAATGTTCGACAAGAGTACGCAGATTTTTTTGTAATACCACATGGAACTAGTACCATAGCAACAGGATTATTGAAATAATATTGTTATTTTAGTGAAGAAATAGAATAATACTTACAGCTGTATAATCTACTGCTTTTTCGGTGCAACGACGAACTGCATTTTTGTCTGACAGAAATAGCAGGTGCTTGTAGGCAAACTATTTGCTAACAAAATATGCTCCAGCACCAGATTTTTGATATGTGCGATATTTTGTTTCTCTCTGTAGATGCACCACCAAGTTTTTCATTCTTCTTTTAACTTCATCAACACGAACACCATCGCCAATACCATTACATATCTCCACCCAAAAATCCTGTTTTTTTGTAACGGTCTTTATACATTTTATCCCGTGTATTCCACAAACACTCGGCATTTCGGTATAATTCAATTAAACATATTATATTATCTGTTGTCCATTTAAACGCCATGTTTTCTATTGTTAATTTTAATGTTTTTATTATTGATAAACTAAATCAATCTGAGCGATATTTTCGGCAACGACGCGTCCGCTTCACGACACAAGTTTCGAGTGAGGAACAAGCAACAACATGTCCACACTGATAAAAATACCGTTGAGAAACAAAAAATGTTTACCAATGTTTCTGTATCTCCTGTGATCTTTGCCGCTAAATATGGAAACAAGCAACTTATAAGAACTTTTGTTGCTGCAACAGTAAACAACGAGGAACTTAAATAAACTTTTGGCAACATTCAGAAACAAGTTCCAGGAACAAGCAACATAAACATAGTGTTCCTACGTGTTGCTTTTGGTGTGGACGTACCTTTAGACATCTGGCGATTAATACAAGACCGTACCAGATGGGGACGAATTACGGGCTCAAATACTCATTTACTTAAGGCTTAACTTTAACCTTATTTCTGCGAATTTCCTTTTCGCTAATGGCTTGGTCATCAAATCGGCTGGTTGTTGATCTGTGGATAAAAATTACAGAGTTATAATCTTATTTTGATTGTTTTCCCTTTTATAATTGTACTTAATATCAATGTGTTCGGCAATTTTATGGTTCGTTGGATTGCTGATACATGCATTATTATCCACATATATTATTATCGTCTGAGGATATACTAATTTTGTACTGTTTGTTAAAGATCTTAACCACTTTGCTTCTCGCGTGGCTTCAAAAAAAGTCGCGTATTCATCTTCAGTTGTGGATGCAACTATTGATTGTCGTTTGTTGGTATTCCAGGAAATAGTGCAATCATTAAGTACTTTGAAGTGTCTCTCACCCCTCATTAGTTTAACCTCTCCACTGTTGTAAGCCATCCTTAGCTCATCACATCCGGTGAAGGTTATTAATGTTTTACGAAATGTTGAACAAAAAATCATAATTTGGAATAAATTAACGGAGCACCAAACTTTAGTCGCAAAATTGACAGTCTTTCACACCGAAACCCGAAACAAAGTAAATTGTAAACTTGTAATACAATGTGTGTGTCTTAAATATTCTGCAAGCCTCAGAATCCTTTCTTGTTGTATCTCCTACTCCAATTTATTATTGTTCATATCAATTATTTCGGTCTCAGAACGGCGAAAGGCTTATTTCAAGAAAATTTAAATCAATGTTTAGAAATTCCTAAATAAACGATAAAATAACTGAAAATTATTAACGACCTCTAGGAAACTAAAATAAATTTTGAATATGTCTGAACTTTTCGTGACATTTAAATGTCATAAAAAGGTACGACTTTACTTGTTGTACTTGTTTTACTTGTGAAGTCATTCGGGGAATTTGACTCGAAGGCTACTTGTTTTTATGAAATAAAATTAATTTTATCTTGAGTATCTACGTCCAAAAATCAAAAAGTGCTATATTGTTGAGTAGAGAATTGAAAACTCTTTTAAACGCGGTATCACACGGTACCACTTTTCATCTTCAGTTAAAATTATTCAAGGTTAGTTAAGAAATGAACTTCTTCTACAACTGCTATGGAAAGTAGCGTATTTCTCATAACTTACTTAATTTCAAAACCATATAATGCTCACACTGTGAGAAATATCATTTCTCACGGCACTTTGCCCACATTACATACATTTATATGGAGAATCCAGTAGGGGATACTCGATGCCCAGCCAATTTGAAAAACTTCTACTCGATGCCCAGGCGTTTTGGGTGGGTGGTCCTCGATGCTTAGAATTTTTGTAAAAAACTACCTGTATTCTTTAAAATTGTGCAGTTGTAGAAAAAGTATAGTATGCAACATGTGGGAAAAGTACTTTTCTCACGCTCTTGGCTCGTGCCACAAACTTCCACACTCGTGAGAAAAGTTCAACTTTTCCCACTTGTTGCACAATATACTATTATTTAATTGGCCATTTTTCTTTAAAAATCATAACTTTTTGAGGGACCTATCAAATATTTCCACATCTGATTTGATAATCTATAATTTAAATATAGAAATGAAATCATTCAAAAGAGTATGTGATTTTTCAAACTCAGATATGCATACACGTAATTGAGATTTGACTGTACCACATTTTTAAACTGTTCTATTTTGATTTATGCTAATTACGTGATTAAATAAGAACATTCTTAGTTGGTGGTCTCGTTTCGGATATTGCATATGCTCAACTATTTATTATATACCTATTCATGGAGAAGTGGGTGTTTCCGTATGTTTGTTTGGGAACTGAGTTTTAATTTATTGCAAACATCTGATTGCCAAGATAAAAATGCGTTGTTATTGGTTAAACAAAACGTGCTCTTGTCGCTTGATCGAAATTTATTGTGATAAATGCTAATTGAGTCAGTATAGAATGTCAAGGATAAAGTAATTAAAGAAAATAATAGCTTTCAATACAATTCTTTATATTAAAAATACATGATAACAAAAACACACATTTGTCGTAAAAAAACTGTCGATACGACCAAATAAAACGATTGGCGAATAAATGAGATGTGTTGGGGGGTGTAATCCGGGAAAAATCTGACACGTACCCCAAATAACCAATTTGAAAAACCAATTAATCATCTACCGATCAATTAGAACATGAGCGGTTGTCAAATATTCCATGCGTTCAACCAACATGGCAAAGAAAAATAGAATATGTCAATAAGAACATATTTAACAACTACAGCAAAATTATTTGTGAAATTCACTGCTTCTTAAATGTACATATGGAACTCCTAAACCACTGAATATATTTATTGCTCCATGAAACCCATCTAACCTGTGATATGTCTATTTCTAATTGACATAGCTGGAGCGCGTGTTTTGACAAAATTCCCAAAACAATTAAATGCAATTATATTATTTTTAAGCATAAAAATGTTATTAGGTAATATTTAAATGAGCTAGTGAAAACCGAATCGCGATATACATTACTAGCCCAAAATATCGAAGAAAGAAAATTTTGTAACCTTAAAATTTTAAAATGACGCTATTACAATGGTATTTATTTTTATTTTTAGGTTAATTTTTCAAGATTCAATGATAAAACATAATAATTTTTAAACAATTAAAATGAAATTGCAAAAGAGGCAGTATATGAAGATGTAAATGTAAACTAATATTAAAATTATATTTATAGAGACATTGTACTTTGTTGTTGTTGCACATACAAATAAGTTCTTCTTAAAACTATTTAAAATGATAAAGCTGTCCATATTATTGCTATATACTCTGAATGTCTTCAAAATGCGGCAAAATAGTATATATATGTAAGCTTTGTAAACTGTATGGTGTACGTAGCCCAATAAACGAGTATGTGAACGCCGCCTAACAAGTATGACGTAGCACACGAAGGGTGACAGTGACAGATAGCACATTGGCGATACATAATTTAAACCTGCTCGTGAAGTGATTTATTTGAAGAATCTAATAGCAAACTTCATAAAAGTAATACAGTGTCGACCTACTAAAATATTGGAAGTAAAAAACCTTTAATTGTCGATTTTTCTATTTTTAGGTTAGTAGATTATAATTCATAATGTGTAAATATTTGATCTCAATTAATTTGAGTGTTTTAATTTTATAATAACATTAAACTTTTCTATTTTTAGATCAATCAAATTGTGCGTTATTTACTCCCGTATCATCTAACATATTACATATATATACATATATACATATATATATATATATATATATATATATATATATATTATACATATATGATAAATACTTACTTATTTTTGATTATGGAATTTAAATGTATATGTTTATTATTTATAATTTTTGTTTAGTTTGGCTAGCTCAGTTGGTTATTGTTATTTTGTTTAGTAATTTATTTTAATTTGATTATTCGGGAGCATGAAATCCTTTTTCTCTTTGAGTCCTGGCATTTTATATTGTTGTAATTGTTTAAATCAATTTAATTTTAAATTTAATATTTTATATATTTGATAAAAATAATATGAGACGCCAATGGTTGTATTGTATCTACTTATTTATTTCAATCATTTCATCAATGCGCATGCGTGAAAAACTAGTCATGCGCTTTAGCATAAAACGAACAATTCTTACACTAAAGAAGCATCTATATTTATACGAACATAGTTTGTTTGACGATGCAGACAAATGAATGGTTCAAACACATAAAAGAATTTATATATAAATCATACATATATATGATACAAATTGCTGTGGGAAGAAAATAGTTATATACATAGATAGAAATATAGGAATTATATACAGATGGGCATAGTTATTACATTATGAAATTTCAATCACCAGATTTATGCAATTACAAAATGGCGTAAGTACATATTTCAATTTATTTAAAATTCGGCCTTTTATTAATTTTAACGATTTATGCGATTAATTCACTATATAAAGTCTGTTTCTTTCTTTTTCAGATCGATCATATATGCAAAAGTTTATCAATTTATGAAATTAAGTACTTAATTGAGTATTTGAGTTTTTACTCTGATTATTGGCCAATAATGATTTAAAAACACTGACCTGTTGCTTTTGAATTGGGATGAAAGTCTCTGGATCCCAGGAACACTCCGCTGAAGCTCCAAAAAACCAAAATTAATGAAAATTTCGTAGATTCTTGCCGAAAAACTTGATACAATTGACTGTGAGTATTACTAAGATTGTATTTAATAGTACTTTATAGGTTTAAATGTGTTAAACCGGGAATTTCTTGAAATTTCAGGAACACCATCACACACACTCCTCGCTTCTTGACACCAGCTTCCCTTCTTTTCTAAGCGTCCCCTCGATTCTCTACTTTTTTCAACAAACAGTCTTTTGTTCTTTTTCAGGTCACTATTTCAAAGTTTATTTATTGATTCACAATTTGTTCTGTCATATTTTATAACCAATAAGATATTGTCTTTTGCAATCAGATTAATTGAAACTTCTATCACTTATTAAAAAATTTCATACATACACTCTTTTACATTATTAGTTCATTTATAGAGTTCCTATGAGTTTTTTCATCATACAAATAAATTAAAATTGGTTATACATAGATACATTTACATGGTACAACATTCAATATTGTTATTGATAGTATATCCTTGTTACACTCATATTAATTATAAATATAAATTCTCTTATGTTATTTGTCTAAACTCTTTGCATTATATTATTTATAATAAACTTTAACAAAATACTATTTATTGATTCAACGTTCATTTTACTTACCATATATCATTTATCTATATGTCATTATTTGTTTATCTATGAAAATCTATTGAATTCAATTCTATTCAATATTTGTATTTGTTTTTTATTCTTAAATTAATGATTATAATGAATTATCTATAATAATATTTGTATTCTAATGTAACTACTTATATCTAAAATTCTCTTGACTTGACTATATAATTATATCTTTTTAGGTGAACAGCTGGTTATGGTATGGAAATTATTCTTCGTCTTAGGCAACTTTATTTACATCATTACATTGGTTAGGCAATATCTATATTTTGTGTTATTATTGAGGTAATTCCTTATTTATTATATTGATATAGGCTATTATTTAATATATCTTTATTTGATATGTTGTTTAAATTAATAAAAGTGTTTCCTTTTTACTTGTTCTCTTAAATTATATTATTTTCATATATTTTAATACTAGCAACATATTTTTATAATACTAATTCTCTTATTATCTATGATATCTGGTTCAATATATATATATATATATATATATATATATATATATATATATATATATATATATATTGTAATAATTATAATATTGTAGGGCGCCAACTTACCATTTGAAAGGTAAGTAAAATTAAATAATATTATTCAGAATTTGTTGAGATTATCTCAAATAAATGTAAACGTATTTGCTCCGGCTCTGTACAGTATGACTCGTCTACAGGGAGAAGATTCTTGAAAGAATTGTATTATTACTCTCTATCTCCCTTTTATTTTTTTTATAAATAAATTAAATTTGTTTCAAATTTAATATATATATATATATATATATATATATATTGAAATATTGATAAATTCTTTCCTTTTAACAATTGAAGTATTTATTCTATCGCTAAATAACAATATTAATATTATACCTTTTTTTAAATACCTTTTTCAAAACTATAAATTCAAATTCTACTCTCTATTTGTATATGATTATTTTTCTGTGTAACTAAAATTAATAAAGTATTATATTTATATTTTTTTTTAAATTTATCCACAATTCATAACAAAATCTGTTGTTACCTTCAAACTAATACAGGAACTGCTTCTTTTGTATTCCCCAAACAAAAAGCTTTGTTTTTGGACTATCCTTTTCTATGTAACGTTTACATTATAAGGAAATATGTTAAATTACAATCTACTAAAAAATATTCAATGTCATATGATAAAAGAAACTTCTGCAACGTACAGTACTTCAGAATTTCGATGAAAATTAACCAGACCTTTTCAAATTATTCTATTCTTTCAACTCTTTTAAAAACGTGTTTTATATGTATATAAAATTCTGCAAGGTATATTACTTCAGAATTTCGATAAAAAAATTAACCAGACCTTTCCTGATTATTCTATCCTTTCTTCCAAATCTTCTAAACGTGTTTTATATGTATATGAACTTCTTCCATAATCCCAAAATATCCATCCGAATTATCAATTATCATGTTTTAATTTTAAATTATCATTCAAATTGTTAACCGGTTATATCCAATGTAATTAATTTTTCAATATTCCAATATTCTCTACTATCTTTAATCTATACTTTTTCTGTTCAAAAAATTATATCACCAATTAATAAATTCCTAAAAAATTCAGAACATTCAGTGCTCAATCCTCCACAGTTTTGGAAATAAATATTAATAAGTTTCGACATGTTGAGTCTTACGTGAACTCGCACTCTACACTAAAATAATTTAATTTAAAAATCAGAATTACTACCGCAAAGCGAAATTTCAATCAAGATATTTCATTTCAAAAACTAAGTAACAATCCATTACGAAATACTCCACAAACAAATAATTTTAATTAACAAGCCAGTTAGTTATGTTAGATGACAAATTAACACATTTCCGGACACCTACTTCCATTTTCCTGACCAAAACAACGCACTAAAAAATATACCGTATCGTAGAATATCTTGAACTGTTGTTTTCAGAGGTGATTAATCAGCTTATTATCAATAATTTTAGCCAAATAAAACAATGACGGTAGGAACCGTCACTGTCCCACCAGGCAGAAAAAATATGGCTGATGTGACAAGACGACTGCAACCGGTCGACGGAATTTTACAAATGCTTTTATTATGAATTTAGAACATTATAAAGTAAATATTGAACAGAAGAAATCAGTTGTTTTTTGTATGCCACCTTTCGAAACACGGTCCAGCGCATAGGGGTGGAGTGTCCTGGCATGTCTTACATCTCCAATGGGTTTATGTCCTCATCTTCTCTTTTGAACACTGTTTACATCGTAGGTAATAAAACTTTCTACTATAGTTGTCTATCTTTGATATAAGTTCTTAGAAGTGTTGGGATCGTGCACGGGTAGCAGAATGAGGTCTTGGACCAGTAGGTTGGTGTATTGGATTCAACTTGACAAGAAAGCGACCATCCTTCAGGTTGCTATCGATACCTAATAGTGATCTAATAAGAGCTTCTCTGTATTGTATATATCTCTTTATTTTCGTGTTTTGTGTCACTTTTCTGTACTAAAAATGGGAATTCCAAACTGTTATATCCAATAAATGAAAAATAACTTTTTTATACCAGTAAATCGTTTTTCGAGGACACGAAGGATATGATATCATTTGGTCGGAGCGCACACACATTACCCATTATAAACTCGACTGCATTACATGGTGTTAAATGCCTAATCCATAGTCAATCAACATTACACTTATGTTTCGTGGGACACTAAAACTGCCTTTTACAAGTATTTACTAGGAAATATACCTGCTACAACCGGTCTGGCCTATAAAGCGAATTATTTTTTGACGGCTGCCGCCGGTCTGTCACAGCATACCTGACGGCTGTAGCAGGTATGTCCGTCAACGTGGTAAAATAATAATTTTTGATTCTGTAAGTTCTTTAGTCATGTACAAAAAATAAACTGTGCTTCTGAATAAAGAAGTGAACTCTACTTGAAAGACAGTCAATTCTAATCATTACTCCCAAATCATAAAAAGAAATTATAAATGAAAAAATTAACGTAATAATATTATCTGAAATAAGAAATATGTGAAAGCCATTTTCTAATATTATAATTTACAATAATCCTTTCCCATCGTGTAATGGGGCCTTTAGCAGAGACCAGATTTATTCTTTAAACTGAAAAGTATAGAGTTCATATGCGTATCGTCGGGTCTTTCTTGTAGATTATAGCACTGGCAGATATGTCTGATATACTCTGACATAACCCTTTCAGGATTCTCTTTTCGCCTTTCTGATAGCTTTGTTGGACTGTTACAGAACTGCGATATGTGCCTCAGTCGCCTGACTCTTTGGCTTGGTTGAAGAGGAACCGGACCAGTGGCGTCTTTACGACATTTTCTTAGGGGGGGTAATAACTTCAAGAAGTCGCCTTGTAACTGTAAGAGAGGGTTAAAGGAAAAAAAAATTAAAACAAACACTTTTTTAATAACACTTTATTATTTGTAATTTCAAATCTCTATGTAAAATAAAAACACTTTACAAAAATAAACTTTAGGGTTTTAAGGAACATAATGGTTATTAAAAATTATTAATAATAAAGTAATATAAACGTATTTTTTTTGTAATTTAATAAAATACTACATAATACGTAAGAATGATACATAATATCACAAATATAAAATAATTATTTCAACAGATAAAATCTAATTTTCTTTTTTTTTTAGTAGCAAACTTATTAATTACCGAATCAATATTAATTTCAACATTTCGGTGTATGTATAAAAGAGCTAAACTTGAAATTCTTTCTTGGCCCATTGTTGCTCTCAGCCAATTTTTTATTATTTTAAGTGTTGAGAAGCTACGTTCTGAAGACGCAACACTTACAGGCATTGTAGAAACTATGTGGAGCGCTAGTTTGATGTGCGGAAAAATATCTGCATCGCATTTTGCATAAGTGCTTATAACATTGTCTGGCAAATCTTTTTTCAACAAATCTCTCCAATGCTGAATCCACAAATCTATTTCTGAAGCAATGCTTTCTGAAACATTATCTTTTATTGAAAGGAATGGGCTTAAAAACGAGATCATTTTATTTTTCATTATATTAATCTTGAATTCATCTAAGCCATCTACATGTTTCGGCACCAAATTATTTATTTCAATTGCATTAAATAGTAACTTATCAAATCTAAAGGAAAGATCTTCGGCTATGTTTTCTAGAAGGGGGATGAATATTGAAATTTTATAAAATTGCCTGGATCTGAAACTGAATAATTGGGGCGGTTAACTTGTTTTGAAGAAATGCGAGGCATAGCAAAGGGGATATCAAGAGATTCGTGAATCTCTTTTACTTCCTGATAAATTGGGACAAAGGATGCATCACATGTCTCTCTTTTTGATTTTAAAACTTTCAGTATATCATTTATCAGCTGTTAGGCAGATTGGACATCTATACATTTTTTTTGTAAAATTCTGCTCAAACCAAATGTATAACTTAAAACATATGATAAGCAATGGAGGGAAAAGAGAAATTCAGTTTTTAAAAGGGAGTTAAGTAATGAGTTAGCTTTGACAGAAGAATCTATATCCTACCAATTCGAAACAATTTGTAAGGATTCAATAATTTTTAGAAAAGATTGTTTAAATTTTAAAACGGAATCGTGTCTTTCAGCCCACCGTGTTTCGCACAATGAAATAAGTTGTTCATTGTTTATTTTTTTTAGTAATGAATTCCGTTTCGATGAGATTTAAAAAAATGGATTACTTCCTTCATTACGCCCGTTGCGTTTCTAATAAATTGAATTTTGATGGATTTAGAAAGGGACAAATTTAGGGTATGGTTATAACATGGACATTTAATAGCGTTCTTCAATTTCTTTTGTAAATTTGACACAGCTCCTTTTTGTTCGGACATCATGACGCTGCAAGTATCTGTACCTATGCCCACACAGTTTTCAAAATCTAAATTCAAGGAATTTAGGTATGATTCAACTGTTTCCGCTAATACAGCCCCTGTAAGTGTTGGTTCCTCATTAACGTCAACATCTTGGTAATTTGAGTGACAATCAATAAATCCAAGGAAGTCTTCAAAAACTTGTCCCTGTGTATTCACGTAGCGGATCACTAGAGGCATTTGTGATATATGCATAATATCAGTTGTCTCATCGAAAATAATACTGTAATATTTGGCCATTTTTACTCTATTTACAATAGTTGTTAATATTTCATCCCCACAACACTTAATCAAATCATTTTGAATTACACTGCTAACATATTTATTTCTAAGACCCGGAGCTTCAAAATGCTCTTTTAGTTCTTTGTTTCCACTTTCAATTTGGAATCGGATTAATTCTCTGAGATTTCCTTCGTTGGTCCCTTCAGAAAAGTCAGCGATTGCACGTTCTACTCTGTGGCCACGGAGCGGAATATTTTGGCGTGCCAGAAATATAATACATTGATTAATGTGCTTCAATTTTAATCTATTCTGCTCAATTTGATTTTTCCTTTTCGAATCTAATACATTAATAACTTGCAAATTAGGGTGGTTGTATAACTCATTAAAGTTCTGTGCTAACAAAATAGCTTTTTGGTAATACATATTTTGTTCATGACATGTTAAATGGCCGTCCTTACCGTACAATTTTGAATACCTATTAAGTGGCTCAGAAACTAATTTTTTTAATGGGATATTGTTAACTCCTCCATATTTTACAAATATTGCACAATATTTACATAACAATCCTTGCAACGACATCGAATAAGTTAACCAAGCAAATGATTCAAAATGTTTGGCATTTAAGTAGTATTTAATTTATTTGTTATTTTTCTTATGAAGGGAGTATGGAAACTGAAATTTCGCATTCGGTCTAAAGGCATGTTGCAAAATATGGTATTTTTGAAAGTTTGAAAAATTACCGCCTCTTGTCAGGTGAAACCCGATGTCATCAGAATCAAGTGGAACAACAGAATTCTCTTCTTTTTTCTCACTCGAAGAAATGATAAGAGAGCTTGAAGTACTCGAGCTGCTGCATGGTCTTGGCTGAACATCCGGTACAGCGTCCTCACTCTTCTTCTCGGCCTTCATTGTGATGCCATCGCTTGCTTCGGTCTTCTGTCGCTTTAAAAAAGCGTCAAGCGTGTTTTGGCCGTTTACTCATATCTGAAGGAGAAAATGTGTACATAGATATGTAACAATTAATTCATGCATATTAAAAGGATATGTTAAAATATTTAAAATGTACTTACTTAAAAGAACACCAAAAGCACGAGGTACAACGGTGCAACGGTGCAACCAAACGCAGTAAGATCTCAGCGTCAATAACGAAGTGAAATAAACAACGCGACAACTGGCAAAGTTTGTAAAGGAATGAAGGTTGCCTCTACTTTACACTAGTGTCTAGGTAATGCAGAACCCCGCTCCGTTGAGCTTCGGCCGATGTCGGTTTCCATCGTGCGCGGTCGTTTTGTCTGACCGTTACCCTGGTTATAACACAATAAGACGGTGAAGTAGAACCTCCTGTAAGGTTAAGTGTAAACAAAAAGTTCGTTCTCTTCAAATTTCGGTGATAAATTCCCATTTTAAAACGGAGATTCAAATAAATGTATAATTCTTATTGTTAAAAAATAATTGATTGAAATAAATCTAACATTTTCCGCAAGATCCAACGATATTTACGAATCTAAAATTCCATTTTCTCTAGAATGGTCCAGAATAAACCTGTTTTATTTGATTTCCTGCACCAAAACAGATATTTCATAACGAGAACTAAGACAAATTTTATGACTAAAGAATTTTGTGAGAAAACGTTTTTGAGTCAAAAAAACTTGCTTCCGGTATACCAAGTTCTCTGAATTTTGGAAAATTAAATGCGCGGAATGGGAAAGTCGGAATTCTCGTAACAGACTTGGAAGGATATTTAAATCTGATTTTCGATACAATAATTGCATTATGACTCTGGGAACTAACTACAACCGAAGATTTGATTTTGTTTTCTCTTTAAGATTCATCTATTCCATTGTTTTTGTCAAACTTAAAATTTTATTTGAGACCCGATTTTCGTTTTTGTTTCCTGATTTCTGGGGGGGGGAGTAGTTACTCCTATTACCCCCCCCCCCCGTAAATACGCCCTTGCACCGGACCTCCTTTCTTTTTAATTCTAGTGCTCTGTTCCACCAAGAGGTATCTCTATTGTCTCTTCTTTCCCTTATGATGACTGTTTAGAGTTGATCACTAGCCACTTCAAGTTCTGCACTATTTCCAATGGGCCTGATGACGTTACCCATAAGGGGCTATAGGGATTTGGTATACCCAGACCAGTCTTTTAGGGTCGCAAATTGGGGACCTAAACTAAAAATGTGTAGCATTGACTAATCTAAAATACAATCAATTCAAAGGCATAACCTTGATACGATATCGTTTTCTATACGTTTAAAACGTTGAATAATTCGTGATTTTCAGTGAATTATAATAGGTAATTAAAATTAGTTGTTGCGAAACATACTTAAACTAACAGTAGTAGCCAATTATGCATTTAAATACCATTTTACAAGCGATGCTGAGTAGTAAACTTGAGATGCAACACGTTTGTTAGTGAGTGAATATATAGAATGTCCCACAAAAAATAATAGAATTTAGGGGAAATCGATTGTATATACAGTGAGGTCCTAAAGTAACGGATCTAATTATTTTCTTCGGAATTATGAATACAAATAAAAATCCTAAAACAAGTCTGTTTTTGTATATGGAACTACACTTTTGTAATAGTGCTTTACTGTTTCTAGCTAATTCCACAATATATTGAAAAAATGTTGAAAATTCTAAAAAATTGTTTCTATATTAAATATCATAGTCAGAATGACAGAAGGTACATTTCATTTGATCACACAATACACCAGCCCAATAAGAAACGAAGCTTGTGCTATTTTAGAATTCATTTTCTAAGTGCGAATGTCAGAGTCAGAGTCAGTTATCTGTCAGTGTCATGTGATTTTATTGTTTATATGTTTACAAAGAATATTCTTCGCTGTACGGTTTTTCCTTATATACAATATCAAATATATATTTTGTTTGTGTTTTCAATTGCTCAAAAAACTATTGTATTAGTTATGGCGCCAAGACCTTGGGCAGTTCGTGGGTGTCATTCAAAAGATGGAGACGAGACGACTATGTTTAGATTCCCTAAAGATTATGTAAGGTAAGAGGAATTGTGTCTATATGCAATAAATTATAGATATATATATTTCTTTTTTTTAAATATGTTATTCTTCCATTGCACCTATACATTGTAAGTTGCGTGTATCTATGTTTTCAGTGTTAACATTCCTCTGTCTCTGTGTCTTTGATAACATAAATAATAATAATAATAATAATACAATCAATGAATACACTACAATAAGCGTCACTGCTGACGAGTTCACCTTGAATATGTTGATTAATAATACAAAATATTCAATATAAATTGGTAGTAGTTTATTTCTTTTATACACATGATAAATAAAAATATAAATACGAGTATACTTACTTAGCTTTATTTACATTTTAGAGCACAGTTACGGTTGGATGCATGTTACCGTGGAGATATCTTTGAAAAAACCCTAGATTCTTTACATAACAATTATAAGTTATGTCAACTCCACTTTGAGGATAAATTTACTCCCGAAAGGGGACGTAAAGAGTACCTATATCTTCAAGCTGTGCCTATAATATTCCCATGGCTAAAACGCAAGGGCCATGTTATATTGAGCGATCCACCAACAAAAATAGCTATTCAGTCTGGTAAATATTAAATTTAACTAAACGTTACAATCAGGTGTTATCTATTTTTGCCACTTTAGTGCAGAATTAATTATAACTTTCCGACATGATTCATTAATACCTTATTGGCATTTTGTTTATTTGTTTATTACAATTATTTTAATAATTTCAGATACCATGCCGTTTGAGCAAGTGGGACATTCATCTCAGGCCGCCACAAGACATATTGGTGATGCTTCTCCATCACTTGGTAAATATAATCATCAGATTCAATTCTGTAGGATAATATGCATCAAAATAGATGGCTTTCTTATAATTAGATTGCATTTAGCTATCTGTGAATCGCCATATGCTTTGTGTTTAAACAGCTGTATAGAATTGCAATGTAAATGTTATGTATTCTTTAGAGTGTAGAGTGACAAATCTAAGAATGCTTGACATTTTTGGAACCGATTATTTGGAGTTGCTGTTTATTACAATTGTTTGTATAATCACAGTTACCATGCCGTTTGAGCAAGTGGGACATTCGTCTCAAGCCGCCACAAGACATATTGGTGATGCTTCTTCATCTCTTGGTAAATATAATCATCATTTAGATTCAACCCTTGTAGATAATATGCATCAAAATGGATGGCTTTCTTATAATTAGATAGCGTTTTGCCTATCTGTGAATCGCCATATGCTTTGTGTTTAAACAGCTGTATAGAATTGCAATGTAAATGTTATGTATTCTTTAGAGTGTAGAGTGACAAATCTAAGAATGCTTGACATTTTTTGAACAGATTATTTGGAATTGCTGTTTATTACAATTATTTTTATAATTACAGATACCATGACGTTTGAGCAAGTGGGACATTCGTCTCAAGCCGCCACAAGAC
Organism: Galeruca laticollis; assembly: GCA_963921935.1. Taxonomy (NCBI): domain Eukaryota; kingdom Metazoa; phylum Arthropoda; class Insecta; order Coleoptera; family Chrysomelidae; genus Galeruca; species Galeruca laticollis. The sequence goes on along the minus strand of OY998178.1, from coordinate 189,622,921 downwards.
ATATTGGTGATGCCTCTCCATCTCTTGGAAGACTAATAATTCAATCATAAAGTTGTATGCCTGTGATCCCAAAAAAATATAGCGTCAAGGCAAATCGTTTGGGTTCTACAAAATACCATCTACTTAGAGAGGTTCTCTGCCTTTCAGTAGTACTTGCGCCTTTACAATTAATACCAGAAGTTATTCAAGAGATTTCTCACACATTTATTAAAAGTCCTCCAGGTTGCATATTTCTTTCTTTTCTCTGGTTTCCTTTGCAAAATTTGGTTTCCCTAGAGCCAGCCACAACCTCTAATTTCACCTTGCTTTTCCGTGGTGTCCAGAACTTGAGAAAGCAGGAGTTTGAGTGGAAGTTATTGGAGAATTTTCAAGAGTAAGCTGTTTCTAATGGGTGCCTACAACAGAAGTTTCCTGTGGATCTGTAAAAGTATATTAAATGTAATATATTTTGGAAATGTACATGATTCAGAACCCTAACAACAATATATATATATATATATATATATATATATAAATATGTTTTACTTTTCTTTGATAAGGAAAATTACTGTATATATTTCGTTTCACTTATTGTGGACATACTAAACACAAAATCTTACTGAAAAGCAGAAATTTTTTATATATTTAGGCTCTAAAAATAACAGTACTTTGATAATGGGTTTGGCAAGCATAACATAATACTTTGGTTTGACTAAATAACATTATAAAATACACATACCTAACATCGTCCTTGGAGATAGTAACAAAACTCATCCCTTCTCCAGTTTTGTAGGATCATCCACGACATAAGCAAACAAATTCTCCTTTACAAGTGATCACAAAAAATAAGCTAGTGCCTAAAAAGTACTATATTATGTGTGTCTAAGTTATATCGTAATATTAATTGGAGGGATTAACAGAAAGACAGCATAAACTGTTCAACCAGAAAAAAGCACAAAATATGATAATAATTGAAAAACGCATAACTATGCAGAAAAGTTTACTGTCGCTACTTTGTCACATACATCAGTACTTTTGAATATATCAATTATAAAAATTTTCTATACAAGTACCATACCTATTGTAATTTTATATCATGATTTACTGAAATTTTTTTTATTGTAAAGTGGTATTCTAAATATATAATCTATATTATTATATTGGTTTTTATACTCACCCTATCCTACATACAGCGCTACTTAAATACATACACATATCATTTCGATAACAATATAGAAAATAAAAATCATTTGGTTAAACAATAGCTAGTTATTTTTAATAATGGATGGAACTCCAAAAACAGAAGCTAAAACATTATGTATGAAGAAATGTTAAAGTATATTTTTCACATTGTTTGTTTAGCTGTTAAATTAACTTTAACAATTCATAAATTAAGTTTAACAGACCTATTGTGAAAATTATACTTTGGTATTTCTTCATCTTTAATGAGTTTTTACCAATTATCAACCAACATTCAAAATATTACACGGTTGAGTGCTTAAATCTTTCTTTCACAATTAAAAATTTGTCGAAACAAGTCATAAAAATGAACAATTATTATTTGAGATTCCTTGGTTTCACTTTTTTGCGTCAAGGTAAGATTTAATGTACATTTTTTGAATACTTTTCTTAGTGTTAAGTCAAGTAAAGATGCTCAGTTATCTGTCAACCTCAGTTTGAATGTGACGAAATTTTGCCCCCAAAACATCAAAGCATTTACGCCGGTTTTCGTTTCTTATCAAGGTGGTGAATTCTGTGATTTGATGCCTACCTGATGTTTAATAGTTATTTTTGGCTAGACCAAGAAGTGATTGTGATTGACCCTATGGGGATATCCTGGATATAATTTTTCCCAATTAAGATCAGTATAACTGTGCAATGATATAGAAAACCAGGAAAATTATGGCTGCTGATCTTTACAATCATCACTTAAGAAGACAGTTTAAAAGTGGAGAACTTCCTAGTTTTATCTGTTCATTGAAGACTTCATATTGTGGGTTTCTTAAGTATCTTCCAATTTCCAATTCTTCAAGGAAATCCAGTTCTTGTTTCTTATCACAAATATGTAGTACTTCTAGTTCTGTGTTATGTGTCAGTGAATGATTGGTGTCAAGTAGATGTATTATGTTTTTAAAAGTCGTACGCCATTTTTATATCACTTTCGAATACAAACAACGGGGACCGACATGGCCGAATTGGTGTTAGGTACGCGAAATTTGAAAGTTGAATGTGGAGGATGACGTTTCGATCCCACGCTGTAATAAAGTTTCTTGTTTTTAGTTCTTTTTTTACAATTTTTATCTAAAAAACATTAATTTCAAAATAAAGCAAATTTATTTCTTTCAAAAATGTATTTATTCAAAGAACAGTTCAGACAATTTAGAATCAATCTTAAAAAGCAAAATCTAATAGGTATCCTTCCAAATAAAGTCATTTTCATTCTTGACAATTTGTAATCTTTGGAGCGAATAAGTATTTTTGAAGCGATTAGATTTGGTATTTTAGTGTACTTGTGAGTAATTTCTTGTTTCGTTTGTCGATATTTTCAATTTATTATTGCGACGATATCGGGTTTTACCCCAACGCTAGGATTTCGGGTTGGGCTGAATCCACTATTTGGGTCTGGAGGGTCAATTAAGAAACCACTCATTTTAAACTTAACAAATGTATTGACGGAATTTCCGATAACAAATCGACATACATCCAGCCCTCGCCGGCACATATTCAATGACCCCCAGGAGACAATATAATATCCAATCCCAAAAATTAACCAGGCTATAGAAAATACATATAATTACCTATTTACTTACATAAACATCCTCCCAGGGCACGTCTTCTCTACTCGAAGGGGCACTTTGTCTTCAGTCACGTTATACACTTCTCAGGTAGGCCTTTCTCGGTTCACTTGACTGGTTGCTGGTTTTTCTCAAAACCCCCTGCCCCGAAAAATTATATTTTTCGAACCAAGAAAGTGTTCTCTTCAAAAATGCTTAGTTTGTTGTTTTTATATTAGAAAATATGATGCTCTACTTTGAAGTAATTAGCAAAACATATTTTAAAACGTTGACCTACTTTTGTTTGGCCTACCATATACTGGGTGTTATTTCTAAGCGTGAATAGTTATAATTTCATATAAAATTGTTTGTGTTTTCCCATTATTTAATATATTATTGTTTATATTTTTGGTAGTTTTTAATTCTTATCAGTTATTTATTATTTATTTTTCTTCTCGTTGTAAAATGCTTACTCGTGAAAAAACTGTGCAAATTGTTCGTATGTATTATGGGGGTCACAGTAGTCGCTATATTAAACAATTTTTATTTAATACGTCCAATGGTCAGACTAATGTACCGCATCACAGTATACATCAAATTATTAAACAATTTGAAACAACATTGTGCCTAAAACCGGAACACCGACGAAAAAATCGAACAACATTAATGGAAACTGACCTGTCCATTTCGTTGGCTTTTGTCGAAAACCATAGGACCCCCATTAGACGTGTGGCACGAGATTTAAATGTAAGTATTTTTAAAGTACACAGTGTTCTAAGAAAAAACGGCTACAAAGCTTACAAACTTCATGATGTGCAAGAACTTTTTGAGCAAGATAGACAATTTTTCTGCGAAATTATGATAGACAAAGCCAACCGAAATAGGAATTTTTTAAGATACATCTGTTTTACCGACGAGTCTAGTTTTGTTTTAAAGAGAAAAACTAACAAACAAAATAAAAGGTATTGGGATGCAATAAATCCATGTAAAATTAATGAGTCTCATACCCAATACAAGAAAAAAGTAAACGTATGGGCCGGCATATTTTGTGATGAAATAAATGGTCCTTTCTTCCTAAGTAATAACTTCAATGGCCAAGAATATTCGAATCTTCTCCAAAATGAAATAGGACCCCGGCTCATTCCAGTAGTAGGAAGTACGAGAAGACCTTGATACTGTTTTCCCAAATACGTTGATTGGTCGAGGGGGTACAATAAATTGGCCGGCAAGATCTCCAGATTTAGCACCTCCGATTTATTTTTATGGGGTTTCCTAAAAAATAAGGTAGCAGAATATGAACCGGAGACAGAAGATGAATTGAAAAATATTATTATTAATGAATGTCGGAAAATTAGTAGAACTGTTGTTAATAATGTACGGCGGAACTTCTATGATCGTTTGGGACACTGTTTAGCAGCAAACGGAAAACAATTTGAGCATTTAATTGAATAAATAAATTTGTAACCTCAAAAATTGTCTTATTTTAAATTTCTTTTTGGACAAAAATTATGAAAAAAACATTTCGTACACACTGCGGGAGCGAACCGCGACCCTTTAGGTTCAACTTTAAATTTTGAGTACCAAGTACCAACTCGGCCACATCGACACCGGTCATTAGTATTCCAAAGTGTTATAAAAATGGCGTACGACTTTTAAAAACATAATTATGCATTTTCATAGTAACCCAGACCGAATTTAAGAAAATTAAAAGTGCATTTCAATTTATTTTTTAACGACCTTTTCAAATCTGTTATTATTTTTCACGAACGCTATTTGGTAAAAAAGTTAGCTCGCGTTTGACAGTTTTGTATAGGAAACCCTATGTCGCATTTTATAAATAATACAGTGTATATACCTGATTTCTTCAATGGTAATATTTTTGTTTCTACATTTAACAATTTCGTTACTTTCTGTTTTAAAATAAATTGTTGTATTCGTAGCTAAAGATATTATCTTTGAAATATTATTAGAAATATTTCCTGCATATGTGATGGTTTTATGAGTTTTTATTTCTTTAGTCAATCACAAGGTCTAGCCAAAAATAACTACTAAACATCAGGTAGGCATCAAATGAAATGTAACTTCTGTCATTCTGACGATGATATTTAATATTGTAACAATTGTCAATTTTTTAGAATTTTCTACATTTTTTCAATATATTGTGGAATTAGCTAGAAACAGTAAGTTTCATTTAAAGCACTAATATGAGTGGATTCCACGTAGTAAGGGTCGAAACAGTTAATTTCATTTACACTTTTGTGATGTACCTTATCACATAGATAGCTCTAAATGTTGTTTCCTATATTCTATCTAATTTACCACAGGCAAAAGTCCTCTTAAATACTTGAAATATTATTAAATGACTCAACTCATATTTGTTTCTAAAAAGAATCGTATTCAATAAACGGAGTATTTAACTCTCCGAGCTTTATTCTCACGTTTAATTATGGAGTAAACATAAACACACAAATGTGATAAACTACGATGCTGAATCACATCATCCTATCATTATTCACTTTGATTATAAATAGTACTCAGAATTCTAGTTTAGATGACGTGAATAAGAATCACCTATTTTCACATTCGCACGATCTTGTCTTGTCTACAATAAACATATAAAATATCGACCTTATTTTGTTAGTCATCAGTATCAAGTCAATCTCTACAGTATGCAGTAAAACATTATGGAGAGTTACGAGGTCATAATTCGCTGCACCTGCACCGTATCATATATCATTAGTTAGAATTCATGTATACTTGTTATCATAGTTCTTTAGTTGCTTCTAGTCATGGGTAACACCTCAAATTTTCGCGTGTTAACACGCACATCTAAGTGTGTCAACACTTCGTGTTAACACAATTGTGTCTTATGCAGGGCTGCCACATGCACCTGATCAAATATCCGTAGATTGGTTCGGAAATTTCCGTAGATGATCCAGAATAGAGCTTCAACATACAGTATATGCGGTTATCCGAACTTACGAACATCTGATCCTTAATGACCTTGAACGCTCAAGTAGCGTGCCTGTGTGAATTTTGAATTTGTTTATTGGACGATATACAATTTTTCAGCTTCAAAGTTATGGCAACTGTAATTGTTTTTAATTTTTTTTTGCATGGAGTAGTCGACTCTGGGTAGGTATTGGTAATCAATGAGTTTCTGGTGCTAGATTTGTTTATATTAATTGAAGAAAAAATTCTTTCTACTGTTGCAGAAATATGAGAAAGAATTCTAATGTGATTTGTTAATTTTACTAATAAAGGAAATGTTAGTTCATCACTTGCATTTTTAAAAACTGATACTTTGAGCGAGAAGTTTTCAAAAATATCTGAGAAATTTAATTCACATTCTCACTTATTACTTTAGGAAAATCGGTAGCCGAAGCTGCAATGAATGAATTTCTTTTGTTTTATATTTGTAGGAATTAAATAATGAAGATTTTTAAGTTTTTCGTCTGTTTTTGGTTATGGTTATATTCATGATTCATGTAAGTTAAACAACCACAAAATACAGATTGGTATATGTCAGGATATGTACTCTCCGCACTCTTCGTTTTCGTAGTAAGTATTTTGTTAGTGGGTTATATTTTGAGAAATAATTTACTCAGAGAACTCGGAGCAAACAGTATAACAGTACATAGTAATTATTATCATTGTTATTGAAAATTCCGTAGATTTTCGAGACTTTTCGGAGATTCCGTAGACATCTTCTGAATTCCGTAGATCTACGGAAAATTCCGTAGATGTGGCAGGCCTGGTCTTATGGCACACTGTAATAGTATGGCGCATTCTCTATAGCGCAACACATGATACACAACACATCATCTGCATATCATCAGTCACAGATAAATTAGCACGACACACGTGTCCCAACGGTTGCCTATTTTGGCCTGTTTAAATAAGGAAGGACAGAAAGGCCATCTATATATTTTATCTATAAGCAAGTGTACGGTATAATCCGTATTGCCGAAAGATGGTGTTGAAGTTATGGTATGGTGGGTTTTTTTATTTTCTATTTTGATTTGAGAATTGGAGTAGTTTTTATTTGTTCATATGCTTGATCTTGGTACTTCACATAACTAAACCCATTTTTTTATATTATTATTACTTTTTCAAAACCGATAATTGAATGATATATTTATTTAAAAACGAATTATTAAACGTGAAATTGAAGGTAAGACTACACATTTTTTCAATTATGTAAGTATTACTGTTGTAGATTTAAGCAGTTACCTATAAACAACAAATGGAAGGACAATGCAATTTGTCAGTATTACGAATTACGCTAAACAAAATTAGAACGGCCAACTGTGTCACACCGGTTGCCTACTTTGGATTGTTGAAGTTAGGAGGAACAGAAAGGCCATCTATATATTCAATGTTTAAGCACGTGTACGTGCGGATTGCCAAAAGATGGCGTTGAAGTCATGGTATACTGGGTTTTCTATTCTGATTTGAGAAGTTTGTATTGGTTCATGGTTCATGTGCTTGATCGTGGTACTTCACATAACTAAATTCAGTTTTTAATATTACTATTACTTTTTTAAAACCGATAATAAAATATATATATATATATATATATATATATATATATATATATATTGAACTAGTCCTCTAGTTTTGTAAATATATTGAAATAAATCAACATAATAAAAAGGTCTTATTATAACGGAAGGAGTGTCAGTAGACACAACCATTAGAATAAACTCAATAACAAGTCAAATATTAAAATATAAAAAGATTGAAATATGAATAAGTCGAGTGAAATATTGATGTGAATGTTTTAAAAAGGGATGAAGAATAAAGTTCCAACACTATATTAGTTAAATAGATAGTAAATATTACCTGTACCAGTAATTCTGATTGGTTGTCAAAGTCACGGAATTCCGTATTACACTGAACACAGCCATAGCAATTTCTGCAGGATTAAACGTCATATAATAGCTTGAAACCTAAATTAAGAGAAAAGAATAATTAGTTTAACTATAACTTAACATTGTTTACATAATTTTTTTTAGTAGTAGCAAAGGTTTAGAATACCATATTTCATTCATTCATTTCAAAGGGTTGAAACTAGATGGAAAAGATAGTTGGAACACAGCCCAAACGTATAAAAAGGAAATGAATATTTACAAGAAGTAATGCATGCTAGGGAATTTTCATTACCAACTTAAAATCATTGCTTATTGATTATATATGAAATTTAATTACAAAAACAAAAATAATCAGGAGTTTATGTATAATAAATGATAAAACAGGACTCAAACTAAATTAGAATCAATTACATATAGGTTAATTAATAATATAGATTGTAATATTTGTAAAAATAAACATTTCTCAGATTAACTAAATAACCTGAATATAAGAAAATTGACTATTGTACGAGGAAAAGAGGACTTAATTAAAATTCCTTAATACAATAGAAATCTAAGTGTGTCAGTGTTATTACCCTCCAGGACAATATATTTATATTTTTTAATAATAGTAACTAAAAGACTGGAGAATAACAATTTTAGTGATAAAAAAACAAATAAGTGAGCTATGGACTAGGGAAGCCAAAAGACTTGTTGATTTTAAAAACAAAAGAGGGTGGATTAATGGTGGTGATAGAGGATGCGTCGTTAAATGATTGCTCTCTGTATAAAATTGTATAAAGGTGTTTAAAAGTTGAAATTATAAAAATAAGTTAAATAAAACTAATCATAGGAGTATTCTATAAAGTGTAAGGAGTGAATAGTGTAGCAGGAGCGTATCTCTTATGGGATATCTTCAAAATTTGAAGATGCGAGTGCAACCAGCAGTGATAGCAGAAATAAGGTCTGTGTAATTTGTTTAAACTTATTTGGAATTCCAATTAACATTTTAAAGTATACACTCAAATTTTTTGGTTGAACATTCGAATCACATAACACATAAAAAGGCCAAAAAACATTAAAATATGATGCATCATATATTTATCTATAGAGAATTATATCTTTAATATCTATAAAATTAGTGTACTCACCGTTTGTAAATTATCTACTTGAAATCTCACGTGCATCATGTATGTTACATTAAATCTTATACCTTCCTTCCATCTATTGCATGTATAACTTTAAACTATCACTTTCTTGACCTTTAAACACACACATATATAGTTTATAAATTATCACTTATATGTAATTGATTATAGAAACTAAATAATTTTAACAAATTTTATTTATCACAAGCACGCTAGCGTCGTGTTGACTATGAAACGTTGTTTATGGAAGGAAAACCTCCTTCTTTCATGTACATTGTAGTAGCGCATGCGTTTGGAGATTTAGCGCCGACGCAGTAGTGGGAACATTTTGTTATAGAGAATACATGTATGATATAGGGTGGCACAATTCCATAAGAATAAATGTACTAAACAAATTAATAGTTTCAAAATTATTTTATTATATTCCAAACAGGTTAAAAATTTTCAAATTATTTTATTAAACTGCTTTACATTTATGTGTTGGTTTTTCTTTATTCTCACATCCATGATTAAATTCTCAATATCTTTGTTGTCGTATTTCAATCGTTTTATTTAACAGATATTGTTTCTTTCTGAGGTTGTATGTAAAGGTAAGATTAACAATATATTTCCTCAATCTTTGATTATCTCCAGAACTCAAAGGGAGGATTCTCATGCTTCCGACTAATTAAATTAACATTATAAATAAATAATTAATTAAAAAAATCTGAGCTAGTCAACCAAAGGAATAAGTATTAAATGGCGCCCATAAATAAATAAATATCCAAAACTAAACTAAATTAATAAAAAAATATATAAAATAATAATATATATATATATATATATATATATATATATTAAAAACTAATCATTAAACAAGAAACTGAAGGTAAGAATATTAGTAACGTTTATTCAATTTTGTAAGTATTACTGTTGTAGATTTAAGTAGGTACGTGCTGGAAATATTGTGCCATGGCCCCTAAAAAAGCGATATCTGGAATCATTTTTCCGAGGAGACTAAGGACAAAGTGAAATGTTTGTTTTGTGGACAAATCTTATCTGTAAAAAATAAATCGACATATCCGCTCATACGGCATATAAAACAAAAACATCCCACGCAACAAATTAGTAGGCAGCCATTCCCATAATCTGCAATTTATAATGATTCTAATTTCGCGGAGCAGTTACAACCACAACCTGTTACTTCAAGTTCCTCAGCTCTTCAGCACTCGGAAGGGTCCTCAGGTACAAGTACAAGTAAAAATCTAAATAAAGCTACTTTCGTTCATAGACCTTTATCTACTTGTAAACAAAAACAAATAGACAAACAATTAGTATGTATGATAACCAAAGAGTATCACCCGTTCAGAGTTGTTGAAGACAAGGAGTTTAAAAAACTCCTATTTTTATTGAATCCAAATTACAAGATCCCTACAAGAAAAACGGTGTCAAATTCGTTAATTCCTGCAATTTACAATCAGACTGTTAGCGTTGTTAAAACCAGGCTAGAGAGAGCTTTTGCTGTATGTTTAACGATGGATGGGTGGACCTCGCGAGGGAATGACAGCTTTTTTAGTGTAACAGCGCACTATATAGTGCAAGAACAGAATACTACTTTTTTAGATTCATATTTATTGGGATGTATATGTTATACAGAGAGGCACACTGCTGAAAATATCAGCAATCAACTTAAAGAAATTATGAATGAATGGAATTTAACAAATAAAATCTGCGCAGTTGTATCAGATAATGCGTCAAATATGAAAGCTGCAGTGCGTATTGGTGGGTGGAGATTCTGGGGATGTTTCGCACACCCTTTAAATTAAATCACTCAATCAGGATTAAAAGACATTGAAGATATTGTGATGAAAATAAAAAATATTGTTACTTATCTTAGGCGAAGTAGTCGTGCTTGCAGTCAGTTAAAAGTTACAGCTGAGCAAATGAACATGACTCCCTTAAAATTGAAAAATGACGTAGTAACAAGGTGGAACTCCACCTATGATATGATCAACAGGGTGTTGAGAATGAAAAATGCGATTATATCAACATTAGCAATTATTAATCTAGATCGAAATGACTCTGAAGAAATTGAGCAACTCAGGCCTGAAGAATGGATTATAGCTGAAGAAGCAATTAGAGTATTAGAAATTTTTGATTTAGTAACAACGGCAATAAGCTCAAAACAAAATGTCAGCTCTTCATATATAATTTTTTATTATAAGCAAATAGCTAAATCTTTGAATTCCATTGATTTACGAGAAATGATGCCTGAAATTGAAAATATGGTAAAAACTCTTCAAAATCAATTAAAAATAAGGTTTGCAGACATCGAGGACAACAATTTGATAGCTCAAGCTACAATATTAGATCCTAGATTTAAAAAGTTTGGGTTTAACGATAAAAAAAAATTTGATAGAGCAGTAGAGCTACTGTACAATAAAGTAGCAAATAAAAAAATTGCTAACAGAAGGCGATCAACCCCCTAATGGTGAAGAAATTGACCAAACCCAAACAATAACAGCTCCTGTGTCAATAAAAGAGAACTTGCTGGATACTTTGTGGAAAGATTTTGACAACGAAGTCAAACAATTTTTAAAACCATCGAATGCAACTGCTTCAGCTGTCGTTGAAGTTAATAAATATTTAGAAGAACCTATTTTGCCACGAATAGATAGAGGGATATGTCAAGATCCTTTTCTTTGGTGACACCAAAGAAAAGAAATTTATCCAAAATTATTTCAAATAATAAAAACGCGCCTGAATATTATGGCTACATCTGTTCCGTGTGAGAGGATATTCTCAAAAGCAGGACAAATAGTTAATGAAAAGAGAGAGTGACTAAAAACGGATAAAATTTCACAAATTATTTTCCTTAATTATAATTTACACGATTAGTATATTTTTTAACCAATTGTTTATTCGTTACTCAGCATTTGTTTGTTATTTATTTATTTTTGTGATTTTAATTCTTTTAGCTGCACACTGAGCATATTTATATTTATGTTTTTCATGTATGTGAAAGTGAAGAGTTTTTTTTGTCCTACCTACTAGAAGAAATCAATTATTTTTTTTGTGAGTGATGTGTGTTTATCTTATGTTACAAGTTAATTTCAATAAAAATATGTTTTTGTTTTATTTTTATTATGAATACAATTACGAAAATATTCACATTACACCAATAAATACACATGTCACCAGTTTACTCTGTTATCAACCCTAAACGTAAGCAACCACATTCACATCTACAATAATTACAGTTACCTACGTTCTCGCGGCCTCTTCCGACACGCATACGACAAAGCTCAACACATGAACGCAATGTCGCAAGTCGCCCCAGTGCAGTGTTGCTGAAGCCTCAGCCTAATCTGTGCTCTGTGGTGCTACGGGCTACCGGTATGTATACGGCACAATCCGGCACGCCCCACATCATTTGATCATTTTCGACATTCGAACGTTGTGTTCCAAAAGTGTCGGTGTGCTATGTGTGTCATATAAGAGTGTCAACACACTCGACACAGTACAATGTGTTAACACAAAAGTGCCGCACCGCACAGTGTTACCCATCTCTAGTTGCTTCATATTTGTAAATCAGTTTGTGTATAACCACTCCGAGAATAACATCTCTCTTTGTAATAATTAAATAAAATATCTTTTTAAAAATAGTATTTCTGTTTGGAAATACATACCTGGCGCAGTCAGTAGGATAACGCGTGTTGTCCTAACGTGTTTACAAAATACGAACTTACATCCCTTCAGTGGAGCCCATCCCTTCAGTGGAACCAGTGCAAATCATCCCTTCTGTGGAAATCGTCCCTTGTGTGGTACAGTTACGTGGTGGACAAAAACTCGAGGAAGGTACAACTAGCCAGAAAACCATCGAGATAAGTGCTAAGTTTCCTTTTTGCCTTTTCCTTATTTACATTAATTCGCGAAAGATAGTTGTTAAGACAATTTTATTTGTAATTAATTAAAACCTTTATGATTGATACTGATTCCATAGTAGAATCTCTTAAGAGTTTGAATATCAGCAGTGAAAGTGATAATAGTAAAGTTAAAATGCCAATCGGTCAATTAGAACCTCGTCCTATCAACTGGGAGTTGTTTAAGTCAAAAATTTCAAATATCAAACCTTATGATGGGGATACGAATACTCTCAACAAATTTATTTCTCTTTGCGATAACCTAATCGCGACGTATAAGGATTATGATGATAAAGATTTGAGCGATCATATTCTTGAATGCATTCAGGGTAAGCTTGGCGGAAAAGCCGAACTAATGGTCGGGAATAGAGTAGAGTTGAATAGTTGGGAACTGTTAAAAGGTGCGCTTAGGCAATGTTTTTCGGACAAACGGAATTTAGAATGTTTAACGCAAGAGCTCACGCGAAACAGGCCGCACAAAAATGGAAACTTGATAGAATTCGGGAATAGGTTGCAATTATTGAGAAGCAGCATCATACAAAGAATTAGCAACGATAATAATCTTAACCAAAACGAGAAAATTATACATATGCAATTTTGTGATAATACCGCATTAAATACCTTTATTGCGGGCTGCACCGGTACATAACGAAACAACATGCATTTAAAGCAACCAGCATCACTGGAGCATGCTATTGCTTATGTTAATGAATTTGAAAATTTCGAAAAGCTTTATTCTCATTCAAATGATCAAAGGTCCTAGCAAAGCAAAAATAATTTCAGAAATCAGAATTACGGCCCCCGAACTCATCAACACCACGGCAACCAATATTATCATCAGTCAGCTTCTTCTTATCCCTCAAACTCTAATTCTAATGCGTATTTTTCTCAAGGCCCTTCGTGACCTCTTCAACCCATTAACGTTCAACCCCAATAATTACCACCCAGAAAATACCCAACTAATTCAGAAGTTTTCGGACCTCCTCATAATGTTTTCAAACCTAATCAAACTCCTATGCATCGTTTTCCAAAACCTGAGCCAATGGCTATTTCTACAAATTCAAGACTACCCCCATCATATAGTAGAAGATCCAATAATGTTAGAAGCAATTATTTTCAAAATAACGGCCAAAGGTCGAATTTCATAGCTGAAGAATTATTTTCTAACGACTACATTGGGACGGAACGCGAACCGACGCATGGCGACGTCGACGCAAACCCCCATTTTCGAGAGCAAGAAAACTATGTAGATTCGGATTATGTTAGTGAACATTTTCAAGAGAATGCCTCAGTAAACCCCATAACTTAATCGAACTGAACATTACCTCTAATAATCCCTTATCCTATATCAGTATTTCTAAACCCCCATTAAATCTGCTAATAGACACCGGAAGTACTAAATCAATCTTAAAACCTATCACTGCCGAAAAATTCTATCCCAATTGCATATTTAATTCAAATGTATCACTCTCAACCTCTTTGGGAACCAAAAATGTGCAGTTTCAAGCCGACATACCAGCTTTCCGAGAATTTAACAGGAATCATATGTTAAGGTTCATATTATACGATTTTCACGAATTCTTTTATGGAATTATTGGTATCAACGATCTAATTTCCATGAAATTTAATATAGATTTGAATAACGAGTGTCTTGTTAGTGATAATTCCAATTAAGTTTAGAAAACCTTCCGATATTAAATTCCAAATATCAATTGGCCCTAGTGAAAGAATCGTAAAGCAAGTCCCTGTTACAGTATCGAACGGAGAAATATTAATTGATAAGATAGTTTTAGGTGATATATATGTACCCGAGATGCTAACTATAGCCAATAATGGCTTAGCACTAGTAGAGTTTATTAATTAAACAAATAAAAGTTTAGCTATAACGTTATTAGAACCCTTAAGTGCAACCCATTATAACCCTAATTTTAACGAATGTTATAAATTTGAAACTTTTAATAGTCCGTATAAATTTGAAATAAATAAAACTCAAATCCAAAACTTGATTAGAGCTGATCACATGAATCCTGAAGAAAAGTCGGAAATAATTAAGTTATGTAAACAATATAAAGAATTATTTTTAAAACCCAGCGATCCTCTTACGTTCACTTCAAGAGTTAAACATTGTATCAAAACCACCGACGAAGCTCCAGTACACGTAAAATCGTATAGGTACCCGTATGCCCTTAAAGAAGAGGTGCAACGGCAAATAAACGATATGCTAGACAAGGGCATAATAAAACCGTCGTAGAGCCGATGGAGCTCTCCCATATGGCTTGTAAAAAAGAAGCTAGACGCATCGGGGCAACAAAAATGGCGGCTTGTGGTAGATTACCGCAAGCTGAATGAAAAGACTATTAGCGATCGGTACCCCATCCCAAATATAAATGAAATTCTGGACACATTAGGGCGTGCCCAATATTTCAGTACCATCGACCTTGCTAGCGGATTCTATCAAATAGAGTTGAGCAAGGATTCGATAGAAAAAGCATCATTTAACGTAGACCATGGTCACTACGAGTTCTTACGTATGCCCATGGATCTAAAGAACTCGCCCAGTACCTTTCAGAGGGTAATGGACGAAGTTCTTAAAGATTTGCAGAACAGGGTGTGCATTGTGTATATGGATGATATAATTATTTTCAGCACAGGGTTGCAAGAGCACATACAAAATCTTAAATTAGTTTTCGAAAAATGAAGACAAGCGTGACTAAAGTTACAGCTAGATAAATGCGAATTCGTGGGGCACGTTGTGACGCCCGACGGGATTAAACCAAATCCCAAAAAGATCGAAGCCGTGCAACGCTTTCCCATACCTAAAACACAAAAAGATCTAAAATCCTTTTTAGGGCTCTTAGGATACTATAGGAAATGTATTCGCAATTTTGCTAGGATTACAAAGCCGTTAACAAATTGTCTCAAAAAACTAACAAAATAGAACTCTCACAAGAATTTATTAACTGTTTCAATCACTGTAAAAATCTATTAATTTCCGAGCCTATCTTAGCATATCCAAATTCCGAGAAACCCTTCGAAATAATGACGGACGCGTCAATGTACGCCATTGGAGCTGTCTTAAGTCAAGACAATCACCCCATTTGCTATGCGCCCAGAACTTTCAATTCTGCGGAGATCAACTACTCTACTATAGAGAAGGAGCTCCTAGCAATTGTGTGGGGATGCAAATACTTCCGCCCCTACCTTTTCGGACGACAATTTAAAATTTTAACCGATCACAAACCGTTAGAATGGTTGTTTTCCCTTAAGGAACCAAACTCTCGCCTGATGCGTTGGCGATTAAAACTAGAAGAGTTCGAATATACAATAAAATACCAAAAGGGAAAGCTTAATAAGGTAGCGGACGCCACCTAAACTAGATGTAAATGCATTAGAAACTAGTTCCTTAGATGTTAATATCGACGATATAGATGGAATAATACAAAGAGAAATCCAAAAAATTGATAATCCTCCCTAAGTCAATCAGAACCTACCCGAGTTAGACATAGAAGATTTAATCAACGATAGCAGTAAAATAAAAATTCTTCAGGATATCCAAATCCGCCCTCCTGATATCGGAATTACTCAAGACACTGATCTAGACACGGTACATACTTCCGTAGAGAATCCGATTTTATCCATACCAATTTCCGAAAAATCAACTGGAGTAATAAACTCTTACATTTGCAAACAAGAGAAAATATTCGATAACACTAGATTCAATGTCACTCTTCCCTCTAGAAATCTAGAATATAACATATTCACTTTCGCCAAAGATGTTTTAAATCCTAGAATTACATATGCTTCATATTTTAGACAATCTAATTTACCCGAAATATTTGTTAGAACCTTGTAAAAATTCTTTAAAAATTCAGCTTTTAAATTAATTCCCTGTACAAAATTTCTTAAAGATTTATTAACGTCAGAAGAACATTGCGGAAAATTAGAGTATTACCACGTTTACAAAAAGGGTCATAGAGGAATCAATGAGTTAAAAATGTCTCTTACAAAAATTATTATTGGCCCAAAATGTCTGAGGACATAGATAAATTTGTTAATAGCTGCGACACTGGTTTAAAAAATAAGTACGACCGAAATCCACCCGTCATCAAATTTAATCTCACCCCAACAGCTTCTAAACCATTTGAATATATTTACATCAATGTTTTTCGAATCTCAAATACCCCTTTCCTCACAATAATTGATTCTTTCTCTCGATACGGCCAATCCTATCCGATCGAAACCGTCACCGGCATGTCAGTAGTAGACACCCTTCTCAATTTTGTAACCCATCACGGGTTACCTTATAAAATTACAGCCGACTGTGGTAGCGAATTTAAAAACAAAGATCTAGAAGACTTTTGTAAATTACACAGAATTGAACTACATCTCACAACAGCTAAAAATAGCAACTCAAATTCACCTGTAGAAAGATTCCATTCGAGCCTCATTGAACATTTCAGATGCCTGCGAGAGCAAAACCCGGAACTAACCCCTATTCAACTAATGAAGCATTCGATTTTAAGCTATAACAACTCCATACATACTGTTACCAAATTTACCCCATTTGAAATCATTAAAGGGCATATTGGATGTCCAGACCACTTCGATCTAGACGATCATCTTGTTCTTTCTTACTATGTTCAAAACCACAAAAATATCAGTAAACAACTATATGAAATGATAAAAGAACGGAATGAAAAAGTGAAAGAACGGAATATAAACAAAGCTAACGAGAAACGCGATGAACCCCCAGATTTTTCCAACCAACATATAGCTTATGTTCGAACGAAACATCGAGATGAAAAAATGCCCAAATTCACAAAAACCGAAATAGTTGGAGATGATAACGTAGTTTTAAAAACTAAGAAAGGAACTTATCATAAAAGCATCGTTAGAAAACCGAAACCTAATTCGAATATTTTACAGGGCCAGCATCGAAAAGATTGAAACGGTATCCATCCCGATTTACCTGGTCCTAGCCATAATCAGTATTAATTGTTTCACGGAAGAAATAACTGTAACGCCCCTAGAAAATCTTATTCTTCCGATAGATTTAGCTAAAGCTAGGTTAATTTACTCAAAACATACATTTATTCGTTACTTAGATGTAAGAGAAGTGGTTAATCAAATAAATATCCTTAAAACACACTTTTTAACAGTAAGAAAAATAATTCTAGATACTAATAGTCCAAATCCCATTTCATATCAGGATCTTAGCGAAAATATTTTAGTACGTACAGAGTTTCTTCTTAATTCGTTAGAACGTAAATTCGACAATTTATATCCCCATATGCGTTCAAAAAGAGGTCTAATCAATGGTATGGGAGAAGTCAATAAATGCTTGTTTGGAAACCTAGATTCAGACGATGGCATTCGATACGATAATGTTATTAGGCTACTGCAAACAAATCAGAAAAATATCATTACCTAAGTTAATCTACATACCACTTTATTTAAGAAACTAATCGATCATTATAATAAATCAATAACAGTTCTTTTACAAAATCAAAAACTTCTCAAAAATAACCTAGTAAAATTTGAAGCCGCAATATTGAATCAAATAGATTCTCTAAGCAAATATATAACCTTTCAAGGAACAATTAGTCAAATCAATCTCGATTGTCAAAATTTAATATTATTCGTAGAAAATCTTGAGAACGCCTTGCTATTTTCAAAACTGAATATTCTTCACCCGTCCATGATATCAAGTAAGGAAATTCTTGACATGATAGGACATCTGCATAGCATTTATGATAAAAATCAAATTCCCAAATTCAAGAATGTCTTAACATACTACACTTTTCTTGGAACGAAAGCAACCTTTACCGAATCAAAACTAATCTTTGCTGTCCATATTTTTATTCTGAAAACTAAATCCTTAGACTTTTACCGTATTTACCCTATTATCCAAGCTAATAAAATATTTGTCTCTTCACATCCCTACTTGGCACGTAACGAAGAAGACGTCCAGGTTGCAAACCAAGAATGCGAAAAACTGGAGGAAATTTACTATTGTACCCAAGAAACAATCCCCATTGATAACTGTACCGGCGAACTGATAAGAAGCGGAAAACTACCGGACAGCTGCTACGCCACCGAGGCCCATATCCAAAATCCTTTAATCGAGCAGATAACAGCTAATGAAGTTCTAATAATCCCTGGGAAACAAGTAGAAATAAAATCAAACTGCCGAAACAACAGAATATTCGAAGTAGCAAAACCAACCCTTATTATAATACCAGAAGGATGCGAAATCTCCTTGAAAGAATTGAAATTCTCCAGAGTCAAAGGAATTAGCGAAGGCAAACCATTAATTTTACCAAAGATCGAATTAGAACAAATTAAGATCAGAAGAAACTATCAAACGCCGAATATGTCAGAAATAAAATTCGATGAGTTATACGAAATCCATAGAATCGCAAAACAACTAACACCGATAGAAGAACAGCATAATACACACGAAATCCGAATCCTATCAATATTTCCAACAATCTTAATCATTGGATGTATCGTCGTAACCTTCTACGTAATTAGACGAAGACGCGAAAAATCAAAAATCAAGAAAGAAAAAGTCAAAATCATCGAAAAAATTCCCTTGGAGACAGTTCGCGAAAAGCACTCCGTTATTTTCGCATTTTAAGGACAGAGGAGTTACGAGGTCATAATTAGCTGCACCTGCACCGTATCATAATCATTAGTTAGAATTCATGTATACTTGTTATCATAGTTCTTTAGTTGCTTCATATTTGTAAATCAGTTTTTGTATAACCACTCCGAGAATAACATCTCTGTAATAATTAAATAAAATATCTTTTCAAAAATAGTATTTCTGTTTGGAAATACATATCTGGAGTCAACCCTGTCGGGTATGAAATCGAATTCTTTTAAATAAATATTAGTTTAATTGAACAGTTTGTGTAATAATCGAAATCTATTGCAAATTAGTACAATAAATAGTCTAAGTTTTGAGTTTTAATCCATTAAACATTCTGAATAAAATGATGCACCCTTTCAACCCCCTAATTGTGATAAGTACAAAAAGGTAAACCACAGAAAGAATTTTCAATTTTTATAGTAAATTGTACATTAGGGTTGAAAGAATTTAAATAGGTCAGAACATTATCAACTTCTCTTTTTGATACGGACATGATGGTATCATCGATTTACTATCTTAATAGAGGCACTGGAAAAGGTGACCTAGACATTATCTGCATCAAAACTTTCTCCATAACTATATTAGCCAAAATAGGGCTCGCTGGATTACCCATTGCAGTTCCACTAATTTGTTTATTTTTAAAAAAACATCATTGTCAATTTTTTAGAATTTTCAACAATTTTTATTATATTGTGGTATTAACTAGAAACCGTGAGTTTCATTTAAAACACTAATATGAGTAGATTCCACGAAGCAAGGGTCGAGACAGTTAATTTCATTTTGTTTATTTCTATATTTGTTTACTGTCAAATTGAAAATAACTGCTGTCAAACAGAAATGTTATTAATTTTAAAATCACTTCAAGTGGAATGTCTGGAATGGTAACGGAATTTTCCCAAGTTTTCCTAATATACTTCACTACTAGGGGAGTTTTTCATTGTTACACTTTGGTTGAATTTGTCTGCATTTTGCATTTTAATTGTTAGCTGTGTGTTCCAATTTATTGTTAAACTATATTTTTATTGTTCGGTATTGTTTTTTGTAGCCTCGAAAAAGGTGACGATTTGCACCGAAACGTTGACAGAAAGTATTGGTTTACCCCAAAAAACGTTGAAATTTTGAAAAACAAATTACGTTTTTCATCAGGAACAACACGAAAAAACGGTTTTAAGAAAAATAAACGGTTTTAAAGATTAAAACTAACTTTTCCGCATCTGAAGGATGCCCTGAACAATATTCTATCATAAAATTGTTACTTGTCTACACTTTGGAGGCCGAAATTTCTCCAAAAATTACCAAAAATGTATATCTGGATTTATAGGACACGCTGTACTCGCTCTAGTCAACTAAAAATCAATAGAGTACATCTGTGAGACACCTTGAACAATATTCAATCATAAAATTGGTCAGTTGTATACACTTTGGAGGCTGTATCGTGCTAACAAACTGAAAATTCTCCAAAAATGACAAAACTTTGGTACATCAAGTACCATAGCACCCGTTTTACTGGTTTTAGTGAGCTAAATATCAATAGGGTTTATCTTTAAGATGCTCTGAATAATATCCAATCATAAAATTGGTCACTTGTATATACTCCGGAGGCTGTATCGTGCTAACAAACTGAAATTTCTCTAAAAATGACAAAAATATCGTACTTAAAGTACTATAGCACCTGTTGTACTGGCTCTGGTGAGCTTAAAATCAATAGGGCTCATCTGTGAGATGTCCTAAACAATATTCAATCATAAAATTTGTGATTTGTTGCACTTCGGAGTCTGTATCGTGATAACAAGACATGTAACGAAAAGTAGCCGACGACAACGACGACGACATACACACAAGATTTTTTTTCTAAAAATCATTTCTTCGTATTGTTTTTGATGAAAAACGTAAAAATAACTTTTTCGTGCAACCGGACGCAAAACAAGCATTTTGCAGCCGCAACAGAGGCCGCAAAATGATATTTTGAGGCCGTTACCCAGAGTGACGGCCGACAAACATTTTTACGGCCGTTCCCATAGTGACTGCCGGCAAACTGAACGCCACTACAGCATTTAACATTTCTAAAATATGACAATAACAATGTATTTCGAACCAAAAACTATTTCCAAATTCACAACAGAAACATACTTTATTTTTGATATATATTAACATTGATTGTACTGTTTATATTATTACTGATATTCATCCCTGAAGATGAAGCAACTAAATCTATTGTTTCTGAACAATCATCATTTACATTAGACAAAAACGTATTATTTCCTTTGGACATTAACATTTTGCGATTGACTACATTTGAACTAGATGCTACAGTGCCAGAAATTGCATCGGAAATTTTGTTCTTATTATGGATGGAATCGTCGACATATCCTTCCGCTACAGTAGTGGACTTCCCTCCACCGTGGCGTTTAAGAACTGATATATCAGCACCTGTATTGGCAAGCAGCGTGGCGGAACTTCTTCTGAAACTGTGGCCTGTGTATGCGTCACTATTTGGTAAGCCGAGATATTTTGCAATCATACTAGGTATTTTTCCAATCGTATGCACTCCAACAACCTGTGCCGAGCACTTTCCATTTTCATATCTCAGAAATAGACGACGAATAGCAGTATGTTTTGGTCGAAGAGTTACATATTTATAGTAAATTCTTATATAATCTTGATTAGTAATGGTAAAAACACGCTTTTGATCAGTTTTAGTATCAGGAACAGTTACTATCAATACAGTTTTGTCTTCCTGAATATCTTCGAGGGTCATTCTCACTAATTCATCTCGTCGCAATGCTCCTGATGTTCCCATTATCAAAACCACCTATAATAATAATTATTATGAATAAAACATCATACTTCACTTTTTTTCCATATTTATATACCTTCCACAGTAGATGATTTGCATCACTAGCTTGTTTGAGGAATGAATCAATTTGCTCGTGCGTAAAAACTTTTGATTTCTTTGCTCGATAACCAACTGACTTTTTCTTGAGGAACGGTACCAATTTTAAAAACTTCTTTACGTCAATTCCATCTCGTACGTTAAGCATAGTCTTTAACATAGAATAAATGCTCTATAAAGTTGAACTCTTCACATCTTTTGATCGCTGCATCAAATATCCTAATAATATGTTTTCTGACACCGTCTTGACATTTTGGTTGACACACCAATCTTTGAAGTTGCTGTAACATTTTTCATATTTCCGTTTAGATTTTTCGGGTATCAAATCAGAAAGTGCTGAGTCTATGAGATCTCTCAGCTCAGGAGGAGTGCAAGGAACTGAAATATCACTATCGCTATCGGACATCTTCACGACTTCACGAGAAATGTCAAATTGATTTGTATTGCTAAATATTTCATCTCCATAGAAACATTGTGATATTTACGTGTAATTTTCTCTATTCGCGTTGAAACGCTGACTTTTCTAAAGTGACATAATGTTTATTGAAATTATGTAATTTTCACGGTTGCACGAAAAATATTGTGTATACTATGGCCACGAAATGTTTTCGCGACCTCGAGATTATCTTGCCTCGGCCGGAGCGGCCTCGGCGATAATCTCTCTCTCGGAACGCGAAAAAGCATTTTGCGGCCTTAGTATACAAATAACTATTTTTCAAAATTTCAACTTTTTTGTGGGCAAACCAAAACTTTTTCTCGCATATTACATAGGTTGGGCGGAAAAGTAAAAATCCTGTGTTTATGGCTTCGTCCGTGTCGTCGGCCACTTTTCGTTACATGTCTTGTTAGCACGATACATCATCCGCAGTGCAACAAGTCACCAATTTTATCATTGAATATTGTTCAGGACATCTCACAAATGAACCCTATTGATTTTCAGCTCACCAGAGCCAGTACAACGGGTGCTATGGTACTTGAAGTACGACATTTTTGCTATTTTTTGAGAAATGTCAGTTTGTTAGCAAGATACAGACCCCGGAGTGCAACAAACCACCAATTTTATGATTGAATATTATTCAGGACATCTCACAGATGAGCACTATTGATTTTCAGTTCCCCAGAGCCAGTACAACAGGTGCTATAGTACTTATTATTAATAAAATCATACAAAACACTGATAACAATAGAATTCGAAATACTTCTCAAGACAATTAAATAAATTACTATAAAATTTCGTTTGCCAATGGATTGTCTCAGATAATAATCAAACACATTGTATCTTACCATACAAATCAGATCAGTGTTTATTATACAAAAAAATTCAGCGATTTTTATATTTTGATGAAGGATGGGTAGACAAACTATAGAATTCGAATTTAATTTACAGAATACCTTGTCAGGGTTGTTCTGCTTCATATGCTGGCCAAACTAAACGGCTCCTACGCGATAAAGTTCGAGAACACAAAAATTCTTGTAATAAAAAACTTCATTTTACTGACCCAAATAAAAAGCTTGGCAGATACAGTATTTTGAAAGAAATCATGACAATTATTGTTACACTTTGATTCAATTTATCTTTGCTTTGCATTTTAATTGTTAACTGTATGTTCCAATTTATTGTAAAACTATATTTTTATTGTTTGGTATTGTTTTTTTAGCCCTGAAGAAGGTGACGAATTTCACCGAAACGTTGGCAAGGGTGAAACTAGTAGTTATTTTTTATCTGCTTCCACTAAAACTTTTACATAAAACTTTTTATTGTCGATGACACAGGAATTTCTCCTATCTGGCGTTTTTCCAAGAGGTAATATATTAAAAATTCCTTTACGCACTATTATGATTTTACAAATTAATGATACAGCATAAAACAACTTGAAAATACATCATACACTCTCATATATTATTGTTAAACACATACGTGTCATTTTAATTGAATTACTGAGCATATTGTTTACGACGAACAAGGTATCAGGAGCAAACAAATTCTATTGTTGAAGTATCAAAGCAAGTAATCCATTCATCTGTGTATTCCAGACTTTTTATTTGTATATCGAATGTCTTGGATATCCGGCGGAATTTGGATTGAAAACTGCGGTACGGGATTTCTCAAATAGTTCATATACAATAAATCGAATTGTTTGTCGATTAATATAGCCGCTAGGATGAACGTGACTGGTGACAGAAAGCATGTTAACATTATTCTGCACGTGTGATGGCAAAGTTTGCAGCAGTATCGCTAACTGTGCAGAAAATATTTTTATAGGAAAATCGAAGTGACCGATAATTTGTATTGTCATCGTGACTTTAATGAAAGTTGATACGTTGCAATCATAAATACATCTTTCCAATACTAGCAATAGAAATAAATATTAGATTTGGCGAAATCTTCAGATATAGTATGTATGAATCAGTAGTAGTTCATAACACAAAACACTTTATACTGAATTTTATTTCCGTTAACCTATTATAATTGCTGAAGATTGTACTCGATTTCAATATGTTCTCCAGACAGTATAAGTTAAGGCCGAATTACCTTTACTATCTTTGTGGTGTAATCAATGTAACGAAAAATGTAAAATTGATTCACTAAATAATATGTGACAACTGGAGAAGTGTATACCTGGCTGTGCTATTCTCAAGATAGTTCGCAAAGTTACGTATGAGCATCTAGGTGCCAATGGATGCTAGGACCGGTATTCTTGACTACTCTTCGTAGTGATATGTGAATGTTTGGATTCTCTGCTAAAATAACATGTGGTAACGTAGTAATTTTTGAGAAGTTTCAAATTAAAGCTTATGCTAATGCTTAGACTATGAAAGAGAGGGGATGCGTGACGTATATTTCAAGCCGATTCAGGGAACTGCGTCAAGTTTTGGATCGGCAGCCATATTTTTGGTGCCAAAGAAAGCATCACGTCGTTTTTATATTTATAACATTTTTTATGGTAAAGTAAATTAAAGATATTTTAAATTAATCGGTGTCGAAATGGTTGTGTGTTTAGCATATGGTTGTAAAAGCAACAATGATAAAAAGGCAATAACAATTCACAGGTAAATTATATTTGATATTCAATACATGTTCTTGTAGCCTATCTTAATTTGTAATAATATCCCTCAATGAATGTATACACTTTTTAAAACTAATAGTGGATATTTTCATTGACAATATGTTTTTAAACAAACAAATCGATTAAATTCAATACGTGTTCTTGTAGTATATCTTAATTTGTAATAATGTTACGAAACAGCACACTGGTATAGTCCCTAAATCCGACTCTGTCTAAGCCAGGTATGACAGTTAAAATTATGGCGGATACGCAAGTTTTTTCTATAACTGTGACTATCTTATCTAGACATTGTTTTTGTGACCAGTCTTATCTAGAAAATGCCAGCGCCAATTGTTTTTGTGTAAGCCGCAATCCCGAATTTTCAAGTAAAAAAGGCACTAATGTATATAAGGAACCTACCCGAGAAAGTTCAGTTTAGTTGATAATTTGACGTCGTGAGATAAACAGTAAATAAATGAATATAAACTAATGAACGGTTTATATGAATTAGCTTAAGTGAATATACTGTGTATATAATTAGTGAATAGTGTAGTGTTAAAATAAATTAAGTAAGTGAACCCACCGAGTGTTGAAAGTTTATCCCACCCGTTTACTGTTTAAATAAATTAGAAAAACATTACAATAACATCCCTTAATCAATTTATACTCATGTTAAGGGTCGAGACAGTCAATTTCATTAAAACTAATAGTTGATATTTACATTGATAAAATGTTTTCAAACAAACAAATCGGTTGAATTTAGTGCCAGTGGCGTTTCATAATATGACCAAATTTGAAAATAAAATTCTATAAAATATTTACTTACAAATATTATTTATATTTAGGTCTCCGTCTAACATTTAGTTACTATTTTGAATTCCCTATTAAATATCCTGAAAAATGCAAAATTTGGGCAAACAATATGAAACTAGCAAATTTTAAACCAACAACAAATCACCGACTATGTTCAAAACATTTTTGAGGTTCATTCCTTTTACAAACGCGGTGGTAAGACCGGAATATTACATGGAGCTGCACCTACCATATTTATGGAAATACTTAAACATTTGTAAATATAATCTATACCAAAGAAGGTGAGAATTTTATATTTTGAATAATTTTTAAAAATGTTTAAAATACATTATAGTAGTAAATGTATATTTTTAAAACATCTAAATTATATAATATTCTTGTATTAATTATAGGGGACAAATAGATCATTGGAAGAGAGTGAACATTTAAATAAACAGAGTATGTTACCGTAAGGATTAACGAAACTCCAAACGTCAGCAGAAAGGTACAAATTTGCATAATTTTGGAATATTTCGACAAAACTAACGGAGTTGTTGACCGTTTCTTCGAATTTGTTGATCTTAGTTCTAGTCGTACCGCTGAAGTATCAACAAAAATTATTATTGACTTTTTAATTGATTACAAAAGTTGTCAATTATTTGCGCAAACTTATGACGGAGCCACAATTCTTTCATCATCGAAGAAAGAAAGTTCGTGAAACACGTCCAAATTTAGTGCTATCGACGGTTGAAAATGACTTTTTCCATATAAACACTAATTGGTCAGATTTATATCATAAATTATGTTAAAAAAAATCAACACGTGCTACGTTAACTCGATGGGTGTATAGGACAATAAATGTAATTTTTAATGAACACAAGAAACTGCTTATTTTCAATGAAATTTGTAAAAATGAGGCGAATGGGAGACACTTTCTGCAGCTAGAATGTACGAATTCGCTTTGAACGACTTAATTATTTTTTAGAAATGATCAATATAATAATCACGCAAACTGATATTCTTTTTAATATAATGGAGTCGAAAATCGTAGATATTGGCTATCGTTTGAAAAAAATCGAAGATTTCAAAAATTTTATTGAAAATGTGAACCATCGAGAAATAAACTTATTAAGAGAGTGTTCGTTCCCGGATAAACAGATGGCATCGCGGCGATCTCAGCGCACCCCTTGCGGTTGTCGGAACTAATTCTTACAGGCGGGATATTTAAATTTGGCAGTTTGGATAATGGGAAGGTAGGTAAATTTTACAGTTTGTCTTAAAATTGTTTATTATATAATTATTTCATTCCAAAAAATAAAATTATGTTTAAATTTTTGTAATGAAATAATTATAATAAACAATTGTGAGACAAATAATTTTGGTAATAAATAATAAAACGTCATACATTTAAATTTTTTAATAACCGGCACATAATATAAAAACAAATTAATAAAATATTTAGATAAATAAGAAAATAGCAAACATTTAATCATTTTATTAACCTGCACATAATAAAAAATTTAGTTATCACAAAACTACATATTTTTACTAAAATTACATTACATTATATTTAAGAGAGTTAACTCAATAGAATTCAGATCAAATTGCTTAAGTTATTTTAAAATTATTGACAACAAATATTCTAATAAAAAGGAGTTAAAAACTAAATTCCCCATTTCCATGAAGACAGGAACAGGTCTGAAACAAAAAAGAAATTAATCGCAGTACATTAAGTTACCGAAAAAATATTTTTGTTTGTTAGTCCTTTCACCATCATCATATTTTTTAATTAATAAGGGGTACCAACTTTCAGGAGTTGAGAAAATACGTATGATTTATGTTATTGACAGGTGAACCAATCAAAATGTATACGACCTTTTGCAAAGTGTTCAGTGTTATCAGTAATATTTTTTACATGACCTAAAAGAGGTAAAATATGATAACACAGTCATGCAGTATTGAAATAAATTTAACTTCTCTTTGTACATAAATCAGATTTTCTTTGATGGAAGTGAACCTATGGTGAATGTCTAAAATATCTGTCAGCAAATTAGCCTTACATTCTTCGCAATTAAAAGTATTTTTTTTACAAGGAAACCAGAGACATAGCTTATTGTTTGAGTGTCAAAATTTAAGTCATTTAGTTATTAATAGTAGTAGTTAATAGTGAATGGTTCTGGTTTATTATGAAAATTTAAAAAATAATACAATAAGCTGCAGTCATCTGCTTCATAATTTGTGTTGTAGTTCTTGACTATCATTTATTGTTACAAAAAATAAGCTTCCTTTCTACGGATAATACAGTACTTTGATTAATGTCGGACGGAAGTTTGAAAAATGTTTTGTTCTTTAACTCCAAATTGCCAAGTGGCCAAAAATATTTAATATTAAAATTCTTTGCAACACAACTATGACGAATTATACCTGGTGATGACATTTTAAAGGTTCACATACTTTTATTACAACCAAAATCCTAAATAAATTAAGAAACAAACTAAAAGTTATCCTAAAATACTCACCATTGTTTGTGGTCACACCATAACCATATTTTCAACAATTTTTTGACTTTGACAAACATAAGCCATATTTACACCAACCAATGTAAGATTGATTTTGTATATTTTCATTTTTAATGACGTAAAAATTAATATACTAGGATATTTTATAATATTTATCCACATTAAAGGCGATATGTTAAAATGTATTGAAATTTATGATATTTTATTCTATTTTGTTTATGTAAAACAGTCTTGTAGTTCGCGACAGTAGAGACTCCATGCGCGGGTCAGTTGCGCAGAAACGTTGTGCCACATACCGCCTATGCATCAAACTGTCTCTTATATTATTGTTTGTCTATGATGTTTACAGTGATCAAATTTGTGAGAAAACCGTCACTTTTGCGGCGAGCCAAGAAGGAAACAGAATATGAATTTTGAAAAAATACATTGTTTATATTTTTTATCAGGATTTGCCGGTCTCGATGCCTATGAAATTATTAGATTTTGCGAAAAGAACAGTATGTGCTACGTGTTTCTACAACTTGTTAGTTCAATCAAGCTAGTTGTGACGATACCAGCTAGTAGCGCTTCCGCAGAGCGAACTTTTTCTGGTTTAAAACGAATCCATACCTATTTGGTAAACACTCAGGAATAATAAAGACTAAGTAATTTAGAAATTATTTCAATTGAAAAAGAACTTTTGCAATACCTAAAACGAAATACCAGTTTTTATCATGATGTATTAAATGCGTTTTTGAAAAAGACCCCGTAGTGACTGATTTATAAAAAATATAATTTTTAATGTTTTTTAATCTAATAAATCTTATATGTGTGTTTGTTAACTCGGTTTTGTTACTTAAGAAGCCACTAACTATTTGACTGTTTTCACAAATTTTGTATTAAGTGCAACGTCCCGTTCACAATGCAATTGTTTAATATTATAGCGACACTTGCTAACGAAGGCTAATTTTGGCAGAAAATCGTGAGTAACTTTTACCTTTTTAAGCTTTTGCCTACCCCAACGTGAGTAGCATTGCACGCCCCTGGCCTCCATTGTCCAGTTTATCGTTTCTTTTAGATGCCATTTCGAATCGAATTACACCAAAATCATCATTTTCGGTGGTCCAGTCTAGGCTTATGACGAAATGGACTACAAGGATGATGTTTTGATTTGAGTGGACAAAATTTATTAATCGACCTTTAGAGATATCAGCAGCTACCAAAAGATAAATAGAGAGAGAGAGAGAGAGAGAGAGAGAGAGAGAGAGAGAGAGAAGTTCGAGATTTATTTATATTTGGGTTTATAAGTTTTATTAGAAGTTGGGTATTTTGAGATTTGGCCCTGTTATAGGATATATCTCCTTCACAGGGCTGGGTTGGGGGTGTTTTTTAGTTGGTTTTCAAGTGGAAAAAAAGTGTTTGGGATGTTTCGAAAAGAGAAGTGTCTAGGAAAAAAAATTGAGAAATTTTTATTCAATTGTGGTTGAGTGAATGGTTTTTTGGTAGAAATCAACCGGAGAGAGAGAGAGACAGGTTTGATTAGCAACGAAATTGGATAATTTGAGAGAAACGTGGTTTTAAGTTGTCCAGGATGAGGCATTAAGCGTCTAGTAAAGATCTGATATGTAGAAGACGAACCACGTTACGTTGAGGATAGTTAGTAGTGGATAATGTGGAACATTGCTTGCTTTTATACGTCAGCAATTGGGAACTTTTGATAAGCGATACGCCCTCTGACGATTCAAATCTGAACCAGTGTCAGCTAGTACATTTCTGTTTATTGTTATGAATATGGAATTCTAAGTAAATTTGCGTTCCGATTATTTACGAGCTTTTATACGGATTTCATAGTTGAAAATTTTTGTGTTATACGGCCCCTTCCAAATTTGATTTAATGTAATTCAAAGATTAAAATCTCCGATAATATTGATTCGAAATGGCGTGCTTTCGTAATAACTATTGCTGGATGCCTCGCAGTAAGTAATTAATGGTCAAGGGAGAAAGGACCATCTACTATCTTAACTTATTCCCTCATATTTTTACGAAAAGAAAACATGGCATTAAGCTTAGATTTACCTCTATGATTAAGATCCATAACTTATGGTTGATTCAATAATTCTATTCATATATTAGCAGCACATTTAGTTCCTAAAGGAATCACTCCAATTCTTATACCATTCATAGTATGTATTGAAACTATTGGAAATATTATTCGACGAAGAACATTAGCAATGCGTTAATCAGCAAATATAATTACAAGACGTTTATTAATAACTTTATTATGAAACACTGGACCTATAATATCATTAACATTAATTTATTAATTGTACAAATTTTACTAAGAACTTTAGAATATGCTGTTGCTGTAATTCAATCTTATGTATTTGCTATTTTAAGAACTTTGTACTCTAGAGAAATAAATTAATATCAATAAATAGGCCAGGCGACTACTTTGTTTCGAAGAAAAAAATGCGAACAGAACAAACTCAACGGGAATAGGCAAAACAAGTAAATAGAAATGTTTATTAGAAAATTCATTAGCTAAAGGTTTGCCACTTTTTTTGAAAAGATTTTTTCACATAACCTCAAAATTATGGGGAAAAACGCAAACAACTGATTTTTTCGTTTTTTATTTTTATATCCCAGAAACGCAGAATTTTTGTTTTTGCGTTAACTTATTTAATTTTTCAGATATTCAATTTTTTTCGAAATAAATGCTTTTTCTTCAAAGCCCCGAAAAATATTTTTTCCGCCCTACATACTACATCAGGCTAGTTTTTTTGCGCAATGATCTCCACTTTGATAATTATAAAAATATATACCTTCAAGCAAAAAAAATCGTTAAAATTGCGCAAATCTAAAAGGTTTTCTGTACCAAAAACCATGTATTGTTTTTTCTTTCACATGCTATATGTTAATTATTCATTAAAAATAGTGAATAACTCAACTAAAGTAAAACTTTGGTAGGTATACTCTTAAGAAGTTTAGATACACTTCGGTTGACATACCAGTGCGAAGAATAATGTACAACGGGCGCAACATGTTCCTTATTTTTTACAATTCACGGCGAAAATACTTGTTTCATCGAAAAAAGTTGAATGGGAAAGTATGTAATGGAAATAATGATAAATTTTTGTTAAATTAAATGTAAAATTAATCTAATGTTTTTCTTATTTATTTAAACAGTAAACGGGTGGGATAAACTTTAAACGGTATGGCTACTTAGGAATTTATTTAAACACTTAACTACTATATACACTTAACTATTCACTTAAATTTAATTTATATACACACAACCATAATTACTAATTTATATCATCACTTTACTGTTCGCTATTTCCGTGTACTCTGTTTATTTGTCGAGATCTCTTTATAAACTAAACTAACTTTCCCTGGTAGGTCCTTTATATATTAGCGCATTTTTTACTAGATAATTCTAGATTGCGGCTTACACAAAAACAATTGGCTCTCTGTCTTTTTCTAGATAAGACTGGCCACAAAAACAATGTGTAGATAAGATAGTCACAATCTTAAACAGTTGTAAGAAATCCCTGTGCATCCGACATAATTTTAACTTCCATACATGGCCTAGACAGAGTCGGATTCAGGGTCTACACTAGTGTGCTATTTTGTAGTATTAATAATGAAACGTATCAAGCCAATACTAGACAGTAAAAATATCATCCCCGAACATCAATTTGGATTTCAACAAGAACCTGGAACAATAGAACAAGTTCATAGAAACAACTGCGATCTCGAACATTAAAGATATTGTTCTACATTTCTTGATATAGCCAGGCCTTTGATGAAGTCTGGCACAAACGCTTACTATATAAACTAAAAAAGGTTCTGCCTCATCAATTCTATGAACTTATAAAATCCTATGTGACAGATACTTTTCAGTTAAATATGAATTAGACTTATATCTACCGACCTCAAGAACCACAACAACAGCGACTTTTGCAGATGACACCGCATTATTGTCATCTCACCATGATCCAGTGATCGCTTCAAGAAACCTACAAGCTAGCCTCAACAAAGTTCAGACATGGTTAGATTATTTTAGATTAGATTATAACGGGGTTACACTGCACTGGAACCTAAGGTTTATTGTGCCCCTCACCCCTATCAGAGCTGTTCTTACTACAACTACAGCTCGCCTTCCAGTTTCAGGGCTCCAACGAACTCTAGTATTTGGAACGGCTTCAACGAGGTTATATCCTCAATCTTACGAGTTTCTTGTCCGAAGCATTTCTTGCGTTGGGTTGCAATGGAGAGGCAATCCAGAACTAGGTGATCCGGAGTTTCGTCCTCCTACCCACAGAATCTACACTCGTCAGTTTCTGCTAGACCTATTCTCATTAGGTGCTTCCTGAGGCGGCAGTGTCCTGTAAGAAAGCCCTTGACGAGATGTAGTGTATTTTTACTGAGGTCCAAATAAATTTTGGATCTAGCAGTGTCAAAGTTCCTTAGAAACTTTTTGGTCCGAAACTCTTTCTTATGGGAGCATTTTCCTACACCACAGAAAGGCTCCGGGCAGGGCGTTTGTGCTCCTTTCCTGGCAAGTGTATTGGCCTCTTCATTTCCCGTGATTCCCGAGTGGCCAGGAACCTAGACTAAAGAGACCCTGTTATTCTTGCCTTATTCATCAAGTTTTCTTCGGTACTCCCATGTCAACTTTGAGTCAATGACATGGGAGCTCAATGCTTTGATGGCTGCTTGACTATCAGAATGGATCGATATGTCACATTTCTGATAGTTTCTTTCTAGGTTCATTTCCACGCATCTTTCAATCGTAAGTATTTCTGCCTGAAAGACGCTTGGGAAGGAGCCTAACGATAATGAGTATCTAGTACCAGGCCCAAATACTCCTGCTCCAAAGTTCGTTTTTGAACCATCCGTATACCATCTAATGGTGCTTTCCTTGAGAGTTTGGGTGGTGTATTCCCTTTCCCAGTCTCTCCTCGTATTTAGCATCGTAGTGAAATCCTTTTCGATACTTACTTTCTTGATCATTTCGTCACTGGGAAGATTCGCTGATGAGATGTATTTTGTTAGAGAAGACCAGGCTCCCTGATTTTTAATACTCTCATTGCCTGAACCTTCCTTAGATATTCTAAGAATTGCTTCTTGGGCAGATCTTTTTATCGCCAGATGTAGAGGTGTGAGATCTGTAATTATCTCAAGTGCCATAGTTGGACACGTTCTCATAGCTCCAGTGATCCACACACAGGCAAGCCTCTGAACTTTGTCGAGGATCTTCCTCGTGCTGTACTGACTTGCTTTTGTGTGCCAAACTTTTGCCCCATACGTAATTGCCAGTCTCACAATCATGGCGTACATCCATCGTAGTATTTTTGGGTTACAGCCCCACCTCTTACCAGCTAGATTTCTGCACGCCATCAAAGCTCTTATTGCTTTACTAGCAGTTATTTCAACATGCTTATTCCACAGAAGCTTACTGTCTAGGGTTATCCCTAAATATTTAACTTCTGATTTCCATTCTATGATTTCCCCGTTTAAGGATATGAGTTTCATGGCGGATGTGTTCTTTTCCGGGTAAATGGAATTACTATGGTCTTGTTTGGGTTAATGTTTATCCCCACTGACTAGCACCATTGCTCAATAAATCTGAGGTCCTTTTGTAATACATCACACAAGGTGTTCTCTGACTATTAGAACTATGTCATCAGCATAGCCCATACATTCGAAGCCAAGCTCCGTTAACCTGTAGGGCAACTCATCCACTATGAGGCTCCATAGAAGGGGATATATCACTCCCCCTTGAGGTGTCCCCCGAGTGGCTTTAACTGAGGTGGTTTGATTCCCCACCTGTGTCTCAGCTATCCTCATCGTCAACAACTCATACATTCATTTTACAATAATTTCATTTACTCCTCGCCTTTTTAGTGCTTCTTTGACAGACACATGAGATGTGTTGTCAAAGGCCCCAGATATATCCAGTAGTGGACACATTGCGATTTCTTTGTTGTTCGGAGTTCTCTGGATGACTTCGGTCAGCTGATACAGAGCCGTCCCAGATGATCGACCCGATCTGTAGGCATGCTGACATTCATGAAGTGGTATATTATCCAGATTCTCTATTCTTATGTAGTTATCCACTACTTTCTCCATCGTTTTGAGTAGGAACGATGTTAGACAGATGGGTCTAAAAGATAGGGGATCAGTCCCATCTTTTTTCCCTATTTTGGTATGAAAGTTACCCTCGCCCTTCTCCATTTTCTGGGTATTAGACCCACTGCTAGACTGCTTCTTGTGATCTTCAGCAGGTGAGGAAGACTCTCCTCTATCCCTTGCTGTAGGAGTGCTGGAAATATTCCATCCACTCCTGGTGAATTATATGGTTGAAAGGTACTTATTGCCCATTCCATTCGTTGTCTGGTAAATATTTTCTTAGCAATGTCCCAATCTTTCTTGCGGGATTTTTTGGTGTAATCCATTGCTAATTCAACGCTTGTTGCTGGTTTACTACCTGGAAAGTGGGTTCTAAGAAGAAGAATCGATCGTTCCTCTTCACCTTCTGTGTATGATCCGTCTGGATTTTTCAGCGACATTGTGGGGTTAGTTTCCCCATTTGCCATGACCTTTTTGTAGACTGGCCGCTGTGTGAGTGGAAGTGATCTTTTCGCAAAAGGCTTGAAAATAAGCTTTTTGGTCTTCCTAATCTCTTATTGTACTCAGTCTGCCAATTACCGTCACGTTTGGCTCTACTAAAGAGCCGACGGACCTCTTTTCTGAGGTTTGACAGGTTCTCATTCCACCAAGGATCGTCCTTTTCTGAACGAGCTTTTGACAGTGGGCAACTGGAATGAAAAGCTTCCATTATTGCCTTACTGATCTGTTCGACTCTTTGTTCCAGGTCATTGTGCGGGTGATTTACCCCATTCACTTCGACTTGTTCCAAATTGTCCTGCAGATTGGTCTTGTAAAGAGACCAATCAGTATTTTTAGGATATAGGATTGTAGGAAGCGAGGTGGTACTTCCCTCCACCTCCACCCTCCAATCTCTTACATTTTTCCTAGAAGCAACATTAACAATTGTTACGTCCAGGACCTCTTCTCTTGCTCTCGTGACAAACGTGGGGGTTGTCCCCACATTTAAGTTCTCAAGGTTATTTGCTAAGATATATTATAATAAACACTCACCTTTTGCGTTGTTATTAGTGCTTCCCCACAAGGTATTGTGTGCGTTGGCGTCACAACCAATTATAATTGGCCGCCGTCTGCTATTGCAGTGTCTCACTAGCTCCTGTACTTCTTCTGGCGGTGTCATCGGCCCGTCTCCAGCGAAGTAGGCAGAGGCAATGACGATGTCTCGGTCGATATCCCCAATGTTGAGGTAAACCATGATTGGAACAAGGTCCCGTGACACGTATTCTGAAACACAGATATAATTTATGTTATTTCTTATGAATACACAGGCACGCGGAGATACTTGCCTTTGATCATAAATCAATTTCAAATCCTTGCATGCCAAACCTTTGATTTGACCTTCTTTGTTGATCCATGATTCTTGGATCAGTACAATATACAGTTGTAGTCTAGCGAACAACCTTGCAATCACGGCTAAAGCTTCCTTCGCGTGGTGCAGGTTAATCTGTGCTACATTCATGAACCTGAAGGTGAATTATTATGGATGAAAGAGGCCGAATTACTCAGCCTCTATTCATCCCCATCCTTTGTCTCTCCCTGACCCTCCTCGACTACCATGGCAATATCTTCCTCGGAGGTCGAGCAGGTTTCTTGATCTCGAGTCAAACTCCCGACCTCCAGGCTGCTCCGCCCAGTTTCCCGGGATGCAGACGCGATATCCGCATCCCCAGTCACCCCAGCAGAGCCGGAGGAGATCTCGGGCTGACCCAAGGTTAAGCTTCGGTCTTTTTCCTCTTTTCCAGAGGTTCCTGATATGGAGGGTATCTCCACGTCCTTTGGATCCTCCGCGGGGTTCTTTTTCTTTCCCAGCCCCGAGACAGGGATATGCCCATAACGGAAGTTTAGCGCGTAACCTCTTGTCTTCAGAGCTTGCCCAGATTGGTGATCGATCCCAGTCGTGAGGATAGTTCCCCGTCCCTCTTTTTTAGAGTTTAGGATCTTCCAAGCCGCAGTACTGAGGTTGGAAATCTGAACCTCGACAATTTGGAGGATCTTCTCCAATTTCATGTCGTGGCTTCTTGGGAATAACACCGTTATGGTGACCGGCTTTGGGATGTCCTCCCCACTTCGAGCCACCAATTCGGGTCCTTCCCAAGAGTTCAATTTCGGTGCTGACCTCATGAGCCAGTCTGCCGGTTCTTGCGACCCACAGTCCACCAGTATCATTCCACAACGAAAATGGATACCTGAGAAGTGGATTCCCTTTCCTTTGCTCTGGCACAGCTCTTCCACCAGAGTGTCTTACAGTGTGCAAAGCTGCTCTGCTTTCAGGATGACCCCTGGATAATCCTTGGGCATTATTCCCACCCTAAAAGCCTTCTCTGTTTTGACAGCTGCTGCGTAACCAGTGGTTTGCCCGGTTACCGTTGCAGCTGTTTTTGGTTTCTTGCGTAGAGGTCGCTGCGGAGGAGTAATATTCTCCGGGCCTCTTCTAAGCTTTGTCTTCCCCGTTGGTGGTTTCTTCGGGGGGGGGGGGGGGGTTGGATGCAGAATAGCCTGCTTCCTGGCCTCTTCAGGGGATATTCCCCGATTGAGGAGTCGCAGGTATTTTCGCACCCCTACTCCACTGAGGCTTTTTCTCAGTGGATCGTCTATGCTGCCCGGTTCTCCCAGTTTTGGGAGGTTGAACGGCATACGACCTTTGTGCCGTTTGGCCTATTTTCCCTCTGTGAGGTGCCTGGATGCAGAGGTGGAGGTTTTCTCCACTACTTTTCCGGTGGAAGTTTTACTTTCTCTGTCCAAAAATGGCCCCACGAGACGCTAGGGTCATTACCGTCCACCGCTGCAGAGCCCCGCATACAGAGGTAAGGGGTCCAATACAAAGGAATTCCCCCCGGTGCTCCAAGGTCGAAACCAGTAAGGACTATTCTTCTATATAGCCACGCATTCTTCGGTCTGGTTTCCTACCTTGACTTTAGGTTTTTATTGAAGTTGTCTCCTCTTGGTCCGGGCATTAAAGCCAAAATCCCCCCATCCCACTGGCCCACGAGACCTGACCACAGACAGCCAGGAGACATTGGTATAACAGGTTATTTCGAGGTGAGCTCGATATTTCATTCGGCATCGTAACCCTGTGTACAATCCCTTAGCCACGATACTACAGCTGGGACAGGTAAAGTTGATCCGGGGCAGGGTATTCGAGGGCTGCCAGTTGAGTTTTTAAACACAATGAGCCTCCAGGTATTTTTCCGCAGACCTCCTTATATAAAATCATCTCATAGGCCCTTCTCTTATCCGCCATCTGGAGACGCGCCGGGTTGGTGCTTCACCCCTCCACATCAATAAATACCCCGACGAACAGCGACGAACTACGTACATATCTACTAATGTGGACCTGGTCAGACATGGTTACGAAAATGGAAAATTAGAGCGAATGAGACCAAATCAATTCATGTTACCTTTACACTGAGAAAAGATACATGTTCATCAGTACAATTAAATAATCAACCGCTAACTCAGAAAAACGAAGTTAAATATCTAGGTTTACATCTTGACAGAAAACTGAAATGGAAATCGCATATATTTACAAAACGAAAGCAACTGGGTTTTAAACTACGACAGCTGTGCTGGCTCATTGGCAGAAAATCGCAATCAAACTTAACAAACAAAATTTTAATATACAAAGTCATCATAAAACCAATATGGATATATGGCATTCAACTATGGGGATCTGCTAGCAACTCAAATTTGGAAATCATGCAACGATTCCAGAACAAAACACTCCGAATAATCACCAATGCATACTGGTATGTCCCTAACAACTTAATAGAAAGGACCTCCAAATTCCTTCTTTAAGAACTGAAGTCACAAAGTACAGTGAAAAATACAAAAACAATTTAGTGCGCATTCGAATGTTCTAGTGCGTGACTTATTCAACACCAACGACGAAGTGCGCCGTCTATAAAGCCCACAGACTTAACACAAAGATTTACATGCAAATTATTTAATTAAATAATCGCCATTCATTTATTAACATTGTTAATTAGATTTTAGAGGAAGTTTCTCATTGGAGAGAATCCCTGCATGTCAAAATCCAA
Organism: Galeruca laticollis; assembly: GCA_963921935.1. NCBI lineage: Eukaryota > Metazoa > Arthropoda > Insecta > Coleoptera > Chrysomelidae > Galeruca > Galeruca laticollis. Next base: position 189,584,169 of record OY998178.1, on the reverse strand, counting down.
AATTGTCATGAAATTTACTTATTGTTAACGCTATTAACAGATTGTAAATCAAATGGAGTTGAAAAAAATTAAATGTAACATTTATTTATTAGATAAAATTTATTTGGTAGCTAAAATTTTCAATTATATCTTACGTTCCTCTTTTCATCATTATAACTTTCTTCATCTTCTCTATTATCGTCACCATCTTATTCTTATTTGTCTCCTTCTTCTTCCCCTTCTATTTATATTCTTCTTCTTGTCGGTGTTTTGTTTCTTCTTGCTGTGCGTTTTTGTTTTCTGCTTGGATATCATCTTCCGCATCAGAATCTTCCATAATTTCTTTTCACAACTAAATCTTGTCTTACAACTTTTTTTACAGCTACAAGTTATCTTTTTTAGCAAATCTTCAGGAATTAATTTATCTTCCATGTACTTCGGCAGTAAAATTCCTTCGGATGATATTTTCCATCCCAAATCGGTAGGATTATTGTTATTCCCTAGCCATTTTTGTACTTGTAGGTAGGCTCAGCAGTGCTATTCTTGACCGTTCGTAAGTTTCAAGGTTGTTCGCATGTTTGGGACTTGCGAACGGTTTTCTGAATTTGGTATTCACGATCAGTCGCATGAGCTGCGTATACTCACAAAAACAGGGAGGGGTTATTACCACTCGCATCTCCGATAAATCGTACGCACATATCACTTCCATCTGTGGCTTATATCTATGTTTCGTTTTTATATTTTTAACGTCCTGTTTAAAGTATTTGTTGTGTTTATTGTTCTTTCTTAGTTTCATTCAGTTTTATCTTATAGTCGTTGTGGTGGATTGCTAATAAGAGTATTTTCCTGTCGCAGTTTAATAAGGTATTACTGCAATAAATGTTGATTTGCTATATATTGCAAATATCGAATTATCGGCTTGAAATACACGTTACGCATCCCCTCTCTTTCAGGGCCTAAGCATAACATAAAATAACCCTTAAAAATCGTCTTTTATTTGTCACTTCTCAAAAATTACTACGTTGCCAAATATTATTTTAGCAGAGAATCCAAACATTCGGATGTCACTACGAAGAGTAGTCAAGAATACCGGTCCTAGCGTCCATTCGCACCTAGACCGATCCCATCAATGCTCATACACGACTTTGCGAACGATCTCGAGAATAGCGCAGGTGATGTAGGTGCTAAATTATTTCCTGAAGAGTTGCTAAAAAGATATCTTGTAGCTGTGAAAAAAAGACATAAAGATGTACAACTACACCAAAAGCATGGATTGAAATGCACAAATTTGTGTTCGAATTCTTATAATTTGAATGACTATTCCAACACTGAAAAATAAATTATGAACTACTCCGATGCAGAAGATGATATCGGAGCAGAAAAAGAATGCGCACAGCAAGAAGAAACATAACACCGAGAAGAAGAAGTAGAAAAATAAGAATAAGATGGGGATGATAATGGAAATGATAACGACGAAGAAAAGGAGATAGAAAAGTAGAAAACAAAATGTAATTGAAATTTTTAGCTAATAAATAAACAATTTCTAATAAGTAAATATTACATTTATTTAACAAGAATTATTTATTATCCTTTCGCTTGCATACTTTCCCATTCAACTTTTTTCGATAAAACAATTATTTACGCCGTAAATTGTAAAAATCACGGCGCATCATGCTTCGAACTGGTATCGGTGACAGAAGCGTATGTAAACCTCTCAACAGAATATTTACTTCAAATGATATGTAAGGGTCTCAAAGTTCAGGAAATTTTCTCCCCTTTAAAGTTTCGTTGAAATAATTTACTATTTTTAATAAATAATTTTCGCAATTTTTCGATTTTTTTTACTTGAAGGTACATGTTTTTATTATTTTATATGAAAGTTGAGATCTTTGCGTAAATAACAACGAGCCTGATGAAGTATACAGGGTGAAAAAAAATTTTTTCTACGACCGTGCGTTTCTACCCACTTTCCCGCACTCATTTTAGTTTAGAAAGTGTCACTTTCCCGCACTAGTGTGGGAAAACTCGCTTTCCCGCACTAGTGCGGGGAAGTAAAATATGTCAATTCATCGTTATTGAATGTACATTTCATTGATTTTATTTGTATATTACTATTAAAACTAATATAGGTTTTAATATCCAATCTAACCCAGACTATTTTTCATTGATTGGAACGAAGAAATTGCGATACTTTTATATATCTACCCTATACATTTCTCAAAATCAATCCACATAACAATCAAACTAAGCTGAGTTAAGTGGTTTGGTGTGGTAACCAAAGATTTGTTATGACAACCAAGTTGTCATCAAGACGTCAAAGTTTCAAGTCGAAGTGTTGTCGAAGTGTCTGGCATTTTCAAATTATTTTCAATAAAAGCAATATTTTAATGGATTCGTCAGACGATGAGCTTCCAGACGCAATATTAAAGGCCGCAGAATAGGTAAATTCAGACCTGTTACCAAGTAAATCACGAGAAAGATACGAACAGCAATACAACCAATTTTTAAACTGGTGTAAGGAAAAAGGAGTGAATAGCTTCAGAGAAGAGGTTTTTTGGCGTATTTTTCCGAGCTGAGTAAGGTACTGAAATCCAATACGTTACTCGATGGTGAAATGTTTAATTAAAATAAAACAAAACCTGGACATAAGCATGTTTCATAAATTGACATCGTTCCTAAAAAAGCAAAATGTTGGTTTTCGACCACATAAAGCGCATATTTTTACCAAAGGAGACATATCCAAGTTTATGTTAGCCCCTGATGAGATATATCTTATGATTAAAGTAGGTACCATTTTTGCTTTAGCCGGTGCTCTTCGCAGAGCGGAGCTTGTGAAAATCACGCTTGACGATATTCAAGATAAAGGAAACCTAAGTATTGTGAAAATTTCCGATTAGAAAAACGATACCTCAAGATCCTTTGTTATATCTGAAGACATAAATAATGGAAGCTTTTTGAAGCTCTATAGAAAGTATGCAAATTTACGGTCTCCTACCACCACGCACCGTCGTTTTTTTTATCAATTACAAAAAAGGCAAATGTTCTGTTCAGTGCTTAGGCGTAAACACATTTGGTAAAATGCCGGCAGAGATCGCTACCTACTTAGGCCTACCTAACCCAAAACGTCACAGTTTTAGACGACCCTCGACAACGTTTCTAGCAGATTCAGGCGAAGGGATAACCAACATGAAACGTCTTGGAGGCTGGAAGTCAACTGCTGTTGCTGAGAGTTATTTGGAGGACTCCGTAGAACAGAAGAAACCCATCTCGAATAAAATTCTTTCATGTACTGGCAACTTGCAACCGATGCCGTCACCGTCATCTTCATGCACTTTGCAATCTACGAGTGTTACTGTTAACAGCTATTTACCACCAACTAACTACTCTGGACCGGCTATTCTGACGCATTTGCAGAATGCAACAAATTGTGTTTTCAACATTAATATTAATAATAATTAGTGGATTTTCATGGAATGTTTTGTATGTTGAAATAAAATATATATTTTCAATATGCTTTTTGAATCTTTATGCGGTCGTAGAAAAAAATAATGTTCCTAATTAATACGTAAAGTGTCTTTTCCGCCCTTGACTGCTTGCCCGAACTCCGCTTCGCGTCGTTCGGGTCAAAGGCAGTCGCGTGCGGGAAAGTATCACTTTCCGCACTTGTTAGGAAAATGACTATTTTCGGGGCTTTGAAGAGAAAGCATTTTGTATTATTCACTATTCGAAAACCCAATTTTCGGGGTTCTATCGGGACGGGAAAGTAGGTATTTGCATGGCTAGGCGAGAAAAATGGCATAAAGGCACGCAAAACAACTTCACTAAAATTACACTAGATGGCACCTGTTATACACTATAATTTGTTATAAGGAGCTTGTATTTTACACAATTGCTGTGGGACCGCTTCTGCAATATTGCCGTTATACTATTTAATTTTAGTTTGTTCGTTACTTGTTGTTGCTACCTTACTGTCAGTCTACGTAACTTCACTGTCACAGAACAAACACAAGTGTCATATGTTCATGTACTTGCTTCTTCTTTTTCATAACTCCAAAGGAGCGTTATGTTGGTGCTATAAACTGAGCGTTTCATTGTCACCAACAGCACCCTGCCACTGCTGTCACTTTTAAATTTCAAATTATGGCTTTAGGGTTTTGTTACCATCAAAACTGAGATAGAAAACAGTGAGTTACATAATATGGACGAATCCGACGGCGATTATTCTATACCGGAAGAGATTACGCAAAAATCAAGACAGGTTACACTAAATTTGCTACCTGAAAAGTCAAAGGGAAAATATAACCAAAGATATAAACATCTTATGGATTGGTGTTTATTGCATAATATTAAACATGATAGCGGAAATGTTATTTTCAACAACTTATCTACAATTTTCTGACTCGTTCATATCATAACATTGAACGGTACAGTCAAAAGATTTCCAACCTTTCTTTTTGTCATTTTAGAATCTAATCATTTATGTGTAGGATAAAAACTATTGTGGGTTCCACTCCGCGAAAGTGGTTTTCCGGGCCTCCAGAAGTAGCCAGGCTCGACTACGCCTCGCCTTTTCTTCTGTCGGCCCGAAAAACCTGCACTTAATACATCTTAATTTCTATATAACTAATTAAGTTAGCGCAAAAACAAAAGTTCTGCGATTTGTCGGATATAAGAATCTACAATTGTGCCAATTTTCATAAGATAAAAATAAAAAAAAACGAGAAAATCAGTTGTTTGCGTTTTTCTCAAAAATTTTGAGGCTATTTGAAAAAATGTCCTGAAGAAAAGTAATGTATTTTTCAATTATCTATAAGTTTTCTATTTAACTTTTTTCGATATATCCAGTATTTATGTCGGAAATCGCAAAAAAACGGTTTAGTAGGCACTACATTCTCAGAAATGGTACTACAATTTTTGTCCATTTAAGAGCCGTTTGACACGGTACTAATTTAAGAACTAAACATTTAGTGCGAGATAATATTGATTATTTTTTAACGTTTTTCGAAACCAATAGAAATATTCAATTTCAGTAATTCATATACGTTCTAGCCAATCAAAACATTATTATAGTGGGAATAATCTACTTACATTATTCCAGCGAGAATAATTCAATGTACATTGTTTTTATTGAATGACAACCACATGACAACGGATTTTCTTGATTTGACGCGTTTGTCATAAATTTTCAAGAAATTCGTAAAATGAATCCCAAACGTTTCAGTGAATCATCAGTCGATGATATAAATATTATAATATAATCCATGCATCCTAATTTGAATAACTCATTCTATTTATATTGAGTCGAGTGATATGAATTTGTTGAAATAAAAATATAAAATCTTAAAAATGATTTTGATTGTAACATCAAAAAATAATCTATCGAATACCACACGAGAGTTCGATAAATTAGATAATAATTCTCCAGGCATAATCTCAAACTTGTTGCGATTGACAATAGCCACTCGAGCCCTTCGGACTCTCGAGTCTATTGCCTGGCAACAAGTTTTCTAAAATCTGTCGAATTATTTTCAATTTATTCTCACTCTCTAATGATATTACTACTGAAAGCAATATTGTATATAATAAATATTGTAAATAAATTAGTAAATAAAATTATTACTGAATTTAGTATAAGCGCATGCGCTTAGTAACTTGAAAATAGGTAAATATTGACCAATATTGGTTTGAAAGGTTCCTACATTTTTTTGCTGATCTGTAGTGGATGTATTAAGAAATAGCGATGGAAAAAGAAAACTATTTATTATTGGAAGATGCGCGCTCCGAATTATACAGACTCTCCTACAAAAATTGCAATATTTAATTAAAAGGGATCTAGGAATTTTCTTCGAAAGCAATTTTTCGAAAACAATTCTTCGAAAACAATTCTTCGAAAATCAATTCTTCGAAAATGCGATTCTTCGAATACCATATTCTTCGAATAAACAATTCTTCGACTAATAATTCTTCGACAGCTTTATTATTTGGATTTACTAAAATCTGGGATAAGTTTTCATTAGACAATAATCAATATTTCTCGCATGATATATAAACGTATGATGCGGAACATACTAATAATAAATGAGAATTATAAGGTCATTTTCTTTTTTAAGAATACCTAGGAACTGGAAATAAAACACTACTTTTTTTATTTGTTATAATTATGTCAACATTTTATTAATAAATTACAGTAAAAGTTTACAGTACAGTAAAAGGTTACAGTAAAAATTACAGATAAATGACATAAATACTATCAAATACCAAGGTAAGAAAAATATTATAGATTAATATATGTTGTGAGCTAAACCTCTAATGTATTCTATTATATTATTTTTATCATACTGATTTACAAGAGTTTTGATTCGTTGATTACAATCTTTGTACTTCTTTCTTGGTGTTTGTGGTTAAAATCCGCTTAAATATTGTTCTACACGAAGTTCATTTAGACTTTGCTCATTTTTTATACATTTTATAAATTTCCACAAGTTGGGGTGAACTGCTGATACTTGTGTTTCAAAACTTCGATGCCATCCTTCTACCGAATTATTTGTTCTCGGTAAATCATCCAAAACTGTTTGATATAGATTCCACAATTCGTATGGATATTGTGGTGGTTTTCGCTGTTTTAGATTTGGTCGCCCAATCCACGTATCTTCAAAATAATTAATAACACTTTCGGCTTCTGACGGAAATATTTCACTATCATATAATTGTTCAAAAGCCATAACTATATCATCCACTGGGACAAAAGCAATAGCACACAACATTTTTAGTTTGAAAGCAAATTCACTGTCAGTCTCATAGCGTTTTTTTAATCCATTCCTTTGAATCATTCGAAAAATGCATTGACTGAAGTGGAAAAAACAGCCTCTTTTTCTACAACTTGGAAAAGCACTACTGCAGGCATTAATCAATGCTTTTTCGAAGTCAGTGGTAATCGTTGCAGGCACTAAAGATGATTTCAAATTTTTAAGTTCTTGAAAAAATTGATCATAAATTCGTTCTGATTTTTTTGGTAAGAGTGCATAAACTAAAGGTACCGATAAATTGTGTTGCAGTCCGTGAACGGTTAGTAATTGTTGCAATAATAACGGCACGGTTTTAAATGTGCCATCAATATACCAATGCTTACTGTTAGACAATAATTGGAGATTTTGTTCTGTAGTAAAAATTAATATTCTCTCGTCCACTGGACCGGCATCATATAGCAAAAAATTTTCATTTTTGTAGGTTTTCGTATATTCCTCCAAAAATATTATTTCGCTTCTATTAGTAGGAAGAGCTGGTCCTTGTAGATTTTTTTGTCTGATATTGCGAATACTCCGTTTCATACTGCTAACACTTGGAAGCTTGGGAGCTGCCGTTATGGAACATGTGGTCGAAGCAATTGATATAATTCTGTGCGGAGGATCATTACTTATTTTCGAGTTGATTCGAATTTTTTCGTACACTTTGGTCGCTTCCACCTCTGAGGCGTCAGCAATATGATTATGTTCTTTTGTTATTTTACTGATTTTATCGTCGACAGTAATTATTCTCGCTGGAGAGTTTGTTTTTCTTTTTTCAAAAAATGCGCACTTCCAATACACTTTTTCACCTTTTTCAACATCTTTAAAATAAAAATGTCCCTCGAACAACAATTTACGTTTTCCTTTTTCTGAACAAACAAATTCTGCATCCATATTTACTTGCACAGGGTTAAATTAAAACTAATTTTATTTTATGGAAAACAATCCCTTTTATACCCACTCAGGTCAGTTGCAAACTTGGGATTAGGTAAATTATACCTGATTTATATCACAAACAAATTCTGCATCCATATTTACTTGCACAGGGTTAAATTAAAACTAATTTCCAAGGGATTATCGTCAGTTGAAAGCTTGGGATTAGATAAATTATACCTGATTTATATCTCTGAACAAAGTCATTCCTTTTGGATACTTCGAAGAATTGTTATTCGAAGAATTATTAGTCGAAGAATTGTTTATTCGAAGAATTGCATTTTCGAAGAATTGATTTTCGAAGAATTGTTTTCGAAGAATTGTTTTCGAAGAATTGCTTTCGAAGAATTTTCCGGATACCAATTAAAAGTTTACATATAATTAAGTCTATATATTTATGGATACACAGCTTACACTGTACACTATATGTAAGTAATAAATAAACAGAAGCTAATAACTATAAAACAAGAAAAGGTGTACAGGAGCAGTTTAAGCATAATTATGTCACTAAAGTATAGGAACTAACTACTTTATGTTTCAAAATACCTCATCATTTATTGTGCTGTTGGTTTCCATTTCATAGTTGTCTATAGAATTTTGAGTATAAGTAAATGATTCCTCTGCCAGAATCCGGTGTTGTAGGACGGTTGTAGGGGTCCCAATCGATGTTAAAATGCTGTCTACAGACTGATGCACTGTAGAATGCTCCAAAATCAATTGCATTTGGCCATAATACCAGATGCTTGGTTTATAAATCTAAACAAATTATTTTCACCTCATCAGTTCCCATGCCACTTTTTAAAGAATTTGTGTATATTCTATGTTCTGATAGAAACTTTATTCTTATATTGTTAAATTTGTTTTTCATTTCAGACACAGGGTCGGAAAAGCTGCAGCTCTAAACATATCTTTTCTAGTGCGTTATTTCGAGCATGTTTATTTTTACAACCCTTATGTTTCACAGCATATAAACAAAGATATGATTTGTAGAATTCAATTAGCAATTTTACTTGCTCCTGGGACCATGACATATTAAGTTTTCAACACAACTCAAAAGCACGCCACAAAATAAAAGCACTTTTATTTATATTTTAGGCTAGCCGTACATAACCTTAAAATCCGATTTGGGCAACTACTGCGCATGTTGAGTATAATTGTATACAAGAAAATAGAACATGTTCCAATTTCTTGCATGCAAGTTGACTGAAAATGCGCGCGCAACCCATTGTGTTCTTTTTAGGCTGAAATATTGTACCGTATCAAACGGCTCTATTGCAATACTTCAAAGAATATAGTGCTTACTATTTTGGAACTGAACTATAGTGAATTTTTAATAAACGTTTATTTTCACTTGTTTTACCTATTCCCGCCGAGTTTGCCCTGTTCGGAATTAATGTGTCAAATGACCTGTAGCACAGGTAGTATACCTGGCTTACAATGCATACAAATAATCCCTTTCAATTAGTTGACATTACACCTTGACCTTTATTAGGAGCAATTGGTGCAATAACCACTGTAATAGGATTAATTGAATGATTCCACGTGTATAACATTTTATTAATATTTAGTTTAACAATTACAATATTAATTATATATCAATGATGACGAAATATTGTTCAACAAGGAACTTATGAAGGATTACATACATTTTTAGTAACTAAAGGTTTACGTTGAGTAATAATTTATTTATCACATCCGAAGTATTTTTTTAATCTTTTAATTTTTGTAGGATTTTTTCATAGTTCTTTAACCCCAAGTATTGAATTTGGTTTACTTTGACCACCTAAAGGAATTCAAACATTTAATCCAATCGAAATTCCTTTATAAAATATATTAATTTTGGCAACTTCAGAATTAACAGTAACTTGAGCTCATCATAGTCTAATAGCCAATAATTATACCCAAGGCTTACAAAGTTTGAACCCCAATTCATTTTAATGTACCAAGCAACAACAGAAACTGAAAACAATATCAAAATTATCATCCAAGAACGATCTAAACAAAAAGTTCCTACGTATAGTTGGCGTAAGACATATTGTGTAGCAATGTAATCGTATATCCCCTTTAAGTAATGTTGCGGAGCTAAAGGCTGAAAGGTATTAATATTTTGTTTACTTGCCAATACCTATAATGTATTTGATGGTACGTAATTGTTGGAAGGGCGTTCGGTTTAAACGGGATACCAGACGCGAACTGTTTTAATTGTGCCCAAATTGACTCGATGGGATTGATACAAAAATAAGGAGGAAGTGTTAGTATAGAGTGTCCATGTTTTTCAGCAATACTCTCTAGGGCGTATAATTTCTTAAATTTCCTTGTCTGCAAAACTTCAATCAGTTGTGGTTTTGTATACGAATTTCAAAGTACAAATTATTATCCATTAAAAAAATGAGTAGTAGCTAATAAAAGTGAAAACCTCCCCCAGAAAAACAATTAAGAAAGGTACGTTTAAATCAAAGACTTTAAAAATACTAAAACTAACCTACACACACAAAATAAAAATTTAAAATCAGACACAAAAAAGTGAATGGAAAAGTACTGACAAGTCTAATTCTCCAAAAAAAGAAGACGAACCACGTACCTTCTCAGATCCTACAGATATAAGCCACACAAAATCTCGAAAGAGTTACAAAGAATCAAATCCAAAACTATTGATCTTAAAACTAGAAATTTAAGCTATCACCAAATTACATTTTTGAATGACGAAGAAAAATACACTCACAAACTAAAAATAAACTCAATCATAAACATACCAAAAAATTGTCTTGATACAATTGACATACCTACTCTAAATAAGTGTATCCTACTAACTAAAACGACAGAAAAATGTATATATACGACAAACCGACCCAGAAAAGTGTCTAGGAGGTACTTCAGTAGAAAAGTGTCTAGGAAACCGACCAGATGAAAAGTGTATAGGAAACACTGCAAATAAAAAGTGTATAGGAATCATACATTTTGAGAATACTACAGAAAAGTGTATACCAGAGAACAATACACCCCATCCTACACTAGAATTTTCAATTCCCACCTGTAGAGGGAAAACTAGCGACAGAATATGAACACCAGATAGAACTTCTAAATTCAACAAAATACAAAACCAGACTAACATGGACACAATTGTGTATAAAAGAAAGCTCATCCGTTGAAGCCACAAACAATAGTTTAAGAAATCAACAAAAGACAACGACCATGCAAGCACTTGTGCATAAACAAGCTAGTCAATCATGGGCTCAAGAAATTGAAAACTAGTAAACTGCAAAATCAGTTCCCGATAATTTTGTATCACAATACGAGAATATTAATAACAAAACAATTATACCTAGAACAATGGTTATGACAAATAAAAAGAAACCGACGGAATATATTAATGCCATATCTTTAATTCCCACCGAACAAATGGATACCACAACACACCAAACATAATTTATTTTCCCAAGAAAACCACATCTTTTAATAGCTTGATTAAACAAACGAAAAAACAACAAAAATCATAACTAGTAACAGATACGAGACACTGTCCGAAGATTCCGATGACGAGGCTCCAGCGATACAACAAAAAAAACGAAATTTCGTAGTTCAATGTTCCAGACGATAGTTCCGACGAAATTAACAAAAATCACAATACCAAACGCCCAAAACAAAGAAAACCGACTACAAAAACGGTTAAAAAATCCGCAACATCCTGTCCCCCCCCCCCCATCGTGATTGATGGAAATGTTTCAGCACACAAAGATATGGTTCTGAAACTGAAAGACTATGTTACTAAATCGTTTGAAATCAAATATATGGCAAACTCTACTATAATATTAACGAAGGAGACTGAAGACTTCGACAACCTTGCACAAATATTAAGAACAGAAAAACTACCTTTCCACACCTACACAAGAAAGGACGAGAAAAACCATGCATTCGTGTTGAGAGGACTCGCTGAAGGTTTACAAATAGACGAAATTAAGGATGAACTTACAAAAAGCTATAAACTCAATATCAAAGATGTATTTCGAATGACAACAAAAGCAAGGCCACTCTATTTAGTCGTTACTGATCCAAAATTTACGTTGGACTATTTCAACAAAAATATAAGGGTACTAGAACATACAAGAATATTATGGGAATTCCGGCGACAAACAAAATCGATAATACAATGCCATATCTGCCAGCTCTGTGGTCGTGCCACCTCAAACTGTGGCCGGGCTCCAAGATACCTCAAATGTGCCGCCCCCATCTTACCCCAGAGTGCCCGAAGGAGAGGTGCTTACCAGGAAAGTGTGTCAACTGCAAAGGGTATCACCTGGCCAATGCGGAGATATGCCCGGAATATATCAAGAGAAGAGACTGGCTCGAGGCAAGAAGAACTACAAACAGCACAGCTCCCAAATATATCCCAGTAAGCGAGCGGGACGCACCCCCAAATTGACCTTACAGTGACCACGGAAGTACTAATCGCTAAGACCACTTTTACTTTATGTTTTCGGGGTCGCTGAATACGAATATGAAATTATTTTTACGATAAAATTGGGGGAACATGGAAAAAACGGCAATTTCGGGTAAAATTGAGACAATTGAATTTGGCGTTTTTCTGTGTTCATCTCGCTATATCTTCCACATTTATCAAGGTATCATTATGAACTTCTTTATGACTATTGCGTATCTAAAGATCTAAACAACAAGCCTACTCCAAAAATTCTGCGACAATTAATACTTGAACAGTAAATTTACAATTGTTTACTTTTACGTGTTCCGAGTTTTGTCGTACAAATGCAAAAGTTGTGTTACGAAGTTTCGAATTTCTAAAAACTAATTATCCAGTATTGAAATGTAATACCTAAAGAAGTTTTTGAGAAAGTTTCAGATCTAAATATTGAAAAGAAACAAAGATATGCTATTTCAAAGTCGAGCGTAGCGTGCGGCTGCACGGCGCGCTATAGCACGAGCAGCGACTATCCGAGTCGGGACTTAATATGCGTCCGATATACGGTTTTAATATATCAATTAAAATAAAAACCATTAAAATATCTTAAAATTCTTCATTTATTTCATCCGTATTTACAATCACTTCTTTATTTACACATGTATCATTACAACTACAAACATCACAGCATTTCAAATTAGATTGTCTACAAGGGCAAACGTCAGTTTCGCAAGCATTTTTGCCAGTGCACGAACAAAAGTACTGTTGTAGTATTTCCATAGCAGTGGGTCCATCGTAATAATCGAAACTCAATCTACCTGTTTTCACCACCCAGCCAAACTTTGTCACATCTTTGGAAATGATTAGAGGTTCGATTGCTTGTTTCCACTCATTGATTTGCCAAAGAGCTCTTAAAATGTGTTTATGCATCGCGGGTTCAGATGGAGGAAGTATTGCGATTTCAGAGTTCTTTTCGATAGTTAAATGATATCTTAATGAATTTATATCGTTATGTGTACCTCTTGGCTTTTTCTTTGGATCGTACAAATAAGATGTGAATGTACTGACGACTTCTTGAGCAACATGTATGTCTAAGTTGGTTATTGTAGCTAAATTAGTCAATTCTTCGTCTGACATAAGTCGTAATGCTGCCTGCACCTTGTTCTTGCCTATGTAAAATAACGATGAATTAGTATCACAGCCTGTTAGAGCGTGTGCAGCTAACAACGACGAACAGATATTTTTTCCTAATTTTTGTGCTAAACTATGAATAGGTATATACGTTCTGAAATCAGTGCGTACGGATATTTTGCCCGTGAAAAACCATAGCTGACGTCTATTTTCCAAACTTGCAAAATGAAATAGTAGTAATAAAAAAACGTCTGTATCGGGAGATTCTACAATTGTTAACTGGTTTTCACTCATTCTGCGTTGAATACGTTGTACATGAAATATTAAGCGAGTATCAGCATCTATGTGCTATAGCGCGCCGTGCAGCCGCACGCTACGCTCGACTTTGAAATAGCATATCTTTTTTTCTTTTCAATATTTAGATCTGAAACTTTCCCAAAAACTTCTTTAGGTTTTGCATTTTAATACTGGATAATTAGTTTTTAGAAATTCGAAACTTCGTAACACAATTTTTGCATTTGCACGACAAAACTAGGAATACGTGAAAGTAAACAATTGTAAATTTACTGTTCAAGTATTAATTGTCGCAAAACTTTCGAAGCAGGCTTGTTGTTTAGATCTTTAGATACGCAATAGTCATAAAAAATTTCATAATAATACATTGATAAATGTGGAAGATATAGCGAGATGAACACAGAAAAACGCCAAATTCAATTGTCTCAATTTTACCCGAAATTGCCGTTTTTTTCCATGTTCCCCCAATTTTATCGTGAAAATAATTTCATATTCGTATTCAGCGACCCCGAAAACATAAAGTAAAAGTGGTCTTAGCGATTAATACTGCGTCGTCACATACTGCTATTTCTAAGCGACTTTTTGGGGGTGTCCCGCTCGCCTACAGCACCCATCCCAACAACAAACCCATGGAACAAAACTACCCCATCCCAACAAGAATTTCTCAGTTTACCCACAAAACAACCCATGCCCCACCCCTCAACAAAATATTTCCAAATCACGAATCATCCCTCAAACAATCAATGCTCCTGCTGTTGAAATAATTAAATTTACACAACTGAATAACATGATTCAAGAATTACAAGCGACAGTCAACCTAGACGAACTCACTAGGGCCGTTGCTGACCTACTCCACGAGATGAAGGCAGCCACGAACAAGTTAGAAAAACTTACAATTTATAACAACTTTGTCGCCGGGATTGATAAATATGACATCTAGGCAGGTAGGTGGTAAAACAGGAATTCAAAAACGAAATCATCTTAAAATAATATTTTGTAATCTATACGGAGTAATCAACAAACTCCAATTCATCAGACACTTTCTCGACATTTATAAACCTGATATTTTCTTCTTAATATAGACGCTTCTCAAACCTAATAAATCCGTGAACTTTAGAAATCCAGATTATAGTCTTTACAAACAAGACCGCCCCGCAGATGTCGGCGGTGGCGGTCTCGCAGTATTAATAAAAAAATTCCAACTCCTGCAACCAAACAATCCTTCTATTGAGCATACCTCATTACTTATAGATAATAAACTCAAAGTAGTGGGGGCATACAACTCGCCCAATAGAAAACTCTGCAAATCAGATTTTTTTAATATTACAAGAAAACACAATAGGATTCTTATGGTGGGCGACTTAAATTGTAAGCACCCGCTATGGGACTCCTATGCCACACATGCCAACCCCAACGGAAGTACTCTCCTGAGGTTTTGTGATAATTCCGACTGCAACATTTTCAGTACCGACGACCCCACCCATTGTCCCTATTCCGGCTTCACCCCCAGCACAATTGATCTAGCCATAGGCAGAAACGTTAATACCATAACGAAAATGAAAACCATCCCTGACCTCAACTCCGATCACGACCCCATCCCTCTAGAACTCAAAATAACACACACTACACACACTCACCCCCAATTAGAACACACGATTACACAACCACAAACTGGACATTATACAGAAAACACATAAATGATAACTTAATAATCATAGACAAAATTGAAAATCAAAAACAACTAGCTTACACAGTACATAATCTACAAAACATAATAATAATTACAGCCAGAAACAAAACAATATCCGTTAAACCCAAACCTAAATTCCAACATTCCCTTCCAGACTATTGTTAAAATTATAAACGACAAAAATTAAATTCGAAGACGATGGCAAGTTACCAGAAAAGACAATGATAGACAAACAGTAAATTACTATTAAAAACTAATAAACTCCTTTATTTGTGAACACAGAAACTATAAATGGAAAATGTTCTTAGAGAAGCTATCCCCAAAAGACAATTTACTTCATTTACTCAAAAATCCAATATTGCAGAAGCCTTTGGAGAGTACTTCCAGGACAATTTCACTAATAACACAGTAAATACACAACTTCATCATAACATATCACAAATAGTAGCAGACTACCTACACAACACTCATACAATAAACAAAACAAACTTAGCCGCCACTTCAAAAATTCCTAATACCATTGCCACACTTAAAAACAAGACTGCGCCGGGGATTGACGGCATATCAAACATCCTTTTTAAAAGCTTACCTAAAAAAGCAATAGAGCAAATTACTCATATTGTTAATTACATAATAAAAAGCGGTATATATCCAGATATACTCAAGATTGCCAATGTTATCCCGATTATCAAAGCTAACAAACAATCATGTTATGTGGATAGTTACAGACCTATTTCACTATTGAATAATATAGCTAAGGTGATTGATAAAATAATTCTAAAAAGAATTCAACACTTTGTTGACAAACAAAATATAATTCCCCAAGAGCAGTACGGTTTCCGTGGCGGACACAGTACTGTTGCACAAATTATTAGAGTATCTAACCATATTTTAGGGAGGAATTTTATAAAATAAATAAATCTGTAATGATTACCATCGACATACAAAAAGCCTTCGATATTGTATGGCACGAGGGGCTATTGTATAAATTAATGAAACTTAAACTTCCAGAATACTTAATAAAAATAATTAAATCATATATAACTAATAGAAAATTTTACTCCTATGTGAACGATGGCTTAGCGGGGCCATTCTCCATTCAAGCCGGGGTTCCGCAAGGGTCAGTTCTTTCACCTTTGTTATATTCCCTATTCACCCATAATTTACCCTCCTCCCCACAAATCCTAATAGCCATGTATGCAGACGACACTTGTTTTGTATCATCTGCATCAACGCCAGACAACGCACTACAAAATATTCAAACACACATTAATACACAAATACTCACATACATGAGAGACAATAAGTTTAGAATCAACCCCTCCAAGACAGAGTACTTGTTACTCAGGAGGAAGGACAGGAACAATTGCTCATTGCAATCGCTGCTGTGTGTAGATGGGCAAACTATCACTTCCAGTACACATTAAAGTATTTGGGCTACACAGCGCATGGCAATACCAACGCCAACGCCGCACATAATGAAACAAGTACAAAAATCGAAAATGGCAATGAGCAAATTGTACCCGCTGAAACAAGTACAAAAATCGAAAATGGCAATCAGCAAATTGTACCCGCTGATTTGTAAGAAAAGTTGTCTCCCTACACCCAACAAACTGTTGATATATCGGCAAATCATAAGACCTATATTAACATACGCCGCGCCAGCTTACTACACTGCCACTAAACATAACTTTCACACACTTCAAGTGGTGCAAAACAAGTGCCTACGCATGGTCATTTATTCACATAACAGGTTCTTTAAATTTCAATAACCAAATACATCGAATTAGAGGACCTAGTTATCCCTAATCAACCATAAAAATATTCAAAACAAAAAACATATTTCTCATTATTAGAAACATCTGTCATGTTGCTGCCTCTCACAAACTAATCACTCTGTTCGTTTTGAAACCCTGTTTTTCAGCTGCTTTTCAGAGATATACAAGTCGAAATAGCTGTGGAGTCATATTTATGAATACGGGACAAACTAAATTACAGAATGACAATAAATGGATAATGCATAAAAGCAAGGTGCCATATATACACACACTCTTCCAACGATTGTACCAGGATTGCAAGAACATCGGCCATACTTTATTTCTGAATACAAGTGTAAATTATATATCATGAAATATTGGTTATAAAGGCATTTTAAAACAAACAAACTGGTGTTTAGGATTGTTGGCCGAAAAATAAACGTGTTTATGAATGAATAGCCCTCTCTATTGTATATTATTACTCTAAGGTCGCCACAGCTTGTATCTGCAGCAAACACCAAATAAACTAAACACAAACTAAATTTGCTCAACCACTCGATTTTTGCTTAGAATGTGAACTATGTTGGCTTCAAGAATAATGTAAACAGTTATATCTTTTTTATATTCATATCTATGGCATGTGTCTTCGAGTTCCGATTTTTATTTGCACGCACATACAATAAAAATGTACAAATAATGAATAAATATATTTAATTTTAATCATGTAGGTATTTTGTTTGTATTAAATAAAGGCGCTATGATGCTGTGTACTTCTAAGGGATGAGGGGTGCTCCGGGTAGCAGTTGCTGCCTCAGATGCCCCGGTAGCAACGCCACTTGTTTCAAGTATGATAAAGGGGAAAAATATAAAATGTGATTAATATAAATACGAGTATTTGAATAACTTCAAGTCCTACTTAATGTAGTTTGATTCGTGAGTAAAAACGTTACGATTATATTTCAAAAAGGCAAGACTAAAATTAAATCCACCATAAAAAAGGTGCCTTGCTCTTAACTGATCAAGTGATAAAATTGGTGAAATAATCTGTGACAACAAAGAGAAGAAGGGGGGCGGGGGTGTGAAGGAGAATGAGAGGATAAAGGTATTCGTAAAAACTTTTTGGATATTTTGGTTGACTATGTTACAGTAATATTTCTTCTTGGGCTTGGTTTGGTGTCGTTTCTGATTGGGAACTCCCTAAAAGGTGTACCGGTGACATATTTCATTAGGAAGTAGCTCATGGCCCGAAGAGAATTCGCGGAGAAAATTTTAGTTAAGTTGACCTTATTAGATGCGGGTACAGTAATGGTTGAACTATTTCCTAATGTCGGCCATTTGGCTAGCTGATTCCGACTTTCAACTAGGATGTAGGATATCTACAAAACACCGACAGGCAGGTGAGTACTAATAAATCAGGTTCGAGTTCATCGTGGGCCAATACGAGTAGCTCTTTATCCAATTGAAGTTTAAATTTTTAAGAATGGAATTGTTGTGTGTACAACAATATATCGTTAGGTTGAAAGAGATATATAAATCAGTTATTCCGTCTCATTCTCGTTTTGTAATTAGTCTCATCTCACGATTCTCTTTCATCGGACAAGGTAATACTGATCTCTGTACAATCTGATAAGCAAATAATTCTTATTCTGATTTTTATATAATTAAAACCTGAAGTGAATTTTAGTCCTTTAACTGTTTATCAAGATGATATCGTCTTAGCTTGTAAGAGTTGATAAATTTCTTGTTGAATTAAAAATTCTTTTTTACTGAGAAATACGTTTTTTTAACGCATTGTGGAGTTACTTGATATTTTTATCCAGCTTAATAAAAACGAGATTTGGATTAAAATTGCCTGAGAAAAAGTGTGTTTAAAAGTTAGAAATTCATTACGTGTTTTCGCAAGTCTAAAAGGTAGTCATTTCACATTGCGACGGAATCTCAATATGATCTTCCGGGTCTCCCCCTCTTTCTTTTTATACTGTTTTTATTCCTCATTTCTCCTCGACCTGAGTCGATAAGTTTCCCCATCTACGTTGAAACTGGCGATGCCAATATGCGACTAACGTGCGCGCCATTTTAACTGTGGAGGTTTCTTGATCAAATAAACTTGTTACAAATACTGTTGAATAAGAATGTTCTGGGGTGTAACTGAAACTTCCGATCTCATTAGCTTTGGGATATGGTTTAACATACATACTATACTTCTTTCTCTAATCAAATTAAAGAATTAAGTATTAAATGTAATATTTTTGTATATCTCTTTTTCATTATCATGTTTGGCAGCCTCTTGCACGTCTGGTGGCATACAATTATCATCCACAATTTATTTCCATTTTTCTTGATATTCTGTAGAGGTAGAACAAACACAGATTCGATATCAATTAATGTTTGAGCAAATAATGAACCGTCCTATCATTGTCATAGTAACGATAAATACCCGAAGACTCCAATCCGAACACTGAATTACAAAGCACTCTCTCTAAATTCTGGGAAATCGAAGAACTCCCAAATCTCTCTCATCCGAAGATGAACTGGCAGAGTTCATCTTCAAAAGCACAACTAAAATTCTCCAAAACGGACATTTCCAGGTTGATGTTCCCTTAAAGTCTGTCACAAAACACAAAAAGTTAAGTGACTCCGTCACAATTGCTAAAAGTAGATTTTCCTCTTTGCAACAAAATCACGACCTCTATACTGAATATAAGAAATTTATTCATGAATATATATCTCTAGAACATGCGAAATATGTACCGCTATCGTCGCGAAATTCACGTTCAGAAAACAAATATTTTATCCCTCATTTGCCAGTTTATCGACAAGATCGAATTACGACCAAATTGCGAGTCGTATTTGATGCTTCTTGTAAAACCAACTCCGGTTTTACATTAAACGACATTAGCCTTAAAGGTCATCAAATTCAGGCTGACCTATACGATATCTTGTGCAGGTTCAGAACCTTCAAATACACGTTAATTGTTGATTTGGAGAAAATGTATAGACAAATTCGAATTAACCCCAAAGATGTGTTCCTTCAAAACATTTTGTGGAGAGACTCACCTAAAGAGCCGCTAAAATGTATTGAATTACAAACAATAACTTATGGTATGAATTGTAGTCCATTCCTCTCAACTAGAGTTTTGAACGAGATTGCAAGTACCAATAAAAATCTTCCTCTAGCCTCGGACGCAGTTCTCACACAGACGTACGTAGACGATATTTTAACGGGGTGCGATTCAATCGAATCCCTCGAAAAACTCTATTTCGAAGTGAAGTGGTCACTCAGTAAGTACCCCTCGTATAAACTACGTCCACCATTAAACCATTGTATCTTTGGGAAAACAGTAACCGATCTTCGGGGCTTGAATAAACAACATCATTTAGAAAACTCACTGGGATAAGTATATTTAGAATTAACACAGATTACAAGACCTTATACATACATTTAAACTTATTCAAAATAATAATAATGAATGAATCATCGGTTAGTTGACACTTTGTATTTATAGGAAACATGCAAGTCAGTTACCCGTAGGTATGACCTTCCGCATATGTGAACGCGATATTTACATTTAATAGAAACGTGTTTTCCTGGTGTTCGCCTGACCTTAGTCACAATTCAATATTTTTCTATGAAAATGTCTTTTTTACAATACTGTCTTTTTCGGGATCATCACACATTGCTTGAACCGGCTGGTTTCCATTTGCATAAATGGTGTTCTAACTCTCAAACTTTTCTAAAAAAGATATCGCAGACACAAATAACTGA
The DNA here is from genome assembly GCA_963921935.1 of Galeruca laticollis. Lineage (NCBI taxonomy): Eukaryota > Metazoa > Arthropoda > Insecta > Coleoptera > Chrysomelidae > Galeruca > Galeruca laticollis. Next base: position 189,563,420 of record OY998178.1, on the reverse strand, counting down.
ATTTGACATAAACCTAGATCAATCTCTGTCTAAAGTTTTAGGCGTAAAATGGAATCCCATAAGTGATGAGTTCCAAATATCCGTACCCACTGAAATTATCAGTGAGGGCAATATCACCAAGAGAAATATTCTGTCACATATTTCACAATGTTATGACCCCCTGGGTTTTGTTAACCCCGCGGTCGTTAAAGGAACGATGCTAATGCAGAATATCTGGAAATTAAAGTGTAACTGGGATGATAAAATCACCGATAAGGAAATCTTACAGAAATGGGAAGTATTCCTGAACACCACCTCTCAAATCAAGCATTCAAAAATTCCTCGTCTTATCTTCAATCACAAAGAAATAAGCAAAATTGAGCTTCACTCCTTTTCAGATGCGAGTACCAAAGCGTACGGCGCATGTGTCTACACCAGAATCATCTACACCGATAAAACGGTTTCATGTATTCTGATATCAGCAAAATCGCGTGTTGCACCACTGAAAACTATCACAATTCCCAGAACTCTGTGGTATGCTATTGTCCTCGAATCTGACTCAAAGAGTTAAAAACGTTTTAGAAACCAAAATCAACATAAATTCTGTTAACTTGTGGACAGGCTCTCAAATTGCACTCTGTTGGTGCAAAAGCCACCCAAGTCGATGGTCGGTATTTGAATCAAATAGAGTAGCAAAAATACAAACGATAACACAAAATTTCCAGTGGCGCACGTGCGATCAAGTGATAACCCAGCTTACATGCTGTCACGCGGAAAATTCACTCCTGAAATCCACCTCATGTGGTTTAATGGACCCAAATTCCTCAGTGAATTTACTTCGGATTTCCCCCAACACAAGATTAATAAAAAACTTGTTAACCTACCCGAGGAAAGACCAATACAATTTCAGGCAAAACACTTTCTCAAACTTTTCTTCGTTTTCCAAACTACAACGCAAAGTGGCGTACGTTCTAAGATTTACTCACAATTCGAGAAACAAAGAAAATCGATTCGAAGGACCTCTGTCAGTGAATGAATTGAATTCATCATCAAACTTCATTATTGAGCAAGTTCAAAATCAGTCCTTTTCAACAAAAATAGCGGAACTCTCAAGAAATAAAAATTTGTCAAGCAAGCAACTGATATCCTTAAAACCATTTCTAGATACTTCCTGATATCTCCGTGTCGAAATATCCTTCGATCAAAAGCACCCAATCTCATTACCTTCAAAAAATCAAATAACTTCCCTTATCATCAAGCAACAACATGTGCGTTTGGGCCATGCTGGCGGACAAAATGTGCTATCAAATGTACGATTGCGCTACTGGCCACTCAATGGTTTAAGGCAAATCAAACAAATAATCAGAAATTGTAAGATTTGTTATCGATTAAATGCACAGATGGCTCAACCGATAATGGCCGACCTTCCGAAAGACAGGGTCACATATTCGCGTCCTTTCCAAAACGTTGGTGTCGATTTCGGAGGCCCTTATTTTATAAAATCTTCCACCCTACGCAAAGCTCCCGTAACAAAATGTTACATATCAATTTTCGTATGCATGGTGACCAAAGCCGCACATATAGAACTAGTATCCGACCTTACTACGGACGCATGTATAGCCGCTTTAAAACGTTTTGTAGCGAGACGGGGTAACCCCACTTTCATTTACTCAGACAATGCGACAAAGTTTCTTGGAGCTACAAACCAGTTAAGAGAACTTTATAATCACTTTCAGAAGAAGGAATTTACGGATACTATACCAAATTATCTGACTCAAAACGAGACACAGTGGAAATTTATTCCGCCAATATCACCACATTGGGGAGGAATTTGGGAGGCTGCTATTAAAAGCGCCAAGTATCATATCTCAACCTTCGAACAATTCTCAACTATTCTTACTCAAATCGAAGCAATATTAAACTCACGTCCTTTGTGTACCCTATCTAACGATCCCTCTGATTTTCAATATCTCACTCCTGGGCATTTCCTGATCGGATCCAGTCTGACGGCTTATCCGGAAAACAAAATTAAATTTTGTCAACATTGCGCAAAAACTCAGCATCTGTTCTGGAAAAGGTGGTCGGTAGACTACCTGAATAGACTACAGAATAGACCAAAATGGCTAAAAACATATGAGAATCTACAAATAAACGATCTTTTCCTCTTAAAGGAAGAAAACATTCCACCTCTTATTTGGCCTATGGCAAGGGTCATAGAAACCATGAGCGGCCCTGACGAAAAAGTTCGCCTAAAAACTAAAACAGGCGAAGCTACTAGGGCTATAACGAAACTGTGCCCACTTCCCAAACAAGTCTTGTGAAGAACATAATGACCCATTAAAATATGTTAATCGGTCAGCGACTTGCCTAATCAACCTCAATTAGCAGTCGCGACTTTCTTAGTTGTAAGTTATATCTAAGCTATAACAAAACTTGCAATTTTACTTTATCCTTATCTATACTTAAAATTACTCATCTTTCTGGCGCTCTCTCTCTCTTAAATGAAGCACAGACTTCATTTCTGGGGGGAGAATGTTGTGAGATGACATGCTGTATATATCACGATGACAAATCAATTGTAAGTCGGACAAGTTTGAATGTCTATTGTAACGTCAAACCCTTATTATTCACTGTAATGGTCTTAAACGCCCATTAATAAAATAAAGTTTAGCGTTAAGTACCTGTTCAACAAAAGTCTTTATGAAACTTTCCAAAACTATTAAAATGTTACTACAAATAACTTTGAGTGATCTACGATCCTCCAATTAGCGCCGTGAACAATATTTCAAACCCTTTCACAAATGAATAGGGAATCAAGTATTCGAAATGAATGTTTTATGGATTGACATAAATTAACTAACATGACACTATTTATCGCTTCACGGTAAAGTGGGTAATTAACTTCATGTCAAAAAATATCACCATTCAACTAACAGAGTTATAGTCTGAAATAGAAAGTCCTACCCCCAATAAAACTTTTATCTACAGAAATTAACCAATTTAAAGAGAGTCAGTTTCTCAACCTGAAGCAGTACAGAACTGAATCTACTCTGGATCGGTCGACATAAAAAAGTGTGACAACTCCTTGCGTTCGATACATACAGTGTGCGTAAACTATATCTTGTTCAACCTGAAGTGTTAAAATATCTCTCGCGTTTCGACGCAATATAAAAACGTACAAATGTCTGTGACTTCGTTCGAGAATTAGCGGAAAAATATACATATCTACCACACAAGCATTTAGTATCTTTAAGAAAACTGTAACCAACTATCAACTCGCTGTGGACATTCTTGTTGCTCTATCTTAGTACTATTTTGTGTAAAGTGATTTACGTGTTTAAAATTGTCGTACGTTTTATTAAACGTTCCTTAAAATTACGACTGCTCCTTCTTTCCACAACCTTATCGAAGAAAAACAACCAGTACAGTACAGTAGTGAACGACAAACTCAACAGTCCACTCCACTAATCTAATTCATTAAAAATCCTAAGAATATCTTATATAAATAAACGTCTTCATATCTCAAATCATGACGCCAGTGAACATCCCAATTAAATTTCATTAATATATATCAGCATTATTACAAAAGTATATTAACGGTACGTATAAAATGAAGTGGTAATTATATTCATCAAATCATGAAAGTAGGTAGGGTACTGGTGCTCCTGGCGTCACTAACCCAATCATTAATTCATCAAATTATCACTGAAATAATGAGTATTATACAATGTATTATATAGGTCAGAAACCTCATAACTTAATTTCATATACTGAACCAAAAACCTTGATATGAGAGCTGTTATTGTCGAATGTATTATTTTTTTTCGCTTTAAGGAAATGTCAAGGAACTATACCGTTGTAATCATTTGAAGTATGTAATAATAAGCCAGAGGCGGTGCGGTATTTATTTCAATTTTTAATTATGCCAATTATGCGAGAAATACTGTTTGTACAAGTTGTTTCAATTTTGTAATAAACGTCGAGTATTAAAACTAAATTTATGACTTTCACGGCTTACAGGAATCCACATTTCAACACCTTCGATATACGGAACGGCGAGTTAATTATTGATGTTTCCAGAATAGATACCAATAAATATTTGGGTGTAATGATAGATAGTCATATGAGATGGGACGTTCACACTGAGAATGTGACAAAAACCTTAAGAATTATGCTATTCAAATTCAAATATTTGAGCAAATTACTTGACACTTATCACTTGAGGATCATTTACTTCTCTACTCTGGTGGAATCTCGTATTCAATATGCTGTACTTCTCAAGCAATTTGCTTTTTTCACAAGCAAGAATCTGCGATGTAAGACAAATATTTCTTATTAATATACTTACTCATATACACAAAAACAAAAATCTATTAAATAATATCGACCATGAACATTTCACTAGGTATAAAAAAGAATATCACATTAATAACTCTCCGAGTAGTACAAAAATTGGACAACGAAATATATCTTATCTCATTCCAAAAATTTTTAATTTTCTACCCCCTGAACAAAAAATGAATATAAATTCTCGTCATATGCTGAAAAAAATAATAAGATAATATGTTCTTAACTTAAATCGAGATCTGGTTCGATATCTTTTTGACTGACATGTTATTACTTTTCCGCACAACCTACCTAATATGCGAGAAAAGTATTTATTGGTTTACACACAAAAAAGTTGAAATTGAAAAAAAATTTGAGTTATTTTTACGTTTTTAATCAAGAACAACACGAAAAAATGGTTTCTAGAAAAAAAATCCTGTGTGTATGTCGTCGTCGTCGTTGTCGTCGGCAACTTTTAGTTACATGTCTTGTTAGCACGATACAGCCTCCGGAATGCAACAAATCACAAATTTTATGATTGAATATTGTTCCGGACATCTCACAGATGAACCCTATTGATTTTCAGCTCACCAGAGCCAGTACAACGCGTGCTATAGTACTTTAAGTAGGACATTTTTGTCATTTTTAGAGAAATTTCAGTTTGTTAGCACGAAACAGCCTCCGGAGTGCAACAAGTTAGCAATTTTATGATTTAATATTATTCGGGATATCTCACAGATGAAACCTATTGATTTTCAGCTCACCAGAGCCAGTACAACAGGTGATATAGTACTTTAAGTACGACATTTTTGTCATTCTAGGAGAAATTTCAGTTTGTTAGCACGATACAGCCTCCGGAGTATATACAAGTGACCAATTTTATGATTGAATATTATTCAGGGCGTCTCAAAGATAAACCCTATTGATATTCAGCTCAGTAAAACCAGTAAAACGGGTGCTATGGTACTTGGAGTACCAAATTTTTGTGATTTTTGGATAATTTTCAGTTTGTTAGCACGACACAGCCTCCAAAGTGTTTACAAGTGACCAATTTTATGATTGAATATTGTTCAAGGTGTCTCGCAGATGTACTCTATTGATTTTCAGTTGACTAGAGCGAGTACAGATTGTCCTATAAATCCAGATATACTACATTTTTGGTTACTTTTGGAGAAATTTCGGTTTGTTAGCACGATACATCCCTCGAAGTGTAGACAAGTGACAATTTTATGATAGAATATTGTTCAGGACATCCGTCAGATGTGGAAAAGTTAGTTTTAATCTTTAAAACCGTTTATTATTAATTTTGTTATATGATTCAATGTCGTTTGTTAATTAGAATACTCTACAAAGTGTTTGTTTTCTATATTTTGTTATTAATGTTTTCTATTTTCTATTGTTAATTTTCTCGAATTTGTAAACGAAATATGTTCAATGTCAAAGTGATGAAAATTAATATTAATATCAACAACGTGAAAGTAAACCTGTTTTACATTCTGAATATATGTGCATAGGTAATATTGTAAATATTTTGTATTTTATTGTTAATGTTTTCTATTTTTGATTGTTAATTTTCTTGTATTTATATATGAAATGTAGTGAATGTCCAAATGTTAGAAATCAATATAGTAATATAAATACTTTACATTGTCAATTATGCAGAAAGACTATTGGAAATTTAAATGAGTAAAACCCACGCTCAACTTTAGTTTTAGTAGAAATTCCATGTTTGTTTACATGTAAACAACAATTTTGATATAAACAATGTAATAACATTTTGATAAATAAACTTATTATTATTATCATCAGAGATGGAGAAGTATGCTTGGTCGAATCAGAAAACGCCAACGATGAAGTGCTAGTCACAAAAAATTTAAGAAATGAATATGTGTTTATTCAAAATAACAGAACTGAGAACAGAAATTAAGAAACAAATAAAATCACAGATCCAGAAGGAACACTTTCATTACAAACGAAAACAAAATATGGATGTGGACATCAAACAACATGTAAAGAGATAAAATACGTGGGCATGGATGATATATTTGATAAAAGTGAGGCGACTGACAGAAACGACAGAAGAAACTTTGAAATTAATTGAAGATAGACAACTGGGATGGTTGAGATATCCCCCAATAATGGAGGAGACAATAGCAGTAAAAAGAGACTAAAATAAAAGAACTAAGAACCAGGAAACATAAAAAATATGTGGACAAACAACATGAATAGAAAATAGCAAGATTCCTACACAAATAATAATTTTCCAAATCACAATCCACAAATTCTCAACACCTGGAGTACCAACTCATTTTTGAGACTGATAATACATACCCTATCAGCATTGAAGTATCATATGGCAAATTTTATGAGTTACAACATAAAGACTAGCATATAGTAATTTTGTATCCACGGATGGAAGTGTGTGGAACATTGTGAAAATTAGCAATTTTGAATTTCACTCATTCTAGAATCTCTTGAATATATTTAGCATTTAAATATGACGATTCTGACGATCTAGCACCCTTGTAATGATGAAGACTATAAGCGATAATGTGTTAGAAAGAAACAAGTATAAATTCAGTGTATTATTCTCTTTATCGAACAGGATATCATAACCAAGCAAAAGTAGATAACGGGCAAAACTACATGTCCGTAGGCGCCAGCAATGTGTTACAAAACAAGTATAAATTCATTTTAGATATTAACAGGGTATCAGAAACAGTGAAAGAATTATTCACTGAACGATTTTAAGTTATACGTTGCCGTCTTTCGATTGTATATTTATATTAATAATTGTAAAATGGATTGTTCTAACACGAGAATAAGTTATACGAAGTTATTAATTATGATAGTTTGAGAGGTTGTAGCAGATCAAAATAATTAATCCGATCTATTTGTTGAACATTGTAATGCTGGAAATTGTTCTAGTTTTCAGTTTGACAGCGGTTAAAACAATAATATTCTGATAGATAATAAATTAAAAAATTAAAAATCTTCTTAATTATTCAATGAATCTAAATCAAATGTTCGAATAACCCCCCGTTTTGAGCTAAACAGTAACAGAGCCGCTTATAAAATTCTTGTTGAATATGGGTGAGTATTTATGGTGTTATCTTCATACAGGCTTGTAGAATTTATTCCCTAATTTCATTCAGGCAACTGGCCCTGTTCTCCTGGAATTCATAAATTATCGATTTCACATAACCCCAGAAAGTAATCGTTGGGTGCCAAATCTATAGATCTATCAGGTCATCTAATGTTACCATTAGTGGAGATTATCCGATGGGGAAATTATGTATTTAAAAAATTTATTGTTTATCGATAATTATACGATGCACAACCGTCATGCTGGTACCAAATATCATTGAAGTAGACACTCAATTGTATGAGAGCAGGAGTAATGTGGTTTTGCGGCATATTCAAATATTTTTGTGCGGTTAAATTGCCGTTAATAAAAATGGTCCAATTAAATGTTCACCTAATATTCCTGCCCAAACATTTAACTTCTGAGGATATTGAGTTCTACTATTGTAGCGTTTGTGTTGGTTTGTCCTGGACCAATATCGCATAACGGATTAATTATGGGAAAAGTCGATTCATCTGTGAACAAAATATTTTTTGAAAAGTTTACATCCGATTGTATTTTTTTCCATAATCATTTCATAAAATTCCATTCTACGAAATTGATCGCCTGGAAATAATTCATGGCTCTTTTCCAGTGTAAAACTACGATAGCCATTTTTTTAATTCAGTCCGAATCGTTTTAGGATCAACATTAAAATCCTTGGCTAATTAAGTGGACTGCTGTAGAGGTTTATTTTCCACACTAGCATACATTAAAAGATCTCTTTCTTCTTTCTCGGTTTGGATTTGAAAATTTTGTCTACGCGGTCTGTTTTGTAGGAGATACATATCAATGTTCTTAAAAAAAATTTATAACCGCTCTCACTTGTTTCTTACTAAATGGTTGGGTATTTTCGAATAATAGAGTAAACAAATTTTCTGCTATTTCTCGATATGAATTACACTGGTAACACCATTTTACAATTTGCACTTATTGGTATATCTGCATGCTCATTTTATAAGATTCGCAAAGATCATTTGTCATTCGGAAACAAACAGGTAGTGACGTGCAGTTAAACGTCCGAACTATAGCTGGTAAGAAGTACCGCCCTCGAGAGGCGCACACGTGATTCGTATTCGTATATTCTATTATCCTTATTTTAACTGTAATTATCTATGCTGACTATGGATTGTCTATCTCATCATCTCATCATGCATCTCCCCCACACACTGATAATGCCATGTGCCTCCTATTTTCCCGTTGACTATGAGACGATTATTGTTTTACGTTAGAGTTAAATGAGGAATTATGTCTGTTATTATTAAAAATGAATATTGTATGGGCTTTTATAGTTTCAACGTGTAGATTGAAAATGAAGAGAGGGAGTAAATGAAAATAAGAGAATTGCGGCCCTAGACGAAATCGTTTTATCAGTAGTGTAGGAGTTTTATGATATGTACAATATTTAATTGTTGGGTCGCAATAATAAATTATTTGAAAAAGTAGCGTATTCAATGTCACTATCGTCGATTTATTATTTTTCATATTATAACCATTAACCTTATTAGATTTTTAACCTATTTTTAGAATCTTTATAATATTTGGAGTGGTATTAAAAAAACAATCTAACAGTTTGTGTAACTATTTACTACAAAGGCGTTCTTCGATTTGGAAAGTCCATAAGAACAAAGTTGAATGTAACAAAATAATTTATATATTTTTTATAAATAAACATCCAAAGCTGAATCTTTGACTGAAGGGTGGATAATTTTTAGTGTATATAAAGAGGTGAAACATTTTTTTTCATTTTTCGTGTTCCACTGCTTATCCATTAATGGATGTTTGTGATCACATGTACCCACTCTTCTTTATTTCTAATGGTGCTGAATAGGTCTCCTACTGTTCTCAGCCCTGTCCATTGTCTCACGTTTCGGAGCTATGACATCTTCTTCCTGCCGACTCCTCTCCACCTCTCAATCTTTTCTTCGATTACTAATTGTAGGAATTGGTATCTTTCATTTCGTATTATGTAGCCTAGGTATGCTGTTTTTCTGCGCTTGATGGTTTCCAGCAATTCGCGTTCTCTTTTAATCGTTCTTAGGACCCCCTCATTCGTTTTCCTGGCCGTCCATGGGACTTTCAGTATTAGCCTGTAGGTCCACATTTCAAAGGCTTTAAGTCTATTCATGGTGTTCACTTTTAGCGTCCAGTCCTCCATACCGTACAGTAACACTGACCACACATAACATTTCACAAATCTGATTCTTAGGTCGAGGTCAAAATCGGTGTTGGTAAAAACTTTCCTGAATTTCATAAATGTGTTTCGGGCAATTTTGATTCGGCATTCGATTTCCGTTTCTGACGTCTAGCTTTCACATAGCCGCGTGCCTAAATATTTAAATTTATAAACTCTTTCAATGGGGCATCTGTTGTGTGTTAAGCTTGCATTTTCATGTTCTTCCGTCTAGCGAGAAACTATCATGAATTTTGTCTTCTTGGTGTTGATATTGAGGCCCAAGCTTTTGCTTATATCGCCCACGGCATCAAGAAGGTCCAGCAAGTCTTTCATAGTGTCAGCAATTAGCACTGTGTCGTCTGCGTATCGTATGTTGTTGATCCACAGTCCGTTTACCCTAATATCCAAGCTGCGTTCCTCGAGTGCATCCTGGAAGATGTTTTCAGAGTATATATTGAAGAGGAGTGGAGAGAGAACGCATCCCTGTCCGACCCCTCTAAGGATCTTTGTCGGTTCTGTGTGTTCATTGCCAACCTTGACTTCGGCTGTTTTTTCCAATTAAGGCTTTCTATGCAGCGGATATCCTTCTGATCTATATCTATCCTCCTCAGAATTTGGATGAGTTTGTGGTGTTGAACCTTATTGAACGCTTCCTCGTAGTCGATGAAGCATAGCATCACATTTTTCCTCTGATCATGGCAGTTCTGGACTGATACTTGAGTTACAACTATAGCCTCTCTCGTACCTAGTCCCCTTATAAATCCAAACTGTGTGGATTCGACATCTCTTTCGCACTTTATAGAAATTCTGTAGTCAATAATCTTGAGGAATATCTTTAACGTTTGGCTCATTAGACTGATCAGCCTATGATCCTCGCACTTCGTTGCATTGTTCTTTTTTGGCAAGGGTATAAAACATGATGTAACCCATTTGGCAGGGAACTCCCCCGTGTTATATATTTTGTTAAATAATTTGTGCAGGATGGAAAAGCCTTTATCGTCTAATATTTTCAGTAATTCGACAGGTATGCCGTCCGGACTAACTGCCTTTCTGTCCTTTGACGTATTTATTGCTCTTATGATTTCTTCCTTGGTGATAGGGGGTGCAGACAGATCTTCACCCACCGTGGCTTCTAAATCAGGTCTGCTATCGTTGAAAGGGCTGTTAATATATTTCTCCCAAATAATTTTTCGCTGCTGATCATCCTGCGCCATCTCTCCATAATCATTTTCTGTATTAGAGAAATATATTTTCCTGTAAACTCGGGATGCCTCTTTTATCTTTCTGTGTAGGTTAAATTCATCTTGTACTTCCTGTAGTTGTTCTATCTCCTCGCATTGTTTCTTCAACCAGTCATTCTTTGCTGTTCTTATTTTTGCTCTAATAATTTTTTGGATGTGTTTATAGCTCTCAGAATTTCCTTGATTTTTACATTTTCTTCTTTCTTCGAAAAGTGGCATGATTTCTGCTGTCATCCAATTGTGTTTTTGTGTTTTCTGCTTATAACCTAGCTCATAATCTGCGACCTTTGTCATGCCTTGTTCCACTCCTCCCTATACGTCATCTATACTTGCATCCTCCTCCAACTTCGGTTCTACGGAAGTCATCATTCTTTCATTAATTTCCGCGACTATTTTGTTCTCAATATCTCCGCTTCTAATTCTATCATAGTCTATCTTTCTCTGTTCTATATGGATTTTCATGTTCGTGATCTTAGTTTTGATTACTGCTGTTTCGGAAACGCTTATTAATTAGTATGAAATCTATCTGATTACGCACGATGTTGTCTGGGCGATCGGCAGGAGCTCTCCATGTGTACAATCGCCTAGGTGGCAGCCTGAACCATGTGTTTATTATTTTCAGGCTTTCCTCCTGGCAAAATTGGCAGCAATCCTGTGTGATTGGGGGAGGAAATTCATTACAGGTCCGGATATTTTTTCAGTCACTATTATTCCTACTCCCTTCCTATGCTTTGGTTCATTATTTCCTGAGTAGTACATAACTCCGCCGGAGACGGGGCATATTCCGGCATCAGAGCACCATGTTTCTGCAACGCCTAAAACGTCGATTTCTAGTCTTTTCAATGAAATTAACTGTCTCGACCCTTACTTCGTGGAATCTGCTCATAATAGTGTTTTGAATCAAACTCACGGTTTCTAGTTAATTCCACAATATAATATATTGTGGAATAGAATAGAAACCGTGAGTTTGATTTAAAAAACTATTCTAATCTTTTCATTTCTTGTATCAGGTTGGCCAGTTTCCCAGCTTCTCACATTCCAAGTACTGATCTTGCCATCTCTTGTTAAACTTTATCTCTCATTTCTATGCTCATTTAACACAGTTCCCCCCGGAAATCCGATTAAGGAACGATTTAAACCTCCGGAACATTTTGGGTTAAATGTATTCATTTCATGTGATTCTCTTGGGATAAAATTAGCGGAGGTGGTATGCCGTTGCCTTCCTCCACGTTGTGCAGAGATTTAGTCCTGTATTTTTGCGATGTATGGTTATACAGCCAATGTTCGGTCGTCAGATCCTCGTTCGTTTTCTGGCAAGGTGTACCGGATGACATTGTCATCACTCGTGCAGGTGAGGTTGACTTTTGGGCAGCTTTGTTGGATCGTTGTCTTTAGCGCCACCCCTTACACCCCTTTTTTCATTAAACTCCCTAAACGCACAGAGCAATTTTTTTGGCAAATACAGATATTTGATAAGGGTAATAATACCTATCATTTGAGGCAAGCTACATATTTTTACCTCTAACTTCCTACCAACTTCTGAACTAAGCGACTTTTCTCTCGACGTGGCCTATCCTACCTACTCAAAATAATTATCGCATATTTGGAAAACCCCTACAAAATACTTTATTCATAAAATTGGTAAAGTAAGACTTGTTTTCGGATCAACATCAAAATTAAAATCCTTGGCTAAATGAGTGGACGACTGTGAAGGATTATTTTCCACACTAGCACGGATTAAAATATCCCTTTTTCTTTTTCCGGTTGGTTTTGACGATTCTGTGTACGTGCTCCATGCTTTGTAGGAGTGACACATCCATGTTCCTCAAAGTTTTTTATAACCGTTTTCCCCATCTTTTGGTATTTGTTTGAGTATTTTGGAATGCTATAATAAACATATTTTCTGCTATTTCTCGATATGAATTACCCTGGTAGTACCATTTTACAATTTGCACTTTTTGGTGTATCTGCAGACTACTCGTTTTAAGATTTACAAACATTCGTCATTCAAAATCAAACTCGATATATATTTAAATTTTTCTGTTTGTAGTCTTCCTGTAATGCATACGCTCCTAATAATACGATTTCCTAGAGGACCGTTATTGTTCTTTCTTTATTTATCCCCTGTCTTCATTTTCAGTCAACATGTTAAAATTCCAAGTGCTCATGAAATATTCCGCATTGAAAACGACAGAATTCAGTCGCGATTTAACTCTAACGTAAACCGATAATCGCTTCATAGTCAAAGGGAAAATGCATAAGGCACATGGCGTTATCAGTGTGTTAGACATATCCACTGAGATATAGACAATCCAAGTCTTATCGTAGATTATTACAGTTATAATACAAATAATAGCATACGATACTATTTTCGTATGTTATGATACCCTGTTAAAGGGCCCCATTCACGTTGAGATCGTTATCGATACGTGTAGCGCGACAGGCGGCGATACATGTATCTGAGAATTGTATCCATGTTTAGCTGTTCCCTACACGTTGAGATGAACTCAGGAAACATCAGTTCAGTCACCGGTACAGTTCAATTCACATTTAAAATAAAAATGGTGCGCCATACCCGTACTTGTAGCAGTGGCAGTTGCATTATCAGATGTTTCGAAGAAGAAAAAAAGACAAAAAAGAATATGGGCAAAAAAATGGTTACGTGAGAGAAACAAATATAGAGTGGTAAATTTACTGCAACAATTAGAGGTCGACGAACCAAATGATTTCAAAAACTATTTACGAATGAATGACATGTTATTTAATAAGTTATTGGATATAGTAAAACCTAGAATTGAAAAAAAAATGTTATGAGAGAATCAGTGAGTGCCGAAGAAAGAGTAACCTTAAGATATTTGGCTACAGGAAATAGTTACGAGGACTCAAAATTCTCTACGGCAACTTCTCCTCAATTACTGGGGAAGATTATCCCTGAAACATGCCAAGCAATTTATGAAGGGCACGTTAATGAATATATGCAGGTAAGTTTATATTTGTTTTTTTATTAATATTAACATCTAAAATATAACAAATAAGTATATGTATCTTAAGGATTGTCATCAAATCTAAGGTACTCTGATATTTTAGTTATTCGCATGAGACTGAACCTTTTCGATTTCAATACTTTCACTTGAATTGCTTGCGATATGTGGATATGAATTTACAGAATGCTGGGAAATGATTGGTATAAAGCCGCTGTTGGAAACACTTTGTTGGAGGTAGTTACTGTTGGTGTTATAGCATGGGAGACGTCCTGGGGCACTAATAGAGTGTTGAACATTGGAATGTTCTGTTAATTTTCCAAATCTTGCATAAAAATAGAGTCTGCAACTAATTTTTCAACGTAACTTCGTTGTATTGAATCCAGTGATGCCAAATTTCGAGCATATTTCACACCTGCTATTTGGAAATCGCTTAAACTATCAAGACTTTGTTCAGGTGTTTCAGTAACTTCGACAGAACCAGAGCAATACTTTTTAATTGTTTCGCTGGCATGCGCAACAAGGTCATCTTTCTTCATATCTTTTTCGTCTGAACGACCATATTTGGGTGTTTCTGAATATCTAGGACGCTTTGCAGATGAGGATGATTGCGATGGTCCTGGCCGAGATGAATCTGGTTCAGGTGATTGCAGTGGCGAAATCAGTATGTCCTCTTGAATGTTTGATACAGCTTGTTCACTCTCATCTAAATTCTGTAAAGAATACATATATATTATTTTTCAGTTTCCTAGAACAGAAAATCAATAGCCGAAGAATTCAGAAAAAAATGGAATTTTGATACTTGTTGTGGCGCTATAGATGGCAAGCATGTGAATATTGTAAAACCTCCTAATAGTGGATCCTACTTCTATAATTAGAAAGGAAAGTTTAGTACTGTTTTAATGGCCATCGTGAATGCTAACTATAAATTTATTATGGTCCATACTGGAACCAATGGTAAAGTATCAGACGGAGGCATCCTGAATGGAACTTAATTTTTTGAGCTACTTATGGCAGATTCATTGAACTTGCCATCGCCCGTCGTACCGGAGGAAACTGCATATCCTTTGCCTTTCACATTTGTTGCAGATGAAGCTTTTGCCTTATTGGCAAACTTGCTAAAACCTTATCCTCAAAGGAGGCTAACAAATGGAGAGATAATTTTCAACTACAGGCTGAGCCGTGCACGCCATGTAGTCGAAAATGCATTTGGACTACTAGCTTCTCGTTTCCGAATTTTTCACACGGACATTGCTATCGATGTTAAAAACATTGATCACATTGTTTTGGCCGCATGTGTCCTTCATAATTACTTAAGACGACACACCGAAGAATACTTATCCGAAATCGACAATGAAGATACCGATACAGGAGAAGGCGTTGCTGGGTTATGGCGTGAAAATGGACCTTTTTTAACACCCTTAGAACGTACAACTGAAGCAAATGTGGCTGCAGGCAAGTGAGCAAGAATTTCTTGTAAAGAATATTTCAACGCAGAAGGAAGAGTGGCCTTTCAAGATAAAATCTTTGGATAAATAATTATAGCTTATTTTAACCTTATCTCATATGCATAGGCATTACTTGAAATATATACAATCTATGTACCAACATATAATATACTAATCGTCAAACAAAAGTGGTTGCCGGTCATAATACAACTACCGGTAAATTTGGCATGCAAGCAGTTTTGTTGGCAATTAGTATAATTCACTTACCTCCAGTTCAGATGCGTCCTCCAAATTGTCACCTAAATTTAATTTTTCCTCTCTAGGCATTTCAGGGTCGGCAATAAAGCTCAAAATGTCATAGTACCACAAGTTTGGTACGTATACCTCATCTGTAGATGTTCCACTTTCTAAGGACGAAACGACTTTTTTAAGTTATCGTCAAAAGGCACAACGAAAGCTGTGTCACAAAACTGCGAACACTATTAGCATACTTTTCCTTGCACTTGTTCACTAAAACTATCATTGCCGATTCTCTTAGTTGTCTGTTTGAATACTCCTTACACTTGGTGTCCATCTTCCATGTTGGAAATAACACTGTTTATGTTTTTGTAGCGCGATACATAATAAACGTCAACATACATGTTGCAACAAGTATCAGTTGCATGCGTTCGGTATCGAGGTTTCCCTACAGTGATACAGATGGCGATAACATCTGATACCGATACAGTTATACTGAGACAGACAATTACATTGTGAGATTTGTATCAAGATACTGATACTTGAAACATGTATCGATACCGATCTTAACGTGAATGGGGCCCTTTAGAGAAAATTGGTGATACACTGAATATACTTGTTCCTTTATAAGACATTGTCGCTTATGGATTCTATGTGACCAAAGAATATTCCTAGTACTGTATAGTGCTACTATATATTGCAAGGAAGGTTTAGGAAACTTTATAAAATGTTATATATGATAATAATATTGTTACAAAAGAGCACACTGGTATAGTCCCTGAATCCGACTCTGTCTAAGCCATGTATGGAAGTTAAAATTATGGCGAATGCGCAGGGATTTCTTAGAATTGTTTACGATTGTGACTATCTTATCTGGACATGGTTTTTGTGACCAGTCTTATCTAGAAAATGCGAGAGCCAATTGTTTTTGTGTAAGCCGTAATCTAGAATTATCTAGTAAAAAAAGGTATATACATATATATACATATAAAGGACCGACCAGAGGAGAAGTTCAGTTTAGTTTATAAAGTGAACAGCGAACAAGTAAACAGTCTAAGTAGTGAAGTGTTTATATAAATTAAATTTTAGTGAATAGTTAAGTGTATATAAATTAAGTGTTAGTGAGTAGTTTAGTGTTTAAATAAATTCGTAAGTAGCCATACCGTGTGTTTGAATTTATCCCACCATTCGTATGAAATCGTTTAAATAAATAAGAAAAACATTACAATATATTATGTAGGTATTGGCATAAATAAATTTATACCTACTCCAAAACAACACCTTTTTATTTTTACTTTTCGTACAGATAATAAATTACAATCAATTGAAAAATGTATTTTTCAATTAAGACACTTTTTATTTTAATTTTCTCTTAATTTCTTGATTAGTATTATTTGTTTAA
The DNA here is from genome assembly GCA_963921935.1 of Galeruca laticollis. NCBI lineage: Eukaryota > Metazoa > Arthropoda > Insecta > Coleoptera > Chrysomelidae > Galeruca > Galeruca laticollis. Next base: position 189,546,506 of record OY998178.1, on the reverse strand, counting down.
TAACTGTCGAGTTTGACATGCTTGTTTATAAAACAGTACGAAAAAGATGGAGGAACCGCACGCATGAGGACAAAATAAATTTGTGATGAAAAGTATAATAGTTATAATAATTATATAGATTTATTGTTTCTATGATCGTGCAATGTCACCCACAGATAGATACGACACTGATTGTGGCGCCATCTAAAGAGCCTGTCGACTAAACAATTGAGTGATGTTATAAAGATTTCTGTAATCTTAGGTTTTGGCGGTATATTCAAATTTACTGTATTTTAATTATATTATTTCAAAATAACCATTTATAGTCCATCATTTGACATTTCATTCAATTTAACTCCATTAACTCAATAATGATTAAATGTTGTGTTAAATTGTATGAAATATCAAATGACGGACAATAAATGGTTAATTAAATTTGGAAAAAATAAAACAGTAATCATATAAACAGTTTATTTATTTTGGTATAAAAACACACAACAAATAATTTCTTTCACAAACTATTTTTCTTAACAAACAGAATGACAATAAATAAACTATAATGTAAAAACAATGCAATAATTAAAAAATAATTTGAGTAACATACATTCTAGATTGGAGTATCATTAGATTTTTAAGTGATGTTAAGCCAAGATAAATGTAGAAAATTATTTATGATAAGTTTATATTAATTTATTTATTCACTATTATACTCCAAAAACAGACAGAGAGACAGAGCTGGACAAACTACTGGAGTATAACTGCTGCTTATTTAATCAAAAAAAGTGTTAGCAATGAATAGTTAACTACTATTTTTGGCAACTTTCAGTGAAAGAAAACAGTTGAGTATTATTACAGTGAATGTTAGAACAAAAGTAATTAAAATAAAATTAAAGGAAAATTTGTTAAATACTGCCCAGCTCTGTATATACAAGGTGCCAAGTAATTACATAATATAAGAGTGCCAAACAGCACTTGTGACTTAAGAAAATTTAAAATAATATATCTAACATTTCATTTCCACTTATAATACATCTTTATTACTTTACTGGAAGTATTAAATAGGTTTATATCACAAGCTTAATCATAGTATATTGCATATTTGTATATTTCTACATTTAAAAGCATTCCGTTCTTATGAAACCATCGCATAAGGCAGTTGAAGTTACTCCGCAGCTCCTGGCAGTCTATGATTGTTAAAATGTTTCTTAAGGGCTCTTAAAAATACCACTGTCTCGTGGAAGTCCTTTCTTGTTTCTGGTTGAGTTTATACAAGTAAACACACAAAATAACAACAATAAATAAGTAAATACACAAATATGTTTGAAAATTTAAATCAACAAAAGAAAACAAAATACCCTTACTATTGAAATAATAAGTTTACACATGTTTTTGTACTATGCCAAAAAAATATCAAAAAATGTTCGAATGTTTAAATTTTTTTGGTTTTTTGAATTCCTTTTTGTTTGGAGTTTTCGATTTTTTTAGAAATTCTTGATTTTATTTGGTTTTAACTATTTTTTAATTTGTTGTTTTTTTTATTTTATGTCTTTATTGGATTTTTGGTTACCTCTAGACCAAATACTTAAACGTAATACCTCAACAAAAGTTAATACTCACCTTCATTTCCCATAAATTCTCTATATATTAAAATCGGCAAGGGGTCAATACCTTCCATCCTGGTGGAGGGAATAGCTATAACATAAAATAAAACTCAGATTATTATTTTTTCAATGGGTACATTTTAAAATGGAATTGTCTGAGTAAGGTGAACACACTAGATATAAACTGAGTGAATGAAAAGATGAGTACTGAGTGTGTCATTTTATTAAAATTCCATCTAAGCGCTTTCATCCATTAGGCCATTCTCAAAGCTGTTGACAAGATAAAAACATACAACAGGTGTCAAAAAACATCAAACCCTGTAATTGCTACATACAATGAAATAAAATGTTTGATTTTACATCATTACTTAAGTAAAATTTGTTAAAATTGCCCTATAAAGAGGGTGTACACACATATCATTTAGTTGATAATTTCAAATTAAACGTTTCGTTATGTAAACTACAATTCTACACCCTCTTTATAGGGTAATTTTAACAAATTTTACTTAAATAATGATGTAAAATCAAACATTTTATTTCATTGTATGTAGCAGTATAGGGTTTGATGTTTTTGACACCTGTTGTTTTTTTCTATTTTAATGAAATTACACACTCAGTACTCGTCTTTTCATTCACTCAATTTACATTTTAAAATATCCAAAATTATAGCATGCTATATTGGATACAATAAAACTCACCATCAATTTTTGTTAATTTCCACTAATATGGGAAGGCAAATCAAACTGTCTTAATAACCTCAATTCATCTTTCTCAAATCCAAAGAAACACTGTTTCTGAAAATGAAGGGAACATATCATAATCTTGTGTACATTTCTGAAAAATAACGGAATGTTCAATTTACAATACTGGAACAAACAAAATAAACTAAAATATGTGATTATTAGTGACCATAAACCATGCTTGTGTTATTCTATAACTCAAAAGTTCGTTAATTTGTAGCTGTGTATTTGAACATAGATAAATAGAGATTAAGAATTTCATCCGTCAATTGAAAATCGACATATAGAAACGTTAATTCAAAATGTCACATTTCCCTATAACGATTCGCTTTTGTTTCTATTTGATAAAAAAAAACAATTACACAATACCATTTATGGTTACTTTACTTATAATACCTTGTTATTTCTAGATTATAAAATAATCAAAGTATGAAATAATTTGAATTAAAGTAGCAAACATTTGACGATTTAACAAATACATTGTTAAACAACGAATGAATTGATATAAATAATCAATACTTCGCAGAGTTATAACATTGTGGTAATGACAGGTAGATTCGACTTCATAACAATTCAGTCTATAGATAATCATAATTTCAATTAATTAAAATTTCCATGATAAAGAGTAATTAAAACAGAGTCGGGACATACAGTCCGTTAGGAAATTACACTTGGTTTAGAAGACGTTCATAAAATTGTTCCATGTGTATAACCAAGGTTTCGAACTTTTATCCTTTTGACTTCTTATGAAATAATTTCTTGAGACTGAAATTCTTCTCAATAAGTATTTGTTTTTCTGCTGAATATGTGGGTTGAAGTATGAACCGTTTAATTAGAGTCAAACTGTAAATAGAATCATCATCTGTATCAAAATGAATTACCAAGCGAAAAAATGTCTAAACGAACATTGACAAATTTAATATTAAATTTGCATCTCAAAATATTTGGCAAAGTGAATTATTTGTATGTAATTTCAAAACGAATTTAGAATATGTATGATTGAATTAGTAAATTTGGATCTCGCGTTGTCTTTTAGTCCTTTATCAAGCAATTTTATACTTTTACTAGTCCAACGTATATTTTATCATATATTTCCAATGAATTGGGTAACCTACTTTGTGATTCTACGAATATCTGTGACTCAAAGTATAAAGTTTTGATCACTGTATAATTTTCTCATACTCTATTAAGCTATGAATACAATAATGGAAACCGCATATCTTTATTAATTTAAAAGTTAGAGGGACATGAAAAAGAAAAGTTATATAATATATTTGTTGCTGTAACCAAGTATGTGTGCTTCAGAAGTCATTATTGCTATTAATTATGACAATCACAAATCAATTTTGGTTTTTTTCTCAGATTTCTTGATTAAAAATTAGAAAAACTGCAGTTTGGAGAATTTTAGATTTTTTTGAAGACACAGTTCCAATTGTTAATCGGCAAAGGCCGCAACTAATAATTAACCATTTAACGTTTTGCGCACAATACTGGACGATTGTGGGGAGACATATCAGAGTGTAAACATTAAAATTATATAACATTATTAAAAACACAGAAAAAATTATTGGGGAGTATCAGTTTAAATGCAGAAAAGGGAAGTCGACCAGAGATGACATACATATGATGAGACAAAAACCGATGAAAGTTATGAATATGTCATATTATCACTGAAGCTTAAGCATTAATTCAATACAATGAGAAAAACTTTTACTCGTCCTCCAGCTAGCGCACTGTACTTAGGGCTTACGTTTTTTTGAGAATATAGTCAGTTTAATAGTTTCTTCACTGTACTCAGCCAATAATATTTCGAACTGCTATAGTGAAAATTCTCTATTAAATGAGTTGAAAAACTCAACAAAAATTAAAACTGTGAGAAATTTCCGTTTGTTTTAAATTATTGCATCTCATAAGCGCGTCAATCCTAGTCAGTCCACTACTATTTCCTCTCGAGATCAAGCTCTTCAACACGTTTTCCACAGGGCCTCCAAAAACTTTACTTCCATTGAAAGGACAACATCATTGAAATTGATAATGTCAATCAAAAGCATTTTAAAACAACCATACCAAAAGAACATTGTTCTATAATACTACTTATGTTGGCCACATTATACCCTTAAGTGAATCTCTTCAAGACATTTCTAATAACATTAGGGAAGGTGGGTCACATTCAACTTGACCATGGGGTAGTTTCGACAACCCCTTCTAATTTATTATTCTTGCCCAAAATGTGAGAAAAAATGGAATACTAATAAGACTTTCGTTAAGCAATGAAGAAGCTTTAATTCAATGGACACAAATTCTAAAATACATTATATTTTTCCACATTAATCTTGAATGAAAAAATATTTTGATTTCTTGATTTTCCTTTATTCTCGATAGCTGTCAGTTTTCCAACAATATCAGTCCGATCTACAGTTGAGATGTCTGGACATCTAGAAATGAAAATTGCAATTGATTGTCCTCTTCTTCTCAGAAATTTAATGGCATTCTCTCCTTGACTGCAACTTGACCAACGTAGTATTTGGTAGTAGTTTTAGTACAAAATTTGACTAGTAGACTATCTTTTGCATCAATGGTGTCGTCATCCAGAAGAGTCAAACTTTCGTGGGAAATGGATTCGTTGTTACTGAGACCTATCCAATCCACATCACTTTCTTCGTCAACTTCTAGTTGCATATAACCTGCACTGGATGATGAAGAGGATGGCGTGAAAACCTTCCTTTTAATGATGATATCGATTTATCGAAACAATTGTCAATTTTTTAGAATTTTCAATAACTTTTATTATATTGTGGAATTCACTAGAAACCGTGTGTTCCATTTAAAACACTAACCTTCCTTTTACATGGCCTCTTGTTTTTATTTTTAGTTGCAACTTTCATCTCTTGTATTTCTCTTTCTCTCATTTCCTACTGAAGTTTCTCAAAAGTGTCAGTATAAATTTTTGATCTTCCTTGCAGTCTTCTTCTAGGTTTAGAGGATTTGATGGCTCTTGGAAGAGGTCGGCCATGTTCAGGTGTTGCTTTCTCGATGATTTCATTATTGCATTTTTATGAGAATTCTTCATTATTTGCCTCGGTTTCATAGTTTGTGCTCGCAATAGGTATCGCTTCACTCGATTTGGGTATGTTTTCGTCAATTCTACATTGAAATTGCTTGTCAGAAGGTGCTTCTGTGTCATAAACATCAGTTGCACTGAAATCATCGTCAGTGGATGCTAGGGAATTCAATGGCCAAATTCCAGGTTTCTTGAAAGCATTGATAATGTTGGATAGCGTGAAAGCTGCTAAAAAGGCATGCCGAGTCAGCCTTGCTAAATCCATCATTTGTATAGTTCTATAGGACCAAATACACCAATGTCGCAAGGTTGAAGCCGATGCGACGTATGTGGTGGAAATGAGAGCATAACAATGCCATTTGCTCTACAGTAATTTACGGCAGCCACAGAAATATGTGATTCGTGATTGTCTAATGTGAGTAAGATATTTCTTTCTTGTGAACATTTTGTGTGCTTCTTGATATGTTCTAAAACTTTGAGGAATAATTCCTTGGTCATCCATCCAGAGCTATTACCTAAGCCGTCTTCTGTTCGGAAAGATGTAGACTGGGGGGTAAGTAACCACCTTTCAACTATGGTTATCAGTTCACCCCTCTCAGCTTAAGAAGCCCAGCTAGTTTGCTTGTTTCCTTTTGTAGCAATCACCTTAAATGGCTTGGTGACAATAGTAACACCAGTTTCATCTAAATTTAGAATATCTTCAGATTCGAACTTGTATTTCGCAAAAACAGCTTTATAATTGTTGAAGAATTCCTCGACATTTCTTCTATTGAAAGCTGTAGCACGTGCGACGCTGGTATTTTCGGGTTTACTAAGCTCTTGATGTCTCTTCATGAAATTCATTACCCAACCTAGACCAGCTATTTTGTTTGTTTTCCAGGCTTTTGGCACCTTACATTCAGGTACGATATTTGCATAATCATATGCTAGGATTCTTACTTGGCGATAACTCAATCCATAGCTCAAATTAGCGCATTTTGCTGAATACTTTGCAAGCTCATTTTCTTGTTGCATTGTAAACACCTGGTTTACTGTGTATTTAGAAATGAAGCTCACAGCATTCACTGGCCCAGGAAAGCAAGGAGCTTGATCTTCATCACTTTCGTTGGCGCTATCACGTTCCTGGCACAAGGTTTTGAGTTCATCTGTAGAATGTTGCTTTTCTAAGGCCTTTATTCTAGATATCAATGTTGTTCTTTTGATATTGTGAAATTCTGCTGCAGCTTTTGTACTCCTCACTTGTCGCAAAATGTCTTTTATTGCTGCCGAAACTTGGTTTTCATCAATATTTACTCTGGATGTCTTCCTCTTGTACACTTGCACCATCTGGAATCATAATAATCCGGTATATTATATCCAAAAATATCGATCAAAGATATGAGCCATGAATGTTATAATTATTGTTAATAGGTATTATCGAAAAAGTTGCATGGGGTACATTCGACACCATATCGCAACTGCCCCACCTACAGGATGTCGAATCTGCCTCATCCCGCTTGTTGGCAAATCCTCAATTCAAACAAACTCAGGATAGGGTACGTTTCTCCGGCAACGTTTCGCCGGTAACGTTTCGCCCGTGTCGCTTCGCCGACCGGTACGTTTCGCCCGGGAATTTTTCGCCGGTATCGTTTCGCAAGCAGTGCATTTATGAAATAACTCATTTCCACACTAGTATTTAATTTGAAAATATCTTAGAAAATATATTATGTACAAAAGTGTTATAAAAAACTCTATTTTAGATCATTTCAAGATAGTGAGCTAACCTTCGCAAAAAATCTAAAATATTTCTGTTACTAAAATCTTCTACAATTGTGAGAATCTGTCGGTCTGTCTTGATATAAACGTCTTTTTTCATTGGGTTCATTTCCAGCAACTAACTTTTCGTTAAAAATGTCCCTATTTTTTTTAATCTTCTTCGGTTCCGAAATGAATGACCAAATTGTGGTGCCCTGCGCAGGCTCTACTATATTGTTACTTTTCTAAAAAACACATGTTTTATTATTTTTAATAATTTTGGTTACATTATTTTACCTCTATTGCATTCAAAACCCGGTTATGCAAGTTCCAAGTTCTGGTGGAAACTTTGGAATACGTTTACCATTTTCCCTCCTATTGCGAACTCCCAAATAATTTGTTTCACACCAGTTTGCAACAGGCAATAACGCTTCTTTCAGATGATCATAGAGTAAGTCGATTGAATCACTTAGATTTGGAACAGGCACAAAAGCCAATGCAGTGATCATTCTAGCTTGTAATGCAAAATCTCCATTATTTCGATACTCTCTAAAATAAAATATATATAAATATAAATAAAAAGGTTAATTTTTTTTTGTTTTTGTAAAGTTACTACAAACCTTGTTAAGTGTTCATGTCCCATAACTTTTTCCAAATTTTTCACAAGGTGGAAAAAGCATCCATCAATAGACATTCCTGGAAATATTGCAAGGAAATCATTGTGTATTCCAAGCTCAAAATCGACTGACACTCTTGATGGATTTAATAAAGGCTCTAACTCGATCAGCATTTGCAGCATTTGTTCATAAGTTCTCTGTCTTTAATCTGATAAAAGTATATACACGCAAGGATGGATGCTTCCATACTTTTCACCCATTATAACAAACACCTGGGTAAATAACGTCGGTGCAACGCTAAAGGTGCCATCAACATACCACCTAGATGATGTTGTAAGGGTATTATGCAACCCCAAAGGTAACGGTGTATTGCCAAAATAACAGACCACCGTTGTTCCCCGAGGGATGACCAACTGCGACGTACCCATACGACAGATGTATGTCACAAAATGCAATAACCACTCTGCAGTACCACAACAACTTACCGAACTCACCTACAACGCCTCCTGCTAGTCGCAATTGGGTTTCGTCACCGGCTGCTCAATGCCGAAGAAGGGAGTGGGCTTAATATGAGGATGATTCAATACGGGTGCCAGGTATTCCAAAATATCCCAATGACGTACCCAGTTTATCTATACCTGTACCCAACTTATGGAGGGTAGAACTAAGGAGGACCAACTCAGTGTATGAAAAAGTGTGCGCTGACAGGGAGCAAATTAAAGTGGCGCCATAGTAGCAAGTGGAAAGATTTTAAAAACAGCGCCATAAATTATTAGAGTAGAATAATAAAATTAGCACTTTTTAAGTTTGTTAATTAATTTTTATGATAATAATTCACAATTATTATAAAAAATGAATAATTGTTTTATATTTCTTAACTTCAGTATTGTAAAATAATAAATTTCATGTCCATTCCACTAGCTACGCTCGCGTTATTGTGGTCGATTATTGAACTGTAATTTGCTGCTTCAACTTGTCCTCTATACAAGACGGTCCTCCTTACTTCTACCCTCCATAACCCAACTAAACTACCAAAATCAGGTTCAGTCAATCAAAGACCTCAGACAGTTAGCACAGATTTATTCAGGATTCCGGTTATCAATAAACTTTTAATACATTGTAAGGTTTGAGCTAAAGAGTGGTTGTCAAAACACATTTATAAATCACCATTTTGCCCGAGGGCCAAATTGAAAAATATGGGTGATAGTTATAAAATTTATCTAATATGAATTGAAATATAAGTTTAATCAAAAGAATAATGAGCTACGCTAGTTGACAAAGTCCAAACTAAATGCAATGAGTTAGTTAACACAAAATTTAGGCAAAGTTTTATCTAATACCTTAAGTTACAGCGGTTGATAAAAAAGGTTAATGATACATATTAATTAATATGAGAATTTTGATATAAAATCAGTAGGTGTCTGAAATACAATCATACGCCTGAGGGGCTTACAATATTTTCATAAGTATATGATTACTTATCATATAACGGAAATAAATGTACTACCAAATAAAATGATTGTTACTCATTAGAGTAACACCAACGACAGTTATTCAACCTTAGCCGCTAGTTGTAAATGAATACATATTGAAATTACAATAATTTGGTAATTCGTATCGAGCTCCATACGTGGTATCAACTTACCATTATGCTATAAACTTTAGGATTCACCGAATCCCATAGCTAAAATGTCAGAAATTTCTTAATCAATATACAAACATGTGAAAGGCAATTATTCCCTATCCCAAATATCAGAAACGTCTAAATCAATGTACAAACATGTGAAAACCAATTATGCCCCGTCCCAAGTGTCACAAATTTCTTAACTAATGTCTGTACAAAAAAATAAACCCATTAACTCCAACTCTAGATGTCAAAAATTTACTTGAACATTATATATATATATATATATATATATATATATATATATATATATATACAAAAAATTAACCCCATTATCCCCTGTACTATATATCAAAGGTTATTTATTTGAACCATATATATAAAAAAATAATATAAGAGAAAGAAAATGTCATTACTTGGTCATGAAAAATATACAAAAACGTTACTTGAACAATTTACAAAAAAAAAATCAGCAATATTCGAACCGTTCCACGGTGGGAAGTTTCCATCCACTTAATTCTATCAGCGGCGACTACTGTCCATCCCCATCAGATGTGGAGCTTCGGGATCCAGCCGTCCAATAAAATCCATAAGAAAAACGAATGGTCTCCATCCCCAGGATTTATCTTCTTCATATCGGTGTGGCCTCTACCACTCCAAACAACGACGATCTTCGGTGAGTATATATCGTCTATACTAGTCCAGTATACCTGAAGATTCGGTACCTTTGATTTTCTGATAGCCAAAATGGCCGATCTCGACGAATTTGTGGAGTGTGCGTGAATATCCCGTGTATCAACGGTAAAGTGTTTGGTTCCCAACAAAACCAGCACAATCAAAGTCCAACCAAACATCACCTTGGGTCAATTTGACCAAAATCCCGCATTCGGAGGGTGGAAAGTAATTTTCCAAAACTTCAAATTATTTTTAACCCACCACGCACGCGACTTTTCTAGCGAACCACCACCAGTAAGTGTCACAAACCACCTGTTCTAGCTGGAAGCACGTCAACAATCAATGTCAATGCCATGTACGGTTCCCAAAATGAACAGATAACAACGCATTCCCTACCCCAAATCTAATATCAGACATCGTCTAATATAGTAATCTGAATTCGAATCCCATTCAAAATCACCCAAAATTTACATTAATACAAAGTCAACTAAACTGTCGCCCATGCGCGATTTGACATTCACATCTTTTAAACATGAAATATTTACATCAGGTTATACCCGAACAGTGCGTTACAACGCGACTTCCAATGACCTATTATTCAAAGCGAAATATTCAACCCCATCAACAAACAATCCCCGACTGATCGCTAAACTAACACTCGGACCCCTATTCTGTAACTCAAGCGAGAGCTCGTGCACGAGTTCTCTCTCGCAATTTAGCGTTACTGCGCATGCCACTCTCCCAAAACTTATAAATCCGTATTCTCTAAGGTAGGAGAGTGCTCACATACTCCTATGCGACTACTCTACTGGGTGAAAGCAGGAGAGTAAGAGAACGGACTTGCGCATAATGTCTGTGCTGTGCTGCTTTAATTGTAAAATTTGGCGTAAATTTTCCATTATGCAATTCTGGATGATTGTTCATAAACTCTATTAACAATGTTTTTTGTGCTTTACACAACACAAAACTGAAATGTACACACAATCTCGAATCACCCACAATAACAACATATATAATCTGTGAATAACAACATAATCTAAAAATATTTCATCGTTTCTTATCCTCATATAACTTAAAGTACATTTAAACTACTAAATAGTAGGTCAAAACTGGCCGTTCCATTTGGCAACGCTGAGCCAAATGTAGTGGAGTCGCCGATTCATCGTGAATACGGTTTTAAGAGATATGTGAGTGAGGAGTGAGTAATCATCCCAATGAATAGTCGTGCACGAGCTCTCGCTTGAGTTACAGAATAGGGGTCCAGTAGTTCAGTAGCGCTGAAACAACGAACGTACCTAAACTATTAATCAAAGAACAAACTTGTTTTCCATAGACAAAACAATAACTTTTACTTGACGTATGAAGAACCACCTGTTTTCGAATGTAAACAAAACACACTGAGTTGCTCAAAAATAGACCATAATACCAAAGAAATATCACTAAAACAAAATTAAAATGGAAAAACGAACGGTTTATACTTCCTTTCATGACCATCAGAAACTACAGGCAGGTACACATTGTTACAATAATATAATCTCTCAAGCAAATCAGGTAGAATTTATGGTGAGATGATACTTTTATTCCAAAGCGGAATTTTATCATCAGAATTTGAAGGAAACATAGCCGCCCTAATATTCTTTCAGAATAAAATGTCCCAATTACTTGTAGGTATTCTCGAAACAACTAATAATATAAATTATATTGAATGACAAAACAAGAATGACAAGTTCTAATCTAAAAGCATAAATCCAATAACTGAAGCTAAGCTGGTAATCGTAACGAATATTTGTAAATAAACTAAGGTAAGGTAGCAATATTCAACTAAATGTGTTCAAACTTAGGCCAAGTGATGAACAATGCTAGTGCAAATTCTCACCCTAGCAATGTTTTTAAAATGTCAATTCCAAGGCGTCTCCCAAATATTAATAAGCGTGGTAATTCAGATGGGCAAATTTAGGTTGCAGAAATGGTAAGTGTTTGTTGACAGTTATTTATGATCACAGTAGCATTTTCTTGGCTTTCAACTACTCTCTTTTTAAGGGATGTAACCATTTTGGACACCTAAATCTATAAAATTAAGATGAATTAAATTATCTAGTTAAGACTTCATGATAAATCACTTATTTAAAAATGAAAGGATTTTACAAGTAAGTAATAAATTAAAACATATATATTTACCCCTACTTTGGCGGCTGAAACATCATGTACGTGATGTCCAACTTTTTAAATTATTTCATTATTTAATGATAAGTGCACTCTCGCTTTATATTGTATATCTCTCCGTCGGCAACCAAAATATTGTTTTTCACCATTTGCACTCAAAGAATCAAAAATACACATAAAACCGTCTTCGCTAAAAATTCGGCCACTTCTTTTAGTCTCCATGACTGGCACTGCACTAAACTTGATATAAAAGGTATCTAACTAATAATTTTAGATGCACTTAGGTGGTGGTGGTAAAATTTTTCAAAAGCAGATACTGGATAGACTTAGTAGCAGTAGTAGTAGTAGCGTATATGACCTGTAATACCATTTGTTAAATATTCCCATTTTTTTATCGGTTAATCCGACAACCCTTCAAAGTAGAATACAACTTTAATCTGATTTTGGGTTTGCACTTCCTACTACTTAGTAAGATTACTGGGGAAAAGACATTAACGTTGTTAGAACTACACTATTGTGAAAATACCTTTACCTCTAAATATAACCCATAAAATTTTTAATGACAGCAGTTGTCAAATTAATATGCCCGGCTAAATAAATATTAAATTTTATATAATGAAAGATAAATCAATACAACACCAATCAACTCACTCTTTTCTCAAGGAGGGATCAAAGATTTCAACTAATAATTCAAATTTGTAAATTACCAAATAATTTTCTAAATTACGTATCACACTATTCAAATCTACAGTAACTGTTTATCCAATACACTATAAAGGCGGGCGGCCACTGCGAGCGAAACGAAACTAAGCCGAGCGAAGATAAGTTTCCTATATATCAGTTCTCATTCTCTTAAATGCATCCGCGGCCACTTAAGCGAAACTAAGCGAAAATATAGAAACGAAGTTTTCAATCATAGTTTAGTTTCGCGCGTTTTAGCTCGTGTCAGATCCCGGCGAGGTTTTCGCAGGGGTAGTTCGTATGCCAGTATGTATTTAAAAGTCATTCTACAAACACGCATGTCGCGCAGATGTAAAGATGTCTTGTAAAATAGCGCAAAGTGAATTGTTGATTGAATGTGTTCGGAAACACGTTACACTGTATGACACCAATTTAAAGGAATACAGTGATGCCCAGTTGAAAACTAAAATATGGGAAAAAATTGCAAAAGAATGCGGCTTTTTAACAGGTACGTTTTTATTTTACTATTGTAATAAAAAATGCAAAATAATGTTATTGCTTCTGCCATGGTAAGCAACCATATGGTGAGTTAAAATATTCCATGAAGTCATTTCTAACTTCGAAAGCCCCTTGACCAGCTCTTCGGGAATGGCAAAGTCTGTTTGGGATATTCATTAACTGATTATATTTAGAGTGGTTGGTCACTTCATTGTTTTCGGATATATTTTCAGACAAATAATTATGTAACACGCATGTTGCTTTAACAACCGAATCAACTACTTCAACAGGGATTTCAAATGGACTCCGATATACTCTCCATCGTGCAGCCAAAATTCCAAAAGCGTTTTCTACAATCCTACGTGCCCGAGATAAACGGTAATTAAAATGTTCAAGTCGAGGGTTGCCAGAAGCTTGTCGGTTTGGATAAGGTCTCATTAGATGTCTCAGTAATGGAAAAGCCTCATCTCCGATAGCCACAAAAGGCATTAGTTTACCGCCATTGTACAACGGCTCATCTGGAGGCAAATTTATTTCCGATTTTAAAAGTTGACCAAGTGGGCTGCTTGAAAAAATTCCACCATCACTAAATCGACCTTTGGCGCCAACATCTATTCCTATGAATTTATAATTGGCATCCACTAGAGCCATGAGTACTATAGAAAATGTCTTCTTATAATTAAAAAATGAGGTACCTGAATTTGAAGGAGCTTTTATTGTTACGTGTTTTCCATCGATGGCACCTATGCAGTGATCAAATTGCCACTTCTTTTTAAATTCAGCAGCAATGGTTTTTAAAGATTCGATACTTGGTTCTGGCATAAATTGTGCTTGCAATCTGAGCCACAACGCTTGACATACATCGTTGACGCATCGGGAAACAGTTCGTGGGCTTACTCGGTAGCTATATGCTATACTCTTGTATGAATTTCCTGTTGCTAGATACCTAAAACAAAAAATTCCTACTCAGTATGATGCATCAAATAAAATTAATTCTGCTACTACATCTACTTAAACATTTTTACTTTTCAGGCAACCAAGCAAAAGCCACTTGGAAAAACCTTAGAGACAGCTATAGATGTTCTCTCAAAACTGCCAAGGCTGGCAAAAGTGGTGATGCTGCGAAGAAAATCAAAGTCTGGAAGTTTACGGAACAGATGAGTTTTTTAATCCCTTATATGAAGGATCGACCCAGAAGTTCTAACATGGCATGTGATGATGAGGCAGCATCTCAACTTAATGAGACACAAAAGGCGGTTTCTGATGACGTAAATGAAAATGTTCATGAGATTGAAGTGGACTGTAATGAGGAACAAGTTTCCCAAGATAGTGAAACCCCATCCACATCAAATGACAATAAGCTTAAGAGAAAATTAAGCCAACTGCAAAGTGACCAAAGTGCAACTCCAAATGCGAAAAAAATTGTCAAAGCAAAAAACAGTCCATTGCAATTTCTTAGAGAGCAAGCTAAGAAACGTGAAGAGAGATCTGAAGCTAGGCAACGTTATAGGGATGTTCTGCTTCACTCATCCCACGACAGTCTTAGATTATTTTTTGACTCTATGTATGAAGCCACTAAGTGTTTGCCATTACCACAACAACGCCAAGTACGAAAAGCTCTTTTCAATGCAGTTTCTGCTGCTGAGGAATGTGCTGACAATGAATCTAATGGTACCTCTACACCAACAACATTTTCAATGTCAGATTCAGGTGAAGCTCACGTTTTTGCAGAAGTTGCATCCAATTTACAAGGTACATATGTACATCAACCAAATAATATGCTAACTGCAGATATCGAGCACAATTTACAAGCAACATATGCACATCAATCAAATGATATGGTAACCACAGATAACGAACATCAACCTAATGATATGGCATCTACAGAAAACGATTATGGAATGCTAAACGTTGTGCAAAACTTTGCGTTATATGATAAATAGTGAATCTGATATACGCAGAAATTATTTACAAATAAATTTATAAAAAAGTATATTATTTGATTATTTCTGTATATATACTTACCTGAGACAGATGGCAAGTCTCTCTTGGGTACCTATTGCTTGCCGAAAATTTGTGTTTTGCTTCTGAATGTCAACTGATATCATTTCGTGCACTTCATAAAATTGTGCTCGAGTTAGCCTGAAATAATTTTTGAATTTGTTATCGTCCAGCTTGTTAATGAGGTTATGAAATTCTCCAAATTGTTCTCGTGCCTTCATGTAACTGCTTATCCAACATTTATTTTTCTTCTGCATTAACACTTCCGCGGCAATATCTTCAGAAAAATCTGAATCATCTGATTCCGAACTTTCATCTAACAATAAAATTTTTTCTGCTACAGAACTCATTTTCAATACGTCCTTCCGTACGAAAACGCAGCTTACCACTAAACGAAGATCGTTCTCAGTGGCCGCCCAAACTTATTTTCGTTCCGTTACCGTTTTCTTCTCTTATACAAGCTTAGTTTAGTTTCGCTCGCAGTGGCCGCCCGCCTTAAGACAACTTAAATTATCTTATGACATATATGAATTTACTGTCAGGAGATTAACTAAATGTCACTTATTATACTAAATTTTCTATAGTATAAAAATTATCAAATATAATGAAAATGAATATGAAAAGAGAGCCAAAGAGATTTGGAATTCAAATTTATGTAATATATTATCAAAATAACACTTACAAAAATTAAAACTCTTCAAAAAATATCATAAAACGCATAAACAAAGATAGAATTTTCTATCAAACCTTAATATTGAAAACAATCTATATTAGAAATTTCCTATCTAAATAATTTTAACCGAAAGTTCAAAATGTCTAAATTTATACTTGATATCTGTCAATGTAAAATACGTAAATTTTCTTGTAAATTGTCTGTTCCCAAAATTATCTGCACTTGACGTAGAAATTTATATAAGTAACGTTACTATAATTTAATCATAAGATGCATCTATTTTCGAAATAATTTTGATCAAATGCCTATTAATTCTCGAGAATAATATATAATATGGACTGGACTCACCAAACTGGATACTAGAAGATCTCGTACGTATTCTAAAACGTATTTTTAGAATTTCCGGAACAAACGTTTCCAAATCAATAATTTAGAAAACGCGAAAAACACTTGCACTTTAGCGGTAATTCTTTGTGAATAGTACACGCACTGGCTTTACAAAAGGCAAGATATGTTGAACTGATAACGATTATATAAATTCCCTAATATTCAAAATTAAATTTGAGACAACTCTTATTATGATGTTGTCTCATGGGGATTTCAAATTCAACTAACTCAAATGTTTAAATAAATAATTCTCCTCTCCTTTGGTTACCAAGAATTCTTTTTTTTTTTAAAATACAAATTTACGTTTTTATATACCAAGAGAGATTTTCATTATTTTATTTATAAGTGCCATTTGCTAATAGAAACATCTGTATTCTGTTTTTTCAAATCGTTTTAAAATCTATCTGTCATTAAGTCTATTTCTGCAGTAATGTCATATGAAATTGAAATGTCAAATTTTATTAGTATATTGAACCTTTCAAATTATTGATAATACATCTAAATATGCATATTTTCTTTATTTCAATGTTTTCTATAGAATTTAGATAGAGGATATGTATTAATATATATATATATATATATATATATATATATATATATATATATATATATATATATAATGATGAGCTTACCCCATCTTGCCTCATTTTCATTACCCCATCTTACCCCATGGTACAGGGGGCAAGATGGTTTTTCGCAACTTCCTATTAAATCATTTATTAAAAAAAGTTGATCTCTCAAATACTTTGCCAAATTGTAGTTAGATTAATAAGACATCGTGCCATAAATAAATAAGAATAATAAACGTAATTATTATACTATATTTTTGGTATTTTTCTTAGATACCCCATTATGCCCCCCTTCCCCCTACTTGAACGACTACAATTCAATTTATTTTTTACTTCGACGCCAAAAACAGTAATACATAAGAAATTCTTCTTGTCAATATATTTATTAACACGTAATAGTCTTTCGAAATTATCTTTTATCACTACTATTTTTTGCAGGTTCTAAAATTTTTCACTCAGTTTAAAACCTACACCATGCGATTTTCTATTATTATACAAACCATGAAATGGAATACTATTATTTGTGTTACGCGAATAACTTGAATTTAGTAGACACTAAAATTTACGATACTTTTTCATAGTTCTGGCAATGTTTCAAAGCTTCCTTATTTCTTATTGTACGTTATTCATGTTGGCGTTTTATAGCACCTTATCGTTAGTAATAAAACACGTGTCAAAATTATGTAATATTTTTCAACAAAGATTTATAAAATCACTTTAATATTTATTTTTAACCCTAAATTGCTTTGACATATAGTCTTGTTTACCGCTCTGTCAAGGTGAATGGTCTCATAACATTCCAACATTTTTCAAATTGGCATCTAATATAAAACTTCCTGAATATTCAATGGCAAAATTTTATATTACCTAAACCATATTAACATTCAGTGAACGTATTTCAAATGGAGGAGTATTGTTATATTTTTAGATTAACGTCGCGTCGTACAAAATAACAATTGGTCCAATAAACTGCTCTTGAAATGTTAAGAAAGTTCATAAATTATGAGATTGTGTTTTAACAAATTACGATTTTTGGTCTCCACCTATTTATATGTTATACATTGAATGTTTTTTCTTCTATATAAGTGTTTGTGTGCCCTTTTGCGCAATACGTTTACAGTTTCAAACTACAATTTGATGCTGTGTACCATTTTTATTTTATTAAAAATTATAGAAAAGAAACCAGTTTTGTATTTTGGATTCTAATGTGAGCAGAGCGCTTTCAGTAAATTGACAAACCATCATCAGAGCCCCATGTAAGAGAAAATTGATCTTCCAGTATCAGTATAAAATAAAAAGGTTTTGAAAGACATAAAGCCAGTTAGATCCAATTTACTTACACCAAATTCTCACAGTCACAAGAAACATTTAAAACAATTTGAAATTTGGTATTTAAAACACAGTCACTAACTATTGAAATAACAATAAAAACAACCTATTGTACAAGGGATGACTCCTTGAAATAGGGGATGAAATATAACTTATTCCAACATGTGTGAAACAGATCTATAACATTAGACAATTGAAAAGATTAAGTCGGAAATGTATAATTTTTGAAGGTGACAATTTAATTCATGTATAAAAAATCCAATAATCCGCATGATTTTGTCATTACGACAGTGAAAAAAGTTTGCCCTAACTTTTCCAGCGACAATAACGGAACATTTGAAAGTATGACAACCAGCATTGTAAACAAATTTTTTATGACGTTATGTCAATTTTTCTCAAACATGCGTTGTCAGAAAACTTTTCATTTGTGGAAATGTAGCGATTTGAAGGGTCTTCGAGTGGAGATATTGAAAAAGCCATCAATGATAATGTGCCTCGCTATACTGTGAATTCAACTACTTCAATTTGGCGACAATTTGCGATATTTTGTTTGGAAAAAAAATATGAACTCATTGCATAATCTTCCACTGAAGAGTTAGCTTCTAATTTTTGTGACTGGGTATTCAACATGAAGAAGAACGATGGAGAAGATTATAAAGAGAGTGCATCAAGACGATTTGGAACACTTCAGCCAAAATGTTACAAGAGAAGTACTTTAAAGTTTATAAAAGAATTTTTAATCCGCTCACGGACATACAGTTAAAGAAAGTGAGAAATGCACGCGACACAAAACGCATAATTTTACAAGCAATCCCAGAAAAAAAGAAGGTGATTTCTAATACTCTCACAAAACGACAAATTTCTTAAATGGTACTGTCCTGAGTGAAGGATAATCTGTTGGCCCCCAAAGAAAATTTTATCACATTCTTCTTACAGTGCCATATCCGTGATCGGACGTAGGCGACCTCTCACTTCTACCTGTGTTGTGCTCTCCAGTTACCACAGATACAAGGGACCTACAGTTCAACGACGGATCCAAACGTCTATGTTGAGAGGATGTACTAGGCAGAATACTGTCGGTGGTTTGCCATTGCCTTCCGACAGGTGGCTCTCCGAATTTTTAATTATGATGTTAACTAGGCCAGGGTTTGATCCCGGGGCCTCTCGGTTAGCAGACAGAGCACCATTCCACTAGCCTACGGAGACCACTTTATCACATTGCTGCGTATGAATTGGCTTGGAGACCGGAAGAGTTGAATATAACCCAGAGTTTACGAAGACAGCACAAGGGGGAAATCAGAAGTTGGCCGACAGTAAATGGTTGATACTAAACACTGCAGAAGATTGTGTATGTCCAGTAAGATTGTTTAAGCAAATTATGGGAAGACGGGGAAATCATATCACAAGTGAAAAGTTTTTTTCAACTCCAAATCCTTTCTCACAAAAAACAAATTCGAAAGGATGATATAAGAATTCTCCTATTGGGATCAACGAAATATCTAAATGGATCAAATCTTCAGCGAAAAATATTGGACTTGATATCAAGCAGGTGAAAATTACAAACCATTCTAATCGAGCTGTCACCGTAACTGAATTGTCCAGGAGTGGTATAGGTGAACAAAAACACCCCAGGTAGCACATACATATTGGCCGAATATTGGTTAAATATAGTCAATGGAATGGAACAATATAGATTTTATTGCATTGGCCCAATTTAAAATGTGAACATTTTGCGATGTTGTTACAATATAAGGTAATTCGTCAATGTAGTCCTGACATTGTTTATTTATTATTTTCCCAAGTTGTCAAATATCGGCAGTAGCTTGGTGTCCTATATTGACCTAATATTGGAATACACATATAGGTCCCACATTAGCTATTATATGTGGTACCAAGTAGTCCAACATTGACTAAAACTTATATCGGCGCAATATAGGAATACACATATAGGTCCTACATTAGTTAGTAAATATTACTCCAGTTTGTGTACAAATTGGCTGGAATATTGTATTGCTATATCGAAGTAATATTGCAATACATAGGTAGGCCTTATATGATTTTTTCATGTTATACTAATATCGAATAAAAATCGAAATGAAAACTTTGAATTTAGTTTTAAAGTAAAAAGTATCTCTGCACTGAATATATGCATCCAAAAGCAAGAAAATTAACTTAGCGTAGACAAAAAACAGACACTTGTGCTAATTGCTAAAACCTATCTTGAAACAATCCTACTAATGGCTGTGAAAAATACATGTATTTTAAATATTTACTTAGAAATATTACAAAAAAAGTTGTAGAACCTGCTAGGCACCATTTTTGAAAGTTATTGAAATGAGTAAAATAACAGCCCAAATTTAAATTAAACATCTATTTCAAAAAATTTGTATTCTCAAAATTCAAATTGGGTATACTAATAATATTGACATAAAAATAAAAGTACTTCTAATTCTAATTACTTCTGGCGTTTCAGTGTAATTAAAAAAATTAAAAAAAACTAATATAATTCTACTAGTTTTTCTACATCTGTTGTCCCATATACAAGACTCAAAATATTTACCTGAAAATTATAAAAATTTTGGAATAAAATGTGTGAACACTTGGATTAACTACATACCATATTTTCATAGAAGTGACCATCTTCCAAATTATTTTCAAAGGTATTCAGATCTTCCTTGTTATCAAATGGAAGCTTACACTCAGGTTCCTCCATCATGTTTGTAGGATATTTTTGAGCTAACAGAGATAAATCTTCATTTACTTGGATTATATCTATTTTAATTTGTTTTATATCATGCTCGTATTTTTCTCGTTTCAACTTTAATCAAAGTAAGAATTAGAATTTTCTTAACCATTCCATTATTTTTAAATCTCAGTTAATCTGCACAATTCGATCACTAAGTCATAACGACATATACTGTTAAACGATTTTTTGTTGTTACTATATCGCTAATATTACTATAATAGCAAATTGATCGATACAATGAGGAAATAGAAAAGTTAAATTAATTTGGCTCTTCTACTAAACGATTTATATTTTAATTTGAAAAATGAAATACCTATATTAGTTTAAGTTGTTTGATAACTTAAGCATAAATGAGTAAATTAACATTCCAAAAAAGTTCGTTTAACCGTTAAACAGTTTTTTTTATTCAAATTTAACAGATTTTCTTAAGTTGAAATAACTGGATTGTACTATACTGATAGCTTAATGCAAAGAACAATAAAAAAATCAACATTACTTTCGTTTATCCCTTCATGATTAATTTACAAAGAAATAATTCAGTAGTGAGAAACTAATTCACTATATCAGTTTGGGTAGTACACACTAATATGATTTGAACAATAAATTAAAACCTACCTAATAGGTATTTGAAATAAGTACCACTAAAAAATCACTGGAAAATAGCTAAAAAAATTACATTCGTCGATATTGAGAGTACAATTAATGGATGTAAGCATAATAATTTCCATTATCATCATAAGGAGTAATCTAACAGAGTCCAAAAGCGACAATATGTAGTAATAAAGATAAAGATCTCAATGTAAACCGCCTCTGTTTCCTACGCTCCTGATAAAACGATTTCGCTTACAGCTCAAATTCTACTTTTATCTGTCCCCTCCCTTCATTTTCAATCCACGTGTTAGATTGTAGAGTGCCTTTCAAAAATTCCTTTTTATTTGTGAGAGAAATCAGTCACATTTAATTTCAACGTAAAACGATATCCTCTCACGTCCAAAGATAAATTATCATGGTCACATGGAGTTACCAGTGTGTTGGAGAAGGACAATCATGAGACAGAGAATTAAAAGCCAGCGTGCATTATTACACCAGACGAATACGAATCGCCCGTGCGCCTCTTGAAGATGTTCAACTGTACAATCTGGGTACTTCACTGAACGTTTGTTTGCGAATGAGTAACGATCTTTTGCAAATCTTATTAAAATGAGTATGCAAGAACACCATAAAGTGCAAATTGTAAAATGGTACTACCAGGGTCATTCATATCGAGAAATAGCAGAAAATTTGTTTATTGTGGCAGTCGAAAATGCCCAACCAATCAGCAAAAAATAAGTGAGAACGGTTATAAAAAATTTTGAAGATCATGGATGTGTCAATCCTACTAAATATGGACCGCGTACACAAAATCGTCAAACAAAACCCGAAAAAGAAGAAAGAGATATTTTAATAAGTCCAGTGTGGAAAATAATCCCCTACAATCGTCCACTCACTTAGCAAAGGATTTTGATGTTGATCCGAAAACGATTCGGACTGTATTAAAAAAATGGTTATCGTAGTTTCAAACTGAAAAAGAGCCATGAAATTTTTCCAGGCGATCAGTTTCGTAGAATGGAATTTTATGAAATAATTATGGAAAGAATACAATTGGACGCAAACTTTTCGAAACATATTTTGTTCACAGATGAATCGACTTTTCCCATACACGGTGCACATAATTCATCCGTTATTCGATATTGGTTAAGGACAAATTTACACAAACATTATAATAATAGGACTCAATATTCCCAAAAGTTAAATGTTTGGACTGGAATATTAGGTGATCATTTAATTTGACCATTTTTTATTAACGGCAATTTAACCGGACAGAAGTATTTGGACATGCTGGAAAATCAAATTACTCCTGCCCTTATACAATTAGGTGTCAACTTCAATGATATCTGGTACCAACATGACGGTTGTGCATCACATAATTATCGACTAGCAATAAACTTTCTAAAACACAATTTCCCAATCGGATAATCTCCACGAATGGTAACATAAGATGGCCTGCGAGATCTCCAGATCTGGCTCCCAACGATTTTTTTTCTGGGGTTATATAAAATCGAGAATTTATGGGTTTCAAGAAAACAGAGCCTCTTCTCTAAATGAATTAAGGGAACAAATTTTACAAATTTGTATGCAAATAACACCTGAAATGCTCATACGTGTTCGTCAAGAATTTTATAACCGTCTCGGCTACTGCTTAGCGCAAAATGGGGATTTATTCGAACATTTGATTTAAGCTCATTGAAGAATTAAGTTTTATTTTTTAATTTATTACATATCATAATATTACTTTTATTTAAAAATTGTAGGCATTAGAATTCGATTTTAGTTTTATTTTCGTTTTTTTTAATTTGTACTGTGTATGTGTTTACACAGAGAATTCGTTCTCATTTGCATACAAACGATAAAGATACCATTTTTTTTACTAATATTCGAAACACAGCAGATGTTTGGAGACCAATTTCACGTTGCCAAATCTGAAAAAAAGTAAAGGTTTTAACCGCTTTCAAACTGAAAACTAGAACAACTTCCAGCATTACAATAAAATATTTAACGAATAGATGGAATCAATTATATCTTGATCTGTTACAACCTCTTGAATTATCATAATTAAAATCTTCTTATAACTTGTTCTCGTGTTAGAACAATGCATTTTACAATTAATATAAATATACAATGAAAATTGGCAATACTGTAATACTGTTAGAAGCTACATAGAGTAAGAGCCCGGCGTTGTGGGTTTTCCACTTATGAGATCCTGTTAGCGAAAAATGAAAATTGAGATATTTGGAAACACATATTATTATAAATACAAATTTTATTTCGCATGTTACGGTTATTTAGGTTATTTATTCCAATACTAACCAAACTAATATAGTGAATTTTATTACTACTGAATTATTTCTTTGTAAATTAATCATGAAGGGATAAACGAAAGTAATGTTGATTTTTTATTGTTCATTGCATTAAGCTATCAGTATAGTACATACAATCTTAATATTTCTCAAATAATAAACTAAACTGTTCACATTACACATCTGTATTTTTAAATTATTGTATTGCACGTTTTCCACTTTATGATATCCTGTTAGCGAAAAAGAATGATATACTGAATTTATATGTATTTTGTCTCTTTCTAACACATTGAAGGTAAAACGTATGTTCCCTCGTAATGTCCCAACACTGTATACTTTTCAACAAGATACATCAAACATATTGGTTTTTAAGGTATAACAAGTATAAAGTACCAGAAACAACAATTAAAGATACTGGGCAGATTCATTAACCATAAACAATTATTAAATGCCAAACAATATTATTCAAAATTTACATTTGTTTAGACCACTATAAAAGTTTAGTAATTCCACAACAATATACTATAATAAAAATTGGATCCTTAGTTATAAAATAAACAAAAATCCAACTGGGAACAAAACATTTCAGTTTATTCACTTCAAAACATTGTCAAGTACCTACTAAAATTAGTACAAATCTGCAAATACACAAGTAAGATATTTAACATTTTTAATATAATAACAAATATACCATGTCCCGCTATTCGTTTAGATGTTATTTTCGTTGGCACATGTACAAGTACTAACCTATATAATGTGAAATATATTTTACAATTTTATGATAAATATATAGGAGAATATAATGGTCCACACAGAACAAACATGAGGTAGGTACGTACTCGTATATTGTAAATCACCACATGTTTGTACCTATATTTTTCATATAATTTGTGATACAGCATATTGAGTACTCATTATATTCTAGTCTAAAATGGTTATATAGGTATGTATTGTTAACCAGAAAAATCAAACGAATTAAGAAAATTCCGCTAGATAATAACAATAACATTTCAATACCTGTTTGAAAGTAAAAGTGAGAAGACTGTTTGGTTCTTTATAAACCAAATTGAACTTTAGAGTAACAAAGTGACAAATCAACAAGATACCTAATCGTTTGTTATGATAAAACATTTACCAGTAAAGCGTGTGTGGTTTTTGTGAAGATAACCTCACTTCAGTTCTTACTCCTCAGTAAATTCACTTTATTTTATATCTACGAAATTATAATTATATGCAATGCAATCACTTTTATCAATATTTGTCAAATGAATCTTACCGATTACAAAAAACACCCCGCAATCACACAAAACACGACACGACACAACACCGTCCTTAAGAGGCACAAAAAATTAAAATAATATGGGGATTACGGCATTCGGGCTGACGACCGCTGCTCTGTTCGTGCTCGTGAATATAGATTAGAAATGTGTGGCCAATGATATGGATTATATCCCATAAAGGAAATATGGGTAAAATAATACTACAGGAATATTGTATAATCTACATCTAATAATGTTGGCCCAACCTCAAACATTTGATATTAAAAATAATCCGTAACTTCTACATTGAATTATTATAATTTTAGGAATATGTATCAATAAGAATATGCCAATACTGTAACAATGTTGTATATAAATTGAACATTGAATATAGTATTCCCAAAGTGTATAAATATTGTTACAATATTATTTCTTTTGTACATTGGTTAAATATTAAAAACACAATATCGGCGTATCATTGTTAAACCTACATTGTACCTATTATCACATCTAATATTGCTTGTCTTAACCAAAACTTTTTTACATTCATAATTACCGGTAATTTCTAAATCGATTTATCGTTAGTGTGGTAATATACATCAATAAAACTATATCAATATTATACCAATATTGGTTGAGAAGTGAAAATTTAATATTGTATACTCAATATATATGAGTGTTGATCAGATATTATTGGTTCATTATTTGAATGCTATCCTGTAAACACAATATCGGTAAAATAATATTAAATCAATATTGTATGATCGACATCTAATAATGTTGGCCCAATCTCACTTTATTTACATTAAAAATAGCCTGTAATTACTATATGGGATTGTTATTGGTCTGACAATATGTATCAATAACAGAATACCAATATTGTATCAATGTTTGATATACATAAAACACAGAATGTATCATTATCAATGTACACACATATTTATCCAATATCGTTTGTTTAGTATATCGATTAAATCTTGTAAAAGTTATATTGGCCGAATATTGTTAAATATATATTGTAATATAGACATTTATTAACATTGACCTAATCCTGACTTCTCAATTTCCAATATATCTATATTGAGCCGATATAGTTTCGATCTTTAGCCAATTTTATGTGCTACTAGGGATAGCAACCCATCGTCTTAAAACCGTACCTTCAGTTATATGAAGAACATCATAGAGAAATCATTGGTTCTTCCACTGCTCAAAATACTAGCATGCAGCAAAATATTAACAAAAGACACGGAAGTTCTGAAAATCAAACTATTTTTAACAATTGTACTTTTCCGTTAAATTAAATAAACTAATTTACATCTCATTTATTAATTTATTGATTTACATATTCATTAAAATGTCCTACCGAATTACACTCCAACTTTTTTTTGAGTGGGAGTAAACTTTACATTTACAATTCGAATTTTGTTGCCATAAGGTAACTCAACTCAAAAAACTGCCAGAAAACATTTTTCAGAGGCAGATTTTTCGTTAAATTACCAAAGTTTACTTGTGGCGCTTCCCTGTTTGTTTATCTCCATTACTTCTAATTGTTCAATGTTCATTACATACATTGTAGATAATTTGTAAGTTGCATATTATTGAATACAGACTTATTCATATTTTCTACTGCAGTCATGAAACGATTATAGTAGTAATCATAAACAAACGAGGACAAATCAGTAATTCAACGTTGTATTTCTAGCTTACATTGATTGTATAACTCGAAACTCGTGTGCAAGAGAATTTTCCGTTGAAAATTGTGATGATATAATCTGCAAAGATGAGAGTACAATTAAGTTTCTCATTTTTTTCCAATTAGTATGGAATCTAGAAATTATGTGTATTACGAATGGTTAATGGAATAAAGGATGAAATTAAATAAATTTGACTTCATAGCAAAAATATTATCCGAAACTCATATTCCATTGCAAAAAAAATAAACGGTTTTAAAGACTAAAACTAACGTTTCCGCATCTGTGAGATGCTCTGAATAATAGTCTATCACAAAATTGTCACTTGTACACTTCGGGGAACGTATCGTGCTAACAAACCGAAATTTCTCCAAAAGTAACCA
Organism: Galeruca laticollis; assembly: GCA_963921935.1. Classification (NCBI taxonomy): domain Eukaryota; kingdom Metazoa; phylum Arthropoda; class Insecta; order Coleoptera; family Chrysomelidae; genus Galeruca; species Galeruca laticollis. The sequence continues at coordinate 189,519,198 of OY998178.1, read as the reverse complement.
AAAATGCAGTATATTCATAGGACCCGCTGTACTCGCTATAGTCAGCTGAAAATCAATAGGGTACATCTGTGAGACGCCTTGAATGAGAGACCTTGAAACATATCCAATTACAAAATTCGCCACTTGTATACACTCCGGAGGCTGTCACGTACTAACTACATGAAATTTCTCCGAAAAGGACAAAAAATGTGGCACTTCAGGTAACATAGCATCTGTTGTACTAGCTCTGATGAGCTAAAAATCGATAAAGTCCATCTATAAGACGCCCTGAACAATATTCAATCATAAAATGGGTCACTTATATACACAGTGGAGGCTGTATCGTGCAAACAAACTAAAAATTCTCCAAAAACAACAAAAATTTGGTACCATAGCACTCGTTGTACAGGCTTCAATGAGCTGAATATCAATAGGGTTCATCTTTAAGACGCCTTGTATAATAACCAATCATAAAATTGGTCATTTGTATATATTCCGGAGACTGTATCGTGCTAACAAACTGAAATGTCTCTAAAAATTACAAAAGTGTCGTACTTAAAGTACTATAGCACCTGTTGTACTGGCTGTGGTGAGCTGAAAATCAATAGAGTTCATCTGTGAGATGTTGTGAATAATATTCAATCATAAAGTTGCTGACTTTTTGCACTCCGGAGGCTGTATCGTGCTAACAAACTGAAAATTCTCAAAAAATGTCGTACCATAGCACCTATTGTACCGGCTATTGTGAGCTGTAAATCAATAGGATTCATCTGTGAGATACCTTGAACAATATTCAATCATAAAACTTGTTGCACTCCGGAGGAACAAGACATGTAACGAAAAGTGGCCGCCGACGACGACATACACACAGGATTTTTTTTTCTAAAAATCGTTTTTTCTTGTTGTTCTTGATGAAAAACGTAAAAATAACTCAAACATTTTTGCCAAAATTCCAAATTTTTTGTGGGTAAATCAATACTTTTCTCGCATATTAGATAGGTTGGGCGGAAAAGTAATGATCACCAATGCTTTTAGCTTCCATACATGGACATAATTAAAATTTGACTATCCGAATCGTGAATTGCTGAGTCATCTATTATGCAGATCAGCTGACTTCTTGTTAAAATTTACAGTTTTGAGTATTGACGTGAAAATAGAAAAATTATGAAGCCAGTTTTCCTTGAACATTTTCTAAACCCTACAAGAATACTTGAGAATATGTTTTACTGAAAAAGCTTTTTTTGCTTGTGAATGGCCGGATCCACAATTAACACCGAATCTTTAAATGCAAAATGTTTGAAATATAGAGTTATCTTCTAATAACTCTTTGACGGCAATAAATAACCTATTAACGTTTTTGTAGATATAGTGATGTACCCAAATTTTTCTCGATTTCTGATTTGCGGTGACATAACTAACCTAAAGTAGTTCCTCTTCATCACTTGACATCTTTGAAACAACTACAAAAATTATGCAAAGCAAAAGGACCAAGAAATACGGCTGTCTAAGCACCAATGAAATTTGCTTCGGAAGAAAATCGCGGACTGTAGATTTATTCGCAAACAACTGTAATTTCTTAGCAATGTGGGTACTCACTGGATTGATTGATTTTCTACACCTTAGGATCCCTTGATTTAGGCTTTCACCATTTTTATTATTCAATTGAACGTCTCAGTATCTTTTCAATCACTTTAATGTTCAGGTTGCGTTTATTTATCACCAAAATTACTACTTTTTAAATTGCCGTGGTTAACGGTCGCCTGCCAAACGTTGTCTGTCTTGTCCTTTTTAGCGCAAGCGCTACGCGATATGCGCACCCAATCGCTTGAAACCAGCTCTTTTGATCAGCGCGGAAATTATTTTAAAATTAGAAGAAACTCAAATCATTAGTGCATGAACAACGGTTGAGAACCGATTCGTTTGCGGATTTAAAGACGTAAAGGAATCGTTGCTTCAAGATGATTCTTGTAAGCGTCTATGATAATAAGCTCCGTGTGCAGAGTGCCCTAATCAAACAATTATTTTTTGGTTGAACTTAACCGTACAATATATTAATCAATTATTTGATAATAACTGCCATCTCTATATACATGCTTCTCCTTGCCTGCTGCTAACCTCCCCCCATTCTTCAACTACTCTCGCGCGTTCAGCCGTTCCTCGTGATATTCAGCTTCATTTCTACCATATTTCTCAGCAATATAATGTAAAACCGAGATGAATGTTTTGAAGTATGAAAATTCTACTTTCGAAATAGTTTTTGTAAATTGAAATTGGACCATACTAGTCGCATTCAGGCCTGCTGTAAAATTACACAGTAAAAAATTTAAAGGCTACAGATCAAAATATATGCAGCGGACATTGCCTGATTTTTGCACATATAAAGTTTATATTAAAAACTAATACTGGCCGGAGGATCTACGCTACATCTCAAAAAATAGCTGAGCTATGATTTTTTGAAAATACTGCCGGTTTTCCCGATTTTCTCCTAAACTAACGGTCCGATAGATTTGTTCTATTTCTCATATTCTTCGTGTTTTTATTCGCTACAATTTCCCTATAGGTGTCGTCACGATTACCCTAACAGTCTTATAAGCCATAAACTTAAGAAAGCGATTTTTTGCATGAAATTGTTAATAACAAAGTTATGAATAATCAAGTTGAGTGAAAAACGCCTCACTACATCATATGAAACTATTTTTCAAATAATGCTGGAGCTGGTTTTATTCTAACACATTTTACACCAACTTCTCACTCCAAATCTCTGTAGCTTTGTCTATAGTGGAAAAGATGGAAGAGATTTGTGCGAACGATTTTCTGAGCAAGTGCCTGAAGAAGCGCGGAAAATTCCAGCTACGGTGAATCGCTTATTTGAGAAACCCCAAATGTCCAAAATCAAAATTGTGTGAAAAGTTTTAAAACAGTTTTATTGAAAAATACCTTAAAAATTTATAAAAGTAAATACCCCAATATAAAATATGGGCACTTCCTGTAAAATGTTTAGCAAAAATGTACAAAAGAATCTTCTAGTCTTGTGAAAAAAGAAATAAAATGGCGGTGGACTTGAGGGGTGTCTAGAATAAAGAGAAAAATGTTTTTCAAAATTATTTTATTAGGTCCATATAATATATACAATAAATAAGAAACCCGGTTAATAGTCAATAACAAATTCATCCTTTTCCCGATAAACCCCTTAAACTTCCTGATATTCAACATTTTTTACATTGATCGGGACTTTTGTATGAGAGTATACAAAGATTGTGGAAAAACAACTGTCAACAGTGGATGTTCCCAAACTAAACTCGTGTTTTATTAGGCCATCAATAAACTTGCGAGCAGTCACAACACCTTTCTCCTCTTTGCTGTAGGTGAAGTGCATAAAATTTGAAATCAGAAAAGAAACTTTTTCATTTCCTTCAAACAGGCCTTCCGTAGAATAAAAGAGGACGTTTTGAGGAGTGCGGTGCGGTTGAAATTTACTTTCAAATAAAGGATATGGTTGCTTAGGAGCTCTAGGGTGTTGAGAAGAGTAAATAAGGATTTTTGTGTAGAGTATGCGGTTGGGAGATTTCGGAAGTTGAGAGTTTGTATTGGTGTGTTGTTGTTGGTGCGAGTTGCTGTAAGAATGTTGATGGGCTTCGGTGTTGTGGGTCGAGATATGGTTTTACCGACGAGGGTGAATCCATCCTCGTCGGGGACGTGGAGTTGTCGGATGACTGAGGGTGTTGGAGATTGAGATCTTACGGAGGAAGCGTAAGACCTAGTTGGGGATGTGTATGACTTGTGTGTGTGTGTGTTGTCGTCCGGAAGTGTGTTTTGAAGAGGTTGGTTTTGATGAGTTTTGAAGGGATGGTGTTGAGGAGGAGTGTGTTTTTTTGGAAGTGTGTGTTGAGGTTGTGCTGGATTTGGCGGGTGAGGGAAGAGAGAATTCTTTCTCACCGAGGTTTGATGTTTTTGGCTTTGAGGGTGTGGTAGCGTTGAAGCTGGTGTATATGTCTTGAGAGAACAATGTGCGTTGAGGGTCGCTTGCGTCGAGGATTTCTCGGACTCCCTGAGAGACTTCGAATTGGAGTTGTTCGGAGGATCTTTTAGTAGCTCTGCTGCTGCGGCGGTGTCTGGAGGACATTTTTGGATTGAGTGTGATAAAGATTGGGGGCGAAAGCTAATACCGACAGCGGACTCACTGCCGGAGGGAGTTGCCTCCCCAGTTAAAGGTTTCCTGACTTATTAGCTTTCAGGAGTTTTTTATTTACCTGTATGCTAAATGTCCTTCCCTCTTCGCTTGGTGTGGCCTTGCTTTTGTTTTGAATCTAAAATAAAACAAAGTTAAACACAGTTTATTATTTTCAAAAATAAAAGTTTGTTTCGATAGAAACAATTGATACACTTCCTAGTGTGTTTATTGAACTGTCGAACTGAAAAGTTCGGCAGAACATGGGGTTGGTTGGTCTTCTGGTGGAGGCGTCCACGGTGCCGGCGAAGTCGCGGTGAACAGGTTTGGATCAGTGACCTAATCTTGCTGTATCACCTTCCTCAGGCGATGGACTGGCGCTACTGGCCGTAGGATACCGTAGAAAAACAATTTTTTTGTTGTAAACGAGGCATCATTTTTAATAGTCTTTGATCAATGTGTTCTGTAAATCCATTAGGTATACCGAAACTTTTTCTTAGTGCTTGAACTGATAATCAACGAAACATAGTCATTTAGTAGGAAAACCCTTGTAATATTTCTTGTTAAATGTTTGTGATATTGAATCCAAACTCATTTGTTGTGCATAATAACTTTTTTATTTATTTTTTACACTGATTGAAATATTACGATGTTACAAAAATATGATTATTTTGACAGCTCTCGAAAGTCAGTAATCTACAAAAAAAACGCCAGGTTGCGCGATTGGGCACATTATCCGGGAATGTCCAAGTACTTAACATACCGCTCACCTTGAAACCGTTGAATAGATTCAATAAACAAATAAGTAAATAAACAGATATTCAAAAATTAAAAAAGAACAAAAGTAATTTAAAGAAAGTTCTGCAATAATAGCAGTGTACATATTTCACTTTTCAATGGGAAGTTGACAGATTTTAGCTATGGAGCGTTTGAATGCACCGTTTGTGGTTTTCAATGTAACAACTCTTACAACACCGTCACTACCGGGATGAATGTCAATTATGCGCCCCATGGTCCACTGAAGGAGATGTAGGTTGTCTTCCTTAATGATGACGAGTTGATTAACTTCGATGTCAGATGACTTCCTCCATCATTTGTTTCGGGAGTGCAGCCCATGAAGATATTCTGTGGTCCTGGACCAAAAATCTTGAAACATCTTTGGCAGCATATGGAACCTTGTTAGTTTGCCAATGTTCCGATTAGTTAGTTCAAGCTCTGGTAGAGTATGAAAAGGGCCTCCAATGAGGAAATGAGCTGAGGTTAATGGTAAAAGGTCATCGGGATTATCGGATATTGAAGAAATAGGACGTGCATTTTCACAAGATTCGACCTGACATACCAAAGTATGCAATTCCTCAAGAGTAAGGATTTGATGTCTGATCCACATGTTTTATTACTGCTTCCCAAATTCCACACTTGTGGGGAGACCGGGGTGGTATGAAATGCCATGTTATTTTTAATTTCAACAATTCGTTAGAGATTTTTTATTTGTCGATTTCAAAAAATTGTGAAGACTATCGATCTCATTCCTTGCTCCTATAAAATTTGTGGCGTTGTCAGAACAGATGTTTGCGACCAAGCCTCTTATTGAAACAAATCGCTTAAAGGCATTTAAAAATACTTGAGTCGTGAGATCGCTTACCACTTCTATATGTATTGCCTTTGTGGCGAGACAAACGAAACCACAAAGATATGATTTTTAAAATGTTTTTGTGCGCGTGTTATGCATTTTTCTATGGAAATGGGAAATTATTAAATCGGTGAGTGGATGTTTATTTGGTAGAATAAGGGGATGCTTTTGTGAAAAAGGAACCGCTGCATTCTGGATTCTTCCGCCCACCCTGAGCAATTGGAATTAATCAAGAAATTGGTTCAAGGAACGAGTTTTGCTTTTATGAGAGATGGTTTTTGACAAATTGATGGCCTTGATTTCATCGAAGAAACATTGCGATTGAGCTAGCTTGACAAGCATGGTGTAATTCGGACAGCTCGAAAGAGGGTGATACTGGGTTGGATCTTCGAAATGTTTTGAATCGAAATATGTGTGCTGTGATTCGTTGTAATTTTGCAAAGGAAGAAAATTTATTGAATAAGTCAAAATCAGAGATTTCGGAAACCTTCAGGCACGTTTGTTTCTCTTTTTTCCGGAATTTCTGTATTTAATGGAATTTCATGGGAAGGCCATTCATCCTCATTAAGAGAGAGCCGTGAGGGACCATTTTTCCAAAGGGATGGTTGTAATAATTGGTCCGGGGTAGTTCCTCTAGACGATACGTCAGCAGGATTCTTGTGTGTCGAAATGTGACGCCATGAGACTGGATCCATGATTTCATGGATTTTAGATACTCTGTCATTGACATATGTTTTCCATTGGCTAGGTTCGCCCTTTATCCAACAGTGCTACGCTGGAGGAGTCAGTATAAAAGAATACTTGGTTAATGTGTAAACTAAGGAAATTTATTGTGGAGTGGTAGTGTTTGGCCAATAAAAGGGCTACTCAAAGCTCTAATCGAGGAATTCCTTGAGTTTTTATCGGGCTGACCTTGGTTTTAACACAAACTAATCTTATAGAGGGATTATTTTCAGAGTTTGTGGTTCGGAGGTATATAACAGCACCATATGCCAATTCACGCGCATCTGCAAAACAATGACAGTGTTGGGACAAACAATAAACCTTGGAAATTTCAGCTTGATTATGCCTTTGAGTTGTGATTGAAAGTGTTTCCACTTTTGAGAAATATTGTCCGGTATGTGTTCGTCCCACCCAACTCCAAGTTTCCACAAAGTTTGCATAAATATTTTGGCCCTGATTGTTATGGGAGCCAACATGCCAATAGGATCAAACATCTGGGAGATCGTTGCAAGTATCATACGTTTCGTGAACGAAGTAGAATTGAGATATTTATCTTTATAAGAGTAAAAGAAGACATTCTCTGTAGAGTGCCAAGATATTCCCAAAGTTTTGGAATCAACATTGGTGTCCAAAATTTTTAAAGATGGATCATCTGTGTTAGAAGTAATTATTGAATTATGATTTGACCTCCATTTTCTCAACGGAAGTTTTCCCTGGTCACAAAAATTGAATTTATGTCATTTTTTAGTTGTTTGGTTTTTTCTAAAGTGGATGCTCCGCATAGCAGATCGTCTACGTAGAAACAATTTAGCACGGCATTTGAAGCATCGGGCAACTTTTCCTGATTTTCCAAAGATAATTGTTTAAGACAACGTGTCGCTAAAAAAGATGATGGAGCTAAACCATATGTGACGGTCTTAAGTCTGTATTCTTTTATAGGTTCGGATACTTCGGAACGCCATAGTATTCGTTGAAAGTCGCGATTTCCAGGGTTAATATCAATTTTCCTGTACATTTTTGCAATATCGGCCGGCAAAACATACTGATGCTGCCGAAACTCTAACAATATGACAAAGATATCTCTTGGAATAACCGGACCAACCATCAATATGTCATTTAGAGATTGGTTAGTAGATGTTTTGTGGCTACCGTCAAATACACATCTTATTTTTGTAGTTGTACTTTCTTCTTTAAAAACGGCGTGATGAGGTAAGTAATGCGTTAGTTTTTTGTCGTCTTTTTCAGGCACCATCTCCATGTGATCCAGGTCAATGTATTCCTACATAAAGTTACTGTATTCAGTTTTTAAGTATGGCAGTTTAAAGAATTTTATTTTCTTTCTATTGATGTCAATCCGTGAAGTACAGAGTCTCGTGAATTGTCAAGTACATTTGGGTTTTCCTTGAATGGTAATGATACTTGAAACCTGCCACCGGGCTCTCTTGTATGAGTAGATATGAAATGCTCTTCGCATGTTTTTTCTTCTTTAGAATATGCGGCAGTAAGTGTGCTTGGTAGGCATTCCTCTATAATCCAGAAAGCTTCCATCTGATTATGTAGTTCAATGTTTGAAAAATGACATTGTGATTAATTTGTTTCACGTTGAATAATTACGCCAGATAAAATCCATCCAAGTTGGTTTTATTGTAAAATGGGAGATCAAGCGTTAAGCTTTATTTGATTAGGGCATGAAAGATCCCAAAACATAGAAGCACCGAGAAGCAAATCAACAGGGCCTGGTTTGTAAAATGTCTGATCAGCCAGCTGGATATTGTTAGGAAGCTTTAAATGAGATATGTTAATGAAGTTTGACGGAACAGTGTCAGCAATTTTGTGCAAAATGAAAAAAGATTGGGATGACCTATAAGAAGTATGTTTGGACTGAATAACTGCATTTGTTTTAGATAAAGTATTGGTTTTAACTTGATTTATGCCAGATATAGAATGTTCAGAAACTTCAATTGGTAGCTGCAGCTTATCGCTGAGCTTCTGGGAGATAAAATTTATTGGTGAACCTGAATCAAGGAGCGCGCGAGCTTCGTGAGTTTTGCCTTCTTTATCCAATATATATATACGAGGGCAATTCAGAAACTAACCTCCGGTTGATTGAAAAAAATACACCAAGTTAAGTAAAAATATTTTAATATATACATCTTACAACTACATCTTTGCACTATTTTTCGACATAGTCTCCATAACGATTGAGGCACTTATCGTATCTCTTCACAAGCTTTGAAATTCCTTCTGCATAAAAATCACCCGCTTGTGCCTTGAGCCAGCCTGTGACCGCATCTTTGAGCTCTTCGTCGTCATCAAACCGCTGGGACCCGAGCCATTTCTTCATATGCATGAAGAGGTGATAATGGCTTGGCGCCAGATCTGGGCTGTAAGGTGGATGGTTGAAAACGTCCCACTTGAAGGACTCAAGAAGGGCTGTTGTTCTGCGAGCAGAGTGAGGACGGGCGTTATCGTGCAAAAAAACGATACCGGAAGTCAGCATACCACGGCGTTTGTTCTGTATAGCCCGTCGTAATGTTTTTAGTGTTTCACAGTACACGTCTTGATTAATGGTCGTCCCACGTTCCATGAATTCAACCAACAACACCCCTTTGGCATCCCAAAACACCGTTGCCATCAGTTTTCTGGCAGAAAAATCTTGCCGGGCTTTTTTTGGTTTGGTAGGCGAATTTGAATGTGCCCACATCTTTGATTGTTCTTTTGTCTCAGGGTTCACGTACTCAATCCAGGTTTCGTCACCGGTCACGATTCTGTTTAACAATGGTTCTCCTTCGTCCTCATAACGTGACAGAAAGTCTAATGCAGAGGCCATTCTTTGACTTTTGTGGTGGTCGGTAAGAATTTTGGGCACCCATCGTGCACAGAACTTACGGTAACCCAATCTTGCTGTCACTATCTCGTACAAAAGAGTCTTAGAAATCTGTGGAAAATCAGTAGGCAACTCCGCCATTGTGAAACGTCGATTTTCACGAACTTTTGCATCAACTGTCTGAACGAGTTCGTCAGTCACCAAGGATGGTCTACCACTCCTCTCTTCATCATGAACGTTTTCTCGTCCACTTTTAAATAAACGTACCCATTCACGGACCACTCCTTCACTCATAACTTTTGGTCCGTACACGGCACAAAGCTCACGATGAATAGCTGCTGCAGAGTATCCTTTGGCTGTAAAAAACCTTATAACAGCACGCACTTCACATTTGGCGGGATTTTCTATTGCAGCACACATTTCAAACTGCCACAAAAACTAAACTAGCGCAGGTACGATGTTCACTCGACTACGGCTTGATGCCGACTGACCTGCTAAGCGTGTGAATGCACAGATGGCGCGCTACTCCCCCCACTACCCGCACTGTGACCAATCGGAGGTTAGTTTCTGAATTGCCCTCGTATATATATATATATATATATATATATATATATATATATATATAAAAAGATGAAATAATAACGCGTGGAATATAAAACAAAGACAGAATTAGCGGGCATAGCACGCAAAAGAGGTTACAGAGAATGAGTGGTAACCGTAGACATGCATGTTTCTGACTCATTAGCCTTCATCGGTACGGCATAACCAAGAAAAGGTGTACAACTTGGGAGCAAGGATGTTAATTGAAACATGAGAAAACACGAACAACGGATTTCAACAAGATAACCAAACGCACATTTGTGCCTCCAAATGGAAGATCCCGAGTTTTCAGGACAACAACCAACAGAGACACGGAGGCGTCTATAGCTCTCCTGTCTGAACCTTCTCTGTAACCTCTTTTGCGTGCTATGCCCGCTAATTCTGTCTTTGATATATATATATATATATATATATATATATATATATATATATATACATATATATATATATATATATATATATATATGTATGTATATATAAAACAGCAGTTGACAAAAGTACTTGATCAATATTTTCGACTACATTTTCAAGTAGGTACTGCAGAAAAGGAACTATTTTGTGTATTCTCTGGAATATTCGATATTTGGTGAAATTCCGAAGATGTGGCAACGCTAGCAGTCAAGGCAACCTTTTCATTTGACCTTTGATTATGGAAACCTTTGAAATTGCTGAAATTGCTGTCAAGTAGACAAGTATTATGTTTTTTGTTGCATTTTCTGCAACCTGAAGTATAGCATGAATTATTGTTGTGACCAAACCTTACACAGTTAGTACAAATATTCAGGTTTCAAATTTAGTTTTTGTAGACATGGCTTGAAGTGATTCACATTGATATATGTAATGAAAATTTTTGCAAATAGGGTATGTATAATTTGAATTTTTATTTGTGTCTGTGTTCAGGAATAAATGATTATTTTTGTATGTTTGTGTATCACTCCGTTCGTATGAATGTTTAGACGGGCTTTTCAATTCGTATGATGACTTATTTATAGTTTCGAAATCATCCGAGAATTGAACTCGTTCATTTAATAAAGTTTTTAAATCTTCAACAGATGGCATATCTAATTTTTTTGTGAATTATTTCACTCCTTTTGAGTAGATTCTGGTAGTTTTTTCAAAATAATGAAATTAAGTAATGGACCCAAATCTTGGATCGAAACTTGAAGTGCTTCTAGAGCCCGTAAATTTTTGTTCAAGGTGTCGAGAATCCCCTTTAGACGATAACACGATTCTTTATTGATAATTTCAAAATCGACAATAGATTTAAGATGTTCATGTATAACTGCCTTTTTATTTTCAAATCGTTGCTTCAATAAATCCCAAGCAATTTTGTAGTTTTCGTTTGTTACATCTAGGGATGCAATTACCTCAGCGGCTTCGCCTTTAACAGCAGATATTATCTGCACAAATAATAGTGTTTCTCAATGTCAGGTAAATCACTTTTGACTAATAGCGCATCGAACATATCTCGAAAAGAAACCCATTTATTATAATCTCCGTAAAAAGTTGGTAATTCTATTTGAGGTAATATTTTGTTCAGTGTTGGGTTTATTTTCGGAAATGTATGCGAATGAAGATTCAGCGTTTTTTATTTCACCTTGTGCGATGGCGAGATGACTAAAATATGCGTTTTCAAATTGAATTCTCACATCATGATGTTTCCGAAGTTTTAACATTTCTGGATAACATGACGCTAGTATTTCAATTTGATCTTGTAGCTCCTTAAATTCTCTAAAAACTGAAATGATATTATCTACGCGTAATTTTAATTGAGTTGGTATTTTGTTGTCATTAAAAGCTTGGATTGACGTTGCAAATCTAATTAGTTTTCCTCTAACTAGACTTCTCTTTACGACTAATTTTTTAAAATTTATCTTCAAATCATTTAGCTCTTTTTGTTGTGAATCTGTTAATATATCTGGCGTTGTGTATTTTTAAAAGTTTATTTGAATAATGAAATTAAGTTGATGCTTTTTTACAGTATGCAAATATTGATTTCTTGTTTGAAATAATTGTATGAAATGTACTATGTTAAAGTATGCTGGAACTGTTGAATGTATGCTGAAATATGTAAAAGTTCTTTAATTATTTTTATTTTATATTTGCATGTTAACAGATTCTTATGATTTTTATTGATTTTTGCTAATTTGGCTCGATATTTGTTATGTTTGTTTGGCATGTGAAGCGAGTCATGCATAAATCTCCAATTGTTTAAAAACATGGAAAAGTCTGATCTTATTTTCGTGTTGAAATCGTAGCGATCACATGTTCTTCTATTCTGATTATGGGAAACGAATTACATGTACCAATTTTATACGTCAATGCTTGATACACTTTTAATTCACCTTTTTTGTAACATCCGCAGCTCAATAAGACCAGAAATTCATGTAATATTTCTTGTTAAATGTTTGTGAGATTTAATCCAAACTCATTTGTTGTGCATAAAAACTTTTTTATTTATTTTTTACGCTGATTAAAATATTACGAGGTTACAATAATATAATTATTTTGACAGTTACTCATAGACCTCTCGAAAGTCAGTAATCTACAAAAAAACGCCATATTGCGCGATTGGGCACATTATCCGGGAAAATCCAAGTACTTAACAACCCTGTCATTTTTATTAATTTTCTTCTTTACCATAGCAAAATCCCTGTCGTATAGCAGTTCCCCTTATGTGGAAATACTGGTTCACACTTTGAAATCGTCCGAGATCAGTTAGTCCCAAGCACATTCTAATAACTGGTGTGGTTCTTATTCTGACCACCGCATCCGTCAGAAAGAATATGTAAATGTTTGATGAAATTTTCGTGTTTATTAAATCCATAATAAACGAGCAAACTCCATTTGGCCCTTCTCTGCCCATACCTTCGTGGTACACATAAAACATGATTTTTCCAGTTTTAAGTCCATGGATATTAAAAACATTGACAGTAAGTTGATGCAGGTAAAATGTGTCGCGAACCGGAATGACAGGGAGGGCATATAGTCAACGCAAATTGCTCCCACCTTGGCGTCAGTTTTACATAACTATTGATTCGATGAATTTTGTTGGAAAGTTCTTCATAGGTTCAGCAGGTATTGACCTGTGGTCTACTAAAAGAACAGCTAATACGTTCCTTGAATATCTTGCGGATGTCGAGTTTTTCACTAAGGTAGTGATAGCCTCGGGCTACCATAATGTTAGTTTTTTTATGGGAAATTAACGAATATTCTCTATTTGCCTGACCACCCCTCCAGGTATTGCAATACAAGGGGTATATTTACCTCTTCTATCATTAGGTGATTTTCCTAATGACAATAAGTTAGTCAAGCACCAAACACAGTGATCTCATGGATACTGACAAAAGAGGTTTCAAAACACTATACTTTTTCGAACTAGAGCACATAGAGTATTTATATCATTTGAGAAACACCACATGTCCAGATCTTGTGGGGTTTTTCAAATAAATACATATTTTAAACAAACGATGAAAACGTTATATGGGTTGGACATGCGGGGTTTCGGTTTAGAAAATGCGTCTAGTATAGAAGAACACATCAAGTTAAAAATGTCAAAATATAACTTTTTCGATATGTGGGCTTCTCAAATAACCGATTCGATTCAAATTAATTTGTCTTCACCAATGGGAAAAAAAGGAATAACAATGTATTGTCCCTTAGCCGTTATTATTGATGTAAATTTTGATAAACAAATGAATTCATTTAGACGTACTGTATTATGACTTATAAACCCCATTAAAGGGCGCCAAGCAGTTTAATTATGATCTTATAATATAGTGATTGCCGATAAAAATCTTTTTAGGACTTGTGTTTTAAATGAAACTCACACTTTCTAGCTAATTCCACAATAAAATGAAAATTGTTGAAAATTCTAAAAAATTAACAATTGTTTCGATAAATCAATATCATCGTCAGAATGACAGAAGTTACATTTCATTTGATGCCTATCTGATGTTTAGTAGTTATTTTTGGCTAGACCAAGAAGTAACCTAACTTGTGATTGACTTAATATATGTTCATAAAAAAAAGAAGAAGATGTGATATTACAAATATTGAAACTTAGATATTATTAGCCCTATGGTGATATACTGGATATCATTTTTCCAATTAAGATCAGTATAACTGTGCGATTATATAGAAAACCAGGAAAACTATATCTGCTGATCTTTACAATTATCACTTAAGAAGACAGTTTATTAGTGGAGAACTCCCTAGATTTATCTGTTCATTGACAACTTCATATTGTTAGTTTCTTAAATGTCTTCTAGTTTCCAATTCTTCAAGGAAATCCAGTTCTTGTTTCTTTTTACAAATATGCAGCACTTCTAGTCCTGTGTTAGGTGTCAATGAATGATTGGTGTCAAGTAGATGTTTTGCGTAGTGGGATTTATCTGGTTGTTTTAATCTGTATGCTCGTAAGTGTTCACTGTATCGGATTTCAAAATTTGTAAGGGTCTGACCTAAATAGACAGTATTACATTCTGGACATTTGAGTTTATATATACCTGATTCCTTTAATGGTGGTATTTTTCTTTTTACATTTAACAATTTTGTACTAACGTTACTTTCTGTTTAAAAAGAAATTATTGTATCCGTTGCTAAAGATATTTTTTTTGAAATATTATTAGAAATATTTCCTGCATATGAGCTGGTTTTACAAGTTTTTATTTCATCAGTTTGTTTAGGAAATATTAGTTGTAATGCCACTTTTTCCTCTTTTTTATTAATTAGCTTATTTATAATATGTAATGGATAACCGTTGGATGTTGCTATTTCTCTTATTGTATTAATCTCTCTATCAAAATTACATTTGTTCATAGGAACTGAAAAAGCTCTATGTATCATTGAATTATATACCGCTAGTTTATGTGACATGGGGTGATTGGAACTATATGGAATTGTCACATCAGTGTGTGTTCGTTTTCGGTAAATTGGATAATCAAGTACATTATTAACTAAACGATGAAATAAAACAATATAGTTTGTTTAAATCTACACTACATTGTTTTATTTCATCGTTCAGTATGGATCTTCATCAAGTAAAAGCCTCATCTATTCAACATTATTAACTCATTGAATTTTTAAATCAAGAAAATTGATTGAGCTATTTTCTTCAATATCTAACGCAAATTTAATTTTTGGGTGTAAATTTGTGGTTGAAAAATACATCTAATTGTCGTTCACTACCCAGAAAACAAGCTAATATGTCATCTACATATCTATACCAAAATAAAACTTTTTTCGAAATATTACTCTCAAAGATCTTTCTTTCTAAACTGTCCGTAAAAATGTTTGCTAAAATAGGTGATATAGGGCTTCCCATTGATAAACCTTCATTTTGAATATATATCTTATTGTCAAAAGGGAAATAATTCTGATTAATACATACATCAAATAAATTAAGTATATCTGATATTATTCCTGGATTAATATTTTTAACTTCTAGTAATTTTCTCACAAGTATTATACATTCTTTAGGAGGAATTTTAGTGAACAGATTAGTAACATCAAACAAAATAAGTTTATAGTTATCTTGCAAGTTGATTGCTTTTAATTTTTTGATTAGTTCTATTGCATTTCTAATTGAGTATTTAGATGCATATCCGTAACTATTAAGTATATTGTTAAGCCTCTTTGCCTATATATTATTAGGAGTATTAAACTACAGGTCTAATTCGTTTCGTCATTTTATGTAATTTAACGGTTCCATATAATTGTGGACAATGAGGATATCTACTTATGTATGATAGACCTCTTTTCGTAATCACTTAAAATATAATTTGAATTATTAACAATATCACTTACATTATTACAAAACTTTTTTGTTGCGTCTGCTTTAAGAACTTTTACATCGCTAGATTCTATAAAGTTTCATATTTTTGAATGATAATCTTCAGTTGTCAATATGACAGTTATGTTCCCCTTATCAGATAAACCTAGTACTAATAAACTGTCTTCTTAAGTGATAATTGTAAAGATCAGCAGATATAGTTTTCCTGGTTTTCTATATCATTGCACAGTTATACTGATCTTAATTGGAAAAATGATATCCAGGATATCATCATAGGGCTAATAATATCTAAGCTTCAATATTTGTAATATCACATCTTCTTCTTTTTTCTATGAAAATATATTAAGTCAATCACAAGGTCACTTCTTGGAATAGCCAAAAATAACTACTAAACATCAGGTAGGCATCAAATGAAATGTAACTTCTGTCATTCTGACGATGATATGGATTTATCGAAACAATTGTCAATTTTTTAGAATTTTCCACAATTTTCATTATATTGTGGAATTAGCTAGAAACAGTGAGTTTCATTTAAAACGCTAATATGAGTAGATTCCACGAAGTAAGGGTCGAGACAGTTAATTTCTTTTTAAAACTATTTATATCGAAAAACTCGTGCTATTGACTACAATTTCAGCCAATATGGATAAAAAAGTACATTAACGCATTCATTTTATTTTCAGATTGGAACAACAAATCTCGTTTCAATAGCAAGAGGAGCCGTGAAAATTGATAAGTCTCCAAATATATGTTTCGTAGATACACTTAATTGGTCAAGTTTGGGTGTAGGCTCAGTAAATTTCACAAAGAGTAAACCGCATCGTGTGTGCGAAGGATGTCCTAAAGAATGCAATGGTAAGTTTATTACTCAAAATCTATCAATAGTTAGAGGTGCCAGTTATCCTCAATTTATAGCCATCTTGCATTACAGAATGTCACAATATAAAGTAACATATTCGTATGGCTTATTACTCGAGTATGGAAAAATATATCGACGTGCAGTTTTCACTAAACTTCTGATATTTCCTTCAAGTTTTTGTATAAATGGTTGCCAAATGTATATTTTTTCCCGAAAGCGTCGAAAAAATAACCTTTTTTGAAGCGACATTATCGGTTTATTTTAAATACAACACCCTCTATTTTTTAATACTATCTGGAAGTATCTTTCTTCCCCTTTTGAAAAATGTAGATATTATTGGCATGTACTCAAGTTTTTAGGGAAATATTTATTTTTTATGAAACCATGTCAAGAACTTACAAACGTAAATTATCACTTTTTAACAGCTTGGAAACGTTATAACTCGAAAATGAGACAAGGAACTAGTGTTTATATTTTTTAGACCGTTGCCAAGTCTCAAAAGTTGTCTACAATTTTGATTAAAAAGCTTTGTTAATTTTTTTACGAAAATGTGCTTGGGTAAAAATATACTTGACATTAAGAAACGTCAAATACGTTATTTATGGGAAGTATAAGAACCAACATAGTCAAATTTATTAATCGAAAATGTTTATTTTAATAGAAAAAGCATGAAACAATTAAAGTGACCAGAAGAAGATTCAGAGCTATTTTTGACAGAAATCCGCCTATATACGAAAATCTATATTAAAACCCTGCAGTAGTCGCGCCTAAATTTTGGCGTCGAACGGTCGCGCGCGGACTCACATTCCGCATATCCAACATGTCGAATTATTTGCTTTTGAAAGGACCTATATGCCACGAACAAAAACAAAATCAGTTATTTGGTGATTTTATTTTATATGAACTGTAAATACGCTTAGATAATATGAAACAAGACACTAAAAATAATAACAAATCGCAACCACAAACTTTGATTATAAATTAAAGTTAATATTTCACTTTCCAATCTGGGCATATAAATGAAGAACGTTCCAAGCAGATGAATCTATGACAATCTACACAGGAGTAACGAGTAGGTCTGTTCTTCTTACGATCACATAATGAACGTCTACCTCGTTAATTAGCAGCTTGCGGTAGAGCCTCGGCTGCTTCTATGCCATAAATATCCATGATTCGCTGGCTCATTGATCTTGGAATATTCTGATGTACGCGTCGACGGGCGTGGCCCTCCACTAACTGAAAGGATAACCTTTGAAGAAATTGTCTTGTCTTCATATTCACATGGTTATTTATTGAGTAGATAACAAAGGAATTGATCCCAGCAACATTTAGCATTGAGTAATTCATGACCATCGGCCACCTCCGAGTATTTCTGGCACAATTATATGTTGCGCATAATTGATCTACCGAGTCAACTCCGCATTTTGTTGCGTTATAATCCTCTATAATTTCGGGTTTATTTATATTTTTGTCTATTTTGTCGTCTAAGTGCATGCTGGAGACAAGAAGAACATTTTTTTAGGTATATAAGACACTAATGTGCAGTTGTAACGGAATCCGAACATACTCGACAAAACTGGACGTCCTTTAGGATTCACAAATTCCTGAGGTAACTCTCTCTTATTTTTCCGTATTGTTCCCAAAAGCGTTAACTTGAAATCATTGTAAAGGTTGTTTAGCAAATCCATACTTGTGAACCAGTTGTCTAGAGTCACATTTCTACTTGTTTCTTTTATTGGTTGGCACAGCCTTTGAACAACGTCCTTTGGTGAATTGCTTTGACTGAAAGGTCCATCTGGTTGCTTGCCTAAATATACTTCCATATTACAAGTATAGAATGTTTTGGCATCTGCCATGGCAAAAATTTTAATCCCATATTTGTTGGGTTTACTAGGAATATATTGTCGGAAGCTGCATCTTCCTCGAAATCTTTCCAGTTTTTCGTCAATAGTTACATATTCAAATGGTGTGTAGGCACTTTTGCACTGATGTACAAACCTGTCAAACACTTATGGGTGCTAATTTGTCAACTTTTTTCCTCTCAGTTCTTGTTGTCGAATCATCGAATCGTAAGTGCACAAGAAGAAACCGAAATCTCTGGATGGACATGGCAAGTCGGAACATTTCTACTCCAGTGCCATTCTTATTCCACAGATCCTCAGTATTTAGTCCATTGGACTTTAAAACTCCTGCCAAATAGATCAAACCAAAAAGAGCTTGAATTTCAACAATATCCGTTTCCTTTGCGTCTCTATCCCGTTCGTAGTTTCCTTTGATTGACTGTATGTGTTGATTGGTCCAAGCTACTATCGAATTCAATGTTTTTTCAGGAAAAAACTGTTTCCAAATTTCAATTTCCGACTTTAGTTCTTTCACAGTTCCTTTAATACCTGGAAGGTGTTTGATTAAATTTTCTGCCCTGGTTCGAATTCTCTGGTTTGGAACGTGTTTGGCCCACTTAGTACCGTCTTTTCCCATCAACTACCATGGGGTCTTCAGAATCAGAAATTTATTGCTCCGTATCTGTATCTGAGTCATTGATCTCCAAGTCATCTGCTTCTTCCTCATCATCACTGCCATCATATTCCACTGCAAGTCCTCAGTATCCTCATTTAGACAATCTTCCATTAGTTTTGATAACCGAGCCTGTCTTCCTCAAAGGACATCTGAAAGAGAACATAACTCCATATGAATGTACAGAAAACATGTTTTATGAAACATGCACAGGGATAGTTTTGGATGAATAAATTATCGAACATATAAAAAGCCAGTTAAAGTCTTGATGGGAACAATAGAATTGTATACAATATACATAATCTAACTATATCTAAAGTAAATATGTGAAAATAACAGCATTTTGGTGAAAAAACAAAATATATACTCACATCTGCTCAGAATGCAGACCAAAAGATATTCAAAAAAACTAATACGTGAACAGTCGCGCGCGGACTAACTCTCCACAAATTAAGTATTTCACTGTAGCACGTTCAAATAACGATTAACTTTTCTGCCCGCCGGTTCTCGGGTGCCTCGAAACTAAATAGGAAGGTACTGAGTGGGGCACGCCACTTCCTTTACGAAATTGCAAATTATAGCCGAAAGTATAAAAGTGCGGAGCATGTCTCCGCGCGCTTCTACTGCAGGGTTAACTTAGGTACAATAATTAACAGAATCGCGAAAACTAGAAAGAAAGAAAACATTTAGAACAAAAACATTTTCATTTAAATATACGAGCGAGGAACCAAACATAACTTCATAAAACACATCAAAACAAAAAACAATAATTATATTTGTCAAATAAGTTGTTGCGTGTGACCACCATCTGCATCGCAATATAATCTTAATCTTAGCCAAAAATTACAGAACGCATTTTGCAGCATTTTTGGTGTTATGGTATTAAAAACATTTACTATGTTATTTCTTAACTCCTGAAGATTTGTAACATAACCCCATATGAAGATATCTGGTATGGTTAAGTCCGGGGAATACGAGGCCCGCTCGATGGAATCAGCTCTACCTATCCATCGATTGCTGAAATAATCTGATAATAAATTTCGAGCAACTATTTAGTAATGTGGAGGCCGTCTTGTTGAAAATATACAGTGTTTATAATTTCATCTCGTTATAATTGGGGATATGAAAACTTCTCCAACATGTCGGTTTAACTGTTTCCGTTACCTGTTGCTTCATGAAAAAAAGGGGCTGTAGATTTTAGTTTCAGATACACCAAACCAAACATTCACTTTAGAAGCATCCCTTCCAAATTCGTTGAATGTTCTTGGATTTTCATCTCCCCAAATCCTGCAGTTATGCTTATTAACTTTTCCATTAATATGAAATGTGGCTTCGTCTGACATTATTAGATTCAAATTAGGTTGAAGTCTTACGAGATCGAACAATGTTTCTGACATTAAAAATATTTGTTCGAATTAATTATTCTCTATTTTTTGGAAAGTTTGTATTTTATATGCTTCAAATTTAATAATTTTTAGGAGCCGGTGAACCTTACTTTATCAAAAATGATGAACCTAGGTTAATGTCGATTTTCATGTAGGCGTATTTCTGTCAAAAATGGCTCTGAATCTCCTTCTGGTCACTGTTATTGATTTTGTCTCAGCATATAAAACGACGCATCGCGCTTTTTCTATCAAAGTATACATTTTCGATTAATAAATTTGATTGTATTCGTTGTTAAACTTGATGAAGGTCCATACTGAACGATGAAATAAAATAATATAATTTTTTTTTGTTTAAATCTTCTGCTGAAGATTTAAACAAATTAAATTGTTTTATTTCATCGTTCAGTATGGATCTTCATCAAGTAAAAGCCTCATCTATTCAAATATAACCGACATTAACAAACGTTCGGTTATATTTATTTCAAAGCCACTTTTACGTATTAAATTAACAAAAGTAACTTTCTTACCATCACAAGTAATAGATGTAAGAGCACTCACCTCTGCGAACATCGGCACAGATCACAACCTGTTACTGTGTAAAATTATTATGGAAACACCCCACAGAGCCAAAAAACCTCCAGTATTCCTCGAAAAGTTTAATATCGAATCACTGACAGATGATAGCACGAGAAACCTGTATGAGAACCGATTAACAAATAAACTGGAAGGACTTAATACGCTGGAGTGTGATGTGGAGAGCTGTTGGAACAAAATCAAATCATGTATCGTAGAAGCAGCCGAAGAATCCATTGGTAAAAGAAAAGTCAACATAAAAGGGACCAATAATAGCAAAAACCCTGGTTCTGTCAAGAAGTTAAAGAACTATCGCAGCAGAAAAAGAAATCCTACCTGATATACAGGAGCTCGCCAACACCAGAGAAACACTCCGAATATACCGAAGTGAGAAACAGAATCAATGCCAGAATCAAAGCCATAAAACGGGATTACTGGGCAAAATTTACAAGCGATATAGATTACGACCTATATGGAGAACAGAAGAAAGTCTGGAAGATGCTCAAGAATAGGAAAAAGCCAATAAACAAGTTCGTGCAAACAAAAGGAGTCACCAAAGACGTATGGGAAAATACTTTAGGGAACTTTACAACACCGAAGAAGCCATAAGGATCTAAAACTACGAGTCAAATCATCAAATATCACTGAACGAAGAAGAGGTAACAGCAAAAATAAAAAAAATGAAAAACAGAAAAGCTCCCGGAACAGTTCTTATCCCAAACGAACTTCTAAAATATGCTGGACCCAAGCTAGGAAAACATCTGAAAATTCTCTACAACAAAATTTTAGAAACATCGGCAATACCTACGGAACGGCACAAAAGTATAACTATCCCTATATTCAAGAAAGGACAGAAGACACACCCAGACAACTACAGGGGCATAACGCTGCTGAACACAAGCATGAAACTCTTTACTAGCATTTTGAAAGAAAGACTCGAGGCACAAATAACAAACAGGGAAGAACAAGGTTTCAGACGAAACAGATCCACGACCGACACCAAATTCATTATCAAACAAATCAAAGAAAAATCAATAGAATTTAATACACCAGCGTATGTCTGTTTCATCGATTTGACCAAGGCGTTTGATAGGGTTCGTCTCTTCGACATCATAAACATACTGATAGCGAAAGAAACGCCAGACACCATCGTAAGAGCAGTCCGCAGTCTCAATACGAACAACATGACCAAAGTAAAGGCAGGATACACTTATACGGAAGAGATACCAACACCAGGAGGCATCAGACAAGGCGATAGTCTTAGCCCATTTCTGTTCAATCTCTTAATGGACAGAATTATAGAGGAAATATCATCACTAAATATGGGATACCGAATGGGACAGAATAAAAGAATCAGCATGGTATGCTACGCCGACGATGCAGCTATTATTGCGGAAACGCAGGACGATCTACAGAGACAACTGCACAAATTCTACCAGGTCAGCCAAGCGATGAGCATGACCATATCCATAGAAAAAACGAAAAACATAACCTTTGCTAAAGAACCTGTAAGATGTAAGCTGGAAGTCCAGGGAAAAATCTTTCTGGGTATGGATCTGTCGAGTTATCACGACCCAGTGAAGGACCTAGGAAGACAGATTAACAAAGCGACTGCCATATCGGGCTGCTTAAAGCAAACAATATGGGCAAACGAATACATGCGAAAGGATAGCAAGGTTAGGATCTATAAGACTTGTATCAGGCCAATCATGACATACGGAATAGAAACCAGAGAAGAAACCAACAAAACGAAAAGCATACTTAGAGTAGCCGAAATGAAAACTCTTAGGACTATAGTGGGAAAAACAAGAAGGGACCGAATTAGAAACAATGACATCAGGGAACAATGTGGAGTGCAAGATATCGTAAGATGGGGGAGACAAAGAAGAAGACATTGGTACGCTCATGTGAGAAGAATGGAGGAGAGCAGACTGCCACGCATCGTACTTGAAGGGAAACCAACAGGGAAAAGAGCACCCGGTAGACCACCTAAGAGATGGAAGGACAGTTGGCAGTCCACCTCCCAGGAAATGATAAAGAGGAACCATCAAAACTAACAGATCGCAAGATCTTAAATACGAATAAGAAGAAGAGAAGAACTTTCTTACGAAAATTTCAGGCAAATTTTGTGACTTGGTAACGGCGTTGGAAAAAATTTAAACATTTCTATGAATTTCAGTGTAAGTTGTTCAGTAATCCCTTGTCTCATTTTCCAGTTATAACATTTCCAAGCTGTTGAAATGTGATACTTTTTGTTTGGAAGCTCTTAACATGGTTTCATAAAAAATTAAATCTTTCCATAAAAACTTCAGTAAATGCCGATAATGGATACATTTTTGGAAAGGGGAAGAAAAGAACTTTCAGAAGGTATTAAAAAATATTGGGTGTTGTATTTAAAATAAACCGATAATTTCGCTTAAAAAAATGTAACAAAAATATTAGAAGTTTACCGAAAACTGTACGTCGATATATTTTTCCATTCTCGAGTAATAAGCCGTCAAAATGTACTTTATAGTGGGGCACCCAGTACTTCATGCTGATTTTGTAGTTCCATTACATATGTCGACAAACATACCATTAATTTTGATAACGTGCTGGCAGCGTTACGCTATTACAATAGCATGGTCTTCAAAAAATCCCCCCAGTCAACAAGCACCATCTTCTAATATTGTTTATCCTAATTCTATGACAATCAACGTTCTATTTTTTGAATTATTTTTAGTTTGAAACAATGGATAAAGCACCTCATCTGTTTTGTAAAAATCAACCATCACTTATTGGTATACTGAATTTAAACCCGCAATACCACTATCATTTATGCACAACATTCTCGATATCTAATTTAGCTGGCACAGTAATAAATTCTGATTGTACGCAAAACAAAGCTGTACAAGATGGTCAACACCCTGAATATCTTATATTTTATAATGAAAGAGAAATTGAGCTGTTACACTAGACTAAGCAATGTTTTGTACTGCTTTGGAGGTTTAAAAGAACTATCGTGTCGAAAGAAATATCTTAAATCGGTCAATGAAACACAAGATATGTATTATTAGTCCGAATCTATTATGATATAGATAGAAACTAATAAATAACATAATGCAGTTAGAAGAGTAATGTACAAATTAAGGGAGAGATAGTTATTTATTCAAATCTGGTGCTGAGGAGTGACGGTTGTTTGGAAGAGGGTGGAGGCAGACACAGTGTAATGGTCTTAAAATTTTATGCCGCTTGGTTCAGTTAGCATCATTGCGTCGACGAAGATATAACGAGCGTACGCTGTCGAAGCGTATTTTAGTATTGGTCGATCGGATAACCGCTATGCAACGTGCATTTCGTGTCCATTTCAATATTGCGCTCCATTGACATCTTCCAGGTCGGGAGTCGATTGTTTCATGGGCAAACAACTCCAGGGAAACTGGTGTTGCACAAAAGAAGAAACCTGAACTTCCACTTCCACAACAGTAAGGACACCGCAAAACATCGACTTGGTAAGATAGTCACCAACCCCTAAGTTTTGCATTCCCTATGCTGCTGCTACCGGGTCATCTGTTCGTTCTATGAAGCAGACTCTCGTTGAAGAATTGAAATTTCATCCGTCCAAATTAACTTTACTGCAGGAGCTTAGCTGCTCGAGAAAATTCGTATGAAGTACTTCTTGTAAAGCCTGACGATGTCCTTCTTTTCTTCAGTGATGTGACTCACTTCTTCCTCTTGAAGTGTGTAAACAAGCAGAACATACCCGTCGATATGCTGAAAATTATTTGATTCAAGTTTAAGCGCCTCGACAGGTATGACCATTGGCACGGTACTTTACATAATATCATAGTTTATAAAAAATATTAATGTCTTTAAGGAACTTTATAGTTCTGGATAGTTCACTGAGAGAACTTAAGATTTCTTTTAGTATAGGCTTCATGTTGTTTCTTACCCTGACGTCGTTGTATAGTTGACAGTCTATCAATACATATTTAACAGTAACAGGACAGTTGCAGGCGTGGCATGTTGGGGTGGTCATTAAGTGGCCATGAGTTAAACGTGTGTGTCCAATTCGCAGTCTTCTCACATGTCTTGAAAACTCGGTAATTAAAAGGCGGCCAAGGATGGGTTGAATTTCATTAAGAGTTGCATTCTTGTTGGTCTAATGAATTTGCCAAGATTTGTGGATTAAGGCCTTGAATAAGGATTTAAGATCTGGGCTTAGTTGAATTGTAGTAGCAGTGGTAATGAGGGAGGCAGCTTCTTTGGCATGTTGGTCAGCAGTTGCATTGCCATCAAGGCCAATGTGAGATGCAAGCCAGATGAGTGAAACTTTAGTATGATGAGCATGAAGGGATTGGTATGTCATGTTTTGAGCTAGTGGATGGTCGGTGAATTTAGATTTTGAAAAATTTATAGAAGATAGGGAGTCAGTGCAGATAGCGACATGTTAGATGAAGAGGGAATATATTTGAAAGCCTGAAGGATACTAAACATCTCTCCAGTATGTATGCTGCATGAAGTGGGCAACCGAGTGGTGCTTATAATATCGTTTGAAGTAGTGACGGTGCATGCGACACCAGTGAGGGTTTTGGAAGCGTCTGTGTAAAGGACTAAATCAAAAGTATTTGTCTGTAGAATTTTATGGAATGCTTCCTTCATAAGCGCAGGGGGAGATTCGTGTTTATTATGAATGTTGAGAGAGGTGTTAAATATGCGTAGGTACTTGTTCCATGGGGCGTTAAGTGGGGATGTAAATGGTAAATATGAACGTAAGTCTATGCCGTTTAGTAGAGGGAGGAGAGTCATTGGTAGATAGATTAGCTACAGAGATACATACGATATGTCAAAAACAGGATTAGAAGGATTGCGGGATACAGAAGCGGCGTATGGTAGGAGTAAGGATTGTCGTCTAAGGAAGAGAGATGGTTCATCGTGCAAAAAGCGCCAAGGCAAAGTCGAAGTAGTATTGTGAACTGGATTAAGTAGGTTTTAATAAGATTTGGGTGCTGTCATGTTAATGAAGCAGCCATAGTCCAGTTTTGAACGAATTAGTGCTTAAGAAGGACGTTCTCGTCAGCGCGCCAGACGAAGTGCGAGATAATTTTGATAATATTTAAGCGTTTCAGGCAAACGCCTTTGATATCGTTTAAATGTTGTTTCTAGTTAGGCCGTGAATCAAAAATCACTCCAAGGATTTTGGGAGGAATTGACAACATCTATGGTGGAATTATTTAGAGTGATAAGTGGAGCATAAGATGCAGCTTTTCTACTAAATTTAATAATTTTAGACTTATTCAGAGATAAGGATAATCAATTTTGTTTTGTAGTAGATCTCCAACATTTTGTAGGAATTGGCAGGAAGTGAAGGTGGATTTTCCATGGCAATAAATAATTAAATCGTCAGCATACAGTGCGTATTGAACAGGGGCCGAAAAGTTGGTGCATATATCGTTTATAGAAAGTGTAAACAATGTGGGACTTAAGACTGAAACTTGGGGAACACCTTGTAGACGAGAGACGGAAAGTTTACCCTTAACAGAGACTCTGAAGCGCCTGGAGAGTAAGAAATGTTCGATGAAGTGGTAGATATTTCCATTGAGGTTACTATCAAAAGCACCTTCGTTAAAGATAGCGGCAACAACTTCCTGTTGACTGTTAAGTGCTGAAGAAATGTTAGCTTGGAGAAGAGCAAGATTACTTCGAAAACCAGATTGGAAGCATGGAATAGTATGGTATTTTTTAAGAAACTATAAAAGTCTTTTGTTAGTCATTTTCTCTAGAAGATTGCAAGTGGTGCAAGTACGGGAAATAGGACAAAATGACTTTGGTATTAAGGAAGATTATTCTGTTTTTTTAATTGGAATGAGAGTGGATTCGTGCCATTTATCTGGGAATTGTTGGGAAGTCCAATTAATGTTATATAGGTTGAGCACTTTGAACAAAGAAACATCGGAGAGTTTTTCAAGGAAGATGTATGGGATATCGTCGGAACCAGCAGCAGTATTTTTACAACAGAATAAAGCGGATTTTAGTTCATAAGAAGTGTGAAAGGGGCATTGATAGATGTTACATCCTGCTGATCAATTAGCTCGGCATGTTAAGGGGTACAGAGAGAAAAGATAGGCGTAGATGTCCAAATATTATTTTTGGATTTATCTTCAAAGTATTCTGCGAAAGCAATAACTTGGCTATCACTTACAAGGGAGTCGTTATAGATAACGCTGGGGATTTTGAGGTTGGTCTTGTTACCTTGTAATTGTCGGATTTTATTCCAGACTTGACTAGGATTAAAGACAGTTGTCAGGGACGAGACATAGTTTCTCCAAGATCACTTTTTGCTTTGTTTTATAATGGATTCAGCTTTTGCTTTGAGTTTCTTGTGTAAAAGAAGGTTCGCATGAGTTCTATTTCGGCGCAGTCTATTAAGGGCAGTTTTGGATTGGCGCACGGCATTTTCACAGGCGAAATTCTCCAGGGAACAATTTTATGGGTGGCGGATAAGACAATTTTACCTACGTGCGGGTCTGCTGCAGATTTAATGGCATCGCTTATCTTTTGAAGGTTATTGCTGGCGTTCGTTGAAAGAGGTAATAAGAAGACAGTATTTTGAGTGGCTAGTGTGGAATCTGGCCAATTGGCAGTTTTGAAATTCCAATATGTGAGGGTAATCAGTTCTTGATTAGATGGGCTGGAAATGAGAATGGGAAAGTGGTTGCAGAGAGGGAGCTGATTTATGGTCACAGTTGCTTGAATCTATAGTTGAGATGGTATTGGGGGATATATTGAAATGTGTGTTCGAGACAGTATTTAAAAGGCAGGCACCAGATATGTTTAAAAGAATTTCAACAATTTTGCCTTTTCCAAATGAACATAGTCTGTGAGCATTGAAGTCACGAACATGTATGAAAGGTTGGGGAAGCTGATGTATCAAATCGACAAGCTCCTCTTCTCGTTGGTGGCCAGGAGGAAAGTATAAACTACATATTGTAATTTTATTTGGGCGCCAGGCGGTAATGGCAATAGCTTCAAGGTTTGTGGTTAGGGTAAGAGGGACGGAATAAATATCGCTTGAGGCAAATATTGATACACCACCGCTGGCTCTAATACAGTTGGTTCTAACGTAGTGATACTCTTCGAAGTGTTTTGAGAGAGGATTGTAATTGATTTTGAATTTAGTTTCTTGAAGACGAAGGAAGTCGGGTTTGTGGAGGGAAGTAAGCTTTTGAATTCGTTCTATGCGAGGATAAAATCCATCGCAATTCCATTGTAGGACAGGACTTAAAGAGGATCAGAGAAAAAGAAAAAGGTTTAATGGGATATTTTCGAGGAATCAGGTGAGTTGTATTCGTCAGTTGTCGGGTCACAGGAATAAGTGTAAGGATCAGGATCTAGTTTGGATTTAAATTTGTTTTGTAGACTTGTTAAGCGATTTTTTAAGGAGCGTAGAAGCAGAGTAGAGAGTTTTCAGGTCTTGGAGTAAGGAGGGAATATCAGAAGTGAATTTATTGGCTTGAGTAAGTGGATCAGACATCCCAATAGTATTTTCAAGAAAAGCAGTCAGTTGGGTTTCGGTAAGTGAGAGAGGACTAGGCAAATCAGAGCACATTTTGTGAATAGTGGAACGAGTTGTAGAGCTTAAAACATGTTTCTCAGGTACATCAGATTTTGATTTTTTGGTTTTCTTTATAGAAGGTTTTTCAAGGGTTTGCGATAAATTGGGTGCAGAGGAGGAGATTGCATTTCGGCGGAGAAAGTTGCTGGTTTAGGGTGGTAAAAGAGTTAGGGAAGCCAGGCTGCTATCATTAGAGTGCGATCTTTTCGTCACCAGGTTTTGGTGATGGTACGTGGGATGGGTCAGAAGGATCAAGGAGGTGGAGATTTGGGTATTATATACAATGCAGTCAGCAGTAGAGAGGGGAAGATCATGTAAGGGTTCAATTGTTGCAACATTTAATTGGGAAGTGAGGATGTAGTGAAATTGGTGCAAGATTCAGCGGTGTGATTTGGTTGCTTACAGAGAAAGAATTCTAATTTACCAGTCGAAATAAAAATTCGCTGAGAGGTGTTTTCATGGGTGATAAGTATTGATGTTTGCAGGGAGAAATCATCGCGATCCAGGATTATATAAATCACACGCGTGTGCCGCATCTTACATGAGTGATGGGCGTAATGTTTTTTAATCCAAGGTCGAGGAGAGCTTTGTCAATCAGAGAGTGAGGAATCAAGGGGCTAATATTGGAGATTAAAATTAGTCTAGATGGAAAAATAAGTCTACGAATGGGTATAATTTGAGAGTTGATTGTTATGTTGGGAGTGATTTTTAGGAGATTTTCGATTAGTCGAGTACAAATATATGCAAATACGGCCATGGGCAATGCAAGATGCAAAATGAACATTTTTGGCAGAAACAATGGTGCCATTTGCTTTGATGTAGTCGAAGATGACGGAGTTAGGAATAGATCGCATCACAATAGCTTGATCTTTAGAGGATGTTGGAGGCGGGGGCGCTTTACTAAGAGTAGCAGCAGCATATGATCGATGAATTGTGTTCATGGCTTGAGATGTACTCTGAATTTAATTGACGGTGGAGGTGTTAAGGGAATGAGACGGTAGAAGGGCCATACTGCGATTCTGGTTACCAAAATCGCATATATGAGGGTCGGGAGGTATAAAGTACCGGTGAATAGAGTTTACACACTTACCGGACTATTGTTGTCAATTTAAATTCACAAAAACCAAAATAAACACTCGTTAATTACCATGTCGGAGAGTCAACTCGCGAATGACTCAATATTCTGAATGAATAAATATTGATATTTCAAGATATTCGAAATTACGTACTTTCATGAAACGTCAAAGTGACAGTGACTAAAAAGATTTAAACGGAACTTCAGAAGTAGATCGTAGATCGCAGTGTATTGATAATAACAGGCGCCATCTTCCTGATATCATATTTAAAGATTCGTGAACATAAAATTTACATGTTCTACTTGATATTGTTCACAGAATAAAATGTATCACATGTGCATTACTCTTTCTTTTATTGAATTTCGGAATAAGCAGGTTGCTCTACCCGACCTGCACCGGGTGATCAATTAAGGGTAGCGAGCGGTCATATCTCATAAGATATTGGTCGTATAGATTTAGAGGAAAAATTCATGATAAAAGTAGCAAAGATAAATTGCTAGAAATTATTTTCGAGTTTGTCAAACGTCCGCTAGAGGGCTTAACAACTAACACTAAGTAGAAAAATGGGATTTTTATAGAATTTTGCCTATATCGATGATATCATTTTCATATTTACTGTCTATTCACCTACACTTTTTGGCAAAAATGTTTTGTTCTATCTATCAAAATAAAGCGGGGGGGGAGGTTCAATTGTTTTTTTAAACAAACCAAGATTTCTCCCGTTTCGCTTGACCGATTTCAACAAATTTGGGCTCATATGAAAGCGCATAATTTACACTACAAAACGCTTACTTGGTTTTGACTTATTGACTTCCGGCTTCGCCGATAGATGGCGTTAACTGAAATGGTAGCAAATTTTTGAGTTTTTTTAAAAAAAATGTAATGGTATATTCATTTTTACATATTTTAAAATTTTATGAAAAAAAGTAATCATCTACCTTTTTTTGAACCGTTGATATTGAGCAAAATATAATTTTATTACATTAAAAAATGGAACGCCACTGCTTTTTATCAAAATAAAAATCAATTTCGTAATCACTTATTAGTTGCTAACAAAAAGAACCTTTTGACTTTTTTTCGTTAGACAAACTGTTTTGGATTAAAAAAATCAAATAAATTTACATGGGGCGCCCATATCTCGAAACATACTAATTTACATATTTGAAAAAAAAATCTTAATAAGACTGTCCAAAAACAGCAGGAGCAATAACACTAAAAACAAGAACACAGAACTTTAAAAATATATTAATAGTTTTGTCGTAAATGTTCAAAATGTTATGAAAATTAACTGTCTCGACCCTTACTTCGTGGAATCTGCTCATATTAGTGTTTTAAATGAAACTCACGGTTTCTAGTTAATTCCACAATATAATAAAAGTTATGGAATTAACTAGAAACCGTGAGTTTCATTTAAAACACTAGTTCAAAATGTTGTTCATTATTTTTAATCCACTGGTTTTGACTTTTTGACTTTCGTCTTCGCCGCTAGATGGCGTTAACTGAAATGGTAGCAAAGTTTTGAGTTTTTTTCAAAAAAAAACAAATGTAATGGTATATTCATTTTTACATATTTTAAAAGAGGATACATTTTTCTAAAATAGAATGAAAAAAATTAATCATCTACCTTTTTTTGAACCGTTGATATTGAACAAAATATAATTTTATTACATTAAAAAATGGCACGCCACTGCTTTTTATCAAAATAAAAATCATTTTCCTAATCACTTATTAGTTGCTAACAAAAAGAACCCCTTGACTTTTTTTCGTTAGACGATCGGTTTTGGATTGAAAAAATAAGATAGGTTCACATACTGTTTAAACTAACATCACATTTAAGCGAAGCAGGCCATGATCTATATTAAGAAAGAAAACACCAAATTTTCAATCACGCTGATATTCATTTTGACAGTTCCTGCTATTAACATCTAATTTAATGCTAAGTAAAAAGTATTTTTACAACAAATCATGCCTTTTACGAATGAAGAAGCCTTTGATATGTTCAGAATTCATTTTCAATGTCTTGAAAATGCGGCGATTGCTTCTAGGCAGTATGCACTGCGTTATCCCCTCCGAAGACGGCATTCGAGAATAGTTTTTCGTCGTTTAGCCTTACGTTTAAGGCAACATGGCCAAGTGCAACCAACTCCAACTTTGAGAAGAAATCGTAGAGTAAGAAGAGAATATAACATAATAAATGTTTTGGCTTATACTCATGCAGACCCCCATTTAAGCATAAGAGAGATCTCCAGATATTTAGGAATATCCTAAGGCTCAGTGCAAAAAATATTAATGGATTTTAAAATGCATCCGTATCACGTCGTGATTCATCAATCCTTAAATGAGACTGACTTTGAACGAAGGCTCGATTACTGCTACTGGCTTAGAGATTTCATTAGGGAAAACCGTTATATTTTGTCACAAATATTGTGGACAGATGAAGCAACTTTTTGCAGTAATGGCAGGGTAAATCTTCATAACATGCATTACTGGTCGGACACTATTCCACACTGGTTACGTGAAGATTACCAGCAGGGTCGATGGAGCGTCAACGTCTGGGGCGGTGTTATTAATGGTGCTTTTATCGGTCTGCAATCTAACCGGTGACATGTATTTGAACTTGTTATTGAACGATTCACCAGGACTCTTAGATAATGTGCCTTTAGAAGTAAGAAGAAACATGTGATTTCAACAAGACGGGTGCCCGGCACATTATTCTCGAAATGTGCAAGATTTTTTGAACAGGCATTTTTCTAACCGTTGGATTGGTAGAGGCAGTCTATTTTTCTGGCCACCACGGTCCCCCGATTTAACCTGCCTTGATTTTTATCTGTGGGGCCGAATAAAGGATTTGGTGTATGAAACTCGACCAACTACTCGAGAAGGCATGATAGTCCGAATTCAAAACGCCATAAATAATATACCAAGAGCGGAAATTGAGACAGCTGTCAACTCCACCCAGAAAAGATTGGACCAGTGGATTAAAAATAATGAACAACATTTTGAACTAGTGTTTTAAATGAAACTCACGGTTTCTAGTTAATTCCATAACTTTTATTATATTGTGGAATTAACTAGAAACCGTGAGTTTCATTTAAAACACTAATATGAGCAGATTCCACGAAGTAAGGGTCGAGACAGTTAATTTTCATAACATTTTGAACATTTACGACAAAACTATTAATATATTTTTAAAGTTCTGTGTTCTTGTTTTTAGTGTTATTGCTCCTGCTGTTTTTGGACAGTCTTATTAAGATTTTTTTTTCAAATATGTAAATTAGTATGTTTCGAGATATGGGCGCCCCATGTAAATTTATTTGATTTTTTTAATCCAAAACCGTTTGTCTAACGAAAAAAAGTCAAAAGGTTCTTTATGTTAGCAACTAATAAGTGATTACGAAATTGATTTTTATTTTGATAAAAAGCAGTGGCGTTCCATTTTTTAATGTAATAAAATTATATTTCTCTCAATATCAACGGTTCAAAAAAAGGTAGATGATTACTTTTTTTCATAAAATTTTAAAATATGTAAAAATGAATATACCATTACATTTTTTTTAAAAAAACTCAAAAATTTGCTACCATTTCAGTTAACGCCATCTATCGGCGAAGCCGGAAGTCAATAAGTCAAAACCAAGTAAGCGTTTTGCAGCGTAAATTATGCTCTTTCATATGAGCTCAAAATTGTTAAAATCGGTCAAGCGAAACGGGAGAAATCTTGGTTGGTTTAAAAAAACAATTGAACTTCCCTCACCGCTTTATTTTGATAAATAGAACAGAACATTTTAGTCAAAGAGTGTAGGTGAATAGTCAGTAAATATGAAAATAATATCATCGATATATTTTCATTAGGCAAAATTCTATAAAAATCCCATTTTTCTACTTAGTGTTAGTTGTTACGCCCTCTAGCGGACGTTTGACAAACTCGAAAATAATTTCTAGCAATTTTTTTTGGCGACTTTTATCATGATTTTTTTTTCTAAATCTATACGACCAATATCTTATGAGATATGGCCGCTCGCTACCCTTAATTGATTACCCGGTACATGGCAAACCTAACGTTATAAATTATCTCAATTTTCCGATTATATTATATTCCCATCACTAATAATTGTCTGGAGAATGCCTTGTTTTTGCAAAAAAACAGCTGCAGGTGATTGTTACGTTCAAGCTAAATAATAACTTTGAATCCATTCTATCGAATATATACCACTTGAACATTGGAACCCAGCACCTTCGCCATAAATTTGAATCTCTAATAAAATTAAATTTAAAATTTTGTTTAAATATCGTAATTTAAACAAATCAGTAATTAAAGTGAAATATAAAGTTAACTAACTGTCTCGAAAGTTGATTTCATTCCAGAAATAATCATATGATTCTTTTATTTTCATATTCTTATTTCAAAATGAAATAATAGTGCTCAAATTCCACCTAAAATTTCCTTTAGTTTGACCACTTATTCAAACCAATATTAAGAGTATTATTTTGGGAACGTATAGTTGCCATAAAAATGTGCAATTATCATAAATGTCAATCACAAATGCGCCCACTTACACATGTTATAATCATAGAAATAACACGTAAATAAGCGCCCTCAAGGGTAAAGTCTACATTGATAAAACAAATTATACGTATCTTCTGATGAGTATATTGAGGTATTTTAATATGATTTGAGAATCCGAGAAGTTCAATTTATTCTTTCCTCGTTTGAATCTCCAATATAAATTCTAATATAATTCTGCATGTACATTGAAGCTCGGAGATTGAGATGTGATGATAGGAATTGCATTTCCAATGTTAACTACGAAAAACAAACATGTCTATTAATGTTTCCAATAGTGGAGTTAGTTGGAGACCTATTTCCTTATAATTATATACAATATACACTTAACCCTTCGTTTCATGAATTTCTAAAAACTATTATTTTAAATGTTCCGTTAACAAATTGAAAAATAAACTAATTTCATACTCAAAACATTTTTTTGATAAATTTTTCGCAAAAAACACTTTGTAGCAAATTTGCAACTCCATGAAAAACATCTAAATGAGAAACAGAAAGTCTAATTCAAATGAAAAGTTGAAAAACAGTTTTTGTCCTTCGTAAGACATAAATGAACACCACATTTGAAGTGGGTGAATCCTTTGCAGTGGGGCAATTTGCATCTTTGACGTATATGATCATATTTTATCCAATGAGCAGTTTCGTCTAACCGAACATTTTTGGGAGAAATATGTGTTGTATGTCTATGTGTTATTGCGTCTATTTCATCATCTACTCGGTTCGTGGAAGGCCTTCCACGTTTTTTTGTTGTAGGTGTTCCAAACAGGCAAAGAGTTTTTGCAATTTCGATCCTAAATTGCCAAAGGTTAATTTCTTCGGGATTTTTTCCGCCCTTTTTGCCCTTTTATACGACAAAAAAGCGTTTATTATTGTAACATCAAGTAGATGGAAAAAAGTCTCTAATACCATTTCTTGGACCTGAGAGGTATTTTGTAACGTCCTATGTGACTATCTAGCAGGACTCCTCCCATATTCTGGTTATATTCTTGTACCACACAAGGAGACGGCATTGTTATTTTCTCCTTTGCAAGTTGAAATTAGCGTAACTACTTTGTTATCTTTTCAAGTCGTTATGCTCAAATCAACCCCATCAATGTTGACTACATATTCTTCTGCACTCCCTCGTGGTTTTTTCTTGAAAATGTTGTCTGGTGGTAAGGGGTTATTGGGATTAAGTTTCGACGGATTGTTCCTAACATATAGATTCCTTGTTTTGTTAGTGAAGTAAATAATGGAACAGAAGAATAATAGTTATCACAATAAAGTTGATAATTCATATTTCTAGATATTTTTCTCGCAAGTCTATTAACAATATTGGAACTTGTTCCCAAAAATCACTTTCATTATGAGGGAGTTTAGTGAACCAGTTGGAGGCTCCATTGTAAATTTCGAATCTATAGAAATATCCTGATGTATTACAAGGCATGAACAATTTGAAACCCCATTTGTGAGGCTTC
Organism: Galeruca laticollis; assembly: GCA_963921935.1. Lineage (NCBI taxonomy): Eukaryota > Metazoa > Arthropoda > Insecta > Coleoptera > Chrysomelidae > Galeruca > Galeruca laticollis. Next base: position 189,483,458 of record OY998178.1, on the reverse strand, counting down.
ATTGGTTTATACTGTTTCAAATGATGCCTTTTTTTGTAGCACATATTTGTTCATCTTTCGAAAGCTTACTTTCCATTGGTATAGCAGCAAACTGCTTATTGAGTTCTCTTATCAGTGGTCTGATTTAGTGAAGATTGTCATATTGAGGATCATCTTTTGGAAGCATAAATGTGTGGTTGAAATGAAGTATGGATTTCAAACGTTCAAACTCATTTATGGTCAAAGCACTGCAAACACTGGGTATTCCTATGTCTGGTCGCCAGTAGCAGCGAGGTCTTGGTAGTTTTGATACAGACATATACGTACATACACCTAAGAATTTTCGAATATCTATTGAATAAATATTGCCAGGTTTATTCGGATTTTTCTGAACGCTGTATAAGTTTGATTCACTGGTGATATTGTCTATTAGATTATCAGAAAAAAACAACTTGAAAAATTCTTATGTAGTCTCCAGATCTATAATGTTTGTTGGAAGTTCAATATTGCTTTTGAATCTTAGGGCATCTTCACCAATTTGCAAATGTTTTCTATGCCACGAGATTTTAGTTGCCTTTTTACCGACTTTGGCAGTTGTTGACCTATTTGTAGTAGAAGTGGACGGTTGTTCACCCTCCACGTATTTTTCATCAATGACCTCTTGGTAATATCAGGAATTTTCCCCTTCGGGATCAAAATCCGAATCTGCAATACTATCGTCTGAAAAATCTTCAAAATCATCTTCGCTATTGTCCAAGTTATCTATAATTTCTGCCAACTCAGCATCTGTAAGGGCTTCCTTATGATCTCTCCTTTTATAAGACATGGCCAACTGAAAAAACAAATATTCAGTTATTTTATAAAATAGTCAAAATTTTCGAAAAAAGTAAAAAAATTGTGGCGCCAATACGCAGTTGTACAGACAGCCTCAACTGAAAGTTTCATAATGTAGCAAATTTGCATTTTGGAGGGGCCATAGCAAACACCATATTGGCAAAATACATTGTAAAACAATTGAACCTACCTATTTCAGTCGAGTTACAGAATTTTCCACTAAAAACACTACAATTTCCACTCCTTCGGGCACTAAAACAACCGGCTAGGGAATATGTGACAGACAACAATTTTGGGGTTATGAATCAACCAAAATCAAGCCGGGAATGGAAAACATTTGAAGGCATTTTCATAGCTATCATGTCAGGCGGAGCGTATCGAACACGCTACACTATGAAATAGTCACTTGAATAAGTGTATGTATAATTTTAATGCTGGTCAAGGTGTTTGTTGCAAATTAGCTACCATAAGAAATTGAGGGTTAAGATCGCAACACTCAGTTATATCTTTTAATTGACATTTGAGGAACTTCAAATTTTGGTGGTGTAAAATGGTCGGCAGGGACTATTTTAATTTATTAACATTTGATACAAGGTATACTGGGGCAAATCGGTTATAAAATTTGAATAGTTTACATTAAATCCTAAAATGTGTCTTTATTTTTTCTTTTATTAGAATGGTTGATACCACATTAAATTCACCACTTCCTAAACTATAGAATCCAGGTGATAAAAAGTTTGTTTGATACAGGGAAGAAAACGATTTTACATATTTTTTTAAATGTTGACCATATGTTACATTTGCCCAGTACCATGGGGCAAATGTAACAAACGGTTCTAAACTGGCAATAGAATTACATAGAAGAACATATGGGGCAATTCTAAAAATATATTTTGTTGCTCTAAAATTTGATACGCCATTTATATATTTGAATAAATATGTGGAGCTGAATACACTTGTTCAAATAATAAATAAATAGAGTTTTGTATTTAAGTGTATAAATTCTCTGAAGAGAAGTTTTACACTTAAAGACAAAACTCTACTCTATTTATTTATTATTTGAGCAAGTGTATAACTTCTCCTTAGAGAATGTATACACTTAAATACAAAACTCTACTCTATTTATTTAATATTTATATATTTATTTAAAAAATAACAGATCTATATAATAATAAAAAAATGATAGGCAAACCCCTGTTTAAAGCACAAAAGAACTATTAAAATAATAAAAAACATTACACAACAGGTAAAACTCGAGTTATAAACAAATATTCATCCCGTCAAATTTAACACTAAATGTCAATCTTCTATCTTCTGTTGGCTCTGGAACAACTCTTAATATATCTGCAGTATCCACTAAAGATTTACTCTCAATATTTGGCCAACTGAATATACTTTTCCTCAGCCTGGGAAAATGAATCAGTCACTCATCACTGTCTTCATTTTTCTTCATCACCTTACCAACATAATGTACAATTTTCTTGTTTGTTAGGAATTGAACAAGAACCCATTTACTCTTTTCAAGAATTGTATCTTCAAAAGAGTCCTGGTTTTCCTGTGCTTGTTCTCTTAGTTCACCTAAAAACTCCCCATCATCTGATTCTTCATAAATGGAAAGCTCATCATCAGAATCACTTGAGGGGGTAGATATCCTCATAACTTTAGATTTACGCTTTTGTCGTTTGTCGTTTTGGTACCTTGGCTTAAGCTTGATTTTGTTTCATACATTCTAATAGAAGCTTTTCAAAGGAAACCTTTTCCAATGTAGACGTTGAGTTACTGTCAGCGGCAACGTTGTTTGATAACCCACTTGGGCGAGGCTCAGTGACAGCGATGACACTTCAAGATTTGCGGATTGAGGCCTTGAAGATTTCGTGATTCCCACCGTTTTAATGTTTCAGCATAGTTTCTTCCCTCACTTCCTATATAAATGTGGAAAATATATTTTTTGGTAGCTTCCTACCTATATTATGGCGCTGCCATTTTACCAATTTTTGGTCCCACCTAGCTTTCACAGAACTAAAAATCGATAGGTCAAGGGGTAGTAGGAGGTGGTAACTTTAGAATTGTGATGTTTTGTTGACTTGTTAGTTTAATTACAGATGGTGAGACGTCTGCGCGCTGCGTTGCGCGTGATTTATCGGTAGCAGCCTCTTGCTCTACCTCTTAACGCCTCGGAAACGTCACTTCTGACACCTTTGAAACCTCACACTGTCTCGGGCGCCAGATTTTTAACGTGGTTGTCTCCATGGCCCCTCGACTTCACTCGCCGAGAGTTCCAGGTAGCCTCAGAGGGAGTTACGGTAAATTCCAGGGGTCTATAGTCGTCAAAATTCGGGAGGTTATTGCTAAATATATAAAACAAATGTTCTCGCTAATCCTGAAATAAATATCATTATCCTGATCCACACTACGCAGAAGCTAAAATTCGTGCAGCCAAACAACTACTCAACCATAAGGAAGTACTAGTCTATAATAGGTCAATAAAACACAACACAGGTTTATTTCAGTTTTATTACAATGATACTTTCCACCCAGCCGTTATATATACAGAATAAAGAATACTCAAAAGTACATATGTATTATCAGCGGCGAAGCAGGCAAAACATAAACGAGAGTGGTTTATAATCATAAAATAGCGTACATGCAAAGAAAAGAAGCGGTAAAAAGCAAACAAAACTATTCTAAGTTTGGTGGTCTTCTCATTCAAATATTTGATAAACTCTCATGCAACGAACGGGCCAGGCGTTACTAAAAAGAAAACTATCAGATCTGGAAAACAATACTAGAGATCGGGCCTCTAGACTTAAATTGTCAATAACTCACTAAAATTTGATCAAAATTGAGAAAGGTATCAAAGGACGGAACTAGTATCAGTAGTAATACCACAAGTGATTGAATTTTCGCGATAAGTCTGTCGATTCATTTTTGAACGAAACTGAATTGTTTTCTCGAATCAATTCAGTTGAGATCATAAATGAAAGACAGACTTATGAGATAAATTCAATCACGAGTGGAATTTTATTAGACTATTTCACAAACAGAGTGAAAGTCCATCAAAATAATAGCTAGTCTCTCGACAGGCGTTGCTTCATCTAATAGGTATTTTCGTTCATCGCAAAATCTGGTAAATTGCTTCCAAATGTACTCCTCCGATTTCGTCATATTTTTCGGTACACTTTCATCGATTTTTTCGTTGATTGATTCGATAGAATTCATCCCAAATCTACTCATTTTTGAATGCGTGCACAGCGTAATCACTTATATTTGACGTTTAACTGTCACATGCACTGTAAACAAATCTGAAAACACCGAACTTGATAGGCCAATCAGAGTCAAGAGTCAAGTTTGGTATTATCGGTAAGCCGAACTTGACTAGAGCTTCTGATTGGTTCATTTCGTAGGTGAGTGAAATAGTCAAGAAAACCCACTAAAAGAAAATTCGGGAAAAGTAATGAAAACGGGGGTTTCTAGAATCAATCAAGATTCTCCCTAAAATCGGAAAAGTTATTAAAGAACGGGAATTCTAAATTTAAAACATAATTTGGGAAAGGTATTGAAACTGGGTATTCTAGATTTAAAATAACCGGGAGCCCTAGCGTTTATGTATGCCTGGCGTAAAAGGATATTTCAATCAGGAATTTTCCTTGCAAAATCGAAGAAAAAGGTATTAAAGAACGGAACTAATATGAACGAAACCCACTGAAAAAAAATTTGGGAAAGGTATTGGAACTGGGAATTCTAGATTTAAAATATCCGGGAGCCCTAGCCTTCATGTATGCCTGGCGCAAACGGATATTTCAATCAGGAATTGTCCCTACCAATTGAAGAAAAAGGTATTAAAAAGAACGGGACTAATATCAACCAAACTCACTAAAAGGAAACTCGGGAAAAGTATTGCAACTGGGAATTCCAGATTCAAAATATCCGGGAGCCCTAGCGTTTATGTATGCCTGGCGCAAACGGATATTTCAATCAGGAACTTTCCTTGCAAAATCGAAGAAAGAGGTATTAAAGAACGGAACTAATATTAACAAAACCCACTAAAAGAAAACTCGGGAAAGGTATTGAAACTGGGAATTCTAGATTTAAAATATCCGGGAGCCCTAGCGTTTATGTATGCCTAGCGCAGACGGATATTTCAATCAAGAATTGTCCCTACAAAATCGAAGAAAAAGGTATTAAAAAAATGGAACTAATATCAGGAAACCTACGAAAAAGGAAAATCGGGAAAGGTATTAAATCAGATGCGATATATAAATGGTTTACCACACTTCAATGTACAAGATATTCCAACTTATTTTAAAATGAAAATCAACTACGTAAATATTTTAAATTGATAATTGAAAAGATTAATTATTACTAAAACTCTTACGTTTACAGCGACTAAATTATCGAGAATTTCAAATAAAATCAACTAAGCTCTTACCTTCACAGCAACGAAGTTATCGAGGAAACATTTTTTACAGCGCGGAAACAAACTCAATAAGAAAAATCGGTAAAACAAAGCTAAGCAATTTACGGCGGACGATGCACAATTTTCGCATCTGCTTCGGTCGGCTGGCACTTCGGTACTCTCTGTTTGATTTTTAAAATCTACTTGCCTTCCAACCTTACGGTTCCAACCCCCTCTCGATTAGTTCGACCTGCGCGCTCTACCAATATCTACCTCGTTGCAGTGGGGAGACCAGTACATTCAAATGTTGGGTTTTAAAATCGAAATGAATACTTTACCCAGGAAAAATGATTTCTCGATCGCAACTAGATAGGAAAGAAATAAAAATGTCGAAATTTTGAATAACTATTAATAAAATTACAACAATTGGTTCTACCCCGAAACCAGGGGATAAAATAAAATAAAATGTTCACGGATATTTGCAATACTTTACACTACTTATAAGTCAATATACAAATGATGATATATACTCGTCGACATAAACTTTAAAATGAAAATATAATCGGCGCATAAACTATTAAATGATTTAAATACAAAGAAACGAATATGTGACGGGTGATACATAATATAAATTAAATATATACTCGGTGACATAAACTATCAAATGAAAATACAGTCGGCGGCATAAACTAAAGAAAATGTTTTGTATACAAAGGAACGAATATGTAACGGGTGATACATAATATAAATTAAATATATACTCGGTGACATAAACTATCAAATGAAAATATAGTTGGTGGCATAAGCTAAAAAAAAGGTTTGTATACAAAGGAACGAATATGTAACGGGTGATACATAATATAAATTATATATCTATATACTCGGCGACATAAACTATGAAATAATTTTTATACGGAGGCCAGAATACCTAACGGTTAATATATAATATAAAATAAATATACTCAGCGACAGAAAATACAAAATGAAAATACACTCGGTGACACAAAATAACCTCTTAGTAACGAAAACCTCGTTACAGTATAACAAAGGTTGACCGGACATCGATCATAAAAACGGAGATGTTTGAAAATATTAATAAAACCCTGTCGGTGAGGCCTTATAAAGATTCATAGGTATACAAATTCAAAATGCCCTTCATAAAGCGCACAATATAAATGCAATAATATAAAAGCCTTGTTGAACAAATCGTAGTACAGTCTCTTACCAAACTTTATGACGAGTAGGTCTAGTCTTCAGAACTCATTACTTCTAATCAAGAACACGTGTATCTACTCAAGTTATTCAATTTACAAATATATTTCTTAGCAAATGCGTATTAGAAACTCAAAAAAAGTTAAAGTGTTATTATTTCTAAAGTTGTTACTGGGTGATGCGTAAAGAACAATATTTTTATTGTGTAAATAAAACTGAGACCCTCTACTTATGAGTTTTATTTGACGTCAACGTCTACGAAGAACACAATTTGCAAACCGGCTGCCAAAGTAGAATACAGTCTACTGATAGCCCGACTAGTAAAATAGTCTCACTGACGGAAGACGACGAGAAGTCCACTCCGAATCCGCACAATTTGCTCTATAAGTTTTCACACGCCTTTTAAGTGTATGAAGTTATTCATTGGCCCATGAAAGAACAATCCCGGATTATTCCGAATAGTATTGCAGGGAGAAATAATTCTGTCAATTTGCTCACATCAAATATTTAAGATTGCCGAAAATAAAAGGCATGTATTCTGATCGTGGAGGTTTCCTGGTCCAATTTATCTATAAGGAAAATATTACCGTACATCTCAATTTTCAAGAGATTGTAGTGGCCCATTCTCAAATAGGCTCCAATACTGGTTTTGTAAAAAAAATATTTATGGCCAGTCAGAGGTGAAAACTCTATTATGGAAATGTTCCAACATAAAGTCTTCTGGCCTATAAACTGTTCCCTGGAACTAATTTATACCTACATCAAATGCCTGTGGGCATAATAAAATAAAATTGGAATCTGCAATATTATTGTTAAGTCGTTTACTAAATAATATTGAACGATGAAATAAAACAATATAGTTTGTTTAAATCTTCATATATTTGAACCAATGTTCAATTTAAACTTGTTGACGCGTTTCACTAACACAGTAGCTTTGTCAAAACGAATGAAGGTAAAATAGGAGATTACCTGAATATTTATTTTTGTTAATCTCTAGGGCCTCTAATAAATTTAAACTAAAGGATTTACCGACTACATGGAGAATTTGGGTCGAAAATGTGTTGGTTTTCTAATAAATGATTTGAATAGTTAGAATCTAATTTTTTGTTGTCATAGCTACGTTTGTGTTCCGAAATTCTAGTTTTAAAATTTCTAAAAGTTCTACCGATATAAATTTTATCACAATTGTCATTACCACATTTTAATTTATAAACTCCTGATTTGTTTAATTTTGAAGATTTAGATTTATTATTTTCAATGAATTTGGATAAATTGTGATCAGTTTTAGAGGAAATATTCATGTCTAAAGTTTCTAAAAATGATTTAATTTTTAAGGATGGTGTTCCAAAGTATGTTAAGCTTTTAAATTGTCTATTATTTTTATCTCAAGGGAATACTTGTTCTAAAGTCTGTTTTTTTATCTTTTTATTTATGATATTGTCAATTAAATTTGGATCGTTATTATTATTAACTGCTATTTGTTTTATGAAATTCAATTCTTTGGTACGATTATTAATATTTAATGGGACTGTTAAGAGTCTGTGTATCATACTATTGAAAGCTGCTAGTTTATGACTGAATGGGTGGACCGAACTATTATGAATTGTAATATCTGTATGTGATGGTTTATGAAATATAGAAAAATCATGTTTATTATTTATATTTGAAATTGTAAGGTCTAGAAAGTTTATAGACTTATTTTGTTCAAGTTCTACGGTAAATTTATTATTATTGTGAATCGAGTTTATGTAAGTAATGAAGCTCTCTAATTGTCTATTTGTACCGATGAAGCTAGCTAAAATGTCGTTCACATATCGGTGCCAGTACATAAATTTTTTACTAAGGCGGCGTTCATGAATTATTTTTTCTATATTATCCATGAATATTTCTGCTAGTAGGGGGCTGAGAGGGTTGCCCATAATCAAACCACCTTTACTGCTATAAACCTCTCCATTGAAATGAAAATAATTTTGATTCAAACACACTTTTAGTAAAGTAATGATATCAGAGTGAATTATAGGATTAACATTATTGTATGTGAGCAAGTTATCAACAAGAGTTATAGTTTCTTTAGGAGGTATACTAGCGAATAGATTTGTTACATCGAACGATATGAATTTAGAATTATGGGGTAGTATTATATCTTGAATATTATTAATTAATTCCGTTGAGTTTTTAACTGAAAATCGAGGTATGAATGAACAATATTTAGAAATGACATCTATGAGAATCTTTGAAATTTTGAATGAAGATGCTGTGAAATAAGAAACAACTGGCCTGATTGGGTACCCCTCTTTATGGAGTTTAATTAATGAATAAAGTTCAGGGTGTGGCGGATTGGGTAAAAATAATTTATATTTTGCTTTATCGTTAATTATTGATTTAACGTTATCTACTGCTTTATTTCTCTCTGAAATTTATTAGTTGGGTCTTTTTTAAGGGTCTCAAAATTGCTTGCCTGAATAAAATTGTTGGTTTTTAATAAATAATCTTCTTTAGGTAAAAGGAAATAATGGAAATACGGTAATAGCATCACCTAAAGAAGATTATTTATTAAAAACCAACAATTTTATTCAGGCAAGCAATATTGAGACCCTTAAAAAAGACCCAACTAATAAATTTCAGAGAGAAATAAAATTAGCAGTAGATAACGTTAAATCAATAATTAACGATAAAGAAAAATATAAATTATTTTCACCCAATCCGCCACACCCTGAACTTTATTCATTAATTAAACTCCATAAAGATGGGTACCCAATCAGGCCAGTTGTTTCTTATTTCACAGCGTCTTCATTCAAAATTTCAAAGATTCTCATAGATGTCACTTCTAAATATTGTTCATTCATACCTCGATTTTCAGTTAAAAACTCAACGGAATTAATTAATAATATTCAAGAAATAATACTACCCCATAATTCTAAATTCATATCGTTCGATGTAACAAATCTATTCCCTAGTATACCTCCTAAAGAAACTATAACTCTTGTTGATAACTTGCTCACATACAATAATGTTAATCCTATAATTCACTCTGATATCATTACTTTACTAAAAGTGTGTTTGAATCAAAATTATTTTCATTTCAATGGAGAGGTTTATAGCAGTAAAGATGGTTTGATTATGGGCAACCCTCTCAGCCCCCTACTAGCAGAAATATTCATGGATAATATAGAAAAAATAATTCATGATCACCCCCTTAGTAAAAAATTTATGTACTGGCACCGATATGTGGACGATATTTTAGCTAGCTTCATCGGTACAAATAGACAATTAGAGAGCTTCATTACTTACATAAACTCGATTCACAATAATAATAAATTTACCGTAGAACTTGAACAAAATAAGGCTATAAACTTTCTAGACCTTACAATTTCAAATATAAATAATAAACATGATTTTTCTATATTTCATAAACCATCACATACAGATATTACAATTCATAATAGTTCGGTCCACCCATTCAGTCATAAACTAGCAGCTTTCAATAGTATGATACACAGACTCTTAACAGTCCCATTAAATATTAATAATCATACCAAAGAATTAAATATCATAAAACAAATAGCAGTTAATAATAATTACGATCCAAATTTAATTGACAATATCATAAATAAAAAGATAAAAAAACAGACTTTAGAACAAGTATTCCCTTCAGATAAAAATAATAGACAATTTAAAAGCTTAACATACTTTGGAACACCATCCTTAAAAATTAAATCATTTTTAGAAACTTTAGACATGAATATTTCCTTTAAAACTGATCACAATTTATCCAAATTCATTAAAAATAATAAATCTAAATCTTCAAAATTAAACAAATCAGGAGTTTATAAATTAAAATGTGGTAATGACAATTGTGATAAAATTTATATCGGTAGAACTTTTAAACTTAGAATTTCGGAACACAAACGTAGCTATGACAACAAAAAATTAGATTCTAACTATTCAAATCATTTATTAGAAAACCAACACATTTTCGACCCAAATTCTCCATGTAGTCGGTGAATCCTTTAGTTTAAATTTATTAGAGGCCCTAGAGATTAACAAAAATAAATATTCAGGTAATCTCCTTAACGACCAAATAGACATCAATCAGTCTCCTCTATTGAACCTTTTTACCTAGAAGATAGCTTAGGAATGTTTGTAGTGAATGAATTTCCAGGTAATATCTTTCAATACCATTGTTAACCTTAGTAAATAGATTTAGCACTGTATATATTAAGACATTTTTATATTTTACCTTCATTCGTTTTGACAAAGCTACTGTGTTAGTGAAACGCGTCAACAAGTTTAAATTGAACATAAGTTCAAATAAATGAAGATTTAAACAAACTATATTGTTTTATTTCATCGTTCAGTATAGATCTTCATCAAGTAAAAGCCTCATATATTCAATTTCTAAGTAATATTATTTCATGAAAACTATTTGTTAGATATATGTTAAAATTTCCCATAAAGTTTTCACCGACTCTATAATGTGTAATAACTCCTTCTTTGGGTGCCATAGGCTTTTCAACGTGTGGGCGGTTACTTGTAAAGTGCCGTCTTCTGCCCTCTTGATCATTGTTGAGATGCCTTTGACGTGACTCCAGTAATAAAATACTAATATTGTCTATTTCTACATATATTCGCCAGTGTATTTACTACACATTTTTGTTTCTAGAGTATTCTTCTCACATAATACATTAACTTTCATTATTTCATCAACTAGCTATTCTCAAGTTACTAAATTTCAATTATTTTAATGTTCACCTCTAAGCGAATAGCTTACTTTGTATATACAATATAATGAGAAGTTATAATACTCAATGTAATCCGCAGAATAAATTTAGCTATTTTTGCATCTCGGTTTATCACCTACATTCAAATTCATCTAGTTAAGCAATATCAGTCTGCTTTTGAGAACTTTTAAATCTTCTTCTTATTCCTGAGTAGTAATTTAATAAAACCTGTTAGACAATACGACCAATGCCGAATGTAGAAGTGCTTCTTACGATTCAGAACACAATTTGAACTCTTCTTAACAAAGTAAACTTATAGGTCGAAGCCAAACAAACACAGTGCATTACACTAGAGTAAATAAAGTAAATTTTATACCGGCAAGTGAAATAAATAAATCAAATAAGCTCTACATAGGTTCATTCTTACAGTAAGAAAAAAATCATCGATAAAAAAATAACCGATATCTTAGTTATTTAGAGTTTATTACACAAAATTCAGTATATAAAACAAAGTTAGAACAGTAATCAATTTATTAAAGCGAGTAAAGTTCGATTAAGATTAGTGCGTAGTTTTTCAAAGTTTATCAGGTAAACAATTGATAATTATTCAGAGTTTTTGGACTAGAAATAGATCTCTTTATCGTACACTTATCCTGCAAATCATAACGGGATTCGTGTTATTTTTATTTAATTAGTAAACTATAATAATAAATTTCTGTGTGATTACTGATAAGAAGTAAACCAGTTATTCTACACTCGCTGGTTCAGTTTTTCGATAGGCAACCAATTTAACACTATGGAGTATTTTGGTTTGCTGACAAACAAAACACAAAATTTCATTTCATTTGTTTATTAAGCAAATAATTTGTTATAAACAAATGTATTTATACGAAATATTTTTTTTTAAATACTAAAAAATATTAAAAAACAACCATATATAATTTTTATATGAAATTTTTTTTTTATTTTTTATATAATTTTCAAATATATTGTACTTTTGGACTTGTAGTTTTCTTTCTGTTTTCACTTACTGTTATTAAAATAACTTATAAAATATTAAAGGTGCGACAAAAGCACTTCAAGACTTTTTTGTTCGTTATTAACTATTAAACAAATTGAGCTCTGGAACGAACTCAATTGTTTATTAACTTTTTTATTGTTATTTATTAAATTCACACGAATTTTACTTTTCAATTCAAATATCTTATAAACTAATGAAAATATGATAAGAACATTTCAAGACTTTTTTGTTCTTCGTTAATAAATGAACAAATTGAGCTTTGAAACCAAGCTTATACTTTATTATTTAAAAAATTATAAATATTAATATTTAATTTTTTTTCTTTATGTTACTTTCTTATTCTACGCCTGATTACCTTCTATTCAAGTAATTAGCAATCATTGAAAACTAATTAAATTATAATTAGCATAGATGCTTACGAAGACTATTTTAAAATTTTGGAAGGTTGACTGATAATGTAAATTATATTCTAATGAGCCTCCTTCTTGTGTCTATTCTTAATACTGTACAATTTTTAAATGACCTTCGAATTCCGGTCTCGACCTATTAGAACGGTTGCTTTGTAGAAACGTCCGCTCTGGGATTTGAAGGGTCTTGCTCCTGCCTGTAAAAACGACAAAAAAATTGGCTCCTGAAGAATTATTAAAATTAGTTAATTGTACGTGTACTAAAGATTGCTCCAACAGATGCGGATGTAGAAAGGATGGGCTTCCATGCTCGTCTCTCTGCATGAATTGTAAAGGTGACAGTTGTTTAAACATTGAACGGCAAACGATGACAGTGACGACATTAATGATGATCAAGTTCGTATCGGTTCACAAAATGTTAATGTAGACGATTTTAATAATGATGAAGATAACTACAGATTCTTCGGTATTTCCTCAACAGTATGCTGAAGCGTTATTAAGAGATGTAGTTGAACCACAAGAAGAAAAACAAGAAATCATTGAAGAAGTAGAGGCTTAATACTCACCACCACCGAAACGTTCCAAAACGTTATCAACAAAGACTAAAAAATAAAAAAATTTAATTTAAAAATGTTTAAAACTGTACAATAAATAAATTTTTGTAAAGTATACATACACCTTGTAAAAATTACTTTTAATTCATTAGATCCTTACAATAAGAAAATAACATAAAGAATCATTTTTTTAAATATCAATATTGATAATTTTTTAAATAATAAAGTTAAAGGTTGGTTTCAAAGCTCAATTTGTTCATTTATTAACGAAGAACAAAAAAGTCTTGAAATGTTCTTATCATATGTTCATTAGTTTATAAGATATTTGAATTGAAAAGTAAAATTCGGGTGAATTTAATAAATAACAATAAAAAAGTTATTAAACAATTGAGTTAGAAGTTCGTTCCATAGCTCAATTTGTTACATAATTAATAACGAACAAAAAAGTCTTGAAGTGTTTTTGTCGTATCTTTAATAGTTTATAAGTTATTTTAATAACAATGAGTAAAAACAGAAAGAAAACTACAAGTCCAAAAGTACAATATATTTAAAAATTATATAAAAAAGTTTTTCATATAAAAAATTATAAATGGTTGTTTTTGTAATACTTTTTATTGTTTAAATAAATATTTCGTATGAATGCATTTGTTTATAACAAATTATCTGTTTAATAAACAAATGAAAAATTAGAAAAAAAATTATTTTTTTATAATACGAAAGAACATAATAAATAATGATTTTTAAAAAAATGGTTCCTTAATATTAATATTTAGTAACAAAAAAAATTGTTAATTAACAAGTGCGTTTTTTGTTAATAAAACAAATTTTTTAAGTAACGATTTTTTTTAAAAATGATTTTCATCAAGGATGAAATTCCAAAAAAAAGTTTTCAAAAATCTCATAAACAATGCATTTCTTTATAACAATTATTTAAATAATGTTAGTTAAAAATAAAAAAAAATTGTAATATGGCTTTCATCAATAAGAAAACAAAATATTAACAATAATTGGAAAAAAATTCCTGATGGCTTTATTTATATAATTAATTTTTTAATGCCTTTCATTGTTAATAAAAAAGTGAAAAATCAAAATTTTTGAATTTTTCCAACGGGGATCTCTTCTAAACCCTTTGAAGATTAGCTTCAAAGAATAAAAAAAATCTAGATTTCTTGTTTTGATATAATCAGCGCTTTTATGTTAACAATAAAATGGTTAAAATTAACTAATTAACGAAAGCATAATTAATAAAAAAAATGTTTTTTACGGATTATTGTTTATTCATATGTCTACTTAGTAGCCACATTTTTTATTCCTTATTATTAATATTTAATTAGTTAAAATAATTTTTTTAGTTCATGTGTCAGATTGGGGCGATGCGCGCGGCAGCCGAACCACGCGTTTTTTCGCTCCCAAATTAAAGTTATAAGGATTGTCGGTACAGTTACGGGAGGCTGGACTTTTTTTAGGAGATTTCCTGCTCTTTAAGGATATTTTTGCAAATTTCGATTATCTCAAATAGTTTTTGAAATATTTCAAAAAAACCAAACCCTTATTTTTTATTTTACTTTATTGTTTAGAACTTTTGCAATTTTTCAGCCCCTCTTGCATATTTGATAGAATGTTCTAGATGCCATTCCGAATCGAATGAGCCAAAATCATAATTTTCGGTGGTCCGGTTTAGGTTCTGAGGAAAATGGGACTTGTGAACCAGACTATATATCTTAAACATTCTGTTAGACCATTATTCTCGTGGTTTGCGGCTAACGGTGTTCATCTTTGAGCAATGTATCCTAATTTGGTATTAAATTTGTAATTATTTCCAGCCAAGCTACATCTGTTTTCTCTCTATTCTGTTGCTCCTCCAAGGTAGTATCCCATATATACAACGACGACTTTTCACGCACTAAATTGAATTTTCTGTATCACATATCACGCATCGGAAACAAACCTACAATGACTGAAACTAACTCTAACGTTCCTCAAATTTCCACTTCATATGTAGCAGCCGCAAAATCTACTCTAAAACCAACCTTTCCCAAGAAAGAACAAGCTATACTTTTCCACTCCGCTGATAATTTGAAATTATTCGAATACGTTAAAGCAGTTGGTGATATTATAGGCCCAAGAAATATATGCTTCGCATCAAGAATTTCCAATAACAGAATCTGCATTTATCTAAACAAAATTGAACTAGTTGATCAACGGATTACCAACCATTCGACAATTAAAGTTGGAAACATGGAACTGAATGTAAGAAGATTAGTTACCCCCGCAAAACGCCGTGTTCTTTCAGACGTGTGCCCATCCATTCCTCACGAACTAATTGAAACAGCCTTAATAGATCTTGGACTACAGTTAGCATCACCAATATCATTCCTGAAAGCTGGCATTCCCGGGGGTGAATACAATTATATATTATCCTTCCGCAGACAAGTTTATATTGTACCATCTTCCGAAAATGTTGAGCTCCAGACTTCCTTATTAATTTCTTATGAAAATAATGGTTATAGAATCTTTCTCTCAACTGATAAAATGGAGTGTTTTATATGCAAGCAAACCGGCCATATTGCAACCAACTGCCCTAATAGCCTAATTGCTTCCCAGCCACCAGCATCAAACATGCAAGCATCACACACGAACAGTCCTAATATGCAATCTGATCTTCCACCACCAGCTTCCCAGAAATCAGATATACAGTTACCCCAATCCATAAACAACACACCTATTACTTCAGACATAATTAATGTTCCTCTGTTTACTACAAATCATCCAAATATACAGGTTCCACCTATACAAAAAAGACCCTTGCCAAGTTCCACAGACACAGAATCTGTTTCTCCCAGTACTATCAACACACTTTCGATATTCCATCCATAGATATTCCAGAACCTGTCAAGAAAAAAGCTAAAAAAGAATCAACACTTGATAATAAGATACCTGAAAGCTTCGGGACAATAATCTCCGACATGTATAATAAATTTCCTGACTCATTCACACTGCCCTTAGAATACTTTATAGCTTTTCTGGAAAACTCATATGGATTTAAGGATCTACTATCAGAAGCTCAATAATTTACCGAAGACATTGAATCGTTACTTGCTGACATGCCTACTATATATCCTGCCCTTATCGATAGATCCCTCAAAAACCGATTTACAAGAATCACAAAAAAAATCAAGCAGGCTCTTAATACAGACAATACCGATAATGAAAGTCTGATATCACAGACATCAGTGGGCGATGACTGTATGTCTGACAGTTCTCTCATCTCACAAACTTCATACTAAACATTTAATCTTATACAATGGAACTGCGACGGGTTCTATCCCCGTCTTGAACGTATACAACAGTTAGTGTCCGATACCCAAGCTGAGATTGTCTGTCTTCGGGAAACGAACTTTAAGGAAAGTCACAAACGGGAATTAAAAAACTTTGTCGGTTACCACTATCTTAGATTCAACTTCCTTAGAGCTAGCGGTGGAACTTCGATATTTGTCTCTTGTGATTTTCATTCCGTTGATATACCAATACTTACTCCATTAGAAGCTGTCGCTGTCTCAGTTTGGGCCCCTCAAAAAATTACAATCTGTTGCATTTACATCCCCCCAAATTACAACCTCAGTGAATCCGATCTTGCTGACCTTGTAAGGCAATTTAAACCTCCATACATCCTAGTTGGTGACTTTAATGCACACAATGTCATTTGGGGATCAAAACTTACTTTTGGAAGGGGGAAAATAGTTGAAAATTTCCTAAATCACAATAATGTTTGTTTACTGAACTCAGGTGCAGAAACGCACTTAAATATTGCTACAGAAAATCTATCTTCTATTGATCTTATTCTTTGTGACCCTAAAACTACACCGTCACTTTCCTGGAAAACGCTTGACAGTCTTTATGATAGCAATCAGTTTCCAATCTCCATCTCTGACAAATCAAAAACCACATCAAACTGTAAAACAAGATGGAAAATTTCTAATGCTGACTGGAATGCCTTTAAAGAATTCACTGAATATCATATATCTCAGCTACAATTTTCTGAAAATATCGAGGAATCGGTTACAGCATTAAGTAACTGTATCAAGGAGCAGAAATATACGTTGGAAAATCTTTAATACCAGCATCCCGAAAACTCGTTCCTTGGTGGAATGACTCTTGCGCAACTGCTGTCCGGGAATGTAAAACTGCATTAAATAAATACAGGAAGACTAGAAATACAGATAATTATATAAATTTCAAAAAACTTAAAGCCAAAGCAAGATGGGTAGTAAAGCAGAGTAAAAAAGCTTCTTGGAATAACTATGTTTCATCCCTCACCTCTGACATACCCCCGGGACAAGTCTGGACAAAAATACGACAAATGAAAGGCAATAAAACTCAGAGTATAATATCTGCGGTGATAATTGATGATAACATTGTCACTGATAACCAGCAAATTTAATAGGTACTCATTTTGAAGAGAAATACAAGAACAATAATAATCAAAACCACAATCAACTGAACAAGTCCCCACTCCCTATTATTCCCTCCGTTATATCTGACCTTGACTCTTTGAACCATCCATTCTCTTTTGAAGAACTAACTTACGCTCTTTCTTCTTGTAAAAATTCCGCTGCTGGTCCCGATAATATACCATTTATCTTTCTAAAATATTTATCACCGATTCCCTCAACAAAATTACTGGAATTATATAACACCATCTGGACTCAACAGCTATTCCCAACACAATGGCGAGAATCAATCTCAATTCCAGTGATGAAACCATATAAACCGCCAACAGATCTACACTCATATCGTCCCATTTCTTTAACATGCACAATGTGTAAGTTTATGGAAAAAATGATTAATAAAAGGATACTTTGGTACTTGGAAAAACACAAAATAATAAATCCAGCACAATCGGGATTCAGACCGCACCGTAGTACTATGGACAATCTCGCCTATCTACAGACAGATATTGCCGATGCTTTCCTCAAAAAACATCATGTTGTAGCTGCCGCATTTGATATTGAAAGTGCCTTTGATACCGTATCAAAGTCAGCAATACTTAATAAACTCAGGAAATACAACTTCCAAGGCAACATATTGGCCTTTGTACAAAATTTCCTAACCGATAGATCATTCCAGGTATCTACTAATGGTCAAGTTTCTTCGAAACACTTACAATATAATGGCGTACCTCAAGGATCAGTTTTAAGTCCAACGCTCTTTATAATAGCCATAAATGATATATGCTCATCAACTAGACCCCCTATTAAGTTCTCTATATACGCAGACGATCTAATCATCTTTTGTAGTGGTAAAAATAACCAAACTACAGGTAACATAATTCAGACACCAGTAAATCAACTAAGTCAGTGGTCCCTTTCAACTGGCTGTCACTTCTCAGCCGCCAAATCGAAAATTATTAAATTCAGTAAAACATCGAGACCTAGCATACTTCCACAAATACAGTTAAATGACGAATATCTGCAGGTGTGTAACTCAATAAGAATTTTGGGGCTTACTTTTGATAGTAGATTAAATTGGAAAGAGCATATCAAAGACATAAAAAAGAACTCTGTGGTACGAACAAACATTATAAAAACATTAGCTCACCATCAATGGGGAGCTGATGAAAAAATCCTGTTACAGGTGTATAAATCTCTTGTTCGTTCCAAACTAGATTATGGTAGCTTTATTTACATGTCAGCAAGCAAATCCGATTTAAAAACTCTTAATTCTATTCACAATACAGCTCTAAGAATTTGTCTAGGAGCTTTCAGATCCAGTCCTGCTGAAAGTATTTACAGTGAATCCAAGGAACCTTCCTTATGGTTACGACGGGAATTACTTCTCATGTCATACTGTGCAAAAGTTTCAGCACACCCTGAGAATCCAGTATACCCTCTAATAAATCGTCCATCCAACAATAGCAATTCTGGCACTAAATTTCAACCACTTCCACAAATCCTGTTAACACTCACAACTGATATTAACCTATCTGATACAGTTCCCATTCTTATCTCATCCTGTCCTCCTTGGTTAAAGCAACGACCAAAGTTTAACACATCTTTAAACTTATTTCCTAAGCATGAAACTCACAGTGGTCTATTGAAACATCTCTTTTTCAATATTATAAATTCCACTCATTACAATAAAATATTCTTTACTGATGTATCTAAGTCTGAGAACGGCGTAGGTTGCGCTGTTACCAACTCTCATCAAATAATTAAACAACGTCGTCTACCATCTTTCGCTAGTGTCTACACAGGGGAGTTATATGCAATCCTTCAAGCTCTAAATTTTCACCTGACGACAAACAATCAGCTATATGCACGGACTCTCTTGCATCAGTAAACTCCATTACACAAATATATTCCGTTCATCCTATTGTCCAAGATATTCATGATTGTATTGGCCGTCTTGCGAGCTCTGGTGTTACCGTTACATTCATCTGGGTACCATCTCATGTCGGAATTCCCGGGAATGAACTTGCGGACCAAACTGCAAAAGAAGCTTTGACAGCTAACCTCCAGATCGATTCAATGCAAACTCACAATGACCTGATAACTAGGATAAGACGTTCCATACGTGACCGCTGGGCAAATCACTGGACAAATTTCAATACAAAACTACACGAAATTCAGCGTTTCATCTACTTCAAAGACCTTCATCCTATGTCTCGAAGAGATACAGTTGTTGTACGCAGGCTACGTATTGGGCATACTCGACTGACTCATGGATATCTAATATCCGGCTCCGACCCACCCGAATGTCAGCATTGCAAAATCCCACTTACAGTTAAGCACATACTGACAAGCTGTCTGAAATATTCAGATAAACGCCGTAACCACCAGCTACGAACTTCACTTCAAGAAATTTTAAATATTCCGGACCAGTTACCACGCCTAATCAATTTTTTAAAGAACGTTAATTTATATTATGAAATATAAATTGTTCATGAAATCTAAACAGCTTGTTAATGTTCAGTTCTTGTAGTTATAATTATTGTTCCATGTTGTGTCAATGAAATCTAACTTGCCTCATGTAATCTAAACAGTTCGTCAATGTTATTGTTCAGTTTTTGTAATTGTACCATGTTTGTAAACTTATTTCTTATAGTTAATAACTGTACCATGTGTCAATGATCTCAGTTGTCGAGACACGTTAATGTAAATAAAAAAAATAATAAAGCACTTAATATTTTGAGATTTTTCAGGAGTTTCCAGTATAATGAATTGGCAAATATTTATCTTTCTTATGTGAAATCTCAAGTGGTATCGACGATAAACGCAAAATTTATAAATTTATGTATCTGAGGGAGAACAAAGTATAGTTGGCGTAAAACATATAGTGTAGCAATGTAATTGTATATCCCCTTCAAGTTATGTTGCCGAGCTAAACTCTGAAAGGTATTAATATTTTGTTTACTTACCAATTTGTTACGTAATTCTTGGAAGGGCGTTCGGTTTAAACGGGATACCAAACGTGAACTGAGCCCGTTTTGTATCCCATTCGGTTTTTTATGAACAAAACTAAATTCTGTGAAAAAATAACAATGAATACAACAATTCTTTTTTTTATTTTAGCTTAACGTGCCTCGACAGCGCTGGTCATTGGCACAGAAAAATAATTACAAATATTTACATGATATTAAATAACAACTATTACTATTTTTAAATTAGATTTTATGGTAGAGATGTGTAGCTGACAGAAACTGTGAGACTTTCTTGATCTCGGTGGGGCAGTGGAGCATTTACTTGAAGTTAGGCTTTAGGTCAAATCGTTGATATGTAGCGGAAAATTGTTTGCAGTCAGTAAGTATGTGGTTAACGGTCAGTATAGCATTACAGCTATGAGAAACAGGACGATTTCCTGAAGACATCAGATAACCGTGTGTGAGTTTGGTGTGGCTGATTCGAATTCTTCGGATTATAGCGGCCTCTCTCCTTGTTAAAAAGCTAAGGGAGAGAGGAGAAGTAGGTGGATGGATATCGTGAAGTGCTGTCGTACTAATACGCCAAGATTCTTGCGTGAAGTTTTTGAAATGGAACTTGAGGTCGCTGGCGAGTTGGACTATGTGTTTTGGATTGTTGCTAGAGGCAGCTTCTTTCGCGTGGCGATCCGGAGTTGCGTTACCAGCAATTCCAATGTGAGATGGTAGCCAGATGAGAGAGACTGTTATATCATGAGCAACGAGAGTTTGATATATGTCATGTATGTTCTGAACAATAGGGTGGTCAGTGAAGATTAATTTAATTGATAGAATGGAGGAAAGGGAATCAGTGCATATTGCAATATTTTTGTGGGGGGGGGGAGGGGAGATATATTTAAAAGCCTGAAGAATGCTGTGAAGCTCACCTGTATGGACGCTACACACTGAAGGTAAAGTAAAGGAGCCTATGAGTTCATGTTTCGAGGTAACTGCACAACCAACTCCGGAGTCAGTTTTGGAAGCATCTGTATAGAGTGTTAAATCGTAAGATTTTTTTTGTAGTAATTCCAGGAATGCTTCCTTTACAAGTGTAGTGGGTGACTCATGCTTATTAAAAATGGTGAGTGAGGTATCGATTATAGGAATAATTTTGGTCCAAGGAGGAGAAGGAGGAAGTAGGAGCGGGGATGTCAGAGAGAGGTTAGTATCTTTGAGTAAAGGAGTGAGCAATTGGGGAAGAGATTTAATAATTGTTCAAGGGTTAGTAGGGAGATTAGTCGTTGAAGTGAAAAGTGGGTGAACAGGATTGAAAGTGAACAGGATTGGAGGATACTGAGGCAGCATATGTAAGGAGTAGGGATTGTTGTCTTAAGGGGAGGGGTGATTCATTAGCTTCAATATGGAGACTATCATCAGGGCTAGAGCGGAAGGCACCAAAGCAAAGGCGGAGAGCGGTATTGTGAACAGAGTTCAGCAAATCTGTGACAGATTTGGGGGCTGACATGTAAATAAAGCAACCATAGTCAAGCTTCGAACGGATGAGAGCTCTGTAAACTCTTAATAATACGATTTCGTCGGAACCCCAGTGAAAGTGACTGAGCGTTTTCATTATGTTTAATCTCTTTAGACAGATGCCTTTGAGTTCATGGATATGGTGTTTCCAATTAAGTCGAGAGTTGAAGGTTATTCCGAGAATTTTACATTGATTTACAGTGGGTAAGGGTGAATTATTAAAGAAAATGTGAGGTAGAGGAGAAGATGTTCTTCTTGAAAACGTGATTAGTTTGGATTTACTTTGACATAAGGATAATCCCAGGTAAGAAGATCTATCCTGTAGAAGGTTTACTGCGGTTTGAAGGAGTTTGCAAGTGGATGAGATTGATTTACTATGATAATAAACAATTAGGTCATCAGCATATTGGACATATTTTATGGGAGCAGGAAACTTGCAACATACCTCGTTTATTGTGAGGATGAATAGAGTAGAACTTAATACTGATCGTTAAGGGACACCAGCGTTTTGTGGGTGAAGCAAGGAGAGTGTGCCATTAGCGGAAAACCTGAAGGTTCTACAAATTAAGAAATGAATGAACGATAGAATGTTGATTATATTGGGAAAGTTTATTTAGTATTGTCGTTCTAGGTATCGAGTCAAAGGCACCTTCAATATCAAAGATGGTTGCAACCACGTCCTGTATTGCTGAAGAGATATGTGTTTGGAGAAGAACAAGGTTGTTGCGAGTGGATCGATGACGCTGGAAGCCGGATTGGGCATTAGGGATGATTTTATACGTTTCAAGAAACCAAAGTAGTCTTATTGATCATTTTCTCCAGGAGTTTGCAGGTAGTGCAAGTGAGTGAAATCGGTTGGAAGGAATTGGGCGATAAGGTGGGATGATCTTCATTTTTTTTAGGAATAATTATGGATTTGCGCCATGCGTCAGGGAACTGATTAGTATTCCACATTAGGTTATAGATTTCGAGAACCTTAGAGAGAGATGTATTGGATAGTTTTTTGAGAAAGATGTAAGGAACATCATCAGGGCCGGCGGCAGAATTTCTACAAGTAAACAAGGCAGATTTCAGTTCATTTAGGCTAAAAGGGGCGTTGACGGAAGCAACGTCATGATGGTTTGACTGAAAAGTGGAGAAAGGCTTGTAAATATTTAATTTTCATCTAAAAATATAATTGCTATGCTTACCCAAATACCTCAGAAAATACTACTCTTTATTGATGTCAGACTACCAACTAAAAAGAAAGTGGACACCTGTGCTCTTGTAAAAAACGCACACTCGTAAATGATAGTTATAGTTCAGTCAATGACGTGAATAATAATATGTTATTTGAAATTTATGTTCCTAATTCTTCATAATAAAACGAGATATAAGGTAGTGTTAATTATCTGTTGTTATGTTTAATTTGTTTTTAAGTATAAATAGGTTAATATTGTTTAAAGCAATGTATTTTGTTCTATACATTAACGCTAAGTATCTTAAAAAGTAGGACGGCGCTTCATAATTGCGTGTTAAAAATAATCTTTAGACAGTCGATAAATGCATTTAAAAATCATAAAATTATTAAATACATTTTAACGATTATTAGTTGAAATTATAATATTAAATGAATTTATCGTCAACTGAGCAGTTCAAATTAGAATATTGACAGGACTATTACGATATCCTGGTATTCCATTCAATCGATAAGCTGACAGTTTAAAGTTTGTACTTTATCTTTTACACCAACTATACACTCCCATCATCAACTACTATTTAAATCCAAGTTAAAATTTTTTCCACTTTTTACTAAACTCGTTGAGAAGCTACTTCAGAACTTCACTAGAATCAATCCGGAATCATTTATTTTGTATTACTTCAGAACATTGTTATTTGGCACAGTATCGTCCACGAGAAGGACCATGTTAGCGTTTCTATCCACTGTCGATGATTGTAAGCCTGTCGTGGTATAGTCAGGCCAAGCAACTATGTCTTCACAAGTTACTTATCAATTTTTTTATTTACGCTTCAATCCGAAAAATCACATTTCACATTTCACTGAGAGAGAGAAAGAGAGAAAGAGAGAAAGAGAGAAAGAGAGAAAGAGAGAAAGAGAGAAAGAGAGAAAGAGAGAAAGAGAGAAAGAGAGAAAGAGAGAAAGAGAGAAAGAGAGAAAGAGAGAAAGAGAGAAAGAGAGAAAGAGAGAAAGAGAGAAAGAGAGACATGCTCGATGGAGTTTTTTTGGTGGTGGTTTAGTGATTTTTATTTGGATTCTTGGATAT
Source organism: Galeruca laticollis (assembly GCA_963921935.1). NCBI lineage: Eukaryota > Metazoa > Arthropoda > Insecta > Coleoptera > Chrysomelidae > Galeruca > Galeruca laticollis. The sequence goes on along the minus strand of OY998178.1, from coordinate 189,459,141 downwards.
ATTTCTGCCTCAGGGCTTGGGTTGGGATGTTTTTCAAGTAGGTGTTGCGGCTTTGTGTAAATTATTTATAAATTTGAAACTGAATTATGAGAAAACAAGGAATTGGATGTATCAGGTGGTACTCGGCGGATATCTCTGTATTCATCCCTACCGTCGAGTATTTGGCTGGTGAATAGGTTCACCAGGTTGTAGGGAAACCGCAGAAAACCTGCAAACCGACTAGTGAAATTGAGCTTCTGGGAGGAGATGTTGGGAGGTTTTGATTGTGATTTTAAGAGGGTAGTGCCATCACTTCTGACTAGAGGATTAAATGCGAAGTCAGCTCCACTGCCTATGCTTGTAATACAGCAGTTGTGACCATAAAAGGATTGGACGAGGCAGCGAAGTGTGTCGGCTACTATGACGCGGGAGTTTGGGATGGCATTAATGATAGTGATGGCGATAATTTCTAAAAGGATTTTGATGTCGATTATGAGTCCGTGAGAGCCGTCTGATTCAGCGTAACTGGAGCGGTTTCTTGGTGAGTTTTAGGGGTTGCGTGCGTGGAATACGGGTTGAGGACCTCTGCAGGTTTGAACAGTGGTAGATAATTAAGAGCATTTTTGGTGACGGTGGGCAAATAGTCCGCACGATAGACTGACGACTTTAGATCTACGGATCTCGACTATGTGGCCGGTATAAGTGTAGCGATTACAGTATTTAGGAATTGGTAGGACAGGGTTAGAGTGTGAGAGCCAATGAACTTTTTTGCCGGACGAGAGGGATTGGTGGAAGTGGGGTTTGGATTCTATCAGTATGCGGATCATTGAAATGTGTTTTTTGTTTGATTCCGCGATGATTCACCAATTCATAAAGAAGAACCTGCGACCGCGAAGAATGTGACGGATGGATGATGAAACTACATTTCTGCAGACAAATAAGAATATGGGGATGCGAGTTTTGATCAGGAAATACGGAGAGGAGAGGCTATTTAGGGTTATTTTGTGACCGGTAGCTTGTTGGATTATTTTAGGAGAGTTTCGGGATCAAATCTTTAGCTCGCCTTCAAGTTCCAGAGTTCTAATGAACTCCAGTATTTGGGATTGATTCAAGGAGGTTAGATCCTCGCCACTACAAGTTTCTTGTCCAAAGCATTTTTTCATTGCTTGCAATGGCGAGGCATTCTAGAACTTGATGATCCGGAATTTTTTTCTCCTTCCAACAGAATCTGCACTCATCAGTTTCTGCTAGACCTATTCTCATTAGGTGCTTCCTAAGGCGACAGGGCCCTGTAATGAAGTCCGTGAGGAGATGTGGCTTATTTCTACAGAGATCCAAATACTTTTTGGATCTAGCGGTGTCAAAGTTCCGTAGGAACTTCTTGGAGTGATCCAACCTGCGGAGGCACCGCACTTCTCTTTCGGTTTCTCCTTCTTTCGAAACTTTTTCTTATAGGTGCAATTTCCTACACCTCAGAGAGGCTCCGGTCCAAAAAATGACGTTCGTCCTCCTTTCCTGGCGATCCGTAACAACTTTGAATTAATGACATGGGAACTCAATGCTTTGATGGCTGCTTGATTATGTGAGTGAATCGCTCTATCACATTTTTGTATCTGCATCTTTCATTAGCAAGTATTTCTGCATGAGAGACGTTCGGACAGGAGCATAATGATAATGAGTATATGGTGCCAGGCACGGATACACCAGCGCCAGCACCAGTGGTGATTTTTAAACCATCTGCGTACCATCTGATTGTATTTTCTTTGAGATTGCGGGTGGTGTATTCCCTTTCTCAATATTCCTTCTTACTTAGCATCGTAGTGAACTTCTTTTCGTTGCTTACTTTCTTGATAATTTCATCACCGGTAAGATTCGGTGATGAGATGTACTTTTATAGAGAGGACCAGGCTCCCTGATTTATTAGACTCTCATTACCTGAACCTTCCCTAGATTTTCTAAGAATTGCTCCTGATCTTTCTATCACCAGATGTAGAGATGTGAGATTTGTAACTATCTCAAGTGCCCTAGTTTGGCATCTTCTCATCCAGTGATGCAACCACAGACAAGCCTTTGAAATTTGTCGAGGGTCTTCCTCGTGCTGTTGTGACCTCCTTTGGTGTGCCAGACTATCGCCCTATACGTAATTTCTGGTCTAACAATCTCAAGTCTTACCAGCTAGACTTCTGCACACCATCAAAGCATTTATTTCTTCACTAGCAGTTATTACAACATGCTTATTCCACAGAAGTTTACTGTATTGGGTTATCCTTATATGTTTAACTTCAGACTTCCATTATATGATTTTCCCGTTTAAAGATAGTGGTTTCTTAGCTGGAAGTTTTCTTTTTCGGGTAAACGGAATTGCTATGGTCTTGTTTGGTTTAATGTTCAGCCCCACAGACAAGCACCATTGTCGAATAGTTCTGAAGCGCTTTTGTAATAAATCACGCTGTTTGCACTCGAACTCGACTCTAACTATTAGAACTATGGCTTCAGCATATCCTATACATACGAAGCCAAGCTCCGTTAGCCTGTAGAGTAAATAATCTATTACTAGGCTTCATAGAAGGGGAGATATTGCCCCCCGTGAGGTGTACCACGAGTGGATTTAACAGAGGTGGTTTGATTTCCGCCTGTGTCTCAGCTATCCTCGTCGTCAACAACTTATACATCCATTTTATGATGGTTTCATTCACATCTAGTATTTTTAGTGCTTCTTTGACAGACACATGAGTTGTGTTGCCAATGGCCCCAGATATGTACAGGAATGCGCTCCTTACGATTTCTTTGTTGTTTAGAGTTCTCAGGATGACTTCGATCAGCTGATACAGAGCAGTCTCTGTTGATCGACCCACTCTGTAAGCTTGCGTGGTGTATTCTCCAGATTCTCCCTATTTCTGTACTTGTTGTAGATTCACTACCCGGAAAGTGGGATCTATGAAGAAGCATCAATAGTTCTTCTTCACCTTCCGTCTGGCTTTTTCAGTCACATTGTGGGCTAGTTCCCCCGTTTGCCATGCCCTTTTGTAGTCTGTCCGCTGTGTTCGTGGAACTCATCTTTCTACAAATGGCTAGAAAATTGAGCCTCGGCCTTCCTAATCTCTTCATTATACTGAATGAGCTTCTCATTGTACCGTCTCGTTTGGCTCTATTGAAGAGTAGACGGACCTCTTTCCTGAAGTTTGACAGGTTGTCATTCCATCAAGGAGCATCCTTGTCTGATCGAGCTTTTTTCAGTAGGTAGCTGAAATGAAAAGTTTCCATTATTGCCTCACTGATCTGTTCGACTCTTTGTTCCAGATCGTAGTGCTAGTGATTTACTCCATTTACTTCGAACTGTGTCAAATTATCCTTCGGGTGGGTCTTGTAAAGAGACCAATCAGTATTTCTAGTATTTCGAACAGCCTTGCAATCACGGCTGAAACTCCTTTCGTGCGATGCAGGCTTACTTGCGTCACCTTCGTGAAGATGAGAGTGACTTATTACGAGTAAGAGAGGCCGATTTGTTTAGCCTCTACTTGTCCCCCTCCGTCATCTCTCCCCGTCCCTCCTTGAATTCCATGGTATCATCTTTCCCGGAGTTCGATCAGGTTTATTGATCCCGAGGAAGACCTTCGACCACCAGAGAGCCTCGCCCAGCCTGCCGGGACGCAGAGGAGATCTCCGAATCCTGAAGTGCATCAGAGGAACTGGAGGAGATGTCAGGTTGATCCAGGGTCAAGCTTTCATATCATCCCCTTTGTTCGGATTTTCGAATGTGGAGGTCATGTCCATATTCTTCGGATTTTCCTCAGGGTTCTCTTTATTTACCAGCCCCTAGACAGGGATACGTCCAAAACGGAAGTTTAGCGCCTAACCTCCTGCCTTCATAACCTCAACCTCCCCAGATTGGTGATCAATACCAATCGTGAGGACTGTTCCGTCTCCCTCCTTTTTGGAGTTCAGGACCTTCCAAGCCCCAGTAGTGAGGTTGGAGTTCTGTACATCGACAAGTTGGAGGATCTTATCCATTTTCATGTCGATGCTTCTTGGGAAGAATACCGTAATGGTGACCGGCTTTGGGATGTTCACTCCACATCTAGCCACCAGTTCGGGTCCTTCCCAAGAGTTTAGTTTAGACGCTGACCTCATCAGCTAGTCTGCCGACTCTTGGGACCCACAGTCCACCAGTATCATTCTCTAACGGAAATGAATGCCGGAGAAGTGGATCCCCTTCTCCTTGCTCTGGCACAACTCTTCCACCAGAGAGTCTTCCAAGGAAGAGAGCTTTTCGGCTTCCAGGATGACCCTAGGATAGTCCTTGGGCGTTATTACCACCTTGATCGGCTTCTCTGCTCTAACAGCTGCTGTGTAACCATGTTTTTACTTAGAGGTCGCTGCGGAGGGGTGATAAGCTCCGGGCCTCTATTCCCCGTTGCCATACCCGTTTCCTTTTGGGTTAGGCACTTTCCCCTTGGCGCTTCCTTCGGGGTTGGGTCTTGCCTAGCCTCTTCAGGTGCTGTTCCCTGATGAAGGAGTCGCAGGTACTTCCGCACCCCTGCTCCATTGATGCCTTTCTCCAGTGGGTTATCTCTGCCGCCTGGTTTGGGCAAATCAAACGGCAGCTTGGGACGTTTGTCCCTTTTCCCCTTTGTATGGTGCCCGGATGAGAAGGTGGATGCTTTCTCCATCACTTCCCCGGTGATTTTCACTTTTCGAGTCCATATATAGTCCCACGGGAAGCTAGCGTCATTAAGGTCCACCACTGCAGAGCCTCACATGGTCGAAACCAGTGGAGACTAATTTTCTATATAGCCACGCATTCTTCACCATGAATTTAGGTTTTTAATGAGGTTGTCTCCTTTTGGTCTGGGCCGTCAAGCCAAGACAATTCCCCCTTTCCCCATCTCACTGGCCCGCGAGATATGACCACTGACAGCCGGGGGAGAGTCGTATAACAGGTTATTTCGAGGTTAGCCCCAAGATTAAACCGGCATCGTAACTACGTGTGCAGTCCCTTAGCTACGATACTACAGCTGGGACAAGAGAATTAGTCCGAGGCTAGGTATTTGAGGGCTACCAGTAGAGTTTTTCGCACAACAAGCCCCAAAGTATTTCACCGCAGATCTCATCATATAAAATAATCGCCATAGGTCAGAAGTTATTTTCAAAATTTGAAAGGGTAAGGCTGCTTGGTATTTACCAAAATTGTCTATATAATTTAAATCTCGTAAATACCGAGTTCACAATTTCCAGTCCGAATTTCAATTATTGTTTTTATAATCAATATGCGGTTTAGTATTATATCCTGACGGTGTTTCATTTATAATGACAACAGATATATTTTGTGAATGTAGTAAAACCTTCGGTGCGAATGGTATGATGACATCAAAAGAACAGCCGGACTTAACTGGAACCAAGTGGCACAGAATAGGGAAAACTGGAAAAATATGAGAGAGGCCTATATCCAAAGGATAGAAAACGGCTAGAAGAGAGAGAGAGAGAGAGAGAGAGAGAGTAAAACCTTCGTGTTCTAATCGTAATTTATTTGATGCAAAAAACTAAATCTTGAATAGTTCAAAATATAATTCATCTATTTTTTCAATATTCACACATGTAGAGAAAATTATGAAATTCCGACAGATTTTGAAAGAGTAAATACAAAACTACGAGTTTGAGTAAAATTGTCATAATTCTGATATTTTTTTTGAAATGTTGTGTGAACATTAATGTGTATCCAAGTGTTCAATTTCAACTAACAAAATAGACGTGATTGTAAATATATAATTCGATTACCTAGTGCTAGTGAATGCAAAAACACGATTCTACTTTTCAGTCAGGATCAGGTTCACTCCCGTGTTGAAAACGCAAGCCGAAAACATAATTAATCCACGTGTATCTAAATTTTGTGAAAATTGTCAGGCACAAATTGAAGTAGATTAGTTTTTTTGCAACATAAAAATGAATCAGGAAAATACTTATGTTAATGGCATGGTTGTACAGAACGTACATATAAAGAAGTCAGTTCAATGTTTCAAATTTCCAATATATATATATATATATATATATATATATATATATATATATATATATATAAAACTAGTGAATATTGAGGAATTGCAGCAAGAAAATGGAAAAGATATACTCTTAGCGGAAAATGTCCAAGCTTTCGAGGATGTTTGTCCTCATCATCAGGGAGACTAAAATGAAAAACAACAGTTAAATACTGTGGTCAATAAAGAATAATAATTAGAATTGAAGTTCACAACCACGTGTGTACTTACCTCCGAAGTGAGGTTAGACTCCATAAAGTTGTAAAATCGTAAACTACAGATCGTAAATTGTGAAATGTTTTAAATAAATTGAGTTAGCGGAAGGACAACCAACCGCTTCACACCACCAAGTGAAAATGTCGCAACATTTTATAAAATAAAATAAATAAATTCATCTTCATGCGTTACTATGTTGAACGCCGGTAAGGAAATGATATAGTTTCCCTCCAATTGGTATGTAACAAGAGACAAACAGTTCTGCCAACAGTCAAATCAGTGAACTGTAGGGCAATGCCACCATTTCAATAATGGACTCTGCTGTAGGGCCAACAATTGATTATTAAGAAGATGTATTATTTTAGAAGAGAGGAAGAGGGAGAAAGAGTGCGAGACAGAGAGAGGGGGAACGCTCTTAATTTTTGTAATTTGAGCGTGTAGAGAACATACCCTCAATATGACTTACACAACGGAAGAAAAGAGAAAGAAAACAGTACAATAACAGTATTAATATGTAGTGATAATATTATAATATAGTAATTCACTGATTTGACTGTTGGCAGCACTGTTGGTCTCTTGCTACATCCCAATTGGAGGGAAACTATATCATTTCCTTGCCGGCGTTCAACATAGTAACGCATGAAGATGAATTTATTTATTTTATTTTATAAAATGTTGCGACATTTTCACTTGGTGGTGTGAAGCGGTTGATTGTCTTTCCGCTAACACAATTCCTGTAAAACATTTCACAATTTGCGATCTGTAGTTTACGATTTTACAACTTTATGGAGTCTAACCTCACTTCGAAGGTAAGTACACACGTGCTTGTGAACTTCAATTCTAATTATTGACCACAGTATTTAACTGTTGTTTTTCATTTTAGTCTCCCTGATGATGAGGACAAACATCCTTGAAAGCTTGAACATTTTCCGCTAAGAGTATATCTTTTCCATTTTCTTTCTGCAATTCCCCAATATTCACTAGTTTTATTCCTAACTAGTCAGCAAAGACTATCCTTCTTCTATATATATATATATATATATATATATATATATATAAATATATATATATATAAATATATATATATATATATATATATATATATATATATATATATATTGAACCACATATCTTATATATTAAAGAACATCAGCTGTTTGAGAATATTTTGCTTAGTATTTAAAATGGATTGAAACTATGTTAATTAAAAACACATTAAAAAACCACAATCATAAGTAAAAATTCATATAAAGTCATAATATATTAAATCATTTGTTTATAATAATTGAAGAGAGTAACAATAAATATACAGAAATTATCTTAATACTTGTCTAAATTTTGAAAACGCTTAACAGGTATAGAAGAGAACATTAAATCTGCCCAATATGGATGTTTGTTTGTCATGAAGGAATAATCTGTTTACCTAAAAATAAACAAGTTTTAGTGATCTAATTTAATATAAGTATTAGTTGAACAGTAATAATACAAATAATATTCATATTTAGTATAAAGATTTAGATAAGTTTAGAAAATATAAATATAAATGACATAAATGTAATTATATGTCAAAATTTGATATCAATTTTATGGAGGAAATGAATCATAAAATGGTGATAGATATAAGTAAATATTTGCAACAATAGAATTTGGATAGTTCAAATAATGAAATCAAGATATATATATATATATATATATATATATATATATATATATATATATATATATATATATATATATATATGACAAATAAAAGAATTTATGTTTCTAAATGTAAATATTATTTCCAAATTGTCACAAGTATCAAAACAAGAGTTGACATTGTAATATCAAAATATAACCATGAATTTCACTATTTGTAAAAGACTTGTTGTATTGGAATTCGTTTGAATTAAAAAAGAAAACAGATAATTTTCGAGTGAAATTCACATTTATATGTGTTTTCAAAACTTTCATAGAAGTGTTGTAATTGTGAATAGAATTCGACAGTTCAAGAAAGAATATGATTGGTGTAAAATGGTGATAAAAAACTTTGTTGAAAATTAGTGAGCTGAGAAACAATAGTTTATTTATTGATTAGAAAATTGACGATCGAGAGGAAGCGGGGGTAGATTGGTTTTGGCGTCGAAGAAGAGAGGAGGTGACGAACAATTTTATAACAAATTTCAAGTTAAATCACAAAAAATAATTATAAAAGCTAAAGATTCCTTGTATATATAAAACTACGAACACTCATATGTGTGTATATCCAGTTTCTCCCTGAGAATATCACAAATTCTCCAGAAATTATGCAGCTTGGATTTCGGTAGGCGTATTCCTGTTACCAGACGAGTTAGAATTCAGATTCCAGACTTCAGGTCAGTGTTTCTTTAAATATTATTGGCCAATAATAATAATAATAACTAAACAGTTTTAAATTCAGACTATTTCCATGTGTATAATAATTCTTGCGTCTATATGATCGATCCAACTATAAAAAGAAAAAAGGACTTTATGTAGTTTATTCATTAGATAAAATTTCAAGATCATTTAAAACGGCCTACATGCATGTTTGTAATTCTGTAATAAAATAATGGTCGTACTTACTTCATTTCGAATCGTATAATTAAAATGCATCTAAATCAATAGATATAATATTTTCAAATGTATGTATAATTTGTAACTCATTTCTATTGAACATTTTAATCATGTTTATGTATATAATTTCCACACATAAATTCTTTTATGCTATGTCCATCACCAGCATTATAAAGTCTACGATTTTTTGTATATGATATTCACGCAACTGCTAAGCATCTCCAAGAAACGTTCGGTTTCTCTGGCATCCATTCGCATTTATTTGAGCATGCGCATAGGATGGTGTATGTTCTCATTTGTGACTGTGGTTTGGTAATGCCATAGACGTATCTGTTTTATATATATTTAAATAAAATTTTCTTTTAAGAAATTAAATCATTGGAAGTAATGTGTTTTTTTTTATTTACGTAAGCAGAATAAATCAATCAATGCCAGAAATCGAAGGGTAGAACGAGTCTCATGCTCCCGAATATGATAATAATAAATAAATAACTGAGCTAGCCACACAACAAATTCAAAAACAAATAATTAAATATAACCTATATCTATCTAAATAAATATAAAATTAATAAACAATTAAAACCAAGTTTAATATATATATATAATATATATATATTATATATATATATATATATATAAAACCAGAATAGTTATAAAGTTATCGGGAATAAGCCTTCTCAGGAATAAGTAAACTCTTTTTACTTCATGTTGAAAGCTTTCGAAATCTCTTTATTTCTTCATCAGTCAACTACAAAGATGTATACAACTAGTTAAATAGGCAAAAATATTAAATTTAAATTTATTACTTACAAGTAATCGAGGTTAATCCTTAAATAATTTCTTTTCCAAAGGATACCATTGCATAGAAAACCACTCACTTCTTAATGTTTTTAAAACAGTAAAATGTCAAATGTGTTGTCGTTTACAGCACCCAAAAAGAATGAAATGAATTTTGTCAATGAATGTTATTCTTTTTTGAAAAACAAAAAGAAGACGGCCTTGTGAAATGAAAAAGTTAGTTAATGACTCTTAACTTAAAAATTAGTTCACAACAAAAGAGGAAGTGATTAAAAACAACTGTGTTGCATGGTCAAAAAAACATCAGTACAGAACATACTCGGTTAATCCTCTCACTATCAATTGCTATGATCCTCTGATGAGGGAATCATACAACCCAGAACATGAATCGGTAGATTATTTTCATGTCATTCTCCCCCACACCCTGAAAACCACTGTCACTAGCAAGCAGCGCGGAGGGGAAATATGTTTAAACCACAAGCTGTGAAGATGATGATAGGCAAACAGGTGTCAGCTAGGTTAGTTGTTTTTTAATTTTTGTTGAAATCAAAATTGAGGATGTTTGAATAGATAAAACTCAGATTTTTTATGTCTGAACGTTTGTTCATGGCCAAAGGTTCATTATTGATATATACCATCTCTAGGAAATTTCTTTTAAAATAATTACTTTCACAAGTCAAAACTTTGGCGGCGTTAAATTTGAAATTGTGTCCCGTATCTAGGTGATGCGTAGCCAGAGCACAAGATTCCTTTTTTAATTTTATGTCGCTTTTGTGGGTTGTTATGCGATCTTTGAGTGGTCTAGAACTTTGACCAATATAGACCTGATCGCAATTTTCACAATCAATTTGGTATACTGTGTTGCACTTCCAATCCCTGTGTACTCTATCCTTAGTTTTACTGAATATTTGGTTTACAGCTTTAATGGTTCGATTAGCTATTGCCAGATATTTTTCATTTTTCAGTATTTCTGTAATTTTAGGTGTAATTTCTTTAATGTAAGGGATGCTAACATACCTTCTTCTTTCTAGGGGCTGTGGATTGTTTTCAACTAGAGGAGCAATGTCACCCCGATCACGGTGATTAGAAGTTGTAAAAATTAATTTTTTCAAAAGTTGATGTGGATATGAATTATCTAACAATAGATTGTAGAGCTTTCTCAAACTGTCATTTCTGTAATAAACACGAGATATGACACAAGTTCTAAAAACACCCTATATAGATAATTTCTTTTAATTCAAAATCGTTATCAAATTTACCGACCTCAAATAAATTAAAACATTTAAACAAAACAAGGCTAACACTATAGAATTTCGTTTTTTAATTCAAAATAGTTATTAATTATCGACCTCAACCAAAGGAAAATATACAAACAAAACAAAGGTTAACACAATATTAGATATCACGTACAGGTCAGTTTGGTAAACCACGAAATAAAACAAATATGAATAATTAACCTTCATTTGAAGGTGAATTACGGAAATAAATATGGAAAAAATATTAGGAAAAGGGACAGTCAGTCCGTCAGTCAGTCGGTGAGATAGGTATTATCTCTTCCCTGGTGAGGCAAGTCTGAGTCTTGACGGACCCTCACCCTCAAAAAGTAATAGTGTGAATATTTATGTGACCTGTGGGATTTTCAAAACGTAAGTTTTTTAAAAAGTTCAAATTCATTTATTATATTGAATATTGGTTTGTGTTATTATATTTTTTTTCTTTGACTAAATCGGGTAACCCAAGAAAGTTAAGGGACTCTACAAGGTGTTCAGTCATATCGAGTGTTCTTATACATCAGCGCCCTTCATCTACCGCTAAGGCCCAAGAGTATAGGGGCATTTTATCTAGTTATATTCAGAGATTTTTTTTGTGCATATTATCTCTTTATCATCTAATTAGTTAATCAAACTACGTAGATATAACTACATTTGGCTCGATACTATACCTAATTCGACATTAGAGATCTTTTCCACTATATGTAATCTTTTTTAGAGTTATTTACGTTACACTAGGGATTTTAGTCAAACATATTGATATTCTCCGTTGCACTGGAGATCCATAAGTTAAAACCATTTCAGAGATATTTTATATTGTACACGTGAGAATTTTAGTTAAATCCTAGATCATAGAGTTTGGTAGACGTTTATACTAGAAATAGAGGTCATAGTTCAGGTACCGCTAATACTAGTTTACTTTCGGAGGTTATTTGACACAGTTTTGTTTTTTTTTGTAATATATTGTTATCATATGCTCTAACCTTTCAATTATCTCAATCCTCACCACCCCATACCCGTCAAATAGGTCGGACCAGCTAACCCTGCACTACGAACTCGGGCTTGGCACACTGTATAAGCCCAAGGGGCCCCACGACGTCTTCGACCGCTCGAGCCCGGAACAACCCCCCCTTCCTCGAGGAAATTCCGCAGGGAGAATCCCGGGTTCTATAATTTTTTTTTTGTGCCATCCGGCACTGGTGACAGCAGCTGTACAGTTAGAGAAAAAAGAGACGATAGATAGAATTACTACACTGGTAACAGAGAACTACTATATACATTACCCCAGATATAGGATACTACTAGGAACTATAGGATAATACCGATTCGATACAATACAAGTTATTACACTGGTGACAGCGATTATTATCTTTGGTAGCTACATAGTGGTGTTTATTAGATTGGTGACAGCCTGGGATATCAGCAGCATCGGCTGAGTTTATCACGGCTTCACCATAAGAACGAAAAAGAAAATACCCATTTATTAGAGTGGTGACATCAGTAAATAATAGGGATAAAAATGATACATAATCGTATATTATTAGAGTGGTGACAGCGGTGGGATATCTATCTATCTAATCGTATATTATTAGAGTATTACAGTATTATCATAAGCGCATATTGTTAGACTGGTGACAGCGGTGGGATGTTAGACTGGTGACAGCGGTGCTCCAGATACTGAGTCCGTACAGCAGAGGTTAACAAGAGGGGAAGTCCTGGCAATAATCCTTTTTTTTTTCTTCTCTATCCCAATTAAACCACCCATTTCAGGCATCGTAGAAGCCCAAAAGGTAGGAGGAGATAGTCACATTCAATTACATTAATTAAGGCCGTGTAAATTTCACCTACATAATTTACATTTGATACATACGTTATTTTTAATTTCATATTCATATCATAAAATAAATATTGCGACATAGGTCTAATCAAAACTAATATATAACCAAAGTGATATAATTTCAATCAGATATATCTGCTTACTCAGTTATTCTATTTATTACAAACGAACGTTGAATCCAAATCTATTTTAATACATAAACATTTAGACAACGGATGAAAAACAGCAAATATACAGGTGAGGAATTCGCAAAGTCAGCAACAAGCTTCCGCACAAGACAAAAATAGCAATATAAAATATAGTACGGAGGAAAGCTGCACGTCCGGGAGATATAAAAGGTTTTACAGGAAATGTGGATATATTTTGACTAACGAACGGACTATTCTCTAAATGAACTAGACATTAACGATTTGAGAAAAGGTGTTAGGAAATATTCACGCTTTAAACGCAAAATAATAAGTTAAATTAAATTTGGTTCAGGGCTAGTTAAAGTGAATAATACCGATTCTTATATATTACAATATTAATAATTATTTGTCTTTATTTTCCCAACTATCCATTTCAAAACCATCTAGGTAAGTAACACTCGCGCCAGCTAATAAAACAACATGCCGTTAGAGTCCACAGGGGATTCGAGTAATATGCCAGCAGCACTAAGGATACCACAGGCACCACCACTAGGGGTGATCGCCTCAACTTTAACAGACTTCACGGGAAAAGACGCAGCCAGATATATAGAAAAATTGGAACTAAGGGCCAAACTCGACGGATGGTCAGAAACAGAAACACTAACACTACTGAAATTCAAACTCGCAGGCGCAGCCCACGATTTTTTCAAAGCCGACCCAAGATTAGACACAGCAACATATGTTGAATTTAAGGAGAAAATACTCAGGAAATTCGTCCCAAGGAAATCGATCGCGGACTGGTGGATGCAGCTAGTCCAATGCTACCAGAGGCACGACGAAGATGTAGCAGCTTTCTGCACAAGATTACGGCTCATAGGGAATAAAATATTGGAGGAAGACATAAAAGGAACGAACAGAGAACAGATACCGAACATTCAAAAGAAACACAACGCAGTACTGATGAACCAATTCAAAGTAGGGCTAAGAAAGGACCTGCTTAGAGAAGTAGGATTCTACATATTGCACAAAGATGACCTAACACTAGAAGAAGCAGAGGAGATAGTAAGTTGCCAAGAAACGGCAGCCACAATGGTGAGCGGAAGGAATAATGGCCACAGAGTCGCTTTTACGAATGAGCAACGGAGTTGCACAGCATGTGGCAAATCAGGACATGAATCGGAAGAATGTAGACATAGCGCGAAATGTATGTACTGTGGCAGACGAGGCCACTGGGCATCAAACTGCAGAACAAGAGAAGCGGAAGAAGGAAAAATAGAGAAAAAATGCCAAATATGTAGGAAACAGGGACACTGGGCAGCGTATTGTAGAAACAAAGAATCCAAGGAACCATTAACAGATAGAGATGTATGCCACTACTGCGGAAAACAGGGCCACTGGGCTAAGAACTGCAGAAAGAAAATGTTAAGTGAAGAAAATAAACAATGGAATACAAAGCAATGGGATCAAGGAAGAAGAATCACAACGCACCAAAATAACTACGGGGAATACAGCGGACAAAGGAATTCCAGAGAAAAGACTTGGAACAGAGAAGCACCACATGCAAACGAGAAACAAAGGCTCCAAAGAGAAGAGAACAGAAGAGGACAGTCCACAGAGAGAGGACACATAAACAAGGAAGACGGAAGAAAACATTTAAACTAACAAGGACCACCGTTACTCCCCAAACAAGTGGTCAATCTGAAACTAGGGGAAAAAACTGGACTCACACAGAAAAAAACTGGAATCAACAGGCAACACAAAAGGGTAACAAAGAAGAAGACAAGAAAAACCAGATAAAAACAATGCATCATAACGGACCGACGATAAGTAAAAGCGAAGAACCCCCGTATATAGTACTCCTAAGAATAAACGGTAAAACCGAACCTTGTATGATAGACACAGGCGGAGCATACTCACTAATAAGTGAATCCATAGTAGCAGACAACGAATTAGACACACGGATCACAGACCAATTAACCTTAAAAGGCATAACGGGACACACAATCCACTTATACGGATCAACACAAATAGCCATAGCAACAACAGAAATGGATTATAATATTCACACGGAAGTAATTGCAGCCGATGATGGTATAATGGGAGACACAGCAGTACTATTAGGAAGAGATTTCCTAGAAGAACACGAGGCAACTATTTCATACAGAGGAAAACCAACATTAGAAATATGGGGAAGTAAAATACCACTAATGAACCCAAGACAAATCAGAGATTTGCTGAATAATTATAGACAAAGGCGGACAGAGGCATACGGAAAAATAACGGCAACAAGGGATCAAGAAAACGCGAGGGAGAAAGAAGCATGGCAGAAATGGCTAAAAACAGTGGAATCAATGTACAGACAAGAAATAACCAAACCAGAGGTAGACCTAAATAAAGATGTAGGAAAAATAAAGGAAACTACAAGCACGGACATAACCGTAGGAAGAGAAACTACACACACAAACCAAAAACCAATAATGAACGGAAAAGGGCGCACAGACCCAGACTCGAAGAAAGAAAACGGAAAAAACGAAACAACCGAAGACATCAGGAATGGCAGAGAAGGAACAGAATGCACAAGAACCAGCACAGACATATACACGGAGGACAGTTTGACCATACCAGCACTAACGGAGGTTCACACAATAGGGATCCTAAAACATGAGATAAAAGGAAGACATGGAAACGCGGACGCACTAAGCAGAATGTACGACAAAACATGCAACTACATAGAAACCACATACGAAGACTACTTACAGTATATTGCAGAAAACGACCTACCAGGAAAGGACACAATAAACTGGAAAGAAGGAAATCTAGACTACATCCAAGAAGAAGAATCAATAGCCCTCCTACTAGCAAAAAACAGACCTAATCAGGAATCACTAATTAAAAAGATAGAAAACATATACACTTTACCGGACATCTCACAGGAACAAATAGAATCGGTCAAAGAATGGGACACATTAGCCACGAAATTCTACGTAGCATTAAATAGGACATCAGTCAAAGAAGAAACATCATATGAAATAATGTGGAATATTATCCAAAAGCTAAAAAAACAATGCGAAGAGAACGCGGAAAAACGCTTAACCTTCATAGCTAGTCAAGAACAAATTCCAGGATTAAGCTGGCACGAAATCACAAAGATGATACAATTCACATTCTACGGGTCAACCACCAAAGTAAGCATACTGAAACCGACACCAACAAAAAACACAGGAAAAATCCAAATAATCAAGGAAGAAGAAGAATGGGAACCACTGTGGGACAAAGAATTATTGAAGAAAGAACAAAAACACGACGATTTCTGCATTAGCACAGTACAACAGTTAAACCAAGAGGACGAAACAAAACAAAAATATTACCTCGACAAAGAAGGACTCCTATACAGACAAGATCAAGAGGACAACAAGGACCAACTAGTTATACCCAGGAAATATATCACCAAAGTTATAGAAGACTTTCACGACTCACCCATATATTGTCACCAAGGACAACAAAAAACGTTATTGGCAATAAAAAGGCGTTGCTTCTGGCCAACGATGAGAACGGACATAATAAATTACTGTAAACGCTGCGACGCATGCAACAGACGAAAGACCTCACCACACTTTAAAAAGGCACCACTACAAAGATTTACAAAAGTCACAGAACCGTGGGAAATAACGTCAATGGACATAGTAGGCCCGCTACCCACGTCAAACAAAGGAAACAAGTACCTTCTAACATTTCAAGATCATTTTACGAAATACTGCGAAGCAATTCCGATACCAGACCAGAAAGCAGATACGGTAGCAAGAGTTTTTGTAGAACAAATAATATGCAGACACGGAACACCCCAGAAACTGTTAACAGATAGAGGAACAAACTTCATGTCAGAACTAATGAGAGAGACATGCAAACTACTCAACATAAAAAGAATACACACAGCGAGCTACGCACCAACAACCAATGGTCAAATAGAAAGATTACACAGAGTAATAAAAGATATGCTAGCGCATTACATAGCCCCAAATCAACGAGATTGGGATAGTTGGATACCATATGTACTAATGGCATATCGAGGAAGTATACATACATCAACAGGGTACAGCCCGTATTTTCTACTACATGGGAAAGATCAAGCACTACCATTCGACAAATTCATCAAACCAAGAAGACTAAAATACAACTTAGACGATAACTACGTGTCAGAACTGGAGACGAGACTTAACCAAATATACACAAGAGTACTAGAGAACACAGAAAAGGCAAAAGACGAACGGATAAACAGATACAATGAAAAAGCCACCCTAAGAGAGTTTAAACCAGGAGACCTAGTTTACCTTCTAGACATAAGTAACACAACAGGATTATCAAAAAAACTTCAAAACCGATGGATAGGACCATTCGAAATAAAAGACCAAGTAGGACCAGTCACCTACCAAATAGCGTCCAACAAAGGAAAGAAGATACAAGTTGTTCACGTTAATAGATTAAAAACATACTACGGCAAGCTGGACGACGATCAACACGAAATTTTAGAGACGACAACGACCCAGAATGAGGAGAACACAACACACGAACAAGAAGAAACCAGCAACGATTTAAACATAGGGAAGTTAGCAGCCTTACCATTATGGTCAACACAACCACACAGCGATAAGACAGTACCCCGCACAAAACCACTAAAAGATAAGCCGAGCGGAAGGCTCCCCGTCTCACTAAGACCCCCACCGGAAATTCGAAGATCAGCCAGGATAAGAAATCGAATTCCGAGTGCACCTAGCTACATTAATATAACATGGGCACAGGCGTCAAAACTATACAGGAAAAAGACGGAACTAACCAAACGCTATCACACACCACACAAAACCAGGCGGAAATATACACACAGACGACAAATTTAACCGCCAAAAACACAGGTCACTCACACACACCGATCTCACACGAAAGTCAAATTTTGCTTTAAGAAGAAATAAAATTTTATGAAACAGTAATACATATAGATATACACAAGCACTCATAAACAATAAGTTATAAAATACATAATAAGTACACTAGAATTAAGACAAACACAGATTTATTAACTATAAGTAAAACAATAAACAAGTAATTATTGTCGACCAAGACAAAATAAAACACGGAAAGAAACTCCATTACACACCGACAAATGCAAGGTCATAGCAGGTAATCATATTAAAAATTTTGCTGTGTTGCACCATTACAAGGTCAACCGAAGTATGATTAAAAGAAATATTTTAATTGCAATAACTACAAGGTGAACACATAAGTTACATTGTAGTAACCAATTAGAAATTCAAAAAAAAAATGATCTTACACAGGGGACTCAATTGACCGTCCTAAAAGATTGTACAGTTCAGTCAATTGAGAAAAGAAAAAAATATAAGCTAAGGATAAAACCGAAAATACAACGTTATCATAGGGAAAATAAAAGCATTATTTTTTTCCGAAGGAATAGTAATAAATAACTGTAATAAATGAACATTATGCTTATAAATATGAAACCAATGAATGTTAACAAACGTAATTGTTCAAATAATTGTAAAGGTATAATAAGTGCGCGACAATAAAACGACAGATCGTTTTCTGACCTGGGTAACATTCGTTATGTGCGGGCTTCAAACAGCAATTACGCTAACTGCTCAAGACTGTTCGAACCCCAATACAAACATTACAGTGATCTCCCCAAAAGACGTTCAAAAGTGCCCGGAACCCGAGATGACGTATGCCAGGGAAAGCACGAACATTCCAGTTATCCAGAGCAACGAAACCAAACGGCAACCAGTATGGTCATGCCTAGTAGTTGTAACCAGACTCATGTTTTTCTGCGGGATGCATAGCCACACATCCGTAGTCGACCAAGCAGCAGAAGAAGAAGAAGCCGAGCCACGCACAGATACAAAGCAATTTAATTGTATCAACAATCAACCGAAACCCCAGAAAAAGTTTAAGACATAGAAGAAGAAGACAAAGGTTTCGCTTTACCACTACAAAAGAGAAACCTACTATCATAATATAGCGAACAGAGCACCCGAGAATTGCCATTGCCTTGAAGACAACCAAAACCTTCAACCGACAATGCCAATTCTACCCCAGAATGTCGATCTCATAAATAGAGCAAGCATACAAATATCACGTATGCATGCAATACATAAACGACGCCTAACAAAGAGAGACATTCTCAAGAAATAAAAAGAGAAGTAACAGCCAAGAATACATAGTGTAAGATATTTTCCAGGAAATCAAAAACCTAGCCGAATCAACCCTAAAACACACTTGGAAATGGTTCACGGAAATAGGTTCAATAATAAGCGGTATAATTGGTATATACTGCACATACCAACTACTAAAATACATAGTAGACACGATACTAAACGCAATTCGCATCCAGCAGACTGTAGGATGTGGGATAGCGATGTTATGCAGCATATGGGATTCCCTTACGGCATGGGTAATACATACCCATAGCAGAACCCAGAAACAAGACGAAGAGGCGATAGAAATGGAGCAGATACAGCATCACGAGACGAGCCACCCCAGTACGCAACACTGGACGGAGAGAAATCACTCCATGAACGATCTACTAAGCAGCAGTGTCGCGAGTGTAAATAATCGTGTCCTAGGTCAGGATCAAAACAGTTAAATCGGAACGCGAGTGCGGTCAAGTGCGCGGTACGTAAAACTTACTATATGTAGTACAGAGTTCATGTTAATGTCATCATCAATGTTAATGTATTAGTTAAGGTATAAAAAAGGTGTTGGACCTGAAACGTCACAACACTTTTACAAGGATTCTCCCTGCGGACTCTAATAATATACGATTATGTATCATTTTTATCCCTATTATTTACTGATGTCACCACTCTAATGATATACGATTAGATATCACTATAATCCCTATTATTTACTGATGTCACCACTCTAATAAATGGGTATTTTCTTTTTCGTTCTTATGGTGAAGCCGTGATAAACTCAGCCGATGTTGCTGATATCCCAGGCTGTCACCAATCTAATAAACACCACTATGTAGCTACCAAAGATAATAATCGCTGTCACCAGTGTAATAACTTGTATTGTATCGAATCGGTATTATCCTATAGTTCCTAGTAGTATCCTATATCTGGGGTAATGTATATAGTAGTTCTCTGTTACCAGTGTAGTAACTCTATCTATCGTCTCTTTTTTCTCTAACTGTACAGCTGCTGTCACCAGTGCCGGATGGCACAAAAAAAAAATTATAGAACCCGGGATTCTCCCTGCGGAATTTCCTCGAGGAAGGGGGGGTTGTTCCGGGCTCGAGCGGTCGAAGACGTCGTGGGGCCCCTTGGGCTTATACAGTGTGCCAAGCCCGAGTTCGTAGTGCAGGGTTAGCTGGTCCGACCTATTTGACGGGTATGGGGTGGTGAGGATTGAGATAATTGAAAGGTTAGAGCATATGATAACAATATATTACAAAAAAAAACAAAACTGTGTCAAATAACCTCCGAAAGTAAACTAGTATTAGCGGTACCTGAACTATGACCTCTATTTCTAGTATAAACGTCTACCAAACTCTATGATCTAGGATTTAACTAAAATTCTCACGTGTACAATATAAAATATCTCTGAAATGGTTTTAACTTATGGATCTCCAGTGCAACGGAGAATATCAATATGTTTGACTAAAATCCCTAGTGTAACGTAAATAACTCTAAAAAAGATTACATATAGTGGAAAAGAACTCTAATGTCGAATTAGGTATAGTATCGAGCCAAATGTAGTTATATCTACGTAGTTTGATTAACTAATTAGATGATAAAGAGATAATATGCACAAAAAAAAATCTCTGAATATAACTAGATAAAATGCCCCTATACTCTTGGGCCTTAGCGGTAGATGAAGGGCGCTGATGTATAAGAACACTCGATATGACTGAACACCTTGTAGAGTCCCTTAACTTTCTTGGGTTACCCGATTTAGTCAAAGAAAAAAAATATAATAACACAAACCAATATTCAATATAATAAATGAATTTGAACTTTTTAAAAAACTTACGTTTTGAAAATCCCACAGGTCACATAAATATTCACACTATTACTTTTTGAGGGTGAGGGTCCGTCAAGACTCAGACTTGCCTCGCCAGGGGAGAGATAATACCTATCTCACCGACTGACTGACGGACTGACTGTCCCTTTTCCTAATATTTTTTCCATATTTATTTCCGTAATTCACCTTCAAATGAAGGTTAATTATTCATATTTGTTTTATTTCGTGGTTTACCAAACTGACCTGTACGTGATATCTAATATTGTGTTAACCTTTGTTTTGTTTGTATATTTTCCTTTGGTTGAGGTCGATAATTAATAACTATTTTGAATTAAAAAACGAAATTCTATAGTGTTAGCCTTGTTTTGTTTAAATGTTTTAATTTATTTGAGGTCGGTAAATTTGATAACGATTTTGAATTAAAAGAAATTATCTATATAGGGTGTTTTTAGAACTTGTGTCATATCTCGTGTTTATTACATTTCTAAGGGAAGGGTGACAAATTTTAAAGATACGATGTTTGAGGGCTAAAATTAGGTTAATTTTCATTTTGTAAGGATGGTAAGAATGAAAATTCATGTATCTACCTGAACTTGAGGGTTTTGTGTACCAATTCAATATTATTTTGTTTTCATTATTCCTAATAACTTTAGTGTCAAGGAACGGGACACTATGGTCCAAACCTTCTTCTTCGATGGTGAAATTCAAGTACTGATTGTAGGAATTGAAAACTCCTAGTAGTTCATTGTAGCCATTCAGAGGTATGCTACATATAATGTCATCAACATATTTTTTTTATAAAAGGGATGGTGAATGTCAGCTTAGGCAAACACGCATCTAATAGATCGTCCATTATGTATTGTGCAATGACCGGAGATAGTACCGATCCCATAGGACACCCATGGACCTGTCTGTAAAAATGTTCATTAAAAGAAAAATAGGTATTATTGAAAACAAATTCTATTAATGTTAAAAAATTGGTCTTACTAATTGTGCAATTAGTTTCTATGGCATGCCAATGTTTCTCAATACTATTTTTTACCAAAGACAAAGGGATGTTTGTAAACAATGATTGGACATCCAAGCTAATGATTTTATAGCCTTGGGGTATTTGATAGTCATTAAATTTGTTAGAAAATTCAAAGGAATCTGTTATAAAGTACTCGTTTTTTTGATTGTATGATTTACTCAAAATGTCAGTAATCAATTTCGCCACTTTAGAAGTCGGTGAATTAATCGATGAAATGATTGGTCTCATTGCAAGCTCCTCCCTATGAATTTTAGGTAAAGCGTAAAATTTGGGTGCAACTGCATTATAAATCTGATGGTTTTTTGCTGTTGTCTCTGAAATCTGTTTTTCTTTCTTTAATTTTGCCATCAAATTGTAAGCTTTTTGCTGAATACTACTTGTATAGAGAGCAGTATAATGCTCTTTCGCTAAATTTAATAAACGACGAAACATACTATAAACCTATTCCTAGAAATCCTACAAGTAGTATTCAGCAAAAAGCTTACAATTTGATGGCAAAATTAAGGAAAGAAAAACAGATTTCAGAGACAACAGCAAAAAACCATCAGATTTATAATGCAGTTGCACCCAAATTTTACGCTTTACCTAAAATTCATAGGGAGGAGCTTGCAATGAGACCAATCATTTCATCGATTAATTCACCGACTTCTAAAGTGGCGAAATTGATTACTGACATTTTGAGTAAATCATACAATCAAAAAAACGAGTACTTTATAACAGATTCCTTTGAATTTTCTAACAAATTTAATGACTATCAAATACCCCAAGGCTATAAAATCATTAGCTTGGATGTCCAATCATTGTTTACAAACATCCCTTTGCCTTTGGTAAAAAATAGTATTGAGAAACATTGGCATGCCATAGAAACTAATTGCACAATTAGTAAGACCAATTTTTTAACATTAATAGAATTTGTTTTCAATAATACCTATTTTTCTTTTAATGAACATTTTTACAGACAGGTCCATGGGTGTCCTATGGGATCGGTACTATCTCCGGTCATTGCACAATACATAATGGACGATCTATTAGATGCGTGTTTGCCTAAGCTGACATTCACCATCCCTTTTATAAAAAAAATATGTTGATGACATTATATGTAGCATACCTCTGAATGGCTACAATGAACTACTAGGAGTTTTCAATTCCTACAATCAGTACTTGAATTTCACCATCGAAGAAGAAGGTTTGGACCATAGTGTCCCGTTCCTTGACACTAAAGTTATTAGGAATAATGAAAACAAAATAATATTGAATTGGTACACAAAACCCTCAAGTTCAGGTAGATACATGAATTTTCATTCTTACCATCCTTACAAAATGAAAATTAACCTAATTTTAGCCCTCAAACATCGTATCTTTAAAATTTGTCACCCTTCCCTTAGAAATGACAGTTTGAGAAAGCTCTACAATCTATTGTTAGATAATTCATATCCACATCAACTTTTGAAAAAATTAATTTTTACAACTTCTAATCACCGTGATCGGGGTGACATTGCTCCTCTAGTTGAAAACAATCCACAGCCCCTAGAAAGAAGAAGGTATGTTAGCATCCCTTACATTAAAGAAATTACACCTAAAATTACAAAAATACTGAAAAATGAAAAATATCTGGCAATAGCTAATAGAACCATTAAAACTGTAAACCAAATATTCAGTAAAACTAAGGATAGAGTACACAGGGATTGGAAGTGCAACACAGTATACCAAATTGATTGTGAAAATTGCGATCAGGTCTATATTGGTCAAAGTTCTAGACCACTCAAAGATCGCATAACAACCCACAAAAGCGACATAAAATTAAAAAAGGAATCTTGTGCTCTGGCTACGCATCACCTAGATACGGGACACAATTTCAAATTTAACGCCGCCAAAGTTTTGACTTGTGAAAGTAATTATTTTAAAAGAAATTTCCTAGAGATGGTATATATCAATAATGAACCTTTGGCCATGAACAAACGTTCAGACATAAAAAATCTGAGTATTATCTATTCAAACATCCTCAATTTTGATTTCAACAAAAATTAAAAAACAACTAACCTAGCTGACACCTGTTTGCCTATCATCATCTTCACAGCTTGTGGTTTAAACATATTTCCCCTCCGCGCTGCTTGCTAGTGACAGTGGTTTTCAGGGTGTGGGGGAGAATGACATGAAAATAATCTACCGATTCATGTTCTGGGTTGTATGATTCCCTCATCAGACGATCATAGCAATTGATAGTGAGAGGATTAACCGAGTATGTTCTGTACTGATGTTTTTTTGACCATGCAACACAGTTGTTTTTAATCACTTCCTCTTTTGTTGTGAACTAATTTTTAAGTTAAGAGTCATTAACTAACTTTTTCATTTCACAAGGCCGTCTTCTTTTTGTTTTTCAAAAAAGAATAACATTCATTGACAAAATTCATTTCATTCTTTTTGGGTGCTGTAAACGACAACACATTTGACATTTTACTGTTTTAAAAACATTAAGAAGTGAGTGGTTTTCTGTGCAATGGTATCCTTTGGAAAATAAATTATTTAAGGATTAACCTCGATTACTTGTAAGTAATAAATTTAAATTTAATATTTTTGCCTATTTAACTAGTTGTATACATCTTTGTAGTTGACTGATGAAGAAATAAAGAGATTTCGAAAGCTTTCAACATAAAGTAAAAAGAGTTTACTTATTCCTGAGAAGGCTTATTCCCGATAACTATTCTGGTTTTAACTAGTTCAAGCCGACTACCTTTTACTCGCTCTATATATATATATATATATATATATATATATATATCTTATACTTTTTATGATAAAAAATAAAGTACGAAGTCGAATTATACTTTCTAAATACACTTTTCGCATGCGCGACGCAATTGCTGGTGGCGTGATCGGCTAAATCGTGCCGGTTTATGCTTGTCTTGTTAGTATTTGCTACTGCGTTGTAGAGAGAATTCGTTTTACTTGTGTTTTATGTTTGTTTTACGTATACGCTATGGCAGCAAATGATATAAAAGTGCGAAATCCTGAAAAACTAATTGATGAAGAGTTATAGCAGTTTTTAAATCTTGGTCTAGATGACGTTGAATTTGAACTTGAGAGTGAAGACAGTGATTGTGAGCCAGAAGTGATAAACTACGCAGACGACATTATCACGACGGACAGTGTGAAAATAGGCAGTAGTGGGGGGCAAACACATGGTCCAAATTTGTATAGAGATAATTTGTGTTATCAGACCAAAGTTAATATAACTTGGAATAAGCTACCCTTTAGAGCCACTGGTCGTAGAAATCGGAATATTATCAAAACAAAACCTGGACTAAATCAGTATAGCTGCAACATTTCCTCAGAGCTTGAAGCATTTCAACTGTTTTTGACTGACGAAATACTAGATCTTATTGTTTTCGATACCAACAGTAAAGCAGATCAGGTAAAAAACAATTTTTATCCTATTTATTTTGTGTATTCATGCATTTTTATGTTTTTTCAGATATTTACTATTTGGAATAAAAAAAGTCCAAATGCAAAAGCAAAAACATGGAAACCAACAGATGTAGTTGAAATTGGTATTCTCATCATTTTGGGTGCCTTGCAAGCTCGAAAAGAACCCACAATAATGCTGTGGGGTACTAAAAAAGGATACGCACGCCCAATTATTTCTGCGTCAATATCTCGTGAACGTTTTCAGGCCATAACCGCATTTATTCGGTTTGATGATCTAAATTCGAGAGAGGCTAGAAAATCCACTGATAAGTTTGCCCCTATTAGAGAAGTGTTTGATCTTTTCACAGAAAACTTTGAAGAGTGCTACAATCCTGGCAGTCATGTCACAGTGGATGAACAACTTGTATCATTTAGAGGTCGTTGTTCCTTTATAGTGTATATGATGAGCAAACCAGATAAGTACGGTTTGAAAATTTGGGCTGCTGCGGACAGTGGAAATGCATATACAATTCATATGCAACCATATTTGGGAAAAATTAATAATGTTCCGGATAAAAATCAAGGAGAAAGGGTTGTTCTAGAGTCCAGTGGTTCCCAACCTTTTCTGGACCACCGCCCCCTATAGAAGAGAACAAAAATTTCAACGCCCCCTCCCCCCCAGTCGCTGGTTAGTCCAAAGTAGTTAATTTTATTTGAATATCATCTGTACCGTCCCAATTGATCTGTATTTAGCTTTAATTTCAGTTAATGTCTAAATTTTATTTTAGAGGAATGATGAAGTAGAAATTTATTAAACGACTACCAAATGTACAATAAAATTGTTTATTAAACTTTTAAATATAAACACAGAATCAATAAGAAATACAATCACAATAGAAATAAGAAATGCAATAATACAAAATTAATAATAAAGAAAAATGAGACGGTTGAGGCTGGTGGAGTGTTACCAGTTTGTTAATATCGGGTTCCAATTTCGTTAACATCAATCGCAGATCGCCACGTTCAGTGATGTGTAGGCTGTTCCTCTTCTTTGACAGCAAATCAGTTACTGCACTGAATGCACGATCAGCCATATAGGACGAAGGAAATGCAATTAACAACTTCTGTACTATTGTCCACAATCCAGGATAGAGAACTGGTATTGGTTTTTGAAGCCAGAACTCTTGATATCCACGTTTGAATTTTACTTTCAGTTCTTCGTTAGTTGTGAGTTCTAATAGCTCCTCTTCCAAATTTGATGAGTCTTCAGTATCTGTGTTTGCGAAAGGATCTATAACCCATTTTGGTATTTCCATGTTTAAAATATCTTGGAAACGCTCTGTAAAATCAACATGAAGAACTTCCAAGTGGTGGCAGTAAGTAAGTAAATCTTCCGGTTTTGCAGACACTGTTGATAATGTGAGAAAATGGTTGTACTCATCTCTACCAAGATTTCTTTTGAATATAAGAAGTTTTCCTGTAAAAGCAGCTATGACAATTTTAGTTTTAATTAAATTTAAATCATCACCTGGCAATTGTAGATTAACTTGATTAAATACTTTAAACAGGTCCGTCAAATAAGCGATGTCATTTTTGACGTAATCAGGTTTTCGCGCAATTGTTCATTTTCTTCAAGAAATTCCAACACTGAGTCAAATAGATTAAAAAAACGATTCATACAAACACCTTTCGAGAGCCAACGTACTTCTGTGTGCAGCAGCAAGCGATTGTAGTCTTCATCATTTTCATTGCAAAGCATATGAAACAAACGGTCATTCAATGAATTGCTACTAATGATATTTATTGCTTTAATAACGTTATTGAGGGGCGCATGCAGACGTTCATTCAATTTTTTTGCAACCAAATGCTAACGGTGAATAATACAATGTACAGCGAGTACATTTCGCACTGCTTTTCTCAAATGTGCTATAAAACCCTTATGACGCCCGGTCATTGCTGGAGCATCATCAGTAGCAGCAGACAAAATATTGCTAATAGGAATTTCTTTCTCTTGAAAAAATTATTGCATGATATTAAATATAGAATGTTTGATTCCAAATTCTTAGCAAATAATAACTCTTGATGATTTTTTTCTTCTTTTATAAATCGTACGTATGATAATATTAGAGATTCGTTACTTGGTAGAGTTGATTCATCGAGTTGAATGGAAAATTTGCAAGTCTTTAGGTAATCGCATAATGATATTTCAACGTCATTTGCCATTTCATCTATTCCTCTTTGCACTGAATTATTACTGAGAGGAATTTTTTTAATGATATCAAATGGTGTCTTATGATGGAGAACAGTTTTTAATATCTCTTCGACTGCCGGCAAAATTAATTCCTCGCCAATGGTGTGTGGTTTTCCTGACTTTGCGATTAACAATGAAACGTTATATGAGGCTCGTAGCCCATCATCGTCTCGTTTAGAAGACGATGCAAAAAGGTTTGATATAGTTGGCTGTTTTAAATATTGTTTTTCGAGTTCTTGAAAATAGAATATATCTTTGTTCTTCTTATCAGGATGCATTTTATGTAAATGCTCTTGTAGCCTAGAAGGTTTCAAAGCTTCATTTGAAAAAACTTTTCGGCAAATTAAACACATAGGTAATGATTTGTTTGTAGAAGATTCCGCAAATCCATATTTTAAATATTCAATACTTTATTGCCGGCATTTCTTTTTTAATTTAGAAGTAGATTCAGCCATTTTCATACAAAAATTAAATTCTCAATAGATTTATAGATAGTAATGTTTATAAAATGACACACCACTCACGATTATTTACTACGGCATAGCTTATGATTCACGACTATATATCGCGGCGAAGCACATACAACTAACAAACAAAAAATTCGTAGAGCTGTTGCTTTTATACGTTTCATTCCGTGCATGATTCAACTTGTCTGTGTGCGAACATGTCGAAACATGTTATTTTGTATGAACATCGCGCGTTCGCTTATCAACGTGCGAGGACAAGTCATATACTTCTATTCTGAAGTAAAAGAAATTATTATAATTATTATTAATGCTAATTTGAAATTGCTTATTAACCCGTATTAAATCATTTTTATTTCACCATTCCTCTTGACTGCTTCTTATTTGCTTCTGAATGCTCTACCGCCCCCCTAAAAGGCTGCAGGGCCCACAGGGGGGCGGTATCGCCCCCGTTGGGATCCAATGTTCTAGACCTTGTTGGCTCATTAGGACCTGGATATGGTATTACTACCGACAATTTTTTTACCAGTTTACCATTAGCAGATAAGTTGCTTGAAACAGATATGACACTTTGCGGTACGTTACGAAGAAATAAGCCATACAATCCCGAAGAATTACTACCAAAGTCCTACAAATCTGAGTTCTCTTCCATGTTTGCTTTCAGAGAAGACCATACCTTGGTATCTTATGTTCCCAGTAAATCCAAGGCGGTCCTACTACTGTCTACAGAACACCATGATGATGTAGTTTCTGGAGAAGATAGTAAATTCAAACCAGATATAATACTTCATTATAATAAAACAAAGGGTGCTGTAGATACCACTAATAAAATGGTTAAAGAGTATTCAGCACGTAGAATCACTAATAGATGGCCAATGGCACTATTTGGTCAACTATTGGATATTTCTGGAATAAATGCATTTATTATATGGAGTTTGAAATTTCCAAATAAATCAGCTACTAAAGATTGCCGTAGAAAATTCCTGCTGGAGCTCGGAGAATCGTTGATCAAAGGCAATGCCATCAGAAGATTTCAGACAGAGAAAAATATGCATACAACTATTAGAAAGCATATTATTGATGTATTTCCTGAGTTGGCAAATACAAATGTAGTAGAACATCAAGAAATAGAGCGGTGTACACCCGGACGCTGTTATTTATGTGATCGGAAGAAAGATAGAAAATGCAGACAAATGTGCACTCAGTGTAATCGTTTGGTGTGTGCTGTTCGCTCCAAAAAACAAGTTGTATGTGAAAAATGTCAAAATACAAAATAATATAATTGATTTGTTTTTATATTTTCACGTTTTGTTTTGTTTTCGTATTATAACCAATATTTTATGAGATATTCTGGTAAATATGCTTATAAATAAATAATTTATAATTTTCGTTGATTTTTGTCTTTTTAAAATAAAATAAAATTAGGAAAGCAGGAAACAGCATTCACGCTTGGGGTACAAATGTACCCCGCACTGTATTCTCTGTATTTTTTGGCACCGTACGACGAAGGTTAATCATATATACGTATATATTTTGGAAAGGGTTCTCGAACATTGGTAATCTATAATGATACTTTTAAAGGCATTTAATTGTATCGTCATCATTTTTTTATAGGACATCTGAATAAAGAGATATATTTGAGAAAAAACCTGCACTGTTTGCTTCCAGAAAGCACTCCGAGCCCAGTACTAGATTCCTTATCTAACCTGCATTGCACTACACAACACAGCCCGTCGGCTACTTCTTGGTCCTCCAATATTAGTCATGAGCCTTATTAGTCTAGAGACCTTTTCTTTAGTCTTTTGTGCCGTAAACTCAATGTGTTTGCCAAAGCCATTGTTTTTGATGGGGAGACATTTATTACCTGAAAATTAAAAACTACTTCTTCCCTGTCTCGTTTACCTCTAAGTATCACTGCTTCGGTTTTATCTGGCACTTGTGTTAATTTATGTCTTTCCATCCAATTGCTAATATCTTGTAGACGCTTATTCGCATTTCGTACGAAGATATGCTTATTTTTGGCTCTTATAAGTCACGCTAGATCATCCGCGAACCCTATGCAGCAAGCGTCATCTGTGAGGTCCAGACCTAGTACACAATCATAGAGAATATTACATAGGATCGGTCCTAAGACCGAGCCCTATGGTACTCCTGCGGTAACTTCTATGGCATCACCTTTTTCAACAGTAATCTTTCTATTTTTTAGGTAGCTAGATATGATGTTTATGAGATAGCTAGATATATTTCTTTCTCGTAGTTTCTTCATGATAATGCTATGACGGGCCGAGTTAAACGCGTTTTTAAGGTCTACCGTTATTAACAAACACCATTTCTGTTTGCATTCTTCCACCATCTCCTTCATGGACTCCAGGGCTTGTACAGCTGATTTTCCTCTTTGAAACCCATACTAATGCTTATGTAGGCCTCCCTTTTCTACCAATTCAGCCGTTAACCTATTTCTGATGAGTGTTTCCATAAATTTGCTGATTGTATTCAGCATACTAAGTGGTCTATACGAATTTGCTAATTCTGGGGGTTTTCCGTCTGTTAGTATTAATATAACTTTAGCCAGTTTCCATTCCTCGGGGAAGGCCTGTGACATTAGCACACTATTCATAGTACTCAGAATCAGCTCAGGGAATTTAGAAGTAACCAGTTTGACTGCTTCCGGTGAAATTTTGTCCAATCCAGGGGCCTTTCTGTTGTTCATTCTAATAATGGAGGTCTCAAGTTCCTGGTTCGTAAAGGGATTTATTTTTGTATCGTTCTCTACTATTTCCGAGCTGTCAGCCTCAAATGAGAAAAGGTGAATAACAATTTCTCTTTTCTTATCGGGACTCAAGTGATAGGGTACCAATGTATTGAACCTTTTTGCTACAATTTTGTACGCATCTTCCCATATATTGTTATCCAGCTCTTGGCGCAGTTCATTCCAATATTTCTTTTTCGCCTCTTTTATCATTTTTCTTAATTCATTCTTTGTTGTTTTATATAGATTCTCTGAGTCCTCTATGCCCTATTACTCGTGTTTTCGCTCTAGTTGAGTTCCTCCTAAATCTTATGCATTCTGCCCTTTTTTCACCTATTTTTCTATTCCACCAGTATGGAATATTCATAGTTTTTCTATCAGTATTTGTGCAGTTTTTGTATGCTTGTTGGATCCATTTGCTTATCGACTGTAGGTTCCAAAGTATTTCTGCAGATTAGTCCGATGTTGTCAGTAAAAGCGTCCCAATCAACAGTGGTATTTCCTAAATATTTCTTATTTCTTAAGTTTTCATTAATTTCAAAATATATGAAATTATGTTGTGAAAATGATTCATCCTCTAAGACTTCCCAATTTGCTATTTTCCCTGCAATATTGTTTGTTGAAATTGTCACGTCAATGTAGGATTCACTGTTTCCTCCCACAAATGTAGGCTTTATCCCGGTATTATGCACAACAATGTCTCCATGCTCCGAGATCCATTCCATCCAGTGTTCTCCTTTTTTGTCGGTTTTGGGTGAACCCCACATAGGAGATTTGTCGTTTATGTCTCCAAGTACAATGTAATCGGTTTTACTACGCTTAACATATCCCATTATTTTATCTGATTCATTTTTATAATCCCTCAGCATTATATCGAGAGATATATAGCAACCAATCATAGAAAAGTTTCTCATTTTCACCATTACAAACCCCTCTCCGCTTACATGTTTTACTATGTCCATACCTTTATTTATGATTAATATAGCCACATCCACCCTCTTGTCTGTAAGCCAGTTTTGGCCTTCTACCCGCTTTTTGTTCGGTTCACAAACAACTAGTATGTCGACATTCCTTTGCACAGCCGTTGCGTATGCCATGCCCTGTGCTGCATAGGCCCTACCCACATTTATTTGTAATATTTTTATTGTCATTATGCTTTATTTCCTCCCCTACCATTTACTGCCTCCCTTGCTTTGACTTCTATCTATGTCAGAGACTGACATAAATTTTCAAAATAATCAAGAGCAAATGCAACGCTTCAGCTTTGCTTGAGAAAATTAATCATTTCGAGTGTTAAATCCACACAATATTAGTGTTTTAAATGAAACTCACGGTTTCTAGTTAATTCCACAATATAATAAAAGTTATTGAAAATACTAAAAAATTGACAATTGTTTCGATAAATCAATGTCATCGTCAGAATGACAAAAGTTACATTTCATTTGATGCCTACCTGATGTTTAGTAGTTATTTTTGGCTAGACCAAGAAGTGACCTAACTTGTGATTGACTTAATATATGTTAATAGAAAAAAGAAGAAGATGTGAAATTACAAATATTGAAGCTTAGATATTATTAGCCCTATGGTGATATCCTGGATATCATTTTTCCAATTAAGATCAGTATAACTGTGCAATGATATAGGAAAACAGGAAAAATATATCTGCTGAACTAACTGTATTAATACATTAATAGAAAAAAGATGAAGGTATGATATTACAAATATTAAAGCTTAGATATCATTAGCCCTATGAGGATATGCTGTATATCTTTTTCCTATTTAAGATCAGTATAACTGTGCAATGATACAGAAAACCTGGCAAACTATATCTGCTGACCTTTACAGTTATCACTTAAGAAGACAGTTTATTAGTGGAGAACTCCCTAGATTTAACTGTTCATTGACAACTTCAAATTGTGGGTTTCTTGAATGTCTTCTAATTTCCAATTCTTCAAGGAAATCCAGTTCTTGTTTCTTTTCACAAATATGCAGCACTTCTAGTTTTGTGTTAGGTGTCAATGAATGATCGGTGTCAAGTAGATGTTTTGCGTAGTGGGATATATCTGGTTGTTTTAATCTGTATGCTCGTAAGTGTTCACTGTATCGGATTTCAAAATTCCTAAGGGTCTGACCTAAATAGACAGCATTACATTCTGGACATTTGAGTTTATATATACCTGACTTCTTTATTAATGGTATTTTTGTTTTAACATTTAACAATTTTGTACTAATGTTACTTTCTGTTTTAAAGGAAATTGTTGTATTCGTTGTTGAAGATATTATCTTTGAAATATTATTAGAAATATTTCCTGCATATGTGATGGTTTTATAAGTTTTTATTTCATCAGCTTGTTTAGGAAATATTAGTTGTAATGCCACTTTTTCCTCTTTTTTTAAATTTAATTTTTGGGTGTAAATTATTAATGGGGTTGAAAAATATATCTAATTGTCGTTCACTACCTATAAAACAAGCTAATATGTCATCTTCATATCTATACCAAAATAAAACGTTTTTTGAAATATTACTTTCAAAAATTTTTCTTTCTAAACTGTCCATAAAAATGTTTGCCAAAATAGGTGATATAGGGCTTCCCATTGGTAAACCTTCATTTTGAATATATATGTTATTGTCAAAAGTGAAATAATTCTGTTTAATACATACATCAAACAAATTGAGTATATCTGATATTATTCCTGGATTAATATTTTCATCTTCTAGTAATTTTCTTACAAGTATTAGACATTCTTTAGGAGGAATTTCAGTGAACATATTAGTAACGTCAGATGAAATAAGCTTAGCGTAATTTGAATGCTTTAAATTTTTTGATTAGTTCTATTGAATTTCTAATTGAGTATTTGGACTCATATCCGTAACTATTGAATATATTGTTAAACTTCTTTGCCAATATATTATTAGGAGTAATAACATAAGAAACTACAGGTCTAATTGGTTTCGTTATTTTATGTAATTTACCGGTCCCATATAATTGTGAACAATGGACAATTCTTATTTATCATGGACCTCTTTTCGTAATCACTAAAAAGATAATTTGAATTATTAACAATATCCCTTACATTATTAGAAAACTTCTTTGTTGGGTCTGCTCTAAGAACTTTTACATACTCCTAATAATATATTGGCAAAGAAGCTCAACAATATACTCAATAGTTACGGATATGAGTCTAAATACTCAATTAGAAATTCAATAGAACTAATCAAAAAATTCAAAGCATTCAAATTACAAGATAACGCTAAGCTTATTTCATTTGACGTTACTAATATGTTCACTAAAATTCCTCCTAAAGAATGTCTAATACTTGTAAGAAAATTACTAGAAGATAAAAATATTATTCCAGGAATAATATCAGATATACTCAATTTGTTTGATGTATGTATTAATCAGAATTATTTCACTTTTGACAATAACATATATATTCAAAATGAAGGTTTACCAATGGGAAGCCCTATATCACCTATTTTGGCAAACGTTTTTATGGACAGTTTAGAAAGAAAAATTTTTGAAAGTGATATTTCAAAAAACGTTTTATTTTGGTATAGATATGTAGATGACATATTAGCTTGTTTTATAGGTAGTGAACGACAATTAGATATATTTTTCAACCCCATTAATAATTGACACCCAAAAATTAAATTTAAAAAAAGAGGAAAAAGTGGCATTACAACTAATATTTCCTAAACAAGCTGATGAAATAAAAACTTATAAAACCATCACATATGCAGGAAATATTTCTAATAATATTTCAAAGACAATATCTTCAGCAACGAATACAACAATTTCTTTTAAAACAGAAAGTAACATTAGTACAAAATTGTTAAATGTAAAAACAAAAATACCATTATTAAAGAAGTCAGGTATATATAAACTCAAATGTCCAGAATGTAATGCTGTCTATTTGGGTCAGACCTTCAGGAATTTTGAAATCTGATACAGTGAACACTTACGAGCATACAGATTAAAACAACCAGAGAAATCCCATTACGCAAAACATCTACTTGACACCAACCATTCATTGACACCTAACACAGAACTGGATTTCCTTGAATAGTTGGAAATTAGAAGACACTTAAGAAACCCACAATATGAAGTCGTCAATGAACAGATAAATCTAGGGAGTTAGAGTCTATTGTGGATCATACCTATTCAAATTTCACCAAAAAAATTCAGCTTCTTGACGAAGCCGATTAATTTGTTCAGTGAATGATATTTCAGTTCCGAGGGCAAGAGAGTGGCCCTGCCAAACATCAGATACCTGATTTGCGCCGCGGCGGGGCAGGCACAAATTATATGCTCTGCTGTTTCATCATCTTCCAAACAAAGACGGCAAATCGGATCGTCCGACAGTCCAAGTTTAAGCATATGATGATTCAAACGACAGTGACTTGTTAGAAGGCCTGTTAGGCACCGTAGATCGTGTCTATTATAGCCTAACATTTGTTTGGATACATTATTCGAAGGATGTATGAAGGCCTTTGAATGAACCAATCCTGGTATATTATGCCAGAAGTCTAAAACTCTTCTTGCAGTCCAGGTATTTAGTGTTTGTTTGACAACACTTGTTGCGATGCCAATTGTAGGTTTTGGTCCGATAACGTCATGAGCGGAACCCTCTCTTGCAAGAGAGTCAGCCTTCTCATTACCATCCATACCAGAGTGGCCAGGGATCCAAACCAGCGATACCCTGTTGCGTTCTCCTATTGAGACGAGTCTTTTTTGGCAGTCTAGAACCAATTTCGACGTTACACGGTACGAGCTAAGTGCTATCAAGGCCGCTTGGCTGTCCGTGAAAATTTTTATTGATCTGTGTGTCAGGTTGGATTGCCCCAAACTGACATGAATCAATGGCATAAATTTCCGCCTGAAATACGGTTGCATAGGATCCCAGAGATGTTGAGATTTCTGTCCTAGGTCTTCGACCGTATACACCCGCACCAGAGCCTGAGGGTGTTTTTGATCCATCAGTGTACCAACAGATGTCTGCTCTTGAGAGTTCATCCTTGCGGAGGACCCATTCATCTCTATTTGGAAATAGGACGGTATAAGGCAGATTATAGTTTACTGTTGGGGGCATTATATCAGAGGTCATTCCCAGAATACTATGACTTTCGGTGGCAGCTAGCATTCTACTTTGCTCTGTATAAGCCTGTTTCGTGCATTTAGAAATATGCACAATTCTATATGCTGTCCATCTGGCCTCCTTTTCCAGAAGTATGTGGAGAGGAGGAAGGTCCAGGAGGACTTCCATGGCTGCTGACGGTGTGGTGCTGATAGCACCAGTTATAGCCAAACTAGCCTGTCTCTGTATGCCAGAGAGCTTCATACCCTTTATATCGACCACCTAGAACTATGTGTACCAAGGTACCAAGGTAATTTAGGCATTTTCTAAATTTCTTTTTCTCAGAGCAGTTCCTGATACGTCATCTGCTACCGTTATAAAAGAATTAATCAATATATTTTCTATTTTTGGTAACCCAAGAAGAATTATATCCGATGCAGGAACGTCATTTACATCTAAAGAATTTCAAGAACTTTGTAAAGATAGAGGCATACATCTTCACACAATGGCTGTTGGTATGCCCAGAGGCAATAGACAAGCAGAGCGAGGCAATAAGTCTCTCTTGGATGCTTTGGCTACAATGAGTGCCAACACTACCTGTAATAATTGGGATACTAATTTGGAAGCAATTCAACAAGGCATCAACAGTACAATGCATAAGACCACAGAAGCTACCCCTGGTGAACTATTATTAGTAATGAATATTAGGAGTCAGGCTGACCGATACGCTGAGGATTTGAATAATCACCTAGATGTCACAAAATTAAGAGTCAAAGCAAAAGAGAAAATAGATACAAAGGAACACCAGCAAAAAATAATATTTGATACCAAAAGAAGACTGCGCAGCAGTTCTCAATAGGAGAATCAGCCTCAGTAAGGTTACAAGTATATCTCCCAACAACGGCTAAAGTAAGAAATTACTAGAAAAATACAAAGGGCCTTTCAAGATAATAGAAGTACTTCTCAATGACCGATATAGGGTAAAGGAAGATATCCATGCTTCGAGATCTAAAAAGAAAGTTTCATATGAAGGAGTATACTGTGTGGAAGATATCAAGCCATTCATTCTTCGCAAGTAAGAATAAGGTAAATACAAGTTTCTTCGCCATAAAGTTCACAGTGAATATAAATAGTGATAGTAAAAAGTTGGAGTTGTAAATATTAAGGCTTGCAACGATACTTATTAAGAGTTGTAAGTATCATGCTTTACAACAAAGTGAGTAAGTGTTATGATAGCAACTTAAAGCTGTAAGTATAAAGACTTCTAGTGATTCAGATACAACAACTGTAAGTATAAAGGCTTACAGCGTTTCAGACATCACAGCTGTAAGTATGAAGGCTTATAGCGACTCAGATACAACACCTGTAAGTATAAAGGCTTACAGCGTTTCAGAAGTTACAGCTGTAAGTATAAAGGCTTACAGCGATTCGAGCTCAACAGCTATAAGTATAAAGGCTTACAGCAACTATAATTACTAAATAGACAACAAATTATCATATTGAAGTAATAAGTATTTTTGTGTTTCAGTGCTGCAACACTGTTCGAGGACGAACAAATTGTAGGATGGCCGTGTTACGAAACGTCTCTGTATAAATATATCGATCGATGATGAGTCAAGATGAGAGAATGCAGCAAATACAATTAGTTGATAAGAAATTCATACATAGTTAGATACAGAATATTGTACAGAGAGGTGATTGTATATATTGGGGAAAATAAAGTGTTAATAATAGTTATTTAGTTAGTTATTCCTTGGTTTGGGTTGTCACCTAACATTAATTTATCATCTTCTTATTTGATTTTAAGTTTAAGCTATACTTATTCCATACACACCATTTATACTGCTTTTGAAGCAAACAAGAGTTTTTACTTCATAAGTACAAATTTGATATTACACTCACAATATTTCTTCTAATATATCTCTCCTAATATATCTGTTTCTTGTTACAGAGTTTACTCTACAAAACTTGAAAAATTTCCTCTTTATATTTTCATGATTTTGTAGATGTATTTTCTTTATTTTTTGTCATTTCGCTGCCCTAGTATTACAAGGTTCTATGATACCAATACATGAAAAACCATCTTGAACATTTTGTACAGTAGATTTCGTAGGTGATGAAATATTTGCAGTTGATTCCAATTTCCACAGGTGAGATTAATCAGCAAGAGAGGGATACCCTGAAAATTGAAATTTGAGAGACTAATTGAAAAAAAGATTTGTTGAAAAAACTAAATAACATAAAATTTGGTCGTAATAAACTAAAAACAATTACAATGTTACATACAATCTTTATGACAACCTAATAGTCCTCATTTTCTTTGGAGCCTTGCGCATTTTGGAGAAAATATTCTCGTAATACTGACGATCCAACTCCGGCATCCACTTGAACATGGACTTGAGAGTGTCCATATTCCTTTTGTTCAAGGATAGCGTTAACGTCATTTCTTTTTAATATAATTGGTATTTCTTAACCTTCTAGTCTACACATTTCTTTGCCTCAAACTTACAGTCCTGTAGTTACTTTCAGAAAAAGACTTTCGGTATGTCATTTCGTACAATAATTTTTTGAATTCTAACGATACAACTTTCGAAAAGGGAACAACATTATATTTAATTTTAGACGAATACCAACTGGAATAAAGAAAATCTTGATATCTCATTTGAAGTATGGTGTAGGGTTTTTTGGTATTTACTTTCAGTAATAATCTCAATAGAGGTATAGGAGAAGACTACTCTTATTTTGTCAAGCTGCGTTCTACGGCACTATGGACGGAGTCTACCTCCTGGATGCACTAGTGACCTGGTATGGAGAATTTCATATATTAGCAATGGCAAAGTTCATTAAACTAATACGGTTTTGTGGAACACATCTGTCGCTTCATTGTATTAACTTCCAATAAAGAAAGTCTTCTACCCCCCTATTGAAAATTGTGTATAGTGAGCTAGCAATAAATGTGCTGTCATATTGTAAACGTTCAGTTTACTTTTCTAAAAAATTCTTGACGTCTTCGCTATCTTTCTTTTCCATTTATTTTATTTTCAATAACGACCTACGTAGTTTTTCTACAATTTTTGTTCTTTTTGATATAAATAATTACTTTGATTTCAGGTTTAATTCTGTTTTCTTTTTTGTCTAATATTTTAATTTTTTCAAAATCGAAACTATGGTGGTTTTCGATTTCGTGTTTTGAAAGGGCTGTGGAATTTTCATTGTTTGGTTTTATGTTGTATTTGTGATTATCTTCTTCTTCTTTTCCTTTTAGTGAGACCCTGCCCTGTTTAATTCCTAATATTTAGCCTCCTTCTGAGCTCTTCTTGAGACGCTGAGCTCCAGCTCTCATACCATCTTTTTGGTGGTCTGCCTAGTGGTCTCCGTGTGTTTGCTTTCTGGGCTTTCGCCAATTTTGTACATCTGTTTTCTGGCATTCTTTCGACATGATCTCTCCAACCTCGTCTACGCTCTTTAACCCATCTCACCACATCCTGAATTTCTAATTCTTCTCTAATGTCCTGACTTCTCATTCTATTTCTGAGTCTCACTCCCTTAATTGTTCTTAGCGTTTTAATTTCAGTCGTCCTGATTATTCTTTTTATTGTTGATGTTTCGGCCCCTGTTTCGGTTGCATAAGTGAGAATAGGTCTTACGCATGTTTTGTAGATTCTTATCTTGTTTTGTGTACTCATCATATTGTTTTCCATATTATTCCTCTCAAATATCCGCTGACCCTTGATGCTTTTATCGCTTGAGTTCGTGTTTCCTCTATTAATTCCCTCT
Source organism: Galeruca laticollis (assembly GCA_963921935.1). NCBI lineage: Eukaryota > Metazoa > Arthropoda > Insecta > Coleoptera > Chrysomelidae > Galeruca > Galeruca laticollis. The sequence continues at coordinate 189,419,523 of OY998178.1, read as the reverse complement.
TGCTTGATATTGTTACTCCAAGGTAATTGAATTTCATTGTTTGTTGTATTATGTTGTTGTCGACATCTAGTTTACATCTAATCGGATCTTTGGCTATGACCATTGATTGAGTCTTCTTAATTGAAATGCTCATATTATATTTATCTGCCGTTGTCTTCATTCTGTATATTAGGGGCTGTAAGTCATCTTCTTTCTCTACCACTAGCACCGCGTTATCCGCATAACATAACACTTTTAATAATTGTTCTCCCATTCTGTACCCCGCGTTGACCTTGTTAACGCTTTCTATGATTCTGTCCATGATTATATTGAATAGTTTAGGGCTGGGTCTATCTCCCTGTCGTATCCCGTTCATAATATGTACTTCTATGGACAATCCCGTTCTGGTTTTAATCCTCGTTATATTTCTGGTGTTCAGTTCTTTAATATTATTTTGATATTTATGATCTATATTGCTCTTCTCTAGAATCTCTAATACGTCCCTCAACTGTACTTTATCAAAGGATTTAGTGAGGTCAACAAATCATATAAATATGGGCTTTTTGAACTCTATTGATTTTTCTGTTAGTTGCCGTATTATGAATATTGCGTTTACCGTCGATCTTTTCTGTCTGAACCCTTGTTGTTCTACCGTCATCGGAATCTTGTTCCCAAGTCGTATCGCTATGATTTTGGTAAAAAGTTTTTCCTCCTTTTTTATGTATGGGCAAGGATATGCTTAACTTCCATTCGTACGGTATGACACCGGATATTATTATCTTCTGAAATAAGGTGACAAGTTCCCTCTTTAGTTTCTCTCCTCCATACTTGATTAACTCGTTGTTTATATTATCAATGCCAGGTGCTTTTCGATTTTTCAATTTTGTTAATAATGCTTCAAGTTCCTCCAGTGTTATTTCCGGTTCGTTATTGTTATCATTTACTGAGATCTGTATCGGTGTATTGTCATCATCAGTAATATTATGTGTTTTCGAAGTACCTGATCCATTCTTCTTCTGTAATGTCATTTACTTGCACTTCCTCCGTAACTTGTTTTTTTCTGTTACGTAGCATGTTCCACACCTTCTTCTGACCACCGTATAAGTCCGCTTCCATTTCTGCTGAAAATGTTTCCCAGTATTCCTTCTTTAGTAGTCATATGTGGTTCTTTGTTTGATTTCTAACAGTTTTGTATCTTTCATACTCATCTGGTGTTCTATTGTTAATGTATTTTCTATATGCTTCCTTCTTCTCTTTTGTCAGTTCCTTGACTTCGTTGGTGAACCACGGTTTGGTGTTTCTCTTTCCGCTGGTGTCTACTGTTTTTATCCCTATGGCTTCTGTTGTCCTTTGTGTTATATTTTCTCTAATTTTTTTCCAAGCCATTTCTACATCATCGTTATCTACAACCTGGTTTTGCGTTATATTCTCATTGAGTCTTCTGTGATATAGACCTCTTTTGCTATATTCCCTTTACGATTCTATGTTGAATTTTGTTACATAATTTGGTGCCTTTTTCTTTTTTCGCATACCTACCGATCGATATTTACAAAGAACCAGGTTATGTTGTGTCCCTACGTTCGCCGATGTTAGTGCTCTTATGTCCAGAATTTGTTGAGGGTCTACTTGTCTATTGGTGATTACATAATCGATGATCGATTTGTTACCCCTTGTATTTCTGAATGTGTATTTCTGTTGTTCATTATGTTCAAAGTATGTATTGTTTATTCTTAGCTCGTTGTATGTACACATTTCGATTAACATATTGCCATTTTCATTTTTTGTCTCCTCACCAAAGTGTTGCATGATTTCGGGGATGGCATCATTGCCTATACGTGAATTGAAGTCCTCCATTATAAAGACTTTTTCGTTTCTTGATAAACGATCCAAAGTGCACTGAAGATCATCGAAGAATTATTCTCTTTCTTCCCTTGGTTTTGTTATGTCTAGTGCATATACACTTATCAGATGTGTCTTGTCGTTTTCTTATTTTAGTGACATATACATAATGTTGTGCTGAAGGTATTGCACGTCTTCGATCAGGTATTGTAGCTTCTGGTGTACAACTATTCCAACCCCTGCCTGTACTTTTTTGTCTTTATCTACTCCGCTATAGAATAGTATATGGTCAACAAGTTTCGTGTTGCCTTTACCTTTCTTCTTAGTTTCTGCGAGCAAACAAATATCAATGTTATTATTAGCGATTTCCATTAACACTTCTTGGTCTCTGTTGTTCCATGATGTGATGTTCCAGCAGGCTAGTTTCAATTTATTTCGTTTCCATTCTCGTCTATTCCCTTTTCTCGCCGTGTCGTTTCCTGAGTTAATCCGACCAGTGTTTTTTTTTCTGAAAGGTAGGTTGCTAGCCTCTCCTTTAAACCCTCCTCCTTTTCCGGGCTTGGGACCGGCAACATTACTCACTAAACTACTCGATCCATCCAGTGAGCAATGCAGGCGGAGTTATTTGTGATTATAAATTCTGTTATCTAGGTATTGAGATGTTTGGCACATGTATTCAACATGGCAATCTTTACATTTGACATTATAAACTACAATACCTTATTTTAAATTTTTCGTTTTTCGGTTTAAGTTTTGTGAAAAACATTTTAATATAATTATTAGGTTTGTGTGCTACATTTATATTATTTCCACTCAACAGCCTTTGAATTTTTTCTGATGCACCTTGTACGTATGGTAAACTGATCATGTTTTGGTTGAGATATTATTACTAGAGTTATTAGTATTTCTATTGTTTGTGTTGTTTGCATTATAATTTTATGTATTTGCCTTTTTATTATAGGATTGTAAAAGCTTTTTGGATATTCATTACTTTGTAGGACTTCTTTAATCTTCTTTAAATGTGAGAGTTTTAGAGCCCTGTCTGTAAGATTATTAACAACACTTCTTTTGTTTGTGATTGGCACATTAGAATTAAAATGTAAATATCTTTCGGACCATATATGTTTGGTAAACCAATTTGTTTCAATTTTACCGTTATCATCATATTTAAACGCTGTATCCAAAACTTTATTAGTTAGTTATTAGTATTGGTATATCAAAATACGAAAAATATTTTTAAGGTCGCAAATTTCCGCTAGGTGGCGCATTCCATCAATTGAAAGATACAATCGGATTTTTTACAAAATATTCCCCAATTAAGGTAGATAAAAAATATTTGCTAGAGATACCTCTGTCCATGTTCTACAACTTTGGTTTAAGTAATTTTTCTGTATCACCTATTCTTAAGTGGTGGAGGACGTGTACTTATGTTGACATCGAAAGGAGTGTAACTTTCTTATGCCTGAACCGATTTTCACAAAAATTTTTCCCGAAATTTTAGAACAAACGGTTTCCGAGATACGGCCGGTAGCCACCATATACAGGGTGTCCCGGGACTAATGGAAAAAAGTCAGGAGCGTATAATCTGAGCCAAAATAATGTTAGTACTTCATATAAACTTTTTCTATGCAGGCCCTCGTTTTCGAGTTATCGGACTCCAAAGTTTTAATTTTGAATTTGGTTTCTATTTTTATTTTTTGTACTAGTTATTTGATCTTTACAAAATTTACGGCAAAGCTATAATGTACGTGTATGTTTATTTTGGAAAGGTAAACAGATTTACAGTAATGCCTTGAAGCCAGGGACGGACTATTCTCAATGGTTAGTGATCCAAAAATTTTGCAGGGACGGCACACCCTATATGAAATTATCTAAATTGACTTTCCCACACATTAAGCTAACGAAAAGGTACTCTTGTTGGAATTCGATAAAATAAGCCGTTTGGCTAATATTTACAGTTTTAATAATGCACTACGTACCAATTTACCTAACTAACTTATTACTATCATGTCCAAGATTTACCTACAGTACTACAAAAAATAATTTGATGATAGCAGATGATAAAAACATTAAGAACTTATCTAATGGGAATTAAATAGGTACGCAAACAACGTAATTAGTTACTTTTAATCAAAATTACGAACACAACATTATCAAACCATTAAGAAAACCTTAAAAAAGACAAGTTATAAAACGTTAGACTAAAACTAATTCCTAAACAACAAAAACTAACGTTATTCTAACAAATGTTCAATATGAGCTCCTCCCACTTCCAAGCACATTCTAAGTCTACGAAGCTTGTTTCTTTGCACTTGAAAGAGCAATTCCATTTTATTTCTAATAACATTGAAGTGTAGCACAATTCTGTCTATTAAATCTTGCCTTGTTTGCACAGGTGTTGCATATACCTTACTTTTGTGATAACCCCAGAGAAAGAAATACATAGGATTAACCTGGTCGCGGTTGCCATTGAAAAGGGCCTCCATTACCAATCCATCTATTAGGAAACCTTGTGTGTAAATGCTGTCGTACATCTAAACTGAAATGAGGAGGAGCCCCATAATGCATGAAGCATAAATTCCTACGAGTTTGTAGTGGCACATCATCAGACAGGTTCCATAACTCATTTTGCAAAAACTCCAAATATCTCTGACCGGTCAAAGTATCGTCAATAAAGTATGGCCCTATCAAATGATTGCCAACTATTCCTGCCCAAACATTAACCATGAATCTATGCTGGTTCTTAGTTTGGATAATGCCATGTGGATTCACATCATCCCATAAATGCATATTATGAGAATTATTGACTCCATCTCTGTTAAAACCGGATTCGTACGTAAAGAGAACGTTACTAATAAATGTGTTGTCTGCTTGTTGTTATCGCAGAAATCACTGGCTATACTCAAGTCGTGCAGGATAATCAACCACTGTCATACTGTGTACTTTTTTCATGTGAAAAGGATATAACAGCTGTTTTTCAGGACGCGATGAACAACTGATTTCGAGACGTTATATTCTCTTAATAATTTTTGTAAACTCGTTGATGGTTCATTATCAACTGCTGTTAACAAGTCTTGTTCAACTGCCACAGTACGTACGCTTCGTACCGGAACTTCTCCACCTTTTTTGGCAAAAAACTTCCTAAAATTCAATATTTTGTTTTGTATACATGGAAAATTACATTTACTTATTCATACCTGTTTCTCGTAACCCGAGATCAATAGGCTCAAACATTCGTCTGTCTGGCAATGTTCTGTTTGCAAAATGTTCTGCATAAAGTCTTCTCTAAACCGTTTCGAGAAGCCAGTTCATACATTAAATGCATATCTGCGTACTAAATAAAAGTTAATTCTGCCATTGTAACTGTTAAATTAAGGAGTTATGAATTATTGACAAGGTCTACGAACTATTCTACACAATTTTTGACAACTAATCTATGGTTACTTGATAAACGGTAAAAACACTTTTAAAAAGTTTTTACCAACTTTCGGATTAATAAGTCGTTAATGTCTTTTATCTTCTGCTATCGTTAAAATATTTTTTTGTAGTACTGTAGGTAAATCTTGGACATCGTATTAATAAGTTAGTTTTACCTCGTTGTTTACTTACAAAAATGGTGAATGCGTTAATTGGTACGTAATGCATTAATAAAACTGTAAATATTAGCCAACCGGCCTATTTTGTCGAATTCAAACAAGATTACCTTTTCGTTAGCTCAATGTGTGGGGAAGTCAATTTCGATAATTTCATTTAGGTTGTGCCATCTCTGTAAATTTTTTGGATCACTAACTATTGCGAGTAGTCCGTCCCTGGCTTCAAGGCACTACTGTAAATCTGTTTACCTTTCCAAAATAAACAAACACGTACAGTATAGCTTTACCGTAAATTTTATAAAGATCAAATAACTAGTACAAAAAATAACAATAAAAACCAAGTTCAAAATGAAAACTTTGGAGGCCTATAACTCGAAAACGAGGGCCTGCATAGAATAAGTTTATATGGCTCAGATTATACGCTCCTGACGTTTTTCCCATTAGTCCCGGGACCCCCTGTATAATTTTTATTCATAATAAGCATACACTTTCCAGTAATATGCATTTATAAAAAGAACACCCTGTATGTCAAAATTCATAACGTATTGAACTGTCATCCATAGTTTACTACATTAAATCATTGAAATTCTATCTGTCAGAATAGAAAACGTAGTTATTTTTGTCATTTTTACTTATGTACAAAGTTTTATAAAAATCAACCAATGAAATGTCACATTGATTGATGACATCAGATTAGCAAACAAAATAATTGTGTGTGGAGATCCTGTTTAAGATTTAAACCAATCTAAGGAGAAGAATACTCTTTGGTATCCAGGAAGTAAGATTTTGGTTTCTGAGAGAGAGGACTATCAAAAAAAAGGAAGATGGTTGTTCTTAGCTTAGTGAAAAAGACATCTCCATATTGAAATTGATGAGAGATCCATATTGAAATTGATGAGAGATTTTTATTAAATTATGATAAAAAAATTTACCATTTTACTTTAAATTAAAACGTAAACGTACCTTATATATGTAAATTGTCCATTTGTATTTTGTGTCTTCGTAACAAAATATATGTAGAAGCATCCGTAAAGATTGTTCCTGGTTCCCGAATCTATAATTATTTAAATAAGGTAAATATCCCAATCTTAGACTAGGGAAGAGAGGGGACTCGTAACGCTGTCAACTATTATGATACCAATGCCCACCAAGTCATAAACTTCATTGTCGTCCCATATGATTGTTCTAAAGGACTAAAATTCTTATTTTATAAATTAATCTTTATAAAAGGGAAATTTAAAAATAAAACTATATTGATTTATTTAACTTATATCAAAATTGTAGGCATTAATAATCGCAATTATGATCTTTTGGGGTTAGGAATTCCGAGAAACTGAACAATAAATTCGTTAATTTTCAATGAAAAAGTTTCGTAATGTTTCTACTAACATAATTGAATTTATTATGAAATACGTTTCAACTCACTAGTGGGGTTTTATGATTAAAAGCTTATTTTTTAAGATATAAAGAAAACAGTAACTACCAAAAAAATAAGTTAAAGATAACTTACCTATGAAACGAAATATCAGGTTCTTTCTTTTTGCTAGAACTCTTACACTGGTAAGCACAACAATTAACTATCTTAACAAAATCAAAAGTCCACTTTAAAATCACTTTAATCGCTCAATAATCGCAAAAAACTCTCTGGTGTTCACTATAGCGTTGACCACCAAAAAATGGCGTCGGTTTTAAAATAGGTATTCAAACTGACAACATAGCTTGCATAGAGAGTTACGCGTCCCCTCTATTTCCTAGTCTAAGGTCCCAATGATCGTCACTGACCGAGTTATCGTCAGTGCGATTAAGTTTCCTCAAAAATGAAGCATACAATAGCAAAATTCCACTATAAAATGATTTTAATAATATGTAGCGACATCTGACGGAATTACTGGTAAATTTATTTTCAATCGAGTGACATTTGTAATGCGGGTGGTGTGTTGGAAGTGGTGTATTTATTGAATCTGGGGTTGTTAAACTTGTTAATGTAAATGTTAAGGTAAGTTATTATTGTAAACTTTCCATAGCATGCACGTAGAGGGTGTTATTGGCAAGGAATAACTTTTTGATGAATTAGATACATATAAACTAAGTAACTGGCAAAAATTTTAAGGTTAGGAGTCCGTTAGAAATTAATTTTTGTGGTGACGAATACTGGTAGAGGAAAATAGTTGTCTGCCCCAATATTCGTCAGGTATGACGATCACTGGGTCATCGATCATTTTAATAGAATTCCATATTTTTCTTTTTTTGAAGTTGCTTTCATAACTATAGAGGTACAAAGGCATTAAACTTTTGTTAAAAAATCTGCGTACCAGTATTCGTCATATCAATATAGGCTGGGCATAATATTTACGGTGGTATAAAACGTAGAGACGAATACTGGGTCAATAAGTGACGATAACTGGGTATCTTTATTATAGATGGGTCGTTTCAATTATGATGACGAAGATATGAAGAAAGCGATCGAAGCCGTAAAAAAAGGTTCACCAATTGCCACAGCACCCAAAACTTTCAAAGTTCCCCGAATGACACTCTCCGATAAATGTAAAGAAAAAACTCCGATGCAGAGGAAAATGGGGCCCCCTTCCATACTGTCCGAATTTGAAGAATAAAATTTAGTTATATGGATTTGTCACTTAGGTAGCAGGGGTTTTCCGGTAACAATTTGTCATCTTCTTGATAGTGTCCAAACATTACTTAAATCTCAAAATAAACCTAACCCATTTGCTACCGATCGACTAGGGCGACACTGGCTGGAGGCTTTTCAAAGAAGGCATTCTGAGATAGCTACAAGAGTGTCTCAAAACTTAACCAAAAGTCGGGCGTCTATTTCAGAAACGAATATACGTCGGTGGTTTGAAGAGATCACCGAGTACTTTAAGCAGAATAATATGTTAGATGTATGCAATGATCCATTTCGAGTATCCAATTGTGACGAAAACGCATTTTTCTTAAGTCCTGGCAACAATCGTGTTCTGGTTAGAAAAGGACAAAAAATGGTTCATTGTGTAACCAATTCAGTTATTTTATACATTTCTGTTAAATGAAACCATTTTTCTGATATGCACAAAAGTAAACAAAAATATTTAAGTATAGCTTTTTCTTATTACATATCAGTAATAACGAACGCTAAATAGTTTCTGCTACATTTCTGTAGTAAATTTCTGTAATCAAATAATTTCAAGCATTTTGAAAATCTTCTACATTAAAATGTGTTTTTTTGTTACATTATCAATAAATAAACAGTATTACTTATTAGTTCTTAAGTGTGTTGTAACGAATTTCTGTAAACAAATAATTTCATTTTATTAATGTTAATTTTTGCAATAAATCGGAAAACATTTTTATTATTTCTGAAACAGTTGAAGATAGGTATAGGACATAGTACATGAAATATGTCTAGAATTTTCTGAAGAATATAAAAATTGAAAAATATAGAGGGTGTTGCATTTAAAATTGGATAGAATTATCTAGTAAAAAAGACACTAATATATAAACGTCCGACCAGGGAGAGTTAGGGGAGTTTATAATTTGACATCGTGAGATAAACAGTAGATAAGTGAGTATAAATTAGTGAAGTGTTTATATAAATTAGTTTATGTGCATATACTGTGTATATAATATAAATTAGTGAATACTGTAATAAAAACGTTTAAATAAATAAGAAAAACATTACATAACCTTTGGAACAGGGGGTTGTTTTAGCATCAGGGAACACCAAAACAAAAAACTCCATTGAAATTTTTCCGAATTCGCGTCATGATACTATCTACAATAGCCCTATTTCATTCTGAAATAAGCCTAACTTATAACTTATAACTTTAAAGCTGTATGACTCAACATAGGAGGTCCGTAGGAAAAAAGTTATATAAAGTGCTGATATAATTTTCATACCATCTACCCATTACTAAGTTTTGGCCTCTCATTCCTGGGTCACCCTGTACAACGGTGAATTAGAAGTAGCCTTGCGAGTGGAATGGAAGGTGCACAACCACAATGCACAATATTATGGAATTTTGTTTCATCTACAGGTAGTTTGTAATGAAATCTTCACTAGAAATTTTGTATCGAAAATATTTCATGGACACTAATTGGCAATTAGACGTCACTTTACTTCGATTTTCGCGTGATATTGGTATTTAAATTGATGTTGGTTCGACATTCTGAGTATCAAAACACAATGATTAATTGTACGTCATTAATAATTCTCCATATTTTATAACATAATATTTTTGTCATCGTCTAAATTCATAAAATAACGCATTTTTTCTTAAGTATTGAGTTTTCATTCTTTTCTAAAAATTCGTCTCTTTTTTAAGTTTCAATTTTGGAGTTGAAGCAATTTTAAAAGTCAAAGCCAACGTTTCATTTCAAGCCGATTAGAGACAAATTTTGTTTGAAAAATTTGAGTGAACCATTTTAACAATTAACTAGAGGAGACTGAGGCAATTACTGATCTTAAAATGAAATATAAGAAAATAATTTTTAAGTAACAACTTTTATCCCAAACATATTCTCACAAAAAAATTTCTGTTTATGGTGTAAGAATAATGTATGCACCTTTTAAAACTTTCCACTAATCACTTTATGGAGACGCAATGGGGCAGAATATTCTATTATAATATTATTTATTCCATGTTATAATTTAGTACAGTATTTTCTGCGTCATTGATTTACTTTACTCTAGGCCAAGCAGCAGGGAATTTGTTATGCCATAAACATTTTCAGAAGATCGTCTTTACCACTAAGAAAAAAGTTTCACCATATTTTAAATTATATAGTGAGACCAAACTACAGTAGAAACGGTGAAGCTTTTCCATCACGTGACTTAGTTGATGATATTATTCAACACATACTATGTTGGTACTGTCTTCTTCTAATAACAGAAAAAGTGCGAAACTCAATACAAGCGTTTGTCGAATTGTTTTATTAAGATGCATATGGTTGATGTCGTATCAGTCACGTGATGGAAAAGACTCAGCGTTTCTACTGTACATCTATACAAGAGCTGACCTAAAACAGTGAGTAATGCCAGGCGTCATCTAATATTACCAATGGGGAATTCACATTTCTAATGGTTGTGCCAAAAAACATCGTTGCAGTTTTCTTTTTCTTTATAGAAAATGTCTTTTTAAAAAGAACTAAAATTAACTATAACAAAATATATTTCAACAAAGAGCAAAAGTAACACAAAATAAACGGTTTTAAAGATTAAAACTAACTTTTCCGCATCTGTGGCCCTGAATAATATTCTATCATAAAATTGTTACTTGTATACACTTCGGAGGATGTATCGTGCTAACAAACCGAAATTTTTGCAAAAATAACCAAAAATGTAGTATATCTGGATTTATAGGACCCGCTGTACTAGCTCTAGTCAACTGAAAATCAATAGGGTACATCTGTGAGACACCTTGAACAATATTCAATCATAAAATTGATCAATCGTATACTCTCTGGAGGCTGTATCGTGCTAACAAACTGAAAATTCTTCTAAAATGACAAAAATTTGGTACTTCAAGTACTTCAGTACTCCCGTTGTACTGGCTTTAGTGAGCTGAATATCAATAGGGTTCATCTTTGAGACGCTCTAAATAATATCCAATCATAAAATTGGTCACTTGTATATACTCCGGAGGCTGTATCGTGCTAACAAACTGAAACTTCTCCAAAAATGACAAAATTATCGTACTTAAAGTACTGTAGCACCTGTTGTATTGGCTCTGGTGAGCTGAAAATCAATAGCGTTCATCTGTGATATGTCCTGAATAATATTAATCATAAAATTAGTGACTTGTTGAACTTCGGAGACTGTATCGTGCTAACAAACTGAAATTTCTCAGAAAATGACAAATTTCTTACTTCAAGTACCATAGCACCTGTTGTACTGGCTCTGGTGAGATGAAAATCAATAGGGTTCATCTGTGACATGTCCTTAACAATATTCAATCAAAAAATTGGTGACTTATTGCACTCCGGAGGCTGTATCGTGCTAACAAGACATGTAAGAAAAAGTGGCCGACGACAACGACGACGACGACGACATACACACAGGATTTTTTTCTAAAAACCGTTTTTTCGTGTTCTTGTTGATGGAAATCGTAAAAATAACTCAAAAAAAAATTCAAAATTCCAACTTTTTTTGGGGTAAACCAATACTTTTCTTGTATATTAGATAAGTTGGGCGGAAAAGTAAAATGTATAGAGACTGTGCTGAGAGTTATACCAAAGAATACACCAACAACAAGAAGCGAAAGCCGGCATAAATCGTTTGATGGTCTGGTGGCAAAGTTTCGTGACCTTGTAAAACTGAAGTTGACAGAAAACTAATAAATATTTACACTGAGAAAAAGGTTAAAAAATTGTGAAGGTATATTTTACAGGCAGAAAAAAATGTAAACCAAACATTTCAAAAAATAATTGTTTACTAATGTATTGTCAAAACATTATTCCGAGAAAGTATTAATTGTCAATGAAAAATGTAAGCATAGAAAACCTGTAACATGGTCTTGTTAGCACGATACAGCCTTCGGAGTGCAACAAGTTACCAATTTTATAATTGAATTTTGTTCAGGACATCTCACAGAAGAACCCTATTCCATATTAATTTTCAGCTCACCAGAGCCAGTACAACGGGTGCTATGGTACTTAAAGTACAACATTTTTGTCATTTTTTGGAGACATTTCAGTGTGTTAGCATAATACATCCTCCGGAGTGTATACAAGTGACCAATTTTATGATGGGATATTGTTCAGAGCGTCTCACAGATGAACTCTAATAATTTACAGCTTACTAGAGCCAGTACAACGGGTCCTATGGTACTTAAAGTACCAAATTTTAGTACTTTTTGGAAAAATTTCAGTTTTTTAGCACGATGGAGTGTCTTCAAGTGATCAATTTTATGATTGGATATTGTTCAGGACGTCATATAGATGAACCTTATTGAGTTTCAGCTCATTCGAGCCAGTATAACTGGTGATATGGCATTGGAAGTGCCACATTTTTGGAGAAATTCCGGGTTGTGACCAATTTTATGATTGTATATTATTCAGAGCGTCTCAAAGATAAACTCCATTTATATTCAGCTCACTAAAGCCAGTACGACGAGTGCTATGGTACTTGAAGTACCAAATTTTTGTAATTTTTGGAGAATTTCCATTTTGTTAGCACGATACAGCCTTCAGAGTGTATACAAGTGACTAATTTTATGATTGAATATTTTTCAGGGCATTTTACAGATGAACCTTATTGATTTTTAGCTCACTAGAGCTAGTACAACGGGTGTTATTGTACCTGAAGTGCCACATGTTTGGTCCTTTTTGGAAAAATTTCGGGTTGTTAGCACGATACAGCCTCCGGAGTGCATACAAGTGACCAATATTATAATTGGATATTTTTCAGTGTATATCACAGATGAACCGTATTGATTTTCAGCTCACTACAGAAAGTACAACGGATCCTATAAATCCATATATACTATACTATTGGAGTAATTTTGGTTTGTTAGTAGGATACAGCCTCCGAAGTGTATATAAGTGACAATTTTATAATAGGATATTGTTCAGGGAGTCTAACAGATGCGGAAAAGTTTTCATCCTTAAAACCGTTTATTCATTAAACATAACGCGTTCTATTAAACTTAATTTGTCGGTTGATAAAGTTAATTTAACTAGACGCTTGAGCTTAACGAATATTGTGAAAAATATGCTTTAGTATTTCTTGATACATAGTTTAAGTTTCTGTTTTTGAAGGACCATTCATTACTAAAAATACAATGCTATTGTTTAATCAAATGCTTTTTATTTTCTTATATTGATATTGGAATTCATTATGTGTAAATATGTATTTAAGTAGCAGTATGTGTAGGATAGGGTAGATATTAAAACCAATACAGTAATATAAATTATATATTTATAATACCAGGTTACAAAAGGAAAAAATTCAATACACATGATGGTATAAGATTACAATCATGTTGGTGCTTGAATGTAAAATTTGTATAATTTCCGTGATATAATATAACAGTTACACACGACCAGATTAATAATTTAATATTTTACACCTAGAGAATGTCTGCTACATAATGAATAATATATTTTAAATAATAATAATAATAATAATAATAATAATAATAATAATAATAATAATAATAATAATAATAATAATAATAATAATAATAATAATAATAATAATGATAATAGATAGATAGATAGATATACGTTTATTGACAACATGTACATATGTATTATGTTTGAAGTCAGTCATCATGAAAGGAATAAAACAATATTTGAAACAATTAATAAAAGAAAAGTAACAATAATTTAAAACTGGGTTAAAGGTAATAAAACATCAACTAAAAAATAAAATTAACAACGGCGGTCTCTGGGCGCAAATTTTAAAAAATCTTCGATAGAATGAAAACAATGTCCCAATAAAAACATCTTAGCGAATTTACAAAATTCACGAAGACTCCTATTTTGGAGATCGAGACCTCTATAAAAACTATTAAAAACATTGTAATACTCAACATTTAGTTTATTCGCCTGGGTAGTCCTAAGCCTAGAGAAAGGGGCCACAAGATCCACCGCATTCATCGTGCCGTAGGTATGAATATTATAGTGCGAATTATAATTGGATCTATTTTTGTGAACCAATACTAATGTTTAATAAATGTACAGACAAGGAACCGGTAAAATCCTGCACCCCCTAAACAGTGCAAGGCAGTGCGAACCATAAGGAGCATTCCCGACAATCCTCACGGCGGATTTCTGAAGAGCGAAAACTTTATAAGCCCCACTCGAGTTTCCCCAAAATCTAATGCCGTAAGTGAGAAGTGAGTGAATTGTGCCAAAATACACAGTACGAAGGGCCTTGGTTTGCAAGCAATGCCGAAGCTGCCGCAGTGCATAAATTTGCACACCGCAGAGCAGAAGGCTTCAATTTGAGCAGACCAGGTAAGACTCGAGTCAAGTGTTAACCCAAGAAGCTTAACTGGTTGTGACTTATGAGCAAGCTTGCCCGAGGTGAAAGTGATTTTGACGGTCTTGCTTTCATTCAATTGAAGTCTATTAGCCACAAACCAATTTTTTGCTAATGAAAGATGTTCAGATTCATCAGACTCATCTTCATCATAAAGTAGTGTCGTGTCGTCAGCATATAAAATACAAGTACATCCGTTAACGGCTGACGGCAAGTCATTAATAAATATTAGAAACAGTAAGGGTCCCAAGACTGAACCCTGTGGAACTCCAAATCGGATTGGCATATTAACTGATTCATGCCCATCAAAGCTGACATACTGGGTTCTATCGGCAAGGTAAGAGCCAATGAGCACCAATGGTAAACCACGAATGCCGTAATGCTCCATTTTGGCAAGCAAAAGAGAATGGTCCACGCAGTCAAACGCCTTGGCGAGATCGCACAGAACAGCAGAAGTACCATGACGTTCGTCAAGGCCATCGACCACGGTCCCAATCACCTTTGCAAGAGCATCGATTGTTGAGACATTCTTTCTAAAACCAAATTGATGAGGAGAAATGATGGAATGAAGCTCAAGAAATTCTAGAAGCCGGTGGTTGATGATAATTTCAAAAATTTTGGATATAATGGGAACACTGCAAATCGGTCTAAAATTATTGGCACAGTTCAAGTCGCCTTTTTTATGCAACGGCAAAACCTTAGCAATATTTAACTCACCAGGCCAGTTACCCTCGGTCAAGCAAGCATTAAATAAAACTGTTAAAGGACCAGTAACGTGTTCAAGAGCAGCCTTTATTAAACGGCTATTCAGACCATAACAATCAGTGCATTTTGAGTTTTTCAGCTGTAATATAGCAGCTTGAACCTCACATTCAACGACTGGAGGTGAGAAGAAAGAGGCAGAAGGACTAGGTAAAACACTGACAAAGTTAAGGGGATCAGAAACTGCTGCCGGCAAAGAGCTAGAAATTTTTTCTGCAATGTTAGCAAAAAAGCTGTTAAATTCCGAAGATGTTAACGCAGAAACTGTATTACGACATTTATTGTTCTCTCTCTAATAATAATAATAATAATAATAATAATAATAATAATAATAATAATAATAATAATAATAATAATAATAATGATTAAAAGAGAGGGGGAAGAGGACTGAGGAACCTCAGAGAGGCACATAACAAAGAATGCGAAAACCTTTTCACTTACCCTAAATCTAGAACCCATCCAACGTATGTGGCAATTTCAACGTTAGACAACAACTTGACACCTTTGAAACTGTCGAACCAAGAGCCACCAGTAAAAGAAAATGAGAACTATTACACAGAGTTGGAAGAAAGCTGGAAAAATAAAGAATTACATGGACGCTATGCGGCAATACTAAACAGTCAAGAAGCAGACAAGAACTTATCCACACTATTTCTAATTAGGGGTGTACTGATGATGGAAACAGAGGGATTTCTACTAGCCATACAGGACCAAGTTATTTGTACAAGAAACTACCGACGGTTTATACTGCATCAGGATACATCGGATGACAGATGCAGACTATGTCGAAATAAAACAGAAACCATTCAGCACCTAACAGCAGGGTGCTCATATCTAGCACCGCGTGACCATAAGGCAAGGCATGACAACGTGTCAAAGGCATTTCATCAAGCGCTATGTAAAAAATTCGAGCTAATAAAAGATATAACACAGTACTACAAATATACACCAAGGGATCATATGGAAGACGAGAAAACAAAAATCTATTGGGATAAGCCTATCATTAGTGATCGGGAAATGGCACACAATAGACCCGACATATTGGTGATAGAAAAAGATAAAAAGGTAGCAAGAATAATCGACATTACAGTACCTAATGATCACAATCTCCGAGAAGCGAGAAACCAAAAGATCACAAAATATATAGATCTTTCTCACGAAATAAAAACTATCTATCAGCTCGATCAGGTCACAATACATCCATTAGTTATATCTGCGACCGGCCTTGTTGAAATAAATTTGAAACAGGAACTAAAAAGATTGGAATTAGAAGACCCTACGAAACTGATACTCACCGCCCAAAAAGCAGCAATTCTGGGCACTTGTCGAGCAGTCCGGCGGGCGCTCACACATGACTAATCCGTTGATATGGCATCCCGGATTAGCCAAGCAAACCCAGGAAAACCCTGTGAAAAAAAAAAAAAATGATTAAAATAATAATAACAATAATAACAATAACAAATACACCCCAACCACAATTATAGACACCAACGAATACAAACTATATTGGGATGTAGAAATCCGTATTGACAAAACAATAAAATGCAACAGGCCGGACATCGTTTTCCAAAATGAAAAAGAGCAAATCACCTATCTCATAGACATATCAATTCCTAACGACCCCAACATCCAAGTAAAATACAGAGAAAAAATAGCAAAGTATACTGAATTAGCCATAGAAATTCAGACACTTTGGAAACAGAAAAAAGTAGAAACCATACCGTTCATCATTTCAACCACAGGCATCACCCCACACGCCTTTAACTCACACCTTGAACAACTAAGTCTTCACCCAAATACCCATACAAACATACAAAAGTCCTGAAAACATGTAATATTCAGCGATCTTTCCTCAATTCAAGTAATAGACTCTGAGACGACCTGGTACAACCTGTCATCCCAGAAAAGAAATACCACTTGATCAAGTGAGAAGAAAGAAGATAATAATAATAATAATAATACCTGACATTTATAACTGTA
Source organism: Galeruca laticollis (assembly GCA_963921935.1). NCBI lineage: Eukaryota > Metazoa > Arthropoda > Insecta > Coleoptera > Chrysomelidae > Galeruca > Galeruca laticollis. Next base: position 189,402,390 of record OY998178.1, on the reverse strand, counting down.
TAGGACAGGTAGATAAGTAAAATAAAAGTCATCTATTACTTTATTTATAATTGTACAATATTTCTTGCCGTACTAGATTAATTTTTTGTGATGGCTTCTAAAGGAGGACTTGTTTGCTTATGTCGTCGATGTTCCTCCAAAACTGGACAAGGATGATATATAGGTAAACCAAACCAAACTATATACTTGTCAAACCCATATACATAGGTGAATCTAAATAATAATTATATTTACCAATCAGTTGAGAAGCATCACAGTCACTAGTATGTATTGCAGCGGCCTGAGATGAATGTCCCGGTTGCTGTAATGGTATGGTATCTGCAATTATGAAAGTAATTGTAGTAATCATTCACTTACACAAACTCCAAGAAGGTCTTAATTCATTCTGTCAGAAAGTATCAATTAATCCTCTCAGAAAGTATTAATTAATCCTGTGGCCAGGTGACAGAAAATAAATATGATTTGTCACATCCTTTTATAAGTTATCATAACTATTAAGTGGTTTTATTTCAATATATGACGAGAGAAGGAGTTTTTTAAGTTCTTCATATTTCAAAAAAATTTGATCTTCCAATTTCACACTTCTCTCCTCAACATTTATGATTATCAGCGTGTGTTACCCACGGAAGTAGAATGCATTTTTAGATCAGGTAAGGTTGGAGACTTTTGCAATGTTTCCTTTAATTATAACAAATAATAATTTGTAGACCGAAATTAGTAGCTGCACATTTGTCAACTATTAAAAATGCTGTGACATTAACTTTGAGTTTTATTCAGAATAATTGTTATATTAATATTTGAAGACCGAAAAAAATAAGCAAGTTTTTTGATGTTGGAAATTATATTGTTTTAATACTGTTTGAATGCCGAACACTGAAGAGCTTCCAGAACTGGTTTGGAATCAGATATTATTACAATGCCTTTTGTTCTTAGTTTCATCACCATGTAAAACCTGTCAAACTGCTGATGATCTGTGTGATAGCAGTCATTATCTCATCATTATACGTGACATCTCAAACGGCTTATGTGATAAGTTATCGGCGCCTCAACAAAGCGAAATGGCCAAAGTTCTCTCTGGAGGCTGAATCTCTCCTGAGTAAATTACCTACAACCTAAAATATGATGATTCTATTAAGTTTTCTCGCATACCATAATTACAGCAGCATTCACTCACATAGGCAAAACCACCCATATCCTCCGTCACTAAATCGTTCCTTGGTGGAACCCTCAATGCGAACAAGCAGTGCGACAATCCAAAACTGCCCTTAACACTTTCTGCAAACACAAAAATCCTGAAAACCTAGTTAAATTTAAAATACTCCAAGCAAAAGCCAAATGTATAATCAAACAGAGCAAAAAAACTCCTGGCATAATTATGTAACAACCTTGCATAATCATTCAAACCCCTCCCAAACATGGAAAAAAATTCGACAGGTCCAATATCACAAATCTAACACCAAAATTCCCCATCTTTTTTTTAATGGAACTTCCTCTAGCAATAGCCAAACTATTTCTAACACATTTGCTGATAAATTTCATGAAAAATTTCAAAACAAACTCATGCCCCTCTTTACAGCTATTCCTCATGAATCTGCGAACCCCAAACTCACTTTACCTCACCTGCAAGATATCGACGATATTAATTCCCCTTTTTCAGTTACTGAACTAACAACTGCCTTATCTTCATGTAAAAACTCTACCGCTAGTCCTGACGACATCCCTTACATTTTTCTTAAAGCTTTATCCACCAATAGTCTTACTAAACTATTAAACATTTATAACACCATTTGGTCTTCTCAATTATTCCCTACTCAATGGAACACATACATTATCGTTCCCGTCCTAAAACCGTCACAGACATCTAAATTACCATAGTCCTATAACCGATTTCTCTCACATATACTACATACAAACTAATGGAAAATATTATAAACGGACGACTCATGTGGTTTATCGAAAAACGTCACCGATCCATAAGAGATAATCTCGCAGTCTTACAAACCCACATTGCCGATGCTATAAATCGTAAACAAGAGGTGTGAGGCTCCGTCCTTGATATTGAAGCTGCATTTAACACCTTACCAAGGCAGACGATCATTGATAAACTTTCATTTTATGGCCTCAAGGGTAACATTTTCTTAATAATAGATCCTTTAGTGTCTCGGTAAATGGCTGCCTATCATTAACTCATGTCCAACAAGACAGTATTTCCCAGGGCTCTTTTATCAGTACTCCATTATTCATTCTAGCTATTAGTCATTTATGTAACAATCTTCCCTCCCCTGTCAAATCTGCGGCATATGCAGACGACCTTGTTATCTACTGTCACGGCGCCTCGACACCTACTACATGCAAACTCCTCCAATCTGCTGTAAACCTATCACAAAGTAGAGTAGCTTCACTTGGCCTTTTCCTCTCCCCTAAAAAATCAAAGCTCATAAGATTCAGCAGAAAAGCTCCATCCCCTTACCCTGAAATTTTAGTGAACAACCACCCTCTCCCAGTCGTCGAACACTGCAAAATTCTGGGAGTGACATTCGATTCCCGCCTTTCGACTTTCTTGGAAACACCATATCAAAGAAATCAGAGGATACTGCCTAAAATTCTTGAATATTATTAAAACACTCTCCCATTATCGGTGGGGAGCTAGCGAATATATTCTCCTGAAAGTATACAGGGCTCTCATTCGATCCAAACTCGATTATGGTAGTATCGCATATATTTCAGTCGGTACACAATACTGCCATCCGACTTTGTTTAGGCACATTTAGCTCTAGTCCAGCCGAGACCCTAGGCGTTGAAGCCAATGAACCTCCACTCTGGCTCAGACGTCAATATCTCCTCCTTTCTTATGCAGCCATGAACTCATCCAACCCCACATCTCTCGGATACCTTTGAGTTTATTTATTCACAAACATTTACTTTTTATAATTTGTTTGTAATATTTTGGGAAATTATTATTATTTATTAAAAATTAATTTGATGACAATACTGGATCTCTAAGTCATGGAATATTTGGAATTACTCTGAATACCATTATTACTTCTGTGAACTGTGTAAAGAATGGAAATCATAGAATTTCAACCCCAAAACAACTCCATAATGTAATAAAATACTTGAGACACATGTAATATTTCGAATACGATGATAATAAATCTTATGTACGATAAAAAAGCACAAGAACGAAATGTATCAACAAAAAATATTCGATTTATAAGAGGCTTCTTTTAATAACGCGATGCTGTTTATGTGAAATTGTGAAAAAAAACCAAATATCTACCGTAAGTGGTACAAAGAATTCATTCATCATAAGAGTTTTCCTTCGATGAAAAATGAATTTAGAAAGTAATGATGAACTGAGAAGCTTTAAAAGGAATTAGGAAAGTACTGGTTCGTGCTTATTAAAGCTTTGAGTAAAGATCGTTTTTGTGCATGGATGTACGAGTGGTTTAGCATCGGATTGAAAGAATAGACTGAAAAAACAATTTGCGTCAACCATCGTTACCACAGGTAATATCTCTTATACATTTCGTAGCTGCACATTGCAATATTGAATAGGTATGTAAAATTATTATTTGATTAATTAATCATGGATTTTTTTTATTTAATAAATTTATCTTCATTGAACTTCTAAGAAATTGTTGAAATTAAAGTTAATTACAAGATTTGCAAGTTATTATAAATTCTCAAAATGTCTTCTTTCAATTTAAGAGGGAAAAATGAGCAAAAGTTTTATCACCAAAAATGACTCCAAATCAGTTTAAGTGTTGTGACGCGCTTTCCTGCCGCTTCGTCCTTCACCTCTCACACGGGTTCTTAGCAACTGACGCGTCACTTTTGGACACACTCGATGCAAAGTTTTTGAAACGAATGCTCGGGCGCCAGATTATTTTATGTGGTTTACTCCACGACCCCTTGACCCTTCACGTCAAGAGTTCCAGGTAGCCTCAGATGGAGGTTACGGAAAATTCCAGGGGTCTTGTTGAATTTAACACATCTACAAAACCTTTAAACCTTAGACGGTGATGCTACGGGATATTAAGAAAACACTGATCGTATTTATTTGTATATTACAAGTCCTTTTGAATATATATATATATATATATATATATATATATATATATATACATAATAACATTCAACAATTTCTGATTATTCTCAAGCGGTACCGAATCAGTTAAATATATACCGTAAGCAAATGTGTTCAAGCCTTATGTTATTTTGCACCATGCGAAATTTGCCGGTGTTAAGGAATGTGAGCAATGACACAATAAACCAGGTGTAAGCAATCAAATGCAATTGTTAATAACAGCGGAAGCGGTACAAGCAGTTTGGTAATTATGCGGTAAGCAGCAGTAAAACAATAATTACCTATCACGGTAGTCAACGGGATGAAACTTTCTTCGCGGTAGGGACGGTCAATCGGGATAGGTGGGAAAATGTGACCAGACCAGTTTATAACGAAAAAAACTGAAGAATTTAAACTAGATTATCAATCAATCAATGGCAACAGCCTCATACTTGGTTGAGAATCTTATTATAATAGGTGAATTTACACTTTAAATTTTCAAATTATCGGTTAAAATTAGTCTAAAATATTGGTTGGAGGATAGGACAGCGGTTACCCAAATACAAGAAAAATAAAAAAAAACTGTGTCTTAGGATAGATAAATATGAAACGAAATTATTACCGGCTGAGAGTGGAACAGCTGGTGGCAACAACCTCTGATCTGTTTCACAGTCGGTTTCTAGTTTTTCAAATTTCCGGTCAGTTAAAACTATATATAATTCTGAACTAAAATAAATCTAAGTAATCTAGGGAAAATTATGCGCGTTCCGAAAGGGAAACGGCTGGTGGCAACAGCCTCTGATCCGTTTCACAGTCGGTTTTCAATTTTTCAAACTTCCGGTCAGTTAAAACTATATATAATTTGGAACCTAAATAAATGTAAGTGATTTAGAGAAAATTATGCACGTCCTGAAATGAAAATGGCTGGTGGCAACAGCCTCTGATCCGTTTCACAGTCGGTTTTCAATTTTTCAGACTTCCGGTCAGTTAAGACTACATATAATTGTGAACTAAAATAAATCTAAGTAATTCAGAGAAAATTATGCGCGTTCCGAAAGGGAAACGGCTGGTGGCAACACCCTCTGATCCGTTTCACAATCGGTTTTCAATTTTTCAAATTTCCGGGCAGTTAAAACTGTATATAGTTCTGAACTAAAATAAATCTAAGTAATCTAGAGAAAATTATGCGAGTTCCGAAAGGGAAACGGCTGGTGGCAACACCCTCTGATCCGTTTCACAGTCGGTTTTCAATTTTTCAAATTTCCGGTTAGTTAAAACTATAGATAATTCTGAACTAAAATAAATCTAAGTAATCTAGAGAAAATTATGCGCGTTCCGAAAGGGAAACGGCTGGTGACAACAGCCTCTGATCCGTTTCACAGTCGGTTCTCAATTTTCTAATGCACTCATTTGCACCACCAAGAAAAAGAAAATCCCCTCACCCCTTACTTAGTTAAACCTCAATATATAGAGTGAAGTTGGTACCCCCCAATGATAATTTCCAAAAAAACAAGTGGCATCGGGATCTAATTCTAATGCACTGATTTGCACCATCAAGAAAAAGAAAAATTCCCCCCCCCCTTACTTTAGTTAAACCTCAATATATAAAGGGAAGTTCCCCCCCCTTCAATGATAATTTTCAAAAAAAACAAGTGGCATCGGAATCTTCTTCTAATGCACTCAAATGCACCACCAAAAAAAAACAAATCCCCCCTCCCCTTACTTAGTTAAACCTCAATATATAGAGTGAAGTTGCCGCCCCCCCCAATGATAATTTTCAAAAAAACAAGTGGCATCGGAATCTACTTCTACTGCACTCAAATGCACCACCAAAAAAAGGAAATCCCCCCTCCCCATACTTAGTTAAACTGTATTATAAACCAAAACAAATATTACATAAAAGATTCATTTGATTTTAAGAACAAAATCAAAAATTTAATATTACCAGATAATTTCACATTTTTATCATTAGATGTTGTATCTTTATATACAAACATACCTTTTGACTTAGCCTGAAACACAATTATAAAAAAAATGGAGTAAAATTGAGTCTTATACTGACATACCTCTAAGTAAATTTTTGAAAGCAGTGCAAATAACATTAAGTTCTATATATTTTTTGTATGAAGAAAAGTTTTTTAAACAAACAGGTTGTGCAACGGGTGCAAACATTTCCAGTGTACTTGCACAACTTATGATGGAGAACCTGGAAGAATCCATTCTTGATAGTTTTAATAGCTTTCACAACAAACTACAATTTACTGTTGAAAGGGAAGAACATAATGAAATAAATTTTTTGGACTTAACTCTTCACCACATAAACAACACTATCTAAACAGAATGGTATACAAAGGAAACTTGGTCGTCTAGATATGTAAATTTTAATTTCCAGCACCCAATGTCACAGAAAAAATCAGTAGTCATAGGACTCGCGGATCGGACTATAAAACTTTCTGACTGCAAATACCGGGAAAACGCCATAAAAAAAAGCTAAAGAAGTTCTTCAATTAAATGATTACCCAGCTAAACTAATTAACAGAATTTTTAAAAACCGTATCCATCTTTTTCACAACCAAACTAAACCTAGAAATAGTTCACAAAATATATCTCAGAAAAATTATCTTTCTTCACCATACAATTCGGGACTTTCAGAAAAAATTGGTAGCACTTTTAAAGAACACAACATAACCGTAACACACAGAGGACATAATCTTTTAAAATCTAATTTCAGTAAACTGAAATCAAGAATTCCCAAGGACAAAAAAAGCCGCGTTATCTACGAGATTCCATGTAAACATTGTGAAGGTGTCTATATTGGACAAACCAGTCAATATTTAAAAAACCGCCTAAATGGCCACAAGTACGACAAAAAAACAAGACAGCTCTTACGAATCACGTTTCTGAACACACCTTCGACTATGACAACACAAAAATACTACTAACCGAAAGCCATCAGAAAAAGGGAGTTCTACGAAATGTTATAAATCCAAAAAAAAAACATTCTATCAACGCAAAGTCAGGTACAAAAAACGTATCGAAGATTTATTTTAATTTAATAAAATTAGTATCAACTTCAAAAATTGTTGGAAATACAAACGTTAACATGACAAGCACCTTATGCCAAAAGCATACTAATATGAACATTAAGGTCAAATAGGTTTGTTTTGCTCCTCTTTTTAAATATTCATTAATGTATACGATACAAATACTAGTTGTTTTTACAATCGATTTATGTTGGTTTACTTGCAAAATCTGGGACGGTTTATATATATATATATATATATATATATATATATATATATTAATATGGAAAAATAATGCTACACACTACACGAGTCAATTAAAACTTAAGATATTAACGAGTATAAGATTATTGAAAGGAAATCTATTCGAGAGTCAAATATAAACTAAATCAAACTAAAGAAATTCATTTAAACTTTATAATGTACCTTGTACATATATACATGATGACACCGATAAAATGAGAATTCACACTATTTAAGAGAAAAATTTAAAAAAACATCACCTGTTATGAAATGAATGAGTCCACTCTTCAAATGGAATCGTCAAATGTTTATGCATTACTTAAATTCCTATTAGATACCATCAAACTATTTAGAAGGCCTAGAAATGTTTTTTGTAATATACCCAAAAGTTGAAATTCCAAATAAAAACATTAGGGTTATAAAATCTTTGACATCTGTTGAAGTATGTGTCAGCCGGGTACAGCTAGGTCATTGACAGCTGAAAAATTTTAAGAATTAATAAAATGCAAAAGATACATATATGAATTGTTTGTTTAGACTTGTAAGAAAATATGTTTTATAATTAAAAAGTTAATATCTTGAATAATATAATGAAATCTATTAAATTAACAACTATGAGTTATTTTGATTGGTTACAAATATTTTTATGATTTCAATAAACAGAGGGCTAATATAAAAATGAGGTTTTTTGTTTAGAAAAAAGTTGTTGATTAGAGAAAAAAGTGTTAACGAGTAGTATTGAAAAATCAAAAAAGAAAGTACATTGTTCTTTAGAAATAATATAAGAATTGTTAAAATTAAAGTAAGATAATATAAAAGCAGTGATACTTACGTCCAAAAAGCATTCCTGAAAAGAGGGAATATCCTATGCAGAGAATATCGGCTTTTACTTTCGTGGGAACAATAATTTCCACGATCTTTGAAGAGAATCTATCCCTGGAAATCCTTGGAAATTAAATTGATTCCAATGGATTCTTGAATCAATTCCGACATTTTCGAAGCTTCCGACATTTTCGAAGCAGCCTACAAAGAAGAGAGAGTAGAATAAATTGACAAATCTATTGATAATCAGAGGATGATAAAAGGTATTTAAAAACTGTTTCATTTTAAATGAAACTTACCCTGTGTGTATTGAACATTAGATATTGAAACTGTACTGACAACGTGTGTTTTCTGACATTCCTCCATCTTCTAACGAGAATTTTTTGTGAATATAAAGTTGTTTTCTATTGTATATAACGTATAACAAGTTGCATACTTGCATGTATTTAGTATAATTTCATTTGTGTGAATGTATATCGTGTGAAAGATCATTGTAGATAAGTTCATTTTTTTAATTGATGATAAAAAGAATAATGTATTTTTTTTATATATATATATATAAATTAACAAGTCTTCCCATTTGCAAGAACAAATTATATTGCCTGTAGACCGCATTTCTAAGTGTTTAATTTATCAGTTGGCAATATTAATGGAGCGTATTGCATCTCGAGAGGGGGTTTGGAACAGAATTTGCAGGACCGTTTTGTAAAAATTTATTGAATACAATTATTTTAGTTCACAATTTTTTTTATCAAAATTCAATATGAAGATTTGGCGCTTATTGTTAAAATAATCATATGAATATTTAATCTTATGAACCCAACATCCTGAGAAGCTGAGTGCTCATTAAAAAAATTTAATAATTAAAAGAGATATAAAGGTAAGTGCACTGTGTGGCATTATTGAACATAAATAATTTTCTTAAATATACCGGGCGAATTAAAAAACTATATATATATATATATATATATATATATATATATATATATATATATATCTATATATATATATATATAATAAAAGTATTATTTTTCTTCAACCTTCTTAAATAATTTATTTTTTCAATTTCTTGGGTGTCAGGTTGTGTAATTAATTAAATCATTTTATTGTTACTGACGTTTCGTTCCTGGGTTAGGAACTTTCTCAAAGTTTATTATTGACTGAATCAAGTTTCATCGTTTATAGTTTAAAATTAAAAAACCACATATACAATAGGTAAAAAACATTCATAAAACAGACATTTAAAACAAGTACCATCGATACAAATTCTACGACATTTTACAGGGGGAGTACGGAAAGACTTCAGATATATTATTTTATTAAATTATGATAAATCTGACTTAAGTTTTTTACATCTTGCTTATCGTTGACTGTATTTTCTTCCTAATGTGCACCATTTCTTTAATTGTTAATTTTTTGTAGTTTGAATCTTGAGCTAGAATTTTGGTATTTTTAAAATCAAACTCATGGTTTTCATTGCTTTCATGTTTGTGGAGAGCCGTGGAAGCATTTTTGGTATATTTATGGCCATTTAATCTATTTTCTAAAGTCTGTGTGGTCATTCCTATGTATTTTCTTGGACAGTTTAGGCAGGGTATAGAGTATATAACGTTTGACTTTTTTGTGGTTTTTATTTTACTTTTTAATTTAGTGAATAATGGTGATAGGGTGTTTTGAGCTTTGTGACATATAGAGATACCATGTTTAGAAAATATGTGACTGAGTTTTTCAGAAAGCTGCTCTGTGTATGGCATTGCTACATATTTATTATTGTTTGACACGTTGTTTTTAGAGTATTTCTTTGATGGGTTGTTATATATTTTATAGACTCTTTGTTTGCAAATACGGTTTATGGTATGTATTGGATAGTGATTGCTTATTAAAGTTGTTCTAACTTGTTTTATAATATCTGGTCTGTATTCTGGAGAAGTTAATTTAATGGCTCTGTCAACTAATCCAGTAATTACGCTGTTTTTATGGGACTTTGGATGGTTGGAATTGTGGTTTAGGTATCGGCCTGATGAGGTTACTTTATTATACAGTTTAGTTTTGATATTATTATGGTTAGTTCTTATCAATGTCATATCTAAAAAATTTATTGTGTTATTTTTTTCTGTTTCCACAGTGAATTAGATTTTTCCATGAAAATTGTTGAAAGCGGACAGTACGTAATTAATACTATCATTGGGTACAGCTGCTAAACAGTCGTCCACATAACGTTTAAAAAACAGAATATTGTGATTCAAATCTTTCAATAGTACTTCTTCTAGATGTTCCATTACTAACTGAGCAAGTGTAGAAGATATAGGAGAGCCCATGGTGCATCCATTAAGTTGTTGGAAAAATTCATTATTATATTGAAAGTAATTATTGTTTTGAATTAATAAGATGGCTTCAATGAATTCAGTGTATTTGAGTGAAGTGTGTTCTTTTATAATATCCCATTTCGTTTGTACAGTCTTACCGTACAGTCTTTCCGTACTTCCCCTGTATAATGTCGTAGAATTTGTATCGATGGTACTTGTTTTAAATGTCTGTTTTATGAATGTTTTTTACCTATTGTATATGTGTTTTTTAATTTTAATCTATAAACGATGAAACTTGATTCAGTCAATAATGAACTTTGAGAAAGTTCCTAACCCAGGAACGAAACGTCAGTAACAATAAAATGATTTAATTAATTACACAGCCTGACCCCCAAGAAATTGTAAAAATAAATTATATATATATATATATATATATATATATATATGTATGTGTATATATATCTAGATGTAGAAATATAGAACCTGTAGTAAATACTTTAAGTGTAATTACATATTTTTTCAAAATGTTACTTATTTTTGGAGAATGTATTTCAATAAAAAGGCTATAACTACTTTTATATAGCTAATGGTTTGTTTATTCCTCTCATTGGCAACTTCAGGTACGGCGTCATTGAAAACTGCGAGAACAATATACACGAACATACAGCATGAGATCCTCCCCAGCAAACATACGTAGGCGTTGTTAGTTGAAATTATGTGTGTGTCATTTTATAGTACTTCATCAAGGCAGTGCAAAGATTTGGTTTTTGTTAGTGGTGCACAAGCGTGCATTAGAAGTGGACTCCAGTACCCTAAATTTTGTTCAAAATTTATCTTTGGTGAGGGGCAACTTCAGTTTAAATACTGAAGTTTAACTAACTAGGGGTAGGGGGTATGTTTCATTTCCTGGCGGGGCATTTGAGTGCATTAGAAGTAGATTCAGATTCCACTAGTTTTTTTTTGAAAATTATCATTGGGTGGGGGGCCAACTTCACTCTGAATAATACGAAGGGTGCGAAGTATTATTTCGGTGCACCATTATAATGCATTACAAGCGCTTGACGGTGCAATTTGAAAATTACGATTGGAGGGGGGGGCTAGCTTGTATTTGACCTCCCCCCCATAAACAAATAGCTGTAGTCTGTCGAGAAATGTGGTGCAAATAAAATGATTCATGGAGCATATTGGTACATTAGGAGCGCATCACGACCATATATGTTTTTGTTGATAATTTCGATTGGGGGATGCCAACTTCGCAGAGCTATGCAGATCGCCGAAAAATATATTTGACTCGCCAACGAATAAAGGAAATATCACCACAGTATAATTTCAATTAACAATTTTAACAATAAAATCTTGTTGATTCAAATCACACGTGTCGTCCAGCCGTTTTATACTCAAAATTATAAATGGGAACTAGTTTTCTTAATTTCGATACAATTAAAATATAATAGTCCAATCGAAATCGTAACAGCCGATCGGATGTTACAATCCATTATTATCGTGCCTAATAAACATGTTCAACATGCATAAAAATGAGATGAATATAAAAAACTCTCTTTATTTCTTATTTTTACTTATAGTGTTCCTCAGATTATTCTATGAATTTCCTAAGCTAACGTTAAAGAGCTATTATACGTTTCAGCTAGAAGAGCTACCCTTTAATTCTATTTCTCTATCAATACGCTATTGTTCAAATTAATAAATAAATTATTGTTACTATTATTTCCAAGTAGTCACTAAAAATAGTTTTGTGTCATGTTCATCAGATAGTAAAATTTGTTTCAGGTTATTGTTGGAATTCTAATGACTGCCAAAAGCCAATTGAGAGATGCCATAGTGAATGTATAGGTTGTTTTAAACCTAATTCCCCCAAACATTGTAAAGTATGTAAACATTTTCAAGATGATGGTCACTGTGTTAGTGCGTGCCGACCAGGAAAGTAAGTATTTTAAAAACTTTATTTATTATATTTCCTTATTAAAGGATGAGAAATCAAATCATATGGACAAAAATTAATTGACGAGAAGAGTAATGAAAATTAGGGAATAAATTAATAAACACGTAGAGTAAAGACTCCCTAGATACACAACGTTAGCTGAGATTTGGTTAACACATTATCTAGTAAAAAAGAGGAATCCACAGATGCTAAAAATGAATTGTCCTGGTCAATTAGGATATATTTATTTTCTGTGTGATGGAAAAAACATGTACATGTAGAAAGTGAGTCCTTTAGTTTAAATCTTTTAGAAGCTCTGAAAATAAACAAAAACAAATATTCAGGTAACCTTCTTAACGACCAAATATATATCAATCACTCTCCTTTATTAAACCTTTTTACCTAGAACATGGATTAGGAATGATTGTATTGAATGAATTTCCAGCTATTTTTTTTCAATACCTTTGTTAATATTAGTATAATAGAATTCTGTATTTATGCACTGTATATATTGAAACATTTTTTCATTATACGTTCATTCGTTTTGAGGTAGCTGTTGTGTTAGCGAAACGCGTCAATTAGTTTAAATTGAACATTAGTTCAAATATAATGAAGTTTTAAACAAATTAAATTGTTTTATTTCATCGTTCAGTATAGATCTTCATCAAGTAAAGGCCTCATCTATTCTATCCAAATATTCTTGACATATTCAGATGTCGTATGTGAACTTTTTCTCTAAGTAACCGAATCGAACAGGCTAGTAAAAGTTCATTTGTCTATTCTAAATTTAGTCATAAGTGTTTTTTACATATTTAGTAGTTAAGTTTTCTCTTCGGACCGTATAGACATCCATGCAACTTTATTCGTATGAAAGGATTTTCAACTTTTCTATGAAGAACAATCGATTAGACAATTTATGTTTCTTTTTTTAAACCAAGAATTGAATTTGAATTTTTCAAGCAATTAAACTGTTGGGCATTTTAGTATATACAGTTGATTAACTTAATATTTATTACCAACTTTTTTATTGTTACTGTCGAGTTAGAACTGTGTCAACAACAGATCAAATTTCCTTCACTATTATAAAAATAGAAGTAGTAGATAAGGCAAACGATTGCTTTAAACTAAGAGCACAGAAAACTTGTTTTCTGAACTCTATATGTAGTCGCCGGAAAAGTAGAAGACAACATACCGAGAACTAACTAGTTTGGAACTTGATGTGTTATATTGAAAACAATCGGTGAAAAAAAGACAAATTTGATAGCTATCATAATTTATTTTAAAATAACTTCTCAATACTGTCAAAGCATTGAACTGAGAGTCGAAAGTTTTAGTTGACTTTTCGATGAAGGTGTTGCTGCTTTGAAGAGGCCAACCAATAGGTAGCATCTAATGCTTTTGCTATGAACCAATTTAGAAAATCGACATTGTGATCATAAGAGAGGAACTTCATACTTTATTTGTTAATGTTTTGGACAAATTAATACTATCAAATGATGCTTTATTGATGATTTTCACCAAAACATGGACATAAAAGAGGAAAATGAAGGGACATATCAATTAGTTAAATGCACATTAAGCCTCGAATTATCAGTGAATCAATTGCCTACAAATTATTGGTGATTGAGATTGTTGAATTATTTTTACCGTTATAAAAAAATGTTCAAATTTAAATCGGTAATAAAAAATTAATAAATAGTATAAGCTTGTCCGAAACATTACACAAACAATGTATAAAGTACCTTTCTATTTATGGCACAGTAGGTTTTCTAAATTGATTTATGCCATCACAAATTCCCTGTGCTTGCCTTGTCACCAAAACGCCGTGAAATCAGGAGAAGAAATATTATTTTTCTGAATTCGGTCAATAATGCCTACTGTGATATATTTTTGTTATTTATTGAAAAGTTTTTATTACGACGGTGGGATAAAATTATATACACGGTATGTCTACTCACTTAATATATATTTATTCATTTACACTAATTTATATAAACACTTCACTACTGTTTATCCACTTAGAATATTTACTTGTTCACCGTTTATATCACGAGATCAATTTATAAACTAACTCGTTGGTAGGTATAGCCTCTCTTATATATTAAGTGCCCCTTTTTCTAGATCTTTCTAGATTGCGGCTAACAAAACAATCGCTTCCCTGGAATTGTCTAGATAAGGCTGGTCACAAAAACAATGGACCTCACTGGAATTGTCTAAATAAAAATAGTCACAAAAAATAATGGTAAACAGTTCGAAGAAATCCCTGCGCATTCGCCAAAATTCTAACTGTAATACATGGCTTAGACAGAGTCTTATTCAGGGACTACACCAGTGTGCTATTTTGTAACCCCCTTGTTAAAAGGAAGTTCCTCCCGGAACTTCTGTGTAGCCGGAACTGGATGTTTAAATCGGCAACTGGACCATGTCTGCACTTTCCGGTCGTATGGAAACGGGTACCGATAACGAAGGGTATAGCTGCAAAGTAATATGTGGACACCTGTATCTTGGAATACCGCCTCTATCATGTTCCTGATGACTCGCCTATCCAACTGGTTGCTCTCTATCCTGGGCATTGCCAGTTTCTCCACGTGGGATTTCAGCACATGATCTCGAAGGCTTCATAGTGCTTCCCACACATCCCAGTAGGTCGATCGATCTGCAAATTCGTTTCTAGTTACCAAGTAGAAAACGTACCGCGAATTGTGTTTGAGTCTCAGTGTCTTGACAGGGGCGGGAATCTGACCTTCAAGTTTATCTAATGGTCCAACCTTCTTTCTAAAGACGGTTGCCAAACCTTGTGCGTGTTTGTTACTGGCGGAGATGTTATGTGCCAGTGAGTACCCTTCCGGTAGTGTGAACAAATCTTGTCTCCGTGTTCGTTGCTGAATGGATGTAATCCAATGTCTGTCCGAGCAAATAGCTCGAGGAGTAGTTGTTTTTCCTTTAGAGACGTTCGGGTCGCTTCCCTGATTGGGATTCCGGGGTGGGGTGGTGTGCAGACGCGATTATTCTTGTCTGATTGTGAGTCATTTTTCCTTTTATTTCGTGGCTCTTACTTTATTTTAAAATCACTAATCCTTCGAGCTTTTGTCAACTTTTGCTTCTATGATTCTCATGACGTCATCAGAGCACCGGCTGTTGTTAGCCTACCTTACTAATTAACACCTTCAAAAATTGTTCATTTTCAACTTATCCTTTACAATTGTCAAATATCAAACAGCTGACTTATAAATGGTGGATTGAGTTAATTTTTATCCCCTATTTTAGGGATTCATCCATTGTACAATGGGCTGTGTGTACTTTTTATTATCATTTTAATTAAATAGTGACTGTGTTTCAAACACTATATTTTAATTAATTTTATGTATCTTCTAATTTGTGAGGAATTGGAGTACACCCTGACCATGTGAGTGAATTGTAAATATTTGGCTTTAGCCCCTTCCAAACCTTTTATTTCATATCGAGTATGTAAGATCAATTTTCTTACTTTTACAGGTGGCACTGATGATGGTTTATCATTAAACCGAAAGCGCTCTGCTAATAATAAATTCTTGTACCAAAATACAAAATTTGCTTTCTTTTCTATAATTGTTTTTCTCTGGTATACTCAGCTGACTTCACTCACTCATTTAAATCTTGTCTTTGTTCTCTATTGGCTCCGTATCTAGCTTTTCCGGTACCTCCGTATGCGCCCATAAATTCTTCAAGGGCTGGGTCAGACTCTTGTTGTAGATGGTTCACCCATTTCTCTTTGTCATGATCACCTTCGAATGGCGCTAGTCGATTTTGGTGAACTACTCTCGGTTTTCCATTGGGGATCTTGCTTATACGATAGATGATGTCGTTGATCCTCTTCCTGATTAAGTATGGACCTTCACATGATTTCTGTAATTTTGGAGAAAATCCTTTTCTCCTCGTCGGGTTGTGTAACCATACTTTGCCCCTTCTTTAAAACTGCAATCTGTGGCCTACGTATCATACCGTTTTTTATTTCTGTCGCTGGCAACTTGAAGATGCGTACGGACCAATTCGTGCACATCGTCCATCCTTCTTCTCAATTGAATCACGTAATCTTCTCCTGCTAAATCTTCGCCAGGCCGACAGGTCACAAGGGAGCCTCATTTCGCGTCCCAACAGGATTTTTGCAGGTGTTTCACCCGTGAACTCATTTATGGCCGATCGATAAGCCAACGCAAATAGAAAAAGATACTGGTCCCAATCTCTCTGGTGGCTGGAAACTACTTTGGACAGGTACTTTCCAATGGTCATTCTTTCGACCATTCCATCTGATTGTGGATGCAACGCTGTTGTCCTCGTCTTCTTCATTTCCAGCTTCTCACAAATTTCTTGGAATACCTGGCTCTCGAAATTTCTTCCTTGATCGCTGTGTACTTCTAATGGTACTCCATATCGGCTAACAATTTCTTCCACCAATACATGCGCGACAGTTCTGGTCTCTTGATTCGGGATCGCGTAAATTTCCACCCACTTTGTGAAATAATCCATTACAACCAGGATGTGTTAACTACCATTTTCTGACGTCGAAAATGGTCAAGCGATGTGTACAGCAATCCTGTCGAGAGGGCTTCCAACATTATATTGCTTCATGGGTGCCTATCTTTTGCGATGTGGTCCATTACTCGTAGCACAAGTCGTACATTCCTTATACCAGTTCTTCACATCGTCGGAGCTCTTCATCCAATAAAACTTTTCACGAAATAGTTTTCCTTCACTCCCAGATGAGTTCCCGATGGACTGGTATGTAACTTTCTCAGTACATCTGCTACTCTCGTTCTCGGGTTAAATATCTGTCTTCTTATCTCGGAACCATCATCGTTCTCAAAGACTCTCTTCTCTTCCCGGACAAGGGAGTCCCACTGAGCCCAATCTGCCTTTAGTGTCGGTGAAATTCTTGACACTTCTTGTCAGGTAGGTCGCCGATTTTCTTCCTTCCATTGGTAAATCTTCTTTAGGCGAGTATCATACTCCTGATTTTCTCTGATCCTGGTGGTTGACCATTCTTCATTGACTACTGTATTTCTTGAAACTGCGGCTGCCCTAGATTCCGCCCTGTTGCAGTGGAAACAGTATGTTGGGCACGGCCGTCTGGACAGGGAGTCGGTATTTCGGTGACTCACACCAGCTCGATGTTTGATGTTGAAATCGTACTCTTGAAGTCGTTCAATCCATCTAGCGATCTGCAGCGATATTCTTGACCGTTCGCAAGTTTCAAGGTTAATCGCGTGTTTAACACTTGCGAACGGTTGTGTGAATTTGGTATTCTCGACTAGTCGCATGAGCTGCGTATACTCACAAAAACATCGAATGGTCATCACCATTCGTATCTCCGACAAATCGTGCGCACACATCACTTTCATCTGTGTCTTAGGTATATCTGTCATTTCCGGTTTTACATTTTTCAATTTCTTATTTAAAGTATTTGTTGTGAGTATTGTTTTTTATTAGTTTCGTGCCGTTTTATAGTCGTAGTGGTGGATTACGAATATAAAGTTTTTTAAGTGTCGCAGTATATTATTGTAATGGATGATTTGCAATATATTAGAAATATCGAACTTTTAAAAATAGCAGACGAACCAGTGCAAGCTCGTAATGTATTTAAAAATGTAAATTCTGTTGAGGTGCTAAGTGAAAAGCAATTTATAAAAACATTTAGGATTTCCAAGTAACTTGGCAGATATATTGTCGATTTACTAACACCATTGATGAGACCTCAGAAAAGAGCTACAGATTTATCTGTTGAAATTAGAGTAAGTTTACTGCCAAATATAGTGTATTTAAGCTATAACTGTAATTTAAAAATTTTAAGGTTTTGGTAGCATTAAGATTTGTTGGAAGTGGAGGATATCAAATGGATATTGGGCTAAATATTTTTTTATCGGTATCACAGTCATCTGCATCAAGATGCATAGAGGAAGTCTCTGCTGCCCTAAATACACCTAGTATTTTTAATTCATGGTTACGATTTTCCAGAAATTTTGACGAAATGAATGCAGTAAGACTTAGTATGTATGAAGTAATTTTTACCATTCATTGATGCCTACACTTGAACCCAATATATTAAAAATTTATTTATTAATAATTATTTCTTTTAGATTTTATGAAGATCATAACTTCCCAGGAGTGATAGGGTGTATAGATTGCACGCATGTATCAATACACATTCCAAAAATCAATGATGAAAAATATCCCGAACATTTATATGTTAATCGAAAAGGTTATTCGATAAATGTTCAATTGGTAAGATATTAATTATGTTTTGTGTAATACTATAGGCACATGTCTTTTCATTAAATAAATTTATATTTTCTTTCGCAACCGTTCATACAATATGTAGTTGTATTTTTTTTATTTTAGATTTGTGACAGTCAAATGAAGATAACAAATGTTATTGCACGTTACCCAGGCAGTACCCACGATTCATCAATTTGGGCTAATTATGATGTATTGCAGTTAAGAAACCTACATGCAGAAGGACATTTGGGGTATTACTTATTAGGTAAGTAAAATGTTACAAATTTACATGTATAAGATGGACAAACGTACATAAATAAAAATTAAAGTAAACAAATATTTTTTTAAGTAGAATGCTTTTATATTTTATTTTACCGCATTAAAAAGTGCAAACACGCAGACATATCGGCTCAATATAAAAGCACTTTAATAAAATAGTAAAAGCTCTAAATTTTTGTTTCAATATTTTAGGTGACTCTGGGTATCCACAAAGAACTTGGTGATGAAACGTCTGGAATACGAACCACTTATAGGAACTCCGGAGTATAATTACAATAGATCTCAAAGATCTACTAGAATTAAAATAGAAACATGTAACGGTGTAACTGAAGATGAGATTTCGATGCCTCCACAAAGATAGAGTTTTGCATTACAAACCTGATGTTGCATGTCGCATAATTAACGCACGCGTTGTTCTACACAATATGTGTATATGTTACGGTTAAAGTATTTACTTGGCTAGTATATAAACTAGTTGGATAGTATACAAACTATCCAAATCATATTTTCACTAAAATAGCTACGAGTAATGGCTGGTTGGTATACTATCCAGCTAGTTTATAAACTATACAAAATTTATCGCTAAAACTAAAAACACAAAGAAATTACACAAATTAGCTAGAATTTTTGGCTAGTTTGTAAAATATCCACATTAGTTGGATGAAGTGTGAACCTAATATTGGTAGTAATACATAATAACCAACGAATTGGTTAGTATGCAAACCAACCAAAGCGAGTTGGTTATTATGTAAACCAACCAATTCTCTTTGGGTAATTTAGTGTGATTATGTTTGTTGTGACGGTGTACAGTTGTGTCTCGTGAAATTTGTTTAAGAATAGGTATCGGATTATTAAAAATGTATCAACAGCAACAATTTGAAAACCTATTATTAGACGTTTACGACCAAAAGTCGCAAAATTCAAAATTAATGAATGATAGCGATTATAGTGAACTTTTGCAACGTATCAAGAGAATACGCGAAACTGGACCTGTGCTACCTCCCTCTCCATGTTGACCAGAGAGGGTTTCAGGAAGAGGTGGTTTTAATACGGTATGGTCAACTTTGTGCTCCGGGCTACTCGACTGCGGAGAGTGGGTGGGTCAAGACCACCTCTTATTGTACTAATGTACCGCACTAATAGTTCCAAGTTTCAAAAAAAATAAAAATTCAATTATTAATCGGTATAGGAGGAACTATATTTAATAATTTACCGTATGATACTAATTTATCAGACAATAAAACTGATAAAAAAAAAGAGTGAATGAATTTATAAAGCTATTAAAACAGATATTCCGCCGAAGTATACTTCACGGATTACAGGTGTTTAATTGTACGTATAAACGTTGATTTTATGAACAAAATTAAATTTAACAAATATATCCGGATCTCTATACACCAGGTACGATTCCCTATCAATTGACACTAATGGTTCCCAAATGGTAGTTCTCAACGATATAATTAACTGGACTGATCTTACTTGATTTTGTGGTGGTGGTGGTGAAACAGCGAATTATGCCAATATCAGCAAGCCAATAACATAATATAAAATGGGAATAGAAGGTCTGAAAAGAAATTATGATTTATAAGTGCGATTGGAACATTCTTGAGGGGGGGAAGATAATTACTTGATCAAAGACTTACCTTAGATAATGGGTGACCTCATGTGGGGTTTGACAAATCAGTGACTACGTCCATGAACCATCATGTAATCTTACACCAGATTATCACTGATCCGTTTTATAGTTACTCGAAGACCGCAGAGCCGTAAAACAACGAAATAAATACCTATAGTATTACTATGTGGATTTCGAGTTCATAACCAAAAAACCCATTCTCGAGGAATCTCCCACAAAAACCTGTTCCAATCGTTTATAAACGAAGAAGAGGACTTGACCATTCGGACAAATAAAATCAAAGTCAGGAAGGTTGACTGGATCTTTCACGAACATTCTTAATAAGGAGGCCAGAGTGATAGTACCAATATAAACATAGCCGTACCGTTTAAGGTGGAAAAGTTGTTGGATATAATTCAATCCACTTACTGATGTATGTTTAATAGTTTAAGTTTCAATATGTATTGAGGTGATAAATAAATCTTTTATGTTTCCACTTATAAACAGCGTACAAGTGAACCCCAATAAATATTAAATATTTACAAATACTTAAATGAAAAAAGGAAGTTTGTTGAATATGAATGGAAGAGATCTGCGACCTGTAACACCTGACAGTAGCAACAAGAGTGATTATCATGTGATAAATACTTATGATTTACAAAGAATCGAATCATCTTATGTAATTCTACATAGAAGATCTGGAAAGATTATTTTACGTTTGAGTGAATATTATGATGCGATCAAAGCTGACCATCAAGGAACTGGGCATGGAGGGCGTCAAGCAACAACAAAATTATTAAACGAAACGTATCACAACTTAACACAGGAAATGGTAAAATTGTTCATTGAAACGAGACCAGATGGTGACTATAAACTCATTTTTGTCTACCAAGACCACCTAACCAGATATTTGCAGACTTAGGAATCCCTTGCGTGTTGCAGAGCGACAATGACCGAGAATTTGCAAACCAGGTGGGTATTAGGGTAAAAGGCATGCTAGAAAGGACATGGCACCTTATATGGGAATTTTGGACCTCTGTATTTTTGATATGTTGTAGCTGACATTAAAAGATTTTTTTCCTTTGCGCTAAACTCCTAGCTCTACTGGGTGTACCGGGAAAATGGGCCCAAAACTGAGATTTTGAATTTTACATGTATTTTGAAGTGCCATGTCCTTTATTTCAAATTCCGCAAATGTTGCTTATATGGATGCAATAAAACAACATCAATACGTTTTGATTTTTTTTTTAGGTGATTGACGAATTAGTCGAAATGTGGCCTGACTGCCATATTGTGCATGGTAAACCGAGACATTCACAATCACAAGGTTCATTGGAGAGGGCGAACCAAGATATAGAGAACAAGTTAGCGTTGTGGATGGAAGATAATAACTCGACAAAATGGAGTGAAGGTTTAAAAATTGTTCAATTTCAAAAAAATCGGTGAGTATGCTAGTATTTTGAAATTTAAGGAAAGAAGCTGTGTTTTTCTAATTCATTTGCCAGTTGTGAAAACGGCGCAGCGGCATAATTTTGTATCTGTTTTGTTTGCGTAAGTATAGGTGATTGCAACAGCGACTCTGTGTTTGTATAAGTTGCGTTTTACCTCAGTTAATTGTTTTTTGTAGCTGCTTTCATTCTGGTATTGAACGCAGTCCTTATGAAGCTTTATATGGTGTAAAATGTAGAAATGGTTTAAATAACCTCCCTGTTTCTATCACAAACATTAAATCCATACGTACAGAAGAAGAACTGGAAACATTATTATCTTCTAGTAATGACATCGAGGATAAAGTGGAAGAAGATTCACATCCTTCAAAAAATTTTGTACCCGATGAAAAATCTACCGTCACTGAAAAGAAAATAGCCGCACAACAATTATCTGGTACGTATCTATAAAGTATTCCCACATTATTTCACAATGCAACCTAATTTCTTTTAGATTCAATTGAAAATGCTACGCTGGTTCTGCTGTCCGATAATACTCATAGCCCAGTTGTATTCGCAGATAATACTAAAACCCCAATTTTACTCAAAGTTAATACTGAAACCCCAGTTTTACCCGAAAATAATACTGAAACCGCAGTTTCGCTCGAAGTTAACAATAAAACCTCAGTTTTATTTAATGAACAAGCAATGGCATTGCTCTCTACTGAAACAACAGAAAATGCTCTCAATGAATCATTACCACAAAAATGCTTATTATGTTCTGAAGAAAACGTGTGTGACCATTGTCAGAACAGAAACAATATTAAAGCGATAAGGGATTCATGCCAGGAAAGTCTAAAAAGGCAAGCACAAAAAATGCTACAAAATTCTCGCAAGAAATTTAAACCAGGAACTCTCGGCATGTCCGTGAGAGTACCCATTCCAGATGTGGATCGAAGTCGGTCAGATCATAGAAATATATTGGGCGTCATAATGAGTGTAGAAGATGAATTTTACCGAATTGGAACTGTTCACGGTGTACTTAAACATCTCTATTCCCGCAACGAATTTGAAATATGTAAGCAACAATTTTTAAAGTTGGAAAATGTCAAGACGGACACCGAAATAACATTACGAAGCACTGCAGGAACATTTTCAGAATCGGGTTCAACCCAAGGATATTAGTCCAGGCAATTTAGGAAAAATCGCTTAGTTTTCCACGATCAGTATGAAACTTTGTATTTAGATGGTGGAAAGTGTGTACAATGACATATCTTTATCCGTGGTCTGAAAAATTTTTTTGTCATTGTCAAAAGCACCGATATATGTCGAATTTTAAGGAAATTTCTCATTTTTTGCTTATAACTTCATTGCTAGTGGCTTTACCAAAAAAAAGTTAAATTCTTTTTTTTTGTCATTAAAAGACCTACAAAAGTAGACGTCACGCGTTGAAAAATATTAATTTGTTAAAGAGATACAGTAAAACACAATAATAATTATTATTTTTATATAAACAATGATAAAGTAGCTTAATAATTGTCATTGGTTCTTGTAATTGTGCAAAAATACTCTGAACTATCAATAAATGACGTGTGCCAAAGCTGGAGATTGTACGTTTAATGGTTCATGAGTTATGGCCTACGTCAAAAAAAATTATGAAAAAAAGACGAATCCGCACGAGATTTCATTTTGCAACTAAGGGGATTTCAAAAATAAATTCCCTTGATTGCAAAATTCAATTTTTTTTTAAATGAACGTCGACTTCCTACATAAAATAATGAAATCTACTCATAAAAAAATCAGCACAACCACATTCAACGCACAGACCAAGTTATTTGTTATTGCTGTTAATTTGTTTATAAGGCCATAACTCATGAACCATTAAACGTACAATCTCCAGCTTTTGCACACGTCATTTATTGATAGTTCAGAGTATTTTTGCACAATTACAAGAACCAATGACAATTATTAAGCTACTTTATCATTGTTTATATAAAAATAATAATTATTATTGTGTTTTACTGTATCTCTTTAACAAATTAATATTTTTCAACGCGTGACGTCTACTTTTGTAGGTCTTTTAATGACAAAAAAAAAGAATTTAACTTTTTTTGGTAAAGCCACTAGCAATGGAGTTATAAGCAAAAAATGAGAAATTTCCTTAAAATTCGACATATATCGGTGCTTTTGACAATGACAAAAAAATTTCTCAGACCACGGATAAATATATGTCATTGTACACGCTATCCACCACCTAAATACAAAGTTTCATACTGATCGTGGAAAACTACGCAAAATGATGATTTTTGGGCTATCTCGCCTGGACTATATGTGCGATGTCACTGCAAGAAGAGTTGTACGCATAAAAAGTGTAGATGTCTTGCGCCTGGATATACGTGTAATAGTAAGTGCCACAACAGTGCAACTTGCTTCAACAAATAATACTGTTCTTTGTTTGGCGGTTTTAACGTCCTGCCATATTTTATTGTTAAAATATTGTCACCTGGTATTATTTGAGTTATATTTCTTTTACTTTTTCTAAAGTAATAATAGGTACCTGTAACAATCTTACATTGTACCAATAAAGAAAACATTTTTGACTCAGGTTTTTACTATCCTAAACTAAATTACCCCAAGAGAATTGATTAGTTTGTTGAGTAATACATAATAACCAACTCGTTGGTTATTATGTATTACTACCAATATCTGGTTCATACTCTATCCAACTAATGTGGATAGTTCACAAACTAGCCAAAAATGCTAGCTAATTTGTGTAATTTCCTTGTGGTTTGTGTTTTAGCGATACATTTTGTATAGTTTATAAACTAGCTGGATAGTATACAAACCAGCCATTACTCGTAGCTATTTTAGTGAAAATATGATTTGGATAGTTTGTATACTATCCAACTAGTTTATATACTAGCCAAGTAAATACTTTAACCGTAACATATACAATACAATGTACCTCTGCAACGAGATAATGATAGAAATATTGACATAGAGATGTTCAACAATGGAGATGATATTGAAAATCAGCTGGAAGGCCAATTAAGAAGAATAAACCCGGAGCTAATAGCAGGAAGACAAGCCAGAGAGCGTTTAATACGGATTTTCTTTGCAGTATAATGTTTACACTTTCTTAATATGAAAATACATTTCCACTTTAAATTGTTTTTTTATCAAAACAAAGTTACTCAGAATAAACTTTAATTATAGTCACAAAATAAGAACTCAAACAACTAAAAATAAACAATCGTATAAACAAACAACTGAAAATACACTCAAACGAATAACTAAAAATAAAGTATATACACAAATTATTACAAAGACTATTTCACTCACCTACGAAATGAACCAATCAGAAGCTCTAGTCAAGTTCGGCTTACCGATAATACCAAACTTGACTCTTGACTCTGATTGGCCTATCAAGTTCGGTGTTTTCAGATTTGTTTACAGTGCATGTGACAGTTAAACGTCAAATTTAAGTGATTTATAATAATTATAATTGAAAAATATTTCAGTATGTTATGGTTATTGTTGGTAGTGTAGTATTTCTTTCGATGTCAATGTCTTCTGTTCATTGAAATTTATTGATTTCTCAGGTCAACTTTTTTGCCAATTTCCTCTAATCCTGCCGAATTTCAGATTTTTTATCTTTTACTCTGTTTGTGAAATAGTCTAATAAAATTCCACTCGTGATTGAATTTATCTCATAAGTCTGTCTTTCATTTATGATCTCAACTGAATTGATTCGAGAAAACACCACTCGTCCTGCGGACTCGTGGTGTTTTCTCGAAACAATTCAGTTTCGTTCAAAAATGAATCGACAGACTTATCGCGAAAATTCAATCACTTGTGGTATTACTACTGATAATATTTAAACGCAACAATAAACAAAACAACATATTTTTATGAGAGTAATTCTTGCAAAGATTCTAGTGTTTTTGCAATTTTTACAAATTATTCAGCAGAGTTTTCGGCAGCATATGCAATTATTTCCCTAGTTTTCGTGTTACGTTCTAATAATACCAATTTGTTGTCATAATAGTCAGATTTTTTTTTCTAAGGACACTCTATAGTTTTCAGATGCTTCCGAAGCATGTATGAGTTTCTTTCTAGGTGCCCTTGGGAACTTCCTTTTTTCTTTCTCGTTATATGTTGCACCAGATTTTTCTTTTTCTTCTCCCACAGAAATATTTTTTATTTCTGAAGTAGATGCATCACTAATGAAATCATCTTCTGCTAATTGATTACTACTGAACTGTAAACCAATTTCAGGAACGAGCTCATCATCATGCACTTCTTTTGCATCAAAAGCACAACTGAATTCGTTTACATTTTGATGCCCTTTTAAGGACACCTCTTTAATAGTATTAAGAACCTCTTTTTCAAAATCAGACTGTGGTGTTTCAACAAACGGACCACCACCTGTACCTCATAGATATTTTGTTTGCGATGTTTTTTTTTACTTTCGTACGGCTTCTTATATCCTGCCAAGTCTACAACATAAAAAAGTTTATATGAGTATAATCTCACATCAAATTTATGAATATCTGTTACCTTTGTCCATGCCTTCCATTCTCTATTAGCTCCGTTGCAGCTATTTAAAATAGACAAAAGTTCCATCCATAATGCTTGAGCATTCTTTTGGGTGAATTCTTGTGAACATTTTCCACAAGAATGTTTCGGATGCCTTTTTATAAACTCTAGTAAGAGCTTTTTCTATTCATTGATAACTACAGTTTTCTTTTGCTCACTCATTTTAAAAATGTTCTAAAGTATTGATGGAGTTGTGACACATTAAGTCATAATCATAACATAACCCTTCAAAATAATCTTTTATTTGACACTTCTCAAAAATTACTACTATGCCAAATGTTATTTTAGCAGAGAATCCAAACATTCGCATGTCACTACGAAGGGTAGTCAAGAATACCGGTCCTAGCATCCGTTCGCATCTAGACCGTTCGCATCGATGCTCATACGTACCTTGCGAACGATCTCGAGAATAGCGCTGCTGGCCCTCGGGATTCTTGAACTGCATCAACCACTTGAGTGCTGCATGATCAGTCCAGGTTAAGAAGAACTTCCTACCATAGAGATACCTACTGGTAAAAGTCTTCCACGCACTTCATTACTTCCAAAAGTTCTCTTCTTGTGACGCAATAGTTTCGTTCTGATTTGGAGAGGACTTTACTGAAATATCCCAGCACTCTTTCTTGCCCTCCTTGGATCTGTAAATGCACTCCTCCAATTTCTACGTTGCTTGCGTCGGTGTCAAGAAGAAAGTATCCCTCTGGTAATGGATATCCTAATATCGACCCCGTGATTAAACACCTCTTCAAGGTTTCAAAAACCGTTTGACAGTCTTCGTCCCATTGCAAACCTCTTGTTTCTTTAGTGATTCGTATAAGGGGCTTGGTAATATCTCCAAACTGCTTGATAAATCTTCTATAGTAAGTGCAAAGTCCGAAAAAACTCCTAATTTGATGTTTGTCGGTTGGTTGCGGCCATTGCTGAATGGAAGCAATTTTCTTTGAATCCACCGCCACTCCTTCATCACAATATGACCTAGGTAGTTGACTCGGTTTTGGAATAGCTGACATTTCTTCGGGTTTAACATGAGTTGAGCTGCTTGGAGTCGTTTGAATACGTCTTCAGAATTCTTCAGGTGTTCGTCAAATGTCTTCTCCAGTACTACGATGTCGTCCAAATACACCAGGCATGTTTTCCAAGACAACCCTTTCAAGACATTTTCCATGAGTCTTGCAAATGTCGCGGGCGCATTACAGAGCTCCAATGGCATGACGTTGAATTGCCATAATCCAGATCCGGTGGTAAGAGCAGTCTTTGTCTTCTCGGTCCATTTCTACTTGCCAATAACCAGACGTCCCGTCCAAGGTTTGCTGCGAGCCAGAATATTTAGCGTATCATCGATTCGAGGCAGAGAATAGCTTTCTTCCTTGGTCACGTTGTTTAGCTGGCGATAGTCCACGCAGAAACTCGTAGTTCCTTACTTTTTCTTGACGAGCACTACTGGACACACTCATGGACTAGTAGATCGTTCTATTACTTCTTCTTCCGCCATCTCTCGAATTATTCTTTCAGCTTTCTCTCTCTTCGCTCGTGGTTGTCTTCGAGCTGATTGCCTAATTGGCTTGGCGTCATAAATATCGATTTTGTATTAGACGGCTAATGTTCTACCACTCCTTTCTCCTTTTGGTACGAATTGGTCTCGATACTGCAAGAGAAATTCTCTCATTCTCTTTTTTTAGCTCGATTCAAGGATTGACCAGTTACTGATAACATCTGTTCGAATCTGGCATTAGAATTGTCAGTGGTCGTTGTTCGACGAACTATAGACGTCACTGGTACGCAGTATCCAATCTTGGTTTCACTCTTGATGGTAATTGGGTAATCGTTCACGTTTATCACACGTATTGGGATCTCCTTCGCCGATATAACCAATCCTTTTCCAATTAGTACTCCTTTGCCAACTTCTTCGTCGGGGTTCCTTGGCTCCATCATAACCGGTGTACCTTACTCCATGATTCCCTGTAGGCGCGCTACTATCATGGTTTCGCTTCGTACAGGTAGAACGGTATCTTCCTGTACAGCTGCCAACACCGTGCTGCCTTCATATGGATGAAGGAATATCTCCTCGGAACCCACTTCAATTGTTCTGTTTCTAAAGTCCAATTGGAAACTATGTCGATTCATTACTTCCATTCCCAGCATCACGTCTTCTTCAATGTCAGCTACGATTACCGTATGCGTGAATCATTCTGCGCCAATTCCCAATTCGATTTAAGTCTCCCCGTGAACGTTGGCACTCTCACCGGTGGCGGTCCGCAGTAGCAGTCTCGTTGGTAAAATCTTCTTCTTGGAGTTTATTACCTCAGATCGTATAATGGTTCTAGTTGCTCCAGTGTCTACCAGCAAAGTATAATCTCTTGCCATTCAGTTCACCAGCTACATGTACACTGTCGTTGCGACATCTCGGAGAAGCTGTTAGTATGAGAGGGTCTTTGGAACGATGATGGGTCGGTGCTGCCCCCTTGTAGCCGACCCGTTCTAGTTTTCCTGTGACTAGGGTTTTTGGTTTGCAGGAGCTCTGGGGCGCTTACACGAACTGCGTACATGCCATAGCTCGCCATAATTCCAGCATCTGATCTCTCTCGGCTTCTTGTCCATCATACTTTTTATCAAACTGACGATCTGGTCAAATCTGTCCTCGTCGCGTTCCTCTCGGATGCTCGTAACTTTGTTATAACCTGAAGCCTTCGTGGCTGCTTCATATTCGAGAGCAGCAGTCAATGCATCGACCAATGTTTTGGGATGTGCTAAACGAAGCATCCTCTCCATATCGGGGTCACGTAAGCCATCAATAAAGGCCTGGATGCCCAGGAATTCCATCATGTTCTTTGGTGCTGACGGATAAGCGAATCGAACTAATCGGGCAATGTCCAGTTCATACTCTTGAAGGGCTTCATCACGATTCTGCCTTCGGTTCTTCAGTTGGGATTGGTAGAAATGTTCTAGATGTTCATGGCCATATCGCATGTCTAACCTCTTCTTCAGCTGCTCGAAGTCATCCGTTTCTTCCAGAGGTATCGTCTGAAGTACATCTAAGGTATCTCCCCGAAGTGCGATGGTAAAGTTTACCGCCTTCTCCCTGTCGTACCAATTATTCACTCTAGTGGTTGCTTCAAACTGCTTTACATAATTGGTCCACGACATTTTTCCATCGAACGTTGGAGCCGTGACTCGGACAAAAGTGCCAATATCATCTGTCTTGAGTTGTGTTTCTGGTTTTCAGGGTTATATTTGTTCGATCTTTTCTTCTGCTGGCGTCTCTTGTGTTCTTAAATCGGCAATCATTCCTTCTAACTCCTTGATTTTCTCGTTCATCGTTTTCATAGTATTCTCGATTGTCTCGTCCATCGTTGTCATCTTATTCTCTGTATTCGGTTTTAGAGGAGAAATTTTATTCTCGACGTAAGCAACAATGTCATTTTCCATTAATAAGATGGTTATTTGATTCATTTATCATTTTGTTCACCAAGTTTTTGTCGACTGTCTCTAATTTTGTGATTAATTATTGTGGATTTTATTATTAGGAATTAAAAATTGAGAAAGTTTTGCTTTCTCTGCAAATTTTAATGCACATGGCACTTGCAAATGCTTATTCTCAGTAAAAAATGCTTATTTTGTGACGCTGATCCAGATTTTCAAACAAATAGCAAGCTCAATTTCACGTGGGTTGAGTATGACGGACAATATCTAGGTGGTTTAATGAATGCGGTAGAAAATGTGTGAAGTCATAATATTTTTCCAAAATAGAGATGTTGGCGTACTAAGGAATCAAAGAGTAAATGGTTTTGACAAAACTATGTGATGAAAGGATTCTTAAAAATGACCCAGTTTTAATATAAACATGTAGATTAATAAGAGTTTCAGGAATATAAAAGTATAAAATACTGCAATCGGCCAAGTTATGCATATTGGCCAGCAGAATAATGTTCTTTATGTACACTTTATACGAAAAACAACCCCCAACAGAGATATTAATATTTATAATTTTCTCTCATTCGCCCCCCTGTTTTTGTGAAAAGTTTTCCAATTCTTCCTTCTTTGCCTAAGAATATATTTACCAAATTTGGCGCGAATCAGTTTAGCAGTTTCTCCGGAAATGAGCGCACAGACGGACATGCAAACAGACCGACATAGAAATAATACTTTATTCGGAGTCCTGATGCTTCAAAACGCGTATTTTCACAAACAAGTGGTAATGAGGTCGATGCATGACTCCCCTTTTATTACGTAATGCGGGTGGTAAAAATTTTTTGTAAAAAATATCATTTCTATGAAGAGGACTTTTTTGACGTCCAGTTAGCTCCCCTACTTTGATAAATCAGAATTTGAAAAATTGTGTCGCAATGATGTTCTGCAATGTGGCGTTGACAAAAATGAAAAAAAAATCCAATACTGTACAAATAAAATAAATTATGTGCATCCATACTTTCGGGAACATTTTTGGATTGCTCATAAAATTTGTAAATATTTATAAAAAGACTTACGTAGCTTAAAAAAACGACTAATCAAATATCTAACCAATATTCCCACATCCATTATAAATAGCTTTTCTCTGTGACATATAAATATTTTTGAAAGGCTCGTATTACCGTACTTGACATGTTGCGAATATGAATCGTTTCAGAAAGTGATTGGATAATACTAGTAAGCGGTTTTTCGTTATACATGTTGGAAATAAAAAGAAATATACAGGACTGGTTCGAGAATAAGAAAAGTTTTATTTTTAAAGTACATAATTGTTAGATATATGTCTTCTTTATGATCCGACTGTGGGAAATTTATAAATAATCCTTATAGTCCTAGATCCCAGGGCCCCCATATAACGAGAAAACCTACCAACCCTCTCAGTGCTCGTTATATATATGCGGGTTGTCTCACGTGGTACAACCCGTGCTCGCCAGTCGACTAGCTTCGAGTCGAAGAAGGGGTGGATTCTTAAAAAAAATATATTAAGTTCACAAAAAGGGCGCCAGAGAAGTTTTGGCAAGCACCCAACACTTCTTTAATTAGCCCACAACTCATCAGTGGGTTAACAACACTCACTACACACTCCAAAGGTTAAACTGAAAGGTAAGTTATCATAAGAAAATAAAAGTCAGCAAGTATCCCCTGATTGAAGTTTTAATTAGTCACTTTGGACCAAAGGTCTCTTTTCAAATATATTTATTACAATATTACTACAATAATGTTCCAAATAATGTCTGAACTCAGCTGAAGGCTGTAGACTCAAAATGTAGATAGGCTGAAGGCCGAAATCTACATAAATCCAAAACTTGCTAACTAATTTATCAGTTACAGTTTAAGGAAATAACTCTCAAGCAGGTTCTATAAACTCTGAGCAGAGCTGAAGGCTTCAAACTCAGGGTGCAGAAGAGCTGAGAGCCCCAAACTACACCGATGACTCAATTCTATAATTATAGAGAAACGACCAAATGATTCATGTACAATACTCAAAAATACAACCATAATATATATCAAAAATTAACAATGTACAGTTACAAGGGTTCACACTTCCGCAATTTATACCAATATCAATAATTGCATAAGCCTTAAATTTAAATAGCAAACGAGCTTAGCGTTGCTAAAGAAAATATAATTCGAAATTATGTACGGCGCAAAATTATATACATAAAATCGTCAGAGTTTGAAAAATCCACTAAATAGCGCAGCACCCAGGTACGTACCGTAGTATCCTAACGTATTTTAAACTATAAGCAAAGATTACAAATTTTAAATACAAAGTACAAAGTGTAAAGCGAAATTATAGTAATTGCCGCAAAAAGAGAAATAGAACTTTACATAAAAAACTGTGAAATGTGCCGCATAAAAGGTGAATATACAAATGAATGCAGAATAAAAAGGAAAACTGTTCACTTATCCTTTTTCCGGACCCAGAACAGGAACTGAAGTCGCTCCAGAGTATTCCAGCTCTCCTGGAACTGGTCTCACTGACTCATTAAGCTCAGTGATTTAATATCCACATAAAAAAACTCTTGATAATGAATCCTTCTAACCAACGCCGTCTACGGAAATTTACCACGAATTACGCAATTCCACTAATTTCTACTGGTATCCTCGGTCATCGGCCGTTTCTGGACCAGAAGCCTAACGGGTCAGAGTTGCCAGCTGTTGGTTTCAGCCGTATTTTCTTCCCCTGCGTAGGAATTTTCGGGTTTTTAGCAAAATTCTTATTGGCTCCCAGAGCACATGCAAAATTTTTACGTTTGGAAGTGTGTGTTTACACCTTGACGGCAAATGGAGGACTGACCACTTCGCGCATACAGTGCTTTTAATTCTCTCCGTCAACAAGCTTCCAATCGTTAAACCTCCGATAACTTGGCGAATATTTCGCGTTACAGATTCCCCCCTTCCGTCAAAGAAAATTAACCCCTAAGGGTTAATTTTCATCTCTAGGCGGTTGCGTAGAGTATGGTTTCAAGCCCTTGCAGTGCCGAAGCTCCAGTGAGTACCGTTCTAGACGACACATGTTTCACAATATCTAACAACACAGGGTCTGCCAAAAAATGCCACTCGTCATGACGAATATCTGGGACGACGCCCATCAAATTCAGAAAATCTACACCAATAATCAAAATGTGAGTTAATTCAGGGACAATCAGAGCCTCAATCAACCGCATACGGCCCCTCAAAACCACGGGTAACACTACGGTTCCAATACTCTCTAACACATTACCATTTCAACGCTAAACAAGAAATTAACTCATAACCCTTACCTCCTAAAATAGTTCTTGAAGCGCCCGAATCCAAAAGACCTAACAAGTTTTCCCTAGGATATCTATCTTAGGATAAGCACGTTCATCATTAACGACATGATCCAACACATAATCTATAACGACACGAAAACTACTGACCGGGGGTTTTCACTGACGCACTCTACCCGATTATTCAAGCATGTCTTTGTTCGTTTCCCTGGTTGGATCTGTGAGAGCAAACAGGACAAGTCCTGACTGTGTATCCCTCCTTTTTACATTTAAAACAATATTTTACACTG
Organism: Galeruca laticollis; assembly: GCA_963921935.1. Classification (NCBI taxonomy): domain Eukaryota; kingdom Metazoa; phylum Arthropoda; class Insecta; order Coleoptera; family Chrysomelidae; genus Galeruca; species Galeruca laticollis. The sequence goes on along the minus strand of OY998178.1, from coordinate 189,368,807 downwards.
GCCGCCTGCAGACACCCTACAGCCCGATGTCCAGGCTGCTTACAACGATAACACACTGCCTCTCTAGGGGCGGAAGACGAGATGGGGTTTTGTGACGTTCCGACCTCAGCCACAGGTTCCACTTGCGAGATTACATATGCAAGGTCTGGCTCCAAACAATTCGATCTCCTCGAAGGTACACTATAATTCTCAATTGCCGATTTTCCGGCCTCTAGTCTGCGACCCAAAGTCAACAACACACGCACACTATTAATCTCTACTAGATCCAAATGATTTTGATAGTACGGCGCGATATTCCTCAACAAGATTTTGAGTTGCGTCTTCTCCGAAATGGGGCAAGACAGCCTTTTAAAATAACCAGACATCACAGCCAAGTAGATTCCCATGCTTTCATCAGGACCTTGAGTCCTCCTCTTGATTTCCTCGAACGGTTTTTCATTATAATCCACGGACAAGTACTCTTCCCGCAAAAGGTCTACGAATTCATCCCAAGAATGTACTTCCTGCCTATACGCCAGGTAAAATTGGTAAGCCCTACCAGAAAATAAGTCGATCCCGCTAGTCAACAAAATGTCCTTATCCACATTACGTGAAACTCGATACTCTGCCACTTTTTCCAGAAAGCTCGATAGTGAAATATCTTTGGTATCTCCAGAAAACACCAAACCCCACTTACTAGGCAAGATCGTCTTAATACTAGACAAGTTCCTCGACGCATTACCAGGATTAGGAAGTGGTCTGATTTCATTGAGAGTCGATCTACGGATTGTTGACAAATGTGCAAAAGACGGCCCAGGTTGAGAAAGAATTTATAACTGGGGGGGGGGTTGAGATTGACGAGAACGCTCATGTCTAGAAGCCTTACTTCCCAATGATTCGAATAAAGAGAGAGCCTTAGCTATTAGTTCATCTACTTTCGCCCTTTGTCGAACACCAGCATCACCTGCTTCGAAATTAGTCGCACGTTCCAACCGACCTATGACATGCACCAACTGACTCTGTAATTTCTGGAAACTACCACTCACACGAGTCTCATTGAACTCTACTACACCGGGCTCAATCTGATATAACTTATTCTCAACTGCACTCAAATCTTCAGCAGCTGTATACGGATACTCTGGCGGATCTATACTATCATCTTCCTTCTCCACCTGCAACGCTAAAGCTAAACTACGTCGCATCTCAGACACCGTGCCACTTGCAATACCGCGTATTGTCAACTTATACACAAGCTCATCCTGAACCAACCGATTAACTACAAACCTACGAGCCATTTTTTTCCATTTAAGTTCAATCTGACAAGCAATCCAGGCAACAAACCAATTTCCAACCTAGCGGAACAATAATTCTTCACAGACACACCTGTACCTAAAATGGCCTCCCTTTAACTGAAACCTAATAAGGAATTTAAAACCCAAATCCAGATACCGAATGTCCAAAAGTCCCTATTTGTCCAAACAATATCTCCAACCCACAGAGTTTCCACGGAGTGTACTTCTCGAACCAACGCAACGTTCCTTCCTTAAAAGCGATTCCAAAATACAGGAGTCCACGAGCCCAAGGCACCACTTCCAAAGCACCGACCCGCAAGGTTCGAACCCACAATGCAGCCTACAATCGTCGAAAGTCAAATAAACTTACCATAAAGCAAAGTATTTACGAATTCAGTTACTGTTCTGACACTAAAATATATACACAGTATGACCCAATATGTAACTCACCTTTTAAATTTACAATATCTATAAATTACAAATATTTTACAATAGATAATCAAATAAAATTTTCAAAATTACAATTTTTATTGAAACAATGTGTAATGCGTATTGCCCAGGTAAGCCCAAAGGAGACAGAGTTCAATTAAATTAACTGATTTATTTCTATAAAAAATATTATTTACAATGACAAAAATGAACTGACATTCAATATTCTATATATATATATATATATATATATATATATATATATATATATATATATATATATATATTACTCTGGTGCGTAAATATTTTGAAGATCACGCTTCGATGGTCAGTAGCCTTTCGTCGATCGATAGATACTGATGATCTGAATGGTAGGTAGGTGTAACGGTAGCGGTGTATGGTTGGATTCCGGCGATATACTCGACGGTGTACGGGATTCTCTACGTCCTATGAAACGTTCAGACAGCCAGGGGTATGAGCAACCGGCGGATCAATACTCTTTGTAAGGACTGTAGTTATTACGGCGCGTCAATACCACACCGAAATTATACTAACAGTTAAAGCGATCGTTTATAGCCAGTCAGTACCCGGCTTAACGGCGTTTCCCTACGAAGATACTGTAGAGCTTTCAGTGTGTCAGTACCACACCGAAATTCTTCTAACAGTTTGAACAATCGTTCTCGTTTCCGTCAATACCAGAAACCAACTTCCGTTCTAATGAATGATGTATAAAATCTGATCAATACTCCGACTTAGTACAACACTCGGCGGTGGATAGTGTAAAGCGTTTAAGGTTAAAGTCAATACCCTCGACCTACGCTTCGCAATGGAGGCGGCTGAACTTGGAGGAGCAGGAGTCCGTAAACCAAGTCGTCTCATCGTCTGTCGGTTTGCATTCTTATATCCATCGTCGTGGGGGTGGTGGAAGTCTCCTTCCCTTCTACTGTCGATTCTTCGTGCGCATCTCGGCGTGGGGGCTTTGCTGTTTTGGTGGGGTACCTCGTCATCGTGGTGCTAACTGGTTTCTTGAATCAAGTTTTATAGTAATGAATTTATATCATTACAAATGATATCAATATCAGGAATCTTATTATTCGCTTGCTACCTGAAAAAGAGAAAAAAAACAAAGCACAGCCAACAATGAACAATTTGACCGTTTCCTGTATTAAAACTTCAATTTAATATTTAACACTGCTCAACAAAATTCGGTAAATTGTTTACCCATACAACAACTTCCTTCAAGACCCCAAACCCCAGATTTACTACAAACACTTAAATCTGGCACTATCAATAACTAAGTAAGGGAAATTATTTCCAGGTTACGCCCACAATTGAAAAAATTACCTTCAAAGTGAAGCAATCCCCAGATTTACTATAAAAACCCAATTAAATCCGGTGTAATGAATTACAAATGACACAATAACTGAAGTTAAATCTACAATGACTGTACGTTTCTAAAAAAAGTTGAAAATTTATCAAAGTTTAAAAAAAAGATCAAATTTACAATATTGAATTTTTCAAAACTTCAATCATCAATTAGTATGAAAAGAAAATAACGGTTGCCCACGAACCAATGAACTCTTGTCCAATTCCTACCATAAAATTTTCATTTTGATATCTAATATATTCTCACAGAATAAGGTAAATTGTTTACAAATTACGTCCAATAAAACAATTCCCTTCGAATTGAACACAACCCCAGATTTACTTACTAAAAACACTTAAATCTGGCACAATCAAAACATATTAAGGGAAATTATTTCCAGGTACGCCCCAATAAAACAATTACCCTCAAAATTGAAGCAAGCCCTAGATTTCCTACAAAACCCACTTAAATCTGGTGTAGCCAATAGCTAAAAAAGCAAAAATAAACTGAAAATATATCAGCAAATCTATCCTATCAAAATTTCAAGTTTAATCAAATGGCTACAAACAAAATTTTGACTTTTAAAGTTTAAGTTCAATCAAAGATGCTAAAAAAAATTTAATTTTAAAAGTTTAAGTTTAAATTACGGGATATATATTGCTGACAAAAACAGATACATTTACTAACGGCCCCACGTTATGGGCACCAAAAACCTATAACGAGAAAACCTACCAACCCTCTCAATGCTCCAAACTACACCGATGACTCAATTCTATAATTATAGAGAAACGACCAAATGGTTCATGTACAATACTCAAAAATACAACCATAATATATATCAAAAATTAACAATGTACAGTTACAAGGGTTCACACTTCCGCAATTTATACCAATATCAATAATTGCATAAGCCTAAAATTTAAATGGCAAACGAGCTTAGCGTTGCTAAAGAAAATATAATTCGAAATTATGTACTGCGCAAAATTATATACATAATATCGTCAGAGTTTGAAAAATCCAATAAATAACGCAGTACCCAGGTACGTACCGTAGTATCGTAGCGTATTTTAAACTATAAGCAAAAAAAAGGTGAATATACAAATGTATTCAGAATAAAAAGGCAAACTGTTCACTTACCCTTTTTCCGGACCCAGGAACTGAAGTCGCTCCAGAGTATTCCAGCTCTTCTGGAAATGGTCTCACTGACTCATTAAGCTCCAATCAGTGATTTATTATCCACATAAAAAAACCTTCATTGATAATGAATCCTTCTAACCAACGCCGTCTACGGAAATTTACCACGAATTACGCAATTCCACTAATTTCTACTGGTATCCTCAGTCATCGGCCGTTTCTGGACCAGAAGCCTAACGGGTCAGAGCTGCCAGCTGTTGGTTTCAGCCGTATTTTCTTCCCCTACGTAGGAATTGTCGGGTTTTTAGCAAAATTCTTTATGGCTCCCACAGCACATGCAAAATTTTTACGTTTGGAAGTGTGTGTTTACACCTTGACGGCAAATGGAGGACTGACCACTTCGCGCATACAGTGCTTTGAATTCTCTCTGTCAACAAGCTTGCCAATCGTTAAACCTCCGACAACTCGGCAAATTTTTCGCGTTACACCCAGACCTACAGCATTTTGTGATGGACAAAATATATACTGTTAATACTTTAGATACTTATGGATGCAACTCCATCCTTATACATCTAGTTTTTAGTATGCCGTGTGTGACAACGAATATAATTGACAATTCAGATTTCATGTATATCAATTTTTGTATTGTTTAATAAAAATTAGATGGAAAACGATCCGCGCTATTAATTATTTTAACATGGTAGCAGAGCGGGGTTAAAAGAAACAAGGAACTAACTAAAAAGATTAATTTGATATTTGAAGAAGTAAAATTTGAAGGTTGATCAGAGAAACTTGAAAGTATGGCTGATAAAAAAGATGATTTTATATTACCGTTATTTGATGGCAAAATTGGACTAAATGGAAGTTTAGATTAATGCTAGTTTTGGAAAGCAGAAATTGCATAAATGTAATGAACGAAAAAATGCCGGAGGAAGTAGGAGTAGAAGTAAAAAAGAACAAATTGGAAAAGAAATTATGTCAAGGCAAGATCTCTAATACTACAGGGTGTCTCAAATGCTCAACTTGAGTTGATTATCAACGAAAAAACAGCATTTGATATGATCAAAAATTGAATTCAATATATGAACCATCCTCAACAGCATTGAAGCGAATTGCTAAAAGGACGTTACTAGTACTAAAAATGAAAGAGGACGACGACGCCAAAGAAATTTTAACAAGATTTGAGCAACACATAAATGAATTGCGAAGCACAGGAGAACAGATCCCAGAAGTTGATCATCTTAATTACATATTACTTACTCTCCCAGAATACTATCATAATTTAATAGATATTGTCGATGCATTGGCCCCCAATCATAGAACTGTAGAATATATGTTAAATCAAAGTTACTTATAGATTTCAAGAAGAATCCAATCAACGAAAATAATACACAAGTATTTAATTCACGAGCAACAAATAAGGGAGATCATGTGAGAAGAGATAATAAACAGAATAATGTGAGGAAATGCTTTAAATGTGGACGCATGGGTCATATACAAAGATTTTGCAGAAGTTATTAGAATACAAGTGGTCATTACAGAGGTCGTGGAGATCACAGAGGATTTTTTAGAGGCAGGGGAAGATACCAAGGAGAAAAAAATAACAGTTCAAACCCGACAGAAAATTTTGCAGATGCACAGGAACACAATTTTTTTCAGGTAACAGTTTTGAATTCAGAGATTGAAAATTAAGCAAAAGAAAAAATAACGTGGCTCCTAGACAGCGGATGCAGTGATCACATTGTCAATAATGAGAGCTATTTTAACGAGATAAGAAAATTAAGAAAAAAACAGTAAACATTAAGGTAGGTGATGGCCATTTAATAAAAGCTTTGGCTATAAGGACAGTAATTGTAAACTTTGCTGTAGGTGAAAAATAAATTAAAACACATATTAAAAATAGTTATTTTGCACCAGAAATGTCAAAAAATCTGTTGAGCATGTCAAAAATAACTGATAATGGTAATAATATTTGGGCTCGACAGAATTATTTGAAAATACCAAACAAAAATTATGCGCTTCTTGCATTAGCTGAAAAGAGAGAAAACCTATATGAATTAAATGGTAATGTATCAAATGCTTGCAATGTTGCACTAGAAAAAGAAAAATGGCACAAAAGGATAGGGCATGCAAATTTCAAAAATCGCTCTATTATGTGTAAAAACAATGCTTGTGAAGGTTTACCCAATTCGAGGATCGCTCAAAACTGGCAAAATGCGCAAACTGCAAAGGCGATCCCCTGCGAAATCGGAGATATGCCCCGATTACATTAAAAGACGTGAATGGCTGGAGTCCAGAAGAACACAAACCACGAAGAATTCAGCTCCCAAATATATTCCTGCTCCCATCTCAACGACAAATCCCTGAAACAATAAAACCACCCCCTCCCAACAAGAATTTCCCAGTTTACCCACAAAACAAACTAACCCCGCTCCTCAACAAAACATCCCTAAAATTGGTAATATTCCTCAAATGAACACTGCTACATACAACGACAGACATCAATACATTTACACAATTGAATCAAATGTTCAAAGAACTTCAAAACATCGTCAACCTCGATGAACTCACCAGGGTTGTTTCAGACCAATTACAAGATATGAAAACAGCTACAACTAAGCTGGACAATTTCACAATATACAACAACTTTGTAGCCGGAATTGATAAATACGACATCTAGGCAGGTAGGTAGTAAAACAGGAATTCAAAAACGAAATTTTCTTAAAATAATTTTTTATAATGCCAATGGAGTTATTAACAAACTGCAAATTCTCAGACATTTTGTCACTATTCATAAACCAGATATCTTCTTTTTATTCGATACACTCTTCAAACCAAACAAAACCGTGAGCTTTAGAAATCCCGAATATAGTCTATATAGACAAGACCGCCCCGTAGATGTCGGCGGAGGCGGTATCGCAGTATTAATTAAAAAAGACATAAAATCCCAACTCCTGCAACCAAATAATTCATCGATTGAGCATATCCCATTACTAATAGATAATAAAATAAAAGTAGTGGTGGGATACAACTCGCCCGACAAAAAACTGTATGAATCGAACTTTTTCAACATTAGAAACACACATAATAGGGTTCTCATAGTAATTTATTATTATATATCATATGTTACTAATGGAAAACTTTATTCCTGTGTGAACGAAGGTGTAGCAGGGCCGTACTCCATACAAGCCGGAGTTCCACAAGGATCGGTACTTTCACCCTCGCTGTATTCCCTATTTACCCGCTATTTACCCTCCTCGCCGCAAATCCTAACTGTCATGTATGCAGACGACACTTGTTTTGTATCCTCTGCATCGACACCAGACATTGCACTCCAAAATATTCAAACTTACATAAATACACAAATACTGACATACATGAGAGACAATAAACTTACTATCAACCCTCCAAAACAGAGTACTTGTTACTCAGGAGGATGTGGAGGAACAATAGCTCATTACAATCACAGCTGTGTGTAGATGGACAAATTATCTCTCCCAGTAGCACTTTAAAGTATCTTGGCTACACAGTGCAGGGCAACACCAATGCCATTCCACATATTATGAAACAAGTACAAAAGGCTAAGATGGCAATGAGCAAATTGTACCCGCTGATATGTAAGAAAAGTCTCTCAACACACAACAAACTGACAATATATCGACAAATTATTAGACCAATACTAACATACGCCGCACCGGCCTATTACTCTGCCACAAAACACAATTTTCATACACTGCAGGTGGTGCAAAATAAGTGCCTACGCATGGCAATACCTCACAAAACAGTTTACCCTAAACTTCCAAAAAATACATGGTTACATGAACAAGCAGATCTACACACTATCAAGGACTTTATAACTTAAATATCCAAAAAAATTTATAATCATTGTTTACCCACAAATCTTCGCGAAACACTCAAAGCCGCCAGTCGCGCAGAAGACACCCGTGATCGTGGGTGTAGGCTTCTGCATGGTAATCTGTTCACATAACTACTTGTTTAATTTCCAACAACCAAATACATCGAATCAAAGGTACTAGCTACCTCTGATCACCCTAAAAATTTCAACAAACATATCCTATAATTCACCATAAGAAACATCTGTCATGTTGCTTTCTCTCATAACTTAATCACACTGTTCGTTTTGAAACCCTGTTTTTCAGCTGCTTTTCAGGGATCTACTATTTATGAATACGGGACAAAGGAAATTTTTTAGTCAAAGCAAATGGATTATGCGCGAAATGCCATACCATATACACACCACTAGACGAACGACTGTACCAGAATTGCCAGAACATCGGCCTCACTATTTAATCCTGTATACAATTGTAAATGTTAAATCTTAAATTATTGTAAATAAAGACATTTTAAAACAAACCTAATTTATTATGCAATTCAGCAGATATAAATGAACTTTGCGATCCACTATCTAAAAGTGCTCTAGCTGTATGCATTTTATTGTATTCGTCATACACGTTTATTAGAGTGGTTGATAAGACTACCTGGCATTGCTTTGCGATATTAGAAATGGAGAAATTTGCTAATTAAGTAGATGGTTCGATTGAGGTTAAAGCGTCAGGGTTAGAGGTAGTTTCACGCGAGTGATCATTATTTTGAACGCGATGGAAATGTACTAGTGTGTGATGCCGCCCATCACGTGTCTTACAAGAATTCATGTAACGACAAATTCTGTTGTCGTGGCCAGGTTTTAAACAATTAATGCATAATTGGGCATTTTTAGCGCTATCATATTTTTCAGTGGAAGATAAACGCATCAACTCCGTGCAGTTATATATGACATGAGAATTTTTACATATAGTACAAAACGTGTTTTGATTCGATTTACTAGGAGGTTTGTTTTGGTTAGTGTGGGACTATACATTGCGTTTTGACGGGAGCGTTTTAGCAGGACCCGTTTGGCGGGATAGATAGAACGTATTGTTTTAAGTTAGATCGTCTATACATGTGCGGTACCGAAACGCTGACAGGACTCAACCGCGTCTTGCTGCAGTTTGGCGGGAACCGCATAGCAACAAGAACACATTCTTTCAAACGGTAGCGTTTATACAGTGCGGTTGAACGGGATTAAATTTTCTAGTTAATTCTTAAATTTGGCTTTTTAATTTGACGTTTTATTGGATTAATAGTCATGTTCGACACTGATAAGTTCATTCAGTATGTCCAAGAATACTCAGCAATATGGGAAAAGGGTTGCAAGGAGTATAGTGATAGAAATATAAAAGAAAAAAGCTGGTTCAATATTGGTGGTAATATGTTTGACGACTGGGAAGAAAAAACAGATCTGGAAAAGCAAGAAAAAGGTTAGTAAACTTATTTATTAACTCCCTTTTTATATACAGGGTCTTCCAACGAAAACTTGACTCCCCCCCTCCCTGTAACTAGAGAACCGAAAATTTTTACAAAATTCGCTGAGACCCGTCGATTTTTGTTTTTAGGGGGAGAATTTTTGACTGTCAAGCCAACTTGATATGTTCATCCCCCTAACTCCCAGCCACCCTAACTTTAGAATTTCAAATGAAACTACCCTACTTCCAATACATCATTTGAAAGCCCTTTTCTTTGCGAATATTTTGGCGTTTCGTATTTGAAAATCGGTTAGGATTTGACACAGTTATTAAATAAAATAAAAAACTCTGTATTTTCAATATTAGTGGTATTTCTTAATTAAACATTTGTATATATCATCTATTGAATTTAAAACATGTGATGTTGCTGAAAAGGTACGGCTCCTGCGTCCATGAAGTAGTTGGCAAAATAATCTCTTACGTCACATCCTTGATCCCGTACACTTGGTCCACAATTATCTACTTCTGTGAAAGGATAAGTTTCCGATTCTTCATAATTAACACCATCTCTTTTGCGAACAAAATTATGCAGAATACAGATACAAGAATCCTTCAGGAACCTACGAGACAAAAATAGGCAGCAACCAATTCAGCAGCTTCCCACTCCTTTCCCATTATTTAATTATTCACAACCCTATCAATATTTTCAAAGTTCTTATCCTAACACAAGCCATCAACCACCACAGAACTCCTTACGTCCTACACATAACTCCTTACATTCTGCACATTCACGGTGCCCCACTGGTCAAACAACACTCCTGTTATCTCCAACCCCTTCTTCGTCGCAACTGCCACCTCATTCTAATGAGTCGTCCGTACACTCTCAACTTTCCGAATACCTTAACCTGGATATATAAAATTTTATAATGTTAATATTAAAACTAAAAATAAAAAAATCTCTTCCAACTAACCTGAGTGTTATTGTCAATCTTTCCTCTGCACATATTGGGTTCCTCCAATGAGTTACTTGTTTTGTGATATAAGGACGTAATGCATTTAACAATTCATCAAACGAGTTAATTGACATTCGGTAATATCCAAAAAACTTAACTTCATACTTTCGTATGTCGTTATAAAATATTGAAAATCTTTCACTTGTTTCACGATTAGCATGAAAGGGATGAACGCTATATCTTCTTTCGATTGGTTTTCTAAGTAGGCCAGTAGCTTCAAGGGCACAAACAATTTTAATATTCGATAACATTATTTTTATCGAACCACCTACTTTACCGAAAGCTACAAAGAAATGACTCAGTCGTACGGTTTTTAGCGGGATAAACGATGGATGTATGTCCCGATGAAATTAATCCGGCTGAACGGGTCCCGTTTAGCCGCTCCCGTTAAAAACGCAATGTATAGTCCCACACTATGACATGTGCTTGTTTGAGTAATTTGATGCTTGATGAGAAGAATAATAACCGCGTGTATGATTGAACGTACCTCTGGAATTATTATTAAATTAATTATTATTATGAGCCCTAGGGCCTGTCTTATGTCTTGAGCCCTAGGGCCTGTCTTATGTCTATATATATATATATATATATATATATATATATATATATATATATATATATTATGAGCCTTTTTGTCAGCTTGGTTAGCTTCTAATGTTTCCAATAAATAGGCACGCAATTTTAAGAATGTCTTAAGATCATTAAATGAAGATACCTCTTTATTGGTGTTTGATTTCGCGTTTTCCCATTCGCGTATTTTAGATGAATCTAATTTCGTTGTTATAATTTGAATTGGTAATACATCCCAGTGATCTGTTTGTTGTAAGTGTTTAGAGTATGTGTCGATTAAATTGCGTAATTTGTAGGAGGATTCTTTATGCATGGTTTCTAGGTTAAAAAGTGATTTTACATGATTAAATACCAGAAGGCGCTTATTGTCGTATCTTTCGCGAATAAGATTCCAAGCTACAATATAGTTGCTACTTGTAAAACCAATCGAACGGATAATTTGGGCCGCATCCGATTCTAAAGATGACCGTAAATAATGAAATTTTTGAATGATATCCAAGGCGTCATTTTTATGCACTAATGATTCGAATAAATCCGCAAATTCTAATCAGTTTTGGTAAGAGCCGTTAAATTTTGGAATTTCAATGGGTTTTAATTTTATACCTGCAAGTTTAAAAGTGTTGTTTTCGTAAGCACTGTGTAGAGGTTCGGTACTAACTGAATTAAAACTTGATGCATTGTCTGAAGATGAGGTAGAGTTTCTTAAGATCTTTTTTGCGTTCTTCATATTCAATTTCTAATAAATCTTCATCTGTTGTTTTTTCCTCAATCATACCCTGTATGTTCTCAAACTCAAAAATAACATTTTTTGAATGATTTAAACGTTATTGCAACGCTAAAAGGTGTACGTTCGCTAGAATAGCATTCGTTCCTTTAACGCTTTCTTTTTAGTTCTTCCAAAGAAAGAGATGTAACATCTTACATATTTAAATATAATGAACAAAACAAAATGTAGTAAACAATGAATTGTGATAATTAAATATATGAAATCGATTATGTTAATTTTGGGTGTCTTCTTCTTCGTCTTCTTTTTCTTTTACTGGAACCATGTCCTGTTTAATTCTGAATATTTAGCCTCCTCCTGAGCTCTTCTTGAGACGCTGAGCTCCAGCTCTCATACCATCTTTTTGGTGCCTAGTGGTCTCCATGTGTTTGGTTTCGCCCATTTTGACCATCCATTTTCCGGGATTCTTTCGACATGATCTCTCCAACCTCGTTTACGTTCTCTTACCCATCTCACAACATCCTGAATTCCTAATTCCTCTCTAATGTCCTGACTTCTCATTCTGTCTCTGAGGCTCACTCCCTTGATTGTCCTTAGCGTTTTCATTTCAGTCGTCCTCATTATTTTTTTTGATATTGATGTTTCGGCCCTTGTTTCTAAAATTTTGGTCAGAAGATAGGACAGCAATTACCCAAATACAAGCAAAATAAAACAACTGTGTCTTAGAATAGATAAAAAAAATGAAACGAAATTATTACCTGCTGAGAGTAGAACAGCTGGTGGCCACAATCAGTTTTAAATTTTCCAAATTGTCGGTCAGGCAAAACTATATATAATTTAGAACTAAGATAAATCAAAGGTAATTTAGAGATTATTGTGCCCGTTCTGAAAGGGAGACGGCTGGTGGCAACAGCCTCAGATCCGTCCCACCGTCGGTTTTCAATTTTTCAAATTGCCGGTCAGTTAAAACTATATTTAATTTAGAACTAAAATAAATCAAGGTAATTTAGAGAAAATTATGCCCGTTCCGAAAGTGGAACAGCTGGTGGCAACAGCCTCTGATCTGTCCCACAGTCGGTTTTAAATTTTTCAAATTGCCGGCCAGTTAAAACTATATACAATTTAGACTAAAATAAAACAAAGGTGATTTAGAGGAAACGATGCCCGTTCCGAAAGGGAGACGGCTGGTGACAACAGCCTCTGATCCGTCCCACAGTCGATTTTCAATATTTCAAATTGCCGGTGAGTTAAAACTATATATAATTTAGAACTAAAATAAATCAAGGGTAATTTAGAGGAAACGAAGCCCGTTCGGAAAGGGAAACGGCTGGTGGCAACAGCCTCTGATCCATCCCACAGTCGGTTTTCTATATCCAATTATCGGAAAAAATAAAAAAAAACATAATATGTATTTGGGTAATTTGAAACAGGACAATAGTTATAATAATCTAAATCGCAAAATTAAAATCAAAATGCTATTTCAATATATTGAAGGTTCAGGCACGAATTCCAAAGAACAATATAAAGAACGCAATAATAAAAACTGTGAATAAATTTTGTTTTTATCGCTTCAAAAAACGGCTTACCAAAATACGATATTATATTCTTAAATAGCCAAAATACCAAATCGTTTACTGAAATAAAATATAAAACTTTTAAAACTCGGCGTAATATTTTATTAGGTTTTCAAAATAAATTTTCACTTACTCAGAAAATAAGGGACGGTCGGACACTAGACTTTTAAAACTATGAATTTAATAACTTGACTGACACGCGTTAACAAATTGCAAAAATCTTTTAAACGGCCACAGGTAGACATCGAGAGATATGTTCAGTATGGATCTTCATCAAGTAAAAGCCTCATCTATTCAATTATCGAGAGATATCTCGATTCAGCTCCCCAAAAACGCTCAGTTTTTGGAATTTATAATTTAATTCCTACCTAAAATTTTTGGCAATAACGGTGGTGAGGGAATTAACTTGAATCGATTCACTGACAACAAGAAATATTTCTACTATACTGGACGGCTTTGGTTTTAATTAAAATAGTTTATATACCGGGCGTCCTCGATAATTTAAATTTGGAAAAGCGGAATTTAATAAATTTTACATATTTCTTTAGATGGTTATTCATGGCTTTTGAATTACTAATGAAATAAATACTTAATTAATGTTACGGGACTGAAACGGTACCAGAAATCAAAGTTGGAATGTAATTAACGAGTTATATCTAATTATTAAAATTAAAATACCATCGGAAATGCTTCAAAAAATAACTCATTACAGCTGATATTATATTTATCTGCCGTTGTCTTCATTCTATATAGTAGGCGCTGTAAGTCATCTTCATTCTCTGCCACTAGCACCGCGTCATCCGCATAACATAACACTTTTTTTAACTGTTCTCCTATTCTGTACCCCGCGTTGACCATGTTAACGCTTTCTATGACTCTGTCCATGATAATATGGAATAGTTTAGGGCTGAGGCTGTCTCCCTGTCGTATCCCGTTCATAATATGTACTTATTTGGACAATCTCGTTCTGGTTTTAATCGTCGTTTTATTTTCGGTGTTCAGCTCTCCAATAATATTTTTATATTTATGATCTATATTGTTCTTCTCTAGAATCTCTAATACGTCCCTCAACCGTACTTTATCAAAGGCTTTAGTGAGGTCAACAAAACATATAAATAAACATGGGCTTGTTGAACTCTATTGATTTTTTTGTTAGTTGCCGTATTATGAATATTTCGTCTACCGTCAATCTGTTCTGACTGAACCCTTGTTGTTCTTCCGTCATCGGAATCTTTTTTCAAAGTCTTATCGCTATGATTTTTGTAAAAAGTTTTAATACTGAGCTCAACAAAGTTATGCTCCTGAAATTGTATGGGTACGGATATCCTTAACTTCAATTCGTACGGCATGACACCGGATATTATAATCTTCTGAAATAATGTGACAAGTTCCCTCTTTAGTTTCTCTCCTCCATACTTGATTAACTCGTTGTTTATATTATCAAGGCCAGGTGCTTTTCGATTTTTCAATTTTGTTATTAGTGCTTCAAGTTCCTCCCGTGTTATTTCCCGTTCGTTATTGTTATCATTTACTGAGATCTGTATCGGTGTATTGTCATCATCAGTAATATTATATGTGTTTTCGAAGTACCTGATACATTCTTCTTCTGTAATGTCATTTACTTGCACTTCCTCCATAACTTGTTTTTTTCTGTTACGTAGCATGTTCCACACCTTCTTCTGACCACTGTATAAGGCCGCTTCCATTTCTGCTGAAAATGTTTCCCAGAATTCCTTCTTTAGTTGTCGTATGTGGTTGTTTGTTCGATTTCTAACAGTTTTGTATCTTTCATACTCATCCGGTGTTCTATTGTTAATGTATTTTATATGTATTTTGAATGTAACCTTACAACATGAAGTAAATAATGAATTGTGTTAATTAAATGTATGAAATCGATTATGGTATGATTATGTTAAATTTGGATGGAAATTGATTGCACAACCTTAGATTTAAAAAACTCTCGTTAAAAACACAGACTTAAAACAATAATAAATTAGATACAATGAGGGTTGTCCAACCACATGAGTGTGAACACTGTCCAGACGCCATAATATTTATGGATCTGCTTTTTGTAGAGTGATTTAATATAATGGCAAATATATAATCTGAGTGTAAGTAACTGACAAGCGTGAACAAATAGTTTCAATAATAGTTGATTATTTTTATGTATTGAAATATACTCGTATTTAATTAAGATATTCACAAATAAGTTCCTAACATATGACAAACATTTACGTTCTATAACGCCAAAGTATTTTGCGTTCTAGGCCATAATAGTTTTTCTCAGCTGAGTGACAAAAAATATCCACTTCGCTAACTGACATTTTAACGAAAATGTTAACATTTGATATCAATTTTCAAGAAAATAACTTAAATACTCTCGTTGAAATGATTTTCACAAAAAATAGGGTTAGTACTAGGCATTATCGTTGTTGAGTCTCGCCTTTCAAGTTTAAGTCACTTATCTCATATTGTTCTCTTTTGTGGAATGGAACTTATCAGGAGTTTTTATTTATCTGTTATCACACCGAAGGACCGCACTTCACATGTACACTTTGGAAATCACATTCAATAACACAAAATAACTAAACTATTCAATGTGCCTCTAATTAACGTCTTGTGTACACGTTTTGTTTACCAAACCGTGACGTCACTAGCGGTGCTAGGGCACTGACTTGTTCGAATTGTCATATGTCATATTTTCCCACTAAATATTCATTATCTGCAGAAATATGTTATTAATAGAAAATAATACACGTATCCGAATAATATAGGACAATTTTTCAAAATCTATCATCATGCATATTCGGCTGCTCCACTAAAAAACAAAAGCTGGAAATGGCGAAAATGTATTTATTCTGTTGTATGTGACATTTATTGCTAACACGAATAGATATTTGCATACCGGTTTTTTTATGTTAAATATAAAATGTAAACAAAAGGGTTAAACTTGGGAATTTGATTTTTTCCGTTTTTTATAGCATATACTGTGTTTTCAATGGTTTTTTTAGTAACTTTTAATAACAAATACACAGCAATGTGTATGCTGTGTTCTTTCTTGGTATATTAGAATGATTTACGGAACTAAATTGCCTGTTAATTTACTTATACATTATTAAAAAGTGGTAGTTTTAATTATAGTTTATTTTATATAACATATAAATTAATTTATAGCTCATCAACATCCTCGGTTATACCATATTCCGAATTAAGGTCTTCAACAGTATCATTTTCTCGTAGGGTGGTCCAAAATTCTCTCCTTGACGCAGGCATTAAGGCCCCAAGTATCTTGATTATATCATTCTCCTTCATTTTTGGAATTCCTCGGTATGTTGGGAGCAATTTAGGTCGTTTTGATGCATCAAATCTCTTTGGTAAAAAATCAAGTGTCACAAAATCGGCTTCAAAATCAGTTCAGTATTTCATGGAACGACATCCCTTCTCAAATTTAATTTCTACGATAGAGTTGAGTGTAACCATATTTAGTGGATCACTTGGTTTATTTCGCGGTGCAGTTCTTTTTTTCTTCTTCCATTCATAAAAATTATTCAGCTTTACGACAGTTACATTTTTTCTAGACGTACCAACTACAGTTATGATATCTCTGACCCGTGCTAGATGTTTTTCAATGTTGCCATGAATACCATCTGCACGCATATGAGTGTGACCTTTAGTTAAATATCTAAAAGTAATGCTATTAGGACCTCGTTCTCCATTTACAAGGATTACAAATGCCGTACACATAATCCAGTTTTTGTTTTGGGCCGTACAGTTATCGGCCCAAAATACAAAGTCGGTGGTATCTCGTTCTGTTTCTATTATTGCCACAACGGAATCTACAATGTTATGTTCATTTCGACCGGCGATACCTTCGTGCCACATCACACAATAATTTTAACTGATTGGGCTCTTATGTAGAGCTGCGAAAGTCTTGTTAAATACAACAAGGCTACTTGTAAGATAACTGTCTTTAATTGAAGACATAATTGGAATTAGTAATACTTTTTGCAAATCCATAGAGTATATTTTTGTTGTTGGGTTGTCTGTAATTTTACTGTCATCTGTGTATTTGTTGGTAGCTTTAGTAGCTTTAGTTTCATGTAGAGCCAATTTTTCCTTTATATTCTTTACTGCTGCGTCGTTATTTATTACTGCCTCGGCTTCTTTCACCTGCATTTCCAAGGCGAGGCATTCGTCACAAGTGTCTGAAATAGGCATACACAGAGATATATGCATATATTTTAGAGTCTTTCTGTAAGTTTCTTTTTTACACACATTGGGATATTTTGAATTAAAATCTTGGAACATCGATTGTACAGTAAGTTCTGGTGGTAGATACCTTATATTAGGAGCATTATGTCTTCTATAATGAGCTACAGTTGGGTGGAAGCTATCGATATGTTCTTTTATTAGTTCACGATTACAAGTAGGTTTTGCATGAACTCCGCTATTCTCCTCCACTGCAGCACATCCTTCCTGTTTTTTGATGGCATGACATAATTCTGTCAAGACAGAATCGTTTGTATAACCCACGGTATTAAGTAAAAATAAGCGACAAACCGGTAAACTGTAATTATTTTGTGGCAGAGAATATAGACGACTAGATGTTTTCTTATAGCAATTGTTATTAGCTTGGACTGTCGTTCTTCTTTTAATATATGTTAGATGCACGTTTTTCGCCACCCATTTTCGCTTATTTGTATAATTGTAAAATTAACAGACCAATAAGTATCCCATATTACATTGCGTTCCTTGGCAACATGACCTTATCGGATACTTTTTCTTCTCCCTATTTGCTTTTTGTTGATTGCTTAATACAGGTCTCTTCACAGCCGCTTTACGTCTTCTATTTTTACCTACCCCGCTTACTTGGACTATTTCATTACTAGCAGTATTTACAGTGCCGTTTATAGTCTTGTCTTGTAATATATTTACCGTAGTAGCAACTTCTCTAATAGGTCGCTGTGTAGTTATCGGTACTAATATACCATCAGTGTTTTCGGGCATTTCGTAAGGCATCTCTTGATATTCATTTGGAGTAGTATGCACATTTTCCTGATCACTATTATGGCTAGTGTTAACCTCCATTTGAAAATCGGGATCTGTAACACTGTCGTCATTTGATATTGAAGTGCTGGTGCTGCAATTACTAACTGCATCCGAAGTATGTTCCTCTTTGCTAGAGGGCATGGAAAAAATATCCACCGTTTCCTTCAAGCAGTCAAATAGTTCTAAAACATAATTTTTTTGCTTTTTTCAGTAATTTCACTATTTGTAATCTATTCGGTAAGGTACAGAAATTTGGGAAATCTGGCAAAATTCTTGAGGCCTCTGAATTGACATAACCTCAACGCGGTTCTAAATTCACGTCTTAAAATTAATATGACTAATATACAAATTCGTCATATTCGTGTATTGGACATTGTTATTTACACAGAAACACTTTAATCGGTAACAAAATCACGCACGTGGTGAGATAATGAATCACGATAAAGAAAGAGAGTTTCAAACGGCTGTTGCCACGTCTGCGACTGGTTGTACAATAATATTAGTAGTTATAAGTTTAAACCAACTTAAACACTGCATCCCCTTATAGCCACGCTAAAACTCAGTAACTGGTATATACTGTATTTTACTGTAGTATTTTTAAAGAATTCATGTAGACACTGTGTTTAAGAGTGGTCAAACTATGATTTCTAATACAGATAGACCATTCAAATGCAGCTTGTAACATGCGTAAAGACCAAGTATGTGGTAACATGTACAAAAGTGAATTTTGATTTTTTTGTTGGTTACTGTATTTTTCCTTGGTTAGCTGTGAGAGCTACTCAAGAAATTTGTTAACTTGTCCAAAAAAGACAACGAACAGAATACTCAAAAATACTCAATTAGAACTAGTGTTAATTGTACTATACATTAATTGCATTTAATGATGTCATAAATTAAAACTAATTCTTTATTACAGGTATGTTTTTCCTATGTTAAATAAATGCGTTACCAAAGAAGCGTGTGAGAATATTTTACCCGGAACATGGTGGATCAATAACGGAAAGTGTATAAATGAATGTCCGGAGTATCATCAAGTAGTAACCTTACCGGTTCCCAATACTGGTCAATTGGATTATACATGTAAATATTGTGGAAATAATTGCAATAAAATATGTACAACTACAGACGAAATCGATGCTTTGGGTACACTAGAGAAACTGTTAGGATGTACACACATTAATGGCTCTTTGATAATCAAAATGTCCAAAGTAGATCCTGTTGATTTGTATAAATATTTAGGTATGTATTATAATGTTTATCAGTTTTTATTGCATTTCGTGGTCCACTTGGCTATATTATTTTTTTAAATTATTCCAAATTTATCTTTCCCTTTTATATTCTCTTCACTTTTAATCTTTTTCCATTTATTTCTATAAAAAAATTTGTTTAGTAGTATGTCCCACATGATCCCATCAGATCATATCTCATGCCGCAATTACACCTCACTATATTTTTATTGATTGATTTCTTTTAGGTTAAATTTCCACGTTTGGAATTTAATTTGTTCATTTTCTGGAAACTGTTCTCAATCGCTTCTGGTCGGTCTCTCGTTGTATATTCTTTATTACAATATGATCACCATGTACTATTACCAGTGATTATGGATCTACAGATTTATACGTTTTTTTGCCTTTACTGTTATAGTTATTAATCCTTGTATTCAAATCCTTTCACATTTATCCTTGGTTATCTTGAAAGCATTCATTGGATCATTTGTTTCATTTTTTACAATGCATGCTTGTAAACTATAAGATACGAATATTTTCAAATATTTTAATCATTAATCTAACTTTTTCTCCCCTTGATGAATCTGTCCTCATTTGTTACTAAAAGTTCCCTTTTTCTCCAATTTCTTCCCCTTAATTTGGGTCAGCACAAATATCCGGTCCATCACGGATCTATTTTTGCAAAAATCTCAAATATAGTTTGGACTACATATATATGCTATGTGTATTACGATTTTGCTTAGTATTTTTGTTGTTAAATCGTCTAATATACAGTGACATAGAAACCTGAACACTTGCACATTCCTGCTTTCATTCTATTATGTTTTTGCTGGAAGTACTGGACGAACCGTCCCAATCCGATATCAGAAGACCGATTTTATTCGAGTACAGTGCTTTTAAACGTTGCCTTACAAGAATTCGCAAGTCTTTATCATGCTTAGAGTACGAATGAGTGCAAATTATCGGCAGCTGAGTTTAAGAGAGGTCGAATTGTTGGTCTTCGAGAAGATGGGCTGTCATTCCCAGAAATTGCTGGTGGAATAAACAAGAGTGTTGATACTGTTGTCACACGTTATCACGCATAGCACCAAAAACGCCTAACACGAAGAGCCAGAGGCACAGGAAGAGTGAACAGGACAACAGAGTGTCAAGATCGTCGCTTAGTGTTATAAGTTCTGAGGAATTGTTTTTCATCGACAAGGGCAATAGCAGCTCAGTGGATTGCAGAACATGGGAGGGTCCTTGGAATATAAAGTGTGCATAGATGGATAAGAAGGTTAAGAAGGTTTGGTCTTTTTTCATACGAGCCTCAGTTGATGTTACCTTTAACTCTGGTACATCGAAGAAATCGACTTCAGTGGTGCCAAGAACGACTAGTGTGGAACCAGGAATGAAACCCTATCGTCTTTACTGATGAATACCGGTTCTGCCTAACATGCATGAGATGATAAGGAAACGAGGCGATCGTCATAACCCTCAATTTTTTGTTGAGAGGCATGTACATCGCACTGTTGGAGTTGTACTATAGGGCGCCATTGCTTATTGCTCCAGGACACATTTAGCTTTCATCAGGGCCAATATGAATGCACGTCGATATATTCAAGAACCTCATCTGATTTCTTTCCCCAAGATACTTCAAACTCCAACTTTCCAGCAAGATAACGCTTGGCCACGTATAGCCAGACAAACCTTGGACAACTTCCACTTCCACCAGGCTCAAATTCATCTCCTACCTTGCCTCCCTAGATCACTGGGTGATAGATTGTAAGTGGGGTCGCAAAGGCTCTACAGCCAATCAAACACTTCGACCTATAAGGTCTTTTCTGCATAACCCTTAATCTATTGGTGGCCTGGGATTCCGAGACTTCGTATTAAGTTTATCAGTTTCCTGGGAGCTAAGTTGATATCAGAGGGCGTCAGAAAGGTCCCACCTAGGAACTTCAGCCCTTTGCAGAAATGTGCTGGGCATTCGCAAAGTAAACCTTCTGCAGTTTCAGCGATGTTCTCGCAGTATCGACAATATTCACTCTTTGATTTGCCCATTTTTTTGAGGTGATATCTCAGAGGATAGTGTCCAGTGAGGAGTCCCGTTACCAATTTCAAGTCTTTTTTGTCTAACTCGACAAGCCATTTAGCTTTCCATGGCTAAAAGGCTCATCAGGCTTTTCGCTTGTCTTTGTACTGGCACTTTATTCGAGTGAAATCTCATTAGATCGTTTTCCCAGCATCGAAACTCTTCTTTCAAGTGGGCTTTAGAAACTCCACAGATGTGTTCCGTGCCAAGAAATTTGGAATTTCCTCCTTCTTTGACAAGGCTGTCTGCTTCCTCATTGCCTCTTACACCCCTCTGTTCTGGCACCAACATCAAAGGAACCCGGTTGGTTGTTGCCAGTTGTCTTAGGGATTGTTTGCAGTCCCAAGTCAGCTTAGACTCCCAAGTGTATGACTTCAGAGCTTTCAATGCTGCCTGGCTATCTGATTTCTGCCCTCCGGGTGTCCGTTTTGAGGCACTCCTGTGCACACATATCTAAAACATGTATTTCTGCTTAATATATAGTTGGAGCACTGTGAAGGGGTTTTGAGAGCCTGAAATTAGGCCCCGTCACTCCAGCCTTTCCATCCATCCTGGATCCATCAGTGTATCAAACTGATGCGTTCCTTCCCAGTTGAGGTCCATTCTCTGTGCATATTTGGTGGTTGTTTATGACCACCTTAAACTACCTTCCAAAGTCGTACCTAATTGGTATAATGTTTGTCGGTTTAGACATGACTTCTAGGTGAATGTGTTCTAAAATCTTTAGGTGACCGATCAGATTTCCTGCCTTTGGTTTTATTGATTGACACAGCCTGAAGGCACTGATTGCTGCTTATTTCATTACACATAGGGCGGTGGTGGAAGGTTTAGCATTGCCTCTAGAACCGCAGTAGGGCACTTAGATATTGCTCTTGTGATACCTAGGCAAGCCAATCCTTGCACTTTCTGGAACTTTCTGTGCCGATGTTTGTTGTATCTTTGGCCACCATATCAGTGAAGCATAGGTGACTATGGGTTTGACGATCGTTTGGTATGTCCAGTAGATCATTTTTGATTTAAGACTCCATGTCTTATCAAAGACAGAAAGAGGATGTGTTTAATTTGATTGTTTTTGGACGATTATGACTCCCAAGTATTTACCTTCTTTGGAAAATGTTAGCTAGGTTCTACTCAAAGTTGAGGCTTTAAGTGTGTACTTTCGGCTTCTGGTGAATGGATCCACCACTGTTTTACTAGGATTGACCTTAAGTCCTTCCTTTGTACACCAGCTTTCGATTATGTCTAGGGCTACTTGCATGCATCGGAGATTACTCCGTCGTGTCTACCACTGACGGTTACAACCAGATCATCGGCATATCCTTGAGTCGTAAAACCCCATTCGTGCAGTTTCGCTATTAGGCTGTCGACAACCAGTGACTACAACAGAGGCGATAAAACTCCTTGGGGACAACCTCTTTCCACTGTCATCCTGACCGTCTCCCCTGGTGTGGCTACAATAATTCTGCTTTTCTACGTAGACTGTATCCATCTGATCAGTGAGTCGATAATGTTTCTTTCCTCTAGTGATCTGGTGATGAAGACTTCTTTGTCAATGAAGGCACAGGGAACCATTTCTTTTGCCGCGTATGTCTTTTCAATGCTTTCAACTAAGCTCTGTAGGGCATTAATCGTGGATTTACCTGCTTGATAAGCTAACTGTTTCTTGTGGAGCGGTCTTAACTCAAGGAGTTCGCTTCTGACATAACTGTATATTATTTTCTCCATTATTTTCAGGAGAGAGGAGGTCAGACTAATTGGGCGGTAAGACTTTGGTTCGTCCACTGGACGTCCACCAGTCTTAGATATGAACACCACTGCGGCCTCTCTCCAAGCTTCCGGTATGTAACCGAAGTTAAAACTCGCCTTGAATAGACTTCTCAAGATGGGCTCTATTATTTCAAGACCATGTTGCAATGACGCGGGAAAAATTCCGTCCTTTCCAGGCTACTTAAATGGCTTAAAGCTTTTGATAGCCCATTCGGTTCTTTGAGCTGTGAAGATTTTGCCAGCTAGGCATTTGCTGGGTCTCTTAGGGTTGTGGACCACTCCTTCCAGGTGGCCACTTTGCTGTTTATTCTCCACAGCCGTTTTAGAACTGGGAAAGTGCGTCTGCAACAGAACACTTAAACTTCTCTTGAGGTTATCAGTGTATTAGCCTTCCGCTCTTTTCATCAATCCGATGCCGTTGGTATGTTCCTTTAAGAGAACTTTTTGGAGACGATATGCTGGGTGCAAATTATTAATCCCATCGCACATTTGTCTCCATGTTCTCCTTTTCGATTTCCGGACTTCTCTATTGTACTCCGAAAGAGCTATTTTATGGTCTTCCCAGTGTCATAAACTCATAGCTCGATTAAGAAGTCTTGTGTCCTTTTTCCTAAGTTTTGTCAGATCCTTATTCCACCAAGGCACATCTCTAGTGGTTGTTACCTTCATATGCCTTTATTATGGCCTTTTGAAGTTGTTTCGAGGAATTTTTGAGTCAATGGATATTAGCTGATCCGCCGCGCCGCTAGCTTTCCGAGATGTTCTTTATTAACATCCCAGTTAGTCAACCCCGGTACCCTATATCCTTCGAAGCGTGTTTCAGATTTCACCAAGTCGTACCTGATGGTCCGACATTGAGGAGTCATCAGAGACATGCCCGTTGTAAATGTAATTAGTTAAAAATGGATCCACGAGGGTTAAGTCCACAACTTCTTTCCTGTTTATTTCCACTATTTATAATGTCGATATTATTAGCTGACAATATTCTAAAAGGTACTCATCCTATTAATGTCTGTTCTTCCCCATGTCAAGTGGTGAGCGTTCGCATCGCAGCACAGAATTAAATGTCTGTTCCCTTTCCTACACTATCTGATGAGACCGTGGACTTCCTCTGGTGGGAGGTGGGAGGGTGTGTTGTTGAATCTCCTAGGAAGTAGGCCAAGGCTATGACTACCTGCCTCTAACCTGTCTAAGTTGGCGCTTCCACAATAGCGGTTGCCAAATCTCCAGTGGTGAACTCGTTGTTTTTGGTGAGAATTGCTACATAGTAACTTACACGATTTGACATTGAGATCTTGGAGTAGCCCTACATGAATATTGTCTTTAATAAACGTCCTTCTAAACACACTGGTAGCTACTTTTGAATGTTAGAGGTTCATTTGAAGACAGTTGAGCTTTTGGCTGCTCATTTTGTCGGTGGCTTTGGACGACCTTTTGACTTATCCTCCTTCCTAGCTCCGCCGACATGAAGGCAATCCTTTGTCATAGGCAATTTTTTGCCTTTGGTCAGGTTTTGCCTTTTGGCATATTTCTCTGCGCCTTTGGTCTTACTTATAATCTGCTCTTTGGCGCTTACTGCATCTGTTTTGGTACCTGAGCTACTAGGTTTTGCGGGATCAAGTATGGCAGATTTAGGTTTGCCGGTCCTTGCCCTGAGGGTTGTGTGTCCAAACTTGAAATTTATGACGAACCAAGTTTTTATGAGTCTTTCGGCCAATTGAATATCAACCGAAAGAATGAGTAGTTCTAGAGGGCATTCGGATGTTCTCCTTAGTATCCTCCAGTTTTTTGCATTGACGCCGTTGTTCTGTGCCTCAGTCAGACCCAGGATTTGTTCCGTGTTTTACTCACGGCTGCCTGGCAAGTACGGCACCAAAATCTCGTTGTAAGGCAGTGTTGCCTCGTCATCGACCTTCAGCTCGGCGACCTCCCAGAGCTTAACGTTCCCAATGACGTCTTTCAGCCACTGCACGGTGGCGTTATCGGTGCACATTAAGGCTAGCCATCCAGGTCTGTTAAGTGAGCTATGGAAGTAAGACCTTGTTGTAGCTTTTTCCCCAACTCAATAATTTTGTCCAGTATCGCTTTCTTCGCGGATTCTATTTGTTCAACACTCAGGAGAGCGTCTGGATAGTTATTCGACAGAATACCCACTTTTACTCCTTCAGTAACCTGACTTAAGGTTGGTTTGGTGGGCGTTGATGCACTGTTGCTTCTGTCTCCCGCTTTCGTTTTTTTCTCCGTTGATCGTCGGTAGTGTTTTCCTCTGACCGGACTCTTTTCAGTCCTTTGTTAGCGGGTGTCTTCCCCCTAACGATTCGGCGGCCTTTCGTCTGGCGTCTTCTATCAGGAGGCCTTGTTTGATGAGGTATTTAAACCACTTTCTAGCAGCTCCGGAGAGCCTGATTCTCCCTTTTCCTTTTAAGAGATGTCGAGACGTTCAACGTCCTGTACTATACTACTCGTTTCAATGAGGATTTCGTCCTCTGTAGTTTTTGGGGAGTCTGCCTCGCCCTGGGTTTTTTGAGGTTTCCATACACGGTCCCAGGAGAATCTAGGGAAAAAACAATCACCTACGGCAGAGCCCTGCATGCAGTAAGAAGACTATTGAAACCAGGGTACACCAGGTGCCTTGGAGTTCGCATAATAACGACTAGTCCACCCACTAGCTATACAGTCATAGGCTGTAACATGTCGCTGAGACATCTTACTATTTTCATTAATTATTTTGGAGCGTACTTATTCGTCGGCTACTCCCACCTCTAATTCCAAATCCTTTTATTTCGAATATTAGGAACGTATCGTTGATAGTTTTTACTATCATTAAATGGCTATTTAAACTACGATTGACGTGGAAGTCGGTCTCTTTTATTCATTTCTTCGCTGAAAAGTTAATCAGCATTCTCTGTTAAATATCAATTTGTGTGTGAGTTTTGGGACCGCTTTAAGGACCGTCTACTTTAAGGACCGTTTACCTCAAGGACCGCTTTAGCCAGTACCGACCCTAAAAACCGTCTACAAGATCCACTCATCGGACCACATCGTCCATACAACAACAGCTCAAGAACCCTCGACTACTGCTGCGAGCTGTACGTCCCGAGTCTTCCCAAGATAAGTCCCTAACTTATTTTTGGTATATATAAAATATTGAGTTGGACATTTTTACTATATAACTGATATTTATTCGTATTTGTATTGAGAATATACGGTTTTGGTAAATTTATTATTGAGTGTCAAATAAATCCATTTGTCCCGAAATTTTGTTTGTTGATTCACCTTATCCCAATTGAGGTAATAAAAAATAGTGTAACTAAGGCCGAATTCACTACCTGAGCAGAGTCCCAAGGCCGGGTAGTTTAGGTTGTGACAAGGCTTATGCTGTTCCACCTTTAACTTAGGGAGATTTTTATTGTAGTTATCTTCAACTTGGCCGGCTGTTTAAGGCAATCCCCACGTCTTATGGAACACGGTGTGTACCAGGCAGGTTTTCATAGAAGGCTTCCCTTCTCCGACGCGCCGTAGGTGCTCTGGACGTCAGATCATCCAGCCGCCCCCACGCGCTCCGGGGAACAGGCTCACTTCTCCACTCTGTGGTTCCTGGTACTTACCCTTGTATTAGGGGGAGTTTTTCATCTATGCCTTGTTTAGATCCGTTGGTGTTCAGTTCATAATAACCTCTCGCAATGAAGCTTTAGTGGCCATAACTATGCAGGGTCACCTCGAGCAGGGTGCTATTCTTCATAGCGCACAACGGTCTGGGGATAAGCGTCCTCGAGAGGTTTGCCCAAGATCCCTGGGTTTGTCCCCAATTGAACATTTGTGAGACATAATCGGCAGAAGGTTAAGAAATTTAGAAATTTACAGCGTCATTCTCAAACTCTGATGGCTAGTCAACATGAGATAGAGGTGGCAAGTAATGAGATACCTCAGGAGAATATTGATCACCTGACTATGAGTGTGCCTAGATGCACTATGTGTAAGAAATCGTGGAGCTTCAACACATTATCAAGTGAGCAGAAACTAGAGTATCCTCACTGCTCCCTGATATGTATGCCAAATATTACCGAAATAAAATAATGTTAACTGGGTCTTCGGGTTTCTATGCCACTCAGTATAGTTATCATAAGTTAACGTATCTTCGAGCTTTTTTCATCTCTGGTACATCGTCTCATCTTATCAAACTTGCTTCATAAACCATTAAATATTGTTTCATCAATATGGACATCACATTTAGCATCACTGTCCTTAATAATATAAGGACAGTGGTGCTTTCTCGTTTTTATTTATGCTTGTAATATCTTTAATTCCCACTTTCATTGTCATATTTCTTGCCTCTTTTTTCAGCACTTTTTTTGTTTTCTGCTCAAAACATGGGACCTACTTATGTATTGAGAATAGTAGGAACAAAACAAATGTATTTTATCAAAAATATTTTCAATACTTTTCAAAATGCTGGCCTTTGCGGTATTTTCATTGTCAAACTTCAAAATGACAATGACAGATTTCACCTGGCAATATCAGTTCTCAATATATAGATAGTGACTCCCGTATTTTTCATATAATCTTTTTCAATACAACATAACTATGAAATTATTTTTTAGGTTCTGTCAGGAATATCAGTGGTATGTTTTTGATGGCCAGAACCGCTAGAGTTAGTTCTTTAGATTTCTTGAAAAATCTAACATATATTGGAACTGACACTAACGAAGAAATGAAAATGTATGCCAACTACAGTATATTTATGTATGAAAATCAAAATCTTCGACAATTATGGAACTTTACTTCACTTAACTTGACTCTTAGAGGTAAGTTTTTAGAACACTTCTCTAGTTACCTTTCCGCCGAACCTATCTAATATGCAAGAAAAGTATAGGTTTACCACAAAAAAACTTGGAATTTTGAAAAAAAATTTCGAGTTATTTTTACGTTTTCCATCAACAACAACACGATAAAACGGTTTTTAGAAAAAAAAACCTGTGTGTATGTCGTCATCGTCGCCACTTTTCGTTACATATCTTGTTAGCACGATACAGCATCCGTAGTGCAACAAGTCACCAATTTTATGATTGAATATTATTCAGGACATGTCACAGATGAACCCTATTGATTTTCAGCTCACCAGAGCCAGTACAACAGGTGCTATAGTACTTTAAGTACGATATTTTTGTCATTTTTGGAGAACTTTCAGTTTGTTAGCACGATACAGCCTCCGGAGTATATACAAGTGGCCAATTTTATGATTGAATATTGTCTCACATATGTACCCTATTGATTTCCAACTGACTAGAGCGAGTACAGTGGGTCCTATTAATCCAGATATACTACTTTTTTGGTTATTTTTGGAGAAATTTCGGTTTGTTAGCACGATACATCCACCGAAGTGTATACAAGTGACAATTTTATGATATAATATTGTTCAGGGCCACAGATGCGGAAAAGTTAGTTTTAATCTTCAAAACCGTTTATTTTTTTAATGCAAGATGTCAATTATTTAAATTTCATCTTGCTCTAACTTTACCGAAATAGAAAAGTTATAGATCATGCAAAAATTAACAACTTTTGTATCAATCACTTTTTAACATAACCTCAATATTTCCAAGAAAATAGCGAAAAATCGTCTTTCTTATTTTTCTTTATTTTTCATTTCTTCAAAAGTAGTTCAATTTAAATGAAATAAAATATACCTTTTTGTGTCCTTAACCCATTTATGCCCAGAATTTTTTTTTGCATTTTCCTTATGAAACTTGTACATGTTGTGAAAAATGACATTTTTATGATGGGTTGATACTAAAAATAAAAATGTAAAGGTCAGTTTTTGAAATATGATGTGGGTCATTTTCGACCCACTTGGGCAAATTAATGTACTTTTTTGTTTGTTTGATAATTTACATTTAGAGTGCATTTTCTGGATGTTGAGTTATGGTAATATATGAAAATAAAAGCTAACTGTTATTGAACTCTATATTTTACAACAGAAACTTGAAAATTTCATTATTTATGATAATCTAGAAAACATTTATCATGAAGGGCAACTTTACATTGATTGCAGGCCTTGGTTGTTTTATTTTTACAAAAAGCACATCTTCGCCGTGTTTGGCTGATCACAACCAGATGCTGACCCTGTCGACGTGCCGCTGGACTTACAGAATGGAATGTTGGACCTGTGGCCAAAGGAGGTTTTCCATATTTTTGTAATATAGCGATTACAGCTCTTCTGCGAAATTCCAAATTGTCCAACTTCAAACCAAATTTGCGTGACAAAACCCAGGAATTACTCATACATATGTCGAACATCCAAAATAAAATAGGAATATACCATTTTTTTCCTCGCAGACCTATACGATAATTTGCAATATTATTATCCATCTGATCTACCCCTCCCATATATCTATTATAATATTGCACGACGTATGGTTGCTGTATATCTACTTTTTTTTTATTTGTTGATGAATATCTTATTGCTCTTTGGATTGGGCATAAACCATATTCATTTGACAACAAAGTAACAACACTGTTGTCTTTCCATCTTACACAAACAATGTTTTCATCTTTGTCAACTGTACTATCGTAGACCCCTCGATCTTTCTTTTTCATTACAGCCGAATTTTCAAGAGGACATTTATCTGTTCGATTTTCTCGAACGATACCAGTTGCACCAAAACCCATTTTCCCGAGTTTACTTACAAGTGAAGCACTTGTAAAAAAATTGTCAAAGTACAGAGAAAATTTATTATCGGGAAATTGATTTTGGAGCAAGTTGGCAAACGTTGTAACCACAGACTCTCCAAGGCCCATCTTCTTCTCTTCTGTGTTCATTCTCCTCCCTTGGTATATATCAAAATTCACACAGTACCCAGACGATAGAGCAAGAACCCATGCTTTGTAGCCAAAACGAATTGGCGTTCCTCTTATGAATTGCTTACACCCGTTTCGGCCAAAGTACGGGATCATAGACTCGTCGATTGACAATTCCGAGTTGCAAGGTACATATTTTACAAAATTTTCATTCATTTTCTCTATCAGAGGACGTAACTTAGCCATTTTATCATTTTCTGCCAAGTTATTGTTGTTTGCTGCATGTAGGAATCTGAATATTTCCTCAAATCTATTTCTACGCATGGAGTTATACACCAGAAAATTTCGAGTGTCGTCTCGCCCTTCCCAAAACATTCTTCGACGTGGAAGTGGAACATAACCGCTCAAGTATAATATTGCTGTGAAAACGAGTAGTTCATCGTTGCCTAGTTCTAATCGACAGTTTTTGCTATTTGCATACAAAACAGTATATTTTACAAGATCTTCGAGTACATCTGCATTTAGAAATAGTTCTAAAAATTCTGAAGGTTCACTTTTATCGCTTAGCGTAAGTACAGGTAATATATCAACCATAGGAAATTTTGCAGTAGATGATTGAGACGTTGTCTTATCCAAATCAACCCTTGACCAGTTACGCTTTTTTGGAAACTTATTTTTCCTAGATGGGCCATTTTTCTCTTGTATTTGAGTTTCCTCCTCATTGTCGCTATTGTCTTCTTCTAGCCTGTTGCTTTCTGCTTCTGCTTGAAGCTGCCTGGGATTTAGCCTGTTCGAATCATTGCAGTCCTCGTCCCCAGAATCCTCACCACTATCAAAATCGTTGTCATCCGGCGGAGTAATTTACATAGCATCAGGAATATTAGGATCGTCTTCGTCAAGTCTTTCTATTTCATCTAACAGCTCGGCTGTTGTTAGTGGTGTTTTCCTGAATATAAAAAAAATATATCACATATCTGCCCAACGGGTCGTTAGCGACCCAACCAAATTATACTTCAATTTTAGTCGAAGTGTCCAAGTCTGCCCTCATAAATGGGAACGTACCATGAACTTTGAAGAATAAACAACAATATATCATCAATTGATTATATTCTTTGAAAAAACTGAAATACTTACCAGTAATAACTTTCAGCCATGTCACCCAAAGAAATATTACACTTTGATTTGTTACAAATACGAACAACTCACTGTCGAACGTTCTTTTTCACTGACACTACAACAGAATATGCAGTTTTAACATGGGAATGCCACTATAGGCAACACACTCAACACAGCGATATGAACAGGTGCATATATAAAAGGCAGTGGGTCGTTTTCGACCCGTTAGACATAAATGGGTTAATGATCACAATTTTTGTCAAGTAAAAAATCTACATCGTACAGGGTACATACAAATCTCAGTTTTTTGTTTTCACATCTACTTTAATATAAAATAAATAAAACATATAGTAGCCATTGGAAAACACGTTCAAAAATCCAAAAAAGAAAAAATTAATTTTGCAACAATTGTTTTTTTAATAATTGTTGATAAATTGCTTAAAAGTTTTGAAAATTGCAAAAAATAATTACGCCATTGAATTCTACGGGAAAAAACATGTTTCATTATTTGACAAGAAACTAACATTTTGTTCAGTATACTTAGAAAGATTAATTTCAAATAAATAACAATGATAATTATTTCAAACATTTTTTTATCATGGGATCGGTATGTATATTTATTAATTTTAAGTTTTAAGGAAATTGTAATTAAATTATTCAAAATATAGTTGTTCATTATTAAAATGTACAAAGGAAATCATTCTGTACTAATTTCGTACTTTTGTTAACAATATCAACATCACTTCTATCATCTAACATTGCAATAAGCTCAGATTTTTCCTCACTATCAAGCTTCTAATCTAATTTACTGAGTACATCTGATGTTTCAATTTCCGGTTTCATTGAAATACTTGGCTGCTCCAATTCATACACATCTTCAGAGTCACTTAACGCTTCTGCCACTGTCTCAACGTTCGAACAATCGGATGAACCATGGCATTTTGTGCATAGATGTGTGTATTTTAAACCATATTTTCAACAACTGCATATCTTACTTACAGCTGCAAGAGATAGTTTTTAGTTAATCTTCTGGTACAACTGGATCTTCAGTGAAACGAGTTACTAATATTTTCAATTTATTTGCAGTCAGTCATTTCTTTCCACCCCCAATTTGTAGCATTTGTAGTTGAAAGTATGATCTGTACGAGTGTTGAATAGCTGCGCCGTTCGTAGGCGGTTATTTTTCTAACTTGAATGATGATTTTTCAGTTCAGTTTTTGGAATGCTGGTATCTTAAATCATCGAGAGGTAAAGTATCAATCTTTTTAGGGTTAGTAGTACTTTCATAAAACGGCTTTAGCAACTCTCAACTCATGATTTTAAAAAAGTAAATCCATTGTTGTTTTTTTTCCTTCTCCAGCCGTCGTATCACAACCAGAAATAAAAGGTTTTAAAGATTAAAACTAACTTTTCCACATCTGTGGCCCTGAACAATATTCTATTATAAAATTGTTACTTGTATACACTTCGGGGGATGTATCGTGCAAACAAACCGAAATTTCTACAAAAATAACCGAAAATTTAGTATATCTGGATTTATAGAACCCGCTGTCCTCGCTCTAGTCAACTGAAAATCAATAGTGTACATCTGTGAGACACCTTGAGCAATATTCAATCATAAAATTGATCAATCCTATACTCTCTGGAGGCTGTATCGTGCTAACAAACTGAAAATACTCCAAAAATGACAACAATTGGGCACTACTATAGCCCCCGTTGTAATGGCTTTAATGAGCTGAATATAAATAGGGTTCATCTTTGAGATGCTCTGAATAATATCCAATCATAAAATTGGTCACTTGTATATACTCCGGAGGCTGTATCGTGCTAACAACCTGAAACTTGTCCAAAAATGAGAAAAATATTGTACTTAAAGTACTGTAGCAACTGTTGTATTGGCACTGGTGAGATTAAAATCAATAGGGTTCTTCAGTGAGATGTCCTGAATAATATTCAGTCATAAAATTGATGACTTGTTGAACTCCGGAAAAAATGACAAAATGTCGTACTTCAAGTACCATAGCACCCGTTGTACAGGTCGACAAGCGTAAGGATGCCTCTGAGATGCGCAAACGATAGAAAGCGTGAGTAGATGTGCAACAAAGGTCGATTACTGTTTACGACTGGTTATCATCGAAATGTACAATCGGGAGAGAAATTTTTCTGCAACACGTAGGAACGTAGGTTCTTATCTGAATTTTCATTAATCCCTAATGATTTTTTCGAATTATATAATTGTCTGTGATCACTGGACCGTTTATAAAAATTGCATAATTTTCCCGAAGCCATAAGTGTAAATAAAGTACGACTAGGAAAAGAATGCATCGCCAAATAATATCAGAAATAGATAAATAAATATAATAAAGAACACGAGGAACATACACAAGTTGACGGGACACTCGAAAATATTTCTAATTTAAGGGCTTCCGGTGGAAACGGGGCTGCAAGACGTGAACTGAGCCCTTAATCGCACCCCATTCGATTTTTTGAGGAAAACGTAATTTCAAAGCAAAAACCTGATGGAAATAAATAATCATTCTATAAACATTAATTAAAAAATACATTCTGCGAAAGAATGATAAAAATATACAGGGTGTTTTGTATAAGAACAGAGGAATTTATACTCACATAAATATAGCTATAAATGAACATATGTTTTTCCACCCACGACTAGTACATTTTCTGCTTTCTTGTTGTTTCTATCAGAGTCCTCTTCAATTCAAGACAAACTTCCTTCATCTTCTGAAACGGCATCTTCAGACTCCTGTTCTGATTCACATTCAGTGTCGCTGTCCTGATTTAAATTAATAATTATGTTATCTATGACAATATCTATCATTGGTTCTTTTGAGATAAACTCGTCTTCAAATTTCTTTGCTAGTTCACAACGAGATTTACACTGCTCGGCTTAAAACGTGGCAAAAAAATTGTCGCAATGTTGAATTACATCGTTGAAATTGAAGGTAACATTTTTATCTGCCACATAATTTTTCAGTTCAGACCACACCAACTCGATTGGATTCAAATCTGGGTGGTATGGCGGTAATCGCAAAACGTCATGATTTGATGCAATGAACAGCTGATCTATTTCAAATTGCTTATACTTTGGCTTGAAGTTATTCACTAGGGCGTATAACTGTTGCTTCAACATCTCCATCCTGAAGGGAATATTCCTCTGCCTCAACCATGTCTGCATTTCAGCTTTTGTCGTCGCGGAAGTTGGCGTTTTATAAATTTGTTAATTATGATAAGGTGCATTGTCTATTACCACCACGTTCTTTGGCAACAAATTGTGTATTAACTTCTCTGGTACCCATTTCTTATAATTATCATAGTTCATTTCGTTATAATAATCACCAGTATTGTTATTTGATTTCCATCTTATGTAAGCATTAGGCACAAATCCATTTTCACCACCCGCATGTATTATGATACGACGTTGCCCTTTACTAACAGGTTTCTTCAGCCCTTCCATTGAATCATCATTCCAACTTTGATCATGTGTGTGTGAAGATTGAATGTACGTTTCATCCATATACACAATAGGTCTACACTCTTTTCTACAGCTCTACATTTTCTTAAAAAATTCTATTCTAAGTAGTTCAGTGGGCTGTCGTTCCATTAATATTTTCCGGTTGGTTTTTGCTTTCCTCCATCGAAATCCAAGTTTATTGATTTCCTGTCTCAAAGATTCCCTGCTACCATGATATTCCATATCTTCCACAATTGTTTTATGAACCTCTTTAAGCGTGGGAACTCGTTTTTCCGTGACATGGTAATTATTGATACATCTACGTAAAATGGCCAAATCAGCATTGTCCATGGTAACTTTTGATTTTTTGTTTCTCTTTTTATTTGGAATTGAGAATTGTTCCATTTCACCTTTTTCAATTTTATTCATTTCGGAATTAATTCTCCTAATGCTTCTAACGCAAACTTCCCGTTGCGGCAGCAACTCGTTCTTAAACCTTCACAAGAGGAATACTGGTTTCACCTATCCTTGCTTCTGCCTGCATAAATTTGATGACATTACTGACAATTTCAGAATCTTAGTTCTCACTTTACTCTTTGACGGCATTTTCAAACACAACAAACTACACTATAACCTATCTAATAATATTTCAAAACTATACACAACACAACCACAACACAAGGATTTCACATTCCACACACAATCAGAATAACTCCACAATAATTTTATTCCACTGACTGTACAGTTACGACGTTAACTGCTTGAATAAGGCGGAGCGATTGAGCTCCTGCCCCACTCCAGGGTTTTGTCTACTGCGCAACCAATTCTCGGAGGTATCCTTACGCTTGTCGACCAGTACTGGCTCTGGTGAGCTGAAAATCAATAGGGTTCACTGTGAGTTATCCTTAATAATATTCCATCATAAAATTGGTGACTTTTGCACTCCGGAGGCTGTATCGTGCTAACAAGACATGTAAGGGAAAGTGGCCGACAACAACGACGACGACGACATACGCACAGGATTTTTATTCTAAAAACCGTTTTTTCGTGTTGTTGTTGATGGGAAACGTAAAAATAACTCCAAAAAAATTTCAAAATTCCAACTTTTTTTGGGGTAAACCAATACTTTTCTCGCATATTAGATAGGTTGGGCAGAAAAGTAAAACATTGTAAAAAGCAGACAGGAGAACGATAATGTTCATGTAGGAAACTATTTAAAAAACTTTAACAAGTACATTGGTGCACTTATCGAATTTAATTGATGTAATAACACAAAAAGATCGATGTCTGAAGATATGTATGAATTAGTGCAGCCAAGTCTTTCAATGAATCCGGAAACTGAAACATCCGATGAACTCAGGAATTTAGATGAAACGCTTGAAAATGAGGAAGAATCGGAACTCATTGCAAAATTATATGATGAAAGTGATGTTGACATCGTTAAAAAAACCGATATTAGTATACAATTATTTTCTTTATACATTAACATTTTAGTAATAAACAAGAAATGTTGAATAATTCAATTACAATTTCCTTAAAACTAAAAATTAATAAATATACATTCCAATCCTGTGATAAAATAAACGGTTTTAAAGATTAAAACTTACGTTTCCGCATATGTGGCCCTGAACAATATTCTATCATAAAATTGTCACTTGTATACACTTCGGGGGATGTCTCGTGCTAACAAACCGAAATTTCTTCAAAAACAATCAAAAATGTAGTACATCTGGATTTATATGACCCGCAGTACTCGTTCTAGTCAGCTGAAAATCAGTAGGGTGCAAATGTGAGACATCTTGAACAATATTCAATCATAAAATTGGTCACTTTTATACACTCTGGAGGCTGTATCGTGCTAACAAACTGAAAATTCTCCAAAAATGAGAAAAATTTGGTACTTCAAGTACCATACCATCCGTTGTACTGGCGTTAGTGAGCTGAATATACATAAGGTTCATCTTTGAGACGCTCTGAACAATATCCAATCATAAAATGGGCCACTTGTATATACTCCGGAGGCTGTATCGTGCTAACAAACTGAAATTTCCCCAAAAATGACAAAAATATCGTATTTAAACTACTATAGCACCTGTTGTACTGGCTCTGGTGAGCTGAATATCAATAGGGTTCATCTGTGTGAGGTCCTGAATAATATTCAATAATTAAATTGGTGACTTGTTGAAGTCCAGAGGCTGTATCGTGCTAACAACCTGAAATTTCTCAATAAATGACAAAATAGTCGTGCTTCAAGTACCATAGCACCCGTTGTACTGGCTCTGGTGAGTTAAAAATCAATAGGATTCATCTGTGACATGTCCTTAACAATATGCAATCATAAAATTGGTAACTTCTTGCACTCCGGAGGCTGTATCGTGCTAACAAGACATGTAACGAAAAGTGGCCGACGACAACGACGACCTACACACAGGATTTTTTTTCTAAAAACCGTTTTTTTGTGTTGTTCATGGAAAACGTAAAAATAACTCAAAAAAAAGTTTCAAAATTCCAACGTTTTTTGGGGTAAACCATGTTAGATAGGTTGGGCGGAAAAGTAAAAATGTTTAAATCGTTATTATTGTTATTTATTAACTGAAATTAATCTTTCCAAGTGTACTGAACAAAATATTAGTTTCTTATCAAAAATGAAACATGTTTTTTGATATTTTTTTTCGGTAGAATTCAATTTATCAACAATTATTAAAAAGTCAATATTTGCAAAATTAATTTTTTACGTTTATGATTTTTGAATGTGTTTTCTAATACCTACCATATTTTATCTTAATTTTATATTAAAGTAGATGTAAAATAAGAATAATGAACTTTGAATGAACCCTATATGATGATGTTCTGGAGTATATTTTTCGGAAATATTTAATATCTCATAAATTACTAGATTTTTTTCTTGACTAAGATTGTGGTTATTAACGACACCACAAAAAGGTATATTGTATAAAAGTTTTATTTAAATTGAACTACTTTTGATGAAACGAAAAATAAAAAACCAAAAAAGACGGTTTTTCGCTATTTATTAGAAATGTTGAGGTTATGTTAAAAAGTGATTTATACAAAAGTTGTTCATTTTTGCATAATCTTCAACTTTTCTTTTGAGTACTTTCCATTTTGACGTCAACTTCCGCCGGAAATCGCAATAAAATGATTTTTTTCACGCCCCAAAATCACCCTTAATTTGTTACGTTTTTTATAATCCCCGTCACCATTTCCAATCGTTAAAATGCTGTCTACAATTTTCTTTTATTACAAATATTTTAAAAAAACTTTTTTGAATATGAAATAAAATACGCAAACATATTTTATTCTTTCACATGATGAAAAAGAATCATAAAGAGAAAACGAAATCAAAACTAAACCCAAAAGATAAAACATAATAACATAACGAATAAGCAAACGAATCAAATTAATTTAACATGAAACTTATTCTTCTTCTTTAAGCGCCGTGTCCTCCTAGACCATTCGCAATCAGTAGCATAATCTTTACTTTGTCCACAGCCAACCTGAAATGTGTCGTTATGTTTACTCCATACCATTGGCGAGGATTCTTGAGTCAAGATCTTCTTCAGCGACCAAGACCACGCTTTCCCTCTATTTTTCCTTGAATAATAATGTGGAGCAATTCATATTTCAGATTTCTCATTACGTGGGCAAAATACTTCAGCTTTCTTCTTTTTATGATATTAAGTACCTCTCTTTGTTTATGCATGCGCTGTGAACCCGCTTTATTCGTCACCTTGTCCATCCACGATATCCTCAGCATTCTTCGGTAAGTCGACATCTGGAAAGCCTCAATTCTCTTGCACATTGTTTCAGTGAGGGTCCACCCCATATAACAATATGCTAAAGACATAGCAACATAATAGGTGTATCCTTAAGGGAATTCTTAGAGCTCTGTTGGTAAGCACTTTTTGCAAGTTCTTGAAATATGTTCGTACCTGCTCTATTCTGCTTATGATTTCTTGAGTTAAGCCTCATTTTTCATTCACCCAGCAGCCCAGATATTTGTATTTTTGTACTATCTCCACTATTTCTCTATTTATGCTGATATCTGGTAAGTTGTCGGCTATATTTTTGTTTTTGCTGACAACTATCCATTTGGTCTTCTTTATATTTAATCGTAGACCCATTGTAACCACTGCTAAGAGTGTCTGTAAATCATCTTTACCTGTTGCTAGTAAGAGCGTGTCGTCCGCATATCTTAGATTGTTGATGACTATTCCATTAGCAATTATACCCTCTTTTCTGTCTTCGACGGCTTCTCTGAAAATTTTTTCTACATATAAATTAAACAGAAGTGGAGAGAGCACTCAGCCTTGTCGGACTCCTCTCATATTAGGCACTTCTTCAGATGTCTGGTCGTTAATTCTAATGTCAGCTGTCTGATTCCAATACAAGTTTGCGATTATTCTAATGTCTCGTCCGTCCATGCCTATATCGTCCAGTATAATTATTAACTTGTCCTGTGTTACATTTCGACATCGTTGTATTAGAACCAGAACACTAAACAGCGCCTCCCTTGCACCGAAACCGCTTTTAAAACCAAACTGAGACTTGCCAAAATTTCTTTCGCATTTGGTGTATATTATGGAATAAACGATTCTCAGTAAAAACTTTAATACATGGCTCATTAAGCTGATCGTTCTGTAATCTTTACAATACTTGCAGTTAGCCTTCTATGGTATAGCAACGAATGTTGACCTGAGCCAGTCTTTAGGAATTACTCCGGTCTTGTATATGCAGTTGAGCAAGCTTATCAGAAGTGCAAGAGCCCTGTCTTCTTCCAACATTTTTAAAACCTTTATTTGTGTTCCATCTGGTCCTGATGCCTTGTTTCCTGCACTTGATATAGCGTGTAAGAGTTCTACCTTAGTGATATCTAACCCGTCATTCATAGTAATATTATGCGAAGAACTCCTACCATTCACAAAGAGATTTTGAATATATTTTTTCCATTCCTGTAGTTGTTCTTCTGTGCTACTAAGAATTTGCTGTAGCACGTTCATGAGAGTGTTGTTGTTGCTTTTTCTATATTGACCACTTGTCTGCTTGATGTTCTTGTACATATTAAAACAGTCTTGTTTGGCTTCTAGCTACCATCCACAAAGAGATTTTGAATACATTTTTTCCATTCCTGGAGTTGTTCTTTTGTGCTACTAAGAATTTGCTGTAGCTCGTTCATGGGAGTGTTATTGCTGCTCTTTCTATATTGACCAGTTGTATACTTGAATTTCTTGTACATATTAATACAGTCGTGTTTGGCTTCTAGCTGCTCTATTTCATTGCACTGCCTCGTCAACAACTCTTCCTTCGCTCATCTAATCTTAGCCCTAATTTCCATTTGCACCTCTTTGTACCTATCAGGGTCTATTTTTGTATGATTTACGGCTGTCCATTAATTTCAAGATGTCATCGGTAATTCAAGCTTTGTGATTGGTTCTGTTGCTTAGCTTGGCTAACTTCTACTACGGACGTTTTAATCTATCTCCACGTATTTTCGATATTATCTTCGTCAATTGTTAGATCAATGCTACCCAATCTGGAGTTTAATTCTCCCTGTACTTCCGCTCTTGTTACTGGATCTAAAAGCTTTCTCGTGTCTATACACTGTAGAGCCTGACTCTTCTTGTACTTTTTTAGTTTCAATGTTGCGGCCAATAATGAGCGATCCGTGAAAACATCTGCACCAAGATAATTTTTAGTATTTTGAATTGTATTCCTTAATCTTCTATTAATAATGATGGAATCTATTTGATTGCGTACATTTATATCTGCATTGGAAATCCACCTGTAGAGATGCCTTGGAGATTGCTTAAAATATTTATTGGCTATAATTGAGTTATTTTCTTGGCAGAATTGTTTTAATCGATCTCCTCGCTCATTTGGTGCACCTAGGCCATAATTTCCCACGATATACTCCCTCCGACCTTTACCTACTTTTGCATCAAGATCGCCTATGATTATATTAACTTCCGAAGATTTGGTTAATTTCAGCGCTTTTTTAACGTCGTCTTAAAAAACTTCGACTTAATCGTCAGAACCGTCACTCGTGGGGGCATAAACCCGTTGTATCAGATTACTTGTTATCGGCGCTGTAATATACACACTCAGTCAGAGATGGACACAAAACTCTTGACGGATCCATCCATACTACACCCCACCAAGAAACCTACAATATTCAGATGTCGTACACCATCATTGCCGGAGTAATAAATGCAATGATCTTCCACTCTCATTTCCCCAGTCCCTGGCCAATGCATCTCGCTGATACCCAGAACGTCTATTTTGAGTCTATTCGTCTCACTGATCGTGATATGTGTTTTTCCGCTATCAAACAAACTGCACACATTCCATGTTGGTATCTTTTTCATGACCCACTCGGGGATTTGTAGCACCCCCTGCCCACTAAAGAGCTGCCGGGGACTGGGGCCGTGTTTGAATTGTTTTCGATCATGCTAAAGATTTTCCTAGGGGTGTTCTGAGGACCCTTAATGCAATGATTTCCCGTTGGCTTTTGCATCTCCATGCCGTTGAACTTGTAGACAATTTCGTCCGTCTTTAGGAAGGATTTTTCCTTCCAAGGACAAAAAGGTGCCCTTACTCTTGCCAGCTCCTCCTCCAAATAAAGGCACAAAGATATAATCTCATAACTGGAAAGATCCTAAAGAAACTATAAAAAATTTGGTAATCTGTTCAATGTGCACGTATACTAAATAGTATTTTACAAGTTGCTGAAAATTATAAATAATGATACCGAAACCTGAAAAAGCAGCCTGCAGACGTAGATCACCGTCTCTTATAGTAAGGATTGGAGTTTGCACAAGCAATTGATAAGGTTTGGCAAGAGAGTTTGGAATACAATCTGAAAAAATACATTCACCCATTTATCTAGGTTACGTATTATTAAACGACTACCCAGATTGAAACATCAATATTACTATTCGGAGCTACGACGAAACTGAAGTTAGTGTTGTGGATATAGTA
Source organism: Galeruca laticollis (assembly GCA_963921935.1). Lineage (NCBI taxonomy): Eukaryota > Metazoa > Arthropoda > Insecta > Coleoptera > Chrysomelidae > Galeruca > Galeruca laticollis. The sequence continues at coordinate 189,326,928 of OY998178.1, read as the reverse complement.
ATCGATACATACGTCTGACATACCAGCCCTTTATACAAGTACAACCGCAGTCATACTAGAAATTGATAATTGAGAACAATGCTAAAAATAGAAAAGCGGAGGATTTCGTGGCCAAAGTCAATTTGAGAAGAAAAACTTCCGAATGGATACCGCGTCATTTCGAGTTTCAAACTCGTTGTTCCGCTAGCTATTATGATCGGTTTCTTCAGGAAAAATAATGAGAAAAGTCTATGCCTCGACGACTGTAGTCTGGGCACTAGTCGACCATGCCTTAGCAACCCAACGCAAACCGCAATCTTAGAACCAACACTCTTAACTCAGGCATCGGTCAACCTAGTGTTTGATTGACAAGGGCTCAGGCTACGCGGTCTGAACCGGAAGTTTCTCTTCTTATGTTGAAAACTGGACTCAAGAAGCACTGAGGTTACAACAATGCATGAAGCTTATAGAAAGAAAATCAACAGATGTCGACTTCACTACCTATGAAAGGTTCTTAACAATAATGATATTTCATAAGCCAATACTGAGAAATATTGTAATGTTTTTCTTATTTATTTAAAACGTAAACGGGTGGGATAAATTTTATACACGCGGTATGGCTACTTACTAATTTATTTAAACACTTAACTAACCACTAACACTTAATTTATATATACTCAACTAGTCACTTGAATTTAATTTATATGCACACAAACTTGATTATTAATTTATATAAACACTTTACTGATCGATATTTCGGTTTATTTATTTCACGAGATCACTTTATCCACTAACTAACTCTTCCTGATCGGTCCATTATATATTAAAGCCTTTTTTACTAGAAAATTCCGGACTGCGACTTACACACACAAAAACAATTAGTTCTGGCATTTTCTAGATAAGTCTGGTCACAAAAACAATGTTCAGATAAGATAGTCATAAACATTTATAAAAGATACCTGCATATCCGCCATAATTTTAATTTTCATACCTGGCTTAGACAGAGTCGGATTTAGGGTGTATACCAGTGTGCTGTTTCGTAACAATATCTAGGCATAAACCTAGATGAAGACTACGGTGAAAAGAAAAGGTCAGTAAGAGAGGACAGAGGCAACCTTGTCATTTTGAGTAGTATGCTCAATATTTTCTAGGCTATTGTGAGTGACTTATGCTCAGACATCCGTGAACAGTTCGAAGAAACTAAGTTCAGAGTAACCGTTCTTAAACAACGGAGAGGTTTATATTTGGTTGCTGGTGATTAATGTCCAACTTAAAAGGAAGTCCAAACGTAATGTTGCTGAGAAATTGTATTATTTAAAGTAGATGTAATACAAGAGAATGATAGAAATTTGCATGTAGCTATAAACTTGTTAAAAGAAACTTATGAAAACATCACAAAAATTGTACATGTATATTTTTCCGAACATTGAACATACCACAGTTAAATAAGCACAATTCAAACGAACTATCAAATTTTGCTACTATTTGTAGGCGTAACTGGACACTTTTATAAAATCTTGAACTTGAACACAAGGTTTTATTAGAGGCATTAATAATATCTTTATCAACCAAAATTACATTATGATTTCAAAAAGAATTTGAAAAATGCAGGAACAGGGACGTCCTACCAAAAGTCGATGAATTTTTATAATTTCTAAAAGAGGAAATTGAAATACTTGATAATGCCGCTGGTAAAACAAGTCAATCACACACGTTACCAAATTTATTTTCGCACAAAAAATCTCAAAACAAAGTAGCCTTTCACACACAATAGCAATCGAATTTCAACAAAAACTCAAACCATCATTCAACTTATAAAAATTCGAACATCGAAATCAAAACATTGGTGGATGCGTTATGTGTTCAGACACTGTGAATAAAATCTATACCCGTGAAACTTTTGCATCATTACCTTTAACGAAGCGAAATGAATTTATCAAAAACGAGACACAGTGCCGACACCTGTTTGACACAAAGGTCATGCACCCATTATCACATTTTCAGAATTCACATAATGCCTTCAAATAGTAACAATGTTATTCCAAATCTCAATTCTGACAATTCTCGTTCGCAAAATTCAAAATTTCCAACACAACACTCAAACTTTCAATCGCAATAATCATTCAGAAAATCTCCCTCAAACACAGGACAGACCATCCTCATCTCAATGCTTTCAAGAAAATCAAACAATTTCAACAAAAAATAACTTAGTGTTGCTGGCGACCGCGTAAGCAACAATTTACAATCGCCAAAACCAACCTGTTCAAGTAAGAATTCTTCTGGATAACGGAAGTCATAATTCTTTCATTAGCAAACAACTTGTACAAAAACTCAACTATACTTTATGCAAGAAAATCTTGAACATTTCAGGCATATCTGAAACCAGTACTCTGTCTAACGAAATGTTGGATATAGTGCTTCACTCAAACGTTGAACCCTCGAAAAAGTTCGAAATCTCGTGCTCTGTGCTTGAGAAAGTTACTACAACTATCCCCCAAGTGAAGTTGAATGTAGATCGCGTAACAGTTCCCACGCGGATTGTAAATAAATTAGCTGACAAAATCTTTGCCACACCCGGTGAAATCGATTTATTAATAGGAGCAGATGTTGATTATGATCTGCTGATCTATGGCCTTATCAAACTAGGTGACGGTCTACCCATAGTTTTTAATACCCATTTAGGTTACATTATCTCGGGAAAACTGAACCCCCAACAAGAATCAAAACCCCCTATCTCGTATCGTGTAGCCAGTGATTCTGTAAATTCCAGTTATAAAATATTCTCTCAAAATTCTGGGAAATCGAAGAAATCTCAAAATTTAAATCTCTCTCAATTGAAAATGAACAATCAGAATTCATCTTCAAATTTACGCTAGTTATCCCGAGAACGAGAGTAGCTGTGGTAATGAGGAAGCAGTCCTTCCGGCGGTCATCTGGGAATGAATAAAACGCTTCAGCGAGTCCGTGAAAGATTTTATTGGATGAATAGCTCCGACGATGTGAAGGACTGGTGTAAGAAATATACGACTTGTGCTACGAGTAATTAGTAACATGGCAAGAGAAAGGCACCCATGAAATAATATAATGTTGAAATATCTTTCGAAAGGATTGCTTTAGATATCTTTGGACTATTTCCGACGACACAAAATGGTGGTAAATACATTCTGGTTGTAATGGATTATTACACAAAGTGGGTGGAAATTTACGCGATCCCAAATCAAGAGGCCAGAACTGTCGCGGATGTATTGGTGAAATAATTTATCAGCCGATATGGAGTGCCCTTGGAAGTCCACAGCGATCAAGGTAGAAATTTTGAGAACCAGATATTCCAGTAAATTTGTGACAAGCTGGGAATGAAGAAGACAAGGACCAACTTTGCATCCATAGTCAGATGTAATGGTCGAGAGAATAAACAGGACCATTGGAAAATACCTGTCGAAAGTAGTTTCCAGCCACCAGAAAGACTGAGACCATCAATGAGACCATGGGTGAAACACCTGCGAGAATCCTGTTTGTACGTGAAATGAGGCTGCCCTGTGGCCTACAATTTGGTTGTCGATCTAGAAAAGAACTAGCGGGAGAATATTACGTGATCCAATTGAGAAGAAGGATGGACGATGTGCAAGAATTGGTTCGAACGAATCTTCAAGTTGCCAGCTACATAATGAAAAACAGTTCGACATGCAGGCCACAGAAGGTAGTTTCAATGAAGGGGACAAAGTATAGTTACACAACCCAACAAGGAGAAAATGATTTTCTCCAAAATTACAGAAATCTTGTGAAAATCCATACTTAATCAAGAAAAATATCAATGATGTCATCTATCGCATAGGCAAGAACCCCAAGGGAAAGCCGAAAATAGTCCACCAAAACCGACTAGCGGCATTCGAAGGAGACCATGACGAAAAGAAAGTAGTGAACCATATCTGAGAAGAGCCTGACTCTGCCTTCGAAGAATTTATGGGCGCATAGGGAGGTACAAGGAAAGCTAGATATGGAGTCACTACAGAACAACGACAAGATTTGTTCACGCTGCTAGAAGAGTATTCACTGGCACATAACATCTCCGCCAGTATCAAAAACACACTGCAATTGTCACACTGAGGCTCAAACACAATTTACGATACGTTTCTACATGTTAACCCCGAACGAATTCCAAGATGGATCCCCCTACCGGGATGTGTCAGAAGCGCTACGTAGCCTACGAGATCATGTGCTGAAATCCAAAATGAATAAACTGGAAATGCCTAAGATAGAGAGCAACCAGTTGGATTGGCGACTCATCAGGGACATGGTAGAGGTTATCTTCCAAGATACCGCTGTCCACATATTAATTTGCCGCTTCACCCCCCTATATCAGTTCGGAAGACGGTGCCCTGTTATTTTCATACAACCGGAACTTGTAGAAAAGGCTCCAGTTGCCGATTTGAACATCCAGTCCTGGCTATACGGAAGTACCAGGAGTAACTTCCTTTTAAGGAGGGGGTAATGTTACGGGCCCCACACTGGTGTAGTCATCAAAGCCGACCCTGTATAATCCGATATGTAACCCTTGAAAATTTGGCGAGAGCGCAGGGATTTCTTGGAAGGACTATTTTTTGTGATTGTTTTTATGGAGGCATTTCTAAGAAGATCGATTATTTGTTGGTAGCCGCAATCTAGAAATTTCAGGAATCCGATTGTTCCAGAATGGGTTTTAATATACAAGCGACTACCTGCGAACCTTGAGATCAGTCTACATTTTAATCAGGTCGTGAGCAGATCAAGTGAACATATAGTGAACTGTGTTTAATATAAATCACTTAGTTAAATAATGAACAGTGCACTTAATATAAATTAGAAGTTGAGTGTGTACATGAATTAAGTATAAGTGAAAAGTTAAGTGTATAAATTAATTAAGTAAGTAGATATTATACCGTGTGTATAAATTTATCCCATCCATCGTGATAAAAACTAATGAAATAAATAAAAAACCTTACAATACTGGTATAAAATCTCACAACACATGTGAATGTTTTTTCAAATATGAACATAATAATATGCTTTTAAATGTGTGTTTGACGATATTATTGGAAATAAATGTTTCTCCCTTCTCTAAGATGATGCAACTCCCAGTTCCTTTTCCCAGTTTCCGTATAGAGCGTTTCTAGAATCAAATGTTGGAGATATATTGATTAGAATTGTTTCAACTTTTGTTCATTATACACCGGCGAGCAAAAAATTGAGGCCACCTTAAAATTTTCATGTTCTTTGAAATTTTACGTTTTCAGATCGTATTCGCAAACTGTACATCATCGCACGTGCTTTTGTAAGCTAAATGTGATACTCTATACTAAAGAAAAATGCATTTTTTTTTCTTAAATATCATGATTTATTATGAAAAAGTAACAAATTAACATTTTGGGCGAAATTCAACATTTTGTTGTTAGGAAAAATATGGAACGAACAAAATGAAAAAACTTGACACTAATAACGTGTATTCCGTCCTCTTGTATTGATGACTGCTTGAAGTCGGCGCGGCATACTTTGAATTAAGTTGCGGAACACATTCTGGGCGATGTTATTCCATTTCTGCAACAGCAATCTTCTCAGCCAGCTCCTGGGCAGTTATTGGTGCTGGCGTGTGTCTGCGGATCAGTCGTCCCAACTCGTCCCAGGCATGTTCTATGGGATTCATGTCTGGGCTGCGGGCTGGCCAGTCAAACCGCCTAATTTCTACCTCATCCAGATACTCCCTGAAAATTCTGGCTGTATGTGGTCTCGCATTATTTTGCATAAAAATGGCACGTTCCCCCATAGTCACCATGAAAGGCATAACATGATCTTCTAGCACCTCCGTAATGTACCTGTGAGAGGTCAGGGTGCCATTTTCTATGAATACCATCTCTGTGCGAGCTTGTGCAGTGATTCCCGCCCAAACCATAACTGACCCACCTCCAAACGGAAGACGCTCGTTAATGAAAACTCCAGCATATCTTTCCCCAGGTCTTCTCCACACTCGTCGACATCCAGCTGACCCAGTGAGGCAAAAACCCGACTCATCTGAGAACAATACCCAGCTCCAGTCATCATCATTCCAACGAACGTGATCTCTGGCAAATGTCAATCTTGCAGTTCGATGCTGGCGTTGCAACGGAGGACCTGTAGCCATTCTTTTGCATGACAGTCTAGCAGCATGAAGTCTTCTTTTAACGGTCCATTCACTAACGTTGACATTTCTCACTTCTTCCAACTGATTTCGCAGTAGCTGTCCTATTCCGCAAACTTGTGGATGCCAAAAAACGGTCTTCTCGTTGAGTGGTAACTCTTTTTCTCCCAGACCCTGGTCTTCTAGTGATCAGGCCAGTCTCCAGAAAGCGCTGACACGCCCTTTGCAGACCACAAAAACTAGCACCAACAATTCTTGCAGTTTCACGTTGCACCCGACCATCTTGTGACAGCGCAACAATTCTTGCCACAACAATCGGATCTAAAGGCATTATGGGCCTGTTAAATCACTACACTTTGCAATCGTTATGTTTTACACAAAGAATCAACAGTAAACTGGAAAACAGGCAAGGGAAATGTGAATGTTCAATTAGCGCAAAGGCGCATTTTTCATAAAAGTCGTATTCTACTAAATCGAATGACAGCTTATGACAGCTGTCATGTCTCGGAAAAAAATTGCTTTAACGCCTATTAATATTATGTCCTTATCAATATTTACGCTAAAATTATTCTCAAGTGACCTCAATTTTTTGCTCGCCAGTGTATTAGACGACACTAAATACTTACTTAGTAATATTTTTCTTTGCACTGCTAAATGAAAAATTCCTAAAAAACTCAGATGACGTGATTCATTAGTTTCTCTTTCTGCAGAGTGCCAACTTTATTTTAAACCAACTTTCGAGAAAGCCTTTGGCAATTTTTGTTTGTGTAAATATAATTTTCGGTAAATCTACATGGAAATGGCTTATATACCTCAAATTCCCTGCCATGATATGATTGAAACCCTTTTACGTTAGGCATGGATGATGCCACATAAATTCAATGCCATTCACGACAGAGCTAATACAATTGTATTTGCTCTGAAGTGATCCTTTTTCTGCTATTATAACTAAAAAATTTGATTGTAGCTACTTGTTAATATTGTTTTCGAAATTGTAATTTTGATCAAAAATTTTAATTAAAACAGTTTTATAATTCATAGGCCTGGATTAAATGTGAAAATAACAATCCATTAGAGAAAAAACTGTCCTCATGGTAAATAACAGATTGAACTAGCTATAATTGCCAGTTTCTCATTGTCGTTTCTTCGGTAAACGTTTTAATTATTTTTTAATATGTAGATTCGAGTGATGAATTACATTCACAATTATACAGGCAGGTTGCGCTGTGATCGGGTTCCACCAAGCTTTGTTGACTTTGTCAACAAATGTTGTAATATTGTAACCAAATAGTAATTGTAGAATTTGCTGATGATGTCAGCATATCGGTAAGCATGTACCATGCATTTTTGGATGTTTTGAAAACGTGGTAAAGAAGTGTGTCTCAAAATTGCAAAATTTTGACTAAATAGCATAATTTAGAATTAAAAGTATACTCTCCAAATCCTAACAACATTATAATACATGTCTTGCTTTTATGAACAATTATTGAATCAGATTGTGTTATTGCGAATTCAACAGTTTCCCTTCATTAGGGCGGTGCGTGATCATGAATTCATACAATGTTGTTTGTTGATCTGCGAATAATGGAAAAACAAAATTTCCAATATTTGTAAGTTCTTGACACATGTTTCAATAATAACGTGATGACTCGCGCTCCCTATGGAAAATGAATTTCAATCCAATTTTTTAGTTTAATAATTATATGACAAATGATATGCACGGGTATGATATAATTTTGTAGTTGGTTATTAAGTTATAGGGTGCTTCAAACTTCCAAAATTAATGAGTCGTATTCAATTTGTTTTGAGAAATGCTCTGGTATTTTAGTGTTTGAAAACATACAGGTAAGATGGAAGGTGATATAGTAGTAGATATATTTGAGGCATGTAATGCACTGGGTAGTCAGGGGGTAGAACACAAAGGGTAGTTTGGTTACAACTAGTTTATAGAACACAATACTGTATTCACAAGTTAAATTAAATGGCGTTTTAGGTATGCGATTAACTTCGTATATTGGCTGATGTCAATATTGTTTATCACAGATAATACAGATCGTATCATTGAATACACCGTCCAAAGTCTAGCAGAGTTCATAGTTTTAGATTTTTCGCTAAAGTAAGCCATCATTACGTTTTCAGTGTACCTTCTAACTTTCCTTGAATCACACCATGTGATGAAGAGTTCGTACTAATTTTCATACTTCCCCGCGACTTTTTTGGCAATAGGTTTAATGTTGCGACTTTAGCGACGCTTGCAATTTTAGGTGGTGTACATGAAAAATCACTACAATCATTTTCTTCTTCTATTTTTGCTGCTTCACGCTCACATACGATTATTATTTAGGAAAATTTTCACTCTAATGAAAGATGTTATTTACTCGTTGACATTGGATACTCTGAGCAATGCATATTTAATTTATTGTTAATAATTGGGAGAGCGAGCGTTTTTTTATTTAGTCGCTTATAAGCGACAAAGAGACATTCCTCGAAAAATATGACGTTTGCGTTGTCAAATACGAGCCAGGGGGTGTGCACTTATATTTATTAAAAAAGATACACGTTCTTCGCGCCATCTATATGTGTCATGAAAAGAACAAGTCAACTTCGGTTGCGCTAGGCTGAATAGCCCTTGTAGCTGAGCCTTCAAATTGGGGAAGAATTTCGGTCGCGCTTGTTAATCTCTTTGACATCCACAGACAAATAATTGAGGTTAAGCATTCAAATTTTGCCATTACAATTGATTGCATGTTGTTTTGTTATTAATTTATTTTATTTTATATTGATTTAATTCAAAATTCCAGTCCCTCGAGAGCGTGTTGTTCCCAATTGCTTTAACCAAGATCAAGATGCTCCGAGATAGGTTATAAATAACATTATAATTAAAATGAGTAATATATATATATGTATATATATATATATATATATACATATATAGGCGAAACGTTAAAATTTTTATCCATTTTCAATAGAAAAATGTGAAATACAATCGTATTTTAATTATTTTAAAACAACCTATGAACCCAAGAATATAAACATTTCCAATATTATATATATATATATATATAATATTTGGTTGGAACGAATCAATAAACCCAGTTTATTTAGCCAGTCAAGAAGCATTTTAAGGGGGAAAGTAGTTTGTGGTAATAATTTTTTGGATGTATGTAAAGAATGGGGAAAACTAAAAAAATTTGCACTTTCTGTTTTAAATTTACATAGTAAGCATTTTATTGTAATACTATCAGATTTAAACTACTATGTATATTGTTTTGTTGATTTCATTGCTGGGGATAATTTAGAAGAAAGTTGCTTTTCCTTTCCACTTAAACCACATAATGTGCTTGCAACTCCTCCAAAAATAAAAAGTATGACATTAATTATAAAATCTGTTAGATATGTATGTATTACGATTTTTTGTAGAATTATACTCTAAATCAAATTTGAACTAAGTTTTTAAATTTTCCGCCATATCACACAATTTGAATTTACCACCATTTAAATGCTAGAATCGTCAACAGAACCCTTCTTTTAGTTTTTGGTGACAAATAAAGATGGCAGCACATCTGCCGAGGCATTTTGTCAGTGAGTTGCCCGTCTTACCTCTATTATTTGTTTGTGATACGAGCGCAAATGTCTACTTTGGATATGGATTGTAGAAAAAAGCGATTGGGATTCCTTCGCAAACCACATTTCCTCTCATCTACCACAACCCGTCATTCATCAGACTGTGACGTACATTTTTTTTGTGTAAACTAAATACCGAATCTGAATTGTACCTCACAGGATATTTGCCGGTTTACTCAGTGAAGATGGGGAGGTTCGTTAAAGACCTCATAAACATCGGAAAGATCTTAATTGGGCGCCAGGCAAGTCGATACCCAAATATCTCAAAGAACTACCAATCACGCGACCTACCAACGCAAAAGGAATGGTACTGAATTAAACAGAATATTCAAGAAACGATTCTATTCAGTTCTTTTTTTTTAATAAACAAATAGTACATCAACGTGAAGAAGGTGTAAGCAGATTAAATTTATTCAATAGCACAGTGGTAAGCCATAACACCCAATAATGAATGTAGCACAAAAATTATTATTAATAAGTACAAAAAAAATAATTATTACCTAAATAAATAAGGAACGCTATTGTATCTTGCAAATGAATGGTGGGGAATATATCTCAAATACATATAAAAAAAAATTAAAATCAACTTATTAGTATCCCGGGCTTGAGCTCATGCGCAGGTAATCAAGAGAAAATGCGAATAGTCAGAAATAGTTTAAGTGCAGCGCAATAGCTATCCATTAACAAACACTGTAAGGTGAAATCTCCTTCAAACGTTACAATGGACCAAAACAACAATATTCTTAAATATGTTACTATATTTTAAGTATTTGAATATCGTACTAATTATTCATATTATGTGAAATAACAATTACTATTGTTTTCAAAAGTATGAGTAAGAAGGACCGACTAAATTCAAATATGTTTCGGATATTAATGATTTACCCTGTATAATTACGGGTTGTTCAACATTTCAACAAGTACCAAGGAAATGAGTATCATATATTTTGCACAAAAGCTCAAAATTAATTGCTATTAAACCAATTTCATTAATACGTTTTAAATAAGAAATATGAGTCGCAAAATATTAAATTAAATAATTGTCACCGTTAAAGCCTCGCAGCATCAATCACCCTGTATACGTGCTGGGACAACCAAACCCAGATCCATAGATTTTGTTCCCAGTAGTAACCATATGCAGACTTCAACGAATAACCAAAAAACCAAGGCGAGTTTCGATACGCCAGGCAAAAAAAACAGATGGAAAAAAACCCTAAATGAAAGAATACCTGTTATAGATAGTCTCTTTCTTAGAAACATTTTATAGTTTTAAGCAATCAACAAAACTCAAAGTTGACGTTGAAATAAGCAAATTATTTAGACAAATTTATTAAATCAAATAATAAACGAATAATTGAACGCACCAACATGAAAAACTTACATAAACATTATATTTCTTTAAAATTTGAAAATAATTAAGCCAAGATAATAAAAACTTACTAGTACAAGAGCGTCTACTACTAGTTATTTTGCAAATAATATGAATAAATCTATCTTCCCCAATATAAAAATACATAAGCTAGGGGAATACAAACTAAATAGCTTTACAACTTTTATTCCCAATTATTTTACTGATAATAAAACTAAATTAAATTCAAATTGACATTTAGGCAGTCCCATTGACTATTGAAAATGAAGACCAAAAAAATAATTTAAAAATGAAATAGATAAATTAAATATAATAACTCACCCTATGCTAGTACGGGGTTATAGCCTGATCCCGTCGTATCGAAAGGGGTGCATAAACCAATAACCACCCAGAAGGAAAAATGACAGGGGTCTCGGTAGCGTCTTGGTAAATATTCTTATCAATTGGAACCTATTGAGAACAAGCGTATTGAAAGCTCCTGAATACGACACTCCAGGAAAAGAAAGAAAATAGAACGGCATAACAGAACTTACCGGTAATAGGCAAATTTCCAACACAAGAAAATGGCGACGGGGTGCAATTTAAAAATCCCATAAGGTCCAGAAATCCAGTAGAACACCAAAATATCTATTTCTACTAACCAACACGACTGGATTCCAACAATATGTGGTACAGAATAATCCCGCTTAAGGATGACTAAATAAAAGTCAGAATTTCCAGTACCACAATTGTACACCACAGTCCATTATGGCCATCAGGTATCATGTCGTTTTAAAACATCAGCTGATCAAAAGAATACCGACGTACCAATACCGAACTAACTATACAGTTTCCTTCAATCTATTCCAACTGTATTATCACAGAAAACCTAACGACAATACTAGATACGTACTTTGAAACTCGTCCCCTAGACGACGCTAGACGACAATACACATAATATTATCGAATAATTCTTATTATTGCAAAAGAACAAATAAAAGGGTCACTTTTAATAACAAACATAAATAAAAATAATATTTATTATATCTAAGCATACTCCAATATGGCAAAAACAAAGTACCAGGGAATAGGCAGCTTCAAATATAGCAACCAAAATACAACGAACAAATACAGGGTCATACTCGAAGATAATTATATTACACAACACTCTAACTGTAATTACGATGGCTCTTGAAAAAAAAAACGTAACAAGACTACTGACGACATAGATAAACGCGCAGAGGAATCCCAATCCCTCATAATCGATGCACAAGACATCTCCGTTCCTATAACCTCTATAAATACCAACTACTATGCCCTTCCGCAACATATTCTTCTCAAAATTCGTCAGAAAAGACAGTTATACAGGTTATATGTCCGCACTAGAGATATCGCTGTCACAATGGAACCGATTAAACGCCTAAATCAGGTTCGAAATCAATGCTGAAAAGCAGAGAAAATGGAAGGCCGATACTGCCGATCTGAACTATAGACAAGGTCGCTTGTTTTGGCAAAAATTCTACCACCTTGTCGGCCCTCAAAAAAAGTAGTAACACATCTGTCGAAGGGCAATGACAGCAGATTTACACACCCGAAGACAAAACTACTACCTTCAAAAATAGCCTACAAACTGTCTTCACACCATCTGACAATCCGAGAATTCTCAGGGACTTTGCCATTGAAATAGCCCTCCTAACCCGAAATATTAATCGGAGCCCACACGTTATTATCGCCCTAAATGAGAACTCTCCGCTTGTTTTACCGTTCACTATCGAAAGAGTTCAGAAGGTTTGTCGATCGGTGTGAAACAGTGCCTCGGGGAACGATGGAATCTCGAGACAGGCACTTAAAAACCTGCCAGAAGAGATCTTCCTCCGCTGTACGCCCTGCTGAACGCCTCTTTGGAATTCTCATACTTTCCTCGTCGTTGGAAATCAGTCAACGTCGGTCTCAACCCCAAACCCGTCAATGGCGCTACAAAGCCTGAATCATATGACTTGATTTCACTTATCAGCGTCCTAGGAAAGAATCTGGGAATTTGGGACATCTGTACTGAAAATAATATCATCCCCGCGTTTCAATTCGGATTCAGGCTAGACCACTCATGTCAGAACGCAACCACAAATTTACAAACCATTGTCACAAGAGCATTGAATGAACGAGGCTGTTCAGCCGCCATTTTCATTGACGTTCAAAAAGCTTTCGATCAGGTCAGGCACGCCAGACTTGTCAGAAAGCTAGTGATCATCCGACCACCTCCGTTTGCGGAACTATTGTATTCTTACCTTACCGATCATTCTATAAACGTCAAAGTTGGTCATTGCTTATCCGAATCATTTACCCCCCTAACTGGCGTTTTACAAGGCTCGATACTCGCCCCTCTATTATATATTATTTATACGTAAGATACACCAGTACTACAACACCTCCAGGACAGCAGCCAATTCTCAGATACTGCCAATGCAAGTCTCCATATTCCCCTAGTAATACTGTTTATGTCAATATCGACATCGAACCAAGTCCTTCCCATTTGAATAATTTACAAGCCCGATACGTTAATCGCATCGGATCGGATCGGGCAACGTAATCTCTAAAAACGCCTTCCTCACACCTTGTATCGAAAACAGACGGCTACTCGGTAATAAACCCAAGAGGAAACTTGCATATTCTCCAGTTCGGTTACTAGCCACCGCTCACTACGACCATCGCGAGGATCATCTAAACTACCAATATAATTCTATGATTTCTATCAGATAATTACTTTAAATCCTTATATGTATACCCAATTCCAACCACCACCACCCCCTCGCCGGTGTTACAGGTTTTCTGCGGTTTCCCTGTAACCAGGTGAGTTTATTCACTAGCCAAATGGCCGACGGCAGGGAATAATACAGCCGCAGCTGTACCCGCCTCTGTTTACTTGATCGTTGATATTATAGTTTGAACCACCGCACCGTGCACAGTGTTATCAAACTTCCCTAGCACAATAAAGTTCACCGTTACAAACCAACATTAATTCTATACACCTCTCTAAAATATCTCCTAGTCACTTTTCGAATAAGAACTCCAAACATTCAAAAATCTAAATTCTTCTCAATTAACTTTTAAGACAATGGAGACACCCCCGTAATTATCCGTAACACAGCGTGGTTCGTCGTCTCTCATGAGACCGTAAATAAAACCAATTCTAGACACTTTTCTATTATCCCATTCGAGACACTTTTCTATTGTCCCATTCTAGACACTTCTAAACCACGTTCAATCCTAATATCAACTCCCGTTGCTGATCGAGCCATTGCCACGCGCTTGCTTTGTGATTAATTAACGAGAAAAGAAAAAAAATGATTGATGAAGTTGAGGAAAATATTAATGAAAATTAAAGAAATATGAAAAATAGAAAATAAGAGTTAAGCTGATAGATCGTAGCAAAGTGAGCGTGCAATTATGCCGAGCTATTTCAAATGCCGGAGAGTAGGGGTGGATTAAGTTGAAAGGGCGTTACTGTTTTATTTTAGCTGAGCCAAAACAGAAGCTCTCCTTGTTGTCCTGAAACTCCATATCAGTTCACGTGGTTTAAAAAATAAATATGTATATTTGAGTTAAATATTTGTATTATTATTGAATGAACGGAAAAAAATTAATAATAATAATTAATATGTACGAGAATACAGAGATGGTAGAAAAATATCTAAAGATATAAACAAAATAATAAAGGTAACTCACAAAAAAATTCACCAATATCCGGACATAGCCAGGTAGTACTAATAGCTGGGAGCTGGTGAAACTTAACGATGTAGCTGTATTTCAAACAGAAGCTACTTGTAATAGTCCCGCTCAAAAAACCTTGTAGCCCGTGCTCAAAACTTGTAGCCCGTGCTCAAAACCTTGTAGCGCGTGCTCAAAACGTGTAGCCCGTGCTCAAAACCTTGTAGCTCGTGCTCAAAACTTGTAGCCCGCGCTCAAATACTTGTAGCCCGTGTTCAAAACTTGTAGCTTGTATTCAAAACATGTAGCCCGTGCTCAAAACTTGTAGCCCGTGCTCAAAACTTGTAGCCCGTCCTCAAAAACTTGTAGCCCGTCCTCAAAAACCCATGGGATGGTTTATAGGGGTTTCAAAGAAATGTGTAGTCGGTGATCTCAAAATCCTGAATTTCAGATAAATCTTCACGTATTCAACCAAAGAACCAGTTCAGAACTAACCAACCATGAATATTTCTTCGGAGAAAAGCCCCAAAAACCAAAAAAAAGTGACAAAATACGGGGTATTAAATCTCCAATCAGCCGAACACAACTCTCGAAGTGAAGAGAAATCAAAATTCTCTTCAAATTTCGTTCTCACAGACACCGATAAATATAAATAAAATAAAAAGGTACATTAGATGACAAAAACGTATCCGCTTGGTATATAACGAAAGTGTAGAAACGAAAATGAAGGCCTGTATACACGCATTGTTTCAAAATAATAGATTACAATTTCCTTTATTATAAAACCCTACATTTTACCGAATTGATTCGTGAAAAGAATGTTGATTTTAGCATAACACAATGCTACCTGCCTGTATGCAACTAACATAAAATGAAACATTATATAGATATTTGAATTATAAAGGTTAAATCACGATTTAGTTGAAAGAGTTGCAGAAGTAGAACGTGAACTGGGCATAATAACCGTCAGTTGTGGGTAAATTAACCAGATATTTCACTTGAATATATCGAGATTATACTAAAATAATAAGAATTATAATTTATGAATACAGGGTGGCTCGAGAATGTTTAATGGTGAAATCAAACCGTGACACCAGTCCTATCAATTCCATTCACCTTTCTAAAAAAAGTAATTCTAGATACCTTTCTAAGATCCATTCTATACACTTTTTTTCCACTGGGCTGTTTTCAGTCCACTCACCAAATACACCCAACTCACCTACGAGCGCTCTATAAACAAAACCCCAACATAACAGATCCAACCCCAGCCCTGCAGAGGAAATTAATCGTATATCAGGGTGTTCTAAATAAAATAAAATTTCCCAAATTTTAGTTAAAATCCCAATTCCACACAATTCTTTCGAACTTTTCTCATATAAATTCAATGTTATACCTAATATTGTCAAGTTTTTCTTTAGTTATTAATACTGTTGGCTACTCAAATGGTTGAAAAAAAATATACCTATTTCTAAAACCAGTTATCCAATTGATTAATAATTTCTTCACCCTCATGTTATGGCATAAATAATGATGTCAAATTACATTTTTGATAACCGTGAGGGAAAACATGGGATTCAATAATCACCGTAAATTACAAAAACAAACATGATTGATGTCCGACATTTGATCGTTTGAATAGGTTATTTTACCATACCAGGTGATAAAGCTCAAAAGAAAATGATTTGTGTTTTTTGTGGTTTCAATTAGAGAGGCATAAAAGTGTAGGGGAAATTTTTGTTCGTAATACTGTAGTCAGTATAATAACCTTACAGGGTCGGCTTCCATTTTACTGGATTTTTCCACATTTAAATGAGTACAGCAATTTATTGTATAAGTAATTCTCAACTTTAAAGATTGTAGATATTCAAATGCATCTTCACAATTTCTTAAATACCGTTCTTCATTTGCCAACTTTTACCTCGACTCCAGTAAAATTAGATTTTAATTTTAATTCACCTATGAAAAGGTGAAGATATTTCAACCAGTACGTTTTTGCATTATGAAAACAATATTCAATTCCACGATAGCTTTACGTAGTTGCAAACATCAAGATTTTCTTGAATATCTCCGCATTATCTCTTGAAATTCTCACAAACATTATCCATCTATTCTCAGAAACTGAGTTTTCTATTAAAATGAGAGATTCCAGTTGCATGAAATCCTGTTTTTCAGCTATTTTTCAGGGAATACACAGCCGAAATATGCTAGGAGTCACAAACTCAACACGGGACAAAGTTATTGCAGACATGAAAAACTAGGGATAGTGCCAAGGCATGGAGCCTTAGAATTTAACAGAATCCATACACAATGGGAAGAAAAATTGCCTGAACATCGGCCTACATTTACTTGTATTTTTCTAACTATTGTAACAGGGCATCAAAATATGAAATAAAGAACCTTTTTAATAATAAAAATTCCAGTTGCAGTTACAAGGAAACGATTAAAGAATAGAAAATTCGTCTTCTTCCTTTTTGTTCTCCGTAACTGTTTTCTCCTTCTCTAGAATTCAATCAGTGGCGGCGTTTATGTATTACTTCAAAAGATTATTGGTTCAAAAAAATCGCTTTAAGAAAAATGTTGAGAAAACTGGGGCTCTAGCCAACTATGTGTGTGTTAGAGAGATAGATATAATGATATTTAGAATAAGAATTAAGTACTTTTGCTAGTGCTGTTTTGTTGAGAATGAGACTACGAGAATACCAAATTGATTTTTCACATATTATGCTTGATTCAGAATGAAATGGGACTGTTGTAGAGAGTAGCATGGCGCGATTTCGGAAAAATGTCAATGTCGTTTTGGTGTTCCCTTATGCCAAAATAACCCCCTGTTCCGAAGGTTATATATATATATATATATATATTGTAATATTTCCAATCCTTTAAATATTTAATATTATTTAATTGTAATTGCCCCGCGTTGTGAGCCAAATTATAATATCTTGTTGCAGCGACAATTATTGTACATGCAACTTAAGTACGTGTTCTATTTCAATTTTGACAGTAGTTGTCAAAAAAATATGCCCGGCGTCAATAAATATCAATCTAAAGATGAATTTATATACAATCGACCTATTACTCCTATCTCAGGGTGAGATCAAAGTTGTTCAAAATTAATTCTTCAAATTTATTTGTTGGTTTAACGTATTTCCAAATTAAATGTTTCACTATTATCAAACTCTCAAATAACTGTTAATTCAATAGAATAAAAGGCCCTTTAATTATTTTATGACATTTACTATTTTACTGTCACAAAAAAGTCAACCAAATGTCACTGATTAAATTGAAAATTCTAAGAATGTAAAATGATAAGTTCAACGAGATTGGATACTGAATGAATACTACAGGGAGTTAGAATCAAAATTATATATTATACTATCAGATACGCAAATTCTACAAAATTATTATTCCCAAAAATTACCATAAAAGAACAACAGTCGTAATCTCTAGAAACCTTAAAATTAGGATACAACTATGCTAGAATTTAACCTAATTAATTATTATTATCAAACGTTCAATTTGTGTAATTTACACTTGACGTATATCAATGTCAAATAACGAAATTTCTGCTCTAATTGTCTATTCACTTGATGTTGAAACTGATATATGTATCGATAATTTTGGTATATTTCAAAATTTCTTATATAGATGCATCTAAATTTTAAACTGTATTTAAAAAAAGCCTGATATGTCTCGAGAAATAAATTTAAAAACTGGAGTGGACTCATCAAATGGATCAGGAAAACTCGTACTTATTCTAAACGTATTTAGAATTCTGCTAACTTTCTAAAAATATACTATTTAGAAAACTGGAACCACATACACTTTTTACGATGCAATTCTTATCCGAATTATACACGCACTGGCTTTATCATATGGGTTATTTATCTGATTGTATGATATACAATTTATACAATCTACCAAAATATTGAGACAACTCTAATTCTAATGTTGTCTCTTCAAAGGATAAAAAACTACTGACTAAATTTTTATAAAATAAATAATTCTCCTTTCCGTTGGTTACAGATTTTTCTTGTTTTTTAAAAAAATTACTAATCTATGATTTTCAATAACTAAGTGAGATTTTGAAATTATTTTATTACATTTTTAATTTTGCTAGCAGAGACCGCTATTTTTTGCAATTTCAAATATTTTCTCCAAATCCTATTATGTTCTATCTATCATTAGATATATTCTACACAAATGTCATCGCAATTATAAAATGTCATGTTTGATATTTCTACTGAATCTTTCAAAATTTAATAATTTACATATAGTACAGTGTCTATCGAAAGTATGGCAGCCAAAATTAAATAAATTCCCTTATGTTTTACTTATTCTTTAAATTTCAAATAGAGGATCTGTATTAATATATATAATTATATATAAATATATAAATAAATAAATAAATATATATATATATATATATATATATAATATATATATATATATATATATATATATATATATATATATATATATAAATAAATATATATATATATATATATATATATATATATATATATAAAAATTCACTTGTGTTCAAAGGTTGTGGTATAAAATAAATACAGGGTGTTTCTATATTCAACCGACAACGCTCTGCCAGAGAGATATCTCAATAAATGATTCATTTTGATATAGGAATACGAACCCTTACGGGGCCTAATTGCTGAGATATAGGGTGTTCAAAATTTTAAATCTAAATAAACAATTTGCCATAAATCAAGAACGCCTTTAATTTTTTTTTAAAATTTGGTGATATGAATATGCTCCTTAATAAAGTAATATTTTGACATAAACAAACTTTGGAAAAATTTAACCAGTGGCGCGCTGTCAGGGTTAGTTGTCACTTTTATCCCCCTATTTTTTACGCCACTGGAGCAAATTCTTTTTTTTTAATTTTGTTTCAAATTGCCTGAATATTTTTAGTTAAAAAACTATTAATCTTTTATGGAGCTAAAATGAACGGTGTTGTGTGGAAATTTGCCTCTAAACAAAAGTCTGCAAACACGTAAGTAATTTACAAATTAATTAATTTTTCATTTAATTTTGAATAATGATTAAGCGTAAGTAGTTCAAAACAAATACAAGTTATTCATAATATCAATTTCAAACAAAAATGTATTACAATAATAACAAAATTTGCAATGAAAATTAAAATAATATTAGCACAAATTTAAACAACACTGTACTACAACAATAACAAAATTGAAAAGTTACAGTAGTTGTTCAAACTGTTAGCCGCTTACTTCAATACACTTCTTACACCGTTTTATCATTGAAAAACGTGTCTTTGAGAATAAATCTAGATGGGATTGAATGCATTCTGCCGCAGCTTGAATTATAGCTATTAGATCTTGTTCAGATTCGATGATTGTTTCATACACTAAGGACTAAGCCGCGTATAAAAAAATCGATAGGTCAGGTGATCTTGAAGGCCAACAATTGGGTCCACCCCGACCAATCCATTTTTCTCTAAAACGCCTGCTTAAGTAATTTCTTGCCGCTGCAACAAAATGAACAGATGCCCCATCGTGTTGAAACCACAAGTATTGTCTACTATTTAACGGTACATTCTCCAACAATTCATCCAACATTTCTTTCAGAAAGCGCGTATAAATTGCCCTATTTAACTTATTTGGTAAAATGTAAGGCCCGATTAAGCAATCTCGAACCATACGCACCCACACATTAACCGAATATTCACGCTGAAATCCAATTTCACGAACAAAGTGCGGATTTTCTTCATTCCAAACGTGACTATTTTTAGAGTTGAAAATTCCTTCCGTAGTAAATCTAGTCTCATCGGTATACAACACATATTTTGGAAAATTTCGATTTTCACGACACATTTGTAAACAAAACAGTTTGAAAATTACATACGCACCTGAAAATCTCTAGGTTCTAATGCTTGAACACTGGCCAATTTGTATGGATGTAACACTCGTTCTTTTAAAAATTTCCATACAGAAGAATGGCCACTCTTAAAGCGCGACGTACAGTTCGAGTACTTAAAGATGGCCTTTCAAAAATATTATTCAATATTTTCTCTTCCAGATGCACAGTCCTTGTTGTAGGCTGCTTTTCAGCATTATTTCCTTTAATTAACAAGTTTCCGGTTTCTTTCAGCATTCTTTCAATACTTGCAGATGTAGAATGATGTAAAATTTCGACGATTGCGAAATCTTTGTTGGTATAAACGAGCTGCCGTTCTACCATTTTTTCGAGCTTCCCCGTAAATCATTAACATATCGGTCAACTCTTGAAATGAAAAAATCATTTTATAACAGCAAAATTAATTAGTGTTTTAAATAAAACTCAACGTTTCTATCTAATTCCACAATATAATGAAAAATATTAAAAATTCTAAAAAATTGACAATTGTTTCGATAACTGAATATCATCGTCAGAATGACAGAAGTTACATTTCATTTTATGCCTACCTGATGTTTAGTAGTTTTTTTAGGCTAGACCAAGAAGTGACCTACCTTCTGATTGACTTAATATATGTTAATAGAAAAAAGAAGAATATGTTATATTACAAGTATTGAAGCTTAGATATTATTAGCCCTATGGTGATATCCTGGATATCATTTTTCCAATTAAGATCAGTATAACTGTGCAATGGTATAGAAAACCAGGAAAACTATATCTGCTGATCTTTACAATTATCACTTAAGAAGACAGTTTAATAGTGGAGAGCTTCCTAGATTTATCTGTTCATTGACGACTTCATATTCACGAAGTAAGGGTCGAGACAGTCAATTTCAGCAAAATTAATGTAAAAACTAATTTAAAAGATCGTATCACTATTAAAAATATGACACGTGCCTACTAGATTATAATTTAGAAATATTGAGTAGTATTTAATTACCTGCAGACTTTTATTTAGAGGCAAATTTCTATAACACCGTTTATTTTAGCTCCATAAAAGGTTATTAGTTTCTTAACTAAAAATAATCAGGCAATTTAAAACAAAACTAAAAAAATAATTTGCTCCAGTGGCGTAAAAAATAGGGGGATAAAAGTGACAACTAACCCTGACAGCGCGCCACTGGTTAAATTTTTCCAAAGTTTGTTTATGTCAAAATATTACTTTATTAAGGAGCATATTGGTCACCAAATTTGAAAAAAAAATTTAAAGGCGTTCTCGATCTATGGCAAATATTTTATTTTGATTTAAAATTTTGAAAACCCTATATCTCAGCAACTATGCTCCGTAGGGGTTCGTATTCCTATATCAAAATGAATCATTTATTGAGATTTTTCTGTGGTAGAGCGTTGTCGGTCGAATCTAGAAACATGTATATTAGTTATAATATATTTTCGAATACAGATTTAATAAACTTGACGTTTCGCTCTTATTTCAGGAGCATTTACAAAAGAATATGTATAAATATTAAAATTAAACTACATAAAATACATTTTATTGACTTTTTCAAAATAATTTTTACAATAACTGTATTTTATGTAGTTTAATTTTAATATTTATACATATTCTTTTGTAAATGCTCCTAAAATAAGAGCGAAACGTCAAGTTTATTAAATCTGTATTCGAAAATATATTATAACTAATATATTTATTTTATATCACAACCTTTGAACCCAAGAAGAAATAATTCTAAATATATACATATATATATATATATATAGGGGTAATTGAAATGTTGCGGACATGCAACGAGCTTTAGAAACTGTTCGTAATGGAGAAATGGGTTGGTTGAAAGCAAGTAAACATTTCAACGTACCAACTGCTACCCTCCGCCGTCGAGGTCTTAACAAAAACAAAATATATATATATATATATATATATATATATATATATATATATATATATATATATATATATATATATATATATATATACACCTACGTTTAAAACGAAATATTTTAAGTATTTCGAAATATCAGTCTGATCGTTCTTCGAAGAGGACAACAACTACTTTCCTGACTAATACCACGAAGAATATTCAATTACATCCCCTTCAAAAAATATAACGTCGATCGACCCTTTTGTCGATACTGTGTTGATTCGCAACTGTAAGGAGAAGGGCATAGTACGCTGACTCGTTTATTAAAATCTAGCTTTCGAAACTAATTCGTTTCTTTTTCAAGACAGCTGAAATAATATTATACGAAATTATTAACAATTAATGTATAATATCGGTTACTTACTAATTGTGAGATATTTTAAAACAGTAACTGACATGAAGAAATGAAGAATATCTAACGACATATTACATCCGGAAACTAGACGGTCTGTTTAAATTTATTGAACTACATTTTCATTTTTAATAATATAATTTTATTTGTTTTCTCGCGACTAAGAAAAGTCAACTTGTTTCTTAAGAAGTAAATTGAATGGATTTTAAACGTTTTAAATAGAGAGCTTGAGTATTTTTTTGTTATTGAAAAATTTCATAAGTAAACAATCTAGAATTGTTTTTTCTTTTGAACAAGGGCGTAAAATATTGAACTTTTATAAGGAATTCTAAGAGTAAAAGATGAGTTTATCAAAAATTGATTCCTTTTCATAAATATTTTATATAAATTCAGGTGAACCAATTAGTTAAAAAATTTTATAGACAAAAATAGAACGGCTAAAATTCTGGACGTAAAAGCAAATAAAGCATTGAGTTTTGGAGAATGTGCAAGTTATGGAAAGTTGGGGTTGAAACAATATGTTATTAGAAAATGATTTTTTCAAGAAAGTAGTAAAAAAGGAAAACTAAATGTGAGCTAATTTAATTTGGATTTTAGATTTTTAGAATGTAGAAGTATATGGAACTTAAGTCATCAATGTAACTTCTTTTATTACCTACATGTTCAACTAATGTACAGGTTTTTTTAATTTTTTGCAATCAGATTTATGTGAGGTGATACGGCCTTTTAAGCAACGTGAAGTGTTGCCAATATTAATTTTATTATAAGAAGAACAAGGGATCTTGTAAACCACATCAGATTTCTACATCGTTGGTACTTTAGTTTTTGGTTTAGAGTATAATGATTTTACAATGTAAATATTTCTTTTACCTATTTTTATGATTTAATTTTTTTCAAAAATAATAAATTTGGAAGGGAGGGAAGTAATATTTTGAATATGTATGAGCAATATGTTGTGAACTATTACTGATACTGGAAGTTTGATCAAAATTTGGACTACTGAAAAGAAGTTTATTTACTAATGGGATTGGATAAGAATTCTCAACCATTATCTGCCTAAGTTGTTAAAGTCCTTCCCTTTCTTTGCATCTATGGGATACTTTGCAAACTCGGGGCTTAAGGGCTACAATCAAATTGAATTCCATTTTTTGAGGATGATAGGAGTGGTTTTCTGTACCATTGGTACACACTGGTTTTCTGTACCAATCTGTGATTAATGTGTTATCAGAGGTCCTAATGACTTTCATGTCAAGAAAAGGGACCTTCTTATCAGTCCCCATTTTCTACTGTAAAGTGTATTGAGCTGTTATAAGGAATTCTAAAAGTAAAAGATGAGTTTATCAAAACTTGATTCCTTTCAATAAATATTTTCAGTAAATTCAGATGAAGCAAATAGTTAAAAAATTTTTTTACAAACAAAAATAGAACGGTCAATATTCTGGACGTAAAAACATATAAAGCATTATGTTTTGGAGAATGTGCAAGTTATGGAAAGTTGGGGTTGAAACAATCTTGTCGTAGCATAACTTGATTTAGTATAAGAATTTTTTGGGGAGGATTTGGCAACGTCGCTTTGAGAAATTTTTATCAGATATAAAATAAAACTAAGAAGTTAATTAGTGTCGGAGTAAGTCGGTCCTGATATCTATTTTGCAATTCCTATTGTTCGTTAATAATAGGTTTTTTTGTTTCGGGAAAAGGTTATTTTGGTATTACGGAGTGCTTTCGGTCTAGTAATTCATTTCTACAAGTGTGGTGTTTTCCTCATTTCTCCCCTACCTTCCCAAAGTCATTTCCAGCACCAAAGAAATCGAGACAAAAACGGACTTCGATGTAAAGGTAAGACTTATTTATTTCTCACAGAATATTATCGGGATGTTCTAGAAATAAAACTAAAACATTGGTTCTATATCGAGCTCGGATTGTTTCAAATACTTCAAGAAGTTCATAGTAGTTTGTTCAATTCGGTTAAATTGAATTTTGGAATTTTCGGATACGGTTGAGAAACGTGAATCTACATTCAAAACACATTCCATCCGGAAATATAAAATATAAATTTAATTGTCGTTTGTTCATTTAATTTCGAGTAACATTTCTCGGAAGTTTTTTATATCCTAGTCGGTTTCAGGTTTTTTATGGTAACAGTTTTTGTTGCTATTTCATACATTCAGGTTTCGGCGGATGCGGTGTTATCAAATTGTTTCTCAGATAATAATAATTATTGTGTAAAAGATTCTTTTGACATACGGAATGGGAGGTACTGCAGCGGAAAGACAATTGAAAATGCTCACGGCAAATAAAGAGTCAATATTTTTAATTTTACAAAATCTTTTAGATTTATCCAAGGCAATGAAAAATGAAAATGAAATGTCTAGGTTTTCAGCTTTATATAATTCGATATAATTCGACGAAAACAGATTTGATCAAGGTTATTGACGAAATCATGGAGGTTAGTTTTGAAGTTGATGCGGCGTTCACGCCAAATTATGCGATTATTCGAACGATTAATGAAATGTGTTGTTACATTCATGTTGCGGCTGCAAAGTTAGAGAAAGAAGAACAGCAGGCGAATACTTCGCAAATCCACACGGGGACTTCAACTTCACAGGGTACTACTAGTGCATGTACTGCAACTACTGCAGCTCAGGGGAATTCGGGTTTTCTGGGAAACATTGGTTTAATGCGAAATCTTACTCCACTTCCAAATATTGAACTTCCGGAATTAAAGAGTGGGAAACTTTTCACTCGATTTTTAGAAGTTTAATTCATGATAATAAATCGCTAACGGATGTTGACAAGGTCAATTATTTGGTAGGTCGTTTGAAGGGCTCAGCATTGAATGTTTGCACGGGATTGGCTCCCACGGGAGACAATTATAATATTATTTGGAAATCTCTGGTTGACAAATATCAAGATGAGCGTTCATTAGCGACTAGCTGTTTGGACCAGATTCTGGGATTTAAGCATATTCAGGGAGAATCAACAAAAAATCTCGAATCATTTTTGGAAAAATTTGATTGTGCGGTACAAGCATTGAAAAATCTTAAGTTGAATAATTTGGAAGATTTAATTTTGATGCATCAGGCTCTAGCAAAACTGGATTCAGAAACGGTTAAATCTTTTGAAACGTGGGTACGGGGTAAGGGGATACCAACTTATGACGCGGTTATAGCATTAGTCAAAGAGCAAGCAAAAATACTGAATTTGAATCGAAACGTGGTATCTGGTAGGGGTAATTACGTTGATACGAGATCGCGCTCAACGAAATCTTTGTGTCACGCAAGACAAACGATCGGATAGTAACGAGAAGTCAAACACTAGCAAATTTTGTCATTAAGGCTGGCATGTTTTGAGTAGATGTGGAAATTTCAAGCGTTTGACTCCATCTAAACGTTAAGCACTCGTTCGTGATAACAATTGATGTTACAACTGCTTGTCTCCCAATCATGGGGTGAGAGTTTGCCCTTCTGATCGGGTTTGTTCAGAATGTACAAAAAAACACCATTCTTTATTGCAGTTAGGCAGACCGTTCACTATGGTACAACATGAACAAGGGTTACATCAAGTGAGGGTTATTCTACTAGTGAAGTTTCACATACGAATACTAGTACATCGGAAAATACAAATCATAGTTTTTGTGCAACGACAATAAAAAATCGTCATGGTACATGGTACTGAAAAGGAGTTAATTCACTAATAGGAATGGATAAGAATTCTCAACCATTATCTGCCTGAGTTGTTAAAATCCTTCCCTTCCTTTGGATCAATGGGATACTTTGCAAAATCGGGACTTAAGGGCTACAATCAAGTTGAATTTCATTTTTTGAGGATGATAGGAGTGGTTTTCAGTACCATTGGTACACATTGGTTTTCTGTACCAATCTGTGATTAATATGTTATCAGAGGTTCTAATGACTTTCATGTCAAGAAAAGAGACCTTGTTGTCGCCAATACGGACCTATCAGCATCCACCTACGCCGACCGCTAGCGACAAGTCGTAGAGGATCAAAAGGAGGTACAACAACTGTCACGACTGACAGCATTCCATTCTTTAATATCGACGTTACGATATACATGTTTCAATTTTGTAAATCTTTACGATCTTTGTTAATAGTCGATAAATATATAATTAAAACTTTTGTTACGTGAAATTCTGAAAATTATTCACTTCTACTCAACATATGGTTCTTCGAGCTTGGATGAAACATTAATTTGCTGACAACATTACAGGTTAGTGCCTCCTTTCCTATACCATCCTAGAACGAGCACAATTTTATTTGACATAAACTACATAATTTACTTTACGAATCACAGAAATTCACAAATCCATTTACGGGGTCCGGTGAACTATAGGGAGACACGAATTTTTGACTGATTTTGCGAAAAATCAATAGTACTCACCTATTTTGAAGATTATCCGTCGAAAAATTTGCGGGTTATACACAATTTACAGAGAAAAATCCAAAAAAAGATTTTTTTTCGTCACGTAAACCATCACTTTTGGATTGAATATTTTATACAAAAAAACAGTTTAAATGTATCGCACTGTACAGGAAAGTGATCAACAATACATATTCTCACAAATTATAATAAAATTTCAGTTAGTTTGCTGATAATATTATTTAAAGTACCACTTTTATAAATATATATAATTGTAAGACAACAAATTTGTATGTGAATAGTTTTAATGACAGAATTGACAGATACCTTTCCGTGAAACGTAATGCATAACCAAAACCATAAATCTAAATATGTATTCTCTAACATTTTCGTTTCATCATTCAATGCGAATGAGAACATTTTAAATTTGTTAGTTCATTATAAAAAATAAAATTGTTTGAACCATTTAATTTTAAATGTATATCACGTTTGGTTCTCTTCATTTTATACTTTATAATATACCATGAAACCAAAACTTGAACATTTATATCAGTAGGGGTGCGTTCACAAACCAACGTCTTGAGTGTAAGAGTTATACTTAGGTACAAAGTGACCGTTCATAAAACATTTAATATAGATCTCACACTCTGTAACACAGCGCTCATAAACGCACCACGGGGATCGCCGAAAGTTAGTTACCCACTCGAGATCGAGGAAATTATTACCCTGACATGCGTAATTCGTATTACACAAATGTTCATGTTTATAGAGGTTAATGCGTTGAGGTTAGCTATAAGTTTCCATCAGCAGAATATTTTCAAATTCCATTGGTAATAATGTTAAAGGTTAAAACACTCGACAATTCCTGTTTTACGCAACCAACGTAAAATAATTTCAATGTCTAAATCAAATTTGGACAGTATCGACCTACAAATAGGTAGGGCGCGCTCTAATCGTTCAAGTTGGTTTCTGCCTAGGTTTCTACCCGGCGTTTGACTGACATGTTACCCTGTCAGAGTTCTTTCCTCACCCCGCCAATATATTATGAATGCACTCTAGCAGTCTAGCGTATATATACAGATATGCAACCAACAAAACAAAATACGATACTTTGTAGCACGGTTGCCAGCTGTAATCGACTACTTGAGAATCATGGTATTTTTTACATTATTATCAAGATGCGAAATCAAATATTTGATTAAAATATATCTTGATTGAATGAATTTAACCTAAACTCAAGAAAATAAATGAAATTATAAACACATTTATATATGATGATATATTTATATTGAGTATTTGAAGAAGGACAATGAAATATAATCATTGCATTCATCCTTCCCCTTCATGAAAAATATCCAATACTTTGTAACGCGCACATCAGGTTATTCAAGAAGGGGAAGGGAATATAATCATTGGATTCACCCTTCCCCTTCTTGAATAACCTATTAGGTTATTCAAGAAGGGGAAGGGTGAATCCAATTATTATATTCCCTTCCCCTTATTGAATAACCTGATGTGCGCGAAGGATGAATCCAATGATTATATTCCCTTCCCCTTCTTGAATGATATTTGATTTCGCATCTTAATAATAATGTAAAAAATACCATGATTCTCAAGTAGTCAATTACAGCTGGCAACCATGCTACAAAGTATCATATTCTGTTTTGTTGGTTGCATATCTGTATATATACGCTAGACTGCTAGAGTGCATTCATAATATATTGGCGGGGTGAGGAAAGAACTCTGACAGGGTAACATGTCAGTCAAACGCCGGGTAGAAACCTAGGCAGAAACCAACTTGAACGATTAGAGCGCGCGCCCTACCTATTTGTAGGTCGACACTGTCCAAATTTGATTTTGACATTGAAATTATTTTACGTTGGTTGCGGAAAACAGGGATTGTGGAGTGTTTCAACCTTTAACATTATTACCAATGGAATTTGAAAATATTCTGCTGATGGAAACTTATAGCTAACCTCAACCCACAGAATAACAATTACTGACGCATTAACCTCTATAAACAAGAACATTTGTGTAATACGAATTACGCATGTCAGGGTAATAATTTCCTCGATCTTGAGCGGGTAACTAAGAGTACACTTTCGGCGATTCCCGTGGTGCGTTTATGAACGCTGTATTACAGAGTGTGAGATATATGTTAAATGTTTAATGAACGGTCACTTTGTACCTAAGTATAACTCTTACACTCAAGACGTTGGTTTGTGAACGCACCCCTACTGATATAAATGTTCAAGTTTGGGTTTCATGGTATATTGGTATATTATAAAGTATAAAATAAAGAGAACCAAACGTGATATTAATTTATAATTAAATGGTTCAAACAATTTTATTTTTTATAATGACCTAACAAATTTAAAATGTTCTCATTCGCACTGAATGATGAAAAGAAAATGTTAGAGACTTCATATTTAGATTTATGGTTTTGGTTACGCATTACGTTTCACAAAAAGGTGTCTGTCAATTCTGTCATTAAAATTATTCACATACAAATTTGTTGTCTTACAATTATATATATTTATAAAAGTGTTAATTTAAATTATACTATCAGCAAACTAACTGAAATTTTATTATAATTTGTGAGAATATATATTGTTGATCACTTTCCTGTACAGTGCGATACATTTAAACTGTTTTTTGTATAAAATATTCAATCCAAAAGTAATGGTTTACGTGACGAAAAAAAATCTTTTTTTGGATTTTTCTCTGTAAATTGTGTATAACCCGCAAATTTTTCGACGGATAATCTTCAAAATAGGTGAGTACTATTGATTTTTCGCAAAATCAGTCAAAAATTCGTGTCTCCCTATAGTTCACCGGACCCCATTTACGTATTATTTACAAATTACAAATTTGCAGCAAGGTATTTGGTGGATTTAACGTTTTCTATTTCTCTACATTATGTCAAACATAAATAAAGTGAAACGTACTTCCATAAAAAGCGCTTTGACCAGATTTGCAAACCATTTTCGAGATAATTTCGTTTCGGTCGAAAATGTAGAACAAACTAACATCGAAGATTTGCAGATTCGGCTAAAAAAGGCCGAAGAACTTTTGGAAGAATTTAATTGTGCTCAACTTGCAATTGAGAGCGGAGATAAAGATTTCGAAATGAATTATCCTATCATTCATTCCCCGGAAAGGCAAAAATTCGAAGATGATTTCTATGCAATCACTTCAACTGTTAAAAAATTCATTATTTCAAAAGGAGTTAAAAAAGACATTAACGATAGTAGTTATCAACAATTCAATAATAACAGTTCCACAACTGATCAGCATTTGCTTAATATTCGTTTACCACAACTCAATCTACCTACATTTGATGGAAATCTCACACAGTGGTTATTTTTTAGAGATAGTTTCAAATCAATTATTCACGATAACACAGCGATGTCAAACGTTCAAAAATTTCACTATTTACGTCTTTCATTACAGGGAAGTGCTGCGGATAAAATAAAATCTTTACAAATATGTGATGATAACTATGAGGTCGCTTGGAAGTTACTTTCAGATCGTTTCGAAAACAAACAAGCATTAATAAAAAATCACGTTAAGGCTCTTTTTGAATTACCCACACTTAAAGAGGAGTCACATAAAGGTTTAAATTTAATATTAGACGGTATTGAAAAAAATTTAAATGCATTGAAGGTTTTGAGGCGTCCTACTGACCAATGGGATGATTTGATTATTCACCTCGTAACGACAAAATTTGACAACACTACAAAGCGTGAATGGGAATCACGGGCCGACTCAAAAAACATACAGAGTCTTGAAAATTTATTGGAATTTTTGAAAGACCGTTGTCGAATTTTGTCGTCATTAGAGTGTGATTCTGTGGAAGGATTTAAACATCGTGCTTCGAAACAATCCATCCAAAAACATACGAAATCGTTCGCTACTATTTCAAATAAGGTTATATGCGTTCTATGCAAAAATAATCATAGTGTATATTCATGCCCTGAATTTAATAAATTAACAACAATGGAAAGACTGAACACTGCGAAACGTTTAAGGTTATGTATAAACTGCTTAAGATCTAACCATCGCACGAAAGAGTGTAAGTCAGCTGGATGTCGACGATGCGGCAAAGTGCATCACACTATGTTACATTTTCAGAATAGTGATGAAGGAGAAAACGGCACTTCGGTTGACAATGGTACCACAAATAGTACGGGGGCTCTTGGTACAGTTAACGATTGTATCAACTCACAACATACACTCACAACTAGTTTGTCTACTCCATCTCAAATATTACTTTCTACCGCAGTAATTACAGTTTACGACGTATTTAATAACGCACATCAGTGTAGGGTTTTACTTGATAGTGGTAGCCAGGTGAATTTTATTTCCGAGAAACTTTCAAAGCTTTTAAACCTAAACAAACATTCAATCAACATTTCAATCTCCGGTGTGAATCAAATGCACAACAAAGTTCAATTTTACGTCTCTTTGAAATTCAAATCAAACATTAACGATTTCCAGAAAACAATATCTTGTATTATTTTACCACAAATTACAGACTATCTACCAACTTTATCCATACATTCAACAAGACTAAACATACCTAAAAAATTAACATTGGCAGATCCTAATTTTGATAAACCGGCTCCTATAGACTTATTAATAGGGGCTGATACATTCTGGGACCTCTTGAGTATTGGTCAAGTCAAGTTAGGTGACGGTCTTCCTACGCTGGAAAAAACAACATTAGGATGGTTAGTTTCAGGTCCGTTGTTTATAAAGAATGGAGATTTTACGTCACACCATTGTAGTATTTCAACAACAAACGATTTAGAAACACAGGTTGCAAAATTTTGGGAATTAGAAGAATACCCTAAAACACGATTTTTATCTGACGAGGAAAATTATTGTGAGAAACATTTTAAGGACACCGTGTGCCGAAACGATATCGGTCGTTTTATCGTGACAATACCTTTCAAACAAGATATTTCTGTTCTCGGCCAGTCTAGAAGCATTGCTACTAATCGATTTTACAATCTTGAAAGAAAACTTGAAAAAAATCCCGATTTGAAATTGCAATATCATAATTTTGTTCATGAATACATTCGTCTAGGTCACATGGTTTTAGCTGATGAGCAGAATGATGACACGGGGTGTTTTCTTCCACATCACTGTGTATTAAAAGAAAGTTCTTTAACTACAAAGTTGCGGGTAGTTTTCGACGGCTCAGCTAAAACCACATCGGGTATTTCACTTAATAATATCATGATGGTAGGCCCCAACATTCAAGATAATCTGTTTTATATTTTATTAAGGTTTCGACTACATAATTACGTTTTGAGTGCTGATATAACCAAAATGTACCGTCAAGTACTTGTAAATGAAAAACAATGTAACTCTCAAAAAAATTTTATGGCGATTTACACCCGAGAGAGAAATTAATGTGTATGTCTTGAAAACAATTACTTACGGATTAGCATCTTCAGCTTTTCTCGCGATCAGATCGCTACAAGAAATTGCACACCGTCATAAAATCGAATTTCCCCGAATGTCGGACATTATTTTACATGACTTTTATGTAGATGATCTCCTCACCGGTGCTAAAACTATCGATGAAATTAATTACATTAAGGACAATATTTCCAAACTTTTATTGATATATGGCTTTCCATTAAGAAAATGGATTTCGAATGCTAAAGATTTCCTTCTTGATGCTGAGCCCGGTTTAATACATATAGGAGACCAGGATCAAAGTAAAACGTTGGGATTGCTTTGGAATCCAACAAACGACGTTTTACAGTATTCTATTAACATTTCCAATCAGAAACTCAAAGTCACTAAACGTCAAATTCTGTCATCTACTGCCCAGATCTTTGATCCACTTGGGCTACTGTCACCTGTTACCATAAAGGCAAAGATCATACTACAAGAACTTTGGAAACTTAAATTGTCCTGGGATGAGTCCCTTCCCAGTAACATACATACAGTTTGGTCTCATTACCAATCACAGTTGCAACACCTCAATTCTATAAAAATACCCCGACAAGCATTATGTCCCAATCCTGTTTTCACACAGATTCATGGATTTTGCGATGCATCTCAGACCGCGTATGGCGCCTGCATTTATATTCGTTGTTGCGATTTGCTGGGTAATCTTACATCTCATTTATATTGTGCCAAAACACGCGTAGCACCGTTGAAGCTCTTAACTATTC
Organism: Galeruca laticollis; assembly: GCA_963921935.1. Classification (NCBI taxonomy): domain Eukaryota; kingdom Metazoa; phylum Arthropoda; class Insecta; order Coleoptera; family Chrysomelidae; genus Galeruca; species Galeruca laticollis. Next base: position 189,293,390 of record OY998178.1, on the reverse strand, counting down.
CTAGATTGGAATTATCTGGGGCGCTTTTACTTGCTGAGCTCATTGACAAAGCACGCTTATGCATTTCTCAATACGACAACATTTTTTATTGGTCAGACTCTATGATATGCATTTCATGGATTAATTCATCCCCACACATATTAAAAACATTTGTGGCCAACCGGGTAGCACAAATTCAGAACCTTTCCGAAACTGGAGCATGGAAACATGTAAGTACTCACGACAATCCCGCCGACTTATTATCACGCGGATTGACTCCACTCGACCTGGCAAAATCCGAATTTTGGTTTCACGGTCCTCCATGGCTCTTACAACATGAATCCACTTGGCCTTCTTATGACAACGACACCGCCATTTTGACTCCGTCCGAACTTCCAGAACTTCGTAATAACCTTGTTACATTCGTTAATGCTACTGATGACTTCATCTCATATATTCTCACAATTATCGAGTCACGTTCCTCTATCATGAAAGTACAGCGTCATTATTTTTCTGACGAATATCACAAATTGTCACATTGTAAGTCAGTACATAAAAAGAGCAAACTTTTAAGCTTGAACCCATTTTATGATGAGGCGAATAAAGTGATCCGTGTAGGTGGTCGATTAAAGGAATCCGACTATGATTATTTGAAGAAACATCCAGTGATTCTTCCTTCAAATGGCCACCTGACTATGTTAATTGTCCGACAAGAACATATTAGGCTATTGCATGCTGGTCCTCAAGCTCTTCTGGCTTCGATCAGAGAAAGATTTTGGCCACTATCTGGTCGCAATCTTGTGAAAAGGATTGTGCACGACTGTGTACGATGTTTTAGATGCAAAGCAAAAACACATGAATATATAATGGGAGATCTTAGGCCATCACGAGTCACTCCATCGCGTCCATTTTCGATCTCTGGAGTTGATTACGCGGGACCATTCCAACTCCGTGACAGAAAAGGTAGAAACTTCAAAACTTTCAAGGCATATATAGCACTATTTGTTTGTTTTGCCACTAAGGCTATACATTTAGAGGTTGTTAGTGACCTCACATCTGAATGTTTTTTGGCATCTCTGCGTCGTTTTATGGCTAGACGGGGTAAATGTACAAAAATATACTCCGACAATGGTACCACATTTATTGGTGCTAACAATGAGATGAAATCCTTTTTCGATTCCTCCGGAACTAACATTGCTGAACAACTCTCAACCGACGGCGTTCAATGGCACTTTATAACTCCTAATGCACCACATTTTGGTGGTATTTGGGAAGCTGGCGTTAAATCTACCAAATACCATTTGAAACGTGTACTAGGTAACGCTTCTACTACCTTTGAAGAATTCACTACTATTTTATGTCAAATAGAAGCGTGTCTCAACTCCCGACCACTCTATCCAATATCATCCGATCCTAATGATACAAATCCCCTTACCCCGGCACATTTCCTGATTGGATAAAGTCTGATGGCGTTACCAGAACCCAACCTATTGGACATTAGAGTGAATCGTCTTTCAAGATTCGAAAGAGTACAACAAATAATCCAACACTTTTGGTCTCGATGGAACAAGGAGTATATATCCTATTTGCAGACTCGAACGAAGTGGAAAATAAACCACCCGCAGCTAATTAAAATCGGTATATTGGTACTGATCAAGGAGGATGGACTACCACCCTTAAAGTGGAAGTTAGGCAGAGTCTCTCAAGTTCAAAAGGGTGCTGATGGCATCATACGATCTGTGACCGTCAAAACGTCAACCAGTGAGCTAAAACGCCCAGTGGTAAAAATCTGCATTCTGCCAAACCAACAATAATCTACATTGAAACCCTGAAGTGTTTCAAGGCGGGGGCTATGTTGTCGCCAATACGGACCTATCAGCATCCACCTACGCCGACCGCTAGCGACAAGTCGTAGAGGATCAAGGAGGTACAACAACTGTCACGACTGACAGCATTCCATTCTTTAATATCGAGGTTACGATATACATGTTTCAATTTTGTAAATCTTTACGATCTTTGTTAATAGTCGATAAATATATAATTAAAACTTTTGTTACGTGAAATTCTGAAAATTATTCACTTCTACTCAACAGACCTTCTTATCAGTCCCCTTTTCTACTGTAAACTGTAGGTTGTGATTATAGTTATTGAATCAAGGATTTCTTGGATTCCATTTGGAGGAACACAGACTATGATGTCATCGACAATTTTTTTTAAGAATGGTACCTGGAAACTTAACTGTGGCAGACAATGGCCAACCAAATCATACATCACATAGTTAGCAATGATTGGTGAGCTACTTCCTCACATAGGCTTTCTTAATGTTTGTTTATAAATGATATTTTCAAACACAAAATAAGTTGAAGAGAAGAGATTTTCAATAGAGTTCAAAAAATACTTTTTGTCTAACTTCCAATGTCTCTGTATTTCATCCCATTTTTTGGATATACAATTGAGAAGTAGGTTTAATGAAAGATTGGTAAATATGGAAATAACATCAAAGCTTATAATAACGTAATTAGGAGTTTTGAAGTCATTGATGAAAATACTAAAAGAAAAAGAATCTTTAACAAAATAAGGGTTGTTAGTATTATAAGTCAAAGTTAAAATTTCTCTGATGTGTCTATTAAGACCACTCGTTGGTGAGTTAATTGATGAAATAATTGGACCCATCCTGAGCTCAGATCTATGTATTTTTGGTAAAGCATGAAATCTCGGTGGAATAGAGTTGTACAAATGAATATTTTTTAGCTAAGGATGGTTCAAGGATTTTCTTTTCCCTAAAACTGAAATTAGTTTGTTGGTTTTCCGTTGAATTGTGCTAGAAGGATCCTAATTGCGTTTTTTATAATAGGTAGAATCATCTAATAATTCTAAAGATTTAGTAATATATTCGTTTTTGTACTTAGTAACCTGACATTACCGTTGTCACTCAATAAAATATAAATTTCTTGATGGTTCTTTAAAATTGTTTTTGTCCTGTGATAAATTTGTGTGCAATGAAAAAGTTGTTAATTACATTTGTACCTTGAGCTCTACATAGATTTTACTTTTCCACCAAACCTATCTAATAAGCGAGAAAACTATTGATTTACCCCAAATTATCTTTTTTGGTTATTTTTACGTTTTTCATCAACAACAACACGAAAAAACGGTATTCGTTAACACGATACAGCTTCCGGAGTGCAACAAGTCACCAATTTTATGATTGAATATTATTTTGGACATCTCACAGATGAACCCTATTAATTTTCAGCTCACCAGAGCGAGTACAATATGTGCTATAGTACTGGAAGTACCACATTTTTGTCATTTTTTGAGAAATTTCAGTTTGCTAGCACGATACACGGTACCACGGTGTTTATACAAGTGACCAATTTTATTGAAATTGACTGTCTCGACCCTTACTTCGTGGAATATGCTCATATTAGTGTTATTTAATGAAACTCACGGTCTCTAGTTAATTCCACAATATAATACAAGTTATTGAAAATTCTAAAGAATTGACAATTGTTTCGATAAATCAATATAATCGTCAGAATGACAGAAGTTACATTTCATTTTATGCCTACCTGATGTTTAGTAGTTATTTTTGGCTAGACCAAGAAGTAACCTAACTTGTGATTGGCTTAATATATGTTTATAGAAAAAAGGAGAAGATGTGATATTACACGAAGTAAGGGTCGAGACAGTCCATTTCATTAAAAAATCTTCGAGCGAAGATTTGACCTGACTGTACCAGAAGTTACTACAAAAACGTTACAAAGCATCACAAAACATTCGGTTTAACCAAGAATGCCTTAGGAAAAAGGTAATACCAAAATATGTGAATGTAAAATGTCACACTAAAACACCACAAGCACAAAAAGCTATAAAATGTGCTCAACGTTTGGATAAAATCAGAATGTAAGAAATGGTTCAAAGTTAGAGACTCCTTAGACAACTACATAAAAGTTGTACATTCTGAACTCACATTCCAATTACATCCAGTAGAATTTGACTGTTTGGATGACAAAATTAGAGAAAATGTCATCACGATGAAGCATATGAAATTTAAGAAACAAGAAAAGTAGCTCAGAATCTTGAACACACACAACATAAAATTCAATACTCAAAACATCATGAAACTGTAAGTACCTACATACCAACACACTTTGCACCACGATTTGAAAACCTTTCAGACACTAATTTTACAAATAGTGAAATAGAATTTTTAAATAAAGGTTTAAAGTACAGCATACCACCTAAATTTACGAATAATATTAAACAAATTATAGCTACAGAGTCAGAAATAGCCTTAAAATCTAATTCAAATAATTTTCTTTATGAGAAATTAAAAATTGCCAATTTAATCAAAAATATTGAACCTTCAAAAGTTAAACGTCAAACTAAAAATGACATTACAGTTTTGAATTCAATAAAAAAGAAGATAGAGAATAATAAACTAACAGTTACAAAATCTGACAAGGGGAACGCTACTGTCATTTTGACGACTGAAAATTACAATTCCAAAGTATATAACTTTATACAATCCAGCGATGTAAAAGTTCTTAAAGCAGACCCAACAAAGAAGTTTTCTAATAATGTAAGGGATATTGTTAATAATTCAAATTATCTTTTAAATGATTACGAAAAGAGGTCTATCATACATAAGAATCCTCATTGTCCACAATTATATGGAACAGTTAAATTACATAAAATAACGAAACCAATTAGACCTGTAGTCTCTTATGTTAATGCTCCTAATAATATATTGGCAAAGAAGCTCAACAATATACTCAATACTTACGGATATGAATCTTAGTACTCAATTAGAAATTCAATAGAACCAATCAAAAAGTTGAAAGCAATCCACTTGCAAGATAACTATAAACTCATTTCGTTCGATGTAACTAATATGTTTACTAAAACTCCTCCTAAAGAATGTCTAATACTTGTAAGAATATTACTAGAAGTTAAGAATATTAATCCAGGAATAATATCAGATATACTTAATTTATTTGATGTATGCATTAATCAGAATTATTTCACTTTTGACAATAAGATACGAGTATATATTCAAAATGAAGGTTTACCAATGGGAAGCCCTATATCACCTATTTTAGCAAACATTTTTATGGACAATTTAGAAAGAATGATCTTTGAAAGTAAGATTTCGAAAAATATTTTATTTTGGTATAGATATGTAGATGACATATTACCTTGTTTTATGGGTAGTGAACGACAATTAGATGTATTTTTCAACCACATCAATAATTTACAATAGCTCAATCAATTTTCTTGATTTAAAAATTCAAAGAGTTAATAATGAACTTGATTATTCAATTTACCGAAAACCAACACAGACTGATTTGACAATTCCATTCAATTCTAACCACCCTGTGTCACACAGACTAGCAGCATATAATTCAATGATACATAGAGCTTTTTCAGTTCCTATGAACAAATGTAATTTTGATAGAGAGATTCATACAATTAGACAAATAGCAACATCTAACGGTTATCCATTAGATACGATAAATAAGCTAATTAGTAAAAAAGAGAAAAAAGTGGCATTACAACTAATATATCCTAAACAAGCTGATGAAATTAAAACTTATAAAACCATCACATATGCAGGAAATATTTCTAATAATATTTCAAAGATAATATCTTCAGCAACGAATACAACAATTTCTTTTAAAACAGAAAGTAACATTAGTACAAAATTGTTAAATGTAAAAACAAAAATACCACTATTAAAGAAGTCATGTATATATAAACTCAAATGTCCAGAATGTAATGCTGTCTATTTGGGTCAGACCCTTAGGAATTTTGAAATACGATACAGTGAGCACTTACGAGCATACAGATTAAAACAACCAGATAAATCCCACTACGCAAAATATCTACTTGACACCAATCATTCATTGACACCTAACACAGAACTAGAAGTGCTGCATATTTGTGAAAAGAAACAAGAACTGGATTTCCTTGAAGAACTGAAAATAAGAAGACATTTAAGAAGTCCACGATATGAAGTTGTCAATGAACAGTTAAATCTAGGGAATTCTCCACTAATAAACTGTCTTCTTAAGTGATAATTGTAAAGATCAGCAGATATAGTTTTTCTGGTTTTCTATATCAGTTATACTGATCTTAATTGGAGAAATGATATCCAGGATATCACCATAGGGCTAATAATATCTAAGCTTCAATATTTGTAATATCACATCTTCTCCTTTTTTCTATAAACATATATTAAGCCAATCACAAGTTAGGTTACTTCTTGGTCTAGCCAAAAATAACTACTAAACATCAGGTAGGCATAAAATGAAATGTAACTTCTGTCATTCTGACGATGATATTGATTTATCGAAACAATTGTCAATTTTTTAAAATTTTCAATAACTTGTTTTATATTGTGGAATTAACTAGAGACCGTGAGTTCCATTTAAAAACACTAATATGACCAATTCTATGATTGTATATTATTATCGGCGTCTCAAAGCTGAACCATAATAATATTCAGCTCACTAAAGCCAGTACAACGAGTGTTATGGTACTTAAAGTATCAAATTTTTGTCGTTCTTGGAGAATTTTCAATTTGTTAGCACGATACAGCCTCCAGAGTGTATACAAGTGACCAATTTTTTTATTGAATATGGTTCAGGGCATTTTATAGATGAACCTTATTGATTTTTAGCTTACTAGAGCTAGTACAACGAGTGCTTTGGTAACTGAAATGCCACATTTTTGGTCCTTTTTGGAGAAATTTCGGGTTGTTGACACGATACAGCCTCCGAAGTGTATACAAGTGACAATTTTATGATAGAATATTGTTCAGGGCATCTGACAGATAATCTTCAAAACCGTTTTTATGTGAATCTAAATTTTGTTTTTAATTTTTCAAAATTTGCTAAAAGTTAACCAAGATTAAATTCCTTCATAGAAAACATTAAGCTAAATTTAAGACCTAATGAAACAAATTGTTTTAATTCTAATGAGAATACAATATTAGTCAAATACTTGAAATATTGAGACACTAAATTAACAAATTTAAAAGTGAAAATGTAGTTCGATAAATTTAAACAGACACTCTAGTTTCCGGATTTGATATTTCGTTAGATATTCTTTATGTTCGACGATCTCGTTAACGAGCCAAATCGGCCCTGTAGAAACAAAATGACGGCCCGTCAAAGCTGAAAAAAAATCGTATTATCCTTCTTTTTGATCTGACGCAAAAAGGTACTTAGATTTTTTATAGATCTTAACACGTTCTGCAACTTTTGTACTTAACACTTTTTCCTAAAACCTACATGAAAACATTTGTTCAAGAAAATTAACAAATTTACCAAAAAATATGTTTTTTATTTTCGACTTGATGCAAAATTGTTACTTGAAATAAGCCTGTCCAATTGGTCGCGAGCCATTGAGATTTTTGAAATATGAAATCGTCAGGAACATTTTTCTCACTGATCGCATTACATAATCTGTTCATGATATGCTCGAATATTAATTATTCATCAATTAATCAACACTTTACACGTTCGTATAAATAATTCTCTTATAGTATTGAGTTGCTTATAGTATTGAGTTTCTAGATAACAAACTCGTAGTATTCCGTTATAAGGATATTAAAACGTCTCATCATGAAATAACGCAATAACACGTTGTTCCAGAATTCCTTTAGTGAATTGAAAATTTATTTGGAAGCAACAATTGTCTGCTCTTATTCACAGCTGTTAAATTAAGTTTGTAAGCAAGGGTGTAGTTGCTTCAAGCAGCTTGTTTTATATGTATTAGAGCTGTATATCCTAAGAAACCCTGTTAATAATGTTTCTTGTCTTCAATTTCAGTATATACTTCCTTAGGAATTAGCTAGCATATCTTATGTTGTTATCATGAGCAGAATTTTCTAAAGGTCCGTTAAGCTGCCCACCCTCTGCTTAGATTTTTTTACCAAAATGCACAAATAAAGAACACAACCTAGCACATCAATCTTTATAGCTAGCACACCAGAAGCTTACAATAAAAATGCTTTTGAATTCGGGGGGGGTCAGGTAAACACTAGCCCCCCCGGTTAAACTTTTTTCGCCAAAATGCTAGAACAAATGAAGGACAGCTGGCTCACTAATATTACTTTTCCGCCCAACCTTATGTAATATGCGAGAAAAGTATTGGTTTGCCCAAAAAAAAGTTGTAACATTGGATTTTTTTGAGTTATTTTTTTCATTATCAGCAAGAGAAACACGAAAAAACGATTTTTAGAGAAAAGTCGTTGTGGTCGGCCACTTATCATAACATGTCTTGTTAACACGAAACAGCCTCCGGAGTGCAACAAGAAAGCGATTTTATGATTGAATTTTGTTCAGGACATCTCACAGATAAACCCCAATTATTTTCAGCTCACCAGAGCCAGTACAATGAGTGCTATGGTACCTGAAGTACGACATTTTTTGGTGAAATTTCAGTTTGTTAACACGATACAGCCTCCTGAGTGTATGCAAGTGGTCAATCTTATGATTGGATATTGTTCAGGGCGTCTCACAGGTGAACCCTTTCACTACATTCCGAATAACGGGTGCTATGGTACTGGAAGTACTACGTTTTTGTAATTTTTAGAGAAATTTCAGTTTGTTAGCACGGTAAAACCTCCGTAGTATATACAAATTACCAATTTTATATTGTCTTATAGATGAACCTTATTGATTTTCAGCTCACCAAAGCCAGTACAACGGGTGCTATGGTAAAGTACACCATTTTTGGGCATTTTTGGAGAAATTTCGGGTTGTTAGCACGATACCGCCTTAGGAGTGTATACAAGTGACAAATTTTATAATTGGATATTTTTCAGGGTGTTAATAGATGAACCCTATTGATTTTCAGCTCACCAGAGTCCTATCGATCCAGATATACATATTTGGTAATTTTTGGTTTGTTAACACAGATGCGAAAAAGCTACTTTAAGCTTTAAAACCATTTATTTATAGCTAGCACACCAACATTTTACGACAAAAATGCTTCAGAAGTCTGGGGGGGGCTGGTTAACGCTAGCTCCCCCATGAGATTTTTTCCCAAAAATTTTAGCAGAAATAAAAGACACCTAGCACAACAATTTTTATAGCCAGCGCTCCAACAATGTTTTTGAATTCGGGAGACAGGGGGGGGGTCAGCAAAATAACGCTATAGTTACTCGATGAATCAATTAATTAATGAATAGGTTGAATACGGTATCTTTTCGTAAGTAATATCGTAAGGACATCTAATCTTTCCGAAAAAAATCGAATGCTGGTGGCAACAAAAATCCGAATCGAAGACGAGGATTTTTGCACCTGCACAAATGCATTTTGTTAAAAAGAATATTACTTTGCATCGTGTTTTTTCGACTATTTTTACAGGAAAAATTAGTTGCCCGTATGGTATTTGATAAGACTATTTCACGAGTAATAGATTAATCTGCATACACACAGCTTACAAAACATACTACCTTACATGTATACATAATAAATATGTAGGTATTAAATGAAATTAACTGTCTCGACCCTTACTTCGTGGAATCTGCTCATAATAGTATTTTAAATGAAATTCACGGTTTCTAGTTAACTCCACAATATAATAAAAGTTATTGAAAATTCTAAAAAATTGACAATTGTTTCGATAAATCAATATCATCGTCAGAATGACAGAAGTTACATTTCATTTAAATGTAACTTCTATTTTTAATTAATTGTTGTTCACCCACCCCTCCTTTAGCCGGGTTACTGACTGCTGTCGACCGCATAGGGTGGTTTGTTATTTTTCTTTCGTATTTAATCCTGCTTTCTCTGCTGCTTCTTTAGTCAATTTCGAAAGTTTCTTTTTTCCCACTAAAATGTTTTTGTATCATCCACTTGATTGTTCTTTGTTCCATCATGTCGTATATTAAATTTATCCACCTTTTCCTATTTTCAATTAATACTTACAAAGAAACATTTTTCCAAATTATTCTCAATTTATTGACTGAAATTTATTCAGATAAATTTTTTATATACCTATACATAGTTATTTTCCAACTACTTTTAAGCTGATCTAATAAATCATTTGGCAAGAAAAAAAAATTATAAGAATTGGCCCAATTTTTGCACCCAACTGTGCATCTTTTTCAACATCTTCCATATTTTTAGCAGCCATTACTTGTGTAGCGAAACCTTTGAGCTACAATTAATACAATCTCTAAGTATATAATATGAAAAAAATTGGTATAAATTTTTGTTATAAAGTGAATTATAGCTTCGCCGCTGACTGCTCATTTCCTAATTAGTCAGTCGTGATGTGGAGTATGGTCTCCGTAGTCTAGTGAAATTGTGCTCTGTCTGCTATCCGAGAGGCCCCGGGATCACACCCGGGCATAGATACATCATCATTAAAAATTCGAAGAGCCACCTGTCGGAAGGCAATGGCAAACCACCGACAGTATTCTATTTAGTACAGCCTCTCAACATTGACGTTCGGATCCGTCGTTAAACTGTAGGTCCCCCTTCTATCTGTGGTAACTGGAAAGCATTACACAAGTAGATGTGAGAGGTCGCCAACATCCGATCACGGATATGGCACTGTAAGAAGAAGATGCGGAGTATGTCCCGCTGTTTATTTCGTGTCAGAATTAATCCATCTGGTTTGTGATATCACACTTAATCGAATATCATCCATTGTAGTGCTTCCTCTCTATGGTTATTTACACTTTCATCATCAATAAGCAACTTGATTTGAATGAAAATATCTACCTGGTAAACACCCCAGCAGTCCACATATTAAAAGTGAATAGCAATTTACTTAAGAATCATGAAAGCTTTGAATTTTACATTGTCGAAATCATTACTCAACAATATTTCTTTGAAATTTGAATTTCAATTTCATGCCTATTAGTTAGGTACTGTCGGATGTCGTAACGAAGAATAAATGAGCACATTTTGTGCCATTGATGTTTTCAAATGCTTATATTCTTTTTGTTGGTATACTCGTAATACTTTCATTAGAATATAGAATAAATTATATTGAACATTAATCTAGAATGGAAACCCATAATACCGTAACTTATTTGATTCATAAAATAAAATTTTGAACTTTTCATTGCACTATAAGTTTTTGCAGTTCACATGAGACTAAATACAGAAACAAATAACAAATATATCTGGATTTTTTTAAGAAGGACCATCTAGATATATCACGAAAATCTGCCAACGTGGAATTTATTAATTATTAATATTGGAGCTCTTTTGTTTTTCCAGTAGCTAAACTTAATCTTTAACTGAGTCGCTTCTAAGTGAGAAACAACTGAGGTTATTGCGTATGAGCATAAAATTTATCTTCAAGAAGATTAATCTGGAACTTGGGCTGAGTTCTTCGTGGAAACTTTCTCCTAATAATCCAATGTCTGGAAATGATCACGAGAGTTTTCCAAAAAGCGAATTATAACAGTCCTTTGCTACTATGTTCGGGAAACTACCGAGCAGATACGATTTTAAAGGATAGTTTATGTTTTATATTACCCTTCAAGTGAGATTGAACATCACTGTGTGAAAATTAACTTACAACAATTCTTTATACGAAGGGCTTATGGTTAGAACGTATAACGAGAAAAACGCTACTAACCCTTAGTGCTCGCTATAGATGTGCGGGTTGTCTCACGTGGTACAACCCGTGCTCGCCAGTCGACTAGCTTCGAATCGAAGAAGGGGTGGATTCTTAAAAAAAATTATTAAGTTTTCAAAAAGGGCGCCAGATAACTTTTGGCAAGCACCCAAGACTCCTTAAGTTAGCCCACAACTCCTCAGTGGGTTAACAACACTAACTACACACTCCAAAGGTTAAACTGATAGGTAAGTTATTATAACGAAAATAAAAGTCAGCAAGTATTCCCTGATTGAAGTTTTTAATCATTCATTTTGGACCATAGATCTCTTTTCAAAGTATTTATTACGAGTTTACAACAAAAATGTCCCAAATAATATCTGAACTCAGCTGAAAGCTGTAGACTCAGAATGTAGTTAGGCTGAAGGCCGGAATCAACGCTTAAATCGCCAACTACATTATCAGTTACAACGAAGTTACAACGAAGTCACATCTCAAATAAATAACTGACAAGCAGGTTCTATAAACTCTGAGCAGAGCTGAAGGCTTCAAACTCAGGGTGCAGAAGAGCTGAGGGCCCCAAACTACACCGATGTCTCAAAACTACAATTATAGAGAAACGACCAAATGGTTCATGTGCAATTTCTCAAAATGCAATGAAAAATCTAATGCCAAAAATTACCAATGTTACAGTTACATGGGTTCACACTCCCGCAATTTATACAAATATGAATATAAATATAAATAAATGCGGTTCATGACCTAAAACATTGTCGATAAGTCTCTGCCAGGTGGCTGGGGCGTTATGTAAACCAAATGGTAGTCGTTTGAACTGGAACAGACCCCTATTAGGTACCGTAAAAGCAGTGTATTGCCTTGAAGATTCGGCTACCGGAGCCTGCCAATAAGCGGACTTGACATCTAAACTAGACAGATATTTGGTCTCACGCAACTTCTCTAAAGTATCCGTTACCAGGGGAAGAGGGTAACTATCTCGAATAGTGACAGCATTCAACTTCCTATAGTCCACGCAAAATCGGCCTTCTTCCTGAGCAGCAAAATTGGAGAAGCCCACGGACTATTGCTGGATTCTACAACACCTAACTGCAGCATCTCATCTAATTCAGCATCAATATGCCTCTGTACAATAGGATTGACCCTATAATATCGCTGTTTGATGGGAGAACTAGAAGTTACTATCACGTGTTCTACACTATCGGTACACCCTAAACCTTTTCCCATAATTTCCATATTCCTATCAATCACCGCCTGAAGTCTCTGCTGTTCCAAAGAAGTGAGTATCGTTCTAGACGACACATGTTTCACAATATCTAACAACATAGGGTCTGCCGAAAAATGCCACTCGTCATGACGAAGATCTGGGACGACGCCTATCAAATTCCAAAAATCTACACCAAGAATCAAAAGGTGAATTAATTCAGGGACAACCAGAGCCTCAATCAACCGCATACGACCCCTCAAAACCACGGGTAACACTACGGTTCGAATACTCTGTAACACATTACCATTTGCCACTGTACAATTAGTCGTCCTACTTTTATCCAAAGTCAACCCTTAACAAGAAATTAACTCATAACCTTTACCTCCTAAAATAGTTCTTGAAGCGCCTGAATCCAAAAGACCTAACAACGTTTTTCCTAGGATATCTACCTTAACATAAGGACGTTCAGCGTGATCTAATACGTAATCTATGGCGACACGGAAATCATCGACCGGGGGTTTTTCACTGACGCACTCTACCCGATCATTCAAGTACGTCTTTGTTCGTTTCCCTGGTTGGATCTGGGAGAGCAAACAGGACAAGTCCATACTGTGTATCCCTTCTTTTTACATTTAAAACAATACTTTACACTAGCCGCCTGCAGACACCCTACGGCCCGATGACCAGGCTGCTTACAACGAAAACACACTGCTTATCTGGGAACGGAAGACGAGATGGGAATGTGTGACGTTCCGACCTCAGCCACAGGCTCCAGTTGCGAGGTTACATATGCAAGGTCTAGCTCCAAACAATTCGATCTCCTCGAAGGTACACTATAATTCTCAATAGCCGATATTCTGGGCTCTAGTCTGCGACCCAAAGTCGACAACTCACGCACATTATTAATCTCTACTAGACCCAAATGATTTTGGTAGTACGGCGCGATATTCCTCAACAAGATTTTGAGTTGCGTCTTCTCCGAAATGGGGCAAGTCAGCCTTTTAAAATAACCAGACATCACAGCCAACTAAATTCCCATACTTTCATCAGGACCCTGAGTTCTACTCTTAATATCCTCGAACAGTTTTTCATTGTAATCTACTGATAAATACTCTTCCCGTAATAGATCCACGAATTCATCCCAAGAGTTGACCTTTTCTCTATAAGCTAAATAAAATTGATAAGCCCTACCAGAAAATAAATCGATACCACTAGATAACAAAATGTCCGTATCCACATTACGTGAAACTCGATACTCTTCCACTTTTTCCAGAAAGCTCGATAGTGAAATACCTTTGGGATCTCCAGAAAACACCAAACCCCACTTACTAGGCAAGATCGTCTCACTAGACAAGTTTCTCGACGCATTACCAGGATTAGGAAGAGGTCTGATTCCATTGAGTGTCGATCTACGGATTGTTGACAAATTAGCAAAATACGTCCCAGGTTGAGAAAGAATTTCTAACTAGGGGGTTGAGATTGACGAGAACGCTCCTGTCTAGAAGCCTTACTTCCCAATGATTCGAATAAAGAGAGCGCCTTAGCCATTAGTTTATCTAGTTTCGCCCTTTGTCGAACACCAGCATCACCTGCTTCGAAATTAGTCGCACATTCCAACCGACCTATGACATGCACCAACTGACTCTGTAATTTCTGGAAACTACCACTCACACGAGTCTCGTTGAACTCTTCTACGCCGGGCTAAATCTGATCTAACTTATTCTCAACTGCACTCAAATCTTCAGCAGCTGTATACGGATACTCTGGCGGATCTATACTATCATCTTCCATCTCCACCTGCAACGCTAAAGCTAAACTACGCCGCATCTCAGACACCGTGCCACTTGCAATACCGCGTATTGTCAACTTATACACAAGCTCATCCTGAACCAATCGATTAACTACAAACCTACGAGACATTTTTTTTCCTTTTAAATTCAATCTGTCAAGCAATCCAGGCAACAAACCAATTTCCAACCTAGCGGAACAATAATTCTTCACAGACACACCTGTACCTCAAGTGGCCTCCCTCCAACTGAAACCTAATGAGGAATTTAAAACCCAAGTCCAGATACCGAATGTCCAAAAGTCCCTATTTGTCCAAACAATATCTCCAGCCCACAGAGTTTCCACGAAGTGTACTTCTCGAACCAACGCAACGTTCCTTCCTCAAAGCGATTCCAAAATACAGGAGTCCACGAGCCCAAGGAACCAGTTCCAAAACACCGTTTACTGTTCTGACACTAAAATATATACACAGTGTGACCCAATATGTAACTCATCTTTTAAATTTACAATATATATGAATTACAAATATTTTACAATAGATAATCAAATAAAATTTTCAAAATTACAATTTTTATTCAAACAATAATATCAATATCAGGAATCTTCTTATTCGCTTGCTACCTGAAAAAGATAAAAAAAACAAAGCACATCAAACAATGAACAATTTGGCCGTTTCCTGTAATAAAACTTCAATTCAATATTTACCACTGCTTAACTAGGTTCGGCAAATTGTTTACCAAAGAGAACAAATTTATAATACTGAACTTTCCAAAATTCCAATCAACAATCAGTATGAAAAGAAAATAACGGTTGCCCACGAACCAATGAACTCTTGTCTGATTTCTACTATAAAATTTTCAGTTTGATATCTAATATAATCTCACAGAATAAGGTAAATTGTTTACAAATTACGTCCAATGAAACAATTCCCTTCGAATTGATCTCAACCCCAGATTTACTAAAAAACACTTGAATCTGGCACAATCAAAACATATTAAGGGAAATTATTTCCAGGTACGCCCCAATAAAAACAATTACCCCCAAAATTGAAGCAAGCCCCCCAGATTTCCTACAAAAACCCACTTAAATCTGGTGCAGCCAATAGCTAAAAAAGCAAAAATAAACTGAAAATAAATCTAACTTATCAAAAGTTCAAGTTTAATCAAGTGGCTACAAACAAAATTTTTATTTTTAAAGTTTAAGTTTAATGATAGATGCTAAAAAAAATTTAATATTAAAAGTTTAAGTTTAAATTACGGGATATATATTGCTGACAAAAAAAATAATAAATTTACTCGGGCCCCACGTTATGGGCACCAAAACCCTATAACGATAAAAACGCTACTAACCCTTAGTGCTCGCTATAGATGTGCGGGATGTCTCACGTGGTACAACCCGTGCTCGCCAATCGACTAGCTTCGAGTCGAAGTGTAATGCGTATTGCCCAGGTAAGCCCAACGGAGACAGACTTCGATTAAATTAACTGATTTATTGCTATAAAAAATATTATTTACAATGATAAAAATAAACTAAAATACAATATTCTATATATATATATTACTTTGGTACGTAGTTATATTGAAAATCACGTTCCGACGGTCCGCACTCCTCTGTCGATCGATGTGTACTGACGATCTGAAAGTAGGTAGGTATAACGATGCGAAAATTCCACTGTGGTATACGGGATTCTCTATGTCCTATGAAATGTTCAGACAGCCAAAGTTGAGAACAGCTGATAGATCAATACTCTTTCGGTTATAGTCTCAAGATGTGAGTATATCGTTTATAGTTAGTCAATCCCCAACTTAACGACTCTCTCGGTTTTATAGGGATGTAGTTATTCTGACGCGTCAATACCACATCAGAATCATACTAACATTTGGAGCGATCGTTTACAGACGGTCAATACCCGGCTCAACGTTTGCAAACCCTATGGAGATACTGCAGAGTTTTCGATGCGTCAATACCGCACCGAAATTCTTCTAACAGTTTGAACAATTGTTCTCGTTTCCGTCAATACCAGAAACCAACGGCCGTTCAAGTGAATGATGTATAAAAGTCGAATCAATACTTCGACTTAGTACAACACTCGGTGGTGAATTGTGTAAAGCGTTTAAGGTTAAAGTCAGTACCTTCGACCTACGCTCCGCACTGGAGGCGGCTGAACTTGGAGGAACAGGAGTCCGTAATCCAAGTCGCTCTCTTGTCTGTCGGCTTGCATTTTTATATACATCTTAGCGGTGGTGGTGGAAGTCTCCTTCCCTTCTACCGCCGATTTTTCGTGCGCATCTTGGCGTGGGGGACTTTGCTGTTCTGGTGGGGTATCGCGTCATCACGGTGTTAACTGGTTTATTGAATCGATATTTCTAGTAATGAATTTATATCATTACAGAAGAAGGCGTGGATTCTTAAAAAAAATTATTAAGTTTTCAAAAAGGGGGCCAGACAAGTTTTGACAAGCACCCAAGACTCCTTAAGTTAGCCCACAACTCCTCAGTGGGTTAACAACACTAACTACACACTCCAAAGGTTAAACTGATAGGTAAGTTATTATAAAGAAAATAAAAGTCAGCAAGTATCCCCTAAATTATCAGTTACAACGAAGTCACAGCTTAAATGAATAACTGACATGCAGGTTCTATAAACTCTGAGCAGAGCTGAAGGCTTCAAACTCAGGGTGCAGAAGATCTGAGGGCCCCAAACTACACCGATGTCTCAAAACTACAATTATAGAGAAACGACCAAATGGTTCATGTACAATTTCTCAAAATGCAATGAAAAATCTAATGCCAAAAATTACGAATGTCACAGTTACATGGGTTCACACTCACGCAATTTATACAAATATGAATATAAATATAAATAAATGCATAAGCATAAAATTTAAATAGAAAACGAACTTAGCGTTGGTAAAAGTAAATATAAATCGAAATTATGTACGGCGCAAAATTATTTACATACATCGTCAGAGTTCAAAAACTTAACTAAATAACGTAGTACCCAGGTAGTACCCTAGCGTTCAGAGCCAACAGCCCAATATTTTAAACTATAAAGCAAATTATTACAATTTCAAATACAAAGGGAAAAGTGAATTTATACTAATTGCCGCAAAAAGAGAGAAATAAAAACTTTACATAAAAAAAATTGTGAAGTGTGACGGATAAAGGTGAATGTACAAATGTATGAAGAATAAAAGGAAAACTGTTCACTTATCCTTCTTCCGGACCCAGAACAGCAACTGAAGTCACTCCAGAATATTCCAGCTCTCCTGGAACTGGTCTCACTGACTCCTTAAGCTCCAATCAGCGAATTAACATCCACATAAAAAAACCCTTGATAATGAATCCTACTAACAAACGCCGTCTACAGAAAGTTACCACGTGTTTCCTACTTCCAACAATTCTACTGGTATCCTTGGTCATCGGCCCTTCCTGGGCCAGTAGATTAACGGGTCAGACTTGCCAGCTGTTAACTTAAGCGATATTTTCTTCCCCTACGTAGAGTTTATCAGGATTTTCTGTAAAATAACGCTATGGCTCCCAGAGCACATGCAAAATTTTACACTAGAAATGTGTGTTTACACGTTGACGGCAAATGGAGGACTCAATACTTCGCGCAGTCAGCGCTATAAATTCTCCCCGTCGATGAGCTTGCCAACATTAAACCTCCGACAGCTCGGCGAATTTTTCGCGTTACAAACGTAATAAACCTCAAAAGTTAGTGAAATGAGTTTCACTTTGTTTCATGTCCAGAAATAATATGTATGATAAGCTACACCAAAATTTTAATCGATCATTCGGGGTGTTCCGCTGCAATTGCTTGTATCGAAAGCAATAGTGATTTCAGGATGAATATCTGACTGATTCGAAAAATAAGTCAGTTGGAGAGAAAATATTACGTAGAACGAAAGAAAAAACTCCCGATAAAATGCTAAGAATGGAGACAGAGGAAAGAAGAGTTCCACAGCAGAATTGAAAGAAAAATTTGAAGAAATTTGGGCCACTTTTCGTTACATGTCTTGTTAGCACGATACAGCCTCTGAAGTGTAACAAATCACAAATTTTTTACTGAATATTGTTCAGGACATCTCACAGATGAACCGTATTGATTTTCAGCTCACCAGGGCCAGTACAACGGGTGCTATAATACTTTAAGAACGACATTTTTGTCATTTTTAGAGAAATTTCAGTTTGTTATCATGATACAGCCTCCGGAGTGTAACACGTTACCAATTTTATGATTTAATATTGTTGGGGATATCACACAGATGAACCCTATTGATTTTCAGCTCACCAGAGCCAGTACAACAGGTGCTATAGTACTTTAAGTAAGACATTTTTGTTATTTTGGGAGAAATTTCAGCTTGTTAGCACGATACAGCCTCCGGAGTATATACAAATGACCAATTTTATGATTGGATATTATTCAGGGCGTCTCAAAGATAAACGCAATCGATATTCAGCTCACTAAAATCAGTCAAACGGGTGCTATCGTACTTGAAGTACCAAATTTTTGTAAAATTTTCAGTTTGTTAGCACGATACAGCCTCCAAAGTGTATACAAGTGACCAATTTTATGATTGAATGTTGTTCACGGTGTCTCGCAGATGTACTTTATAAATTTTCAGTTGACTAGAGCGAGTACAGCGTGTCCTATGAATCCAGATATACTACTTTTTTGGTTATTTTTGGAGAAATTTCGGTTTGTTAGCATGATACATCCCCCGAAGTATAGACAAGTGACAATTTTATGATAGAATATTGTTCAGGGCATCTCTCAGATGCGGAAAAGTTAGTTTCAATATTTAAAACCGTTTATTTTGCCACGGTATTCCATATTGTCTTCACAACTAGTTCTTTGTAATTTTCACCGTTTTCTTTCTTCATATTCCACGCCCAATCTTTCAGGATTAGGTTTAGTTGCTCTAAACTTGTAGTTTCCAAAGGCTTCTATTTATTTGCCTTACAGAATTCCGTAAACTGTTTCCATATTGACGTATGGGCTTTAACGGTATTCTACGGTACACTTTTCTGAATCGCCAGATCAATATTAGTCATAGAATCACTTCCTAAGCGACTCATTTTCACTACATACACTGTTTAAAAACAATATTACAAAATTTGTTGACAATAAAATTAGAAAAATTGTTTAGCATCGTTTTCTGGTGTCCAAGAGACGATAATTACGGGTTATCAAAGGTATTGTACATTAAATGTTAAACTGAAAATATGTTATAATTATCCACTTGAGTACCCTCACTGTGACACACTGTTGAATTTGATCCCCCCTCCCATTGAATTGATGATGATGACGTTCCTGCTTCTATGATGACGTCACAGATACCCTGTACCTATACCTCGGATGAAATTACTGTAGGTCCCAAAAACATTACCCAGTTTTCAAATAAACCTATTCGTTAATTCCAGAGGTACAGCCTGTAGAAAAAATCATGGGAAAACCTATATATATATATATATATATATATATATATATATATATATATATATATATATATATATATATGTATGTATATGTCTAGGTTTATGCACACAAACATTATAATATGGAATTGTAAAGGGGATGTTTAGATTGTACAGTAGCTGTAGAGTTTGTTGGTTAAAGTTGTATTTCCTACTATGTAACTTTACGTTACGGTATTGTATCTTGGATCTAAGATCTTAGGTTTGAACTTCATGACAAATTGTTCTTTGAACCATATATTCATTTAATAAGGATAGTTTTGTAATTCAAATAGACGTGTTTTATAATTTAAGATATAAGCGTTTAGAAAACACAAAATCAACAATAAATATTTCAGATCAAAGTTATTATTATCCAGAAGTCATAAAAGTGACTAAAATCATAAAAATAGTTCCTATAACTTAATTAGTGACCATGATTAACTTGAAAATCAAAATTGACCAGAGAAATATGCATAAAAGAAAACATCAAATGTAAAGCTATTTCTCCATAAGAATAACATGGGGAATCAGATGTCAAAATTTACATATTATTATGGTACAAAATTTCATACATAAAACCTATTTTAGCTACATTTGTAATTATTGATAGTTAAAATCATCTCTCTAGACTAAGCTTGGAGTAAAATATTAGACCTGGGGACAATTTAAAAGGGCCCGGAAGTCCATTTCAGTGTTGGTACGTTTTACAGTTTCCTAACCTTAATATAGTACCAATCCTAGCAAATGAGGTATTTTTGTAAAGGTTATTTCAAAAGGAAGATGATAATAGTAATCAATTTCAGTTTTAAAAGTTATTCAAACAAATAATATAAAATAAAAAAAATCTTCATAAAAGTGAAACAATGAATTATTTATTGACAATTGTCTTGGCAACAACAGACATTTTTAATATCTTGGCAAATAAGTAGGCGATTTGATGCTTTTTTGTTTTTGGAGTTGCTTGTTGAATTTGAAAAGAGAGGAGCTTGAAATTTTTCGCTCCGAAAAATTATTAAAATTTAGAGGTAAACGGGAACAAATAGTTTATAAAAACTGATACGTATTGATAATACAGTATTTACATTGTTTTAAAAAGAAATTGAAGTTTTAGAAGAAACGAAAATTATTATTTACATTGGTTAAAAGAAGTCACCACATGAACAAAGAACGTAACCATTTAAAAAAGGATATTATCGTTATTCTGATTCCTATGAATAAGAATGGATTATGAAAGTGTGATTGAATCGCATATTTCCTAATGATTTATAATATCAAATCCTCCAGTAATACAATGGTAAGTAGTATTCCATTGCCAACATCTAGGCAGTACGTAAGCTAACATCCTGATCTGAAAAGAGAAAGAAAATGCATTAATTCCTAAGAAAAGTTTACAGTAAGAAGAGCATATTATCAAAAACTAAAGGAAAAACATCTATACTAACCTACATACCGTCGTCACTGGAGGTAAATAACTTTCAATATCGTTTTGTCGTTTTTTCTTGTTTCACATCAGAGTTTAATTTGATTATGAATATACAGTTATTTGTTATTTTAACATTAAACTCACTAATAAGTATCTAACCTTAAATGTTGACACCATCACAAACATATGAAGCATAGCGAAATAAACATGTCTATGATAACGAGAGTAATCGAATATTAAGCGAGATACGAAGGAAATAAGAGGTGGGACTTCACGTTCCACAAGATTCGTTACAAAGTTACAATTAAAAAAACTTTGAATTTCATATTAGTAACCCACTTTTTTATATTTGTATAAGACTGAGATTTTCAAAACTAAATCAAATATCATTCATCTAGATATAGATAATCTAACAGGTAGCCGGAATTAAAATAATCATGATAATAACTTACTTAAATTTTCGAAAGATAAATATTTATTTTTGGTTTGAAGTCCTAAACGGTATTATTGAAGTACAAGATATTTACTGTGTGAATGGAGAAAGGATGAATGGTGGTTTCTCTTTTAATAGGCAATAGTTTCTATTTGGAAAATGATTCAATACATAAAATTGTAAATTTTTTTTAAGCGTCTTGTTTTATTTTGAGTTGGAGATACGAAATTTAAAAGGTTTGGACAAGTACATACTATTCTAAAAAAATAAAATTTATAAATAACAAGAAAATATGTATATATATATATATACATATATCAAAGTTGAAAAAAAAGAATCGTATTTCCTTTGTTTTTCATTTGACGCAAGAAAGTTACTGAGATTTTTCATAAACCTTCACACGTTCTACAACTTTTGTATTTAACATTTTTCTCTTAGACGTACATTAATATATTTATTTAAGAAACCTCACAAATTTACCAGAATTTTTTTTATTTTTGATTTGATACCAAAATGTTACTTCGGTTTTTTGTACATCTCAAAACATTCTATAACTTTTGTATCTAATTTTTGATCTGACGCGAAAAAGTTACTGATATTTTTAATAGACCTTAACACTTTCTACAAGTTTTGTTCCTAACACTTTTTACTTTTCCGCCCAACCTATCTAATATGCGAGAAAAGTATTGGTTTGCCCCAAAAAAAGTAGAAATTTTGAAAACTTTTTTTGAGTTATTTCTACGTTTTCCATCAACAACAACACGAAAAAACAGTTTTTAGAATAAAAATCCTGTGTGTATGTCGTCATCGTCGTCGTCGTCGTTGTCGTCGTTGTCGTCGGCTGGATATATAACATGCTCTCAAAAAGAGCAATAAAAATCAGTGTGGATGATGTAACCATCAGAGGCTTGGTTGTAAAAGGTTGTCCACAGAGAGGGGTGCTCTCGCCACTACTGTGGAACATAGTCTTAGACTCCTTGGTCAGTCACCTCAACGAAAGCAACTTCTACACAATAGCATACGCAGATGACCTAGTGATTCTGCTAACAGGACCATTCGAGGAGACACTCTGCTCTTTATTGCAAGAGACCCTCAATATCATAGAACAATGGTGCAGAGACCATTCGCTGTCAATAAATCCAAAAAAGACGGAGTTGGTTCTTTTCATGAAAAAAAGGAAGCTTGCAAAACATCAAGCCCCAAAGCTCCTAGATACCCAACTTAATTTCTCTTCAGGGGTGAGATATTTAGAGGTCACCTTTGACAGTAAGTTAACGTGGAACTCTCACTTAGAAAACAGAGTTAAAAAAGCATATATTTCTTATGAACTGTGTCGTAGAACCATCGGCCGCAACTGGGGAATATCACTTATGGTTGCTGCCTGGATCTACACTGCCATCATCAGACCTATGCTAACGTACGGCGCGATTGCCTGGGGAGCTAAAGCAAACCAGCTGACAGTCGTCCGTAAACTGGATAAAATCCAAAGTACAGCATGCCTCAACACTACAGGAGGCATGAGAACCACACCAACAAGAGCTATGGAGGTAATCCTCGGTCTCACTCCCCTTGACATATACATCAAGGAGGTTGTTTTGATGACCATGACATGTCTACGCTCTACCGGTATACAACCTGATGTAAACTGAGACGTAACTTGTGACATGAGGCCCTCAGGGAGGTCCCACTGCTGCAGGCCAATACGGACTCGATTCCACCGCGATATGCCTTCCACAGGCCCTACAAGGTAATCTTTAAAAACAACGTACAAGACCCAACGGAAGAAGACGCAATCCTCATCTTCACAGATGGGTCTAAATCAAATGTGGGCTCAGGAGGTGGAATTTTCTCCAGACCCCTGAATCTAAACATAAAATGGGCAATGGGCTGCAATGCAAGTGTTGCTCAAACAGAGCTCACTGCTATCTGCATCGCTGCAAAAGGGGATTACCAAAAGGAAAGCCACTAGTAATAACATATACATCCTTACGGACAGTAGACAAACACTACTAGCCCTGAACAGACCACGTATTACCTCAGGCCTAGTACTAGAATGTCACATGGCCTTAATCGAAGCCTGTAACAACAACACGGTCACTTTAGGCTGGATTAAGGACCGTGAGAAATCGAAAGGAAACCGTATTGCAGACTCACTAGCCAGGAAGGCAGCCACTTTCATTGGTCTATCGGCGTCAGCGACGGCCGACCTATTAAAGAAACACTCCCTTAATAAGTTTAAGGGTAGATGGGACGACGCCGAAGGCTGCAGGTTTGCCAAGGAACTGCTACAATATCCGGACAGCAAAGTAGCCAAAAAATAAACGGTTTTAAAGATTAAAACTAACTTTTCCGCGTCTGTGGCCCTGAACAATATTCTATCATAAAATTCTTACTTGTATACAGTTCGGGGAATGTATCGTGCTAACAAACCGAAATTTATCCAAAAATAACCAAAAATGTAGTATATCTGGATTTATAGGACCCGCTGTACTCGCTCTAGTCAACTGAAAATCAATAGGGTACATCTGTGAGACACCTTGAACAATATTCAATCATAAAATTGATTATTCGTAGACTCTCTGGAGGCTGTATCGTGCTATCAAACTGAAAATTCTTCTAAAATGACAAAAATTTGTTACTTCAAGTACCATAGCACCCGTTGTACTGGCTTTAGTGAGCTGAATATCAATAGGCTTAATCTTTGAGACCCTCTGAATAATATCCAATCATGAAATTGGTCACTTGTATATACTCCGGAGGCTGTATCGTGCTAACAAACTGAAACTTCTCCAAAATGACAAAAATATCGTACTTAAAATACTGTAGTACCTGTTGTATTCGCGGTGGTGAGCTGAAAATCAATAGGGCTCATCTGTGAGATGTCCCGAATAATATTCAATCATAAAATTGGTGACTTGTTGAACACCAGAGGTTGTATCGTACTAACAAACTGAAATTTCTTAAAAAATGACAAAATGTCGTACTTCAAGTACCATAGCGCCCGTTTTACTGGCTCTGGTGAACTGAAAATCAATTGGGTTCATCTGTGACATGTCCTTAACAATATTCGATCATAAAATTGATGACTTATTGCACTCTGGAGGCTGTATCGTGCTAACAAGACATGTAAGAAAAAGTGGCCGACGACAACGACGACGACGACGACATACACACAGGATTTTTTTTCTAGAAACCATTTTTTCGTATTGTTGTTAATGGAGAACGTAAAAATAACTCAAAAAAAATTTTCAAAATTCCAACTTTTTTTGGGGTAAACCAATACTTTTCTCGCATATTAGATAGGTTGGGCGGAAAAGTAATACGTGACTATGAACAGGCGGAACCTACGAACAGCCACGGGTATTCTGACTGATCACTGCCACCTACGAAAACACCTTCACAGACTGGGTCTCTCTGACACTCCACTTTGTAGAGGATGTGAGCAAGAAGATGAGACTGTCGAGCACATTCCTTGCGAATGTCAGACACTCTCTCATCTTAGGTTTCATGTATTCAGGCGATGTTATCGCCACTTCAAAGAAGTAGACTGGATGACGAGCTAGAAGGAAGTTTTGAACCTCAGAAGGATGCACAATGAGCCAATTGTGGCCTTCCAACTTTTACAGATATAGAGATGTCGTCGGCCACTTTTCGTTACATGTCTTCTTAACACGAGACAGCCTCAGGAGTGCAACAATTCTCCAATTTTATGATTGAATATTGTTAAAGACATGTGACAGATGAACCCTATTGATTTTCAGCGCACCAAAGCCAGTACAACAGGTGCTATAGTACGTTAAGTACGATATTATGGTCATTTTTGGAGAAATTTTACTTTGTTAGCACGATACAGCCTCCGGAGTATATACAAGTGACCAATTTTATGATTGGATATTATTCAGAGCGTCTCAAAGATAAACCCCATTGATATTCAGCTCACTAAAGCCAGTACAACGGGTGAAATGGTACTTGAAGTACGACATTTTTGTCATTTTTTGAGAAATTTCAGTTTGTGAGCACTATACAGCCTCCGGAGTTCAACAAGTCACCAATTTTATGATTGAATATTATTCAGGACATCTCACAGATGCACCCTATTGATTTTTAGCTCACCAGAGCCAGTCCAACAGGTGCTATAGTACTTTAAGTACGATATTTTTGTCATTTTTAGAGAAATTTCAGTTTGTTAGCACGATACAGCCTCCGGAGTATATACAAGTGACCAATTTTATTATTGGATATTATTCAGAGCGTCTCAAAGATGAATCCTATTGATATTCAGCTCACTAAAGCCACTACAGCGGGTGCTATGGTACTTGAAGTAGCAAGTTTTTGTCGTTTTTGGAGAATTTTCAGTTTGTTAGCACGATACAGCCTCCGAAGTGTATAGAACTGACCAATTTTATAATTGGATATTGTTCAAGTTGTCTCACAGATGTATCCTATTGATTTACAGCTGACTAGAGCGAGTAGAGCGGGTCCTATAAATCCAGATATACTACATTTTTGGTTATTTTTGGAGAAATTTCGGTTTGTTAGTCCCCCGAAGTGTATACAATTTTATGATAGAACATTGTTTAGGGTCACTAATGCGAAAACGTTAGTTTTGCTCTTTAAAACCGTTTATTTTAAGCGTACACGAAAACATTTATGTAAGAAAATTCACAAATTTACCAAAAAAAGTTGTATTTCTTTGTTTTTGATGCAAAAACGTTACTTGAAATAAGCTTATCTAATTGGTCTCGTTCCATTGGGATTTTTTCAATTTAACCTGGGATTTTCAAAAAAATCTGATAGTGAAATGCAATTCTTATGTTATCATTACAAGGGTTAATTAACCATCAACTTTGACAATAAATATCCTCGCTAATTTAAATATAATGTTTGAGAATTTCTTTGAAGTAAGGACCACAGTGAATGACGATCAGTCGAGAAAATGTATTCTCAATGTATTGGAACATTTTTAGGGATCTCTGTCGCTCCTTCCCAGACAGCATAACTTTGTCCAAAGGACATATCCAACGGCTACGCTTTTTTGGAGATTCAGTTATCCGACGGATGAAAAATTTCTGCACGTAAACGTTTGTCGTTGTCTTTATTATAGTATGACGTAACTCACAACTGATTGTTGCAAGGATTATTTCTGATCACGTAACTAAATGGTTCATCTTAATAAATTTGTTTTCTTAAAATTACTTTTAACAAATTTTTTTTAAATGCTGGTTTTTAGTATCCTTCTGACTTTTAGCATTAATTAAAAATAAATATATTTATTAATTAAATAATAATTATTTTTTAATCAAATACCCTGCTGGGTGGAAAAATATACATATCACTTTCAATCCGGCAACAGTCAGCAATATTTTTCTTAGACAAAACAGGGATTAAGGACAATAATATCGATTAGGGATCTCCTCCCACGAATTCACAATCATTGTTGGTGTGCTAGCTATAAAAATTGGTGTACTAGGTGTCTTTTATTTGTGCTAGCATTTTTGGGAAAAATTCTTATCCGGGAAGCTGGCGCTAACCTGTCCCCCTTCCCCTGAATTCTAAAGCATATTTGTTTTAAACTGTAAGTGTGTTAGCTCTAATAATTAGTGTGCTACGTTGTGCTATATGTGTCCTTTTTATTTGTGCTAGATAAAAAAATCTAACGGGGGGGGGGGGGCAGCTTGATGGACCCGTTTTTTTAATGCAAAATATGCAACCTTCACTCACAGTCGACTTCTGAGTCTCAGTCAATTGCTGTACAATTTAGGCACCCAAATCTGAATGGAATGTGACGAATAACTAAGATGTACAATCACCAACTATAAGGGTTATCAGTACCATTCTTTGCCATTCGACAATGATTAAATCAATTAAAAACTACTCAAACATCATACCAACTCCTACATTTATTTCACGTATGTGGCCATGTACTCGATTATTTTATTTGTTTAGTTTCTAAAAGGGTCAATCTCTCTACTGTTTATCCCTACGCACAATAATCAACTAACAATACATTATCGAAAATCACAACTGGCAGCTTATTTCATAGGTTAACTTTTTCTTTCAGGTACGATAGGCTTTCACAACAATCCTCTCCTTTGTCCATCCGAAATAGAGAAATTAAAGAATGTTACCAACAGTAGTTACAGTGAAAGGGACGCCCCTTATTTGTCTAACGGTGATAAAGCAAGTTGTGTTACCAAAGATGTCAACGTGATTGTATCGCCTAATTCAACGAAAACCGTTCTTTCATGGGACCCTCCCCCATTAGGGAAAGATGAGTCGTATGTGGGATATACCATATTTTATAAGAAAGGCAGAGATGAAAACGCTACCACATTTTACAGCAAAGATGTGTGCGAAGTAGATGAATGGACAGGCGTATTTTCTAATACCAATTATACGATTCTGACCAATTTAATTCCAAACTCAACTTATTCTTACTACATAAAACTTTATGTATCGTCAAATTCTTCCAATGCAGAAAATTCCCTAAGCAATCTTAAATATTTTCAAACTCTACCCGACGATCCCGACGGATTTGAATATTTATCAGTAACACCTATTGATCATCAGAGTGTTATGCTCAATTGGGAAAAACCTTTACTACCAAACGGTATTTTGGCTCATTACATTCTAGATTATGATGAGTTGGCTGATGATTGGATTTTTGAAAGAGATTACTGCGAACACCCCGCAACGTAAGTATCATTTTAATACTGAAAATTAAACCGATAATAAAAATTATTCAATATGTTCCTTTTAGGGATGATTTTACAAGAGTGACTTATATTAGGTATAAATAACAGTATATTTATTCTAGGGGGGGTTATGCTAGAATTTATTCCTGGTATAAAATTAGTAGGTTTTACAATGCTTTTTTATTCCGGTATAGCAATTCCAGATGTAACGAAAAAGAAGTTCATATAAATTGATATCTCCTGTCATGTATATCATATTTTTCTTCGTTTTAACCTTAAAATTTAAAACGAAAAGTGTTTATTGGTTTTCATCGGTTTTTTTATAATTCGGTAATTTCGCTTTTCGAAGTGATGTTTTTTAAGTCACTGTAAAATGGATTTGAGTGCCATTCTAATATTTGAATCTTCCTATGAAAAAGATATGGTTACGCCAAGAAGGAAGCCAACAACTGTTTAAACGTGAAAGATAACTACTCAAATTCTTTTGAAATTATCAATTTTTGAATAATTCATTATTGTAGGATCAATTACTTTGAAACATTAGATGAAGATGGTATTTTTGTGTTTTTCTACCAGTTCCTAAAGTATTTCTATTTTGGTAGCACTAAAATTGCTACAACGCGTTCTTTTATCACTTTTATCAGTCATAATGTACACGATTCACCACAATCAAAAATAAAAGTGTGTATCTACAAAGAACAAGCTAGTGTAAATTAGCTGTGTATGCGTCACTTTTTAAGATTATTCGTAGAGTAACCCTTTTATCTGCCTGTTCGACGACGGTATAGCTTATTCTAGTCTTTCCGAGGATTTTATACCACTGTTAAATTTATACCTGGTTTGTAAAACGCTTAAACACGTTCTATACCGAGTAGGCTTACTCTTCGTTTATATCGCTATTGTAAAACCGGCCCTAAATGGAACATAATTACTGAATCAGATTATATTTGATAACAAATCAAGAAATGCATGGTTTTGTCATTGGGAAATGGAGAGTCATTTCCTAAGTAACCGTTTGCGTAAAAATCGATTACAGTCAGAATTCGCCCATCATACAGAATTTTGATATATTTGATGTTATGTGTTTACTTTTCCGCCTAACCATATCTCATATTCGAGAAAAGTATTGGTTTCCTCCCAATTTAGAATTTTTGTCAGTTGTTTTTTCGTTTTTCCGCGAGACAAACGCGAAAAAGGGTTTTGTAGAAAAAATCCTGTGTATATGTCGTCGTTGTTTTTGGCCACTTCTTGTAACATGTCTTGTTAGCACGTTACAGCATCCGGAGTGCAACAAGTCACCAATTTTATGATTGAGTATTGCTCAGGGCATCTTACAGATAAACCCTATCGATTTTCAGTTCAAAAGAGCCAGTACAACGGGTGTTATGGTACTTGAAGTGCCACATTTTTGGTCATTTTTGGAGAAATTTCGGTTTGTTAGCACGATACAGAGTACGGAGTGTATACAAGTGACCAATTTTCTGATTGGATATGGCTCAGGACATCTGAAATATGAATCCTATTGATTTTCAGCTCACTAGAGTCAGGGTCCTATAAATCTTGATATACCATATTTTTGGAGTAATTTCGGTTTTTTTCCACGATACAACCTACGGAGTGTATATAAGTGACCAATTTTATGATTGATTATTGTTCAGAGCATCTCACAGATGAACTTTACTGAGCTTCAGTTCACTAGAGCCAGTACAACGGATCCTATGAATCCAAATATACTACATATTTGATAATTTTTGGAGAAATTTCGGTTTGTTAGCACGATACAGCCTCCGGAGTGTATACAAGTGACCAATTTTATGATTGTATATTGTTCACGGCATCTCACAGATAAATCCTATTAATTTTCAGTTCACTAAAGTATATATATATATATATATATATATATATATATATATATATATATATATATTATATATTATATATATTATATATATTATATATATATACATATATAGATATATATATATATATACACATATATATAAATTTCGATTTTCTACTACACCTGTTATAGTCGAAATTTCAATAATTTCGACGTATTGGCCTGACCGTTATTCGCAGGGAAAAACAACTACATTCCTGGCTAATACCACGCAGAATATTGAATTACAACCCCTTCGAAAACCGTGACGTCGATCGGCCATTTTGCCGATACGGACATCTGTGGTGATTCGCAACTGATAGCGGAAGAGCATAGTACACTGACGCGTTTCGACGCTTCTTGGGTCTCTTCAAGAGTGCCGTAATGCCTTCCAGTTCAGAGTCCCTAATCCGAACTGAAGACTACGTCCTCCGACAACTTCTCCTTGGCTCGTGTAGTTACACAAGCGAGAAGTAGTCAGCTGGCCATATCTTCACTTTCAGTTGCGTACCAACTTTATGGTTAGAGTGGAAAAAAGTAAAAAAGTGTTAAAAAAAGTGCCATAATGTTAACTTTATTTCACGCTTCCCATAAGCTAACACAATGAATCTTGGCTGGGCATCGAGGATGGACTTTCATGAAACTTGGAATACGTATAATTGTAATTTACCGACGGAGCTTAATTAAAATATCCCAAATTTCTATTTGAATTTTTTTTTGTATAGGGCTGTAGAAAAAGTAATGTATGCAACATGTGCATAACTTTTTTCACTCATGGAATTGTCAACTTTTTCCATTCGTAAAAAAAAGTACCACTTTATGCACTTGTTGCATAAATTACTATTACAAAATTGAATAGTAGCAGGGAAAACAAAATAGCTGATAATAAATATAATGCAATGAAAGCAAAACAACACGAGGAGGAGGTGACTTCAACGCCAAAATTGGAAAAACTACAGATCCCTCACAAAGATATATAGGGTATTTTGGTTTAGGAGCCAGAAACGGTAGAGGTACACTGTTGGCCAATTTCCTAGAAAGGGAAAAGCTCTACCTAATGAACACCTTCTTTTAGAAGAACGAAAAGCGAAAATGGACTTGGAGAAGACCAGATGGAAAAACCAAGAACGAGATTGATTTTATCATCTCAAAACATAAACATATAATCCAGGACGTAGACGTGATCAATCAATTTACTACTGGAAGCGACCATAGAATGATCAGATGCAAGTTGTTCATAAATGTCAAAATGGAAAAAGCTAGAAAATGAAACAAAGAACACTTGAAATAAATATAGAATCACTGAAAGAAGGAAATGAAGGATATAAAAGACAACTTAACGAAAAATTCCCTAAAAACCCAGGACAACCAAATGAAACTATAAACGAAGCTAACAGAAGAATAACAAAAGCAATAAAAGAAGCTGCAGAACTCATAACCAAACCTTCGAAAAAACAGGTACAATCATTGCTAAAAAACAATAAGGGTCTGAAGATATTTAGAAGACAAAACACGCAGAAAAAGGAAATACGAGAATAAAAGACAAAGCGAATAATATAATAGAAGATAGAACACAAATACTGAGAGAAGTTAAATTGTTTTACAACAGACTTATATGAATCAAAAATACTAAACGAAGCAGTGAATGAAGAGAATGAGAACACAAACAATAAAATTATTAATGTTAATTCAGAAGAAACGCCAGACATAGACATCGAAGAACTGGAAATGAAAATTGGACGGGCGGCAAAAGAAGATAGCATACTACCGGAAATACTGAAGGAAAGCGATATAAAAACTAAAGAAGAGCTAGTAAAACTATTTATTACCTGCTAGACGCAAGAATGCATTCCTCATGACCGGTGGTATGCAGTGGTTGTTCTTATCTATAAGAAAGGAGATCCGTCGGACCTCAGGTGTACAAATTGTTTATCAGAATAATTACAAACAGGTTAGAGCGAAAACTTGAAATATACTAACCAAGAGAACCGGCTGGATTTAGAAGTCACTACAGTACTACCGAACACCTCCATACAGTAAAACAACTTATAGAGGAGGCATCAGAATATAATATACCCATATGGATGGCCTTCGTAGACTTCAGAAAGGCCTTCGACACACTATAGAAATCTGGGCAATAATAAAATCTATGAGAAATGCCAGAGTGGATCAAAGGTACATCAACCTAATAGAAAATATATACAAAACTTCTACAATGACTATCAAGATTCACACACAGACAAATAAAATAGGATCCCAAAAAGAGGCGTCAGACAGGGAGATGTAATTTCGCCAAAATTGTTTACTCTGGTTTTGGAGGATGTCGTCAGGAAAGTAAATTGGAGGGAAAAGGAAATAAACATCCATGGTGAACACCTAAGCAATTTAAGGTTTGCTGATGATGTTGTCCTGTTTGTAAGAGCTAAACAAGAACTAAGATGTTGGAAGAACTACATGTAGAAGCTGCCAAAATTGGACTACGTATGAATAATGCAAAAACACAATTCATGACAAACGTTCCTGATGCAGAACAAACCATTACGTTTCATGGACAAACTATAAACAAAACACAATCGTACATATATCTTGGACAATCAGTGACACTAGGTAAACAAAACCAAGAAATTGAGATCGATAGGAGTGTCAGATTGGGATGGGCTGCCTATGGTAAATTAAAATACGATTTCAACATGAAAATCCCCATGGCATTAAAAACAAAAATCTACAACGAATGCATACTCCCAGTCACTACATACGGATCCGAGACCTGGGTCCTGACTAAAAGGATTATTAACAAACTAAGAATACATCAGAGGGCCATAGAGAGAAAAATAGTGGGAATGTCACTGAGAGACCACAAAACAAACCAGTTGACACGAGAAAGGATGAAAGTAACCAACATTATTCAGAGAATCAGTTCCTTAAAGTGGCAATGGGCAGGACATGTTGCAAGACACAGAGAGAATTGGAGTGGACAAATCACTAGATGCAAACCTTGGGGAGAACGAAGAAGTATTGGCAGACCACAACAGAGATGGTACGATGATCTGAAAAAATTCGCTGGGCTGAACTGGTACCAAAGAGCAGAAAATTTAAGTGTATGGTCAAACATGAGAGACGCCTATATCCAATGGATAGAAGATGGCTGAAAAAAGAAAGAAAAGAAATAGAATTTCAAAAAATAGAATTTTTTTGTGAATGAGCAAACTGATGAGATCCCAACATAGCAATTGACCTGTTATATGATAAACTCTATCATATTTTTGATGAGAATTTATAGTCAGTTTTTGATCGTTAAAATACGGTAATATTTTAGTGTTTAAGTGTGTTTGTAGTATATTAAGTGCTTGATCTGGTTTCTTTGCCGATGCTACAAAACAAGTGTCATCGGCATACATTGCTGTTAAAATATTTGGGGTGGTTGGGATGTCGTGGATGTATATTGAATAAAGCAAAGAAGATAGTACTGACCCCTGCGGGCCCTGCCCTGCCAGGTTTCCTTCTATTTTTGAATAAAATTTTCTGTTTGATAAGTAAGATTTTAATATTTAGATTATGTAATGAGGGGTTTTATTTTAATTAGCTTGTACAGTAAGCATTCGTTCCATATGGTATCGAACGCTTTTTGAATATCAATAGCTACCATTACGGCTTTGTTCTGAACTCTAAAGCCTTCTCTGATGTAATTTAGAACACGAATCGTTCGTGCTATGGTGCTATGACCGCTTCTAAAACCGTATTGCTCCGAAGAGATAATGTTGTTATTATTAACAAAAGTTTGCAATCTTTTTAAAATAATTTTATCTATCACCTTTGCGATATTGTTTAATAGGAATATGGGTCTGTAGCTAGCAACATAACATGGTTGTTTGTTAGCTTTTGGTATTGGAATAATGTTGGCGATTTTGAGCATATCTGGATAGTGGCCGGATTTGATAATGAAATTTGCAATATATAATAGTTGGACTATTGCTTTTCCTGGCAGGTTTTTAATTAAAATGGCGCCGTTTTATTTTTTAATTGACTGATTATTGATTGTATTTCGGTATAAGACACAAGATTATTTGAATTTACTCTATTTGTGTTTGAAGATATTGATTGAGTTCTGACAGTTATTAATATAATTATTTTGTACTCTCCAAATAATTCTGCGATATCGTTCATGTCGGTGAACGTATGTCCATTGTGTTCGATTTTGTTTATCTCCTTACGCTTCCTTCTGAAGTATCTGGAGATTCTCAATAAGGAATTATCCTCAGGTTTCAGCGTTCTAAGAAAGGTGTCCCATTGATAGTTCTTGTACTCTTTTATTAGTGAGTTAATTAGGATTTGATATTGTTTGAGAATGTTTCTGTTCTCCTATGTTGCCACCTTATTCTAATTTTATTTTTGTTATTTATTATTTTTACGATATAATCCGGGAGTATGTTGGGGGTGGATAATTTAGGTTTTAGGGAGGTGGAAAGGTTCCTGGCTGATATGATAGTTTCTGGAAATGTTTTTTATTATTTGTGTTAACTGTTCTGTGTTTTCAATGTTATTCGTAATAATTGTGTTTTTGTTAATGTAGTTTCTGAAATTAGACCAGTTGGTGGAGTTATAATCATATGTCTTAATGGAAGGGTTGTGTATTTGATGGGGTAGTTTAAGGTTAATTAGGACAGGATCATGGTCAGAGTTGAGGTCGGTGAGGGTTTTGATGTTTGAAATATAGTTGATATTTATGCCAATGGCTATGTCGATAGTACTGGGAACGTGGTTTGTAAAAGGAGAGTGGGTTGGGTCATCGGTTGCAAGGATATTGCAATCTGAATTATCGCAGAATCTTTGGAGAGTACTCCCGTTTTTATTTGGATGCGAAGCGTAATTGTCCCATAAGGGATATTTACTGTTTAAATCGCCCATTAACAAAACCTTATTCTGAGTTTTCATAATGTAAAAAAAATCAGATTCTTCTAATTTGTTGAATTGTGTATTATAAGCTCCGTCTATTTTCTTTTCAAGAAGAATCGAGATATGTTCAATGGATGAATTATTGTGTTGTAGGGTTTTGAAATGTATGCCCTTTTTGATTAAAAAAATGATACCGCCCCCTTTGGCATCAGTGGTGCGGTCTAAGTAGACGATACAGACAGTGTTGGGCGAAAAAACGCGAAGGGAAAAATCCTTTCCCTGTCACGGTAACGGGTATCAGTTTTCTTGGTGTTAGCGGCTTCAGAGGAAGAAGTTTTTCTCCGTTGTGTCAGGGTGTAAAAGGGATACTTAGATATCCTTGACGGTGAACACTCTCCCCCGTCGGTGTCACAAAACGGGAAAACTCGCCCTCTACTCGAAGTTCAACATAGCTCGATACCGGTTACTAGCGTTACCCGCGGTTTCTAGAAAGATAGTGAAAACAGGCAGTAACGAAGACCGGAGAAAGGGAGTTTCCAACGCAGTAAGTTTTTAAACAAGTTGAGATTTAAGTTTTTCTCTTGAGGAGAAATTTATTCGTTTTATTATTGTACGCTGGTTCTAAACTTATTTTATTATTTATTCTTTCACGGGGATTGGACAAGTTGGCAGGTTTCAATTTAGTACTGCAGGTCCAGGCACACAATTTGGGCACCGCTCGTTATATAAGATATGAGTTTATCGTGTGTGATGACAGAGTAAGGTTTTCTCCAAAATTGTAGGAACATTTCGGTTTCTTTAGGGTGCATATAACCGACAGGAGTTAGGCACTATTCATTTGATTATTGTTGTACGCCACATAATTCGTTTCCACCTCGTAGATGGAAAATAAACAAGGGTTAAACCGAGATTTATTTGTACTTAGTAACACGGGCCCGGAGCGTATGATTTTGTCTCCTTGAAGTCCCAATTTCCAGTGAAATTTCGCTACGATAAATAAAAGCTAATTATTTCAGACGTGGTTAGGGAATTTCATCATATTAAGTAAAATAAATAAACATTATAGGTTATTCAAAGACCTGAAAATTGCAACTCGGAACTTACGCACTGAACGGGATTGTCGATAAACATTTATTACTCATAGATCGGCAGAATTTTTTTTAACGACTCTGCTTTCACTTTCTGTTGATACAAAGTGCAATGACTCGAAACCACAGTCGTTTTGTATAGTATGGTTTTAAGAACAAAATAAGTATTTCTCGCAACAAGGCAGGGGCACTTCGAAATAAGGGTTAAATCATACGCCCCTCGCACACGTTGAACATATTAAATGATAAGTGGGTAATATTTTTGTCCTATTTCATGGTGAGGGATATTATATTTGTTTTGTTGTTATACAGCGAAATATTTAGTATGTACAGTTTATAGATAAGTGTATAGTTACTTTTATAGTGGGGAAATTTAATATTTGTTTGGATATTGGGATTTTTTATATATATACAGAGAAAGTTTCATTATATTTTTTTATACAACTTTGTGGTTTCCCGATACTATATTTAGAAACCTACCCCGAGTTTTCCCCTAGAGTGTGTATCGTTATTGGGTACGAGGCCGAACTGAGAGAACCATCCTGTCCTGGCGAAGGAGATCAAACCGTTTTAAGCCCAGGCGCTCCCCGTCGAAATCGGACTGGAATTGCCTTTTTCACGCTCGGCTGCATATTTAAGAATAGAATTGGTGACAGCAGGTATTCGAGTTGGTGACAGCGGACCCGGTATAGAAGGGGTCAAATTTATCACGTTTGAGGGCCAAAGTATTACAATAGGGTCACCATAAGAGTGTATATTAAGGTCTAGCATTTATTACACTGGTGACAGTGGAAAGAACTCCTTGTATATGATTTTGAAATTTGATCGTTTTTGAGAGCCTGTTTTACCACCTACCTGCCTAGAGGTCATAGCTGTCTATACCGGCAACAAAGTTATTGTAGATGGTGAACTTTTTCAAGTTTCGTCTTTGCTGCTCTCATCTGTTCGGTTAGATCTGTGACTGCTCTCGTAAGTTCATCTAGATTGATCATCTGTTGCAATTCTTTGAATTTATTACTTAATTCCGTGAAGTTGTTCAAATTTATTGCGTTATTTGCAATAGTATTTTTGTTTGTGCTATTGCTAGGAGTGATTTGAGGGGTGTTGTTAGGGAGAGATTTGGAGGGGAGGCTGGGAAATTCGGTTAGATTGTAGTTGGGGCGAGTCCATGGATTTGTAGTGGGGAGGGGGGATGGGGGGCTGGGGGGCTGGGATGAACGTATTCGAATTCGGTTTTGGTTTGTGGTTAATTGCACGTTTTTCTTCTAGCCATGTTCGTCTTTTTACATACTCGGGGCATACCTCGGCGTTGGCAGGATGATCTCCACCGCAATTCGCGCATCGGGCTGAGGTGGACTTCTGTTTGGGACATTCTGGCGTCAAGTGGTTGCCGGCGCACTTCAGGCACCTCGGTGTCCTACCGCAATTGGACGTGGAGTGGCGCCACAATTGGCAAATGTGGCATTGTATAATAGGTTTTCCTTGTCGTCTGTGTTCCCACTGTACTCGTGTATGTTCTATTATTCTTACATTTTTATTAAGATGATCCAAGGTAATTTGGTAATCAGTTACGACTAGATACAGGGGACGCCCTTTGGTACTTATCCTGTAGACGTTTCTGTTTGTAAATCTTCTCGAGTTCCTTTTTTACGTCAATAATTTGTAAACCCTTAGCGAGGCCGCGTAGAACGAAAGCACTACTGATGTACAGATACTTTGACTCCAAAATAACAAGTGGTTGTAACGTAAAAGAATATAAGTATAACTAAACAACAAAATATACCTAGCCATTAAAGCATGAACCATAAATGTCCAAACCAAAAGACTATTAAGAACAACAGAGATACGATTCCTAGAATCGATAACATGAGGGA
The DNA here is from genome assembly GCA_963921935.1 of Galeruca laticollis. Lineage (NCBI taxonomy): Eukaryota > Metazoa > Arthropoda > Insecta > Coleoptera > Chrysomelidae > Galeruca > Galeruca laticollis. The sequence continues at coordinate 189,255,062 of OY998178.1, read as the reverse complement.
ATTTTAGAGATATGTGGACTACAAGACGTAGTAAGATGGGCCAGAACAAGACGAAAACAGTCGAGACCACCAAAACGCTAGTATGTTCGCTGAACTTCTGCACCCCAAGAACGTTGTAGAAAATACAAGATTACTCATAACGTAGGAAGAAGAAGAGGAATTTTCTTCTGCATTTCGCTATATCAAAGTTCTACAAAATTGTATTGAGGCGTTGATATGAACTGTAGTACACTGATCTTATAATATTATATTATTCGTAGTGCTGAGTAAGCATGAACCCGTTATCGATGGTTATAATACTGCTTATGGACAAAAAATAAAGAGTTGAAAATCAGACATCGAACGATATAGACAATATAATAATTTCACTTCCCAACTTATTACATGGCGATCCTGCCAGGATCCAAAAAGTCAGTGGTGCGGATAGTAACAGCTATGTGGCCAGTAATTATTAATAGGTACAAAAATTAGCAAAGTGTAAAAGTGACAAAAAAATGGGAAAAAATGAATCCAAAGAAGAAATTATAATAGCACAAGCAGGCAATAGCGGTGGCCAAACGGAAGAAAGAAGAGAAGGAGGCATTACTCATTGGGAAGTTGTTGGTTTAATATTCGCCGTTATATTTCTCATGCCCCTTTTACTCTTTTGTTACAAAAAAGGAAGAAAAGCTATGAAAAAGAATATTCAACGAGAAATAAGATGAAGCCAAGAGCTCGTTTAACCAGAAGTCGCTATTTAATCATCATAGGACAATCCCAATTTGATCGTGAATTCAACTGGTGGTAACCGCAACGGCACTAGCATCGGGGGAACAAAGCTAGATTGGTGCAATGCATCTAGTTTTGCTACGCGGGAGTAATCAATTCAAACCTCCGGGAATATGTCAAGGATCTTATTCATTTTCAAGTTAAACGTATGTGTAGAAAGTTAACTATTGTATGTTACTATATTTTATTGTTTATTTTATTTACCCTATGCATCTTTACTTTAATTTTTTATTTCGTTCGCTTATTTATGTCATACCAAGATAACGATTTTTTTAAATTACCATATAATAATAGTAATAACTAAGCATAAAATAGACAGTTAACTCAAGTTACATGATCCTGTTACGGTTGACTATTTTCTTGTGTTTACTATAAGGACGTTGAACTATTTTACAACCTAACTTATCTCAAGTTCCAAATACATAATTTTCCTAGTAAACAAAAAGGATTAAATTCGCAATATTATTATGTGCTGATTTAGTTTTAAATGTAATATTTTAAGTTAGTATATAAATAGAATAATGTAATGACATCTTCGAAGATAACTTATGGAGATCTTTTAATCAAGCTAACGAATTTAAAAGAACAAATAATACGATAATCTAAAAGAGTTCTAAAAACTAAATCGACTAAATCAAAAGAAATCAAAGACGAAGTTAGAGACAATTTATTAACTCTTTTTAATGAATTTGTTGAAATAGTATTAGACCATTATAAAAATTTAACTGAAGCGAATTTTAAGCAAATTAAACCATTGTTTCATACAGTCCGAGATAGAGTTGTTAGAGCATTTCAAGTTTTGCGTGTTGACTATAAAATCCCGACCTCTTTTACTGAAATAGATCCGGAAATTAAGGAAGAACTATTTACTGACGCAGAAGACAAGGAAGAAATCGAAGAAAACCAAAACGTAGAGGATAAATTACAAGCAAACAAGCCTCTTACAACAGATGACTTTTTCAATTTTGCAAGCAAAATTTTACTTAACGAATTTGATGGTTCCGTGGATGAATTAATTCATTTTTAGATGCGTTATCTTTATTAAGTGCTAATGTTGAAATCCACGAAAACAACGCGGTAGCTTATTCTAAAACTAAGTTAACGGACAAAGCTAGAGATCTAATTGACGACAACTGTCGAATCATGGAAGACATTCAAAATAGACTACGAAACGGAATTAGACCCGAAACCTCTAAATCGGTTATTTCAAAAATTATTAATTTGAGACAAAACCATAATCAAAAATATTTTTTTGACATTGAAGATCCAACTCAAAAACTAAAAAGATCATATATCAACGAAGGCGTGCCTGCAAAAGCCGCTGAAGATTATACGAAAATTACAGTTGTAAATGCCCTGAAAACCAATGCACGTTCTGAAAGAACTAAGTTAATCATGGAAGCAGGTAGCTTCCAGACTGCACAAGAAGTCATAACTAAATTTATCGACGTCACATCAGAAAACGAACCTCGTACTCCGATTTTGTATATTAACGACAGAAATAATGGCAACAGAAGTAGAGGTAACTTTCAAAGAAGAAGAAACTTTAACTCGCACGGACGTTTCAATTCACGTGGACGTTTCAATTTTGACTTTAAACGACAAAACAATACAAACAAACACCAATATACCAACAACGGTCGATACCAGGGTCGATATAACACAGGGACAAGTTACAGAGGTAGACTCAACCGTTTTATAAGAGCCTATGACACAAATTTTACTCAGGAAAACTATGTGGAACCCCGACAAGGTCCTTTGGGGCAATCCCAAAAATATTTAGAATGGACCTGACTCTATCAAATTTCGTAATCATACAAACAGAAATTTCAGAAGACCAAAATGTTAATTCTAGATACGGGAGCAGATATATCTGTATTTAAAAGAGAAAAAATAAACCCTCAACAAATCGTCGATAGGACTAAAATTAGCAAAATTCAAGGAGTCACTGAAGGAGTTACAAAATCTATAGGAATAACACGAACTAACGTTGGCATAGATGATTTCGTTTTCAATCATATTTTTCAAATTGTAGAAAACAATTTTCTTATTCCCGCCGACGGAATATTAGGCAGGGACTTTATTTCAAAGTACCAATGAAAGCTTGATTATTCAAATTGGACTATAACTTTAAAAATAGTGCAGAGTGACATCATTCTACCAATTTTTGATAGTCCAGAAGCCGATGTTTTGATTGTGCCGCTCAGATGCGAGGTTGTGCGTAAATTACGATCATTACAACACCTTACATCTGATTCGGTAGTAAGAAGCGACGAAATAGCCCTCGGAGTTTTTGTAGCTGGAACTATAATTTCTGGTAAAAGTCCATATTTAAGGATTTTAAATACGAATTTTGATAGCGTCTTGATAAAAAACCAAAAAGTCAATACTCTGGTTTATCTAATTTTAACATTCATTTCGCAATTGATCAAAATTTTGAAAATCAAAGGAGAGAAATAAATTGTTATTAAAAGAATTATATAGAAATAATATTCCAGAATTTGTAAAAACTGATATGATTAATTTGTGTAAGGAATTTTCCGATATCTTTGTTCTAGAAAAAGACCAACTTACAACAAATAATTTTTATCAACAGAGACTGAAAATAGTAGATAATGCACCAGTCTACGTTAAAAATTATCGAACACCATACACACAGATGAAAGAAATTGACGCTCAAGTGAATAAAATGCTAAGGGACAAAATAATCGAACCAACACAATCAGAATACAATAGTCCAATTTTACTAGTACCAAAAAAGCCCAAAATAACGAAGAGAAAAAATAGCGTCTCGTCGTTGACTACACACAAGTTAACAAACGTTTATGTGCAGATAAATTTCCTATAAGCAGAATTAACGAAATTTTAGATCAGTTACGAAGAGCTAAATGGCTCTCCACGCTGGACTTAAAATCAGGATTTCATCAAATCCCATTAGAAGAAAGTTCCCGAGAAATAACCTCATTTAGCAAGCATAACGGGTTTTTTCGATTTACAAGATTACCATTTGGTCTATTGCATTCGCAGGAATCACTCCCGAGAAAGCTTTTCTATACATGGACGATCTTATTGTAATATGTTGTTCAAAAGGTCATCATTTGCAAAACGTGTTTTCAGCACGTGCAGAAAATACAACTTGAAATTAAACCCAGGCAAGTGCGCATTTTTTCAAAATAACATCACCTATTTAGGACATTCGATCACGTCGGAAGGCATTTTACCAGACAAGTGAAAATTTGATATTATTCGAAAATTCCCGCAACCACGATTACCTGACGACGTAAGAAGATTTACATCCTTTTGTAACTATTATAGACGATTTATAAAAAATTTAGCTGAAATAGCTAAGCCTTTAACTAAACTTACTCAAAAAAACTGTCAATTTAAATGGTCTGAAGAATGTCAAAAATCTTTCGAAACGCTAAAAGAACTTCTTTTGAAGCCCCAAACTTCACAGTACCCATATTTCGATAAACCATTTGTTCTAACAACAGACGCATCCAAAGAGGCTTGCGGGACAGTACTGTCTCAAGATTTCGATGGAGAGGATTTACCAATAGCTTTTGCTTCCAGAGGTTTTACAAAGGGTGAATCTAACAAAAGCGTCATCGAAAAAGAACTCGCAGTGATTCATTGGGGTATAAACCAATTTTTACGTTAAATCTGATCACAGACCGCTAATTTATATTTTCTCAATGAAAACCCCCTCGTCAAAACTAACTAGAATGAGATTAGATCTAGAAGAATATTACTTTGAAATTGAATATATAAAAGTGAAAGAAAATATTTTAGCCGACGCATTATCGCGAATTACAATCGAAGATTTAAAAAATATAAACGAAAATTCAGTAAATATACTAGCTGTTACAAGATCTATGGACAAAAATCAAAATCAGCAAATTAAGCAGAATGAAATAGACACTAATGACGACCCAATCGTGATCCCAAAAATACAAGATTGACCAAAATTTAATAGCGACACCCACCTTAAAATTTTCTATTAAACCAAATTATCTAAGGATAAGTATTGGAAAATGCGGAAAGCATAAAATAAATATAAATAGTAAGATGAATTTCATTCAATTTTTCTAAAGAGAAAATATTGTCTCAGCTACAAAAATTGGCTAGTGAAAATAAATTGCATACATTAAAATTAAAAACTAACGACGAAATATTTAAGTCGTGCACAATAAATTAACTTAAATTTCTAGGTCAAGATTATTCAGATGACTTGACAATACTTTTACACAGGGACCCTAAAGTAATTATTGACAATAATGAAAAATTGCAATTAATCAAGAAATATCATGACAACCCCTTTACAGGAGGCCATTGTGGACAACAAAGAATCTTGAAAAAATTAAGAACTCAGTTTAGATGGAAAAATATTTCGCGTGACGTTGCGAATTACATCAAAAATTGCAAAAAATGTCAAATAAACAAGAGCAAAATAAAACACACGGAACCTACGTTTATTACACCTACTCCCAAAAAGGCTTTTGAAAAAGTGTGTATAGACACTATAGGCCCCTTTCCAACAACAAAAAATAACATGAGTTTCGCAGTTACCCTGCAGTGTGAGCTTACTAAATATGTACTGATCGCGCCAATCCCAAACAAGGAAGCTACAACGGTGGTAAAAGCCATAGTCGACAATTTTATTCTAATTTTTGGTCCAATAAAAGAAATTAGAACCGATATTGGATCAGAATACAAAAACGAAGTGTTAGCAAATTTATCCAATTTATTAAAAATAAATCAAAAATTCTCTACAGCATATCATCATCAGAGTATAGGAGGCTGCGAAAGAAACCATAAGGTATTAAATGAATATCTCAGAATGTATATAAATGAAACTTATACAGACTGGGATGAATGGGTTAAATTTTATTCCTTTTGTTTTATTACGACCCCTGCAGTTTATCATAATTATACACCCTTCGAATTAGTTTCGGACATAAATCGGAGCTACCTGACGAAGTAACAAATCAAATTGATTCTTTGTATAACATCCATGCGTGTTACCAAGAGGCTAGATATAGGTTACAAATAGCACACAATAGTCAAAGAGAAAGAGAAGAGAAAATTGATTTATTTCAAAAAGTCTTCAACTTTAAAATTACAGTCACGGGATTTAGTTGTTATTTGCAATGAAGGCAGAACAAAATTTGATCCTTGGCTTAAAGGTCCTTATGTGGTAGTAAATTTTGATGATGTTAATTGTACTTTCAGAAGTGAAAGTGGAAAAGACATTACAGTTCATAAAAATAGAGTAGAAAAATTCTATGAATTATAGTTTGTTTAGTGTGTAATAAGTATATTTTTAACCTCATGTCATGAACTCAATAACCTATTAAACTTCATTTTATTTACTTTAATTTTTTTGTTTTACAAAAATGTAACCTAAGTAGGTTTGCGCAATTCTACGTAGTTCATAAGTATTGTTAGTGCTGAGTTAGCATGAACCCGTTATCGATGGTTATAATACTGCTTATGGACAAAAAATAAAGAGTTGAAAATTAGACATCGAACGTTATAGACTATTTAGTTATTTCACCTTATTTCCCAACTTATTACAGAACCAGATGTGTACGTTTTGACTTAAAATCATCTTAATTATTGTATTTTTTTTCAGTGAAAAGGGAGAAAAACCTGATGATGACACAACTGAAAACACCTTTCGATTAAATGGAAAAGGATATGACAGGACCAATTTATTCAAACCCCAAGAAGATAATTGCCCATGCATGCCGAAAAAACAGGAAAGTAATATTGACGTCACAATTATTACAACAGATCGTTTATGTCATACTTTGACAAGCTTTGGAATGCAGGCATGTAAAAATGTACAGTACTATTCTGATGATACTTATTCGGTTAAAGAAAAAATAGAAAAAAGAAACAGCAACAATCAGCATAAAAATATAATTCCAGCCAATGAAACAATGTTCAATGTAACACAACTCCGTCCATTCACGTTATACATTTTTTACTTTTCCGCTTGTAATTATCCCATAGAACAATACCGTTGCAGTGGAATATTACAAAGATTTGCGAGGACTAAGAAAAAGCCGCACGCAGATGATGTTGAAAGTGTAACTGTAGAAAATATTACCGAATCTTTTGTAAAAATTTCTTGGGTGGCACCAAAACACCCCAATACCCATATAGTAGCTTATCATGTTCACTTAACTAAATCAGATTCGACAATAACAAGTAACGAATGTATAGCGGTAAATGATTCCCAGAAAAACTGGCGACAGTTTTCAGTAACTTACGTTTTGTCATCAGGAATGTACACAGTTTCAGTGAAGGCAGAATCATTAGCCGGACTGTCTGATAGTATATCCAGAGATTTCATTGTTGATCCTGCCAACAATCATGTTCTTCTGATATCTGTATCCATTATTTGTGTCATTTGCCTTGCGACAACGGTCGGTGTTTATTTATATTTCAAAAAATTCAAAAGTTCTCAGTTAGAACGCTTATTCAAAGAAATAAATCCCGGATATGAAGCATTTATCCCCTATGTACCAGACGAATGGGAGATGAAGTCAGACGATATTGAAATACTTCACCGTTTGGGTCATGGAACATTTGGTACAGTTTATCAAGGGATAATTAAAAGAAAAAATTATCCTTGCGCAGTTAAAACTGTCAACGAAAATTTAAGTCCTATGGAAAAACAGAAATTCTTAACCGAGGCTTCTGCCATGAAAACTTTCAACGGTTGTCACCATGTAGTAAAATTGTTAGGAGTGGTATCCACTAGGGACCCTCCTCTAGTTGTTATGGAATTAATGGAGAGAGGTGACTTAAAAACTTGGCTGAGAGAAACTAGAGATTCGTCTCCAAACTTAACTTCAAATGAAATTTACCGCATGTCTGTGGAAATAGCGGACGGTATGGCTTATCTTGCTGCTAAAAAATTCGTTCACAGAGATTTAGCTGCTAGAAACTGCATGGTAGCTGCTGATCGTACCGTAAAAATAGGAGATTTTGGTATGGCCAGAGATATTTATGAGACTGATTATTATAGAAAAGAAACCAAAGGTCTGTTACCTGTCCGATGGATGGCACCAGAAAGTTTAGCAGATGGAGTGTTTACTGCAGATTCTGATGTATGGAGTTATGGAATAGTGTTATGGGAAATAGCAACACTAGGCGAACAGCCCTACCAGGGTAAGCATGAAATGAATTTAAAGTATATTTTTGTTCTTAATGCTCTAAAAATTACATTATGTTTTCAATCACATTGAATTTCCAAATGATTATGATTCTTGCTAAGTCAACGAAAGCCTCTATAACTCATCGTTAATCACACTCTTGTGTAATTTTTTATTTGCTCGCTGCTTGCATAATATAAAATTATTATTTTGAACGATATTCTCAATGTTATATATTTCGTTGAAATTGTGCTGGTCATAAAGGAGGAAATCCCTGAGAATAGTTTTAGAGTCTCGCCTAGAAAACTGACCAACTTAGATACATGAAATACAGTGAATTATCTATGAAAATATACATTACTTTTAGGTTTATCCAATGAACAGGTTTTACAATTTGTGAGATCCAAAGGTCGCCTAACTCGACCACAAGAATGTTCCGATTTACTTTATGATGTTATGAGACGGTGCTGGTCTTGGCGACCCTGTGATCGACTTTCTTTCTGGGACATTGTAGAACTCCTAGAAGACAGAGTAAGTAATATTTTTATTGATTACAATAAATATTACATTTGAGTTTTTGATATAAATATCTTCTCACTATTTTTCAAAATCTGAAAAACTTTCATACATATTTTTATACTTTTGAACTATTTTTTATTCATTGTACAGATAGTAGTTTTTTATATAAATTACTCTAGTAATCAAGCCGAAAGGTCTGAAAGAAAAGTTAAGGATGCTTTTGCAATAATAATAGTATACAAGTATTTATTTTTTATAAGAGTTCTATTCAGTGATAATTGGGCATTGATGGTAGTATCAAATTTGTACAGTAAACTCACTGAAAAAAGGAGTAAATAGGGTGACTGAACAATAAGTTAGAATAAAGGAAAGCAATATTTGGGAAAGGTAAACAAGAAGGTGAATCCATACTAGCATATTTCAAGCAGAAATTCTGATTAAGAAGATGTGGCAAATTTAGAGTTTAGAAAAATTACTATTGACAGCAGGAAATGTTCATAATGAATGACAGCCAAGCAGCTATTAAGTCACTAGAACCTTATGTCACTAATTCTTAGAAATGTTTGGGATATTGAATAACTATTAATGAGAAACTATGCTACTTCTCTATGAATCCTGACCCATCAGGATAAACTATTTTAAATAAATAAGAAAAGTATTGTAATACAGAGATAATATGTGGAATTATGACAAGAAACAATTTGATAAGCATGTAAATCCAAGTAAAAGTTGAGTTGTAACCCAATAGTTTTTGGCATTTACATAAGCAAAATCTCAATCTAGGCTACTCTGAGAATTCCTTCGACAAGATTCCTGACAATAGAAAACAGAAGAAGAGGTTTGCTGAATCTAAATCTATTGGATATTCAAAAGGTTCAATAAAAAGTAGAACCTAAAAGCTTACCCTATTAATATAGAATGCAAATAGAACCATAATAGAAATGTATATTATATTAGAATTATATTAGAAGTGTAATAAGGAGAGTTCAGACTCACTACTTCGCGCTAGATGGCGCTGTTGGTGGCGCTGATGGTGGCGATGTTGTTGGTGGATTGTGTGTTGTCTATCTTGGCGCTGTTGGTTGTCTATCTTCCTGTGTGAGTCGTCCATTTTTATCCTATCGAATGCTAGATGGAGCGCTGTGACGCGTGTGTCGTCCATTGTTTATCCTGTGATTGTATTGTACATTTTATTAAATTGAGAAAAAAAGTTGGTCCTCGCGGCGGTTTGAGCCAACGATCTATAGATATGTAATTTTTCTATTGTGCGCGGCACCCAATATCGCTATAAAGTTCACATAGTAATTTAATATAATTGGAGACGTCTTTTTAAAATTTAAATTATTTTATGGAGTACTATATGTATCTTCGTAATTAATTATTGGCTTTTCCACACAATATAATGAAAAAATGATTGGAATTTTCAAAAAAGTAACAAATGATTCGATATTACTATTTCTCATTTTCGAAAATAAAGCGACAAATAAATACGCATGCGCGCGGCCTTAACTTTACGCTGTAATGCGTATTGCCCAGGTAAGCCCAAAGGAGACAGAGTTCAATTAAATTAACTGTTTTATTTCTGAAAATAATATTTACAACGACAAAAATAAATTAAGATTCAATATTCTATATAATTCTCTGGTACGTAAATATTTTGAAGGTCACGCTTCGACGATCCGTATCCTTTCATCGGTTGATCGGTACTGGTGGTCTGAATTCTGAATTGTACTTAGGTGGAACTAAAGCGGTGTGTGTTTCGATTTCGGCGACATACTCGACGGTGTACGAGACTCTCTATGTCCTGTGAAATGTTCAGCTAACCGGGGATATGAGCAACCGGCGGATCAATACTCTTTCGGTTTTAGTCTCAAGATTCGGGAGTATCGTTTGTAGCTAGTCACTACCCAGCTTAACGAATACTTCTACATGCAGGGACTGTAGTTATTACAGCGTGTCAATACCACACCGAAATTATTCTAACAGTTAATACGATCGTTTATAGCCAGTCAGTAACCAGCTTAACGGCGCTTCCCTACGGAGATACTGCAGAGTTTTCGGTGTGTCAGTACCACACCGAAATTCTTCAGTTAGAACAATCGTTCACGTTCCCGTCAATACCAGAAACCAACGGCCGTTCTAATGAATGATGTATAAAGTAGGATCAATACTTCGACTTAGTACAACACTCGGCGGAAGATAGTGTAAAACGTTTAAGGTTGAAGTCAATACCCTCGACCAACGCTTCGCACTGAAGGCGGCTGAACATGTAGGAGCAGGAGTCCGTAAACCAAGTCGTCTCTTCGTCTGTTGGTTCGCATTTTTATATCCATCGTGGTGGTGGTGGTAGTCTCTGTCCCTTCTACCGTCGATTCCTCGTGCGCATCCGGCGTGGGGGCTCTGCTGTTCTGGTGGGGTATATCGTCATCGCGGCGATAACTGATTTTCTGAATCGAGTTTTATAGTAACGCATTTATGTCGTTACAACGTATACTATTTTTTTAACATATACAGGATGTAGTCATAAAGATGCTATAAGGATATATATTTATATATACAGGGCGTTTCCTGAATAATCTAAAATATTATAGTGAGCGCTTTGTCACTCCATTTTAAGATAAAAAGTTCTTCACTTTATCATACGTTGATAAACCGGCAAACATCTCGTTCAGCACTTACGAATGGGCTACGTTTATAGATATTTTAAATAATAATTCCTTTATAAGTGCATAACTTCCAGCAAATACGAAGAATATGAACCTAGGACGATAACCTGTGGGGACTACTGCACCATTCGACAAGTAATATTTGATTCTATTAAATGGTTACGACATACGAGGGAAATCGAAAGTGTCTATTATTTGTTTTTGGATGTACGTAATATATTGATAACTAAATTCATTACACACAATTAAATTATGGTAGATTTAGATTGTTATGTCTTGTTTATCAAAAGACATTAGAAAGGTATCTCTGTTCATATCATACAGATCTTCATCGAAAAAACACCCTTGTTCTAGAATAATATTAGCATTTTTTTATATACAGGATGTAGTCGTGACAAATAAATACGCACGCTCCTTTAGAGTATCATATGTATTTTCTAAACTCACAACCGAAGAACCCTATTTGCACGCGTGAGCCATCTAGGGTGTGAAAACGGGCCAGGTTCTCGTTTAGACAAGTCAATCGGAAAGTCTCCACTTTTTATTGCTTGACTTATGTCCAAAAGGTACTGTTGATCTTTACTCAACAAATTTCTGTCTACTTGTGGTATCTCATGATCAATACGTTGAAAATCAACTACTGAAAGTTTTTCGCAACTGTTATCGCACCATCCAAATGTTCGACAAAATGAAGCAAACACACAGCCCAGTGTAAGGACCGTCCAAGATGCACTTCTAGTTGTCTTATTGCAACACCCTTCCACCCTGTATTCGTATTTGTACCATCACATCCTACATCATCTGGAGTCTCTAAGGAAATATAATTTTCATTGGGGTATGACAAAATCGATTGTGCTATGTCTTGAGCTGATACAGACTTTGGTAACACATGATCTAAATAGTCAGATCCAGGTTTGTTTATGATAACATAATGTTCTGTTTTTACTATTCGACAGAAATGTTTGAAACCAAATTTCTCTATTGTTAGTGTGTCGTCCTTGCGTCCATCAAAATATATACCATATGCTTCAACTGATTACTGCTTATCTCCTCCTCCTCAAGTTCAGTCTCTTTTGGTTTCGGAGATTGTATTTGTAGCTTATAACTCTGTCTTTCCAGCCTCTTGCTAAGCTTTTTCGTTTCCTGTAGGTCAATATTGGCAATTTTTCTCATCCTTTAATTTCTCTGAAGATAGATAAACTTGTGTTCAATTACAAGAATTTTGTTAGGCATCACAATTACAAAGATCAGGGGTTTCTTTACAAGAACAAGAACAAGAACAAGAACAAGCCATTTCACACTTGCATGCTGAGACGTCAAACATTTGAGATGCTTGGCTTTTCGAAGCATCAATTTTTTCTATGAACTTAGGTTTGCTCTTATCTCGGTTGTGCGATTGCAGGAGCTTAAGGTACTTATAGAAAGATTTAGTGATTTGAATAATCCTATAACAAGTAACAGGAAATGACGCTTTCTGGTAAATAAGCTTTACTTTTTCTGCAATAGTGTTGCTGAGAGCTGAGAAATTAAAAGTTATGTTGTTAAGCTTAATAGTCAGCACAAAATGTTCTTCAAAACTACATCGAATCGCATCTTCGTAGCTGGGAATAATATTTGGTGGCAATTTCAAACCTGAGCAGAATTCACTAAAATCACTTACTAAAATGTATAAACATAAGTGGTGAAACTCAAAACACTAGTCCCTAGTTCTTGCGAACTGCGAACTAACACAAAAAGTGACAACTTTGCTATGCCAGCTTCACTAGCGCTGTTCTGCAACGTGGTCGGTGGCCGCCAGATGAGTTAAAACAATTCTCACTATACTTATATTAGTTTCTATTGATTGCACGATTGTAGGGTAAAGTGCAGGTTCAAGGATTGAAATTAAACTTAAAATTAATAACTTTATTTCCATAGCTATTTTCACAACACACTAAGTGTGTGTATTTAGTTATAACTCAATAGACTAGCGCGATCGAAAAATAAACTCCTACAAAAGAAATATTTTTTTCCGCCTACCTCTATCCAAAGTATACATTTCCTGGCCTCATTGTAGAGAACAAAGTCGTACTTTTCCTCCCTAGGGAGGAAAAGTAAAAGTGACGTCATAGTACGTTATCAATGAAATAATTTTTGCAATTCCGAGCCTAAAGTGGTCACTTTAGTCTCACATGTTAGAAACTATGTTAGACCCAAGGGATATAAAAGGACAATTAAAATACCAAGGGATTTGAAGTACAAATAAAAACGTACACCCCCGATGCCTAGCCAAGCATTTTAGAAGTCCGTCCTCAATGCCCAGCCAAGTTTCATAAAAGTACCTCCTCGATGCCCAGCCAAGCATTTTAGAAGTCCATCCTCGATGCCCATCCAAGTTTCGCAATAGTCCATCCTAAGTAGTGTTCATTAATTTTGTTTGTTAGTTTTATAAATGAATTATTGAAAATGTCTTGTTATTTAAGGGAGGCGGAAAAATCATATGTATTACATGGGTGTAAAGTGCCTTTTCCTCTCCCGAATGATTACTGCCCTCCGCTACGAGTCGGGCAGTAAACTTCATCCTCGGGAGGAAAAGTAGCACTTTCCTCCCTTGTTATACAAATAGCTATTGACTGTTTTTCAATGATTAAAGAATAGAAGTTTGCTATAGTAACTTAATATAATAATAAAAAAATTACACAAAAATTAAATGACTTACTTCAAAAAACCTTCCGAAGCTGACTGTTCGAAGTACCTGTCTTTGTTGTATCTTTATTCAAGATCAAATTACGTTTTCAGCTACAAAATGCGTTTCTGAAATGATAGACCGGGAGATGGTGACACCAAATTTCCGGTCATTTTTTACCAAGTTTGGCGACCCTTCAGGGGATCTAATTACGTAGTAACGAAAACGAAAATGATGGTCATAGCGCTGGTATCGACGGCCCAATCGCGTCGGCGTTAATCGAACATGTCGGATAAAGTACGAGTGTCGAACGATTTGTTACACAAAAATTCTTGTATTTTGAGATAGTCGTTGAAAAAAGGTGTAGGCGGTTGCGTAATGCCATACTTCTCCGGTGTGGCTTACAGCCCGCATACTGACGAGAATACATTAATTAAAAAAATACAATTCAACCATTTGTAATTATCGTCGAGTAGCCATTCACGAAAATCACCATGCCATACTTTTCCCACGGTTCCAAATGGCCACCATACCGCCGCAAAAGAGTAATTTTTTTTCCAAACGATTTGTACCAGTAAGCCAATTAAAATTTTTAGAGACTTTATTATACAATGTGACCGTTATTATATTTGCCATACTTTTAGTAGGAGGAAAAAGTGATGCCATACTTAAAAAACTTGATTTATTGCTATGTAATTCTGCCGTACTTTAAAAAAACCTATTAATTACTAGGTTTTACATTTGTATCCGAATTGTGTTTCTACTAATCGAGTTGTACTATTAGATATAAAAAACCTGTAAGTCCGCCAAACCGTTCATGATTTATTCAATATGCTAATTCAGTATCTCGACATAAAATAATTTCATAACAACCTAAATTCTAATTACTTAAAACATTTTTCATTTAGTTGATTTATGAAATAATTTTACTATCATAAAATATAGTAACTCTGCTCTGCATCGTATCTTTTTTCGAGTTAACAATTTACTAGAGGACCCGTGCTGCTCCGCAGCATTAGGATAGACAATGTGAGGGTGTAATTATTACATAAAATAATTTTACAGTACTTCCTTCCAGACAATATTAACTGTGCGTCGGCCGCAGTATTTGGAAAAAATTGAAAGTAAAGTTGATTGTGCACACATAACTTTCCTAAACGAATTTAAACAGTTAATGGCTCAAAAGAAAGGGCTTGATCCACTGAGTGTTCTTAGACTTGTGTCAACAGCCTACGTTAATTAGAACTCTAGTTATAGAGGTTTGAGTGAAGGAAAATCTTGAAAAAATTGAATGTAAAGCTGATTGTTCATGCATAACTTTCCTCAAACTCAACGAATTCAAGCAGTTAATAGCTGAAAAGAAAGAGCTTGATCCACTGAGTGCTCTGAGAGTGAAACGATCAAGATCCATTCATTAGAAGAGGAGCTATGAGAATTCGAATTGCTTGAGTGAATGTGTCCCATAAGAAATGTACAGGGAAGAATCGTGTTTGAGTATAACTTGAGTAAATTTCAATAATTGATGACGTATCTGTGTCTAAATACCTTTCATTTGAAGAAAACGAAGAAAACCGGCCAGATAAATTAATTTTTTTAATATATAAGAAGATAGCTGTGTATGCTGATTTACGGTTAAAATATATTCAGTTTAGATTTACAAAAATGAAATTTAGTAATTCGATTTGCTCTGTGATTATACTAAAGCACGATACACCAAAGCACGATACACCAAAGTACGATACACCAAAATACGGTATGCCATCTCCCTCTCATCTATGACGTCAGTGGGAATTAAGATTTGAATTTTTCAATGTAAAATGTTATAATATTATATTTGGAAATATAGAGAAAATGGGATGTTGCAATAGTGATATTTAATAAAAAGACATGTTTTTATATACACGATTATTGAATTTATAGGATAAATTCTACGTTCTCAACCTTCCGGGGCGTTATGCTCGTGCGCAGACTCACAGTCCGCAGCCTTAAAATGTGATTTTTTATTGACTATTTCTAAAAATTATTAGCAATAAAAGTTATTTATTTTAAGTTTTTATTAATCGAATAAATTGATTTTGGAACTTGGAACTTATTGATAGAAAAAATAAAAATTAAACTTTAACGACACAAAAAAACATTCTAGAAATTAATAATGGAAATGCGTCTCATTATGACAAATAATAAGTGAATGCTCTAAACAAACACATTTGTGGCATTCAATACAAATAAAACGAGGTCTACTTTTTTCTATTACAGTTTAAGCAACGTCCACGTGTTCCTGCTGGTAGATGCTCAGGTTCAGGTGTTTCCAAACCGAAAAAGCATTTTATTATCAACTGCGTAGCCTTAGGAATAGTTTCCATCACTCCACGCGAATATTGCCCTCTACTAATTGAAAGGACAAATATGGTACTGTTAGCTCTAAAAACAATAGACTGTAGTGCAATTGGCGAATCGACAACATACTCAATAAACTCCAATTTAAATGTACTTAACAAAGATACCGGTGTCTGCAACACACTATCAGTTTTCACAATCGATCGTTTAACTTATAGTGGAAAGTCCTGGCCTTTGTGACACTCTCTAAAGTTTATTACAACGTCTATATTTGCGAATAAAAGGGTAAAACAAAATAAAAGAACTTGACACACGTCGCGGTTTTAACTAATTTTGCGGTTTTACAATGAGAGATTGATTTTAAGTAAAATTGAAACGAACTGTTCCTAAGCGTTAGCGTTAATGACCAGAATTAAAAACTAGTCCTTTATCAAAATGTACAAAAACTCAGTTTTGAAATTTAATGAAAATAATCTATGAGCGGCGCGCCGAATTTTATCGAAAATAAGAGGGTGGCGCGAACATACCGCCCACCAAAATTGGAATGGTTGTCTAATTTTAGCACTAGGGAGATAAGAGAAACTTTTAGAAAATGGAGGAACTAATAAAGTGTGGTGACAAAACAAGATGCAAAACAAAATAGAACAGAAAAAAAATAAAGAGAAAATCATTCCGGAAGGGGAATGAGCTTGTTAACGGGACGTGTAAGAACGCCAATGGGAGTTTGAAGGACGACAACGCGTGAAACACCGTCTTGGCCGTACTTTAGTTCAGCAATGCGAGCCAAGGGCCAAGATAAGGGAGAAGTGTTCATTCCCTTCAATATTACAACGTTGCCCATTTTGAGCGGATGAGATGATGAAGTCCACTTAGTGCGTTGAGTCAAGGTATTAAGGTATTCCCGAGACCAACGACGCCAAAATGATTGTGAAATTTGTGAAATAGTCTTCCAACGGGAGGTTAAACAAATGTCCTCCGAGAGAGGGATTTCAGGTCTTGATAAGAGAGGGACACCAATAAGAAAATGACCTGGACTGAGATACATGGATGCTTCATTGGGGTCTGATGACAATGAGCATAGAGGTCGACTATTGATAATAGCTTCGATTCGTGCAAAAAGAGTGGCATACTCCTCCGCGGTAAAGGTTATTTCAGCACACAAGTGATATAACAAATTCTTGACAGATTTGACGGTTGCTTCCCAGAGCCCGCCAAAGTTAGGGGCAGATGGAGGATTAAAAATCCACTTAATTTCGCGCTACGACAAAGTACTCAAGATCTCGTCATGCTTAGTGTGGAGGAAATGATAAACTTCCTGAATGTGCCTGTTGGCACCAATAAAGCTGCGACCTTGATCGAATAAGAAGGAATGAGGAAGACCTCTACGAGCGATAAACCTATCGAGCGCTGCTAAGAAGACGTCAGTAGAAAGTTCGGAAGCAAACTCCAAATGTACAGCCTTAGTCGCAGTACAAACAAAAACGCATAGGTAGCCTACTTTACGTATAAGCTGACGTAATGAAAGAATCCAATACTGAACGCGGATTAAAGCTTGACACGTGGTGGGTCCCAGCGTGCAAGGTGGTTAAATGATAGTGCTTGCATATGAGCGTGGAGAGGTGAGCTGATCTGGACAATAATATTGGATGTTGTGCATTGTAATTTAGGCGAGAGTTTTGAGTCTACCGCCCACCCTGAGGACCCCATGGTCATCAAGAAAGGGGGTCAATTTGCAAAGAGAATTAACTGTCTTAGTGACTCGTAGTTCCTGCAGAACATCAGCAAAAT
This sequence comes from Galeruca laticollis, assembly GCA_963921935.1. Classification (NCBI taxonomy): domain Eukaryota; kingdom Metazoa; phylum Arthropoda; class Insecta; order Coleoptera; family Chrysomelidae; genus Galeruca; species Galeruca laticollis. The sequence goes on along the minus strand of OY998178.1, from coordinate 189,237,153 downwards.
GTTGTGACTGCGTACGCAAGATGATTGTACGTAATGTATCTTGTAATTGAATAAGGTTCAAAGGAGCTGCGGAGGGAGGTTTAGAATAATTACGGGATCTACAATTGGAAACGCAACATCGCATCCAAGCAACAACTCGTTGCATACGTGTAAAGGAAGAGAATCGTAGAGAGAATTCTTCAAATGAGGGATCGGGTTGAACAGTGATAAGTGCTAAGGGACTCGGTTTAAGCTCTAATAAAGATTCGGAGTTCAAATTGGTACTGCGAAAGGGAATAGACCATTGGTGGTGGTAATCGGTCAATAGCGGTGGACCTCGAGTCCATAAGTGAAATATCTTATCTTGAAGAAAATCAAAAGCAGATAATCCACGGGAAGCCATGTCAGCGGGATTGAGAGCAGAAAAACAGTGGGACCACGTCAAATTAGGAGGCGAGTGACCTACAATATGAGCAATTCGATGTGAAACAAAAGTTTTGAGAGTATGAGGGGGAGTGTGTAACCATGTAAGTACTATTTCAGAATCCGAAAAGTGTCTGATATCAGATAACGGTTTCGGATACCGAATATGCAAATCCGAATTGATTAGGTCAATTAAAAGTACTGCGGCGTAAAGTTCAAGTCTAGGCATAGAGAGTGTTTTTAATGGGGCAACACGAGTTTTGGCCTTCCACAGAAAGGAATGACGTGAGTTAGCGATTATTGATAAGATGGTTCCAATGTAATGCAATTTCAGAGGTAACTGGTTGATCCCAATAAAGTTTAGCGAGCCATATCTTCTGGATAATAATTTTAAAGGAAATGACGAGAGGAGACAGAAATCCATTCGGGTCAAAAATTTCAGCTAAAAAGGAAAGCATGTTACGCTTATTACAAGCCGCTTGAAAAGGTTGGACTCTGAATACAAAGCAGTCTCGAAATGGTTCCCATTTCAAACTTTTAACGAATTGTCCTCATCGTTAAACTGTAGAGGAGCTTCTAAATGGCTAGGAGGCAAGTTGAGGGTGACTAGACGACCATTTGCGTAAAACCCTCCAGACGAAAGTAATTGTATTAATTGCATTTGCAAATCCAATGCGGATGCAATGTGGTCTGAACCGGAAATGATATCGTCAACATAAGTCTGGTTTAATAAGGCTTGTGAAGCTAAAGGAAAACGATGTCCTTCATATTGAACGAGTTGCGCATGGCAAGAAAAGCGGAGGGAGCTAAGCCATAAGTTACGGTGTTGAGCTCAACTTCTTGTTCAGGAAGATTGGCATTGGGTTTCAAGAGGATATGCTGCATGTAACGATCTTGTTGATGTACCAGAATTTGTCGACACATTTGTCGAATGTCGCAGCAAAGAGCAATTCGATAAAGTCGAAAATTGAGTAATACGTCTGATACAGCTGACTGTAACTTTGATTAGGCAATCATTGAGGGACAGACCGGAAGAGGCGGGACTAGATGCATTTAAAACTACTCGGATTTTGTTGCCATGATTTGTAAGTTTCGTGACTACATGATGGGGAATAATATACTGAGAGGGTTGCAGAGACTTGGACATGTGTCCTAATTCTAAGTATTCTTGTAAAAATTGTTCGTATTCCAATTTGAGTGATGGAGTCTTATCAAGACGTTTGATAAGTTGAACAAGTGAATAACCAGCAACCTTCTTTTTACTAGTTAAGGGGGCCGCGTTGGGTTTGATCGGCAGAGAGACTGAATATCTGCCGTCTTCATTTCGTTTATGAATGGCGATGAAATGTTGCTTTACTAAAATGTCAAGAGGATCTTGAGGTGTGAGATTCGAAACATTTTCAATTTCCCAAAATGGTTATCCCAATATATAGGGTGAAATGAACATATTAAAGCACATATGGTAACATAAAAATTCAATGGCTTTACAAAACCTCTGCTGAACGAACAATACCCCAACGTAACGTCGCGTGCAGTTCTAGTACGATACAGCCAGCCATTAAGAATTCCAGATATCAAAATGTTCATTAACCAATAGCTACACAACACACAAAAATGTATAACTACAGAACATCTACCCACACAAAATTCTCAGCTTGAGGTGCGTTTCATAAGGATATATACAGGATAGTACGTTTAGAGTTACGCCACGAGAACGTGCTCAAAAATCACAAAAATTAAATGAGTGTCACTGTTAAATTGAACGAATAGAAATACTTTGAAGTTCCTGTATCTAAATTTGCACAACGACAAAATTGAAACGTATTTGCAATATGCTACCGCCTAGTCCTTTTTTCATCGACTATCGGAAGATACACGCACTTTTGTGTAATAAATCGTTCTACACTCTTAGTTTATCCGACACGTTCGATTAACACCCACGCGATTGGGCCGCCGGTGCCAGCGCAGTGACCATAATTTTGCTTTTCGTCATTACGTAATTAGACCCCTGAAGGGTTACCATACTTGGTACACATGACCGGAAATTTTATGTCACCATCTCTCGGTCTATAACTTTTGCAATTATCTTCTATATAGAAAGGACAAGGAGTAATAAATCATTCATTTAAGTAGATTTCATAGACGTACCAAAATATATTTTAAGAGGGTATACCGTAAGGTACATTTTGTATTGAACGAATGAGTTGCAGCTATGCTAAAGAATATACGATTTAGGTCAGAGGTAACGGGATATACTAATTTTAATAAAAAAAGTGATAGAGGTACATAAATTTTAGTAAGTAAGAAAGGCAACACAGTTTATTCCGGAGTATCCGAACTCTGCCACAAAATGCAGGTAGTCCTTACGGGTTGTTCGAACTCTGCCAGTGTTTAAAATTTTGGAGATTAACTACCAAATCAGTAGGGGTCTAATAGCCTAATCCGATTTAACAATTTACCTTGAACTTTAGGTACTCAAATTCAATATAAGAAAATATTATTAACATACATATATTTTCAACGTATATTTGCCACTTCCAAAAAATTACATCTACATTACAATAAAATATATTCAATATACATAAACATATGAAAAAAACAAAAAATTAAACGTGTGGAAGATTTTTACATGCAACCGTTTTCACAAACATAAAGCGAGAAATAACATTTTTCCTATATTGATCCAAATGATCATTAATGAAATTAATTTTAACATTAATAGTTTTTTTGGTTTTTTTCTGGCTTTGGTTTGCCGAACGAATTTTCGCGTATACCTCCGTTTGTAAATCCAATAACACACTAGAAAATTGAACAATGTTTGGATGTGCTTTGTAAAAAGAAGCACCGAATTGCGAATGAAAACTCTCACAAGAATTCGTTGTTCTCTTAAAAAAGGATGCATTATTTGCCCAAATAAGTGGTGGAAATATCGAATTTTGCGTTATATATGTTTTATTGACATAATTTCGGAATTCTATAACTCTTTCGTCATTCGGAAGCAAAAAATGTAGTTCATTATAAAAAAATTCTACAACTTCCTCAGGACTAAGATACATAATACCGAAATGTACTTTTAAGTATTCGCCAATTACAGAACCTTTCTGTCTGTACTCTTGTACCAAATGAAACTCCTGAATCTTACGAAACCAAGCTTGACAGAGATGAAATTTACAACCAAAAAGAATTTGATCTCTGCCAAAACATTCATATATAGCGTTATGAATGCTTAGTTCAAAATCTACTACGACTTCTTTAGGTTGAAAATTTAAGCCTACTTCTTTACATTTTTGTCTTAAAATTAAAAACAAATTTGAATATGTTTGACTTGATTTGTCCGGCAGCAAACAAAAAACAAGAGGTACGTAATAGCCGTTTTTAAAACCATGAATGGTAAACATTTGGTAAAAAAAATGAACAGTATTTAAAAGTCCCATCCATCAAAATACAATCCGAATTACATAAAAAATTAAGGTTGGAAAAACAGGAGAACACAATAATTTTAAATACCTGGTCTGCTGTTAATAGAAATTGCTCTTCTCGGTTCGTTCGTAATTGTAATTCACGAACACTATTAAATACTTCTTCCTGATTTTTAGGCAATAGTGTAAGTGCATCAACATCCTTCCCCTAATTTCCCAAATATCGATCAAAACAATCAAGATTTCTTCAAAATATTTAATTCAAGAAATCTTTGAAACCTTTCAGAAATATACATAATTATATGGGCCTCCGATTTTATCTATTATAAACCCTAATGACTCTAATAGGATTAAACTAAATGGTTGCGGCACAGTTCGAACATTTCAGTAATCCTCAAATTGATACAAGTCAGGTAAAATTTTATTTTGTGGCAGAGTTCGGATATGCCCGTTTATTCATAATATTTTTTATTTGTATTACTCCTATATGTAGTGTTTGGGGAATTTTTCTCAGAAATTTTAAATGGCAAGTGGCCTACTGTAATCGGCTTAATACGATTACACCTATTTACAGATTATTCGATTATTGAGAGGGATTTTCCAAACAACCCAGTTTTCTTAGAAACATTATCGGGAATATTATTTTAAAAGAAAGTAGGTACATTAAATCAGTACTTAGTATTAGTTCTTTGAGTAAAGTTGTATGAAGTTGTATGGTTGTCATAATATTGTAAACAGTTGGAATATATTTAAAACATTTGTTGAATGTTAATTGTGCAAGTACCAAACAATGTCGATAAGCCAAGGACCATCTAAACGACCAATAACAGGTCCATTATCTTTAAATGAAAAAATTCTGATATTGAATTGTTATATATCATTAAAAAACAAGGATCCAAGTGCAAGTGTTGATGATATTGTGGAATTAACGGCTGCTATGTTGTGTGTTGCTAAATCAACAATTGATAGATTACTAAAAGAAAGCAAGAATGGAACTCTTCAACCCCCTAAAATTCCTTCAGGCCGAAAACCAATTGAGATCGATGAGTCATTAAAACACAGACTAAGGCGTAAAGTCCATGGATTTTACTTACGAAAGGAAATTCCAAAACTTGACAAAATTATGACATCAGTGCAAGAAGATACGGACTATCCAAAATTCTCCAGAATGACATTATGCAAACTTTTGAAAGATGTGGGTTTCAGATATACAAAACATAATAGAAAATCTCTCTTGATAGATAAACCGGAAATAGTTTTTTGGAGAAGACACTATTTAAGAAGCATTCGACATGCCAGAGAACAAAATTTGAAAATCTTCTACTTAGGCGAAACATGGATAAATGCTGGATATACAGTTTCCAAATCTTGGCAAGATGAAAACATTAAAAGCGGAAGGCAGGCATTCGTGGAAGGTTTGTCGTTAGGTTTGCAGCCACCATTTGGAAAAGGAAAAAGACTTATCATTGTCCATGTTGGAAGTTCTGAAGGTTTTGTTGATGGTGGATTATTAACTTTTATTCCAAAACGCACGGGGGACTATCACTAAGATATGAATGGGGATGTCTTCGAGGAATGGTTTGTTCAAATGTTGGATCTGATTCCAAAAGGGGCTGTTATTGTTATGGACAACGCAAGTTACCATTCACGGTTACGAGAAGCATTGCCCACAAGTCGTTGGCGTAAAGCAGAGCTTTTGGAGTGGCTTATTTCGAAAAATATTAAGTTTCCAAACGATCCACTAAGGAAAGAACTTTACAGAATTGCAAAAATGAACAAGAATAAATACAAAACCTACATTGTAGAAGAAATGGCTTCTTCTCGTGGTATATCAGTTCTTCGACTTCCCCCTTATCATTGTGAACTTAATCCCATAGAATTAAAATGGGATCAGGTAAAGGGGGAAGTTGGAAAAAAAAATACTACTTTTAAAATAAACGATGTTGTGAAATTGTTTGAGAGTGCTGTAAGTGATGTGAGTAAGGAAAATTGGGCAAACTGTATCGAGCATGTTATCAAAGTAGAGGCAAATATGTGGAAAATTGACAATATTTGTGATGATTTAATCGACCCTATTATTATTAATGTTAACAACGATTCTTCCTCTTCCGAGTCGGATATAGAATAAAATGTAAGTAATAAATGTATTCCAATAATCATTTCTTTTCATTTTTTATTATATTATAATTTAAAACGTATTTTTTTTCCCAAAATACACACCACTGCAATGCGTTATTGCTTATCTGCTAATCCTTTAACAATGAATAAACCCTAAACTTTGCTACAACTGAAACAAATACGGGGTCGATCTACCTGGTTTTTAGATTTACGGAAGAAATGTAATTTAAAGTAAGAGATTTATCAAAAATTTCATGGTGCTCCCTGTAAAGGTTTTGCATACTTAATTAGGGTTTATTACTCCTCGTACTTTTTGTACATACTATAGGCTGATAATATGGTATTTTAATACATTCAACATCGTTTATCTATGTGGCACTTTTCTTCATAGAAATGTCACTTTTATATACAGTTATGTCAATACAACATAAATTATATAAATATATTCAATACTGTTTATTTATTTAGGTATCTCAAGACTTTAAATTGGTATCATTTGTACATAGTAGTGAAGCAACTTTATACAGTCGCCAAAGGATCGATAATCCTCCAGCTTTATGTGTCGAACCCAGAGAAGATCTTCTTTGTCATTATAACGCAGATGACGAGGAAGTTAGTCTACATATTGGACGTGTTCCTAGACGACCCAGTTACCTAGAAACTTCTTTGAACCAAAGAAGAATTTCACCTACTGGTGAATTTTACTGAGGTGGGCAGATATTTAATTTGTTATCACATATTTTATTCACGTATCTCTTTTTGTTCCAGGAATATTCTTCATATTTGATGAAGGGAAAACCATCATATCTTACAAATATAAGCCAAGTGTTCCGTATATTAACTAAATGTGATATCTAAATGTTAGTCATTGAAAAATTACCTAATTGTAAGAAATAATAAGGATGTTGTTGTACGTACTATTTAAGATTATATTTTTATAAATGTTTCAAATATTGTTAAAGGAATGAAACAGTTCCTTTGAAAACAAGAAACTTAATGAAATAGTGAACAACATATTATCTTCGAATTTCAAGGAAGAAAGTAATATAGAATATTTTACAGAAAAATATATTGCAGAACGTCAAAATAGTTGTTAATACAAATCATAATGTTGAGATGGAACTGATAAAAATAGGAAAAACTGCTGGTGTCATACTAAGATCTTCTTTCAGATAAATTTGAAATGTTGATATGAATGTATGTTTCCATATATCGACAATATTTAATAAGTCATTAACAAAAGTATATAATTATAACTGGTATTATGATAGAACCCAGTCATATAATTGTCAATTAATTAATAATATAATCGTGAACATGGTGTCCAGGAGTGTATTATACACTTTTTCTTAATTAGTTACTAAATATTTTGTTTGCAACAATCAAAAAGTAATTAAGTGACATATTGGAAGTGAAGTGATGCCAACTGATTATTAGATAGGTAAGGTAAACGCCCCAGTTATCGACACAGTTATGATGCCTTTGTGGTTTGCATAGTCATTATAAAAAGCCTTACATTTATATTTATACAATAGGCATAAACATAGGTTCATTATTGATCTGTGAACAATGTTCATAACATTTCAAACATTTTATTTAACCTGAAAAATAAATGGGTGGAAAAGTATTGTTAAAATATAATGTCTCTATTATCGACACAGGAAAATATTGAGTGTATCAATTATCGACACCCAAAGTTCTTGTTATCGACATATGTCGATTGACACTAAACATTAAAATAAGCCACTCTTCAGCAGAGAAGAGATGGTTGCTGAATGTCAAATTCAAAAATGGAAGACTTTTGTAGGAATGTACCTATTTCTGAATTTGAAGTTTTGTGCGATAGTAATCAAGAAATTAAGAAATTAATTTCAAAAACTTCATTGAAAAATTGTTTATTAACAAAATAAAAATTCATTTCAAATTCAATAAAATAAATTCTGTATTATTATAGATATGTTCAAAACAAAAATAAAAAATTATATTGCAACCATTAGAATACTAAGTACATTAGCAATTTTTTACTATACTTAAAGAAAAACAAAATACTTAAATATACCTAAGTATGTATAAAAAAAAATCACACTGAAGAGTGTTATTGCATCCCACTTATTTCAGGAACCTCGTATATACCACGTTTATTTATAAGTTTAGGTTTTGTAATCACACGCATAATGTCGTTGACATTATAATCTAATTTATCTTCCACTTTTGGCCATTTCCAGTTCTGGCCACTTTTTTCCATTGCTCGAACACTATATTCATTTTCAGCAGAATTACTTATTATTAAGCCTGGGAAAAACATGTCATAATATTTCACTATGACATAATCCCCAATGCTATATTTGATTTCTTTAGTCACTTCTGTTTTCCTTTTTTGTTTCGTTTGCCTTGCTATTTTTCTCTTTTCTTTTTCGTCAGTTTCAATTTGCTTTTTTTGTTCTTTTTTTCGCTGGTATTCTTGCCATTTTTGTGATGATGCTACCGCTGGTAACTTTTCCTTCAGTTTCCGTTTAACTTCTAATTTTTTATCATCTTTGGGGGCCCAGAATAAAGCTTTTTTGAAGGGCGTAGGAATATTTTCTTTATCTTGAGTTTTCTCACTTTCTGTCGATTTTGGTCTCTCTGACGTTTTCTGTTTGTCTGGCGTATTCTCTTTTTCTAACGTGTTCTGTCTTTCTGGGGCTTTTTCTCTATCTGTCAGGATCTGCATTACTGACAGTGTCTGCCTACCTCTTGTATGATCTCTATCTGTCACCCGAGCTGTCACCTTATTTTCTTCTGAAGTCGTTTCTTTTTTTGATGTTTTATTAACTTTTACCGAAGTCTTCTCTTCGACTTGGGTCATCTTTTTTCCTGAAGTTTGAGGTTTTCCTGATGTTTTCTCTTCTTCTGGAATTGTCACTTCTTCTGGTATGGTCCTTTCTTTTGGTATGGCCCCCTCTTTTTTGGTCCCTTCTTCTTGTATGGTCCCATCTTCTTGTATGGTCCCTTCTTCTGGTGTCGTATCTTTAGTTGGTGTTCTATCATCTCTCAATGTATTTTGTTTCTCCGGGGTTTTGTAGGATTCCTCATTATTTTTCCAGTGAGTATCATCATTATACTCTGCTATATCATGTATCGGTGTCAATCTATCTGCCAGTTTTCCGTTATGTGTATAGTTAAAGTCATCAGTATTGTCTTGAATATTATACAACAAATCTACATCAACATCGTCTGAAGTAATATTGAGAATATCTATGCTTCCCAGGGAACAAGCATCCGAAGTATTTGCCAGGTCCCCATTAATTTTGGTATATTCTTCATCAGGAAGTACTGTAATCACAATGGGGTTGTTTACTGTTTGTGTATCTACATGACAACAATCTTCCTTGAGGCTTTTCCAAAACAAAAACAGGCTCTTATCTTCTGAAGGCCCTTCCCATTCCTGTGCACTTAGCTGAAATAATTCAATTTTGTCTTGAATTCTGCTTTCGAAAAATTTAAGGAATTTTCTCGTATCAGAGACGTTAAATTCGAGTGTTTTATCAGCATTATTTGTCGCATTTTCATTGGGTTTGTTTCTAGTATTGAAAAATTTCTCAAACTTGATACTATTAGGTTGGAGTGGGAAAAGACCACAAGCTCTAAATCCATTGGCTAAAATACTTGGCATTTGGCTTCGAAAACCATCAATAACTTTCTTAAGTAACGGAGCGAAATCTTCTTTTTTAAACTTGACTCCATTGTTTTCAATTCTCCAATTAGTTACAGCCTTCTTCCATTCTAGTTTTAGTGGCCTAAATACCGCCACATCAAGCGGTTGAAGAATGTGAGTTGAGTTCGGAAAAAGGCTAATCAGAATAATTTGATTTTTAGAGCAGAACTCACTTAGTTGCATGGTCAGATGCGACAAATGGCCATCTACAAATAGTACAACTGGAAAAGTGACGTTGTTGTTTTTTAACCATTCGAAAAAAATGTTCGAAATATACTCAAAAAATGATTCGCCAGTCATCCAACCGTTGTCTGATCGACCTAGTGCCCAATCAGGGGGTACTTTTGTAGCTATACAATTGGGAAGTCTTTTGTACGCAAACATTACTAGAGGCGGTGGAATATCACCGGCAGCATTGCACATCAAAAGAGTTGTCACGCATTCCTTTTCATCATTATTTATGACTGAATAAATTGCTTTTTCACCTTTTCGCACGATAACTTTTTCCCCCTTGGGACTTAAAAAGAATGCAGTCTCGTCGCAGTTGTAAACTCTTTTTGGATCACTCCATATTTCCTTGAGGTCATTGGTCTGAATATACTCTTCAATTTCCGCAAACCAAGCTCTTAATTTGTCCTCTGTTACATTTGCCCTGGCTTTCGTTAAATTTTGAGAAATCCGTTGAGATAATTCTGGGTGCCTCCGCATGAAAGACTCGAACCAACGTCTGCCAGGTTTGCCATTAGTGAATGGTGTCTCTCTACCAAGTTCCTTGATAAGCATTTGGACACTTTCCAATAATTGATTTTTGGTTACCGGAAAACCACACTTGGAACTCTGGATCATCCAATTTACAAGATGATGTTCTTCTACTGTTGTCAATACGGTGTCGGGACCAATTTTTCGCTTAAGAGGTACTCTTCCATTAACCTTATCTAAAATTGTAGTCCTAGGAACTTTGAAGTTTTTGGCCGCCTGTAGTGCAGGCATGCCTCCTCTTACAGCGGCCACAGCATTTTCCATGTCTGTTTCGGAGTACTGCAGTCTTTGCGCCATTTTTTCATATGTATTTTAGTATTAATATCTGAAATAAAAACGGGTTTCATGTATCGACATATTCAGGTTGCAATTATCGTTACTTATTGACAGGCATGTTTTTCGATGACCTATGATAGTAATATAACATGTCGATGTGCTTTATTTGTAATTTTTGGGCTTTAGAGGTAAGAAAGCATCTTAAGTATAACAGCATTCGGTAAAATGAAGCTAAAAATATGTTTTTTTTTTAAACTACAGTTGTTCCTCATATCGACAATATAGGAATCATATGTCGACACAAAGTTGTGTCAGTTATCGACACTTAGATATTTTATTTTTTTTTGCTTAAATTTTAGGCAGAAATTTCTATGTCGATAATTAGTACACAGTACGAGGAACATGTATTTTATAAAAAAAAGCTTTAATAAGTCCAATAATAATATATTTAAAAAAAATATTTACAAAAAGATAAATTTCAGCTGATACCCAATTATCGACACAAGTGTCGATGTTTAGTGCAGGTGCAATTTTGCGTGTACCATTTATCGACATTAAGGTTTTATGAAGTGTATGTATAAATTTTGATTATTTAATCAGTAATTATTATTCTAAAACTATTTAATAAAGTTATGAATGTTGCTGAGTTTCACTAAGTAGCGTAAGCTATCACTAACAAGAATACATAATATAGCCGGATGCTTAGCTTACCTAGTAAGAATTACGCTGCTTGCGGTTCGGCGGATGACACTCGACTAGTTCCTTGTATTTATTAGCACATTCACTGACTGGATCAACCCCACGCCGTTCCGATTGCAAGCGAACACACTGACAAGGAGTATAACACTTAAAAATTTTCATTTTTAATACGTAAGCCTTTATTTTATTGATAATGACTGAAAATGTGTCGATAGCTAGGACACTGACGATAATTGAGTCTTTTACCTTATATGAAAAGAGGCCGCATATTTAAGTAATACATCGATTTACGTATGCTATGTAAATAATAACAATAATAATCTGTGTATTTGTACACATTAACAGTACTTCACATTCATGTGACATGTATCCCTAATAACGCCAATGTTTTTTTCAGAATAGTATTGATGTCAGACATAATAATTAAATATTGCATCCCATTGTAATCGAATACCTATCGTAGAATTACTCATTACCGCAAATTCTTACTTTATTAGGCATTAACATAGATGTAAATGGCTATGTAATCGATATGAATAACAATACTTTCAATTGCTACAGTTAAAAGTTCGAAAACGAAAAACTTGTTTTTAAAAAATTCTATTTTATTATTAAAGCGCAACAAAAGAACTAACTAACGAAATATGGTTTCCTACAATATATAGGTTTAATAAAAGTATCATATTTCTTGCTACGTTGCATTGTGCAAGAATGTAATTTCTCCATCCCTGGATGGAAACGCATCCCTCAAAGATGTGGTTTCAGGACATCAAACGACAATTTCTACTTCCCTTGGTCGTTGGCTTCGTTGATGGTAGACCGCACAGATTTTTCTTAATATCCAAAATCCTAGAATGGAACTCAAGGATAAGTATAGCAGGACTGTCCATATACTTGTTCTGGAATAGTAAACTGAAGTGACAATATTTTCCTTTTGAACTTGTAGCTTGGTTTGTATTTCTTGATTTTCTTTTATTTAAACTGATACTTCTAAGGTCCAGTGACGGTGGATCAACTTCTTGACTTTGGTTTCCAAAATTCAGAGCCAAATTTATTACTGGGAGGTGAACGTCAACAAAATTGAATTTACTTGGCTTCGTCGTAACAAACGTTAGTGAATGTATGTGAACAATACAACCTGGAGCGGATTCTAACAATAATGTCCCATGGATGGGTATGTTGTCTTTTGTTTCTTGGCAATCAATCATAGCTACTTTCTTCTTAGGTGCGGTGATAAGCCATTGTCCATCGGAAATTTTCATTATTAGGATTGTGTGTAGTTGAACACGAAGTGATGGACATGTTTTGACCTCTGATTTATAGGTGAGTAATTGGACAGCACACGGCGACTCTTCTGTGGTGAAGGACTTATGGGCTTCTCTACATATATACTCTTTGGATTGTATATGAGTACAGGCTTGGTCCATGTATGTATGAGCTACATCAGTAAGTGCAAGGAAGGGTTTATAATGGAGGTGAAAGTAGAATTCAGAATTGTTTCCAAGGATGGGAACAGGAAATAATTGGTAATAGTGATATATTTCTGATTCTACTAGAGGAATTTCTAATATGAACGTAATAATAAAATCTTTTGAGTAACTTTTGACTTCAATTAATTTTTCAAATTTAAGTATATTTTCTAAAATTGGTTCAAATGACAAAACTTCTATATTCGATTTAAGTTCTAATTTTTTATTTCATTTAACAAATCTAAAGAATTTACTATAGAGTTATGTAGTATATTAATTTTAGCAAAAGTGATAGCAGTTTCTATTTTTTCCAAAATATCATATATGGTTTGGTATAACATAGTAATTTGATTTATTACTACAAATGATTGAAAATAATCATAATGATAATTGTTTAAAAGAATCTGTTCTTTTATTTTAAATTCAATAGTCTCTATCCTTAGTTTCAAGTTCGATTGATTGTGTGAAATATTGGAAATTAAGCTGTTAAAATTCTTAATTGTATTTTCTAAAAGCTAAATTTGATTAAGAGAGCTTATTTTTAATTTATGTTGATTTTCTTGTAATTCTCTGATTTGACCTTCATAATGTTCCGCATCTTCGTGATCTAGATGACCAGTTATGCATTTTATAAGTGAACCTAAATGGTTTAATAAACCTCGTTTAAACCTATTGTCAGTTTTCAAAAGAGGATTAATTTGTTTAGGTTGTGTTTCTATTTTATTTTCCAAAGATAAAAGAGGAATAAAAGAATTTTCAAACTCAGAATAATATCCATGGTGAATGTAATTCGTTTGATTGAGTTATATATTTGTACAAAAGACCAATGACTAGTTACTAATTCAGTTGTCCCTAGTTTATACGGTAGGAGCCCAGGTTAATTGTTTAGGCTGTGGAATTTGACGGCTGAGGTGACGACAGTGAGTCCGGTGAGCCATCTGAAATTTTAGGTAGTATTTTAGTTTCATTGATGTGCGCAATAATTTTATTTTTATTTTTTGGGTTTTCTGGTTCTACTTTTCCATTTTCTAAGACTTTGGTTAGAATATAGGGTCCGTTGAACTCACGTGTTAATTTGCCTGCCCGACTTTCAATTTTCCTATAAACTTGTGTACCAACTTTAGGACTTATAGTCTTTTTGGTTTCATTCACACGATTTATAACTTTTTCTTTTACATTTTGTAATTCTTCGTGTACTTTAGTATATAAAGCTTTGGTATTATTTTGATGGTTATTTATATATTGTGTATGGGCTTGTGCTGGTATAAGTGCCATTGGATCACGACTATTAGTGTGCCCTAATACTACTTCATGAGATGAATACCTGTACTAGAGTGATTGGTACTGTTGTAAGCTATAATTGCATAAGGCATTAAAGAAAGGACATCGGCATCTTTATCTTGTTCTCTTAACAGCCGAAGATGTTCAGTTATAGTAGAATGAAATCTTTCTACTGGCCCATTTGATTCGTGGTGGTAGGGTGTTGTGAAATGAATAATAATTTTATCAGAGACAATTTGTTTTGGGACACCAAAATAGCAAAAAGAAATGTACTAGTTGTTGACAGGCTGATATAGAACTACCAAAATATGGCAAAACCTGCCCAAACTTTTGAAAATTTGTCTAAAATTGTTAAAAATCTAAGAGTTCCTACTTAATAAGTGTCAACGTGTATGATTTCAAAGGTGTTTCAGTTAAAACTAAATGTTCGTTAGGAGGTTTTCTATTATATTTTGCTCTATGACAAATTTCGCAAGCATTTATATAATCAGTGACATGTTTTTTCATTGATTTCCAATAATAGTTTAATTTTAAGGTTTAAGTTTCTTCAATACCTCTATGATTTGTTTTACCCTCGTGTTTGTATTTCATCATTGTATTGAGTTCTTCCGGTAACACGTTATTTACAATTTTAGAACATTCAACTAATTTCAATTTTGTAAAATGTGTTGACCAAACTTTTTGAAAAATAGGACGAAGTTCGTTAGATAAAAAATGGGATAACCTTCTCATCAGCTGGAACTGTGGTTGGAATGATTTTGTGGCCGTCAAATACTTCGAAGTCACGTTTAAGATAAGGCACGTATGGAGATTTCTTTACTATTAATTGAAACGCTTTATTATTTATAAATCTAACAATGTAAAATTTACTTCTGGGGAAGATTCTCGCTATGAGCCGTATCTGTGTCTGAATTATTATCGTTTTGTTGGCCTTGCAATTAATTGTTTTCTAAATGTTGATTAATATCTTTTTGAATTATTTTTGGATTATTTACTGGTAGTTGTGAATTAATCATTTGGAGTTCCTTTAGTGTATTATTCCATCCTACGGGGTCGATATTATCGGGGTTAAATTCTTCTAAAAATTCTCTGATATCGAGATATCTCCGGGATTATTTAAGTTTGATTCAGTTTCTAAAGTATTAAGATTATTTATTGATAAAGGATCTGCAATATTATTTTTCCTTGGTTTATATTTTATGGTATAGTCAAACTCCTCCAATTTAAGGCGCCATCTTAAGAGTTTTGAATTTGGCTCTTTTAGGTTAAATAACCATACTAAAGGACGATGATCTGTCAAAATTTCGAATTTACGCCCATATAGATAATAGGTTTGTTCTCACACGAGTCACAAACCATTAGAAACAGTCAGGATTCTGCGCAATCCATTTTCCGCGTTCAAACATAAGTTTCTGATTGCTTGGAAACAGCTGAACGATGTTCACACATGTTTGACTGATGGTTTTTCAACTGTCCAACGTCCAGCAGTTTTCAAACAATCAGAAACCTATGTATGAACGCGGAGAAATGGATTGCGCAGAATCCTGACTGTTTCTGATGGTTTGAAACTCGTGTGAGAACAAACCTAATGACGATACATTTTGCAAGCACAGACTATGGCCAGCAATTCCTTCTCGATTGTCGAATATTTCTGTTCTGTACTATTTAAGGTTCGCGATGCGTATGCTATTGGATGATCATTAGGGATTGTACCTTGTGACAATACAGCACCCAAAGCTACGTTAGAAGCATCAGTGGTTAATATAAAAAAGGCTTAGAAAAATCTGGGTATGCCAAAATTGGAGCATTTATTATAAGTTCCTTAAGGTGGTTAAAATATTTTATAAATTCTGGAGAATGTACTACTTTAGAATTCTTTTTGAGACACAAAGTAAAGGGTTTTGCAATTTTGGCGAAATTATATATAAAGCGCCGGTAATAGTCAGCTAAACCCAAAAAAGATTTAATTTCCCGTTGTGTTCTAGGTATCGGAAAGTTTTTACAGCACTAATTTTGTCTGGATTCGGTAATACGCCTTCTCTAGTAATTTTATGACCTAAATACATTACTTCGGTGTGCAAAAATTCAGATTTGTCTAGATGTACTTTTAAATTAGATTGTCGTAACCGTTCAAACACTAATTTCAATCTCGTATGTGTTCTTGTAACGACGACGAAAATATAATTATGTCCTCAAGATACACATAGCAGATTTCATTTTGAAAACCTCTTAATACATTATTCATAACCCGTTGAAAAGAGGCAGGTGCATTTTTTAGTCCGAAAGGTAACCGTAAAAATTCATAGTGTCCTGCTCTGTCGAAAATGCAGTTTTCGGAACATCACCATGATACATTTCGATCTGATGGTATCCGTTAGCTAGATCCAACGTTGAAAAATACTGGGCGTGCCCTAGTTTGTCTAAAATATCGTTTATGACTGGAAGTGGAAATTTATCATCGACAGTCTTCTCATTTAGCTTACGATAATCTATCACAATTCTATATTTCTTTTTATCGTTTGAATTTGATCTCTTGTTCTCGATAATCCAAATCGGCGAGTTAAATGGTGATTCTGAATGTCTTATTATACCATACGATAACATTTTACTTATTTGATTATCTACTTCTTTTCTATAAATTTGCGGATACTTATAATTTTTTGTATATACTGGACTATCATCAATAAGATTAATTGTATGCTTATAGTTTGATTTGAAAATGTAAAGGGTACACCCTCAACATAAAAAATAACTCTATACTCATAACAAAGATTTTTAATTGCTTCATACTCTTCCTTATTACAATGATCTAACCTTAGCTTATTTAAGTTATCTCTCTGTAAATTATCAAGTTCATCTTCATTTATATCCATTTTCTCAAAACAATTTAAGTCTATAGTAGATTTCAATTCGTTTTCTTCAATTAACTCTACTTGAAAGGGTTCAGTAAAAGTTATTTTAACAGAATGTTCACAACTATTCGTAATTACAGTAAAAGCAAATGAATCTACAATTTTTACCAGACACTGGGGCATTTCGGCTTTTCCAAAATTAACATAGTTTAATATACCTATGCCGGAGGTTTGATTTACCGGTACTTTTACTTTCTGGCATACTCGCGGGGGAATAATTACTTGGCTTGGTTTAAAGGACTTTGGCTGAAAATGATACAAAGGTAATACAACGTGAGGCGTTTCTTAGGTAAATTTCTTAAAGTTCATGTTAGCACCAACGTTTTTTAAGAAATCATAACCTATTAAGCCATCAAAATTTGGGGAAAAATCAAATAAATAAAATTTGTGATTACCTTCAACATTAAATGAAGGGAATATAGGAATGATCATAGTTTTATCATGAAAAAATGTTGCATGAGCGGTACGTACAGAAAATTTTTTCAGGTCTAATAAACTTTTTATACATTTTCTGAGCGAGATCCGGTTTAAGAAAACTTTCCCCTGACCATGTATCTATAAGAAATTTAGCATTTAATTCTGGTATAATAACCTTAGGCAACGCTGAATAAACAACATTATTTATATTTATCATTTTACATTGTCTTCCGAGGCCATTTGATAAAAATTTTCATCCTTCTCTTCGCAACTGTTTTCTTGGAACTTTATGGTCTCATTAGATTGTGAAAAACTACAAGATGGTTCATTTTCATAATTTAGTGGTTCTATGCATTGATTATACAATTCTTCAAAATTAAAAATGCGCTGTTGTTGTGGATTATTCTTGAAAAAATTAGATTTTTTATATGTCATTTTACCCATATTATTAGAGGAGGTATCATCCATAGGTGCTGGTTTCATAAAATTATTATTTCTTGCCTGTATTGAGCAATTTTGAATGTTTTGATGAGCTCGTGGGTTGAAGTTTGAATTAAATGATCTGGGAGTAAATTGTTGCAAAATTAGGTCTTGGATTTTGAAAGTTAGGTGTTTGATTAGAGTAATTTTGAAAATTCGGTCTCGGATTACCAAAATTTTGATTATATTGAAAGTTTCTGAAATTAGACTGTTGTGGTTGAGTATTAAAATGTGGAAATGAATAAGATTGAGCGGTACTCGGATAACGCCCTGATGGTTGTGACTTTTGTCTATACTGAAAATTACCACTTGGTTTTGAGTTTGAAAAACTTCGATTTTTAAAACTAAGGAAGTTTTCTTCCTCTCTGGCGTAAGCCATAGCTTGTTCAACTGAATCAGGATTTTTTAATCTAACAACTAATTGCTTATGATAATTTAAACCGTTAATGAAGGTCTTTAAACACAAATCTTCGTATTGTTGAATTTTTAATAGCTTAACATTATTTGGGTCGTTCGACATATTTATTTTTGAAAATAAAATACTACGCGCGTCTTGGATTTTTAGTCCAAAATTTTGTACGCTCTCATTCTTTTCAGGATGCATCGAAATATGTCTTGGATAATACAATCAATTGATCTTTAGTCAGAAAAAGTAACTGAAAGTGAATCTTTAACCATTCTCTAACTCTGTTCTAGAAGCTATTAAGTCAGCAGCTCTACCTATAAATTTTCCAATTATAGTATCAAATAGACAAATATTTATTGCAGCATTTAGATCACCATGATTTTGATGACTCATTAAAAAATTCTCGCATGCTTTAATAAATCTATTAAGTTGTTTCGGGTTTCCATCAAAGTTTGGAATATTATCTGCTTGGTATTTAATTAGTTGATAGTTTGGTTGAGCCATTTCGTTTAAATTTGTAATTCTATCTATGATATCTTCCACGATGAGAATCAGAAAAACACTTATACAAAAAAAATAATAGGAATTGGTTATAAAATGAATACACTTACAGTAAAAATGTATTCTTCATTTGTTGAATTCTTAACTGTACTATGGACTTTGGACGATTTTTGTTCCTCTGTCCTCGCCAATAGGATCGTAGACGATGTAGTTCCGGTCCCCTGGTCAAAGTATACTATGGACGATTCCTGTTCCTCTGGTCACTGGTGAGTTCTTATAAGCACTCCGAATTTTCGTAGATCCGCACCAACTAACCGTTAAAACGGAGAACTGTACTAATTTTCGACACGTTTCGTTTGGCGGATCCTACTGACTGTGCCAGTGAAAAGTTCGAAAACGAAAAACTTATTTTTGAAATTTTTTATTTTATTATTAAAGCGCAACAAAAGAACTAAGTAACTAAATATAGTTTTCTACAATATATAGGTTTAATAAACGTATTGTAATGTTTTTCTTATTTATTTAAACGTTCTTATTACGGGTGGGATAAATTTTAATCACACGGTATGGCTACTTACTAATTTATTTAAACACTAACTCACTAACACTTAATTTATATATACTTAACTAATCACCTAAATTTAATTTATATGCACACAAACTTGATTATATTAGCACTTTACTGTTCGGTGTATTTTCGTTTATTTCTGGAGATCACTTTATCAACTCCAACTCTTCCTGATCAGTCCCCATATATATTAAAGCCATTTTTACTAGTAAATTCCGGACTGCGGCTTAAATAAAAACAACTGATTCTGGCCTTTTCTAGATAACTCTGGTCACAAAAACAATGTTTACATAAGATAGCCGTAAACAGTTTTTTATAACTGCGTATCCGCCATAATTTTAACTTTTATACCTGGCTTAGACAGAGTCGGTTTTAGGAACTATACCAGGGTGCTGTTTCGTAACAGTATCATATTTCTTGCTACGTTGCATTGTACAAGAATGTAACTCTACAGAATATTACTCCTGTTTTTACGTTTTTCTTTGGCTAGATGATCAGAACCATTCAGGCATAATTCTTAGGCAGTCACTTATTGTGCACATTACAAAAGTTTATAACAAAAATTTTAAAATGGGCAAGAAGAATTCTAATTTTTTTATAGCTTATTTATTTTGTATGGTAGTGTAAATAAGGAAACGACAATTATACATTTTATCTCCATTTATATTATTGGTGCTAGCTCGACCCCATGGAAATTGTTAAACTATACTGTAAAATTTATCATTACTTAGTATGACACCAATTTTCCTCAGTATTCCAAGTCCTATTTTTCTCGTAGAATTTATTATACCAGCATTGTACCTGTAGTTTACTTTAATATTTGTGTACAAATGATTGTACAACCAAAATAAACTAATTGATTCCTACCTATTGCATAACGTACATTTAAGTATAGATTTATTATTTTTTTAAGATATTTTGGGTATAAAATGTAAAGACATAATTTTTACAGTAAAATTCTGACACTATTTTATATTTGGGTATAATATACATAAGTAACTTCGAAAATTCATATTTACTTATTATTAATACTATTTACCAGGTAAACTTCAGATTTTTATTTCAAGAAGATAATTAATTAAAGGTCCTAAAAACTTATGTATATTATTAGTAATAATTTCAAACGAAAAGGAAGGGACCAAAGTAAAATAAACATGTTAATTGTGTTGTTGCAGATGCATGTAATAAAAACCAGTTGTTTTGCATTCCACTTTATTACCTACCGAATTCCATCATTTCTTTTCTTATATTCCTCAAGAAAACCAACTGCCTAGAAACTGTACCCATCACAAAAAATGTTGATACCAATTAGAAAAAGTTACTATCAGTCACAACAAAAAATACAGAAATAACTTTATTATGGGTAAAATCACATCTAGGAATTTAAAGGAATGCAGACGTAGACCTACTTGAAACAACGCTATGGAGATTTTCATCGTTCAGCGAAGCAGTTAAAGAAATCAAAAATGAGGAGCTAACTTCCAAGATATAGAAATGTGTTTGATAAAATTCATTTGTTTGTTTTTTCTACATAAATTGCAATCCTCTCTACTTTCATGTAATTTTCAATAAAAAGATATATAGTTTGATTTTGGTGCAAAAAGTAACAAGATGTTGCATAGCATTAGATTCCGTGTACTACTATTAGATTTGTAAATATAGTTATCGGCATATGAATAAAAATATTTTGAATAAAAACTTTGCTTTATGCCTTTTTGTGTAAATTGACCAAATACTTCGATGTGAATAAACCGATCTGCAAGAGACGCTATCATCTTTTAAACGCAACCAGAAAAGGAAGGTTGTGGCTTTATAACATTATTTCTCGTTTTTTATTGGAATTTACTCCATGTGAAGATAGTGTGGGAAGAAGAGTTTCTTTTTTGGAAAACGTTCTACTTCCATCTTTCAAATATAGGGTGCTTCAAAAAAAGGTGGCTCCCTTGCTAGGATAGGTCTTCTTCTTCTTAAGGTGCCGACTTCTTGCGAAGGTTAGCGACCATCATGACTCATTTATTTTGCTGACTGCTGCCCTGAACAGGTCGTTTGGTGTACAGTTGAACCATTCTCTGAGATTTCGAGCCACGACATCCATCTTCTTCCTATGCTTCTTTTCCCTATTATTTTACCCTGGATAATTAGTTGTAGCAGCTTGTATCTTGTACCTCTCATTACGTGGCCCAGATATTGGAGTTTTCTGACCTTTACCTCTTGGGACAGTTCTATATCCTTTGAGACTCTCAGCAAGACTTCTTCATTGGTAATTCTGTCAACGTATAATATCCGGAGTACCCTTCTGTAAAGCCACATCTCGAAGACATCTATCTTTTTAAGCATTTCTTTTGTTGGAGTGGCAGCTTCTATTCCATAGAGCATTATTGTAAATATATAGCATCTTAGCATTCGTATTTTAAGGTGGTTACTTGAAGTTTTGCAACAAAAGAATTGCTTTATTTTAATAAAGGTGTTACGTGCTATTTCAATTCTCGTTTTTAATTCTGATGAGTAATCATGGTTGTCGTTGATCAGGGTTTCTTAGATATTTATATTTATAGACTAGCTCTATTATCTGATGGTTTACGATCAGTTGTGTGTTTTGATTAATTCAATAATTTCATCGGTCATCCAATCGTTTTTCTTTTTCTCATTCGCCCCGCTCAACTCTTTGTTTTCTATTTCAAGAATTGTGTTTTTAATTTTCTCCCATTCGATGTTTATGTCTCCCTTATCTCTACTCTTGGGACAGTTCTAGATCCTTTAAGACTCTCAGCAAGACTTCTTCATTGGTAATTCTGTCAACGTATAATATCCGGAGTACCCTTCTGTAAAGCCACATCTCGAAGACATCTATCTTTTTAAGCATTTCTTTTGTTAGAGTGGCAGCTTCTATTCCATAGAGCATTATTGTAAATATATAGCATCTTAGCATTCGTATTTTAAGGTGGTTACTTGAATTTTTGCAACAAAAGAATTGCTTCATTTTAATAAAGGTGTTACGTGCTATTTCAATTCTCGTTTTTAATTCTGATGAGTAATTATGGTTGTCGTTGATCAGGGTTCCTTAGATATTTATATTTATAGACTAGCTCTATTATCTGATGGTTTACGATCAGTTGTGTGTTTTGATTTGGTTTTTTGGTGAAGATCAAGAATTTTGTTTTATTAAGGTTCATATTCAAGCCATAATGGATACTTGTTTCATACACTTTTTGGACCATTCTTCGCAGGTACTTTCTGCTAACAGTACGGTATCATCTGCGTATCGTAAATTGTTTATAGGAACTCCGTTTACTACTACTCCAGCTGCTTCATTGTGTAATGCCTCCCTCATGATGACTTCCGAGTACATATTAAACAATAGCGGAGAAAGTATTCACCCCTGTCGTACTCCACGTTTGATGTTGATGTTTTGTGTGTATTCATTATCTATCTTGATGTTTGCTGTTTGGTCGTAATATAGGTTTTCAATAATTCTGGCATCTCTGGTATCTATTTGCTTTTCTCTCAGAATTTTGATAAGTTATTCAAGACGGAATCTGTCAAATGCTTTCTCATAGTCCACAAAACAGGAGTATACATCCTTGTTAACGTCTAAACAGCGTTGAGTCAACACGTTTATACTAAATAATGCTTCTCTCGTGCCAACTCCATTACGGAACCCGAAGTGTGTATCGCTGATCCAGTTTTTTATACACACGGTTGTGAATTATTTTTAGAAATAATTTGAGTGTATGGCTCATTAGGCTTAAGGTCCTATGATCTTTACATAATCTTGCGTTGGCTTTCTTAGGAATCACAATGATGGTCGACACCAACCAGTCATTTGGTATCGTTCCTGATATATAGATCGCATTGAGGAGCTCAGCAAGTGCATCCAAGCAATGTTTCTTAAGCAGTTTTATCATTTCAATGGGTAGTTCGTCTGGACCAGGTGCTTTCCCGTTCTTCATGTTCTTTAGCGCATATTCTATTTCATCTGTTGTTATTTCTGGTCCGGTTTATATATCATTTTCTGGAGGTAGGGGGCTTTTCATGTCATCTTCGAACAGCGTTTCGATGTATGTTTTCCATGTCTGAAGCTTTGATGTCACCTCCACCACTATATTCCCATTATCATCCATCAGTATATCTGCGTTCTTCTTTTTACAATTTCCAGTGATCTCCTTAACCTTTTTATGTATATTAAAGGAGTCATGTACTTTTTGCAGATTTTCAATTTCGGCACATTTTTTCATTCAACCATTGTTCTTTCACCTCTTTTACTTTCTTTTGTATTTCTCGATGTATACTTTTATATCTGTTGTTATCAGTGGTTTTAGCCTCTCTTCTTGTTCTGATTAATTCGATAATTTCATCGGTCATCCAATCGTTTTTCTTTTTCTCATTCGCCCCGCTCAACTCTTTGATGTTTATGTCTCCCTTATCTCTGCTGTGTGATGTCTGCAACTCTTCTGCAAGTCGTTTTTCAACCCTTGATCTAGTCTCGCTGTTTCTAAATCTCGTGACGTCCATTTTGTTACTCCTCTTGGACCGTTTTAAAGCTAGTTTGAAGTTTGAATGTTGCAACTACAGGGTTATGATCCGATGCCATGTCTGCCCCTGGGTATGTCTTGGCTGAGAGTATGCTATTTCTGTATCGTTTATTAATCATGACATAGTCGATCTGGTTTCTTACTATTTTATCTTTTGGGTCCTGTGGTGATTTCCACGTGTATAATCTTCTTGGTGGTAGTTTGAATAAGGTGTTTGTCACTACTATATCTTTCTCTTGGACAAATTCAACCAGCCTCTCTCCTCTCTCGTTACGCTGTCTCAGTCCGTGCTCTCCAATGACATCCACAACCCCTCGACCGATTTTGGCATTGAAATCTCCCATTACAATTGTCACTCTGAGTTTCTTAATGTTCTTCCATATTTGCTCTATTTGTCCGTAAAATTCATCAATTTCTCTGTCTTCAGTTTGTTCCGTTGGGGCGTACACTTGAATTATATTTATTCGTATCTTTGATGTTTCTAACTGTATTATCATTACTCTCTCTGAGAGGGGTACAAATCCTATAAAGGATTTACTTGTTTCTTTGTCTACCAAAATTCCAACACCGTTTGGATGTTTTTGTTGATCATCACTACCAGAGTAGTCAAATGTTCCTCCATCAGTTATGCATTTGCCACTACCGGGCCATTAGGTTTCACTAATTCCAAATATATTAACTTTCAGTCTGTTCATTACCAGTGTTAAGTTGCCCAGTTTGCCAGCCTGGAAAAGGCTTCTAGCATTCCACGTTCCAATTTTTAATTTCCTCCCGGGGATTCTTCGCACCCTTTGTCCATTGAAGGACTGCCGGGGACTAAGGGCCATTGTTTAAAGTGTATTTGTCATGATGATTATACTAGGGAAATATAATGGATAGGTAGATCACTGCAAAATAAGTTGGGTTCGCTCAGTAAAAGTTTTTCGAACTGCATCCGTTTTCAAGATACAGGGTACTGAAAAAACAAAATTTTTGAACATTTTTTACGATTATGGATTATGTCGAAACTACTGGCAACATTGTAATACAATTTTTCACAAAAATGTTTTGAAAGCTGACCATCGCATACATTTGTTTTTATGTCTGCCTCTCATAGAGGGCGCTAGTTACATAGTTCGTACCGAATAATTTTGAACATATCTTTTTTGAGGTTAAATTTTCTAGCCCCAGTTTTATGTGAACAAAAAGGTACTCTTGGCAAAACTGAATACAGTATACCGTTTTCAGAATATATTGATTTGAAAATGATGCAGAAATAACTAATACTGATATAAAGTATTTTTCTGAAACATTTACCTATTTGCTAAAAAACAATAACATTATTCCACTGCTAAAGTTATTAATTAAACGAGGACCATGCTCCTGAATCAAATATGGATTTACAAATGTTATCAGATTTGTTTATCTGAATTTATATAAAGTTAGAAAGTGATAAATCTACTGCAATTAAACTGTAATGGCACTGTCGTCTAAAATATAAGTTAACACCATCAATACATAATTAAAAACAAAACATCGGGGACTGGGATACAGAACACTACCAAACCAAATTATCACAGTAGACGAAGTTGGGCACCCAGTACCTAGAGGACAACACTTTCGCCATTTCACTAACAGCTAGATCTATATTATTAACACCGAAACATCGCAACACACCTACAAGCTCGGTTCTTACGACTAGAAGTGATAGGAGAGCTTCGTCGGTGAATAACCGACTTAATTTACTATATCCTGGAGCGTGTTCAGCCTGGGATCGTAATTAACACCCGGCTTGTCGTCGACCCCTTGGAGTGTGTTGAACCCAAGACTAGACACTAGCAAACCCCGTCTTTCGGTCGAAACTCTAGAGCGTGCTGAGCCTAGAACGGAAGCCAACCGTCATAGCCAAGTCCTGGAGCGTGTTGAGCGCGGGATCTGGTACCGAATTTACCCCGTTTATTTTAGGCAAACCGAACGGTCCACAAATAAATCTTTGCCGTAAAGTCAAAGGGACGAGGTACGACAGATCCAGACCATTTAACACGCGAAGCCGTATAATAAGAGGAGATCTGTAGATAACTCGACGAGGCGACCACTCCCAGGGAAGCCCCACAGAATCAAGGACCAACAATTGTACATAAAAGAACTGTATATAGAATTAGTTTTAAGTTGTAAAGATTTTATTGAATTTTTAGTTTAACAAGTAACATACGTGTAACTATCAAATAAACACATCTAACCATCAAGCCCTTTTTATGTTCTACCCCATGACTACCCACGACAATTACAAATTACGCCCGAGCATAAGAATTACAAATTGACGCTCAAGCAAAACGATTACAAATTGGCGCCCGAGCAAAAGGTTAAATAAACCAGAGCCGTAAGGGGTAGATAGGATTATTGGCTGGTAAAACAAGGCCGTAAGAGGTGAAATTACAAATCGCCACCCGAAAAAAAGGTTAGAATAAAAATTGTGAAGGGTCAAAGAAACAAGACGCTCTAAAGATGAATGAACAGGAAGAATACGCCGGCGTAGGTTTGGAAGTAGCGGACGCAAAAGTAGGATGGATATACAAGCTCAAACAGGAATATTTAATAACAGCTACACACTATGGGCTAGAATGGTACACTTCGTAAGGAAACAGATAGGGTATAATATCCTGAACCAACGAGAAAGCAGCATACAAGAATCTGAAAAACCTAGAGAAATGGTGAACACTGCGGAAGACAACGAATCCGAAGATAGAGGTAGGAGGTATAGTTACAAACACGAAGATTGCACAGAACTGGACAAAATAAGGAGATGGGGAATATATTTTTATGGCTCGAAAGACCTGATAGAATTCATCGAAAGGTTGCAAGAACTCAGAACATCTTACCAACTAAACGACGAAATTAGAGCTCTGCCAGAAGTGCTAGAAGGCAAAGCAATCCTTTGGTACCGGAATAATAGACATCTCTGGGAAACCTGGCAAGATTTTATAGATGATTTCGAGGCATTTTATGTACCGTTGGATTTATCAACATATTTAGAAGAAAAGATAATGGTGAAGAAACGAAGAGAAAATGAACCATTCAAACAATACATCACGGAAATTCAAAAATTAATGCGGAGACATATGGGTTGCAACAATAGCCAACAGCTAGAAAGGATATATAGAAATATGAACGCGAAATACAAACTTCACGTCCGAAGAATCGAAATTACATCAGTAAGGGACCTCACACGACGAATAGACGAGTTAGAAAATATTCAGAAAGAAATTGAGAAATCCGGCTTACCTGAAGATAAAACCCGATACGTTCTATCCCCAGGACAAGGTCCACGAAACGTAACAAGTTACTAAATTATAACCGACAGAATTGCTGCAGGAGGTGCGATAAGAGAAGACACAGAAAAGAAGCTTGCTAGGGGAGACAAATATTACTTTGTAGTCATTGCGGAACCATAGGAACACCTTCAAATAAATACAATTGCCGGAGATCAAGAAACTTAACAAGGGCCGATTCTTCGAGAGGCAAGATGAGCCCACAATAAAGTCCTCCGCTACGAACGATTTGAGTATATCAGATGATAAAAGACCACGCATAATAATTTATACTCACAAGCAGCAGGGATTAAACACATTAATCGACACAGGATCACAAAAATCATGTATAGGAGAAGAAGGCCTTAACAAAACTAAACATTTCGTATATAAGACTAACTTAGAAAACACAACGGTAACATTAGCAAGTGGGTATAAAATGAAAATTTTTGAAAGCTTTGTTATTCCGCGTACAATAGCTGAACAAGACGGTGAGACAAAATTTTTCCATAAACCGAACT
Organism: Galeruca laticollis; assembly: GCA_963921935.1. Lineage (NCBI taxonomy): Eukaryota > Metazoa > Arthropoda > Insecta > Coleoptera > Chrysomelidae > Galeruca > Galeruca laticollis. The sequence continues at coordinate 189,209,409 of OY998178.1, read as the reverse complement.
TAGAAGCCGAAGCCATTTTAGGAGTACCAGCTATTGCAGAAAGGAAAATACCATGGAGAGACTTGTTTAAAGAAGTGACCGACCTAACCGCAGAAGAACAAGAAGTTGATAACAAATTAACACATATAAATCACACCGTACAAAACCCGGAAGAGCAACAGAAAGATCACAAGAAAACGAAAAACTAAGAAATGCAAAATACAGAACCGAAAACAATGATATCCGAAAATAAAACATTCCTAGAAAGATTACAAAATTTAAGATATACAAACGGAATACAGCAAACAATAATTACTATATAAGAATTAAGTCAAACAAAAACCAATTCCAAATTTAATATCAATCCAGAACTACCAACAATAGAGAAGAATAAACTAGAAAAAATTTTAAAAACGGAAATAAAGAATTTCAATAATATCCTGGGAGTAACACCATTGGCGGAACACATAATAAAACTAAAACATAACACGCCTATTAAACAACGGTACAGACCGAGGAATCCGGCAATGCAAGAGATAATAAATAATGAAATAGACAACATGGTAAAAGAGGGAATCATAGAAAAATCCAACAGTCCTTACAGCTCACCAATAGTCATGGTTCAAAAGAAAAACAAAACCTACAGATTTTGCGTAGACTTCAGGAAGATAAATGAAATATCGGAAAAAGACGCATATCCACTACCGCTCATAAACAATATTTTAGAAAAATTGAAATCAGCCAAGTACATATCAACGCTGGACCTTAAAATGGATATTGGCAAGTACCTCTGGCACAACAAAGCAGACCTATAACAGCTTTCACGGCACCAGGCAAAGGACTTCCACTTCAAGGACTTCCGTTCGGCCTACACTCAACAGCAGGCTTTTAGACTCAGTAATAGGACCAGAAATGGAACCGCACGCATTCGAATACTTAGACAACATAATAGTTCTAAGCTAAACATCCACCGAACACTTAAAACATTTACAATAAGGTTTAAAAAAACTGCAGAAAGCAAACCTGAATATAAACATCGAGAAATGTAATTTTGGAATACACGATATTAAATACTTAGGACACGTCGTGAACAAAGAGGGTATCAAGAAGGATGAAGATAAAATCAAGGCAAATGTAGATTACCTCGCATAAAATACGGTAAAACAATTAAGGAAAATCTTAGGTATCACATCATGGTACAGAAGATTTATAAAAGATTACACCGAAAACACCGCACCACTGACAAAACTACTAAGGAAAAAATAGAAATGGATCTGGAACGAAGAGCAAATAAAAGCATTCGGAGAGATTAAAACACTGCTAACACAAGCACCAATATTAGTATGTCCCGACTTTAAAAAAAAAATCTTGCAAACGAATGCATCAAATGTCGTACTAGGTATAGCCCTACTACAGAAAGGCGAGAACAACTACGATAGTCATAGCAAACGCCAGCAGAGCCCTGACCGCAGCGGAAAGAAACTACACCGTAACCGAAAAAGAATTACTAGCAGTAATATACGGAATAGAAAAAATGCGGCCTCACTTGGACGGATACTCTTTCTCAATAATCACGGATCACCAAAGCCTCAAATACCTACAGTCAATGTATAAACCTTCAGGTACGATAGCAAGATGGGCTATGATCTTACGACAATTTGACTTCGATGTTATATATAGGAAAGGATCAGAGAATATTGTAGCTGATTCCTTATCGCGGAATACTGTAGATTTACTTACCGTATTGTCGAGTAAAGATAAGTCAGATTGGTACGAGAAAAGAAAATCAGAAGGAGAAACGCAACTGCAAAAATATTCAAATTTCACAATTATAGATAGCAAACTGTACAGACATTTCTGGGATAAATACGACTTCAAGGAAACAGAGCTGTCAAGCCCGTGGAAGTTGTGTATACCCAGAGACAAACAACAAGAAATAGTAAAGGAAAATCACAGCAGCCATACATCTGGACACCTGGAAATAGCAAAAACAATAGCCCGACTAGCCAGAAAATACTATTGGCCAGAAATGTTCCGAGACACAGCTAAATTCATAAGAGAGTGCCAAAAATATAAACTGTCACAACTGCAAATACTGGGTCAAATGCAATCGACCAAAATTCCTCAAGAACCATGGCACACAGTAAGCTCCGATGTCATAGGACCACTGCCAACCTCAAGTAAGGGTAATAATTACTTGATAGTTTTTCAAGGCACATTTACCAAATGGGTGGAGATAAGTCCAGTCCGCAAGATAACCGCAAATGTAGTAACTCAACATTTTAAAGATTAAGTAATAACGAAATTCGGCTGTCCAAAGATAGTGATAACGGACAACGCCAAATCATACGAAAATAAAAATTTCAAAGAATTACTAACCGATTTAAATATAGAAAAACAAAAAATACCACCGTATTCACCGCAAAACAAACCCGTAGAAAGAGCAAACAGAGTAATAAAAACCATGATTGCACAATTTTGTGACAACAATCACAAAAAATGGGACACACATATACCAGAACTAACGTTCGCCATAAATACAGCCAGACACGTGTCAACCGGATTCTCACCAGCATATCTAAACGTCGGACACAAGTTACGACTTCCATGTAAGATTGTAAACGACAGGACGACAAACGCAGATTCTACAACACCAAACAAATGGACGAAACTTAAAGAAACTTAAAGAAACTTTCAAACTAGTCAAAATTAATCAAGCAAAAGCATTCACATCACAAAGTCACTATTACAACTTTAGAAGAAGGAATTAGTCACCAAGAATCGGAGAGAAGGTGATGAAGAAAGAGCACCACCTGTCGAACGCAGAGAAAAATTTTAGCGCAAAATTAGCACCAAAATATTCGGGGCCCTTTACAATAGAAAAGAAAATAGCCAGTAACATCTACCAAATTAAGACCAACAACAGCAACAGAAGTCACGTAAAAGATCTAAAACCAGCATGGCCGGATCCCAAAACCGGTTAACCCCACTACCAGTACCCAAAAAAAACCATCAGCCCCCACCAACAAATTACAATTAAATAGCCAGATTTGCACAGATCAAAACCAATCCGTGAACATGGAAGACGTGCTCGATCTTCGCGACAACGTGTGGCAATTTGAAGAAGGAGAGTTAAACCGACCTCCAACCCCCGGTAAGTTGGTAGAACAAGACTGGAATAGCCTGGTAGCGATGAAATGCCAGTCACCAGTAAAAATACCGCTAACCGCCCTCGTACCGGATCAAGTAAGAAATCGACCTAAGATCGGTAGACGGAGATACCGATACAGGCTGGCATACGGTAAAAACATTAGTATCTACTACTAAATCGACCGGTCCCAATCGCCTCCCATACATTCGAGGATATCCGCCTATCCAATTGACATCTTGTCTCACTGGCGCGGCAAAATTTTATTCCAAAATTGTTACGACCTGGAGGGGTGTGACCCCGTCTTTCGACCGAAAATCTAGAGCGTGCTGAGCCTAGAAAGGAAGCCAACCGTCATAGCCAAGTCCTGGAGCGTGTTGAGCGCTGGACAGAAGCCTTCTCGTCTAGATGAAATCCCGAAGCGTGTTGAGCCCGAGACGAAAGGGAATTCTCACCTCACCGAGATCACGCTGTGTGTTGAACGCGGGATCTGGTACCGAATACACCCCGTTTATTTTAGGCAACCTGAACGGTCGACAAAATTGTGTAAGTTTATATAATAATACTTATTCATCAATAAATCTTTTTCGTAAAGTCAAAGGGACGAGGTACGACTGATCCAGGCCATTTAGTACGAGAAGCCGTATAATAAGAAGATACCTGTAGACAACCCGACCAGGCAACCACCCCCAGGGAAGCCCCACAGAGTCAAGGACCAACAATTGTACATATAAGAACTCTATATAGAATTAGTTTTAAATTGTAAAGATTTTGTTGAATTTTTAGTTTAACAGGTAACATACGTGTTACTATTAAATTAACACATCTAACCATCAAGCCCTTTTTATCTTCTACCCCCTGACTATCCACGACAATTACAAAACCATTGGACATCGTATATATAGACACGATAGGTTCATTTGTAGAAAGTAACAATGGAAATCGTTATTGTATCACAATACTGTGTGAACTGACAAAGTATACGGTCATATGATACCGGTCAGAAATAAAGAAGTACAGACAATTGCGAAAGCGATATTTGACAATTTCATACCAGCCTACGGGTTAATGAAAGAATTAGGGTGCATAAAATGCGTTGAAATGGATATTTTATTAAAAGATGATAAGCCTGTGATCTACAGACCTTATCAACTTTGATTCACAGAACGCCAAAATGTTAAATAAATAGTTAACGATTTGCTGGATTACTCAAAAGTCAAATTCTCCATATTCAAGTCAAATTTTTCTTGTTAAAAAGAAGAATGGTGAAATGTGCATGTGCGTTGACTACAGAAGCATGAACTCTAAATGTATTAAAGATTCTTCACCCATGAGAAGACCCGATGATCATTTAAAAATACTGTCAAATGCCAGGTACTTTACTATTAATATGGCTAGCAAGTACCATCAAATTCCCATATCTGAAAATTCACGACAGAAAACAGCGTCTGTCACTCCGAATAGGCAATATGAATACTTACGTATGCTATTTGGATTTGTAAATGCGCCTGCTGTGTTTCAACGAACCGTTAATCAGATTTTAGGAACTATTAATCATGTATTAACAGCATTAGCTTATCTTGATGACATTCTTGTGCCAAGTAAAGATTTAAATTCTCGCTTAAACACATTAAAAGAAATGTTTGAGGCTTTCAAAAAATTTAGCGCATTATTTAAGTTAAGTAAATATCATTTTCTTAAAACTGGAATCGATTACTTGTATCATGAAATTAGTTCAGAAGGAATTCCCCCCAAGTTTTGGGAGTTAATATAACGGAAGAAGATTCGTTTTTGACTGCTGAATTATAGGAAGAACGTTGCAAATATTTAATAGAGATTTTAGCTAAAAAACCTACAGATGCTGACGAAAAATGCATACATAATGACATCATGAAAAAACAACGTCTTTTTAAAGTAACTGAATATGGGTTAAAATGGTACGTATCTAAAAGAGCAAGACGAGCTATATTGTCATATTACAAAAATAATTCCTTAGCTACAGAAAAGACTTTGAAAGCAATGAATGACTACTATTGGTTTCATCTCATGTTGGTTTAATGCAGATTGCCCGACATGTGCTAGTCCAGCAAACAAAATTAATTCAATTGTACGGGTTTTCAGATGCATGCGAAAGAGCATATGCATGCTGCATCTATGTACGTTCTGTAAACATAGATAATACCATCGAGAGTCATTTGATATGCGCTAAGTATCAAGTAAGTCAGATAAAATCCCCCTCTTCGCCTCACTTGGAACTCTTAGGAGTGGTATTATTAACCAAACATGTCAAAATGTAAAGAAGGTTCAAATATTCATATAAATCAAACATTTTTATGGCCAGCCTCCACAAGTGTGCTCTCCTGGATAGCAACTGAACCCAGATGTTGGAAAACAGTTGTGGCTAACCGTGTTCCTGAAACTCAACGACTAACGAATATTGAAGATTGGAATTATATTTCGTCAGAATAAAATTCCGCGTGGAGTCAGTATAAGGCATTTGATCAGCTCTAAATTGTTGCGTCATGGTCACAGCTTCTTTATTCAATACAAAGATTTAACTCAAAAATCAAATATCTGGTTAAATAATAATATTCTCGAATTTATAGTACAAAAAGAGTAATCATGTGCAGCACAAATCGATTTGACTTTAGATATTTTCGAGCAATTTTCTAGCCTAAATAGCTACTTAGAGTTTTGACATACTGTTTAAGATTTTTTAACAATCTCAAGGTTTTAAAGGAGCGTCGAAAACACGGAAAACTAAGTTTCTCTGAAATCCAACAAACAGAGATATTTGGAGTAAAATTAGTACAATTTCAATGCTTTTCATTAGAACTTTACGAGCTTAATCATAAAAATCTAGTTTCGAATAAAAGCAAATTCAACGGATACGGATCGCCGGTAGATAAAACTATCAAGTTTTCAGTCGACGTAAAACATCCCATTCCTCTTCCTTCCAAACATGTCTTTACACAGCCCATAATTCATTGTGAACATAAACGTACACTACACTCTGGCCTTCAGGGTACGCTATCGCACGTCAGGCAGATATATTGGTCGCTTAATGGCAAACAAGTTATAAAGTCATATATCAAAAAATATATATTAATACCAAACCAAAAATAATGTGTCCAAAAATGGGTGACACCCAAGCTTCGTGTCACTCCATCCCATCCATTTTTGTCGGTTGCTGTGGACTACGCAGGGTCATTTTAATTAAAAGATAGAAAAACTGGGTCAAATGAAGTGATCAAGGGTTACATATGCATTTGTGTTTCTCTTGAATCTAAAGCTGTTCACATTGAAGTCATCAGCGACTTCACTAGTGATGGTTTTTTCGAATATGTTTGTTTCAAGAATAGGGTTTGGCACACGTATTTACTGCGATAATGCTACGAATCTTGTAGGCTCAAAAAATGAACTATTTTCAATCCAAAGGTTAATCGAATCTAATGATTTTCAACATTATATAACTTCTTCCAGTATAGAATGGCACTTTATGCCTGCGAAATCTCCACATTTTAGTGGGCTTCATGAACCAGCAGTAAAATCTTGTAAACATCATTTAAAACGTATTTTAAACGCGTTCATATTACGAAGAGTTTTATACTCTAATTATTCAAATTGAGGCAATTTTAAACTCAAGGCCGTTTGTTCCTTTGTTCTCCGATCCCAATGACCTACAAGCGATTACTATGGCCCATTTTTTGAATGGTCAAAAGCTTATGACAATACCTGAGAGAAATTTATTAGAGGACAAGGTCAATTTCGTCAGAAGATACCTACATCTTCAACACTATCGGTCCCGTTGGAGCAAGGAATATATTCATTACCTTCAGCGACGAACGAAGTGGCAGTTTGATAGCAGTGCAGGGATTTATGTTGGAACATTGGTTTTAGTGAAAAAAGATCACGTCCCTCCGATGTGCTGGCCCTTGGGTAGATTATTGGAGCTTCGTCCAGGGAAGGACGGTGTTGTTCATGTGGCACATTTTAGAGAGCTGATACCAGGATTGCTGTGCTGCCAGTTGAGTAGTATAAAATGAACTTTGGGGTCCGTGTTTACATAGTATTTTCAAAATTTAATTAAGTACTTAAAGTTGAAATGCTAAGCGTACCCTTTCAAGGGGGCCGAATATGTTAAGTTTTATTATTAGAATTTTAGAGTCGCTGCCTTTCTAGTATGGCTGCTGTCTGATTTGACATTATTGATTTTACTGTAATCTATCTAATGCATTGTCACGAAATAAATATATTAAATTAAATATTCACGAGTGCTGTTTCTTTCCCTCAATCAAGAGGAAAATCCCCAACAAATACTGTCAAGGTGTTTATATGTTTCTTGAAAAATTCGTACTCTAAAGTAATTTTTTAATATGAATTTAATCAGAGAAGTACCGTGATTTTCAATCTGGTTATATTCAAAAATATCATCTCCAAAGCATTCGAGAATTGAAGCTGGCAGGTCCTGCATTGAATATAGAATTAAAATTTCCTTCAAATTATTGATATTTTTATTAAAAATATTTTGGGTTTTATGAAAAAATCTAAAAAATTACTCGTCGCACACATCCATTACTACTCGCTTCAAAGCTTGACCTTGAAGTGTTTACAGACAAATATCAATCCCTGATATAACCCAACATAAACCTTCCTCCAGTTACTTTCTAGTGAAAAGCCCGTTCAAATTTCTCAATTCGATACACTTCTTAAATTTTTTCCTAGTCACTTTTTCAAAAACTCCTAGACACTTTTACAACTCACCAACTTCAACCAACCACCAATTACGTTGCACAGTCTTGAACGCGCACTTAAACATCCAATACACCCCCAACCCATCCCTGAAGAGGAAACTAATCCTACACTAGGGCACCGTCTAGTAGCGACACTCTGTGCGGAAGCCGATATGGGAACCCGCTTTACCCTGCCTATAGAGTAGCAGGTTTCTAGCAGGTGACGGCGACTTGTTTAGTATAGAGGGGTTCGCGTTAGAGCATACTACACGAAGCTCTGCAGTATACAGTATATATTTCCATAGAAGTAGCACGACAGCAGTCCCTCGTAAATCCGCCGGCCAGTGAACAACTGCCCAACTTCTTAGAACGTTGTCGGCGAAATTATCCACAAAGACTTCAAAGGAACGAGTCGAGAGTGTCGCTACTATGCTTTTATATGTACGGTGACTAGGGCACAAATCTCGAAAATCAACAATTCACCCACAACCAAGCCAATCCAATTCATTACGAATTTCTCTCTGTCTTTTTTACAATTTACAGATTTTTACTTTTTCCGCCGACCCTATCTACGATGCGAGAAAAGTATTGGTTTACACCAAAAACAAGTTGGAATTTTTGATTTTTTTTCAATTATTTTTATGTTTTTCAGTGAGAACACGAAAAAAGGGTTTTTAAGAAAAAATCCCGTGTGTATGTCGTCGTCGGCCACGTTTTGTAATTATGTCTCCAATTTTATGATAGGGTATTGTTATGGACATCTCACAGATGAACCCTATTGATTTTCAGATCATCAAAGCAAGTATAACGGGTGTACATGAGGTATAACATTTTTGGTCATTTTTAGAGAAATTTCGGTTTGTTAGCATGATACAGCCTCCGGACTGTATATAAGTTAACAATTTCATAATTGGATATTGTTAAGGCCGTCTCACAGATAAATCTCATTGATTTTAAGCTTACCAGAGCCAGTAGAACTGGACCTACAAATTCAGATATACTACATTTTTGGAGAAATTTCGAATTTTTAGCACGATAAAGCCTCCGGATTGTATACAAGTGACCAATTTTATGATTGAATATTGTTGAAAGCATCTTACAGATAAACAGATACATACTATCGATTTTCAGCTCACCAGAGCTAGTACAACTGAAACTATAAATCCAGATATACCATATCTTTGGTCATTTTTGGAGAAATTTCGGTTTGTTAGCACGATACAGCCACCGGCGTGTGAACAAGTTACCAATTTTGTAATTGGATACTGTTAAGAGCGTCTCACATACGAATCCTATTAATTTTCGGCTTATCAGAGCCAGTACAACTGGACTTATAAATCCAGATATACTACATGCTCGATCATTCATCTGTGAACAAAATATTTTTTGAAAAGTTTTCATCCAATTTTATTTTTGACATAACTATTTCACAAAATTCCATTCTATGAAATTGATCGTCTTGAAATATTGGCTCTGTTTCAGTTTGAAACTACGATAGCCATTTTTTTAATACAGTCGGAATCGTTTTCGAATAAACATTAAAATCCTTTGCTAAATGAGTGGACGGCTGTAGAGGATTCCATACTTGCACGGATTAAAATTTCCCCTTTTCTTTTTCTGGTTGGATTTGACTGTAATAAATACGAGATATGACATAGGAAATTTTAAGAACACCCTATATTGATAAAATTTTCTTGATTCGAAACAAATTAATAATAAAACAATTGTTGACCTCCGCCAGGAAAGAATTTGATACAAACAATTTTTCATAATCAGCAAGGTCGATAAACATTACATCTAGTGTTTACCATACTTTATTTATCAAAAAATATAAGCAAACGTTGCAAACTAGTAAAATGAAATTTAAAATTAACCTTCAGATACGAAAATAAAAAAACATGAGACAAGGGCACAAATGAAACAATTTTAAAATGAATAGCAGGAATTTTTAAAACAGAATGAGTGAGGTAGTAACCCTCATTAAGTGATCAGGCTCAGTACGGCCGGCCACTTTATCGTCGACAGTAATATTGTGTAGTTGTGATTTGTGATATTTCAAGAGCGTAAGTTTTTAACGTATAATTATTTTTTTTATATACTGTATTGATATTTTTTTATTTGACTTAACTGGGTGTCCCAAAAGGAAAAGGAGACCTATATTTTCGGTCATATTGAGTGCACTATTTACATCTGAGCCCCTCACCTACCGATCTAGTCTAAAATTATAGACATATATAAAAGATATCGTATGTTCGATGATCATTTTTCTTATATGTTTTTTTCTGTATTGTGCAAGGATATTCCACCGTACGAGATATCATATTTATTCTATTTAATTCCGAAAGTTTTGTTCGATATTTTATTACCTTATATTGTACAGGATATCCAAATGCACGAGATATCATAATTATTCTATTAGATTCCGAAAGTGTGTCTGATATATTATTATACTATATTGTACGGGATATTCAACTGTGCGGGATATCACATTTATACCCTTCGATTTCAAAAGTTTGTTGATAAATATTATAACATATTGTACAGGATATTCAACTGTACGGGATTTCACATTCATACCATTCAATTACGAAGGGTTGTTCGATAATCATTTTTCTTATATTATACCAAATATTTAACTATACGTGATATCGTACTTTATCTTTCATAATCACGAAAGACCCCTTTCAAAAGTTTGGAAGACGTTGTGTCCGAGTCAGGTTTCTTTCGTTGGTTTCATTTCTTATACAGGGATAGTCCTATATAAGACATCCTTTACGGGTGTCACGAGAACGGGTAACTACTTCCAGATTAGGAAAGACGTTTTTCCTTGACTGAATGTAACATACCGGAGCATTATCTCTCCTCTTCATTTTCAGTCTACATGTTAAAATTGATAGTGCCCACAAAATATTCGGTATTGAAAATACAGAACTCAGTCCCCATTCAATTCTAACGTAAAACGATAATAGCTTCATAGTATAGGAAAAATGCATAAGGCACATGGCGTTATCAGTGTGTTAGAGAGAGGCATGGAGAGACAATCCAAGTCTTAGCGTAGATTATTACAGTTCTAATACAAATATGTGAATATGTGAAGAAAATAGGTGATACACTGAATATACATTACAAGAAAGCTGATTTTAACAGGTTAAGTATTTGTGTTAGGGAATCAAATTGGAACTCAGTTCTGATAAATACTAATGTAAACATGGCTTTACAACAATTTTATAAAATATGGAATGAAATTATAGAAAAATGTGTTCCAAAGTTTACTAATTATACGAGAAAATATCCGGTGTGGTTTACCCAGGAAATAACAAATTTATTGCATGAAAAGGAAAAATATAGAATGTTAAAGTCTATTTCCATTTATTACGGGGAAAAATTTATAGAAATGAGAAGACAGATAAATCAATTAATAAAGAAAGAGGAAAACAACTATATTAAAAGAATAGAAGAAAACATTCTAACGGGAGTTAATGAATTTTGGAACTACACGAAGAAAAAAAGGGTCAGTAGCTCGAATTTAGAAAATTTTGTTTACAACTAATAACAAAACGGCAGAAGTTTTTGCCGAATTTTTTTCAACAATACATAGTTCAGAACTGGCTTCATAAAACCTCCATTTTAGTAATGGTAATCATCCTCATTTCCGTAACGATATTTTTACGTTATTATTCATTGAAGAGGCGGGCTTTATTGGGGCTGCTCAAAAGCTGAAGCCTAAAAAAGCAACGGTGGTAGATGGGATACATCCTTATATTGTAAAGGCATGTAGTGAATGGCTAAAGGCACCTCTCATTTATATTTTTAATGTATCTCCTCAGTCCAAGGTATTTCCAACTATTTGGAAAACTGCAGTTACTACTCCACTATTTAAGTCTGGTAATAAAATGGACATTGAGAATTACAGAGGTATCTCCATAATATGTGCACCATCCAAATTGTTTGAGCATATAATTTACTCCAAGCTAAATCAATATGTTCAATCATATATTAAACCAAACCTACAAGGATTTATTGCGAATAAATCTATTAATATAAATTTATTTACCTTCAGTAATAAAGTTTATAATACTCTTGAAAATGAATGTCAGCTTGATATTATATACACCGATTTTCGTAATGCGAAGTGAGTCATGACATTCTTTTGCAAAAACTTGTAAATTATGGGGTATCTGATAAATTACTGGAATTAATGAAAAGTTACTTACAAGATAAACATTTTGTCGTTAAACATGATGGAAACACTTCTGGCAAGTTTCATGCTGACTCGGGGGTACCACAGGGTTCTAATTTAGGACCTCTGTTGTTTATAATATTTATTAACGATTTGCCATCAGTAATTACTCATTCTGATTGTTTACTGTATGCAGACCTTAAAATTTTTAGAGATGTACATACAGTTAGAGACTGTATATCTTTGCAAAATGACATAAATAATATATTTGAATGGAGCATCAAAATCACGGTAGTACTCTTGTAAAATCAGCAAAGCAAACATTAGGATTTGTAATAAGAAACTGCCATTCTTTTAGTAATATATGTGTAATTAAAACATTATATTTTAGCCTAGTTAGATCAAAATTAGAATTTGCTTCTATTATTTGGTCTGGTGAGCACCAAACAACATTGAATGAAATTGATAAAGTGCAAAATAAATTACTACGACAATTGTACTTTAAAAAGCATCGAAAGTGGCCTAATTATAATACAGTGCGGACAACTAGTTTAAGAACTGAATTTAAGATTTTGTCTTTAGAGCACAGACGTCAAATTTCATCAATGTTATTTTTGCACAAAATTATTAACAATACAATTAACGCACCAGATATTCTACAACTAATTCCGTTTAACATTCCTCCAAGATCTATGCGTTCTTCTGTCACGTTCAGCGTCCCGTTTGTACTGTCTACTTACCGAGCTTCTTTGGTAACCATGCTTCGACTAGCCAACAATTTTACAATTGTACTAAATTTAAATTATGATATACCTTTGATTCCCTTTTACATATTGATTGTAACTCATATAATCAATACATTAGCTTCACGCATTTTATTCAGTGATGATTCTTTACGATTCTGGTAACGAACTCTATATAATACCAGCTGTTAATCTGGCATAAAACTTCATTTTTGTTTTGTGTATGTACTACCTCACATTGATTTAAATGTATTCTTGTAATTAGGTTGTAAAATCTGTGATAATACAAATAAATAAATAAATAAATAAAAAGGGCTTAGCCACGGTTCTTATGAGATCAGATCCTGGTCCCAAAAAGCTAAATTCAAATGAAAAGGTATAAAAATTAAAATATAATATTCAAAGGAAACCTAAATATATATGGGCTGAATCAATCTTGGGTGTAAACATTTTGATTACACATCGTTTCGATTTGTCAGAAGGGAGCATTAAAAGTTGAATACATAAACAGAATTTTTTCTTTTTTATAGTTCAAATAAGAAAAACCTATAGATCGGATGCATTATTATATCTTGTCAGTACAGAAAATATGAAGACCAAGTTAAGATTACACAACTACTAGTCCACTTTAGAAATTCATCTTCTATATATTATTAAACACAATTAAAATCGTTTGGTCCGAAAGAGTTAGCTAATTTATATTCAAATTTATAGATTGTTTTATCAAAACTTCTGCCAGATCAATGGGCGTTTAAAAGATGTAATAGAAGAAAAATTTAAATTACTTTAGACTCTGTAAAAGAAGTGTTCTCCGTAGGCTAGTGGAATGGTGCTCTGTTTGCTAACCGAGAGGCCCCGGGATCAAACCCGGGCCTAGTTAACATCATAATTAAAAATTCGGAGAGCCACCTGTCGGAAGGCAATGGCAAACCACCGACAGTATTCTGCCTAGTACAGCCTCTCAACATAGACGTTCGGATCACAGATAACCCACAGATAGATGAGACACTGATTGTGGCGCCATCTAAGGAGCCCGTCGAGTAAACAACTGAGTGATGTTGGAAAGATTTCTGTTATTTTAGGTTTTGGCAGACTGGCGGTATATTCAAATTTACTGTATTTTAATTATTTTATTTCAAAATAGCCATTCATAGTCCATCATTTGACATTTCATTCAATTTAACTCCATTATCTAAATAATGATTAGATGTTGAGTTAAATTAAATGAAATATCAAATGATGGACCATAAATGGTTAATTAAATTAGAAAAAATAAAACAATAATCATATGAACAATTTATTTATTTTGGTATAAAAATGCACAACAAATAATTTCTTTCACAAAGTACTTTTCTTAACATAATGACAACAAATAAATTATAGTGTAAAAACCATGCAATAATTAAAAAATAATTTGAGCAACATACATTCTAGATTGGAGTATCATTAGATTTTCAAATGATGTTAAATCAAGATAAAAGTAGAAAATTATGTATGATAAGTTTATATTAATTTATTATTACACTCGTATAAACACACGGAGCTGGACAAACTGCAGGAGTATAACTGCTACTTATCTAATCAAAAAAAGTGTTAGCAATAAGTTGTTAACTACTATTTTTGGCAACTTTCTGTTTAAGAAAATATTTGAGTATAATTACTGTGAATGTTAGAACAAAACTAATTGAAATATTTTTATAGGAAAAGTTGTTAAATACTGCCCAGCTCTGTAAATACAAGGTGCCAAGTAATTACATATAAGAGTGCTAAACAGCACTTGTGACTGTACAACATTTAAAATAATATATCTAACATTTCATTTCCACTTAAAACACATCTTTATTTCTTTACTGGAAGTATTAAATAGGTTTATAACACAAGCTTAAACCTAGTATATTGCATATTTTTATATTTTCACAATTAAAAGCATTCCGTTCTTATGAAACCATTGCATAAGGCAGTTTAAGTTACTCTGCAGCTCCTGGCGGTCTATGATTGTTAAAATGTTTCTTAAGGGATCTTAAAAATCCCACCGTCTCATGGAGTCCTTTCTCGTTTCTGGTTGAAATGTTTCTTAAGGGCTCTTAAAAATCCCACCGTCTCATGGAGTCCTTTCTCGTTTCTGGTTGAGGTTCTACAAGTAAACACACAAAATAACAACAATAAATAAGTAAACACACAAATATGTTTGAAAATTTATGTCAACAAAAGAAAACAAAATGCGCTTAGTATCGAAATAATAAGTTTACACATGTTTTTGTACTAAGCCAAAAAAATATCAAAAAATGTTTGAATGTATACATTTGTTTGATTTTTTTGATTCCCTTTTTTGAAGCTTTCGATTTTTTTAGGAATTCTTGATTCTTAACTATTTTTTTATTTTTTGTCTTTATTGGATATTTTGGATTTTTGGTTACCGCTAGACCAAATACTTAGACATAATGCCTCAACAAAAGTTAATACTCATTTTCATTTCCCATAAATTGTCACACCATGGGCTATATATGAAAATCTGCAAGGGATCAATACGTTCCATCCCATAGCTGGTAGAGGGAATATAGCTATAACGTAAAATAAAACCCAGATTATTATTTTTTCAATGGATACATTTCAAAATGGAATTGTCTGAGTATGGTGTACACACTAGATATGAATTGAGTGAATGAAAAGACGAGTACTGAGTATGTCATTTGATTAAAATTCCAGCTAAGCGCTTTCAGCCATTAGGTCATTCTCAAGGCTGTCGACAAGAGAAAAACATACAACAGGTACAATGTACACACAATGAAATAAAATATTTGATGTTACATCATTATTTAAGTAAAATTTGTTAAAATTACCCTATAAAGAGGGTGTGCACACATATCATTTAGTTGGTAATCAAATTGGACGTTTCGTTATGTGAATTACAATTGTACACACTCTTTATAGAGTAATTTTAACAAATTTTAGTTAAATAATGATGTAACATCAGACATTTTATTTCATTGTATGTAGCAGTTACAGGGTTTGATGTTTTTTGACACTTTCTGTATATTTTTTTCTTGACGAGAGGTTTCAGAATGGTCTAATGGATGAAAGCGCTTACCTGGAATTTTAATAAAATTACACACTCAGTACTCGTCTTTTCGTTCACTCAATTTACATTTTAAAATATTCAAAATTATAGCATGCTATATTGAATACAATGAAACTTACCATCAATTTCTCTTAATTTCCACTCATATGGGAAGGCAAATCAAACTGTCTTAATAACCTCTGTTTGTCTTTCTCAAATCTAAGAAACACTGTTTTTGAAAGGAATCATATCCTCCATCGTTTCTTTGTCGACAAATTTAATGATTTATACTAAGCCAAAAAAATATCAAAAAATGTTTGAATGTATACATTTGTTTGATTTTTTTTATTCCCTTTTTTGAAGCTTTCGATTTTTTTAGGAATTCTTGATTCTTAACTATTTTTTTATTTTTTGTCTTTATTGGATATTTTGGATTTTTGGTTACCGCTAGACCAAATACTTAGACATAATGCCTCAACAAAAGTTAATACTCACTTTCATTTCCCATAAATTGTCACACCATGGGCTATATATGAAAATCGGCAAGGGATCAATACGTTCCATCCCATAGCTGGTAGAGGGAATATAGCTATAACGTAAAATAAAACCCAGATTATTATTTTTTCAATGGATACATTTCAAAATGGAATTGTCTGAGTATGGTGTACACACTAGATATGAATTGAGTGAATGAAAAGACGAGTACTGAGTATGTCATTTGATTAAAATTCCAGCTAAGCGCTTTCAGCCATTAGGTCATTCTCAAGGCTGTCGACAAGAGAAAAACATACAACAGGTACAATGTACACACAATGAAATAAAATATTTGATGTTACATAATTATTTAAGTAAAATTTGTTAAAATTACCCTATACAGAGGGTGTGCACACATATCATTTAGTTGGTAATCAAATTGGACGTTTCGTTATGTGAATTACAATTGTACACACTCTTTATAGAGTAATTTTAACAAATTTTAGTTAAATAATGATGTAACATCAGACATTTTATTTCATTGTATGTAGCAGTTACAGGGTTTGATGTTTTTTGACACTTTCTGTATATTTTTTTCTTGACGAGAGGTTTCAGAATGGTCTAATGGATGAAAGCGCTTACCTGGAATTTTAATAAAATTACACACTCAGTACTCGTCTTTTCGTTCACTCAATTTACATTTTAAAATATTCAAAATTATAGCATGCTATATTGAATACAATGAAACTTACCATCAATTTTTCTTAATTTCCACTCATATGGGAAGGCAAATCAAACTGTCTTAATAACCTCTCTTTGTCTTTCTCAAATCTAAGAAACACTGTTTTTGAAAGGAATCATATCCTCCATCGTTTCTTTGTCGACAAATTTAATGATTTATTACCACTGCTTTTCAGCCATATTAATTTTATCTTCCTGGGCTGGAGGAACAAAACTGTAAAAAGAAATATTTACTTTATTAATGCAGCAATTTTCAGTTTAGCTAATGTAGAGAACAACCATGATCTCTAAAGTTGTCGATTAAATTAGTAAAAATTCTCTGTGTTTTATAAAAATGAAGACAATGGTTGTTAATTGTGAAAGAAAAAATTTTTTTAATAAAACTTACCGAGTACACCATTTATTACTCCTTCAGAATACACTTTGACATTGTCTTTTCAATTAATAACAATAAAGCAACGAAACAACAGATAAATATTACACTATAGCAATTAAAAAATACACCAAAATCCCGTAACGTTAAAATAACCTCTACACTTGAACTAAGAAATGATAACAGTATAATATATAACATGTGGGGATGGGGACGAGCAATATGATATCGCGCATATGCAGTTATAAAAATCAATAAAATTTGATTACTAACGACGTTACAGTTTTCGTTACTTTTTTGGAATAATATACCGATTTTAGTTACTCGACGGGCTCTATAGATGGCACGGTTTGCAGTGTCCCTAGCCTGGTTCGGATCCGTCGTTAAACTGTAGGTCCCTTCTATCTGTGGTAACTGGAGAGCACAACACAGGTAGAAGTGAGAGGTCGCCTACGTCCGATCACGGATATGGCACTGTAAGAAGAAGGAGAAAAGAAGTGTTGATCAAAGCTAATGTTAAACTAGACAGATTTTGATTTTGATGCTGTACTTAAATAAGTTGGTATTTATAGGGCTTGACCCACATAGTACTAATCTATTTCCTTCAATTATGATTAACTTACCTCCAATCTTTCCAGATATTATATACTTAAAGCTAGCTGAAGATTTTCTGAGATTATTTTATCTGGTTACAGGCTTACTCATTTATGTAATGCATGTTATGCAAATAATTTCGAGATCATTTGAATACTTACCGTTTACTATGAGAGGCCAAATCCATTGTGTACTACACAATTTTCATCTTGCTTACTAGAGGTATCCAGTCAATAAGAGGTATTGAAAGTACGTCAAGAAACAATGTAATGAATATTGGGTATTTGTAATTAAAATAAAAACATATTGTTATGCAATTTATATTTCAGATAATTTCACAGGAAGAAATCTGAATACATATATCTCTTCAAGGATAGAGAAAAACTGGACACTGAAACAAAAATAAAATTATTTCTAATTGGAGCTTGTAAAAAATAATCTAATATCGATATTAACAAATTAATATTATATCGGTTTCATTTGTTTTAATTAAAAGTTTAACATTTCTTTATTTTACATTATACATAGCTTAATGGCACAATACAACAAACCTGCCTTATGCAAGGTTTCTGTTATACATAGAAGACAAATTGGTTTGAAAACCAGTTATTTTAGGAGTTAATAATAAAGTTGTAGCTGTGAAAAACACACATCAGGCCAAAGTTCTAATATACTCTGTACATCCTCGCATGTATCGCCGCTTCACTATATGGGAATGAAAACGGCTACTCTTCATATTTAACCTTATGGAATATTGAATCATTCAAGGAAGGATTAATTTCTGATACCGAGGCTAATAATACGGTGGATGATAGGGAAGTATTTTAGAATATTAAAATCCTCTCTATACTAAAGGAAAACGTAACCAGTCTAGTAGTTAAAGTATTTTAGTACATGTTAATCAGTTCTCTTAATAGCTGCTTCAGAACTGTTAGAACAGTCTAATAGAAAATAGTCTACGAAGTAAACAAATCTTGAATCATTCCAAGTAAAGTTGTTCAGTGGATATAATGATGCTTTTGACGGTACGCAGTAAATAAGGAAATAATTTCAGAGAATCAGATTTCTAAAGGAGGTATTGGCCAAGTTGGCATTCCATTCACGTTGCTAAGATTATCATCATTTGGTAGAAAATAAACTAATTTTTAATATGTAACACACATTGGATGAATCTAGGTAATCTATCTTCATGGTTTTTTTGTCTATTTATCATACTAGCAGTAAAAAATACCTCCAATTCTGTTGCTGGAGTAGCTAGACATTTCATGTATTCTGCAGAAATTTCACATTTATTCTGTATTGGGCTAGCTTCTAATGTTGTATCTGTAACAATTATTAAAAAATCTGTTTAATTTATTCAAATCGATTCAAAAAAGTTGAGAATGGGCTTAGGAATTTACCGAATAATAATAATTTTTTTAATATCCTACATGTACATATATGTACTTAAATTAACTGATTTCTAAAAATAATTGAAATGCAATTGTTCGTTTGAAATACATAGCGTGAGATTAATTTTTCTACTAAATCCATTGGCATGTTTGTTATGGTAATTACTGATGAATCAAGTATTATTTTCATTTAATAAATATCTTTGCAAACATACTTCCATTATGAGATTTGCAGCACAACTGTAAATATGTGAGAGTGAGTAAATGTGATTTTTTATTCGCTTAACAGACTTTTCTAATTAAACATGATGAACACAGAGAAAACTATATTTGCATGCTATACTCTCAATATTATTCAACCTGTGCAACAACTTACCAACTTTCTGTCGATGTATAACTGTTGATAATAATAGAGAAGAACACAATAGGCGCTCTATATTATAGAGCTTTTATATACTAAACGACTGATATTTATCCTTGCAAACACTATGCATATTATAAAATATGATTATTTTGTCAGGTTAGAAGACAATTCATCAATAGAAAATCCATCACCTACTTAAATATATTTTAAAAAATCCCAACTAATATTTTCCTTTTTGTGTAACTTATTTAAATAGCGATTTTATATAGATCCATTTATTTGAACTAGTAAGTATTATTGGTTCAAACCTTGAAATATTGACTCTCGTAATTACTAGCTTGAACTAAATTACTATATTTTTGGTATTCTGAAATTTTAATGATGAAGTTTCTGTGAAGTATAAGCTTGTAAGCAATACGCATTTCTAACAAGTAAATTTTTTGATAAATAGATAGTTGATGGTTTCTGGGGACAAATGTCTTCAAGAATGAGATTCTGCAAATATTTATGAAATAATATAATCACTTTAGTGAAAAATATAGCTAACATACTTTTTCCAGACTGTATTTCTCAATAAATATGTTACATTTGACTACAAGTTGAACCAAAAACATTCATAAGTTGTATGTATTTGATTATTTCTTATAGCAAAATATTCTGGTTTATTAATGTCTAAGATTATTAGGTTAGTAATTCAAAGTATTAATTCCAATTGCCAGCTCTATACAGTGCATCCATAAGTTAACGCATAAATTCATTATTAGCTAAATCAACAAGTAAGATGAAAGATCCCTATCTATGATGCGGGAAAAGTACTGGTTTACCCCGAAAAAAGTTAGAATTTTCAATTTCTTGAATTGTTTTAACGTTAGAGAAAATAAACGGTTTTAAAGATTAGAACTGAACTGAACAATATCCTATCATAAAATTGGCCTCTTTTATACACTTCGGAGACTACATCGTGCTAACAAAGCGAAATTTCTTCAAAATTAACTAAAAAATATTGTATTTCCAGGGGCGGCTGCAAGGGGGGGGGCAGTAGGGGAACTTGTCCCCCCCCCCCCGAGAATCTGGGGAATATTTTTTAACAGGAATATTTCGAACATAAAAATTATAAAAAGGTTAAAAAAATTACGCAGTAATTATGTTCTTTGAATTCTTATGATTTCATATACTTAACTACATGTAAGTATTGCAATTGCATATTTTTCTGTCGCTCAAAACAATTTTTTAATATTACTTAAGGTAAGGTGAGAGTGAAAATTTTTCACTCAAATCTATTTGTTTAGACACTCTGAAACAACATACACAACAATTTTCTTCCGAGGGATATGCCTCCGGAACCCACTTAAATTGCTACCCTCCCCCCATGTGCGTGCTTTCTCCGAGAATAAATACTGGAGCCGCCCCTTGGTATTTCTGGATTTATAAGCCCCGTTGTACTGGCTCTGATGAAATGAAAATCAATAGGGTTCATATGTGAAACACTCTTAACAATAATAATAAAATTGGTCACTTGTATATACTCCTGTGGCTGTATCGTGCTAACAGCCCGAAATTTCTCCAAAAAATACAGAAGTGTGGTACTTCAAGTACCTTAGCACCCGATGTACTGGCTCTTGTGAGCTGAAAATTAATAGGGTTTATCTGTGAGACGTCCTGAACAATATTCAATCATAAAATTGGTTACTTGGTGCACTCCGGAGACCGTATCGTGCTAACAAGACATGTACGAAATGTGGCCGACGACGACAAACACCGTTTTCTCATATTTTACTTTTCCGCCCAACCTATCTAATATGCGAGAAAAGTATTGGTTTACCCCAAAAAAAGGTGGAATTTTGGATTTTTCTTGAGTTATTTTTACGTTTTTCACCAAGAACAACACGAAAAAACGGTTTGTAGAAAGAAAATCCTGTGTTCCAGAGTGCAACAAGTCATCAATCTTTTGATTGAATATTGTTCAGAAAATCTCACAGGTGAACCCTATTGATTTTCAGCTCACCAGAGCGAGTACAACAGGTGCTATGGTACTCAAAGTACGACATTTTTGTCATTTTTTGAGAAATTTCAGTTTATTAGCACGATAGAGCCTCCGGAGTGTATACAAGTGACCAATTTTATGATTATATATTGTTAAGAGCGTCTCACAGATGAACTCTATCAATTTTCAGCTTACTAGAGCAGTACAACGTTTGTTATGGGTAGTTGAAGTACCAAATTTTAGTCATTTTCGGAAAAATTTGTTTGTTAGCACGATACAGCCTCTTGAGTGTCTACAAGTGACCAATTTTGTGATTTTATTGGATATTGTTCAGGACGTCATATAGATGAACCTGATTTCCAGGTCCCTGGAGCTGGTACAAGGGGTGCTATGGCACCGGAAGTGACACATTTTTGGTAATTTTGGAGAAATTTCAGGTTATTAGCACTCCGAAGTGTATACAAGTGACAAATATTATAATCGGATATTTTTCAGTGTGTGTCACAGATGGATCCTATTTATTTTCAGCTCACTGGAGCGAACGGGTCTTATAAATCCAGAAATTTCGGTTTGCTAGCACGATACTGGCTCCAGTCTACAAGTGACCATTTTATGATTGGATATTGTTCCGGGCGTCTCACAGGTGCGGAAAAGTTAGTTTTTATCTTTAAAACCGTTTATTTTTTTGCTGAAAGAGGAAAAAAATCCAAAATTAGAACCTTTTATGGGGTAAACCAATACTTTTTTCTACAACTGCAATGAAAAGTAGCGTGTTTCTCATAGCTTACTCAATTTCAAAACCGTATATTGCTCATACTGCGAGAAATGTCATTTCTCACGGCACTTTGCCCACACTACATACATTTATATGGAGAATCCAGTAGGGGATCATCGATGCCCAGCCAATTTCAGAAGCTTATACTCGATGCCCAGCCGTTTTCGGTGGGTGGTCCTCGATACTTAGACTTTTTCTACAAAAATATTTACTTGTATTTTTTAGTTTTGTGCAGTTATAGAAAAAGTATAGTGTGCAACATGTGGGAAAAGTACTTTTCTCACTCGTGTGTTTTCCCACTTGTTGCACAATATACTATTCTCGCATATTAGATAGGGTTGGGCGGAAAAGTAAAATCCTGTGTATATGTCGTCGTTGTTGTCGTCGGCCACTTAGTAATAGCTCTTGTTAGCACGATACAGCCTCTGAAGAGTATAAAGTGAACATTTTTATGATTCGGTATTGTTCATGCCATTTCATAGATGAGCCCTATTGACTTTTAGCTCACCAGAGCCAGTACCGCTGGTGCAATGGTACATAAAGTACCACATTTTTTGGTAATTTTTTGAGAAATTTGTTTTGTTAGAACGATACAGCCCTTATAGTGTATACACGTGACCAATTTTGTGATTAGACATAATTCAGGGCATCTCACAGATCAATCCTATTGATTTTCGGCTTACCAGAGCCAGTATAACCGGACCCATAAATCCAGATATACTACATTTTTGGTCGTTTTGGGAAATTTTGGTTTGTTAGCACGATACTGTTACCGCCTATTACGTGAGTGGGTGGTTGACACTCTCTCTTTACTTCTACCTTTCCTATAAAAGATTAAAAACTTTAACCTATGGCCTTACATGTGCGCTATTTCTCGCTACACCTTGTTTAAAGCAGTTAGCACTAGATACTCAACAAAGTCACCGCATTGCAAGCGAAGTCATAAATAGAGATTTTTATACGGATGATTTGTTATTAGGAAGTAATTCATTAGATGAAGCCTTGGAAATCAAAAATCAAGTAACTAAAAATACTGATATGAATTCGACAATTAATTTTTCATTAAATTTAAGGTGTTAGGTTTTTCTGGAATTGCCATAAAGACGAGTTTAAATATAAAGTCGAACTTCCACGTTACTCTAAAATAATTACAAAACGAAATATTTTGTCGACCGTGGCAAAAATAATTGATCCTCTGAGATTGATAAATCCAGTTGTCGTAAAAACAAAAATCCTTTTGCAAGAGATTTGGTTGTTAAAAATTGATTGGGATCAACCTGTTCCTATAGAAATCGAAGCCAGCTGGATGACATTCCTCAATGAATTAGAAGAATGAAATAATTACCGTATCACACGTAAAATAATGACTTTACATTTAACAAATTCAATTGCAAATTCTTGCAATCAAAATTCTAAGAAATTTAAACCTAGTAAAATATCAGAATTGGATCCATTCATAGATGATGAAGGTTTACTAAGAGTGGGTGGGCGATTAAAAAACGCCCCAATAGACTTCGATAATAATTTTCAGATTTTGTTACCAAAAAATCATCACATAATCAGAATAATTATTCGACAATTCCACGAAGACGAATTGCACGCAGGTAATGAAGCAAGTCCAGCCGCGGTAAGGCTGGTCCATATCCGGCAGAAATATAGTAAGAAAAATAACACATTCATGTGTTAGGTATACACGCGCAAATCCCAAACCACTGTCTCAAAAAATGGGCAATTTGCCGAAAGAAAGACTACAGCCTTCACGTCCATTTTTAATTTCCGGTGTAGATTTTGCCTGACTTTACTAATTAAATATTATAAATTGCGCAACGCAAAAAAAGTAAAGGCATATTTTACATTATTTATTTGCTTCTCCATTAAAGCCGTTCACTTGGAACTGGTAGGAGATTTCACTACAGAAAGTTTTTTAGTAGCTTTTAAACGATTTTCATCTCGCAGAGGGTATGCTAAAGAAATATTTTCAGATAATGGCTCCAATTTTGTCGGAGCAGAACGCAAATTATTTAACACTATAAAAATAAAAGTTCGAAACATTTTGTGGAAACAAGTAGAAAATTCAACTTTTTATACCAGCGAGGTCGCCACATTTTGGGGGCTATGGGAGAGATCAATCCAAAGCGTAAAACATCATTTGAGGAGAGTATTACGTGATGCCTCTCTTATTTACAAAGAATTTTATATTTTGCTTACGCGAATTGAAGCTTGTTTAAATTCGCAACTCTTAACCCGATAATCCCAATATCCCAATGACCTCCAAGCGTTGACTACGGGGCATTTCCTAATCAGAGCCCCGCTAACGGACTCAAATGAAATAGATATCGCCGACGTGGTATTTAATCGCCTGTCAAGATGGCAACGAATCCAGCAACTCCAACAACATTTTTGGCGGACATGGCAGAAGGAGTATTTTTAAAAATAATTGTAAATATGTTCTCTTGTATAATTTTCTCTCTCTCTCTCTCTCTCTCTCTCTCTCTCTCTGTTTCATTTGGTTATATTCTTCTATCATTCTGTTGTTTGTAACATAATTTTCTCTATTATTTGAAATGTATTCTATACTTCAAGAGGGGTGGCATGTTACCGCCTATTATGCGAGGGGGGAGGGGTTGACACCCTCTCTCTACCCCTACCTCTCTCATAAAAGGCCATAACTATTAAACAGTCACTTGAACCGTAAGCATGTTTTATTTATTTATTCGTTGATCTGTAAGATCTGGTCCTTCGAGTTTACACCGCAACAGCTACAGCCTCCGGAATGCCACTAGCCATCAATTTTATTATTGGGTATTGTTCAGGGCGTCTCACAGATGAATCCTATTGATTATCAGGTCACCAGAACCAATACAACGGATCCTATCAATCCAGATATACTACATTTTTGGAGAAATGTGAAAAGTGACCAATTTTATGATTGGATATTGTTCAGGTCGTCTCACAGATGAATCCTATTGATTTTCAGACCACCAGAGCCAGTACAACGGGTCCTATAAATGATACAGCCTCCGGAGTGCGGAAAAGCTAGTTTTAATCTTTAAAACCGTTCATTTTATTTTTATTTACTATTTTTGAAATAATAATCTGGGTGTATACATTTTCGGTAATTTTTTGATGGAAGACTGTTGAAGACTATGTACACACTTGAGTTTTAGAAGTAGAAGAAGTATTTTCTCAAAAGATCTTTTGAGAAAATACACCCATCAACCTTCTTCTACTTCTAATTTTCGGTAATGACTCCAACATCAGCTTTTTTATTGAAACAGCTCCCTTTTTCAACTTGCGGATTTTCCTTGCTGAGCAGATTCCAAAAATGTATCACAAGTTGATTCAAATTGGTACAGGGTGGACATAAACGCAAAAGTTGTTTGTTATTTCAACATTGTATCTATGTAGACAGAAAAAGTATAAAAGTATTAATTTGACGTTAAAACTGTCAGATATTCAAGTACAATTACGTATTGTTAATCTAATTCATCATACAGGGTGAGTTTTTAGTGTAACAGCGGTCGTAACTCCGTAATTATGGAAATTATCCAAAAAAGTTATCAACAAAGTTGTAGGGAACGACATGCTCGTTACGTGGGAAATATTCCTGTGATGCTTTTAATTTTGACAGACACTCCGTTTGTCGAGTGACAGAGATATTGTAAGAAAAAGAAATTTTGATCTTTTTGGGCTTTGATCACAGAACAACGATGGCGAAGTCAAAAGAAGCACATCTGTGGTTCTCATCAAGATTTAGATTATTTACCTGGTGGCCTCCCAGATATGGTTTCCATTTTTATTTATTTATTTACGTTTTTTGAATTCACTAGTATTATAGACATATTTCATCGTACTCTTAAATCATCATTTATGGCTAGGAATAATAAAAATTGGAAAGATGAACTCCCTTTAATTTTGTTAGGTATTAGAGGAAGGGTAAAAGAGTGTTCTTCAGCTGAGTTAGTCTATGGATAACCATTAAGATTCCCTAGTGAATTCTTTTTAGATTCTTGTGATGAGGTAGATTCATATCATATTTGATGTAAGTTACGTTAAACATTTGCGAATTTGAAAATTTCTAAAGTTGTTCGTCACGATTCGGAGCAGAAAGATGCAGAATTAGTTTTTGTAAGAGTTCCGCGCATTAAATCTATTCTGACTCCGCCTTATGAAGCGCCTTTTAAAGTTGTTAAAATAGATAATAAACTTTTTACGATTTTGATAACAAGGAAGTGTTAGTATATTCAAACTGTATAAAATAATGTGTAAACTTGAATTACCTATGGAGTTCAATAACTTAGTATTCAACCTCCTGAACAATAGAAAATTACTAGTTAAGGATATATATGAGAATTTAACAGAACCAGCAATTACCACTCAGGGACTACCACATGGTTCGCCATTAAGTCCACTATTATTTAATTTCTACATTCATTCACTATACTCCCTCATTCCCAATGTTATGTTCTCATCATATGCAGACGATTTGGTTTCAGTCTGTAAATATATAAACCCAGAACAAATCATAAACGAGTTAATTGTCATATTGCAAGATCTAAATGATTGGTTCAATGAACATAAATTTCAATTATCGATTAATAAATGCGAGGCTATATGGTTCACAAATAATAAATTCTATCCTATTTACCCCTCATTATATACTAATAATCAAGCAATTCCCTACAAAAAGCAAATAAAATACCTGGGATTGATCATGTCACATGATCCAAACTAGTCATCACGTATAGAAAATATCACCGGCAAGGCAATTAAAGGTTTCAATATCATGAGATCATTATGTAGGACGTGGTGGGGATCAGAACCTCTTCTTCTTCTTCCTCTTCTTCATATATATATATATATATATATATATATATATATATATATATATAGGCTCTTGGGCCTGTTCTATGCCGATTAGTGCTGCAATCTTATTTGGGATGTCGATTGCCAGCTGTCTCGCCATCTTTTAAAGGGCCTTCTTGGTGGTCTGGTGCTATATGGTTTTAGATCTCTTGCTGTTCAGCCTATCCTATCTGCGCTCATTCGTATAACATGCTGGTTCCACTCCCGTCATCTCTGTCTTCCCCATCGTACAACATCTTGTACCTTGCATAGTTCTCTTATCTGATTGTTTGGAATTCTATCTTTCAATGTTTTGCCAGCGATTGATCTTAAAGTTTTCATTTCTGTTGTTCTCACTATTCTTTTTGTTTACGATGTGTCGGCTCTCGTTTCTATTGCATATGTCAATATTGGTCTAACAAATGCTTTATATATACGAACTTTCCCATCCAGTATCATGTCTGTGTTTTCCCAAATAACATCACTCAGACAACCTGATATGTAAGATGTCTTATTTGCTTGTTTTCGTACATTTTGTTTTAGCTCTCCGTTGCTGGATATTTCTATACCCAGATATTCGAACCTTGTAACCTGCTCTACTATTTCATCGTCAATTACAATTTTGCATCGTCTGGGTTCTCTTGCCGTTGCCATAGTTTTGGTCTTAGTGGTTGATATTTGCACGTTATATTTTTCCGCCGATGTTTTGAAGATATTTACCATACGTTGTAGGTTGTCCTCATTGTCTGATATCAGAATTGCATCGTCTGCATAGCACAACATTTTTATTTGTTTTTCTCCAAGCCCGTATCCGTGTCCCACGTTTTTTACTTCTTCTATTATTTTATCCATTACTAGATTGAATAGTGATGGGCTTAAACAATCTCCCTGTCGAATTCCTGATGTAATATTTACTTCCGATGTTAATTCATTCTCGACCTTAATTTTAGTTTTGTTGTTTGTGTTCACGTCTTTGATTATCTTCACCATTGTGTTGGATTGGTTTTCTGCTTTTAGTAATTTTAGGACATCTTCTATTTCTACTTACACGGTCAAAGGCATTGGTCAGGTTTATAAAGCACATATATACAGGATTATTATATTAAATTGCTTTCTCAACTATTTGTCTGACTATGAAAATGGCATCTATTGTTGATCTGTTTTGTCGGAAGCTCTGTTGCTCTTCTGATATCGTATATTCTTTATTGATCTTATTGGCGAGTATTTTCGGTAATAGCTTGAGTGTTGTGTTTAGCAAGGTAATGGTGCATCAGAACCTCAAATTCTTATATTAGCCTATTATGTTTTAGTCAGATCACATTTAGATTTCGGAAGTATCTTCATCAAACCATCAAGAAAGATGTTACTCAAAAAATTAGACACTATTCAATTTCACCCTAACAAATGTTTTACTAGCGAAACCGCAGGACTATCTTCACCAATACCAATAGTAAAGTTAAATATAACCAAAGGTAATACAAATAAAAACAATATATTTAAATCAGAAAATCTAAACATAGATAGTCACTTTGTGTTCACAGATGCATCAAAATCAGTTAATGATCAGCCTAACTGTAAGACAGGTTTTAGAGTATATAAAATATATATATATATATATAAAATTAACTTTGCTTTTTCATCCAAATTATCTTAACTTACTAATATTTGCAATGCAGAAATAGCAGCAATTAATAAAGGAATACGTATTTGTATAGAGAAAAAACTATAAAAACTGTGTTTTCTTCACAGACTCTTTCAAGGTTCCATCCAAACATTAACCAAAATAGGTCTTAATAGTAAAGCTGATTATACCTCTCTAATTACTAAGCAAATGATAATTGAGACAAATTTAACTGGGGGTAACTATAGATTATGTTGGATACCAGGACATTCAGGAATTCATGAGAATAAACAGGTTGATGGCCTTGCAAAAAAGGTGCTTATTGAACATCCCAGCAAACATATCAATACAGAATAATGAGCTAATCACTAAAACAAACGATAAAAGATAGACATAACAAATGGTGGAAATCATTATTTAACAAAAAAGGAAGCTGGTACAAGGAAATTCAATGAAACCATCCAAGTGTTTCTTGGTTCAAAACCATTCCATACATAGACAGAAGAAAACTTAACTAACGTCATTCGAATGAGAACAGGGCATAGTATATTATCATATTATCGAAAATTCAAATATTAACCAATAAAATTGTAGAATGAATTTTGTATAAATGAATAAAATACTGAGATTAAACCAGAAAAGCAATTTGATACGGTTACCATATTTTTCTGTATCTGTATCCATTTCATAGCAATCAAATCAGCTATTTTAAAAAAATAAATCAACTGTGAGAAAAGATGAGTTATTAGTCAAATGAAAAAATCAGAATTTATCATTTCTGCCAACAAAATTTAGCTTCCTGTTGAAAAGAAATACAAACGTCAAAATAGGACAAATTTTTGGAATTTAAAAATGCAAGTAAGGGGATGAAAGGTATTTATTAGAAATATAAATAAAACTGTTTATTAATTAGTTAGTAACAATTATATATAATGTGAAACTTAGTAAATAAGAAAAATTGTAAAAAAAAAATTGTGACTGGTAGCAACTGAAGCAGGCAAAATTTAAGAAGAATCCATGGAGACGGATTTTGGGGTTTGACAGTGATTGATAGATTGAAAAAGAGGAGTTCCTTTATGAGAAAGATTAGAGAATAATTATAAAATAAATCGAATTGAACAAGAGAAACCATCAAGCAAAACTTATATTATAAGAAAACTAATCCTGTGAGTAAAATTTGAAGAAAAATATTCACCAGCATATGACTTAAAATTCAATTTATGAATTAGCGAAATAGAGAAGACGTTAACGTATACAAGGTAAAGACAATTTATATATAAATTTCATTCCCCCCGCGATAAACTATTGACCGTAAAAGACACTAAAGTGCATATTAATAGTGAATAATTTGAAGACTAACAAAAGCAATACAAGAAAGAAAACTTTAATTATGAATAGTTGAGGTTAGGTTAATTGAGTACTTGATAGATATATATGACATTAGAATATAAAGTGTAAATTAAAAACATAGTAAATTCAGGGTGGGTTTTTAGAAAGATTGGGGTTTATTGAATTTGAAAAGAATTAGATAATAAGAATTTTGCAATTTGGAAAATGTATAGTATTGAATATTTCTGATAAATACAAGTTATCATGTTTGCTTGGTTTTATTGTTGGTTCTGTTGCGCAGATGAACTATTGTTTTTATTCTTTTTATCAATTTTATTTTTAATTTTCAATTATTAGTATTATTGTAAAGTTATTTTAGTAAAATTTTTATAGAAACTTTAGTCATAATATACTAAAATATATTTTACTCAAATTGTTCACGTCCTTTTTGTCATTCACCGCATATTGATTCCTCTTAAAAATTTTCATTGATTCAAAAATTTCCCTCTTTATATTGGGGGTTTCGTTTTTGAGAATTTTTGTTTTATAATAGTTAAAAGAGTGTTTGTGTTGTTTTTCGTGCTTGGTGAGCGCAGTTTGGTTTTTTTGTCATACTTGTTTGCTTGTAATCTAGCTTTAAGGTATTGGCTTCATTGTCCTATATAAACTTCTCATGATCTTGGGTTCATAAGGTCAAATATTCATATGATTTTTTTAACATTAACCGCCGAATCTTAATATTGAATTTTGATAAAAAAAATTTGTGAACTGAAATATTTGTATTCAGTAAATGTTTATAAAACGGTCCTGTGTATCTTATTCGAGACCCCTCTCAATTACGATCCGTCTCGTCAAAGATGCCAACTGATAAATTAAACACTTAGAAATGCAGTCTACAGACAATATAGACAAATTTCTCTACGGACAATATAGTTTATTATTTCCAAATGGAAAGACTTGTTAATTTATATAAGAAAATACATTATTCTTTATTTATCATCAATTGAAAAAATGAACTTATCTACAATGATCTTTCAGACGATACACATTCACACAAATGAAATTATATTAAATACATGCAAGTATGCAACTTGTTATACGTTATATACAATAGAAAACAACTTGATATTCACAAAAAATTCTCGTTAGAAAATGGAGGAATGTCAGAAAACACACGTTGTCAGTACAGTTTCAATATCGAATGTTCAATACACACAAGGTAAGTTTTATTTAAAATGAAACAGTTTTTAAATACCTTTTATCATCCGCTGATTTTCAATAGATTTGTCAATTTATTTTTCTCTCTCTTCTTTGTAGGCTGCTTTGAAAATGTCGGGATTGATTCAAGAATCCATTCGAATCAATTTTATTTCGAAGACTTTCCAGGCATAGATTCTCTTCAAAGATCGTGAAAATTATTATTCCCACGATACGGGATATATAGACTTTTCAGGATAGTGAAAACCCGATATTCTGACCATAGGATATTCCCTCTCTTCAGGAATGCTTTTTGGAGGTTAGTATCACTGCTTTTATCTTATATTGCTCTAATTTTTAAGAATTCCTAATAATTTCATCTAAAGAACAATGCACTTCTTTTTGATTTTTCTATATTACCCGTTCACACTTTCTTTTTTCTCTAATCAACAACTTTTTTCTAAACAAAAACCTCATTGTTATATTAGCCCTCTGTTTATTGAAATCATATAAATATTTGTAACCAATCAAAATAACTCATGGTTGTTCATTTAATAGATTTCATTATATCCTTCAAAATATTTACTTTTTAATTATAAAACATACTTTTTTACAATTCTAAGCAAACAGTTCATATATATCTTTTGCATTTTATTAATTCTTACATTTTTTCAGCTGTCATCGACCTTTCTTGAACTTGCTCTAACCCAACTGACAAATACTTCAGCATATGTCAAAAATTTTATAACCCTAATGTTTTTATTTAGAATTTCACCTTTGGATATTATACAAAAACATTTCTAGGGCTTCTAAATAGTTTGATGGTATCTAATAGGAATTTAAGATAAGGCATAAACATTTAATGATTTCATTTGAAGAGTGGATTCATTCATTTTATAGCAGGTGTTGTTTTTTTAAATTTTTCTCTTAAATAGTTTGAATTCTTATTATATCGGTGTCATGTATATATGTACAAGGTACATTATAAAGTTTAAATGGATTTATTTAGTTTGATTTAGTTTAATTTTGACTCTCGAATAGTTTTTCTTTCAATAATCTTATAGTCATTAATATCTTGAATTGTAATTGACTCCCACAGGCAAAAGACCACTTGGACGTCCCAGAATGCGATGGAGAGATAACATCCAAGCAGATCTCCGGAAAATGAACATTCCATTTGACCCTAGGTTGATGGAAGACCGAACAAATTGGAAAACAGTTGTACAGTCAGCCAAGACCCACTCAGGGTTGTAGCGCTACGTGATGATGATGAATTGACTCGTGTTAGATATATACAATGTGTAGCATTATTTTTCCATATTAATATATTTATATATATATATATATATATATATATATATTGTGCAGTCTACTATACCACACTTTTCAGGATATATGAATATTACAAATAAAGTTTTTTTTGTCCACGTTGCGGAAACAAAATTGTACAATCCCTGGTTGCAGCGACAATATTGTACACACGGCTTAAGCACCGTATGTTATCTATTTCAAAGTTGACAGTTGTTGTCAAAATTTCCCAGCTAGCAGAATAACGAAAATTGTTTAAAATATTGAAAGATGAGTTAGTTTATTTTACCTTGAATTATTTGACTCTATTCTCAGGTGGGTTCAGTTTGTTCTAATATAACAGTTTGTAATAAATTCTAAATTATTTTCTGAATTAAATATTTAGATGATTAATTTGCTTCTATATTCTCTCCTGTGAACGTATATTTAAGATCGGAAAGAAATATCACTTAATTGATTGCTGATACTTACTATCAGTGAATGACTTGTCTACCAAAAATTTGTATATAAGTGTATAATATTTTTTTATTGGGAAAGATTTAATATTTTTTTTGTTGGTCATATTTTGTACAGAGAAAGGTATAATATATTTTTTTATATACATTGGTGGTTACCGAAACTTTATTCAGATCCCTACCACGACTTTCCGTCTAGAGTAAGCAGTGCATTTGGATACGAAGCTGAACAAAGAGATCAACCCTGGCCTGGTAAAAGTAATTCTATCGCTTTAAGCCCAGGAGGTCCACACCTAAATCGGACTGGATTTATTTTTTCCACGCTCGGCTGCTTTATTTCAGTTGGTGACAGCAGTTTATTACATTACTGTCCCTCTAAAGGTGAGCACAGAGGTGTTCCGATATTTGGCAACACCAAGATCAATCTGAAAAATGTAGATCGTTGTAGGTTTTGTCTGATTAAACATGCCAAAGTTTGCGCTGTTGAGTTGGTAAACGAGAATAGTATTTTAATTTGCATTTATAGATCTTCATCAACTGGTAATGCCAAATTTTCAGAGGTAATGTTTTTAATTTACTGATTTTTCTTTCATTATTAGACTAATTGGGGATTTCAACTTGTACATTGGTGGTAATTATGAACATGAGAAAGGCCTATTCAATGTTTATCAAATGTTTGGACTATCACCATATATTTGAACCTATCTTTATATCACTAAAATTTTCTACATATTTCATTTAAATATTTTACTCGATGATCAATAAATATACTTCTCCATACTTTATATTCCAAATTCCTGATATTAATTCACCTTTACATATTATAATGAGCTGCTCTTGCTAACCAAACATTCAAGGTCGAGCAAGTGAGAAAATATTGAGGTGGAGCCTAATTCAGCATTGCCAAAGATGTATAAATGACTTTCACCCCAACCATAACGATTGATCGTGTTTAGTATGGATTTATGAATGACAGTTCGTCTATATTTAGTTGAATGTTTTTGGATAAATATAAATATGAGGAAATATGCAAGATGTCACATTTAAAAAACGTATGTTTGCTTTGTCACGCAGTTTTGTGCCACCCTGTATATATCGGCATATTTTCCAGATAAGGGGCCTACAATAAATAGTTTCTGTTAATAACTTTTTTGGACAACTTCCATTATCGAGCGTTGTCACACTGAAAACTCACTCTGTATATTTTTAACACACTGTTGTTAAAATACCTTTAACTGAAAGTGAGAGAATTTAAATTTTAGTTATGATTGGTGTTGGCGATAGGATGAGCACTCAACAAGAGGTATGCACATTTAATGAAATGCACCCAGATCGTGAACGTATCTCACAATCTATGGTAAGCAGAACAGAAAGTAAATATAGGGAATTAGGATACGTTAGGGATGCACCGAAGCAAGATAGACCTAGACTTAATACAAATATTCAACAAGTAATTTTGTAGGCAGTAGACGATCCACACTATACAGTGCGAGTATCTAGTGATTTGGATATTGGAAAGTCTTCAGAATCAAATATTTTGAAAAACGCAAAATACCATCCTTAGAAAGTACATCTCATCAATGAGTTGGCTGAATATCAAAACAATAATTTCGATAGCAATTTCATTGAAAGAGTTTTTTTTCGGATTAGGCAACAGTTTATTTGAATGAGCGTGATAGGCAGCAAAATATCCGACATAGGTTTGATGAAAATCCAAATTTCATACAAAAATACCATACGCAAATACCACAAAAAATGAACGTATTGGCTGGTATTGAAAGAAATACAATTATTGGTTTAGCTGAAGAATTGTACCTGGATTTTCTGCAAAATACATAAATTCCTAATTTGTCCCGTATTTTCTCTGATATCCAAATTGCTAACAATTTAGACCGCAGAATACGATTTCAACGTGATAGCGCATCGCCATATTTCGCTGTAGCTATGCGCCAGTTTTTGGACACAACATTGATGGATCGGAAGAAGGGAAACAGTGGAATGGCTCGCTTTATCACCCGATCTTATCCCATTAGACTTCTTTTTATGAGATTATTTAAAATCTAGAGTCTACACTAACAGACCTGACCTAGAAGTCCGAATCAGGCAGGAAATACAGACCACGACACTCTCTATACTACAAAATGTTAAAGACGAATTTATTACCAGGTAAAGTCATTGTTCAATGCTTAATGGAGAACAATTTGAACATTAACTGTACATTTTCTTCGGTTTGTTTTTGTTCGAGTATACGTTTATTCTTGATCAATTCTTCTCTGTATAATAAATTGGCGTGAACAACTTTTTTTTTGTCCACCCTGTCCACCACCAAAAAGGGAGGTATTTTATTTAAAAAAAGTCTGACGTTATCACTCATAGGTTATTTAACCTGTATCATAGATCATTCTTTTCAAAAAAATGTAAATTAAAAGAAAAAATCGACCTGTTTCGGGATTTCGGAATTTACGCTTAACTTTATTAATATTTTATGCTTTTGTTGACATTTGACATAATAATAATTCCAAAAAGATAAGGGAATTAATCTTATCTTGAAACCTCTATGGACTATATTGTCTCTTTTAGATATCCCTCTCAGGGAAGTGAAAAAAAATGAAGACGCTTTACCTATATGACTATACTTGCGTAAAGGTAGTTCAACATTCGAAGCTAAAAATTTTAAGTTTGAACCTAAAATATAATTTTTGAACAATTACTACAGAAATTACAAAGTGAACATTACATACTCGTAGCATTTCCCAATTCGTCACTGCACATCTGGAGTCTTTTCAATAGAATATCTCCGTCGTTATATATTACATTTCTTTTAACCCATTTAGAAATCCGGTCTTTGCAAGGAACATCGTATGCAGGATTCATCTAAAATGTATATGAAAGATTTGGGTTAGTTGAGTAAGCTGACTGTGTTGTTAATTATACTCGTTCATTTAGGAATAACCCTATCTTTGAGTGGTTTTGGTATTCTTGAAGTAAGAGGATCGGGTCAAGTAAAATATTTAATGTTAAATCACTCGCGATTTATTAGTAACTGTTACAAATTCGGTTTTTAAAACAATTCAATTAAGAACGAACATTTTTAAAGTCAACCCATTTTAGCCCAGCGTTGCGATACTTTAATACGAAACAGGTGCCTACAAAAATATTCGTAGTTCGCAATTTTTTTTCTTTTGTAACTTACATTACATTACAAACGTTTCGGTATGGATTTTAGAACAAGGGCATTCTAATCTAGTTGTTTATTGCGTAGGTATTTGGAGTTCAGCAAGAGACGTTTAAAAGTGATAATTTTTTGTGGTGAGATTCATAATGGACATTGTATTCGAGTAAGTAATATTGGGGAAAGTGGCCTGTGACGGCCCTGTTATTTTATTTCCTGTTATGTATCTTTGGTTGCCTATTTTATTTACTAGCGACCTTCAATATTGGGCGGTTAGTGTACCATCGAGTTTGCTAATTATAACTGCGTTTAATGTGGCTCCTATAAACAAAAATGAATCCGGTAACTAACTGATGTAAAAGTTTTTTGTGTTATTGTATCACATACCATTTTGCCTATGCCCCAGGCGAGTATTTCTATGATGGCCCCGGGACCATCATAGGAATATGCATCATACGGCCATCATAGGAATAAACGTAATAAAAATAATTCCTGTTTATTTCAGGAAAAGTCAAAAATAAGGCAGCAGTGGAATGAAAACAACATGGCTGAAGCATTACGAAATAAAACAATGGGCTATACAACTGCCGTAAACATGTTCAAAGTACCACGAACGACACTACGTAGGAGGTTCAAGAATGGACAGGGCAATAGCAAAGGATATTTAGGTGGACATACGCCTACTTTTGATATTGTTACTGAAGCTGGAATTGCATAGCACGTTATAAATTTAGAAACCAGGATTTTTGGACTCACCAGTACTGAGTTAAGAGAGCTTGTTTTTCAAATAGCCGAGAAGCATAAAATGAACCACCGATTTAATAGAGAAAAGGGTATGGCTGGTAGGAAGTGGTTGAAAGGATTTCTCGCAAGGAACCGAACGATAACTGTAAGAACTCAAGAGCTCACATCTATTGCAAGAGCACAGGCATTCAATAATGAAAACATTAAGTTGTTTTTCCGTTCCACTGGAGAAGTTATGGATAAATATAAATTCTCTCCTGAAAATGTTTTCAATGTTGACGAGACGGGGATGAGCATAGTTCCTACGAAATCTACCAAAATTCTTGCGACCAAAGGACAGAAACAAATTAGAATTATAAGCAGCGCTGAGCGTGGGCAAAATTATACCGCTGTGTGTTGTATGAACGCCCCAGTACGCAGTTTGGCATTTTGCCAAGACAATGCTTGGATGAACACTGAAACATTTGTCAAGTGGCTAAAGCACCTTGTCTTGCACGTTAAAGCATCAAATGAAAATATACTGCTTTTAATCATTGATGGGCATAGTAGGCACAAGGGGTTGGAAGTGCTGGAATATAGTAAGGAAAATGGAATAATACTATTTTGTCTTCCAGCCCATTGTTCCCATCGCGTCCAACCCCTGTTGGCTTTTTTGCACCGCTTCAAACTTTTTATAACATATAAATTCAAAAATGGATGAGAGATAACCCTGGACGGACTGTAACTCACTTCCAAGTAACAAAACTTTTCAATAATGCATGCCTCAAGGCTGCGACTCCATCAAATACAATACGTTCTTTTGAAAAAACAGGTATACATCCATTTAATCCAGATGATTTTGAGGTCTGGGAATTTGCAGCTGCTTCAACAACACATAGGGAGTTGGATACCACGCAAGACGAATCACAGACTATAAATACAAATACCGAAGAACAATCGCAGACTGAAATTGATAACATCTTAAGCGAAACTGATCATGTTAACGATACTCCAGTTGAAAAGATCTTACAGACTTCTCAGAGAAATACGAGTGACCAAGTTGCAAGCACGTCGAAATATTGTATAAGCAGAGAACAAATTGGAGAATATCTCCTCTCCCAAAGGCAACAATGAAATTAACTACAAGGAAAAGGAAAAGTGGAAAGACTGGTGTCCTTAACAGCACTCCAGATATCGAAGTAATTAAGGAGTCCAGAAAGGAAGCATCAGATGAAGAGAGAAGGAAAACAGCAAACGTTGCCAGAAGAAAAATTGGGAAACAAATAAAAGAAGATAGTGATGAGGAAGTTGTACCTGAACAGAGCGATAGTGATCAATCAGATGCAGCGTGTCTGTATTGTAACGAGCTCTTTTCTCGTTCTCGTGCTAAAGAATTCTGGCTAAACTGCCAGAGCTGAAACGGGTGGTGTCACTGCGAATGTGCTGATGTTCCTAGGTCAACAAAGACTTTTATTTTTGATGTTTGTCAACCAGCAAAGCATTTTTAATTTTGGGTTTACAAATAAATTCATTTCCCTTATTCTTTTAAAAAGTTTGGGTATAATTTTTTGTGTGAAGTGTATTCTTATATTTTTATTGCTTCTAAGAAATGTAGTTCATCTCCTTTTTAAGTATAATTGAAATACATAAATCTTTTTAATACAACTTTTCCAGTTTTAAATGCCTTTTAGTCGAAAAATACTAAGAATTTTTTTACAATTTTTAGAAAGAGGGCCATCATAAGATAACATATGCCTATGATGGCCCCTTGATTCATTTTTAAACTTTATGTTTTACTCCAAATGGGAAGTGAATATAAAAGTTCATTCCGTACAAATGAAGATAACATATGATAACAAGAAATCTGGCTAAATCTTGTAAATATATTACAATTAGTTCTAAAGTTCTAATAAAAAAGAATAAGGGTGGCCATCACAGGTTACTTTAGCCTACATTTAAGCGAAATTTCGTAATGAGTAGAATGATGAAACTTTGGTACTAACGTAGTAAAATGAATAAAATTACTTTTTTCCGTTACTAGCTATGATGTTGACAATTATTGCGTCTTCTAGCCAACTGAGAAGTTGAAATTTTCTATTACCTAGTGGTCAATAATTTTTTTTATTACTAACATAGGTCAATAATGGACAAATTCAAATGTTCTGAGAATGCAGGGATATTAGTTTAACAAAAACTAGTGCAACATAATTTTGTATAACGTATTTGCTGCTTGAATTGAAGTCAAATGTGTTTTTGAATAATTTTTGGAACCGTAATTCCGTCAACACCTCTTTTGAGTAGCTGACAAAATTTTGACCACAAAAAATGTAGAATGTACATATTTTCGTCATTATAGACGAATAGTAGACAAGAACATGTTTTCATCATACGGTATTTGAATGAAATCGAGATGTATTTTCATGGTAAATATAGGAGAGTTTAATAAAATTTAACTGCATTTTAGTGAGCTCTAATTTCGTCACATAGTTATTGAATTATTTATGGTGTTATACATAGTAGAATGGTTGTGACGAAATTTAAGACCAAAACCTGACGACTATTGGGTCACTTTTTACAACATTGAAGCTAAATGCGTTTTTGATAATTTTTTGGAGCTCGGAATTTCGCCAACCCCTTCTTTGAATGAATTCAAATGAGATCACTAATTTTAATTTTTTATGAAAAATGTCTATTCAATTTCAGACAAAAATGGACAAATCACAGAAACGGTATACTGTGGAAAATATTCGAAATGCGATACAAGCAATTCAAAGTGGCATGAGCTTTTCTGAAGCAATCAAAATATTTAATATCCCGAGAATGACTTTATCCGACAAATATAATGGGAGAAAAAAGATTGAGTGCAAGATTGGAGTACCCACTATTTTCTCCTCCTCCTCAGAAGAAATATTAGTCGACTGGATATTGAATATGGCCAAACAAGGTTTTCTCATTACAAAGACACAGTTATGTGACAGTGTTCAAATACTTATGTCTGAACTGAAGAGACCCAACCCTTTTCCAGATAATCGACCGCAAAGGCATTAGTACGAAGGCTTTCTTAGTTGGCACAAACAAATCAGTAAAAGAGTTACCCAAAATCTTTCCAACCCAAGAGCCGAGTAACAGAAGCGCAGATTCGTGATTGGTTCCTTGAAGTAGAATACTATTTGATATACATTCATCGTGACCGATATCCTTGTGTTCCCATATGGCAACGCAAGGGCAATACGCTGCGATTTCATTACTTCTATAATTATTTTTTCAGGCGGGATTTGACTTTAAAGGAAGAACTCCAAATGGTACATGAAGATTATTTAGATGTGGATCAGATATTCGTTGAACGTCGTGAGCCTAATGTTCTAACAGATGAAAAATCTGGGGACGATGAGGACGATTTGAGATTGAATGGTTACAACGCTGTTGGAACGATCAGACAGAATATGGTAACAAAGACCTGTCCTCTTACATCTCCAAGAGTTGTAAGTAAAACAGGACGGAAAGGAGATTGTTTTTCTGTACATAAAAGAAGTAATAGTGTAATATCCATAACGTGATTGGACGCATTACTTACAGCAGATTATCTATTATACATAGTTATTATTTTGTAACCCTGACAAGTATCTTCAAGTTTCCTTAATTGACACACGAATTGTAGTTATCTAAATGTAATTGGTACATTTCTAAAAAAAATTACTGAAATCCTTTTGACAATAAATAACTTAAAACTAAGATAGTGACTGCAACAAGATCGCAATCACTTTTACATCCGTGATATGTAAACAAAAAGAAATCAGAACAATGGGAGCTGAAGAAATTAATAAGCAAACACATCATTTCCGCTAACATTTTTCTTGTCAGCTTTCGTCCTGCGTTACTGGTCTTTTGTCACCTTTTTGAAGGTAGGTATTATTCCTGCGGCGTTGATTTTTTCCTAATTGTTTGATTCAATATGGGTAATATAGGTACTTTTAAATGTTCATTCCACATTTTAGGGAGGGGTCTTAAATATATCTTTGTGAAAATAATGTTTCCTTCTAGTCTGGAACAATGCTAGACCGCAAATGATGATTAATTAATTAATAACTAGTACTAATATACAAGCAAAATCTTACCAGTTTCATTTCATTGAATATGCAGTAGTAGTAATCACACTAAAACAAATCAACAATATTAGTCGAAAAAAATTTAATTAATTTCAAAATTTATAAGAATGAAATAAGATACCTATAATTTACAAACCTATTCCTAATGAAAACGGTTTTATAATTTAACACGAAATTACTCCCATATCAATTCGTACTGTGAATCAACTATCTGTAGTATTATTAATGAGCTCTGACTATAAATTTGATAAATAATAAAGTGATTTATTTTCAACAAGAATTACTAGCACCAAAAAAGAAAGAGTTGTGACTCCAAGATGAATATTACGAATATCACTCCATAATCAACACTTTCAACTAGCGATCCACTTTACAAAACTTTTGGGAATCACGTACAGCTTGGCAAACGAAGGAAGACCTCTAAAATGCGCAGGAGATAAACAACAATCTCAGCTGAGGAAAGGATAACAATAACTCACTATTTTGGGAAAGTACAGTCGTTGAAACAAGTTAGGAGCTATTGCTTAGGTAATCAGGCAGATTTCGTTACTATTCTAAATTTTAATACCAATTTCATAATTTTTTAAATATATTTGTGATTTTGTTGTTGTTGATATAGTGGTAAAGTAAACTATTGTTCTGTAATATAAAATCGACAAAAAAGTATTAGTAGGGCACAGAACCAAAACTAAAACAATAATAACTGATTTCAATATTCTCTTTTTATCTGACATTTAATTCCAATTTTCCTCTGAGTATTATGTAAAATGTAGAGTTATTTTCATTTCTATTAAACAATTAGTTGTTTTTTAAAACAAAAAGTTTTTATTGAACAGTCTTTTTTCTTCGCGAAATCTAAAATTTTACACAACAAAAATTTGAATTGTTTCAAATAAATCTTACTGTTTCTAGATAACTCCACTATATATTGAAAAACATTTTAAAAATTCAAAGAATTTGACAATTGTTTTGATATTAAATATCATCGAAACAATTGTCAAATTTCTTAGAGTTTTTAACATTTTTTTCAATATATTGTGGAATTACCTAGAAACAGTAAGTTTCATTTAAAACAGTAATATGAGTAGATTCCACGAAGTAAGCTTCGAGACAGTTAATTGCATTAAAGATTTTAATATTTTTTTGATACAAATTTAAATGTAGTTTCTTACAAATTAAATAAAAGTAAATTGATTAAAAAACATCGAAGTCAAAATAAGCCACTTCTCAAATTATATTATTTAAAGTGGAGAAAATGACGAAAATTTGGGGGAAATAGGGATGGGGTAATGGATAAAATTAAAAAATCTGGTATTATTAGACAAAAAAGGGTAATTGAATGGAATTAAAAATGAAACCTAATTAAAATTGTTTACAATAATTACTAATTGCTTGCTAATCTTAAAATATTAAAAAGTTTCATTTACTAACAGAGCCCACTGGTGAAAAAACCAAACTTTACAAATTCAATGAAACCTCTTTTTAGTCAAATTTGTATAAGTTCTTCCTTCACTTGTAGATGGTTCATTTTCGTCGGAAAGTTCTTCAATACCCGATAAATCAGAATATTCATAATTTTCGCTGCTATCAGTGTCCGAATTTATATCAGAATCACTATTTAAAAGTATAATCAACTCTTCAACAATAACGTCAATCATTGGTTCGCTTTCCATAAATTTGTGCTCAAAACGTTTCGCGCTATCACACCGCTTTATGACATTTTGGAAAGGAAACGTAACATTTTTTAGCAGCATATTCATTCATTCCTGCCCATACCAATTCAATTAGATTCAAATCGGGATGGTAAGTGGTCAATCTTAATACGATGTGGCCCTTAGAGGTAAAAAGATCATCAATTTCAGTAGTCTTGTAGACATCGTTTCACGAAGGTTCAAGCCACCTGAAGTTGGAACATTGACAATCGCAGAAACCACATTCTGTCTTGATTATCTACCTCGGTTAGTAACTACCGCTGGCGTAGAACGATGATTTATGCCGATAGCCACTTTATAATTTGACATTTGAGGGTTATGGTGCTGGTTGTTTATACGTTGAGTATTTTTAATTTTGAATATTTTAAAACATTTAACTGGTTTATAAGTGAGTGTTGTGAGTTTTATTTAACCTAAAACCATATTTTCTAAAAGCAAAAATTATAGTGATACGTTTAAAATGAGTGGCCGTTAAATAGAATAACTTTTTCTATATTGTAGTAAGAAATTAATTTGATTGTGAAACTAATTGATTCTTTCGTTAATACTAGACCTCACAGTGTGTTTGAAATACCAGTGGTAGGTACTTATAGCTCTCGTTATGTATTCTATATAAAATAGTAAATAGAATGATCGGGGTCAATTGACATAAGAATAGAATGAATATGATCATGGTACTTACTGGTGAGATTTAAAATATCCTTCGTACAACACTTATAATAACAACAATTGTTAATTTTAGCAGTTTGTTAATAAACATTCGATTCCTATCATATAAATATAATACTAGGTACTTAACTAATTGTAAACAGAATGATATTGACAGACTTGTTGACCTTGGGGCCACCAAGCGACGGCTAGTAGGTGTATTTCAATATCAGATTTAAACGGCTATCTTCAAACTGTAGAACTATGGTCTGAAGTTCTGAAGATATCAACATATCCATTCAAGATAATAAC
Source organism: Galeruca laticollis (assembly GCA_963921935.1). Classification (NCBI taxonomy): domain Eukaryota; kingdom Metazoa; phylum Arthropoda; class Insecta; order Coleoptera; family Chrysomelidae; genus Galeruca; species Galeruca laticollis. The sequence continues at coordinate 189,165,444 of OY998178.1, read as the reverse complement.
ATTGAATGCGTAAATGAATATCTGGGACACACTATTAAATTGGGTAACGATAATCAACACGCGAAAATCAAAAGACGCATAAGATTGACATGAGCAGCTTTCGGCAAGCTGGAGCACATTCTTAAAAACAACATGATTCCTATAAATTTGAAACGCAAAGTATATAATACCCGTATACTACCCGTGCAAACATACGGGTTGGAAACAATTAGCCTAACAAAAGCATGTGGTGTGTGGTGTCCCTCGTATACTGGACGTTTACCATAAAGGCATATTATCTTTAAAGGCGAACATTTACCTAGCAACCTGTATTCGGAAATATAATAAACAACAACACTTCTATAAAATCACTGGGATCATTTAATACATTTAAAAATACACAGATATAATATCAATCGACTTATTCAAATTATGAATAACAATTAATTATCCTAGTTCAATATACTTTCATCATATAGGAAATGTAGGCACGCTATTCGCTGAGCCTGACCTCCGTCTATCCATTGTACGTATGTGTTTACATTGCAATTAAAACGTGCTTTAAACATATAATTATCATTGGCCTTCCTAGATCAATGCTCGCTAAATACTATAATTAATATTAACCTAAATTTAAATCTTATTCCTAAGCTAATGTCCTTTTGCCGTTCCTGTCCTTTAGGGATCACTACAAGCATCTGCAAATAAGCTTTTAACAACCCAAAGAGCAATGGAACGAAGCATGCTAGGGATCTCACTCCGCGACAAAATTAGAAATGAGGATACCAGAGGACAAACTAGAGTTACCGATATAATACAAGAGGCGGTTAAGGTGAAGTGGTAGTGGGCCGGTCACCTGGCTAGACTGGATAAAGGTAGATGGGCACATAAAATAACAGTTTGGAGGCCTAGACAGACCAAGCGAAGCATAGGACACCCACAGAAGAGATGGGTAGACGACATTAAGAAGGTGGCAGGCAAGTACAGCTAGAACAGGGAGACATGGAAACAAATGAGAGAGACCTATATCCAGGAGTGGGCAACTATGGGTTGAGGAAGAAGAAGAGAAGAGAGATGGTCTGTTGACGTCATAGATAGAACCCTGAGATTTCGTGATATTAAAAACTTAACAAACCTGTTTTCCCCGTCCTGTTTTGAGGATATTTTTTTGCATTTGGTCTATATGAAATCGACGAGTATTACTTGAGTGTGTGTGTGAGTTTAGTTCACAGTAGATTGCTAGTGGCGTCAGGTCGCATAGTCGGCCGGTAGGTATTGTGTCGTGGTCCTGGTAGTTTTAAGTAGCTTGGATGGATTTTAACGTTTACGGTAGCTTCCTTTTTTCCTGATTGGAAGGTGGCGTGATAGACGTCGTAATTTTCTTGAGGTTCGGAGCAGTTGGAGATCAACCCCATTTTGAGTAGGGGATAATTCCGATCTCAAGTATAGAGATTAGGCTGTGATAGTGGTACACCATTTCTCCTTTAAGGTGAGTACCATTTTTTTGTAATATACAAAGAAAGAAACTGGAACTAGAGCAATCTGTTTAAATTGTTAATTTCTAAGGAAATGTATAAGTATTTGGTAATTGGGTATGTCTTGTATAGCTTTTCATGGTAGATTTTCTTACTTTAGTTTTAGTTAAACATCAAGTATGGCCTGTAACCACACCATAAAGCAGTGATGGGGAAACTACGGCCCGCGGGCTAACTCCGGCCCGCGGAAAGGTTTAATCCGGCCCGTTTAAGAGTGCCGTCGTGAGAATGTTTGAACGCGTTCTTACTTCGTAATGTGACGACCCGCATAAAAACTACCTGCTGCGATATTCAAAACACAATAGTATTCTGGACAAATCCATCCGACCAAAACAGATGACTCATCTTCGCTCGAAACTTCCAGACACTCTCGCATTTTCGATTCATTGTTCTGTTTTCTCGAAAGAACCGGAAAAATCCAATTCCCGAACAATCCTTGCAGGTAGGTATAAATACAAACGAGGCCGCCCGAAGATCAGTTAGTTAGCGACTTAGTCAGTCATCTGCAACGACCCGCTGTGTAATTCCCGAAACTCCCACTGCCTCAACAAACACCCGCGCAAGAGCATTAGTTAGCAGTAAGCTTTCGTCAATTGCGTTTCTGTGTGTTATTCTCCGTAGTAGGTAACGTCTAAAATGGATGTTAAAAAAAGAAAAGTGGATTCAGAATGTCGAGTTTTTAAAGAAGAATAGACATGGACATATTTCTGTACTTTATTTAAAGAAAAACCTGTGTGCTTACTTTGCAATACAACTGTTGCAGTTTTAAAAGAATATAACATTCAACGCCATTTCAAGAGCAAACATGAAAACCACTCTTTCTCATCGTTAAGTGAAGAGGTGAAAAAAATTAAATCGACAGATTTAATAAAAAATTTATCAAGTCAACAACAATTATTTCGGAGAGCTAATCATTGTCAACGATGCGCTACGAAAGCCAGTTACGTGTTGGCTCATAATATTGCTAAATTTAATAAAACATTTTCAGATGGTGAATTTATAAAGCAGTGCATGATAGATGTGTGCGATATTATGTACCCTGAAAAGAAAAATGATTTCCAATCACTGTCTATACCAAGAAGAACAATCACCAAGAGAATTGAAAATATTGATAAAAATCTAATTTCGCAACTGACTACAAAAACTCAAAAATTTATTTTTTATTCAATTACCATGGATGAAAGTACAGATATCAGCGATACTGCGCAGTTACTCATATTTGTAAGACGAATCAACGCCCACTTTGAAATTACAGAAGAACCTGCAGGGCTACAGTCAATAAAAGGAGCAACGACTGGTGCAGATATAATTTGTGAATTTGAAAATTGCATCGATAAACTTCGTTTACCTATTGATAAGTTATGTAATGTAACTACAGATGGTGCTCCTAATATAGTTGGAATCAATCAAGGATTTGCTGGGAAATTTAATTCTAAGTATCCGGAAAATGATGTTGTTTTTTGCATTGCCTTATACATCAGGATGCTCTCTGTAAATCGGCTTTAGATATTGACCATATACTTAATATTGTTGTAAAACTAGTAGAAATGATTCGTTCAAGAGGATTATTACATCGCCAGTTTCAACAGTTTTTGGAGTCCGTACATGCTGAGCATTCCGATATCATGTATTATTCAAAAGTTCGTTGGTTAAGTGCTGGAAAAGTATTTGAAAGAATTTGGGATTTAAAAGACGATATTGTGAATTTTATTCTTGATAAAGACATTTATAATTAATTTGACAGAAAACGAAACGTGGCTTTCTGATTTCGCTTTTTTCACAGACCTCCTCATACACATGAATAAATTTAATCTCAAATTACAAGGGAAGTATCAGTTTCTTCACGATATTTGGCAATACCTGAAAAGTTTCAAATTACAGTTATTATTATACTTCTTAACCACGCTCTACTAGACCACCATGTAGTTACGCCTCTGGCGCTCGAATGTGTCACTGTTAACAAAGCAAAACAACAACTTTTTGCTAACCCTTCGCCCGAACCCCATAAGGATCCTCAATACGTTTTTAGTGCGCGTAGATAGTGTCACGTAGTAAGAAGACAGTACAAAAATCAATCAAAATCGGTTTCAAAAAAGATGAAACGACTTCAAGATACAATAGTTTCCCTTCGGGATAAATTTAAGCGATTCCAGTAGGTAATGCTATATTTTTCATTTTATTTAGGCAAAATTGATATTAGTAAATGTCGATATCAAATGATTTGGTTTTTACGTTCTTTTTTTCTACAATCATTCATTCTCAGAAATATTGTTTATGCAATAATTCCATACATCGATATTATTTTTGTATATATACAGTGCCAGACAAAATAATTGTTTATGCAATAATTACATATATCGATATTAATTTTGTAAATATATAGTGTCAGACAAAATTATTGTTTATACAATAACTTCATGCATCGATATTATCTTGTAAATATACAAAATTATTGTTTATGCAATAATTCCATACATCGATATCATTTTTGTATCTTTACAGTGTCAGACAAAATTATTGTTCATGCAATAATTACATATATCGATAATAATTTTGTAAATATACAGTGTCAGACAAAATTATTGTTTATACAATAACTTCATGCATCGATATTATCTTGTAAATATACAAAATTATTGTTTATGCAATAATTCCATGCATTGATATTATTTTTACAAAAATGCATTGTCAGAGAGAAATTTTGTTATGCAAGACTTCATTAAAGAGTTGAAGGATATGTTAATATATTTATGTATATTATCTCCTGTTGACATTAAGTTAAAGTAGTTGTTTATGCAACTATCCTGTCAAAAATTTGAGTAATCAACCTCTTTTTCATAAAATGCTAATTCACGATTCTCTCTAGATAGAAGCGAGAGTGATGACTCTGAGAATATGTTATCAGACACACCCCCAATACAAAGACCAAGATTTAATAGATCAGTTTTAGATTCTTCTTCTGAAGAAAAACAAGAAGGGGGGCCCGTGAAGACTAGAGTTGAAGTTCATGAATCTCCCAAATCAGCGACCTAACCTGACGTCTCTAATGAGACTGTGTTGGGTATTGATCCCAGGATGTTATCCAATTTTGGTCCACCTTTGGATGAGGCTTTAGTGACCAGATGGCAAAGTTTTTTAACTGATGGTATAAACAAGGAAACGAGGGAAACGTTTGCCAAAATTCTTTTTCCAGAAATTTGTCCCCTGTTAGCGAGTCCCGTTATGAACTTAGAAGCTGAAAGACTGATATCCGCTACTGAGAAGAAAAAAAATATTCTTTGTTTGCCACCCTTCAGGATAAGCTGGGACGTGGATTATATAGATTGGGAGAAGTTATATCTGCAATTATGACATATGAAACCATTCCGGCAAATGTGAAAGCTTCATTGACCACTAAAGCTGCCGATTCAGCTAAGATGTATGAGTCAATCTACCCAAAAACTGGCTGAAGAGGTTAAAAGGGATACGACGTTGTTTGGTTCGGATTTTTCCAAGAAATGCAAAGCAGCTCAAACTGTGGAAAAAACTGCCTTGGACATTAAAGCTAAGAAACCCGTTGTTTCAAGTAAGCGGACCTTTCGCACTTCCTCATATATTTTGAAATCCCAGCGTCAGGTTCCAAGAACCAAGATGAAAACCACAAATGCATTCAGACACCACAGGAAGAAGAACCAGGACGGAAGACACGCCCAAGGTCGTACCGCCAGGAACTGTCTCGTCAGAGACGCTAAAGGTAGATAATCAAATTAAATAGGCAGGAAGAATTCGCCCTTTTCATGATCAGTGGCCTTCCTCCCAAACGGTAGAACCTTAAGGAAAAGTCAGTCTCGAAAAAAGAGCTGTCCTGTCTGCAAGAATGTATTGAGAAACTTTTTAAGATTGGTGCCAAATCAAAGTGCCACCATAAAGAAGGTGAATTCCTGTCTTCTTATTTTCTAGTAGAAAAGTCTACGGGAGGTTATCGTTTTGTATTACATTTGAAAATGCTAAATAATTATGTTCAAACAGCGCATTTTAAATTAGAAAATTTTAAAACTGTTAAAGATATTATTTTTGAAGATTGTTAAATGTGCACAATAGATTTAAAAGACGCATACTATCTTGTACCAGTACATAGATCATATAGGAAATATTTAAGATTTTCATTTCAAAGCAATTTATTCGAATTCAATGTTCTACCGTTTGGTTTATCTTCTGCCCCCTTTGGTTTCTGCAAGCTGTTTAAACCTGTTTTAATCTCTCTTAGATAAAAAGGGTTATTTAGTGTTAGCTATTTGGACGACCTTTTAGTGTCAAGTAAATCAAAGAAATCATGTCAGGAGAATACTCATATTACAATTGAATTACTATCAAAATTAGGATTTATTGTGAATTTTGACAAATCATGTATATCTCCAGCTCAAAAAATTAGATTTTTGGGATTCCTTTGGAATAGTAGAATTATGACCATTAGTTTGCCTATAGTTTGCCTATTGACAAAATGGATAGGGCCGCACAATTTATCGCGGACATTATATCGAGCATCAAATTAAAGCTTCGTTCCTTTGCTAAACTTATCGGATATTTAGTCTCCATTTGTCCGGCCTTTACTAATGGATGGGTACATTTAAAAATTCTAGAGTATTTGAAATGCAAACCATTGGAAAAGTCTAATGGGAACTATGACTCTAGAATAGAATTATCAAGAGATTGTTTAGACGATTTGGACTGGTGGCTAAAGAATATCTTTAGTTCAGGGTGTTCAATATTGCAGCCCAATTATTCTTATCATTTTTTTTTCGAATGCATCTAAAATAGGATGGGGCGCGGTTTGTCTTAATCAAGAGATAGGTGGCTTCTGGAATAAGGATTAGGTGAAATATCATATAAACTGCTTAGAGCTCTTAGCAATATTTTATGCCTTAAACTCCTTTTTCAAAGATAAATCAGGTTTATACATTTTATTTAGGGTAGATAATACTACGGTAATAGCTTATATAAATGAAATGGGCAATACGAAAAATAAACGCTTAGCTAGGTTGTCGAGAGCCATATGGAATTGGTTCGAAATTAGGCACATTGTTATATTCGCCTCTTATATTAAATCCGCTGAGAATAAAGCGGATTATATGTCGAGATCCTCAGAAATAGAGACTGAATAATCGTTATGTGATAATGCCTTTAGAATTATTATAGAACGTTTAGGATTGCCGTCAATAGATTTGTTTGCTTCATACTATGTTTCCTGGAAATCGGACGCAAAATCGGTAGCAGTTGATGCGTTTTCAATATCCTGGACCGATCTCAACTTTTACGCCCTTCCACCTTTTCCTGTTATACTTAAAACAATTAGAAAAGTAATGATTGACAGAGGGGAAGGTATTATCGTTGTACCTTTGTGGTAAAATCAGCCTTGGTATCCCTTATTTGCGGAGTGTTTGATAGGAAATCCAATTTATTTTAAACCAAGACTTGATCTTTTACTTTCTCCATTTAGGAAAAACTACCCAATATGGTTCAACATTACCCTGGTTGCAGGAAGATTATCGGGGAAGCTTACAAAAGAAAAGGAGTAACCGAAGAAGTAATACCTACACTTATATATTCCCTTAGCGTTAATGCATTAAGGCAATACGATTATACATACAAAAAGTGGTGGAATTTTTGCTCGCAATATAATATAGATTAGTTTAATCCTACTAACAATAATATCCTTTCCTTTCTGAATCAAGAAAATAAAGATGGGGCTCTATATAATACCTTGAACTGTCATAAATCAGCCCTTAAACTTGTTATAGATTTTGGCGAAGGTGAAGGTATTTTCCAACGATTTTGGAAGGGTATTTTTTGAGAAAAACCAGTATTTCCTAGGTATGGAGTAACTTGGGATCCGCAAGTAGTTCTTGATTTTCTAGCTACTTTATACCCCTTGGAGGACATCACCTTAGAATTATTAACTTACAAGTTGGCTATGCTAGTATCCCTAGTTACTTCACACAAGGTTCAGACTTTATCGAAAATCAGATTAAGTGATATTAGGTTCTGTGGCACCGAATACAAGATCTTTATTTCCGAACTAATTAAAACGTCTTCACCAAGGAGACAACAACCTGTTCTTATAATTCCATTTTTTAATGACAGGCCCTCACTGGTTAGGGAAGATTTTGCAGAAAAAGTTGGTTTGCGTAAGTAAATTATTTAGTTATAGTGTTTACACAATGATGTGTAGTCTATGTTTTTTGTTTAGATCTTATATCAATGTTGTTATGTTATACATGTATATGTGTATATATAGATATATATATATATATATTATTGTGAAAAAATAATGCTACACCCTGTATATCAAATAATGAAGAATTAAGATTATGTATTGTAATCTAAAAGAATTTTTTTTAAGTCAAAAAATTTTTTTTAAACATTTGAATGGAGAAAATCTGTACGATCCACTATTCGATAGAGAAGACATACAGAAAGGACAGACTGTATAATGTAGGGATAATTGCGAATGGGTGTGATAAACAATTTATATGAAATAAATTACCTAACGAAACTTTTATCAAAGAGATCAAGTATCAAAATTTGTTCATAATAAGAAACTAAATGCTTTATTCTGTAAAGTCAAGCTAATCTCGTAATATTTGTTGATTAAGACATTAAAATGAGATAGTGTAGATGTTTAGACATAACAGAGCAGGAAAATATAAAATAATGTGAATTTCAGAGAACATGACTTATAAAGAAAACGAATTTTCATTTTGCATACATATTTAAAGGTAACAGCTGTCATCTATTAAAACATTATGAATATTCATTTGACATACATACTTAGAGGTTAGGAAATGTCATTTTAACAATACTAAGAAATATTATTGAATGAAAATAATATAGGAAGTCTAAGCAATTAAAAACCTTAGAATATAATATCATGATATAATGGATGAACATTCCACTGGTTGAAATGAAGAATTTGAGTTATAAAATAAATAGTCAAATTTGATTGGTTAATAAACATTTAAAAAAGATCACATCGGCGACAACTGTGTTGCTAACAAAAAAAAATCAGAATGTGAGAAAGTTGTTGATTATGGGGGCTATTGACTAGTAGGTTTTCTTTTTGGGAAGAGATTTTTGGAGCAGCAAAATTTTTTGGTAAAGTAAATCAATTGAAATCATTTGGAAGACAAAATTTGACTATAGAATTTAAAACAAATACATTATACTTACAAGAGATATATCAGTGTAAGTAGTTTAGTTTATATTAATAATTAAAAAAGGAATTGTTGAATGTTGTAAAACACTAATCATGAATTTTATTTTATAATATGGTGTCTTGTGTCTGGTGGAAGTAAAATAGCCAAAATAGTTTTCGAAAAACATTGAATAGTGGAATTTGTGTGAGCTGTTTGGACTTTGAAAGAAATAAAGCATCGATTCCTGTTCTGATAGAAGCAGAATGCCAACAGGGAGGTTTTCCAGGAGGAGAATCTGGAACAAATAAAGGTGAACAAACAGAAATCGTGAAGTAAATAAGGTAGTACAAGTTAATTTATTAATGTATTAAGAGGTCAAGCGTACTTACTAATTTGTAAAAAAAAACTAAAATTTTGTGATGCATAGACGCTGTTAAGAGTGTATTTCGCCGTTTTCTGAAAGTCAAATGTTTATGAAATTATATAACTGTATTTTAATATTATAATAATATCTCACCAGAGTGCGTGTGATTTGTATGAAAGAGTCATCCTTTTAGATAGTTGAATTTCTTAAAAAAAAAACACTTGTAAAAGTGTAGTGTATTTATTTTCATTAAATTAAATATTGTTTTTCCTTTTGAAGAACGTTTTTTTTTAAATTTACTTGAGTTATTCATTTCATCTGGTGACTTGTGCACCATCTACTTACCACAGGCAGAAGCTCTGAATGAAATCGATTGAACTATGCAGATATTTTTTAAGTAGGACAGGACCGTATTTAATTTGAAATCATTAAAAAAAGTAACATATTCTGATTAACAAATTTATTTTTAAAAATATAAAGCATTTATTAACTTTGGCGCTAACATATATAAAATTATAAAATTATTTTATTTAAAATACTTGAACTCTACCCTGAGATGAGAAGTTTTCATGTTGGTTAAATAAACTGTTTATCATACATATTAAATCCACAACATACCGGGAAAATTAAACTATTTTCTCACCCAATTCTATTCATAATAATATGTCGGCCCAACGTAGGGCAAATTAAATTCCCATATAAAATAAACTATAATAAAATGTCACCGCAACGTGGGGCTATTATAGAAATTTTGTAAGTAATAATAAAAAGCATTGAAATAATTTTTATTTGACTTTATTAAAAGAATTTTAAATACATAAAATGGAACGAAGAATGACTTTGAGAGACGGGAAACAAGTAGGAGGAGAAAGTGGCTCTGAACAAGAAAGGGAAGAGAGAAATCATGGAAGAGGAGATTTCCAAGTACAATATTTGGAGCAAGGAAGAGAATGTTCACAGGAAGATAATGCAGAACAAGAACAGGAAGAGGAAGATTTACCATTGTCAGAAGAAACAGGACAAGAGGATAGACAAGAGTCTAAAAAACAAACAGAAGAAAAGAAAGAGGAAACGGACGTAATGAGTATGTTAAAAATGATGATGGGAAAAATGGACCAAAATAGAGAAGAAATGAAAGATTTGAATAAAAAAATGGATCAAAATAGGGAAGAAATGAAACAGGATATGAATAGAAATAAGGAAGAAATAAAACAAGAAATGAATATTAAGATGGACCAGAATAAGGAAGAAATGAATATTAAAATGGACCAAAATAAGGAAGAATTAAAAAAAGAAATGAATATTAAGATGGACCAGAACAAAGAAGAAATTAAACAAACTAAGGAACTGATAATAAAATTGATGGAAGAAAAATTGGGACATTTTGAGAAGATATTGGAAAAATCAAACACATACATAGAAAATAAAACAGAATCCACTAAACAAGAAATAAGAGGAGAGGGGATTGAAAAAACCACAGAAATAGACAATTCACAGATCAACAGAATCAAGGAAATAGAAGAGAAGGAAAAGGATTTCAAAGGAGAGATTCAAATGGATGTAAAGTTACAAAATGAAAATATAAATGATGATACTATAGAACCAAAATTAAGTAATAAAATGGAAATTGATGAAATAAAAATACAAAGACAACTAAATGAGGAGATGATAGATAGCAATTTACAGAATCTAGGAAGTGAGGAAGCTATGAAAATTTATGAAAGAGAGATTTATTGGGAAATAACAGACCCAGATGTTAATATATTGAAACGAATAGTGACATATGGTAAGACAAATAATAATAATAATAGGGGGATACAACTTAATTGGAAATTAGAGGAAATGAATAAGATATTACAAGAGACCAAGGAAGAAATAGAAGAAACCATAAGACAGAATATAGAAACAATAATTTATGCAGAAAATTTCGAAATGAGATTAAAACTTGGCAGAAATATAAAGATTTTTTATCCAAGAAATTTTAATAGGATAATTAAAAATGAAATGATAGGAAGTGAGAGTATTATGGGAAATGAAATAATAAAAAGAAGAAACAATAATATGAAGAAATTGGAAACACAAATTTTCATGAATCCATTGGGAGAAATTGATGAGATAGGGGACAACAAAATTGAAAAAGACACAGTGGAAAATTTTAAGAAACTTAGGAAGCAGATAGAAGAGAATCAAACAATAAGAGAAGAGGATAAAACGAAATTTAGGAAAAGAAAATTAAATTGAATAATAAGGCTGTATTATAGGACCGGAATCTAGAAGACGAATAAGGAATTGTAAAAGGTCGATAAGGAATATAAAAAACAACATGTAAATAAGAAGTTTATAATTAACAAATAATGTTAAAAAAAAACATATGTAAATATAATGTTGTACATAGATATAAATTAGGATATATAAAGATAATGATGAAAAACAGAAATAATTACATTAACAGATATAATACAAATGGATATTATAACAAAAAAACAACAATTATAACAACAATTTAGGAAATAACAATAACTATAATAAGAACGATAGCAAACAAAAACAACTATAACAGAAACTTCAAATAAAATAACAACAAAAATAACAATTACAGAGAACAGTATTCAAAGGAGAGAAGAGAGAGTGATAACATATAAACATCCAATGAAATATATAAAATTTGGGGAAGATTTAGAATTATGAGAAATAATGGAATTGAAAAATATTAAAGGGAAATTAAATGGAAAAGAAATGAAATTATTAATAGATACAGGTTCGGAAGCGTCCAAAATTAAAACAAAACTAATAGAAGAAAACATTGAAAATTATGAAAACAAATTAATTAAAATACCAAAAACTACATTGATAGGAGCAAATGGAAAGAAGCTATGTGAAGTAAATAAGTCTATGATACAAAAGATTGAATTGAAGGATGGGAAAGAAGTTGAAATGCAATTACTGTTAGTGAATAATTTGGAATCAGACATAGTTATAGGAATAGATGAATTAACGAAGTTTAAAGCAAGAATTGATTTTGAAAAGATGGAGATTGAATTAAATGGTAATAGAATTGAATTTGAAAAAGAAAATATAGAAGAATTGGAAGTGGAAGAGGATAATAAGAAGTTATGGAATATAGAAAGGATTGGAAATATGGAAGTATTGGCAATTGGAGAGGATAATAGGAAGTTATGGAATATAAAGAGGAGTGGAAATATGGAAGAATTGGAATTTGAAGAGGATAGTAGGAAGTTATGGAATATGGAGAGGGATGAAATAATGGAAGAATTGGAATTAGTATGTGGAAATAAGGAATATGCTGAGAAAATGAAGAGTTTAATAATTAAGTATAAAGGATTAGTTAAAAAAGAGATGAGAATGGCAAATAACTATGTACATAAGATAGAAGTTAAGGGAATAGAAAATTTCAGAATAAGAACATATCCCATACCTTATAAATATAGGAAAGAAGTTGATTCAGAGATACAAAATATGCTAAAGGATGGTATTATAGAGAGATGTAACACAAGAAATATAAATTAATAAATTGTACCGATATAAGAGACTCTGAGAAATGTAGAAGTAATAAGTCGCATAACGAACATTAAAGAATTTTCAAAAATGGATTTATAACATGATTTTTTTTAAACTAATTCCTTTGGATGAAACTTGTAAATGAAATATATACCTAAGAATAAAATAAGAATTTGTATACATATTTAATTATGGTATTGTAAATAGAATTAAAACTAACTGAAGAGGATACTGCAACACAGGATTCCAAAATCATCTTTGTAACAGCAACCGGAAATAAAAAGAAATGTATTATTAGTAAAATAGAAAGACAGTCCTAGAATATAGTACTTGAAGTAAAATTTGCGTTCATAAAATTTTTCTTAGAATAAAAAATTTGATAAACGAAAAATTTAGGGGATGTTATTGTGAAAAAATAATGCTACACCCTGTATATCAAATAATGAAGAATTAAGATTATGTATTGTAATCTAAAAGAATTTTTTTAAGTCAAAAAATTTTTTTTAAACATTTGAATGGAGAAAATCTGTACGATCCACTATTCGATAGAGAAGACATACAGAAAGGACAGACTGTATAATGTAGGGATAATTGCGAATGGGTGTGATAAACAATTTATATGAAATAAATTACCTAACGAAACTTTTATCAAAGAGATCAAGTATCAAAATTTGTTCATAATAAGAAACTAAATGCTTTATTCTGTAAAGTCAAGCTAATCTCGTAATATTTGTTGATTAAGACATTAAAATGAGATAGTGTAGATGTTTAGACATAACAGAGCAGGAAAATATAAAATAATGTGAGTTTCAGAGAACATGACTTATAAAGAAAACGAATTTTCATTTTGCATACATATTTAAAGGTAACAGCTGTCATCTATTAAAACATTATGAATATTCATTTGACATACATACTTAGAGGTTAGGAAATGTCATTTTAACAATACTAAGAAATATTATTGAATGAAAATAATATAGGAAGTCTAAGCAATTAAAAACCTTAGAATATAATATCATGATATAATGGATGAACATTCCACTGGTTGAAATGAAGAATTTGAGTTATAAAATAAATAGTCAAATTTGATTGGTTAATAAACATTTAAAAAAGATCACATCGGCGACAACTGTGTTGCTAACAAAAAAAAAATCAGAATGTGAGAAAGTTGTTGATTATGGGGGCTATTGACTAGTAGGTTTTCTTTTTGGGAAGAGATTTTTGGAGCAGCAAAATTTTTTGGTAAAGTAAATCAATTGAAATCATTTGGAAGACAAAATTTGACTATAGAATTTAAAACAAATACATTATACTTACAAGAGATATATCAGTGTAAGTAGTTTAGTTTATATTAATAATTAAAAAAGGAATTGTTGAATGTTGTAAAACACTAATCATGAATTTTATTTTATAATATGGTGTCTTGTGTCTGGTGGAAGTAAAATAGCCAAAATAGTTTTCGAAAAACATTGAATAGTGGAATTTGTGTGAGCTGTTTGGACTTTGAAAGAAATAAAGCATCGATTCCTGTTCTGATAGAAGCAGAATGCCAACAGGGAGGTTTTCCAGGAGGAGAATCTGGAACAAATAAAGGTGAACAAACAGAAATCGTGAAGTAAATAAGGTAGTACAAGTTAATTTATTAATGTATTAAGAGGTCAAGCGTACTTACTAATTTGTAAAAAAAAACTAAAATTTTGTGATGCATAGACGCTGTTAAGAGTGTATTTCGCCGTTTTCTGAAAGTCAAATGTTTATGAAATTATATAACTGTATTTTAATATTATAATAATATCTCACCAGAGTGCGTGTGATTTGTATGAAAGAGTCATCCTTTTAGATAGTTGAATTTCTTAAAAAAAAACACTTGTAAAAGTGTAGTGTATTTATTTTCATTAAATTAAATATTGTTTTTCCTTTTGAAGAACGTTTTTTTTTAAATTTACTTGAGTTATTCATTTCATCTGGTGACTTGTGCACCATCTACTTACCACAGGCAGAAGCTCTGAATGAAATCGATTGAACTATGCAGATATTTTTTAAGTAGGACAGGACCGTATTTAATTTGAAATCATTAAAAAAAGTAACATATTCTGATTAACAAATTTATTTTTAAAAATATAAAGCATTTATTAACTTTGGCGCTAACATATATAAAATTATAAAATTATTTTATTTAAAATACTTGAACTCTACCCTGAGATGAGAAGTTTTCATGTTGGTTAAATAAACTGTTTATCATACATATTAAATCCACAACATACCGGGAAAATTAAACTATTTTCTCACCCAATTCTATTCATAATAATATGTCGGCCCAACGTAGGGCAAATTAAATTCCCATATAAAATAAACTATAATAATATATATATATATATATATATATATATATATATATATATATATATATATATATTGTGGCAGGTATTATCATAGATAAAACTAATTTAGAGCACAACTTACTGTTTATGAATATTAAATATGAAGATTAAGAGCGATATATCATTGGATCTTAGAACCTTTAGTAATGCTTAAAAATCTGATAAAGGAGGCTTTAAACGTCTACATGGTGGTCTAGTAGAACGTGGTTAAGAAGTATAATGACAGATTAAACGACTTACCTGTAAGGAAGTTCAATCTTCATTATACGATTAACCACGTTCGTATAGACCACCCCACCCCTCCCATACTATCCTATTAAACCCTTGAACTTATCAGATTTTTACTTCAAACGTATTGAGGATCCATATGGGGTTCGGGCGAAGGGTTAGCAAAAAGTTGTTGTTTTGCTTTGTTAACAGTGACACATTCGAGCGCCAGAGGCGTAACTACATGGTGGTCTATACGAACGTGGTTAATCGTATAATGAAGATTGAACTTCCTTACAGGTAAGTCGTTTAATCTGTCATTATTTGCTAATCAGATCTCTAAATCTGATTTTTCTCATTTTCCATGAATAAAATCTTTAAAATTCACTATATCAAACAATAAGATTAAAAAATACGAAATTAATTTGAGAAAACTATCTTCAGAATTTGAAAGGAGATTTCAGGACTTTAGAAAAATGGAACCAGAGTTTAGTATTTTTGCGACCCCATTCGATGTTAATTACGAAGAAGTTGATGCAAAATTTCTACTTGAGTTAATAGAACTGAAATGTAATACTCTCCCGAAACAAACTTTTCATACAGTACCATTACTAGAATTTTATAAAAATTTAAGTCCAGATAATTTCCCAAATCTAATTACTCACACAATGAATATAATGACAATGTTCGGCTCATCTTATATATGCGAACAAATCTTTTCAACAATGAAGCTTAGGAAAACTTCTTTAAGAAACAGAATTACATATGAGCATTTTTCATCAGTTTTAAGAATTTCTGCTTCGCAAATGGAACCGGACTATGATGAAATTTTGATGAAACAGTCTCAATTTCATTTTTCTCATGCACCATCAACCAGTAATGACACCAGAAAATAAAGTGATATTAATTCACATCAAGAACTACACTAAATTCATATTATATTTTGTGCTTGTTTTCTCACCTTTTGCTTTTTTACTATTAAAATAATAAGTGTATGTAATAATATATGTATGTTTATAGACCACATAAATTTTTTAACGATTAAGCATTATTCTTTGGCCCGCTACGATTATCTAGTTATTACAAATGGCCCGTCTTAAAAAAAGTTTCCCCACCACTGCCATAAAGACTTAAAACTCGAGTGGCCTCCGGTGAGTCTTAGAATTTATTGTTTGATATTTTTAATTCAAGAATATAGTATGAGAACAATATAAAGTATTAGTAATAGTAATAGTACGAGGGATTGTTTGAATTAAATCAATACCTTTCAGGCAGATATTTAAATGCTTGACTATTTAGAAATACCACGATAGGTATAAGGGGATTTCAAGAGGGTAATTTATAGGTAGGGATAAGTACCCCTAAATGGGATATTTTGTTTCAGAGTTTTAATGATTTACGGTATTATCTTATTATTGCTAATGAACTTTTGGAGTGGATTCGTAATAATACATATGGTTCCATAGTTCCATAGTTGTGGGAGAACTTCCTTTTCTTACTTGAAAACTGGATTAAGTGGGTTATTGGATTGAGTTAGAAGTACTTATGTATATATAAAGGCGCACCTACGGTGACATAAATTTGATTTATCGTTGATATAAAGATTTATTACGCCAAATATTCTTGAGAGGCCTCATAGGTTTATTACGGCTTTTGTATGATTTTTTTGTATAATAGTTTATAAATTTTGGAACATTGGGGGGGGGGAGTTATTATAGCAGCTTTTATATTTTTTTTGTATAGTAGTTTTTATGTAAATTTATGAAATATTGAGGGTTTATAGTAACAGATTTGGATTAAGTAAATTTATGAAATATCGGGGAAATCTTATTATAGTGAATTTTTGTTGTATATAAACGTGTGAAACTTTAATGGGGGACCTATTGTATTGAACTTTTGTTTATTGTTCTGAGAACACCTTGAGTTAAGCAACAATATCCTCAATTGAATCGATAATATGTAGTATCTGATCCTGTAGAAATTCATTGATTTCTTTAAAGACCGACACTTTATTGTATATGATTAAAAATACGTCTCGTGATTAATAAAATTAAAGTGTTTCATTTTATTTTTCTCTACTGTTAGGTTGATAGGTTGCATAACGGGATATTGGTAACATTGGGTATCCGGGGTACCATAATCTATCTGGCGCCCATAAAGTGAAATCAATTGATAGATTCGCGACCAACCGACCCAGCCCTTCTCCGACTTTGTTGCTAGAGGAGCGATACCTGATCTTGGCCTTCTATCGGCGAACCAAGGTTTGATATATTTGAGGAGGTCAAAATAGTCGCTGTACTTAAATTTGGAGGAATGCAGAGGATTCGGGATAGCATTTTCAATTTCTACATCCGGGAGAAAGGGACTAAAATTAATTACAAGAAATTCCTGCCAGTTTACTTCGAGCACGAGTTTTTAAGCTAGAATTACTTTTAATAGTGTTTAGAGAAACATAGTTTTGTATTGAAGTATACCTATTAATTTTTTCTAGGTACTCTGTACAAAGTGCACATTGTTTTACCTGAGTTTATTATTAGTACATCTTCTTTGTGGCGGCTGCTAACATGTATAAGTTTTAGGTGAGTAGGTAGTTTTTATTAGTTATTGAAGATACAAGTATTAAAGTGAAAATTATTTTGTGAATGAGGAAAATGTTGAAGGAGTGGAACATATTCATGATCAGAACAACAATTAAGATAAAACTACAATAAACATTAAAAAATTGAACATATTAATATGTAACATATGCATAAGTATTTAATTAATAAAAATAATGCCCTTATTGTACATGGCAGCGCATACAAGAAAACAGAAAGGTGATTATGGAATCGCATGATATAAACCTTAATATAGTGTATGTTCAAGAATGGTGTTCTATTTGCGAACAGTAAAGAAATGTGAATCTGAAAGGATTAAAAAAAACAATTTTTGATAATGCTGTAGATTCTCTAAGTTTAATATAAATACAGGATCGTCTGACAAATCTACTAGTGTTATCGAATTTCTTACTGACTCTGTAAGCGATTAATAACACAGGCTTACAAGAAGACGTTAATTCTCACGAAGTTAATATCAATTGATATGTTTTATATTTTAGGAATATGAAAGAGTTTACATTTTGGAGAGGATTACAGTACAAAGAAGTTGATTATTATTGCAGGAATAGAAAGAAACTGGCGAATGGGAAGGAATCCATTTTATATGTGTGTAATACGACTGTTTCAAAGGGCACATCTCTTATAATTGATTCGTTTTTATGAATGTATAATTTAATCAAGATTTAACTTTACATTTAAAGTGATGGTATCTACTTATCAGATATAATTTGAATATTATATTTTAACTTACTTGTTATTATAATTTAAAGGAAATATAATGGTACAAATCACGGAAATTCATGTGGGACACAAAGATTAAATTCCTGTCAAAAGATTGAAGGAAGAAATCAAAATACTATAGTAAATTAACAGCAGGTATTACAACAGACAGAATATTGCAGTAGAGCGAGTTTGCTTCACGTATTGCCAGCACTACATCAGAAGATGATTATTATATAGCTGAGACATCTGTAACTTAATTGAATTATCAAAAAGAAGTAATTTTATTGAAGAAAGGTCTAGCGCACAAGCTTCACTTAGCTTAGAAGAAGTAACAAAGGTAATTGTTATTGAAATTTCATCAAAAAATTTTTAAAATGATTTCATCAACAATTTAAACTACAAACCATTGGCAAAATTCAATAAGGTATTTGAAAAACGAAAATACATGTCTTGCAAATTCCAGAAGAAGAGGAAGTTTGTAGAATAATAGAAACAGGCATAATATCCTAATGAAAAATAGAATGAGTATTTAAATCTTTGTGTAAGGGTATTTTATTTATAATTAAAATATGTGTTTGTTTTATGCTAAATTGGAATTTTTCTACATCTATTTTCCATAAATGAAATAAACAATTTTATAACTTCCAATTTTTTGTTTTTTTTTCACCTTTTTTGATACTTAAATGATGTACCTACTTACGACTTGAGGTAAGTTTGCAAATTTCTTTGTTTTTAATTTATATACTACACTTCATTAAACTTTTAGTATTGTTTGTTAGTGACTGTAATATCATGATTAATAAATTATTATTAATATTCTTCAGCTTTTGCAAATGCCTTTCTTTTCACATATACAAAAATCAGTTAAAAATGCCAATCGTATAGTGGCTTTAGTTTTCAGACAAACCACTCTTTTTTCAAATATTGAGACTAAAAATGTAGTGTTAGACCTAAACTTGAGTTTACGTCTATTATCTAGGGCAGTGGTTCCCAACCTTTTGTCAATCATGACCCCTTTTGGGTTTACAAAGAAGGTCGTGACCCTCCATTTTTTTTAAATATTGACATTTCGTATCTTTATATATAAAAAAAATTATAACATCAATATCATTTTTATTAAAATTTATTTGGTACCATGTTAATGTTAATGTGGTGACTGAGCTTGTAACTCCATAACAAATTTTGGAAGTCTTGGTTGAGTACCTGTCAAAGCAAGTCTAATGTCATCTTGAACATCAGTTTATTTCTCGTCTTTATTTTAATTTGCATAAAAGTTGAAAAACCACTTTCACTGAGGTAAGTCGAAACAAATGGTTCAAGTACCCGGAGAGAAAGCAGAGTGACATTAGGATACGAACGACGCATGGCGCACTAAAATTCAGTCAACGTTTTTTCCTGAAATAAGACCCGAGCTGTGGAATCATTTTTAATATCTAAAAAGTCATCTTGCAATTCATCAGGAACGTCGGCAACATCTAACGAGGCGTGGAATGGGTTCGTCACTACTGCAGGTTCTTAGTCAGACAACTCGGGAAAATAACGTTGAAGTTCATTTTCAAGGAATTGAAGGTGATAATTAATTTCCTCCTTTAGATCCTCCACAATTCCTGCCTCCGATGCTTCAACCGTGGTGCTCAGGTGTTCAAACATTGCAAAGCTTCCAAGATTTACTCTACGATGCCAGTTTGCAAGCTTGGAAATACATGCTTGAAGATTATCTCTAAAATAGATAAGGTGCAAGTCCGTTCCCTGAAGTTTTATATTTAACTTGTTCAACTGTCCGAAGATGTCCGATAAATAGGCAACTCATTGTATCCAAGCTGGGTCGTTAAAATGTTCCATAAAATCATGTTTCCCTTGCATATCCAAAAACACTTTAAGTTCGTCTTTTAGTTCAAATACACGTTCAATAACATTCCCTTTCGACAACCATCGAACAGCAGTATAGAACAGAGTCTCGTGATGAAAGTTCATGTCTTTACAGAATTCTCTGAAGACGAGTGTTGGGAGTACAGGATTTTATAGGGATCGTGACCAAACTATAGAGGTAGCACTCTGTCGAAAGTAGAGCGCCCTGGTGTTATATAAGAAAAACATTGTGATGTGAACAGTGTAACAAATAACTTAAAAAATGCACAAAAAATTGAGGAAATGATGAGTTTTTGAGAAATTTAATACCTAAACATTATATTTTACTCAACCAAATTTATTTTCTATGTACTAAACAGACTTTTATTGATTATTTAACGGCAATATAACTGGTTAATACAATTAAATAAATGAAACTAATCTTCGTCACAACTTTGTTTTTAATTAATTGTTGTCATACTTTATCAACATTATAGTATATTATACACCTAGGTTGAGAAGTTAGCTATTATTTACCGAGCACTTTTATATTCAATGTGCGAGGTAAATATTAGTATATTATTCAACAAGCATATACCTAATAATGGCTGAGCACATTAGTAATAGCTTAAATAAGCATAACAAATTAATGGTCTTGCCAAACTATGGCTTTTGGAAGTACATGAATATATTGCAAATTTGACACTTACCATTATTTACCTAGTTGAAATTAAACAATAAAACAACCTCAAATGTACTTAGAAAATATCGAGAAAGTGTAGAATAAGTACTTACGTTTCTTGTATTGTAAAAAAAATAATCGTTGGCCAGATTATAGAACAATTAGGACAACTAGATTACGGGAAGAATTTGAGGTCATCTATCTCTATCACTAGTCGACGAAAATTGAATATGATGATTTCCTTGTATAAAATAATTAATTGTATATCGACATCTAGTAATTTATTGTACTTAATTCCTTTAAAAGTTCCCTCAAGGTTAACTCGATCCTCTATATTGTTTGGGATACTAAGAACATTAGCTTGTTCTCCTCTTGAGGCTATGTTAAAACTTGCTAATAATGTGAATTAGGTTACCGAAGTAGATGGGACAATGCCAATTAGACAATTTAAGAACAGTATTTATGAATATATTAAGAAATTTGGTGTATGAAGAACGAACTGGTATTTATTACCGGGGCAATGAACAGCACGGGGCGTCATCAATGGAAGCTCTTATATACCTTCCTCGTCTGGAACTTTTTGTTAGGGCAGAGGCAATGATGGCGATCCTCAGACTGAAATCGGGAGGCAGGTGGACCCCGAACAATGTTCGTGGAGACCATACCGATATAACTGGGACAATACTAGATGAACCAACTTTCAAATGGGTCTATATAGTATGATACGAGAGAATATATTCAATAAGCGAGTGAATATAATCATTACATCTAGACAACAGGTGCTGCACTCGGGAAATCCTGGAGATATCATCTGGTTCACTGATGGATCTAAAACGAGCCACGGCACTGGGGCTGGTATAAATGGACCTAGGAAGAAAATGTTCTTCAGCTTTGGCAGATATACGTCTGTATTTCAGGCAGAAACAATTCCCGCTACAGCCAGTATTGATGAGAACATCAAGAGAGGTTATACCGGACAAAGAATAAAATATATACTGACATCCAGGCACTGCTGAAAACTATCAGTAATCCAACTACGAAATCTAGACTGGTTAAAAACTGCAAATAGTCCCTTAACAAGCTGGCTCACAAAGGATTACATAAGAGGGGAAATCCGGAACTAGCTAGACAAGGAACGCCACATCAAATGGATGTTAACACAATGTCACCTTCACATAAAAAGCTTACTGGGAAATGTAAACAAAGAACTCTCAATCAGTCTATTGAAACTGAGCAAGAGACACTTGAAGATAGTTACCGATTTGGTTACTGGAACTCTAAGGAAACATTTATACAAAATGGGAAAAGTCAGTGAACCTTTCTGTAGGAAATGCGAACTAAGGGATGAAACACCTATTCATATATTCTGCTCATGTAAGAGCTTAATAGGACTCAAGGAGAAGCATTTTGGAAAGGAAACAATATAACCATCAGAACTACTCAAAATCCCCCCAAATAGGCTAATGGCATATATCGAGGACACGAAACTTTTGGAGTGGAACTGGGAACTGTACAATGACTTAGGTCAAGTGCCAGGGCTGTTGATCACAACCCAAACGAATGAATGAACGAACGAATGAATGAATGAATGAATGAATCTAAGTTTCATCCATGCCAACAATAGGACGCTTGTCTTCTCTATATTGTATTCTTAAATGTCGAATGGATTGCCGTTCTATTAAGATTGGACGATTATTTTTCAATTTACGCCAACGAAACCTTCCCTTAATATCTCTTGACTTCCCCGATAGTCCATTTCTTTGCAATATTTTTTATTGATTGAGTTTAAAGCTGGTACGCACTTTCCTGTAACATGAAAATGTACGATTGTTCTGCGTAAAAGAGCCCGATCATGTTCATCAAGAGCAGCTGGCAATTTTCTTGAGTTCCTCTTTTTCTTGGGTGCTGAAAACATCGGTATTTTATCATTATCAGCCTTGTTGCCTTCAATTTTAATTCGCATAATCGTTTTAAGACTCAGTAGCTGTAGCAACACGTTTTTTAACCTTAAAAACATCAACAACAACAAATTTTATATTTCATGAAGAATAAAGAAATGGTGTTATTTTGGAGTTGTTACAAATTGGAATTCATTATAAAAAATATTGTATTCAAAATAAGTTTAAAATACCCAATTTGACCTAATCCAATAGTTAGAAGTTAAATACATTTTTCACTAGAAATTTTGAGTTACTACCTTTTTGCCCCAAAAGCTTCAATTGTTTATAATAATAAGAAGCAGTGAAAACTTAGAACTATATTAAAAATTTGAACATACCTTAGAGATGTTTATTATAGGAGCTTCTGCTTCTTGCTTAAAAAACTTTAATACATTGTTAATAATTTCACGACTTTGACTTGTTAAAACTTTATTTTTCACCTTACTTTTAAACGGCATTTTGTTAGGCAATATCATTTTTGAATAATATACAAACTAAAATATTTTCAACTTTTGTCCGAGACTATACCAACGATACAAAGTGCTCGAATACAATTTAAAACTGAGCTCTCTGCATTTACTAGATAGTGGGGGTGGCTTGCCTACGGCGCATCAAAATCTCATTTGCCAAGCTGTAGAATAGCACGAGCTAGCCATATTCAAAGTGAAATATTGGCGAATCGTTCCAAGAACGGCTAAAATAATGCACCCGTTCATCCAGTAGGTAGTCGTCACTTGTTCTGTATCTGTAAAGGTTTGAAGGGTGGGTGGCCCCACAGCACTCAGGCCACAATTGGCCCATTGTGCATCCTTCTGAGGCTCAAAACTTCCTTCTAGCTCGTCATCCAGCCTACTTCCTTGAAGTAGGCGATAACGTCGCCTGAATTTAGTTCCCTCATATTGGCGTATGTTAGCCTGTGCTCGCCGAATACTTGAAACCTAAAATGAGAGAGTGTCTGACATTCGCAAAGAACGTGTTCGACAGTCTCATCTTCTTGTTCAGATCCTCTACAAAGTGGAGTGTTAAATAGCCCCAGTCTGTGAAGGTGTTTTCGTAGGTGGCAGTGACCAGTCAGAATTCCCGTGGTTGTTCGTAGGTTCCGCCTGTTCATAGTCACGTATTTTTTGGCTACTTTGCTATCCGGATACTGTAGCAGCTCCTTGGCAAGCCTGCAGCCTTCTGCGTCGTCCCATCTACCCTTAAACTTATTAAGGGAGTGTTCCTTTAATAGGTCGGCCGTTGCTGACGCCGATAGACCAATGAAAGTGCCAGGTCCCAAGAGTTTTTGGGAGGCTGCCTTCCTGGCTAGCGAGTCTGCAATACGGTTTCCTTTCGATTTCTCATGGCCCTTGATCCAGCCTAAAGTGACCGTGTTGTTGTTACAGGCTTCGATTAAGGCCATGTGACATTCTAGTACTAGGCCTGATGTAATACGTGGTCTGTTCAGGGCTAGTAGTGTTTGTCTACTGTCCGTAAGGATGTATATATTATTACCTCTGGTTTTCCTTTTGGTAATCTCTTTAGCAGCGATGCAGATAGCAGTGAGCTCTGTTTGAGCAACACCTGCATTGCAGCCCATTGCCCATTTTATGTTTAGATTCAGGGATCTGGAGAAAATACCACATCCTGAGCCTACATTGGATTTAGACCCATCTGTGAAGATGCGGATTGCGCCTTCTTCCAATAGGTCTTGTGAGTTGTTTTCAAAGATTACCTTATAGGGCCTGTTGAAAGCATATCGCGGTGGAATCGAGTCCGTATTGGCCTGCAGCAGTGGGATCTCCCTGAGGGCCTCATGCCACAAGTTACGTCTCAGTTTACCGGATCCTACATCAGGTTGTATACCAGTAGAGCGCAGACGGGCCATGTTCATCAAAACAACCTCCTTGATGTATATGTCAAGGGGAGTGAGACCGAGGATTACCACCATAGCTCTTGTTGGTGTGGTTCTCATGCCTCCTGTTGTGTTGAGGCATGCTGTTCTTTGGATTTGGTTCAGTCTACGGACGACTGTCAGCTGGTTTGCTTTAGCTCCCCAGGCAATCGCACCGTACGTTAGCATAGGTCTGATGATGGCAGTGTACATCCAGGCAGCAACCTTAGGTGACATTTCCCAGGTGCGGCCGATGGTTCTACGACACTGCTCATAAGAAATATATGCTTTTTTAACTCTGTTTTCTAAGTGGGAGTTCCACGTTAACTTATTGTCAAAGGTGACCCCTAAATATTTCACCTCTGAAGAGAAATTAAATTTGGTATCTAGGAGCTTTGGGGCTTGATGTTTTGCAAGCTTCCTTTTTTTCGTGAAGAGGACCATCTCAGTCTTTTTTCGATTTATTGACAGCGAATGGTCTCTGCACCATTGTTCTATGATATTGAGGGCCTCCTGCATTAAAGCGCAGAGTGTCTCCTCGAATCTTCCTGTTAGCAGAATCACTAGGTCATCTGCGTATGCTATTGTGTAGTAGTTGTTATCATTGAGGTGGCTGACCAAGGAGTCTAAGACCATGTTCCATAGTAGTGGTGAGAGCACCCCTCCCTGTGGACAACCTTTTACAACCAAGCCTCTGATGGTTACATCATCTACACTGATTTTGATTGCTCTTTTTGAGAGCATGTTATATATCCGGCCATTTATGGTTTGGGGGATATTCTTATTGGAAAGTGCATTTTTTATTTTAGGAAAAGTGGTTCTATCAAATGCGCCTTCTATGTCTATGAATACACCCAGGGTGGACTCCTTATTTTCCAACGATTTCTCGATGCGGCCCGCCACGAGATGAAGAGCCGAATCCGTGGATCTCCCTGGAGTGTATGCACGTTGATTTGGATGCAGTGGATTTCGTGTTATCACCACATCTCTTATGTATCGTTCGCACAGCCTCTCTAAAGTCTTCATTGAAAACGATGTGAGGCTAATGGGTCGATATGCTTTTGGGATGGAATAGTCAATTCTTCCTGGTTTTGGTATGAACACGACTTTGACTTCTCTCCAACCTTTTGGAATATACCTGAGTGCCAGTGAGGATCTGAGGATTCCTACCAGGTGCGGCATTAGGTCATCTAGGCCCCACTGAAGTAGGGCTGGATAAATGCCGTCCGTTCCCGGGGATTTAAAGGGGGAGAAGCCTAAGATGGCCCACCGCAGTCTGTCTGCGTCGACGATCTGTCGTGATATACGCCAGTCATCGTCCGTCGGGTAGTGATTCTCCTCATCCTCCCAGGCCGCCGTATTTGTGGTTCTGGAGTCAGGGAAGTGAGTTGACATCAATAATTGAAGACTTTCCTTTAGGTTGGCAGTTTTAGTACCATCCTCTCTGGTTACTATACCGATATGACGGTGGGGATCTTTTGAGAGGGCTTTTTGGAGTCTAGCTGCTTGGGGGAAATCCTCGATTTCCTCGCAGTAGATTCTCCATGCCTCTCTT
Organism: Galeruca laticollis; assembly: GCA_963921935.1. Classification (NCBI taxonomy): domain Eukaryota; kingdom Metazoa; phylum Arthropoda; class Insecta; order Coleoptera; family Chrysomelidae; genus Galeruca; species Galeruca laticollis. The sequence continues at coordinate 189,139,069 of OY998178.1, read as the reverse complement.
TGCTTTTGTCTGATGACTTTTTTATACTCTTTGAGGTGAGACTTGTATGAGTTCCAATCCTCTTTGAGTTTTGTTCTTTTAGCCTTATTGAAAGATTTCCTTGCCGTCCCCCTGAGCTGGTCAATCTCATGGCACCACCACGAAGTGGAGGCTCCATCGAGATCGATCCGCCTGAGTGGGCAAGACATCTTGTAGGCATAAATAATGGAGTTTTGAATTGTTTCATAATAACTTTCCAAATCTCCTTTATTGTTGGGCAACACATCCTCGACTCCTCGCAGATCCCCTTTCAAACAGTGGACATATTTTGTCCTATCCGTTTTCCTGGGGTCACTTGTTATTTTAATGAATTTGGAAGTAGAATAGTTATTCAATCCCAGATCCATACAGTTTCTGTAATGGAAAAGTATCCCTTGACTGATAAAGAATTTCATGCTCAATACTCATTTTCAACCATTCCGGCACTCTCAAAATGCCCTAATATTTTGTCGGTATTTCTTACAATTTGGTAATCAATAAACCCACTCGACCTGATAGAAACATAGAGCGAATTCTTCCGTTTGAATACAACAAAAAGAAGTTTTCTACGATATTCGGCACTCAGTGAATAGTCGATGTGCAAATTACTTGGAGGTTTCGACGATAGACTGCGCCAGGAATCATTGTAAATGTATTATAAATAGTATGAAAAAAACCGTTCCAAAAAATATGAAAGTGTTAGAATAAAGATGTCTATTAATTGAAAAACCAAAAAAAAATATGATAAATATTTTTCAGAGAATCTAGTATGGATTCATTAGAAAAATGTGTATAAATACTTTATGCGGTTCTTCTTTTTCTTCTGCATCCATTCCAAGTTTCTTTTTTGCAAAATTGAGAATTTTCCTTTGTGTATATTGAACTCTATCTCCAAATTCTACTTTTCTGGTCCAACAATAATCTTCAGCGCCTACAATGAAACGTGATCGTTCACAATCTCCTTTCACCTAAAATGTAAATTGGTTAAGTTTAGAATACTATTAATTTCCTTAGGTAATACATATGTATGTCTTTAATTGTGAGTTGCACTACTAGATGATGGGGACAAAATAGATAAAGAATGTTACTGTGGTCACATATTGAGCATGAGAACCCACAACACTTTGTAACATGTCTGTGAGACATGTTTCTGTTTTCAATAATTATTTTGGAGCGTTACTTATTCGTCAGCTACTCCCACCTCTAATTCCAAATCATTTTATTTCAGTTTGTTAAGAACATGTCGTATTAACGTTTTTACATGCGTAATTTTTTTATTTAAACGACGATTCGAGTGGAATCGGTCTCTTTCTCCATTGATTATCACTAAAAAGCAAATTAATGTTCAGTTATAATAATATTTCGTGGGTGGTTTTAAATTTTCTTGCTGGTAAGTATCTCTATATCTTTTCAAATTGTAGTTGTGTGCTTACAAATCATTCTATTTCGTTTTTTCTATTTGGTTAAAATATTTCGATTTTTTTAAAATGTTATTTTTTTATGTTGTTTCCATTTTTTCACCGTTATTATCATTTCTTAAAAATTGGTGGCGTACAAACTTATTTTATGAAGCGCAGTTATAACAGATTCTATATGGTTATTTCTCACTGATTTAAATTTGCATTTTCTGATTATTTTGGGAACAGGACGAATAAGAATGGTGGTTTTCTTTCAAAAATTAAATTCAATTTTGGTATGTATTGGAGTATAAGCTCCTAATCTGTTCATTTTGTTCCTCCTTTTCAATTTTTTCGTATTGTTTCTCCTGTTTCTTTTTTTCCCTACAGCTCTGCAGCCCCTACCGTACTCTACCGTACTCTACTCTACCGTACTCTACTCTACCATACTCTACTCTACCGTACTCTACTGTGCTGTACCATCCTGCACCACACCAATAGGCCGATAGAACACGTAAGTCGCCAGTCCAGAGTCCAGATCACCAACGAGATACCGCTGAGAGCTGTACGTGCCGAGTTTTCCTTATTTTCGGTAGATATAAAATCTTCAGTTGGACATTTTTATTGTAATAACTGATTTTTTATTCGTATTGTATTGTAAATATACGGTTTATGTGATTTTTTTTTGTTAAATAAATCCATTTGTCCCGAAATTTTTGTTATTGTTTCACCCTATCCTAATTGAGGTAATCAAAAATAGTGTAACTGAGGCCGAATTCACCACCTTAGCAGAGTCTCAAGGCCGGGTAAGCTCAAGTATATTGACAACTTGAGAAACAGAAGATTTTCGTATGAAAATCAGGTTATTTTAGTGGCTATATTAATCGACAAAGATTTAGATTCCTTAAATTTAAACTTCTTGATATTATTGTGGAAAAACCACTCTTGGTATCCGAGTTATCATTGGGTGAATTAATTCTTATCGTGGTGCTTATGGCCTTGAAAATACAAAACAAAAGACTATAATTTCACTTTTCATGCGAGGATGATAGAACTTTTATGCTGCACGAAGTTTAGTAGGCAAACTGCGTGGTCACAAAACTTTCTAATTATGAATTTTTCTAATTTCCGCTTCATTCACCGAATCTAACGTCAATGAGGACTATACCAAATACAAATGTCACTTTCATAGACTCTGCCGACAATTATTGCCGAAATACGAGAATAAACACAAATCATTTTCCAGCAGTTAGGGTCGTATGCACCGTAATGTGTTAAACTCAATTAAAGCTTAACCTCGTTTAACTTGAACATTTCGTATGCACCGACGTATTTGACAGTATTAAACTGGTTTAAATTCAATCTGACTGTAATGATGGTTTAAACCAGGCAAGGGACACTGCAGACCGTGCCATCTATAGAGTCTGTCGAGTAACTAAAATCGGTAGATAATTCCAAAAAATTAACGAAAACTGTAACGTCGTTAGTAATCAAATTTTATTGATTTTTATAACTGCGTATGCGCGATATCATATTGCTCGTCCCCATCCCCACATGTTATATGTTATACTGTTATCATTTCTTAGTTCAAGTGTAGAGGTTCTTTTAACTGTCATTGGTGAATTTTTCCTGGATCGAGGTGAAATCTTACGTCGATTGAGTGAAAAAAAGGGGAAAAAAGTAAGTCAAATGGCGGGAAATAAACCTCCCGCACCTCCTGATAAAAATAATGACAAAGACCAAAATATACCACAAATTATTAAAACAAAAATCTTATACACTTCACTTAGCTCTCCCCCGTTTGAAGTATATATTCAGGGAAAGTCAGGTAATGTGGGTAATTTACATATTATGAGTATAGCCAAAACTATCTTTAACTTGAAACTACAAGATGTTATAAAATTCACCAGAAAGGGTAAAAACCGAGTGGGAGTCACTTTCAAGAATGCATAAGCTGCTAACAACTTTATTAATGAGCAAGACTAGGAAAATTTGGGTTATGAAGTATATATACCAAGTCACAATGTATCAAGCAAAGGTATTCTAAGATTTGTAGATATGGCCCTTACAGAACAAGAAATAATTCAGTTTACAACAACAAACATCAATAATTGTAAGGTGCTACACGCCAAGAGAATGAATAGAAGAGCGATCGTTGATGGAAAAATAAAGTACATCCCCACAGGCACAGTGTGTTTAACTTTTGCAGGAAAAATCATCCCACGAGAAATGGAAGTATATGGCCTTCCAACCCTGGTAACTCCATATATAAGCCCTGTAATTCAATGCTATAACTGCTTACTCTATGGACATAGCACAAATCAATGCAGAGGCAAAGCAAAACGCAAAACTTGCAGTAAAAGCCATGACAATGCCTCAAGCTGCAATTTATATTGTATCTACCGCAAAAATAATGATCACTCATTAGTTGATAAAATATGCAAAGAACAAAAAAGACAAAAAGACATTAAACAACTAATGGCATTCTCAAACATCTCATATTACGAAGCTAACCAACAAATACCATCCAGTTCTCCCACCAGCCCACCAAAAAATGACCTAGAAAACTTTTCAACTATAAGAAAAAAAAACTCAAAAGAACAGGCCAACTCAATTCAAGTACATGAAAAGAGATTAGCAACAATATCCACAACTCCCGAAGTAGCATCTTATGTACAAGTAGCCACAACACCCCCAAACAGCAAAAGAAAAAGACAAACAGGCTACGACAAAGCCGCACATACCAAATTCCTAAATAATCCAAATGGCAGATCAGAGATAGGAAATAAAACAGCCCCAACAATTAGCAAGAAAAGATGAAGAAGAAAAACTCCAACTCGATGTAGTACAAGCAATATCATTCTTATCAGAATCCCACAGAGAGCTTGTGTTAACGTTTATAGGAAATTTGATTTCAAATAATTATCTTACAGCAAGAAGTGGGTCAGCTAACAGAAATAAACACAGCACAAACATGTACACCTCTATCACCATGCACCAAAATACCTCAGGGGACTATATGGACCTGTCCGACACGGACATGTTCTGATATCCTGTGTAATATTTGAATTCTATTCGCATTCACTCCACTAACTGTAATCCAGTGGAATACAACGTTCATACAACTCCAACACAGATAATTTGAAAGTAATCATTAGAAACCATAATCCTGATATAATCCTACTAAATGAAACATGGTTAAAACAAAACTATAATATCTCATGCAGAAACTGTCAAATTCTTAGAAACGACAGAGCCGATGGCTACGGTGGAACAGCTATTCTAATAAAAAATACCATCAAATTCATCCCAATAACCTACCAAAGTAACTTTGACAATATAAATATTCAAACACAGGCAATACACCTACCACAACATAACATTAATATTCTAAATATATACTGCCCATCAAGCTCAATACTCAGAGTAAATAATTGGATCCATTTTATTCAGCAATTCAAGAAACCCCTACTTATTATGGGAGATCTAAATTGCAACCACCCCGCATGGGGGAGCAAGAAAATAAGTATTAATGGTCGAAACATTATTGACTCCTTAGAGTCACTCCAATTAGTATATCTAAATGATGGACAGGCTACCAGATTGTCTTCACCGAGTGAGGATAAATCTGTGGTGGATGTTACCCTAATATCTTCTGAATTAACTCCATATGCTACCTGGGAAGTCCTCCTAGACCCTGGAAGTAGTGATCACTACCCAACCATCTGCAAACTTTATTCCAATAATAAAGACAACCCCAATCAGATAGTAACCACAAAAAGAAACTATAAAAAAGCTAACTGGAACACCTTTTATGAACACCTCTGTACAACCCCCCAACCCCTAACCCACTTTCAATATGAAACATTCCAAGATAATATTATCAAAGCAGCAAATGCGGCAATACCATTTTATAAAATCAAACACAACCAAAAATACAATATCCCTTGGTGAGATAACTCCTGTCAAGTATCCATCAACTGCAGAATATCTGCAATTAAAACATTTACCAACTCCGTTACGATAGAAAACTTTATAGCAGTTAAAAGGACCATTGCTTCTACCAGAAAACTTCTCAAGTCCAAAAGAAAGAACAGTTTTCGCAACTTCTGTGCAAAAATAAACCGTAACTCTCCATTAAAAATTATTTGGAATAAAATCAATAAAGCTTAAAATCGTACACCTCACAACAACCTATCAAATCAACTTCCACCTGGCATTCTGGCTCAAGAAATTTTATCCTCCTTATGCCCACCTATCATTACCGAAAACCTACAAACATCCATATCAACAGAAATTGAACCATTCTCCTCCATCTTTATCTAAGAATCTACTACAATTTTTTAATGATTGCATGCAAACTGCTACCATTCCACACACATGGAAGCAAACAATTATTCTTCGTCTCATAAAGCCCTACAAAGACAAATCAGTAGCAACGAACTATAGACCAATTGCTCTAACTTCATGTGTGGGTAAACTTCTAGAATCGCTAATAAAAAACAGGCTGGAATGGTATGTAGAAAACAAAAAATTACTCAATCCCCTACAGTTTGGATTTAGAAGGAATAAAGGTTGTATGGACTGTTTAACGTTTCTAACCTCTCACATCCTTATAAATTATTCAGCTAATGAATATACCATAGGCGTTGTCTTAGACCTCTCAGCTGCATATGACACAGTTAATATCCAACTTCTGTACAAAACTTTAATACACCTAGCCCTACCTAAATATATAATAAATTCAATTTACGCTTTTATAAATAACAGAGTCATATTCGTCCAACACAACTTAGGACAAACAATAGGACCTTTGCCAGCTAATCAAGGTCTAGCTCAAAGATCTCCCCTTAGTCCAATCCTGTTTAATCTCTATATCCTACCTATTTATGATATCCTCCCTAAAAATGTTAATCTCATTCAATATGCAGATGACATGGTACTGATAGTTGGTGGATCAAATGTGAGCCAAATGGTAAATAATTTAAATACATTTTTAGAAAAACTCAACACATGGTTAGACACACATAATCTCAAACTATCAACCAATAAATCTCATGCAGTAATGTTTAGTAAAGGAATCATAAAAAGATTTATCCCCAAAATAAAAATAAACTTTGAAACTACTGAATGGGTGGATAAAGTTAAATACCTAGGTATGTACATTCATCAAAACCTTAAATGGAATGCACATATACAATACATAGAAACAAAAATATGTAAAGGACTAAGCGTTATGCGAGCTCTCTGCGGGACTTGGTGGGGCTATGATACCCTCACACTGAGAATACTTTACAAAGCAATAATACTAAGTCACATGGACTATGGTAGCCAGATTTTCACCCTCACAAAAAAGAGTAATGTTTTATTCTTTGGACAAACTTCAAAACCAGGGATTAAGAATAGTTACAGGCAACATGAATTCAACACCAATCCCAGCCTTATTATCAGAAAACGGTGAAATGCCCCTTATTCTAATTAACCCTTTTTTCGCTTGGGTTATTAGATGGAACGGTAAGTTTTTTATTGGTAAATGTTTTTCTCGAAGGACCGTATATTGTATTCACTGTTGTAGGGATGTTTGATTAAATGATTTCTCGAAGAAATTAAACACTTATTTCACTTTCATGTTGCTATATTGCAGGAATTTATAACTTTTTCTTTTGCGTAGACAATTAAGAAATTCACTTGATCATACGCGTTACATTTTGATTATTTACCACATAAGCTGCTGGAGTAATGAATGTTTAATGATTAATTACACATGTTTTTTACCAGGACCAAATGCCGGGTGCTCTTATAATATGAGTACCATTATGTACGACAGTTAAATATGATAAGACAAAATGTAATGTAGTTGACATATTTATATATCGGTTAACGTGGTTACGAGGAAGGAGAAAAATAATAGAATTTGAAACGTAACGGTCAGATACAGCGAGTGAAAATTTGCAGTTAGGATGATTTTTGTTGCCTGAAAAGGTTATATGTCTTGAACAGAATATTTAAATTGTGTTATACAGGGGAAGTTGAAAATAAAAATCACAGGAGAATTTGGTAATTAAATCAAATTCGGACATATTGGGGGCGCGGGAAGAATGGAAGAAAGGGGAGAGATGGCTGCTCTCAGACATCGAATGCTGATATTAGTGAAAGGGTTAGATAGCGTGAGAGTGTATAGGGTTCTGATACAGGATTATGAATAAAAGTGAATAATTGTAAATATAATTATATAAATGTATAGGGGTTGTAAAAATAACCTAATGTTGGTGTCAGAGTGGTGTAAGGACTCCGGCGTCATGAGTGTAAACGAATGTTTGGGGTTGATGTTAGAGTGATGTAAGGATTCCAATATCATGAATATAAGAAATGATAAGGTTTTGATGTTAGAGTGGTGTAAGGACTCTAACGTCCTGAATGTATGAAATGATAAGGTTTGATGTTAGAGTGGTGTAAGGACTCTAATGTCATGGATGTAACGAATGAACAAGAGGTCTAGATGTATGCTAGTTCTTGTTTTTTAAGGGCACGAATGTTTGCAATGTACTCTAGAAATGGACTAGAGGTGTGAATGATAAGAATGTAAGCAATATACTCTAGAAATGGACTAGAGTTGTAAACAATAAGAATGTATGCAATATACTCTAGAAATGGACTAGAGTTGTAAACAATAAGAATGTATGTATTATAATAGGAGAGAGAGAGAGAGAGAGATAGTGTCAGTGATTACAACATGATCATGTTGTAGAAGAGTAAGGTTTGGATTAGAGTTTATAAAAAAAACTGAAGGAATAAGAGAGATAGGAAAGGGCCAAGTGGCAGTTTTTTCGGGCCTACTGGATCTATATACCAGCGCAATTCGCCACCGGCAGAAGCTTACCCGGTCCGATTGGGGCCTAGCTACTTACGTCACGCCAAGCGTTGACTCTAGGTTAAAACAATTGCGGTACCAGTTTGTTTAAGGAGTAACGGTCCAGGAACCTCGGGCATATTTAAACAAAAAAGGGGACCAAGTTGTGAAGGGATGTGAAATTCCATGAGAGAGCATGGAAAGCTCATGTGGGTGTTTTTCCGGTTTTTTTTGTATCAGAATGAATGGTGCTGGGTAAGAAAAGGAACGTTTTTCTTCGGAGAACGTGAAAACTCCAATGTAGCTTGCGCTACTCCCTTTCTACGCGGAGGAATGAATTGTATAGTGAGGGTGAGTGTAAGAGAGTAATGTTTTAATGTTTGAAAAATTAATGTGTGATTAATTAATGAAATGACATGATCGTATAAGTACAAGTAATGTGACTACCAATATAAGAGTAAATGTAAGAGAGATTAGTGTTTTTAAATGAAACTCACGGTCTCTAGTTAATTCCACAATATAATAAAGGTTATTGGAAATTCTAAAAAATTGACAATTATTTCGATAAATCAATATCATCGTAAGAGAGATCTTCTTTACGTATAAGGTTGTTTATTTGTGCAACGAGAGAAGCGCTTTGTCACGTTGACAAGGTATAAATGACTTTTCTTATTTATGTTTCTGAGGAATCAGGCATGGGTAACGGAATTATTTTGACAATTGGTCGAGTGTAAGTACCTGGAGCGGTTTTGACTTGGACTGAATGGATTTTACCGTCTTTGCCAGCTGTGACGTCGGTTAAGCGGGCTAAAGGCCATCGTAAGGAAGGGGAGTCGTCGTCCTTGATTAAGACCATGGTTCCTATAGTGAGATCTTTAGATGGGGTAGTCCATTTGGGACGGTTTTGCAATTGGTTGAAGTAGTCGACAGACCACAGTTTCCAAAAGTTTTGTTGAGCATGAGTGGATTGTTGCCAGAATTTTAATCGGTTTGTAGGGAGTGAGGATAAATCTTTGTCTGGAAGTGCCATTAGAGGTGCTCCTATGAGAAAATCACCTGGTGTTAATGGCAGCAAGTCAGTAGGGTCAGTCGAAAGGGGATGTAAGGGTCGTGAATTGAGTATGGCTTCTATCTGAGTCAATATGGTGCTGAACTGTTCGAAAGTAAAAGTGGAGGTAGCAAGTAATTTTATCAGATGAGTTTTAACGCTTTTGACTCCAACTTCCCAGAGACCACCCCAATGTGGGGATCTAGGGGAATGAATTTCCATTCTATTGATGATGTAGGTAAGTGGTCATATATGGGAGAAAAATTCTTAGTCAGGAAGTGAGATACTTCAGAAAGATAATGATTAGCACCAACAAAATTCGTATCATTGTCGCTGTAAATTACAGATGGAAGTCCTCGTCTAGAAGTGAAACGTTTCAATAAAGCGATAAAGGAATCTGTGGACAGATCAGAGACTAGCTCAAGATGAATTGCCTTTATCGAGAAGCATATGAATAGGGTGATGTAAGATTTGGATACCGGAGCTCGCTTCAGATGAGATGATTTTATTGAGAATGGTCCTGCGAAGTCGACTCTAGTCGTCTGGAAGGGACGGGAAGGTGTTACACGACGTGCAGGTAGATCAGACATGATTTGCTGTGCTGTTATGGCCTTGAACCTGTGGCACATTAGACATTTGTTTCTGATGCGCTTGATCTCACGCAGGCCATCAATGGGCCAGAATTTTAGACGGATATTGGCGAGAACATTTTTAGGAACACTGTGTCCTAAACGTATGTGCTCTTTTTGTAAGACCAGGGTAGTGAACTGACAATGAGCAGGCAGTAGAATTGGGTGTTTTTGTTCGTAGGAAACGGGGGAATGGGAGAGTCTCCCTCCGACTCTAATAAGATTGTCCTTGTCTATAAAAAGGTTTAATGATATAAGACGTTTATCTGAGGGTAGTTGATTCTTTTGTAGTGTGCGGTAAGGATTTGGGAAGCTGTTTGTTTGCACCTGGCGTACAAGGTAAAGCAGTGTCTAGATTTTGTCTAGAGAAGATTTTTTGTGTAGTAGCAGGATGACGGATGATTTCTATAAATTTGTATATGTATGCCATTGCTCTGACTAGTTTGGTTAGAGATGATGAACGAGTTATTAGGACTATGAAGGGGTTTGCTGGTTTCGCTGTCGTGACGAGTGACTTTTTATTTGCTTCAGGGGGGCCCGGTAGACAGGAAAAGGTATCGTGACAAGACGTGTCGTCGGAGGATTTCCATGGAAAAGGGGGTCCACAGAACCACTTGGTACTGGGAAATTCTAGGGGCTGGCCCCTTGATAGGATGTCCGCAGGGTTGAGGTGAGGTCGAATATGTCTCCACGCAGCGGAATGGGTTGCTTGTTGAATTTGAGTGACTCTGTTGCAGACAAAAATTGTCCATCTAGTGGGTATGCTTTTTATCCAGGACAGGGCTATTTGAGAATCGGACCATAAAATGAAAGATGAGATTTTTAATTGTTGATCAAGGATGTTACGGAGTCGTGCGTAAAGTTTTGATACAAGGGCCATGGCGCATAATTCTAATTTGGGAACTGTAATCGGTTTGTTGAGAGGGGCCACACGGGATTTAGAAATGATAATTTGTGAGGATGCGGAAGAATCCGTGTAAATTGTTCTCAGATAGAAACAGCCTCCATAAGCCAATGAGCTGGCATCACAGAAACCGTGGAGTTCGATGTGTGATATTTGTTTGTTTTCAAATATATGTCTAGGGATATGTAATGATGATAACTGGGTCATGCTTCCTACAAATTCATGACATTTCTCTATGAGTGCCAATATGAGAATGAGTATAAGTTTGATTAAAGTGCAATTGTATGCGAGTGCAAGTAATAATTCATTTGTAAATGTGTTAGGTGGCATGAAAGTAAATGTAAGGTAGTGATCACGAGTGTAATTATGATGAGAGTTTTGTCTAACTCTTCTGAGATTGTTTTTATGATTATAGACATTTGTCTTAAGGGTGCCCGGCTCTTTTGCGGGCAAGAATGCTTTTTACAATGTTTTAATGAACACAAAGGAGAGTTATTTCTGTTCTCGTCAAGAAGAGGGAGGGGAAGATATGTATATAATGTTTTAGTCAAGTCGTTTTAAATCCAAAGTGCCGTCAATGTAATTTTGTAAGTAGCATATGAGTAAGGGGGATGACGTTTTCTTCTAAACGTCACCCAAGTGGTTATATTCTTCAACCAAGTATCTTTTTAATCCAAGTGTCCAAGTGTCTTTTTAATACCTTTATCTAGGTATTCACAATAAAGTATTTTTTTTGTAATAATACCTTTGTCTAGGTATTAACATGAAAGTATTTTTTTAATAACACCTTTATCCAGGTATTCACATTAATAACAACTTTATCCAGGTATTCACATTAATAACACCTTTATCCAGGTATTCACATTAAAGTAATTTTTCATGTCAAAGTGTCAAAGTTTTTCATAAAGTTTGATGTTTTTCTTAGTGTCAAGTATACATGTTTAGGGGTTAATCATTATCCTTTTCTTGAGGTTGAAAGGTTTAGTTTTCTTAACGAGAAAGAGTTTAAGTAGTGAATGAGGCTATCATGCACTAAAAGAGCGTTGAGTAAGAAAGTGAATTGTTTATTCGAGTGTAAGTTTTGGTTTGAGAATGATTTATGAGTGTTTTGTGATTTAAGAATGTATTTGAGGGTAAGTTTTTATTAAAAGTGATTTGGTCACACCGGAAGAATGAGTGTAATGAGGAAGAGAGGGGTTATTCGTTAGGTATTGTGAATGAGTCTTGTCCAGAACACTACTTCTTCGACGATAATATTCTGGAGATTGTTGCATTGGTTGTGAATGATTAGGGTTTATGTCCAAAGGTCTCAATGATGTGTTTTGTTTGTGGGTGTGAGGGAAGTGAAGTAAAGTGTGATGTCTTTTTCGACATATGGAGCAAGATTTTACCGAAATACAATTAAGGGTTGTGTAACCTAAACACCTGAAGCACAATTTGTTTGCTTTAATGTATTTATTTTGATCAGGGACAGAAAGTCGTCCGAATTAGGAGTATTCATAAATTTTATGGCCTGTTTCCTTGCAAAATGAGCATGTTGGAGATGGGTAGGGGGGACTATGATATGCACTAGACGATGTTTGACTAAGTTGACCATTGTTATGAGGTTGGTTTCGTTCGGGATGCGAATGTTGGTTTGCAAATAATGCTACTCTGTTGGTTGGTGTGGTCACATTAGAAGACTGGTTACGATGATGGGATGTATCAGGTTTGGGATCTTGGGTTAACAAGTTTTGTGAGACCGTACATTTTTTCTCCAAAAAGTCAAAAAAAGTATCACTAGCAATTAAATTTTGGTCAATCTCTTTTTCTTCAAGAGATCTTTTTGTATTATAATCTAATTTTCTTTTTAACATGTGAACGACTAGTGCATCAAATAACTCTTCCTTATTGATAGTTAGATTAAATAATGACTTTACGATAGATCTAGTTTCGAACGTGAATGTTCTTAATTGTTGAGCAGTAGATTTTGAGATGTTGTTACAGGCTGTCAAACGGTTAAAATGGGCAGTAACAATCTGCCGTGTATTATTATATTTAGAGTTCAGTAAATCCAACGCTACATCAAAATTGGTTTCATTTACCGGTAATTGAGAAATTAAATTGAGCGGGTCACCTTTCAAGTATGATTTCAAATAGTAGAATTTTTCAGTTTTGGATGTAAGCCGGGTCTTGTTTACTATTAGTGCATTAAAAAGATCTATAAAGGCAGTGTATTTAGTGCTATCTCCTGAGAAAATCGGTATTTCTATGGAAGGTATTCAAATGTGAGTTTCACTCTGAGAATGTACAGTTAATTGATTAGTTTGATTGAATTTAGAGTTTAATTTTTCGAAAGCATTTTGTAGTTTGCAGTGTAATGAGTAATAATTTTCATCAATCTGGCTTCTATCGTCAAATTATAATTCAGTATCTACGGCTATGGTTTCAATTTGGTCTTGAATCTCTCAGAGTATTTAAAGTAATATTTCTCTAAATTGTCTATTCGGAATTTGAAAGCATACTTGTCTGACTCGTCCAAATTGTTATGAAGCCAGTTATGAATACGAGTAATTGCTGCCTTACCACTAGCACGTTGTGTTTTTAAAGAATTCATTTTATCAATTATATCAATTATTTGACATAAATATTTGACATAAAATTCAAATCAATGTGTCATGTTAGGTATTTAAGTAATATTTTATGATGTAGATGATTGTTTTCCAAAATTGATAATGAGATAATGTTATTAAATGCCCAAACTAAATTTGAAATTATAACATGTAATAATAAAAATGTAATAAATTTTATCTGTCATATGTATCTTATTTGTCTTGTTCGTTTTCACTGCTAATCTGCTGTCTGTGTCGAAGAATTTCAATTTCCTCTTGGATTTAAACTGCCAACACTGCTCTCAATTCAGGACCATATTCTATGAACTTATTTGTCTTGTTCGTTTTCACTGCGAACCTGCTGTCTGTTTTGAAGAATATCAATTTCCTCGTAGATTTGAACCGCCAACACTGCTCTCGATTCAGGACCAAATTCTATGAACTTTATTTGCTTCTTCTATGAACTTTATTTGGTTCGATCCGGCTACAGAAAGGCCATATTCTAATTAACCCTTTTTTCACTTGGGTTATTAGATGGAACGGTAAGTTTTTTATTGTTAAATGTTTTTCTCGAAGGACCGTATATTGTATTCACTGTTGTAGGATGTTTGATTAAATGTTTTCTCGAAGAAATTAAACACTTATTTCACTTTCATGTTGCTATATTGCAGGAATTTATAAATTTTTCCTTTGCGTAGACAATTAAGAAATTCACTTGATCATACGCGTTACATTTTGATTATTTAGCACATAATCTGCTGGAGTAATGAATGTTTAATGATTAATTACACATGTTTTTTACCAGGACCAAATGCCGGGTGCTCTTATAATATGAGTACCATTATGTACGACAGTTAAATATGATGAGACAAAATGTAATGTAGTTGACATATTTATATATCGGTTAACGTGGTTACGAGGAAGGAGAAAAATAATAGAATTTGAAACGTAACGGTCAGATACAGCGAGTGAAAATTTGCAGTTAGGATGGTTTTTGTTGCCTGAAAAGGTTATATGTCTTGAGCAGAATATTTAAATTGTGTTATACAGGGGAAGTTTAAAATAAAAATCACAGGAGAATTTGGTAATTAAATCAAATTCGAACACCCCTCAAATATCGGAGGGAATGGCTGAGCTCCAAATACTTAATAAAAAACCTGGCAATATCCAATAACCCTATAATCAATATTCTAAAGAAGCTTAACAACATAAGCAAAAACTCAAGATATTGGACTAACAAAGAAAAACCAACTCTAATACAAATCCTTGACCAGCTACAACCATCTACTAATATGATGTACACAAAAGAAATATTGCCTTACTATGAATTTGACCTATAAATTCAGCTAACTCCATTAAATGTGGCAAATCTTCAATCTAATAAAACTGATGAACTAGCACAAATTCAGTACCAAAAAATTATATCCAAATTTCCGGATCATGCAAGAATATTTACAGATGGATCTCTCTATTCCAATAGCACTGCAGGGTTTGGAGTTTACAGTGAAGAACTCAACTATGCATTTTCATCTAGGCTACCAAAATTCACACAAATATGGTTAGGAGAAATTACTGCTATCAACCATGCACTTCAATTCATCTTAACAACTAACACCACGAAAGCCATAATCTTCTCAGACTCTAAAACTGCACTACAAAAAATATGTAAACCAACATTCTCCAAAGAAACATAGCATTCATCAATATTAACTAAACAAGGAATTATACTAGCAAATACTAACGGCTTTAATATCGTACTAGCATGGATCCCAGGTCACTCTGGAATCAAAGGAAACCATAAAGCTGATCAGCTAGCTAAAACAAGTTGTTCCCTTACAGTTCCAGCGAATATAAAACTGAATTATCAAAACTACCTCCCAGATATCAAGAACAGCATATGGGCTAAATGGAACAATGAATGGAACCTCATAAAACAGAATAAAAAATCGTTCTATTACAAAGTTGTCGAACAATTACCAAAATCTCCCTGGTTTAACCAATACCAATACAAAAACAGAAGACATTTAACAACAGTTATAAGAATGAGAACAGGACACTGTTTAACTCCTTTCCATATGTTTAGAATTGGAATTAAAGATGATCCACTATGTGAATGTGGGCAAATAGGATCACTTAATCACATAATACTAGAATGTCCCATTAATATATCAAACCAATTCAACCTTTACATAGAGCTATGCAAAACTAAACTTAGCGCGCCATTTGATATATGTACAATTTTAGCCAATTTAAATGATGAACGATTATCAATAATACACCAATTCATAACTATGTTTAAAATATCCCTTTAACTTAATCTTCTCTTTTATAGACCTGGGTTTCTCCACTTATATCCGAGTTAGCATTTCTGGGTGTGTCCAAGCTTGGCCGCTACCCCCATGCGGGAAAAGTTAATTTCCTGTGTTGTGAAGTCTTACTTTATAATACCTCAATACTCACCATGAGTAATATAAAAGTGCAATAACTCATAGTACCTATGCTAAACAGTGGTGCAGTTTTGTTTAACCTTCCGTAGCTAACATGATTAATTTTAACAAGAAAGCTAACATCCGTCTCTGAAACAGACTAAGAAAAACCTAACTAACAAAAATATTACTTGAAATGTTATACTTTAGGGTAAGGTGGTTAAAAAGAAAAAATGGAAAAATTGTATTTGTTACACGATTTTTAATGAGATTAAAATAACAAACAAATTGGGGTGGAAAAAACAGTTTCTATGGTAACTAAACTAATTATATTATTTACAAAACATCAGAAAACATTAAAAATAGAAAAAAATTGCACATTCATTAGATATAAACTGAGCACAAATGTACAAACTTGGCCTTAAATTTCAACACACTCCTTATAGATAGCAGATAAGTGATCTAAGAACATGAATTTTTTACATTTATAGCAACTAAATCTGGTCTTCCTACTTTTTTTACTAGAGCTGTAATGACATCGACCATGTGTAGGTGGTTGATTTTGTACGTTTTCAGTAGTTGGAATGTTATAGATTTCTTGAATCCGCAATCTGGACGTTCTAGGAACCATATTACAGTTAAAACGCTTTTTTGTATGGTTTTCATCTAACTGTTTTGCCAGTGTTTCTAAAAATATTTCCTTGGAATGTTTTTGTCGATATTGTTATTTTTATATATAATGTAAGAATTAATACCTGCTATATTCAACAGGATATAGTAAAGAACAAGAGGCCAGCGGCGGGTAATCCTAGCGCAGTTATAAGCTGCGCATAACTTGTCAACCGTATCCACTCCGCCTTTGGTCTTGTTATAGTCGATTATAATCGATGGTTTTCCTGTTTCCCCATCAATGGAGTTGTCAAGATGCATAGTTGAAAGAAGAAAGGCGTTTTTTCGAGGTTTAAGGATATACGATACTAACGTACTTTTTCTTCAAATGCGAACATAGTCGACTTTTCGGGCCTCTTTATCATCATATCTGGTGGTATTTGAGGTTTATTCTTTCTCAAAGTGCCTATAAGTGTCAGTTTAAGCTCTTGGAGAAGAGTATATGCTAATGGAATACTTGAAAAGAAGTTGTCTGTTGTGAGATTCCGATTAGATCCAGAAATTGGTTGGCATAATCTTGGCACCAGAAACATATTTGATGTGTCTACATAAAATGACCCCTCTGGTTGTTGACCAACATATATTTCCATTTTCGTAGTTTAGAACATTTTTGCATCTACTAATGTATACACTTTTAGGCCATATTTGTTGGGTTTCGACGGTATATATACTCGAAACCCACATCTTCCTCTGAATGCCCATAACATTTCATCGATTGTTGTATACTGCGAAAGGGAGAAGAATTTTGGTAGGTTATTGTTAAAATCTTCAAAGAACTCTCTAATCGCTGCCAATTTATCATATTCTTCTCTTGCAGGTCTTGTTTCTTTATCGTCCAGACGAATGTTTGGAAGCAAAAATTTAAACCTCTCTAAGGACATGGTCAACCTAAACATTCCGTCTGATCTAAATAGATCAGCAGCATTTTGAAAATTGCTTTTATTCACCTCCACTGTAATTTTGATACTGAGTCCACTAGCCCTAGAAAATCAGCTATTGAGGATGGCCAAGCGCGTTCGCGATTCCTTCGGGAATAATCGGAAATTTTCTTAGGCGTCGGTCTCACAGACGCCGTGTTAGCTACGGAATGTTAAGGAAGATATCCATTCTAGAGGGAGGGAAATATTGCCAAGAGCAAGACTTTACCCCCCCCCCACATGTATAAAACTCGGTAAATTATCCCACAGGATACAGCCCAAAAAAGGAACGAGAAGAAGAAGAAGTGTAGAGGTTATTTTAAGGTTACGGTATTGTGATGTATTTTTTAATTGTTATAGTGTAATATTTATCTGTTGTTTCGTTGCTTTATTGTTATTAATTGAAAAGACAATGTCAAAGTGTATTCTGAAGGAGTTTAATAAGTGGTGTACTCGGTAAGTTTTTATAAAACACAGAATTTTTACTAATTTAATCGACAACTTTAGTGATCATGGTTGTTCTTTACATTAGCTAAACCGAAAATTGCTGCATTAATAAAGTAAATATTTCTTTTTACAGTTTTGTTCCTCCAACCCAGAAACATAAAATTAATATGGCTGAAAAGCAGTGGTAATAAATCA
The DNA here is from genome assembly GCA_963921935.1 of Galeruca laticollis. NCBI lineage: Eukaryota > Metazoa > Arthropoda > Insecta > Coleoptera > Chrysomelidae > Galeruca > Galeruca laticollis. The sequence continues at coordinate 189,120,978 of OY998178.1, read as the reverse complement.
TTAAATTTGTTTTGTCATGGTTGTTTTTTAAATTAGCTAAACTGAAAACTGTTGCATTACTGAACTAAATATTTCTTTTTACAGTTTTGTTCCTCCAACCTAGGAAGAGAAAATTAATATAGCTGGAACCCAATGGTAACAATGAATCATTAAATTTGTCGACGAGGAAACGATGGAGGATATGATCCCTTCATTTTCAAAAACATTGTTTCTTTAGATTTGAGAGAGACGAATGGAGGTTATTAAGACAATTTGATTTGCCTTCCCATATGAGTGGAAATTAACAAAAATTGATGGTAAGTTTTATTGTATTCAATATAGCATGCTATAATTTTGGACATTTTGAAATGTAAATTAAGTGAACGAAAAGGCGAGTACTGAGTGTGTAATTTTATGAAAATTCCAGGTAAGCGCTTTCAGCCATTAAACCATTCTGGACGCTCTCGTCAAGAAAAAAATATACAGAAGGTGTGAAAAAACATCAAAACCTGTAACTGCTACATATAATGAAATAAAATGTTTGATGTTACATCATTATTTAACTAATATGAGCATATTCCAAGAAGTAAGGGTCGAGACAGTTAGTTTTTTAACTAAAATTTGTTAATTTGTTAAAATTACTCAATAAAGAGCGTGTACAATTGTAATTCACATAACGAAGCGTCTAATTTGAAATTACCAACTAAATGATATGTATGTACACCCTCTTTATAGGGTAATTTTAACAAATTTTACTTAAATAACGATGTAACATCAAATATTTTATTTCATTGTATTCATATTGTACCTGTTGTATGTTTTTCTCTTGTCGTCAGCTTTGAAAATGACTTAATGGCTGAAAGCGCTTAGTTGGAATTTTAATCAAATGACACACTCAGTACTCGTCTTTTCATTAACTCAATTTATATCTAGTGTGTACACCATACTCAGACAATTCCATTTTAAAATGTATCCATTGAAAGAATAATAATCTGGGTTTTATTTTATGTTATAGCTATATTCCCTCTACCAGCTATGGGATGGAAGGTATTGCCGATTTTCATATATAGCCCATGGTGTGACAATTTATGGGAAATGAAAGTGAGTATTAACTTTTGTTGAGGCATTACGTCTAAGTATTTGGTCTAGCGGTACCTAACCAAAATATCCAATAAAGACAAAAAATAAAAAAATAGTTAAAAATCAAGAATTCTTAAAAAAATTGAAAGCTCCAAAAAAGGAATTCAAAAAAACCAAACAAATGTATACATTCGAACATTTTTTGATATTTTTTTGGCTTAGTACAAAAACATGTGTAAACTTATTATTTCGATAGTAAGCGCATTTTGTTTTCTTTTGATGACATAAATTTTCAAACATATTTGTGTGTTTACTTATTTATTGTTGTTATTTTGTGTGTTTACTTGTAGAACCTCAACCAGAAACGAGAAAGGACTTCCACGAGACGGTGGGATTTTTAAGAGCCCTTAAGGAAAATTTTAACAATCATAGACTACCAGGAGCTGCAGTGTAACTTAAACTGCCTTTCATAAGAACGGAATGTAGAAATATACAAATGTGCAATATACTAGGTTTAAGCTTGTGATATAAACCTAGTTAATACTTCCAGTAAAGAAATAAAAATGTGTTTCAAGTGGAAATGAAATGTTAGATATATTATTTTATTTGTTGTACAGTCACAAGTGCTGTTTAGCACTCTTATATGTAATTACTTGGCACCTTGTATTAAAGCAAATGTTTTCTTCCACAGAAAGTTGCCAAAAATAGTAGTTAACAACTCATTGCTAACACTTTTTTTGATTAAGTAAGTAGCAGTTATACTCCAGCAGTTTGTCCAGCTCTGTGTCTTTATACGAGTAATTAATATAAACTTATCATAAATAATTTTCTACTTTTATTTTGATTTAACATCATTTAAAAATCTAATGATACTCCAATCTAGAAAATGTATGTTACTCAAATTATTTTTTAATTAGTGCATTGTTTTTACATTATAGTTTATTTATTGTCATTCTGTTTGTTAAGAAAAGTACCTTGTGAAAAAAATGATTTGTTGTGTATTTTTATACCAAAATAAATAAACTGTTTATATGATTACTGTTTTATTTTTTCAATTTAATTAACTATTTATGGTCCATCATTTGATATTTCATTTAATTTAACTCAACATCTAATCATTATTGAGTTAAATTGAATGAAATGTTAAATGATGGACTATAAATGATTATTTTGAAATAAAATAATTAAAATACAGTAAATTTGAATATACCGCCAAAACCTAAAATTACAGAAATCTTTTCAATATCACTCAATTGTTTACTCGACAGGCTCTTTAGATGGCGCCACAATCAGTGTCTCATCTATCTGTGGGTTATCTGTGGTTTAAACGTAAATTTCTAACCTAAAATATTATTCAAATTTTGAAAGTCAGAGACAAACAAGCAAATAGTACTCGTAAGGATTGTTTGCAAGTGAGATTTATCATATCTACTATTTTCAATAATAGTAGATTGAAATTTCAATTTGAAAATAGAGAAGTGGGATATAATCTTATTATAGTCACGGCATATTACAGGTGATTGAGGATATTATCCATTGAGGTCTATTTATTGACACCATTACTAAAAACTGCTGGACATGCTGGATACATAGGTATATAATGAGTCCTACGTTCACACAAGAAACATTGTCGAACGGATTTTTGGCGTATGGGAAAGAAGGTTTCCTGCCACAGCGTAGGTATGGATTGATGTGTAAAATTCTAACTACTTTAACAATAATTGTAGCCACTGCAGTACTTTATATTGCAAAAATAAATAAAGATATTCCATATTACCCCATGATATACATCAAGAAGAATTGGTGCACCTCATTCAAGAGTGACAAGTTCTACTTGAGTAATCAACATCAAAATGTCAATTATAAATTTAGGGCTCATATAAATAATAATTATTTTGCCAATTTTTTAATAATTTATATCTACAATCATGTATTTTTATTTTGTAAAAAAATATCAGAATGCACCTCCTTAGGAGTAAATAAACAATATTTTCTATATGACCTATAGTTCTATTAATTTGAATGATTTTTCTCAAAATATTCCTTATTGAGCATCACCCCTCAGTTGGCTCTTATTAAATGTTTTATGAGATTATCATCATCATCACTTAGCGCTACAAACCTGGGTGGGTCTTGGCTGACTGCACAACTTTATTCCAGGAGGCCCTGTCTTCCATCAACCTGTAATCGAGTGGGATGTTCATTTTTTGGAGGTCTGATGTTATGTTGTCTCTCTAACGCATTCTAGGGCGTCCGAGTAGTCTTTTGCCTGTTGGAGTCTCTTCCCATATCAGTTTTACAAGTCTTTCGTCGTGTAACTTCTGTACGTGTCTTGCCCATCTTAAACGGTGGGATTTAATCTCCTCGATAATATCGCTATCTTTGTATAGTTCTTGGACCTCTGCATTAGTTCTAATGCGATATCGGTTGGTCGTCGGATCGTGGTAGGGTCCAAATATCTTTATGAGATGATCATTTTTAATAAAAAAATTCTTAGAGTGATTTACAATGATTTATTCAAGCAAAATTTACAAAATTAAAATGACAGATTGACTTCAGAAAGTACCATTACTACCAATCGTAATGAAAATAACACAAACATTTCTTCTGAAAAGCAGCGTTGGCGGAAATATTTCTGGTTTAACTAATCCCCCAAAGAAAACAAACGGTGCATACCAATGGAATTTAACTAATCCCCAAAGAAAACAAACGGTGCATACCAATGGAAGTAGTTACACTAATCCCGAATAACTAAACTCGGTTAGAACAACCAACAGTGCATACTAGCATTAGGTACACGATACACAGAACACGGTATGCTGACTTGTGATTTCAAATTTTACACGCTTCGCGCATGACGTCAGATTGGAATTAGGCTCAACTTTCGACCATTGAATTGTATGTATTTCGCTAGGGGGATTTTGCAGTATTTTTTGTTAGTTTATGATATTGTTTTGTGCTTAGGGGCTTATTCAATGTTCAAGATTGTTTTACAGAATCCTTAATGGCAAAAATACACATTTAAACACTAGAGACACAGGCATCAAATACTTCAGATTTCCGAGAAATGAAGACTTGGTGATGCAGTGGATCAGAGGCTGTCGTCGACATGATACAATTAATTTAAAATATGGTAAATAAATGTTGTAAATTCCAAAATAATACACGGAGTTTTAAGGTTAGGTTGTACAATTCCTAATTTTGCTCAATAATTATACCAATTTCACGTCGAGTCACTTGTAGAATTATGAATAGAAAAGGTCTCATTCTGATTGTAAATTTACCTACATATTTTGCTAGCAATCGATCTGATATGTTTTGAAATATTTCGATACAACTCATTTTAGCGCGTGTTTGCTCCATCCATTTCAAAGAGGAAAATTTTGAAATACCTTTTGAAACGCAATTAAAGTGCGTTTCTTTTAAAATAACGCGGTAAGGTAGACACATCCTATATTCACCTGGATAGATTTTGTATAACGGAGTTGATTTTGATTTCTGAACTGTGTAACGAAGTGTTTTTTTTCGTTACTAACTATTTTAAGTTTCCGAATTTACTTTTATGTGATATTATTTATAACCCGTTATATATGTGGAAATTACTTCGATATGAAATATGCATTCTAGATGTAACGAGGTTTCTTTCTGGTTGTTAATGATTTTAAGTTTCCGAATTTACTTTTATTTAATATTATTTATAACCCGTTATATATGTAGAAATTACTTCGATATGAAATATTCATTCCAGATGTAACGAAGTTTCTTTCCAGTTATTAATTATTTTAAGTTCCGAATTTACTTTTATTTAATATTATTTATAACCCGTTATACCTATATGTAGAAATCACTTTGATATAAAATATTCATTCCGGATTTTTATTTAAAAATTTCAAATTTTGACCGCGATCCGAAGTTAGAATTTATGTTCACCCCTACCGCGAAATACAGAGTAAGGAGCGCGCAGGTCGAACTAGCGGAGAGAGGTGGAAAGCAGTCTGAAACCTGGTAGGTGCTAGCAAAGAATACACCAACAACAAGAAGCGAAAGCCGGCATAAATCGTTTGATGTTCTGGGGGCAAAATTTCGTGACCTTGACAGAAAGCTAATAATTTACACTGAGAAAAAGGTTACAAAATTGTGAATTTTTATATTTTACAGGCAGAAAAAAATGTAAATCAAACATTCCAAAAAATAATTGTTTACTAATGTATTGTCAAAACATTATTCCGAGAAAGTATTAATTGTCAATGAAAAATGTAAGCATAAAAAACCTGTAACTTGTTAGCCCGATACAGCCTTTGGAGTGCCACAAGTTACAAATTTTGTAATTGAATATTGTTCAGGACATCTCACAGAAGAACCCTATTGATTTTTAGCTCACCAGAGCCAGTACAACGGGTGACATGATACTTGAAGTACGACATTTTTGGAGAAATTTCAGTGTGTTAGCATAATACAGCCTCCGGAGTGTATACAAGTGACCAATTTTATGATGGGATATTGCTCGGGGCGTCTCAGAGATGAACTCTATTAATTTTCAGCTTATATTATGAAAAATATGCTTTAGCATTTCTTTATACATAGTTTAAGTTTCTGTTTTTTAAGAACAGTTTATTACTAAAAATAACATGCTATTGTTTAATGAAATGATTTTTATTTTCTTATATCGATATTGGAATTCATTATGTGTGAATATGTATTTAAGTAGCAGTATGTGTAGGATAGGGTAGATATTAAAACTAATACAGTAATATAGATTATATATTTAGAATACCAGATTACAGAAGGAAAAAGTTCAATAGATATACATGATGGTATAAAATTACAATAATGTTGGTGCTTAAATGTACAATTTGTATAATTTCCATGATATGATATAACAGTTACACTCTTCCAGATTCATAATTCAATATTTTACACATAGAGAAAATATTTTAATGTCTGCAACATAATGTGTAGAAATGATCAATATATATTAAATAATAATAATAATACCGGACATTTACAATTGTATAGGACAGTTAGATAAGTAAAATAGTCATCTATTACTTAATTTATAATTGTACAATATTTCATGCGGCACTAGATTGATTTTGTGTGATGGCTTCTAAAGGAGGACTTGTTTGCTTATGTTGTGGTTGTAGATGTCCCTCTAAAACTGGACAAGGATGATGTATAGGTAAACCAAACCAAACTGTATACTGGTCAAACCCATATTAAATGTACTGTTACTTTTTGGAGCTAAAATGTGGTTAAAAGCAGCTAATAGAGAGGATTTTGTTCAGAGACGTTTGCTTTCGTAGTGTGCCAAAAGTCATGCTTTGAGTTGAAGTCGAAGGAGATTGTAAAGGTACAGGTCGTAACTCAGTACTTCTCCCTAACGTCCATTTTAAAAGGTTGATTATCTGAGAAGAAAAATACAGGAAGACTATATTAATGGACACAGAAGTGTATGAGTAGGTTTTATTATAGACAATGTGTTGTTTTATTCATCCGACACTTTAGTTTTCTAGTATCTATTTTACCAGAAGAATTCTCTTACACATTAATAGCATATCAGAGACTGATAGCTAATACTGCCACAAAGTGAGCATGGGATAAATAAAAAAACATTTCTCTATCATAACAAAATCATAAAAAATACTCTTTCATAACAAAACCAAGATTCTTTTAAGTGAGACACAGGTAGACTGAACATTGTAGGTGAAACTTTCGTCTAGTTAAATTCACAGTTGCAAACACTTAATTTTTTACTAACTTATCTAGGTATGAGAAAGCCATTCATTTTGATGTATATTGACTTACAGAGGTGAATCTAAATAATAATTATATTTACCAAGCAGTGGAGAAGCATCACGGTAACTCGTATGTATTGCAGAGGCCTAAGAGATGAATGTCGCTATTGCTGTAATGGTGTGGTAGCTGCAATTATAAAAGTAATTGTAGTAATCATTCCCTTACACAAATTCCATGAAGGTATTAATTCATCCTGTGGTAAAGTATCAATTAATCCTGTGGCCAGGTGACAAAAAATAAATATTAATAACAGTTGATTGTAATGTCTACTTAAATTTAATATTTACCAGACTGAATAACTATTTTTGTTGGTGGATGATTCAATAAAATGTGTCCCTTGCATTTTAACCATGGAAATATGGCAGGGGCAGCTAGCTGAAACAAACGCTTGGAATATCCTCCTTTGGAAACAATTTTTTTCTCAAAGTGAAGTTCACACAACCTATAAATTCTTTTGTTAAGCATCTGTAGTCTTTCCAAACAAATATCTACGGTTACAAGCTTCCAACCATAACTGTACCCTAAAAAGTAAATAAAAGTAGGTAGGTATATTTTTATATTCACATGTTTATAAAAGAAATCAACTATTAATTTATATTGAATATTATGTATTTTCATAGCTTATTGTAGTACATTATATTATTATTACATGTTATTAAAGGTAGAGGGACAGATCAACGTTAACAAACAAAAACATAGATTTACACAACTTACAATTCATAGGAACATGTAAAATAAAATGTAAAATATTGAAAAATGAATATATACCTATAATACATTACATATAGAAACAATTTCTCTTACCTCACAGGGTCTTTGGGAAAACCAAACATAGTTATCTTTTCTCCTGTTGTTGAGTGACATCCACGAACTTCACAGCTTATTCTTCCCATCATAAATACAATAATTTCTCACTAAGAGTGCAACTAGTTACTTTTACTAAACGGTATTGTTCAAAATCAAAGTAAATAAACAAATAATAAAAATAGGTAAAAAAACTTTTTAAGTTAAACGGTTTTATGTTAAACATACATTGCTATGTTTAAGATAAATGTACTAAAAACCAAAAAATTATAAAATAGATACAGTCGTGGGAATTATAAACATATGCATAGACTAGACTAAAATAAAACCGTGGGGCACGTCAATTGTCTACAATCGTTGATAAAAATTTTTGTTTTGTAATGTTACACCATAATTAGGCTGTTGTTTAACCGACAACGATGGACGTGTGATAAGTAGGGCTAGAATGTGGAAACAAGCTAGCAAGCTCGATTATAAGCGAGTTTTAGGGTTTCATAGTGGTGAGCGAGTAGTACTTTTATCATATGTTTTGTCGATTAAAGACAAACTACGAGCAGTGAAACGATTCCTCGCCAGCCAGCAGTGTGAATGTCCAACGATAAACTAGTTGAAACATCTCTTTTATTTACATGGAGTGTATAACTATTGGAATTTCCATGGGCACGAAAATAGTGAGTAATTTCCTCACCGTCTGCGGGCCAACTGCCTAACGACGAATTGAACGATTCTTCTATCGCACATTAAGTCGATAATTTGTAGACAATTGACGTGCCCCACGGTTTTATTTTAGTCCAGTCTATGCATATGTTTATAATTCCCACGACTGTATCTATTTTATTATTTTTTGGTTTTTAGTACATTTATCTTAAACATTGCAATGTATGTTTAACATAAAACCGTTTAACTTAAAAAGTTTTTTTACCTATTTTTAGTATATTTTTTTTACCATTTTTTCCCACGAGTAATGGACATTTAAACGGTCGACCCCCCCAGAGGTCCAATAAAGGGGCAAGGCTATGTACAACAAGATGCGCCTGAGTGTTGAGGGGAAAACGCTAACGACATATCATTTTTATCCACCCTAATGCCATACAGTTCTCGGCGCGTTTTAACCTTTCACCTTAACTTGGGTGGTGTACCGCTAACGACGTATCATTTTTAGCCACCCTAACGGCACACAGTCCTCAACACGATACAAAATCTTGACTTGGGTGGTGGATTCAGGCTGGATTAATCAAATACCTAAAACAGATTCAATTTCTAAATTTAAATCTTATTCTTATACGCCATTTAGTGGCTGCGCCCATCTTAAATATTGAGGTTGTATAGTACACTGTATTCTTCTTGTCAAGCCCTTTTATTTGTTGATACCCATATTGGTGGGATTGATAAAAAATTGTTATCAGCCATTTGGTAGCGGCGGCCATCTTAGATTTCAATTTTGCATAGTAAATTGTATTCTACTTGTTGAGACCTTTCATTTGATACCCATGTTGATGGGATTGATAAAACCTACGTTATCCGCCATTTTGTAGAGGCCGTTATCTTGGATTTTAATTTTATATAGTATATTGTATTCTACTGGTTGAGCACTTTCATTTGATACCCATATTGATGGGATTGATAAAACCTACGTTATCCGCCATTTTGTAGCGGCCGCCATCTTGGATTTAAATTTTTTATAGTATATTGTATTCTGCTTGTTGAGCCCTTTCATTTGATACCCATGTTGATGGGATTGATAAAACCTACGTTATCCGCCATTTTGTAGCGGCCGCCATCTTGGATTTCAATTTTTTATAGTATATTGTATTCTGCTTGTTGAGCCCTTTCATTTGATACCCATATTGATGGGATTAATAAAACATAAATTATCCGCCATTTTGTAGCGGCGGCCATCTTGAATTTATAATGATAATGAATAAACATAATTGTATTGTCACCAAAATCCAAAGTGTATACAAAATTTCAGATTAATCGGTTGACAGGAAGAGGGTGAAATTTGAATTACTAAATTTGACCCAAGAATAAATAATAAAACAAACGGGGTGAGCTAAATAAAACCGTTTAAAAAGCATATTTTTGTTTAACAACAAATAATGACATTGACGTAAAACACATATAAAAAAATGGCGTCTATCACACATGCGCATTCAGAAAATGAATTGTCAAAAAGCCGAAGTTTCGCTTCTTGTTGTTGGTGTATTCTTTGGTGCTAGCGTCGATAGTCGAGAGAAACGAGTTGTATCGAGTCCCGAGTTCCGACCTCCAGCATTAGAACAACGCTCCTACTGTAAGCATTCATTCAATTTGTTAACCGTTTCTTGTAGTTGTTTTTATGTAGTTTTTTTTTGAGTTTTAACAAAAGTTGAAGCGATAACTGTGAAGGTAAGAATATTTGAAAATTATCATATAAATGGTCTTTTCGAAAGATATTTGTATTTATTCGAATATTAGATATTTCATTTTACTATAAGCATTAGTGGTTTTGTGATATAGCAGAAATCGAACTGTTATCCGTTTCTTTTGAATGTTTTGAGTAAATTTTTCCACGTTTTTTTTTTTTAATAAAAAAGGTTGAAGCGATAACTGTGAAGGTAAGAATATTTGAAAATTATAATAAAAGTGGTCTTTTCAATAGGTATTTGAATTTCTATTGTGAATTTATTTGAATACTAGACATTTCATTTTTACTGCAAGCGTTAGTGGTTTTGTGATATATCAAAAATATAACGAGAAACAGTACATTTAAAATCTCGAAAATATTTTATTGAGTGTTAACCCGATTCCCTGATTTGCGTTTCGGTTGAAATATCGAAGACTTCCAGGTGTCTAGCCATGGCTCTTCTGATATTTTAATTAGAAGACGTATATTCCGTTCAAATTGAAATGTTGAGGACTTCCAGGTGTCTAGCCAGGGTTCCTTGATATTTTAATTCCCGGATTTCAACCGTCAGTATCCCGTCCCGATTCCCTGATTTGCGTTTCGGTTGATATATCGAAGACTTCCAGGTGTCGAGCCAGGGCTCCTTGATATTTTAATTCCCGGATCTCAACCGTCAGTATGCCGTCCCGATTCCCTGATTTGCGTTTCGGTTGAAATATCGAAGACTTCCAGGTGTCTAGCCAGGGCTCTTCTGATATTTTAATTAGAATACGTATATTCCGTTCAAATTGAAATCTTGAGGACTTCCAGGTGTCTAGCCAGGGCTCCTTGATATTTTAATTCCCAGATCTCAACCGTCAGTATCCCGTCCTGATTCCCTAATTTTCGTTTCGGTTGAAATATCGAAGACTTCCAGGTGCCTAGCCAGGGTTCTTTTGATATTTTAATTATAAGGCGTAAATTCCGTTCGAATTGAAATCTTGAGGACTTCCAGGTGTCTAGCCAGGGCTCCTTGATATTTTAATTCCCGGATTTCAACCGTTAATATCTAATCCCGATTCCCCAAAATTCCCGAAAGTGGTCCCACCACTTGGCACGAGCTTTCGACAGTTTTATTCAAGAACCGAACCCCTTTTCGTATTTCCTTTCCCGATCTCTAAGAGCATCGTGTACTCAATACTCACATTTATTCTACATACCGGGTGTATCGAAAGTGATTGGACACTCCGTTTAATTAATTTTAATGTATTAACCTGTATATTGAAAAGACCCGTGAAATAGGAGCTTGCTGTTAAGGCTTTTATATTAAACATTGCTTTTGCTGATAAAAACTCTCTCGCTTATGTCCTGCCCGCTTCGTCTCTAATGACCACATGTTAAATGTATATAGTTCGCTAACATTTCTCTGCTTTTCTGGAGATACCAGAGTATGGGTTACTTTTATGTATGATGAGGTTTTTTTTGTATGTAGATAACGATTTGAGTAGTTACAGAGTCTTTATTTATTGTTAAATAAAGACATTGTTGTAATATAACCTAACCGAACCTCTGTGTTCTACTGACTTACTATAGACTAAAATAATCCTATGGTAGAGTATTTGTTTTGCTGCACGAATCTAGGTTCTCCATAGAGTAGACCAGGAGAATAACTTTCATTTTAGAACCAGTGAGGAAGTTTCTGGATACAATCCTGCCGGATGAGATACAATTAGACCCCTGGAACCATCCGTACCTCCATCTGAGGCTACCTGGAACTCCTGACGAGTGAAGTCAAGGGAGCCGTGGAGATAACCACGATAAAAATCTGGCGCCCGAGCACTAATTCCGAACGTGTTGCATCGAGGGTGTCCAAAGTGACGTGCTGAGGTGGCAAGAGCCGCGTAAGGAGACAAGGAAAAAAGAGCGTCACAACTGAGAATTCACGGTCAGTTGTGTGTATAACTTCTCTCGCCAGAGAGAGTGTTAGTTCCAAATATTGAGAAATTAGGAGACGTATTTCCAATTTTAATACGTCTGTTTTGGATTTTAAATGTATTCAATCCCACACGAAATCTAAAAAGTCTCTCTCATTATCAAACTATCTAAATAAATAATAGTTATTTATGTAATAAGGATCATAAAGACGATCATTATGGTACAAGTCGTGAATGTTATCGGGCGAGGCGTAGCCGAGTCCGATAACACGGCGTGTGCCATAATGATTGTTTATGATTCGTATTACATACAAAATTTTATCTGATGGCATTTATATCAATACATTTTCGAAAAATTAAAAACTGCATTTTCGACATGTCACAATTACAACTATTTTTAAAGGAGTAAGTATTGTGTAGTTTCAAATATTAGTAGGTGAGTGAGCTGTGCTTTGCCATTTCCTTGACAACGTCATCAGGTTGTAACGGCAATATTTATTTATCGCTGTCAAACTCAATAATTATTGACAGGTAGAATTTAATATAATTCAAAAATGAGTGATTCTGAAGCTGATAGTTTACCTTCTGATTTGGAAGAAATGTCGAGAAATATCGAGGACTCCCTTTTGCCGGAAAAATCACGGAGTGTATATGAAATGGTGTTTAATCGGTACGAAGAATGGTGTTCTGCTAAAAAAATCAAGAATATCACTCATGAAAAAGTATTGTTGGCTTACTTACAAGTTTGCCAACAATCATCAACTACTGATGTAAAAACTGTAGAATCCATTGGAATTAATATTACAAATTGTAGTAATTGTTCTTTTACCATTTATAATAAATAGTTTTGTACATAGTTATGCATTTTGAATAAACTTTTTTGATCAAACCATTACATGTTTTCCTTATAGAATTTCATTATGGTACTTAGTACCATAATGAATTCATTATGGTACTTAGTCCCATAATGAATTCATTATGGTACTTAGTCCCATAATGAGCTTCCTTATGTCATCAAAATTGAGTGACATAACGTTGTCATTATGACATGCCATCAGATAAATATAGTTATATATATTTCTCAATCAATTTGGTCTTCAATTTGAAAAGTGCATTGAAGTGAATGATAAGTTATACACAGTTAAATTTGTTTTAATAATTCGTTCCCTCCAGTATCTCCCTTGTTTATCTCGGTATGGTTTTTCTTTACTAATATTGGAAGGTTCCGATAAAAAGCACGTTTTTTTGCTGCCTTTATATGTTTTTTTACGTTATAGTGCCAGAAGAAATTACTTTTTTTCAATTAAAGAACTTTTATGAATCTAATTTCATAATTAGAGTTTTGAAATAATTGTTTCATTGTATATTCGTTTTTATATAACAGTCGATATTTCCCTTTTAATATCTATATACCTTATCTGCATAAAAGTTGATCTACTACATTGTAGAATGGGATCCATCTGTATAATGGTATAGAACGTAAATACGCCACCGGGATATCCAACTTTCTGGCCTTGGGTGGTAATATACTATTACCAGACAAGGCAAGTAAAATGCCATGGTAAAGTTATAAGCATCTTTTAGAGGACCACTATTACCGAAGGAGTTTTCTAGAAAAGCTATCATTTGTAGGGATGATATTGAAAAAGTTTCTGGATCAGATCTGATCATCAGTTTTCCAATATTGGATCGTGAGGAGGTGCTAATTAAGCAGGCATCTTTGTTGTCAGTTTTGACCCTCTTTTTTGAAGTTGATTTCGGAGTTACGAACGAGGTAGTAGGGGGGAAATGTATTTTCAGTAAGCAAGGTTGAACAACAAGTAGTAGCTGGTATAAGCGGAGATTCAAGACTGGTATCCGTGGAGTGTACTATTTTAATACCAGAGGAAGGTAGTATTATAGACTGTTGATGTATTATCTAAAGAATGATCTTCGGTTGGGGGAAGGTTAGGAGGAGCAATATTAGAAGGGGAATCTTCAGTTTCTTAACTAATGATGGTAGGTTGTGGGAGATTGCATGATATTTCTTGTGGATTTGGGAAGGGATCTGCGGTATGTCTAGTTTGCTTACACAGAAAGCATTCAAGTTTATCCGAAATGATGAAGATTCTATAGTTTGTGTTTTCATGTAGGATTACGATTGAAGTTTGTACATCAAAGAGTACCTTGTCAGGAATTACGTAGATGGATAGTTTGAAACTGAAAATATGTGCATATTCATCTTCTGGTGACCCACATCGGATAAAGGACATATGAGGCGCGAGTGTAACCCGAGTTCATTTTCAATTCATTTTAGATCATTGAGTTAAGGATAGAAGGACAAACATTAGAAATTAGTAACCTTCTTTCAGGTGAGATAAGCTTACGAATTGGAATTGTTTGATCTTTGATTGTAATAGACTGATGATTTTTCATAAGATTATCGACGACAGATACTGAAGATAGATACATTTACGTAGATTACAAATACGAGAAAAGAATGTTATTCCTTTTGTAGTCACTATTTCACCGATTGCATTGATGTAGTTAAAAAGGACGACGACTGGAAGAGCATTCATGACGATTTCTTGGCTTCTGCTAGGGAATGATGTAGTAGTTTGAACTTTCTTGGATATATTTCTAGTAACGGCTGCCTGTGATTGGATAATGGTTGTCATTATTTGGTTATAATATTTTGGATACCAAAATATTAAATGAATTTGACCAGAGGGACTGATCTATTTATTTAGTTGTCTATATATATATATATATATATATATATATATATATACTTGAAATAAATATAAGAAAACTGAAAATACACGACGATAATACTTAATAGTATATTACGTAACGTGTGTTGTCAGAAGCATTTTACGCACGAACGGAAAAGTTACGAACGAAGCCACGTAGCGGCGAGTGCATAATTCCGTGAGTGCGTAAAATGCGTTAAAACACGAGTTACATACTATACTTTACCTACGACCCACTTGTACTTGTGTTTATAATCGTATTAAGGTATTGAAAGTACAAGTAAAACCGTACATCCTCGATGCCCAGCCAAGTTTCATAAAAGTCGCTCCTCGATGCCCAGCGAAGCATCTTAGAACTTCACCCTCGATGCCCAGCCAAGTTTCGTAAAAGTCCGTCCTAAGTAGTATTTATTTTTATTAAAAATGTATGTAGAATTACCGGAATTGCATAAAATAGCGTATTCACCTCTCGACTAAAGTGACATTAATCCCTTAGGTGGATTACTTCCCTCAGGAATCAAATAACTCTTAGTATTAAATGCGATCTCATATATAATAAATGTTATCTACCATTTATATATAGAATAAAATTCAACGTCAAATATCTAAGTAATAAATTTTGAATAAAATGGCTACGTCTATTGACAGTTGCTAAGTGGTTGCTATGGAAACCGTGCGATTTACTTTACAGCCGTGCGTTTGGTTTTACGGTGCGTAATAGACGTCTTACATTGATTGCCGACTGTATGTTTTTCACTACTTACAGGTAGGTAAAAAACAATACACATTTACTACTAACGCGTATTTAATGACTGGCATAAAAAACAGAGCTAAACAAGAGGTACGTGTTTACTCGTTAGCTCCGATATTGACGAAGAATGTATTTTATATGTATGTTCTACTTAGGCATTTATTTGAAATGTTTACCATTTGTCGACACTGAACACATCTTCACTATCCGACATTTTATAAATTACTGAAAACGTTTTACTGTGCACACCCATGCCACAGTTTCTTGCTAAGCTATAAACTGTACCCATACTCGCTTATAAAATACAGCGCTATACGCTACACACAGCTCCATTGTCCACGTACTTTAATGGTGAACTTATAAATTATCCGTCCGAAGATGTATTACAACCAAAAACATTCAACTAAAGATCAATGTTTTTGATTACAACATATTACTGAATTTATCGTTATGATTTGTAATCTTATTTGCTGTTCCACCTCGAAATTTTTAGATGTTGACAATAACGCAACATCATGGCAGCCAAATATATTTAAGTACATTTTTCAAATTCAATTGGGTCTGTGACATCATTTGCAGAATATTTGCGTTACTTTTAGCAAATAAAGACCACTAATTGCCTTTCAACGATTTCTGATAGTAGTATAACTAATCTTTTCGCAAATAACTGACACTTTTCAATAAAATTAAAAATAATATAATATGTGAAGTCTAAAGCAAATTTTTGACAATAACGCAACATCATGGCAGCCAAATATATTTAAGTACATTTTTTAAATTTAATTGGGTCTGTGACATCATTTGCAGAATATTTGCGTTACTTTTAGCAAATAAAGACCACTAACTGCTTTTCAACGATTTCTGAACGTAGTATAACTATAATCTATTCGCAAATAACTGACACTTTTCAATAAAATTAAAAATAATATACTATGTGAAGTCTAAAGCATATTACCTGATGAATATTTTTATTAATAATATACAATATTAACAAAAGTAGTCCACATAAATCCATCTTCGCGATACTGTTAGCAAATGAACACCAACCACTCTGATTATAAGTTTATTGGTAAATAAAATTAATATCTATGTATATCTATGTACCAATTACTGAATCAACCTAACATATTATTAGGAATAAATTAATGAACTATCATTACTACCAAACATCCTGTACAATATAAACGTTTAATTGATCTTAGAGACGCACTTGAATATTTTCATATGTAATTTTTAAAATGTTGATAATTGTTGATGCCAAGTACATACGTGAAATTCCCTTAATATTTCCAATCTTAGATTAGAGCACTCATCTAATTTTTCCAGTACATATTTAAATATTTAATAATATTCTTCTTTTAGTTCTTCCCATTTTCTATCCTTTGAGAAGTAACAGTTCATTCAATATCCGAGAACACCCAGAAGTAGTAGTAATGATCCTAGCGCATTACTTATATGTCAAATATTATGACAATATCCTAAATTTCCTATGCCTGATATTTCTTTTCTATACTAAATGAAACTTGAAAGAGTTTTTAAGATAGTACTAAGTTCACATTTGCATATTCAGTCTGCTATTTTAGAGCTATACCATTAAAGATTGTGGCAAGTAACGTTTCTCGATTGGGTTTGAATTTACAATAATTAATATTCCGACACAACTGTATCCTTAAGTTTCGGCCGCCTCTAACTCTAAAGTTGTTGCATATGATTCATTGTTAAATTCAGAAATAATTTCAAATTCTTCGTCTGAATTATATAATTTGATTCTATTAATTCTATCTGTGACATGGCTTACTCTTGAACAAGCTCTTTTATAACTAGAATCTTCAGTCGTACCTTCAAAGTCTGACACTAAGGTTTCAACTGAATTTAGAGTTGACTCTATCTCAAGTTTTTCATTTGCAAAATTATACTTAACATCTTCCAAAGTTGATGAATCTATATTTCTTGACTTCTCTTTCTCTAATAACCCATTCAAAATTTTCCTGGTTCGGTTTGAAACTGCATTCCATTTTAATCAAAGATATGGATGGACAAAAATGCAAACAAACTTCTTCAATGTATCGGTTAGATACCAACTTGCAATAATTATAACTATAACAAAATATCTATAAATGTGGACTTATTGTATTGGCAAACTATCACACCACGGACATAAGGTGTCCGCAGGCAAATCAGAATTGCTCAAAAAGGACCACGAAAGTTTCTTAATAAATTGTCAGCACAAAAGTATCTCAAATGAATTCACTGAAGTGTCTTACATGCAATCTGAAAGTTACCAAAAACTACTAATTTTCCCAAACTGTTCGACAGAATTCCAAAAGATGTGCCAACAATTTTACTTAAACGTAACTCTAACTTTCAAGAATACCTTACAAAGTATTCACAATGTTGAAATAGTATACTATAATTTTATTAAAACTTTCATGAACTACTTATCACTTGAGGACAATTCTGCATCGAAGTTACTATAACTTAGCTTTATCCTAATGCTGAAATTTATTCCCAAAATCTGACCAAATTTGACTCACAGGATCTATCTGATCTGTATTTATACTTGAAACTACTCAAATGTCTCAAAGCTGCACTTATCAACTACCTTTATTGCCCGTGTAAGCACCAACTGTGACTGTTGTACCATAAATTATTCCCAAAATCTTAATTGACACTAACTTGAATCTAAGAAAACAATCCTACATTAGGTAAAATCCAAGGAAGGCGCCAATTTATGCCAAATAACGTTTCTCGATTGGGTTTGATTTTACAATAATTAATCTTCCGACACAACTGTACCCTTAAGTTTCGGAGAAACTTACCACCTTTGCGGATGGCAGCTGTTCATCGGTAGAGCAAGTAGGTACGCTTGGTTTCCTCAAATTTAGGTAGGTTTGGTGATATACTGAATAAAATTATTATGGGCGCAACCTTTTCCAAGTTTATAGTCGTGGAAGAGGAAACGACTGATCCACAAAATCACTTACAATTGCAGTCTGGTGAAGGTATCCTACATTAGCAATAATACTCGGGAGTCGTTATGAGCTTGTATTACAGTAGTATAAGTTTGTATAGAAAATTGTAAAAGTGTAAAGTATAGGTAAATAAATTTGGACAGAACAAACGAATTGACTCTACTCTAACTTTAGAAGTATTATGTGCTCCCCTATTAGTTTGCCAATGAATGGCTTGACCATTGAAATTAAAATTTACAGCTCTGTTCGTAAAGCAGCCAAGTACAGAGAGGTTTAGGACAATGTTTTATAACAACTTAAGTATAAATTAACAAGTAAAATTGGCACGATACAGAGAATAACTATTACACGATATTTGTAAGTAACATTCCTCAGCCTAAAAAAGGTCTATATTAAACAACAAACAACTAGTATGAGGTAATCATTCCCACGATATTGAAAATAAGTGGATACCAAAATACTAAGATAAACCAGAATTAAGGCGTCAAAAGCCCAATAGAATCTCATAACACTGGCCGTCAACCAGGGAGTTAGATGATCTTTAACAATCAATGTTAGCTATTATAAGTACATTAAAAACTCATGGTTGATGTATGTTTACAAAAATTATTGAAAAAATAAATTCGGTCTTCGCACTTGATGCTTATCGGCTTCTGGTCGATGGATTACCACATATATCTTGAAGGATGTTGCAAATTAAGATTTCAGCTATAATGAGCTTCAAATCCAGCAGCAATCATATATTTTCTAAATGACTATTAAGGACTAGTCTTTACTAATTGGCCTTGGTGCCATCAAACTAAACGATTTAACTAATTTTTAGTCCTACGGAATTTCCCTATGTCAAAAGAAACATAGTTTTAGCGCAGACTGGCTTAACTTCGAAAATCATCCTAAAGATTTTAAAATAACTCACCTATATTAGGGAACCAAAAACGAAACTTTCTCGTAAAATGTTAGAGTCAGAGTGAATTTCCCTGGTTCATAAGTTGTCATTAACGCATCGAATGCGGCCTAATTGTAAAATAATTTGTAAAATGACTTCTTCAGTAATTACGACGTCGATTTCGCGCCTCTCAGATAGATGGCGGAACCAGTACGACTCAAATAAAATTATCAGAGATTTTAATGCTACAAGATCACTCTGTATAGATTAGACATTATGTTTCCATATCATTCCCAGACTGGTATCTCTCCCTTCTGACCTTTATCCCCGCAGAAACATGGTGATATTATGTACGGATTGCAAAGATCGTATATAACCATTGATGCAGTTTATGTGGCTTCATATAATCCGAGGTCGATAATTGCCTTCATCTGGTCTACCCAGCAATCTACCTCTTAGGCTCTCTCCTTCAATCTTTACCTCTATGATTTTTTTCTAAACCGCTCGTTTTTATTGAAATTTGCCCAAAATACCTGAGATATGATTGACTGACTCTTGTCGATAATTGATTTGTTCTCCAAGGTATTGTGAGCATTCTCCTTTAAGCCCACATCTCAAAAGCTTCGATTTTCTACCGGTTTGAGATTTTTAATGTCCACGTATCTGATGCATACGTGGCTATTGGAAATATTAGGGTGTTTGAAAGTTTCAGCTTGTTGTTTCTAGCAGTGTCTTTCCATATCTTTGTTAGTTTAGTAGTGGCATTCCTGATAATTGCCAGCCTGCAGTTAATTTCTGCATCTAAACCACCTTTGTTGGTAATACACTTGTGTACCTTTTCAATTATTCCGACTGTCTGGACTCTCGACAAAATTGTATAACCTTTTGCTCCGAAATAGCTTTTATTGATACACTCATTATCTCAGTACTTTTCCAAAGAATTTTGCTCCGATTGCTTTACTTTCTAATGATCACTTTACGTATTCTCTTATAGCTTGTTTTTGTAACGACTCTTTCACAAGTAGTCCTCAATTTAAGGACGGGTAAGGTACCATGCCGTCATACTGTCTCATTTATTACATCGCCATCGAGGCGATGTAACATCAAATATTTTATTTCATTGTATGTAGCAGTTAAATGGTTTGATGTTTTTTGACACCTGTTGTATGTTTTTTTCTTGACGACAGCTTTGAGAATGGCCTAATGGCTGAAAGCGCTTAGCTGGAATTTTAATAAAATTACACAGTCAGTACTTACTCGTCTTTTCATTCACTCAATTTACATTTTAAAATGTCCAAAATTATAGCATGCTATATTGAATACAATAAAACTTATCATCAATTTTTGTTAATTTCCTCTCATATGGGAATGCAAATCAAACTGTCTTAATAACCTCCCTTCGTCTTTCTTAAATCTAAAAAGAAACACTGTTTTTGAAAATGAAGGGAACATATCCTCCATCGTTTCCTCGTCGACAAATTTAATGATTCATTGTTACCATTGGGTTCCAGCTATATTAATTTTCTCTTCCTAGGTTGGAGGAACAAAACTGTAAAAAGAAATATTTAGTTCATTAATGCAACAGTTTTCTGTTTAGCTAATTTAAAAAACAACCATGATCTTTAAAGTTGTCGATTAAATTAGTAAAAATTCTGTATTTTATAAAAATAAAGAAATTGGATGTTAATTGAGAAAGAAAAATTGCTCAATTTTTTTTTAATAAAACTTACCGAGTATTAGAGTATTATTAGACTCCTTCAGAATACATTTTGACATTATCTTTTCAATTAATAACAATAAAGCAACGAAACAACAGATAAATATTACACTATACTGCCAAAGAAGAGGAACAGACTACACATCACTGAACGAGACGATCTGCGATTGATGTTAACGAAATAGGAACCCGACATTAACAAACTGGTAACACTCCACCAGCCTCAACCGTCTCATTGATTTTTTCTTTATTATTAATTTTGTATTTCTTATTGTATTGCATTTCTTATTTCTATTGTGATTGTATGTCTTATTGATTCTGTGTTTATATTTAAAAGTTTACTAAACAATTTTATTGTACATTTCGTAGTCGTTTAATAAATTTCTACTTCATCATTCCTCTAAAATAAAATTTAGACATTAACTGAAATTAAAGCAATTGGGACGGTACAGATGATATTCAAATAAAATTAACTACTTTGGACTAACCAGCAACTGGGGGGGGGCGGTGAAATTTTTGTTCTCTTCTATAGGGGGCGGTGGTCCAGAAAAGGTTGGGAACCACTGCTCAATAACGTGATTAAAGCAATCAATATCATTAGAAGCAATTCATTGAATGACCCGTTTGTTTCATAAGCTTTGCAATTAAAATGATGAAGACTACAATCGCTTGCTGCTGCACACATAAGTACGTTGGCTCTCTAAAGGTGTTTGTCTGAATCGTTTTTTCAATCTATTTGACTCAGTGTTGGAATTTATTGAAGAAAACGAACAATTGCGCGAAAACCTGATTACGTCAAAAAATGACATCGCTTATTTGACGGACCTGTTTAAAGTATTTAATCAAGTTAATCTACAATTGCAAGGTGATGATTTAAATTTAATTAAAACTAAAAACGTCATAGCTGCTTTTGCAGGAAAACTTCCTATATTCAAAAGAAATCTTGGTAGAGGTGAGTACAACCATTTTCCCACATTATCAACAGTGTCTGCAAAACCGGAAGATTTACTTACTTACTGCCACCACTTGGAAGTTTTTCATGTTGATTTTACAGAGCGTTTCCAAGATATTTTAAACATGGAAATACTTAGTTGGGTTATAGATCCTTTCGCAAACACAGATACTGAAGGCTCATCAAATTTGGAAGAGGAGCTATTAGAACTCACAACTAACGAAGAACTGAAAGTAAAATTCAAACGTGGATATCAAGAGTTCTGGCTTCAAAAACCAATACCAGTTCTCTATCCTGGATTGTGGACAATAGTACAGAAGTTGTTAATTGTATTTCCTTCGTCCTATATGGCAGAGCGTGCATTCAGTGCAGTAACTGATTTGCTGTCAAAGAAGAGGAACAGACTACACATCACTGAACGTGGCGATCTGCGATTGATGTTAACGAAATTGGAACCCGATATTAACAAACTGGTAACACTCCACCAGCCTCAACCGTCTCATTGATTTTTTCTTTATTATTAATTTTGTATTTCTTATTGTATTGCATTTCTTATTTCTATTGTGATTGTATTTCTTATTGATTCTGTGTTTATATTTAAAAGTTTACTAAACAATTTTATTGTACATTTCGTAGTCGTTTAATAAATTTCTACTTCATCATTCCTCTAAAATAAAATTTAGACATTAACTGAAATTAAAGCAATTGGGACGGTACAGATGATATTCAAATAAAATTAACTACTTTGGACTAACCAGCAACTGGGGGGGAGGCGGTGAAATTTTTGTTCTCTTCTATAGGGGGCGGTGGTCCAGAAAAGGTTGGGAACCACTGCTCAATAACGTGATTAAAGCAATCAATATCATTAGAAGCAATTCATTGAATGACCCGTTTGTTTCATAAGCTTTGCAATTAAAATGATGAAGACTACAATCGCTTGCTGCTGCACACATAAGTACGTTGGCTCTCTAAAGGTGTTTGTCTGAATCGTTTTTTCAATCTATTTGACTCAGTGTTGGAATTTATTGAAGAAAACGAACAATTGCGCGAAAACCTGATTACGTCAAAAAATGACATCGCTTATTTGACGGACCTGTTTAAAGTATTTAATCAAGTTAATCTACAATTGCAAGGTGATGATTTAAATTTAATTAAAACTAAAAACGTCATAGCTGCTTTTGCAGGAAAACTTCCTATATTCAAAAGAAATCTTGGTAGAGGTGAGTACAACCATTTTCCCACATTATCAACAGTGTCTGCAAAACCGGAAGATTTACTTACTTACTGCCACCACTTGGAAGTTTTTCATATTGATTTTACAGAGCGTTTCCAAGATATTTTAAACATGGAAATACTTAGTTGGGTTATAGATCCTTTCGCAAACACAGATACTGAAGGCTCATCAAATTTGGAAGAGGAGCTATTAGAACTCACAACTAACGAAGAACTGAAAGTAAAATTCAAACGTGGATATCAAGAGTTCTGGCTTCAAAAACCAATACCAGTTCTCTATCCTGGATTGTGGACAATAGTACAGAAGTTGTTAATTGTATTTCCTTCGTCCTATATGGCAGAGCGTGCATTCAGTGCAGTAACTGATTTGCTGTCAAAGAAGAGGAACAGACTACACATCACTGAACGTGGCGATCTGCGATTGATGTTAACGAAATTGGAACCCGATATTAACAAACTGGTAACACTCCACCAGCCTCAACCGTCTCATTGATTTTTTCTTTATTATTAATTTTGTATTTCTTATTGTATTGCATTTCTTATTTCTATTGTGATTGTATTTCTTATTGATTCTGTGTTTATATTTAAAAGTTTACTAAACAATTTTATTGTACATTTCGTAGTCGTTTAATAAATTTCTACTTCATCATTCCTCTAAAATAAAATTTAGACATTAACTGAAATTAAAGCAATTGGGACGGTACAGATGATATTCAAATAAAATTAACTACTTTGGACTAACCAGCAACTGGGGGGGAGGCGGTGAAATTTTTGTTCTCTTCTATAGGGGGCGGTGGTCCAGAAAAGGTTGGGAACCACTGCTCAATAACGTGATTAAAGCAATCAATATCATTAGAAGCAATTCATTGAATGACCCGTTTGTTTCATAAGCTTTGCAATTAAAATGATGAAGACTACAATCGCTTGCTGCTGCACACATAAGTACGTTGGCTCTCTAAAGGTGTTTGAATCGTTTTTTCAATCTATTTGACTCAGTGTTGGAATTTATTGAAGAAAACGAACAATTGCGCGAAAACCTGATTACGTCAAAAAATGACATCGCTTATTTGACGGACCTGTTTAAAGTATTTAATCAAGTTAATCTACAATTGCAAGGTGATGATTTAAATTTAATTAAAACTAAAAACGTCATAGCTGCTTTTGCAGGAAAACTTCCTATATTCAAAAGAAATCTTGGTAGAGGTGAGTACAACCATTTTCCCACATTATCAACAGTGTCTGCAAAACCGGAAGATTTACTTACTTACTGCCACCACTTGGAAGTTTTTCATGTTGATTTTACAGAGCGTTTCCAAGATATTTTAAACATGGAAATACTTAGTTGGGTTATAGATCCTTTCGCAAACACAGATACTGAAGGCTCATCAAATTTGGAAGAGGAGCTATTAGAACTCACAACTAACGAAGAACTGAAAGTAAAATTCAAACGTGGATATCAAGAGTTCTGGCTTCAAAAACCAATACCAGTTCTCTATCCTGGATTGTGGACAATAGTACAGAAGTTGTTAATTGTATTTCCTTCGTCCTATATGGCAGAGCGTGCATTCAGTGCAGTAACTGATTTGCTGTCAAAGAAGAGGAACAGACTACACATCACTGAACGTGGCGATCTGCGATTGATGTTAACGAAATTGGAACCCGATATTAACAAACTGGTAACACTCCACCAGCCTCAACCGTCTCATTGATTTTTTCTTTATTATTAATTTTGTATTTCTTATTGTATTGCATTTCTTATTTCTATTGTGATTGTATTTCTTATTGATTCTGTGTTTATATTTAAAAGTTTACTAAACAATTTTATTGTACATTTCGTAGTCGTTTAATAAATTTCTACTTCATCATTCCTCTAAAATAAAATTTAGACATTAACTGAAATTAAAGCAATTGGGACGGTACAGATGATATTCAAATAAAATTAACTACTTTGGACTAACCAGCAACTGGGGGGGAGGCGGTGAAATTTTTGTTCTCTTCTATAGGGGGCGGTGGTCCAGAAAAGGTTGGGAACCACTGCTCAATAACGTGATTAAAGCAATCAATATCATTAGAAGCAATTCATTGAATGACCCGTTTGTTTCATAAGCTTTGCAATTAAAATGATGAAGACTACAATCGCTTGCTGCTGCACACATAAGTACGTTGGCTCTCTAAAGGTGTTTGTCTGAATCGTTTTTTCAATCTATTTGACTCAGTGTTGGAATTTATTGAAGAAAACGAACAATTGCGCGAAAACCTGATTACGTCAAAAAATGACATCGCTTATTTGACGGACCTGTTTAAAGTATTTAATCAAGTTAATCTACAATTGCAAGGTGATGATTTAAATTTAATTAAAACTAAAAACGTCATAGCTGCTTTTGCAGGAAAACTTCCTATATTCAAAAGAAATCTTGGTAGAGGTGAGTACAACCATTTTCCCACATTATCAACAGTGTCTGCAAAACCGGAAGATTTACTTACTTACTGCCACCACTTGGAAGTTTTTCATGTTGATTTTACAGAGCGTTTCCAAGATATTTTAAACATGGAAATACTTAGTTGGGTTATAGATCCTTTCGCAAACACAGATACTGAAGGCTCATCAAATTTGGAAGAGGAGCTATTAGAACTCACAACTAACGAAGAACTGAAAGTAAAATTCAAACGTGGATATCAAGAGTTCTGGCTTCAAAAACCAATACCAGTTCTCTATCTTGGATTGTGGACAATAGTACAGAAGTTGTTAATTGTATTTCCTTCGTCCTATATGGCAGAGCGTGCATTCAGTGCAGTAACTGATTTGCTGTCAAAGAAGAGGAACAGACTACACATCACTGAACGTGGCGATCTGCGATTGATGTTAACGAAATTGGAACCCGATATTAACAAACTGGTAACACTCCACCAGCCTCAACCGTCTCATTGATTTTTTCTTTATTATTAATTTTGTATTTCTTATTGTATTGCATTTCTTATTGTATTGCATTTCTTATTTCTATTGTGATTGTATTTCTTATTGATTCTGTGTTTATATTTAAAAGTTTACTAAACAATTTTATTGTACATTTCGTAGTCGTTTAATAAATTTCTACTTCATCATTCCTCTAAAATAAAATTTAGACATTAACTGAAATTAAAGCAATTGGGACGGTACAGATGATATTCAAATAAAATTAACTACTTTGGACTAACCAGCAACTGAGGGGGAGGCGGTGAAATTTTTGTTCTCTTCTATAGGGGGCGGTGGTCCAGAAAAGGTTGGGAACCACTGCACTATAGCAATTAAAATACACCAAAATACCGAAATCTCAAAACAACCTCAATACTTGAACTAAGAAACGATAACAGTATATAACAGATAACCTGTGGGGATGAGCAATATTACATCGCGCATACGCAGTAATAAAAATCAATAAAATATAATTACTAATGACGTTACAGTTTTCGTTAATTTTTTGGAATTATCTACCGACTTTAGTTACTGGACATGCTCTATAGATGGCACGGTCTGCAGTGTCCCTAGCCTAGAGTAGTAATTTAACGTTTTGAAGTAATTTTCACAGTTTAACCTATGGTATGAATTAGTTTTGAATCAGTTCATAAATTGTATCAGGTCATTTCCGTTATTGTTTCGGATATTTTTGGAATTAGAATATATCACAGGGGGCTGAATAATACTCAGGGATGTGTACATTAATGTGGTTTTTTATATATAGTTTTTTAGATATCGTAGTTTTTTTGGTTAATCGATAAAAAACAGTCATGCAGTTTTTATTATTAGTGTAAATGACTTTTATACTGTTAAAAGTCAGGTTATATGATTAGTTGCGGGTTTCCGATGATTAAAATATAATCGATATGATGGAATGGTACGGGGGGACGTCGAAAGTTTGACCGGGGTTTAATGAAAACCCTATCTGTAAGCTAATTCATCTCTCTATTCTAGGGGTATTTTAAATTTTGGATTTTATTCACTGATTGAAGCCTGCGAAGTCAGTCAGGCCAGTAACCAGGAGGGCTGGAATATTTTGAAGCGACTTCAAATGCTGTTCTGAAGAAGGAAAAATCACTCGTAACATTCATTTTCCTATTATTTTTTTATGCATTTAAATTTCGTCCATTCACATTATCAGTCAAATTTCACAAAATTTTTATGTATGGTTCTTATTTTATCTTTTTTTGCGGTAGTTAATATAAATTCATTCTCATTTATGTATATAAAATTGTAAACATATATTCCTTATTTAAAATACTGAGTTGTTGGCTCTGAACGCTAGGTAGACCACGGTACGTATCGGGGTGCTGCGCTATTTAGATATTTTTCGAACTTTGACGATTTTATGTAACTAATTTTGCACCGTACATAATTTCAATTTATTTTTTTGCGCATCGCTATGCTCGTTTGCTTATTTAATTATATGCATATGCATTTATATATTTTTATATTCGTATATATTGCGGAGGTGTGAAAACATGTAACTGACACAGATTATAGTTTAGGTGATAGATTTTCACTGTAATTGAGAAATTGTACATGAACCATTTCTTCGTTTTCCTGTAATTGTAATCTGAGACAACGTTGTAGATTGTATTAATTTCTCTATCAAAATTATATTTGTTGATAGGAACTGAAAATGCTCTATGTATCATTGAATTATATGCTGCATATTTATGTGACATTTGATGATTGGAATTAACTGGAATAGTCACATCAGTGACAGTTGAATTTTTAGATATATATCCGTAATTATTATGTTTTTGCTAATATATTATTAGGAGTATGGCTCACGCCAGACTTACCTGCACAACCGATAGTGTTGGCAACGCTGCCTACAATCATCTGAGAGAGAGACTAACAATTTTGTACGGTTCACATGTTGTTAAAATTATGCTATGGTTCGGTTTTTTTTTGACTAAATAAAGGTTAAAAACCCAAAAGTGAAGTGTTAATAATAACTACGATACTTAAAAAATGGCCCATCGAGCCGAATATTATAGATAAAACCAGTGAAACTCTGTAATAAACAATATATTGTTAACAAATATAACCTACAAATAAAATCCACGTGCTCAAGAAAACCATTAGCCAATGCGAAAAGATCGACCAAACAAGTAGTCGATACAATATCCCGGCGATCAGACAACAACGCAGCTGGCCGACTAGTTCAATTGCATGAACCAAACAGTTCGACCGAAATCAGAATGAGTCCATTCCATTTTTCATAGACCTTAACACGTTCTACAACTTTTGTACTTAACATTTTTCTCTAAATCGTACATTAAAACATTTATTTAAGAAAATTCACAAATTGTAACGGAATTTGTAAGCACGATAGAGGGCGTATTTTTTGACGGATCGAAACCAAACTCGCTATAAAAATCGGTTAGGCCAAAATCTTGAACGAGTTCGTTAATGAGCCAAATCGGCTCAGTAAAAACAAAATGGCGGCCTGTCAAAGTTGAAAAAAAACCGTATTTCCTTTGTTTTTCATTTGACGCAAAAAAGTTACTGAGCGTTTTTATAGACCTTAACACGTTCTACAACTTTTGTATTTAACATTTTTCTCTAAATCATACATTAAAACATTTATTTGAGAAAATTCACAAATTTACCAGAAGTTTTTTTATTTTTTTGTTTTTGATTTGATGCCAGAATGTTACTTTGGTTTTTTGTACATCTCAAAACAATCGATTACTTTTGTATCTAATTTTTTATTTTGGGTTTTATGCAAACATGTTACTGAAATAAGCCTGTCCAATTGGTCCTGTGCCATTGGGATTTTTTGAAATCTACCGATTTTAGTTACTCGACAGGCTCTATAGATGGCACGGTCTGCAGTGTCCCTAGCCTGGTTTCGCCGCAGCACACCGAGAGCTCAAGAATCTTTTAAAACGCGGTAGCAACGCGATAACTGAGAAATGTAGTTCTCAGAATATAGAATGGAGCTTTATACCACCAAGCTCTCCTCATTTTGGAGGCCTGTGGAAGGCGGCTGTCAAAAATGTAAAGCATTGTCATGCCCTCTGAGTTCCGATCCCAACGATTTCGGACCTCTAACTCCGGCTCACTTCCTGATTGGAAAATCAATAATCGCAGCACCTGATCAAGATGTAACCGACATAAAAATGAATCGACTTTCCAGATTTCAGCTTGTACAACAATTAGCACAGCACCTATAAAAGAGATGGAAGTCAGAATATGTTTCAGAACTTCAAAGGCATACCAAGTGGAAGTCTAATCAAGGCTCCCTAGTGGAAGGTTCGCTAGTCATAGTGAAAGGTGAGAACACTATGCCCACCCGACGGCTATTGGGTAGAATCAGCGAGCTCCACAAAGGCCAAGAGAAGTTTTCAGAGAATCTGTCTCCTTCCAGTTCACACTTGAAAGCCATATCTATTATGCTTTTAACGCGGGGAGTATGTTCTCGCCAGACTTACCTGCACAACCGATAGTGTTGGCAACGCTGCCTACAATCATCTGAGAGAGAGGATAACAATTTTGTACGGTTCACATGTTGTTAAAATTATGCTATGGTTTTTTTGACTAAATAAAGGTTAAAACCCCAAAAGTGTAATATTAATAATAACTACGATACAAGTATTAACATAAGAAACTTTAATTGGTTTCGATATTTTATGTAATTTAAAGGTTCTATATAATTGTGGAGATTGAGGATTTTTATTTATGATGTACTTCTTTTCATAATCACTTAAAAGATAATTTAAATTATTAACAATCTCTCTTACATTATTAGAAAAAAAAATTGTTTCTATTGATGGATACTGAATCCTCTCTGAAGTCAGGAGGTCTGGACGACCACATTCAGGATTTTTAAGCTAAATCATTTATCTTCCTTGTCTTCTTTCCTGTACATCTTCAACTTATAGACTAAATTTGTATATTTATCATTTAAGAAAAATTCTAAATATACTGGCCTGTTTGAATGTAAATCTTTTAATAACCTCTCCAAGCTATAGTATGTACAAAAAGTACGAGGAGTAATAAACCCTAATTAAGTATGCAAAACCTTTACAGGGAGCACCATGAAATTTTTGATAAATCTCTTACTTTAAATTACATTTCTTCCGTAAATCTAAAAACCAGGTAGATCGACCCCGTATTTGTTTCAGTTGTAGCAAAGTTTAGGGTTTATTCATTGTTAAAGGATTAGCAGATAAGCAATAACGCATTGCAGTGGTGTGTATTTTGGGAAAAAAATACGTTTTAAATTATAATATAATAAAAAATGAAAAGAAATAATTATTGGAATACATTTATTACTTACATTTTATTCTATATCCGACTCGGAAGAGGAAGAATCGTTGTTAACATCAATAATAATAGGGTCGATTAAATCATCACAAATATTGTCAATTTTCCACATATTTGCCTCTACTTTGATAACATGCTCGATACAGTTTGTCAAATTTTCCTTACTCACATCACTTACAGCACTCTCAAACAATTTCACAACATCGTTTATTTTAAAAGTAGTATTTTTTTTCCAACTTCCCCCTTTACCTGAGCCCATTTTAATTCTATGGGATTAAGTTCACAATGATAAGGGGGAAGTCGAAGAACTGATATACCACGAGAAGAAGCCATTTCTTCTACAATGTAGGTTTTGTATTTATTCTTAATCATTTTTGCAATTCTGTAA
Source organism: Galeruca laticollis (assembly GCA_963921935.1). Taxonomy (NCBI): domain Eukaryota; kingdom Metazoa; phylum Arthropoda; class Insecta; order Coleoptera; family Chrysomelidae; genus Galeruca; species Galeruca laticollis. The sequence continues at coordinate 189,090,113 of OY998178.1, read as the reverse complement.
AGTTCTTTCCTTAGTGGATCGTTTGGAAACTTAATATTTTTCGAAATAAGCCACTCCAAAAGCTCTGCTTTACGCCAACGACTTGTGGGCAATGCTTCTCGTAACCGTGAATGGTAACTTGCGTTGTCCATAACAATAACAGCCCCTTTTGGAATCAGATCCAACATTTGAACAAACCATTCCTCGAAGACATCCCCATTCATATCTTCGTGATAGTCCCCCGTGCGTTTTGGAATAAAAGTTAATAATCCACCATCAACAAAACCTTCAGAACTTCCAACATGGACAATGATAAGTCTTTTTCCTTTTCCAAATGGTGGCTGCAAACCTAACGACAAACCTTCCACGAATGCCTGCCTTCCGCTTTTAATGTTTTCATCTTGCCAAGATTTGGAAACTGTATATCCAGCATTTATCCATGTTTCGTCTAAGTAGAAGATTTTCAAATTTTGTTCTCTGGCATGTCGAATGCTTCTTAAATAGTGTCTTCTCCAAAAAACTATTTCCGGTTTATCTATCAGAGAGATTTTCTATTATGTTTTGTATATCTGAAACCCACATCTTTCAAAAGTTTGCATAATGTCATTCTGGAGAATTTTGGATAGTCCGTATCTTCTTGCACTGATGTCATAATTTTGTCAAGTGTTGGAATTTCCTTTCGTAAGTAAAATCCATGGACTTTACGCCTTAGTCTTTGTTTTAATGACTCATCGATCTCAATTGGTTTTCAGCCTGAAGGAGTTTTAGGGGGTTGAAGAGTTCCATTCTTGCTTTCTTTTAGTAATCTATAAATTGTTGATTTAGCAACACACAACATAGCAGCCGTTAATTCCACAATATCATCAACACTTGCACTTGGATCCTTGTTTTTCAATGATATATAACAATTCAATATCAGAGTTTTTTCATTTAAAGATAATGGACCTGTTTTTGGTCGTTTAGATGGTCCTTGGCTTATCGACATTGTTTGGTATTTGCACAATTAACATTCAACAAATGTTTTCAATATATTCCAACTGTTTACAATATTATGACAACCATACAACTTCATACAACTTTACTCAAAGAACTAATACTAAGTACTGATTTAATGTACCTACTTTCTTTTAAAATAATATTCCCGATAATGTTTCTAAGAAAACTGGGTTGTTTGGAAAATCCCTCTCAATAATCGAATAATCTGTAAATAGGTGTAATCGTATTAAGCCGATTACAGTAGGCCACTTGTCATTTAAAATTTCTGAGAAAAATTCCCCAAACACTACATATAGGAGTAATACAAATAAAAAATATTATGAATAAACGGGCATATCCGAACTCTGCCACAAAATAAAATTTTACCTGACTTGTATCAATTTGTTCGAACTGTGCCGCAACCATTTAGTTTAATCCTATTAGAGTCATTAGGGTTTATAATAGATAAAATCGGAGGCCCATAGAATTATGTATATTTCTGAAAGGTTTCAAAGATTTCTTGAATTAAATATTTTGAAGAAATCTTGATTGTTTTGATCGATATTTAGGAAATTAGGGGAAGGATGTTGATGCACTTACACTATTGCCTAAAAATCAGGAAGAAGTATTTAATAGTGTTCGTGAATTACAATTACGAACGAACCGAGAAGAGGAATTTCTTTTAACAGCAGACCAGGTATTTAAAATTATTGTGTTCTCCTGTTTTTCCAACCTTAATTTTTTATGTAATTCGGATTGTATTTTGATGGATGGGACTTTTAAATACTGTTCATTTTTTTTTACCAAATGTTTACCATTCATGGTTTTAAAAACGGCTATTACGTACCTCTTGTTTTTTTGTTTGCTGCCGGACAAATCAAGTCAAACATATTCAAATTTGTTTTTAATTTTAAGACAAAAATGTAAAGAAGTAGGCTTAAATTTTCAACCTAAAGAAGTCGTAGTAGATTTTGAACTAAGCATTCATAACGCTATATATGAATGTTTTGGCAGAGATCAAATTCTTTTTGGTTGTAAATTTTATCTCTGTCAAGCTTGGTTTCGTAAGATTCAGGAGTTTCATTTGGTACAAGAGTACAGACAGAAAGGTTCTGTAATTGGCGAATACTTAAAAGTACATTTCGGTATTATGTATCTTAGTCCTGAGGAAGTTGTAGAATTTTTTTATAATGAACTACATTTTTTGCTTCCGAATGACGAAAGAGTTATAGAATTCCGAAATTATGTCAATAAAACATATATAACGCAAAATTCGATATTTCCACCACTTATTTGGGCAAATAATGCATCCTTTTTTAAGAGAACAACGAATTCTTGTGAGAGTTTTCATTCGCAATTCGGTGCTTCTTTTTACAAAGCACATCCAAACATTGTTCAATTTACTAGTGTGTTATTGGATTTACAGACGGAGGTATACGCGAAAATTCGTTCGGCAAACCAAAGCCAGAAAAAAACCAAAAAAACTATTAATGTTAAAATTAATTTCATTAATGATCATTTGGATCAATATAGGAAAAATGTTATTTCTCGCTTTATGTTTGTGAAAACGGTTGCATGTAAAAATCTTCCACACGTTTAATTTTTTGTTTTTTTTATATGTTTATGTATATTGAATATATTTTATTGTAATGTAGATGTAATTTTTTAGAAGTGGCAAATATACGTTGAAAATATATGTATGTTAATAATATTTTCTTATATTGAATTTGAGTACCTAAAGTTCAAGGTAAATTGTTAAATCGGATTAGGCTATTAGACCCCTACTGGTTTGGTAGTTAATCTCCAAAATTTTAAACACTGGCAGAGTTCGAACAACCCGTAATGACTTCCTGCATTTTGTGGCAGAGTAAAATTTATGTACCTCTATCACTTTTTTTTATTAAAATTAGTACATCCCGTTACCTCTGACCTAAATCGTATATTCTTTAGCATAGCTGCAACTCATTCGTTCAATACAAAATGTACCTTACCCTCTTAAAATATATTTTGGTACGTCTATGAAATCTACTTAAATGAATGATTTATTACTCCTTGTCCTTTCTATATAGACTATAACAACGTTAAAATCGTTTGGGTTCGTATCCCTAGGAATTGATGATTTATTATGTTCTATCTTAGGATATTTCATTATTTTATAATCTGTTTTTGACAATAACAAATTCCCCCTGAGAGAAGAAGTCTGTCCATTCTCCCAACATTTGAAGTACTTTATTCCATTTGTTTATACGAATTTATCTGTGATGTATTATAATCTATCAAAAATTAAAAAGGCTAATGACTTAAATGTTTATTGATTTGTTTTATAAAAACAATATATACTTATCCAAACAAAAGACTAGCAGCGGTTTCAACAATTTTTTCTACAAGGAATTTTAAAATTATCTTACCAACTCTTTTGAAGAAACTAGGTGTTTCATTGTTTTCTTCTCCATCAGTTTCCCTTTTAATCTTAACTTTTTCTGATAATTCCGGTTCGTCTGGAAAGATATTTTGAACACAAAAAAATTAGATTTGTGATGTTAATGGAAAGTAAAGGGGAAAAAATTAGGATCAAAAAACGAATTCAGGTAACAAAAATTATATTTGTATCGATAAATTTATAAATAAGTAATAATAAACACAAATGGAATGATAAAAATTGAGGATTCATTAAACCTTACATCAGCAATTATAGCTTGTACATCCCTAAAATATAAATAAACTACTCCTCGTATTGACCTTAACCGTTATTGAATTACACTTCATTAAATTATTTGATGGATAGTTAGTTGGAGTCAGCAAAAGATATACCTTTGATTTGTGATTAAAATCATCTGTAGACCGGATCTAAGGGTTGAAACCATGTTGAAACCGTAGAATCAATTATCTATAAATATATTTTTGGAGTACATTCCATCTCGCAAAAATGTTAGCTTGAATATTTCGTACATTCGAAGCAAATATCTTTTAACGAATTGGACTGGGAATTTTTTATGGGACAGAATATAAGAGAAACTAAAATACCAATACCCTTTCCGTTTCCTTACAATCATATACGCCCTCTCATACACTTCCTTACAATCATATATGAATTTGCTATTTGCGTATTTTCATGAAAAATCGAAAATAATCCCGAATTATTTGCGATACGTCACCAATTGCGGATAAATAAATATGTGATTTATAAAACAAATGAGACTTTATTTGTACATATTACAATACTTCATAATTTAGATTGAATTTAATTATCTGAATTGACCCATTTAAGGAATCTCTGCAGTAGATCGACTATGAACTTAGCTGCTCTATCAAAGAAACCATCTTTAGGAGGAACATCTTCTACATCTTCAGATTGGTCAATGTCCATTCCTGCTACTTCAGATTGTCTCTTTTGTCTAGTTAAGGGACCAGGTCCTTCATCTAAAAAAGTGTTTGCATGCTTTATCAAGAATTCGATTACTGAGTTACTATTTAAATTTAACATAATCAGATATTTTTAATTATTGATTTGATAAATTAAATTGACATAATATAATAAATAAAATTTAAAATATTGAAAAAAATTAGTATTGCTTTTTATGCGCAAAGTTCAACGGATCTACTGCGATTTAAAAACATACTTTTAATGGCTTTCTATGTAGCATATAACTTTCTTTGTAATTAGGGTGATAATACATATTTATTGACTTTATTTCGATCTAAAAACTCAAGCAATACAGTTTTATCTTTAAACAAAAAACTTCAGGGCCGCGCCAACTACGTGTGCAATAGGTGCCACATGATAATACAATTTTGCAGCAAAAAATATTATTAAAATTTCTATTTTAGATGTTATCAGGTTTGGTATATATTAATATTCTTCAATTTGGCCCGCAAAAAAATGTCGGCACTAAATCCAAAAAAAATTTGTACAGAGCAATATCCCAGCGTCAATAAAAATAAAACTTTTACCTTGCATCGTTTTTATTACTTTCCTAGGAATACATACTATATACGTATATGCTATCGGTGTTAGAAGTTGTAATGCATTTGTTTTATACATTAACTTATTTTTCCTGCAGATAGGTAGGCTGAGTAATAAGTGATTTTCATTTAATTATTTTAAAATGCCGCCAACGTTGATTGTTAAAATAATTAATTTAATTAACAAATCTTTCATTTCTGGATTATATTTCGCAAATAGTAAATAAATTGGATCCGGCTCGAAGGTCCATTTAAATGTTTGAGGTTAAGCTCAAGACAAATAAAAAAGTTAGACTCAAGGTCTTCATTTGGCAATTGTATTAGCCAAAGGCGCTGGTATTCGATTAGTAATTTAAATTAATGAGTTTCGGGATTAAAGCGAGGATTAGTTAGACAACTCGAAATAAATAACTAACAAATTAAATTAATAAAGGAGATTATAAAGGTTTGATCTCCTGTGAAATACAGAGAAAATTCAACAAAAAAATATGCACAACTAAATTGAAAGGCCGTTCTTCATGAATATTAAAACTAATGTACAATGAAAGAACATTAACGTGAATAAGTTTAAATCTATCAACATATGGCTAGTTTACCTAAAGAGCGTGTAATGATGTCTCGATAATTTGAACAAGTAGGAGTAGACTACGCCGGCCAATTTTATTTAAAATCCTCCCATTTACGCAAGGCTCCAATCATTAAAGCATGGTTAGCCGTACTTGTGTGCATGTCGACAAAAGCGATTCATCTTGAACTAGTCACCAGTCTCTCAGCTGAGGCTTTTATTTTAACGTTGAAACGGTTCATTTCTCGACGTGGAAATCCAAGTTGTATCCATAGCGACAATGGAACCAACTTTATCGGTGCGAAAAATGAGATAAAAAGATTGCGCGAATTTTTCTTGTCTCAAACTACTGATACTATAATTCAAGAATTTTGTTCTCAAAACTACATTCAGTTCAAAAACATACCACCAAGTTCTCCCCATTGGGGGGGAATTTGGGAAGCCGCTGTTAAAAGCGCTAAGCAACTGTTGTATTGCATGGTTGGTGATGCAAATTTCACTTTCGAGGCCTTTTACACAATTCTTACTCGGGTAGAGGCAATCTTGAATTCAAGACCTTTATGTCCTATTTCAAGTGACCAAAACGACTTGCAAAGTCTAACTCCCGGACAGTTTCTTGTCGGAACCAGTCTCACATCATTTCCCGAACCCAATCTGACAAATGTAGCAATCAACAAACTCTCGTTATACCAGCGTATCTCGCAAATTCAGCAAACATTTTGGAATCGCTGGTCGCGCGAGTATCTAAATCGTCTTCAGCATCGTCCGAAGTGGCGTAACCCTCCCCGTAATCTTGAGGTAGGAGAGTTGGTTCTTTTGAAAGAAGATAACACGCCCCCTTTACATCGGCCTCTTGCTCGCATCTCTGAGATTTTTCCGAGTAAAGACAGCAAAGTTCGTGTTGTCAAACTAAAGACCTCTCTCGGAGAAGTTATACGACCAGTCGTAAAACTGTGTCCCCTACCAGATAGTAATGAATAAAGGCATATTTCTTTAATATGTAGGCTTAAGTTCCGTTTTTATTTTTTGTTGAGAATAAGGCGAAAGTTAAATTTATTTACCTCAAAGTATGTTACATCTGTTCTGAAAGCGGTGCTTTCAACGGGGGGTATATGTTCGAAAACTAGTTCGAACTTAAGAATTCAAATATATATTTATTATTCTGAGTTTGATTCACCCTGTACACCACATCCAACGGGTTTTGCAGTTTCCTCGTAAAAATGTTCGGTTGAGTTTTTGCATTCTGACGTAGAGTTTGAAAAGTCATGAAGACGTCAAAATAATATACATGACCCACCCCGTGCAGTAGTTGGCGACGGCATTGACTTTTCAAATTCTACGTCAGAATGCAAAAACTTAACCGAACATTTTTACGAGGAAACTGCAAAACCCCTTGGATGTGGTGTACAGGGTGAATCAAACTCAGAATAATAAATATTTATTTGAATTCTTTAGTTCGAAGTAGTTTTCGAACAGTAAACAAATAAATAAGAAAGTTAAGTACACCTACTCTATAATAAATAAATTTTATATCTAAATTATTATTATTAATTATTATTTGCTATTACTTGTAGTTATGCTCTCCCACGGGCGGAAAAAAGGTGAGAAATTTTTCGAAAATTACGCATTTTGTTATAAAACATGGCTTGTGGGATATTAAATCATAGAAAATTTTGTTTAGGTACATTTAAGTAATATATGTGTAGGAATAAAAGAAAACAGGGTCACACGTTGGGGATTATGGCAGCCAGGGGCGGAGAAAATATGGTAATTTTATAAAAATTTGCATTTCATACTAAACATTTCTGGCGGGGTATTAAATTAAAGAACATTAAAGATCAAAATAAATGTTGGCAGTTTTGTAGATTACGCATGTTCTTATAATACATGACTAGTAAATTAATGAATAATTTTTTTTAGATTACTTAAAAAAAATTGAAGGTGGGTAGATGTTTGAAATAAATATAATTTTAATATTATTTTTATTTGCAGATTTCGGAAAAACGCAAAAGTTTATCTGGGGGTCAATACCTAAAACTAAAAGTACAAAATGAAGAAGCAGCAAGTTTTTCCAAAAAAATGCTCAAGATATTCCACAGTCATCAACTTCATATCAGCTTAAAAGTCGCTCGAGAGACGAACCAATACAAAGTTTGGAAACTGATGCCGAAGTGAAAATTCCAATAGAAAATCCATGTACAGGAACTGAGTAATGGTCAAAACCGGTTTGCCCATAAATTACGATTCCGAAGAAAGTTTCATCACTAGCAATACTGACATCAATTTTTTTTTGATATTTTTGAATATTCTTACCCAAGTGTATGGCCTACACCTTTATCAGATAAAATTAGGCTAGTTTTGGTAGAAAAGGATATCATGCCACATGAAAAACTAACCTATCCTAAAGACTTTAATAACAGATGTTTTTCAAATAAATATTTTACAAAAACTTTGTCAAAGGGTGAATCGGTCCAACTTACTTAGTTTATGGTTAGTTTATTCTGAAAAAACAGATACAGTATTTTGTTTCCCGTGCAAATTATTCATGAACGAAAACAGTCATTTAGGGCAACATGGTTTTCGAGACTGGCAACATTTATCACAAGCTTTAACCCGTCAGGAAACATCTTTTGATCACGTTAAACGTTGCAATAAATAGGTTACGTTGCAGACTTCACTACTAAAGTATGGTTCATTAGTAGATTCTTTAAATCAAAATTATTGACAGTGAAAAAAGATGATGTTCTGTTTTGGAAAGAATTATAACTGCTGTTCTATCTAAACAAAATTTAGCTCTAAGGGGTAGTTCTAATAAATTATTTTCTAATGATAACGTTTACTTCTTACAGCTAATAGAAGCGTTTTCTAAATTTGATTCAATTACATCTGAACACGTACAAAGAATTCAGATTAATACCTCATTATTTAGGAGACAAAATTCAAAATCAAATTATTACAATTTTAGGAAGCAACATAAAACAAGATATTAAAGAAATGCTTGAAACTGCAAAATATTATTCTGTGATTCTCGATTATACTCCCGACGTAAGTCATCAGGAGCAAATATCCATTATTATTAAATTCGTTCATTTCAATAGAGACAAAATGATTGTTGAAATTAAAGAGCATTTTCTAGGCTTCGCCAAACTTCCGGCATTTGATCTTCTTCGGCTTCTTGTCTGCCATACTCTTTATCAAATTGACGATCAGGTCCAGTCTGTCTTCGCTGCCTTCGCGCTTCGGTGAGATGCCTTAGATGTACTACACACGATACCACTTGAAGAAACGGATGACTTCGAGCAGCTGAAGAGGAGGTTGGATATGCGATATGGCCACGAACATCTAGAACATTTGTACCAATCCCAGTTGAAGAAACGAAGGCAGAAATGTGACGAACCCCTTCAAGAGTATGAAGTGGATGTTGTCCGATTAATTTGATTTGCTTATCCATCAGCACCAGAGAATATGATGGAATGTGTGGGCATCCAGGCCTTTATTGATGGCTTGCGCGACCCTGATATGAAGAGGACGCTTCGTTTAGCCCATCCCAAAACATTGATCGATGCATTGACCGCTGCACTTGAATATGAAGAAGCCACGATGGCTTCGGTATACAGCAAAAGTAAGACTATGCAGGAATAAGGTGACGATGACAGACTTGACCAGACCGTCAACTTGTTGAAAGGTATGGTAGTCAAGAAGCAAAAGAAGATTAGGTGCTGTAATTGTGGCGAGCTAGAGCATGTACGCAGTTCATGTAAGCGCCCTACGACTCCTGCAAACCTCTTAAATGCAAAGCAGCCACGAAAGATTCGCGGAACAACGAAGTTAGGACCATGCAAGAAGAAAGTTACGAAGACAGACTGGACCTGATTGTCAATTTGTTAAAGAGTATGGTAGACAAGAAGCCGAAGAAGATCAAATGCCGGAAATTTGGCGAGCTAGAGCACGTCCGTAATCCGTCTAAGCACCCCAGATTCACATCAGCTCGGTGTTCGCCCCTGTCTAGTTTCCCCTGTCACAACTCCAGTGACAGGCAAAACTAGACAGGGGCGAACACCGAGCTGATGTGAATCACCGAAACGCCGACTCTCTACCTAGACGGCCATGCCCTGTAGACTATTCTCACTGCCACAAGTCGAAATCTAAGGAAGTTGCAGTTTCAATAATTACGATAGTCAACTAAGAATGGTCACCCACCAGGATCAGAGAAGATCAGGAGAATGATCCTCACCTAAAGAAGATTCGGCAATGGAAGGAAGAAAATCGGCGACCTACATGGAAAGAAGTGTCAAGATTTTCACGGATACTCAATGCATATTGGGCTCAGTGGGACTCCCTTGTCATGGAAGAAGGGCTGTTAAAATGAGTCCTTGCAAACGATGATGGTTCGTTCCGAGATGAGGAGACAGCTAGTTATCCCGAGAACAAGAGTAGCTGAGGTACTGAAGACCTTACACGACAGTCTATCGGGAGGTCATCTGGGAGTGAAGAAAACCCTTAAGCGAGTCCGCGAAAGGTTTTATTGGATGTACAGCTCCAACAATGTGAAGGACTGGTGTAAGAAATGTACAACTTGTGCTGGACCACATCGCAAGAGAAAGGCACCTATGAAACAATATAATGTTGGAAGCTCTTTCGACAGGATTGCTTTAGATATCGCTGGACCATTTCCGATGACAGAAAATGGTAGTAAATACATCTTGGTAGTAACGGGTTTTTTTCACAAAGATGCCTTACATGTACTACAGACGATACCGCTTGAAGAAACGGATGACTTCGAACAAAGGTAAGATGATACTAGGGCTAAATATTGGGGAAATGGGACTGATAATGGGAACTAATTGTACTAAAGTAAGAACTTGTATCTGTTACTGATCTAAATATAACTTAATGCCAATCTTGGAACTTTGTACGGGTGACATGGTACCAGCAATGATTAAACTTGAAAAAGACGGGAAGGTAATAGAGACAATAATAGTGTCTCTTTATCTTCCCATCGACTCAGAAGAACCGTTACTGGGGGCTAACATGGAGAACCTGATGGACTACGCCCGACGATACAAACTGTATGTTGTTGTAGGAGCTAATACCAACGCACACCACTTCAACTGGGGCAGCAAGGACAACAACACCAGAAGTAAGAAACTATTTGACTATTTTATAAACTACTGAACTTGATATTGCGAATGTGGGCAACACGTAAACATTTAGAACATTGAGGGGGAATTATCAATAGATGTAACTCTCTGCACTCTACGAGTCGGGGAGATGATAAAGCATTAGCATGTATCGGGTGAACCGTCTCTGGCTGACCATGCCCATATATACTTCGAAGTAGATGTAGCAAAATCAGCTATTAGAACATACAGGGATCCCAAGAGTGCCGATTGGGTACTGTACGAATTCAAGACAAGCTTAAATTCTTCATATAAATCATACATCAGTTACATTTATATTCCACCCCTGTATAATAATCATTACACATTTCTATACCTACACACATAATTCCTGCCTAAAATTCGTTCACAATATCTATGTAACACTCCAAAATCCACAAACATCAATTTTAACCATATCTTCACATACAAAAAATTATCTTAAAAACTCTCCTTATCTATAACAAAAACAACCTTTTCATGACAAAAAACGACCCTAGCCTTCGCATAATTCAACCGTCGTTTATGACGGTTAGAGTTTAAAATCATACAATTCATTGGCCAATTCCCCACGGGATTTCCCCTGCTTACACCCACTCTGAGCATTACATAAATACGGATCCAACCCAACAATCCCACACTTACCAGTCACTCATCGTATAAGACGGTCTTCAGCCGGCGAATCGACCGGTATAATTAAAATTTCAATTAGCATTAAACAAATAATGTAATAATATTAAACCTCATAACTAGTAACCAGTGCTATATTCTTATTTGTTCCGCAAACGAACAAAACTTATATTAAAATCTGAATAAAAAACAGTGAAAGTGCAAACGCATTTAATTTATCCGAGCATATAAACTCAACTTATAACAAGCAACTTTTGCCACATCAAAGTGGCTGGTCCTTCGAGATATGTATAAATACTCTTACCGCATTTAGCACTCTTACTAAATGCAAAGTAAGACACTGCGAAACAGGTATCTTACACCTCACACACCTAGGCATACCTAAGCAGCCGAGGAGTTAGAAGGCACGGCTGTGTGGTTGCAACAGACCATGGTGACTTCCTATCACAATAACTGTCCGATAAGGGAGAGTCGCTCTTCCAGACAAACCGTCTGGTGGAATAAAGAGCTGACAACACTGAGGAAAGAAACAAGACGCCTTTTTAACAAAGCGAAAAAACGGGCAAAAGGGGAGCTTATAAGGCTGAACTAGATGCGTATAATGAAAAAGTAAAATAATCAAAGAAAATATCCTGGAGGGAATTCTACAAGGTGTCACTGACATAGTCAGAATTAACAGGATTCTCAAAAGGGACACTTCTAATAAAGTAGGCTTTATCCAGTTGCCGAGCGGAGAGTACACAAATACTGAGAAGGGAGCTTTAGAGTACTTCCTTAATGTGCCCTTTCCAGGCTCGGCAAAGATAGATTCAAATTACGATAACGGGCCGGTAGCCAAAACAAGGGCTACCAAAGAGGACTGGAAACTAACAAATGGAACGATAGTCTGGTGGAGAAGGACAGAAGTGCCCTCAGTAGAGAATAAATTAACTACAATCCAAAGACAAGCTCTCCTTGGTATTATCGGGGCAATGAACAGCACGGGGACGTCATCAATGGAAATTTATAGACCTTCCCCCTCTAGAACTTTTTGTTAGGGCAGAGGCAATGATGGCGATCCTCAGACCGAAATTGGGAGGCATGTGGACCCCGAACAATGTTCGTGGGGAACATACCGATACAACTAGGACAATACTAAATGAACCGAAATTTCAAGTGGGTGTGGATAGTATGATACCAGAGAATAAAGGTTTGTTCCAACCACCACAAAAACCGTATAATTACGATACAAACCCAGTTGACCTGCTGATTAGTGAATATAATAAGTATGTGTAATTTACATCAAATTTGCTGCGTTACAGAGATTGTACGGTAATAAAACGGTATTTACTTCGGTTGGAACAAACCTTATATTCACTGAGCGAGTGAATATGATTGTTCCATCTAGGCAACAGGTGATGTACTCGGGAAATCTTGGAGATATCATATGGTTCACTGATGAATCTAAAATGAACCACGGCACTAGGGCTGGTATAAATGGACCTAGGAAGAAAATGTTCTTCAGCTTTGGTTTATATATATACGTCTGTATTCCGGGCAGAAACAATTGCTTCTATAGCCTGTATTGACGAAAACATCAAGAGAGGTTATACCGGACAAAGAATAAAAATATATACAGCCAGGCACTGCTGAAAGCTATCAGTAATCCAACCACGAAATCTCGACTGGTTAAAAACTGCGAAGAGTCCTTTGACAAGCTGGCAAGAGACAACACAGTCTCTCTAGTATGGGTTCCGAGACATGAAGGGATTGCAGGTAATGAACTAGCGGAAAATCAGTGGCGTAACAATAGGGTGGCAGGGCTGGCAAAATGCCACGGGCCCCCGACCCAAGAGGGCCCCGGCCCAAGAGGGCGCGAGCTCAAAAATATTTTTTTACATTGTACTTGAGTAATTTATTTTATTTGAAAAGTATATTTTTATAAGTTCTGCTTAAAATCCAAAGTGAGACAACTAAAGACCATAATACAATTTCAAGTTAATCGTTAAGCATTTCAACCAACCTAAACAAAAAGATGTTGATTCATTTTTAGGGATGTACACGTTACCCGTAACGAGTAATTTTACGTACTTATGACCGTCAAAAACTGGCAATCAGAGTACCGGTAATTGCACATCTCTATTCATTTTAGAACGCATCCATTGGTTTCTACATATTTTGTCGCGGTACGTTGACAGCGCGGGTGAGCATTGACGTTCGGGGATTTCCCCATTTTGTTCTTACTTTTTTCGTGGCGCTGCTGCTGGGCGAGCTAGCAACACTATATTAGGGGAATTACGGATTTGATATTGTTTTATGAGGGCTCTACTGACTGTGTATTCTTTGTGTGATTATTTTTGACAATTGGGGATTTGTATCTTTGGTTTTTCGTATTTGTTCTTTTATTGAATATAAAAATGGTGGCAAAGTAAAACTGATTGTGAAAGTTAGATATTAAAATGTCTAGTTCCAGAAAATATTTAAGTGGGAGCGAAAAACGAAAGAGAAAGAGGGAGACTGAAGAAAAAAATATAAAGCTACCTAAAATTAGTCAGTACTTGAAAAATGATAACTTAAATAATGAAAAGTCGAGTGAGAATTATCAGATGTAGCACCCAACACCAGTGACTATCCAGACCCACAACAACCACAACAGGGTACTAGCAAAAATCAAAGAGAATTATATTTTAGCATGAACAATATTGTATCTTCGCCATATGTGACTGATAAGGGTAATTTTAAAGAGCTAACTGATCAAGTGAAAAGGTTCGTGATTGAAAACGGACTTTGTAAACCTAAGGGCCCTTTCTTAAAAGTGACAATGGATCTTTTCTAGAAAAACATTACTATATTGTTTCCAAGTCTGGCGTGAAACATGAACGTACATGGCTATCCTAGTCTTTAATACTTCAGAAGGCGTATTGTGAACCGTCTTGATGATTCGCAAATCTGGTATCTAAAAATATACAAAACGTTTGGATTGAGGGCTATGACGACTGGAAACATATTGTAGATGCCATACAAAGACACGAGACGTCCAAAAATTCATTTGGATTCCTGTCTTACGTATCAACAGTGGCGGCTACAAGAAACACTCGATGAAGAGCAAGAGTCTATAAACAAGATAGAAAAATATTTTTGGCGCCAAGTACTTTCTAGGCTCCTTGATGTTACTCTGACACTTTCAACGTGTAATTTAGCCTTTCGTGGCTACAGAGAAAATGCAGATAGCAGTGATCCAAGCTCCAAAGGAAAATTTTTGAGTATTGTTGAGGTATTAGGAAAAGACGACTCGATTTTACGAGGATTGTTAAGTAAACCAAAGGGCCAGATAAAATACTTAAGTCCAAAAATACAAAATGAGCTAACTTCTGTCTTGGTTCTAAAAGTAGAAAATGCACTGATAAATGAAATAAATGCCGCACCATTCTACTCTATTGTATTCGATACAACACAAGATATTTCAAAAACTGATCAAATGTGTTAACTTTACCGTTATTGTATGATCGAAAAAGATGATAATGGAACCCAAAGGCACTTGTCATTAAAGAAACATTTTTATGATTTCATGAAGTTAAGGATCAAACTGCCTTAGCAATGTCCAAGCACATTATTAAATCCATAAGTGACAAAAATATTCCTATATATAAGTGTCGAGGATAATGATATGACGGTGCTAATGAAAGGGACTTATGGTGGAGTTCAAAAACTCATAAAAGATATATGTTCACTGTGCTGCGCATAATTTAAATCTAGTACTTTTTTTTTAAACAGTTCAACAAATTTATAATTTTTTTGGGCATAGTATCAAAAGATGGAATATTTTATCAAGTTTTGTATCTAATAAAGAAAGTGAGTCTTCAACTTCAATAACATTAAACCCTACTAGATGGGCAGGACGTTATGATGCCGTTTTTGCTTTAAAAGTTCGGTTTGTTGAAGTCCAAAAAGCGCTAACGACAACAATTCTGTTAAATTGCAAATCAGATGAAAGAAATGAAGCTGTTTCACTCAAAAAGAAGATCGAAAACTACAATTTTATAATGTTATTGGTTTTCCATTGCAATATCCTACTTACTAACGATACGGCCTCTAAAGCGCTTCAGTCTAAAGTCACCGATCTTTCAAATACTTTAAAACGTTTGAAAATTTGTCTAGAAGAATTGGAAAAGTATCGAAATGAATTTGAAACTTTAAAAATGGAAGCAAATGGTGTAGCAGAAAAATGGTCCATCACCCCTGAATTTTCTAAAACTCATCAGAGGAAGGTAAAACGCCATTTTGATGAGCTTTGCGAAGATGAGCGTCTCCAAGATCCGGAAAGTTTGTTCAAAGTGGACATATTTTATCGAGTATTGGACATCATTATAAACCAACTGAAATCGCGTTTCCTTCCAATGAATGAAATTGTTTCAAATTTCAGTGTTTTGCAGCCTTTCACTTTAAAAGTTTTAAATGACACTGATCTATTAAAAAAAGCTCTAGAATTTGTTGAGATATATAAAAAAGACATATTTGAATCATTTGCCAGAGAAATTTTCAGTTTTCGATCCACTTTCAGAGACGAAATAGAAAAATCTTCGTGTATTAGAGACCTTGCTGATTTATTAATAATAAAAAATCATTTTATGCCCTGCAGCTTTCCTGAAGTATGCACTGCATTAATGTTATTTCTTACAATTCTTGGGACTACAGCGAGTTCTGAACGATCATTTTCAAAACTAAAATTGATAAAAACCTATTAAAGAAACTCTATGGGACAAGACAGTTTATGTAACTTGGCTATTCTGTCTATTGAAAATTCTATGGCCAGATCTTTAAACTTTGATGATGTTATACACTTTTGTGGAACAGATAGCTCGAATAAAAGATTTTTCTTAATAAATATCTTTCTTAATAATATTTTTCTTGATAAATATCTTATTGAAATTAAATTGTTATTTTTATTTCAATGTAAATGTATGCAGGTTTCCTCACGATGTTGTTCCTTCGCCGAAAAGCTAGCGAATAGATAATGAATGCATTGAGATATTATGTTCTATGTATGAATGTGAAGTCTCCAATACGCATTGGGCTAGCGTGGGGACTATAGAACATTCCCTCTCGCCTAAGACAGGAGGCATATGGCCATTAGTGGGACATATACAACGTGTAATTGAGTACGCTGAGTATCTCGAAGTTTATTAAAATTAAACTGAATACAACGTGACGATTTTTACTGATAGGGCCCCATCAAAAGAATTTGCCACGGGCCCCAGATGGTATAGTTACGCCACTTCGGACAAGCTAGCTAAGCAAGGCTCTAAAGGAGACTTGATAGGTCCATAACTGTTTTGTGGATTCACAAATGATTACATAAGAGGGGAAATCCGGAACTGGGTAGACAAGGAACACCAAATCAAATGGAGGTTGACAGAAGGTCACCTTCACACAAAAAACGTACTGGGAAATGTAAACAAAGAACTCTCAATCAGTTTATATAAACTGAGCAAGAGACACTTGAAGACAGTTACCGATTTGGTGACTGGACAATGTACCCTAAGGAAACATTTATACAAAATGGGAAAAGTCAGTGAACATTTCTGTAGGAAATGCGAACTAAGGGACGAAACACCTATTCATATACTCAGCTTTTGTAAGAACTTACAAGGACTCAGGCAGAAGCATTTTGGAAAGGAAACAATACAACCTTCAGAACGACTCAAAATCACCCCAAATAAGCTAGTGGCCTATATCGAGGACACGAAACTTTTGGAGTGGAAGTAGATAATATTGGGAACGGTACAATGACCTAGGTCAAGTGCCCGGGCTCTTGAGCACAACCCAAACGAATTAATGAATGAATAGTGGATGAAATTAAAGTGAACGCCAATTTACCCATACTGTTTTGGATGAATCCACAAAGATGATTATCCAAAGAGACAAAAGTAAATACACCAAAGGTAGTAAAGCAGGTTTTGCGCGAGGGAGAAATTAAAGTCTACAACATTCTGGTATAAAATGAAGAATATCAACATATGTTCAAGCATTTGACGTATCCAGAAAATATTAAAGATAAAGAAAACATGTTTTTAAGACAAGATTTTACAAACGATTTGTACCTCAAAATGCTTTGAAAGTGCAAGGAACAATAAAAATTCCTGAAAGGCATGTGTCAAACGCTACAAGGCCTATCTGTATTTTATATTAACCAAATCAATGAGGATGGCAATTAAATGACTCCAGTATACTTGAACCATTTTGGTATGTTGGGTCATCAGCACCGTCGAAATTTGAAGACTAACAAACAAAATGAGGAAAAGAGAGAAAAAATAATTTTGATGATTATGATTTTGATAACTATTACTTACCTATCAAACTTGAATGTTGCAAAGCTGATAAAAATTGTTTATCGTGTGACAAAAATTCAACCACATTTTTTTCGAGATCTTCATTGTTTTTTATAGCTCGCGGTGCCTACAAAAAAATTAATAAACGTCGAATACAAGTTTTCCTACCAAATTTTTTATTGGTTTACAAGTGAGAAGTTTCTATGGCGACAGAAAATTGAATTAGTATTATCTTAAATGGAAAATAAAGGCATTTTAGCTTTTACAAAGGTAATTTAGTTTAACAAACTTACCCCTAAAACAACGCCAAATGTTATCGCTACCAAACACAGAACGAATAAATGATTTGTTACCTTCATTACTTTTGAAAAATCTGTATATTCACTGCGACGGAAGATCTAAATTGAACTTCAAATTAATTAAAATTATTCATTTATACTCAATTAAGAGACAATACCAGTGGCGCACCATACCTAAAATCTGATAATTTTTTGCTAGCATAATGATTTGTTTGAAGTTGTCCATTTTCAAGGAATAATTCACTAAAATATTCGAAATTTCTTTTCTTTAAAGCAAGAAATTAATTAATAAGATATATTGGTTGGCATAGGTGAGTTACGCGCAATGGTTAAAATTTTACCTTATTTAATAAGGGGTGTCTCAGGTAGTAACCGTCAAGGGATTATCGGCATTCCCGGAATACGTAATTTTGACGATAATGCAAAGGGGTGATTATGCTAATAAAATGAGGAAAAAACCAAAATACCGTGAGTAGGATATTTGTTGTAATAGCATTTCAAGACAACAAGCCAATAAATGTTCTGTTATCGGGACTGCCCTAATAGTTTACCCTGGCGGGGGTAGGAGTAGGCAGAGATTTTATTAGAATTCTATCTTAACAAATATTTTACGGGTTGTATTTTATTTGTCTTCAAACTGTTGTACAAAAAAGATGGAAATTAAGTGTGAAGTTATGTTAAGTGAGAAGGGCAAAACTCTTCTAGTGGTAAACATTGGAAAATTTCGAAAATGTAGAACGATGGCATCTGGCAAAAATTATTGGGGTTGTACAGCAAAAATGTGCAAAACAAAACCATATACCGTGGCCGAAAATAAAATTGTGGAAAGTGAATTAGTGCATAATCATGAAGTGGATAGTACTCTCGATAGACAAAAACTAAGTAACAGCGTGAAAAGAAAAGCTGTTGAAGATATTTCTGAGCGACCGATGAAGTTAATCCATAAAGAGTTGGAAAACTGTCCTGAATTGGTGAGTAATATGTCGTTAAAGGACTTGGAATATTTATTCTGCACGTCGTACGTTCTTGCCTCCTCTACCAAAAAATATTCAAGATGTACATGAAGCGTTAATATGTCTGGACATCAAAACATTACAACAAGACAGTTTTCTGCTAGTCAACGATACTGACAATAATATTGTTATATTTTCTTCTTTTCTAAATTTAAATTTTCTGTATTCCTCTGACGTGATTTATATGGACGGAACTTTCCAATATTGCGTGCAATACTTTTATCAATTTGCATGCGTATAAAAATGGACAGTATGTGCCAGTAGTGTTCGCTTTATTACCTTCTAAGACCAAAGAATTATTCATGCACATTATGTCAGAGCGTAATAGGTTTGAACTTTGTTTAAATCCAAAAAAATTATTATTGACTTTGAGATTGCCATACATTTGGCTGTTAAAACTATTTTTCCAACATCTGAAATAAGAGGCTGCCTTTTTCATTTAAAGCAAGCCTAGTATCGTAAAATTATGCAGCTTGGTTTGTCTGTCCATTATAATGATTTAAAATCAAATATTGGAAAATGGCTCAATCATTTGTTCGGTCTACCGTTTGTCGATCCGCTTCAAGTATCTGATTTATTTTGTTTTCATTTAGTGCCAGATAAACCAGAAAATATTTCAGTGACTGATTTTTCTGATTATTTGCTCGATAATTATATTGATGAGGAATCTAAGTTTCCTCCCATATTATGAGCAGAAATGTCATCAAGTGTTATACGTTCCACTAACGCATGTGAATCGTTTCATGCACATTTTAATAAAAGTTTTTATTCCTCGCATCCTAATGTGTTCACTTTTATTGATGTACTTTTAACTTATCAAACAAATACATATATTAAAATATGAAGCGCTAATAATAATATTAAAATATAACCAGTTTCAAATTGTTTCAGGCAGCTGCTTCTGGATAATTTTCCATCAAATGCTTTAATTCTACCTTGTAATTAGCTTCCTCTTCCTTCAATTCTTCTGGAGGTTGTGCTTCTACATATTCTGATTTGAATGCTGCTCCTTATTATTTCTTGTCGCTTTTCATGTGACACGTATCTAAAATTCCAATTTCCGTACGAATCATTTCACTTTACATGGTAGGAGAAATAAGTGATATCTATTTTCTATATCTACTTGAATTAGAAATTTAATTTTTTACCTCATGTCAACAGAAATGCTTCCTTAAGCGATAATTTTGTTTCTAAGTACTTGGTGATAAAAGATATATCGAAAGAAATGTCATTTTTAAAGAAAAATGTTTAAAACATAATTACTTTCTATAGAAGTCATCTCATTTTCAATGAAAGAGATTTAGACGTTTTGTATTTAGATATAAAGTTTCCTATCTATGCAGACCTAGTGTCAGGGTAGGACAAACACAAGATTATATAGAAGAAAATCTGTCGGGATAAGTAATTGGCAGGAGGTGAACATTTATATATTGGTGTTTTAAATGAAACTCACGGTTTCTAGTTAATTCCACATATATTGGTTTCCTTTCCATTTTTGTGAATTGTATTAGCCGTAGTACAAAAGACGATAACAATAGTTTAGGTGCAATATAAAAACTGTGATTCTTTTATATTTTAACTTTATAAAACATCAGTAGATTCCTCACTATTACATGCTTGATATTGAAAAACCAAATTCTAAACAGTAATTTTTGTATTAAGTGCACAAAATATCACATTAATCAAATTAAACAAAAGATCTTCCAATTTGTATTGTTCCTTTTCATTGCACAAAATGAAATAAATGAAGACATACTATACGTGTAAGAGCAATAAAAGCAGGCCGTTGAGACACTGACGAATAATAACTGACGCCAGAACAACTAGAGTTTATTATAGTAGTCAATTGTCGTAAAAAGATATTATACTAAAGATGTGACCATACCAACTGTTATCATAAAATGTGTTGTATTAACGTAAATTATTCTATACCTCAGATCGTGGCGACGTTGTTTCGTTAAATAGATGACTAAATATGCTTCCTGGTCTGTATTTAACTTTTCTTTGCAATTGCCATATTATACAGAAACTACACACGCCTATTTTTAGTCCTAGCAGACTTTTTCTAAAAAATTAGTTTACGTACTATAAACAAACATGACGTCTCCTTTCAATGCCTTACTTTTAAATAATTGGTAGGTTAATGATATTCAGCAGAATCCACACAAGTACAGGTACGTTTCTGCTGAAAACTAGATTTACAAACATAGGCCAAACTACAGAGATTTGGAGTGAGCATTTTGTGTAAAAAGTGCTATTGTTTGTAGAATAGTTTCACATGATGTAGGGAGATGTTTTTCACCCGACTTTATTATTCATAACTTTGTTATTAACAATTTTATGCAAAAAACCCTTTTTTTTTAGTTTTTTGCTTCTATAATTAAAATGGTCAGTTGTAATCGTGATGGCACCAAGAGAAACATTGTAGAGAATAGAAGATAATGAGAGGCAGAACAACTCGATTAGCTTTGGAGAAAATCGGGAACAACCGGCCATAATGCTATTTTTGCAAAAATTCATAAATCGGTTATTACTTTTCCGCCCAACCTTATCTAATATGCGAGAAAAGTATTGGATTACCCCAAAAAGATTTGAAATTTAGGATTTTTTTTAGTTATTGTTTTTAGAGAAAAAAATCGTGTCTCTATGTCGTCATCGGCCACTTTTCGTAACATGTTTTGTTAGCACGATACAGCCTCCGGAGTGTAACAAGTCACCAATTTTATGATTGAATATTGTTCGGGACATCTTACAGATAAACCATATTGATATTCAGCTCACCAGAGCCAGTACAACGGTTGCGACGGTATTTGAAGTACGACATTTTCATTGTTTTTGGAGAAATTTCGGTTTGTTAGCATGATGCAGCCTCCGGAGTGTAACAAGTCACCAATTTTATGATTGAATATTGTTCAGGACATCTTACATATAAACCCTATTGATATTTAGCTCACCACAGCCAGTACAACGGTTGCGACGGTACTTGAAGTACGACATTTGTGACATTTTTGGAGAAATCTCAGTTTGTTAGCATGATGTTAAAATGATAAGTAGGTACCTAATCAACGCTTTGCATAGAAAAATGAAAATATCTCAAGACCTAATAGCTCCGGAGTGTATACAAGTGACCAATTTTATGATTAGGTATTGTTTAGGGCGTGTCACAAATAAACCCTATTGGTTTTCAGCGCACGACAGCAAGTACAGCGAGTACTATGGTACTTGAAATACCACATTTTTTGAGAACTTTCAGTTTGTTAGCACCATGCAGCCTCCGGAGTGCACATTTTATAATTGAATATTGTTCAGTACGTCTTATAGATAAACCATTTTTATTGTCAGCTCACTACGGCCAATACAACGGGTGCTATGGTACTTAAAGTACAACAATTTTTGGTCATTTTTGGAGGAATTTCGGGTTGTTAGCAGGATACAGCCTCCGGAGTGTATACAAGTGACCAATTTTGTAATTGGATATTTTTCAGGGTGTCTGACAGATGAAAGCTATTGATTTTCAGCTTACCTTTAAATCCAGACATTGTTGGAGAAAATTCGGTTTGTCAGCACCATACAGTTTCCGAAGTGTATACAAGTGATAATTTTATGATAGGATATTGTTCAGGGCGTCTCGCAGATTCGGAAAAGTTAGTTTTAGTCTTTAAAGCCGTTTATTTGTTGAGTTGTAGTGTAGATTCTCTGGCCAGTATTAGTTTTATTGTAAACTTTATATGGGCAAATGCAGGTACTCTCCCATGCATATTTTTCGATGTATAACCATTTGATTTTTCACTATGGAATTTTCCAGCAGGCCTGACTGCGAAAAGTATGTCCGATTTCAATTTAAAAAAACGATTCCGAAAGTAGAATTTTCATACTTCAAAACGTTCATCTTGTTTTTGCATTAAAACGCTGTGAAATATGTTATAAATGAAGCTCAATAACACGCGGCGCAACCGCGCAATAGTATTACTATATGTACAGTGTTGCGAACATTACGAGGGAACATACGTTTTACCGTCAATGTGTTAGAAAGAGACAAATACATATAAATTCAGTGTATTATTATGTTTCGCTAACAGGATATAATGAAGTCGAAAAACTGCAACAACTGTACGTGTAAAGGCGTGATGGGAGCATACTCCCACAACGTGTAAAGGTATGTCTGGTAGGCACCGCCTTCGAGAGGCGTGCAAATACAGATGTGTATTGTGGACAGTTTAGTTTATTAACTGACAAATTATAAGATTGTACTAAACTGATAGCTTAATGCAATGAACAATAAAAAAAATCAACATTACTTTCGTTTATCCCTTCATGATTAATTTGCAAAAAATTAATTAAGTAGTAATAATCTAATTCACTATATTAGTTTGGTTAGTATACGCTAATATGATTTGAACAATAAATTATAACCTACCTAGTAAGTTTTTGAAATAAGTGCCACTAAAAAATCACTGGAGGATAGCGTTGATTGATGACTTATATCAATCAACGGCGAAAAGCCGAAAAAAATTACTTTCGTCGATATTGAGGGTACAATTAATGAATATAAGCATAATAATTGTCATTAACATAATAAGGAATATTCTATGGCAACAAATACAGAGTCCAAAAGCTACAATATGTTGTAAGAAAACAAATGTATTCAGCGTATCACCGTTTTCTTTAACAGGGTATCATAACATGACAAATAAGTCATATACTAATATTTGTTTATGTCCTGTAGTTACAAAAATATCTCAATATAAAACATCTGTTTCCTACGCTCCTGATAAAAAGATTTCGTTTACAGCTCTAATTAATCTATTTTTATCTATCCCCTCTCTTCATTTCCAATCCACGCGTTAGAATTGTAAGTGCCCTTAAAATTTTCCTTTTTATTTGTGAAAGAAATTAGTCACATTTCATTTCAATGTAAAACGATAGCCCTCTCACGGCCAACGGGAAATTATAATGGTCACATGGCGTTACCAGTGTGTTAGAGAAAGACAATCGTGAGACAGAGAATCAAAAGCCAGCGTAGATCATTATACCAGACGAATACGAATCGCGCGTGCGCCTCTTGAAGATGTTTAACTGTACAATCTGAGTACTTCACTAAACGTTTGTTTGCGAATGAGTAACGATCTTTTGCAAATCTTATTAAATGAGTATGCAAGTACACCATAAAGTGCAAATTGTAAAATGGTTCTACCAGGGTCATTCATATCGAGAAATAGCAGAAAACTTGTTTATTGTGGCATTCGAAAATGCCCAACCAATTATCAAAAAACAAGTGAAAACGGTTATAAAAAATTTTGAAGAGCATGGATGTGTCAATCCTACTAAACATGGACCGCGTACACAAAATCGTCAAACCCAACCCGTAAAAGAAGAAAGAGATATTTTAATTTGTGCCAGTGTGGAAAATAGTCCCCTACAATCGTCCACTCATTTAGCAAAGGATTTTGATGCTGATCCGAAAACGAAAAAGAGCCATGAAATTTTTCCAGACGATCAATTTCGTAGAATGGAATTTTATGAAATAGTTATGGAAAAAATACAATTGGACGCAAACTTTTTGAAAAATATTTTGTTCACAGATGAATCGACTTTTCCCATACACGGTGCACATAATTCATCCGTTATTCGATATCGGTCAAGGCTAAATCTACACAAACATTACAATAGTAGAACTCAATATCCCCAAAAGGTAAATGTTTGGGCTGGAATATTAGGTGAACATTTAATTGGACCATTTTATATTGACGGCAATTTAACCGGACAAAAATATTTGGACATGCTGGAAAATCAAATTACTCCTGCCCTTATATAATTAGGTGTCAACTTCAATGATATCTGGTACCAACGTGACGGTTGTGCATCACATAATTATCGACTAGCAATAAAATTTTTAAATATGCAATTTCCCAATCGGATAATCTCCACGAATGGTAACATTAGATGGCCTGCGAGATCTCCAGATCTGGTTCCCAGCGATTTCTTTTTCTGGGGTTATGTAAAATCGAGAATTTATGGATTCCAAGAAACCAGAGCCACTTCTCTAAATGAACTAAGGGAACAAATTTTACAAATTTGTATACAAATAACACCTGAAATGCTCATACGTGTTCGTCAATAACTTTATAACCGTCTTGGTTAATGTTTAGCTCAAAACGGGGATTTATTCGAACATTTGATTTAAACTCATTGAAGAATTAAGAAGTTTTATTTTTTAATGTATTTCATATCAGAATATTACTTTTATTTAAAAATTGTAGGCATTTTCATTTGAATTCGATTTTATGTTTATTTTCGAAAAGGTTTTTTAATTTGTACTGTGTGTGTTCACACAGAGAATTCGTTCTCATTTGCATACAAACGATAAAGATACGAAAATTTTTTTTACTAACATATTCGAACCACAGCAGATGTTCAGAGACCAATTTCACGTTGCCAAATCTGAAGAAAGGTAAAGGTTTCAACCGCTTTCAAACTGAAAATTAGAACAATTTCCATCATTACAATAAAATGTTCAACGAATAGATGGGATTAGTTATATCTTGTCTGTTACAAACTCTCGAATTATCATAATTAAAAGCTTCTTATAACTTGTTCACATGTTAGAACAATGCATTTTACAATTAATATAAATATACAATGAAAATGGGCGACACTGTTAGTTAGGCTGGCGTTGTGGGTTTGGGCATGTATTTTCCGCTTTATGAGATCCTGTTAGCGAAAAATAAGAATTGAGATATTTGGAAACACATATTATTATTAATACAAATTAAAATACGACTTATTTCGCATATTATGTTATCCTGTTAGCGAAGAAGAGTAATACACTGAGTTTATGTATGTATTTTGTCTCTTCCTAACACATTGACGGTAAAACGTATGTTCCCTCGTAATGTTTCCAGCACTGTATACCTGATTCTTCTTGCCTGCTGCTGTCCGCCACTCTTCAACTACACACGCGCGCTCGGTCGTTTCTCGTGATATTCAGCTCCATTTCTCAGCGTTTTAATGCAAAACCAATATGAACTTATTGAAGTATCAATAATTGTACTTTCGAAATCGTTTTTGTTAATTTAAATCGGGCCATACCTGTCGCAAAATTCCATAGTAAAAATTTAGATCAAAAAGTAGGCATGGAATAGTGCCTACTTTTTGCATATATAATGTTTATATTAAAAACTAATACTTACTGGCCGGAGGTTCTACGCTACAACTCAAAAAATTAGCAAGTTATTTGAAAAACTGCACTTTGGCTGGCTTTTCCCGACTTTCTCCTAAACTAACGGTCCGATCGAGTTGTTGGACCTCTCATTTTCTTCGTGTTTTTATTTTTTACAATTTTTCTCTTTACGTCATCACGATTACCCTACTACTCACAATTAATTATTAAAATGATTAGATAAGTAGGTACCTAATCAATGTTTTGCATAGAAAAATGAAAATATCTCAAGACCTAATAGCTTTAGGTATAGGAAATAATTGATAATAAAAAGAAGTATGTTGCTAGTACGTTTTGATACATAAAATACAGGTTGGACCATTTGAAAAAACTGAGAAAATAATGTATTTGTGTTTTGATTCACCATGTATGGTATTCAATAAATTTTAACGAAATAAATAATTTTCCAGAATTTTGACCACTACTTGAATGCTTTGGCCGTAACAGATCTTCATTCTTGAACTCCTTTTACATTGTACAGGGTGTTGAACTTGTTACGATTTTTATGGAAAATTGGTTGTAACTTTATAAATACTCCGTAGAACACATCATAACCCTTATATTTTTGTAATGGAAAAGTTAAGCAGATTCCAAATATGGATTGAAATACAGGGTGTTTCATTTAAAAAAATGTAACTTAGATATGGCATAGCATTCTGAAACACCCTGTAACACAATAATTTTAGAGTGTGAAGACTAATGGAGATTTTGAACTTTATCATACTAATCAATCACCTTATATATATATATATATATATATAGCATTTTTCAGTCGTTATATAAAAAAATGTTTTCATTATATTTATATATATACTCGTATATATATTTATATATATATATAAAAAGAATATGTAGGAATATCGCGTGATATGTAAACAACAACAACAAAGAGACTCACGAGTAATTCACGCAAAAAGAAAAAGGGCTACTGAAACAGAGTGGTAACCGCGGAGTTACGAAATTTTACATCGAACAAGTGAAGTTGAGAGTTACATCCTAGAATCATGATGTTGGTATATTATGATGAACTAAACGATTATTAGAAGACATTTTTCATAAAATATAAGCCATCATTTCAAATAAATATAATCTGTAATTTTGAGATTTAGATTCCCATCATAGAATTTTGTAAATATTTTCCAAAAGGTTTTATTGTGGATGAATAAAAGTTTTGCAGCTTTTGTAGGAAGCTTTCAATTATTGTTATTTATAGTAGTTTAATTGATATACCCTGTAAGTATAGCAAGGTAAAATTATCATGTTCATGTTTTGAAAAGATTTTTTTTTATGTTAAATGAGAGTTTAAATAGGACTTATTAATTAATGTTGATTTAGAAAAGTGGTTCAATTGTGACGGAACTTGTACTGAATCAAGACCATATCAAGAGAATCACTTGAATGAAGAAAATAACTTTAATTAAATTTTATTGGATGGTTCTTTGATTTTAAAATTTATTATTTGACAATTGTCAAGTGAGTTAGATACATGTAATTTATACTCAGTTTAAGGTGGCATAACTGATCTTTGGTTGTTGTTTGGTTGTTTTTATAAAATTTTAATGACAAATATAAGCAGATTGGCAATATTGAGAAGAGGAAAAAAATTGAAGGGGAGCTTTGTTTAGAAAATAGAAGGGAATAAAAAGTCAGTTAGTGTGAATCAGATTTAATAAAGCCAAAATTTCGAGTTATCTATCTATTTAGAATTATTAATTGATATAACTACGTACTGGAAATCAGAACTCATGACAATTTAAATAATTTGATTCCGTTATAATATTTTGGACGAAAAGAACTGTTGTCATCATGTGTCAAGAGAAGATAAGGGAAGTCAAAATTTTGAATCGAGGTATTTAACAATTATTTGATGATGAACATATTTTGAAGCGGAATTCATGGTAGTTTAAATTATTTTATTCCATTCCAATACAAGTGAGAGAAGAACGTTGATTTATAAAAACATGTTTTGCCAATCCAGAACTTTCTTTTGAGAACGTTGGTGAATAAATAAATGGAGTCCTGGAAGGAACAATGATCGCTTAATGCATGTGTTAAAGGTGCTGTGACATTTTGTTTATTAAAACTTTTCAAACACATATTTGCTATTTGTAATGCTTACTTACAGAGTTATATAATTTTGTAATATAAACTTTATGATAATTTGATTTAATATAAACACATACTTGTTATTAATTCTTTTTAATTTTATTATTTTTCTTAAAATTCCACACTAAAACGGATGACAATACTAATAACCTAAAAATTTGTGACAGAAATTGAAGGCAATTTCAAGTGATTAATAATTTCAAATATCCAAACACACGAAGTCATTTTACTCCAATTCTTTCACGAATCGACTTCCTGTAAGTAAGACGTACTATACAGAGCCGGAATAAGATAGTTTGTATTTATTAGTGATAATTTTAATAACAGTTTTAAATAATATTGTTTCATTTTACTTACCTTATAAATGGTAAGTTGGTACCCCAAAACTCTTTAACATGATAATAACAAACATTACTAATCTAAATTGAATCTTAAAAAAAATTGTATACTAACAATATACCTTCATTCTTACAATATATATGTATATGTATATATGTATGTGTTATAACGGAATTTGTAATTATGATAGAGCATAGAACATTTTTCTCTAAAACGTGCATTAAAACATTCACAAATTTACCAGATTTTTTTTTATTTTTGATTTGATGCCAAATTGTTACTTTGGTTTTTTGTACATCTCAAAACATTCTACTTTTGTATCTAACTTTTTTTTATTTTATGTAAAAATGCTACTTGAAATATTTTCTTTTTAATTTAACCCAAAAATGTTTCTTATTTTCTATATAGAGCTCAATACTTTATTTTGAAGTTATACTACTTTTTAAATTTTCTCACACTTACATAAACAATACCAATAATCTTAAAGAAACAGAGTAATAAATTAATTTAATGGTTATAATAAAATAACATTGTGATTTTACTTTTACTTGAAAATACCTAAATTCGAGTTAAATTAAATGGCAACGATGGATCACTAATGCTTCTATCCTCAAAAAGCTTATGGTTTTAGAACAAAATTAGTAGCAAATGCTAATATGCATTTGGAAAGTATGCATAAAACACTTTTAAATATTATTATTTGCAAGCAAAAAAGATAAAACGTCTGGATTCACGTTTTAATGAAATTCCTTAAAAATAAAAAAATTCTAAAGAATATTAAAACTAACCAAAGGAAATTCCACATCACAAAATACAAATATACGTTCTAGACATCGTATCGTATCTGCTAAATTTAGTGTAGAATTACTTGGTATGAATGCTTTTGCAATCACCAATAGATCTAATAAAAATAAATATACGGTATTTAAAAATATTAATGATGAAAAAATATGTTGCCCACTAATTTGCTCCATTTGTCACACTTGATTACATACATTTACTAGCACGTGTTTAAATTTTAATATAAGAACAGTACCTATATGTAAACATCAGGTCTGTTCCAACCAATACAAAAACCGTACAATTTCGATAAAAACCCAGTTGACCTGCTGATTAGTGAATATGATAAGTCTGTGTAATTTACATCAAATTTGCTGCGTTACTGAGATTGTACGGTAATGAAACGGTATTTACTTCGGTTGGAACAGACCTATAGCCATTACATTACATTGAATTATTGTAAATCCTCTCAAAATGACAATAATATTTGAATTAAAACAGCAGATGGAGGTAAAGATCATGATCTTCACGATATTATTGATGGCCTGCCACATCTTCAACAAATAATTTTAAATCGAAATTCTGAATAGGGGCAGTTTGAGATCAGAACCTCGTGAGCTGTAGTAACTAACAATACAAACATGAACAGAAAACCAAACCAGTACGAACCAATAAAGTTTAGGAGGCAAATGTAAATTTAAAAAGAAGGGTTAATAACTAAAACGGATCATTTTAGTCGAAAATGCATTTTGGATCAATTGCACTCCTCGTATTATATAGTGTACGAAAAATGTCTCCACCTAAAGTTAGAAGAAATTGAGTTTGATTTTCTATAGACCTTAACACGTTCTACAACTTTTGTAATTGACACCTTTTTCTGAACCGTACATGAAAATGATCATTTTGGAAAATTCAAGATTTGATTTTCTTTGTTTTGGATTTGATGCAAAAATGTTACTGAAACAAGCCTGTCCAATTAGTCCTGTGCCATTGAGATTTTTTAACAGATATTTTTAAAATAAGCTATAATAACTTTTGAAAAAAATATAGACACGCCATTGAATTTGCATGTCACCCTGGCCGTGAAAAGTTACATAATGACACAAAATGATTTAACTTTTTATCCGATGTTTACTTGGAATTAGCAGTGGGTATGTACCGACTCCTTCCGGTTTATTATTAAAATCGTCATCATCAAATTGACATTGAATTATCAACATCATTACTTGTTTAATACAATAACAAATAATTACGAAGAATAAATACCCAATTTCCAGGTTTTCTCTTGT
Organism: Galeruca laticollis; assembly: GCA_963921935.1. Classification (NCBI taxonomy): domain Eukaryota; kingdom Metazoa; phylum Arthropoda; class Insecta; order Coleoptera; family Chrysomelidae; genus Galeruca; species Galeruca laticollis. Next base: position 189,059,489 of record OY998178.1, on the reverse strand, counting down.
TTAATTATCTCATTGATTTTTTCATTTGAAATTGATACATAAGTATCATCAGCTCCACAAATACGACGCAAATTCAAACATGAATATACACAATCGGTGATTATTTGGTTTCACGGTTTATTATTTTGAATAAGCCGCGATTCTCACTATTCGTAACGTCACCGTCACGTCGCCTACCGGCACCGTCAAGCAATAGTAGGGGAGCCCGGGGCTGGTTGACGCACTTTTTATATTTTTATTTTTAACTTATACATTATTAAGTTTTGGTGTGCTTTAGGTACCAAATAGGAAAGTTTAATGTTTTATCTTTCATATTAGACAAGAAAAAAAATTTTTGGCAACAGTTTAGGTATAAATTTTTTTGTAAAGTTGGATGTCTGGTTGCGTCAACCAGCCCCGGGCCGGGGTTGGTTGACGCAGACAAAAAAGTAAAGTAAAACATCTGTTATAATCCAAACTAAAAAAAAATTATATTAAATTCTAAAAATGGTAACTATCTAAGGAACAAACATAAAAAAGGTAACTTCCCTAGGAACAAAAGATGCATTAATTCTAAAAAAGGTAACTTAATTAACAAATTTAATATTATAGCTTAAAAAAAATATAAGTCATTATTCGCTTTCACAGTTTACACAAACAAAGAAGACGCCAGGTTCCCTAGCACAAGCTTCATGTGCCCACATTTCGCAACTAGTTCACCGGATCCATTTTTCGGATGAGGCACTATTTTTATAGCTATCTGTGCAATAAAGGCAAAAGCATTCCTCTTCATCGGACTCATCATCGTCTTTGACTATTTTCCTTTTTTTTATTTTTTTCTCTTTTGCATCGGGCTTCTTATTTGAGCAAATATTTATTTTAACAGACTTTGCATTTTTCTCTTGTTCTTCAAGAGCATCTTTTATTGGCGTGTCAGTTAAAATTGCTGTCACACGCTTTCTTTTATTAGGTTTAGCGTCCTGCTTTCTAGGTACGACTTTTGGTAGCGGTTTCAATTGAAATGGACTTACAGTAGGAGGCGAGCTCTCATTTTTTTCTTGAATAGAACTGTTAGTTGAAATGTTGTCTTCTTTCCCAGGCAGTGGACTTTTTCCTAACACTATATCTTTGGAGCATCCCGGCTGGTTAAGATCATCAGGTTCCTGTGAACACCCCGGTCGTGTTTTTAAAATCGAGTTTAGCTGAACTGGAACCACGTCCTTGTCAGCATTAGTTTCTGCGGGATCGGGACGGTCAGTTGCATATCCTGGTAAAGACTCTTGATCGTCAAAAACGTCTCTATTCGAAGGGCGAATTCCAGTGAGTCTCGAACTATTAGAGGGACATCGTATATTGACATCGTGCGCCCGGGATTGCTAGTGATCCAGGAGTCTCTGGCTGAATTAACGTAATGTTTTAATGGTCTATAGACAGACCGATCGAGAGGCTGGAGGTTATGTGAGCAATGGGCTGGAAATGACAACGCCGTTACACCTTTACTTTTTAGATAATCAAGGGCAGCTACAGACAAATGCGAATACTGATTGTCTAGCAAAAGTAGTACCGGTCTCTCTTTAGAACAACCAACGTGCTTGACAAAATGCTTAGCAAACTCCAAAAAGTGCTCTTTTTCATCCAACCTGAATGACTTGCGGTTCCAACTGCTCCAGGAGGGCCATTAGCGAGAAAATGTTCTCTGAAGTTAACCCTTGGAAAAACAAAGAACGGCGGTACAGAATTTCCCGTTGCAGATACCGCCCAAGCCATAGTAAATAAGGTCCCGCGTTCCTGGAAGGTTACGCGTCCCACCTGCTTATATCCACGCTTGCCAACAATTCGGTTAGGCTTTTGCACGGTCGTAATCCCAGTTTCATCCATGTTCCATATTTGTGCAGCTTCTAATTTTAGGCGGTTGAGGACCGTTTTTAAGTTGTCAAAGAACATTGAAATATTTTCTCTCTTGAAACTAGAAGCGCGAGCTAAGCTGGTTGCTTCTGGAGTTCTTACCGAAGGAGAACGTTGTCGTTTCATGTAGTATGTAAACCAATCCTCTCCAGCCATTTTTGTTACGTTCCAGGATTCAGGATATTTAATGCGCAAAGCAGTGGCATAATCAAACGCGAATTTTCTTACTTCTCTGGCAGACAATCCAAAATATATGTCGCTTGCCATTTTAGGGTATTCCTACCAATGATTTTCTTGTTGATCTGTGAACACCTAAAAATTATAAAAGACGTAAGGCATTTTTTGAAGCTTTAACATTTTTAAAAATAATTTAAAATATAATATACCTGGCGATTCCTGTAATATCCAACTTTTGTCATTATTGCGGCATCACCATTAATTTCTTCCTCAGTAAATTTTTTGCAAAAACGTCTCAAAGTTGCCTCCGGGATCTCAAAGTCTTTTGCAGTTGCCCTAACGGATTTGTTGTTCATTTTAAACTCTCTAACTGCCCTTAGCATGATATCTGGTGGAGTGATACCCCTTTCTGATGTTCGTTTACGAGAACGCATCTCGCTAAAATATAAAACAAAAATTAAAATATTTTGTTTCAAACTCGGGGTTGGTTGACGCATGCGTTAACCAGCCCCTTGTTGTGTGCGTCAATCAGCCCCTGACCACGTTTTTGTATGTGTGATGCAACTGCACCTATACTATTTCATTCATAGAAAATCTATTTAACAGTTCTTGTTTGGGACGGTTGAAGCTTTATGTAGCATCAAACCGATCTCAAGTATCTTTAAAAATAAAGTTTCTAGAACAAAAACTGTAAAAAAGTAAAAAATTACTTACCACTGCCAAAAAACAACAAACCGCACTGTACACAACACCACTGATGCAATCAAACTGAAACGAACGTTCGAGAGTGGTTTTTAAAGACGGCTTTAACACAAACCGTTCGGCGACGTTGCCAAGTGTACTGTTTTAAAAAAAATTGAGGTGCGTCAACCAGCCCCGGGCTCCCCTACTACGTAAATTCCAAAAAACTACCATTTACTAGCAACAGGTCTCGACATGTTTGATGGCACATTCTTAGCGGTCAGACACCTGCTTCCACACATATCATTATGAAATAGGACTAAAAACATTTGGATGTGATGGGTGGGGGTGGATGTGAATAATCGAAACTGTTTCCTTGTAGTAAAGTGGTTTTCTCACCCATACGGTACGCATCCTCAATTCGAAGAGATATTATTATTAATTTGAGCTCTTCGGGTGAGGTTTTTCAAATTCAAAAGCGTTCAAACTGACTTTCAATAAGTTCGATATTTACATGTGTATAGGTTGGTGTTTTGGCAGCATAACTAGTAAAAAGGTATGAAATATTCAATTTATTCGCTTTCTTTAACTTATTAAATTATCTAGTTCCCCATTGAAATATGTAGCTTGAGAACCGATTCCGATTAAAAAATTATGATTTATGTATTAAACGAGTGACTTTCTTAATAAAACGTTTCCTAAAATATTGAGTTATTATTAGATATATAATGATTCGTGGATAAAAGGGTTAATCCACTTATTGTTTTGATTCTATATTCAGTGGTGAATAAGGTGCGGTAGAGTGACGAGTTGTTCCCTTAAAGCGTGAGTAATATTTTATTGTTGAAATATGACAAATTTCTTTAGAAGTTTTTTCAAAAAATATCAGTTAATGTATGTAGATAAGGACGTATACCTTGTTTTTTAGTAATAATTTCATTAAAAAGTTCGTACGTACGAGGGAGGGGGGTAGAAGATAATTTATTTTCGCTTCTAATAGTCGTATTCATGTGTTTGGGGTTAAAATATATCTTTGAACCACTAAATATCAGTTAATGTATGAAGATATGGGTGTATAGCTTGTTTTGTAGTAATAATTTCATTAAAAACTTCATACGTACGAGGGATGGGGGTAGTTGATAAAATTTAATTTCGCTTCTAATAGACGTATACATATGTTTGGGGTTAAAATATGGCTTTGAACCAGAAAATATTAGTTAATGTATGACGATAAGACCGTATACATTGTTTTTTAGTAATAATTTCATTAAAAAGTTCAAATGTACGGTGGATGGGGGTAGATCTTAAAGTCATATAAAACGAAATTCAACTAAAATCTTGTCGAGACTTGCTTGCTTTGCCGTCACCACCTTGGCGCGTTTTCAATATCTCAGAACCGATTCCGATTAAAAAATTATGATTTGTGTATTAAACGAGTGATTTTCTTAATAAAACGTTTCCTAAAATACTGAGTTATTATTAGATATATAATGATTCGTGGATAAAAGGGTTAATCCACTTATTGTTTTGATTCTATATTCAGTGGTGAATAAGGTGCGGTAGAGTGACGAGTTGCTCCCTTAAAGCGTGAGTAATATTTTTTTGTTGAGATATGACAAATTTCTTTAGAAGTTTTTTCAAAAAATATCAGTTAATGTATGTAGATAAGGACGTATACCTTGTTTTTTAGTAATAATTTCATTAAAAAGTTCATACGTACGAGGGAGGGGGGTAGAAGATAATTTATTTTCGCTTCTAATAGTCGTATTCATGTGTTTGGGGTTAAAATATATCTTTGAACCACTAAATATCAGTTAATGTATGAAGATATGGGTGTATAGCTTGTTTTTTAGTAATAATTTCATTAAAAAGTTCATACGTATGAGGGATGGGGGTAGTTGATAAAATTTAATTTCGCTTCTAATAGACGTATACATATGTTTGGGGTTAAAATATGGCTTTGAACCAGAAAATATTAGTTAATGTATGACGATAAGACCGTATACATTGTTTTTTAGTAATAATTTCATTAAAAAGTTCAAACGTACGGTGGATGGGCGTAGATCTTAAAGTCATATAAAACGAAATTCAACTAAAATCTTGTCGAGACTTGCTTGCTTTGCCGTCATCACCTTGGCGCGTTTTCAATATCTCATATCTTTTTTATAAATATTTCGTAATTCTGTCTTCGTTTCGACTAAAAAATATATTTAACTATTTTGTGAATTGAGATAAACTTGATGATATAATTGTTTTTGGGTGTGATCTTGACATGAAATATAGAGAGTAATATACATTTTGTAATTAGCTGAAATTTAACAAATTCGTTTAGATATTTTTTAATGAGGCTCTAGTTTTAATGTTTTTGTGTATGATAATTATTAGTTTGATAAGTAAAAATCTCCCCTCTAAGGTGATTATGTAGATATAAAAAGTTCAATTGAAAGTTAATTGTTGAAAATTTTGGTTAGTAAAATATTAGACTAATACATTTATATTTCTAGTCTAACGTTCGAATTAGATGGGCTCTTCTAAAATACCGATGACGTATGGTACACAACAGCTCACGCCTGGGGTGAAGACCGCTATGATAGTTGCAGGAAGTAGGTGAACGAGTAAGTATCTTTTGAATATTTACCTACGAAAATATTTATTGTTTTAGTTGCGATATATAATTTGATAGCATACAAAGAGGTCCCTTCAGGTATAAAAAAGGGGTACCGACTTTTCCTACACAGATATACGCCAGGTACCACACTGTGGGAGAAGTACAAAAAACTTATGGTGTCGGTTAGACTCGATTACAACCCGAGCTGTCACCTTTTGAGTTATGTATGAACAGTATCTTTCTGTTATGGGGTAGAGTCGTCTAAAGGCTATTGAAGAGTGCCTATGACCTCATATGTAAATTTTATATAAATTTCGAGATGTATTCTGATTTAATTGAAAATTATTTATTGCAAAAAAATATTGATTCTTCTTAACCATACAAGTATTTTTATTGAGGTCTCTTCGGGTATAAAACGGGGGGGGATCGACTTTTTTCTACACAGAAATACGCCAGTTACCACACTGTGGGAGAAGTACTTAACTAGGATATCTGTAAGACGTGCCTACAAAACATGCGGTTATCTATTAGCTTAAGTGCGTATAGTATTTTCTGTATGTTTTTTATACATATTAGAGAAAATTGTCTCCTAAAGGCTATCAAAGAATCTCCTTCGACCTCACATATGAAAAATAGATGATGATTAATAGTATATGTTTCCTCGAATGGTGACATAATTTTTCTTGTAATCAGTGGTTCTGAAGGTTGCCGGAATAGAATTTGTGGTCTAGCTAAATCGTAGCCTACGGATACAGATCATAAACTTCTTGTTTCAATCACTGTTTGTTAATTGGAATCATTACTAGAATATATCATATCTTCCTCAAATATTACGGTTGAAAAAGTGACAGAATTGTTCAATTAGCTTAAAATGCATCATTTTTACGTCCTTTCTTATGGGAAAACAGACACAAATTTCCTCAATCGCGGGTCTTTTTGAGAAATAATGGTACCGTTCAGTCTTCCGACCGACTAGAAGGTTACCCCTCATATACCACCAGCTCTGCTGAAACTATAAAAGAGTTCCGTCTCAGGAGCTCAGTCATTTGTATCGTTGCTTTCATCTCGATCAGTTATCAGCTCTTGCGGCGTGTTTTATTTTGAATTTTGTTTTTGATTTTCAAAAAAAAATTAGTTTTTTGGAATTTGGAAATTTTTGAATTTTGAGTTTTTTAACTTTGTTACATTTAAAAAAATTATTTTGTGTTTTTGTTGAATTTTGTTTATCTCTTTACTTTTTGAGTTTTAACTTTGTGTTACATTTTTTTGCCATTATGAGTCTCTATATGAATCTCATAAAACATATTGCTACTTTGTTGGGGGTGATGACATCAGATGAACACCAAGTGACGAAAGGGCTTACGGAGTGTAGGAAAGCTATAAAGAAACTAAATGATGCGTTACGAAGAGCTAAGAATATTGGGGAAAAGCAGCATATTCTAACTGTCATGTCATAAAGTCATTTCGTAACCAATTTAAATATATTCAAAAACATGGTGGAGGTCTATCATCTCATATGGAAACCGCAAAACATCGTGTAAAATGGGATGATCTGGATGCAGCATTTAACGGTCGCATCAGAACTGGTAGCATCTCAAACCTGAAGCATAAGGATCCTATTGCATTTCTCAAATATTGTAAGGCTATCTTTAAACGACGTACACATAATATATTAAAAAAGGAGGTAGCTGTTAAGGTGAATGTGGCTTTCGGAGGTGAATTTGAAATTGTTAAAGGAGATCAGATTCTTAATGAGTTCAAGTATTTTACGACAACTAATTCTCCAATATATACGGATACAAACATTGACGATTGGTTTGATACTAAAGTCATTGCGCCTATCCTTAAAGACCTGGAGGAGTTTCAAGAACGTGATAGTGGTTGGGCATTGAGGAAGGTGCTGAATTTAGGCGTTAACATCAATAAGTATACTCCTCAACTAGGATCCTCTTATATTGATTTACCTACAGAAATAAAAACGAAGAAGGCATGTATCAACGTCAATAATGAAGATAATGGTTGTTTTGCATGGGCAGTTACATCAGCATTGTATCCTGTTACAATCCATTCTGATAGAACATCCTCATACCCTCACTATTCGACTGTTTTAAAACTAAAAGGAATTCAATTTCCAATGACTATCAAGCAGATCCCCAATTTTGAGAAGCAAAATAATATATCCGTAAATGTTTACATTCTACAAAAAGATAAAAAAACCTTCATTACTTACCTTACAAGAAATAAGATGGATAAGCATGTAAATTTGTTGATGGTACAAGATAGATATGATGAAGCGCCAACGAAATATCACTTTGTTTGGATAAAGAATCTATCAAGACTTCTATCCACTCAACTCAGTAAACATAATTGTAAGAAATACTTCTGTGATAGATGTCTACATTATTATAGATCACAGGAGACACTTAATAATCATCTTGAAGACTGCATAAAATTAAACGAACCTGCAATTAAAATGCCTGAACCAGGAAAAAACGTTCTTAAATTCAAAAACTTGAGGAATAAGGTAAAGGCTCCTTTTATAGTATATGCAGATCTCGAGAGTGTTTTGAAGCAGACTGGGGATTTTAAGAAGCCACAACAACATATCCCTGCAGCCGTTGGATATTACTTCAAGTGTTCATACGATGACGCGCTATCCTTTTACAAAAGTTATATGGGTGAAGATTGTATGCGATGGTTTGCCGATGAAATGAATCTGCTTGCTCAAGATATCAGTACGGTGTTCCTTTGTCCTTATGGAATTCACATGACTCCTAATCAAGAACGTCAGTTTCAAGCTGCTATCAAATGTCATATTTGTGAAAAGTCATTTTCCTCTACTGATAAGAAAGTCCGAGATCATGATCATTTCATTCCTGAAAACAATTATAGAGGTGCAGCGCATGAGGGATGTAATATTAACTATAAAGATTCACCTACTGTTAATGTAGTGTTCCACAACTTATCTGGTTATGATGCAAATTTCATCATCGAAGACATTGCTATTCGCATGACTGGCTCTATTGATTCGCTCCCTATTACAAAGGAAAAATATATTTCTTTCACAAAACATGTTGACGATGCACGAATCCAGTTCAAATTTATCGACAGTTTCCGCTTCATGGCATCATCTCTCGATAAACTTGTTTCATATTTAACCGAATTTCCTAATTTGAGATCTCAGTTCTCTGGTGTTCCCGAGGAGCAATTCACTATGTTAACTAAAAAGGGGGTAATGCCTTATGACTATCTCAATTCTTTCGAACGCTTTGAAGAAACAAGTTTACCTCCTGTTGAATCTTTTTACAATAATATCGAAGATAAGCCCTATCCACATAGACTTTATAGTCGGGCGCAGTGTGTTTGGAATACGTTTCAATGCCAAACCTTAGGGGAATATGTAGAGTTGTATATGAAGACCGATATCCTTCTTCTTGCTGACGTTTTTGAGCAGTTTCGTTCCAGTTGTATAACTACGTATAATATCGACCCTGCATATTATTATACATTACCAGGATTTACGTTTGATGCTATGCTGAAACATACTGGACAAGAATTGGAGCTTCTCACTGATGTAGACATGTTTTTGTTTGTTGAGCGTGGTATACGCGGTGGGCTTAGTCAAGTATGTGGAAAACGTCGTGTTCGAGCCAACAACAAGTATATGCCCACTTACAATCCGTCTAAACCAACGAAATATTTAATGTACTTCGATATAAACAATCAATATGGATGGGCGATGAGCCAAGCGTTACCATATGGGGGATTCGAGTGGTGCGATACAAATATTGATGTTAGCGCAATTGCTAATGATGCTTCTGAGGGATACATGCTCGAGGTTGATTTGGAGTATCCTCATCATTTACATGATTTGCATAAGGACATACCTTTCTGCCCCGAACACCTCAATCCTAAGACCATGATGCCTGCTACAAAATCAAATGAGGAGACTAAGTTGATGGGTACCATGACTAATAAAACAAAATATGTTATACATTACCGAGCATTGAAGCAGGCGTTACAGAATGGGCTTGTATTAACAAAAACACATCGAGTATTGAAATTCAAGCAGAGTTCTTGGTTAAAGCCCTACATTGACTTAAACACCGAGTTACGTAAGGTTGCGAAGAATGAGTTTGAGAAGAACCTATTTAAACTGATGAACAATGCCGTGTTTGGTGAGTATTGCTAGTTTTATACAAATATTTCTATACTTATCACTGTTTCTAATTGTTGCAGGTAAAACCATGGAGAACGTGCGCAAGCGCGTTGATGTTAAGCTAATTTCTCAGTGGAGTGGTCGATATGGTGCTGAATCATATATAGCTAAGCCAGAGTTTAAAAAAAGTATGATTTTTAATGAAAACCTTATCGCCATCGAATTGAAGAAGTTACAAATATGGTTAAGTAAGCCTATATATGTAGGGATGGCAATTTTAGATCTGGCTAAGACTACCATTTATGATTTTCAGTATGGTTACTTGGCTTGGAGATTTGGAGAAAATTACACTGCCTGTTACACGGATACTGACTCTGTGATAGTTGAAATAAGGGAGCAGGACCCGTATGAGATGATGAAGCTAGATTGTCATAAGTATTTCGATACTAGTGATTATCCCGATGATAACGTCTATGGAGTTCCTCGAGTTAATAAGAAGGTTCTTGGGATGATGAAGGATGAGAACAATGGTATTATAATGACTGATTATATTGGGTTACGGTCTAAATTGTATACAACGCGGTTACTAACCTCTGAAGATGGTCTAGCGGAGAAACGAAAACGTCTTGCGGATGATGGTTATGACAAAGAAGAAATAGACTGTCTTATTCGAAACGTTGGAGTAACTAAAAAAGCTAAAGGAGTAAAGTCGTCAGTTGTGAAGACCGTAATCACATTTGAAGATTATGAAGAATGCCTTGATACCTTCACACAGAAAATAGTTTCCCAAAATCTAATTCGTGCCGAGAAACATCTGGTCCATTCAATTATCCAAAATAAAGTAGCACTCAGTCCGGAGGATGATAAATGCTATATTGTTCATGGTTCCGATGAAACCTTATCCTGGGGGCACTACTCGATTGATTGTGCTATGGATGTTGATCCAGCCTTTTGAATATACATTTTCATATTTTACATGTTTTTATCTATTTTATTCATACATTTAGACTAGAGATTTAATGCATTAGGTGAGCTGTTAGACTAGTTAATTTAAATATTATTATATATCGAAATATCCAGCTGTATATCGAATTTTTGCCCATTTTATATGCAATAAAAATGTTTGTTTATTCAGATGCTCTTATTTTACCTTCACCACCTCCCTACCCACAAATAAAGCTTTCATTCTCATGACTTACTTGACAACAAATGACTCATACAAGATGGCTGACGCCATTAGCATGGTGGATGTTTACAAGATGGCCGCCTCTGATTAACGCCTGCGCAGATCGAAATTGCGTCAAAAATGACCACGATGGACCTTGGCGATTTCCCATGTTAATTTACATAAGGAATGGTCTAGAACCCGCCTAGCCCCTTTACTGTACACTTCTCCTGAGATAGGAAATGAAATTATTGGGATATAAGCTGAAATAATATGTGAAATTATAGTAGATCCTTAATAGGTATTTACGGGAGTGAAAAAATTGTTGCCAAGACATTTACCACGCTTCAAATTTTTGATTCAGCGTTCACGTTTGTTGAGTCGGTGCTATGATGGAGCCAGCCCTTTGCAAAAAGAGATGCTAAGAAATATCCCTTACGTTTATTATTACAACCACAGGCTTCATTTAGTTGTAGTCGAGATTGTTTCTGAAATCAACGAGATAAATGTATTTTTTGACCAGTGCATGATGCTACACGAATTTTTCCAGCATGGAAAAGTTTCAGCTATTTATAAAGGGAAGACAATTGTCCGCGTTCTGGAACAAATATGGTCCAGTCACTTGGTCATTATTAATGTAATATTAGGTAACTTTCAAGAAATGATCATAATGTTAGACGAGATTACTCACAGTAAATCGTTTTGCTACAAAGGGCATCGCCAAAAGTATTGGAATAAAGTCGGTCATGTTAAAGACAGATTTCAGATTATCTTTAATATTAATGAAACAAATTCTCTGAATATTGGAACCGGCATATGCTACATTGCAAAGACGATCGACAAGTCGTAAAGACGCAATAGAAGTCAAAAATAAAATGCAGTTGTTGCGAACCTCGGAAAAGCTTAAAGATATTTTCAGTTAATCACAAATTATGTTACGTTTTAATTATGAACGTGATGTGAAAAATAATTATGAAAAACGAAAAAGGCAGTTTACTCGTAGCTTGAATGTTTTTCATTTGATTGAAATTCTACCTAATAACAAGCAAGATCCTAGTTTGCAGTATAAAAATTTATTCGAGGTTATTGATCTTACCCTTTTTCAGCCGGAAGAAAGGGTCTCGGACAATGAGGACATATTTATGTCTTTAACGGCTTATTTATACTTAGTATAAATAAAGTATACAATAGAGTCCACATTGATTTTGCGTAGGTACCCTTCGTGTCCAAACAATAATAAATCGTATTTTATGATTTAATTCTTTATTATCTACTTCCTTTGTATCGTTTATCACATTATACTGCTTTTAGTGTTGTGACCATTTTGTAAATCAGTATTTGTGGTCAATAAATCGTATGTATCTATCTATAAGCAAAAAACCCGTTAATCGTAGAAAGCAAAATCAAAAAAATATATGAAAACATTCATAATATTCATGTTTCTTCATCTAATATATTAATTGAGGCATTCCATGCTTGAATGCATAAGGGAAAACCTTAGAATTTGTAGAGCAGTGTGACCATTCAATTACAGTGATCTTCGGAAAAACTTTTTAAACTTAATATCTGATAATTTGGTACAAAACCACCTTAATTATAAAATGTCAGAGAGAATTTTCGTTTGAGCAGCCTGTACATTTTTCTAAACTTATTGTCCTGATATCTCCTTTTCTTTTCGATGTGTTTCCAGCGTAAAACGCGCTTTGCAGACACACACCGATTTTGGACGACCGATTTTATACCGGTTGTCCAAATTCCAATAGTTAACCACATGTGAGAAGGGGACCTGGCACACACCATGTCGATCGGTACCGGTAAAATGCCGGTAAGCACCCGTCCACTCCCAAGTAACACACGAAGACCTCTTATTCTGCTTAAAGCTTTATAAATAATTTATTCTGGCAACCAATAAAGCTAATAGGCTACGTTAAAGCTTTTTTCGGCACTAAATTGCTTATAAGGAGATTTGGTGGAATAAAATTGCTGATAAAATGTTCTCAGCGCTTAAATACGCGTCTGCTTTATTGATGCATCTAATATATCGTTTCATTACTTTGTAAAAGGTTTGGCTACATCTTTCTTACAGAAGCAAATTATGCACATTCATAAGTGTTGTTTAAGCCTGTATATAGCAATCTCGCAACTGTTAAACAGCTTCGCTAATTCTGCATAGAGGCTATATAATATTGAGTTTTAAATAATTTCTAAGCTTAATTTCACAGCCTTTCAGAACTTTGAGCCAAATGCCATCTATGCCAGACTTTATACAGTATATTCATATAACAGAAATTCTGTTTTGGAGCTATATATAGCTGGAGCCTACTGCCTCAATAGAACTCTTTAAACGACGAAACGTCACAGTTTCCTAACCTCTAAAATCGTACTATTAACGGTCTTATATCTGTTCATATTATTATTTAGTATATGTAAGTCGTGTTATTCTAAAATATGGATACGTATTGGAAAAAAGTGAGGCGAAGTGGGAATGTCAGAAGGAAAGTTAATTTGAGACTTCAAAAGATTCTAAAACAAACGAATCCGCAAAACAATAATAAATCAATAATTGAAGAGAACATCAATTCTAAGGGAGCATTTTCAGTGAAAATAACCGATGCGATATCTGAGGAAGCAGTCTGCAACGGGGATTTTCAGGAAGTACTCCATGACGGGGACATTGAACTGGACGACGCAGAGAGCTTTCCAGAAGTTGAAGCAGGCCCACAGTTAGCAACAGAAGTGCTTGACCAGAGAATTAACTGCTGCAATCAATTGAGAGAGTGGGCAATTAGGTATGGCATATGTCATATGGCTTTGAAAAACTTACTGCAGATTTGGAATCATTATCTACCTAACCCTCTTTTGCCAACTGATCCTAGGACGTTACTGAAAACTCCCAGAAATATTGTGCTTGAGAACGTTGGTATAAACGGTAATTATTGGCATCAGGGCCTGGAATTATGTTTGAAAAAATGTTTGGGTAATGTCAAAAATACCCCACAAACTATATCTATCAATATTAATATTGATGGATTGCCAATTTATAAGAGCTCTAGAAAAGAATTTTGGCCTATTTTATTCAATATTCATGAACTACCTCGTATTAAACCTATGGTTATTGGAATTTACTATGGATATGGAATACCCAGTGATATCAATAAATTTTTACAACCTTTTGTAATAGAAACCATGTGTCTTTTACAAAATGGTGTATCACTGAATATTAGAGAAAGAGAATATATATTCATCAAAATGAGAAGTTTTATATGCGATTCCCCGGCATGGGCATTTATTAAAGGTGAGTTTTCATCAATATATAAAGTGTATTATTTATTGCAGAGCTTTGATTTGCAATATACCACTACAGATTTCATGTTCAATATTTCGTTGGCCGCGGAAATAATCAATATTTAGATATGCACGACTTTCTCAAAATAAAAAAAAACTATAAAATCTAATATATTTTCTGGTTGTGATACGGACTTGTTTATTTTTAGGAGTTGTCAATTTTAATTCTAAACAAGGGTGTCAAAAATGCACAATTACTGGAGAATACTTATATATTTCTCATTGCACCTATTTTCCTTGACGACGCTGTGAAAAGCGAACAAATGAAGAATTCAGGAATAAGCAGTATCCAAGCCATTGCAAAGTCGACACACCCCTAACACAGTTACCAATTGACACGGTAGAAGACTTTCCTGTTGCTGATAGTTTACACTTAATCGACTTGGGAATCATGAAAACATGTTTGGTAGGTAGGTGATAACTAGAGTAACGACTAAGAATTACATGACAAATATATTATCTTACAGAATGGAGAGATGGATCCAGTGGAACATACAAAACAAAATGGTCTGCAAGTGACACAACAAAAGTTTCAAATTTTTTATTGAATTGTAAAATGCCCAAGGAAATACACCGAGCTGTGAGGGGCTTAGACTGTTTAGCTCACTTGAAAGGATTGGAGCTTCGTACTTTTTTATATTGTATCAGTTTAGTAGTTTTAAGGGAAGTTTTACCTGCTGACGTATATGATCACTTTCTCCTTCTTTTCTGTGCTATAACTATTTGTTCCTCCAGAGAATACTTTAAATCTCTGGATTTAGCTGAAATTCTCATTAATGATTTTTTGCAATATTACCCTGACTTTTATGGTGAAGATTATATGACAAGTAATGTCCATAACCTTTCGCATTTAGTCGACGAGGTAAGAAAGTTTGGCGAACTATCATCATTTATTGCATATCCATTTGAGTCAAGACTTTATGAAATTAAGAATTTAATTCGCCATGGAAACTATCCATTGAGTCAGGTCGCAAGACGTATTGCAGAAAAAATGGACGAGGAAAGTGAAGTGGTATATTTACCAAAGAAATTTCCAATTTTGCAAAAAGCTGTAGGTGATGTCTTTATGATATTAGAAATGGACTCATGGACATTAAATTCAGAGACAATAGTATATGGCTTCTTTTAATAAAGTTTTTCAGGATATTTTTGAAAAACTGCTCACATGCATCCTTCTGTTTTTTTCCCATTTGTGAGGGACCACACACAGTTGAGGTTCTCCCCTTTCAATTGTTTGTACTATTTTGAACATTCTAAAAAATATTATAGGTACCCTCCTGTTTGGTGGATTTTATTCTTCACAAAATAAAAAACAATAGGTACAATATTGATAGGTTATGTTCTAAGTAATTTCAAAGCAACCTTGGCTACCCAATGGGCTACAGCTATCTACTATAAGAATAGGCACGCACTACAAGTAACTGTAAAAATGTGGTAGAACTCAATTTGAGTTACTAAATAGATCCGCTAGACGTCAGTTATTTCCACACTTTTCAAAGATAGCACTCTTGATACTTTATGCTTGCTTTATAACCGAGTTTGCTCGAGAAATATGTTTTAAAAAGTAGGTAGCGCTTTCATATAGCCAAAATACTTTTTGAAAGCTTTATCACTGCTTTTATGGACACCTTCTTCGAATTTAGTCAGGAAACCATGTTGAAAGCTATGAAAAGATGTGTGACAGCGCGGCCATTGTTACCAGCTCAAGTATTTGAAGTAAATTTAAATATAAAATGATATATTTCTGTGAAATATCATCCATGAGACATTGTAATAACATGAATGTATTATTTCGAGACCGTTTCATGAAAAAACTATTTTTATATTTTTTTAAATTAATATTTTTCAAATGTGAATTTGTAGATATTTTGGAGGTGCGTTGAATTATTTCGACGTAGAAGGGTATGTTTCAACAGAAACATTTTCTTCGTATGACAAATTTGGTTTTCCATTGACGGCAGCAAGTACTTATATGTTAGTAAAAAACTTTCAGTTGGTTTTATACGTACGCCATTACAATATAATTTTGAATGTTTTGATAATTCAAGCTCTTCCCAAAATATCTTCAACAAAACCATTATAGTGTAAAAAGGATTTATAAATATAATATTTAGAAACTATTTTCCAGTAATTTTCATATGTCACAAAATTGCCTTGCTTTTTAATTCCTAATATAGCTTTTCAAACTCATATACATATAGCTCTGTTTTGAAACAACCAAAAAGTAACTACTTTGAATCAGTTGCGAACACTTCAATACGGTTGCTTCATAATTACAACTCCTAACCCTTATACAAAGCAAATCGACTTTATACAAGCTAATTAACAGATGGTATACGGTAGGTCCTCAGAAGCTTCATAACCTGGTTTATAAGAGCTGATAAAATACAGCGGAGAGGTTGTTATATTACTATATAAGCATTAATGTGCCCGTTACAGATCTTATCGAGGCTGTATTATTTGTGCCTATTTTGGACATATAGATACTTTGTTGATGCTGAAATGTTGTTGTCAACTCGAATTTATATAGCATCAAGTTATATAAGAATGCGGTAATACTATTGTTAACGTTTTTAAAAAGTAATTTGTGCTACTTGGGCTGCCACTGCATCGATGGCAGTACCGGGAAACAGTAGCGTACGTGACTAAATACAAGCTTGCACACGCACCGATTGTTTACCGACCATTCCAGTCGACTGCTCGGTGAAATTGTAGGTACTACCATAGATAGATGAGACACTGATTGTGGCGCCATCTAAAGAGCCTGTCGAGTAAACAATTGAGTGATATGGAAAAGATTTCTGTAATTTTAGGTTTTGGCGGTATATTCAAATTTACTGTATTTTAATTATTTTATTTCAAAATAATCATTTATAGTCATTTCATTCAATTTAACTCAATAATGATTAGATGTTGAGTTAAATTAAATGAAATACCAAATGATGGACCATAAATGGTTAATTAAATTGAAAAAACAAAACAGTAATCATATAAACAGTTTATTTATTTTGGTATAAAAATACACAACAAAATATTTTTTTGACAAAGTACTTTTCTTAACAAACAGAATGACAGCAAATAAACTATAATGTAAAAACAATGCAATAATTAAAAAATAATGTAATGTTTTTGTTATTTATTTAAACAATAAACGGGTGGGATAAATTTTAAACACACGATATGGCTACTTACTAATTTATTTAAACACTAACTCACTAACACTTAATTTATATGTACTTAACTAATCACTTAAATTTAATTTATATGCACACAAACTTAATTATTAATTTATATCAACACTTTTATATTCACTTATTTACTGTTTATTTGTCAAGATCACTTTATCAACTCCCTGGTCCACTGATCGGTCCTTTTTATATACTAGTTCCTTTTTTACTAGAGAATTCTGGACTGCGGCTTACACAAAACAAATGCCTTTCGCGATATTTCTCGACTGCCGGCTCAATCCTTAAAAGACCCTCCGAAAACATGTCTATAAAAACTGTCACAATAAATCCCAATAGACCTTCTCAGAATTCGGCGCGCTCGCCATTTTTTTAACTCCGTTAACATAAGGTTACAGGACCGTACTTAGTATCTGCTTCGGTGTGCGAGTTCGTAACATTACCCCCTCCTTAGATGGAAGTTCCTCCTGGAACATTTGTGTAGCCGAGACTGGATGTTTGAATCGACAACTGACTCCATTTCTACACTATCCAATCTTATGGAAATAACCGGGCACCGTCTTCATCGGTTACTGATAACGGGGGTTGTAGCTGCAAATTAATATCTGGACACCGGTATCTTGGAAGATAACCTCTACCATGTTCCTAATGACTCGCCAATCCAACTGGTTACTCGCTATCTTAGGCATATCCAGTTTCTTCACGCTGGATTCTAACACATCGTCTCGTAGGTTTCGAAGTGCTTCCCACAGATCGCGGTAGGTAGATCGATCTTGGAATTCATTTTTAGTTACCACGTAGAAGACGTACCGCGAATTATGTTTCAGTTTCAGTGTCTTGCCAGGGGCTGGAATCTGGTCTTCAAGTTTCTCTAATTGCCCAAACTTCTTTCGAAACACGGATGCCAACCCTCGTGCGTTCTTGAGACGGGCGGGGATGTTGTGTGCCAGTGAATAATCTTCCGGGAGAGTGAACAAATATTGTCGTTGTTCTGAAGTGACTCCATATCTAGCTTTCCCGGTACCTCCATACGCGCCCATAAATTCATCTAAGGTAGGGTCAGACAAATCTTGAATAAGGTTTACTCCTTCCTCTAGGTCATGGTCTCCTTCAAATGGGGCTAGTCGGTTTTGGTAAACTACTTTTGGTTTTCCGTTGGGGATCTTGCTTATGCGATATATAACATCATTGATCATTTTCTTTATTAAGTATGGACCTTCCCAGGATTTTTGTAATTTTGGAGAAAATCCTTTCCTCCTCGCCGGGTTGTGTAACCATACTTTGTCCCCTTCTTTAAAACCGCTTTCTGTGGCCTGCGTGTCGTACCGACTTTTCATTCTGTCGCTGGCAACTTGAAGATTTGTTCGAACTAATTCATGAATATCGCCCGACCTTCTTCTCAATTGGATCACGTAGTCTTCACCTGCTAGATCTTCTCCAGGCCGACATCCCAATTCCAGGTCACAAGGAAGCCTCATTTAACGTCCAATCAGGATTTTCGCAGGTGTTTCACCCATGGACTCATTGACGGCAGATCGATAAGCCAATGCGAATAGGGAAAGATACTGGTCCCAATCTCTCTGATGGCTGGATACTACTTTGGACAGGTATTTTCCAATAGTCCTGATCGTTCTCTCGACCATTCCATCTGACTGTGGATGTAATGCTGTTGTCCTGGTCTTCTTCATTCCCAGCTTCTCGCAAATCTCCTGGAATAGATGACTCTCGAAATTTCTTCCCTGGTCGCTGTGGACTTCCAAGGGCACTCCATATCGGCTGATAAATTCTTTCACCAATACATCTGCTACAGTTGTGGCCTCTTGGTTCGGGATAGCGTAAATTTCCACCCACTTTGTGAAATAATCCATTACAACCAGTATGTATTTGCTACCGTTTTCTGTCGTCGGAAATGGTCCAACGATATCTGAAGCAGTCCTTTCGAAAATGATTCCAACATTGTACTGTTTCATGGGTGCCTTTCTCTTGCGATGTGGTCCATTACTCGTAGTACAAGTCGTACATTTCTTACACCAGTCCTTCACATCGTCGGAGCTGTTCATCCAATAAAACCTTTCACGGACTGGCTGAAGGGTTTTCTTCACTCCCAGATGACCTCCCGATGGACTGTCGTGTAACTTCTTCAGTACCTCAGCTACTCTTGCTCTCGGGATAACTAGCTGTCTCCTCATCTCAGAACCATCATCGTTTTCAAGGACTCTTTTCAGCAGCTCTTCTTCCAGGACAAGGGAGTCCCACTGAGCCCAATACGCCTTGAGTTTCGGTGAAAATTTTGACACTTCTTGCCAGGTAGGTCGCCGATTTTCTTTCTTCACTGCCGAATCTTCTTTAGGCAAGGATCATTCTCCTGATCTTCTCTGATCCTGGTGGGTGACCATTCTTCATTGACAACAGTAGTTCTTGAAACTGCAGCTTCCCTAGATTCCGCCTTGTTGCGGTGGGAGCAGTCTGTTGGGCACGGCCGTCTGGACAGGGAGTCGGCATTTCGGTGACTCACACCAGCTCGATGTTTGATGTTGAAATCGTACTCTTGAAGTCGTTCAACCCATCTAGCGATCTGGCCCTCGGGATTCTTGAACTGCATCAACCACTTGAGTGCTGCATGATCAGTCCGGATTAAAAACTTCCTACCATATAGATACTGGTAAAATTGTTCCACGGACTTCACTACCGCCAAAGGTTCTCTTCTTGTGACGCAGTAGTTTCGTTCTGGTTTGGAGAGGACTTTACTGAAATATCCCAGCACTCTTTCTTGCCCTCCTTGGACCTGTGAGAGCACTCCACCAATTCCTGCGTTGCTTGCGTCCCTGTCAAGAATAAAGTCTCCCTCTGGTAATGGATATCCTAATATCGGCGCCGAAGTTAAATGCCCCTTCAAGGTTTCAAAAGCCGTTTGACAGTCTTCGTCCCATTGGACATTGGAAAGCTCTTGCTTCTTCTGTAAGTCGCATTAGAGGCTTGGCAATATCTCCAAACTTCCTGATAACTCTTCAATAATACGTGCAAAGTCCAAGGAAACTCCTAATTTGATGTTTGTCGGTTGGTTGCGGCCATTGCTGAATGGAAGCAATTTTCTCTGGATCCACCGCCACTCCTTCATTGCTCACTATATGACCTAGATAGTTGACTGGGTTTTGGAACAGCTGACATTTCTTCGGGTTTAGCATGAGCTGGGCAGCTTGGAGTCGTTTGAATACGTCTTCCAAATTCTTCAGGTGTTTGTCAAATGTCTTCTCCAGTACGACGATCTCGTCCAAATAGACCAGGCATGTCTTCCAAGACAACCCTCTCAAGACATTTTCCATGAGTCTTTCAAATGTCGCAGGCGCATTACAGAGCCCGAATGGCAAGACGTTGAATTGCCATAATCCAGATCCGGTGGTAAAAGCAGTCTTCTCTTTATCTTCTGGGTCCATTTCCACTTGCCAATAACCAGACTTCAGGTCCAAGGTGGAAAACAGTTTGCTGCCGGCCAAAGTGTCTAGCGTATCATCAATTCGAGGTAGAGGATAGCTGTCTTTCTTCGTCACGTTGTTAAGCTGGCGATAATCCACGCAGAATCTCGTAGTTCCATCCTTTTTCTTGACGAGCACTACTGGAGACAGCCATGGACTAGTAGATGGTTCTATTACTTTTTCTTCTGCCATCTCTCGAATTATTCTTTCAGCTTCCTCTCTCTTCGCTCGTGAAAGTCTTCGAGCGGATTGTCTAATTGGCTTAGCATCACCAGTATCGATTTTGTGTTTAACGGCTGATGTTCTGCCAGTCTTTTCTCCTTTTGGTACGAATAAGTCTCGATACTGCAAGAGAAATTTTCTCATTCTCTTTTTTTCCGCTCGATCCAAAGATTGACCAGCTACTGATAACATCTGTTCGAATCTGGCATTGGAATTGTCAGTGGTCGTTGTTTGACGAACTATAGACGTCGCTGGTACGCAGGATTCAATCTTGGTTTCCTTCTTGATGGTAATTGGGTAATCGTTCACGTTTATCAATCGTACAGGGATCTCCTTCGCCGACGTAACTAATCCTTTTCCAATTAGTACTCCTTTGCCAACTTCTTCGTCGTGGTTCCTTGGCTCCATCATCACCGGTGTACCTTCCTCCATGATTCCCTGTAGCCGTGCTACTATCATGGTTTCGCTTCGTGCAGGTAGAACGGTATCTTCCTGTACAGCTGCCAACACCGCGCTGCCTTCATATGGATGCAGGAATACCTCCTCGGAACCCACTTTAATGGTTCTGTTTCTAAAGTCTAATTGGAATCCATGTACATTCATTACGTCCATTCCCAGAATCACGTCTTCTTCAATGTCAGCTACGATTACCGTATGCGTGAACTTTTCTGCTCCAATTCCCAATTGTATTTGCGTTTCACCGTGAACGTTGGCACTCTCACCTGTGGCGGTCCGCAGTCGCAGTATCGTTGGTAAAAGCTTCTTATTGGAGTTTATTATTTCTGGACGAATGATGGTTCTAGTTGCTCCAGTGTCTACCAGCAGAGTATATCTCTTGCCATTCACTTCGCTATCTACATATACACTGTCATTGCGACATCTGAGCAAAGCTATCAGTATGAGAGGGTCTTTGGAACGATCATGGGTCGGTGCTGCCCACTCGTAGCCGACCCGTTCTAGTTTTCCTGTGACTGGGGTTCTTGGTTCGCAGAAGTCTTGGGGCGCTTACACGAAATACGTACATGCCCTAGGTCGCCACAATTCCAGCATCTGATCTTTCTCGGCTTCTTGTCCATCATACTTTCTATTAAACTGACGAATTGGTCAAATCTGTCTTCGTCACCTTCTTCTTGGATGGTCCTAATTTTGTTGTAACCCAAAGCCTTCGTTGCTGCTTCATATTCAAGAGCAGCTGTCAAAGCGTTAACTAATGTTTTGGGATGGGCTAAGCGAAGCGTCCTCTGCATATCGGGGTCACGTAAGCCATCAATAAAGGCCTGGATGCCCAGACATTCCATCATGTTCTCTGCTGCTGATGGATAAGCAAATCGAACGAGTCCGGGCAATATCCACTTCATATTCTTGAAGTGCTTCGTCACGTTTTTGCCTTCGGTTCTTCAGCTGCGATTGGTATAAATGTTCTAGATGTTCGTGACCATATCGCATGTCCAACCTCTTCTTAAGCTGCTCGAAGTCATCCGTTTCTTCAAGTGGTATCGTCTGAAGTACATCTAGGGCATCTCCCCGAAGCGCGATGGTTAAGTTTACTGCCTTCTCTCTATCGGACCAATTATTTACTCTAGCGGCCGCTTCAAATTGTTTCACATAATTGGTCCACGATGTCTTTCCGTCTAACGTTGGAGCCTTCACTCGGGCAAAACTGCTCATATCTCCTGTCTTGGGTTGTGTTGCTGGCTTGCATATCTCGATCTTCTTTTGTTCTGCTGGCGTGTCTTGTGTTCTTAAATCTGTTATCTTACTCTCTAACTCCTTGATTTTTTCGTCCATCGTTGTCACTTTATTCTCCAGATCCGATTTAAGAGACGAAATTTTATTTTCCACGTCAGCGGCAATGTCATTTTTCATTAATAAGATATCGGCAGAAAGTTTGTCCATGTTAACAGAAATATCGTTCTTCATATCAGAAAAATCGTTCTTTATTGCAGAAATATCGTTTTTCACATTAGTTGAGATCTTCTCTTCCATGGCAGAAATATCATTTTTCACATTAGTTGAGATCTCTTCCATGGCAGAAATATCGTTTTTCACAATCGTTGAAATCTTCTCTTCCATGGCAGAAATTGACGAGATTAAGGTGGAAGCCTAGTCATTAAATAAAACTGTTTCTGGATCAAAACCGTCATTTTCCAGTGCCACTTTAAGTCGTTCTACTAATTCGCTTTCCTTACCGGACGTTTCCAACTCACGATCTTCCAATTCTTCTCTTAGTTCCGCCACTTTGAGGTCATATAGTCTCTTGGCCATTTTTTCGTAGCAATTTATTTATATAATCTTACTTCTGACACCAATGTAATGTTTTTGTTATTTATTTAAACAATAAACGGGTGGGATAAATTTTAAACACACGATATGGCTACTTACTAATTTATTTAAACACTAACTCACTAACACTTAATTTATATGTACTTAACTATATAATCACTTAAATTTAATTTATATGCACACAAACTTAATTATTAATTTATATCAACACTTTTATATTCACTTATTTACTGTTTATTTGTCAAGATCACTTTATCAACTCCCTGGTCCGCTGATCGGTCCTTTTTATATACTAGTGCCTTTTTTACTAGAGAATTCTGGACTGCGGCTTACACAAAACAAATGCCTTTCGCGATATTTCTCGATTGCCGGCTCAATCCTTAAAAGACCTTCCGAGAACATCTCTATAAAAAATGTCACAATAAATCCCAATAGACCTTCTCAGAATTCGGCGCGCTCGCCATTTTTTTCAACTCCGTTAACATAAGGTTACAGGACCGTACTTAGTATCTGCTTCGGTGTGCGAGTTCGTAACAATAATTTGAGTAGCATACATTCTAGATTGGAGTATCATTAGATATTTAAATGATGTTAAATCAAGATAAAAGTAGAAAATTATTTATGATATGTTTATATTAATTTATTATTACACTCGTATAAACACACAGAGCTGGACAAACTGCTGGAGTATAACTGCTACTTACCTAATCAAAAAAGTGTTAGCAATAAGTTGTTAACTACTATTTTTGGCAACTTTCTGTGAAAGAAAACATTTGAGTATAATTACTGTGAATGTTAGAACAAAATTAGTTAAAATATTTATATAGGAAAAGTTGTTAAATACTGTCCAGCTCTGTAAATACAAGGTGCCAATTAATTACATATAAGAGTGCTAAACAGCACTTGTGACTGTACAAAATTTAAAATAATATATCTAACATTTCATTTCCACTTAAAATACATCTTTATTTCTTTACTGGAAGTATTAAATAGGTTCATATCACAAGCTTAAACCTAGTATATTGCATATTTGTATATTTCTACATTTAAAAGCATTCCGTTCTTATGAAACCATCGCATAAGGCAGTTTAAGTTACTTTGCAGCTCCTGGCAGTCTATGATTGTTAAAATGTTTCTTAAGGGCTCTTAAAAATCCCACCGTCTCGTGGAAGTCCTTTCTCGTTTCTGGTTGAGGTTCTAGAAGTAAACACACAAAATAACAACAATAAATAAGTAAACACACAAATATGTTTGAAAATTTATGTCAGCAAAAGAAAACAAAATGCGCTTACTATCGAAATAATAAGTTTACACATGTTTTTGTACTAAGCCAAAAAAATATCAAAAAATGTTTGAATGTATACATTTGTTTGGTTTTTTTTAATTCCTTTTTTTAACTATTTTTTTATTTTTTGTCTCTATTGGATATTTTGGTTACCGCTAGACCAAATACTTAGACGTAATGCCTCAACAAAAGTTAATACTCACTTTCATTTCCCAGAAATTATCACACCATGGGCTATATATGAAAATCGGCAAGGGGTCAATACCTTCCATCCCATAGCTGGTAGAGGGAATATAGCTATAACATAAAATAAAACCCAGATTATTATTTTTTCAATGGATACATTTTAAAATGGAATTGTCTGAGTATGGTGTACACACTAGATATAAATTGAGTGAATGAAAAGACAAGTACTGAGTGTGTCATTTGATTAAAATTCCAGCTAAGCGCTTTCAGTCATTAGGTCATTCTCAAAGCTGTCGACAAGAGAAAAACATACAACAGGTACAACGTGCATACAATGAAATAAAATGTTTGATGTTACATCATGATTTAAGTAAAATTTGTTAAAATTACCTTATAAAGAGGGTGTACACATATAACATTTAGTTGGTAATTTCTAATTAGACGTTTCGTTATGTGAATTACAATTTTACACGCTCTTTATAGAGTAATTTTAACAAATTTTACTTAAATAATGATGTAACATCAAACATTTTATTTCATTGTATGTAGCAGTTACAGGGTTTGATGTTTTTTGACACCTTTTTTTCTTGACGAGAGCTTTCAGAATGGTCTAATGGCTGAAAGCGCTTACCAGGAATTTTAATAAAATTACACACTCAGTACTCGTCTTTTCGTTCACTCAATTTACATTTTAAAATGTCCAAAATTATAGCATGCTATATTGAATACAATAAAACTTACCATCGATTTTTGTTAATTTCCACTAATATGGGAAGGCAAATCAAATTGTCTTAATAACCTCTCTTCGTCTTTCTCAAATCTACAGAAACACTGTTTTTGAAAACGAAGGGATCATATCCTCCATCGTTTCCTCGTTGACAAATATAATGATTTATTACCACTGCTTTTCAGCCATATTAATTTCATCTTCCTGGGTTGGAGGAACAAAACTGTAAAAATAAATATTTACTTTATTAATGCAGCAATTTTCAGTTCAGCTAATGTAAAGAACAACCATGATCTCTAAAGTTGTCGATTAAATTAGTAGAAATTCTATGTTTTATAAAAATAAAGATAATGTTTGTTAATTGTGAAAGAAAAAATGTTCAAATTTTTTTAATAAAACTTACCGAGTACACCACTTATTATTCAGAATACACTTTGACATTGTCTTTTCAATTAATAACAATAAAGCAACGAAGCAACAGATAAATATTACACCATAGCAATTAAAAAATACACCAAAATACCGTAATCTTAAAATAACCTCTACACTTGAACTAAGAAATGATAATCGTATAACATATAACATGTGGGGATGGGGACGAGCAATATGATATCGCGCATACGCAGTTATAAAAATCAATAAAATTTGATTACTAACGACGTTACAGTTTTCGTTAATTTTCTGGAATTATCTACCGATTTTAGTTACTCGACAGGCTCTATAGATGGCACGGTCTGCAGTGTCCCTAGCCTGGGTACGTTTTAAACTAGTTTTGGTAGTGCGTGTTAATTACGATTGCAATGTATGATTTGATTGATAATGATGTCCTTATTTCGTTAGTGGAAGCAAGACCTGTTTTGTGGGATAAAATTTTAGATACATTTAAAGAAAGGAATCTTACCAGTAATACATGGAGAGAAGTTTGCTGCGTTCTGAACAATGATTTTGAGGTTATCGAGGATAAGGAAAAAATGCATTTGATAAGTAATTTCCTGTATGTCATGAATTATTCTTCATAACCTCTTGTTTACAATACACGGTTTATTAAACATATTAAATATTATATAGAATATTAAACCACAAGCTGAAAATGTACTCAACAAATTGAAACATATCACACCTTTTCATTACTCATTTGCCAGGGAACTGCCCCGATATGTGTTACAAAATATGTATTTAATATTTTTCGAACGTTGTTAGCTTATAGACCACCCCGTGCTGTTGGCTCTCTTGGCAAATCTTCCAAACCACTTATTGTTGTTATATCTACTGGCAAATAACCGTCCCGATCACGAACAAAATTTTGCAGAAGAATGCAAGGCTTTTACAATGTCCACTGCAAAATCCGGTTCAACGTTCATAGGCCTGTGGAAAATGGGCCATTTGTTGCTCAATATCCCAAAAACACACTTGACATAACGCCGAGCCCTACACAAGCAATAGTTAAATATTCTCTTTTCAAGCGTTAGGTGTGTTCCACCGTAGGGCCTCATTAAATGTGTGTAAAGACCACATGTTTTATCTCCAACAAAATAGTAAGGAACTTTAGGAGATTTTGTCCCAGAGAGGCATTTTTCTTCGGGTAATTGTAATGAGTCTGTCAGTATTGATTACCAAAGAGTAGATTGCTTGAAAATGGAGGAATCACAATATTTCCCAAATCTTCCAACATCAATAATCTTCCAACATCAACATATTCAAAACGATATTTTGAATCAGCTACTGCCATTAATACTACAGAGTAATAGTATATGTAATTAAAAAACACGGAACCACTTCTTATCGGGCAATTTATACGAACGTATTTGCTATCGCGAGATGTGTTGGCTACACTTAGGAACAACTAAAATCAATGATATGACAGTATACCATTCAGGTAATGACAACGCAAATCATATCATTGGAATGGAGTCGGTCTTATAGTAGACAAGTTGGCTCAGAAAGCAGTAATTAATTTCGTCATGTACATTTAAGAAACCGAAAGACTCCCCTTAAATTACTTGTTCACTACCTACATTCTCCGCTGACAAAATAATATAGCTTACTTTGAGAGTGCATTGATAGATCAGTGTAGTTTCAATTGAGTTGCATTTGCTAAAAATCAGTTTGACTTGTTTAACATAATATCAAGAAGTCAGGTTCCTGTCAGGGCAGATTGTACGTAGGATTTGTCAAAATCGAATTTGGGTAGAATACGTAAGGAATTCATTAAATTTTGGCTAATTTTTTTGGGGAATCAGGTAAGTTGAAATAAATTATTCAATGCTCTGCCTCAGCTTGGGTTTTTGTTATCTCAAGTGTGATATTCTCTATTAGGTGTCGAAGGAGAATTGTGGATTTGTAGAGTGGAAAAAAAGGAGTTTAGAGGGAATAGAATAAGAACCCTCTAACGGAGGTAATGTAAACGTGATGGATGTGATTGGTAAGTCATTTTAATTATTTATAAACATTGAAGGGTCTCAGTCAGGGGACACCATCCCTGTTAAGCCAAGAGAATAAGTGTAGTCTCTCCGCTTACGTTAGTAGAATTATTTTGAGACATTTATATCGATACTGGTGAATATATTAGAGGCGAACAGGATCGTACCGTAGTAAAATAGTTGAAAATAGATTTAGGCATTTTCTTGCTTTTGTAAGCGGCTCCGTGACGTCACGGTAGCGCAGTTGTTTGTATATAGTCTCTTTTTGTGTAACTAGAATTATAGAATTTTCATTACAAGGGTGTTTCTTGTTCTCCCCTCTTGTAATACCTAACATCTTATATATTGTCTGCTCCATCCTGACCATCGTGGCGGTCTACTAGTTAGGGCTGGCTCATTAAAATTTAACTGGTGGCGCCCATTTTTAACAACAAAATAAAATAGGAATTTTCGCATACCCACCCCCGACCGAACTGAGCTTGGACATGAGGTTGCGCTTCTGGAGCTAGCGAGCAGACCATAATAAATAAAGCGCGTAACAAATGCTACTACTACAATACCATGGAACTCCCATCAATCTCAATATTATTCAAGTATATACTCCAACTGCAGAAAAAGCTGACGCAGAAATAGAAATCTTTTATAGACAACTTAAAAAGCTTATCGGATATACTAGGAAAAATGAAATAACCTTTATTATGGGGGACTTCAACGCAAAAGTCGGAGAAGGTAGAGTAGAAGAAATCGTAGGTAGGTTTGGCCTAGGAATTAGAAATGGCCGGGGAGACCAACTGAATTCTGCCAAGAACATGACTTAGTCTTCACCAATACTTGGTTCAGGCTTCCGCCACGCAGTCTTTATATCTGGAAGTCACCATAGGATAGTCCAAGCAAAATAATTAGAAATCAGATAGACTACATATTGATCCAGAAAAGGTATAGGAATTGTATTAAATCAGTGAAAACCTACCCTGGTGCATATGTCCCCACTGACCACGTGCTACTACTAAGCAAATTCAAAATCCGCCTAAAGAAAATAGAAAAACAAAAATATAAGCACTGAAGGTAGAGGATACCAAAGTACGAGCCAGTTCAACACTAAATGAAAACCTGAAAGAAATTAGAAATCACATTAGCCAGTCAGAACAACCCAACATCGAAGAGCTATTGACTAAAATCAAATATGCTATCAATAGTGCTCAACACACCCTAATAGACCCAAAAGACCAACCAAAGAAAGCTTGGATGACACCAAAAATACTCATAATGATGAATGAGAGAAGAGGTTATAAGGGAAAGACAACAAGAAATACAAATGCATACACAAAGGAATTAAGAAAAAAATAAAACTGGCTAAAGAGAAGTGGATGAAAGATATGTGCACTGAAATTGAAGAATTCATACAAAAACATGATGACGCAACACTTCACAAAATAGTGAAACAAGTCTGTAGAATAAAGAAACTCAGTAAAGCTACTGTCTTGGTAGACCGCAACAACAAAATACTCATACAGAAAACAGATGTACTGGCGGAATGGAAGTCGTATATTGAAGATGCATTTCAAGAAGATCGAGAAGAACCCAACATCACCTCAACAAGCGATACCAGCCCTAATATTTTAAAGTCCGAGATAATGAATGGTATTAAAATATCCAAGAGTGGCAAGGTACCTGGACCGGATGAAATACACACAGAGTTTATAAAGCTTATAGACTACGAAACCCAAATTTTATTAGAAAAACTTTCAATGAGATGCACCGTACAGCAAAATTCCCATAAGAGTGGCTGCATTCCATATTTATTCCTTTACCCAAAAATTGGAAATTCGAAGAGGTGCAATGATTATAGGTTAATCAGCTTGATGTCCAGTATGTTAAAAAATTTTCTGAAGATAATTCATAATCGTATTTATAAAAAATGTGAAATCGATTTAGGAGACGAGCAGTTTGGATTTAGAGACGGCATGGGCACAAGAGAAGCCTTGTTTGGCTTCAATGTTCTGATGCAAAAATGCAGAGACCAACGAAAGGACGTGTTTTTGTGCTTTATCGATTATGAAAAAGCTTTCGACCGAATTAACCAAACGCATTTAATTGAATATCTCAGTAAGAAGGGTCTAGATCAAAATGACATCAATATTTTAAGGGAGCTATACTGGAATCAGACGGCAACTATGGAAACAACTGTAGGACGTACGTATTAAAATAGAGAAGGGCGTTAGGCAGGGTTGCGTCCTTTCACCGTTGCTATTTAATCTCAAATTTTATTTTTTATAGCATACTTAAATGTACCGCCAAAGGAATCAAAGTCAACGGAGAAGTAATAAACAATATTAGGTAGGGGAAGGTAGGCTACATCAGTGAGACGGCGTACACAGTGAGACATCGCCATTTTTTCTTAGACAGTTTGAAATTTTTTAAGTTTGACAACACCGTAAGTTTACTTCTATATACACGGTCGTTTGACCTTGTTTATGTTAGGACCTTATCGTGAGGTAGGTGGTTCGTGGTTTTATTAGACTGAAAGTTACGTGCTAGTTGATTTTAAAGACCTTCTGGAGTGGGACAAAATATTTTGGAAAATCAACACTTTGGTTAAAGCGCAGTTGCCATATGTATTCTAGAGAGAAATGCTGTATTTTATAAATACACTTCAAATCCATTGTGTCAATATTTCAGGTACAAAAGATGCAATGTAATTAAGTCAATACCAATTTAATATATTTATTTCAAATTTCAAGCAGACTAATAATAATTAGTTTACTTGAAATGTGAAATAAAGTGTTTATGTATATTTCTTGAACGCAAAGTTTGTTGTGAAAAACTCGCCGATTTGAGAATGTTGGAGAGTCGCTTCAATGTTCCGGCTTTGAGAACGAGATAGATAGATCGAGCTAGGCGAATGAGACAGTGATAGTAAACAGTTATGTGAGGTGTTTATTCTCTTCATGAGCGTAACATCAGTATTTGTGTTGTGGTTTTGTGTGATAAATCGGTTATTATTGGTATTTATTGTAATATTTATATCGGTATATTTAGTGACAATAATGGCGGAGTGTAGCGGTGTTGGCGATAAAAAACGGCGTCGTAACAATTTAATTCGGGAAGAAAAAGTCCTCATATTAAATGTGTACGAAGGACTGCGTGCCATGGACAAACAGTTGGGTGTTAGTGACGCTGTGATTAAGTGCAGTTATTTAACTAAAGTTTCTGAGAGTACTATATACAATATTCTAAAGAAATCGCGGGACGGATCTTTGACAAGAGAACGGTAAGTACATTTCAAGCCCAGGTATTAAATTAATAGTATGTCTAGTTTACAGGTGATTATGATTATGTTTAATTATTTGGCAGCCATTTTAGTTTTAACCGGCAAATGTACACACTGAGACACTACAAGCTAGTACACCGTGAGACAGTGTCTCACTGTGTACCATAGGTTGGTAAAACATATTATAAGTATTAAATTTTCGTTTCAGTTTTCTTTGAAAATGGTAAGGCCAACAGATACACAGAGAAAAATTGGCAAAACATCAGCAGATCAAATGGCTGGAGCTATTAGATTAGTTATTGAATAAAAAATGTCCATTCGAGAAGCAGCAAGAGAAACAAATATTGCGTTTCAAAAGCTACATAGGTACGTTAAGAAGACAAAATTAAATCCAGAGGGTAATATAAGAACGAATCCTCATTATGACGCTTGTAAAATTTTTACTGCAAAACAAGAACAAGACCTTGCTGAATATCTAGAGCAATGTAGTGCAATGGCTTATGGTCTGTCAACAAGAGAGGTGAGAAAATTAGCGTACGAAATGGCGCTAATAAATAACTTAAAAATGCCTGATTCTTGGAAAAAGTAAGAAAGTGCAGGTAAGGATTTTTACATCGTAACGGTAGCTTTTAAGCATTAGAACACCTGAAGCTTGCAGTCTATCGAGGTTAACTTCATTTAATAAGCACAACATTGACATGTTTTTTGATGTTGTTGTTCGGTTTTCCAATCAAGTGCATTATGTAGCTCAAATACTTACAAATAAAGATACAGCAGGAGATGATCAAGTTTCTTTTCTACGTAAACGAGAAAAGTAAATGGGTTTACTTTTGCAGATGTTCCAGATGTTGCGATGGTGAACTTGTCTGACATTATCATGCTATTACCCGCACCGAATAGGATGCAGACGAAACGATCAAGTAGATATCTCTGTTTCTCTGTTAATTTCGATAACATTAATATACGTTAATTATTAAAATTTTGCAATTTAACTTCATTTGTTTATTTTCTACCGTTATATTAATTCATTTGTTTATTTTCTACCGCTATATTAACGGTGTCTCACTGTACCCGACTGTGTGGTACACAGTGAGACAATTTTGTTGTTTTTTTTGTTTATAATTTAATTTGTGTGCTTTTTTAATAAAGAAACTTGTGATAGTTAATCTATTACTTTATAACATGCCATCCTTATTTACAGTTATTATTCATCCATTACCTTCTCATACTGCTTTATGTAAAAAACGTCTCACTGTAACCTACCTTCGCCTATGCCGACGATACAGTGATCATAACTGACAGCCAGGAAAGTTTGCAAGCATCGCTCAATAAACTCATTCAAGCAGGAGGCATGTGGGGACTGCGCATCAACACAAAAAAGATCAAAACAATGGTAATATTAAGAAGTCAAAATATTCCATGCAATATCTTAATATACAACGAAACAATAGAAAAGGTATCCAAGTTTAAATATTTGGACTGTCTGGTAAACGGCTCCTTGGATTCGGAAAATGAGATACGCTCAAAAATAGAACAAGCCAGGTCCATTTTTGTTAAATTGAGACCCTTCTTGTCATCTCGAGACTTAAGTCTAGAATTGAGGTACCGAATGGCAAAGTGTTTGTTATGTCTACAGTACTTTAGTTTACGGAATGAAGGCCTGGGCACTGAAAGTTAGCTCTATGAGACGTTTAGAGGCTTTTGAAATGTGGGTATTTCGCAGAATGCTGAAAGTTCCATGGACTGACAGAATCCACGATGAAGAAGTTTTGAGGCGAATGCAGAGAGATCGAGAGTTAATAATATCTATTAAAAGACGCAAAACCGCTTACCTAGGACATATTTTACGAAATCTTAAATACATACTTCTGCAACTCATAATGAAGGGGAAGATCGAAGGTAGGTGAGGGCCAGGTAGAAGACAAATTTCCTGGCTGGAAAATATTAGGCAATGTACAAACATGGACTTGTCGACCTTAATAAGAACAGCTGAAAATAGAAATAGTCTTGCAGATGTTATCGCTAACCTCCGCTAGGAGACGGCACTCAAAGAAGACTTGCTATCAACAGCACCTATACAATGTGGAAAATTGGCATTTTTCCAAAATCAGAAGCAATGGTTTCAAGACGATCTTTAGAGAGTTCACGTATACACGCATTCTTCACAACTGACCAGATGGCTTGGCATACTTCTTTTATTATTTTCCTTGCGGTACAAATCCCAACTCTGAAGGAGAACTGTAGGTCGATAAAGGTGCACTCACTAGCCAGATATCTGGAAAAAATGGGCTCAGTATCAGTATCTTTCTGTATAAAGAGGTTTACAATTTGAAACACTATTTAGATACAATTGTTTCAGGAAAAGAAGTAACACAGAGATGGGACAATCTTCAGGATGCGTTCTCAAATTCGAAGAGGAAGATAAAAGAGTGTAAGAAGAGTAGAGCTGGTGCCCGTAACATTAAGACGTACGTCTACGCTGACCAAATGCAATTTTTAAATTGTTCCAGACGAGGGAAGTTGCAGAAAGTTTAGAAGATAGAACTGACAACAATGAAGACGAAGATATTGATACTTTACCCGAAGCCCCACTACCCCCATCGAGACAAGGAGACTATTCGTGATAACCTCAAACTTCGAGAACACAAAAGACGTCACCAGCTTGATGAACATGATGTGGTTGAGCTTAAAATGCATTAGAAAAACTACCACTTTTGCCACATTTGAACAAGTTCGACGACAGTGAAATTCTTGAATTCCGAATGGATGTTTTGGAAGTAATTTCTAAAATAATGAAAAACGTAAAAACACTGCTCAACCTCAACTCCTTCCACTGCAAATACCTTCCCTCTATCCTAACAACTATCCATTCCTGCTGCGTCATTCATTTTCCACATCTCAAATGTCTTATTCCGATAAATTAGCACAATTAACAGATTCAAACCGCATCAGCCCCAAACCTATCAGTCCCCAAATTGCCAAACCCACCAATTCAAAAATCCACAGAATCACAATAACAACCATTCAAACCACCAGTAGGTATGCTCTTCGGAAGGATAGCCACTTGAACATAGATAAGAACAAACCACTGCACAATATTATCGGGATTTTGGCCGAATTTCATTACCCACATTTCCAGATACCTGAAATAGAGTCTCTCATTTTAGTATTTTTATGTTGGATTTCATTTTTCAACTTCTCATGTTGTTCGTCAAAGGATGCAATAGACATTCTGAGGAAGTTGATAAGCTTAATACTATCACGCCATAGTTCTTCAAGAAAAGTGTAGTGTTCCCGTGTGCTCTGCTTTGATTGATAGGATGAATCCAGCACTTGCGCTTAAT
The DNA here is from genome assembly GCA_963921935.1 of Galeruca laticollis. Taxonomy (NCBI): domain Eukaryota; kingdom Metazoa; phylum Arthropoda; class Insecta; order Coleoptera; family Chrysomelidae; genus Galeruca; species Galeruca laticollis. Next base: position 189,025,074 of record OY998178.1, on the reverse strand, counting down.
CCTACGATACAATAACCACATAGCAACAACTCGTTTAGGATTCATTATTATTCAATAACATCGTGTCACGACAACAAACCAACTGAATGTTTGACCGGTAAAAATCCGGTGAGTCTGCTAGCACCTGCTACCAATAAATATCGGCCGATTTTATACTGGCCATCCAAAATCAGTGTGTGTGCAAATAGCCTTACTTGGTATGCAATGGTATACAATATTATAGGTACTCAAATATTTTCCTACATTACCATGTATAGTTCTTAGGTATTATTGATGATTATAGAAATATATTAATTTTTTTTTAGTGATGAAATTAATTACAGTTTCTTCATAGTCTTTAATTTTACGGCAACTGCGTTGCTGGTAAAAACACGAAGGTCAAATTTTAAAAGTTTACCAAATAGAATATTAAATACTGCTTGTTTTAAAATAACAAGAAATATCACTATATGTGTTACGAGTTGCCTCTGTAGTAGATTATGTCATGGCAAATATCTAAAATCAACACGCTCTGTAAGCTTGGTTGCATACGTAGAAGTAAATGACGAGACTTACTTTTACATAATAAAAATAAAAGAGATTTTGAGAAGCGCTGACATTCAAACATTTGAGCATTATTACGTGCATCTAGCTCCGACATACGTTGCCCAACAAGACGTAGGGTATCTAATAAAGACAGCAATAGCAAAGTCGGTTTGTCTTAAATCAGGTCAAGAATACTGTGTAATGAACAGTGGCAAGAAACAAGAAACACCATTTGGTAGTTGTTGTCGTTGGTGTTAGTGTCGGCGTTTGATTAAAATTGTTGTCGGAACTAGTGACAATTGTGAAAAATGCAATAGATCGCAAAGTATATGTTCATGTTTGTTTATTGTGTTATTCTTTTTAGTGTTTGACGTGTTTTATTTCTTTTAAAATGGCTTTGGGCAATGGGAGCACCACTAATGGGGGTGTTACCCAAGAAAAAGCTCCAGTGGTCAATGGGACTAACATGGAAACTCTGCCCAGGACAGGAAAACAGGTAACTTTTGCTCAAGTAATTTATTACACGAAGTTTAATATTTTGCTAAATGTTAAATTTACCTTGTAGATCAAGTATAACCTTAAATGGAAGAAAATAAGTGTTATGTAAACTGGTACCAGTTTTGATTTTATACCCCAACATGTAACTAAAATAATTAATATTCGAGCAAATTGGTATAAAAAATATGTTGCTTATGAGTTCTTAAAATATATTATAAAATAAACTGCAAACTTATTTTACAAAACAAACTACTAAAATTTATCCATTTGCATGAATGAGTGTATTTCTGAGTGACATCAGAGTCTTGCCAATTATCGTGGATATAAATAATTAATCATTTTGTTAATATTAACTATAATGACACGTAAAAATATAATGTGTATTGAATATTTCTGGCACCTTCTAGTTCATACTTACTAATAAATACAATTATTATTGTTACGCCTGTTTTCAAAAATTGAAATGATGATTTGTTGTAAAATAACGTCCCCCTTCAATTTCCATTTAACAAAAAGTACCTCAAAATAAGTACATAATGTCAGATTTAATAAAATATACACCAAGACACATCATGAAAATACTGGTTACACAGACACTTGTTCTCATTCTCAACTAAAATTACTTTTTGATTGAACGGTTACACATTATAGCATCTAGCTAAATACATCACAAGTGTAATGTCCAAATTTGTTAGAACATTCATACAGTCTAGAAAGTACCAGGCATCATTTAGAAATCCCAGTTAAATGTATTGTGAAGTTCTTTTTGCCACTAAGTTTAACACAACTGACCTCTATACAGTATACACCCGCGGAGTTTTAGTTCAGTTAGTTTGTTTACATTTGCCAATGTTTGTCAGTTCTAGTTAATAACATTTTAATAATAGATTGTTTGGGCACTACAATACTGCACCATCTTAAGTAGTATATTAGTAGTGTAAATTCATTATAGTCTACTTTGAAGGGAATGCCCTAAATTTGAATGAATAATCATATTTTGAGTTTCACTGAACCATTCCTGGTAAGTAGGAATTGACATTTATTGTTCCTCCAGTATCTGAAACAAAAATATTCTAAATTCAAACGAAATGACAAATATAATTTGTATATTAAAGTATAAGTGGATAAAGAGGTCTTTCAAACACACGCGAGCACTCCGGCTGCGCCGTTGTGCTCGAAATAGAGCAAGTGTTTGAAAGACCAGTTATCCACGAATACTTTACGCTATTTTTTTTATTGGTGCACTTTGAAATCATAAAATATTATTATATTATTACTACAAAAAAATGGAAGTCCATCCTCGATGCCCAGCCAAGTTTCATTTCATAAAAGTCCGCCCTCGATGCCCAGACAAGTTACGTGAAAGTCCATCCTAAATAGTATTTAATTTTATTTGACGTTACGAGGTACTGCTGTCAGATCAATAATCAAAAAGCTTCTTTATTTATATTTAAAAGGATACAATGTATATATGAATATATAAATAAATTTTGCAGAAAAAACCAAATAAAACATTGGTTCACAATGAAAATATACAATTTAAAAACTAATAAAAAAAATTGTCATCGACACTTACGTTTCTCAAGTTGTTGTTGTTACCATAGGGAAAAACGCGCGTGTTTGAAAGTTCGATTTAAGCACGCTGAGGCGTGCTTTAAGAGGGGCCTCACGTTTTAGGAACCTGAAAACAGTTGGCACCCGTGATTTGCAACAAAATTTAGGTCATTTTGTACACAACAAATCTAAAGAACGCAGGGAAATTAAGTGTGGAAATATAACTTGGACCTTTATCTTGGGGATCAGGTATTTTGGTTGAGTTTTATATTGTTATAAAAAAAGATATAAGCCATTAAGTGATGGTGTGATTTTGACAGTTTTGACAATTTGTGGTCACCAATCTGGACACCAAAAACTGATCCCCATATGGAAGCCTAGAGAATTCGATTCTGAAAATATGAAATCTCAAATCATTGTATTTTTTGAGATTTGTTGTGCGCAAATTTTTGCAAACTAACATCTTTTTACTTTAGTTCAACCGCTCCACCGTCTTGATGCATGGCGCTGTATAGAACAAAATAGAACAATGACAGAAGACGAGGGTTAATTCATAGACAAATAATACAACTTTCTCTATGGGTCAAATATGCTGTTGTTTTGTGTTCATAAAAATATCCCAAATTTTTATAGTTTAGTGTGTATTGTATTTGTAAGTGATTATAATTAAGTAATTTTCATGCTAAATAAGTAAATTTATGCTTCGTAAATGCTATTTATATTTACTCCACAAGATTGTGTTTAGTGCTTCATGCTTCCTTGCAACAAAAATGCACTTTTTGCACCTATAACACAAATAACTACTTTTTAATATTATTCTTATTTATTGTTGGTAAATACATCAAAGTGATTAAATATATTATGTGAGAATTATTTTGAGTTTTTGTTCTTAGGAATAAATATATCATGTTTATATCTGATAATAGTAATTGTTATTCCGCTTAAGTTGAATTTTATTGTTGTGTTTTTCTAGACAAATTTTGTTCTTCATGAGGTCAATTATTTCGTATTTGTATTGGTTTGTAAATTCAGTTTTGATGCAGAGTGGGGGCATTTTATTTCAAGTAGTGCATCATCACCTACAAGCCCTAAAATATGTTATCAATAAATGTATGTCAATTAATATGCAAAAAGAATTTATAACACATGGTGATTATTTGTTATGTTAAATATATTTACCATCAGGAGAAGCACCTAGAAACCCCTGTTGAACATCTACCCACAATCCTGAATCGACCACCACAACATTTTCTACTTGTTGAAAAATGCTCTTAGCCACTTTTTCCTTAAGAGTTTCATACTCCATTACCTCCGTCATACAATAAGTCTTTTTAAGAACAGTTTTAACAAGAGAATGACAAGGTGTATTTGTTTTTCTCTTAACAACCTGTCTAAAAATTTTATAAGAAATTAGGATGGTTATCCACTTTTTAGCATGCCTTAGAGTCCTTAGACTATGCACCATAGGTAATAGTAATTGTTGAATAAAATTAATGAATGAAGTAGGTAACATTATATTTTTAAAATCTTTGAACCATAATTATTTTAAAACTTTGTCTAGCCAATAGTTGAAATTTCCTTGCAAATTGTTGGATTACTTACCTATATATGCATTTCAAAAAATCAAAGAAAATAAGAAACCAAATTATTATTAAAGGATGACTTAGTAACAGTCTTAGTTGTTGATATTAAAAAAAAAATTGAAAACAAAGGACGACTAAAAAGTTAATTTTGTCTACTTGTTGCACTTCGGGGGCTGTATCGAGTTATACAGATAGGTTTTCTTTTCTAAAAACCATTTTTTTGTGTTGTTCTTGCTGAAAAACATAAAAACAACTCAAAAAATCCAAAATTCCAACTTTTTTTTGGGTAAACCTATACTTTTCTCGCATATTAGATGGGTTGGATGGAAAAGTAATAATACCAATAATGTATTATACAAAAACAAAAAAAATATTTACCATTCAGGTGATCACACATATGTGTATCTGTCATGGAAAAAAGAGAATGAACCAACTATTTTTTTGTATAATGAAGGAAACATGTTTCAGTTCCAATCTCCTCAACACATATGATCAATCTTTGCAAACAAGGTAGAAGCAAACTTGTACATGTTGATTGTATGTTTGATTTTGTACTGTATATATCGATCTCCACACAATATATACATTATTATTTGTCATTACAGATCTTTCGCTTCAAATTTTTCATTAGTTGTTATAGTTGCTTTGTAAGTTTTTTAAGCGTTAGCTATTTTAAATTGAAATTCCTCACTGTACCTTACTTTCCTCTTTCTATTAAATGTAAAGCATTGTATTACAAGTAAATATTTCTTTGTACCTATAATAAATTTGGAAACTCTTTGTTTATATTATTTGTTTCTAGATAGAATTGAATATATTTACACATGTAGTTGAAAAAAGGGCCTACATGTCAAATAAAATTTGAAAGCAACCAACAGAAACTCTGAAACTGATACAAATATGATTAGATTGAGGCAAAGTTGTGACACGACGTTCTGTGTTTTCAGACTAAATGGCCTATTTTAAATAATGTAAATTTGCAACTTTTCTGCAGTTTAATTTTCTTAGCATGAAACAAACAAAAATTTATAATCATGAAAACATTTTATTATGTTAATATAAATGGTACAAATTTTGAAAGGTAGAATGTTTTTAAAGTATGTATATTTTTCTTCCATTCTTAATTTCTAGCAATTCCCACAATGCTGTAACTTGGTATCCATATTATTAAATAGCACATGTCCTTTCATGCAATATGTAATGCACCTTGTATCAGGTGATAATAAGTTATATTTTTCAATTATCACTATTATATATTCATCAAAATGAATTATGCAATTCTTGTCTTTTGAGAGCGGTTTTAATTTTTCTTCATTCAGATACTTCAAAGGTCACTTCACTTCAATTAAGTATTTTTCGCTTTTCGCTAACAAACCCATATTATCATTAAAACAGATGGTTTGATGATACTAGAACAAACCATCAGTATTATTTATCTCATATTTTCACAGTAATCACATAATCCAGTAAACATAGCTTTTAAAATTGAAAAATACGGATTGCAGGATAATTTGCATTATCATAACTATAATTTTTGATATCGCGTCGATACGATTACATACTTTTTAACAATTTATTACTTTCAAAAACATTTATGAAACTCTTAAATAATCAAAAATCTACACTCAAATGGAAATTATGTCAACAAATTTTGTTTGGATCTGTGTATATAATATTCACTTATCTATGCACAGGTGTGCTGTGGTTTGGATGCAACATAAAAAACAGAGATAAGGTTTCTGTCCTCACAACCAGTTGAAATATTTGAAATCAAAACATTCGAACAGAGATGCGTTTCTTTGAACCGTCAAGAGTGGAAAGACAGAGAGAGAAAATATGTTGAATAAGTCAAAGCCGATTCAGTACTACTATCGACATCTATCGTAAATATTTTGAACCAAATAATTACTAAATTAGTAACTAGTATTGTGTAGGTTTTTAGGTTTATATACCTGTGAGGAGGCCCCTCTTAAATAGGTAATATGAGGCACCAATAAAAAAAATATTTTTTCCACAACCGGGAATAATATAATTTTTCATACGTCATTTTCGACACATAATGCAACAAATTATTTTACAGAGGGAATAAATTACTTTATTCCCTAGGGAATAAATTACTTTATTCCCTAGGGAATAAAATAAACTAACATTTCTTAGCAATGTTGGAGAAGAGACAGTTACTATTATTGTTATTATGGATACTCTAGCAAAAGGAAGAAGTCCGTATAACAATATCATTAATTCTAGCAATATAAATATTACGATTAATTAAATATATCAGAGAAAACTTTGAATAATACCTTCTTTAAATTGCTGTGAAATAATGTATACTTCCTGAGAGTAAAGTTCATTTTTTGTTTATTTAAATGTCAAAACCATATTTCGTCGATGCAACATCAAACCTGTCAGTTTTTTATTAACATTTTTGTACTATTAAATTGTTCTGAAAATAGAAACAAATGACCATGGAAAAAGTAATATATGCATCATGGGAGTAAAGTTCATTAATCCTTCAGCCAAATGATGTCCCTGCTCCCTCCTAAACTTTAGCTTGGAGATTAAAATTGCACAGCAGAGAGTAAATCTTGGTGCATAAATATCTATTTTATATTAGTTGTTAAGGGTGTGCTGTTCAGGGTGCTTCAAAAAAAGGTAGCCCCAATACTAGCATAGGTAGAACACTGCAAAATAAGTTCGGTTTGCTTTTAACGGCACTCGTTTTAAAGATACAGGGTATTAAAAAAGATGTATACACATTTTTTACGATTATGTCGAAGCTATTGGCAACATTCTAATAATATTTTGTACAAATAGGTTTTGGAAACTGTCTCATCGCATAAATTTGTTTTTATATCTGCCTCTCATTGAGGGCACTAGTTTCACGGTTCGTTCCGAGTTTTAAACATACTTTTTTTATGTTAAATTTTGTAGTCGAAATTTTATGTGAACTCAAACATCGTTCAATTTTACACAAAACTCGATGTTTTCGGAATATGTTGATTTAAATATGATTAAGTAATATCTAACTGAAGCTTATACCGGGTGTCCCACTTAACTTTTCGGGGTTTTGATCGCTTATTGCTCAAATAGTTTTAGGAATAGAAACATGCGGTTTTCGCCAGTTCTATTGAAATTTATAAAAGTTTTTTCTCAATAATGGGATATTTTATCGTAATGCCGGTTTGAACGGAAATTAACAGGGCGATTTTTAGGGATAGGGCAACTTTGTCATTTTAAATAGAACACCCTGTATATTTTTAGTCTAACACAAAGCTCAATCTTTAAGCTTGCTAAACATTATAGTTTGTGCTGCTTTTTCCGGAAATGATGGCCTAAAATTTAAGTGTCGATAAAATTAACAATTTTGAACGTAAAGACATTTAACAAAAAAGAATATTATAATAAATTTCAAAATTGTTTCCTTGGAAGTTTATACACATTTGCCATCTTTTAATTAAGTTTCGATAACTAACGGGGCATTTGGAAATAGATTTATATATTTTTTAAGTAGGCTTTGCTTAGTGACAGCAAATAATTATTTCACGCGAACTGTCAGTTTACCACAATTAGTTTTCTTATTTTTCTTTGAAAAATGTTCACTTTATCTGAAGAAGGAAAGTGTGTAATAATGTTTGCAGAAACGAAGTCAATTGTGGTGACACAAAGAGGATTTCGAAGAATGTTTAATAAACAACCACCCAGTGATAATGCAATAAGAAAGTGGTACTGTCAGTTATGGGACACAGGCACACTTGCTCATCAAAAAAGAGAGCGTAACCAAGACAATTTATTAAATAAAGTTATTCAAGTACAAGAAGCTGTAGAAGTAAATTCCACAACATCAGTTAGAAAAATGGTTAGCACTACGGACGTTTCTAGGAGCACACTTCATAGGATTTTAAAAAAACAATTAAAATTAAAGGCTTACAAATTTGACTTGGTGAAAGAATTAAAAGAGATTGACCATGCCATGCGCGTTAATTTTTGCCGCCAAGGTTTAAGATTATTCACAAGAATTAATTACAGAAATCTTCTTATTATGTCTGACGAGGCTACTTTCAACCTAAATGGTCAAGTAAATAGACACAACTGCTGCATTTGGGGTTCAGAGAACCCTCGTAGAACTACTGAATATGTAAGAGATTCTCCCAAAGTAACTGTATGGTGTGCCATGAGTTCTACAAAAATGTATGGCCCATTTTTCTTTAGTAAACCTATCGTTACAACAGTAAATTATGTAGATATGCTACAACTGTACTTTTTTCCGCAACTTCAGCAAGATCATTTATTACAAACATGTTACTTTCAGCAGGATGGTGCAAGTTCACAATATGCAATGATCACTAGAGAACTTTTAAATGAAACATTTGGTGAAAGGTGGATTGGAAGAAGAGGTCCAGTGAGGTGGCCACCGCGATCACCTGATTTAACGGTACCGAATTTTTTCTTTTGAGGTTACATCAAAGATCGATGTTACAACCCACCCTCTACAACCTTGGAAGAATTAAAGACAAACATAATAAATGTGATTGAAACTGTTCCTAGAGAGATGTTGATAGCTAGTTTTCGAAACTTAATGAAAAGATGGCGAATGTGTGTAAACGTCCGAGGACATCATTTTGAAAATTTGTTGCAATAATATTTTTTGTTAAATGTCTACGTTCAAAATTGTTAATTTTGTTGACATTTTTAAAAAATTGCCTTAGAAAATGCTTAACGTTGTTTAACTTAAATTTTAGGCCATAATTTTCAGAAAAAGTAGCACAAACTATATATGTTTAGGAAGCTTAAAGATTGAGCTTTGTGTTAGACTAAAAATATACAGGGTGTTCTATTTAAAATAACAAAGTTGCCCTATCCCTAAAAATCGCCGTGTTAATTTCCGGTCAAACCGGCATTACGATAAAATATCCCATCATTGAGGAAAAAACTCTTATAAATTTTAATAAAACTGGCGAAACCCGTTTCTATTCCTAAAACTGTTTGAGTAATAAGCGATCAAAACCCCGAAAAGTTAAGTGGGACACCCGGTATAAGGTAAGTATTAAAAAATTACGTATTTACTTATCAAAAACCAAAAATAATAGCGTTACTCTCATGGTAATATTAATTGAACAAAGAATCACAGGAAAAAAAATTAAAATAAATTTTATTAAAAACATGAAATATTCAATCAGATAGTTATTTTTCAAAATGTCCTCTGTTTTCACAAATACACAATTCTATACTTTTTGCCTCGCCTTTTGCTAAATAATGCATGCAGTAATCTTCTAAACAGTTGAGGATCAGCTATGAACTCATTAAAGTGATGTTCAATTCTGCCTTGCAAGTCTTGACGTGAATTTACCTCTGTAGTATAGACTTTTTTTCTTAACATACAACCAAACTATATTGTCCAATGGATTGAAATCACATTAAGTGGAGGCCAATAATTCGGAGCTTCTGCATACCTACCAATCTATCGATTCGGATAATGGTTAAGTACTCAACCAATTACAACACCATTTTTGATCAAAGTGCGGGTGAATTGAATTAAAATTTCATTACAGTATACACTCTGTACCTGGAAAATAGATGCCGAATATTTTTTACTGAGCAAATCCAATTTATTTTGCAGTGTTCTACCTATCTTAGTAACAGGGCCACTTTATTTTGAAACTACCTATATATACTTGATTACTGTTATTTCATTTAATAGTAATACACAGTATCACAGACTTTAAAATTGTGTTTAACCTGTCATTTAAAATAAATAATGCCAATAAAACAATAAAAGCAAATAGCTATTAACAGATGACATCTTAACAAAAAAATTCCATGATTAAGTTTGAATTAAAAGTAAAAAGTAATGGAAAGTTTGAGCTTAAATAGCAAAAAATAATGACTGCAACATTGATGATAAACACATATTTCATCTGACTTCCTATGACTCCTATAGCATAGTGCACATTCAGCACATTCAGATTGAAAAGCATGAGAATTTGTTGATAACTTTATATGAGTAATGTCTTCTTGATAATTTATTGCTGATTTTTTGTTTGAAAACAGTTCTAGAACATTTTTTATTAAGAACTTATTTTTTTTATTTATTTAGTGGATAAACTAAAAAATATATAAATTTTGATTAGACCAAAATATTAATCTTCTACAAAATAGAAATATATGAGTGTTACAGATACATAAAATACCTTGCATAATACCTATTTATGTTGACATTCACAAGATGAGTTTTTCCTGCTTTTCGATTTTCTCTATTTTTTCAGCAACTAAATATGACCGACTTTTGATTTTATTTTGATGTTCACTCTGAACTCTAAACATATTTTTCTCTATATTTTTACTTTTCCGCCCAACCTATCTAATATGCGAGAAAAGTTTACTCCAAAAAAGGTGGAATTTTGAAAAAAAAATGTGTTATTCTTACAGTTTTCATCAAGAACAACACAGAAAAGCGGTTTTTAGAAAAAAATCCTGTGTGTATCTCCTTGTCGTCGGCCATTTTTCGTTACATGTCTTGTTAGCGGGATACAGCCTCCAGAGTGCAACAAGTCACCAATTTTATAATTGAATATCATTCAGGACATCTCACAGATGAACTCTATTGATTTTCAGCTCACCAGAGCCAGTACAACAGGTGCTATAGTACTTTAAGTACGACATTTTTCTCATTTTTGGAGAAATTTCAGTATGTGGCACGAAACAGCCTCCGGAGTATATACAAGTGACCAATTTTATGATTGGATATTATTTAGGGTATCTCATAGATGAACTCTATTGTTATTCAGCTCACTAAAGCCAGTACAACGAGTGCTATGGTACTTGAGGTACCAAATTATTGTCATTTTTGGAGAATTTTCAGTTAGTTAACACGATACAGCCTCCAAAGTGTATACAAGCGACCAATTTCATGATTACATATTGTTCAGGGCGTCTTATAGAGGAACCTTATTAATTTTTAGCTCGCCGGAGCTAGTACAACGGGTGCTATGGTTCCAGAATTGCCACATTTTTGGTCCTTTTTGGAGAAATATCGGGTTTTTAGCACAGTACAATCTCCTGAGTGTACTCAAGTGACCAATTTTATGATTGGATATTTTTTAAGGGGTCTCGCAGATGTACCCTTTTGATTTTCAGCTGACTAGAGCGAGTACAGCGGGTCGTATAAATCCAGATATACTACATTTTTGGTTATTTTTCGAGAAATTTCAGTTTCTTAGTACGATACATCCCCAAAAGTGTATACAAGTGACAGTTTTATGATAGAATATGGTTCAGGGCATCTCACAGATGCGGAAAAGTTAGTTTTAATCTTTAAAACCGTTTATTTTATAGGAATTTTGGAGTCTTAAGTCAAGTACATTCCCATAGGATCAGTTGAGGTTGATTAATGAGGTCTGTTTGCTAACAAATTCAACTATTTTTTATAGTTTTTCTATGATGATGCTAATTATAAGAATAATCATTATTATAATCTAAATTGAATTGAATGTGATAGGGTAATAAAATTTAAAATCAAAAACAAAAAAGCTGCTAAGTACATTTCTTTTGGAAAACAGAAAGAATAAAATTGATTGATTCACTCTCTGTTATTTGTAAATAAAATATGATAATAATTTTACCATTACTCTTTACTACAATATAATGAAAAAATAATAAAGATTCTAATAAATTGAGAATTGTTTCCTTTTTATGAAATAACATCGCTAGAATGGCCGAATTTTTATCATGTTTTCATTATAACGTGGAATTAGAAACAGCTAGTTTCATTTATAACGATAACATGAGTAGAGTCCACGCAGTAAGGACAGAAACAGTAAATCTATTATAATACCTAAATATTTTTAGCTAAGAAATTTTATAGAATTTCTAATTACGTTTATAACAAGATTTGTTGTGATTAATATAACCCCTTTATGTTGTTTGATAAACTGTGTAAGATGTGTTTTGTAGCTATTTAATAATTGTTAATGGTTTTTGCAATAAAGATCTAACACATTGATGGACATTGTTTTTTGAATTTTTTTGGGTTTATGCTCTTTATTAAGAGTTTTACGATATTTTCAAAAGATCTTCACTTTAAGCTAGGTTGTTGTTTAAATCTGCTATAATGTTAAGAAACGAAATCTATAATTATACCCATAAATTATAAATACACCTACAAATTCAGGTACCTTTGGTTTGTTTACAAATATAACATACAGATAAACCAAGCAGTTTAATAAGTTTGTTTTGTTACCATATTTCTACTTTTATCATAATTACATTTCTAAATACTATCCCTAAAAATTATCTGGAATTAGTCAATGAACACAAAATATGTATTGATTTTTATTACATTTTTAGCGTTTTACTTGGAAATTAACAAGATATGTGGTCTAATTTATTGTCAAATTTTATAAACAAGATATTAAAATAATGAAAAAACTCCTTTGGGTTCCAATCAGTCCTAAATTCAAAGCTTAACTTTATGCTATTAAAATTTTATTTTGTAAAGGGGGGGTGCTAGCTTGAGTTCAAGCAAGCACCCCCTCTTTAAATAGCGGTTGTTCAGAAAAACTGAGTGGATACAAGTTCTAATTTTTTGGGTACAAATTAGTTCTAAATTATATATCAGTTTTAGGCTTATTTCAGAATGAAATATGGTTATGGTAGAGAGTAGCATGATGCGACTTACGAAAAATGTAATTGCAGTTTTTCGTTTTGGTGTTCCCTGATGCCAAAACAACCCCCTATTCCAAATGTGACATACAGGCATATGTAATTGTTATAACGGAATTTGTATGCACGATAGAGGGCGCATTTTTTGACGGATCGAAACCAAACTCGCTACAAAAATTGGTTGAGCCAAAATGTTGGACGAGTTCGTTAACGGGCCAAATCGGTCCAGTAGAAACAAAATAGCGGCCTGTCAAATTTAAAAAAGTCGTATTCCCTTTGTGTTTGATCTGACGCAAAAACGTTACTTAAATTTTTTAATAGACCTTAACACGTATTGTAATTTTCATCCTCGTGAATAATAACCATCATTATACGCTCGTTGAAGAATATACTATTGTTGCAGTAGAGCAATAAAGGCTTAGTTTTTCCACTAAATACAGTTTAAAGTTTTGTTTTTTGCGGGAACGCAGAAAAAAGTTTATACGCTACATTCACAATATAACGTATGTTGTGTTTTATAAATACATTCTTCTTAAGTTATTAAATGTTGGGTACCAAAATCAGATCTTATGTATTTTAAGAGCTCCTAAATCCAGCAATATTTTAAGACAAATTTTGATTTTTTATTCAAATTTTTTAGGGTACTTTACTCTTGTCGGTTTTGCTAATTAGAAAGTTAAGGGTGAATTTCTCGCGATAAATGTCGAGCACCAAAATCAGACCTTATGTATTTAAGAGCTCCTAAATCAAGTAATATTTTAAGACCAATTTTTTAGGGTACTTTGCTCTTGTCCGCTTTGCCATTGGGGTGAATTTCTCGCGAATAAGTGTTGAGCTCCAAAATCGGACCTTATATATTTAGGAACTCCTAAATCAAGGAATATTTTAAGACTAATTTTGATTTTTTATCTCAATTTATTGGGGTATTTTACTCTTGTCGGTTTTGCTAATTAGAAAGTTAAGGGTGAATTTCTCGCGATAAATGTCGACCACCAAAATCAGACCTTATGTATTTAAGAGCTCCTAAATCAAGGAATATTTTAAGACCAATTTTGGTTTTTTATCTCAATTTTTTAGGGCACTTTAGTCTTGTCTGTTTTGCTAATTAAAAAGTTAAGGTTGAATTTCTTGCAGAAAAATGTCGAGCACCAAAATCAGACCTTATGTATTTAAGAGCTCCTAAATCAAGGAATATTTTAAGACCAATTTTGATTTTTTATCTCAATTATTTAGGGTACTTTACTCTTGTCAGTTTTGCTAATTAGAATGTTAAGGGTGAATTTCTCGCGAAAAATGTCGAGCACCAAAATCAGACCTTATGTGTTTAAGAGCTCCTAAATCAAGGAATATTTTAAGACCAATTTTGATTGTTTATCTCAATTTTTTAGGGTACTTTACTCTTGTCGGTTTAGGAGTTAAGAGAACCGAGCTCAAAAATTAAAATTATATCAATTTGAAAGCTCATTATATATATAATTCTACCGTAAATATTTATTCAATTTTATTATTTTTAAGTGGGGGGAAGCTGAGTCAACGACGGCTTAGTCCCCTCATAAAGAATATTGAATTCCTGCATAGTATGACAAGCTCAAAAATTTTAATTTGTAGAATATGAAAGCTCATAAATACGCTACTTGTTTTTTGTTTCTAGAAAGTGGGGGGGTCAGGCCAACAGGGGTTCGGTTCGCTAGCACGATACAGCCTTCTGAGAGTATACAAGTGACCTATTTTATGGTAGGATATAGTTCAGAGCGTGTAACATATGCGTAAATATTTGTTGTGCGATTATTGTTTTTATTTTTCATATTAGTATTTGTGTCAATCTCCTGAATATTGTAAAAGAAGATACTTTGATTTCCGGAGCGTTTACATTCATAATAAGAACTTTTCTTTTTGTACAACTGGATACACCTACATGCAAGGTTATGACAGGACTGGAAAACTATTTATGTGACACAGGGTTGCCAGATAACGTTTACACAATTATTTTTATTATAAATTACGAATTAAAATATACAGTATATAATGCGTTATATATGTTACATAATAATTTATTAATTACAGAGAATATTATTATTTTTTATTAATTCTAAGAATTATGGCGAAATTGGCAATATGTCTTTTGCCATCTCTGCATAATATTTTATTTTATTTCTACAAATATTTGCTTGGCCGCTCTTCAGAAATAGTTTCTGTGTTAAAAAGGGAATCACTGAAAATTATTTTGGATGTACACAGTGGGCCATAGAAAAAAGTTTCCCCCGTTATTTAGCATTATTTATTAGACTTTTTGTCAGATATCTGTATCATAAAAATGTGTCCTCCTTGGCATTTCTTTTAAGTGTAATGGATACTCCCTAATATCGGGGTGGACCGTTTTCTGTAGCCCTCTTCATATGATAGAGCGGTAATAAAATCGGTGTCCAGCTAACAAATACCACTCGTAAAAAGACTGTGTCGCAAAATTAGTGTTTTTCTCTATTTGTCACTTTTTGATTTTATAAAATACAAAAAAAACAAGATTCAAACTTCCAAGGATTTCAAAAATGTTTGCTCTTATAACTTATGCGAGAAAAAATAATGCATTCAATATTCTACCAATGGGAAACATAACTAAAAGTTGACCTTCACTCATACAATACATTTCGTGAGAAGTATCTGACACCCTAAAATGATTTTTTATAATCTCCCTCATCCCCCTACTGGTTAGAAATAATGCCACACATAAAATCTCAAGAATAATGGCTTGAACATTTACAGCTTAGATTCAGATAATGTGTAAACTCAACTAAAAATCCCCCTTTTTAAACAGAAGTCATGATCTCATGATTCTTCTATATTTTCTGTCTGCATGCAGCTGTCTCTTTTACCTAATAGCCTTTGGAGGCGACCGTAGCATGTATCTGTTATATTAGATTATCAGCATGAGTCACATAAATTATAATCTTTAATTAATCAGTGTATCACACCCTTGCACCCAGCCCTTCATTATAGAATATACAAAATGTTTCAAAATTTATTGATTAATTTAGGAGCATAATTTTTATACCTATTATGTTTTAACTGTGTGTTATATTTTTCTTAAAATGTATATGGTTTCATTAAATCACAAATTGGTGGTAGTAGAGAATTTATTTAATTAAAAATAGTTATACAGTGTTGGAAACATTACGAGGGAACATACGTTTTACCGTCAATGTGTTAGAATGTGGACAGTTTAGTTTATTAATTGAGAAATAATAAGATTGTACTAAACTGATAGCTTAATGCAATGAACAATAAAAAAATCAACATTACTTTCGTTTATCCCTTCATGATTAATTTACAAGTAATTAATTCAGTAGTAATAATCTAATTCACTATATTAGTTCGGTTAGTATATGCTAATATGATTTGAACAATAAATTAAAACCTACTTAGTAAGTATTTGAAATAAGTGTCACTAAAAATCACTGGAGGATAGCGTTGATTGATGAATTATATCAATCAATGGCGAAAAGCTAAAAAAATTACTGTCGTCGATATTGAGGGTATAATTAATGAATATAAGCATAATAATTGTCATTAACATCATAAGGAATATTCTATGGCAACAAATACAAAGTCCAAAAGCGACAATATGTTGTAAGAAAACAAATGTATTCAGTGTATCACCGTTTTCTTTAACAGGGTATCATAACATGAGAAATAAGTCGTATGCTAATATTTGTTTATAACTGCCTTCTAGTTACAAAAATATTTCAATATAAACCGCCTGTTTCCTACACTCCTGATAAAACGATTTCGTTTATAGCTCTAATTATTCTATTTTTATCTATCCCCTCTCTTCATTTTCAATCCACGCGTTAGAATTGTAAGTGCCCTTAAAATTTTCCTTTTTATTTGTGAGAGAAATAAGTCACATTTAATTTCAACGTAAAACTATAATCCCCTCACGGCCAACGGGAAATTATAACGGTCACATGGCGTTGTCATTGTGTTAGAGAAAGACAATCTTGAGACAGATAATGAAAAGCCAGCGTAGATTATTATACCAGACGAATACGAATCGCGCGTGCGCCTCTTGAAGATGTTTAACTGTACAATATGGGTACTTCACTAAACGTTTGTTTGCGAATGAGTAACGATCTTTTGCAAATCTTATAAAATCAGTATGCAAGTACACCATAAAGTGCAAATTGTAAAATGGTACTACCAGGGTCATTCATATCGAGAAATAACAGAATATTTGTTTATTGTGGTATTCGAAAATGCCCAACCAATTAGCAAAAAACCAGTGAGAACGGTTGTAAAAAAAATTGAAGAGCATGGTTGTGTCAATCCCACTAAACATGGACCGCGTACACAAAATCAACAAACCCAACCCGAAAAAGAAGAAAGAGATATTTTAATTTGTGCCAGTGTGGAAATAATCCCCTACAATCGTCCACTCATTTAGCAAAAGATTTTAATGTTGATCCGAAAACGATTCGGACTGTATTATGTATGGTTAATGTAGTTTCAAACTGAAAAAGAGCCATGAAATTTTTCCAGACGATCAATTTCGTAGAAAGGAATTTTGTGAAATAGTTATGGAAAAAATACAATTGGACGCAAACTTATCGGAAAATATTTTGTTCACTTTTCCCATACACGGTACACATAATTCATCCGTTATTCGATATTGGTCAAGGACAAATTTACACAAACATTACAATAGTAGAACTCAATATCCCCAAAAGTTAAATGTTTGGGCTGGAATATTAGGTGAACATTTAATTGGACCATTTTCTATTGACGGCAACTTAACTGGACAAAAATATTTGGACATGCTGGAAAATCAAATTACTCCGGCCCTTATACAATTAGGTGTCAACTTCAATGATATCTGGTACCAACATGACGGTTGTACATCACATAATTATCGATTAGCAATAAATTTTTTAAATACACAATTTCCCAATCGGATAATCTCCACGCATGGTAACATTAGATGGCCTGCGAGATCTCCAGATCTGGCTCCCAACGATTTATTTTTCTGAGGTTATGTAAAATCGAGAATTTATGGATTCCAAGAAAGCAGAGCAACTTCTCTGAATGAACTAAGGGAACAAATTTTACAAATTTGTATGCGAATAACACCTGAAATGCGCATACGTGTTCGTCAAGAATTTTATAACCGTCTCGGTTACTGTTTAGCTCAAAACGGGGGTTTATTTGAACATTTGATTTAAGCTCATTGAAGAATTAAGAAGTTTTATTTTTTAATTTATTACATATCAGAATATTACTTTTATTTAAACATTGTAGGCATTTTCATTAGAATTCGATATTATGTTTATTTTCAATAAACGTTTTTTAATTTGTACTGTGTGTGTTTACACAGAGAATTCGTTCTCATTTGCATACAAACGATAAAGATACGAAAAATTTTTTTACTAACATATTCGAACCACAGCAGATGTTCAGAGACCAATTTCACGTTGCCAAATCTGAAAAAAAGTAAAGGTTTCAACCGCTTTCAAACTGAAAACTAGAACAATTTCCACCATTACAATAAAATGTTCAACGAATAGATGGAATTAATTATATCTTGATCTGTTACAACCTCTTGAATTATCATAATTAAAAGCTTCTTATAACTTGTTCTCAGGTTAGAACAATTCATTTTACAATTAATATAAATATACAATGAAAATTGGCGATACTGTTAGTTAGGCTGGCGTTGTGGGTTTGGACATGTATTTTCCACTTTATGAGCGAAAAATAAGAATTGAGATATTCGGAAACACATATTATTATTAATACAAATTAAAATACGATTTATTTCGCATGTTATATTATCCTGTTAGCGAAGAAGAGTAATACACTGTGTTTATGTATGTATTTTGTCTCTTTCTAACACATTGACGGTAAAACGTATGTTCTCTCGTAATGTTCCCAATACTGTATATTTAATAAACAAACTGATTCTATTTTCCACACTAGATCTGTCAGCTCTTTTCTTTAGTGCTAGAAAGTGTTGCGTCTAATGTTTTTATTGTTTATAAAGATACAGTGTAAAATCGGATTTCGTAATGAAATTGGTCATATTTCGATGTAAGGTAGCAAAACTCTACATTGAGAGAATATCCAGAGTAGCTCTATCGAACTCCATAATACTTAATATATAGCGTGTTCTATCCAAATATGGAAGTTTCGGTAAACTTCCGGTATAACCGTAAATGGTAGGAGGCTGTAAATATTTTAGATCACTTGGGCATATCTGAAAACCTTATACCCAAAATTTTCAGATTTTAAGTTTGTAAAGTTTCTCCGAAAGGTGCAATTAGAACTCCCAAATAATCATCCTGTATATATTGAGTGATAGAGCGCTGGTGTAGAATTGCTTTGGGACACGTTTATTTTTTTTTCTGAATGCTAAGACCACGGTTACTTTAAAGAGGGTCTGTATATGCTTGTAGAATGAATAGACACTTCTCAAAACAATCTCCTTTAGGCATAAATTTTATATGTCTATCCAGTGTAGTTTGTCAAACACTATATGACCTAGTTTTAACCCCCTCGGAAGATGGAATATGAAAGTTGTTGACTAAACAAACTAACAGAACGGATCTGCTTGGCATTATATAGTAGTTTATGTCCTGGTTTGGATAGTGGGACAATGTGTTTAATTTTACTAGGAACAAATCAAAATTATAAGTATTTGTAATGAAATTCAACTTTTTTATTAATCAATTAACTTGCTCGAAAATATTTTTTTCTACGACTGTAAAAGAATATCTATATTCCGACGTAATTTTTGATTATGGAATAGCTTCATTCCAACCCTTGGTATGGAATGAATACTTGTGGCAAGTGGAAGTGTATTTTGTGGCACTTTTTAAGAAAAAAAAAGAGGAAAATAGAAAACGCTATCTAGCAACAATTGTCAACTGTCAACAATGTCGATTGTCAAAATGTTCAGTTATCTATTTTTTTTTAAATTAAAATTGATTAATACTTATTGAGGAATTAGCAATTCAATATATGTTGTTTTGTTTTTATTTGATGGTCGTAGAAAAAGTATAGTCTAGGGTGAAATTCAAAATTCTCGTAGAACCGTTTCACTCGCCTACGGCTCGGGAAACAAATCTTTCTACTCGTGTAGAATTTTGCTCATTCCACCCTTGATATAGAATGCACAATCATGAGCAAAACTCATTATTATTCAACTGCAAATACTGAGCTAATTTGGATGTCAGCCATCAGAGATGTTTGTATCAACAAAAAAGCAGATCGACGTCAAATAGGAGAGAAGCTTAGAGGTCGTATATATATATATATATATATATATATATATATATATATATATATATATATATATATTATTATAGAGTGAAACACCCTGTATATCAAACAATAAAGAATTAAGATTGTGCATTGTAATCTAGAAGAATTTTTTTTAAGTCAAAATTTTTTTTTTAACATTTGAATGGAGACAATCTGTACGATCCACTATTCGATAGAGAAGGCATACAGAAAGGACAGACTGTATAATGTAGGGATAATTGCGAATAGGTGTGATAAACAATTTATGTGAAATAAATTAACCAAACTTTTATTAAAAAGATCAAGTATCAGAATTTGTTCATGATAAGAAACTAATAATGCTTTATTCTGTAAAGTCAAGCTAATCTCATAATATTTGTTGATTAAAACATTAAAGTAAGTTAGTGTAGCTGTTTAGACATAACAGAGCAGAAAAGTATATAATAATGTGAATTTCAGAGAACATGACTCATAAAAAAAAAGAATTTTCATTTTGCATATATATTTAAAGGTAACAGCTGTCATCTATTAAAACATTAAGAATATTCATTTGACATACATACTTAGAGGTTAGGAAATGTCATTTTAACAATACTAGGAAATATTATTGAATGAAAATAATATAGGAAGTCTAAGCAATTAAAAAACCTTAGAATACAATATCCTGATATAATGGATGAAAATTTCACTGTTTGAAATGAAGAATTTGAGTGATAAAATAAATAGTCGAATTTGATTGGTAAATAAACATTTAAAAAAAGATCATATCGGCGACAATTATGTTGCTAACGAAAAAAAAATCGGAATGTAAAATGTTGTTGATTATGGGGGCTATTCACTAGAGGTTTATTTTTGGGAAGAAAAATTTGTACGCAGCAAAACTTTTTGGTAAAGAAAATCATTTGAAATTATTTGGAAGATAAAAATTTGACTATAGAATTCAAGAACAAATACATTATACTTACAAGATATACATCAGTGTAAGTAGTTAAGTTTATATTAATAATTAAAAAAGGAATTGTCGAATGTTGTACAGTACTAACCATGATTTTTATTTTATAATATGGTGTCTTGTGTCTTGTGGAAGTAAAATAGCCACAATAGTTTTTGGAAAACACTGAATAATGGAATTTATATAAACTGCTTGGACTTTGAATGAAATACAGCATCGATTCCTGTTCTGGTAGAAACGGAATGCCAGCATGGAGTTTTTCCAGGAGGAGAATCTGAAACAAATAAAAGAAACGGATCATTGAGGTGAACAAACAAAACAGTGAAGTGAATAAGGTAGTACAAGTTAATTTATTAATATATTAAAAAGTCAAGCGTACCAATTTATGCAAAGAACTAAAATTTTGTGACGCATAGACGCTTTTAGGAGTGTATTTCGCCATTTTCTAAAAATCATATGTTTATGAAGTTGTATAATTGTATTTCACTCTTATAATAATATCTCACCAGAGTGCGTGTATGTTGTATGAAAGAGTCATCGTTTTAGATAGTTGAATTTCTTCAAGAACACTTGTAAAAGTGTAATGTATTTATTTTCATTAAATTAAATATCGTTTTTTCCTTTGAAGAACGTTTTTAAACTATTTTTGAGTTATTCAGTTATTCATTTCATCTGGTGACTTGCGCACCATCTACTTACCATAGGCAGAAGCTCTGAATGACATCTATTGAATTATGCAGATTTGTTTTAAGCAGGACAGGACCGTATTTAGTTTGGAATCATTGAACAAGTAACATATTCTGATTAACAAATTTATTTTTGAAATATAAAGCATTTATTAACTTTGGCGCTAATATATATAGAATTCTAAAATCATTTTATCCTAAATACTTGAACTCTACCCTGAGATGAGAAGTTTTCATGTTAGTAATATAAACTGTTTATCATATATATAAAATCATCAATATACCGGGCAAACAATAAACTTAAAGTAAATTTAAACTAAAATAAAATAAGTATAACATTCTTATTACACCATAGCCAATTCATATTAATATGTCACCGCAACGTGGCGCTATAGTCAATCTATTATAAAGTGACGCACCAAACAAAGGCGAATAATTTAAAAAAGATTGAAACAATTTTTTTTACTGTATTAAAAGAAGAATTAAAAACAAAAATGGAAAGAAGAATGACTTTGAGAGACGGGAAACAAGTAGAAGGAGAAAGTGGCTCTGAACAAGAAAGGGAAGAGAGAAATCATGGAAGAGGAGATTTCCAAGTACAATATTTGGAGCAAGGAAGAGAACGTTCAGACGAAGATATTCCAGAACAAGATCAGGAAGAAGAGGATGCAACATTGCAAGAAGAAATAGAACAAAAGTCTCGACAAGAGTCTAAAAAACAAACAGAAGAGGATAAACAAGAACCTAAAGAAAAAAAGAGCAAATGGACGTAATGAGTATGTTCCAAATGATGATGAAAAGAATGGATCATAATATGAATAGTATCGAAAAAATATGCGGGGAGATATGAACAGAATAGAAGGTAATTTGAATGGGAAAATGGATCAGAATAAAGAAGAAATAAAACAAGAAATGAACACAAAGATGGACCAAAATAGAGAAGAAATAAAACAAACTAAGGATTTAATCATAAAATTAATGGAAGAAAAATTGGGACACGTTGAGAAGAAACTAGAAGAATCAAACACATGGAGAATAAAATTGAAGACACTAAACAGGAAATAAGAGGAGAAGTGATTGGACGGATAATGGAAATAGAAAATTTACAAATCAACAGAATTAAGGAAATAGAGGAGAAAGAAAAGGATTTCAAAGGAGAAATTCAAAGAGAAGTAAATGAAATCAAAATGGGAGTTCAGGACACTCAGGAAAGAATGGGAAACCTAGAAGGAAAATGGGACAGAACTTTAACGGAGTTCCAACAAAACGTTGAAGAAGCGTGCAAAGAGAAACAGAAACAAGAAGAGATGAAAACAGAGAAGAAGATCAAGGAAATACAAAAGGAGATTGAAATTATGAAAGGAAAAATAGAACAGACTGGAAATAAAACTTCCAAACAAGAACAATCTAGAGAAACACAGGAAATGACGAGAAAATTAGAGGATATGGAAGAAAGGTTATATTATCTACAGGAAAAACATGATCGAAGAGGAGATATGAATTTCCAAGAAACGAGGAATGGGATGGTTGAAACGAAAATAATAAACAACTATATAGGCAACAGGGGAGAACACAAATTTGAAGGTGATAACAGGAAAATACATCCAAAGGTTTTCATTAAAATTTTAAGGAATAAAATAAAAAACATACAAAATAGAGAAGATATTAAGGAAATGATTAGAGAAAACCTGGATAACCACGCACTAGTGTGGTACACTAGTAAGGAAGATGAATTTAGAAATTTTGAAGACTTTGAAAATCAATTTATAAAATACTTCTGGGGAAACAGTGCACAAGCGAGAGTAAGAGAGAGACTCTACTCAGGAAAATATGAAGCAGGAAGAGGGAACAGCATGAATGAATACGCCATGAAAATATTCATGAATGCGAAGTTCCTAGATCCACTGATTCCAGAAGAGGAAATCATAATGTTTATATCTAGACATTTTAAGTGTGAAATAACTGAGACTATTGCTATACAAAATGTTACAAATATAGAGCAATTAAGCAGTTACTTACAAAGATTGGAAAGAAACAAAGTGGATAGCAATAATTATAATCGGAATAAAAACAACAATAACAATAATTTTAATAAAAATAATCAACAGAATTACAATAACAATAATTTTAATAGAAATAATCAATACAATAGCAATAATAACTATGAAAATAATACAAGTAATCAAAATAATAGGAGAGATAATTATGAACAAGGTTATAATAGAGCAAACAACATAAATAGTAGAAATTACAATAATGGATACAATAATAGAAACAATAATTATAATAATAATTCTGGAAACAACAACAATTATAACAGAAACTTTAACAATCAAAACAATTATAACAGAAATTTTAGATACAATAATAATAACAATAATAACAATTATAGAGAACAAAACTACAGGGAGCAAAATAACAGAGGTGGACCATACGATAACCGACAAAGAGAAGAAAGTAGAGAACAAAGAAAAGATTATAGGGAGGAAGGAATAGGAAATGGAAATGGAGGACAGAGAAGGATAAATAATATTCAAAGAAGAGAAGATAGAGTGATATCAGTAGAACCGGAAATAATAACAGAACAAGAGCCCGACCAAAATTTTGGATCGATCACATACCAAATGTAAGAAATATCATCTGTACATATGAACATCCAAGGGAATATATTAAATTTGGGGAAGATTTGGAATTGAAAGGAATAATGGGATTGATAAAAATTAAAGGAAAATTAAATGGGAAATTTGTTAAAATATTAATAGATACAGGTTCGGAAGCGTCCATAATAAAAACAAAACTAATTAAAGAAAATATTGAAAATTATGAAAATAAGCTAGTTAAAATACCGAAAACTACATTAATAGGAGCAAACGGAAAGAAATTGTGTGAAGTTAGCAGATCTATAATACAAAGTATTGAATTAAAGGATGGGAAAGAAGTTGAGATGCAATTATTGTTAGTAGATAATCTAGAATCAGACATAGTTATAGGAATAGATGAATTAACGAAATATAAAGCAAGAATTGATTTTGAAAAGATGGAGATTGAATTAAATGGTAATAAAATTGAATTTGAAGAAGAAAATATAGAAGAATTGGAAGTTGAAGAGGATAATAAGAAGTTATGGAATATAGAAAGGATTGGAAATATGGAAGTATTGGCAATTGGAGAGGATAATAGGAAGTTATGGAATATAAAGAGGAGTGGAAATATGGAAGAATTGGAATTTGAAGAGGATAGTAGGAAGTTATGGAATATGGAGAGGGATGAAATAATGGAAGAATTGGAATTAGTATGTGGAAATAAGGAATATGCTGAGAAAGTGAAGAATTTAATAATTAAGTATAAAGGATTAGTTAAAAAAGAGATGAGAATGGCAAATAACTATGTACATAAGATAGAAGTTAAGGGAATAGAAAATTTCAGAATAAGAACATATCCCATACCTTATAAATATAGGAAAGAAGTTGATTCAGAGATACAAAATATGCTAAAGGATGGTATTATAGAGAGATGTAACACAAGATATGTAAACCCTATTGTGGTTGTAAAGAAAGCAAATGGTGATTTAAGATTATGCCTAGATGCAAGAAATATTAATCAATACACTGTACCACAATACGAGGCTCCGATGAATGTGGAAGCAATTTTTGGGCGCATTACGAACACAAAAATATTTTTTAAAGTTGATTTAAAACACAGTTTTTGGCTGATTCCTTTGGATGAAGATAGTAGAGATTACACAGGCTTCTCTATTGATGGTGTGTTGTACAGATTTTGTGTAGCTCCATATGGTATACAAAGTGCTTGTTCGGCCTTGGTTAGAGCATTACACCAAATACTAAATAAATTTGAAGACTTTGCACTTCATTACATCGATGATATATTGATCTTCTCAAGTGATGAAGAAGAACACCTAAAACATATAGAAATAATTTTAAAAGAGCTAGATAGAGCAGGTTTAAAAATAAATCAAGATAAATGTAAATTTTATCAGGAAGAGATATGTTTCCTAGGTTATAAGATAGACAAAAATGGAATGTCCATGGATGAAGACAGGATTCAAGCAATAATGGAGTATAAAAGACCATCAAACCTAAAATCTCTGAGAGGATTTTTAGGAATGATGAACTACTTCAAACGTCTGATACCTGACTTGAGCACGAAGCAGATACCTTTAATAAAATTGTTAAAGAAAGACAATAAATGGAAGTGGACTGAAGAAACAGAAATAGCATTTAATGATCTAAAGGAAGCTTTTACTAAACAACTAAAAGTTTATCATCCGAATTATGACCTACCATTTTTATTACGAACGGACGCATCTAAAGAAAGGTTTGCAGGAGTCTTATTACAAATGCAAAATGACATGGAGGTGCCCATATGTTTCGTATCAAGGGTAACGAAGAACTATGAGAGAAACTATGGAGTGTCAGAACTAGAATTAGCAAGTATAATTTTCTGTGTGACAAAATTTAGATTTTATTTATTAGGAGCAAAATTTATAATAGAAACCGATCATTCTTCCCTTACAACTATTTTAAAAAACAGATTTGGAAATAGCAGAGTTCATAGATGGGGCCTAATATTACAGGAATACGACTTCGAAATTAAATACATCCCAGGAAAGACAAATGTTGTAGCAGATGCGTTAAGCAGAGAAAGTAAGGGAAATAATGATATGAATAAAAGAATTGTTAAAATTGGAGTAAATATAATGAAAGATCCAGATGGGATATTTTCTTTAAATAGTATTATAGAGGACCAGATGGAATTGACAGAAAAACAGAAACGAAGAGGACGATTGAAAGAAGAAATATGGATAAAGAAAAATGGGGAAGTAGATTTATTTATGATAACCGAAAATTTAGGTAGAAAAATTTTGGAGAGTTTACATAGAAATAATGGACACATAGGAGCCAGGAAATTATGGTTACTGTTTAGAGAAAATTATACTAGTAAAGGGGACCAAAGCATCGCAAAATCAATCACTAGAACATGTCATATATGTCAATTGGGAAAAAGTAAACATAGAAGAAATGAGAACGTAGCAAAGTCTATAGTAACAACTAGATGTGGAGAAATAATTGCTATAGATTTCCTGAGTAATTTGATACCCAGTGAACAAGGAAATCGTCATATCCTAATAGTAGTAGATTTGTTTTCAAAATTTGTAAAATTATACCCGACAAAGACAACTAAAAGTAGAATAATAATGAAAAAACTATCAGAATACATGCAGGAAATTATAAAACCAGAAAATTGTATCATAGACAATGCTACTTATTTTACCAATGAAAGATTTAGGAAATTCTGTGGTAGGAACAAAATAAATTTAAAAACGATTAGTATTCGACACCCATCTTCAAACCCATCTGAGAGATATATTAGAGAAGTGATAAAGTTTCTCAGAATAACTTTGTGGGACCAAAATCATGACAATTGGGAGAATCATCTGGAAGAAATTCAAAACTATTTAAACAATTTGCCAAATACTGTAACAATGGAAAGCCCAATTTATTTAATGAAAAAACTAAGACCTCAAAGAAAATGGGAAGTAAATACTGTAGAAGAGTTTGAAAAGCTATTGCAAAGAGTAAATAAAAATTTACAAAACAATGCAAATAAATACCTACGGAGAATAGAAAAAAAAGGAAAAACAAAAACAACATTTAAAAAGGGGGATTTAGTAATCGTCCGTGCTTTAAGGGTGTCAGACAGAAACAAACAAATGTGTGCGAAATTGAAACCACCTTTCGAGGGACCATATGTTATAGATAATGAAAACGGGATAAATAGCTATGTTTTAAAATATATGGAAAATGATGAAATAAGAGGTGTCTTCAATATAAAGGATATATATAAGTACAATAACTGATGAAGAAGTAAAGAAAAAGCAAAATAGTAAATGTTTAAGGTAAAATTTGCGTTCATAAAATTTTTCAGAACATCAAAATTTGATAAACGCAAAATTTAGGGGATGTTATTATAGAGTGAAACACCCTGTATATCAAACAATAAAGAATTAAGATTGTGCATTGTAATCTAGAAGAATTTTTTTTAAGTCAAAAATTTTTTTTAACATTTGAATGGAGACAATCTGTACGATCCACTATTCGATAGAGAAGGCATACAGAAAGGACAGACTGTATAATGTAGGGATAATTGCGAATAGGTGTGATAAACAATTTATGTGAAATAAATTAACCAAACTTTTATTAAAAAGATCAAGTATCAGAATTTGTTCATGATAAGAAACTAATAATGCTTTATTCTGTAAAGTCAAGCTAATCTCATAATATTTGTTGATTAAAACATTAAAGTAAGTTAGTGTAGCTGTTTAGACATAACAGAGCAGAAAAGTATATAATAATGTGAATTTCAGAGAACATGACTCATAAAAAAAAAGAATTTTCATTTTGCATATATATTTAAAGGTAACAGCTGTCATCTATTAAAACATTAAGAATATTCATTTGACATACATACTTAGAGGTTAGGAAATGTCATTTTAACAATACTAGGAAATATTATTGAATGAAAATAATATAGGAAGTCTAAGCAATTAAAAAACCTTAGAATACAATATCCTGATATAATGGATGAACATTTCACTGTTTGAAATGAAGAATTTGAGTGATAAAATAAATAGTCAAATTTGATTGGTAAATAAACATTTAAAAAAAGATCATATCGGCGACAATTATGTTGCTAACGAAAGAAAAATCGGAATGTAAAAAGTTGTTGATTATGGGGGCTATTGACTAGAGGTTTATTTTTGGGAAGAAAAATTTGTAAGCAGCAAAACTTTTTGGTAAAGAAAATCATTTGAAATTATTTGGAAGATAAAAATTTGACTATAGAATTCAAGAACAAATACATTATACTTACAAGATATACATCAGTGTAAGTAGTTAAGATTATATTAATAATTAAAAAAGGAATTGTCGAATGTTGTACAGTACTAACCATGATTTTTATTTTATAATATGGTGTCTTGTGGAAGTAAAATAGCCACAATAGTTTTTGGAAAACACTGAATAATGGAATTTATATAAACTGCTTGGACTTTGAATGAAATACAGCATCGATTCCTGTTCTGGTAGAAACGGAATGCCAGCATGGAGTTTTTCCAGGAGGAGAATCTGAAACAAATAAAAGAAACGGATCATTGAGGTGAACAAATAAAACAGTGAAGTGAATAAGGTAGTACAAGTTAATTTATTAATATATTAAAAAGTCAAGCGTACTTACCAATTTATGCAAAGAACTAAAATTTTGTGACGCATAGACGCTTTTAGGAGTGTATTTCGCCATTTTCTAAAAATCATATGTTTATGAAGTTGTATAATTGTATTTCACTCTTATAATAATATCTCACCAGAGTGCGTGTATGTTGTATGAAAGAGTCATCCTTTTAGATAGTTGAATTTCTTCAAGAACACTTGTAAAAGTGTAATGTATTTATTTTCATTAAATTAAATATCGTTTTTTCCTTTGAAGAACGTTTTTAAACTATTTTTGAGTTATTCAGTTATTCATTTCATCTGGTGACTTGCGCACCATCTACTTACCATAGGCAGAAGCTCTGAATGACATCTATTGAATTATGCAGATTTGTTTTAAGCAGGACAGGACCGTATTTAGTTTGGAATCATTGAACAAGTAACATATTCTGATTAACAAATTTATTTTTGAAATATAAAGCATTTATTAACTTTGGCGCTAATATATATAGAATTCTAAAATCATTTTATCCTAAATACTTGAACTCTACCCTGAGATGAGAAGTTTTCATGTTAGTAATATAAACTGTTTATCATATATATAAAATCATCAATATACCGGGCAAACAATAAACTTAAAGTAAATTTAAACTAAAATAAAATAAGTATAACATTCTTATTACACCATAGCCAATTCATATTAATATATATATATATATATATATATATATATATATATATATATATATATATATATAATTGTGGATTAGTCTATTTTTATTTCTCTATTTGCCCTACGTTGGGCCGACAAATTATGTTGATACTATTTTATTTTATATTTAAATAATTAAATTGGCTAATGGCAGTTATAGCATCAATATATTGTTAATGATAATATTTGTGAGTATTTATTTATTTATTTGTGAATTTATTTTAAATATGTATTAATAATTGAGAATTTTGAATTGAATTATGAGATGTAATATTACTATTGAAATAATAATATACCTTTGGCTAGCTAATTGATATGTAAAACCAATTTTTATTTATATATATTTTTTATCATTATTCTCTCCTATTCATTTTGCTATTTTGCATCATGTGGATTCATTTAATTTCAAAATTTTACCTCGGCTGCTCCTATTTATACACACTCTATATTTCAGTAGGGTCCCTGGGCGAAGTCATAAGAAAATCAACATCACTTATCAATGTAATTTATTTTATATTATTAATTAAAAGAAAGAACAAAAAAAAATTGAAATTTTAAATATTAGCTACACATAAAATACAGTTGACGCTTTTAATTTAGTTATTGGTGTCATGTAACTATTATATCAAAAAAATTAATGATTATCCTTTTATTAAAATATGAACGTAATGAATATACCATAAACGTAAAATATGAATTTTATCTATATATATCTAAATTTCCACATCACACAACCATTATATACATTTTAGAAACTATTCATTTTTTTGTGACGGCTTTTGCAGACTCATTCGCATAAAATTTACATAAACGTTTGTAAACATTATATTTCTCTGAATAATGAACATCTGTTTTTAAAGCTGTTCAAATATTGTAACTTTTTCTTCTTGTTATTCTAATAGTATTATTGAAAATATTTAGACACTACTTTAGTTTTAAACGATTCGCGAAATGGTGAGGATATTTGAAATTTTAATCTACTTAATTTCGATCTTTAAAAAATATTTTAACGTATTATAATATTGTTTATGTGATAAAACTTAGTTGTGCCTTGTTATTTCGTGGAAAGTTTTATATATATATGTAATTAGATAAAGATACAACATAAAAGAAATTAATACATGTATCTACAAATTTGATAAGGTGAGTTTTTTTAAGTTTCCTTGTTTATTATTATCATTTTAAAATTTGTATTACCAGGTGTTTATTATTTAAATTTCACTATTCATAATTTGGTACCAAATATTATTAATTAAACACACCACAGACCTTTTCTTTTCACCAAGCCGACGCCTTCAATAGTGTCCAGCCATGACGCTTTCCCGCTCCAGGTGGCAATCTCCCTTCTTAGAATTATCTGGTGATATTTCTCCTACGTAGCTTGACTTTGTTTCACACAAATTTTGTCTTTGCACGCATTTAACTTTTAATTACTTTTTTGACTTCTTATCGTTAACATTTAACACTTATTATTTGAAAATTTTATAATAAAAACTGCATTACATACAATTCACTTCCTTCTTCTCTGGTTACCAACGCTTGACTGTCTACCGCGGGTTTTTTTATCCGCCAGAACCTCTTTTTTTGTTTATAACCGGAAGCTCGCAATGTTCTAGAAAAATCTTTGATTATTGTTCACCTGTCACATTGTTTATTAATATTTTATTGTTTTTCTGACTTAAACTTGCTACTAAATGTTGTTTTTTTATGCACTATAACCTTATCGTCATTGATTTATTCACTAACATAGTATTTATCATTGTTTTTTTTTTGTTAGTTATTATTTGAAATCTTCCGATTGGTCAATGCAAATATACAAACTTTATACTTCCTACAACCTAAATATTTACATAATACATATGGATACAGTTCATTTCTTATTTTGTTTTATATTACTACATCTATATACATAAATTAGGTCGGTAATCATTTATTTTTTATTCTTATATTTCATATCAGATTGCATTTTATGTTGGTATACTTGTCGTCAACTGTTATATTTCGTTTTTGTTTTGACATTACCTATAATTACAGTTTTCTTCATATTATTATTATGTTTCCTATTAACTTTTATGATTGAATATTTAATTATCATATCTTATATATATTTTTCTAATTCTAAATTTCATTATTATTTTATCAATCATTGTAGCACTGTTGATTTTATTATTACTATTCTATTTATTCTTTAAATATAAACAGATCCTTTAGGTGTCTAATATTCCGTGTGGCGTCACGTTATTTTATTGATCTTCGTTGCTTGTTAAGCTCTGTCTAAGGTTGTTTAAAATACAGAATTATTTAAAAAAATGTTTATCAATAATTGTTTATGAATTCTTTTGATTTTCTTTTTTATTTTCTCTATGATTATGCCCACTGATTCTAATTGATTATATTGTTATATAGATAT
Organism: Galeruca laticollis; assembly: GCA_963921935.1. Taxonomy (NCBI): domain Eukaryota; kingdom Metazoa; phylum Arthropoda; class Insecta; order Coleoptera; family Chrysomelidae; genus Galeruca; species Galeruca laticollis. The sequence goes on along the minus strand of OY998178.1, from coordinate 188,992,980 downwards.
TTTATTAATTTGGTACTTTTTTTACAAATTACTTTTATTGATAGATATTATAATTTTATACTCTATTGGGATTCTATGAATGTTTATATGCTCATTCTATCTACAACAATATGTATATATATATATATATATATATATATATATATATATATATATTGTCACATACAGGTTGTTCCACCATTGTAGTGACATGTGTTGATCACATATTTAATATTTAATTATTTGAAAGAAAGTGGTATTTTCAGAAACATAATAATTTTGAGTGTACCGAGAAATTTATTAGTGTAGGTAATACAAGAAGCTGGGAAACGGGTGTTAACGTCTGAAGAGGTATTCGGAAGTAGGAAATAAGAAGTGTGTTAATTATTGAGAATTGTTATGTTTAGAAAGGAAAATGATATGTTCAATGCGGTTGTATTGTTGATAGTTGATCTATTAATTTCCATCGAATAAAATCTAAGTTTGACAATACATGACATTGATTAAAATTAAAAAAAATATATCTGAACAAATCTTTAAGGAAACTAAGGAAGGAAGTGAGTAGAGAAGTTGTTGAAACGGGAGACTATCCACTTGAGATTTTTGGTGACGGAAGTTTTTTACCCCGAAAAGAAAGAAAATAACGAAATAAATTATATTGGAGACGATTCAGAGATTGAAAATTAACAATAAGATAGTCAATACGAGGAATTGAACAAATATAATTGAAAATTAAAACAGTATATGGATAACAGTGATTAAATATTATGAAGATTGTGAGCAAAATAAATAATTTGAGACGTTATTAAATAATTTGAAGAATAACATTATATTGAAAACAGAAATAAATATTTTGGAAAGAAGCAACATGGTAAAGAAATACATTAACCCAATATAAGACAGCGGAACCACATAAATAAACATATACAGACGAGTTTTGCGGAAAAAGAACATTAAGTTGAAAAGGTCGGTTAAATTTTATACTAGTTAGTTTATTTTTAAAGTTGTGTAATTATTAAATTTGGTTATTTCGATAACAATTTGAGAAAAATCTAGTTAATTTTATAGTAGTTTTTCAAAGTTGTGAATTATTAAATTTGGTTATTTCGTTGATAATTTGAAAAAGTTCTATTTGATTTTATTGAAAATTTTGGAAGTCGTATAAATTATTGAAATCATTTTGTTAATTATTGGATCATTGGATATAGAAATTTTGTTTAGTTCATTGTAATTTTAATAGATTTTCTTTATAAGGTAAGGTATTGAAGCAGTCCTGTATGAAGAAAGGTAAGAGTTTTTTGTATACAATTTAGATATTGTGTTGGTAAAATTTTGAACAGAATAAATTTAGGTCAAATTAGAGAAAATTAACATACAGGGTGTTTCTTGAATTAGAATTTAGAATAAATATATAATTGTAGAACTGTGTAAAAATGTTAATTTAGATTTAAAAAAAAAGAAAATAAAAACAAAAGATATATTTGGACACTGCAATTCTTTCGAGAACCGACTCCCTGAGCATAAAAGATATTATATATAGCCGAAGCAAATAGATATACAGAATAATTATATTAAATTTTACTTACCTATTTATGGTAAGTTGGCGTCCTTAAATTATTAATTAAATATATAGCAATACGAGTTATATATCGAAAGTTAATTAAAATAAATTGTGTATATAAAATTATTACAATAATAATAGAAGTTATAGCTATAAAGTGTTAATCATAATATATATATATATATATATATATATATATATATATATATATATATATATAATTTTAAATTAATTATTTGCCAGCTAAATAATCAGGATTATTTTTTGTGGGTTTGTGGCAATGATACCAAGTGTACTCTTTTAAATATTTATTCTACGAGCTTTCGAATACAATCGTATTAATTTTCAAGTACTAAAAATTATAAAATATGGTCAAAAATTAAAATAAAGGGTATATATAAAAAAAAATACTTACATTATTTAACGAGATTGCAGGTAAAGTTGTAAAATATATGTATAATAAATCATTTCAAATAGTATCCAAAAATTATTATAAAATTTCAAAAAACAATATATGTATTAAATAATATTACCAAGTCAATATGAATTTTTTTTGATTTGTATTACTTTGATGTTAAAAATAATTTTATTATAGGTTACTTATATGATTTGTACTCAAATTTTTAAATGTTGCTTTTCAAATTCTAATAAATATGCGTATATTACACTAAGATTATTCAGGTCTGTTTTTTTATTTATACAATCAACATCTTGATTGATGTAAGCTGTTTCTAAAAATAGACGTTTTTTATAATTCCTTTCTGTAGTTAACACCTTAGCGGATTGATAATTCATGATATGGCCTTCATAAAACACATGTTCAGCAAGTGCACATCTGTCAGGATACAACTTGCTGTCACTCCTGTGAGAGGTAATTCGGTTGGAAAGTGACCTCTTAGATTGACCATAGTACTTTTTATTACAAGTATCACAAGGAATCTCATAAACTATATTAGCCAGTTTATTGGTAGGAGTTTTATCTTTTATTTTACTGAAGATTGACCTAATAGTAAGATGGTGCTTGTTACCAACTTTTATATTATGATTTTTGAATATTGCAGAAATTTTTGGTGTAACTGATTTAATATATGGTAGAGACACATACATTGGCATATGATTATTGTCAGTTTCAGCGTCAATATAATTCAAGTTTGATGTGATGTTATTAGAAATGTCAGTCATTCTTTCAGAAGTATTATATAAAATTCGTTTTAAGAGATATGGAGGATAAGAGTTTTCATAAAAAAGGTTGTACAATAATTTTATATTTTTTTGATGAAATATTGGATTTGAAATTTCTAAGACTCTATTTTTCATTTGACGGATTAGGTGGATCTTTGTATTACGTGGATGATAAGAATGATAATTAATGTATTTACCTGAACTCATTGGTTTTTTATACCAGTCAATTAAAATTTTATTTTCATTATTTCTAATGAATTTAGTATCAAGAAAAGGTAAGGATTGTTCTGTGTTTTCTTTTTCTATAGTAAATTGTATATGAGGATCAAAGCTATTAAAATAAAAAAGAATATTATCAATTTCTTCCAATGGAAGAGATAAAATTATATCATCCACATATTTTTTGATGAAAAACAATTTAAATGGTAAAACAGATATAACAAAGTCTAAAATGTAATCCATTACATAATTAGCTAATATAGGAGATATTGAAGAGCCCATAGGTGTCCCAAAAATTTGTTGGTAGTTCATATTATTATACGAAAAATATGTATTATTGAAAATAAATATTATTAATTCTAAAAGAGTCTCTTTACTAATTTTACAATTTTTACTTATATCACTCCATTTTTGTTGAAGGGCTGTTAAACATATATTTAAGTGTACATTACTAAAAAGGGATACTACATCTAAACTTAGAAGAACATAATTAGGTGGTAATATTATATCATTGAATTTTTTGCTAATTTCAAAGGAGTCCTTAATGTAATACTCATTTTCATAATCATATGATTTTGTTAATATTTCAGTTAACCAAAGAGTAAGAGGTTCAATTGGGGTGTTTATTGATGCTATAATTGGTCTAGCAGATAATGTTGGTTTGTGTATTTTAGGTAAACAGTAAAATTTTGCAGAAATACCGTTATAGCTAGTTAATTTATCTTTTGTATTTTTGTCAATATATCATTTATTGAATAATTTCTTTACTAATTTATTACAATCATTAGTTATTTTATAGGTAGGATCATTTTTGATTTTCTTATATGATGTATTATTATCTATTAGTTCTTTAGATAATTCGAAATATTGTTGTTTTTCCATTACAACTGTAACATTACCTTTATCAGATGGTATGACTATTAAATTTGGATTTTCCTTCAAAAATTTTTTGGTTTTATATAATAATTCTCTAAATACAGAAGATTGTTTAGGTTCATGAATATCATTAGTTAGAACATTTGTTGTTTTAGCAATGACAATATTTCTTTCTTGTTCGTTTTGTATAAAAGACGATATATAATCAATATTGGCTAACATAGTTTTAATTGAAATATCCTTTGTAATTATAGGTTCAATACTGAACTTTGGGCCTAGTGATAAAAATTGTAGAATATCTTTAGGTATATCTATATTAGAAATATTTTTTATCCAATTATTTTGTGTTTTAAGAACTGAATGAATTTTTTTGTTAATTAAATTATTAAGTTTTTTTTGTTGTTTATTTTTAATTCTAAAATATAATTTGTTATAAATAATTTGTTGTCTACCAGAAAAATTATCAAAGATAAATTCATTAGTTGTATCAATTATTTGACTTTTAAATTTTGTAATGTTATTTTCAAGTCTATATATTGTTTTTTGATTACAAATAATCTCGTTATTTAAAAGCTTATTGACTAATCTATTATAGATGAAATAACTATTACTTGTTTCTTGTTCTTGTCGGATAAGTACTTTTTCTACATATTTGATGTTATTTTCCAAAAACTTTGGGATAATATTCTTCTTTCTGCATTGTAAAAGAAAGCATCTTCTATTGTACTCTTTCGCAAGCTTAAGTTTAATTTTGGACCATGATTTCAGATTTATTATTGCTTCTTGACCATACGTTCTTGAAATGGTTTGGTAATAACCCATATTAGTATGTAATTTTAAATTAATTATTTGCCAGCTAAATAATCAGGATTATTTTTTGTGGGTTTGTGGCAATGATACCAAGTGTACTCTTTTAAATATTTATTCTACGAGCTTTCGAATACAATCGTATTCATTTTCAAGTACTAAAAATTATAAAATATGGTCAAAAATTAAAATAAAGGGTATATATAAAAAAAAATACTTACATTATTTAACGAGATTGCAGGTAAAGTTGTAAAATATATGTATAATAAATCATTTCAAATAGTATCCAAAAATTATTATAAAATTTCAAAAAACAATATATGTATTAAATAATATTACCAAGTCAATATGAATTTTTTTTGATTTGTATTACTTTGATGTTAAAAATAATTTTATTATAGGTTACTTATATGATTTGTACTCAAATTTTTAAATGTTGCTTTTCAAATTCTAATAAATATGCGTATATTACACTAAGATTATTCAGGTCTGTTTTTTTATTTATACAATCAACATCTTGATTGATGTAAGCTGTTTCTAAAAATAGACGTTTTTTATAATTCCTTTCTGTAGTTAACACCTTAGCGGATTGATAATTCATGATATGGCCTTCATAAAACACATGTTCAGCAAGTGCACATCTGTCAGGATACAACTTGCTGTCACTCCTGTGAGAGGTAATTCGGTTGGAAAGTGACCTCTTAGATTGACCATAGTACTTTTTATTACAAGTATCACAAGGAATCTCATAAACTATATTAGCCAGTTTATTGGTAGGAGTTTTATCTTTTATTTTACTGAAGATTGACCTAATAGTAAGATGTTGCTTGTTACCAACTTTTATATTATGATTTTTGAATATTGCAGAAATTTTTGGTGTAACTGATTTAATATATGGTAGAGACACATACATTGGCATATGATTATTGTCAGTTTCAGCGTCAATATAATTCAAGTTTGATGTGATGTTATTAGAAATGTCAGTCATTCTTTCAGAAGTATTATATAAAATTCGTTTTAAGAGATATGGAGGATAAGAGTTTTCATAAAAAAGGTTGTACAATAATTTTATATTTTTTTGATGAAATATTGGATTTGAAATTTCTAAGACTCTATTTTTCATTTGACGGATTAGGTGGATCTTTGTATTACGTGGATGATAAGAATGATAATTAATGTATTTACCTGAACTCATTGGTTTTTTATACCAGTCAATTAAAATTTTATTTTCATTATTTCTAATGAATTTAGTATCAAGAAAAGGTAAGGATTGTTCTGTGTTTTCTTTTTCTATAGTAAATTGTATATGAGGATCAAAGCTATTAAAATAAAAAAGAATATTATCAATTTCTTCCAATGGAAGAGATAAAATTATATCATCCACATATTTTTTGATGAAAAACAATTTAAATGGTAAAACAGATATAACAAAGTCTAAAATGTAATCCATTACATAATTAGCTAATATAGGAGATATTGAAGAGCCCATAGGTGTCCCAAAAATTTGTTGGTAGTTCATATTATTATACGAAAAATATGTATTATTGAAAATAAATATTATTAATTCTAAAAGAGTCTCTTTACTAATTTTACAATTTTTACTTATATCACTCCATTTTTGTTGAAGGGCTGTTAAACATATATTTAAGTGTACATTACTAAAAAGGGATACTACATCTAAACTTAGAAGAACATAATTAGGTGGTAATATTATATCATTGAATTTTTTGCTAATTTCAAAGGAGTCCTTAATGTAATACTCATTTTCATAATCATATGATTTTGTTAATATTTCAGTTAACCAAAGAGTAAGAGGTTCAATTGGGGTGTTTATTGATGCTATAATTGGTCTAGCAGATAATGTTGGTTTGTGTATTTTAGGTAAACAGTAAAATTTTGCAGAAATACCGTTATAGCTAGTTAATTTATCTTTTGTATTTTTGTCAATATATCTTTTATTGAATAATTTCTTTACTAATTTATTACAATCATTAGTTATTTTATAGGTAGGATCATTTTTGATTTTCTTATATGATGTATTATTATCTATTAGTTCTTTAGATAATTCGAAATATTGTTGTTTTTCCATTACAACTGTAACATTACCTTTATCAGATGGTATGACTATTAAATTTGGATTTTCCTTCAAAAATTTTTTGGTTTTATATAATAATTCTCTAAATACAGAAGATTGTTTAGGTTCAAGAAGCAATAATAAATCTGAAATCATGGTCCAAAATTAAACTTAAGCTTGCGAAAGAGTACAATAGAAGATGCTTTCTTTTACAATGCAGAAAGAAGAATATTATCCCAAAGTTTTTGGAAAATAACATCAAATATGTAGAAAAAGTACTTATCCGACAAGAACAAGAAACAAGTAATAGTTATTTCATCTATAATAGATTAGTCAATAAGCTTTTAAATAACGAGATTATTTGTAATCAAAAAACAATATATAGACTTGAAAATAACATTACAAAATTTAAAAGTCAAATAATTGATACAACTAATGAATTTATCTTTGATAATTTTTCTGGTAGACAACAAATTATTTATAACAAATTATATTTTAGAATTAAAAATAAACAACAAAAAAAACTTAATAATTTAATTAACAAAAAAATTCATTCAGTTCTTAAAACACAAAATAATTGGATAAAAAATATTTCTAATATAGATATACCTAAAGATATTCTACAATTTTTATCACTAGGCCCAAAGTTCAGTATTGAACCTATAATTACAAAGGATATTTCAATTAAAACTATGTTAGCCAATATTGATTATATATCGTCTTTTATACAAAACGAACAAGAAAGAAATATTGTCATTGCTAAAACAACAAATGTTCTAACTAATCATATTCATGAACCTAAACAATCTTCTGTATTTAGAGAATTATTATATAAAACCAAAAAATTTTTGAAGGAAAATCCAAATTTAATAGTCATACCATCTGATAAAGGTAATGTTACAGTTGTAATGGAAAAACAACAATATTTCGAATTATCTAAAGAACTAATAGATAATAATACATCATATAAGAAAATCAAAAATGATCCTACCTATAAAATAACTAATGATTGTAATAAATTAGTAAAGAAATTATTCAATAAATGATATATTGACAAAAATACAAAAGATAAATTAACTAGCTATAACGGTATTTCTGCAAAATTTTACTGTTTACCTAAAATACACAAACCAACATTATCTGCTAGACCAATTATAGCATCAATAAACACCCCAATTGAACCTCTTACTCTTTGGTTAACTGAAATATTAACAAAATCATATGATTATGAAAATGAGTATTACATTAAGGACTCCTTTGAAATTAGCAAAAAATTCAATGATATAATATTACCACCTAATTATGTTCTTCTAAGTTTAGATGTAGTATCCCTTTTTAGTAATGTACACTTAAATATATGTTTAACAGCCCTTCAACAAAAATGGAGTGATATAAGTAAAAATTGTAAAATTAGTAAAGAGACTCTTTTAGAATTAATAATATTTATTTTCAATAATACATATTTTTCGTATAATAATATGAACTACCAACAAATTTTTGGGACACCTATGGGCTCTTCAATATCTCCTATATTAGCTAATTATGTAATGGATTACATTTTAGACTTTGTTATATCTGTTTTACCATTTAAATTGTTTTTCATCAAAAAATATGTGGATGATATAATTTTATCTCTTCCATTGGAAGAAATTGATAATATTCTTTTTTATTTTAATAGCTTTGATCCTCATATACAATTTACTATAGAAAAAGAAAACACAGAACAATCCTTACCTTTTCTTGATACTAAATTCATTAGAAATAATGAAAATAAAATTTTAATTGACTGGTATAAAAAACCAATGAGTTCAGGTAAATACATTAATTATCATTCTTATCATCCACGTAATACAAAGATCCACCTAATCCGTCAAATGAAAAATAGAGTCTTAGAAATTTCAAATCCAATATTTCATCAAAAAAATATAAAATTATTGTACAACCTTTTTTATGAAAACTCTTATCCTCCATATCTCTTAAAACGAATTTTATATAATACTTCTGAAAGAATGACTGACATTTCTAATAACATCACATCAAACTTGAATTATATTGACGCTGAAACTGACAATAATCATATGCCAATGTATGTGTCTCTACCATATATTAAATCAGTTACACCAAAAATTTCTGCAATATTCAAAAATCATAATATAAAAGTTGGTAACAAGCACCATCTTACTATTAGGTCAATCTTCAGTAAAATAAAAGATAAAACTCCTACCAATAAACTGGCTAATATAGTTTATGAGATTCCTTGTGATACTTGTAATAAAAAGTACTATGGTCAATCTAAGAGGTCACTTTCCAACCGAATTACCTCTCACAGGAGTGACAGCAAGTTGTATCCTGACAGATGTGCACTTGCTGAACATGTGTTTTATGAAGGCCATATCATGAATTATCAATCCGCTAAGGTGTTAACTACAGAAAGGAATTATAAAAAACGTCTATTTTTAGAAACAGCTTACATCAATCAAGATGTTGATTGTATAAATAAAAAAACAGACCTGAATAATCTTAGTGTAATATACGCATATTTATTAGAATTTGAAAAGCAACATTTAAAAATTTGAGTACAAATCATATAAGTAACCTATAATAAAATTATTTTTAACATCAAAGTAATACAAATCAAAAAAAATTCATATTGACTTGGTAATATTATTTAATACATATATTGTTTTTTGAAATTTTATAATAATTTTTGGATACTATTTGAAATGATTTATTATACATATATTTTACAACTTTACCTGCAATCTCGTTAAATAATGTAAGTATTTTTTTTTATATATACCCTTTATTTTAATTTTTGACCATATTTTATAATTTTTAGTACTTGAAAATTAATACGATTGTATTCGAAAGCTCGTAGAATAAATATTTAAAAGAGTACACTTGGTATCATTGCCACAAACCCACAAAAAATAATCCTATATATATATATATATATATATATATATATATATATATATATATATATAACAACAACAAAGAGATTCATGGGTAATTCACGCAAAATAAAGGGCTACTGAAATAGAGTGGTAACCGTGGACATGCATGTTTCTGGCTCATTTTGCCTCTTCAGCACGGCATAACCAAATAAGGATGTGAAATTTGGGAGCAAAGATGTTAATCGAAACATGGGAAAACACAAAATAACGGATTTCAGCAGGGAAACCAAACGCTCATTTGTGTCTTCAATTGGAAGATCCCGAGTTTTCAGGACATCAACCAACATTGACACGGAGGCGCATATAGCCCCCCCATATTCCTACATCTTCTTTGTTATTTACTATGGGTCGGAAGGTTCATGGCGGGGGGGCTATATGCGCCTCCGTGTAGATGTTGGTTGATGTCCTGAAAACTCGGGATCTTCCAATTGAAGACACAAATGAGCGTTTGGTTTCCCTGCTGAAATCCGTTATTTTGTGTTTTCCCATGTTTCGATTAACATCTTTGCTCCCAAATTTCACATCCTTATTTGGTTATGCCGTGCTGAAGAGGCAAAATGAGCCAGAAACATGCATGTCCACGGTTACCACTCTATTTCAGTAGCCCTTTATTTTGCGTGAATTACCCATGAATCTCTTTGTTGTTGTTGTTAACATATCACGCGATATTCCTACATCTTCTTTGTTATATATATATATATATATATATATATATATATATATTAATATATATATATATATATATATATATAGAGTGTCCCGCATAAGAACCGACACAGAGCTGAGACGTATAGGGGAACCCAAAATATGATGATTGGGGGCAATTTATCTCTATACCAAGTTGCATCCCTGAGGAGTTATAGGGCCTCAAAGTGGGGCCCAAAATTTCGAAAAAAATTTATTTCTTTGCAACCCTTTACCTTAAAAATACCAAATATGGTACACTGTATGAGACTCTTAAGAGCATTAAATACTGGTAAGTCGAACCTTAAAATTTCAAATCATTTTTTTATCTGTTATTCGATTTGAAAACTTTTATTTTCATACCATGGATAACTTGATTCCTTAACTCTTTTTACTCCTGTAATTTTGGACAATACTTTGTCATTTTCAAGGAAAAATCGAATAACCAAAGACATGTTTTCAACAATGTTATTTAAAAAGTTACAAAAATGTCAAGAGTTGGATATGAATTTCACTAAATGAGAATTTTCCACTCCTTTAAAACAAATTATAACAATGTACTTACTACAAGAACTGAATTCCAAATTCTCAAATTTGATGTATAAATTCATCCAACTCTTGACTTTTTTATAACTTTTTAATCAACATTGGTGAAAACATGTCTTTGGTTATTCGATTTTTCCTTGAAAATGACAAAGTATTGTGCAAAATTACAAGAGTAAAAAAAGTTTATGAATTAAGTTATCCATGGTATGAAAATAAAAGTTTTCAAATCGAATAACAGATAAAAAAATTATGTGAAATTTTAAGGTTATGTCACCCCTAATTAACTCCTCAGACTGGTTCGATCGCCTTCTACTTACCATTACTTAATGCTCTTAAGAGTCTCATACAGTGTACCAAATTTGGTATTTTTAAGGTAAAAGGTTGCAAAGAAATTAATTTTTTTCGAAATTTTGGGCCCCACTTTGAGGCCCTATAACTCCTCAGGGATGCAACTTGGTATAGAGGTAAATTGCCCCCAATCGTTATATTTTGGGCTCCCCTGTACGCCTCTGATCTGTGTCGGTTCTTATTCGGGACACCCTGTATATATATAAAACTTTTTCACGTTGTTTTAGCGCAAAATGTTATTCTTGATAAATTAACTCCAATGTTAAAATGTCATATACCTGGAAATGTTATTGTCACTTTGCCATCGATAAAAAAGGTGCATCCTTTTTTATCGCGATAAAAACTTCTCTTCCTCAATATCTAGTAAGCGGACGTCACTTTTACACAATGACAATGAGTCGCAATTATTGTTGTTGTTCATCCATATATTCTGTCGTTAATTTATCTTGCCAAAAAACACTCGAGCTTTTCTTTTATTAGATAAATTCCTCTTTGACTCAAAGTTTTGCCAATCACTAAATTTGCTCGAAAAACTGACATTAGATAAAATCGCTCCACCTTCGGTGTCGCGATTTTATCATGTCAGTTTTTCTCGTAAAATTAGTGATTGGCAAAACTGTTTCGTTGCAAAGAGAAATTTATCCGATAAAAAAAAAGCTCTTGTGTTTTTACTGTTGATAAAAAGTCCTACCCCAAGGAAATTCAAGTTTTTCAAAACCTGCTTCATCTTGTATATACAGGGTGCGCCATTAGTGTGACAAAGTTCGATATAGCCGTTATTATAGAAGATATGGAATACATTTACATACGAATATTGTAGACATCTGTAAACTGCGTGGGTGACACATATCACGTAAATTGGTTGAACAACTTTTATAAACACAATTACATATTTTTGTCCTTTCTCCTATATTCCAACAGCGCATAAAATCATATTATATATTTAATAAATAATTCCTATAACACCAAACGACTTCTACTTCTTTTAAATAACTTGTCTAAATAAACATAACTGAACAGCTGATTGCAAAATAACATATAACTCATGCTACAGGGTGACAAAACTGAAACACGACCCAAATGAGATTTTAAGATTGTTGTAATTGGGATTTTTTTATTCCTTCTTAATTATAATAAGGTAAGTAATTTTTAACATTAATTAAATGAATATTGTCTTTGTTGCTTGATACATTTATTGTTGTCACAAGGACAAAGACTGGCGTTCAGCGGGAAATTTAAAATACCTCAATTGTAATTGCCCCGCGTTGGGTGACAATTTGATATACTATACTATACCTTTAATGAATGGATATATGAATATAACACTGTGAAATATTATTTGTCAACGTTTCACAATCTGTGATTGTAGCGACACTATTGCACACACACCTTTAGCAGCGTATGAAATATATTTCAATTTTGACAGTAGTTGTCAAACAATGCCCGGCTATGATCAATATTAATTTTTTATTTAGAAAGATGAATTTATTCACAATCGACTTAATCACTCTTGTCTCAGGGTGGGATCAAATTGTTTAAAAAATAATAATTCAAATTCTATAATTTTAACGTATTATCCAAATTAAATATTACTCTATTATTCAGAATCTCGAGTAACTGTTTATTCAATATTATAAAAGGCACTTGAATTATCTTATGACATTTACGATTTTTCTGTCACTGAAAATTAACTAAATGTCACTGATTAGATCGAAATTTTTATTGAATGCAAAATGTTAAATTCGATGAAAATATGTGCCGAATGAATACCACAGTGAGTTGGAATCAAAAATTATATATTATACTATCAGATAACAAAATTTCAAAAATTAATATTCCCCAAAAATATCATAAAAGAACAAAGATCGTATTTTCTACTAACCTTAAAATTAGAACAACATATATGCTAGAAAACAACCTAATTAAATACGTTTAACAAAAGTTCAAATCGTCGAAATTTACACTTGACGTGTATAAATGTCAAATAACACAATCTCCGATTAAAATTGTCTATTCAAAGAAATTTTTTCGCTTGATGTAAAATTTCATATATATAACGTTAATTTTGTTTGAAGTCAAAACTATCCTATAGATGCATCTAATTTAAATTTATTCAAAAGGCCTGTTAATTCTCGAGAAATAATTGAAAAAACTGGAGCGGACTCACCAACTAATTTAGAATTCTGGATACTTTCTAAATATATAATTTAGAAAACTGGAACCACTTACACTATATACGATGCAATTCTTCTTCGAATTATGCACGCCCTGACTTTATAATGCATGGCTTTATGATCTGATTGTATAATTGAATAATTTTATATCGTCAAAAAAATGAGACAACTCTAAATGTGATGTTGTCTCGTGGGCGTTTCAAATTCAACTAACTGAACTTTGTTCAAATAAATAAATCTCTTCTCCTGTGGTTACGAGATTTTCTTGTTTTAAAAAAAATACTAATTTATATTTCCCAATAACAAAGAGAGATTTGAATTCTTTTATTACAATTGTAAGTCTGCTAGCAGAGACCTCTGTATTTTGAAATTTCAAATATATTTTCTAAATTGTAATATGATCTATCTATCATTAGATATTTTCTGCAAAAATGTAATCAGAAATTAAAATGTCTAATTTGATATATATACCGAATCTTTCAAAATTATTGATTCTACATATAATACAGTGTGTATCGAAAGTATTGCATACAAATATAAATAATTTTCCTTATTTTAATGTTTCTTTTAAATTTTAAATAGAGGAACTGTATTAATATATATACATTTATATAATAAAATAAAATATATTGTTTAAATTCTCGAATTTCGAATTTATTACGTCTCGATGTAAAGCACCTGTTTACCGTCATAGTTGAAATCATATTCTGTAAAGCGTTTAAAAATAGTGCATTCATTATTTCAGCTCTCCTACAGGATATCCTTACTGCTAATTATATCCTAAAAGCAGAGCAAACTTACATTATAGGTGTGCATCAGAGAAAAGTATACAGGGAAACTGGATTTTAAGTAATACGTTTTTTGTTAGTCCCAAAAGTTTTCTTTATATTCCTGCTGACCAATATAATTTGAAGTCTGCCACAGCAATAGAACCCCCCAGAACCCTAAAATAAAAAAATTCTAAAACATAATCATAAGCCTACTTGTTTGAAATTTACTAAAAGCTAGAAACTGTATGCTACAATTTTATAAGAAAAACAAAGCAAAAATGCAGTTTTAGGGGCTTAAAATTTCAAAATTTTAATTTCTCAGATCCCCCGGTAGTTCCTTCCCCCCGACCTTCATCCTAGTTACGCCACTGCGCACAGTCTAATATAAAACATTTTTATTGAAAGAAAAATAATCGCAAATGAAAATACGGTCGCCATCTCTCGATTTTAAACGAATGTGATCTGAACCTCCCCAATTGTTCAATTGAAGAATCGTACTTCAATAAGGTCCTTCCTTATTAGCCCCTCCATTCTGAAACAACTTTGATATTTGCAAGTACATAAATAAAGTCAACACTCATGTTTCATAATCAAATTTGCACGTTATCTCATTGTTAGAATTATGTCGCAAATGACGGAAAACACTGGACGACTGATTTGTATGAAATGGCTTAATGCATATTAGAAAAAACAATTGAACATTTGTTATGCATTACAAAATCATTTTACCGATTTGGTTCAATTGTTTAATTTTGAAAATAAATTGATTAGCATTGGTAAGTATATCAATTTTTTTTAAATAAAGTGTTGTTCTGTGAAATTCTTTTTGTATTAATTAATATACATTACCGGCCGGGTTATTTAATTTAATTTTTATTAATGAACGAAATGTGAAAGTGTCACCTATTTTAACAATCTTTTTCATCTAAATTTTTTGTAGAATTGCTAACTTATAAAATCATATTTATATAAAGCTGACATTGCCTACATATAAGAACAACAGGTATACTATTATAAAGCATGAAATTTCTATCAAGTAAATATTTCCAATTGAAAAACAATGTCGATCAATCAGTTTATCACTACTTCAACTCTTACGTATAAATGCATTCCTATTTGGGGAAGAATTGAATGAAAGAAGACCAGGCGCCTAATTATAATTTTTTTTTAATTTACAATACGATTGTAGAGAGGGCGAAAGAAAAAAAGTGAAAGTAGTTAAAAGTAACATAAAATTGTAGAAATTAAAGATTATGCGTACCATCTGAAGAAAACGATGAAAAACAGCTATTCTCCTTAGGATTTAACTGCTCATTGATAATCCTAAAATCATAAGAAAAGGGATAATTGTGCATACATCAAAGGAATTATAGAGCGTATTTAAAGCTAAAAGAAGCACTCAAGATAAGACATATTAAATAATTAAAAGGTTTCTCTATATGATGATTTCCAAGTAAATTCCTATAACTCGGCACTTTGGATATGCGTGAACCAAAAAGAGATAAGTGCTCGAATAGAGAGAAAACTTTTTACAATGGTGTATGGCTGCTTGCAACATCAGTGTCGTATTAATCAGAGGCGCTTGGGTTAAATTTTTAATTGTTATAAGTAGATTCATTTTACGTTTTATCTCAAAAACTTAAAGAAAAAGAATTTTCAAATATTTATTGACAAATAAAAATGTCAAATTTATTTATTCAACTATAAATTACATTAACATTTGGTTATTTAATATTGTATCGGGTTTTTAATATTTTTGTATATAATATAAGTAGCACAAAAAGGCATAACCGATTATAATTTTTTCGACTTTTATAAAAGATTTATTTCAACATAATGGGAAATAAATTAATGTTTAAAAGAATGTAGTACATAACTAACAATTTTAACACTTTATTTCATTTCAAGTAGGTGTTGTTTATAATATTTATATACTTAAACTATTTTAATGACCATTATTAACATTTTTATGATTATTTAGTGGATGTACCTTCAATTTATTCGAAATTGAAAATTCTGGAAGTTTCGTATTCTTTATCCTTAACTGAAAAATACTCTTCCTCCGTATCAGATTCACTTTCCTCAGAATCATTCTCCAGATTAATTATAAATTCACCAATAATCAACAACTTTATTTCGACATTTTTTCCACAACAATACGTTTGACTTTCTTTCGTGATTTTCCTCCTTTTTATTTTATATTTCACATTATGGCATGATATGCCTACTCCGCTTATCTATCATCAACTGTGTCTCTGAGGGAGTCCAGTTATAATCTACATATGGGCGCACTGTCAGCATGATATTGTAATGTTTTTCTTATTTATTAAAACGTTTCTATTACGCGTGGGATAAACTTTAAACACACGGTATGGCTACTTACGAATTTATTTAAACACTAAACTACTCACTAACAATTAATTTATATACACTTAACTATTAACTTTAATTTATATACACACAACCTTAATTATTAATTTATATCAATACTTTACTGTTCGCTATTTCAGTGTATTCTTGTTTATTTGTCGAGATCACTTTATCAACTAAACTAACTCTCCATGGTCGGTCCTTTATATATTAATGCCTTTTTTACTAGATAATTCTAGATTACGGCTTACACATAATCAATTGGCTCCGGCATATACTTTTTAAACCACGCTCTGCTACCATGGTAGGAAATTAAACGTTACTACTTAATATGGAAAAAGCTTTATTCCGAATAACAACAAAAAAATAACATTATGGCGTGATATGCCTACTCCGCTTATCTATCATCAACTGTGTCTCTGAGGGAGTCCAGTTATAATCTACATATGGGCGCACTGTCTTTTTTTTTTTCAAAGAGGTTTAGGAAATCTGCTAGCAGACCCCCCAGGCATTGGTGTTTCGGCGCTTGGGGGAGTGTGGGGATGGGGAGACCCCCGACCCACTAAAACCCTTTCCTCTTTTAAGAACTTCCACTTTCCTTCTTAGACCCGCCGTTAGGACATCTCCTCAAGAAAGAAAGGAATATTGCCTAATATTCTGCATTTTCCTGGGCTCGTAACTCAACTTTCTCTTTTGCGCTTATCACATAGGTTATGAAATCTGTTACCTTATTCCACCCATTTTCACATTTAAGCATATTGTCAATGACGTTGCTTGCACTTATTTCCCCTAAATCTGAGCACAGTTCTTGGCGCTTCTCTGCCCATTGAGGACATTCGAAGACAGTGTGATTTGGGTCATCTACAGCTGCCCCGCAGCATATGCAACTTTCGTCTCTCTTTTTTTTTAATTTTAAAAGTAAAAGTGCCGAAAGTACCGTGGCCTGAGAGGAACTGAGTAAGATGGTAGGATACTGTCCCCCATTTCCTATTGTGCCAAGGTCGAATATTCCGGATAAGGCGTCTGGTCCAAGTTTCAGGGCCGCTCTGCCACTCTTCCTGCCATTGCTGCAGAGTCATCTCCCTCTCTATCTGTTTCTGGATAACAGAAGCTACACCAGCCATGTGGAATATTCTCCTCCTCTCTTCCGCCAAAATGTGCAGCGGAATGAGACCAGCAATAACCATTGCAGATGCACCTGAAACGGTGCAGTAAGCAGAACAGACTCTAAGCGCAATGCTTCGCTGTGTCTTCATAAGTCTCATTTTATTGACTTCTAAATATGTCTTAAGGGCCCAAATTGGCGCACCATATAAGATTACACTTTGACACACCATCGCCAGAATTCGCCGCTTCGGTGCTGTTGGTCCTCCTATATTTGGTAAAAGACAATTTAGAGCCTTTATTGTTTTCTCAGCCTTCAGACAGGTTTCTCGGATGTGGTTTGTCATATTTAGCCTTCGGTCTAGGTGGAATCCCAAATATTTGACTGTTCCCTGGGGTTTTATTTCTTGGCTCTGCATTTTAAATTTTATCGCATCGGTCTTTCTTTTGTAGCTAAGAAGAATAGCTTCGGTTTTTTCAGGAGCAATCTCTAGATGATGTTGAGTCATCCACTGAAATACAAGATCAAGAGTATGGTTTGCCTTATCAATCATTTGGTTGGAGGTCCGAGAAGCTACGAATACCGCTAGATCGTCGGCATAGCACAATATTACTACTCCATTTGGCGTTGGAAGGTTCATCACTTCGTTATATAGAATATTCCACATACTAGGGCCGAGAACCGAGCCCTGTGGAACACCACCAAAAACTTGTCTTTCAAGGTCCCTCTTCAGGATAATTACTCTTTCATCCATGTAGGAATTTAAAATGTTCTTAAGGTATGCACTCACCCCTATTCTGTTAAGCTGGTCGCTGATGACTGTCCAGGATGCGGTGTTAAACGCATTTTTAACATCCACCAAGATTAATGCACAATGTTTTCCCTTGTTTGCTGCTACCATGTCTTGAATCTTTTCCATTGCATGTGAAGTAGACCGTCCTTTACGGAATCCAAATTGGTTTTCGTGGAAGCCATTAATTTTGTTTTGCAATTCCGCAATCAACCGGGTATTTAAGAGTCTTTCGTAGACTTTTCCAATTTCATCTATTAAGCAAATTGGGCGATATTTTGCAGGGTCGTCAGGTGACTTTCTTGGTTTCTCGATAAGCGATAGCTTGGTTCTTTTCCATTCTCCTGGAAAACACTGCCTGGTTAAAAACGAATTATAAAAATTTACAAAAAATTGGACATTACCATTAATCACAGCTTTTATTATCACAGATGGTATATTATCTGGGCCTGGGGCTTTGCCAACCTTGATACTATCACAGGCATCCAATATTTCCTGGTGTTTGAGCATATCACAGTCTTGTATCACAGTTAGTTCTTTTTGTCGCTGTTTTCTATTTGGGCAGTTGGTGACAAACAACTCCTTAAAATGTCTCTCCCTTTCCTCTCTTGACATTTCAACACGAGCCGGCATTTTTTGCAATTGAGCTCTTGTTATTTGGAATCCCTGGCCAAATATGTCGTCTTCGAGGTCATTGCAAAGGTTTTGCCAAGCTCGCCTTTTCAATGTTTTGATTTCAGTCTTTAGCAGATTTTTTGCAGTCTTATATTCTCTATATTTTTCTTCACGCCGGTTTGGATCATTTTTTATTCTCTGAAAGAGACGCCTTTTATGATGAACATCTAAGATGGCCTCTTGTATTGACTCGTTCCACCAGTAAGGCAAGCGATAGTCCTCATTGCAGCAAACCCTCGGTGTGCATTCTTGGTAAGCCTTGCGGATGCGACTCACCAGATCAGAAACACTCGTAGAATCCAGCATATCTCTGGTCTTTTTTCTAAACATGTGAACTAGTAATTCTTTATTCGGTTCACCAAACCTTGTTTTCCTTTTCTTGACTACAGGCTTCACGGTTGAGAGTTCGGTTAAAATAAACCTGTGCTCCGTCACGTCAGGATCCACAAGCACCGTCCACTGAGGGTCTTGTCGTTGTATTCGGTCACACACCACAGTAAGATCGATGTATGATTGCCCAGTGTCTCTAACAAGCGTGGGGACAAGTCCATCATTAATGACATTTAAGTTCGTAGCATTGCACCAGGACAAGAATTCTCTGCCCCTACGGTTTGTTACTCTGCCCCCCCAGACTTCATTCTTTGAGTTAAAATCTCCAGTTATCACAAATGGTGTGTTTTTATTCCCATGCCGAAGGCGCAGAACTATATCCTGCAACTCCCCTAAGCAGTTTTGGAAGCTTTGAAAAGGGATGTTTGGGGAGATATACACTGACATTACAAACAAGTTCGTATACTGGACACACACAAAACAGTTCCCACTAAACACATTTAAAACAGGCATGGAGCTATTTACATTAACAATTAAAGCGTCTTTGGTAGGGTTTACGTATACATTTCTATTCCCAGTTTCACACTTTTTGATATTGGGCTCGCTGATGCAAATAACATCACATTTCTTGTTAGAAGCAGTAAGTGCAGCAATGTCATGGACTGGGACACTACGGTTGGCGTTAATTTGTAATATTTTCATTACTGGAGTAAAGTTTTTGACGTTTCATTCTTTTAGTCGTACTCAGAGCTCTACGGAAGCTAATGCATTTTCCGGTATTTGACTTATGCGTCTCTTTGCAAACTGGGCAGAATGGTTTATCTTTGCATTCTTTTGACAGATGTCCTTCCTGTCCACAATTATAGCAGCAATTTCTGCGATCCGGACCCTTACACTCTTCAGTCTGGTGGTTGTATAACCAGCATCTTTTGCAACGATCGACCCTCACTCTGGGTTCGATCCTGCAATTCGAAAGCCCGATACGAATATACGGGTTCTGGGTTAATTCACGGGCCTTGTCTTCCGATATAGATATTGTAACTGCCAAAGTGCTGCCAGCATTTGGCCTGAGATTTCCAATAGAGCAGTTTTCCTTAATCTGCTCCCCGACCTTTCGCTCTATTGCTCCAGCCACATCTTCTACTGTGGCTGTTGCATCAATCCCACGAATGTGGAATGTTTTCTTTTTAGGCCAATGGGTACCCCTCGTGCTCACTTTCATGTTGGTGGATTCCACTGCTGCTTTTAAGGAATTCATTGCTTCCTGGTTCTTGTCCATGGTTATTAGAACTTTGCCGTCTTTGGTTTCTCTGATTTGCCTTATGCTGTTAGCATCTTTCGCATTTTGAACAGCTTCCTTTATGGTCTTCAGAGCTTCCAGGTACGTATTATTGTGCTTGCTGACTATAAGGGCGTATGATGTTGGTTGTCGTTTGCTTGTCAGTGGCTGAACACTTTCCGTTTCCTGTTTTTTTTAGTGGTATAGATGAAAACCTCTATACCCGAACCATGAAAGACACACTCAACGAGTTTCCTGAACTTCCCCAGGGTCATATTGTCAACATGGTGCAGTGCAACCTGACCATCTTCTATTGTGTTATCTCTGACAGTCCTTAGGGAATTCCATAGGTCTTCTTCACTGGAAATTTGTGACAATTTTATGATTTTCTGAGTGATTGTGTCTTGTCCATGGTCAGTCCTGAGTTTTGTGACTTGCTCAATCACCGTATATTTTTCATTGGTGTCAACAATGCCTGGAAACCTATATTTGTACCGGTTTTGTATTCCTACAGTCATATTTGGATCACTGGGTTCTACTATTACCACCTTGGTTACCATCGTCTTTGCCTCCAGGGGATCGCCAACAATCACTTCTGTGGTACTGTATGCCTCATCACTCCAGTCCATATTGATTATGTTCTTGCACTCCGAGAAGTCTAAAACTGTCCCTAGTGATCTAATTATCTTAGGTTCTGTTGTCAATATTGTTTGGGTTTCTTTATGTTTGGTTTCCGTATTTTTACAGCTGCATGTTTGGGCGCTAACTTTTTCAACGTCCATTTCTCTAAACAAAAATTGAAGCTTTTGGATGCTGGCGACCAAATCTCTTCGAGTGTTGTGGTTTTCCTTCGCTATTTTCGCTAAATTTGCCATCTCAGCTTTGGCTTTTAGGATCCATTTACATATATCATATGCATCCTCTCTTTTTAAAAGTGGCGATTCTTTTCTTTTCCGTTTCGACGGATTTTCTTGCGCGTCTACTAGGCTGCCATTCTTGGATGTGATGCGCTCTGATTCCTTTGGGTTCTCTAAGTTATCACTTGCTGGAAAACTCCATGAAAGACTTCGCTGCGTCGGTGATCTAGGAGTAACGCTTGATCTTCTATTATGTTTATCTAACAGTTCTATTTCATAGGTGCTCAATGGTAGATTGTCCCCCCCAGAATCCGCGGGACTGTCCTGTAAACAGGAGTGGGATTCCCCGGCCGTGCCGGAACCCACCTGGGGTAATATTCCTTTTGTTTTATCTTCCATTTTGAGTTGGTGCATTTTATACCTTCTGCCAGGTTTTTTTTTCCACTTTTTTTTGTGTGGGGTGTGGGCGCACTGTCTGCATGATATTGAAATGTTTTTCTTAGTTATTAAAACGTTTCTATTACGGGTGGCATAAACTTTAAACACACGGTATGGCTACTTACGAATTTATTTAAACACTAAACTACTCACTAACACTTAATTTATATACACTTAACTATTCACTTAAATTTAATTTATATACATACAACCTTAATCATTAATTTATATCAATACTTTACTGTTCGCTATTTCAGTGTATTCTTGTTTATTTGTCGAGATCACTTTATCTACTATACTAACTCTCCATGGTCGGTCCTTTATATATGAGTGCCTTTTTTACTAGATAATTCTAGATTGCGGCTCACACAAAAACAATTGGCTCTAGCATTTTCTAGATAAGACTGGTCACAAAAACAATGTCTGGATAAGATAGTCACAATCGTAAACAGTTCTAAGAAATCCGTGCGCATCCGCCATAATTTTAACTTTATACATGGCTTAGACAGAGTCGGATTCAGGGACAATGCTGGTGTGCTATTTCGTAACATTACCTCCTCCTTAAATGGAAGTTCCTCCTGGAACTTTTGTGTAGCCGAGACTAGATGTTTGAATCGGCAACTGGCCCCATTTCTACACTTTCCGATCTTACGGAAATAACAGGGCACCGTCTTCATCGGATACTGATAACGGGGGTTGTAGCTGTAAATTAATATCTGGACAGCGGTATCTTGGAAGATGTTCCTGATGACTCGCCAATCCAACTGGTTACTCGCTATCTTAAGCATAGCCAGTTTCTTCACGCTGGATTCTAACACATGGTCTCGGAGGTTTCGAAGTGCTTCCCACACATCGCGGTAGGTAGATAGATCTTGAAATTCATTTTCTTCAAGTTTTTCTAATTGCCCGAACTTCTTTCGAAAGACGGTTGCCAACCCTCGTGCGTTCTTGATACGGGCGGTGAATAATCTTCCGGGAGAGTGAACAAATGTTGTCGTTGTTCTGAAGTGACTCCATATCTAGCTTTCCCAGTACCTCCATACGCGCCCATAAATTCATCGAAGGTAGGGTCAGACACATCTCGAATATGGTTTACTCCTTTCTCTAGGTCATGGTCTCCTTCGAATGGCGCTAGTCGGTTTTGGTGAACTTCTTTTGGTTTTCCGTTGGGAATCTTGCTTATACAATATATAACATCGTTTATCCTTTTCTTGACCAAGTATGGACCTTCCCAGGATTTTTGTAATTTTGGAGAAAATCCATTTCTCCTCGTCGGGTTGTGTAACCATACTTTGTCCCCTTCTTTAAAACCGCTTACTGTGGCCTGCGTGTCGTACCGACTTCTCATTCTGTCGCTGGCAACTTGAAGATTTGTTCGAACTAATTCATGAATTTCGTCCAGCCTTCTTCTCAATTGGATCACGTAGTCTTCTCCTGCTAGATCTTCTCCAGGCCGACAGCCAAATTCCAAGGAAGCCTCATTCACGACCCGTGTGAAGTTAGCCACGGATTTTTTTACCATCCACGAATATATTTTTTACAAAATAAACTGTACTTTTGCAAAAAAATGTTAATATTGGAAACATATAATGACACTTTAATAGGCTAGATAATTTTACTACCAACTCTGAATCGAAGACCCAAAACGCTCAATTAGCCTTCGTATTCTCTATTCATATTTTTAATATACAATACAGGACCGTATTTAACAAATAGTAAGTGATGTTGAAGATTTCATGGTTTCCAGTTCGGAGAAAATTGATATCATTTGTGATGGTAGAATGCACAAACGAAAATTAGCATTGTAAAATTAGTCTTGTGGCACTTTAATGTGGTTTAAAATATGTAACTTTTTCTGTCTTTCTCTCGCGCATTCCGATATGTGATTGATTCCAATTTGAGTCAACCTGCGAAAAATATTTTCGAAAATACAAATAATATTTGACTTTTGTGCATTGTACACTACGAAAATAAGACGGGACTATATAATCTTCAAGACAACCAATGACCCAGAATGAACCTTGAAGAGAAATCGGTGTGCAGGAATGTAATAGAATAAAATAAAGTCAAAAGTTGTTGCTCTATCATGATTGGATTCGTTCGAATGAGCAACGTTTCGGTTAAAGATTTACGACTAAAGCTAAAGGGCGATGTTCACTTTTGCGATTAATCGTATACATTTCTTGAATTTTCTTTTTCTAACATATTTACTATATTTTGATTAAACAGTTGCTTAAAAATAATTCGAAGCAAAGTTTCCACGTAATAGTCTAAATTTAATATAAGTTTTCTTCACGAGGTCCGCGTTTTTTATTTTGCATATAGAGAAGAAATTATGCTCCTTTGCATATCACGGATTACCTCGTTAGGGATATAGTAGAGTGTATATGTTACAGTCAAAACTCGTTTCTCCTTAGAACTAGTTTTCTCTAGTTAAAACTGGTTTTTAATAACTGCTTTTGGTAAAACTAGAATTAACTAATGCTCAAAATTTAATATTAGTTAAAACTAGTTCTTACTAGAGAAAACGGGTTTTTCCGACGTGAGTCAGTTAAAACTGTTCCGACCAAGATTGTATAGTTGGCGTAAGATATATAGTGCGAACTTTAAGCTATCGGCTTTTCGTTTGACTGAAATACGAGGATATCGTCATAGACCAGTCAATATTATAATTTAAAATGCTCAGTTGACAATAAATTCATTTAATATTATAGTTTCAACTAATAATCGTTAAAATGGATTCAATAATTATTAGATACATTTATCAACTGTCTAACGATTATTTTTAACCCGCAATTATGGAGCGCCATCCTACTTTTTACGATACTTAGCGTTAATGTATAGAACAAAATACATTGCTTTAAACAATATTCACCTATTTATATTTAAAAAATATCTTAAACATAACACCAGACAATTAATACTACCTTATATTTCGTTTTATAAAGAATTAGAAAAATAGATGCCAACTAACATATTATCTTTGACTGAACTATAACTAATATCTGTATGTGGGTTTTTTATACGAACGCAGGTGTCCACATTTTAGTTGGTAGTCTGACATCAAGAAAGAGTGTAGTATTTTCGGAGGAATTTGGGTAAGTATAGCAATTATATTTTTAGATAAAAATATTAACAATGTGGCGTCCTTGGGAAATATCGAGTTCGGTCCAAAATATTGTGTGTTACAACGACGAAACTTTAAATAATGGTGATGGAAATGAAAACAGGATTCGACGACATTTAAAATTGGGCGCGCAGGAAATATGTTTGAATGTGTATAAGAATCTACGGGATAAGTTTGGTTTCGATGAATAAACAGAATTAATGAATGCAGTATCTGATTTAACAGAAGTTTCCCTGTCAACTATACGTAAAATAGCCAAGAATGGGCCTTATGAACGCAAGAAGCGATGTGATAAGGGATTGATCAAACCTTTAAATTTGTCGGTAATAAAATTATTAAAAACCACCATATATGACTGTTAAAAAGAAATGTGTTACCTACGGTTGAAATAAATTGACAAATGCCGGCCGTAATATAAATGGCTGTAAGAAAACTATTGAAAATTGGATTGACAATTTGGGATTCAAATTCAAAACGATTAATAAACGTCAAACAGTCATGGAAAACAGAATAATAGTGGATATGCGGTATACATACTTGGAACAAGTAACTAAGTATAGAGAAGAAAACCGTCCAATTGTCTATTTGGACGAAACCTGGTATGATACACACGACACGGTTAAGAAATATGGACTGATGGGTCAAAAATTTGTATCCATATATAAAGATTCTTTATAAGCCCACTTTCAATCGCTTAAATTATTTTTTGATTACTCTCTGTTGTTGATTTTCCTTGGATTATAATAATTATCTTTTTAATATCTAACTTGCTTATTATAACTTTAAACTAAAGTTTGTGGAACTCAACTTAAAAATATGTATTACGTCTCTTCCCGTCAATCCATAATTAATTCCAATAATTTTCTCTGACAGTTTGTTATTTTTTTTGATTGATCAATAACGTTAAGAGTTACATTTGATGTATGAAATATATCTGTTATAAATATGTGTTTCTTTAAGAATCCATTGAAACGTACTTTATAATTAATTACATTGAGTAATACATAATAATCATTTCAATTACAATAACCACAATATTAATCTATTTATCAATCAACTAATCAAATTATGAATATTTGAAAATATAACACTACTTATATTAATTTATGATTATTAGAAAATATAATAATAATAATATATATATATATATATATATATATATATATATATAGAAGAAGTTGAGTATTAGTCGGCTGACTAAGTTAAGGAAATCAAAATTCTTAGTAGGGTCTTCAGCCAAAGGAGAAATAAAAAGTGGACTCTTTATTCTGTTCAAGCTTTCGAGACTTTATTGACTCTTCATCAGGAACTGAAAGTGAGGTTAAATATGTTTGATGCGAATAAAATGTACATAACTGACGCTATTTTTACGAAATCATCACAACACGTGATAAATCCATTATATTGATAAACAAATACAATGATTAAAATTAATATTAAAAGGAAAATATAAAACTAATTCAATCACATGTTCAGGAACACGAGGAATTTCTTTATTGATAATTTGACAATATATATATTATACTATATATATGATAAATACTTACTTACTTTTGATTATGAAATTTAAATGTAGATGTTTATTATTTAGAATTTTTGTTTAGTTTGTCTAGCTCAGTTGGTTATTGTTATTTTGTTTAGTAATTTATTTTAATTTGATTATTCGGGAGCATGAAATCCTTTTTCTCTTTGAGTCCTGGCTTTTTATATTGTTGTAATTGTTTAAATAAAAAGAAAACACATTATTTTGAAATCAATTTAATTTTAAATTTAATATTTTATATATTTGATAAAAGTAATATGAGACGCCACTGGTTGTATTGTATCTACTTATTTATTTTAATCATTTCATCAATGCGCATGCGTGAAAAACTAGTCATGCGCTTTAGCATAAAATGAACAATTCTTATACATAAGAAGCATCTATTCATATTATACAAATATGGTTTGTTGAAGATGCAAACAAATGAATGATTCAAACACATAAAAGAATTATATATATATATATATATATATATATATATATATATATATATATATCATAGTTATATTTGATACAAATTGCTGTGGGAAGAAAATAGTTATATACATAGATAGAAATATAGGTATTATATACAGATGGACATAGTTATTACATTGATAAATTTTCAATCAATAGATTTATGCGATTACAAGATGGCGTAAGTACATATTTTAATTTATTTAAAATTCGGCCTCTTATTAATTTTAACGATTTATGCAATGAATTCACTATATAAAGTCTGTTTCTTTCTTTTTCAGATCGATCATATGTGCAAATGTTTATCAATTTATTAAATTAAGTACTTAATTGAGTATTTGAGTTTTTACTCTGATTATTGGCCAATAATGATTTAAAAACACTGACCTGTTGCTCTTGAATTGGGATGAAAGTCTCTGGATCCCAGGAACACTCCGCTGAAGCTCCAAAAAAAACCAAAAATGATGTAAATTTTGAAGATTCTTGCCGAAAAACTTGATACAATTGACTGTGAGTATTACTAAGATTATATTTAATAGTACTTTATAGGTTTAAATGTGTTAAACCGGGAATTTCTTGAAATTTCAGGAACACCATCACACACACTCCTCGCTTCTTGACACCAGCTTCCCTAATTCTTTAAGCGTCCCCTCGATTCTCTACTTTTTTCAACAAACAGTCTTTTGTTCTTTTTCAGGTAACTATTTCAAAGTTTATTTGTTGATTCACAATTTGTTCTGTCATATTTTATAACCAATAAAATATTGTCTTTTGCAATCAGATTAATTGAAACTTCTTTCACTTATTAAAAAATTTCATACATACACTCTTTTACATTATTAGTTCATTTATAGAGTTCCTATGAGTTTTTCATCATACAAATAAATTAAAATTGGTTATACATAGATACATTTACATGGTACATCATTCAATATTGTTATTGATAGTATATCATTGTTACACTCTTATTATTCATAAATATAAATTCTCTTATGTTATTTGTCTAAACTCTTTGCATTATATTATTTATAATAAACTTTAACAAATTACTATTTATTGATTCAATGTTTATTTTATTTACCATATATCATTTGTCTATATGTCATTATTTGTTTATCTATGAAAATCTATTGAATTCTATTCTATTCAATATTTGTATTTGTTTTTATTCTTAAATTAATGATTATAATGAATTATCTATAATAATATTTGTATTCTAATGTAACTACTTATATCTAAAATTCTCTTGACTTGACTATATAATTATTTCTTTTTAGGTGAACAGCTGGTTATGGTATGGAAATTATTCTTCGTCTTAGGCAACTTTATTTACATCATTACATTGGTTAGGCAATCTCTATATTTTGTTCTTATTGAGGTAATTCCTTATTTATTATATTGTTATAGGCTATTATTTAATATATCTTTATTTGATATGTTGTTTAAATTAAGAAAAGTGTTTCCTTTTTACCTGTTTTCTTAAATTATATTATTTTCATATATTTTAATACTAGCAACATATTTTTATAATACTAATTCTCTTATTATCTATGATATCTGGTTCAATATATATATATATATATATATATATAAAGAAGATGTAGGAATATCGCGTGATATGTTAACAACAACAACAAATATATTCATGGGTAATTCACGCAAAATAAAGGGCTACTGAAATAGAGTGGTAACTGTGGACATGCATGTTTCTGGCTCATTTTGCCTCATCAGCACGGCATAACCAAATAAGGATGTGAAATTTGGGAGCAAAGATGTTAATCGAAACATGGGAAAACACAAAATAACGGATTTCAGCAGGGAAACCAAACGCTCATTTGTGTCTTCAATTGGAAGATCCCGAGTTTTCAGGACATCAACCAACATCGACACGGAGGCGCATATAGCCCCCCCGCCATGAACCTTCCGACCCATAATAAATAACAAAGAAGATGTAGGAATATCGCGTGATATGTTAACAACAAATATATTCATGGGTAATTCACGCAAAATAAAGGGCTACTGAAATAGAGTGGTAACCGTGGACATGCATGTTTCTGGCTCATTTTGCCTCATCAGCACGGCATAACCAAATAAGGATGTGAAATTTGGGAGCAAAGATGTTAATCGAAACATGGGAAAACACAAAATAACGGATTTCAGCAGGGAAACCAAACGCTCATTTGTTGTTGTTGTTAACATATCACGCGATATTCCTACATCTTCTTTGTTATTTACTATGGGTCGGAAGGTTCATGGCGGGGGGGCTATATGCGCCTCCGTGTCGATGTTGGTTGATGTCCTGAAAACTCGGGATCTTCCAATTGAAGACACAAATGAGCGTTTGGTTTCCCTGCTGAAATCCGTTATTTTGTGTTTTCCCATGTTTCGATTAACATCTTTGCTCCCAAATTTCACATCCTTATTTGGTTATGCCGTGCTGAAGAGGCAAAATGAGCCAGAAACATGCATGTCCACGGTTACCACTCTATTTCAGTAGCCCTTTATTTTGCGTGAATTACCCATGAATATATTTGTTATATATATATATATATATATATATATATATATATATATATATATATATATATATATATATATATATATTAATACACATCCTCTATTTGAAATTTAAAGAATAAGTAAAACATAAGGAAATTTATTTAATTTAGTTGTCATACTCTTGATACACACTGTACTCTACGTAAATTCCTAAATTTTGAAAGATTCAGTAGAAATATCAAACATGACATTTCATAATTTCGATGACATTTGAGTAGAATATATCTAATGATAGATAGAACAAAATAGGATTTGGAGAAAATATTTGAAATTGTAAAATATAGAGGTCTCTGCTAGCAAGATTGCAAATGTAATAAAAGAATTTCAAAATCTCACTTGGTTATTGAAAATTATAGATTAGAAACTTTTTCAAAAACAAGAAAAATCGGTAACCAACAGAAAGGAGAATTATTTATTTTGAAAAAATTTAGTCAGTAGCTTTTTATCCTTTGAAGAGACAACATCAGAATAAGAGTTGTCTCGAATGTTTTTGGTAGATTGCATAAATTGCATATGATACAATCAGATAAATAACCTATATAATAAATTCAGTGCGTACATAATTCGGAAAAGAATTGTAAAAGTGTATGTGGTTCCAGTTTTTCTAAATCGTATATATTTAGAAAGTTGCAGTATTCTAAATACGTTAGAATAAGTACGAGATTTCCTGATCCATTGGGTGAGTCCTCTCCAGTTTTAAATTTATTTCTCGAGAAATATCAGGCCTTAAATTCAATACAGTTTAAAGATGCATTTACATATAAGAAAATTTGAAATATACCAAATTTATTGATACCTATCATTTACAACATCAAGTGAATAGACCATTTTGAGCAGAAGTTTCGGTATTTGACATTGATACACGTCAAGTGTAAATTATTTGAACGTTTGATAATAATTCATTAGGTTAAATTTTAGCATAGTTGTATTCTAATTTTAATTTTTTTTTGTAGAGGTTACGACTGTTGTTCTCTTATCATAATTTCTGGGAATAACAATTTTGTTAATTTTGCGTATCTGATAGTATAATATATAAATTTGATTCTAACTACCTGTAGTATTCATTCAGTATCCGATCTCATTGAACTTATCATTTATACATTCATAAAATTTTCAATTTAATCAGTGACATTTGGTTGACATTTTTAGTGACAGTAAATTAGTAAATGTCATAAAATAATTAAATGGCCTTTTATTATATTGAATTAACAGTTATTTGAGAGTTTGATAATAGCGAAACATTTAATTTGGAAATATCTTAAAAAAACAAATAAATTTGAAGAATTAATTTTGAACAATTTTGATCTCACCCTGAGATAGGAGTAATAAGTTGATTGTAGATAAATTCATCTTTATATTAATATTTATTGGCGCCGGGCATATTTAATTTGACAATTACTGTCAAATTTGAAATTCAATACGTACTTAAGTGGTATGCACAATAATTGTCGCTGCGACAAGATAGTATAATTTATTTACATATCGTAGGGCAATTATATCTAAAGAATTGAAATATTCGTGGGAAATTATATTCAAAGATTTGAAAATATAACAATTGTCACCCAACGCGGGGCAATTACAATTATAAGACTGAATATATAACAATTTGTCACCCGAACGTGGGGCAAATACATATTATTATAGAATATTGAATACATAACAATATATGCATATATATATATATATATATATATATATATATATATAGGGTGTATTTAACAGGAGATGTCTGGGACTTTTTTTCACAAGGGACAACCTGTTTTCATTGGAATACTTTCTCATTTTAATTTAGTACATCCAGTACGTTTCTAAATGTTCAGAACTAGATTTATCATATTATAATAGTGTTTTTAATTTATTTTTCTTCCGCAATCTGTTAGATCATTCCATTTCTGATTATTGGTGTTGAATAGACTAACTTAAGAATCTTTTTTATACCGTTAAAATATTAGCTTCATCAAGCAAATAATAACTAGATACCTGAATAACTATCTCTTAACCACATACCGCAGGATAATAGTGATATTCTCATAGTGCCTGTGGTGAGTCATCGACAATTCCTGAAAATTAAGAAAGCTAAAACAAAAGAGACAGCAAACGTACAGTTAAGCTCTAGTAGCGGATCCACGTGGCTCAAAAAAACGTAACGAAGTACATTATATTCTTCTAGCGTGAAAAGGTGAACGAACGTATCGAAAAAAGAGGAATACCATCACATCAGTTACAGTCGGAGTAATAATATAGCTTTGTCATTTTAAAGTAGTTTAAAGTAAAGGTGTTGCAGAGCCGTATTTTCAAATTGATATTTTGCATCGTTCCGTATCGGTAAATGTGAAACCCGCCTATTGGAAGGTGAATATTCCAACATCCTCCATTTTTCCGAAATATAACTACATAAAACATTATTATGATCGCCAATTAATAATAGTATTTAACTCAGTAGATAAATAAACACAAAATTATTGTATATTACACGAGAGCTGCTATTTATGCATTGAGAATAAAAAGAACCAACAAATGAATTTAAAAAAAAATATTTTTATTTCTTTTCAAAATATTCGCCTTTAAGATCTATGCACTTTTGCAGGCAATGGAACTACCCTTCAAAGCACTTTGCCCATAGTTCTGAAACATTTTTTTGAAGGCCACAACAGCTTCTTGGATCGATGAAAATCGGTGTCGCCCATTTTATTTTTAATTAGTGACAACGAGAAGAAATTATTATGTGCCAAATCGGGGCTGTAAGACGAATGACCAATCAATTCTATCTTTTGTGTGTCCAAAGAATCGCTTGTTACATGCGATGTGGGTGAGCCCCCATTGTAAAGGTGCGAATTCACCAATAAAGCGAGTACGAGCAAACATTCGTGTATGTTTGCTCATGTTTGGTCGTGTTTGCTTGACATATTGATATTTCGTCCACACCAGAGCGAATATGTTCAAGTTCGTACTTTGTGCGAGCGCGGTAAATATGGTTGACCATGAAAAATTATTGTTAGCTAGTGCTGCTTTCGTTGTATTGAATTTATTGAAAAAGAAAAAAAAAGGAAAGAAACTATTTTGGCAAGCAACTATATTTAAAAACCGACATATTTATAGTGGCAGTAGTCAATTGCGAGATTTAACAGTAGAACAGGATTACGGAATGCTCCAGAATTTTTGCCGAATGTCCCCTGAAGATTTTAAAATTTTGCTAGAACTGGTGAAACCAAAAATAATGAAAAAAGATACAAACTACAGGAGAGCTATTCCTGCGGCAGAAAGACTTGCTGCAACCTTAAGATTTCTTGCAACGGGCGACTCATATTGCTTGCTCTCTCATGTATGTTTTTAAAATATCTAAACAAGTTATATCAAAAATAATACCAGAAGTTTGTAAAGCCATCATTGAAGTTTTGCATGAACATGTAAAGGTAAGTAGGTACTTTAGTATTTTCTGCAAAATTCACTTTATTAACGCAACAAAACTTGAAACTAATTAATACATTTTCTTGTAAATAAATCAATGTTTATAACCAGTGAAATATGATACAAGATTATTTTGCGTATTATATGTAGTTAAATCAGTTGATATCTTCGCACTTTGTTCTCCGGTAGGCGAAATAGGAAGGGATGGGGCAGCATTGGGGGATAAAGCAAGGACTGAAGCAGGGCTGGGGCTGGAATAGTATTCTGTGCTGTAGGTTGTTGGAATTTGAATGTTGAAATTAGAGGTATAGATGAGATTGAGATGAGGAAGCCGGTGATAAGGTAGGGGATGAAGCAGGGCTGCAATAGTATTCCGTGCTAATTGTTTTTGTTTGAAGCTGAGTGTTAGAATTGTTGGTTTGTGCATACAAACCCATGTCCGCATTGAAGATTATATTATTGATATGATGCTCAACAACAGCCCGGGTGTAAGAATTGTAAGATCTAAGTTTGAAAGCAATATGTTGTCCATAAACGGTACAGCCATCGTTTTTTTGGGATGCAATATTCGATTTTAGATCAGTTATAACTACGTAAGCGTCAGCTACTCTAGGATCTTCAGTAAGTTTTGTTTTTTTTCTTGGAATTTTTTGGGAGAAACAAATTCTTCGCGCTTTGGGATGGTTTCTTGATTATCATCGTTACTTTCATTGATGTTCGTTTCATACAAATTCCTATTTACTCTGTCATTGTTTTCCTCCAAATCTTCGTCTTCTGTCATTTGTTCGGATTCGTTCTGACTCTGAAAAAGTAAATAAAACTAAGTGCATTCTCTTAATAATTAGCGATTCATTTCTTCTCATTAGAAATTGTGATCAAATTAAACTTTAATTAATTTAGTAATATTATTTTCAGTTGCCCAAGGAGAACAGGAGTGGTTGGACATTGCAAAAGAATATGATGAATTATGGAATTTCCCGAATTATGTGCGTTTAATAGATGGCAAACACGTAGTGCTTCAAGCTCGAATAAATACAGGAAGTGAATTCTTCAACTATAAGTCCACATTTAGTATCGTCTTAATAGCTGTTGTCGACGCAGACTATTGTTTTACTTTCGCTGATGTTGGATGTCAGGGGAGAATATCAGATGGTGGTGTAATAAAGAATACATCTTTGTACAAGAAACTGCAAGAAGACAAATTGCATTTACCTCCCAATAAAGTTTTACCAAATACAAACAAATCATTACCGTACGTTTTTCTAGCTGCTGATGCGTTCCCGTTGGAAGAACATATTTTAAAACCTTATCCAGGTTCACGTCAGAAAGATTCTATTGAACGTATTTATAATTATAGATTGTCGAGAGCCAGAAGAGTAGTCGAAAATAGGTTTGGCATTCTTTCTACTGTATTTAGGGTATTGAGAAAACCTATGCTACTGGAACCGCATAAAGCAACAAAAGTTGTTATGGCATGCATTTATGTGCATAATTATCTACGAAGGAGTAAATCATCCCGAAACATATACAGGGTGTCCCGGGACTAATGGGAAAAAAGTCAGGAGCGTATTATATGAGCCAAAATAATGTTAGTATTTCATATAAATTTTTTCTATGCAGGCCCTCGTTTTCGAGTTATAGGCCTCCAAACTTTTAATTTTGAATTTGATTTTAATTTTTATTTTTTGTACTAGTTATTTGATCTTTATAAAATTTACGGCAAAGCTATAATGTACAGGTATGTTTATTCTGGAAAGGTAAACAGATTTACAGTAGTGCCTTGAAGCCAGGGACGGACTACTCGCAATGGTTAGTGATCCAAAAATTTTGCAGGGATGGCACACCCTGTATGAAATTATCGAAATTTACTTCCCCACACATTAAACCAACGAAAAGGTACTCTTGTTGGAATTCGATAAAATAAGCCGTTAGGCTAATATTTACAGTTTTATTAATGCGCTACGTACACATTTACCTAACTAACTTATTAATAGGATGTCCAAGATTTACCTACAGTACTACAAAAAAATAATTTGATGAAAGCAGATGATAAAAACATTGAGAACTTATTTAATGGGAATTAAATATGTACGCAAACAACGTAATTAGTTGCTTTTAATCAAAATTACGAACACAACATTATTAAACCATTAAGAAAACCTTAAAAAACAAAAGTTATAAAACATTGAACTAAAACTAATTTCTAAACAACAACAAAAACTAACGTTATTCTAATAAATGTTCAATATGAGCTCCTCCCACTTCCACGCACATTCTAAGTCTACGAAGGTTGTTTCTTTGCACTTGAAAAAGCAATTCCACATTATTTCTAATAACATTGCAGTGTAACACAATTCTGTCTATTAAATCTTGCCTTGTTTGCACAGGTGTTGCGTATACCTTACTTTTGACATAACCCTAGAGAAAGAAATCCATAGGATTAACGTCTCCTGATCGCGGTGGCCATTGAAAGGGGCCTCCACGACCAATCCATCTATTAGGAAACCTTGTGTGTAAATGCTGTCATACATCTAAACTAAAATGAGGAGGGGCCCCATCATGCATGAACCATAAATTCCTACGAGTTTGTATAAGCACATCATCAAACAGGTTCCATAAATCATTTTGCAAATACTCCAAATATCTCTGATCGGTCAAAGTACCGTCAATAAAGTATGGCCCTATCAAATGATTGCCCACTATTCCTGCCCAAACATTAACCATGAATCTATGCTGGCTCTTAGTTTGGATAATGCCATGTGGATTCACATCATCCCATAAATGCATATTATGAGAGTTTATGACTCCATCTCTGGTGAAACCGGATTCGTTCGTAAAGAGAACGTTACTAATAAATGTATTGTCTGCTTGTTGTTGTCGCAGAAACCACTGGTTATACTCAAGTCGTGAAGGATAATCAGCCACTGTCATACTGTGTACTTTTTTCATGTGAAAAGGATATAACAGCTGTTCTTTTAGGACGCGATGAACAACTGATTTGGAGACGTTATGTTCTCTTGATTATTTTCGTAAACTTGTTGATGGTTCATTATCAACTGCATTTAACAAGTCTTGTTCAACTGCCACAGTACACACGCTTCGTACTGGACCTTCTCCAACTTTTTTTGGCAAAAAATTTCATAAAACGTAAGACTTACATTACATTTACTTATTCATACCTGTTTCTCGTAACCTGGGATCAATACGCTCAAACATTCGTCTGTCTGGCAATGCTCTGTTTGCAAAACGTTCTGCATAAAGCCTTCTGGCCTCTAAACAGTTTCGAGAAACCAATCCATACATTAAATGCATATCTGCGTACTCAATAAAAGTGAATTCTGCCATTGTAACTGTTAAATTAAGGACTTATGAATTATTGGCAAGTTCTGACTACGAACTATTCTACACAGTATTTGACAACTAATCCTATGGTTACTTGATAAACGGTAAAAATACTTTTACCAACTTTCCAATTAATAAGTCGTTAATGTTTTTTATCTTCTGCTATCGTTAAATTATTTTTTTGTAGTACTGTAGGTAAATCTTGGACATCGTATTAATAAGTTAGTTTTAGTCGTTGTGTATTTATAAAAATGGTGAATGCGTTAATTGGTACGTAGTGCATTCATAAAACTGTAAATATTAGCCAAACGGCTTATTTTATCGAATTCCAACAGGAGTACATTTTCGCTAGCTTAATGTGTGGGGAAGTGAATTTCGATAATTCCATACAGGGTGTGCCGTCCCTGCAAAATTTTTGGATCACTAACCATTGCGAGTAGTCCGTTCCTGGCTTCAAGGCACTACTGTAAATCTGTTTACCTTGCCAAAATAAACAAACACGTATATTATAGCTTTGCCGTAAATTTTATAAAGATCAAATAACTAGTACAAGAAATAAAAATAAAAACCAAATTCAAAATTAAAACTTTGGAGGCCTATAACTCGAAAACGAGGGCCTGAATAGAAAAGTTTATATGAAGTACTAACATTATTTTGGCTCAGATTATACGCTCCTAACTTTTTTCCCATTAGTCCCGGGACACCCTGTATACAAAACATGGAATCTTTGATGAAGAGATTGGTGGGAAAATTATGGAAGGCAGTTGGAGACAAGAAAGAGAAGAGAACTCTTTATCACTTCTTCCTATTCAAAAACTTGCACGTAAATCCGCACAAGTTTATAAAGAGAACAGAAAATAATTTGCAGAATACTTAGCAACTGTAGGAAAAGTGCCCTGGCAAGAATTATATTTGTAGACAATATATAACCTTTTTCTGACAACCTCACAGATATAAAAGAGCTAATAATCCTGTACGTATTTGCTAATATATGATTATACATAAAAATAAATTCAATTAAGTATAGTGTTTTACATACTTTTCCTTCTGTATCCTGTGTTTCTTTTGGTTGATTTTTGACTTTTAAAAATAATAGACTCTTAAAAGCAAACCATTTGGTATCATAAACCTCTTCGGTACCCATCCCCGAAGTGGTTTTCAGTTTCTGTTTCTCCCTTCTAAAGGATGCAAGTAGTGACTGCATTTTCTTTTTAATTTCTGCACTATCAGTCCCTAACTCATCGGCTAATTCTCTCCAAGTCTCTTCTTTTTTATTTCTATTTTTGTAAAATGGGTCCGAAGAATTCCATAAAACCGGCCGAATGCGATAGCCGTCTATCAATTTCAACACACTATCATTCGACCATTCCATTTTCAATTTGGGTCACCAAAAATACCTAAAAATAACCAAATTAATATTTAATTTAAAATGTAAATATTATAACTATACCTGGTACGGCCAAGTTCATAAACCAACCCTATAATAATAATGGATTTTAAAATGTAAATAACAATTTTCCACGTGGTGGCCCGTCAAAGTTTCATGCAGCAAAGCTCAAGCGATCGAAGTGGGAGCACTTTCGAAGATTAAAATCCCGTCCACACTGAACGAGTGATGTACCACCGCCTTCCTCTCGATCATTTTTGAACACGAACAAGCAAACGTTCGCTCGCTCGCTGGTCCGTACTCACCAGAAGATTTTGATGCAGAATGCTCGCTCGCTCTTGTTCGTTCGTGCTCACTTTTTTGGTGGATACGCACCTTAATGCAAAAAGATCGCTTTCATGAAAAAATATGCATCCATTTATTTTTTAATGCCTCGAGAACGAGAAACTTAAATCTTTACTTGTCTTCTCTCTTCTATTCTTTTCATCGCTTCTTCTGGCATCAAAAGTTAATTATGTCATTTTCCCTCAAATATACTTCCCGGGTAGCTTGTTCCCCTTGCTTCATTCATCATTTTTGAAGGTTGTAAGAACTTCTATTACACCAATTGATCTTTTTATTTTGTGTCAGCTTAGAAATTTTAGTAATATTTTCATATTTATTCGTGTTACATCTTTTATTTCTTGCTAAAGTTTTCTCAGTCTGCTATTTTCTTATATTTTATCCAACATATGTGTTTTTACTTTTTGTGAATTTATATTATGTACTCATTTTTGTTTGTTGTCCGAATGGCGTAATTACAAAAAAAACAGCATAAATCTTGACGGAAATTATTACACCAGTGCACTCTGGGTGAATACCCTTTGAAAGGAATAAAACATCAAGGAAAATACTCCCGCTCTTTGAGTAGCCAAGACAGGTAATTTGAAATAACCTAAAATTAGCAAATGTCTGTACCATTTTAGAAATTTTGCCAAGATCAAAATACAAGTTTATCCCTAATGACAATCCGTTTTGTTTTATTGTAACTGAAATAAGTAATCTTTTTAGATGCCGCATACGCAGATGTTCATCAATAATTCAAGCTCGTTTTTATTACATTTACTAAGTTCTCACGAAATGTTTAAGGCTTACCCAATTAAACATTCATCAAGAGTCTAGTTCGGTTTTCAGCTACCAGGATTGTTCAATATATTAACTATTACGACGATTTTAGAAGTATGCTATTTAAAATGAAAACATTTTTGAATACGGCCAAGTTAAAAGTTTTTAGGTAGATTTTATTATAAATGCGCAAACTTTATACAAATATTGTTGAGTATAATTTAAAAATAGAGACTACTGGTAGTTTGATAGTAATGGAACACTAGTCTAGTTCGCAAGTTGAAAATGGTGAAAAATAAAGATAAACCTCTTAAAAATATATATTATATATTGAAACAGTTTTTTGCTCAGACAAAATTGCAAAAGTTTACAAGCGTGACTTGGATTTTTTCATTTTTTGTTAACTTTTATTATAATTATAATAAACAAAATTTTTCAAACTTTATGACGTGGCCAATTATTTAAACATTTTTTATTGTCTTCAATGAAGACGCACGTCCGATAATATTTTATTAATTAACAATCACCTAACCTAGCTTATTGTTGAAAAATTCACTTCAAGATTAATTTCTAACAGAAATAAATTCTTTGAAGTTTTCAAAATACACCATGATTTCTTAAATGTTTACATTAATATTTTTTATTTTATGTAATGTACGTGTAAGCATCCCGAAATTGACGCGTGGAGGCGTATTTTCAACGTTAAATAAATATATAGATAATAGAGGTAGAGTTTCAGAAGGTTGGACTTAATTAATGGAAATTTGCTCCTCTTTCCGAATCTTTTTTCGTTTCTTAATTGTTTATAATTTTTAAAATAAAAATAAACCAAATACCTTTTCATTTCATCTTTATCTGTTTATAACTTTTGCAACTTTGTATGTGCTAAAAACGGCTTTTATACATTTTTCTAGACATAGACGGGCTTTATCTGTATTTGTCACCATTTTCAACTTGGGAATTAGACTACACAGAGTATGTGAATCTACGTCTAAAGCCGGGTCTAGACTACGTAACAAAACATGTTAAAAAACAAAGTTTTGTAACTTGTTAGAGAATTTGAAATCATAAAGTTTTAAAACACAGTGTTGCATAACATTTTGCAAGTTATATAACATGTTTTATGTTATACATCCGATGTCGGTAAAGATCAATTGAAATTATAAAATTTTGTTCTAAAACACGCCTCGACTTGTCTACACATGTTATTGAAACATTTTTC
The DNA here is from genome assembly GCA_963921935.1 of Galeruca laticollis. Lineage (NCBI taxonomy): Eukaryota > Metazoa > Arthropoda > Insecta > Coleoptera > Chrysomelidae > Galeruca > Galeruca laticollis. The sequence continues at coordinate 188,952,811 of OY998178.1, read as the reverse complement.
TGTTACATACTGTAATGTTTTTCTTATTTATTTAAACGTTTTTAGTTCGGGTGGGATAAATTTATTCGCTACACTATTCACTAATTTATATTATATACACAGTATATGCACTTGAGCTAATTTATTTAAACACTTCACTAATTTATATTCACTTATTTACTGTTTATCTCACGATGTCAAACTATAAACTAACTAACTCTCCCTGGTCCTGCCTTTATATATTAGTGCCTTTTTTACTAGATAATTCTAGATTGCGGCTTACACAAAAACAATTGGCTCTCTGACATTTTCTAGATAAGACTGGTCACAAAAACAATGTCTAGATAAGATAGTCACAATCGTAAACGGTTCTAAGAAATCTGCGCATCCGCCATAATTTTAACTTTCATACATGGCTTAGACAGAGTCGGATTCAGGAACTATACCAGTGTGCTTTTTCGTAACATTACCCCCTCCTTAAATGGAAGTTCCTCCTGGAACTTTTGTGTAGCCGCGCTGGATGTTTGAATCGGCAACTAGCCCCATATCTACACTTTCCGATCTTATGGAAATAGCAGGGCACCGTCTTCGTCGGATACTGATAACGGGGGCTGTAGCTTTAAATTAATATCTGGACACCGGTATCTTGAAAGATAATCTCTACCAGGTTCCTGATGACTCGCCAATCCAACTGGTTACTCGCTATCTTAGGCATAGCCAGTTTCTTCACTCTGGATTCTAACACATGATCTCGGAGGTTTCGAAGTGCTTACCACACATCGCGGTAGGTAGATCGATCTTGAAATTCATTTTTAGTTACCACGTAGAAGACGTACCGCGAATTATGTTTCAGTGTCTTGCCAGGGGCTGGAATCTGGTCTTCAAGTTTTTCTAATTGCCCGAACTTCTTTCGAAAGACGGATGCCAACCCTCGTGAGTTCTTGAGACGGGCGGGGATGTTGTATGCCAGTGAATAATTCTACCTTTCTCTAGGTCATGGTCTCCTTCGAATGGCGCTAGTCGGTTTTGGTGAACTACTTTTGGTTTTCCGTTGGGATCTTGCTTATGGGATATATAACATCATTGATCCTTTTCTTGATTAAGTATGGACCTTCCCAGGATTTTTGTAATTTTGGAGAAAAGCCTTTTCTCCTCGTCAGGTTGTGTAACCATATTTTGTCCCCTTCTTTAAAACCGCCTACTGTGGCCTGCGTGTCGTACCGACTTTTCATTCTGTCGCTGGCAACTTGAAGATTTGTTCGAACTAATTCATGAATATCGTCCAGCCTTCTTCTCAATTGGATCACGTAGTCTTCTGCTAGATCTTCTCCAGGCCGACAGCCAAATCCCAGGTCACAAGGAAGCCTCATTTCACGTCCATACAGGATTTTCGCAGGTGTTTCACCCGTGGACTTATTGATGTAGTGCTGTTGTCCTGGTCTTCTTCATTTCCAGCTTGTCACAAATCTCCTGAAATAGATGGCTTTCGAAATTTCTTCCCTGGTCACTATGGACTTCTAAGGGCACTCCATATCGGCTGATAAATTCTTTCACCAATATATTAGCGACAGTTGTGGCCTATTGGTTCAGGATAGCGTAAATTTCCACCCACTTTGTGAAATAATCCATTACAACCAGGATGTATTTACCACCATTTTCTGTCGTCGGAAATGGTCCAGCGATGTCTAAAGCAATCCTTTCGAAAGGGCTTCCAACATTATACTGTTTCATAGGTGCCTTTCTCTTGCGATGTCGTCCATTACTCGTAGCACAAGTCGTACATTTCTTACACCAGACCTTCACATCGTCGGAGCTGTTGATCCAATAAAACCTTTCACAGACACGCTGAAGGGTTTTTTTTCACTCCCAGATGACCTCCCGATGAACTGTCGTGTAAATTCTTCAGTACCTCAGCTACTCTCGTTCTAGGGATATAGCTGTCTCCTCATCTCGGAACCATCATCGTTTTCAAGGACTCTTTTCAACAGCCCTTCTTCCAGGACAAGCGAGTCCCACTGAGCCCATTACGCCTTGAGTTTCGGTGAAAATCTTTCACTGCTGTCAAATTATAAACTAACTAACTCTCTCTGGTCGGTCCTTTACATATTAGTGCCTTTTTTACTAGATAATTCTACATTGCGGCTTACACAAAAACAATTGGCTCTCTGGCATTTTCTAGATAAGACTGGTGACAAAAACAATGTCTAGATAAGATAGTCACAATCGTAAACAGTTCTAAGAAACCCCTGCGCCTCCGCCATAATTTTAACTTTCATACATGGCTTAGACAAAGTCGGAATCAGGAACTATACCAGTGTGCTGTTTCGTAACAATACTACCTCCTACCAGCTGAAATGCTTCAAAAATTATGCGCACTATTTTGTTTTGTCTTTTGTTATATAGTCTGGATGCTTCTGCTATATTATAACAAGTTACACAACAAAATTGTAAAACTTTGTTATTAACATGTTTTGTTACATAGTCTGGACACGGCTTAACGATTTTTTCTACGCCCTATCTTTAAAGTACCTTGTATTTCATCGGTTTGTAGCGCTTAAAGTGGTTGTTTATGGTTAGAGTGAAAAAAAGTAAAAAAGCGTTAAAAAAAGTGCCATAACGTTAACTTTATTTCACGCTTCCCACAAGCTAACACAATGAATCTTGGCTGGGCATCGAGGATGGACTTTCATGAAACTTTATGGTTAGAGTGAGAAATAGTAAAAAAGCGTTAAAAAAAAGTGCCATAACGTTAACTTTATTTCACGCTTCCCATAAACTAACACATTGAATCTTGGCTGGGCATCGAGGATGGACTTTCATGAAACTTGGAATACGTATAATTGCAATTTACCGAAGGAGCTTAATTAAAATATCCCAAATTTCTATTTGAATTTTTTTTTGTATAGGGCTGTAGAAAAAATAATGTATGCAACATGTGCATAAAGTGTCTTTTTTTCACTCATGGAATTGTCAACTTTTTCCAGTCGTGAAAAAAAGTACCCCTTTATGCACTTGTTGCATAAATTACTATTAGTATACAAAATAAGATCACAAAAAAATCAGTTTTAATGAACTCATCTTTTTTTAAATTATTAGTTGGCATAAGTATTATTTCGTAAGCGGCCTGTTCTGAAGAGGATACATCAAATTAGGATAAATAACACATAAGGGTATCTTATTAATCGACCAATTTGCGGTATTTTTTTACTATATATAGTATTTTAACAAAGAATATTTGCTTTGACGCTCTGTATTTTATCTGACAAAAGAACTGGACTAAGGTGAATCGAAATATTTTAAACAAGAAATCCACAGTGGTTGTACCATTACTAGCGTGCCACCCTGTACAAGTATTATTATAGCACGATTATAAGTTGATATTAATAATTTCGTTCAGTAACATGCGTGGGCAGTCATTACAATTTGCATAAATTGTAAGAGTTACGACTTTTATAAATAGAATTGAATATTGAACAAACGCTGGCTGGCTCACTGCCTTCCTACAAGAAATATAAACTGTTTATAATACCATGTAAAACATGGAAAAATGGGTAATCAGCAACAAATTAGATAATTACAAGGATCTTTAATTAAAAAAGATGCCTTTGAAGTATATTATTACTGAACTAGTATTGAACAAGTTTTTGTTTTAAAATCGTATTCAACCAAGTTGTTAGTTTGAAACCTGAAATATACTTTTTTAAATATTTTTCATCGAATGAGTTTTTGATTACAAATAAAAAATATCAGATCTGTAAACGGCCACCAAGTTATTTCCAAATAGTTTTATGTTCAATAGTAATTTGGGTACCTGAAATATTTTAAATTCAAATAAAATATTACCTTGTAGCTACCTAAGTATATGCTGAAGGGTCGATTGTAACAGCAGTTAAAACCGTTAGCGTAATACACAAGACCTAAAAGTTACAAGCCATGAAGTTACCAAATGCAAATTGTTTTTTTTTTCAATATTTCGAGACTTGTAGAATATTGTTCTTCTATACAAAGTACATGAACAAGGAGCCGGTTATATAGTAAATATAAATTACATATATACTCCTAAACTAACATGATAAATAAAAGGTATTACAAGAAACAATGACATAAAACTTATATGTTTTTAAAGACAGCGCACAACACATAATAGTCTAGCAATAGAGAAGAGAAAAAAATACAAGATAAACAGATAACTCCCATAACTAATCCTATACCATAAGTTGTTTATGTAGAGATACTGTGGATAGCTAATCATTAATAATGAATGATCTAATATCCATTGCTCCGCTGATAAAACTATGCAATTGCTTCAATAGTAAGAGGTCGTTTGAATTAAGGAGGCAATCTAGATCGTCTGTATGTTTCCCAGTTCCTATGACTGTATTTCTTAATCCAGCATACATTGGGCAGTCAAATATGATATGTTCTAGGCTTTCGTTGGTCTGCTGGTTACATATTGTACACATCTGGTCGCTTTTTATTGTGTGAGAGGAGTTATTCACATATATGTATAAATATTGTGAATTAGCTTTTAATATAATAATTGTAATTATTATTATTTTGCAGCAAGAATTTATATGTAGGATGGTGAACACTAAATAATATTTTATTCCAATCATTTTGCATGTTTTTAGCTAGATGTTCGGCTAATATAATATGTTTAAAATTTTCATTGATAGAGTCAGTGTTAAGACCAACATTATATGGACAATAAATACTGATAACATTAATTAACTGAACAAACCAATTGTATTTGTGATGACCGTATCCAGAGTTATACAATTTTATTAATCGAAATAATGCTCCATAGGGGTACCTTGTGCGATTTTGAGATTTTACTCTGATGAAGTATTCAATTAGATAATATTCTAGCCTGCATAGATTGGCTTCGACTCTTATTATATAAGCGGCATTAGTTCTCTGGAGAAATAGGAGATTTTTCCAAAAAGACGTCTGTATTTTCTCAGTTTGATCTAGATAACGCAGACCCCATATATTACTGGCATATGTGAAAGTGAGTATGACAACATTGTTATACAGAGTCTTAATAGACAGAAGAGAAGATAACTTTTGCGCGTTTATAGTTGAAAGTACAGTACCTTGAGTAATTCTTGCTTTTCGTTCTCGTGATTTAAAATTATTTAGAAACAGTTCATTGAAAGTAAAGACCACTCCCAAATATTCATAAGTGTTTGAGATTTCTATTGGGTTGTTAAGGTATGAAAACGTGAGTTGTTTTCCAATATTGGGGCTCCTTTGGAGTATAACTAGTTTTGTTTTTTTCTTTGTTTACCTGAAGCTTGAATGTGTTGCAGTATGATTCTAAAATCCTCCATTTGTATTTGTGACTCTGCAAATAGTACCAGATCGTCAGCGTATAACAACATCCGTATGTTGTTGTCCTTCATCCAGAGTAACTCCCTTACTGCCTTGGTTGGGGCACAATAAACCTTTGGTTTCAGTGCACTGTAACCCCGTTAAAATCTACTGCCTTGGTTCTGAAAATAACTATCAATATCGGAAATAAATATCGTGAATAGTAGTGGGCTGAGCTGGTCCCCTTGTAAAACACCCTGGGTTATTTGTACTCTCTCTGAACTGCTACCTTCTTGTTCTATAAACAGTGCTGCTTGGTTGTATATGACTTTTAGTATTCTAGTAATTTTTGCACTTATTCCGTTTGAATGTAATTTTTCCCAGAGTATATGATGGTCTAACGAATCAAACGCTTTTCTAAAATCTACAAATAGAGTATATAATTGTCTTGAGGGGAGACGAAGGTAATTGTTAATTATAGCGTAGAGCACAAATATGTTGTCTTCACAGTTGCGTGTTCTGCTGAAGCCGCTTTGGCAATCTGGTAATATTTCATTATTCTCAACAAAGTAAGTTAGTCTCGTATTAATTAACAGGGTAAAGAGCTTAGTTTTGTGATTCGAAAGTGCTATGCTACGGTAATTGTTAGGGTTTTTAATATCGCCGCTTTTGTGGAAGTGGATCATTTTAACATCTGACCATGTGGGTGGTATTTGTTCTTCGTTTAAAATTTTGTTGAAGAATGTTTTCAGGTGTATTATCCAATCCATAGGAAGGTTTTTGAAGAGTTCGTTGCTAATGTTGTCTACACCAGGTGAGTTTAAGACTCTAAAAATTTCATTAGTGGAAAAGTTTATATCTAGATAAGGGTGGATAACGCCAAAATATTGTGAATCTATATGTAAGTGCGTTCCATAAAACTTTTTGTAAAACTCAATCATTGTGCCGGTATCAATTGTGGGACCTCTATTTTTAATTCTTCTAGTTATTAGAAGTTCCCAAAATTCGGAGGGGCTTCGGATATTATTAAATTTATTCATTGTAACGTTTTCGTAAGCTATTTTTTTTAATAAGTTGTTTATACTCTTTTAATTTCACTATATAATATTAGTACACTCTGTTCAAAGTTAGAGTTTTTTAATAGTTTTTTTGACATGTTTAATTTTTTCTTTGCGTCCTTGCCAAAGTTATCAAACCAAGGTTTTGAATTTGAGAACATATGATTAGTATTGTTGCAGTTTTTTCCATACCTAAAAATTTTGCTGTTAGGGTGATTGCCTCATTTATTTGATTGTCCATTATATTAATAGAACTTGAGTCTGAATGTATTTCAAAGATAGATACTATATTTTTATATGGTTGTGTTTTGGCAGGATCCCACCTTATTATTATTTCTTTATAGCTATTATATTCTGATTGTTTATTAGACACCACAAAATATGCGTTTTCTATCTTTACAGTGCAACTCAGATGATCCGAAAACAAGTTTTTGTTAATAGAGAAACTGGAAATTAGGCCTACACTACTAACTCTTGCCCAGACCAGATCTATTGTACTTCGTCCTGACCGCCCAATATATGTATAAGCACCTTCATAATCCTCAAACCTACCGTTTAACAAGAGAAACCCTAGATCTTCCAAAGCTTCTACAAGTAATGTTCCTCTAGTATTAACTACGGAATCTTTTGACTTATGTGGCTTTAACGGGGGATTGATATGTATTACGTTTTCTGAATAAAAATCATTTAGACCACCTACTCTCGCATTAAAGTCTCCATACAGAATCATCTCGTCATTTGGGAATTTTATTGATATTTCTTTTAGAATATCCTCAAGCATATCTACACATACATGATCATCTAAATCAGGTTTTAAGTAGACTACACCTAAAATAATGAGATTATTATTTATATTTATTCTGATAAAATTCCACATATTACATCTATCGATTACATCTAATGACTTCACACCACCAAGGTTTTTTGATATAAGTATTAAGATACCCCCACTACCTCTACCCTTTTGCTTATCTTCCAAAGCTTGGCATGAGTAAGTATGATAATTGTTTAAAATATTTGGTAAGCTATTTTGGGAAGAGGTAATCCAGGTCTCCACTAAGCCTATTATATCAGAGCTGCCCAAATCATTAATTTCCTGCATTTCTAAATTATCTAAAGTGTTAATACCTTCATCATCATCAACACCATCAGTGGCTTCACAACCCTGGGTGGGTTTTTGCCGACTCAACCACACGTCTCCATATTTTTCTATCTAGCATCCGATCGGATCCATCTTCGATATTCATGGCTTTTAGGTCCTTTGTGATATTATCTCTCCACCTGAGGCGGGGTCGACCTAATGGACGTTTTCCCCCCGGGACCTCCTCCCACACCAAATTTACTATTCTATCATCTGGCATTCTCTTAACGTGTCCTGCCCACTGTAGTCTCCTGGCCTTTATTTCGTTTATTATGTTGGTATCAGTGTATTAATACCTTGGCAGTTCCAAAATGTTATCTTAAAAGGGACAATTCCGTCCACAAACATTGATTTTTTCACCTCTGTATTAATTAGTTTTTTGATGATGTTTCAACTTCTCTGTTCACTTTTGTTATTTTTTTTTGTCGTTTCTTCAGCGCCTTAGGGAGATATCTCACTGTATTTTCTTCCTTTCGCTGGAGTTTGTTCTGGTAGCACTGTCCCTTCTTCAATCTCGATTTCAGTTTCATTTTGTCCTTTCAATTCTGATAAGGTGTATGGTTTATCGTTAATATATAATTTATTGTAGTTGATCTTAGTTCTACATCCCTTCTCTCTTGCACCTTTTGAGTATTTTAAGAGCTGTTTACTTTGGGAAAGTCTTCGTTAATATAGATATTTGTTCCCTTTAATCTATTTCTTCCTTTCAATATGTCCAGCTTTTTATCCAATGCCTTCATTTTTAGTAATATCGGTCTATTTCTAAGTTTGTTCCGGTCTCCTATTCTTCTCGACTCTATTACATCTGACTACATTTATTTTCATTACTTCTCTAACCTTATCATTCAGTTGCTCCGCATTTTCTCGTATTTCCTCTTCGATGCCATTTATTATCAGGTTTTCCCTTCTTAAATCCTTTTCTATTTGAATTACTCTTGTTTCCAATTTTTTCGTAGCTTCTCTTAATAAATAATTTTCGTTTTTCAGATCTTTGTTCTCTTTTTTCAATATTTGTAATTGACTGTAGATATTGTCCAGATTTTGCTCGATTCTGGCATTTCGTTGATTCATATTTTCCTAACTTCTGCAGTATCTCTTCCATTAAAAATTATTTTCATATTCGGAGTTTAAGATTTAATTCAATTTCAAATTGTAGAAGCCTGACCTGTGTTAATGTATTCAATTTTATATCTTAACTAGTTTATGGAAAAAGTAAGTTTTTATTCCTTGTACTTTATTAATTTCTGCCGTGTTATAACCTAGCTTTTCTCAAATTAGATTTTCTTACCGGTTTTTTGGTGTTTTTATTACATGTATATATACACTGTCTTCTTTTATAACACAGTTGTGAAAGTTGTAGGAATTTAATTTTTAAATTTCTCACTCAATTCACTGATTTTACTGGAACGATTTAAAAGTACACTTTCTGTTAACAACTTCAGAACCGGCTTGCCTTTCGAGAGTTGTATATATTTTTTATATTCGGATTCCTAGCGAAACAATACAAATAAATCATAGACTGACAAAATAAAGATATTTATTAAGGTGTAGCAGAAAATACTAACACAAAAATTTATTTATTTAAAGATTGCATTAAATATGTTAATGTTGCAGCCCTTTGAACGCCCAGTCGGTTGCGTATGTCTGAATGTACCGCGCTAAATGCGGAAAATATTCTTTCAATTCCCGTGAAAGAGGCCATAGCTGTCATTAGTTGCTTGATAATTATTTTAGTTCCTTCATTCATATCTATGGTCGCAAATGCAAAGTGCCATCATTCTTGTCATAAGGCGCCCAACCGCTGTAGAATTTAAAAAAAATAGGAAGCCAACTAGAGAATTGTTCCTCGACTATTTATTTTTTCAATTTCTGAAAGTACAATATTGTGTTGTTTGTTGTTAGGACTGAGATACAACTTGAGCTTGACTCAAGCCGGAGCTGAACCGATCCACTTGAAGAAACGTTCACGACTGAGGGTTAAAATTGATATCTTCTTGCAAGAAAGATCATATGCCATCAATAAAACACGTGCAAATCTTACAACACGAAGATATATTTGCTTTTCTGGGTAAAATTATATTGCATCAATAACGAGAGAATAGCTAATTTTACAAATTGTTATAGAATCTTTTATAAGAGGTAATGCGTCGAGTATATTTCGAACGTAGCCAATGAACCTTGACGATTATGACAGGGATCACAGTGGTTCAAGCCGCGCGGACAATAAGTTTTAAAATAAGAAAGTGAGTTGCGAATTCTGTCGTAGCACAAACGCACAAGAATAAGTAAATAATATTTATTCTTGTAACAAAAGGTTGTAAATTCGATACAAAAGACAGAATTTATCAGTGAAAAAAATGTAATTTCGAACAGCGATGTTGTTAACTAACTTGCGTATATCATTATCGATTTTATTTGTTTCTCTGTCTTCATCGCATATTTTCAATAATTTGGGCCAGTTTCGTATATACGATTCCAAAGCTGCTCTATCTCAATTCAATTGATAATACAAGTACTGTACCACCGTCAGCAGTTAACTGTGCTCTAGCATAGTGATTGTTTCTGAAGTATGTTATAATATGAATTACGTTGTTTTGTTGTTTATGGCCGTAGATATGTTCAGATCTTTAGCGCAGAACAACCATATGATATTTTTGTTATATTGGCGCTTTTTACCGAGCATAAAGTTAGTTCAGTTATGTATTCACCAGTGTATGGATTCCCAGATGATTCGAATGTGTCCGTTAGAAAAACTCTACCATCTTCATTAGTGTCACAGGCACAAATAATTGGTTCATCCCGTATGTTTATCCAACCATCAATGCTTAAGCAGGCTGTCTTTTAACGCAAATGTGCTTTACATGCATCATTGATGTACCTCATCAAGTAAATTTCCTAAAACAAATTTGTTTTTACAAGCCACTAAAAAATATAACTGAGAAACCTGATATCTGTTTTCTATTAGGAGATTTATATCCTGGGCGCAATATGCTTAAGGTGCGGTTTCTTAGGACTGTCGGATGCGGAGGACTGAACCGATACCGGAGCGAAACCGAGTGTCGGCCGCGGAGGTGGAGCCCTATCGTAGCAGTTTTAAAGATTTCCATGGTAGTTCGTCGAAGTGTGTTGGCCATGGAGGACACATTAAAATTAAAAATGTGTGTGCTGCTCCTGCGTGAAGAGAAGCAGAAGAAAAAAATAGCGCCCTTCATTTACTTCAGTGTCGCAAATGACGAAAAGAGAAGAAGTCAAGAAGGCACATTTAAATTATTGATTGAACGAACCACAGTTATCGGACGACGATAACAAATTTAGAGAATATTTTAGGTTTGATAAGGAACTTTTCACAACAATTTTTTACAGATATTCATCAAAATTCCGTTCCGCTCTCGGATGAAATCAAGCATCGATTGAATAGAACCGACGACTGAAACCGACAAAGGTGAGCGGAAATTATCCGCGGAGACGGACCGACTCTAAGAATCAGCCTTCATTTAAGAACACACAACTGATTCCAGCGAACTTCGGTGGCGGTCGGTTTCGGCCGACCTACACTCCTAGGAAACCGTACCTTTACACTAGCGGATGCGGAGAGCATGCCAAAACTATTCCCAGATGCGAGAAGTCCCGAACTGGACACGACAGCATTGGTTGAGTGTGACGTCACATTCTTCGTAGTATTATGCTGAGGAGACCTCACACCCATTCAAACAACCCTTAAATAAAATATTCCTCAATAACTATGTATTGAATTCAAATATGTATTTAAGAATCCCCCAAAAGATTCATTTACTGCTTCTTCCTCTAACTTTGATGTACTAGGTACTCTAATAAATCAATCTAAAGTTAACTGGATTAAAAATAGCCCATAAGATATGATTACATCAAATATTTTACAGTAAAAACTATTTTCCAAAAAAAACTATTCCAATGTCCCTATCCCTGACATTTTATATTGCTATACAAATGTATCACAGGATAAATCCCATTCAACTTTTGAAAATAATAAAAAATCCCAGCTGTTTGTAATCGGTAAAAAACCCATATCCCACTCAAAATATTTGAAATCATGTGGTTTTTATTGTCCTACCGGTTCTTTTTGTCCCACATAAAAACTAATTATAAAAGAAACTATAAAACTCACCTCCAATCTAGAAGGATCGTTTTTTTTAGTCACGAGGGGGTTAGGGTTGAGGTGCCCTAATTGTTGCCGCTCAGCCATTGATTGGCTTATTGTGCACCCCCACTCACAGGTATTAAGCAGTGTCCCATCCTAAATTCTTAGCGAACATTGAGATTCGTCGGACTATGTTTTCCTACATTCCCTCCTGATTTGTGCCTAGGAAGATATCTAGACAGGAGGCTCGCCTTCTGCACAGGGCAGGGCAATCGAAGACCACGTGCTTTGCGGTTTCTTCTACTTCTCAACACATCCTGCAAATGGGATTTGTTATTTCAATCCCCATTTTCACTAGGTGTGCGTTGAATATCCAGTGGCCAGTTATGAATCCTACCACTTTTCGCAGTTATTTCCTACCCAGTCTAAAAGAATTTGCTGCGTAGGAACTCGATGGTCCTTTTAGCATTCTTTTGGACTGAGCATGTCCCGTGATTCTGTTCTAGCGCTTTTGGCGTTCAAGCGACACCCAGTTGGAAACAGTTTTTCGTACGGCGCTGTATGAAACGCCGTATGCTGGTTCTGGTCCCATGAGGGTGAGATGAGCTTCTTTCTTGGCACACTTATCAGCTCCCTCATTTCCAGTTACCCCTGTATGGCTTAGCACCCAAGTAAGAATTACTCTATTGTCTTTTGCCAAGGTTTTCAAGGTATTGTGACAGTCCCACACTATCCTCGACGTATAGCTGTGGCTTGCTAAGGCCAAAAGGGCCGCCCGACTGTCCGTGTTCACATAGATGGTCTTTTTGTTATATTTTCTGTCTATGCATGTTCTGCCGCATTCGATTAGTGCAGCTATTTCTGCTTGAAATACGGTCGTCATTTTGCCAAGGCAAACACTTATGCTTTGCCTGGGTCTGACGCCGTAAACGCCTGCTCCTGTACCCGTTAGGGTCTTTGACCCGTCGGTGTACTAGGTGATACTGTTCAACATGCGTTGAGGTTCTCCCTGGGCCCATTCGGATCTGCCACTCAAGTTGACACGATATGATATTTCAGTTTTCACGACCTTGGGCATTCTGTCAGGTGGCATTTCGATGATGTCGCACCTCAGGGTGTCGTGTATTTTAGTATGTTTCATAGCATGGTGCTTGCACCAGTTGCCATTGCACTGCATTCTGTATGCAGCCATTTTAGCCTCCCCCTGTATATAGAGATCTAATGGTGGGATGTTTAGCAGTAATTCCAATGATGCGGTTGGGGTGCCCTTCATGGCGCCTGTAATGCTCAGACACGCAGCTGGCTGCACTTTAGAAAGCGTTTTGGCGGCTATGCTTTGCTGAACTTTAGGCCACCATGCAATCGCACCATACACCATCATTGGTCTGATTACTCTGGTGTACAACCAGTTTACCATTGTCGGAGTTAGTCCCCAGGTGCACCCAATTGCTCGTCTCATCGTCATTAGCGTAATCTGAGAACGGCTTGTGATGCTCGCTAGATGGCTGTTCCAGGTTAGCTTGTCATCTAACCGGATTCCTAGATATTTTGCCTCCCTGGCAACCTTTATCTGATTGCCGAAGAGTTTTGGCACACTAGTAATTTCTGCGATTGGCTGTTTTGTAAATGGTACCATGATGGTTTTCGAGGGATTGACAGACAATCCCTCCGCATCACACCATCTCTCCACTACGGACATCGCCCTCTGCATTAGTTCCAGGCAGATGCCCACGTGTTTTCCCCGTATTAGAATGATGATGTCGTCAGCATATCCTTGAGCATACCACCCCTGCTCGTTTAGTGAGACAAGAAAGTCGTCGACTACCAGATTCCACAGCTTTGGTGACAGAACGCCTCCCTGTGGGCATCCTCGTTCTGTCTTCACCTCTCTTGTGACACCACACAGGGATGCTTGTGATCTCCTGCTGCTTAGCATGTTCTCTATCCATCGGGTGATTGTCCTGTCTGTGCCTCTGGATTCCAGCTTTGACAATATAGAGAGAGTGCTCGTATTGTCAAATGATCCTTCGATATCCAGGAACACAGCCAGTGCAACTTCTTTGTAAGTAATGGCTTGCTCTATCTTGCTCACCAAGCTATGCAAGGCTGTTTCGCAAGATTTGCCACTTTGGCAGGTATGTTGATTGGGGTGCAGCGGCTTGTCGCCCAGCACCGTGACTCTCAAATGCCTATCTATCATCTTCTCTAATGCCTTAAGAAGAAATGACAAGAGACTTATCGGACGATGAGCCTTTGCAGTATCGTAAGAGGGTCTTCCAGGTTTTGGTATGAATACCACCTTGGAGATTTCCCACACCGTAGGTATAACTCCTGTGGTTAGGCTTAGTCTGAACAGATTCACAAGTCTTGGAGTTATTATGTCGGCGCTTTTTTGGAGTAGTACAGGGTAAATTCCGTCCATTCCAGGCGCCCAGAAGGATCGTTGGTCAAGAATACCAACCATAATGCAACCAACAGCAACAGGATCTCAGCCCCAACTTCATTCAAACTAATCATAAACATCCTGTCCAGCACATAGAGTGTCGATCCCAAAACAAAATGGTCACCGCTTTCTTCCACAAGCCCTTTCCAACTTCGGCTCCAACAACATACGCCAACGAAGTTACTCCTGTCGGTGAATCTTCCTAAGGGGTTAGAAATAAATATCCCCCCAGCCACTTCAAGGTTTTTTTCTTAACCAAACATCTCACCCCAAAACTGCTATGCTTCAAACTTGAACTTGAAAAGAATGACAAGTGCTCTCCCTTCTTTAAACCTGAAAATACACTGTCAACAGCTAGTTCTTTTCATTGCTACCAACTTATCTGATGACATCATCGTGCCACCTGAAGATATTGTGAGCAATTTAATGTTACTCAAACAACCTTGGGCATGTGAAATTTAATATCGCACATTTGCCCCCTTTATACCCTAAACTTAAATAAACCAATTTACTCCCTAAATTAATAACCATTTACTATACAGGCGCAAGTCGCCATAGAATCGATGGTTGACACCACCTACATATTCACTAAACAGTGTGACGTTTGAAAAATTGCCTCGTCTTATATCGAGGTTATCTGTCAGTCTAAATATCCAATCATTGAATGTCATTTTTAAACATGAAATTAGTATATTACATTACGAGTGCGGAAAGTGACACTTTTCACACGAGTGCGACAATCCCACGAGAGTGAAAAGTCACTTTCGCACAAGTAATGTACAATATTTTTCCTGCGACCACCCATTTTATTAAACAATATGTAAATATCAGATCGTGTATATTGAGTTGCCTGACTAACAAATTGAATTATATACTTTACAGGGCGAGCATACAAGTTTCAGGCCGACGCTGAAGGCGGTGCCCTGAAAGCATGCGAGCCCTGTAAATACACTTTCCGAGTGTGGCGCGTACAATATTTTTTGTGCGGCCACCAATAATTTGACAATAATATAGGAACAGAATATTTATTGCCTAGCCAAGTTTCATAAATGTACGTCCTCGATGCCCAGCCAAGCTTCATAAAAGTCCATACTCGATGCCTAGCCACTTTCAATAAAAGTTCATCCCCGATGCCTATCTGGTTTTTGTCTTTAATGAACAGTTTGACATAAGAGCTCGGGAAAGTAGGTACTTTGCCGAGCAGTTCTGTCACTTTACCGAGCAGTTAAGTCAATTTTCCGATCTAGACCGGAAACGACGCACTTTCCGAGTTGAAAAATGATCGGAAACCCCATTTTCTAAAGTGGCAGCATAAAATAGTATATTGTGAAACAAGTGGGAAAAGTTCAACTTTTCTCACGAGTGTGGAAGTTTGTGGCACGAGCCAAGGGCGAGTGCCGCAAACACACGAGTGAGAAAAGTACTTTTACCACATGTTGCATACTATACTTTTCCTACAACAGCACAATTTTAAAACAAGTAAATAGTTTTGTAGAAAAAGTATAAGCATCGAGGACCATCCACCAAAAACGGCTGGGCATCGAGTATAACTTTCTGAAATTGGCTGGGCACCGAGTATCCCCTACTGGATTCTCCATATAAATGTATGTAGTGTGGGCAAAGTGCCGTGAGAAATAATATTTCTCACAGTGTGAGCAATATATGGATTTGAAATTAAGTAAGCTATGAGAAATACGCTTCTTTTCATAGCAGTTGTAGAAATAGTAATTTATGCAACAAGTGCATAAAGTGGTACTTTTTTTCACGAATGGAAATTCCATGAGTGAAAAAAAGACACTAGAAAATAACTTTAAATTTACCTCCAATTTGGGCTTTACCCAGTCGTACATTACAAATTCCATTTTTATTAATTATTGCAGATGCATTTCCGTTAACCAGTAGAATTATGAAACCTTATCTTAATAGGGGATTGTCAGATTCTGAAAATATATTCAATTATCGACTCTCTAGAGCACGTCAAATGATTGAAAGCTCATTTAGTATATTACCTAACAGGTTTAGATAGAGTATTGCTTAATCCAATAAATTGAAATGCAGATAAAGTGTAAAAAATAATTTTGGCTTGTTTAACGTTGCATAATTTGTTACTTTCAGATTTTAAAGCATATGTAGATCAAGATGATTCACACGTTATGTTTTCAAATAAATTAAGTAATCAAGCAGGTAATCGTTCGATGGCTAAAGCCAATAATGTAATAAATTAATTTAAAGAGTATTTCAATGTGACAGTAGTTCAGTTAATTGGCAAAACGCTGCCATACAGAGATGTAACATGTAAATAATTTATATTCAGTACATAATGAAAATATTTAAAATTTTAATTTGTTTATTGAAATTTAAATAAAACACAAAATACATATTTATGGATTTTTACTTCTGAAACATTTTTTTCTGCCGTCCCAAATAATATTTGTTATTTGTTCCTGTGCTTCTAATAATGTCTCTTCATCAGACATAAAAAAATCTAATTAACTCTCTACAAATTGGATAAAGTAGCCAAAACATCAGTCGCTTTATTAATAAATATCCCCCCATCGTCAGGATGGTTCATTTTTTTAATTCTCTTTGTGATATTATTACTTTCATAGTAGGTGTTGTTTATACTTGTTGAAGGGGTTGGCACATTCTGTGATGAAGAATGTTGCTGTAGCATTTCTTCTTATTATTTGAACATTATGTACTTAATTTTTTTTGGCTGATTCAGCTCCACAACGTCTTCACTGCCCTTTTGTCTTTCCTGAATAGAATTTAAAAAATAACTGTTAGCTATATCTTCAAGCTCATAATTATTTTCCAGTTGAAAAAATTCATTTTCAGTGTCCTCAACTTGACTTTGACTATAATCAAAATCGTTTTCGTCTAAACACTCTATGTTAACATTGTCATGGGCTGGTAAGATCGGTAAAGATGGAAGACTGTCCTGTGAGCATCTAGGTATGCAATGCTCCGCTACGAATAACAATTTCCGTAAAACCATAGCGAAGGTTTGTCAATCTAACAAAATAAAATTATAAAGTAACTATTATAATGTTTTAAAATACCACTTACATCATCGCTGCCCGCGGCGCTGTTTACAGATGACGAATATTTTATATGCTGTAGTAAAAAGTTGTCCGTAAATTGTTATGTTAAATTTGGCTGTTATCTCTGCCACAGATGCATCGTCACCTAGTTTGGATAATTTCGCCTTTATTTCTTCCAATGCTTTCATTCTTGCATTTCTGTTTTTGTACATCGAATGATTTGGCACGTATAATCACGGATTTGCTTTGTATAGCTCAAACTATTTGTTTATGATTCCAAATGTTTAAGTACAGATCCTTACTTTTAGTTGACATTTCATAGTTTTTACTACAAGAAATTGTACATGCTCTAATTTTTAGTACTGAATCGGCACACGCATCTAATTTGTAAATGTAAACACAATATTTATAGTACTAAAATTAGCATAATGGCAGAAGGACCTAAGTGAAGCTTGGAATTATCTAAATCCCTACCAAAATCGAATTGCTCCAACCTAAGAAGTGCTATTTTTTGTAAAGCAGTATTTTTCTGTAATCGAAAACGTCGAAGGAAATCAATTTCGTCGAATAAATTGAAATAATTAGCCCGCATACGAATTAAATGTTGTCGCGCCTTCATTTTCAGATCTGAAGAATCTAACCTTTCAAGCTGCTCTACAAAACGGATATCTCGCATCTTTTTTCTAATAAAACAAAATAGGCCAAATACAAATAAAACGCAAGATGCTATATAACCTCTTAAAAACGAATACAAAAGAACTTTTAAGGTTACGTATTACATAAAAACTTTAGGCATGGGTAGTCAGCTGTTCTAATGTTAGGTATTTCCTACAACTCTTAAGTATCACTTATACCCGATTTTACCAACTAATTTATAAAGTTAAGTAGTACCTAACCCGGATTTAGAAATTCCTATATGAAATATTATACATTTCAACATGCAATGTGATACAAACCCCTATTAACCTGGACCCCCCACCATCGAAAATCAAGTTCGCAATCAGTCAAAAATTTAGTGCTATTTAGGTGCTAATTTAGTAGCCTAGTCCGAATTTTAGTGCTCAAACCGTTTAGCAGGAAATCACGTGAAAAATGGGGGGGTCCAGCTTGCCATTAAGCTGGACCCCCCCATATCAGAAAAAAATATATAGTGATCCAGTATAGACGACAATAACACTATAATTTAGTGCTAATTAAGTGCTCTAAGATAACGTTAAAAATTTGACAAAATATAACATTCTTTAAATAGTTTATTTGGGTAACGTGGGAGCCGCGCTCTAAAACTTGTTAAACAATCTAAAATTCGTTAGACGATCGTTAAAGAATTTGATACTCGCAAGATTATGGTACTAAAATGTTCCTTAAGCATCCTACTTTTGAAAAAATACAATGTCAGAATTTAGTGCTACCTGTAACACGTGGAATTAAGTAGTTTATACGGGAAAGAGAGAACGCCGCGCTCTAAAATTCGTTAGACGATCGTTCAAAAATTTGGTACTCGCAAGATTACGGTACTAAAATATTCCTTAACCATCGTACTTTCAAAAAAATACAATGACAGAATTTAGTGCTACCTGTATCACGTGAAATTAAGTAGTTTATACGGGAAAGAGAGAACGCTGCGCTCTAAAATTCGTTAGACGATCGTTAAAAAATTTGGTGCTCGCAAGATTATAGTACTAAATTGTTTCTTAAGCATCGTACTTTCGAAAGAGTACAATGACAGAATTTAGTGCTACCTGCATCACGTGGAATTAACTAGTTTATATGGGAAAGAGAAAACACCGCGCTCTAAAATTCGTTAGACGATCGTTAAAAAATTTGGTGCTCGCAAGATTAAGCTACTAAAATGTTGTTTAAGCACCGTAATTTCACAAAAATACAATATCAGAATTTAGTGCTACCTGTAACACGAGGAATTAAGTAGTTTATACGGGAAAGAGAGAACGCCGCGCTCTAAAATTCGTTAGACGATCGTTCAAAAATTTGGTGCTCGCATGTTTATGGTACTAAAATATTCCTTAAGCATCGTACTTTCAAAAAAATACAATATCAGAATTTAGTGCTACCTGTATCACGTGGAATAAGTAGTTTATAGTCATTCCCACAATAATACTCCAAATTAAAATCAATATCATCTAAAAGTTCATAGAGTTCTTCTGGATTAACGGCAAGGCTATTAACATTGATTATTTGAGCTGATCCTGAAAAAGAAAAGGCATTTTCATCAAGGTTTCTTATCTTTCTAAACCCTTTACACAATTCGCTCCTGTTCGTCACAAATATGATGCTCTTCAAAATATTGCTATGAAATTTTAAATTCCAACTAAAATTCTATACTTTCATCGAATATGTTAATATGCACTATTTTAAACAAGTAATCATTAATTAATCTATTTAAAAATAAATTTAAGTATGTATTTACGTTGAGTCACCATTTCCAAACACCCTTGCCCGTTCTTACGGGTGTGCACGTTGTGCAGGCACAAAGGCGGCAAAATTTAGGAGTGCCCAAATAGTATTTTTTCATAAATTAAATCTTTTTAATTCTATATTTAAGATTGAAAAAAATAAACGGGCAGAGTAAAAATCATATTGCATTGCAAAATTTTATTAGATAGTGTAATAGGAAAAAGTAATAATTATTATGGATATTTTGTTTCACTTTAAGCACACTTTAAGTATCGGCAATCGGACGTCAGTAAAGTTAGCACCCCCACTTTTTCAAATTTAAAATAAACTTGTACCCAAAAAATTAGAATTTGTACCCATTTAGTTTTTCTGAAAAATCACTATTTAAATTGGGGGTGCTAGCTTGAGCTCAAGCTTGCTAGCTTGAGCTCAAGCTAACACCCCCACATTGACAAAATTAAATTTTATTGTCATAAATGTAAACTTTGAATTAAGGACTAATTTGTACCCAAAAGATAATAATTTGTACCCACTCAGTTTTTCTGAGAACCCGTTATTTAAAGTGGGGGTGCTAGTTTAAGCTCAAGCTAGCACCCCCACTTTTACAAAATAAAATTTTAACAGCATACCTTTAAACTTTGAATTTAGGACTAATATGTACCCAAAAGCATTTTTTCATTATTATATCATTTTGTTTATAAAAGATGATAGAAAATTAGACCACCTGTTTTATTAATTTCCAAGTGAATCGTTAAAAGATTTAAAATTATCAAAGACAACGGAATATTATTAATTTTCGAATATAGGACTAATTTGTCCCGAAAAACTTAAAATTAGTACCTACACAGTTTTCCCTGTAAAAGGAAGTGCTGGCTCGAATACGTCCACCTTTATAAAATCCAATTTCAATAGCATACCTTTAAACCACAGTATAAGAACGTTCTTATACTGTGTTTAAACTTTGCATTTAGAACTAATTTGTAACCAAAAGCGTTTTTTCATTATCATATCATTTTGTTTATAAAATATGATAGTAAATTAGACAACGTATTTTATTAATTTCCAAGAAATTATCAAAGATAACTAAATATTATTAATTTTCGAATACAGGACTAATTTCTACCCAAAAACTTAAACTTTGTACCCACACAGTTTTTCCTGTAAAAGAAGTTTAAATGTGGGAGTGCTGGCTTGAACACCTCCGTCTTTACAAAATCAAATTTCAACACCTTACCTTTAAACTTTGAATTAAGGACTAATTTGTACCCAAAATCGTTTTTCATTATTAAGTACATTTTGTTTATAAAAGATGATAGTAAATTAGACCACCTGTTTTATAGTTTTCTAAGTGAATCGTTAGAAGATTTGAAATTATCAAAAGTAACTAAATATTAATTTTCGAATATGGGACTAATTTGTATACTCATATTTTACCCAGCCAAACGACTTTTTAGATGTGTTCAAACAGAAATGTTAAACTGTGACTAATATGAATTTAAACACCACAGCTGAGTACACCTTCTAAATTATTGTAAATTCTAAATAAAACCCAAATTAATTATTGAATTACCTTCGAGGTTAAAGAATTATAATTTGAGTGATATAAATAATATATTTTAATTAAATTATAGGTATTCTCAATACTTATAAGTTTGTACTATGTCATAATTGAAATTATTTCAAATTCGTAGTTTATCTCTTAAACCGCGCCTTCCTAGAGGGATGCCCTCTAATTTTAGACATAGAAGTACAGTACTAAAAAGTATATTGAACAGAAAAGGTATATTGTATAAAATCATAGTATTATTTTTTCACTCAATATAATTATGCGATGTCTCTTTATACATTATAATGGAAGGAATTGTAAATGTGTCATTACGGACTCGCTCCACCTTTTTCTTTAGATCGTCGGATTCATACCATGCAGTACATATTTGCCATTCTGCTGAACACTTGTAATGGCCGACATCAGATTCGGACATATGACGTGCATATCTCGGAGGTTCATAATGCACGACTCCGGCTAATTCATATAAGTTATTAGTATCTGTTGCCATTCGGATTATTGTTGTTAAATCCGTCAATTTTATTTTGCTAATATTGTAACTACCCTGCGACACATCTAGCAGTATTATTGGCCCTATTGAGAAAAAGAAATGCATTTATTTCAAATAAATAATATTTGGATATAATTCAGAATGCTTAAACAAATTTAACAATAGTGGTTAGTTGTTTCAACCAATAGAGAATGATTCTGAATGAGAAATAGGAGCGGTAGATCAAAGACGCAATCATCTAAAAAACAAAAAATATCACCTTTCGGTATTTGCGAGGGTAACAAAAAAATGTTTTTAAATTGTTTGTCCATCAGAAACGAAAGTCTGACGTGACATCATTGCACATCTTTACTAAGTCGCCAGGCAGTTAAAAAAAATTTACAACACCAGAGTATGATCATTCTTTTAACCGCTTTGAACTATTTACGCATTATTACGCAGGTGCACTAGGGAATTTTTTTGTCTTGTCAAAGGATCGCCTCAGTTATTACAAAAGATCTCTCTAAAAAAAAATAAGAGTTATGGAATTATATTAATATAGTATTTTATTAGAGACAAAACAATATATAATATATGAAAACAAAAATTTCTGGGAAGTACCTACCTGGCAAGGTAGGTGCCGTGTTTCATAAAACACTTCATCTAAGAGTTTGTCTAGTTTTCCTTCCATTTTGAACTTTAATCAGGATGACAGTTGTGAGGTGAAGCACATTAAAAAGCCTTTCTTAGGGAAAGCAGTGTGTATATAAATTGGTCCTAATTTCGAAAATTTATAATATTTAGTTACTTTTGGTAATTTCACATTTTTTAACTATTTACTTGGAAATTAATAAAACACG
This sequence comes from Galeruca laticollis, assembly GCA_963921935.1. Taxonomy (NCBI): domain Eukaryota; kingdom Metazoa; phylum Arthropoda; class Insecta; order Coleoptera; family Chrysomelidae; genus Galeruca; species Galeruca laticollis. Next base: position 188,930,408 of record OY998178.1, on the reverse strand, counting down.
TGGTCTAATTTACTATCATCTGTAATAAACAAAATGATATGATAATGAAAGACGCTTTTGGGTACAAATTAGTCCTACATTAAAAGTTTAAAGGTATGCTGTTAAAATTTGATTTTGTAAAAGTGGGGGTGCTAGCTTGAGCTCCACTTTAAATAGCGGTTTTTCAGAAAAACTGACTGGGTACAAACTATTATCTTTTGGGTACAAATTAGTCCTTAATTCAAAGTTTACATTTATGCCAATAAAATTTGATTTTGTCAATGTGGGGGTGTTAGCTTGACCTCAAGCTAGCACCCCCACTTTAAATAGTGATTTTTTAGAAAAATTCTAATTTTTTGGGTACAAATTAGTCCTAAATTAGTTCTAAAATACACATGTTTTTTTTTTAATTTGAAAAAGTGGGGGAGCTAGCTTTACTGTTACCGTTCATATTTATTTCGTTTAGTGATGGGATATCGATATTAATATCGTACAGCAAATATCGAAGTAACAATATATCGGTCATGAAATATGGATAATGTGTAATATCGATATTACAAAAATGTACTGTCATTGTACTTTTTCGAAAGTATGATGCTTAAGGGACATTTTAGTACCATACTCTTGAGAGCACCAAATTTTTTAATGATCGTCTAACGAATTTTAGAGCGCGGCGCTCTCTCTTTCCCGTATATACTATTTAATTCCACGTGATGCAGGTAGCACTAAATTCTGTCAATGTACTTTTTTGAAAGTACGATGCTTAAGGAACATTTTAGTACCATAATCTTGCGAGCACCAAATTTTTTAACGATCGTCTAACGAATTTTAGATCGCGGCGTTCTCTCTTTCCCGTATAAACTACTTAATTCCACGTCATACAGTTAGCACTAAATTCTGTCATTGTACTTTTTCGAAAGTATAATGGTTAAGGGACATTTTAGTACCATACTCTTGAGAGCACCAAATTTTTTAACGATCGTCTAACGAATTTTACAGCGCGGCGCTCTCTCTTTCCCGTATAAACTACTTAATTCCAAGTGATACAGGTAGCACTAAAATCTGATATTGTATTTTTTTGAAAGTACGATGCTTAAGGAATATTTTAGTACCATAAACTTGCGAGCACCAAATTTTTTAACGAGCGTCTAACGAATTTAGAGCGCGCCGTTCTCTCTTTCCCGTATAAAATACTTAATTCCACGCACTAAATTCTGCTATTGTATTTTTTTGAAAGTACGAAGCTTAAAGAACATTTTAGTACCATAATCTAGCGAGCACCAAATTTTTTAACGATCGTCTAACGAATTTTAGAGCGCGGCGTTCTCTCTTTCCCGTATAAAATACTTAATTTCACGTATGACAGGTAGCACTAAATTCTGATATTGTATTTTTTTGAAAGTACGATTCTTAAGGAACATTCTATTACCATAATCTTGCGAGTACCAAATTTTTTAACGATCGTCTAACGAATTTTAGAGCGTGGCGTTCTCTCTTTCCCGTATAAAATACTGAATTCCACGTACGACAGGTAGCTCTAAATTCTGATATTGTATTTTTTTGAAAGTACGAAGCTTAAGGAACATTTTAGTACCATAATCTTGCGAGCACCAAATTTTTTAACGATCGTCTAACGAATTTTAGAGCGCGGCGTTCCTTCACTCCCGTATAAAATACTTAAATCTACGTATGACAGGTAGCACTAAATTCTGATATTGTATTTTTTTGAAAGTACGATGCTTAAGGAACATTTTAGTACCATAATCTTGCGAGCACCAAATTTTTTAACGATCGTCTAACGAATTTTAGAGCGCGATGTTCTCTCTTTCCCGTATAAACTACTTAATTCCACATGATACAGGTAGCACTAAATTCTGTCATTGTATTTTTTCGAAAGTAGGATGCTTAAGGAACATTTTAGTACCATAATCTTGCGAGCACCAAATTCTTTAACGATCGTCTAACGAATTTTAGATTGTTTAACAAATTTTAGAGCGCGGCTCCCACGTTCCCCAATTAAACTATTTAAAGACGGTTATATTTTGTCAAATTGTTGACGTTATCTTAGAGCACTTAATTATAATGTAATTGTCGTCTATACTGGATCACTATATATTTTTTTCTGATATGGGGGGTCCAGCTTAATGGCAAGCTGGACCCCTCCATTTTCCACTCGATTTCCTGCTAAACGGATTGAGCACTAAAATTCGGACTAGGGTACTAAATTAGCACCTAAATAGCACTAAATTTTTGACTGGTTGCGAACTTGATTTGCGATGGTGGGGGTTCCAGCTTAATAGAGGTGTGATACAAGAGTGGTAGGAAATACCTAACTTGAGCACAGCTGACAACCCTCGCCTAAAGCCCTAAAGTTTTTAGGTAATACTTAACCTTAAAAGTTGGTATGTAGTTTTTGTTGAGTGGTTAAATAGTTTTCGTTTTATTTGTATTAGCGCACGGTGGAACGTATATTTCATTTAGGAATTCCTATATCCGGTTTATTTATTACCTAACTTTCGGAATTAGTTGGTGAAATCGGGTATTAGTGGAAGGTTGAAACGGAAATTTCATTTAGGAATTCGTAAATCTTGTTTGGTCATTAGGTACATAACTTTAGGAATTAGTTAGTGAAATAGGGCATTAGTACGTAACTAAATTTTCTCATTTTTTATTCGAGATTTTAATTATTTATCTCATTCATCGTACCTTTTGACTCTTCGGAGTAACTTCGGCAAGTACTATCTCCCAGACAATATTTTATTTATACCAATGAACACAGATAGATGAGACACTGATTGTGGCGCCATCTAAAGAGCCTGTCGACTAAACAATTGAGTGATATTAAAAAGATTTCTATAATTTTAGGGCTTGGCGATATATTCAAATTTACTGTATTTTAATTATTTTATTTCAAAATAACCATTTATAGTCTATCATTTGACATTTCATTCAATTTTACTCAATGATGATTAGATGTTGAGTTAAATTAAATGATGGACCATAAATGGTTAATTAAATTGGAAAAAATAAAACAGTAATCATATAAGCAGTTAATTTATTTTGGTATAAAAATACACAACAAATAATTTCTTCCACAAAGTACTTTTCTTAACAAACAGAAAGAAAATAAATAAACTATAATGTAAAAACAATGCAATAATTAAAAAATAATTTGAGTAACATACATTCTAGATTGGAGTATGATTATATTTTTGAATGATGTTAAATCAAGATAAACGTAGAAAATTATTTATGATAAGTTTATATTAATTCAATTATTTATTATTATACTTCTATAAACACAAAGAGCTGGACAGACTACTGGAGTATAACTGCTACTTACTTAATCAAAAAAAGTGTTAGTATATTTCTACATTTAAAAGCATTCCCTTCTTATGAAACCATTGCATAAGGCAGTTTAAGTTACTCTGCAGCTCCTGGCAGTCTATGATTGCTAAAATGTTTCTTGAGGGCTCTTAAAAATCCCACCGTCTCGTGGAAGTCCTTTCTCGTTTCTGGTTGAGTTTCTACAAGTAAACACACAAATAACAACAATAAATAAGTAAATACACAAATATGTTTGAAAATTTATATCAACAAATGAAAACAAAATGCGCTTACTATTGTAATAATAAATTTACACATGTTTTTGTACTAAGGCAAAAAAATTTAAAAAAAAACTTTTTGAACGCTCAAATTTTTTTGGAGTTCTCGATTTTTTTAGGAATTTTTTTTTTGTTTTTAACTATTTTTTGATTTATTGTTTTTTTTTATTTTTGTCTTTATTGGATACTTTGGATTTTGGGTTACTGCTAGACCAAATATTTAGACGTAAGCCTCAACAAAAATTAATACTCACTTTCATTTCCCATAAATTGTCATACCATGAGCTATATATGAAAATCGGCAAGGGGTCAATACCTTCCATCCCATAGCTGGTGGAGGGAATAGCTATAACATAAAATAAAATCCAGATTATTATTTTTTCAATGGGTACATTTTAAAATGGAATGGTCTGAGTATGGTGTACACACTAGATATAAATTGATTTAATGAAAAGGCGAGTACTGAGTGTGTCATTTTATCAAAATTACAGCTAAGCGCTTTCAGCCATTAGGCCATTCTCAAAGCTGTAGACAAGAGAAAAACAACAGGTGTTAAAAAACTTCAAATCCTGTAACTGCTACATACAATGAAATAAAATGTTTGATGTTACATAATTATTTAATTAAAATTACCCTATAAAGTGGGTGTACACACATATCATTTAGTTGATAATTTCAAATTAGACGTTTCGTTATGTGAATTATAATTGTACACTCTCTTTATAGGGTAACTTTAACAAATTTTACTTAAATAATGACCAAATACTTAGACGTAATGCCTCAACAAAATTTAATACTCACTTTCATTTCCCATAAATTGTCACACCATGGGCTATATATGAAAATCGACAAGGGATCAATACCTTCCATCCCATAGCTGGTAGAGGGAATAAAGCTATAACATAAAATAAAACCCAGATTATTATTTTTTCAATGGATACATTTTAAAATGGAATTGTCTGAGTATGGTGTACACACTAGATATAAATTGAGTGAATGAAAAGACGAGTACTGAGTATCTCATTTGATTAAAATTCCAGCTAAGAGCTTTCAGCCATTAGGTCATTCTCAAAGCTGTCGACAAGAGAAAAACTTACAACAGGTACAATGTACAAACAATGAAATAAAATGTTTGATGTTACATCATTATTAAGGTAAAATTTGTTAAAATTACCCTACAAAGAGGGTGTGCACACATATCATTTAGTTGGTAATCAAATTAAACATTTCGTTATGTGAATTACAATTGTACACACTCTTTATAGAGGAATTTTAACAAATTTTAGTTAAATAATGATGTAACATCAAACATTTTATTTCATTGTATGTAGCAGTTACAGGGTTTGATGTTTTTTGACACCTGTTGTATGTTTTTCTCTTGACGACAGCTTTGAGAATGGCTTAATGGCTGAAAGCGCTTAGCTGGAATTTTAATAAAATGACATGATCAGTACTCGTCTTTTCATTCACTCAATTTACATTTTAAAATGTCCAAAATTATGGCATGCTATATTGAATACAATAAAACTTACCATCAATTTTTGTTAATTTCCACTCATATGGGAAGGCAAACCATACAGTCTTAATAACCTCTCTTCGTCTTTCTCAAATCTAAAGAAACACTGTTTTTGAAAGTGAAGGGACCATATCCTCCATCGTTTCCTCGTCGACAAATTTAATGATTCATTACCACTGCTTTTCAGTCATATTAACTTTATCTTACTGGGTTGGAGGAACAAAACTGTAAAAAGAAATATTTACTTTATTAATGCAGCAATTTTCAGTTTAGCTATGATCTCTAAAATTGTCGATTAAATTAGTACAAATTCTGTGTTTTATAAAAATAAAGAAAATAGTTGTTAATTGAGAAAGAAAAAATGCTCTAATTTTTTTAATAAAACTTGACATTGTCTTTTCAATTAATAACAATAAAGCAACGAAACAACAGATAAATAATACACTATATCAATTGAAAAATACACCAAAATACCGAAACATTATAAGAACCTCAACACTTTAACTAAGAAACGATAACAGAACAGACAGACGACAGATAAAGCGCAATATGATATCGCGCATATGCAGTAATAAAAATCAATAAGATTTGATTACTAACGACGTTACAGTTTTCCTTAATTTTTTGGAATTATCTACCGATTTTAGTTACTCGACGAGCTCTATAGATGGCACGGTCGCAGTGTACCTACCCTGCCAATGAATAGTGTTTATCTAGCCGTTACATAATTCACTATCGTCGTAAGAAACATTCATAATTTCTCAAATAAACATAACACAAGCATTCTACCAGCTATTTTTAAATTTTACAAATAATGTACAGTAGATATTTTATTTAGTTTCCATCTGTTTAATTGATGGATGATTCACAACATTCAGCTTTCATGTGCTAGTTTTATTCGATTAGTGGTTGTGGAGTTAATACACAAACAACGTAATGTAAACACTACCGCTAATTAAAATTTCACAGTTTAAAATAAACCTCGTTTCGTTGGACATAAAGAACGTAAACTAAGTGTTACTAAATGCAAAGAAAATTGCGTATATTCGCTTATACAGTGTGTGTTTCCAACACATGTTACATGACAAAATTTTCGAGGGTTTTCATTGCGATTATTGGATTTGGCCGCTCCTGAATATTTACTTTTGGGCTCTTTGTCAATAAACCACGGACCATCTCAGAAAAACAATATGTGTAGAAAAGAGGATTATGGGCGATACCTGGTAGATATATTTTTAGCGGGTGTCCCATAACGTTGAAGAATTGTTTATGTGGTGTTAATAGAGTGGTTTATTGTTTTACATCTTTTTTGCGTTATATTTTCTTTTATAAATAAATAAGAAACTATTCTAAGTAAAATTCAAAGCATGTATGTTAAGTGTCGGTAAACAGACAGTTTAAACAATGGAACTGCTGTTTTCTTTAATTTCTGCGTATCACATCATACTTCTTGCAATATAGTCTTCTTTAAAATGAACACCAACATATATTTCTATATTGCCAAGCTTTTCTTGCGTCTACCATTTCGAATTCCCCGTTTTTATTATTTATTTGTAGGTACTCTGAACTTTCCACTTTCAGGAAGTCGATGGAAATTCAATTGTACGTCTTTATTTCTTATCGGTATGCACTGCGGTACAGAGCAATATTGAGTTTTTTCGCACTATTTTATTAACAAATATAAAAGTCGTCTAATAAATTAATCGTAGTATTTAAAAATCCAATATAAAATACGAAAAACAATGTCCAAAATACACGAAACAAATAAAATAAGTGGTAAACAGGCATCTAATTCGGTGTAATCACACATGTAATGATGAATCTGTACAGGGTGTCCCAAATAGTTGTGTTTTTCAGGGTATCTCGTAAACTAGAAGAGATAGAAGAAAAGCAGTTGAAATGTTATAACTTCTTTTTTTGTTAAAGTAACGATAGCCTAATTAAATCTTTAGTAACTCCCTGCAGTTGGAAGATACAGGGCGATTATTGAAAACTGTCGAAAACTACAAGGTACTATTAACTTCTTAATTAAGAAAAATATAGAAAAACGTTATAAAAACTTTTGATAGATATAATATTAAAGAGTTCAGTGGCGCACAGAATTTTTTTGTTAGGGGGCTCACTAAGGATATATAATGCAAACTTATGTAGTTTTAAATGGGGCACCCTGTATATTTTGACGTTTTTCGTTTCCTTTTTTAATTCTCATTCGCCTGGTATGACATATTATATATCCATTTTCAATGGTTGGAGCTACAGTGCAAATAAACCATTTATGGATGTTATCAGGTGAAACACCCTTAAAAAACACTCAGTAAAGAAATTTAACATTTTATTATAAGGATACTGATGGGTGACAATTTTATTTATCAAAATTATAATTAATAAAGAATAAAACCAGATTAAAAAAATAAAAACAATAAACTTATGAAACAACAAGAAATATTGTAACAACTAATCTACCTATCACTAATTTTATTATAATGTAAAAATTACATTAAACGTTCAAAATGTGTTCCGTTTTGATGTAATAATAATTGACACCTTTTTCTTACGGATCTTACACAATTGAGAATGTGCACTGGCTTTATTTTTCTAAATGCGGCATGAATATTTTGTAATAAATCCTCCCTGCTCTCAAAGTTAGTCTTGTAAATATTATTTTTTTAAATCCCCAAATAAAAAAATCAGGAGGATTTACTTCCGGAGAACGAGGGGGCCACCTAACCGGTCCATCTTGTTGGAACCAAAATGTGTCCCTATCAGCCAACACTTCCTCCAAAAGTTGGTGTAAGTTTATTTCCAAGATATCTATATATCCAGCAGCAAATAGTTTATTATCAAATATATGATAAACTAATTTATTATGTTTGACAAAACAACTAACGTTAAAGCCGAATCTGCCTTGTCTCCTGATCCCCTGAACTAAGTGTGGATTTGAGCCATTCCATTATGTCTGTTAAATATTCCTGCACTGCTTATGCGAGCTTCATCGCTAAATATTACCTTTGAATAAAAATTTGGCTGTTCATTACATTTTCCTATATACCACTGTGCAAATTGTGTTCTTCTCAAAAAATCGTTTGGGTATAATTTTTGACGGACCGATGTCCGATAAGGCCTAAATTTATATTTCTTTAAAATCCTTCCTGCGGTAGTTTTTGGAACACCTATTTCATTTTCAATTTGACGCAGAGAAGATGTGCTTGGATATATCCCAACGTATTTACCTCTCTTTCTTCATGATTCTTTTCGTACTTACGCCATGGTTTCACAAAACATCCATACTCGATTAAATTTGAATCGAGTTTTTTAAAAATTCTCTTGTCAGGTTGCCTTCTTTCTGGATATCGTTGAAAATATAATTCAGACGCATCACTAACATTCTTTTGACATTCAATATATGCCACATGCATATCATATTTTTTATAATTTTCAAAATTCATGTTGTTGACAAGACTGCATGTCGGAAAATTAATTCTGACAGGTAACACAGGCTTTGTTTTATTTTCCATGGCAAGAGGACCAAAGCCTACTTGATGAAATGAACATTCTTATAAGATATAACAATCATGTCAATATAGGTAAACAAACTAAAACATAACAACATATCGGGTTAAACATAATTAGAAATAAAAGTGAAATCGGTAAGAAAATACAGACGTCTTATTTCATGATATTATTTACCATAAAACGGATTCAATATTTCAAAATAATAATAATATAGGTACTTAAAATCAATAATCAGCTATATTTACCTACTTTGTTTTTAGTTCACTGCTTTTATTTTTGGTAATGCTGCATTGGTTGAAGATTATTTAAACGAAAAACTTTTTAATCGATGAAAACGGAGGACATTTTGAACATTTAATGTAATTTTTACAATCTAATAAAATTAGTTATAGGTAGATTAGTTGTTACAATATTTCTTGTTGTTTCGTAAGTTTATTGTTTTTTATTTTTTTAATCTGGTTTTATTTTTTATTAATTATAATTTTGATAAATAAAATTGTCACCCATCAGTAATCCTTATAATAAAATGTTAAATTTCGTTACTGAGTGTTCCATTTTTTAAGGGTGTTTCACCTGATAACATCCATAAATGGTTTATTTGCACTGTAGCTCCAACCATTGAAAATGGATATATAATATGTCATAGCAGGTGAATGAGAATTAAAAAAGGAAACGAAAAACCTCAAAATATACAGGGTGTCCCATTTAAAACAACATAAGTTTGCATTATATTTCCTTAGTGAGCCCCTAACAAAAAAATACTGTGCGCCACTGAACTCTTCAATATTATATCTATCAAAAGTTTTTATAACGTTTTTTTTATATTTTTCTTAATTATGAAGTTATAGTACCTTGTATTTTGCGACAGTTTTCATCTTAGAGAAGAGAAGCTGTGGTGGTGTATCGCTTAGCAACAGATCCCGTTTTTTTTCTTTATTAAAAGTATATATTTACATGGAATATTGGGTCTGGAGAATAGAATATAGCAAACATTTTAATACATTTACAAAATAAATCGCTTTCAGAAAAAGAGTGTCTTGGAATTTCTTCTTTTCAATTTCACTTTCATACTTTCTACTTCCGATTTCTGTTTTGTTTACTAAATATATTTGGTAAATAATTACTTGGAAATTTATACATCATTAATGGATTTTCCTATTTCATCAGATATATTTTAACTATTAAGAGGCTTATCCGTGACTTTTTTGTTATTAATTTGTTAGAAAATATTGTGGGTAACATTTTTCTCGCATTGTGAACGTAACACAAAAAATACTGGTAGTAAAAAATGAATAACACCATATCTAAGTGTACAAAAAACCTACCATTCTTTGGCTATTGTATAAAACCGGAAATAAAATCACCAGCAGACTTTAAAAAACTTCAACAAACATCAACTTTTGTAAAATGTGTTTCTATTCAAACTTTCACCGCGTGGGTTTTGCAATGTTAAAAATTTGATTTGGTCGAATGAACAGAATGTGCAATTGTGTACTGATTTAATAATTAGCGATGTCGCGAGATAAAAGAAAGAAAGATCTTTTGTAAACTTTTACTTTAGTGAATGGGATTAAGTTAGTTTACAATGATCATAATAGAAGAGTAAAATTATTTAAAACTGAAGGTAGCAATTATATGATTGGTCTCGATTAATAATAATAAGTATCTAAATTTTGCTTTGTATATATTTTCGAGACCTTTTAAGTGATGGAACTTGTAAAAAGGTGTGGGATGGTTCAAAATATCTTCAATACCAAAAGTATTAAACATTAATTGGTATTTGGGAAAAAATATTATCTTGGCCGATGTTCTGGCGCTCCATCTTCCTCTCTTGAGTGGGAGTTGTGGTAGATGATGGCTCCTAGGCTCATTATCGTTTAATCAGATGACAGCATACGATGACTTTACCGTGAAAAGTCATTCAAAAACAGGATTTTCAAAACAAGATTTGGAGTTGGGAACCAAGCAGATTTAGTTGTGGCTAACGTATTTGTGAATGTGTGTAAGGAGGGATATCATCTCCATTTTAATGTATAATGACTGTGTCTACAAAGAGTTGAAACGGATGCTATTTGCGGCTCTGATCTTGTATCTGAATTGAGTTGGTAGACTTCCTTGATGCCTTGAAATAGGTAGTATACGAATGAGTCATACGTAAATATTGAACTGATTATTTGCTTATATGGAAGAATTATATTAGAGCTTATCAGTAATGTAATTTACTGATTGTAATCTTTATTCCAGGTGTCAATATGAGTTTTTGTTGTATAATAACCCAGGTGTTGAATGAGCATTTGAGTTATTTTTGGAGGCCACTGTAGTATAACCCAGAAAAGTGATTGTTCGAAAATATATTTTTCTCTCTGATGAACTCTCTCTTTTGTCGTATTTACAACCTTTTGTCACAAGAATAAATGTTTACTTATTCTTGTACTTTTGAGATTCACAACCCTCATTTGTATTTTAAAAACTATTGTCCGCTCGGCTTGAAATATACTCTGACGCATTACCTACCATAAAATAATCTACAATTTGTAAAGATAGCTATTCTCTGTTTATTGATGCAATATAATTTTACCTAGAAAAGCAAATATCTCTTCGTGCTGTGAGATTTGCACGTGTTTTATTGATGGCACACGATCTTTCTTGCAAGAAGATTTCAGTTCTAACCCTCAGTAGTGAATGTTTCTTCAAGTGACAATATTTCGCAATTCTTTCTCTCGGTATCTCGATTAGTAAACGAGTGATTATGATTACTATGTAGCAAGTTTTCTCAACCGTAAAAAAACATTGTAGAATTATTAATAAGTGTAAATAGTACCCGTGTGAAGTTATCCACGGATTTTTTTAACCATTCACGAATATTTGTTTACAAAATAAAGTGTACTTTTGCTAAAAAACATGTTAATATAGGAAACATATAATGACATTTTAATAGGCTACATAACATTACTACCAAAAATGAAATATTAAGTGAATAAAAATAGTTGTTCTTGTACATATTTCACGATTCTGAATCAAAGACCCAAAAATAAAAAAAACAATTATTCAACTATTACAAAGAACATCTAATTAGAAACCAATTGACAAAAAATTATGATGTATTTTCTATAACGTCAAAAAAAATTCATAAAGATTACGAATGTGCGCCGACGCGCATCATTAGTTTTGAACTCGAAGCCCCAAAATTTCTTCAAATTTTCTGTAATTATTCCAAAGAACACTTAATTAGGAACCTATTAACAAAAAATTGTGATGTAAGTATTTTTTATAACGTCAAAAAAAATCATAAAGATTACGGTTGTGCGCTGACACCCATCGTTCGTTTTGAACCCGAAGCCCCAAAATTATGTCAAATTTTGTTTAACTTTTCCAATAGACGGTTACGGTTTTAAAAAAATTGATACAAAATTTATTGGGAATGTAATCATGCAGTTATAACCGAATGGTTGACATAATAATTTCTTTCGAAAATTAAAACTTACCTCTTCCATGTTTAGAGTAATATCAAGAACTTCAACTTAAACCAGAAACAATGGTTTGTTTACATTTACAACAGAACTTTATTTAACTCAATCATAATAAGATATCGTATCATTTATAAGTTTAAAACACTAATTTACGTGGTTATAAAAATATAACTAAAACCCGAAGCACTTTTGTTTACTCTAATTTATTGTTTTAACATCTTCTTTACAAGTTGAATTGTCATTTTATATTTTGATATTCGATATCTATCATATTCACGGAAAACAATTTACTCTTCTTCTTTTACTATCTCATACCAATCCAACTTATTATTTCGCTGAATGTTCTGTGTTCTGTGACTTCTCCTGAGTTCTGTGGATGGCCTACAAAACCTACTTGATTGGACTTCCTTCCTTTTTTTATATCAGCTTTCATTCGGAGCACATGGTTGCTTAATTTTTCGATTATAAGTCGGATTTTATAAACTGAAAAGAGTAAACTTTATTAGATTTCATTGGTCATAATTGTCAGTGTAGGTGTAGACAAAATTATCTATATCGGTTCTGGACCAAAATCTAAAAACCTCTTTAAGGCCACCCTACAACTTTGGTAAGTAAAATCATCCACCATTCACTTCTATTAAATTAATAACTTATATTTCATACTTTCTTTAGGCCTTCTTTTTTTCTTCTGTCTGTTTCCATGTCTTTGACTATATTTGCTGAGCTTCCCTGTCCACTCACCGCTTTTCCTAAATTTTGCTTCCTCTAAGCTTTCTGATCATTTCCACATAACATCATTCATCTATGGTAGAATAGTAGATGTAACTAGTCACCCAGCACTGTTTAAATTTGATGCATGCCAAGCTATTCATAACTTTAGATCTGAAACCTAGGAGGATCCAGGTCAAGTCATCACAACTACTGCAAGAACTGACGTTGAGCTTACCACCAATGATACAAGTAAGAACTTCCTGATTTATCTTTACACTCACCATTCACAAAGGGTTGTGGGTTGTTATCTGAAGGACAAGAACCTGAAAGTTTATAACACATTTACGACAATATATGCATTACTCAATCACCTCTACTCCAAACATTTTTTATCTATATTCAAAACTTACCTGTAAACACCAAGGGGTAAGTAACATTCGGTCGTACGAATATCCTATATGTATGATTTGCAAATTAAAATTTCAATGGTTTCAATTTAAAAATATTTAATTTATCAATCCATCCCTACTATACCGTTGAATAACTTTTTCCATTCATTTGAGCTAGCTGGAATCGAGGTTCTTTTCCATCAGTGAAAGAACATAAAGATAAAAGGTAAAAGCGCACAATTTTGTTTAACGGTATAAAAAATACTTACATCATAATTTTTCGTTAATAGGTTCCTAATTAAGTGTCCATTGAAATAGTTAAAGAAAATTTGAAGAAATTTTGGGGCTTCGAGTTCAAAACGAACGATGCGCGTCGGTGCTCAATCGTAATCTTTATGAATTTTTTTTGACGTTATAAAAAATACATACATCACAATTTTTTGTCAATTGGTTTCTAATTAGGTGTTCTTTGTAATAGTTGAATAATTTATTTTTTATTTTTGGGCCTTCGATTCAGAATCGTGAAATATGTACAAAAACAACTATTTGAAAACTTTTTATTCACTTAATCTTTAATTTTTGGTAGTAATATTATGTAGCCTACTAAAATGTCATTATATGTCTCCTATATTAATATTTTTTTTGCAAAAGTACTGTTTATTTTGTAAAAATATATTCGTGGATGCTTAAAAAATCTGTGGATAACTTCACACGGGTGTAAATAGTGTAGTAACTCTGTAAATATATTAATAGTGTCCGAATTTTATTTAACTACAAACAATATTGTATTGGAATAACAGTGCACTAATCATCAATGTACGAGCACATACGTATAGTGATGTTGTTTTTATTAATTTGTTCTCTATCAATTTTTATAGTATATTGCAATGAGCAGTTTCAGAGAGAGAGAGAAATTCGAATAAAGTTTGTTGGATGGGTATCGTTATAAGTTGGAGTGTTTGTTTTGGTTGGGTGCCCTGATATAGGATTAGTTTCCTCTGCAGGGGTCTATTGGGGGTTTATGCGCGCGTTTGTCTGGTGAAAAAGATGGTTGGTTGAAGGTTGGGCTGGTTGAAGAAGTCTGGAAGATTTGAGAAAGTGACTTAAGAGAAATTAAAAGGTGTGGAATTGAGGTTTTGGAGTGGGCTTTTCGCTAGAAGGTGTTCCGGAGGAAAAGCATTCTCGGTTTGGGTTTTTTTTGTGTTTCTTTTTTGTGTTTGTGGGAGGGAATGGGAGCTTCCTCTTGGGTTTTCTGCCAAGAGGCCGTCTGTTAGAGATCCACTGTGTGAGGAGGGCGTTTTTCGAGATTTCGTTGCCCGATTCGATAGTGCCACTAACGTATTGTAGGTTGTTCAGACGGAACGGAATGGGCTCGATGTCGATATTGACATAGACGGTGTTACTGGGTGAGTAGGGTGCCTTGTATTGGCAGTATCTCAGAATTGGTTGCTCACCAGATCGAAGCTTTTTTACTAGGTCAGGAAGGGTGCAGGGTGAAGGGTATTCTATAGTCGATATTGGGACGGATATATGTCTTATACGTATGGAGTAATGTGGTTGGATGAGTTCGTCCGAAGCTTCCGCCGAGCGCCTTGAGAAGAATAACTCGACGTCGGACTTTATTTAGCGTGGCTGTTAGGTCGGCCATCAAGGTGAGAGTGTGAATAAATCTCACTCCCAAATAAACGGCTTCCCTACGGATTACGAGTTGTTCTTCCCAGAGCACGAGGCGAAAGTTCGTAGGTAGAAGTCGCTCGCTCTGAGTGGAAGGGTGTTTAAACACGATGACTTGGGTATTTTGGGTGTTGAGAGTCACCCGCCATCTCCTGCACCAATTTGAAAATTGAGTCAGTAGATTTTGGGATCGAATATTGAGAGAGCGAATGTCAGTGACGGTGTCGCCGGATATAGTTGGATATTGTTCTGGGGATGTCGTGGTATTGGTGTATCATCCGTATAAATTATGTATAATAGTGGAGCGAGTATCGGGCTTTGCGGCACGCCAGTCTGAGGTGTAAATGAATCGGATAGACTGTAACCCACATTGACGCTGATCGATCGGTCTGTGATGTAGGAATATAATAATTTTACGATTTGGTTTGGCATTCGAAATGTCAGTAGCTTTTTCACTAGTCCGGCATGCCAGACTTGATCGAAAGCTTTTTGAACGTCCATGAAAATGGCGGCTGAACAGCGTTGTTGGTTTAAAGCTCGGGTGACGATGGTTTGAAAGTTGGTTCTGACAAGAGTGCCCTGGCCTGAATCCGAATTGAAATGCCGGAATGATATTATTTTCGGTACAGATGTCCCAGATTCTCTCTTTTAACAAACGTTCAAAGATTGTATCTAGGACGCTGATTAATAAAATTGGGCGGTAGGATTCAGGCTTTGTGGGGTCTTTGCCGGGTTTGGGGATGAGAACTACGTTGGCTGATTTCCAACAACGAGGGAAGTAAGAGTATGCCAAGCAGGCGTTCAACAGGGTGCAGAGCGGAGGGAAAATCTCTTCTGGCAGATTTTTAAGTGCTCGTCTCGAGATTTCGTCGTTCCCGGGGGCACTGTTTCTCCCCGCTCGGCACGCCTGCTGAATTCCTTCGATTGTAAAGGTTGTAAGGAGTTGAGAGTTCTCATTTAGTGGAATATGGACGTGTGGGCTTCGAGTTACGTCGCGGGTGAGGAGGTCTGCTTCGACGGCAAAGCCCCTGAGAAATCTTGGGTTGTCCGGTGGTGTAAAGACAGCTTGCAGCTTATTTTTGAAGGCGGTGTCTTTGTCTTCAGGGGTGTAGATCTTCTGTCCTTGCACTTCGAGATGTCATTCCGCCTTCCTCTGGAGGCCGACGAGGCGGTAGAATTTTTGCCAAAACACGCACCCTTGTCTGAAGTCGAGTCCGGCTGTATCGGCCTTCCATTTTATCTGCTTTTCAGCATTGATTTCGTACCGAAGCTGGGTGTTTAGACGGTTCCATTGTGCCTTGACAACGGGATGTCGAGTGCGGGCGTATAACCTGTATAATTGTCTCTTCTGACGGATTTTAAGAAGAATTCTTTGAGGAAGTGCATAATAGTTGGTATATATGGTGGTGAGAGGCACGGCGATATCTTGAGCATCGATTAGGAGGGATTGGAATTCCTCTGCGTGATTATCTATGTCATCAGTCGTCTGATGAATGATGGTTTGTGGTAAGTTAGAGGAGTCGTGGTTTGCGAAGGAATCCCAATCGGCTTTTTTGAAATCGCGGTATGTAAAAGTTGTTGGTGGTGGTATTGGGTTATGTAAGGAGTGTTGACCAGTAGTGGGACATGGTCTGAGGTGACGGGGTCGCCTATAGAGCATTCGTCGTCAATGCGGTTGATTAATCTGTCATTGCAGATTATGAGGTCGACTATGGAGGAGACTTATTAGGGTTGGATTATTGTTTTTAATCCAAGAGATAGGATGGGAGACTAATTGGTCGGCGAGTGATCTGCCACTTGTGTTGGTGCGTTTATCACCAAATAGAATATTTCGTGAGTTTATGTCGCCCATTATAACGGCTCGCGGTAGAGTGGATGCATATTCGAGGAGGTCGATTGATTATACTTAGTTGGGATGTTTATAGTAAAAAAAGAAGGTGGTCGCGGTATTATTCCACGATATGTCGATGGCTATGCAATCCAGGTTCTGCTGAGACAGAAATGCTGGGAATGGGCGTGAGGAAGCGGGGAGTCCGTTGCCGTGGCAGTAGAAGTTCCTGTCTAAGTGGAATGTTGTGTAGCCAGAAAAGCGAGGGAAATTTTTTAAGAGAGTGTCGGTGATAGATAGTATTTTTATATTTTGGGAGTATAGGAGGTGTTCAAGAAGATGTCGCTTTCTGGCTAGACCATGGCAATTCACGGTCCCGATTTTAAAGTACATGATCTAATTGTGGCGATTCTGGGTAAAGGCAAAGTGGACGCGGTTGCCCACGCCACTGGTGGCGGTACAGTTGTATCTGTAAAAAGAGGGGACGAGGTGAGTGAGGGTGTCGGCCACTAGGCCACGGGCTGTCGGGACTGCGTTCATAATGGTTGTTGCCAAAATCTCGATCAAGATTTTGGTGTCTGTAGAAAGATCGTAAGGGGTCTGGGGTTTTTCAAGGGTGACGGGTGCGATTTCTTGGTGGTTTTGTGGTGTTTCCATCCGCTTTGAACATCGAGGATGGTAGGTAGTGTGTGAGCCGCCGCAGTTTTTGCAGATGGGGTCGTTTGCCTTCGGGCAATTGTTGGATTTGTGGTCCGATGCTTCACAGGAGGGACAGACTGGTGTGGCCTTGTATGTTTCAGCAAGGTGGCCTGTGGTGGAGTATCTGGATACTGCAGGTAGTGGGTTGGAAGGGTTTGAGGCCTCACATTGGTGTGAGAGACCGTGAAATTTGATGCCGTGTGAGAGGACGCGATGGTAAGCCATTTCGGAATCCGTAATGATTCAAAACTTGGAGGTGGGCTTGCTTGACGACGGGAGATAATGCGCCAGGATCTGGTGAAGGTGAAGTTCACTTCGTTGCGGAGGATGTCCTCGAATTCTTTATCGGATAGGGACGTGTCTACATTTCTGCAGACAAGGGAGAAGGTGGGCTTGCGGGTTCTCGATTGTGAGCGGGCTCGGGGAGTTGAAGTTAGGGGGACGATGATAACCTGAGGGTCACCGATGGCGTTTCGGAGCTCGTTTGTGTTGAGCAGGTTAAATAACTCCCTTTGGGAGGTGCATTTGGAAGGTAGGTTTCGAATATTCAGGGTTTGAAGTGAGAGTCTCAGTTGGGAAGGTAGGGTTTGTTGGACGGTTTGTGGTTGTTGAGGGGGGCGGGGTTGTCTTGTTGATTGTTGTTGAGTTGAAGTTTCAGTGGTGACTGCGTTTTATAAGTAAGTACACTGTTTACGAGGCATTTATGCAGTTTCACTCGTTACGAAACAAATGTCGTCTGCATACATTACTTGTGAGGATTATTGAAGTGGTTAAAAATCGGGGTTAAATATGGAACATAGGAAAGGTGAAAATACCTCCGATCGTTGAGGAATTCCAGAATTTATTTGAAATGGATCTTATTTTTACAAAAAAATATCATTTATATAAACCAAAATTTTTATTAGATACAGTGGAAATTTGTAAAAAAAAAGGAATAGAAAAAGTTTTGGGAATCGAAGAGTGTTATAAGGGAGAGACTTATACGAAATCAATCCATATTATGATAGAAATTATAATAATTTTTGCGAATGTATTATGAATGTCCACTTCTGAATCCGTATTTTTACTTTTCCGCCAACCCTATCTACGACGCGACGAAAGTATTTGTTTACCCCAAAAAAAGTTAGCTTTTTTATTTTTTTACGTTTTTCGCTGAGAAAAACACGAAAAACGGGTTTTTAGGAGAAAAAAAATCTATGTGTATGTCGTCGTTGTCGCCGGCCACTTTTTATACATTTTCTTCTTAGCGCGATACTGCCTCCGCAGTGCGGAATAGTTAGTGTAATGTTCTTCTTATTTATTAAAACGTTTTTATTACGGGTGGGATAAACTTTAAACACACGGTATGGCTACTTACGAATTTATTTAAACACTAAACTACTCACTAACACTTAATTTATATACACACAAACTTAATTTAGCACTTCACTGTTCGCTATTTCGGGCTAGTCTTGTTTATTTCACCAGATCTCTTTATCAACTATATTGAACTTTATCGGGTCGGTTCCTTATATATTAGTTCCTTTTTTTACTAGATACTAGATTGTGGCTTATACAAAAACAATTGGCTTTCTGGCATTTTCTAGATAAGACTGGTCACAAAAACAATGTCTAGATAGGATAGTCACAATCGTAAACAATTCTAAGAAATCCCTGTGCATTCGCCATAATTTTAAGTTTCATACATGGCTTAGACAGAGTCGGATTCAGGGATTATACCAGTGTGTTGTTTCGTAACATTAGTTTTAATATTCAAAACCGTTTATTTTGAACTCTGTTTATTCCAGTCTGTTTGTATTTATTCTGTCGACCTCCTCGGTAGGCAGATGGCCTGCTGATGTTTTGCTTTGAATAATTGGGAAGATGTAAGCAATATTTGGATACTGGATACTTGCAACCTTCATTCGAAGAGTGTTAAGTGTAGATATCTTATATACAACGATGAATGTTGCTTCATAGTTGCTGAGCAAGTGGCCAATAGTAATTTTTGAAATAAATAACGTAACATTGATTATAATAAATACACGATAATAAATAGATCTTACAGTATTAGTTGGAACAATAAATTTTAAGAATATTTCTCAAAGCTTGTGTTATCTTCAATTACTTTGCTTCAAAATTACAAATGACTGATCGGTTTTATAAATAGAGATGCGAATTTGCATCATACCAACGTAGAAAGTTATTTTTAGAAGAAATAAAAGAGATAATTGAAAGCAAAAGTACCTAATAATAACGTTCATTGAAAATTTTATTGACTGACGATGGGTGAAGATGTAAACATTTTGTATAGCAATACATAAATCACGGAACTTGACATTACAGTTATATTGAGTATAACCAAATATATACATAAAACAATCGATTCATTGACGGAAGTGATAGTAAGAAGCGTAATTTATTGCCGGTCTTCGTCGTTTTGTTGTATTTAAATATGTAATTACGTCAGCGTACGTAATAAGCATAACATATTTTATATATATATGTCTCGACAGTTATTAAATTATATTTCTTCAGAAAAAATATTTTTTTATTGAATTTTCTTTCCCCTATGATACAGATCTGTCGCGCTATACTTTTCCCGCTGTTTAAATGAAACAGATTTTATGAGTCGTGGCGTATCAAATGTCTACAAAAATAATAAACATACTATACTTAACTTATGTCTATATTGCATTTTTTAATATTAACTTTGTTCTTAGTGAAACCACCGTTCGTACAAGCAGTGGGTCCCTCACTTTAACATTTAGCTTATACTATTCTGATGATACCATGTTCTCTCGACTTTCTGTGTAAATATTGTTACGGGAACCCATAATTACTTTTGAAATTTCCCCAGTAACATTAATTTTAATACTTGTTTTTTCGGGAATATTCTAGGATTCAGAACGGATGAAACGAACTGATCTCCCTGCAGTGGGCAATATACACGTAGAAGACGTACCGCGAATTATGATTCAGTTTCAGTGTCTTGCCAGGGGCTGGAATCTGGTCTTAAAGTTTTTCTAATTGCCCGAACTTCTTTCGAAAGACGGTTGCCAACCCTCGTGCGTTCTTGATACGGGCGGGGATGTTGTATGCCAATGAATAATCTTCCGGGAGAGTGAACAAATCTTATTGTTGTGACTCCATATCTAGCTTTCCCGGTACCTCCATAAGCGCCCATAAATTCATCGAAGATGTGGTCAGACACATCTTGAATAATGTTTACTCCTTCCTCTAGGTCATGGTCTCCTTCGAATGGGGCTAGTCGGTTTTGGTGAACTACTTTTGGTTTTCCGTTGGGGATCTTGCTTATGCGATATATAACATCATTGATCCTTTTCTTGATTAAGTATGGACCTTCTCAGGATTTTTGTAATTTTGGAGAAAATCCTTTTCTCCTCGTCGGGTTGTGTAACCATACTTTGTCCCCTTCTTTAAAACCGCTTTCTGTGGCCTGCATGTCGTACCGACTTTTCATTCTGTCGCTGGCAACTTGAAGATTTGTTCGTACTAATTCATGAATATCGTCGAGCCTTCTTCTCAATTGGATCATGTAGTCTTCGCCTGCTAGATCTTCTCCAGGCCGACAGCCAAATTCTAGGTCACAAGGAAGCCTCATTTCACGTCCAAACAGGATTTTCGCCGGTGTTTCACCCGTGGACTCATTGACGGCAGATCGATAAGCCAATGCGAATAGGGAAAGATACTGGTCCCAATCTCTCTGATGGCTGTATACTACTTTGGACAGGTATTTTCCAATAGTCCTGTTCATTTTCTCGACCATTCCATCTGACTGTGGATGTAATGCGTTTGTCCTGGTCTTCTTCATTCCCAGCTTCTCGCAAATCTCCTGGAATAGATGACTTTCGAAATTTCTTCCCTGGTCGCTGTGGACTTCCAAGGGCACTCCATATCGGCTTATAAATTCTTTCACCAATACATCCGCAACAGTTGTGGCCTCTTGGTTGGGGATAGCGTAAATTTCCACCCACTTTGTGAAATAATCCATTACAACCAGTATGTATTTGCCACCATTTTCTGTCGTTGGAAATGGCCCAGCGATATCTAAAGCAATCCTTTCGAAAGGACTTCCAACATTGTACTGTTTCATGGGTGCCTTTCTCTTGCGATGTGGTCCATTACTCGTAGCACAAGTCGTACATTTCTTACACCAGTCCTTCACATCGTCGGATCTGTTCATCCAATAAAACCGTTCACGGACTCGCTGAAGGGTTTTCTTCACTCCCAGATGACCTCCCGATGGACTGTCGTGTAACTTCTTCAGTACCTCAGCTACTCTCGCTCTCGGGATAACTATCTGTCTTCTCTTCTCGGAACCATCATCGTTCTCAAAGATTCTTTTCAATAGGCCTTCTTCCAGGACAAGGGAGTCCCACTGAGCCCAATATGCCTTGAGTGTCGGTGAAAATATTGACACTTCTTGCCAGGTAGGTCGCCGATTTTCTTCCTTCCATTGCCGGATCATCTTCAGGTGAGGATCATTCTCCTGATCTTCTCTCATCCTGGTGGGTGACCATTCCTCGTTGACTACAGTAGTTCTTGAAACTGCAGCTTCTCTAGATTCCACCTTGTTGCAGTGGGAGCAGTCTGTTGGGCACGGCCGTCTGGACAGGGAGTCGGCATTTCGGTGACTCACACCGGCTCGATGTTCGATGTTGAAATCATATTCTTGAAGTCGTTCAATCCATCTAGCGATCTGGCCCTCGGGATTCTTGAACTGCATCAACCACTTGAGTGCTGCATGATCAGTCCGGATTAAAAACTTCCTACCATAGATATACTGGTAAAAGTGTTCCACGGAATTCACTACTGCCAAAAGTTCTCTTCTTGTGACGCAGTAGTTTCGTTCTGGTTTGGAGAAGGCTTTACTGAAATATCCCACTTCTGACACCAATATAATGTTTTTCTAATTTATTAAAAGTTTTTATTACGGGTGGGATACATTTTAAACACTCGGTATGGCTACTTACTAATTTATTTAAACACTAAACTAATCACTAACATTTAATTTATATATACTCAACTAGTCACTTAAATTTAATTTATATGCACACAAACTTAATTATTAATTTATATAATCACTTTACTGATCGATATTTCGGTTTATTTATTTCACGAGATCACTTTATCAACTAACTGGTCCGCTGATCGGTCCTTTTTATATACTAGTGCCTTTTTTACTAGAGAATTCTGGGCTGCGGCTTACACAAAGCAAAAACAATTGGTTCTGGCCTTTTCTAGATAACTCTGGTCACAAAAACAATGTTTCCATAAGATAGTCGTAAAGTCGTAAACAGTTATAAAAAACAGTGCGTATCCGCCATAATTTTAACTTTTATACCTGGTTTATACAGGGTCGGATTTAGGGACTATACCAGTGTGCTGTTTCGTAACAGTATAATGAAGTGTAGTATTTAAGGTAAAAACAAACTAATTTGCAAACTTACCTCAAGTCGTAAGTAGGTACATCATTTAGGTATCAAAAAAGGTGAAAAAATAAAATAAAATGGGAAGTTATAAAATTGTTTATTTTAATTTATGAAAAATAGAGGTAAAAAAAATTCCAATTTAACATAAAGCAAACACAAATTTTAATTATAAACAAAATCCCCTTACACAAAGATTTAAATACAAATTCTATTTTTCATTAGGATAGTATGCCTGTTTTAATTATTTTACAGATTTCCTCATCTTCCGGAATTTGCATGAGATATATTTTTGTTTTTTCAAATGTCTCATTGAATTTTGCCAATGGTTGGTAGTTTCAATTGTTGATTTAATCATTAATTTTTGAAATGGAATCCTCTTGAATTTGAGTTTTTTTTAAATATCCATGAAATTTCAATTATAATTCACCTTCCTTATAGTCCGGTCTACTTATCCGAAAAATAGGGGTACCCTTGCATAGATTCCGAAGCTGAAAATTTGATTAAATGATTAAACGATAGGGACGCCATTATAATGAAATTGTGAATACTTAGTCCCCTTCGATCCCATTTGTGCAAAAATGTTATGCAAGGTCAAAGTTCGCAAAAATGAGTTTTTGAGCGAAATGGTTAGTTTAATGATAAAAATAGCTCAGACATAAATTGTAGATCATGCAATTATCTACAAAAATTGTCGTTATACTTTTCTCATAAGATTAATCATAAAAAACGATTCTAAAATTTACTTTAGTTGTATTCTACATAAGATGCATCCGTTTCCATGCCACCAAGGACTATTTTGGTAAAATTTAAAAGTATGTCAGATCTTCTTATACATCAGCATCGTCACATCTTTTTCTCCTTCTCTTCCTCCATTTACTTCTTCGTCTTCTTCTATTTTTTGTTCTAACATCGATATATCAGTTGTTTTGTCGTTGATATAAGGATCTTCTTCTGTTGGAGATTCAACATTTGAACACGGCTGGTGAAGTTATGTTTACCTTTTTGTAATTGCATTTCAAATACACCCCTTTTTGCAGTTGCAAAAAAATAGTATTAAGGAGGTTTACTGATGCAGGTGGAAGTAGAGTTTGCATTGGTCCCAATACATTATCATTCAGCTTCTAACCTCATTCTACGGGGTCCAGTTGTTTACCAACCTGGTAATATTAATATACACGATACAAATGTTGGTGAGCAGAAGCCGTAGTTGGCTAATTGCACAACTTTGTTCAGGAATAACGGTAATTTGGTAGGGACTTTAGAAAAAAACAGGTAGACAGACACTGCGCCACATAGACAATTGAACATCAGACACATGTTGCTCAAGGCCACATGGTCACATAAAATGAGGGACTCGGTATCTTTTCGGTTCATATTCTCAAAATTATCATTCAATATTAATGTATTAATTACGCGGACTACTAGTTTTACTTATATTATGTGTTCAATGATATTTATTTGTAGACAATTACATGATCAACAATTTTTGTCTGAGCTGATTTATCATTAAACTAACCGTTTCGCTAAAAATTTCAAAATACCCATTTTTGTAAATTTTAACCTTGCATAACATTTTGTGCACACGTGGAATCGATGGGGACTTTTCACCATTTCACTATAATGGTGTCCCTAACGTTCATGCAAATTTTCAGCTTGTTGGGAATGTATGCAAGGGTAAACGTCTAAATTTACTTCTTTTTGATAATTCAATTTAGTTACAGATTTATCAGCTATATATTTATATATATATATATATATATATATATATATATATATATATATATATATATATATATATATATATCATCTTTTGCTGTAGTGCTGACAGTATCTGAAACAAACTCGCTCTCCTGCAATATCCTGTCAGTTTTAACACCTACTGTTAACTTACTATACTAGTTTGAGTTGTTCCTTTAATATTTTGGCACGTATTTCATATTTGTGTCCCACATGTGTTTCTGTGATATCTACCTTCAAATTATAATAACAAGTAAGTTAACATATAATATTCAAAAGTTGTCTTTCAATGTAAAGTTTAATTCTTGATGGACACATTCCTTAAATACAGATGCTTCTACAGATCTTTATATTGTGTTTTTTACACGAACACGAAATCCTAAAATTATGCATACATTAAAACTAAAGAAATATAATACATACAAAATTGATTCTTTCCCATTTTTAAGTTTTTTTTCTGTGCCTGCAACAATAATCAACTTCTCTATTCTGTATTTCTCTCCAAGATATAAACTCTTCCATATTCCTAAAATATAAAACATATTAATTAATATTAACTTCGTGAAAATTAATGTCTTGTTATAGACCTATATTATTAATCGCTTTCACAGTCACTAAGAAATTATCTAGCACTACTACTGCTGTAGTCCTCTGAACTAGATTCGTCAAACGATCCTGTATTTACAATAAACTTAAGAGAATCTACAGCATCATTAAAAACGTGTTCTTTTTAAATTCATTTAGATTCACATTTCATAACATGTTCACAAATAAAACACCATTCTTGAACTGATACTTCAGAAAAGTTCTTCACAAAATCAAAAATATTCAACAAATAAATGAAATCAGATACACAACCTCAAAAATATCAAATAATAAAATGGCTATTGACATAAATAATCGTTCTACGCCGGTGGTTGTTACTAAGCGACGTAGATAAACAAGACAGAATTTGGTGTCTGCGATTGTCAATGTGGCTGTTCAAGTGGCTTCAAACTTCGTGAAAGGGATTTTACACACCACAATATGTGATTTCATTAATAGAATTTGAACTAGTATCTTTTTTCTATAGGGTAAGATGAAGTCTTTAATCATCACAAGCGCTATCAATGAAAGTTTTATTATATTTTCCCTGGCTTTAGTGAAATGTAATGGCATAACCACCGTACATATAAAAGCATAGTAGCGATACTCTCGACTCGTCCCTTTGAAGTCTTTGTGGATAATTTCGTCGACAATGTTCTAAGAAGTCGGGCAGTTGTTCACTGCCACCATTTACGAGGGACTGCTGTCGTGCTACTTCTATGGAAATATACTGTATACTGCAGAGCTTCGTGTCGTATGCTCTAACGTGAACCCCTGTATACTAAGCAAGCCGACGTAACCTGCTAGAAACCTGCTACTCTATAGGCGGGGTAAAGCGGGTTCGCATATCGGCTTCCGCACAGAGTGTCGCTACTAGGCTTTTATATGTATGGTGGCATAACTAATTTAGACATTACTCACGATAAGAACATACCTATCATACTTTCATATCACAAAAATATTCCGAAAAAAAAATATTTTTGGTGCAGTTAATTTCCGATGAAATACCATAAAGCGATAAGCTCACATACAAAAAGAAACAGTTAATTATGTTTAAATATGCAATTCCATAAACTAGTTTATGATGGTACCAGTTTTCAAGGTTGCTTGTTTGCTTGTTTTTATTCTCATGGTTAATCGTCGTTTCATAAGTGATTACGTCATTTTGTTGTTACTAGAATGAACAACTTGGCTATTTTTGTAAATTAATTTCCATATTCTAATACATAATATACAAGGTGGATTGATTTACATTTATTCATCGTCTTAATTATTGGCGTGACAAACTTGGCTAGGTTCTGGAATTGGAAAGCATCTTTTTATGGACGACGACTTTTCAGTTATTTACCTCGATTTTCTAGCATACATTCTAACGATGTCCTCCTTTCTTAGTTCTTTAGTCCTCTAGGTTTTCTAATATCAGCTGTTTTTGAATTTAGTACTTTGGCAAGCAGTTTTCTGTCTCCGCATTATATAGAAGAAAATATAAGGGTACTTCAAACTGACAGAACACCGCCGCAGTACTAGCTGAGCAAGAAACCAATGCAAGGAGTTTCCTCCAAATATACCCTTGGTTTGGTCAATGTCGTAGTGTGAGAGGCTCTTCCCAGAGAAAAAATTGAGTCTAGAAAAGCTAACCTCAGGTCGGGTTTTTGAGGACCATGACGAAATCCGCACTGGTGGATCCCAAGTAGGTTTCGGTAAATATACACACAAATCATGCTACATACAGGGTGTTTCCAAATGTCACTTAGAACGTCTGTCTGTAGATACCTCTCGTAAAATTGGGCAAAATTATATAAGGAATGAGAGGTACAATCTGATTTCTCTTTGAAATACAGAGGATTAAAGTTTAAAAAAATTATAGTTTTTATTTCATAACTTTAAAACTGGTTAATACGAAAATTGCAAATTTAGCAGGTCGTTTTTAAATGTTAATAAACATATTTTAGAAAAAAATCATGTTTCATTCTAGATCCAACGGTGTACAGTTATAGAAGAGTATGCCCCCTTTTCCGAACTATTTTCTACGCCCATGGTATTTGAAGCGAATTAATTTTTTTTTGTATTGCTTAAGAGTTTTCACGTAAAAAACATAAAACCTTTACATAACGAAAATCTTGTAGTTTTCAAGATATTTAACCTTTCCTTAGTGGGGTTCAAGAAATAACGTTATTAATGGCGTAGGTCTAACAGACCGACATCAGATATTCACGTTCAAATATAATAAAACTGTTTGCTTTTAATGATTTATCGGGAGAATAAGGCCAATTCCAGGAAAATAATACTTATTTTGAAAAAAAATTCACAACTTACAAAACATTCTCAAAAACAAACAATCTTTAAAACAATGTATTAAAAATCCATGTCATTATTACACCTGCTACTTATTATTCCAGCGTGGTCCAAGCACAAATATGTTCGGCACCTTTGACAGCAAAAACTGGTTTTGCGATTTTTTTTAATCGCCTACGGAACAACGGCCAGTTATTGCTACTCTATCAGGTGGATCTTGCTCTTGCTGTTGCAATCCACAAACTTCCGAAATTCTTATTTTCAGACTTGTTGGAATATAGTCGGATGTTGCTCTTACTTTTATGTAGTCTGTCAGCAAACTGTTCGAGTAAAAAATCTTTGCGATGAACATTTCTATCAATATTATTTGCTGAATATATTATAAATGAATTTATACCATCTATATTCATTAGGCTGAAAAAAATAACCCTAGGCCATCGCCTTGAAGCTCTCGAGCAGTTGTAAGTAGAACAAAGCTTATCCACTGTATCCACTCCACCTTTTGTCTCATTATAATCTATTATCATTGCTGGTTTTCCAGTCTCTGGATCAATAGCATCATCGTGATGCATAGTGGAAATAAGCAAAACTGTTTTTCCAGGCTTGGGGATATAAGACACTAGGGTTGTATGTTCTTGAAAAATAAACATACTAGAACCTTCAGGACGCATTTTGCCTTCCAACAATATTTGTTTTTTTTTTATTTTTGTGCATTGTGCCTAACAAACTTATACTATAATTGATACGGAGTTCATCGGCTAACTCTAAACTGGTAAACCAGTTGTCGGTTGTTAAATTTCGTCCTATTCCTGAGACGGGTTCACATAAACGCTGTACTAAACTAAATGGTCTAGTATCTACCTCGAATGGTCCTGGAGGTTGTTTACCAATATAAACTTAAAGATTATTGGTATAAAATGTCTTAGCGTCTGCTAAGGCAAATATTTTTATGCCGTATTTGTTGGGCTTCGATGGAATGTTGACGAAATCGACAATTTCCTCTAAAAGTTTCCAACTTTTCGTCAATTGTCGTATATTCCGATAACGAGTAGAGCATTTTACAGTTTGACACGAAACTATTAAATAAATTTCTTATCGGCGCAAGTTTGTCAGTCTTTTGTCTTTCTTCGCGACTCTCTTTATCATCGAAACGAATATGGGCATGTGAAAGCGAAATCTGTAAAGCGACAAGGTGAGCCTAAAGATTTCCGTCGAGGTTCCATCCGTTTTCCATAAATCATTAGCATTTACATGGTTGCTTTTCCTAGCTGCAGCAATATACAACAAACCGAAAAATGCATTTAGTTCAGGAACATTTGTTGGATTGCCGTTCCCTACTATAGTTATGCTTCTTTTTTTTTAAATCATAAAGTTGGTATTTTCTACTATTATATTCAGAATATCTTCACAAAAAAGAGCTGTCAAGTAGAAATAGCATAATTCAGATTCATAAAGTTCCTTTTTACGCCACTATATTCACCGATGTTCTCCTAACGTTTTTATTTTGGGGTGCATGTTTCCCCCATTTAGTAAATGTATCTTTTCCAAAAATGTTGGGCTCTTTGTTTTCAACATCCTCATCATTGCTTTGTAACTCCTGCTCACTTTCGCTATCCTCCTCCCTTTTTTCTACAATATCTTCTTCACCATCGGATTCGTTGTCGTCAAATTCGATGTTGGATGGAACTTCTTCCATTAATTTTAGCAGTCTCTGTTCCTCCTTCTCAAAGTCCATTGCTGAAATAACTGGTATTAGTGATAGAAATCCTAGAAATAACCAAGAACCTACCGAATAAAAAAAATACTAACGTAAGTAGTGGCGTCGGTGTATCAGACCGAATAGCAAAATTCTAACCTACTCACAATAGGCACGGCGGCAATACTAAAACCAAGCGTGCTCCGCGAAGGCCTTGAAAGGTATTTGAACGCTGAATACCTCACTCTTTCCCGTGATGTTATAATGACCACAGATAGATGAGACACTGATTGTGGCGCCATCTAAAGAGCCTGTCGACTAAACAATTGAGTGATGTTAAAAAGGTTTCTGTAATTTTAGGTTTTGTCGGTATATTCAAATTTACTATATTTTAATTATTTTATTTCAAAATAACCATTTATACTCCATCATTTCACATTTCATTCAATTTAACTCCATTAAATCAATAATGATTAGATGTTGAGTTAAATTAAATGATGGACCATAAATGGTTAATTAAATTGGAAAAAATAAAACAGTAATCATATAAACAGTTTATTTTTTTTGGTATAAAAATACAGACCAAATAATTTCTTTCACAAAGTTCTTGTCTTAACAATCAGAATGACAATAAATAAACTATAATGTAAAAACAATGCAATAATTGGAGATTGGAGTATCATTAGGTTTTTAAATGATGTTAAATCAATATAAAAGTAGAAAATTATTTATGATAAGTTTATATTAATTTATTTATTTATTATTATACTCCTATAAACACACAGAGCTGGACAAACTACTGGAGTATAACTACTACTTACGTAATCAAAAAAAGTGTTAGCAATAAGTAGTTAACTACTATTTTTGGCAACTTTCTGTGAAAGAAAACATTTGAGTATAAATACTGTGAGTGTTAGAACAAAAGTAATTAAAATACTTTTAAAGGAGAAGTTGTTAAATACTGCCCAGCTCTGTAAATACAAGGTGCCAAGTAATTACATATAACAGTGCTACACAGCACTTGTGACTATACAATTTTTTTTATTTAAATTAACGTGCATAAGACAGCTATGGCCATTAGCACGAGGTACAATACAGACAAAGTTACATTACATAATATAAATCAAAACTAATAGCTTAAAATTAACATGAATATGGGATTACATGATATGTTATTTAAATGGAATTTTTTTTTATTAAATTCTGTTAATAAGTTGTTCTTCCTCTAGGAATAATAATATATCTAACATTTCATTTCCACTTAAAACACATCTTTATTTCTTTACTGGAAGTATTAAATAGGCTTATATCACAAGCTTAAACCTAGTATATTGCATATTTGTACATTTAAGAGTATTCCGTTCTTACGAAACCATCGCATAAGGCAATTTAAGTTACTCTGCAGCTCCTGGCAGTCTATGATTGTTAAAATGTTTCTTAAGGGCTCTTAAAAATCCCACCGTTTCGTGGAAGTCCTTTCTCGTTTCTGGTTGAGCTTCTACACAAAATAACAACAATAAATAAGTAAACACACAATTATGTTTGAAAATTTATATCAACAAAAGAAAACAAAATGCGGTTACTATTGAAATAATAAATTTACACTTGTTTTTGTACTTTGGACAAAAAAATATCAAAAAATGTTTGAATGTTTAAATTTTTTCGGTTTTTTTGAATTCCTTTTTTTGGTGTTTTCGATTTTTTAGGAATTATTGATATTTTTGGTTTTTAACTATTTTTTTATTTACTGTTTTTTTTATTTTTTGTCTTTATTGGATATTTTGGATTTTTGGCCACCGCTAGACCAAATACTTAGACGTGTTGCCTCAACAAAAGTTAATCCTCACTTTCATTTCCCATAAATTGTCATACCATGGGCTATATATGAAAATCGGCAAGGGGTCAATACCTTCTATCCCATAATTGGTGGAGGGAATAGCTATAACATAAAATAAAACCCAGATTATTATTTTTTCAGTGGGTACATTTTAAAATGGAATTGTCTGAGTATGGTGTACACACTAGGTATAAATTGAGTGAATGAAAAGACGAGTACTGAGTGTGTCATTTTATTAAAATTCCAGCTAAGCGCTTTCAGCCATTAGGCCATTCTCAAAGCTGTTGACAAGAGAAAAACATACAACAGGTGTCAAAAAACATCAAACCCTGTAACTGCTACATACAATGAAATAAAATGTTTGATGTTACATAATTATTTAAGTAAAAT
Organism: Galeruca laticollis; assembly: GCA_963921935.1. Classification (NCBI taxonomy): domain Eukaryota; kingdom Metazoa; phylum Arthropoda; class Insecta; order Coleoptera; family Chrysomelidae; genus Galeruca; species Galeruca laticollis. The sequence continues at coordinate 188,899,049 of OY998178.1, read as the reverse complement.
TTGTTAAAATTACCCTATAGAGAAGGTGTACAATTGTAATTCATATAACGAAACGTCTAATTTGAAGTTATGAACTAAATGATATGTGTGTACACCCTCTTTATAGGGTATTTTTAACAAATTTTACTTAAATAATGATGTAACATCAAACATTTTATTTCATTGTATGTAGCAGTTACAGGGTTTGATGTTTTTTGACACCTTTTGTATGTTTTTTTCTTGACGGCAGCATTGAGAATGGCCTAATGGCTGAAAGCGCTTAGTTGGAATTTTAATAAAATTACACTCAGTACTCGTCTTTTCATTCTATCAATATACATTTTAAAATGTCCAAAATTATAGCATGCTATTAAGACAAATAAATTGTCTTAGAAAATTTTAGCTAGAATAATGTACCAAATAACAATAAATGATTTATAAAATATTAGATAAATTTGGCACACACTGTAGAAATTTGAAAAGTACCTAAGTAATTAATCAGAAGTTAGGTAAAGATTTTGAAATTGAAATGAAATCAAAATGGTACAGTGTAATAAAGAAACATACCTTCACAAGCCATTGACCAAAGTCCAGGAGTATAGAAGATTATTTTATTGATTGTAAATTATTTTAGATATTATGTAGCATTTTAATTATAGGAAGGTAGAGTAATTTATCCGAACATACAGAGTATGTTATAAAATTTATATTTGTCAAGTGCGGGTGACAAATGGTGACAATTTAAGGTTATAGAAGAAAGTTAGTGATGAGTAAGGAGAAAGGATACTTGTTCTGTCTAATGACTACTCTCTAATTGTTTGCGGTAAAAAAAAGATACAAATCCAGGTGACTAAGAGATAAATAAGGGAGTGTCATTAAGAAAATTTTGAAAGAGCTGTCAAGAGTTAAAATAATTTTAAAAAGAGGTCAGAGATTTCAAAAAAGAGATATAATTGATGAAATGGAGGTCTTTTGAACATACACTATAAGATATAAAGAGAAAAAGAAAGAAGACTGAATTGGATTCGTTTTTTTGCAAATTTTTCATGAACATTCCTGGATGATATGTAAATTGAAGAGATAAGAAAATATTTGAAAGATATATGAATGGTAAAGGGGATAATTTCCCAACATTTATAAAAAGAATAAGAAAAGTTAAATGGTATATACCTTATGCTTTGGTTTAGTGAGGAGTTCAATAATTATTGAAGAGGATTTCCTTTATTAAGTGTATTTGACAATTGAACTGCAAGGTAACAAGTCTTTATAAATATTTTGTCCGAGAAATCATCATTGTTCAGTATTTTTCATTGTAAATTTATAGGTTAAGTTTCTTCTCTTTTATTTAGTAGAGAGAATGCATTCCATCTATTACGTCCAATAATAACAATCTTTAATTCTTCATGTATATTTATTGTTAACTTAAATTTGGTAATTCGTTATTCAAAATTACAAACTTAACAAAGTAATAGACGTATTTTGGAATTGATTAGTTTTTTTTATTTGGAGTAGTTTATTGTGTGTTATAATATAGTGAATGTCTGACACAGTTGGAGGCCATAGGTCTGGAAAAATGAGATATTGAACGCGTACGCCCAGAGTGCGGAAGCAAAGAGTTCTCAATTAAGATAAAGTTACATAAAACTAAAATTTAAATCTAGTGAAAATTATTATATAGCCGGAGCCCAGAAATTCAAATTTAATAAAATAAACTGTTTGTTAAAGCCCAAGTGTGACAATTTATAATTTGACAGTGACATTAAACAAAATTTCATTTTAATTTTCCAAATTTATATTACAATAGAAATAAATATCGTCACACTATATTGAATACAATCAAACTTACCATCAATTTTTGTTAATTTCCACTCATATGGGAAGGAAAATCAAACTGTCTTAATAGCCTCCCTTCGTCTTTCTCAGATCTAAAGAAACATTGTTTTTGAAAATGAAGGGAACATATCCTCCATCGTTTTCTCGTCGACAAATTTAATGACTGCCTTTCAGCCATATTAATTTTATCTTCCTGCGTTGGAGGAATAAAACTGTAAAAATAAATATTTACTTTAGTAATGCAACAATTTTCAGTTTAGCTAATGTAAAAAACAACCATGATCTCTAAAGTTGTCGATTAAATTAGTAAGAATACTGTGTTTTATAAAAATAAAGATAATGGTTGTTAATTGAGGAAGAAAAAATGCTCAAATTTTTAAAAAAAAACTTACCGAGTACACCACTTATTAGACTCCTTCAGAATACACTTTGACATTGTCTTTTCAATTAATAATAATAAAGCAACGAAACAACAGATAAATCTTACACTATAGCAATTAAAAAATACACCAAAATACCGTAACCTTAAAATAACCTCTACACTTGAACTAAGAAACGATAACAGTATAACCTGGGGGGGCGAGCAATATGACATCGCGCATACCCAGTAATAAAAATCAATAAAATTTGATTACTAACGACGTTACAATTTTTTGGAATTATCTACCGATTTTAGTTACTCGACAGGCTCTATAGATGGCACGGTCTGCAGTGTCCATAGCCTGATAATGACTACGCAACAGTGGCGTCGGTGTGTCAGACCGTACGCCACTAAGGAAAGGTTGATGTTTTTATGAAGTCTGCAATATCACTTTTCATTAATGAAATAATCAACAATATTTTCTTGGGTTTTTTGACTAACTACATCACTAGTAATGATTAAAACATGAAACAGCAAATAATTAAGAAAATGAATAATATGCAGTGTAAACATAAGTTTCTGTTAACCAAAGATCAGTGTTTTGGCACTTTTGATAATAGTAGCTACATAGTAAGCTGTGGATGTCAAAGATGAAATATCATTCTGTTTAAAATCAAAACCAGAAACATATTTGTAATTAAATTTCTTTCTGCAACTTTAAGACTTTAGTATCAAAGATCACACTTTTAAAGAAATAACTTATATGCACCTAATATGTGGGGAAACCAGCAAGAATTGAAGACGTTCCGAACGCATGTATAGAGAAAGATACCCAAATCGACTTAGATTTCCATGTCACACAACGCTTGCTGAAATTCACAGAAGATTGCGTCAATTTTGACAATTCAGTTTAAAAATAGAAGATACCGGTAGAAAACGAAACGTAAGAACTGTGCAGTTTGAGGAAGATATTCTCAACCCTATTGAAAACAGACCAGAGTTTAGCACACGTCCATTGCCAAATATTTAAATGTAAGTTACAAAATTGTGTGGAAAGTTTTGAATGAACAACAGATTATTCTCAAAGAGTGACATTTGCCAATTTGTACAGGTAAGCATGTTTAAAAGATAGACAATTTACAAAGTTTGTTTTATTTACTGATGAAGCTAAATTTACACATGAAGGAATTTTCAATTCAAGGAATAGCCATGTCTGGGCTGACGAAAATCCATATGTTATTCGATAACGGGGATTACAGGAAAAAAATTCGGTTAACTTGTGGGCAGGCATTCTTGGAGATTGTATAGTGGATCCATATTTATTACCTAATAAACTCAATCGCGATATTTACTGTAATTTTTTTAGTGATATCCTGCCAGACTTATTAAGCGATGTTGCACCAGTAGATATTATTGCAAATATGGGTAAAGTATGGTTTCAGCACGATGGGGAACTTGTTCATTATTCTTTAGCAGCCAGACAATTTCTAACCCAACAATTCGGCAATAACTGGATAGGGCGAGGTGGACCCAATATGTGGCCTGCGAGGTCACCGGATTTGAATCCAATCGGTTTATTTCTTTGGGGTTACATGAAGTCCAATGTGTACGATATCATAGTTAATGAAAGGTTTAATGGATCTCAGTGAAACACAGATAAAAAGTCTAAATAGTTTTATTAACTTCGAGCCGTAATTTGTAAGTCTTTCTAGGACTACTTCGCAACGACTAATGATATAGAATATTGGTTACAGTCAAATTAAAAGAAAACTAAACACGATACGTTATTTGTAAAACTCTTGACTCTGCTTTAAGAAAGGCGAGTCCATTTAGGATAAACAATCTAAATATCTGAATATAATTTTTGCTTAATAACCAATAATAGTAGACACGGAGGAGGAACTGATAGCAAAAATCTGTACGCCTACAGAAATTATTTCTAGCAATCGCGAATGTTGAACATTTTTTGTAATTTGTTGGCTGTTTAGTATAAAACTAGGTTTGCATGGGATATTATTTAATTTTGTAAATTGTATATTATTTTTATTGTTTTGTTAATAAAAACAAAGATTTGGAAAAAATTTTTTTGACAATATTTTCTCAATATTCCAGAATCGTCTCCAAAATTTGGTCCTGTTACATTTTCTAATTATTAAACGTCCAGTGGTTATAAAAAAATAAGAAAAAATTATTAAAGAAATTCAAGAAAAATATTATTGGCTATTAATAAAAAGCGATATTACAGACTTCATCTTAAAAACTACAAGACTTTCAGTATGTAAAGGTTTTATGTTTTTTACGTGAAAACTGTTAAGCAATACAAAAAAATTTAAATATCGTGGGTGTAGAAAATAGTTGGGAAAAGGGGACATACTCTTCTAACTGTACAGAGTTGGATCTAGAATGGAACATGATTTTTTTAATAAAATATGTCTTTCAACATTTAAAAACGACATGCTAAATTTGAAATTAATATATTAATCCGTTTTAGAGTTATCTAAAAAAATCTTTTCTTTTTTTAATTTTAACCCCCTGTATTTCGAAAAGTAATTTGGTTGGACCTCTCATTCCTTATATAATTTTGCCCAATTTTACGAGAGGTATCTACAGGCAGACGGTGTAAGTGTCATTTGGAAACACCCAGTATAACGTGCGCAGATTATAACATTGGTTGAGAGAGATGAATGCACATAAGGGACAACATTTTATGAAAAGGGGGATGGTTATGTACTGTGACCATAAAAGCAATCCTACATCAGTAACCTTAGGCTTGTATGGGAAAACTGTATAGTCGACTATATTTAGCCTTCTTGAAATAACATACAGGTTAAGGACAATGGGGAGGCTTATTCAATAGCACCAGAATGGGCATGCTCTGTACCAATTGATAATAGACAATATCGAGAATGCTAGGAAAGGCGAAAACGTTCATTCGAGACCCATCGCTGAAATTCGTTAAGGGTCTTATAAGCCAAAATAGACCATAAATTGGGAATATGGTTGTTTTTCTCAACAAGCACATGAACAACATCAGACGGGTAACTACGACCATTTGTAAACAACAATTTCTCTTAATACATAGAGAACTAGAGCTATGGCTTATAGAGCTTGGTAACAAGGAGAGTCTATCTAAGCTTTGAACTGTATGGAAATACAATAAATCTACAAAGATTGCGGTGAAGAGGCTTATAGCCCAAAAGCCATATATATGAACTGTCCACTTTATGAAACCATTAATATTGTTATTCTAGATCAAGTAGACCTCCTCCTATAAACTCTCGTTTACATACTGGCATTTAAGGATAGTTTTAAGAATATTCAAATCATCATAGTTTGTTAAAAATAACAGATGACATCGGATCAATAAAATTATAATTGATTGTGTTACCATCAACCGCAAAAGTATATGTCAACGTTTAAATTCCATTAATTTGTTAATTGCCTTTAAAATAATTAACAAATAAAAACACCGTCGCAATATGGTTTTTCTACTTGGACTTTTGATTTCAATGTACTGGGTGTCCAAAAATTTTTAATTTTAATACTTTTGCTAAATAAAATATTTCTGCTAATGACCTATATTTTATTTAAAAGTAAATCTTTTTCAAAATTTTGACTATTTTCTGAAGCAAAAAACAACGACTTAACTCATAGAAAACCATCTACTTGTGCCTTGAATTAGCTCTTTCCAGACGATTTTTTATTTGAAGAAGATAAAATATTTCTTTAGACTATTTTATGATATAGGTATCTTTTATATTAGAAAATGACAAAAAATACCAAGGGGTAGGTTAGGGAGGTGGTACAAATAAGTAGCAGCAATCTTATGTTGTGGTATGTATGTGTACCATCAGTTCCATATAAAAATATACATAAAATAATAATTCTCTTTATTATCTATAATTATTTTTTCCTTTAAGCTTATTCCTGGTAATCGGCCATCATGGTTAAGGTTAAAAATAAAAAGATTTTTTGTATTGTTTACATTCTCTTCTTATTCATTTTATTTTCTCCACTACGTTTCGGCGTATTGCCATTTTCAAGTATTTCTTTTTTTCCTCTACAATGAATAATGTGTTATTTAATTATAATACATATAACAATAAGAGACTAGACAAAATTAATTTAAAATAAAGAGCTATTAAAACTTACACATTATAAATCTACTGTCGACTGTGGACATTGCGTTCTATAATATTTTAAAATCAAATAAAGTTACACGAACCTGTCTGATTTATAAAATCATCAACAAACCATACAAATATATTCATAGGCGGGTAAGATGCAAAACACCTACAGCTACTCTATTAAATGGTTGTATATTTTTGGGAGACTTTGAAGGTCCGTTTTATAGTTAATTGAATTTTTGTTCTTTTTGATGCAAATCATTTCTTTGATTTCACGTTTGAATCTGTTTTCTTCTTTGTCTAAAAGTTTTATGTTTTCAAAATCAAAACTATGGTGGTTTTCGAGTGCGTGGTTTGGAAGGGCTGTGGAATGTTCATTGTTGGTTTTTATGTTATATTGGTGATTGTAAATTCTGTTATGTAGGTATTGAGATGTTTGACCCACGTATTCATCATGGCAATCTTTACATTTGACATTATACACTACATTACTTTGTTTCAATTTTTCGGTTTAAGTTTTGTGAAAAAAGTCTTGGTATAATTATTAGGTTTGTGCGCTACATTTATATTATTTTTACTCAACAGCCCCTGAATTTTTTCTGATGCACCTTGTACGTATGGTAAACTGATATATGTTTTGGTTGAGATATTATTACTCCCTTGCATTATTATTGTTATACATTTTATGTATTCGCTTTTTTATTATAGGATTGTAAAAACTTTCTGAATATTCATTACTTTGTAAAACTTCTTTAATCTTCTTCAAATTATCAGGTCTGTTATTAGGATGTGAGAGTTTTAGGGCCCTCTCTGTAAGGTTATTAACAACACTTCTTTTGTATGTGATTGGTACATTAGAATTAAAATTTAAATATCTTTCAGACCATACATGTTTGGTAAACCAATTTGTCTCAATTTTACCGGTATTATCATATTTAATTGTTATATCCAAAAAGTTTATTAGTTTTTCGTTATCTTTCTCAAAAGTAAATTGTATTCTAGGGTGGAAGTTGTTAAATTTTTTAAGTGTATAATCTAACTTGGATGCTGGTATGCATAGAAGGCAGTCATCAACGTATCTTTTATAAAAATTTGGAACATAATCTAATTGATTTATAACTGTATTTTCCAAATCTTCCATTACTAGATTTGCTATGACTGCTGCAATTTGTGATCCCATGGCTATACCATAAATTTGCGAAAAAAATTCATCATTATATTTAAAATATGTCGAATTCAAACACAACAACGTGGCTTCTATAAATTCATTTAAGGGCAAAGAAGTATATTTATTTATTTCTAGCCACCGGTTTTTTATACAAGTTATTGCTAGATTAGTTGGAATATTGGTGTATAAGGAGATAACGTCAAAGGAAACTAGTATATGATCTTTAGGAATAATTCTATTTTTAACAAATTCACTAAAATGCCATGAGTCTTTGATATGATAGTTGTTGTTACCAATTATGTTGGTCAAGATATCAGAGAGAAATTTTGACAGTTGATATGTTGGAGCACCAATATTACTAACAATAGGTCGTAGAGGTATATTATTTTTATGCAGTTTCGGTAGTCCATAAATTGATGGAGGTTTACCGTTATGGCTCATAAGCTTGAATTTTGTACCTATATTTATTAGTTTTTCTTTAAACCATTTATTGATTAACGTGTTTATTTGTTTTTGAATTTTGTTAGTGGGATCTGAATTCTCTTTTTTGTATGTAGTTTCGTCACTCAATAAAGTGTTTATTTTGTTGATGTATTCTTGTTTATACATAATCACAGTTTTATGTAGGTGTTATTTTTAATGAAATGTTGAGTTTGTTTAATCAAACAGTTGAAATGTTTTTTTATTTGGAAATTGGAATTAGCTATTTTGTATTTTTGATTTGTGATGATGTTACATATTTTATTTCTGATTTTTTCTACATGGTTGTTATCGATATTGCGGAGAGCACTTTCTACGCTACTGATGATATCATTTGTTGGTAATTCAAAATCTGGAATTGAAAATTTGGGTCCAAGACCTAAAAAGTAATGTTTTCAGGAATATTAATATTGGTTAAGTTTATTAACCATTTATTATTTACCTGTTTTTTGTTTTCATATTGTTTCTTTACTAAAAATTTTCTTTTCTTTTGATGTCTTTCTTTTACTTGCTGAAATGTATATTCGTATATTTCGTTTTGCCTTTCAAAATACGCATTGCTAAAATTGTCTGAGTATTTTTGATAAATTTTATTTTTAAGAAAATTAATTCTGCTATTAAACGCCTTAATATTTTGAAAACAATCATCAATACATAAATTCAAAAGTTGTAGATAAAAGCGACATAAAATGTTGTTATATTTTGTTTTGCAATGATTACTTTTTACTATGTATTTTTTACATTTTATTTTAATCAAATTAGGAGTTAACTGCAAGTTTTTACATCTTACCAAAAATATTTTTCTATTCTTCTCCTTTGCTAATTGAACTTGTACTTTTTGAAAATTCCTACAGGCTGATAAATGTAATAAAACTGTGATTATGTATAAACAAGAATACATCAACAAAATAAACACTTTATTGAGTGACGAAACTACATACAAAAAAGAGAATTCAGATCCCACTAACAAAATTCAAAAACAAATAAACACGTTAATCAATAAATGGTTTAAAGAAAAACTAATAAATATAGGTACAATATTCAAGCTTATGAGCCATAACGGTAAACCTCCATCAATTTATGGACTACCGAAACTACATAAAAATAATATACCTCTACGACCTATTGTTAGTAATATTGGTGCTCCAACATATCAACTGTCAAAATTTCTCTCTGATATCTTGACCAACATAATTGGTAATAACAACTATCATATCAAAGACTCATGGCATTTTAGTGAATTTGTTAAAAATAGAATTATTCCTAAAGATCATATACTAGTTTCCTTTGACGTTATCTCCTTATACACCAATATTCCAACTAATCTAGCAATAACTTGTATAAAAAACCGGTGGCTAGAAATAAATAAATATACTTCTTTGCCCTTAAATGAATTTATAGATGCCACGTTGTTGTGTTTGAATTCGACATATTTTAAATATAATGATGAATTTTTTTCGCAAATTTATGGTATAGCCATGGGATCACCAATTGCAGCAGTCATAGCAAATCTAGTAATGGAAGATTTGGAAAATACAGTTATAAATCAATTAGATTATGTTCCAATTTTTATAAAAGATACGTTGATGACTGCCTTCTATGCATACCAGCATCCAAGTTAGATTATACACTTAAAAAATTTAACAACTTCCACCCTAGAATACAATTTACTTTTGAGAAAGATAACGAAAAACTAATAAACTTTTTGGATATAACAATTAAATATGATAATACCGGTATAGTTGAGACAAATTGGTTTACCAAACATGTATGGTCTGAAAGATATTTAAAATTTAATTCTAATGTACCAATCACATACAAAAGAAGTGTTGTTAATAACCTTACAGAGAGGGCCCTAAAACTCTCACATCCTAATAACAGACCTGATAATTTGAAGAAGATTAAAGAAGTTTTACAAAGTAATGAATATCCAGAAAGTTTTTACAATCCTATAATAAAAAAGCGAATACATAAAATGTATAACAATAATAATGCAAGGGACACAAACAATAGGAGTAGTAATAACTCTAGTAATAATATCTCAACCAAAACATATATCAGTTTACCATACGTACAAGGTGCATCAGAAAAAATTCAGGGGCTGTTGAGTAAAAATAATATAAATGTAGCGCACAAACCTAATAATTATACCAAGACTTTTTTCACAAAACTTAAACCGAAAACCAAAAAATTGAAACAAAGTAATGTAGTGTATAATGTCAAATGTAAAGATTGCCATGGTGAATACGTGGGTCAAACATCTCAATACCTACATAACAGAATTTACAATCACCAATATAACATAAAAACCAACAATGAACATTCCACAGCCCTTTCAAAACACGCATTCGAAAACCACCATAGTTTTGATTTTGAAAACATAAAACTTTTAGACAAAGAAGAAAACAGATTGAAACGTGAAATCAAAGAAATGATTTGTATCAAAAAGAACAAAAATTCAATTAACTATAAAACGGACCTTCAAAGTCTCCCAAAAATATACAACCATTTAATAGAGTAGCTGTAGGTGTTTTGCATCTTACCCGCCTATGAATATATTTGTATGTTTTGTTGATGATTTTATAAATCAGACAGGTTCGTGTAACTTTATTTGATTTTAAAATATTATAGAACGCAATGTCCACAGTCGACAGTAGATTTATAATGTGTAAGTTTTAATAGCTCATTATTTTAAATTAATTTTGTCTTGTTATTATATGTATTATAATTAAATAACACATTATTCATTGTAGAGGAAAAAAAAGAAATACTTGAAAATGGCAATACGCCGAAACGTAGTGGAGAAAATAAAATGAATAAGAAGAGAATGTAAACAATACAAAAAATCTTTTTATTTTTAACCTTAACCATGTTGGCCGATTACCGGGAATAAGCTTAAACGAAAATTTAAATAATACGGTCAGGAAATACAAACTGGAAAATATCTATAATTATAAAATATTTTAGATATGATAAGTTGCAAAACATTTGGAACAAAGTGGAACATTACATTCTTGACAAATTGTATTTGTACGTCTTTGAATTTTACTTTCAGCACACCTTTTACATCTTCTTCTAGTTGTATCTTCAACTGGAAGGTGTAAAGATACATGTTCCAGTCTCTGTCTCTTAGATGGCCTTCCTCTCTTTAACAAGCGGCGTGTAGTTGCTACTTTTGTTCCTTCGCCTATCATTTCTTCAACTAAGGGTACTACAAATTGAATAAATGGAATTTTTTTGTTGATCTTCTCTTTATAGATAGTCCATGCGTTTACGGCACTCATCATAATCAGATGATAAAAGACTTTTTTCTACCACTTATTGGATTTGCGATCTAGCTCGTATAATCCCATCATTTGGTCTGCAATATCTACCCTTCCCATAATTTCTCTGTACGTCGCAACCATTTCTGGACAAGGAATATCGATTTTTGATCCATCCTTCATTGTTCTACTAACAGTTACAATGTTGGCTTTATGGCAATTAGCCAAAAGAAGGACCTCGTTTGTATCCTGCCATGTCACAGCCAACAGACCATTCTCAGTGAAGAAATTTCGAAAGTCATCTATTCCAGGAGATTTGCGAGAAGCTGGGAATGAAGAAGACCAGGACAACAGCATTACATCCACAGTCAGATGGAATGGTCGAGAGAATGAACAGGACTATTGGAAAATACCTGTCCAAAGTAGTATCCAGTTATCAGAGAGATTGGGACCAATATCTTTCCCTATTCGCATTGGCTTATCGATCTGCCGTCAATGAGTCCACGGGTGAAACACCGGCGAAAATCCTGTTTGGACGTGAAATGAGGCTTCCTTGTGACCTGGAATTTGGCTGCCGGCCTGGAGAATATCTAGCAGGCGAAGACTACGTGATCCAATTGAGAAGAAGGCTGGACGAGATTCATGAATTAGTTCGAACAAATCAAGTTGCCAGCGACAGAATGAAAAGTCGGTACGACACGCAGGCCACAGAAGGCGGTTTTAAAGAAGGGAACAAAGTATGGTTACACAACCCGATGAGGAGAAAAGGATTTTCTCCAAAATTACAAAAATCCTGGGAAGGTCCATACTTAATCAAGAAAAGGATCAATGATGTTATATATTGCATAAGCAAGATCCCCAACGGAAAACCGAAAGTAGTTCACAAAAACCGACTAGCGCCATTCGAAGGAGACCATGACCTAGAGGAAGGAGTAAACCTTATTCAAGATGTGTCTGACCCTAACTTCGATGAATTTATGGGCGCGTATGGAGGTACCGGGAAAGCTAGATATGGAGTCACTTCAGAACAACGACAAGATTTGTTCACTCTCCCGGAAGATTATTCACTGGCACACAACATACCCGCCCGTCTCAAGAACGCACGAGGGTTGGCATCCGTGTTTCGAAAGAACTTCGGGCAATTAGAGAAACTTGAAGACCAGATTCCAGCCCCTGGCAATACACTGAAACTGAAACATAATTCGCGGTACGTATTCTACGTGGTAACTAAAAGTGAATTTCAAGATCGATCTACCTACCGCGATGTGTAGGAAGCACTTCGAAACCTCCGAGACCATGTGTTGGAATCCAACTTGAAGAAACTGGCTATGCTCAAGATAGCGAGTAACCATTTGGATTGGCGAGTCATCAGGAACATGGTAGAGGTTATCTTCCAAAATACCGGTGTCCAGATATTAATTTGCAGCTACAACCCCCGTTATCAGTATCCGATGAAGACGGTGCCGTGTTATTTCCATAAGATTTGAAAGTGTAGAAATGGAGTCTGTTGCCGATTCAAACATCCAGTCTCGGCTACACAAAAGTTCCAGGAGGAACTTTCATTTAAGGAGGGGGTAATGTTATGAACTCGCACACCGAAGCAGATACTAAGTACGGTCCTGTAGCCTTATGTTAACGGAGTTAAAAAACTGGCGAGCGCGCCGAATTCTGGGAAGGTCTATTGGGATTTATTGTGACAGTTTTTATAGACATGTTCTCGGAAGGTCTTTTAAGGATTGAGCCGGCAAACGAGAAATATCGCGAAAGGCATTTGTTTTGTGTAAGCCGCAGTCCAGAATTTTCTAGTAAAAAAGGCACTAGTATATAAAAAGGACCGATCAGCGGACGAGTTTAGTTTATAATTTGACATAGTGAGTTAAACAGTAAATAAGTGATTATATAAATTAGTTTAAGTGAATGTACTGATTATATATAAAAAAGTGTTAGTGATTAGTTTAGTGTTTAAATAAATTAAGTAAGTGAATCTACCATGTGTTTAAAATTTATCCCACCCGTTTCCTGTTTAAATAAATAACAAAAACATTACAATAGCATTGAACCACCGGATAGATGTATGGTTCTACCTGAAAATTCACCATATTTATTTTAACGGATTGGGGAATCCTATTTCCTAAGAAAGTAACCACGATCATTTGTCTATCTACTTCTTTTGTTTCTTTGGTTTCACTGTCTACAATTTTACGCTTCAATCGCTTAACATCAACTACTTTAATTCCAGATTCAATTGCGTCTTTTAGGTACTCAGCATTAAAATAAGTATCTACCATACGTACTATACCTTTGTTATGCGTGAAGAATAGTGGAATATAAGCAATGTACTTATTTTTCAATAAAACTTCATGATTTACGAACAAGTTAGCAACATTGAAATTTTTAAAAATTACCTTTACCCTATTTACCCTTACTGGTTTTATATCTGTTATATTTTGCCTAAATTCTGTAATGTTTCTTAAAAAGTGACCGATTTTAATGGGAAATAAACGACTAACATTTTTTTCTTTATGTTCTATATAAACTAAATAAGGGCCAACATCCGAAGGCTGATATTTATTCTCGAAATTAATATTTTGAGAATCTTTTATCGAAGACCCTTTATAAATTAATAGGGGCGGCGATTCGCCGCCCGAATTTAAATCCATAAGTTGGTGAATTCAATTAATTAGCCTTATTCGATTCTATACTTAAGCAAAAATAAAACTAGTTACTTATCTTTAGAAAGAAGTCGAAGTTTTTGTTAGGCACTGTTAATACCTGATCGCTTGAACTATCGATACGTTCACTGTCAAGGTACAAACACAACCGTGGGCATCACTTTCGTATTCGTCATCAGAAGGTTCGAATGATTCATCATCACTATCATGAGAGTCGCTAAATAAATGTTACGGTATCCCTTCCAGTTCTTCTTCTGTCATATACCTCTTTTTATCCATGCCTGCTAATAATATCAATAATTAATTATTGTTACTCTCCCGACTGATGGCACACATGTGTCTCTCTAGGACTGATGGCACACATGTGTACAACTCTCTAGGACTGATGGTACACATATGTACCATATAGTCAATTTTACAAATAATTTTCGAATTATACTAAATAAATATAAATTATAAAGTATAAATTACAAACTTTTATTGTACTTACCCAATAATGGTATAAACAAACTACATCTGACAATAAACGAAATAATTTCACTATTAATTATAGTGAAACTTTTCGCAAAATACGTTAATGCTACAACGTGTTCGAGTGAACTCAGCAAAGAGCTAATACGTTGGACGGTTGGACCCGAATCGCTTTAGGAGTTAACGCAACCGCAGAACTTCGTTTACGTTTTCCTAGGACACTATGGGACCACGATGTGAACCAAATTCAACGTGATTAAAAGCATTTAGTCTGGTAAAACATTTAATGGTACATACGGTGTACCAGGAGTCTCGAAAGGGTTAAGAAGCTGACGAACCCATCTGAAAATAATAGATTTCTAAAAAGATCATTTGATACTCTTTTCAAAAATCATTTTTTATTTATTACTAAGTTGAAATTTCTGGAACCGTGATTTTATTCTGAATACACTGTTTACTACCACTACAACAATTACACTGTCTGACGCGTGTGCGTGTTTCGATAACCAAGTTTTCGTCTTCAGAGACCGCAGATAAACTTACATTTACCTGTAATTATTGTGTGTTGGTGTAGTGGTAGTAAATAGTGTGTTCAGTATTTAGTACTTATGTTGGAATATATCTATATTATTTTTAACTCAACACAAAGTCAAAAATCGCTTAGTTTTCCTGTACTAAAAACATTTTGTAGGGCTGGGTCAGATTATATTATCTTTCGATATCAATTGATAATATTATTTTCAACAAATCCTCAAGTACCTTCTAATAGATAACAGTATATGGGTGGGTTGTATTTACACATGGGTGGAGCTTTCGAAAAAGTTGAGATACACGACATTTGATAAATTATTTTTATATCTTACGTGTATAGTGTAGGCTTCATCCATAATAAATTATACTCGCAACTCATTTATATTCAGTAAAGTATTCTTCATGTTTTTAGGCGTGTCGAAAAAATGATACGCAGACAGACTCGAACTACATTATTAAGAGTTAGTTGCGCGAAAAATAAGCTCGAATATTAGCCAAAAATGTATTTTTATTTAGAGGTTTTTTTTATAATTGCATATTATATTTTTTGTGTTGTCTGTGTGGTACCTTTAAATGGTATTTTTTGTAAGAACTATAATTAAAAAAATTGAGTAAATCGCTTGGTCAAAAGTTTTCTTCATTTCCAGCTTCTAGGTATGTAAGTCATTTTGAAGAAAAGC
Organism: Galeruca laticollis; assembly: GCA_963921935.1. Taxonomy (NCBI): domain Eukaryota; kingdom Metazoa; phylum Arthropoda; class Insecta; order Coleoptera; family Chrysomelidae; genus Galeruca; species Galeruca laticollis. The sequence goes on along the minus strand of OY998178.1, from coordinate 188,883,484 downwards.
AAAACAATTTATCATCCGTATATTCAATAAACGCTATAAAAAACTCCAGTAGATACTCTAAAAGTACTCAATGTATTAACAGAAATCACCAAAGGCTGATATGGTTTCACTATCTGCTAATATGATGATAACTTTTCGGGTCTACTGAAGATGGCAATCTAGTTGCCGAAATAAGTATTTGGACATCAATCTATAAATATTGGTAACAAAATGTAAAAAATATTAGTTTATTATCAATAAAAGGGCTTTTGTCATGTGAAAAAATCTATGGATATAATAATTCAATCTGGAATAACAATGACAGAATATGTAATAACTATATGCAATGACTTAATAATAAATAACATATGATGTTGTGGAAAAACATATATTCTTAGTTATGAATTATTTTTTCATAAAAACAAAATATACATTTATTGTTAATAAATAATTATTATGAGAAAATATTCTCATGTAATATTAAATAATTCTTTATATAGAGTGTAAACAAATAATTTGTTTTTTACTAATAAACGTTTAATAAATCATATTTCAATAACGGATTTGGTGATAGTTAATTATTCTTAGTGATTGTAACCACAGATAACCCACAGATAGATGAGACACTGATTGTGGCGCCATCTAAAGAGCCTGTCGACTAAACAATTGAGTGATGTTGAAAAGATTTCTGTAATTTTAGGTTTAGGCGGTATATTAAAATCTACTGTATTTTAATTATTTTATTTCAAAATAGCAATTTATAGTCCATCATCTGACATTTCATTCAATTTAACTCAATAATGATTAGATGTTTAGTTAAATTAAATGAAATATCAAATGATGGACCATAAATGGTTAATTAAATTGGAAAAAATAAAACAGTTTATTTATTTTGGTATAAAAATACACAACAAATAATTTATTTCACAAAGGCACTTTTCTTAACAAACAGAATGACAAAAAATAAACTATAATGTAAAAACAATGCAATAATTAAAAAATAATTTGAGTAACATACATTCTAGATTGGAGTATCATTAGATTTTTAAATGATGTTAAATCAAGATAAAAGTAGAAAATTATTTATGATAAGTTTGTATTAATTTATTTATTTATTATTACACTTCTATAAAGAACCAGAGCTGGACAAACTACTGCAGTATAGCTGCTACTACTTACTTAATCAAAAAAAGTGTTAGCAATGAGTAGGTAACTACTATTTTTGGCAACTTTCTGTGAAAGAAAATATTTGAGTATAATTACTGTGACTGTTAGAATAAAAGGAATTAAAGTATTTCTAAAGGAAACGTAGTTAACTACTGCCCAGCTCTGTAAATACCAAGGTACCAAGTAATAACATATAAGAGTGCTAAACAGCACTTAGGACTGTACAAAATTTAAAATAATATAACATTTCATTTCCACTTGAAACACATATTCATTTCTTTACTGAGAGTATTAAATAGGTTTATATCACAAGCTTAAACCTAGTATATTGCATATTTGTATATTTCTACATTTAAAAGCATTCCATTCTTATGAAACCATCGCATAAGGCAGTTGAAGTTACTCTACAGCTCCTGGTAGTCTATGATTGTTAAAATGTTTCTTAAGGGCTCTTAAAAATTCCACCGTCTCGTGGAAGTCCTTTCTCGTTTCTGGTTCTACAAGTAAACACACAAAATAACAATACCAAATATGTTAAATTTATATCAACAAACGAAAACAAAATGCGCTTACTATTGAAATAATAAGTTTGCACATGTTTTTGTACTAAGCCAAAAAAATATCAAAAAATGTTTTAATGTTTAAATTTTTTTGGTTTTTTGAATTCCTTTTTTTGGAGTTTTCGATTTTTTATAAAAATTCTTGATTTTTTTTGGTTTTTAACTATTTTTTGATTTATTGTTTTTTTTGTCTTTATTGGATATTTTGGATTTTTGGTTACTGCTAGACCAAATATTTAGACGTAATGCCTCAACAAAAGTTAATACTCACTTTCGTTTCCCATAAATTGTCACACCATGGGCTATATATGAAAATCGGCAAGGGGTCAATACCTTCCATCCCATAGCTGGTGGAGGGAATAGCTATAACATAAAATAAAACCCAGATTATTATATTTTCAATGGGTACATTTTAAAATGGAATTTTCTGAGTATGGTGTACACACTAGATATAAATTGAGTGAATGAAAAGACGAGTACTGAGTGTGTCATTTTTTAAAATTCCAGCTAAGCGCTTTCAGCCATTAGGCCATTCTCAAAGCTGTCGACAAGAGAAAAACATACAACAGGTGTCAAAAAACATCAAACCCTGTAACTGCTACATACAATGAAAGTAAAATTTGTTAAAATTACCCTATAAAGAGGGTATACACACATATAATTTAGTTGATAATTTCAAATTAGACATTTCGTTATGTGAATTACAATTGTACACCCTCTTTATAGAGTAATTTTAACAAATTTTACTGAAATAATGATGTAACATCAAACATTTTATTTCATTGTATGTAGCAGTTACAGGGTTTGATATTTTTTGACACATGTTGTATGTTTTTTCCTTGACGACAGCTTTGAGAATGGCCTAATGGCTGAAAGCGCTTAGCTGGAATTTTAATAAAATTACACACTCAGTACTCGTCTTTTCATTCGCTCAATTTACATTTTAAAATGTCCAAAATTATAGCATGCTATATTGAATACAATAAAACTTACCATCAATTTTTGTTAATTTCCACTCATATGGGAAGGAAAATCAAACTGTCTTAATAGCCTCCCTTCGTCTTTCTCAGATCTAAAGAAACACTGTTTTTGAAAATGAAGGGAACATATCCTCCATCGTTTTCTCGTCGACAAATTTAATGACTGCCTTTCAGCCATATTAATTTTATCTTCCTGCGTTGGAGGAATAAAACTGTAAAAAGAAATATTTACTTTAGTAATGCAACAATTTTCAGTTTAGCTAATGTAAATAACAACCACGATCTCTAAAGTTGTCGATTAAATTAGTAAGAATACTGTGTTTTATAAAAATAAAGATAATGGTTGTTAATTGAGGAAGAAAAAATGCTCAAATTTTTTAATAAAACTTATCGAGTACACCACTTATTAGACTCCTTCAGAATACACTTTTACATTGTCTTTTCAATTAATAACAATAAAGCAAGGAAGCAACAAATAAATATTACACTATAGCATTTAAAAAATACACCAAAATACCTAAACCTTTTAATAACTTCAACACTTTAACTGAGAAACGATAACAGTATAACCTGTGGGGAGGAGCAATATGACATCGCGCATACGCAGTAATAAAAATCAATAAAATTGATTACTAACGACGTTACAGTTTTCGTTAATTTTTTGGAATTACCTATCGATTTTAGTTACTCGACAGGCTCTATAGATGGCACGGTCTGCAGTGATACGGCCGGTAGCCACCCTTAGCTGATCACCATGTATAAGTATACCGTTCTCAAACCAGTAAATGGGATAGTTCACTCTTGAGTTATTTTTTTCCCATTCTGAACATTTGGATCTATCAAGTACACTACGTTGGGCTAATGTTATTGAAATGGTACTTTTAAAACAAGCAACTTATAAAAATAATCCAAAAAAATTGATGTGTAGCAAGTGCCCCACATTCGGAATCAGCAGGTTTGCAAACTAGAGATCAAATATACCAATAAACCCAAACATCCCTTTAAACTTATATAGTTTCATCCAAAAATTGAAAATATGTTTCTGCTATCAAAATTTAGAATTAATCTCCCAGTTTTTATACTGACTATAGTTAATGCCAGATATTTAAACCATCCTCTTGAAAATGTGAATGGCTCAAATCCTTTTAATCCTCTCTTTCAATTTCAGTTTTAGGTTCCATTTTGTTACTAAGTATACAAGCTCGTTCATGACTAGATACATAAAACCAACAGAACGTTGAGAGAATTTCGTTAAAGGAATAGGATCAAAATCGATTTGGCGTGATGAAGTGTGTGTGTGTGGCCTCGAGATGAGTTCCCAACCTGACCTAATTCTCTTTCGCTGTCTGATTCGTATCCAGTCGGACATGTAATGAAAGTCCTATTATGGAAAGTAAGGCTCAATGTTAGAATCAGTTCGACAAAAGTTGAAGAATCGATTCAAATTTTTCTGTCGAATTTATTACAATATATGATAACTAGTGCCTCACTACACATTCTAAGCACCATTACAACCATATACTCATTTGATATCTTTGATTTGTGAACTTTCAAGTGATTTAAATCCTTATCCAAACACTTATACTAATTATCTACAATATTTACGACTCATACTGCACTAACTGTTCGGTTCCGCCGCCAGCCTTATATACTGTCGCGCAAAAAATTTAGGTCACTTTATTTAATTTAAGATGTTGCATATAATTTTAAAAATAAAACTAATCAGGAAGTCCTAGGTCTAGTAGGCTATGAAAGTGATATTGTTGGATGGATGCTACTTGTCATAATTGGCGTCAGTCATATTCTGACACCGTATTTTGCAACATTTGTTAACCCTAGGATGCATAGATGAAATACTCGACAAGACTCTTATTTAAAAAAAACACCAATTTATATTTTACGTTTATTAATCATAATAATTGATTAAAAACAAGCTTTAGAAATTGAAATGCATATTAAAAATTTTAATTCAATCATATTGTGCATACTAAAACACGGTGTTCTTTGCCTGTTGGTTTATTACACTTAGTGCAAGTCAGTGTACTCATTCTTGCAATTCGTGTATGACATTGCGAACATCTTCTTTTCTTTTTCAAAACTGAATCGGCTAAGATATTCTCTTCTTCCGAAAGCGTAATAAAAAGTTTCATACTACTTCTTACAGTATTGGAAGTTTTGGGTTTTGTGCTCTTCTTCTCATAAATGGTAACACTAATTCGGTTGCAAAGTCTTTGATGAACATTCTTCTCTTGTTAGTTTTTCCATCGTGAAAATTTTTATGTTCGTGGGTGTACATGTAAGCATTTAGAGTTGTTAAATCCAATATGTTGTACCAAACTGCTCTTTGTGGTATAGTTGCCTATCATTTGATCCATATGATCAACACCTCCTTTAGTTTTATTATAAAATTTAATTATTTCTGTTTTTTTTCTAGTACTCTCATGATCTACTGAATCGTCGTGATGCATCGAGCTAAAAAGTAGCACAGGTTTATTATTTTTTGGTACATAACTCACTAACGTCAAATCTTAAAATATTTGAAAATATTGAAACCAAAAATAGAGGAATAAACACTTTCCTTAGAGGCTTGAAACTCTTTAGGAATTTCCTTCTTGTTTTTGCGCAAAGTTCCCACACAAGTTATTCCAATAAGCAGCAGATATTGTGTTAGTGAAATACTTGTAAAAATTGTCAACTGTTAAGTTCCGTCCTGAGTTTGTTATGGAAACAGTTAGAGCTTTTACAACATTTTCTGCTACGTTGTACTGTACTGGTTATACAGGTTGGCGCCCCAAATATACTTGTCCATCAATGGCATATCCTGTTTCACTTTCACAAAGCCAAAAAAACTTTATTCCATATTTTGCTGCCTTTGAGGGCGTGTACTGAATGAAACTACAACGACCTCTAAAAGCAAGCAATTGTTCATATATGATAACGTACTCTTTTGGAATTATTTGTGTTCGGCACTGAACTAAAAATAATTCCCACATATGACGATTATGAGCAAATTTATCAGTTCCAAGTCTAACCGAACGACTTCTTTTGTCATCGAAACGAAGATACTTTTTTATATTTTCAAAACGATTTATTGCCATTGTAGCTTTGTACATTGGATTCGACATCTTATCAAGAACTCTTACAGGAGTATCCCAGTTTTTTTCAACACCAGCCAACAATAGTAAACCGAAAAAAGCATCTCATCTCTTTCGATTTGTGTCCAAATCTTACCTTTTTTTTCAAATTTGCGTTTTGCTTCTCGAACAATTTCAGGCGTAGTAAATTTATCCCATGCATCTGTGATACACCAAACTTGATTTCTTCTTTGAGGTCCTGATGTAAATCTTACTATATAGTGTAATCTTACCCTTCCTTGTGAGAGCTGAGTAGAATTCCACACAAAATTATTTCTTCCAATAAACGTACCATTTGAGACGTCTGAAGGTTAGTTATTATCCGGAATTCTTTCTGTTTCGCTATCTGAAGAGCTTTCTCCAGTGTCACTAGATCCTTCAGGTGGTTGATATTGTTCGTCAGTGTCTGATCACTTTCACTAACAACAATATTCTCATCATCTTCTTCATACCATGTCATCAAAGTTTCCTCACAATTAAAATCACTAGGTCGTATTGATCGTTTTCTAGATGTACTTGTTGGAGCCATAATTTACACTATGTAAAAGACAAAAAAACCTTATGAATATTGAGATTCTGTAGTTTTTTAAATAATAACCTAACATAAACTCTTACAAAAATAACTTACCAGTATTGCACAATAAAATTACATTTAAAATCTTTGGAAATTGTGAGCACTATTATTTTAGGTTCACTTCCAGAAAAGAACAAAGCTAACTGAACAAACCAAAACAAATGATAAAAATGAAGTGTTAATTGCAAATGCGCATTGTAATAAATACATACATAGTTGCCGATATAAATAGTACAGAACCGTCAAAACTAACAAGAGTCTGCCAGACTCATGATATGCATTTAGCGACTGTAAGTGAAAACAATTTTTTTTTTGTAAAAATTTGTAAAATACAGAAGTTATGAATACAGTGTTATACATTTAAGCTAATAGTAAACAAATTCTTAAAATAGTATTGATGTAGGTAAAATACATTAGAATCTATACCTGTTTAAATTTGTTCACGAGTCTCTGAGACTCATGTTATGAAACCTAGGGTTAAACAACAAAATTTGTCCTATGTAATGTTTTTCTTATTTATTTAAATGTTTTTATTAAGACGGGTGGGATAAATTTATACACACGGTATGTCTACTTACTTAATTTATTTATTCCCTAAACTATTAACTAATTTATATTAGATACACAGTATATTCACTTACACTGATTTATATAAACACTCCACTATTTACTTGTTCGCTATTTATCTCACGAGATCAAATTATAAACTAACTCCGTTGGTAGGTGGCCTCTCATATATATTAAGTATCCTTTTTTCTAGATAATTCTAGTTTTTATTAAGACGGGTGGGATAAATTTATACACACGGTATGTCTACTTACTTAATTTATTTATTCCCTAAACTATTAACTAATTTATATTAGATACACAGTATATTCACTTACACTGATTTATATAAACACTCCACTATTTACTTGTTCGCTATTTATCTCACGAGATCAAATTATAAACTAACTCCGTTGGTAGGTGGCCTCTCATATATATTAAGTATCCTTTTTTCTAGATAATTCTAGATTGCGGCTCACAAAAACCTCCCTGGAATTTTCCAGATAAGACTGATCACAAAAACAATGGACCTCACTGGGAAGGTCTAGATAAGAATAGTCACAAAAAATAGTTGGTAGAAATTCCCGCACATTCGCCAAAATTTTAACTTTTATAAATGGATTAGGCGGGGTCGGATTCAGGGACACACCAGTGTGCTATTTCGTAATAATAACATTCATATTTCGTTTCTTATTTTTCAATTAAATGTAATTTTTTTCTCTAAAACCTATTATTTGTTGCATGGTTTATTGTGTATACTGACGGTTCAGTGTTCTCTTAGTGTTTATTTACTTTGCCGCAATGTCTCTAGATCCTATTGTCGTTGCACGAATTGTAACGCTGGTACAAGATGGTAGAGGACAACATGAAACCGACAGAATTGTGGTAAGAGCCTTTGTTTAATGTCGTGGCATGACTTTTTGTATAACGGCTTAAGCGAAGGACCAGCTCAAAGAGAGTAATAAATAAATGGCTGTGTGGATGAAGGAACTGTTATGTGAATGATTGTACATAAATTCGTGACGAAAATCCAATACTTTCTATAAAAACTTTATTTATTCGTTTACCGTGACATATATATTTTTCATGACGTTCTGTCTCTATTGACATTACATAACAACTTTCTTTTATTTTTTCACAACTCGCTTGCCAACACAATCAACAGTCGATAAAAAAGTTTTCTTTAACAATAAGTACAGGTTGACAGCACTCGGCTGACACTGTTGCCTTTTCATAATATAACAAAAAATAGAGAAAAAATATAAACTTAACAGCCTTTGCGCTGTACAAAATGTGTACCAATGCTACCAGGAGAATGGTCTTATAACCAGACGACCCGGATCTGGGCGAAAAAGAGTCACAAGTCAAAGAGATGATCAGTTTTTGTTGATGTCAAGTTTGCGGAATAGAACAGCTTCTGCTAGCGAATGTACAGTTAGAAAAAGGCTTCGTGCTAATGGATTGTCTTGCAGAAGGATTGTTACAGGGCCAACATTGAACCGCTAGCATCGAATTGCATGATTGGATTTTCCTCAAAATCACGTGGCTTGGAGCTATAATGACTGGAGCAAGGTACTCTTAACAAATGAGACGAGTATAGAAATGTGATAGATACGCCCACACTTGTATTGCCCATAGACGTAAATTTGGTGGTGGGTCTGTTATGGTTTGGACAGGTATCGCTTCAGAAGCACGTACAGAGTTGATTTTCGTAGAGAATGGCTCTCTAACAGCTCATAGATATGTATCGAAGGTCCTGCAAGATCATGTTGTGCCTTTCATAGTTTCAATGGGCGAGCACGGCATTGTAATGCATGATATTACAAGACCACATGCTGCCAGGATTGTAAGTGAATATCTAGATGAATTAGGAATTTGGCGGTTTAATTAAGCAGCATGAAGTCCAGATATGAATCCCATCGAACATGTCTGGGATGAGTTAGGGCAGCGTATCCGAAAGCATACATCAGCCCCAAGAACTTCTAGGAGCTGAGAGAGTTGCTCTTGTAGGAGTGGAACAACATGGATCAGAGTGTAATTTATAATTTAATTCAGAGTATGCGAATGCAAGAGGGGGTAATCAAGTTATTAGTTATAGCTATAAATTTTTCAATAGTGCTAAGTTTTATTCCTTCATGACATTCCCAATAACAATATTTGAACTTTATTCAAAATGTAGGAGTTCGGGTTTTCAAGAATAAATCATAAAAAAATATATTGTCTGATTTCTTCTTATTTAATAGTTACGAAAATTCAATAGGTAAATTTACAATTTGCAGATATAAGCTAATAAATAAAATTTTAAAATGCTTTGCAATTTTTCAACTTATTTAAAGTGACCTAAATTTTTTGCTCGGCAGTGTATAATGGGAACGAATGTTTCCAGAATGTCATTTTCTCATAAAAAAGCATACTGGAAATATCTAGTAACTTTTTTTGACAGTAACTGACGCACTGGCCAACTACTTTAAGGAATTCAACCAATTCAATTAATTAAAGTATATTTTAGTATTTGGTCAATAGGCTTTTTCTCGAGAATTTCGACTAATCGTAATTACACATATTTTCAAAAATGATCTACCACTTCAAACATTTATATTTTTCTATCATTAGTTGGTACCGAAATTTATTCTGTTCCCTACCTCGACTTACCCTTTGGAGTGAGCAGTTCATTTGATACAATGCTGGTGTTCTAATTTAACCCTTTTACTTCGGGTTAATTAGAGGGAATGTATTTTGGTTGTTTTACGAGGCAATCGAAGGACCACTACGGCCGTTTGTCACTGAAGTAACGATGAACCGTAGAATGAAATTAAAACACTGATATCACGTTATGATTTATATTGTCATGAAATATAAGTTATTTACTGTTGCTTCGACAATTAAGAATTCACTTGACTTTTCGCGATAACTGAAAGTATTGTGCACATACTATGTTGGTTTATGAAAAGAATAAAGATTACGGACACATGGTGGTTCCCGGGTTGAAAACGCCGGCTGGTTTTACGAAGTTGTAGCACGTTATATGATGAAAGAGGGTGTCTGAGAAGTGTGAAAGCTATCTGGGAAGTGAAGTAAAAATGAGGCTATTTTCGTATTTATATGTTTGATGACGTAGGATCGAGGAATGAGTAAACTATTAGAAACTGGCCAATGGGATAAAAGTATTTTAAAATGTAACGTTCGAACAACAAGTGAATGTTGCAGATATGAAGATGTTTTTTGTGGGGTTTTCAACGGTTTCGTAGATACAGATAACAGAGTTTGGAAGAGAGTTTTTATGAAGAGATAAGATGTCGGGGACTTTGATATGTTCAGTAGAATTTCAGAAAACGATATTTATCTGTTTTTCTTAGGTGTTAGTAAATTTAAATGACTTTTTTAGTGAAGTAAAGAAATATTAACTGTTGAAATTAGGGATATATTTAGTTATATGTTTTGAGCATAATATTCGACTTGTATTATGCAGGGGAAATTGAAATAGAATCACGGAAGAATTTGGTAATTAAAGCCAAATTCGAACATATTGGGGGCGCGGGAAGAATGGAAGAGAGGTGAGAGATGGCTGCTGTCAGACATCGAATGCTGATGTTAGTGAAAGGGTATGGAGCGTGAGTGTGTATACAGTGTTGATGCAGGATTGTGAATGAAAGTGAATAATTGTGAGAGTAACTATGTAAATATGTGTAGGGGTTGTAAAGTTATCTAATGTGTGTCAGAGTGTTGTAAGGACTCTGACGTCATGAATGTAATGAATGAATAAGATTTGAGGTTAGAGTGTTGTAAGGACTCTAGCGTCATGAATGTAACGAATGAATAAGAGTTGAGGTTAGAGTGTTGTAAGGACTCTAACGTCATGTATATAACGAATGAATAAGATTTGAGGTTAGAGTGTTGTAAGGACTCTAACGTCATGTATGTAACGAATGAATAAGAGTTGAGGTTAGAGTGTTGTAAGGACTCTAACGTCATGTATGTAACGAATGAATAAGATTTGAGGTTAGAGTGTTGTAAGGACTCTAACGTCATGAATGTAACAATGAACAAGAGGCCTAGATGCATTCTAGTTCTTGTTTGGTAAGGGCACGAATGTAAGCAATATACTCTAGAAATGGACTAGAGTTGTAAACGATAAGATTGTAAGCAATATACTCTAGAAATGGACTAGAGTTGTAAACGATAAGAATGTAAGCAATATACTCTAGAAATGGACTAGAGTTGTAAACGATAAGAATGTAGCAATATACTCTAGAAATGGACTAGAGTTGTAAACGATAAGAGTGTAAGCAATATACTCTAGAAATGGACTAGAGTTGTAAACGATAAGAGTGTAAGCAATATACTCTAGAAATGGACTAGAGTTGTAAACGATAAGAATGTGAGCAATATACTCTAGAAATGGACTAGAGTTGTAAATGATAAGAGTGTAATAATACCTTTGTCCAGGTATTCACATAAAAGAATAATACCTTTGTCCAGGTATTCACATAAAAGAATAATACCTTTGTCCAGGTATTCACATAAAAGAATAATACCTTTGTCCAGGTATTCACATGAAAGAATAATACCTTTGTCCAGGTATTCACATAAAAGAATAATACCTTTGTCCAGGTATTCACATAAAAGAATAATACCTTTGTCCAGGTATTCACATGAAAGTATATGTAAATGAAGTAAAAGAACGAGAATGTTTAGGTCAATTCTAGTTCGACAAGTGTGGTACCAGTTTGTTTTACGAGTAACGGTCCAGGAACCTCGGACTTCCCAGTATTTAATGAGATAATGAGAGAAATGTAAGAGAATGTTTAAGTCGATTCTATTTCGACAAGTGTGGTACCAGTTTGTTTTACGAGTAACGGTCCAGGAACCTCGGACATCCCAGTGTTTAATGAGATAATGAGAGAAATGTAAGAGAATGTTTAAGTCGATTCTATTTCGACAAGTGTGGTACCAGTTTGTTTTACGAGTAACGGTCCAGGAACCTCGGACTTCCCAGTGTTTAATGAGATAATGAGAGAAATGTAAGAGAGTATGCTCATGAGACTAGAGCAAGTACGAATGCGTGCAACAACAAGTGAGTAAGAGTAAGTATGAATGAATGTGAATGCAAATGTAAATACGAGTATGTACGAATAAGTGTAAAAGTATTATGAATGTGAGCTTTGAGTGCCAATATGAGTATGAGTATAAGTTTGATTAAGGTGCAATTGTATGCGAGTGCAAGTAATAATCCATGTGTGAGTTAGCATAAAAGTAAATGTAAGGTAGTGACCACGAGTGTTTAAGTATGATGAGAGAGTTTTTTCTAACTCTTTTGAGATTGTTTTTGTATATGTTTTTATGATTATAGATGTTTGTGTTAAGGGGACCCGACTCTTTTGCGGGTAAGAATGAGTTTCTTTAAAATGTTTTAATTAAGGTAAAGGAGTTATTTCTGTTCTCGTCAAGAAAAGGAGGGTAAGATATGTATATAATGTTTTTGTCAAGTCTTTTTAACTTCAAAGTATCGTCAATGTGATTGTTTAAGTAACATATGAGTAAGGGGGGTGCCGTTTTCTTCTAAACGTCACCCAAGTGTTTATATTATCCAAGTATCATCTTCTTCAACCATGCATCTTCTTTTTCAACCAAGTATCTTCATCTTTTCAACCAAGTATCTTCATCTTTTCAACCAAGTATCTTCATCTTTTCAACCAAGTATCTTCATCTTTTCAACCAAGTATCTTCATCTTTTCAACCAAGTATCTTCATTTTCAACCAAGTATCATCTTCTTTTCTTTTTAACCAAGTATCATCTTCTTTTCTTTTTAACCAAGTTTCTTCATCTTTTCAACCAAGTATCTTCATCTTTATCCAAGTATCATCTTCTTTTCAACCAAGTATCATCTTCTTTTCAACCAAGTATCTTCATCTTTTCAACCAAGTATCTTCATCTTTTCAACCAAGTATCTTCATATTTTCAACCAAGTATCTTCTTCTTCATTTCAATACCTTTATCCAGGTATTCACATAAGAGTAATGTTCATGTCAAAGTGTCTAAGCTTTTTTTGTTAATCGTACAGGGTTTTAAATGTTAAAGTATTTGTTTCTCAATGTTTAAGTATAAGTTTAAGTTTTTCACATAGTTTTTTGTTTTTTCTTAAGTGTCAAGTATATAAGTATCACTGTCCTCTTCCAGAGGACTAAAGGATTTGTTTTCTTGACGAGAAAGAGTTTAGCAATGAGAGAGTGCTATCCTACACTGAAAGAGCGTTGAGTATGAAAGTGAATCGTTTATTCGAGTGTAAGTGTTGGTTTGAAATTTATTTATTTATGAGTTAAGAGTGTTTTGTGAATTAAGAATGTTTTTGAGAGTAAGTTGTGATTTGAAAGTGGTGTGGTCACACCAAAGAATGAGTATAATGAGTATGAGAGAGGTTATCCATTAGGTATTGTGAATGAGTTGTGTCCAGAACAGTACGTTTTTTGACGATAATCTTCTGGAGATTGTTGCATTGGTGGTGAGTGGTTAGGGTTTATGTTCAAAGGTCTCAATGATGGGTTTTGTTTGTGGGTGTGAGGGAAGTGAAGTAAAGTGTGGTGCTTGTTTCTGCAAATGGCACAAACACCGGTAGACGAGCAATGGGCGAATGTGTGTCTGAAACCCAGACATGCTGTGCACATTTTGTTATTTATTATATATTTTTTGCGGTCAAGTATAGAGAGTGTTCTGAAGTGTGGGCAAGAATAAATTTTATGACCTGCTTTGTTACAGAATGAGCATGTTGAAATGTTGAGGGGGTTAGAGCTACGAGTTGTACCACAACATAGCTGAGTAAAGGTGTCCCTTTCAAGTGAGTTGGGTAACGAGTGATTAGCGAGTGAATGTTGAGTTGAAGGTTGTGTTGCGAGAGAGTGTAGGTTGCATGGTTCATTTAATATGGAATGAAAAGAATAGGCCATGGCGACGGTCGGAGTATCATTTCTCTCGACAGGTCTTGTGTCAAGGTTTTGTCTAGGGGAATAATTGTCTAAATGGAGTAACGTGTGATGTCTTTTTTGACATATGGAACATGATTTAACTGATTTACAGTTAGTAACTGTGTGTGTGGAACCTAGGCACCTGAAGCACAATGTGTTTTCTTTAATGTATTTGTTCCGATCAGGAACGGAAATCATCCCGAATTGGGGGCATGTATAAATTTTATGGCCTGTTTCCTTGCAAAATGAGCATGTTGGAGGTGGGTTTTGTTCGGGAAACGAATGTTGGTTTGCAAATAATGCTACTCTGTTGGTTGGTGTGGTCACATTAGAAGACTGATTACGATAATGATGGGATGTATCAGGTTTGGGATCTTGGGTTAACAAGTTTTCTAAGACCGTACATTTTTTCTCCAAGAAATCAAAAAAATTATCACTAGCAATTAAATTTTGATCAGTCTCTTTTTCTTCAAGAGATCTTTTTGTATTATAATCTAATTTTGTTTTTAATATGTGAACGATTAGTGCATCAAATAACTCTTCCTTACTGATATTTAGATTTAGTAATGACTTAACGATAGATCTAGCTTCGGACGTGAATGTTCTTAATTGTTGGGCAGTACATTTTGAAATGTTATTACAGGCTGTCAAACGGTTAAAATGGGCAGTAACAGTCTGCCGTGTATTATTGTATTTAGAGTTCAGTAAATCAAACGCTACATCAAAATTGGTTTCATTTACCGGTAATTGAGAAATTAAATTGAGCGGGTCACCTTTCAAGTATGATTTCAAATAGTAGAATTTTTCAGTTTTGGATGTAAGCCGGGTCTTGTTTACTATTAGTGCATTAAAAAGATCTATAAAGGCAGTGTATTTAGTGCTATCTCCTGAGAAAATCGGTATTTCTATGGAAGGTAATCTAATATGAGTTTCACTCTGAGACTGTACAGGTAATTGATTAGGTTGATTGAAATTAGGGTTTAATTTTTCGAAAGCATTTTGTAGCTTGCAGTGTAATGAGTAATATTTTTCATCAATCTGACTTCTATCATCGAATTCTACTTCAGTATCTACGGCTATGGTTTCAATTTGGTCTTGAATCTCAGAGTATTTAGAGTAATATTTTTCTAAGTTGACTATTCGGGATTTGAAAGCATACTTGTCTGACTCGTCCAGATTGTTATGGAACCAGTTGTAAATGCGAGTAATTGCTGCTTTGCAACTAGTTCGTTGCGTCTTTAATGAATCCATTTTGTAACTGATGTATTAATTATATGGTTAACATGAAATGTAAATGAATAGTTATGTTTGAACAATGCTTATTTTTATTAGCTTAATATATTTTGCTACCAGCCGTGCCTGTTCAGTTTTCTACGGCTCGTTGCAAGTTAAAATGACACTGTAATTGTACCTGGTTTTCTCACACAACAATACCTACTAGTGTTATTATGGTTCCATGACAATCTCAATATGTAATTATTTAGGACACACTGTACAATGAATGTATGTTTTATAAGAAATTTCAACGATGTTATTGTAATTAATCAATATTCAGGTGTAATTATTTAAGTCACGCTGTATAATATAAATATAAATGTTTATGTTGCATGAAAAATATCAAAGACTTTTATTATAAATCCAAATTAATATTAAGGTGAAACCATTTAAATCACCCTATATACTATGTTTACAAAATCTACGTTGGTTGATAAGCAAATATACAAAATCCTTTATTATCAATAAATACCTTATCTAATGAATGTTTCTGCTGTCGAAATTCTCGAAAAGTTCTCGGGAACGCTGAGGGTCTATATTTTCTGGACTCCAAGGGCTGTTTCACTGCTCTCTCCTGGTTGCTAGGACTGCTTTACTTTCTTCTGGTTCTATCCGGTCTCGACAGGACCATGTTCTAATTTAACCCTTTTACTTCGGGTTAATTAGAGGGAATGTATTTTGGTTGTTTTACGAGGCAATCGAAGGACCACTACGGCCGTTTGTCACTGAAGTAACGATGAACCGTAGAATGAAATTAAAACACTGATATCAAGTTATGATTTATATTGTCATGAAATATAAGTTATTTACTGTTGCTTCAACAATTAAGAATTCACTTGACTTTTCGCGATAACTGAAAGTATTGTGCACATACTATGTTGGTTTATGAAAAGAATAAAGATTACGGACACATGGTGGTTCCCGGGTTGAAAACGCCGGCTGGTTTTACGAAGTTGTAGCACGTTATATGATGAAAGAGGGTGTCTGAGAAGTGTGAAAGCTATCTGGGAAGTGAAGTAAAAATGAGGCTATTTTCGTATTTATATGTTTGATGACGTAGGATCGAGGAATGAGTAAACTATTAGAAACTGGCCAATGGGATAAAAGTATTTTAAAATGTAACGTTCGAACAACAAGTGAATGTTGCAGATATGAAGATGTTTTTTGTGGGGTTTTCAACGGTTTCGTAGATACAGATAACAGAGTTTGGAAGAGAGTTTTTATGAAGAGATAAGATGTCGGGGACTTTGATATGTTCAGTAGAATTTCAGAAAACGATATTTATCTGTTTTTCTTAGGTGTTAGTAAATTTAAATGACTTTTTTAGTGAAGTAAAGAAATATTAACTGTTGAAATTAGGGATATATTTAGTTATATGTTTTGAGCATAATATTCGACTTGTATTATGCAGGGGAAATTGAAATAGAATCACGGAAGAATTTGGTAATTAAAGCCAAATTCGAACAGCTGGACAAAAACATCAACCCTGTCCTGGCAAAGGAATTACCCATTTTTAGACCAGGAGATCCCCGCCTAACTCGGACTTTCTTTTCTTTCACGCTCGGTAATATATTTTTTTTTCTGGTGACAGTGTTACTGGGTCGATATATTACACTGGTACCGGGTCAAGATTATTACAGTAGTGACAGCGGTCTCCCAAATTGATACGAAGTTGTAGTTAAGGGACTAAAATTGTTACCCTGGTGACAACGGTTATTACAATAGTATACTAATATTATGTTAAATGTAACTGTTGGTTCTTAAAAGTTAGTGACATTACAAGTGTATTGTCATTCACTAGCTGTTATGCTCTTGTAATATTTTCAAACTTTACAAAAACTATAACTATTCTTATAATTTTGATAATTAAGATATCTATCTGTTCGGTAAAATTTCACTTTTTAAACATCGAATTATTATATCCTACTTGGGAACCATTTACCTATTTTGGGAGTTTATAGTCAAAAAATTATAGGAAGAATTCTTTTCTCTGGAATACAGTTCTGTCAAGGGCACTTTCTGTCGTTAGAATCACTTTCAAGGAAAATTCAGCTGCAGCGTAAGATTGATAATGACAATTAAGTCGTTGCAACTATGATAGGAGTAAAATTAGGTTTTGGAAACACAAAAAATTATTTCTATTCTTAAAACACTAACTTTAAACATCAGCCAATTTTTTTAAGTCGATATAGTTGAAATTTGTAGAGAAAATCGTTACTGCTAAATACATAATGAGACAGGGCAAAAAAGTAATACAGATTTAAATTTATTCTGTGAGCATCAAGTAAAACAGTTCATTTTAAATACGATATCAGGCGGATAGCGTTCATTATTGTCTGTACTCTGCGCTAAAATCTACTTCCCAAGTTTCGTCCAATTCTTTCCAGCGTATCGACGGGTATGTTGGCTACATATTGACGAATGTTGTTGTTAAAGTGATCTAGGGTCACATTCCTAAAACTGGAAGTGTGCCTCATAACCGAAAAAATTAAGTAAGTAGTCAGGCATTGCACGAAGCGCTTCACATGAATTTTCCCGAGCAACAAAATCATGTGGAATAAGCTACTACAGCTCATTTGTACAAACTAAATCCAAACCCAACAGGAACAGAATGTTTTCGAGCTGAGCTCCTAGGAGATCGCAATGCCTTACCAAGTCAAGGTTTTTTGTGTGCTGCTCTTACTGTTAATGGAAATCCAGGTTTCTTCTTTTCACTTCATCAGTTTACCTGAAGTTGTTAACTTATGAAATAATCTATTGAAATACGGCAACGGGTGCAACAATAAAATGAACACGAAATACACGTTGCGTGGCGATTGTGCTGAATTGCGTCATCTTCCGTCAGTTTGACTATTTTACTAGTCGGCAAAGTGGAGTGTATTCTTTATGTTGGCAGGTTTCCTAATCGTGGTCTTCGGATACGTTGACGTTGAATAAAACTCAGAAGAAAAAAAGATTCTCAGTTTTATTTACACAACAAATTATTTCCCTTGCACAACAGCAGGTAACAATTTTCGAAATAACAAATTTAATTTGAATTTGCAATACGCATTTGCTAAGAAGCATTGAATATATGATACTGGCTAGATACTTGCTGCTTGATAGATGTAAAGAATCTAAAGATAAAACTTACGTCTGAAGCTGTCCATCAACTACAAATGTTCAGAGGGTGTAGCTTCATAAGTGTTATTAAGGATTGGAGAAAGTGCCTTTCCCCGATTGGTTGTTAGCAAGCCGGTATATACAATAGTTACAGATTAACAATAGACGACAAATGTCGTGAATTTACTAAGGATAATGTATTTCAAAAACTTCGGGCTTTCAATTCATGTTCACAATTCAGCAAAATGGAAATGTACAATGAAAACGTAATAAACTATAAATTTATACAAATGTTGAGTTTACCTAAATGGTACGTTAATATTTTACGGAACTGTTTAACAAGTGCAACAATAAACTTGTTATTCTTAACATATTTTTGTCAAAAGATTGTTACTCTAAGGCTTTACACTTTTATCAACAATAAGAAAAGGTATTATAGAAATAGAATTAGACCCCAAATATTAGAATGCATTTTTCATAAATATAACAATGGTAATAAAATAAAAAGAATCTACATTCTCAAACAACGTTTCTATAATAACTTAGGGTCTAGTAAACTCTTACCGTCAGCCGGTTTTCGCACAGTGGCGTACCGGCCAAACTTGTGTGTTGGATTTCTCCAATAGCGATGATCTACCGACCATTACTAAAATACACCTCGACAGCGAACGGGCGTTACACCTTCGTCCTCTTCATGATGCTAACTGAAACAAGCAACATAAAATTTTACGACCCACTCTTTAGACTGTTTCTACCCTCACCCTCCTCTGACACACCATCATTCCAGGGTGCCAAATTCAAATAAATAAATTTCTCTGCCCCACTCCTAACTAACATGTTGGGAACCTTAAAAATACGATATCATTGCGCAGCGTGAATTTGTAAATATCTTGGATTTTATTTATCACACACAATTGAATATTCATTCATTATCTTGTTACTGATATTTCATATATGCATACACCGTATATTAATTACAACGACGTTTGCATCGTAATTGACCTTGATCTCAGATACCAACATAATAATAATTATTGTTTATTGAATGTTTTGTAATCGCAGTTAACTATTCACTTGTTGTCGCCGACAAAATAAATTGACCATATAGTACAGTCGAGATGGTTAGATGCGTGGGTATGTTAGTAAAATGGAAATCATTAAGGATACTGTATACCTCTGATTTGATTGATGATTAAAAAAGGTTAATAGATTAGCCAGACATTGGAAGGGCATATTTTTAATTTTTCATAATCAATAAATCTTAATTAATGATATTAATCTATGAGTAGGTAACGAGATAGGAAAAATTGATTGCAAAATATCGAAATAGCACCAGGACCGTAATAAATATTCAAATGGCAAAGGTTAAAATCTACCTAAAAATCATCAGTATGTTGGGAGAAAAACGGAAGTTGACATTGTACATTCTGGTTGGGCAATTGTTGACGCTGGAAAAGAATCAGCCATGTAACAATATTGTAATACATTATGGTTTACTACACCACCATTATAGAATTCAGTTACGTGATTTAAAAAAAAGAATCATCATTTTGGAAGCCAATTTTCAGCGGTCTAAACTTTTTGGATAGGTGCGTTCTAGAAATATAATTTCATCTTCAGTTGAATTGACATTTTCAGCTTTTAAGCATAAATACATATTTAACATTACTTGTTGAACTTTTTTTTTTGTTTTTTGGCCGAAGGACATAGTCCATTTAGCCATGAGCTACAGTACTAAAAAGGGTACCAAATATGTTAACTGTAAGAATCAATTTGGATGGGTTAAGGATATACGTTTCACACCCAGGGGTCTTTCAGGGTGGCTAACTCACAGAAAAGGTAGACCACGGTACTAATAGGGAATAATCAGGTTAGGCTCACTTACAGAGGAGAAGGAGCTACATAATATTACAGTTTTAAATTGCATGCTTTAATGAATGCCAGTAAAACGTTATAAACAGGCAGCTTATTTAATGCCAGTAAGTTCATTACATTGAAGGGAGGTAGAATATCGATTTTTATTAGTTCTCTATACATATCTTCTCTATGTTGTGTATATTTATTACATTCAAAAAAAATGTGTTCCAAGTCGCATATACGGTAACAAGTGTCGCACAAGTTCGAATCTATTACTTTTATTTTATTAAGATGTGCGGGATAGCATGCATGGCCAAACTTAAGTCTACTTATAGTGACTATACTACTACGCGGTAATTGATAGTTCCTGTACCAGTATTGGTTGGGAATTTCTGGGTGTAAGAGTGTATATCTTGTAGGTTTTTCAATACAATACTCATGCCATAAATTTTTCCATCTTTCTTTTAGTTTAATTTTACATTGGTTTAGGCACTCATCCACGTTTATTGTATTATTTATTGGTAGTCCATTTTTTACGGCTTCTTTGGCTAGATTATCCACATGTTCAATATGTGCTTTTATCCACAAAAAACTGATATCGAAATCCTTTGGGCGTAGTTTTTCGATTTTCAGTTTAATTTTTGGAATGATTTGATTTTCATAAGTAGCATTTATATCAAAAGGTTGGCTAATGCTCGTGAGAACTGATAAGGAATCCGATATTATGATGGATTTTTTATAACCATGTTGAACTTGAAAATGCAAATCTCGATTTTTAAATTTCCAAAATTGTGTCTCATTTTAATTGTTATTACAAGTTAGAATTGCATTTTTAAGATGTATTTCATCATTAATTTGGATATTCGGGTCGATTCTGATTAACATTGCTATAAATCTTGTTACAGTAACCATTGTTACATCTTATAACCAATAACAATATGGTAATCTAAGATCGTATTCTGCTTAGACTACAATAGCAATATTGGTTATCAATTATGTTCGTAACAATATTGTTTTCACCATACGATAAATTTCGAATTTCAAAATTGACAACAATATAATTATTTAAGTTCTGTGATCAAAAACAAGAATGTGAGGTTAAATTTGACATTTGAATAAACCAGCCGGTTATGCGGTGGTATATTTTTATGATGGATAATAAAACAAGAAATAAAAAATAAAACAATCAACAAAATCCCAAATGGAGCTGATAGTACATTTTTTAGAAAAAAACAGCGTCGTGACAACAGGTAAAATGCACCCCCAAAATATTTCCGAAATGGAAAACAAGTGGGATCAGCTTACAAAGTTATTATATAATATTGATAATGGTGCACGAAAGTATAATAAACAATAGAAAACGGTAAATATATTTATATATTTGAAATTCACTCTACGAGGTAAAAGCAGGACTATAAAGAAAGCCAGAAAGAATACTGCTTCTATAAGGCAAACTGGATGCGGGGAATACATTTGGGAAAAACTTAATAACGTTGAAAATAGGTTATTAAAAGTTTATGGATGGGTTCATGTGGTTGAGTGCCCAGGAGCGGACATAACCGAAACCATTAATGAATTGCCATTTGTAATAGAAGATATCGAAATGGGAACATATAATACAATAAGTAAAGAAAATAAATATTGAAATTATAATAGATGAAGTAATTACTCCAAATGAAAATGTAACTCCAAGTACAAGTAAATTCACAGGTAAGTTTTTTAACATGTAATTTTTAAATAAGATATAAATGACATAAATAGTCTGTATGTGACTATAGGTACAATTTTATTACAAATTACTATATTGAATTAATGAATATTTTAGCAACGGTGCCACAAAAAAAAAGAAAGGGAATGTCTCCGAACTTCAAAAGACCGCTGAAGCATATTGCACAAGCTCTAATGAAATGGCTAGTGCGATGAGGGAAATGGCTAATGCAATGAAGGAAATGGCAGCAGCCTTTTACCAACTGTCTCATACCTGACGCTATTTTTAAATAAATAGAGTTTTGGGGTTATAAAATTATTATTTTCTTATTTTTCAACAATAATTTTTCGAAAATGTTATTTTTCATGTTTTTATTTTTGGAAAAAAATTTATTCACATTTTCGAATAATACCTAGTTTGTAGAGTTTTTATGTGATCTTTTTTTAAATTTAGGTTTAAGTTTTGTTAACTGTGATTTTAATAAAATCTTGTTTTTGTTTGTAAATTTTTATTAAATAAAAAGGAAATAGTTATTTATTCAACTAGTGACTTTTCTATACATGGGTAAAAAATGGTACATTACACACGAGCAGCATACAATTTTCTTCTACTAATAATTTAGAAAACGTTAACAAAATTGTTTACATCAAACTGTTTAACAGTAATTTATTTCGTAAAATTATCTTGAATTGAACCATTTCTCTTCTATAATACATTCCATCTTGATCTACATAGACAAGATAAGAAAAATATTTACAATTTCATTTCTTTTTATATTTGCCATTAATTTCTACGTTCTGGTTAAAATGATTATCCCGATTTTGTGGATCGTCATCATTACCATCCTCATCTTCATCAATTATATCCTCAACATTATATTTCTTGCACATATTATGGAAAACTGCACAAGAACAAATAATGTAAACTGCTACTGCACGTTTGTAGTGGAAAACTCTATCCTTTTTCAGGCATCTGAAACGTGATTTTGAGACTCCAAAACCCCTTTCAACTATATTTCTAGTTCTCCTGTGCAATATATTGTAATAGTCTTCTGGAGTATCAAGGGGAGCATCAGGGACTAAAATAACACGACATGGTAATAGCAATTCTATCAAACCCTACCTATAGATAGATGAACAACATCACCAAAACATAATATAGTATATTGAGCAACAAGTGGGGAAAAGTACTTTTTCTACAACGACACAAATTTAAAGAATACAGGTAAATAGTTGTGTAGAAAACGTCTAGGCATCGATGATCCCCCACCGAAAAAGTCTAGGCATCGAGGAACCCCTGCTGAAAACGTCTAGGCATCGAGAGTCCCCCTAATGGATTCTCCATATAAGTGTATGTAGTGTGGGCAAAGTGGCGTGAGAAATAATATTTTCCACAGTATGAGCAATATATGGTTTTTAAATTAAGTAAGCTATGAGAAATACGCTACTTTTCATTGCAGTTGTAGAAGAAATAAGATGAGATTCAATTTTAAAAACGCTACAGGTTCAAGTATTAACACCTTTGGTATTACCAGCACTTCAATAAGCAGTAGCCACGCTTCCAGCGCTGAAAATAACTCAGTTACAGACGTAGTATATAATAATTGTAATTTTGATTGTACCAATTTGTATTTAAATTAATACATTGTTTATATTTACTTAATTTACTCAAAAAATAAACGGTTTTAATGATTAAAACTAACTTTTCCGCATATGTAACAGGCTCTGAACAATATTCTATCATAAAAATTGTCACTTGTATACACTTCGGGAGATGAATCGTGCTAACTAACCGAAATTTCTCCAAAAATAACCAAAAATGTAGTATATCTGAATTTATAGGACCCGCTGTACTCGTTCTAGTCAGCTGAAAATCAATAGGGTACATCTGTGAGACACCTTGAAAAATATCCAATTACAAAATTGGTCACATATGTACACTCCGGGGGCTGTATCGTGCAAACAACCCGAAATTTCTCCAAAAAGGACCAAAAAAGTGACACTTCAGGTACATTAGCACCCGTTGTACTAGCTCTGGTGAGCTAAAAATCGATAAGATTCATCTACTAGATGCCCTGAATAATATTCAATCATAAAATTGGTTACTTGTATACACTCTGAAGGCTGTATCGTGCTAACAAACTGAAAATTCTCCAAAAATGACAAAAACTTTGTACTTCAAGTACCTTAGCGCCCGTTGTATTGGTTTTAGTGTGCTGAATATCAATAGAGTTAATCTTTGAGACTCCCTGAATAATATACAATCATAAAATTGGCCCCTTGTATATACTCCGGAGGCTGCAGAGTGCTAACAAACTGAACTTTTGTCGTACTTAAAGTACTATAGCACCTGTTCTTCTGGATCTGGTGAGCTGTAAATCAATAGGGTTCATCCGTGAGATGTCCTGGATAATATTCAATCATAAAACTGGTGACTTGTTGGACTCCGGAGGCTGTATCGTGCTAACAAACTGAAAATTCTCCAAAAATGACAAAAATATCGTACTTAAAGTACTGTAGCACCTGCTGTATTGGCTCTGGGGAGCTGAAAATCAATAGTGTTCATTTGTAAAATTTCCTGAACAATATTCAATCATAAAATGGTGACTTGTTGCACACCGGAGGCTGTATCGTGCTAACAAGATATGTAACGAAAAGTGGCCGACGAGAACGACGACGACGACATACACAGGATTTTTTTTCTAAAAACCGTTTTTTCGTGTTGTTCTTGTTGGAAAACGTAAAAATAACTCAAAAAAAAATTTTAAATTTCCAACTTTTTTTTGGGGTAAACCAATACTTTTCTCGCATATTGGATAGGTTGGGCGGAAAAGTAATAATCGAATCAAATAGAATAAATACGGTTATACATCTCAAACTTCCTGCATAATTATAAATTGTCAGTTTGACAGAATAATCGTCCCGCTTCGCGGTCGGATGATTTAAACTGTCAAACTGGCACTCTTTGTAATTATGCAAATTATCGATGTATAACCTGATTATTTTGAAGTACTTTTAATATTACTAATTAGTACTGATTATATGACAACAATGCGATATATTATTAATCCTGGTATCGAGTATTTGAGATAGTACACCCTACCTTCCAGTGTATGAAAAATATCTAGACAACAATGGTCTGTAGCATAAAAAATATTTTTTTTTTCCACCATATTCATTTTACTTTTATCAAACAATATTGCCATTGTTATATAATCGTTAATTGCTACACAACTGTCGACAAACATGACAAGGATGCAGTGCTTTATTCGTTCTGGTGCAGTAGACATTTTGAAAGCATTGAAATTTCATTCACTGTTATATGCACTAACAATCCGTGACGTTTCTTGCATTTATAAATAATATTGTTTTCCAAATGTTATTTATGTGTACTGAATTCAGGTCTGGTTCGGCACCCATGTATGTAACTCTATAACTATTAAAAACTATATTGATAGCCAAATTATGTTGAAATAATCTAAAACTGAAATAAGCTATTATGTAATGCCGTTTTTCAAATATTGGAAAAAAATAACTAGCTGAGGTGAGTTATCGAGTCGGTCACATCTACTTGAGACAAAACCCATTCTCAAATAAGTGGTAATGATATCTCACTAGCTAGAGATGCAAACTCTTTCCAGTTTAGTATTAACGGACTGCCATTATATGTATAAAAATTTTTATTGCCGAATGGGAACATGAAAAGGTCTACATTTTGTACTAATTATGATGACGAATATTGGGAACTGTATTGCCATTTTCCAAAAGAGTCGAACCAATAGGAAAATTAATTCAATATTTTTATATATTTCCATTTCCACTAACTTCCTTAACGCCGTTTACCGATGATACTGACAGTAATTTTGAAATAGTTGCAATCAGTATTTATTAGACAATGAAAGTCCAAAATTATGATTTTTTTTAGTAGAATCCAAGTAATCTATATAATAATCATAAAAAAATGCTTCAAATTTCACGTTTACCAGGATTTCTCTGGATAGGAAGAAGGTATCGACATGCTGCTACTGATTTCATCTACCTTTGTAATCCACGATTAAAACATACTTCTATTTATTAATATCAAAAAACTATATAAAAATGAATTTAACAGTGCCCCCTTAGTGAACACATAATTCTTTAAATTGTTTAAAAATGTTCCCAAATGTATTAGTGGAAAAGAGCTCTTTTTACCAAAAAAAAGTTTGAAACGATCGATTGAGCAGAACCGAACTTCAGGCGTTCTTTCATAACAAGTTTCCCTCTATTCCCCAACTATTATTTGCAAAGATAGACTAAAGCTTGCGAAATCGTATACACGCAGAATTTTTCAAAAAATACGATGATCGTATTTTCAATGCCTCCTAATTAGACAAATCTTGTAAAATTTACATTTTTTAATTTTTATTACGCCTTTAACTACACCTACAAGACGTCAGTAATGCTAGCACCCCCACTTTTTCAAATTAAAAAAAACTGTTCAGTTTTTCTGAAGAAACGCTATTTAGTTTAACCTAACACACCCACCTTTACAATATCAAATTTTAATATCATAAATTCAAGTATTGAATTTAGGACTAATTTATACCCAAAATAAACAGTTTATTAAAACTAATTTTTCCGCATCCGTGAGATTCCATGAACAATATTCTGTCATAAAATTGTCACTTCAGGGGATGTATCGAGCTAACAAACCGAAATTTCTCCAAAAATGTAGTATATCTGGATTTATAGGACCCGCTGTACTTGCTCTAGTCAACTGAAAATCAATAGGGTACATCTGTGAGACACCTTGAAAATTATCCAATTATAAAATTGGTCACATGTATACACTCCGGAGGCTGTATCGTGCTAACAACCCGAAATTTCTTCAAAAAGGACCAAAAATGTGACACTTCAGGTACATTAGCACCCGTTGTACTAGCTGTGGTGAGCTAAAAGTCAATAAGGTGCGTCTATTAGACGCCCTAGACAATATTCAATTATAAAATTTGGTCACTTATTGGATACACTCTGGAGGCTGTATCGTGCTAACAAACTGAAAATTCTCCAAAAATGACAAAAATTTGGTACTTCAAGGACCATAGCACCCTTTGTACTGGCTTTAGTGTATATCAATACGCTTTATCTTTGAGACGCCCTGAATAATATACAATCATAAAATTGGTCACTTGTATATACTCCGGAGCCTGTATCGTGCTAACAAACTGAAATTTCTCAAAAAATTACAAAAATGTCGTTCGTCAAGTACCATAGCATCCGTTGTACTGAGCTGAAAATCAATAGGGTTCATCTGTGAGATGTCCTGAACAATATTCAATCATAAAATTGGTGACTTGTTGTACTCCGGAGGCTGTATCGTGCTAACAAGACATGTAACGAAAAGTGGCCGACGACGACAACATACACACAGGATTTCTTTTCTAAAAACCGTTTTTTCGTGTAGTTCTTGATGAAAAACGTAAAAATAAATCAAAAAAAATTTTCAAAATTCCAACTTTTTTTGGGATAAACCAATACTTTTCTGGCATATTAGATAGGTTAGGCGGAAAAGTAAAATTAGAATTTGTACCCACTCAGTTTTTCTGAAAACCGCTATTTAAAGTGCTGGTGCTGCTTAAGCTCAAGCTAGCACTTTAAACTATGAATTTATGACTAATTTGTGCACATAAGCGTTTTTTCGTTATTATATTATTTTGTTTATGAAATATAATAAATTAGTTTTTATTAATTTCCAAGTAAATCGTTAAAAAAAGTTATTTCAATATTATATTATTTTATTTATAAAAGATGATAATAAATAAGACCACGTGTTTTCTTAATTTCCAAGTAAATCGTTAAAAAAAGTTATTTCAATATTATATTATTTATAAAAGATGATAATAAATATGACGACGTGATTTATTAATTTCCAAGTAAATCGTTAAAAAATTTGAAATTATCAAAAGTAACCAGAGATTATTAATTTTCGAATATGGGGCTAATTTGAATCCAAAAAATTAGAATTGGTACCCACGCAGTTTTCCCTGTAAAAGGGTTTTTAATGTGGGGGTGCTGGCTTGAGCTCAAGCTAGCATCCCCGCCTTTACAAAACCCAACACCATAAATTTAAACTTTGAATTTAGAACTAATTTGTACCCAAATACGTTTTTTCATCGTTATGTTATTTTATTGTAAATGATAATAAATCAAACCACGTGTTTTATTAATTTCCAAATAAATCGTTAAAAAATTTGAAGTAATTGTCAAAATGTTATTAATTTTCGGATGGACTAATTTTTACCTACACAGTTTGTACAGCAAGTGCGCAAGCCGTCACTTTTCCCACGAGAGCAGAAGTTCCAGTGAGTGGAAAAAGTGCTTTGCGTACGAGTTGTCCACAATATTTTTTTACAACCACGTTTATTAATTAGAGGAAAAAAGTAACCTATATTTTATTTGAACTTTGAACAGAAAAAATTTTAAAAATAATTATTGAATGTGGAAAAATCAGGTAACCGTGATCAATTTTGAACTGTTATGCCTGGTGTATCTTTTTTTAATAATAAGTTTTCATTAATTGTAATATTAGAGTCTGTCAACCAAATTCACTACAAAGATTAGGTAATATTGTCAAAAATAATTTGACATTGGCATCTCCGTGCGGAAAAGTGACACTTTCGTGCAGAAAACTGCCATTGCTTGTACTTTGCCCACTCTAAATTATTACTTTTCCAACGGATATCAAAGAAATTAAGAAAAGGTCTCCTTTGCGTATAAAAATTTGTGCAAAAAAGCATGTTTTGCACAGTGGTTGTAGAAAAAAGGCTTTTTAATGTGTTAAGTCTTCACCTCACAGCAGTTATCCTGATGAAAGTGGATCGAAATCTAAATGAAATTAATAATTTCCATGTTTTTTTCGATGCAAGTTTTCTCATAAATTTTTTTACCGAAACTGTATTATAAACGGTTCCTGAGATGTGGTAGAAAGCCATTCTTATTGTGACGCCCGGTACACACAAAACTGTATTTGATATATTTTTTCAAACTCTATTATGTTTTCAGTATTACGTGCGTATATTTTCTAAAGTAACGCTAACCTCTGTCCTACAATGTTGTTTATGGTGAGTCTTATCTGGCTCTCGAAAAAATAACATAAGTTATAACATTAGCAAATGTAGGTGGACAAACGAAGTAGGAAGTGACAGTCATGACGTGGGATGATCAAATGGATTGCAGATCTATGTTTAATGATTAAATAGCATCGTGTGTAATAAAAAAATTCGAGCGTATTAACAAAATTGCGTTAATGTGGTGGTATCCACACACGAAATATTATTTAACATGATGTTACTAGGTAAAACTAGTTCAATTTATTTGATTCACGTGATAGTTACCACGGTAGAATTCGAGCTAGAAATATTGTATTGGCATCTAGCCATGTTTTCTTTAATCGTAAACAGTCTACCATATAATATATTAGTCGTAATAATAACAAATAATTGTTTTTGGATAAATGAGAAATGCATTGAAGAGGTACAATGTACTAAGCTGAGCACTTACACTGTAATACAGGTATAGTTCACGTAAGAGATATAGTGCGAACTTTAAAGTTTCGGCTTATCCTTTGATTTGAATATTGTCATAGTCCAGCCAATATTATAATTTAAAATGCTTATTTGACGGTATATACATTTAACATTATAATTTCAACTAACAATCGTTAAAACGTATTTAATAATTTTATAATTATTAGACACATCTTAAACATAACACCAGACAATTAACACTACCTTATATCTCGTTTTATTAAGAGGAATTAGGAATATTAGATTCAAATAACTTCAAGGGTAGCTATTGGGCCGTTGGGTATTTTTCGGTAACTCATTTAATTCAATATTTTGTTTTAGTATCAACCTAAATTTTAAAGTATCCCAACACACATCTACAAATTCTCAATCTTATATGTTACATGGTTTTGTTCTTGGAAAGTTAAGAGTATTTTCTGGACTAGTTTTTTGCATAGAAGGCACGGAATATTTTGAAGCTTTTTCTTTAATTACATTATTTAGTACTACTCTTAGTATTCAATTAAAAAATCGTAGAAAACTTTGATATTCCTTCGCCAAATCACACTAATTCGAAATTACAAGATATGTTCTGACCATTCGCATTAAACGCTTTGACACAGCACTTTTCAACTAGGTATTTCCTCTTAAAAAGTATAGGGTCACTTCTCAATGTCACGAATTCGAACCACAAATCAATAAACGCCAAGGCAAGATCTAGTCCCCTTAGGCAAATAGTCCGGGAAAGTAAGGTCGAAAAATCTGTTAAACATCTAAAGTTTTCCAGCGCTGATTTTTCATTTTTAAATGACAATATATCGACTAAGCATCACTCTCCTAGATCGTCTAATAATTTCCGCTGGAGCTTGCGACGCAGCTTGCAAGCACAGCTCGGACCACATAAAATTCAAGCAATTTATGCTCGTATCATTTCTGGATGTATTCTTACAAAAAAATCGTAGAGATGAAAATTGCAGCAAATTTTATGCTCTTGAAGGTGACGTAATTAGTTTTTCCAAAAAAAAATTTTCCGATGTTCAATTTTCCAAAAATTGAAATAATTTTCGTAAATGATAATTTTGGCTGGTAATTATAAATAAAATATTAATATCGAGGTCAAAACATAGATAAACATAGAGGGCGAACTTCTAAAAATTTACGTTTTTTCAGATTTGGATAATTCAAAATGGCGGCTGCTCAAATTGGAAACAATTTTTTTTTCAATCGCGTTTAAATTTATGAACATTAATGATATCGAGAAGCGGTTGGTTGCAATCGACAATGTGAAAGTAATATTTATATAAATAACATAAATAAAATTTTTAGATAAAATATTTTTTCTTACATAATTCTTTACATTTACCGAAAAAAAAAATTCCATCTAGTTTTTTCTCATTTTGGCGTTGAAAAATTTGTTTTCACGTTAGAAATATGTTTGTTTTCGAAAGACGGAGTATTTTGAAAAAAAATTTTCAGATGCGACTTTTACAAGCTGAGATAAACAAATTCAAAATCTGCTAGATACTGTCATAATATTAATTGAAATTTTCGAATTTTGATCACTTCGCTAGGTTGTTGAATCCCAACTCAACTTAAACAAAAATTTTCATTTTTCTATCGTTAATTGGTCCATTCAAAAGAGAACAATAATCCTAACTCGCTTGGCCAAACGGTGCGGCGGCAGCTGCTTGGCGTAGTGGTGGAGGGTCAGCGCTCATTCTCTTCGAACGCCCAAAAGACCCTTACTAACACACGTAATTTAGCAACTTTGCCACCAATGGAAGCTGCAATGAAATTTCATTCTTTTAGAGTGTTTTATCAACTCCGGTTGTGGGATAAGGATAAACAATTGTTGAAAAAATGAAGCCTACCGACTGGGATTGGAAATTCATTGATAATTATGGCCTCGCACCGGAAATTACTGACGACGTACTTGTACCCGACGAATTATTGAAAATTATTTCGTATTCTTGTACCACAGGGTGCTCTACTACCAGGTGTGGTTGTAAAAAAGTTGGCATACATTGTACGATATTATGTAAAAATTGCGAAGGCAAAAACTGACGAGGATGATAATGAATCTCTGAGTGATGAGCCAAATTTTGATATGAGTCAATTAGTTGATTGTGAAATCGTGTTTCATCAAAAACTACTTCCAGCTTTTCAAGAACAGCCACAACCCTTTTTTGCAGACCTGATGATTTCATTCTTGAAAACCATTTTTATATATTTTAGAGACTATCTAACATTACCAACCCTGCTGTGAACAGTTCATGACCTAAGTATTAAAAACTCTCTCTTGTACTCCGCAGTGTTAGACAGCGATTTCTTACAGTATGGCTCTTGGAGTATATTGAGGTATGGATATTCTGTGGATAATAAGCCATACATTAATGAATAATTCCGTGCTCTTTATAATTATATTTTA
Organism: Galeruca laticollis; assembly: GCA_963921935.1. Lineage (NCBI taxonomy): Eukaryota > Metazoa > Arthropoda > Insecta > Coleoptera > Chrysomelidae > Galeruca > Galeruca laticollis. The sequence goes on along the minus strand of OY998178.1, from coordinate 188,851,671 downwards.
AAAGTTAGGCAACTTTGGTTTCCAAACTAAGCGTTTTTATACGATTTCTTACAGGCTGCCATGTGATTTAAAATGAAATTCAACGAAAAAGCTACTGGCAAAGTCATCGGCATGTCGTTTGCATGAGTCCATATGGTCGCATCGAACAGGTGACTGTAGATTCCCATGGGAAGTGTATTCACACCCAGTGGGTGTCTTCTCGATCCATTTATCATGGGGGATCCCTCCATTATAGTATTTTTTCCTATACCTAGATATTGTGATGCGACTTAATTTTTTCTATGATTTTTCGCCACAACTGTTTATCCTTTTTTCCCTTTCTTAATATTCATGATATTTAAATCTGCGTTTACGTCTTCCCGTCTTGTTTTTAGTCTTCTCTTTGTTCTATCTACAACTGCTATCCATTCTGTTATTTTTCTTAGTGTTTCATCTCTACTTTTTCTATAAATGTAGCCGTACCATCCCAGTCTGCGTACTTTTATAAATTTTACAATATCCTCCCTATTATTTTTTGCACAATTTCATAATTCATTACTCTTCTCATTTCTTCATCTCCTGTTTTAACAAGTCCGTAAATTTTCCTCATCATTTTTCTCTCGAATATCCTTAATTTATTTTCTTCTTTTTTTTGTCAGATTCGCTATTTCAACGTCATAGGTCACCACTGGTCGAATCGCTATTTTTTGTTTTCATTAATTTTTTTTTATTTTGAAAGTATCGTTTTTATCTGAAGAAAGCTCTATGTCTTGGTTGTATCCGCTGATCTATTTCTAATGTTCTACCGTTATCTCCTTTTAAGTAGATTCCTAAATACTTGAAACTTTTCACTACTTCGTATTCTCTTATCTTAATTGTTTTGCGGTTGAACTCTATTTCTGGATTTAGATTTTAACGGGGTTACAATGCACTGAAATCTAAAGTTTATTGTGCCCCCTCCCTATCAGAGCTGTTGTCGCTACTACTACAGCTCGCCTTCCAGTTCCAGGGTTCTAATGAACTCTAGTATTTGGAACGGCTTCAACGAGGTTATATCCTCACTCTTAGAAGTTTCTTGTCCGAAATATTTCTTGCGTTGGCTTGCAATTGCGAGGCATTCTAGAACTAGGTGATCCGTAGTTTCAGCCTCCTCCCCACAGAATCTACACTCGTCAATTTTTACTAGACCTATTCTGATTACGTGCTTCCTAAGGCGGCAGTGTCCTGTAAGAAAGCCCGTGAGAAGATGTAGCTTATTTTTACTGAGATCCAAATACTCTTTGGATCTTACAGTGTCAAATATCCTCAGGAACTTTTTGGAATGTTCCAGCCCGGGAAGGCACCACCAGAGTGCTTCTCTTTCGGGTTCCTCTTCCGAAACTCTTTCTCATAGGAGCATTTTCCTACACCACAGAAAGTCTCCGGACCAATAAAGGGCGTTTCTGCGTGAATTAACACTCAAATTCCTACTGTAAATTCTTACTTTGTCTTCACCCTGTATATCATAATTTATATATTCCGTATATATCATAAAATAAAAATATCATTCTTCCCACATATTTAATATGTATTTAACTATACAAAACCCATTTCAAACTTCCTTCCATATAAAAACCACAGATAACTACATAACAATTGCTTTTGTCCACAAAAAATAGATGCATCGGCTGAGTTTTCAACAGTCGTATGACGGTATCATTTAAATCCCTATTCCCCATTGGCTACATCCTCACATAACTCTCCTTGTTACCACACACTTTGAACGACATATAAAATATCCATAACAACCCATGTTTAACTTAATTTCATCATCATATAAAAAACACCGTTAATCAAGTAACAAAAAAGCATTAAAAAATCTAATGTCACATCTTGTCATGCATTAATCACGAAAAAAGTAAAAATATTTCAATTGCATTGTACCATAAGCAGTTGTGATATTCTTAGTTGTGACGCAATGTGAACAAAAATGTAAAATAATGCAAATATAGAAAAAGTGCATGTGATCATCGAATTTCGTTTAATATAATAACCAACTCATATACATGTAAAAGCAGTCATTACCGTAATGTACGGTTGGTCCTTCAGAGCCCATTAAACATACAAGTAAATACGACTTCCCGCATTTTGCTGCCCCATTATTAAAGATGAGAACGCAAAACACTGCTCCTTTCCTGGCAAGTGTATTGGCCTCTTCATTTTCCGTGATTCCCGAGTGGCCAGGAACCCAGACTAAAGAGACCCTGTTATTCTTGCCTAGTTCATCAAGTTTTCTTCGGCACTCCTATGTCAACTTTGAGTCAATGACATGGGAGCTCCATGCTTTGATAGCTGCTTGACTATCAGAATGGATCGATATGTCACATTTCTGATAGTTTCTTTCTAGGTTCATTTCCACGCATCTTTCGATCGCAAGTATTTCTGCATGAAAGACTCTCGGGAAGGAACCTAACTATAATGAGTATCTGGTGCCAGGCCCAAATACTCCAGCGTGTACTCCAGTGGTGTTTTTTGAACCATATGTATACCATCTAATGGTGTTTTCATGAAAGTTTGGGTGGTGTATTCCCTTTCCCAGTCTTTCCACTTATTTAGCATACTAGTGAAATTCTTTTCGATACTTAGTGATGGAGAAGATTCGCTGATGAGATGTATTTTGTTAGAGAGGACCAGGATCCCTGATTTTTAATACTCTAATTGCCTGAACCTCCCTTAGATATTCTAAGAATTGCCTCTTGGGCAGATCTTTCTATCACCAGAAGTAGAGGTGTGAGATCTGTAATGATCTCAAGTGCCCTAGTTGGACACGTTCTCATAGCTCCAGTGATGCACACACAGGCAAGCCTTTGAACTTTGTCGAGGGTCTTCCTCGTATTGTACTGACTTGCTTTGGTATGCTGGATATAAATATTGCCTTAGTTTTCTCTCGATTTACCTTCAGTCCTGTCTTTTCAGGTTCCATCATCAATTTTATGAAGATGGCTTGGAGTTCTTTCAAATTCCTGGATATTATCGTTATATAATCTGCATAAGCTAGGATTTGTGTCACTACTGATATTATGGTACCTCTTAAACCAAGAGCTCTGATGACTCCATCTAATTCAACAGGTGTAAATATTTAAAAACAAATTATTTATCCGCATTTCGAAACAGTCTGCCATTGAGTAGTCTTACACGTTTATGCTATACGTGAACTAAAAAAAATGGCATACCGTTTGCCCATGTCCAAGGGCACCTCGCATTAAAAAAATCTAGTAAATTTTTCAGGAACACGGAATTATTCATCATTATTCTATGTGTGCGGAATTGGAGGGGACTTAGTACATAACCGTCGTGTACCATCAGTTTGACTATTTTACTAGTCGAGCTATCAGTGGATTGTATTCTATATTTTGGCTGGTTTCTTACTCGTGGTCTTCGCATACGTTGACGTTCAATGAAACTAAGAGGGAAAGAGATCATAAATTTTATTTACACAACAAATTATTTTCCTTGCACAACACCCGGTAACAATTTTAGGAATAACAAACTTAACTTAATATAGAATAGAATTAGACCCCAAATATTATAATGCATTTATAACAATAGTAATAAAATAGAAAGAATTTATATTCTGCTACAACATTTCCATTTAGCGTCTAATAAACACTTATCGTCATCCGTTTTCGCTCAGCGGCGTACCGGTAACTTTTTATGTTGGGTATTTCCAACAGTATTGCTTATTATCGCTAGAATATCCATATATCAATATACTCCAAGAGTCATACTGTAAGAAATCACGTCCGAAAATCGGTCACTAACTCCCGGTGTATGTAGAAAAAACGAAAAATAAATCATGTTGTTCTATTGGAAAAAAACGTCGATGATGCAATCAATTTTCGATCGAAAACACACAGTGCACAATTAAATTATTAAAAATTGTGATGCTGTTTACTTATTTTAGGTAGAAATTTTGCAGAACAAATATTTAATTGGGACATCTGATAAATGAACAAATTAATGTAAACGTGACGTTGAGTTATACCAACACATTTCTTATGGACTTCAAAATTTTACTCCTTTTTAATAGTTAATCAGTGTTTACCACTCGCGCAATAAACCCATTATCTTTTTTACCGCCTGTTCAGTTGATTGAATTTCTATTCCAAAATGCATTTAAACATGTGCTTTGATATAGTGACAATTAATTTTTATAATTATTGGTATTATTTCTATAATGAATTTCCGATTATTTTTATTTTTAATAGTTTACAATAAGATTGTTTTTGATAACGTAAATATAACTTTTATACAAGAAACCAACAAAATTTGTTCTACTCAGGTAAGTCCGCGAGCAGAGTTTATTTAATTTAATTAAAAATCCGCTGAACATAAATAAACAATAATGACGCTAGTGGCAAGATATTTTTGGAGAATATGATCCAAGGCTGTGTATAGAAATACCTTTCGAATACTTTGTTGCTACATTTTTATAACCATATTGGTTATTTACATAATAAAATAAATGTTCATTAAAAGTTTTCAAAAAGTATAGTTTCATCCAGTACTAGTTGAAATCGCTCAATGTTGAAGCACATGACCACGCACGTTTTTATGGAAATTTCGTCCTATTTCTTTAGCATTGTTCATCAGCATTCAAATAGTTGCTAAAACTTTTGAGCAAGTGGTACATATCGTCGTTTAAACCCGAAAAATGTGTAACTGCCAATTTAATCAAAAAAGAGATTTTGATGTCAACGGTTTTCAACATGCTCAGAAATTTGTGTAGTTCCATCGAACAGTTAAATATGTTTCCCGCAAAAATAGAATAATGTGTATCTCCGTGCTTGAAATTGTTTAAAAGAAATATGTGTATCTCCCTTACACTAGCACGGCGTCAGTGCGTAACCACATCACATCAGTGGATAACATAAAAAGTAGTGGTAAAATAGTGCTGCTTTGTTGTGGAAACAAAGGTAAATTGATTGTTTGATAGAACGCAGCTTAAGTTAGTAGTGGGAATTATTACTAAGTATTATTAAATTTTACGGAATTGTCACCATAATCTGTAGAAATCATGACAATTAAAAATTTATTTTTAGATTATAAAAATGACTTCTCTTGGAAAGAGGAGGGTTGAAATGGCCACCAACGAGAAAACTACGAAGGCTTTAGTTTTGTCTGCGGATGCATACCAAAACAGTGTTGAAGAATATTTTGTCGGAGATGGCGGCCTACTTCAACTACGGAATGTTGACAATACCAAACAAAACACAGAATCTGTCGATAAAACTGAAACAGAAGGTCTCACTGTAGAGTATCAAGTTGAAAACTGTCATCACTCTGATGTCTTTGTCGAAATAAATAATAACTCAGGCAACATTGACCTTTCAGGAGAAAGTGGTACCTATCACATAGAAGAGATCAATGGAGAATTAATTGTAGAACCAACTGAATATGATTATGAAGAAGATTAGATTGAAAATGAAACAGGACACTGATGGGTACATACCTGAAGCTGCGGACGACAAAAGTGGATCTGAAGGAGATAGTCCGGTTAACACGGATGAAACAATAGGTGCTGAAAAATTATGCAGGAAGAAAAGAAAACGGATACATGTAAAATATGATCAAACCTATAGCAAAAAAAAGAAAACCGACAATTTGGACTGGTTTACAGTGTAAAAGGAAGATAGACAATAGATGGAATTATGCAGTGGCAAAACCAAAAAAAAATGCTCAAGGATCCGTGTGCATGTAAACTTGGAAATTCCGGTACTGCTGTACAGTGTAGAAAGCTCTCTGCAGAAGATAGAACAGGAATCTTCAATAAGTTCTGGCAAATGACATGGCCTGAAAAAGACAGTATGCTACAGGTCTTGTTAGGATGCAAAAAGTTAAAAGAAGACGAGGAATCAACGAGAAAAGTAGGCGAAATTATTCATTCAAATACCACCTCAAATGTAATAAGGCTGAATACCGAGTTTGTAAAAAAATGTTTATTGTCACACTGGATGTATCTGAGAATGTGATCCTACTGTGGGTAGAAACAGATGAAGCAACGACTACTGAGAACAATACTGGTGATGGACAATATCTTGAAAATGGCGTAGAAAGGTGCAAGCGAAGAAAACAGGATGATAGAATTAACAATCTAAAAAGGTTTTTGAACTCCTTACTGAAGATGGAGTTGCACTATTGCCGCGCCTCGTCGACGAAATTATATTTGGAACCACTTTGGCAAAGCAAAATAGAGCTGCATCGTTTTTACAAGGATTCATGGTGCACGGGACAACAAGTTGAACCTGTTACTCTTACAACATTTTATTCAGTTTTTGATCAACAAAAATTATCCCTGTACAGACCAAAGAAGGATCAATGCGTTGTTTGCGTGGGACATAAAAGTAAGAATATCAGTGAAGAGGAATACAGGGAACATTTAGAATTAAAAAAAGAAGCCAGGAACGAAAAGGAACATAACAAAATGTCAGGCAATAACGATTTAGTCCTAACAATGGACTTGCAGTCAGTGTTACTGGCACCCAGTTCGAAAGTTTCCCTGATGTATTATGAAACAAAATTGGCCGTCCACAATTTCACTATTTATATCGTGAAAATAAACGATGGGTATTGCAATCTGTGGAGTGAACTGGATGGGTCCGTGGGCGCTAATGAATTTGCTTCCATTCTCGTTTCATTCATTGAGGAAAATTTAATTGCAAAAATTTCTTCGAATCCGGGAAATATTATTTTTTGGAGCGATGGCTGTGGAGCGCAGAATCGCAACAACGTCTTATCAAACGCTTTGCTATCTACCGGTGTGAAGAATAACATTACCATCATACAGAAATATTTATATAAACGGCATATGCAAATGGAGGCAGATAGTATGCATTCTACCATTGAACGACGGTTGAGAAACCGTGACATAAACGTTCCTGCTGATTATATCCAGTATTGCAAAACAGCACGTTCTAAGCCTCGACCCTATAATTTCTCACTTACGGGTTTCTCAAAAATTTCTCCACTATTAAATATAATTCTATACGACCCGGACGTAGAATTGGGATCCTGTTGTAAATGATTTAAAGCAACTAAAGTACAGACCAGATGGAATTATTGAGTACAAAGTAAGACATAGTGGAGATTGGAAGGAAATGGTGGTCCGGAAAAATAAAGTTCAACAAGCTTATAATTTTGCTGAACTTCCTAGTCTGTACATGGAGAGAAGAAAAATAAAGAAAGAGAAATTTGATCACCTTCAACAGTTGAAAAATAGCTTGGAACTCGACTACCATGATTTTTATAACAACATCGCTTACCAATAGAACGATTTACTATTTACCCATCTTAATTATGTTTCTTTGCATAAATATTTCTTTTTTTAATAATAATTTTCAATTTTGTTCAACTTTTTTTTATTGTTTTTTAATAAAGCAAACTGTTTAACTCCAACTTTTTGTACAATTGAACCTAGAAAAATATGTAAGTCCCTTAAAATATTTCAAACTTGTGTAAATGTTGCTTTCTATCATTATTGTTAGTTTCTGCAATTAATGTAGTAATAATTAGAGTTTTCAAAAATATTAAGGGAGTACGGGTAATAAAAAGTTTTTTTGTCTCCTGTAAAATCAGCTAGAATGGAGTTACACATTTTTCGGGTTTTAACGACGATATACTGTATAACTAACCTCCCAATCAGAGTAATCGGACAGACTAGCAGTGATTGAGATGGTTGAATTGACTGGGTCTATTGCATTTTAAACTCTTAAATAAATCAGTTATTTCTTATTAAAAAAAAGCGTCAAAGGATCAAATTTCATATTTTATATTATATTCTACATTTATTCACCACTAAAAGGTGTGGATAAAATATTATAATTATTTATTATAGTCTTATTAATTCTCTACAGCTCTCTGGAGACCATTTGAAATAGAGGATAATGAAATATCGTCCGAAATTCCTGAACCGGTTACTGTTGAAAATGAAACAAATTTAGAATTAAAAATCAAGATTTGCGGATACAAAGTCAACGTATTGTTTTAAATATACATGAACATAACATGAAAAGCGAAAATCGGAAACAATGTGAGAAAAAATTATTCAGCGGATTATCGAATTAACTGATATATCAAAATACAAAATTTATCGCCTTATTATATAGGAGATATTTTAGACCACGGTGCGAAGAGGAAACGGAAAATTAAGAAAGCAAAAAATGGTGCTACCAGAGATGTAATACGATGTAAAATTTATAATACGAGCGCTAATCCCTTTGCTCTGCCTTTGACCCACTTGCAATAAAAAAAAATTGGCAAAGATATTTTTATTTTTCAATATAGTATCCATTAAGGTTAACATATTTTTCCCATCGATGTTCTAGCATTTCTAATGCGTCTAGAAAGAAATATTGTAAACTCTGTAAACCACTGATTTACCGCACTTATGACTTCATTATCCTAATAAAATCGGTTACCACGCAAGTATTCTTCAAGTTTTGGAAACAGCGGATAATCGATGGAGGCCAAATCTGGAAAAGCCTTCCTCGGCTATTGCAATGGCATACCTGTGACTGTGTTCATTATCCTGATGCAAGAGAACACCTTTGCGCAACTTCCACCGGCGTTTTCTTTTATCTCAAGAAATGTTGGAACTAAATTGGCATAATAAGCACCCTTTTGCAGGTAATCTACAAAAATTACGCCTTCAGCATTCCAATATACGGCTAGCATGACCGTCCCTGCTGAAGGTTGCATCTTGAATTTTTTAGGCGGTGGTGAACCTTGATGTTTCCACTCCTTACTCTGCATTTTGGTCTCTACATTTTAGTAATCGATCCATGGCTCATCCATTGTTACTAATCTTGCAAAAAAGTTGTCTTTGTCTTGTCTATACTGCGTTAAAAGGCGACGGCAAATGTATTTTCGAGTTAACATTCGTGGTACCCATGGTGCAGACAATTTTTTCATGTTCAGTTCAGCAGTAATTAGGTTATTTACCACATGGTATGAGAGACCACTGTCTTCATTTATTTGTCAGTCACACGTCGCTCTTACAGCGGTTGTGGGTGTTTCGCAGTGTCTTACCTTGCATTTAGTAAGAGTGTGAAATGCGGTACGAATATTTATATATTGATCTCGAAGGACCAGCCACTTTAATGTGACACGAGTTGCTTATTGAAGTTGAGTGTATGGTATGATAAATTAAATTCTGTCGCACTTTTCACTGATGTTTATTCAGGTTTTACTACAAAGGGTGTTTGTTTGCTTAACAATTAAGAATGTAACACTGTTTACTAGTTATGCTGTATATTATTATAATACATTATTTGATTCTATTGAGCGCTTATTGGAGTTTTAATTATACCGGTCAATTCGCCGGCTGGAGATGAAAGTTAACTACCTTTTTGTACAATGAGTGAATGGTAAGTGTGGGATTGTTGGGTTGGGGCCGTATTTATATGGCGCTCAGAGTGGATGTAAGCAGGGGAGATCATGTGGGGAATTGGCCAATGGATGGATTGTATGATTTTAAACTCTAACCGTCATAAACGACGGTTGAGTTATGCGTAGGCTAGGGTCGTTTTTTGTCATGAAAAGGTTGATTTTGTTATAGAGAAAGGAAGGTTTTTAACATAATTTTTTGTATGTCAAGATATGGTTAAAATTGATGTTTGTGGATTTTGAAGTGTTAAATAGATATTATGAACGAATTTTAAGCAGGAGTTATGTGTGTATGTACAGAAATATGTAATAATTATTATACAGGGGTGGAATATAAATGTAATTAATGTATGTTTTACAGGAAGAATTTAAGTTTGTCTTGAATTCGTACAGTAAGTGTTCCATCTGCATGTTCGCCTGTACACGACCGTCTACCACATTTAAACTCACGACACCATCTTTTCACTATGTCATATGATATTGCAGATTCCCCTAATGTATCCATCAAATCTTTGTGAATTTGCGTTTGGGTCAACTCTTTTAAACGCAAGAAGTATTTAATCGCTGCGCGTTACTCGACACGATACATTTTGATATTGAGATGTGACTCTCTCGAATTCGCCCTTCTACTGTAGGTACGCTTGAACAGGTTCGGGGTCGGAGCAAAGGGATCGGCCCAAGTATGTATAAAAAATTACTTTCTACTTTAAAAATGATTCGAGAATAATTAAGCGATTAACCAGATTAGGTCTTCATCGTCATACTTTACGAAAGGTATCTAGACGAGATATGGTTTAACACGCATGATGTTATTCAGTATGATTGGGTGGATTGTTCACAAAATCGTGCTTTAAATGCGGGAAGGGAAAACGGATTTGTACCCAATATGCATTGCTCTTGTCGTCCAAAAATGTCTTCTGCCATCACGAAGCTATGCCGAATATTCCTTCCGCCTAATTCGGTAATTGTATTAAATTTAAACATTCAAATTTTATATCTACATAAAACTGGTAAGTTAAATGTCCCAAAAATATGTTTTTTTAAATAAACATAATAGATAATAAAAATGTTTATTATTAAATGTGTTCTTATAACATTTTCTCATTAGCAAACATATCTACATCCGCCCATGCACAATAAAGAGATGTCGACAGTACCTGCTTTTAGTTTTTATACGATTTAAACTACACTAAAACCAAAAAGTTTGAAAACTGCAATGACCTGGTAACGTACACATATTGTTGTCATATTTAATTCTAAAATTTCTTTGTCTTTGTGAATAATTCGGAAATACTTTAAGAAACTCTAGAACTCATAATTTTAACATGTATTCTTGAATTTTTCATACGATTTATGAGTCACATAGAAAAATAAACAGTTTTAAAGATTAAAACTAACTTTTCCACATCTGTGAGATGCTCTGAACAATTTTGTCACTTGTATACACTTCGGGGGATGAATCGTGCTAGCAAACTGAAATTTTTCCAAAAATAACCAAAAATGTATATCTGGATTTATAGGACCCGCTGTACTCGCTCTAGTCAGCTGAAAATCAATAGTGTACATCTGTGAGACACCTTGAAAATTATCCAATTATAAAATTGGTCACTTGTATACACTCCGGAGGCTGTATCGTGCTAACAACCCGAAATTTCTTCAAAAAGAACCAAAAATGTGACACTTCACACATCAGGTACTTTAGCATCCGTTGTACTAGCTCTGGTGAGCTACAAATCAATAAGGTTCGTCTATTAGACGCCCTGAACAATATTCAATCATAAAATTGGTCACTTGTATACACTCTGGAAGCTGTATCGTGCTAACAAACTGAAGATTCTCAAAAAATTATTAAAATTTGGTACTTCAAGTACCATAGCACCCGTCGTACTGGTTTTAGTGAGCTGAATATCAATTGGGTTCATTTTTGAGACGCCCTGAATAATATCCAATCATAAAATTGGTCTTGTGTATACTCCGGAGGCTGTATTGTGCTAACAAAATAAAATTTCTCCAAAAATGTCGTACTTAACGTACTATAGCACCTGTTGTACTCGTTCTTGTGAGCTGAAAATCAATAGGGTTCATCTGTGAGATGTTCTGAATAATATTCGATCATAAAATTGGTGACTTTTTGCACTTCGGAAAATGTATCGTGCTAACAAGACATGTTACGAAAAGTGGCCAACGACGACGACCACATACACACAGGATTTTTTTTCTAAAAACATTACTTAAGGTATTTACTTAAACCTTACCCGGATCAAGTACTGGGTTCTTAAATTCACATGAAGGGTTGTTACTCGATTATGAAGTTATCCGAACGCATTTTATTACTCGTTCTAGACCACTTCTGAGCTGTCGATATATAACGAAGTGCAACAAATTACTACTTCTTTCATTTCTTTTATGTGAGAGTTTATGTATATAACAAAATTCGAATTTTTGCTTATAGTAATCACGCAATAACCCAAGTTACCCTACCGCTCTAGTAGGGTTAAATGGAATTAACTCGTTCCATAACCCATTCTACTTTTTCGAAAGGGGTTAGTTCCATCGGATCAAGTAAACGAACGCAAATTTATAAAAGTCGGTTGTAGATCACAAACCGTTCAAGTTTCCGTAAATATAGTTGAATTATTGGATCTTTACCCGTGCGTCATTAATATCTGATAGCATAACCGACAAATGTCAAATTATTTTGTTCTGTTCTTCACTATTAATAGAAAGAGATGGCAATTAATAATCATGTCGGTTATGTTATCATATATTAATGACGTACGGGTATAGATCCAATAATTAAACTGTACCTATAGAGAAACATTGTGTTTATTGAAAAGATAAGTATGCGTAAATTTGCAATGACTAAGTTTTGTAAGAATCACTGTGACATTGCACGGTGTGATTGGATGTTTCCACGTCACTGTTGACTTAAAATCACGAAGTGCGTCTTACGATCGCTGCCAGTTGTGAAGTTTTACCCGAATAAGTATTCTGAAGTCACGCGTGACGCACTTGGGTATAAGTTCGACATTATTGTTAATTATCGCACTACGCGCACATAAATCCGCTTCTTCGTTGCCTCTGATACTAATGTGTGCATGAAGTGTCCTGTTGAGTTCTGCAATGATTTCATAGCGATTTATATATCTATCAATTCCAGTCAGGTTAGTACAGCAGAAGAGAGGTTGTCCAATGAGCTGCATGATGAACAGTGGATGGACTCTAAATTACATTTTTAAGAAATTCTCTAACTTTAGCCTAAAATAGCTTAGATAGCTGCGGTTTTTTAACAAAAAAAAAACAAAAAAGTCCCTATAATATTATTGAAAGTATTATTGTAAACTGGTTTTATTTCATTAGTGGATACAGCAGCCATTGTGTTGTGGATAACATCAAGTTTGTAAAATACAGATTTGCTGTCATATGTATAAGGTATGGAGCCGTAATCTATTTTTGATCTGACGAGCGTTTTTTATATCAGCAGTAGTGTTGCTTGGTCGGAACCCCAAATTGAGACGCTTCGTACATGTTTGGACCAAATTCTCTATGTGATCTTTCCAAGTAAGTTTATGGTCGAAGATCATTCCTAGAAATTTTTCTGAAGATTTAAAGCTGATGTTTTTATTATATACCTTCAGTTTTGTAGTAGTATATGAGCGTTTCCTGCTAAATACCAAACCTGTTGTTTTGGTAATAGATAATTTGAAACCAGATTGACGTGACCATAATTCCAAATTCGAGGTGATTTGTTGCATAAGTCGTGATCTTGTGTTTAGATTTTTGCCTTTTATGTAAACCACTAAGTCATCTGCAAAAATTCTTGCTTTTAGTGGTTATTTTTTCAAACTATCAAGTATGTGGTTGATGGAAGTCAAAAATAAGGTGGGGCTGATAACTGAGCCATGTGGCGTTCCATTTGCTTGGCAGTAAACATCAGACAGTTCGTCATCAACCCGAACTTTGAATGTTCTGTTGGCAAGAATGTTGTTGATAAAAGCTTGGCAATTTTCTTTGATACTCCATTTGTGCAGTTGCATTAGGATGTTTCGAGTCCAACAGGTATCAAAAAATTTTGTGAAATCAAAAAATATCGCCACGCATATTTGTTTGATAGCAAAAGCTTCATTAATCTCATTTTCTAAATCAGTAATGTTGTCTAGTGTTAAGCGGTTTGGTCTAAATCCAGTTTGATCTTTAATTAGGAGATTCGTAGTTTCTAGATGCTATATGAGTCTTTGGTTGACAATTTTCTCAAGCAATTTTCCCTTTGAGCAAGTTAGAGATATTGGTCAGTACGAGTTAGCTTCTTGTTTGGGTTTTTTACTTTTCAAAATTGGTAGGATAATAGCTTCAGACCATAGAGAATGAAAGACTATGTCTTCCCATATCTTATTAAAATTTTTCAAAAAATGCCATTTTGCTGAAGGTGATAGATACTTGAGAAATATAACTGGAATATTGATTGGGCCTGGACTTGAATTGCTCATTTTGTTTAAAGAGCTATCAAGTTCTTCTATGGTGATAGATAGATTTAATTGATTGTCGAGTGTATCTTCAAAACTGATAAGAGTTTGTTCGATTTGAGTCTTATAATTGAGAAAATCGCTTGTGAAGTTTGAAGTTGAAAAATTTTCTTGATAGGTTTGGCCCAAAATATTGGTTATATGTGATGTGGATGAATAGTGACGAACATTGTGTTTAATGCTACAAATAGTGCTTTTTGAACTAAATCCATTTATTTTTCTGATTTTGGTCCAGACTTGGCTTATTGGAGTGGAAGAGTTTATTCCAGAAACATATTCCTGCCATGATTTTTTCTTGGATTGTTTGATTACAAGTTGTGTCTTTTCCTTGCATTTATTCAGCTCTACACGATTTTGGACAGTTTTGTGTTTCTTGTATCTATTCAACGCTGTTTTTGCTTCCCTGATATCTTTTTCAGACTCTTGATTCCACCATGGGACAGGAGTATAACCTTTTATATATTTTGTCCAATGCACTTTCCAACATTATTTCATTGAAATTCAGTACACATTTCTAAATATCATTGAAAATCTCGAAGTTATTCATGTTTAGTTCAATAGTTCATCTATTGCATTGAAAACAAGGAGGATTTTGTTAAAAATATTTAAATCATAAATTGACGTACGACCAGTGTACTTGTATCATAAGAGTTGTATGAAGTCTGAATTGTCATTGTCCATCCATTAGCTAACGTTATCTGGGCGCATTGTTCTATTTACAATATAAATAGTCGTATAGCCGATATTACGTCTTGTGGGAAATTTTACAGCTTGAATATAACCTGCAAGAATTTATTAGTATAATTTTTCATCTAAATGTTATTTAAATGGAGTAGATAACTTAAATAACATATTTGGTAGCATTGTAAAGTGTGTGATACGCCTATGGTTACCGGTGTGTCGGTGTATGTGCGCAAGCGCGGAGGTCGAGTGTGCGCGAGTGGAAAGAAGGAGAAAAGAGTGGGGCGACCGTCGGAGAGAAGCCGGCAGTGTTGCCAAAGGTGGTACAATTGTACCAGAATTGGTACATTTCGTATGAAGAATTACGTTGGTGCTACATTTCAAAATATTGCCTCTAGTTGGTACAAAATGCAATCAACCCGATCAAAAAAAAAATTATCCAGCGGAAGCATAGAACTCATACATACTATTAATGTTCTGTGGGCGATCACCGCGAAACTAGTAGTAGACTGAGAGAGAAGGTGTTGTTTTCGGTGCCCTATGAACAAAGACAGAAACACACTGGTCCGACCTACAAGTGCACACATTTCATTTGTTGACAGACCTGTTCTCTTCCTGTGCTGTTTATTTCTCGACAGTTATTGTCAAATGTCAATACTGTGGTCAGTTGTCATTGTTGTCAATAATGTCAATATTGTTTGTTGATTTTGACTTCAAATTATTCCATTTGAATTATTCAAGATTTTTTATTATTCAGTACAGTCACCATGAAAAGGTAAATTAATGACACGATATGAAATATTAACGATGGAATTGAATTTCAGATTTTTAACATCTCCTGAATTTAACAGAAACTCGGAAAATGAGTATAACACTGATGATGACACTGAAAACGCTTAATCTTCAAAAAAGAACAAATTATTCAGACACAAATTCAATAAAGATTGGCTGAAAGAATTTGGTTGGTTGAGGAATCCTGAAAAAGATGTAGCATTTTGTCAGTGCTGTTCAACAACCATTGTAGGAAGTATAACTCATATCAAAAGACATGGGGCTTCAGAAAAGCATTTAAAAAATTTGAAAATAATCCAGTCCACAACAAAACTAATAACTTTCATGAAAGATGATAAGAAAATTCTACATCAGAGAAATGTGTATGCAAGTGAGTTGAAATTGACCATGTTTCTACATGAACACAACCTTCCATTTCTACTCATGGAACATTTGCCAAAATTCTTATGTTCAGTTTGTCCTGATTCAGCTATAGTAAAAGATATAAATTGTAGTAGAACCAAGGCTACTACTTCAACAACAGAATGCTTGGCAAAAGAAAGTCTGGAGATCCTCAGAAAACATCTAACTTTGAGTGGTAATATATATTCGTTAATAATAGATGAAACAACTGACGTGCCAACTAAAAAATCATTGGCTGTAGTTATAAGGTTTTGCCATAATAATAAAGCTAAAGATAGATTTCTTGGGCTAATCAGAGTTGAATCAGCTACTGCCGAGGCCCTCTTTAATGTTATAGTAGAGTTACTCAACAACAATAGGATACCCTTGGAAAACTTGATTGGTTTAGCTGCAGATAATGCATCAGTAATGATGGGTCAGAAGTCTGGTGTGCGAGCTAGATTCAAGGAACTGAATGAGGATATCTTCGTTTTAGGATGCATATGCCACTCATTACATTTATGTGCCTCCGCTGCATGTACCAAGCTGCCTAAATCTGTTGAAGAATTTGCCCGGAATTTGTATAACCATTTTTCCAATAGCCCAAAGAGAATTGAAGAGTTTGATTAGTTTCAAAAATTCCTAGAACTGAAACCACGAAAAATGCTTCGCCCTTGTCAAACTAGATGGTTGTCACTTCAGGTCAGTGGTCCTTACAAAATAAATCTCAATATGGATATTTTTTTCTTTTGTAGGCAGTTGTTGACCGTATTCTTGTTTTATGGGAGCCATTGAAACTATATTTTACAAATCTGATATTTGAAAACAAGGATCTTTTGCACAGTGAAAATTTACTCTTGGAAAACTTAAAAAATCCTGTGTACAAGGTGTATCTATTATTCTTGTCATATATACTTGATATTATAAATAGCATGAATCTCCAGTTTCAGAGTGAAAGCACCCAGATCCATGTATTGTATACAAAATTTACCACACTCTACAAAACTGTTTTGAAAAACTACATCAAAAAGGCTGTTATTGATAAGGTGGATTTATCTAAAATTTCTCCATCCAATCCAGACTCTTTTATGGCTCTGAAAGATATTTATAGGGGAGCGAATGTTTCTTTATTTTTGGAACAGAATCCTATAGACTCCAAAGAATATGAAAAAGTCAGGCTGAGTATTTTATCTTTTTACATAGAGTTATGTATACAAATAAGAAAAAGGTTCAATTTTGAAGATGATTGTATGAAATTGTTGAGTAAATTCCAACCACAAATTGCCATGAGTGGGAAAATACCCTCAATTATTGAAGCCTCCAAATTTTTTAAAAAAACTGTGACCAATATTGAAAAACTGAATAATGAATGGAGGCTCCTTCCCGAAATTAGTTATCTTAAATCATTCGAAAATCTTCCGTTCAATGAGTTTTGGGTGAATGTTTTTGAAATGAAAAATGAGCTTCAGGAAGAAATGTTCCCCAATTTAAATAAATTTATCAAGGCTGTGATGTGTCTACCTCATTCTTCAGCTTCTGCTGAAAGAATATTTTCAAAACTGAACATGATAAAGACTGATTTGAGGAATCGCCTAAGTGTAGAAACGTGTAATTCAATAATGTTGGCCACAGAATTGAAAGACCAAGATACATGCTATACTTGGCAACCTTCTGATGATTTATTGGGAAGAAAACCAAAGAGAAATAATACGTAGGCTGTGAAATATTATTTTTATGATTTGTTTCAAAGATTTTTTATTTTTGTTTATGTTGAAAATGTTTTATTTTTTATTTGGGCGTTCAAGAGATTTTGTATTATTAAAAAATAATTTTTTGATTCTTAATTTTATTTTCAATCGTTGTTGATAGTCCCATAATAGATATGATTATCATCACAATATAAATGTATGTATACCTACACTTCTACACAATGTATTTTCAAGAAAACTGCTATTCGAAATTTAAAAATTCCCGCTCTTTTCTAATTGGTACATTTTGTGTTAAATTGGTACAATTTTCTGGTAATGTTGGTACATAATATTTTCAGCTTGTGGCAACACTGGAAGCCGGTAGCAAAGAGAAGAGAGCGGGTAGCCGGCGAGTAGAACCGGTGATCGGAGAAAGACTATTGAATGTTTCAGTTAGACATATGGCTACAATTTGTTAACATTAAACAGTACAATATTCATATTACTAAAAGTGTGTTATTCATCATCCCTCAGATATCCAACCCACACCGAAAAGGTACAACACAAGTGTTAGGTATCGGGTTTCTATCAAAAATGATAATTCCGACAACTAGTACAGATATGTGTCTGGAAAAACGTTTGAAGAAAGGGAAGAGTTTTTGCATTGTACGGCAATAAACTGTGATCATAAATGAAACTATTTTGATAATGTTGTTCATTCGTATTATTTTCTGTTTCAGACTGATCCAAACACAGCATTCCTCAGGGCAGCCAGAGCTGGACAACTAGATAAAATTATAGAATATCTAGATTCGGGCACGGTTAGGGATATCAATACATCAAATGCTGTAAGTATAACAATTTTTATTGTATCACCATTATTTATGATAAGGATTCCTTAGAACTAAAAATAATTTTAATAAAAATATTAGAAGTTCAATAATCACTCTATATCTCGTAGCATTATGCTCTTCCTATTTTGATCTATACCAAATCCAATTACATGAGGTGTTGAATAAGAGTACTGTGGTTGAATACTGCCGAATATATTTGAGAAATAAACAAAGTTATTGAAGATGTAAATATCTATTTATTTGACTACATTAAATTAAGGTACCTAAGCCAATTATTGCCATTTCTTTCACAAAGTACTTTTCTTAACAAACAGAGTATATAATGTAAAAACAATGCAATAATTAAAAATAATTTGATTAACATACATTCTAGATTGGAGTATCATTAGATTTTTAAATGATGTTAAGCCAAGATAATGTAGAAAATTATTTATGATAAGTTTATATTAATTTATTTATTTATTATTATACTCCAAAAACACACAGAGCTGGACAAACTACCGCAGTATAACTGCTACTTACTTAATCAAAAAAAGTGTTAGCAATGAGTAGTTAACCACTATTTTTCGCAACTTTCTGTGAAAGAACACAATTGAGTATAATTACTGTGAATGCTAGAACTAAAGTAATTAAAATACTTTTAAAGGAAAATTTGTTAAATACTGCCCAGCTCTGTAAATACAAAGTGCCAAGTAATTACATATAAGAGTGCTAAACAGCACCTGTGACTGTACAAAATGTAAAATAATATATTTCATTTGTACTTAAAATACATCTTTATTTCTTTACTGGAAGTATTAAATATGTTTATATCACAAGGTTAAACCTAGTATATTGCATATTTGTATATTTCTACATTTAAAAGCATTCCGTTCTTATGAAACCATCGCATAAGGCAGTTTAAGTTACTCTGCAGCTCCTGGCAGTCTATGATTGTTAAAATGTTTCTTAAGGGCTCTTAAAAATCCTACTGTCTTGTGGAAGTCGTTTCTGGTTGAGGTTATACAAGTAAACACACAAAATAAAAACAATAAATAAGTAAATACACAAATATGTTTGGAAATTTATATCAACAAAAGAAAACAAAATGCGCTTACTATTGAAATAATAAGTTTACACATGTTTTTGTACTATGCCAAAAATATATCAAAAAATGTTTGAATGTTTAAATTTTTTTGGTGTTTTGGAATTCCATTTTTTGGAGTCTTCGATTTTTTTTTAGAAATTCTTGAATTTCTTTGGTCTTTTTTTGGTTTATTTTTTTTTATTCTTTGTCGTTATTGGATTTTTGGTTACCTCTAGACCAAATACTCAGACGTAATGCCTCAACAAAAGTCATTGACGACTTCATATGAAGTCGTCAATGAACAGATAAATCTAGGGAGTTCTCCACTAATAAACTCTCTTCTTAAGTGATAATTGTAAAGATCAGCAGATATAGTTTTCCTGGTTTTCTATATCATTGCACAGTTATACTGATCTTAAGAGGGGGTTAACCTTTACAAACATGTCAGAGTAAATTTGCGATGTAAAGCGGGAAGTAAAAATCCCGAGTGAAAGGGGCGGAGACCAATGACGAACAAAAAACGCTTAGCGCAGTTTGTGTCTCACTCCAACTCACTGCCCCGTAACTTTCGTAGTAAATTTGACCTTGCGGCAAAGTTTACAGAATAAAATAAAAACTTTGCCGTCGTCGTCGGCCGTTGGAATTCTCAGAATAAGCCTGTATTATCAAAAAATGTCCATATAAATATGAAAAATAAAATGAGTATCCTTTTTATCGTAATGAATATTTTGCGTATGATGAATATGGATATGCAGTGGCGTAACTAGGATGAAGCTTTGGGGGGGGGGGATGAACTACCGGGAGATCTGGGTATCGGAAATTTTTTCAAATTTTGAGCCCCTGTAACTGCATTTTAGCTTTATTTTTCTTATAAAATTGTTGCCTACAGTTCTTAGCTTTTAGTACATTTCAATAACATATAGGTTTTCTGTGATTATGTATTGGATTTTTTTTATTTTTAGTGTTCTGGGGGGTTCTATCCCCCTCATCCCCCCCCCCCGTAGTTACGCCACTGTGGATATGGGTAGATAGTAAAAATAGATACACACAGAAAAAAGGAACGCTGCAAAAATGCTGTTAATGGAAAAACTCTATTGAACATTTTCATACATAACCAAATATTTAGAAATATTCTTCTTCGATAGGTATGAAGAAATGACATTTTTCAAGGTATTTAGTATGCTCACTGAACTTGAAATCTCACTGGATATATTTGAAAACAAAATATATACATAACAATCTAATTGTACAGAAATTCTTTATATCAATCTCTTATTTCCATATTTCTCTCGTATCTACTGTCAACTATTTCAGGCAGCAAATATTTCATATAAAAATCTACTAATTTAGATTCCATCTTATTTTGCCAAAATGTATCATTATGATAAATTTTTTCAATTTTTATACCTTTATATGCCCATACCGCGAAATAACAAAATTCAAAGCCAGTAACATGCAACTGGCCTTGAACTTGGTAATACCAGTTATGGTTTTCATTGAAATCCCCTTTTTTCCTCCAACATTTTATAATCCCTTTAGCGATGCCTTCGTCTGGTGTCATATCTCGTGCACAATAAGGACACTTAACTTCTACAATAACTTTATTGGTTCCTTCGATAACGCCATCAGGACTTGCAGCAATAAAGTCGATGTACTGATCGATGAATAAACCGCATTTAGAAATTTGAACTCCCAGGTGTTTCTCTAATTGACTAATAGCATTTTTTTCATTTTCCACGCCATGTTTCAAAGATTTGACAAATATTTTCTTTGGATACAGTATTGATTTAATTAAATTTTTTCTTGAAGATTCGGGTTTTTTCTTACAAATTTCGGCAAATTTCGAAGCTGTGACTCTTTTTCTCCTTTCATTTTTCCACATTTCCGAATCTAACTGATTTCTCGTTATCTCTTCTATATTTATCTTTTCTGTCACAGTTAACTGTAATCCTTCCAAATATTCGGATATTGCCTGCTGTAATTTATAATCTTCGAGATCTGGTTTTTCGCAACGCGTTCCATATGACTGTGAAGATTTTTCTCTTTGAGAATTGGAATATTCATTCCGTTTCTTAAATAGTCTCATTTTATTTTTATTTATTCTTTTGCTATTCTTGCAACTTTCATAGTTTTGTATATAATAGCCAACTTTTACAGCACCAATTTTTTTTTCAAAACTGCCAAAGGAATTTTGGTATTGTGGCTTACCACTGACGCGAAACATCGAGACTGGTAAGAACGTCTGAGAACATAGTTAATCCAGTGTGTTTTGCAATAATCCCGTTGAATTGCTCTACCGAATTAGTATCTACATCTAATATCAAGCTTGTAGAATGACCTCACATGACCCATCAATTTATCATATAATGCTGCAAACATAAAATATGCAATAAAAAATATGAAAATCAATAACCAGATGCTTATACACATTAAAAAAATAAATGGAAATATGTACCAACACAAATATTTCGATAAATATTTATTCCAACATACATACCACCCTTCTTATATAACTAACAGAATAATTATTATGTAATGAAACTTACGTGTTAATTTCATATCTGCAATCGTATCACGGGTATGTGAACTTCCAGCTTCATTTTGTTTTTGGCAAAAGTAGGTACAACAATGTAAATGTTGACCTAATATGTGGAAAGGGCTGTTCAATATATATTTCCGTAGTATCTCACATTGTTCCTCCATAGTGCCACCTTCGTTTTTTCTGCATTTGATGGCTTCTGTGATGGCATAGCGGAATCTCAGTAGGCTTTTCTGAATAATATTGAAAAACTTCAATTTCCATATTGAGTCCAAAAAAGGGTTGGATTGAAAATTGATGCAGACATTTCAGAAATTTCATGAAAATAGATTACTGTGATTCATCTTTTATTATACACACCTTTATTTCTTTTCTTAGTACCAAAGGACCAGCGTTGGTGTCTTTTCCTAAATCTCGCGTTTTATTGATATAATTTCTCAATAAGTGATTCCGATACTCAATCTTCTCAAGTCTTTTACGATGTTTATCGCCAGTTCGATTATTTGAACTCGACATGCTTGATCACAATATCACAAGTTCACAAACTAACAAGTATCACTATCTGAATGCAATCGCAAACTAACTAGCTTTCTGTTGTCTGTTATACATGCCGGTTCTTTGTCCATCACCCTCGCCGCAGCCGTTCGCAAAAAATGTTTACGTTTTTATCGCCTATTTAATATTACACCTAATCTCATTCGAGAATGCAATGAATACCTTTCGCAATTTTTGGTTTTTATGAATGAAATTACGATTTATTCAATAATTCATAGTATCTATGTGAAAGTGCTTATTTGGTGCGAGGGCGCTCGAATCAGTTATCAAAAATACTCCGTAATTGTGTCTGCAGGGGTTCAGCAAAAATCATTTTTGACCTAGTAGTTATTGATGGATCACGCTAATTTTTTTTCAATAAAGACAACTGGGTAATTGAGGCATCTCTCGGAGTACTTTTTCGAAATACGATATATCTTGTGAGGTAAAAAAATAGTGAATATGGCCGATATTTCGTACTTTTTTCTAGTGTTTTTTAAAAAAATAAAAAAGTACTCCGAGAGATGCCTAGATCCAACTTTTCACAAGAAGTGAAAAAAAATCTCGATTTTTTTTAGCGAGGTCCCAGTAATATGATTTTTGCCATTTCTTGTTTTACAAAGTTTTACTATCAATTCCAAATAAGGTTAAACCCCTCTTAATTGGAAAAATGATATCCAGGATATCACCATAGGGCTGATAATATCTAAGCTTCAATATTTGTAATATCACATTTTCTTCTTTTTTCTATTAACATATATTATATTAATATTATTAAGTCAATCACAAGGTAGGTCACTTCTTGGTCTAGCCAAAAATAACTACTAATTATCAGGTAGGCATCAAATGATATTTAACTTCTGTCATTCTGACGATGATATTCAGTTATCGAAACAATTGTAATTTTTTTAGAATTTTCAACATTTTTCATTATATTGTGGAATTAGCTAGAAACGTTGAATTTCGTTTAAAACACTAAAATGATATATTAAATAAATAATAATGAAATCGTTATTGCGTCTTCTTAATTCGGTAAAGGTAAAAGGAAATTAAAAATAAGAACTAGTTTTATTTACACAACTTTATAAAAAACAATATATTATTATAAAAATGCAACATGACTAGAATGAAAAGCAGAAAATTAAAAATAAAAAACAGTAAATAAAACAAGAAAATAAATAATAATTCTAAAAACTAAACTAAACATATAGAATGAATAACTTAAAGATAAAAAAAGTTTTTTCTAATTCTAATTACTTAAAGGAACAAAGACGGTTTTTCCCAACATCTAAAATAGTTCTTGTCCTACCCAACTATTTAGGCACATCAAGCACTTTATGGATTCGTCATTTAATCTTTTACGTAATTTGGTAACAGTAAGGGAGGCTCGGGAAAAATATCTTTCGATACCTGCAGAGGTTGCAGGAATGGACAAAAAATCTTTGCCATTTTAGCTAAATTTGGGAAAGCATTCTCGTTGCATCGCCACCAATTAAGAATATCTTCAGAGCCTTCAATCCGTGGTGTCTCTAGACATTTATCAATTTCATATCGCCAAGCTATAATATTATTAATATTCCTAGTTGGCGATATTTTGTACAAACTTAAAAAATCTATATCGAATTCATTGTTTTCGGCGTCAATGCCGTCAGTGTCAGTACAACTATTAAATTCATCGTTTTCCAATTCTTCGTTATTTACACAGTAGTAAGTACTTTTATATATTTGCTCAAATTGTTCCACGGCCTTCGTTTCTAAACTTTTTCCTCAATTAGTTACTGAGAAAGTTTCAACTTTGTGTCGCGGATCCAATATTAAAACTACGCAATATATCCAGTTTGTTTTATCATAATGCTTTAAGATTTTATCGCGAGCTGCTTAAAGTGATAATATTAACGCTTCGTCAACGTTGTTCCTATCAACTTTTTGATCTATGTCTAATGTCCACTTTTCTAATTTATCTAGTAATAAATTAATTCCTATTATAACCATTGGTATAGTACATTTTTTTTTCTGATTCCAAATTTGTGGAAAGTTTACTGAAACCTGTTAGATAATTGCAAACATTTTGAATAAGAGTCCACATTGTCGCAAAGCACGTTAATGGCATTTTTCAAATTTAGGGCCCAATACAGCATTTGAAACGTAGAGTTCCATCTTGTAGTCACATCTAATTCTGGCATTTTCATTTTTAGATTTAAAGTATTGCAAAATTTTTCAAAGTTTATTTTAAGTTTTTCCGATTTTTTAATTTTTTTTTGCAATAGCTTTGATTTTCTTGACAGGGGAATCACAGTGAATTTCGACTTCCAAGGTTTCCTCGTCAGATTCAGTATCATTTTCTTCGGTGGTATCATCAATATTAACTTGAAGAATTTGCATGAACTTACGCGCCCTTAAATTTAAAATATGCGCGAAACAGACAAAATACATATCTCGTGAATGAACATTTTCATTAAACTTTTCTAACTCTGAGGTAAAAGTAAAGTTACTGTTGGTATTGTCTGTTGTTACACCCTGAATACTCTTTTCTAAATGATAAAATTTTAAAGAATTATCAAATATTTGAGCAATAGAGTGGCCTGTGTGTGATCCCTTGGCAGGAACGAAATCTAATAAAATTGCATGTAGTTTCCAATTATCATCAATAAAATGGGCAGTGATCCCATAAAATCCACTAGTTGAATTAGATGACCAACCGTCAATTGTATAAGATATCCTGGATTTATTCAATTGCAAAATTTTTGAAACAGAACATTGAGTTTCAGTAAATTTTCTCAGAGTAAGCGATCTCATTTGGTTTCTACCAGGTAAATGTATGGCTGGATTTATGTAGGAAAATAAGTTACGGCTTGCCTCGTCCTAAAAAAATTGAAAGGTGAATATTTCTTACAAATGTATTAAACTAATATATCATTGAGTTTTTCAACTTCTACAGTTCCTGTGCCAAGAGTTGAATGCAGAAATTAAAAATTATCTTATCAAGTAATTTTATTTTAAATGACACAGTAAACATCAATATTCGTCCTATTTTATTCGGCGCGTCACTATTAGCTTTAACTAAAAAAGCAGGAGGTATCAGACCAATTGCTATTGGTACAGTTTATCGTCGTTTAGTAGCGAAAATAATTTGTTCAAATATCAGAGACAAATTAGGATATTTACTTCGTCCATTACAATTTGGTTTCGGGTCGAAAGGTGGTTGTGAAGCAGTTGCACATGCAGCAAGACGTTACGTCTCTAATCATCCAGACGTTAATAATAAAGTTTTTCTGAAAATTGATTTTAAAAATGCTTTCAATACAATTCATCGCGATCATTTATTAAAACTTGTAGCAGATATTCTACCTGAAATGTTTCCTTTCATCAATCAATGTTATCGCTTCCCTTCATATCTTTTATTTGGCGAAAACATCATTTATTCGGAATGAGGCGTCCAACAAGGGGACCCTTTGGCACCTCTCCTTTTTTGCATATCGATACACAAACTTATTAGCAACATTGACACAGAATTCAATGCTTGGTACCTTGATGATGGTTCTTTAGGTAGTAATACTAATTCCGTGTTCAAGTCTCTTGACTATATAATAAACACTTCCAAGGATATTGATCTTGAACTCAATTTCAGCAAATGCGAGTTATTTTTCTTAGAATCACCAAATAATCTAACCATTGATAAATTTAATTCTGTAGCACCAGGCATAACAATTACCAACAGACAATTTTTATTTCTATTAGGTGCTCCTTTATTAAGCGAATCCTTTCTATCAGCTTTCAATGAAAAACTAACCCTTTTCAAAAAAATGTCATCTCGTTTATCCTGGTTACCGACACATATTGCTTTTTACCTTCTCAAGAATTGCCTATTAATTCCAAAATTAACATATATCTTAAGATGTAGTCCGACCTGGTTACATAATGATATCCTAATCAATTTTGACAATGCCATTCGTCATTCATTAGAGTCATTAATTAACATTAAATTAGAGGACCTTTCTTGGAAACAAGCTTCACTACCTGTTTCATATGGTGGTTTAGGAATTCGCTCAATCGTTTCAGTAGCTCTTCCTTCTTTTTTGTCATCATTAAATAGTTCAAAAAATTTCATTAATTACATTCTGCCTATATTTTTCCACACACAAGACCCTTTATTAATGGAGGCAGAAAATATTTGGTCATTAAAGTCTAACAAAGTTGTACCCGATGATTATAAATCCTTTCAAAAATCCTGGAATATTCCTTTATTGAACATTGAAAAAGAAAATCTGCTTCAGAAAGCTATCAATTTACCAGACAAGGCTCGTTTGAATGCAGCATTTTCAATGGAATCAGGAGCATGGTTGAACGCATTACCGTCGGCCCCATTAGGTACGCTTTTAGATGACGAAAGTTTCCGTATTTCTATTGGTCTCCGTTTAGGTTGTCAAATTTGTGTAAAACATCGCTGTCGTTGCGGAGCTGATGTTGATGAATATGGTAGACACGGCCTAAGCTGCAAATTAAGTGCCGGCCGTTTTTCACGTCATTCTGCAGTAAATGACCTAATCAAACGAGGCATGGCATCTGCAAAGATTCCCTGTTCGTTGGAACCGTTAGGTACTTGCCGCGACGACGGTAAACGTCCAGATGGTATGACCCTCATTCCATGGCAACGCGGCAGACCAGTTATATGGGATTTCTCTTGCACTGACACTTGGGCCCCGTCCCATGTCCGATCCACATCTACTTCCGCAGGCGCTGCAGCTTTACAAGGCGAAACTTTTAAAATCAATAAATACAAAAATTTGGAGAACATTTACATTTTTATTCCTGTAGCAATTGAAACCTCTGTTGTTTTCGGTCATGAAGCTTTAAAATTCATTAAAGAAATCGGTAAAAAAATTTCAGTAGAAACCAATGATTCAAGAGCAACTTTGTTCTTTATACAACAAATAAGTATTGCAATTCAAAGAGGAAACGCTTCATCTTTTTTAGGTACTTTTTCCCGTTCTAAGCCTCTAGAAGAACTTTTTATGAAACCTAATCATAAGAAACGTAATTCTTCCACCACTTTCAAACTTTCTCAAATTACAGACCCTAAAACATGTGATCTTTCCTTTTTCCGAAATTCTTATTTAACATCTTCATTCTCTTCTTCAGAATGTGTGCCTTCTGATAATACATGCGTTGACAATTTAATAAATTATGCCCCCGACAAGCTTTTGGGCCTCAGTGTACCAAAAAATACAGATAACCACCAGCCAGATGATGTCCCATTCATAGGAATACTGAAGAAGATTACTATGCTAGAGAATGATGCGATTCCTATACGCAATAGATTATCTCTAACCAAAACAGTTTTCAAATCCGTAATATCTACATCCAATTCAGTAGCAAACATCATCAATTCAAATTCCTTATCACGCCGATCAAGTGAGAAAGACAATCATAGAATTCGAGATTATTCGTACAATGATAGTAGTTGCGATAGAGCTTTTAACAATATTTCCACATTCAGATCCATAAAGGGTATTCCCCAAGATTCTTTGGGTCTCAAAGGCCTCAAAAATATTGGTAACACATGTTTCATGAATAGTATTATCTAATGCCTATCAAACACAAGGTGGCTATTAGAATATCTAAAGAAAGACGCATACATAAGAGATATTAACATAAACATATCTAGCATGAAAGGAACACTAATTAAAGCATTTGCTGAAGTTATTCAAGAGCTTTGGTCTGAAGACGGTTCAGACAGAGTGGTTAATACAGTATCATTGAAAAGTAAGATTCAGCGATTTACTTCAAGGTTCATGGGATACACTCAACATGATGCACATGAGTTTCTTCGTTACCTATTAGCAGGACTTCACGAAGATGTCAACAAGGTATATGAAAAACCAAAGCCCATATTAACAGAAATTGATGACAAATGTAGTGATAACGAGAAAGCACAAGCATTTTGGTTAAGATATGCGAGAATGGACAACTCCAAGATTATGGATAACTTTGTCGGTCAATTAAAATCAACAATCAAGTGCACACACTGTGGTCACTGTTCAGTTACCTACGATCCTTTTTGGGATTTATCCCTTCCGATACCACAAAGAACAGGTCAATTACGACTTTCACAATGTTTAGATTCGTTTACAAGAGAAGAAACACTCGACGGTGATGAGAAACCAACTTCTTTGAAATGTAAGGAACGAAGACGATGCATTAAATCATTCTCAATTTATAAATTTCCGAAAATATTGGTTATTCACTTGAAGCGCTTTTCGCAAACAGAAAATTTTAGTGGAAAACTTAATGATTCAATAGATTTTCCAATAGAAGGGCTTGCTATGAACCATTACGCGGCTGATAATGTGGCACCTTGTATGTACAACATCTACGCTATATCTAATCACTGTGGAACCACTTATAATGGTCACTACACAGCATTTTGCCGACATCCCTACACGGGACAGTGGCACGAATATAACGATTCAAGAGTGCTATTAATATCGTGGAAATCTTTAGTCAGTGGAGAAGCATATGTTCTCTTCTATGAACAAGATGACACAAAATCCCACCTTTAAGTTTAATAATTTTTTTGTATTAGTTTTTAAATTGTATATTTTCATTGTGAATCAATGTCTTATTTGTTTTTTTTTCTGCAAAATTTATTTATATATTCATATATACATTGTATCCGTTTAAATATAAATAAAATTGATTTTGTTAAAAAAATGTTAAAAAAAAAGAAGTAATTAATCTATTTCTTGTATTTCTTTCTTGAAATTTATATAAGTACCTATTATAGACATGTGTCACAAAAAGTTTTATACAGATAAAGGAAAAGTTTATATTCCACTAAAAAAATATTCTTCATAAAAAGCTCTAGGATTTCTGAGGAATAACAATTTCAATGAATGTTTGGCTTTCCAAAAAATTTATATCCATTTTTTTTTGTTTCTTGAATGAAGCACTCTTTCCCTCTTAAACCTAGTATATTAAATGTTTTTAAATATTTTCCTTTTCTCATCAAACGATCCATATAATTTTATTAAACCAATTTTATTCGACCATATACTCTTGATCCTAATAAATGATATAAGTCCGACCACTCCTACCTACCAAATTAAAAGAATTTTTTTTCCACACAATAATACTATTATTTCGTTATTTAAAAATAAATTCACATCACTTTTTAAATTACCGGAGAGTCATATTAATTTTTAAATTCGAAAGTGAGGCAAAACAACTCAAAAGTTGACATTTCGAGACTATACCAACGATACGAAGTGTACGAATACAATTTAAAAATGAGCTTTCTGCATTTACTAGGTACTTATTTACGGCGCATCAAAATCTCAGAGGTCTTCCTACGTTGATTCGATGTTTGAGGCTTGAAATGAAAGCAAGTGTCAGTACGAAGTTTAAAAAGCAAAGTAAGGAGGTAGGCTAATTTACTAACAAATCCTTTGTTTAATTAAAACCTATCTTTTCCCTATTTAATAAAGAGAAAACTGTTATATTCGATTTAATATTAGCATCTAAATTTTGGTTTCCTATTAAATACATAGAATCAATTTTTTATTTATTTATTTTTTTATTTGGGAAAGGATTTTTAATACTTGATAAATCAAGAGAGTTAATATGGATGATAAGGCAGAGGGGCCGGGCCCCCCTGTATCACCTATTGAAATAGAAAATAATAGTATTATGAATAATAACGATATGGAAATTAGTGATAGACCTAATTTAAAGCAAGTAACCAAAGAAAATAGCAAAAAAAGTAACCTAATAATTATGAACAAATATAACCAGTTTGACAAGACACTGTTTGAAATATATATCGAAGCCAATACAGACAACAATAAAAACATTGGTAATTATAATTACTTAGCCATTGCTCGTGAAATTCTTGATTTGAAAATAATAACATTTCTAAAATCAATAAAAAAGGTAAAAATAGAATTAGCATTGAATTTTATCCGTATACAGATGCAAATGAAGTATTGAACAATACAAAAATTAAAAATAAAGGATATTCCGAGTAAAAATGTTTCATGTAAGGGCATTGTAAAATATTTGTAGATTGTAGATTACAAAGGGGTCGATTGACCAATAGCTGGCCTTTCCACACTGCGACCTGAAAAGATCTTTTGTGTATACCCTCCATCTATTTTTTGTCCCAGAGATCAAGGCTTCTAAGGAAGCCTATTATCCGATTGGGAGCTATTTTTGTTACCTGGTCAGGTCTCAAGAACAACCGTTCCAGGTACCTATGGCGTTGGCGAACAAGTACTCCGCAATGGCATAATATATGTTCAGCCGTTTCATCTGCACTGTCGCAGAATCTACATGTTCCTCTGTCCACTTTTCCCATCTTGCAGAGGTGATATCTGAGTGGGCAGTGTCCCGTAAGGAGTCCTGTGATTGCTCTGAGATCAAACTTCTGAAGCTCTAAGAGCGATTTAGCATAGCGAGCAGAAGGCTGTAGCAACCTTTTTGCTAGTCTTTGGCCTGGAACATTTTTCCAGTAGGCTGCACTAAGTTCCTTTTCCCATTTCCGGACTTCTTCCACAATGTGACTTTTAGTAATGCCACAAAACGGTTCGGGTCCGATGAAAGGAGTGCTAGCTCCTTCCTTTGCAAGACCGTCGGCAGTCTCATTCTCAGCAGTTCTCTTGTGCCCGGGCACCCATAAGAATGATAGTTTGTTATATCTAGCCAGTAGCTTAAGAGATTGTTTGTAGCTCCAGACTGTTTTGGACTCATAAGTTATAGACCTCAGAGCTTTCAAAGCAGCCTGGCTGTCGGAGGCAATACATATTCTGGCTGCGTTGAGGCGCTTTTTGAGGCACTCTTGCGCACAGAAGTCTATCGCTAGTATTTCCGCTTGGAATATTGTGGGAGTGTTACCTAGGGCTACTGATAACCTAAGATTAGCTCCTGTAGCCCCTATTCCTACTCCTTCGTTTGTTTTTGACCCATCAGTATAAAATGTGAGGACACAACTAGTTATTTCTGAGACTTCGTTCTGTGTTAACTCACGATCGTTAATAATAACATCTAGAGTAACTTCGAAATCTTGTTTAGCGGGCATTATGTCCCTAGGCATCATCATAGACTGGGTTGATCCAACCCTTAGTATCTCGAGATGTCCTGTCAAATCGCCGGTTTTTAGAGATTTACCCTGTGTTAACCTATAGGCATTTTGCAGAGCAATCCTCCTTACATGTAAATGTAATGGAGGGAGATCTAGCATTACCTCCAATGCATTTAGCTCCAAGAAACTATTATTAGCAGTTTTCCTAGATCTTCAATCTGCTTATGACAATGTGAACTTATATGTATTATACCACAAAATGATAGAACTAAATATTCCAACTAAATATGTGGACCTCGTTTTCAACTCGCTGAGTAATAGACACATATATACTCCTATATAAAAAATATACATGGTACATTAATATGCCCTAAAGACAACACTCAGGGATTAGTTCAAGGATCACCATTGAGCCCATTGCTATTTAACATCTATACCATCTCCTTACATCAGGTAGTAGAAGAGGGTATGAAGATAATCCAATACGCTGATGACTTCATTATAATGATTGAAGGTGATGATGCAAACCACATGATTAGGAAAATGAATCAAAATCTCAACAAAATTTATGAATGGACTAAATTGCATAATTTTAATATATCAACCGATAAGTCAACAGAAATTTTATTTAAACCAAAAAGAAAAAACAATGGAACTTTGACGAACATTAAAGTGAATAATAAGAACATAGAAATAAAAACTCAAGTAAAATATAATATGGTAGTGATATTTAATCAACATCTGAATTGGGCTTCGCAGATACAAGATATAGAAAACAAGACGCAAAAGGGGTTGAACACAATGAAAGCGGTTAGTGGTACTTATTGGGGTGCCGATCCAGCCACTCTTCTTTTGGTATATAAAGGGATAATTAGATCACACCTAGACTATGCAGCGTTTATTTACAAACCCAGTAATAAACTAACTTTGAAAAAATAAGATCAAATACAATACAAGAGAAATATTCTTGGATTATCGAAGATTCATATTAAGTACTAAATTCGTCTTAAAAATTATTGAAGATATAAACAATCCCTTAAATGACTACATTAACACACTTTGGCATTTTTGCAGTAGAAAACAAGGATTTTGGAAAAATAAAGATTGGACTTACCTAATAGAAGCAAAGAAAAGATTGGCAGAGCAAGATCCTAATCTATATAAATTCCATATTAAACCCTGTTACCAAACAGAAATATTATACCAGGTAGCGTCAGTAAAATGTGTGTTTGCTAAAATTAATAAAGACGATAGGTATGGCCCCAAGAAATTCCTTAACGAATTTTCACCAAGCTTAATGAATATTGTTGGATTTATACGGACGGATCAATGGAACCAATTAGCCACAGAGTGGGATGTGGTATTTACATCCCATCCATCAATTACAGATACTCTACCAAATTGAATGATTATATGCAGATGTGCACATCGGAAGTAATTGTAATCCAAATAGCAGTAGAAATTTGTAAAAAAAAGGACTAACGAAATGTGTTATTTTTTCGGACTCCCAAAGTGCGATTGAACAAATTGCTAACAAGAAATGTGGAAAATCTGGTAATCATGCTCTAAATACCAAGGATATGATTCTGGATGCAATAAAAGACAACTACGATATAGTGTTAGCATGGATCCCTGGACACAAGGGTATAGAAGGAAATGAAATGGCAGATAAACTAGCGGAAATTGGAAGAAATCTTAAGAAAATTCAAAAATGAAGCTCTAGACCTTCTTCCCCTTTTTAAAAATAAAATAATCAAGGAATTGGAAAACTACTGGAGCTCATTGTTCGAAAATAAGGGGAGATGGTACCAACTTTTTCAGAAAGTATTTCCTAATTCACCATTTTTTGCAAAAATACCTCACATTGATAAAAGACATGCTACCATAATTACCAGACTGAGAACGGGACATTGTTTAAGCCTTGACCACCTATACAAAATTGGGATAAAGGAAAGTAATATATGCATATGCAGACAACTAAGTGATTTGCATCACACCTTCTTTGGCTGTCCGATAAATGGTGTACCAAATTTCGATTTGTACATAGAACTCATTAAACTAAAAATACCGACACCTATATCATTGCCCTCTATATTGTACGAATTTAATTATAAAAGAATAGAGCTCCTCACGAAATTTATTAAAGTTTTTAATATTGAAATTCAATCGAATTTGACATAAACAATCCTTCTTTATATTACCTGGGTGCTATTACTATCAAATCCGAGGCAAATTTTCGGGAATGTGAAATGCTTGGCTGTTGCCCCTAAGCGAGAAAAGTTTTTTAACCTCTGTTGTTCTGTCTCTTTTTAACATGTCTAGCATAGTGAATACGTAAGGAAAGCAAAGTAAAGATAGTAATTAACTCCTGTGGAAACAAGATATAGCTTTGTAACGTAAAATACAAAGCGAAAACCAGTTCTGGCCAAGTACTGTCAAGGTGGAGGCCAAAAAACTAAGAGAAGAAGAAGTCTTCCTACGTTTGCAAAGCAGTACACAATGAACATCTAGGTAGGGGTGCGCATTTATAGGTCAATCACTATGAAGGAAATAGGTATAAACCAGTCCAATATTTATTTATTTATTAATACACTGATCAAATAGGGCAAACCCAACTACAGAACAGAAACTTAAGTATATTGATTACAAAGAATAATATCATCAATCAAAGAAGAATGCTTTAATCGCAGATATGCGGCAATGGAAGATATCAAGCCGATAACTTACATGATTACAAACCGAACACATCCTATGAAGTGGCGAAAATTTTAAAACATTTTTTCGAGTGGTAGGAAGGTAAAACGTATTGACAGCTCTTGAAGCTACTCTCGGAGTATTGAACAGGAGATTAAGAAGAAGATTGGGATCACTGATGTTGTTATTCACGATTTTAAAGAGAAATATTAATAAGTGACAGTCACGACGAGAACTTAAGTTATTCACACAATGCCTCGTTTGAAGTGTACCAGTACGAACTCCTACCGGTGGATAAATGCCATCCATTTTATAGGAAAGAAATTTCAAAAACCGTTGAACTGATTCAAGTTTCTGAATGTGTACGTCATAAAAAGGACTCCAAATAACATCTGCGTATTCAATTTTAGACCTAACATAGGCGTAGTACGATGCCTTTAAAGTGTTTTGATCATTGAAGTCACGCGAGTTTCAAACTAAGAAGCCCTACATTTTGTAAGCAGACGAGAATATAGCCTCAATATGAGATATAAAAGGAAGTTTAGAATCAAAAGTGACACCCAAGTCAACAAATGTCGCCGGGTGTTCAAGAACAGTATTGTTGATTTCATAATCATATATAATTTTCTCAGTTTTTAAGGAAAACGTTATAACCTTACATTTACAGGCATTCAACGACAATTTCTCAATTCGTCGAAGGTTAGTTGAAAGTAAGACACAATCGCTTCTATCATCAATCCGGCAGAATAATTTCAAGTCATCAGCATATAATAAGTAGTTGACATCAAGATCGTCGATTATATCATTGAAGACATTAAATAATAAGGGGCCCAAATTATTTCCCTGTGGATCTCCAGATGTTGTTAAGTAACTGACTTATAATCATTAAACACGACATACTGGCGTCTGTTGATTAGATAGTAGGTGAATAATTTGATTAGAGTCGGTGATAATCCATATCGAAATAATTTCCTCACAAGAATTCCGCGATATGGTCTATCGAACGCTTTAGAGAAATCGGTGTACACAACGTCAGTCTGCGATCGCTCATCGATGCTTTCAGCAATAAATTGGGTTATATTTGCCAAATTGGGTTATATTTGCCAAATTGGTGACAGTTGAGCGATCCTTTACAAAACCATGTTGCTTTATGGTTATAATGTTGCATAAATAGTTATACATTCTATTGTACAATCAAATTTCGAATACCCTACAGACATTACAAATAATTGAGATTGGCCGATAGTTGCTAATACCAATTCTATCGCCATGTTTGTAGATAGGTCTAACCTTTGACGATATCTATATATTAAGCACAATGCATATGTTGAGCAGTGTTGTTAACGGCGGAACAAGTACAGACGCACAATCCTTCAAAATGAAAGCAGAGACAGAGTCTGGTCCTGTTGTCATTTTATTTTTAACTTGTTTTAAAGCTATAAGTACTTCATCCTCAGTGAAACACATGATATTAAGAAACTGTGAGGTTACTGAATCATCTTGGGAGACGCACATTGTACTAACTGAAAAAGATTTTCCAAAATATTCAGAAAAACCATTAAGTATGCCGGTATGCGTATCGAGCGTTTGGCCGTTAAACGTCATTCTGTCAGAGATATTAGTTGACCCTTTTTTGCCATTAACAAAAGCCCAGAATTTTTTGGGATCTGCTTTCATACTCAACTCAGCTGAATTAGCATAATTTTTGTACGAGTTGTCTATGTCAGATTTCACCTTTGCTCGATATCATAACAGAAAGGACATTTTTATTGGTGCACAGATTGAAATTCGATAGTAAATCATTTGAGAAACGTAATAGGTCAAAATTTCAAACTGATGAGGGATAAGATCAAATGGGAAAAATGATTTCTACATTCTCGAACTTTTGAACATATTTCTACATAAAAAGTATGAAAAACGAAGGAATTATAAACAGAGTATGAAAACACGAAATTAAATGATAACAAAAGTGAGAAAATGATACCAAATGCAAAGAAGAATTATCAAACATCGTTGTTATAAGTATTACGTTTTTTAGTGACAAATAATAGACGATGTTTATTTTTCTCTTTGATTATGATATTACTGTCCTTGTTCCCGATGTGTCAGCGAATTAAATATTTTATACAAAAAAGCTAATGCTTCCGGCTTTTATAGCAACTTCGGCGCAAGTAATAAAAACTGGTTTTGTGTACTAGGATGACCTACAGTGTAATCTATTTAATCCAAATACCCATAATTTAATTGAATAACATTCCGTTGGTGCATTTAATCGAAATCATGAACGTACCAAAAGAAAGGGACTATTGTATTTTTTAAACGTTGCCGTATTGTAACGTTTTTCTTATTTATTAAAACGTTTTTATTACGGGAGGGATAAATTTCATACACACGGTAGGTTCACTTACTTAATTTATTTATTCACTACACTATTCATTAATTATATACTCAGTATATTCACTTAAACTAATTTATATTCACTTATTTACTGTCACGATGTCAAATTATAAACTAAAACTAACTCTCCCTGGTCGGGCCTTTATATATTAGTGCCTTTTTTACTAGATAATTCTATTAACTCTCTGGCATTTTCTAGATAAGACTCTCGAATATGGTTTACTCCTTTCTCTAGGTCATGGTCTCCTTCGAACGGCGCTAATCGGTTTTGGAACTACTTTTGGTTTTCCGTTGGGGATCTTGCTTATGCGATATATAACATCTTTGATCCTTTTCTTGAATAAGTATGGACCTTCCCAATATTTTTGTAATTTTGGAGAAAATCTTTTTCTCCTCGTCGGGTTGTGTAACCATACTTTGTCCCCTTCTTTAAAACCGCCTACTGTGGCCTGCGTCTCGTACCGACTTTTCATTCTGTCGCTGGCAACTTGAAGATTTGTTCGAACTAATTCATGAATATCGTCCAGCCTTCTTCTCAATTGGATTACGTAGTCTTCTCCTGCTAGATCTTCTCCAGGCCGACAGCCAAATTCCAGGTCACACGGAAGCCTCATTTCACATCCAAACAGGATTTTGGCAAGTTTTTCATCCGTGGGTTCATTGACGGCAGATCGATAAGCCAATGAGAATAGGGAAAGATACTGGTCCCAATCTCTCTGATGGCTGGAAACTACTTTGGACAGGTATTTTCCAAAAGTCCTGTTCATTTTCTCGACCATTCCATCTGACTGTGGATGTAATGCTGCTGTCCTGCTTTTCTTGATTCCCAGCTTCTCGCAAATATCCTGGAATAGATGGCTTTCGAAATTTCTTCCCTGGTCACTGTGGACTTTCAATGGCACTCCATATCGGCTGATAAATTCTTTCACCAATACATCCGCGACAGTTGTGGCCTCTTGATTCGGGATCGCGTAAATTTCCACCCACTTTGTGAAATAATCCATTATAACCAGGATACATTTATCACCATTTTCTGTCGTCGGAAATGGTCAAGCGATGTCTAAAGCAATCCTTTCGAAAGGGTTTCCAACATTATACTGTTTCATAGCTACCCTTCTCTTGCGATGTGGTCCATTACTCGTAGCACAAGTCGTACATTTCTTACACCAGTCTTTCACATCATCGGAGCTGTTCATACAATAAAACCTCTCACGGATTCGCTGGAGGGTTTTCTTCACTCCCAGATGTCCTTCCGACGGACTGTCGTGTAACTTCTTTAGTACTTCAGCTACTCTTGTTCTCGGGATAACTAGCTGTCTCCTCATCTCGGAACCATTATCGTTTTCAAGGACTCTTTTCAACAGCCCTTCTTCCAGGACAAGGGAGTCCCACTGAGCCCAATACGCCTTAAGTGTCGGTGAAAATCTTGACACTTCTTGCTATGGCAGCAATGTAAATATCAGTTTGAAGGAGGTAATCTTACCAAATTGTCTTCCTTGATTTTTGAAGCTTTAGTTGTTGTTGGAAAGTGAGGAATCCAGTCAAATGGGCATTTTTGCTCTACATCAGAACCAGGAGTTTTGATTTTTGGCAGGGTCGTTAGGTTCAAGGTCATGAATGATATCCTTTGACCTTGGCTCGTGTCGCTATCTTGGAAAAATGCCGGCCAAAACTGTTTCTTTTTCGAAATATCTCCTTTCCAATAGGTCCTACAGCGAAAATTTCTGAATAAATATTATAGATAAGACAATTCCTTATAACTTTTATATAAAACATATATTTCCAGATTTAACAGTTTACGAACTGGAACAGCCGAAAGCGAAGACGATTTCCATCATTTTCAACGCAATGTTTTGAAATTATTAATCTATAATTGCATAAGAGTTCATTACATCCGGAATCCGCTGTTATCGTACTCATTTCCACACTACCTTTGGATATAGTCACCAGGGCGTTTTTGAACGCAGTTTCTCCGGTAGGATTAATATACTTGTTTCGCTTGGTAGTTATCTAACCTGCTCCGTTTGGAAGGTACAGGTTGTTCTACGTCAATGTTTGTTGATGTATGATTTTCATTACACTCGATGTCTTCGATGATTTCTTCACTTACGTCGACTTCTAAGTCGTAAAAAATCTGCGGCACGTTTTCGCTGCTCTGTCCGTTTCAGTAACCGTAGATAATCCAGAATTTTAGGTCTGCTTTCCTACAACCACAAGATGCGCTGCATTTGGTCTTGTATTTACATGAAATGAATTTCAGCAAAGCCTGAGGAGCAGGATCTTTTGAATTTTGGATCGAAATTAGCCCAGTCTTGCTAGTCTGCCAACCGCACTGCTGTGGATCTTTTTCGACGCCACACCAGGCCTGGACTTGGTAGTACGTCCTGAATGAATGAAGTCGTACAGCTTCTCGAGTAGGGGGCAACGCAGCAAGATTGAACTTACTTTTTGTCACAGATTTTTCGAAAAGATGGTATCGAAGTGATTCAAAGGTATCATTTGTTTTATCGCCGTTATATAATAAGATCAAAAATTGCTCCCCAGCAGTAACAATGATCTCAGGGTCTACGTCAGTATTTTGAAATATTCAGACGATATCTATTAAGTGCGGGTATTTTAAGACGGTATTTAAAAATTTGGATTTGTCGTTATTGAATATAGCCGATGTTGTGTCGCAGCCGCTGAATGCATGGATAAACATTACGTTCTCTGCTACTGCTTCGCATTACTGTAAACTTGATGCCGAGTACAGTTTTTCCGAAACTTTTCCCTTTCCTGGTTTTCTAAAATAAACATTCGTGCACAATCCTGCTAATCCTGTTAGTAAAACTATGAGATCAATGCCTTCACCAATTACGATAAGGGAATCGTATGCTGATAACAAGGTGTTGATTATTAACACGCCAGCATTTTCCGTAGCCTTACTATTTTAAAGCATTGCGTTGAAAAATTATGGAAATCGTCTTTGCTTTAGGCTGTTGCAGTTCGTAAACTGAAAAAAATCTAGAAAATCTAGAAAAAAATGTTTGATACAAAAGTTACAGGGAATTGTCTTAACTATAATATTTATAAAGACATTTTAGTAGTAGGACCAATTGGAAAGGAGATATTACGAAAACAACGGCTATGACCAACATTTTTCCAAGATGGCGACGTGAGCCCGAATTCGCCAAGGTCAAAAACTCAGGGAATCATTCATGACCTCGAACGCAATGACCCTGCCAAAAATCAACACTCCCGGATTTTATATAGGGCAACCACATTTTTTGTCCCCATTGAATGGGCTATTGGAATTACTTTTGTTTATAAGTTTTCATTATTAATATTATCATATATGATCGCATTGCA
Organism: Galeruca laticollis; assembly: GCA_963921935.1. Classification (NCBI taxonomy): domain Eukaryota; kingdom Metazoa; phylum Arthropoda; class Insecta; order Coleoptera; family Chrysomelidae; genus Galeruca; species Galeruca laticollis. The sequence continues at coordinate 188,811,696 of OY998178.1, read as the reverse complement.
GATACTTCATTAATGCAAATTGTTTCCAACTTTGAAAAAATTATTCATTACCTTCGATTATACCAAAAAACTATGAACGTCCAAATATAACCATAATAAACACACTGTCGTGGAAATTAGTAGATAGTCGATGAGAGGAGAATAAATGATTTGCGCTTTATTTGGCAGATTTTTATTAGGAACAATAGAATATAATCCTAAAGAAGTCATATACCTTGGATAATCAATCAAGGGCCTAGATGAAAAGAAATTGAAATAAAACTTACAGATACAAATGTTATATTTTATCCGATAAACGACATTTACTCAAATGTAGTTAATTCTCAAACGATGATCAGACATTATAAAAAAATTTGTGATACCCAGAAAATTATTTCTTAGGACGACCTTGTGTTTTAATATGGATGTAATACGTACAGTATGATATTAAGGATGCACTACAAACAACGAGACGTAACATAATTGGAAGCTTTAAATGAGTTGATCTAAAGGTTCGGTTTATGGCCGAGACACATATGGAATAATTTAATGGAAATTGTAATTAAGTAACGTACTTTTTGATCAGTTTAGTTTATTTTCATAATCATTAATTTATTATGGTTTATATTGTAACGGTTTTCTTATTTATATAAATAGTTTTATAACGACGGGTGGAATACATTTATACACAGGGTATATCTATATATATATATATATATATATATATATATATCGGTTTTAAAACGTCTTTCGACGTTGTCCGATGTCTAACTTCCATCTCTTCCTATCGTCCCATTGGCCCTCTCTCAGGTCTCGTGAGCTCATCGCCTTCGCTATTCCTTCTTTCCATGTTTTCCTAGGTCTTCCGCGTTTTCGACGATTAGGCGGCATCCAGTTCATTACTTTCTTGGGAAGTCTTTTCTCTTCCATCCTCTGAACATGCCCGTACCACACTAATTGTTTTCTCTCGATGTCCGTTATTAAGGAGCCTTCTATCCCCATTTGGAGACGTACGTCCTCATTTCGTATTCTTTGTCTTCTGCTGATTCCTAACGATCTTCTGAATACATCCATTTCTACAGCTTCTAATCGTCTTTTGTTGTTTTCTGTTATTCGCCACGTTTCTGACCCATATAATAGGCTGCTCTTTATGAGGGTTTCGTAGATATTATGTTTTCCGATTTCCTTACTCCAAAATATCCCATTCAAACACCCAATTATCCGTCTAGCTTGTGTGATACGTTTATTTATTTCTTTGTCGTCCTTCCCTGTTATGTCGAAAGTTACACCTAAATATGTATATTCATCGCAAGCCTCAATTTCCTCCTTTTCCAGTTCTATGTTCATCTTCTCTTGTGCTATAGGTAAATATTTAGTTTTTTGGGTATTAAGTTGCAAACCCCATTTTTCGTATTCTTCCTGCAGTTTACGTGTCATATATTCTAAATCATCTTTGTCATTTGCTATTAAGACTTGATCATCCGCAAACTGTAAGGTATATAGACAGACACCGCCAAGGTCAACACCCATTCCCTTACACTTTCTCTTCCACAGGTTTAGTGCTCGGGCTACGTAGATTTTAAATAGTGTGGGTGAGTATATCTATATACTTAATTTATTTATTCACGTATACTTAATTCATGTACACACTTAACTTCTAGTTTATATTAAATACACTGTTCTCTATTTAGCTAATTTATATTATACAGGTTGGCCAATTAATTTTGGCAGTTGACGTTGCGCGAGAAAGCCATACAACTTGACAATGTGGTAATCGCAGTTACCGGGAAGAGCAGGCGACGTACATTCAAAGTTTTAAAGGTTGTGAGACTGCTAATACGTACGAGGGTAACACAATATTTTGAATTTGGATTTAAAAATAATAAATTGTGGCACATGTATATAAAATCGAGTTTACAAAACTAAGTGGTCGGCTTCATAATATTCGTCATTGAGGTTTATTTATATATAAATTGGAAGTCAGGTAGATTTTGTAGATGAAGCGTACAATATGATAAGGATTCTTAAAGGACTTTCTAAATTTAACAATGGCCAACAATTTTTCCTATCTGTTCGTAGTAATAGTTAATAACATACCTGCCTGTTAAGCTTTCTAAAATGGTTATTCTTAATAATATGTAGTAGATAATAATGTAAAAATTCTGATTTATACATAAAATTTGAAAAACAAATTAGGGAAATCGCCTTTAGAGATGGTATAATAAGTATACTAATAATATAAATAAAATATCAAACCTTTTTTGTGGTAGATATTTCTACTTTCATATGTAAATTTTTGGGTTTTTTGCAAATATTTACTATGAAATTAGAACATCCCTTCACACTTTTTACAGAGTTAGGACTGACAAAACAAACAAAAATTTGGTTCTGGGTGCCGTCAATTATTGTTTATCTAGAACTATGTACAGATGTACTACAAATATTATATTACTCTAGTGGAATTCGTCTCTAATATCTACAATTTTATAACACCTATTTACATTTGTTGCGTTTAATGTATTCAGTCATACCACCTACAAACAAACACTATAATGAAAAATATGTTTTAGATGTACAGGTATCATCAACAGTAAAATAATGATGTGCATCTACAAATGATTCTTCAAAATCACTTTCTATATCAACTTCATCATCCTCGCTATCTCCGTCTTCGTCCAAATTAATAATAATATTATCTACAACAGTATCTAAGAGTGGTTCATTGTTCATAAATTCATCTTCAATCTTTTAGATATAGTCACATCTAACTTTCCAATCATTTGCAGAAAATGTGTCAAAAAATTCATTGCAGAATTCTTTAACCTTTGTAAAATTGAAGGTAACATTTCGTTTGGCCACATATTCTTTAAGTGCCGCCCAAACACTTTCGATCGGATTTAAGTCCGAATGATAAGGAGGTAGCCTTTAAACTTGAAATCCATGTTGAATAAAGAATTCATCAATTTTATAAGTTTTATATTGTGGTTTGTACATTTTTGCAACGTTATAAAGATCCGGTTTTAACACTTGTTCACAGAAAACCAGTTTTTTAATTTTTGTGTTGTCCAAGCAGTCGTAGGTAATTTTTCATTTTGAACATTGTGATATGGGACATTATCAATTACCACAACAGCGTTTGTGGTAGGTTTGGAATAAGTTTTTCTTGTACCAACTTCTCATAATTTTCGTACGCCATTTCATTATGATAATCTCCTGTTTTTGACTGGGAGTTCCATATAATACCAGCATTAGGTACAAAACTATTTTCACTTCCTGCATGCACAATGATGAGCCTATTACCTTTTGAAACGGGTTCTCTTAATCCTTCGTTACTCTTGTCGCTCCATCCGTTAAGGTGCGTGAGACATGAATGAATATATGTTTCATCCATATAAATGATAGGTTTGTTCTGTTTTCTGCACTTTGTTATGTTTCTTAAACATAGTAGGCGTAAATGTCTGATTTCGTGACGTTCCATTAACAAATTTCTGTTGTTTTTCATGTTGGTCCAACGAAAACCCAAATCATATATTTGTTTCCGCCATAACTATCTGCAAAGGTTTGGTGTACATTTCTTAACGTTGGTACTTTTTTCTCGGATATGTGATAATTTATTATGCACCTTCTAAGCACAATTTTGTCGAATTGATCCATATGGATACTGAACGTTCTTTGTTTTTTTGTTTTTTAGTAGGCACATCATTGTCAGCATTACTTCCTGCCAGAGCTTCTTTTTTAATACGGGAAAGCGTTCTCTGGCCAACTTTCGTAGCAGCAGAAACCCGTTCAATGACCTGATAAGTCGATATAAATGTTGTATTAAAAGTTTTACTCATGTGTATTTTATACAAATAAAATGAGGAAGCAGTTAAATTTGTTTTCAGTAACCGTTCTTTGAAATAAAAAATTTTGTCGTGGTTTTCGGCCATTTAAAAGAAGTATTAAATTCAAAAATACTATATTACGTTTCAGTTCATTAGATTTTAGTTCAAACATATTTTAATATGACTAAACCGCAATTGTAACTGAAATCGGAAAATGGTTCAAAACAAATAATAAAACCCAAACGTAATAGAATTAAGTATGAAATGAGTATAATAATTATAATTATAAGCTAAAAACCTATTACATTTAAATAGGTATTGTAATGTTTTTCTTATTTATTTAGACAATAAACGGGTGGGATAAATCTTAAACTCTCGGTATGGCTACTTACTAATTTATTGAAACACTAACTCACTAACACTTTATTTATATATACTTAACTAATCACTTAATTATTAATTTATATTAACTGTATATTCACTCAAACTAATTTATATAAACGCTTTATATTCACTTATTTACTGTTTAACTCACGGTGTCAAATTATAAACTGAGCTAACTCTTCCTGACCAGTCCCTTATATATTAAAGCCGTTTTTACTAGTAAATTCTGGGCTGCGGCTTACACAGTCACAAATAATTTTTATGGCCTTTTCTAGATAACTCTGGTCACAAAAACAATGTTTACATAAGATAGTCGTAAACTCGTAAACATTTTTTTATAACTGCGTATCCGCCATAATTTTAACTTTTATACCTGGCTTAGACAGAGTCGGATTTAGGGTCTATACCAGTGTGCTGTTTCGTAACAGTATCTTACTCAAAATAAACATGTGCCCTTTTATATACTCCTGCAGACAGAAACAGAATAGTTATTTATGTAAAAAGTGGCGCTTTTTTTCACGAATGGAAAAATTGACTCATGAGCTGCAGGCATGCAAAAACCAAAAAATGTCTCATTTAGATTGTTCTAAATGGACTAAAAATGGCGTCAATTTGTTTGTTATAACGGTGCATAAAATTGACACATGAGTGCATAAACTACTTTGTTTCACCCTAATGTCACTTTTTTAAATCGTTTAACAAATAAATATGTTATGTACGATAATCGATTTAAAAAATTTACTATCGAGTGTAAATTTGTTAAATAATTACTTTGGTTTAAAAATTTTATTGCAATAATTAAAACTTACCTTTGTTAATGGAATTGTCGACTTGCCATTGGTTGCTTCTTCTGTCATGAAATTTAAAACGTTCACAATTATTTCACGACACTGCTCACTCAACTATTTATGAAAAACTTTCTGGAGTCGCCATAACAAGTTAGTATTGCACTACCCCGGTAATCACACTTTTCTCTGAACAGTACTGTCGAAACGAAGCTTATGAATGCTGCCAGCGAAGTGAGCTTTTGCAATCCGCATACGTCTTTGCTACGGCGCATCGGAAATTGCCACACTTCCGACTACCAAAATTAATTTGCCAACCTGTACACAGTTCACTTTTATATTTACTTCTTCACTGTTCTGCTCACGAGATCAAATTGTATATTAACACGAATCGCTGATAGACCCTCGCCTCTAGAGTTTGAATTTTGAATTTCATAAAATTTTCAGCATATTTATAATGTATGTGTATGTCTATTTTGGTAAGGTAGTATATTGTGCAACAAGTGGGAAAAGTACTTCTCCCACATGTTGCACACAATACTTTTTCTACAACTGCACAAATTGAAAGAATAAAATAAATGTAACGATATTTATTTTTAAGATTAGTAAAACCAAACTAATACTAAAGTATCCTCTTAACTGTTAAATAATATTATTTAAAATTGTAGTTGATTGTGAAATTTTTACAGTTTTGTATAGTCAAACCCGGAACGTCATTTCTTTTTATTAAATTTTCTGTTATGTTGATTGTAGACGTTGAGGGTTGATCGTTCATATACGGTGCATTTTCTGTCTCCATTTCTGTGAAGAGTTCGAGTGGTTTTTCAATGGAGTTGACGATTTTATTAGCAACGTTAATTTTATTTTTAATAGATTCCTCGACGTATCCTTCTGCCACGGTACTGGATTGCCATCCTCCATGGCGCTTTAAGGTTAATATATCCCCTCCTGCATTTACTAAAATTGTTGCCGAAGAACGTCTGAAGCAGTGACCTGTGTATAGAGGGGGGTTTTCTAATTTTTAAAAAATTGCAATTGTCTTAACCATACTGCCGAATTTGTTAATGCCAACTACCTGTTTAGTACATTTTCCGTGTTGGTAATTTAAAAAGAAACGTTTTTCTGGCAAATTAATCGGTCGAAGAGCAGCATATTTTTTATATATCTCATAAAATTCTCTCGTTATAGTGAACGTTCATGGCTTTTTTGTTTTCGTGTTATCTAATTTCACAAGTAAAGTTCTAAATTATCGATTCTTAACTTCCACAACTCCTCTCTACGACATGCCCCTGTTATGTCTATAGCTACTGCTGTCTGCAATTAAAAAAAAACAGGATTCATATTTTACTTACAAAAATATATTTGCGGCCCGAGAGTTTCGAACCAGGGACTACTCAGTTCCTAGCGGACAGACCATCCACTTCACCACTATCTAATTTAAATGTATTGGTTAAAAGTACAAATTCCTATATACCATAATTTGAAATAGAATTTTTAATTGTTATTTAATTCTTTTTATCTATTGAAAAACCCACTAATTAGAAAAATCTATGTTAATTCAAGGAAAAAATAAAATAAAATTCTAAAAATAGTTCTTTCTAAATAAATTTACCTTTATTAGTAGATATTCCTTGTCTGGAGCTTCGTTTAAAAATCTCTGCAGTTGGTCTGCTGTCAATATGTTTGATTTTTTGGAGACGTAATTGTCGGACTTTCTTTTCAAAAATAAACGTAATTTCTGATACGTGGATATATCAATGTTATTTTTTATATTGATAGTACTTCGCAACATTGAATAGTGGGACCAAAGTGTAGACGCCTTTAAAGTTTTCGACAACTCTTCAAAGTATACCAAAAGTACACTTTCCGAAAAAGATTTTATTTTTGTATTTCTTCTCCATTCCATAAATTTCTCGTATGCTAATTCATACTTTTTTCGTGAAATTACCGGCAACAAATCTAAAGTCACTTTTGCTGCTTTTTCTAATATCTCTGGCGGAGTATTATCAAAATCGTCAGTATCCATATTATTTATTTATTATAAATTGGTATAATTATGTCCTACTAAAATAATATTTAATGGAAATTGCGATTTTTATCAAACCACGAAATAAAACTACCTTAAGAATTTAAGAAACTTCTATAATTGACAGTTGTGTCAACTATTTAAAATTGACAATAGCCAACTAAGTTTTTGTCGATTTTCGTTGATTCTCCATATAAATGTATGTAGGGTGGGCAAAGTATGAGCAATATGTGGTTTTAAAATTAAGTAAGCTATGAGAAATACGTTACTTTTCATAGCAGTTGTAGAAAAACATATTTACAGAAGTACCTTGAAGCCAGGGACGGACTACTCGTAATGGTTAGGGATTCAAAAATTTAGCAGAGATAACACATCCTGTATCAAAATATCGAAAATTACTTCCCTACACCTTAAGCTAACGATAAGGTGGGTATTTGATAAAATGAGCCATCTGCGATCGCGCATCCACCATTTTTATAAGGATATTCTACGTAACGAGTTGAAAGTAATTTATTGATACCATGTCCAAGATTCACCTGTAGTAGAAATGAATAACTTAGCAATAGTCGATAATAAGAAAAATATTGACAACTCATTTCAAGGAAATTAACTAGGTATGCTAAGAACGTAATTAGTTGCTTTGAATCAAAATTACAAACACAAAGTAATTGAACCGTTAAGGAAACGTCAGAAATTCACGTTTAAAACATTAGACTTGAACGAATCCCTAACCAACAAAAAAACTAACGGTTATCTAAATAATGGAGACTTCATAAAAACATTAAATATCTTGAAGACTACAACTTTTTTGTTATGTAAAGTTTATGCGTTAGTAAAGGGGCTAGGCGGGTTCTAGACCATTCCTTATGTAAATTAACATGGAAAATCGCCAAGGTCCATCGTGGTCATTTTTGACGCAATTTCGATCTGCGCAGGCGTTAATCAGAGGTGGCCATCTTGTAAACATCCACCATGCTAATGGCGTCAGCCATCTTGTATGAGTCATTTGTTAAGCGTCGAGTAAGTCATGAGAATGAAAGCTTTATTTGTGGGTAGGGAGATGGTGAAGGTAAAATAAGAGCATCTGAATAAACAAACATTTTTATTGCATATAAAATGGGCAAAAATTCGATATACAGCTGGATATTACGATATCTAATAATATTTAAATTAACTAGTCTAACAGCTCACCTAATAAATTAAATCTCTAGTCTAAATGTATGAATAAAATAGATAAAAACATGTAAAATATGAAAATGTATATTCAAAAGGCTGGATCAACATCCATAGCACAATCAATCGAGTAGTGCCCCCAGGGTAAGGTTTCATCGGAACCATGAACAATATAGCGTTTATCATCCTCCGGACTGAGTGCTACTTTAATTTGGATAATTGAATGGACCAGATGTTTCTCGGCACGAATTAGATTTTGGGAAACTATTTTCTGTGTGAAGGTATCAAGGCATTCTTCATAATCTTCAAATGTGATTACGGTCTTCACAACTGACGACTTTACTCCTTTAGCTTTTTTAGTTACTCCAACGTTTCGAATAAGACAGTCTATTTCTTCTTTGTCATAACCATCATCCACAAGACGTTTTCGTTTCTCCGCTAGACCATATTCAGAGGTTAGTAACCGCGTTGTATACAATTTAGACCGTAACCCAATATAATCAGTCATTATAATACCATTGTTCTCATCCTTCATCATCCCAAGAACCTTCTTATTAACTCGAGGAACTCCATAGATGTTATCATCGGGATAGTCACTAGTATCGAAATACTTATGACAATCTAGCTTCATCATCTCATACGGGTCCTGCTCCCTTATTTCAACTATCACAGAGTCAGTATCCGTGTAACAGGCAGTGTAATTTTCTCCAAATCTCCAAGCCAAGTAACCATACTGAAAATCATAAATGGTAGTCTTAGCCAGATCTAAAATTGCCATCCCTACATATATAGGCTTATTTAACCATATTTGTAACTTCTTCAATTCGATGGCGATAAGGTTTTCATTAAAAATCATACTATTTTCAAACTCTGGCTTAGCTATATATGATTCAGCACCATATCGACCACTCCACTGAGAAATTAGCTTAACATCAACGCGCTTGCGCACGTTCTCCATGGTTTTACCTGCAACAATTAGAAACAGTGATTAGTATAGAAATATTTGTATAAAACTAGCAATACTCACCAAACACGGCATTGTTCATCAGTTTAAATAGGTTCTTCTCAAACTCATTCTTCGCAACCTTACGTAACTCGGTGTTTAAGTCAATGTAGGGCTTTAACCAAGAACTCTGCTTGAATGTCAATACTCGATGTGTTTTTGTTAATACAAGCCCATTCTGTAACGCCTGCTTCAATGCTCGGTAATGTATAACATATTTTGTTTTATTAGTCATGGTACCCATCAACTTAGTCTCCTCATTTGATCTTGTAGCAGGCATCATGGTCTTAGGATTGAGGTGTTCGGGGCAGAAAGGTATGTCCTTATGCAAATCATGTAAATGATGAGGATACTCCAAATCAACCTCGAGCATGTATCCCTCAGAAGCATCATCAGCAATTGCGCTAACATCAATATTTGTATCGCACCACTCGAATCCCCCATATGGTAACGCTTGGCTCATCGCCCATCCATATTGATTGTTTATATCGAAGTACATTAAATATTTCGTTGGTTTAGACGGATTGTAAGTGGGCATATACTTGTTGTTGGCTCGAACACGACGTTTTCCACATACTTGACTAAGCCCACCGCGTATACCACGCTCAACAAACAAAAACATGTCTACATCAGTGAGAAGCTCCAATTCTTGTCCAGTATGTTTCAGCATAGCATCAAACGTAAATCCTGGTAATGTATAATAATGTGCAGGGTCGATATTATACGTAGTAATACAACTGGAACGAAACTGCTCAAAAACGTCAGCAAGAAGAAGGATATCGGTCTTCATATACAAGTCTACATATTCCCCTAAGGTTTGGCATTGAAACGTATTCCAAACACACTGCGCCCGACTATAAAGTCTATGTGGACAGGGCTTATCTTCAATATTATTGTAGAAAGATTCAACAGGAGGTAAACTTGTTTCTTCAAAGCGTTCGAAAGAATTGAAATAGTCATAAGGCATTACCCCCTTTTTAGTTAACATAGTGAATTGTTCCTCGGGAACACCAGAGAACTGAGATCTCAAATTAGGAAATTCGGTTAAATATGAAGCAAGTTTATCGAGAGATGATGCCATGAAGCGGAAACTGTCGATAAATTTGAACTGGATTCGTGCATCGTCAACATGTTTTGTGAAAGAAATATATTTTTCCTTTGTAATAGGGAGCAAAACAATAGAGCCAGTCATGCGAGTAGCAATGTCTTCGATGATGAAATTTGCATCATAACCAGATAAGTTGTGGAACACTACATTAACAGTAGGTGAATCTTTATAGTTAATATTACATCCCTCATGCGCTGCACCTCTATAATTGTTTTCAGGAATGAAATGATCATGATCTCGGACTTTCTTATCAGTAGAGGAAAATGACTTTTCACAAATATGACATTTGATAGCAGCTTGAAACTGACGTTCTTGATTAGGAGTCATGTGAATTCCATAAGGACAAAGGAACACCGTACTGATATCTTGAGCAAGCAGATTCATTTCATCGGCAAACCATCGCATACAATCTTCACCCATATAATTTTTGTAGAAGGATAGCGCGTCATCGTATGAACACTTGAAGTAATATCCAACGGCTGCAGGGATATGCTGTTGTGGCTTCTTAGAATCACCAGTCTGCTTCAAAACACTCTCGAGATCTGCATATACTATAAAAGGTGCCTTTACCTTATTCCTCAAGTTTTTGAATTTAAGAACATTTTTTCCTGGTTCAGGCATTTTAATTGCAGTTTCGTTTAATTTTATGCAGTCTTCAAGATGATTATTAAGTGTCTCCTGTGATCTATAATAATGTAGACATCTATCACAGAAGTATTTCTTACAATTATGTTTACCGAGTTGAGTGGATAGAAGTCTTGATAGATTCTTTATCCAAACAAAGTGATATTTCGTTGGCGCTTCATCATATCTATCTTGTACCATCAACAAATTTACATGCTTATCCACCTTATTTCTTGTAAGGTAAGTTGGTAGAGTAATGAAGGTTTTTTTATCTTTTTGTAGAATGTAAACATTTACGGATATATTATTTTGCTTCTCAAAATTGGGGATCTGCTTGATAGTCATTGGAAATTGAATTCCTTTTAGTTTTAATACAGTCGAATAGTGAGGGTATGAGGATGTTCTATCAGAATGGATTGTAACAGGATACAATGCTGACGTAACTGCCCATGCAAAACAACCATTATCTTCATTATTGACGTTGATACATGCCTTCTTCGTTTTTATTTCTGTAGGTAAATCAATATAAGAGGATCCTAGTTGAGGAGTATAGTTATTGATGTTAACGCCTAAATTCAGCACCTTCCTCAATGCCCAACCACTATCACGTTCTTGAAACTCCTCCAGGTCTTTAAGGATAGGCGCAATGACTTTAGTATCAAACCAATCGTCAATGTTTGTATCCGTATATATTGGAGAATTAGTTGTCGTAAAATACTTGAACTCATTAAGAATCTGATCTCCTTTAACAATTTCAAATTCACCTCCGAAAGCCACATTCACCTTAACAGCTACCTCCTTTTTTAATATATTATGTATACGTCGTTTAAAGATAGCCTTACAATCTTTGAGAAATGCAATAGGATCCTTATGCTTCAGGTTTGAGATGCTACCAGTTCTGATGCGACCGTTAAATGCTGCATCCAGATCGTCCCATTTTACACGATGTTTTGCGGTTTCCATATGAGATGATAGACTTCCACCATGTTTTTGAATATATTTAAATTGGTTACGAAATGACTTTATTTGAGTTATACCAGTTAGAATATGCTGCTTTTCCCCAATATTCTTAGCACTTCGTAACGCATCATTTAGTTTCTTTATAGCTTTCCTACACTCCGTAAGCTCTTTCGTCACTTGGTGTTCATCTGATGTCATCACTCCCAACAAAGTAGCAATATGTTTTATGAGATTCATATAGACTCATAATGGCAAAAAAATGTAACACAAAGTTAAAACTCAAAAAGTAAAGAGATAAACAAAATTCAACAAAAACACAAAATAATTTTTTAAATGTAACAAAGTTAAAAAACTCAAAATTCAAAAAAATTCTAAATTTGAAAAAACTATTTTTTTTTTGAAAATCTAAAACAAAATTCAAAATAAAACACGCCGCAAGAGCTGATAACTGATCGAGATGAAAGCAACGATACAAATGACTGAGCTCCTGAGACGGAACTCTTTTATAGTTTGAGCAGAGCTGGTGGTATATGAGGGGTAACCTTCTAGTCGGTCAGAAGACTGAACGGTACCATTATTTCTCAAAAAGACCCGCGATTGAGGAAATTTGTGTCTGTTTTCCCATAAGAAAGGACGTAAAAATGATCCATTTTAAGCTAATTGAACAATTCTGGCACTTTTTCAACCGTAATATTTGAGGAAGATATGATATATTCTAGTAATGATTCCAATTAACAAACAGTGATTGAAACAAGAAGTTTATGATCTGTATCCGCAGGCTACGATTTAGCTAGACCACAAATTCTATTCCGGCAACCTTCAGAACCATTGATTACAAGAAAAACTATGTCACCATTCGAGGAGACATATAATATTAATCATCACCTATTTTTCATATGTGAGGTCGAAGGAGATTCTTTAATAGCCTTTAGGCGACAATTTTCTCTAATATGTATAAAAAACATACAGAAAACACTATACGCACTTAAGCTAATAGATAACCGCATGTTTTGTAGGCACGTCTTACAGATATCCTAGTTAAGTACATCTTCCACAGTGTGGTAACTGGCGTATTTCTGTGTAGAAAAAAGACGATCCCCCCCCCCCCCGTTTTATACCCGAAGAGACCTCAATAAAAATACTTGTATAGTTAAGAAGAATCAATATTTTTTTGCAATAAATAATTTTCAATTAAATCAGAGTACATCTCAAAATTTATATAAAATTTACATATGAGGTCATAGGCACTCTTCAATAGCCTTTAGGCGACTCTACCCCATAACAGAAAAATACTGTTCATACATAACTCAAAAGGTGACAGCTCAGGTTGTAATCGAGTCTAACCGATACCCTAAGTTTTTGTACTACTCCCACAGTGTGGCACCTGGCGTATATCTATGTAGGAATCTCTAATATGTATAAAAAACATACAGAAAACACTATACGCACTTAAGCTAATAGATAACCGCATGTTTTGTAGGCACGTCTTACAGATATCCTAGTTAAGTACATCTTCCACAGTGTGGTAACTGGCGTATTTCTGTGTAGAAAAAAGACGATCCCCCCCCGTTTTATACCCGAAGAGACCTCAATAAAAATACTTGTATAGTTAAGAAGAATCAATATTTTTTTACAATAAATAATTTTCAATTAAATCAGAGTACATCTCAAAATTTATATAAAATTTACATATGAGGTCATAGGCACTCTTCAATAGCCTTTAGGCGACTCTACCCCATAACAGAAAAATACTGTTCATACATAACTCAAAAGGTGACAGCTCGGGTTGTAATCGAGTCTAACCGACACCCTAAGTTTTTTGTACTACTCCCACAGTGTGGTACCTGGCGTATATCTGTGTAGGAAAAGTCGGTACCCCTTTTTTATACCTGAAGGGACCTCTTTGTATGCTATCAAATTATATATCGCAACTAAAACAATAAATATCTTCGTAGGTATATACTCAAATGATACTTACTCGTTCACCTACTTCCTGCAACTATCATAGCGGTCTTCACCCCAGGCGCGAGCTGTTGTGTACCACACGTCATCGGTATTTTAGAAGAGCCCATCTAATTCGAACGTTAGACTAGAAATATAAATGTATTAGTCTAATATTTTACTAACCAAAATTTTCAACAATTAACTTTCAATTGAACTTTTTATATCTACATAATCGCCTTAGAGGGGAGATTTTTACTAATCAAACTAATAATTTCATACACAAAAACATTAAAACTAGAGCCTCATTAAAAAATATCTAAACGAATTTGTTAAATTTCAGCTAATTACAAAATGTATATTACTCTCTATATTTCATGTCAATATCACACCCAAAAACAATTATATCATCAAGTTTACCTCAATTCACAAAATAGTTAAATATATTTTTTAGTCGAAACGAAGACAGAATTACGAAATATTTATAAAAAAGATCTGAGATATTGAAAACGCGCCAAGGTGGTGACGGCAAAGCAAGCAAGTCTCGACAAGATTTTAGTTGAATTTCGTTTTATATGACTTTAAGATCTACCCCCATCCACCGTACGTTTGAACTTTTTAATTAAATTATTACTAAAAAACAATGTATACGGTATAATCATCATACATTAACTAATATTTTCTGGTTCAAATCCATATTTTAACCCCAAACATATGTATACGTCTTTTAGAAGCGAAATTAAATTTTATCAACTACCCCCACCCCTCGTACGTATGAACTTTTTAATGGAATTATTACTAAAAACAAGCTATACACCCATATCTTCATACATTAACTGATATTTAGTGGTTCAAAGATATATTTTAACCCCAAACACATGAATACGACTATTAGAAGCGAAAATAAATTATCTTCTACCCCCCTCCCTCGTACGTATGAACTTTGTAATGAAATTATTACTAAAAAACAAGGTATACGTCCTTATCTACATACATTAACTGATATTTATCGAAAAAACTTCTAAAGAAATTTGTCATATTTCAACAAAAAATATTACTCACGCTTTAAGGGAACAACTCGTCACTCTACCGCACCTTATTCACCACTGAATATAGAATCAAAACAATAAGTGGATTAACCCTTCTATCCACGAATCATTATATATCTAATAATAACTCAGTATTTTAGGAAACGTTTTATTAAGAAAGTCACTCGTTTAATACACAAATCATAATTTTTTAATCGGAATCGGTTCTCAAGCTACATATTTCAATGGGGAACTAGATAATTTCTGTGGTGATTTGCCAAAAGCTGATATGTCGATTTTATTAAGTTTACAGGACGCCACTTTAAAGTTTTTAAGAAAATGACAAATCTATTTTCGCAAACAAGTCCCTCAAAATAATGTCTATTTTCTGTATGTAAGTATTTTTATTAGAATGTTAAAATACGTAGACCACAGGGGACCGTTGATTTTGATTAAAACTTTTTTCAAAATTGATAAAAGTGACTTTGAATGACATATCAACTTTTGCCGTGAAATCATTTTTGACATATCAACAATGGAAATGACTTTTTTACTATGAAATTTATCATTTTTTTTTAATACTGTGAAAGTGTTTATCTAAAGGAACACCACAGTGTATTATATTAACATACTTTATTATCAAAAGTTAAGTATTATAACAACAAAATTTCATAGAGCATCTTCAGCATTTGCATTTACGGTAAGATTCTGATAAAATGGGTGGTAAACGCTGTCTATGTATTGGATTGGATTGATAGGTTTGGGACCATCATAAACCTGTGGTAAAAATTCGGGGATAACGTTTCCTCTTCTTTTAATGTTAAGCCGACAAAACTGCTCATTCTCATCGTGCGAATACTTCACTTCAATAACTCCAAGTGGCAGTTCTTTTGAGAAGCGTAACACTTTAATATCATGCCAACGTATATTTGCTCCTTCTTCGGTGTGATCGCGCTTAACAAAAACGCTTCTTAACAAAGAAGAATATAGCAGAAAGTCTTCTTTTTGCATTTCAACAACCTTGAAAGGTTTCTTCCCTCGAACGGTTCGAACAAACTGATACCAATCATGAGGAATCCTTAATTCGGTATCACATGCAGCTTTTTTGGCTCGTTCGATACGTGCATGATCGGAGTCACATTCTAGTCTGGAGTGGCCAACTTCTAAGAACTTGTGTTCAATAATGTTTATATTTTTCGACTGATGCAGAAACCAAGAAAGTGCAGCTGCCACAGTATTATTTTTATTTTGACCGGGGCAAGAATCTGAATATAAAACTACCTTATTAACACTATCGGGCAAATCTTTCAAAAAGTGAACTATACAAGAGGCAATTTGATCTGCTCCACGGTCTGACAAAGCTTCGTGCCACATAAAACAAGTTGTAATTTCTGTACAACAATCTCTCATGGTAAAGTTATAGGTCCATAATTGTCTTTTATAATATACTTCACTTGTGGTCAAAGTCGGCGTAGGCAAATTCTGTTGAAGGTCGAAAACAATGACTCGCTCAGTTTCGGAATTTCTAGCTCTCTCTTTGTCATTTTTTTTTTGACTGTAAGCTTTTTCCGCCAGTTCCAGATGTTTATCTTTCTCCTCTACTTTCTTGTTTCGTTCTTCTTCAGTAGCTGCACATTTAATATCATTTTGGAGCTTGTCGCACGTTTTGCAAGTGTCAATACTTGGGTTTTTTATTTTATAGCCTAGTTCATTAAATATTTTTGCATACATTGAATAACACAATGGTTTTTCCATTCCTTCAGTCTTTCTTTTGTTAACATACATGTCATACATTTTTGCAATGCTAAGCGTAGGTGCTAAATACAATTTTGATGTATGGCTTCTTGAGTAGTGACTCTGATATTTTGGGAAACTGTTAATATGGTTTATTACTTCTAGTCTTTCTTCCTCTCTTGCATTTACTGGTTTCTGCCGTCCACTTAAATTGTCGTCTATAAATCCAGTTTGGCACGCACGTCGCTTTTGAATTAAAATATCAACTTTTCCCCTTGTGACTGAATGGACTTTTTGAAACATAGTCTTGCAAATATTTATTTCCTTATCGCTGAACGTAACAAAGTAAGACGCTGTTATTTGTCTCTCTCTCGTAATGCCAGTTTTACTTCTTCCTTTTCGTTCTATTTTTTTTTCGGACAATTTAATCCTGTCGCTTAAAACTTGATCTTTGTTTGTAACATTTTTTAAAAAGTCATCGAAAATTATTTTTTGACTCTCTGGAGGTAGTTTATCAGCACAATTCTTCCTGCAACAGCTAATGACAGGTGTAAACTTTTTAGCTGGTACCAAAATACCCTTTCTAGTTAAATACTCTTCTCCTTTTAATTTCTTTTCCTTCATTAATTTTCTGTTAACTGACTTTCGTTTCCTACCTTGATCGTTTGCCGCTTCGATCTTGTTTTCTTCATTTGCTTGATTTGTGTTTTCTTCCCTATTTAGATTTGAAGAATTATCTAATCTGATTGTCTTCGGCCCAATTCTTACAATAGATGGTTCATTTTCAGATTCTTCCGATGAATCTTTAGGAACATAATCGACATCCCTGTCGTCGTCACAAGACTCGCTATCATAATCATTTTGTAAATCATAACCAATATTTTCATCTGCTCGACTGTTACTGCAGCTTGGTTCAGGTGTAGAATAATAATTATTTAAATTATTTCTGTTTTCCTCTGGTTGAAATTCATTTATGTTTGGTTCGAGAAGAATAGCGGTGGAAGGAGCTAAATCAGCTAGACTGGGAATTTTTTCAACAGTGACTTTCTGAGTTTCATTGGCACTAATTTCATTAAGCTGAATTTTTACCATTTCTAACATTCGTTTTCCTCGTGACATGGTTTAAATCTAAAAAAATCAATAACCTGTATTAATATTAGTACTGGAATGATTTTCTTTAGTTTTTTAAAATTTTACTAAGGCTCAGTTAATTCGCCGTTTAATTATTAAATTTGTAAATTTATCCAGTTGTTGCTATGATTAACGATTCCCCATTGGTAGATCACTGATAACTACGTGAAAATTATCAAATTTACTTAAATGTGAATAAACCGGCCCTTAATTAAAAAATTAATTTAGTTCTAATTACTGAATTCCAAAAACCACTGCCTCCGTTGTATTTAGTTTCTTAAAGTACAACAAATAAACCTACTTACCTGTTTTATTGGCTTTTTATATTAAAAACTAAACTAAAATAAACAGAAGCTGCACTGACATAACCTTAATACTATTTGTCAAAACTTGATATGTCACCACTATGTCACCTTCCCAAAGCCGACCAAACATGATATGTCAGACATAACAGGTTTTGGCAAAAACTGAAATTGCGTTCACAGACATATCGACTAATGTAAATTTGTAACGCATGCTCAGACTCTTGGATTGACATATCAGCTTTTGGCGTAGTAAAACTTTGGACTCGATTACATATCAGGGTGATATAACCTAAAAATTGAAAAAAATGACATATCAGCTTTTGGCAAATCACCACAGATTTAATATGTTAAAGAAAGCGAACCATCATCGATAGAATATATGTGTTAACTTTAAGTAAATCTAAAAATAAATTGAATTTTTCATACCTTTTTACTAGTTATGCTGCCAAAACACCAACCTGTACACATGTAAATATCGAACTTATTGGAAAATCAGTTTGAACGCTTTTGAATTTGAAAAACCTCGCCCGAAGAGCTCAAATTAATAATAATATCTCTTTGAATTGAGGATGCGTACCGTATGGGTGATAAAACCACTTTACTACAAGGAAACAGTTTCGATGATTCACATCCACCCCCATCCATCACATCCAAATGTTTTTAGACCTATTTCATAATGATATGAGCGGAGGCAGGTGGTGTACCGCTTAACAGGTCTCGACATGTTTGATAGCACATTCTTAGCGGTCAGACACCTGAAGCAACTCGAATTCAAGGCAACACAAAATCTTGCATAGATCACATCGTCATAAAATCGACCCACGGTATACAAGAAAAAATGATACCTCTTTTACTTGAAACGAATATAACTTATCATTTCTCAACAATCTTCAGGTCATTTTGGATAATGAAGTTGAAAACAATCAGAGCAACAAATATATCAAGTTTATTAATAATAATAAAATACACAAGGCATTACGAGTTTCATGGCTTTCCGTGTACATTGCAAACGAACCCGATACGGCAACAAACTTATGTATTGTTAGGAAACAGCACACTGGTATAGTCCCTAAATCCAACCCTGTCTAAGCCAGGTATCAAAGTTAAAATTATGGCGGATACGCACTGTTTTTTTATAACTGTTTACGACTATATTATCTAAACATTGCTTTTGTGACCAGACTTATCTAGAAAAGGCCAGAACCAATTGTTTTTGTGTAAGCCGCAGTCCGGAATTTACTAGTAAAAAAAGGCTTTAATATATAAGGCACTGATCAGGAAAAGTTTAGGAGTTTATAATTTGACATCGTGAGATAAACAGTAAATAAGTGAATATAAATTAGTTTAAGTGAATATACTGAATATATATAAATTAAGTGTTAGTGATTAGTTTAGTGTTTAAATAAATTAAGTAAGTGAACCTACCGTGTGTTTAAAATTTATCCCACCCGTTTATTGTCTAAATAAATAATATAAGCATTACAGGTGTCAGGTGCGGGGTAATATAAATAAATTGCTACGTAAAAATGGCCAAGAGACTATGTGACCTCAAAGTGGCGGAACTAAGAGCAGAATTGGAAGATCGTGAGTTGGAGACGTCCGGTAAGAAAAGTGAATTAGTAGAAAGACTTAAAGTGGCACTGGAAAATGACGGCTTTGATCCAGAAACCGTTTTATTTACTGACGAGGCTTCCATCTTAATCTCGTCAATTTCTGCTAACATGGACGAGAAGATTTCTGCTATGAAAAACGATATTTCTGCCATGGAAGAGAAAATTTCAACGAATGTGAAAAACGATATTTCTGCTTTGAAGAGCGATATATCTGCCGATATCTTATTAATGAAAAACGACATTGCCGCTGACGTTGAAAATGAAATTTCGTCTCTTAAATCTGAAATCGAGAATAAGATGTCGACGATGGACGAGAAAATCGAGAATAAGATTACAACGATAGACGAGAAAATCAAGGAGTTAGAGGAAAAGATTGCCGATTCAATAACGCGAGGCACGCCAGAGGAAGAAAAGAAGACCGAGCAAACGAAACCCTGCAAGCCAGAAACACTACCTAAGTTTGAAGACATTGGCAGCTTTACCCGAGTGAAGGCCCCGCTGTTCGATGGAAAGACATCGTGGACCAAATATGTGAAACAATTTGAAGCAGCCGCTAGAGTGAATAATTGGTCCGATAGGGAGAAGGCAGTAAACTTAACCATCGCGCTTCGGGGAGATGCCTTAAATGTACTTCAGACGATACCTCTTGAAGAAACGGATGACTTTGAGCAGCTGAAAAAGAAGCTGGACATACGATACGGTCACGAACATTTAGAACATTTGTACAGATTCCAGCTGAAGAACCGGAGGCGGAAACGTGACGAAACCCTTCAAGAGTATGAAATGGATATTGGCTAGTCGGATTTGCTTATCCATCAGCACCAGAGAACATGATGGAATGTTTGGGCATCCAGGCCTTTATTGACGGTTTATGTGACCACGATATGGAGAAGACGCTTCGATTAGCCCATCCTAAAACATTGGTCGATGGATTGACTGCTGCTCTTGAATATGAAGCAGCCACGTTGGCTTCGGGATACAGCAAAGGTAGGACCATGCAGGAAAAATGTGACGATGACAGACTTGACCAGATCGTCAACCTGTTGAAGGTATGGTAGACGTGAAGCCGAAGAAGATCAGGTGCTGTAATTGTGGCGAGCTAGAGCATGCACGCAGTTCGTGTAAGCGTCCCACGACTCCTGCAAACCAAGAACCTCTTAAATGCAAAGCAGCCACAGAGGGCTCGCGGTACAACAAAGGTAGGACTATGCAGGAAGAAGATGACGATGACAAACTTGACCAGATCGTCAACTTGTTGAAAGGTATGGCAGACAAGAAGCCGAAGATCATGTGCCGGAAGTGTGGCGAGTTACAGCACGTACGCAGTCCGTCTAAGCGCCCCAAGACTCTTGTAACCCAAGAACACCAGTCACAGGGGAAATCAGACAGGGGTGAACATCCAGCTGATGTGAATCACCGAAAAGCCAACTCTTTGCCTAGATGGTCATGCCCTGTAGACTATTCACAATGCAACAAGTCGAAATCTAAGGAAGTTGCAGTTTCAAGAATTACAGTAGTCAACGAGGAATGGTCACCCACCAGGATCAGAGAAGATTAGGAGAATGATCCTCACCTGAAGATGATCCGGCAATGGAAGAAAGAAAATCGGCGACCTACCTGGCAAAAAGTGTCAAAATTTTCACCGAAACTCAAGGCGTATTGGGCTCAGTGGAACTCCCTTGTACTGGAAGAAGGGCTGTTGAGAAGAGTCCTTGAAAACGATTATGGTTCTGAGATGAGGAAGATAGCTAGTTATCCCGAGAACAAGAGTAGCTGAGGTCCTGAAGAAGTTACACGACAATCCATCGGGAGGTCATCTGGGAGTGAAGAAAACCCTTCAGCGAGTCCGTGAAAGGTTTTATTGGATAAACAGCTCCGACGATGTGAAGGACTGGTGTAAGAAATGTACGACTTGTGCTACGAGTAATGGACCACATTGCAAGAGAAAGGCACCCATGAAACAGTACAATGTTGGAAGCCCTTTCGAAAGGATTGCTTTAGATATCGCTGGGCCATTTCCAACGACAGAAAATGGTGGCAAATACATACTGGTTGTAATGGATTATTTCACAAAGTGGGTGGAAATTTACGCTATCCTGAATCAAGAGGCCACAACTGTCGCAGATGTATTGGTTAAAGAATTTATCAGCTGATATGGAGTGCCCTTGGAAGTCCACAGCGACCAGGGAAGAAATTTCGAAAGTCATCTATTCCAGGAGATTTGCGAAAAGCTGGGAATGAAGAAGATCAGAACAACAGCATTACATCCACAGTCAGATGGAATGGTCGAGAGAATGAATAGGACTATTGGAAAATACCTGTCCAAAGTAGTTTCCAGCCATCAGAGAGATTGGGACCTGTATCTTTCCTTATTCGCATTGGCTTATCGATCTGCCGTCAATGAGTCCACGGGTGAAACTCCTGCGAAAATTCTATTTGGACGTGAAATGAGGCTTCCTTATGACCTGGAATTTGGCTGTCGGCATGGAGAAGATCTAGCAGACGAAGACTACGTGATCCAATTGAGAAGAAGGCTGGACGATATTCATGAATTAGTTCGAACAAATCTTCAAGTTGCCAGCGACAGAATGAAAAGTCGGTACGACACGCAGGCCACAGAAGGCGGTTTTAAAGAAGGGGACAAAGTATGGTTACACAACCCGACGAGGAGAAAAGGATTTTCTCCAAAATTACAAAAATCCTGGGAAGGTCCATACTTAATCAAGAAAAGGATCAATGATGTTGTATATCGCATAAGCAACATCCCCAACGGAAAACCAAAAGTAGTTCACCAAAACCGACTAGCGCCATTCGAAGGAGACCATGACCTGGAGGAAGGAGTGAACCTTATTCGAGATGTGTCTGACCCCACCTTCGAGGAATTTATGGGCACCTATGGAGGTACCGGGAAAGCTAGATATGGAGTCACTTCGGAACAACAACAAGATTTGTTCACTCTCCCGGAAGATTATCCACTGGCATACAACATCCCCGCCCGTATCAAGAACGCACGAGGGTTGGCAACCGTATTTCGAAAGAAGTTCGGGCTATTAGAAAAACTTGAAGACCAGATTCCAGCTCCTGGCAAGACACTGAAACTGAAGCATAATTCGCCGTACGTCTTCTACGTGGTAACTAAAAATGAATTTCAAGATCGATCTACCTACCGCGATGTGTGGCAATCACTTCGAAACCTACGAGACCATGTGTTGGAATCCAGCCTAAGATAGCGAGTAACCAGTTGGATTGGCGAATCATGAGGAACATGGTAGAGGTTATCTTCAGAGATACCGGTATCCAGATATTAATTTGCAGCTACAACCCCCGTTATCAGTATCCGATGAAGACGGTGCCCTGCTATTCCCATAAGATCGGAAAGTGTAGAAATGGGGCCAGTTGCCGATTCAAACATCCAGTGTCGGCTACACAAAAGTTCCAGGAGGAACTTCCATTTAAGGAGGGGGTAATGTTACGAAACAGCACACTGATGTCTCTAAATCCGACCCTGTCTAAGCCATGTATCAAAGTTAAAATTATGGCGGATACGCACTGTGTTTTTTATAACTGTTTACGACAATATTATCTAAACATTGTTTTTGTGACCAGACTTATCTAGAAAAGGCCAGAACCAATTGTTTTTGTGTATGTAAGCCGCAGTCCGGAATTTACTAGTAAAAAAAGGCTTTAATATATAAGGGACTGATCAGGAAGAGTTTAGGGAGTTTATAATTTGACATCGTGAGATAAACAGTAGTAAATAAGTGAATATAAATTAAGTGATAAGTGAATATAAATTAAGTGATTATATAAATTAGTTTAAGTGAATATACTGAGTATATATAAATTGAGTGTTAGTGATTAGTTTAGTGTTTAAATAAATTAAGTAAGTGAACCTACCGTGTGTTTAAAATTTATCCCACCTGTTTATTGTTTAAATAAATAATAAAAACATTACAGTATTGATATTATTCAAAGTAGTATTAGAGATTCTACAAAAACTCGAAAAATTCGTAGAAAACGTGACAAGATTGCACCTTGGATGACCAACGGGTTACTAAATTTTATAAACAAAAAAAAATAGATTGTACTCCAATTTACAGAAACGTCCCAATAATAATAATTTGAAACAAGAATATCAGAGATATAGGAATAAATTGAATAATTTGATTATCAAAACTAAATCTTTTTACTACAAGCAAAAAATAGAAAATAATAATAGTTCTAAAAATCTATGGGAATTGTAAATGAAATAAGTCACAATATGAAACAGAGAAAAGCAATTGACAATTTTAAGTCCCACACTGGAGACTTAGTAAGTAATAAATACGACATAGCAAATGAGTTTAATAAATGCTTTGCTGATATGGGACAAAAACTAGCGAAAAAAATAAAAGTTGATCCGGAATTTAAACAGAACAGAATAAGGAATCCAAATTCATTCATTTTTGCTGCAATCAATTCTTGTGAAATAAACAACATAATTCGAGATCTTAAAATAAAATAGCGGTGGGAAGTGACAGTATAAAAGCCGATACAATTAAATTAATAGCGCCATATAAACTAGAGCCTTTTGTATTTATTTTGAATTGGTGTATTGTTATCCCTTTATTTAAAAAAGGCGAAATTGCGGAAATATCCAATTGCAGACCTATAACACTAATAACACATTTTTTCAAGGTACTTGAAAAAGTAATAAAAACACGACTACAATCGTTTCTGGATAAATACAAGATAATTTCTAATCAACAATTTGGTTTTAGAGAAAAATAATCGTCAGAGGATGCCATTTTAAATTTGACTTTAATTACTGAATGACTGAATGGAAGCAGGCCTTCTCTGTGCATATTTATATATTTGTCCATTTTGACACTGTGAGCCATCGGTTGCTTTTGCAATCTTTGGAAGATATCGGTATCAGAGGAAAATTTCTAAATTTATTTCAAAATTATTTAACCGGAAGTCTGTAAGGGTTGTTACGGGTTCAAACTGATTGAAGTTAGTTAAAACTAAATTAAAAATTTCAATTTCAATCAATTAGTCATCACATTGTTTGTTTACTAAATAATATAAGAAATTCTTCTTTTATTGTTCCCTCACTTTAAACGGTCTAAACATAAAGGGCTATCCCTACCAAAGAGTCAAGCTGGCTAGTGGAAGACCAGTAAGTAATTAAGGTTGGTACTTTGACTTATCTATCTAATTGATCTACTGTCATTATGCTTTTATTCCCACTCCATTTGGCTGATTTTTACCTGAATGAGGTGAACCGAACTTTTCCGGATTTTTGAGGCCAAAAAGGAAAAAGGGAAACACTTTCCGAGACACTTTATAATATTTTCATGTATTGAAAAGCCCGCAAGGGGATATTTTATAAACTTGTCTGTTTAAAGCCACTCCACCTTCGGCTTTTTTTTTGGGATATACTTTGGATCATTTACTGACAGTAGTGCCATTGCTGTGACCATCTGCATGGTTCACCACAGCTAGACGTCCAGATAGCCCCTTTTTAATGTAGCCAGACTGCCGACCACAAGTAAGAGTACAGTTATTATTTTGTATAGCATCATTCGCCTATCGACTATTGAGAAACTGACTTCCACTCCACCATAGTAGAGGACTCCGCCGAACTAAGATTTTATATGTGTTCATAAAATAACATTTAATATCTACTTACCTTGTGAACCTATCAGTACTAATAGGGGAATTGCGTATAGTGTGAAACCGTAAACAATTTCAACTTTCCTTAAATATCTTGTCTCCTCCACTATTCTTTTGCAAAATAAAACGTTAAGAACTGTTACACAGTACCTTTCAGGGTAATTAAATGTGAATAATATTGATTTACCCACCCCTTTCTCCACTGTAACTAGCTGGTCATCAAATTGGTTATATTTAGGATTATAATCTATAAACATTTATTTGTTACCTATTGATCATGTAGGTAACAGGGTAGATGATATTTGCACTGCCAAGGAAATAATCAATTACGGTATTCCACAAGGATCAATACTTGGTCCAACATTATTTAATATTTATATTAATGGTTTGTTTTCTTTGGGAAACCAAGGAGCTATAACCGGATTTGCCGCCGACACGGCTATATTTTATACCGCAAATACCTGGTCGGATTTGAAACATCAAGATGAGAAAGATTTTATTTTAATTAAAAAATATTCTCTGAAACTGAAGGAGAATAGGGGGAGTACTATGATCCTGCTTTCCCTGGTATATATCTTACAAATATCTAAGAAAAAGCTCTATGTATCATTGAATTATATGCTGCTAATTTTTGTGACATAGGATGATTGGAAATATATGGAATAGTTACATCAGTGTGTGTTGGTTTTCTGTAAATTGAATAATCATGTACATTATTAACTCTTTGAATTCTTAAATCAAGAAAATTTAGTGAGTTATTTCCTTCAACTTCTAATGTAAATTATTAATATGGTTGAAAAATACATCTAATTGTTCACTACCTATAAACAAGCTAATATGTCATCTACATATCTATACCAAAATAACATATTACTTTTTTGCCCAACCTATCTAATATGCGAGAAAAGTATTGGTTTACCCCAAAAAAGTTGGATTTTTAAAACATTTTTTAGTTATTTTTACAATTTCCATCAACAACAATACGAATCCTGTGTGTATGTCGTCGTTGTCGTCGACCACTTTTCGTTACATGTCTTGTTAACAGGATACAGCCTCCACAGTGCAACAAGTCACCAATTTTATGATTGAACATTGTTAAGGACATGTCACAGATAAATCCTATTGATTTTCAGCTAACCACAGCCAGTACAACGGGTGCTATGGTACTTGAAGTACGACATTTTTCTAATTTTTTGAGAAATTTCAGGTTGTTAGCACGATACCGCCTCCGGAGTTCAACAAGTCACCAATTTTATGATTAAATATTATTCAGAACATCTCACTGATGAACCCTATTGATTTTCAGCTCCCCGGAGCCAATACAACAGGTGCTACAGTACTTTAAGTACGATATTTTTGTCATTTTTTGAATAGTTTCAGTTTCTTAGCACGATACAGCCTCCGGAGTATATACAAGTGACCAATTTTATGATTGGATATTATTCAGAGCGTCTGAAAAATGAACCCTATTGATATTCAACTCAGTAAAGCCAGTACAACGGGTGCTATGGTACTTAAAGTACCAAATTTTCGTAATTTTTGGATGACCCCTATTGCTTTTCAGCTTTTACTTTAAGTACGATGTTTATGTTATTTTTGGAGAAATTTCAGTTTGTTAGCACGATGCAGCCTCCGGAGTTCAACAAGTCACCAATTTTATTATTGAATATTATTCAGGACATCTCACAGATGAACCCTATTGATTTTCAGCTCACCAGAGTCAGTACAACAGGTGTTGTAGTACTTTAAGTACGATATTTTTGTAATTTTTAGAGAAATTTCAGTTTGTTAGCACGATACAGCCTCCGGAGTACATACAAGTGACCAATTTTGTGATTGAATATTATTAAAGGTGTCTCACAGATGTCCCTATTGATTTTCAGCTGACTAGAGCGAGAAATTCGGGTCCTATAAATCCAGATGTACTATATTTTTGGTTATTTTTGGAGAAATTTCGGTTTCTTAGCACGATACATCCCCCTAAGTGTATACAAGAGACAATTTTATGATAGAATATTGTTCAGGACCACAGATGCGGAAAAGTTAGTTTTAATCTTTAAAACCGTTTATTTTTTGAAATATTACCTTCAAAGATTTTTCTTTCTAACTTGTCCATAAAAATGTTTGCCAACATTGGTGATATAGGGCTTCCCGTTGGTAAACCTTCATTTTGAATATATATCTTATTGTCAAAAATGAGATAATTCTGATTAATATACATACGTCAAATAAATTAAGTATATCTGATATTATTCCTGGATTAATATTTTTATCTTCTAGTAATTTTCTTATAAGTGTTAGACATTATTTAGGAGGAATTTTAGTAAACATCAAATGAAAAGCAATTTGAATGCTTTTAATTTTTTGATTAGTTCTATTGAATTTTGAGTAAAGTATTTAGGTGTATATCCATAACTATTAAGTATATCGTTAAGTTTTTTGGCTAAAATATTATTAGGAGTATTAACATAAGAAACTACAGGTCTAATTGGTTTCGCTATTTTATGTAATTTAACGGTTCCATATAATTGTGGAGAATGAGGATTTTTATTTACGATTGACTTCCTGTCGTAATCGCTTAAAAGATAATTTGAATTATTAACAATATCTGAACGATGAAATAAAACAATATAGTTTGTTTAAATCTTCATATATTTGAACTAATGTTCAATTTAAACTTGTTGACGCGTTTCACTAACACAGTAGCTTTGTCAAAACGAATGAAGGTAAAATATAAAAATGTCTTAATATATACAGTGCTAAATCTATTTACTAAGGTTAACAATGGTATTAAAAGATATTACCTGGAAATTCATTCACTACAAACATTCCTAAGCTATCTTCTAGGTAAAGAGGTTCAATAAAGGAGACTGATTGATATCTATTTGGTCGTTAAGGAGATTACCTGAATATTTATTTTTGTTAATCTCTAGGGCTTCTAATAAATTTAAAATGTAGTCGGTAAATCCTCTAGTTTAAATTTATTAGAAGCCCTAGAGATTAACAAAAATAAATATTCATCTAATCTCCTTAACGACCAAATAGATATCAATCAGTCTCAGTTTTATTTCATCGTTCAGTATGGATCTTCATCAAGTAAAAGCCTCATCTATTCAATTTAACAATATCTCTTATTAGGCAACTTTTTTGTTGGGTCTGCTATAAGAACTTGTACGTCGCTAGATTCTATGAAGTTATATATTTTTGAATTATAATCTTTAGTTGTCAATATGACAGTGGCGTCCCCCTTGTTAGATTTTGTAGTTGTTAGGTTACTATTTTCTACTTTCTTTTTGATTGAATTTAAAACTGTAATGTCATTTTTTGTTTGACGTTTAACCTTTGACAGTTCAATAATTTTGATTAAATTGGCAATGTTTAATTTCTTATAAATAATATTATTTGAGTTCGATTTTAAAGCTATTTCTGATTCTGTAACTATTATTTGTTTAATATTATTCGTAAATTTTGGTGGTATGCTGTACTTTAAGCCTTTATTTAAAAATTATATTTCACTATCTGTAAAATTAGTGCCTGAAAGGTTTTGAAATCGTGGTGCAAAGAATGTTGGTATGTAAGTACTTACAGTTTCGTGATGTTTAGAGTATTGAATTATATGTTGTGTGTGTTCAAGTTTCTGTAGTTTTTGTTCTTGTTTCTTAAATTTCTTGTGCTTCATCGTGCTGATTTGTCATATAAACAGTCAAATTCTACTGGATTTAGTTGGAACGTGAGTTCATAATGTACAACTTTTATGTAGTTGTCTAAGGAGTCTCTTATTTTAAACCATTTTTTAAATTCTTCTTTAAGCCATACTCCTTGAACACATTTTATAGCTTTTTGTATTTCAGGGGTTTTAGTATACCATTTTATATTTATATAATTTGGGATTATCTCTTTTCTAAGGCATTCTTGGTTAAACCAAATGTTTTGTTATGCTTTGTAACGTTTTTGTAGTAACTTCTGGTATAGTCGGGTCAAATCTACTGTCGAAGATTTTTTAATGAAATTAACTGTTTCGACCCTTACTTCAATCTACTCGTATTACTGTTTTAAATGAAACTTACTGTTTCTAGATAATTCCACAATATATTGAAAAAATTGTTAAAAATTTTAAGAAATTTGACAATAATTGTCAAATTTAAAACAGTAATATTAGTAGATTCCAAGAGGTAAGGGTCGAGACAGTTAATTTCCTTTTTAACCTCTTTATTCTACAAATGGCATCAGTAACTTTGGTTTGCTCGCTAACTAATCCATGTGTTTTACTTTCTATCTCTACGGGTGAATCCTAACATGCTTTTCAGTTGCACGAACAAAAAGGAGAACTTACTAGTCTTGATATTGTGCTAGAATGATATTTACTTATATTTGGAAATGCAAGGTGAGGTATCGAAAGTTTCTTATTCTTTTAAAAAGAGCTGTATAGATTTCGGCAGTGTAGATTAACATTTTTGTATAAGTACTACTACTCTTAGAAGTCCCCAGGTATCATTTACCTTCAACATCAGTGTTTTAGAATGGAGTATTGTTATGATGAAAAAACTCTATAAAGGTGATCATTTAATGAAAATAGATTTAGTAATAAACATATCACAATAAAAAGTCGTAATTGATTAGTGCCATTCTTGATGCATGTTTATGTAAAACTAAAATTACAGAGTACGCTGTAATGATCTGTTTCTTGAGTATACTGATACTGTACAATTTAAATTAATATGTAATGTTATTTATATTTATTGTCATTGTTTCACGATCATTAATTAAAAATTAATTTTCATTCACGAGTTTATATTTAAAAATGTATGATCTGCTAATACGTTTATTGAATTACAATTGTGGTTTGCAGTTTGATAACACAGATGCAACAGATGTCACGGACAAGAGACGTAACAGCTGCATATAACGATGCAATATGGGGCGTGTGACAAATATTTCAATGGTTCGGGTTCAACGAACATCATTCACTCACAATATTGTCTACGTTTTTTAAACGGCACATTTTATGCGGTGTTCATTTGGCCTTAACTGTCCGTGGAATTTATAACGTATTGGTATTTTCGAGAAAATACACAGTAATTCATTGTTAAATTGTTTATATGGGGAATGGATTTATTATTCTATTCATCGCTTATTTTTATACTAGGAGTGATTTGAAGATGGAAATTTTGTAGGTTTCTGTTTAGTCGGATTATAGTCTGTTTTTGATACATAATCAAACAATTTTGTAAATAATTCTTATGCCCATGCTTTCTTGTTATTGTATATAATTTTATTGAAACAAAAAATAATGCAAATAATTGTACAGTTTTTGAACATAAGTATTGACTCAAATAAGATTCCAATTACTAGCAAGTTTTCTTCACCACATACTTAAGCATATTATCACTAGCATACATGAGATTTTGCATAAAATTTTGGGTGTTCGGAATCTACATGCACGTTGAATTGTTGACAGATGCTTAAAAAAGTCTCGTAGCAGTTGGTTCCGTAAAGCGATTGTGAATGCGATGCTTCCAAAGCTGTATGCAGCAGCTGTATACAAGTGTCGAGTTGTGGATTTTTGCACATACGCTAGAAAGAAAAGGCCAATAGGCAGCTTGGGTGTTTCAATCTGAAAAGTTTCTCGATCTCGAAGCATTAAGAACCAAATGGCGTGTTTCTTCCCGAAAACTGGGGTCATCGGCAACAGTGTCTATCGTTAATTCAGCGTGGTATGTTTGCCACAAGTTTTCGGTAAATTTAGTCAAAATAATCCAAAATTTTCAGTAATTTTGCATCACGACAATACGAGCATTCACGCATTGAATAAAACAAGCAAGTATTTGGACGACTAAAGATCGAATTGATGCCTTACAACCCGGCTTGGCACCCAATGATTTCTTCTTGTTACCACTAATTGAATATAAACTCACGGACACCGATTTTCATCGACCGAAGACGCGGTTGAGGTATTTAAAAAGCGTGTTAAGAGCTCTATCAACTTTTTCTTAGTCGTTTGCTCGATTACGAGCATCGTGATTTCATATATTGATTCCCGTGATGATTTTCCATTCCTCCGTATCTTCGGCTATCTTAAATGTTTGAGTGAGATTCTTGCTTGTTAGGTTTGTTATAAGGTCTGTGTATTTTGTGGGCGATCTACCTTCGATCTTTTTCCCGTGACCAAATAATTTCGTGACTTTCTCTGCCACCACAATACTGTAATAAACTCTACAAACTTGAGGGCAAATTTTTTTTATAAACAGTGTGATAAATAAATGACCCTAGTGTAATACTTTGCCCCCCCAAATGTATTAGATTTCACCCTTCGGTACCGGGTCCGCTGTCACCACTATAATACCTTCTGTCACCAATTCTTTTTAACTATGCAGCCAAGCGTGAAAAGGCAAATCCAGTCCGATGTAGGCTGGAAACGCCTGAACTTGAAACGGTTGATTTCCTTCGCCAGGACAGGATTGTTCTCTCAGTTGGGCCTCGTATCCAATAGTGATACACACTCTTGGGGAAACTTCGGGGTAGGATTATAAATAAAGTATCGGAAAACCACAAAGTTTATAAAAAAATATAATAAAACTTTCTCTGTATATAAAAAAATCCAAATATCAAAACAAATATTAAACCCCACACAATAAAAAAAAATAATACCCACTTATCATTAAATATATTCAACGAGTGCGAGGGGCGTATGATTTAACCCTTATCTCGTAAATTAGCCTACCTTGCTGCAAGAAAATACTTAATTGTCCTTGTAAAACCAATACTATATAAAACGATTGTGGTTTCGAGTCATTGCACTTTGTATCAACAGAAAGTGAAAGTGAAGGCGTTTAAAATTCTGCTGAGTTATGAGTAATAAATGTTTATCGACAACCCGGTCAGTGCGTATTACAAAAATTCCGAGTTACAATTTTCAGGCCTTTGAATAACCTATAATGTTTATTTAATTTACGTACTATGACGAGATTACTTCACCCCGTCCGAAAAAATCAAAAAAATTATTTATCGTAGCGAAACTTCACTGAAAACGTGACTTTAAGGAGACAAAATCATACGCTCCGGGCTCTTGATACTAAGTACAAAAATTATTTGGTCTTCAATCCTTGCTTATTTTCTATCTTTGATGTGAGAATGAATTATGTGACATAAAAAATAATGTAATCAAATAATTAGTACCTAACTCCTGTCGGTTTATATGCCCCTAAAGAAATCGCAATGTTCCTACAATTTTGGAGAAAACCTTACACTGTCATCACACACGATAAACTTATATTCTATATAACGAGCGGTGCTCAATTGTGAACCTGGACCTGCAGTATTCAACTGAAACCTGCCAATTTGTCCAATTCCCGTGAAGAATAATTAGAATAAAACAATACACTGTTATAGTTTATCCCTATGCATCTAATTATGTTATGAATACCAAGTTTAGAACCAGAAAAAAGTAACAAATAAATTTTCCCTCTAAGTAAAAAAAAATCTCAACGTGTTTTAAAAACTTACTGCGTGGAGAATTCCCATTTTTCCGGTCTTAGTTTACTGCCTGTTTTCACTACCTCTCTAGAAACTGTGTGCCACCGCAGGGGAACAGTGTTCACCGTCAAGGATATCTAAGTATCCCTTTTACGTCCTGACACAACGGAGACAAACTCTTTCCTATGAAGCCGCTAACTCAAAAAAAACTGATACCCGTTACCGTGACAGGGGAGAACTTTTCCCCTTCGCGTCTTTCGCCCGACTCTCTCTCTGTCTCTCTAAACTTGGTTTTTACTATCCCTCTAAATTAGGTTGTGAGTTTTCTGTTGAAGTGCAATAATCCATTTTTTTTGTTTTGAAGCGGCCTCAATTTTCGTTATTAACTCTTGTATACAAAACAATTATTTAATTTTGACCTAGTAAAATGTTTTATTTGTTTCAAGACTGTTATGGCTTTGTGTTATTTTGCTAAACAAAAAGTATGTCGCATTCTACTTTTAATTATATTTGAAATAAAATATGTTTTACCGTGTGTTCTGAAATTTACTACTTTAAATTTTTCTCTTTGGCATTCGCATTTATTACAATACTCTTTTCTTTTAACTGAGTAGGTACAGAATGGATTGATTTGTTTTTCTAATCCAAGGTACTCAGAGCTATCAAACGTCAAGAGAAAAAATTCCAATGGTACGAGACCAATTTCAAGTAACATTTTTGCATCAAAAACAAAAAATACAAATTCGTTTTGGTAAATTTGTGAATTTTCTTAAGTAAATGTTGTATCAAACACCTAAACTCGGTTTTTATTGATATTATATGGTTTTGACTTACTACCATATCGCTTGAAACCAAATATAACATTATTATATAATTGAAAAAAATGTAGCGCAACATACTTCACCAGCCTTCTAGACGTTGGAAGATCAATTCCCGCCATTTACCTGTTTCTTACGATATCTCAGGATAGAAAAGAGATATCGCCTTGCGGTTTGCACTCTTTTATTACTAATTTAGTCTACTTTTTAAAGACCTACTTCAGTTTGTATGCTTCCTTTTAAAATTGTTACGTTAAAACACAATATTTAAAAAAAATAAAACGGCGCCATCTAGCATTTATGTTATTAATCAGATTGTTACATATTTACAAGTTTTCGATTGTTCAACAAAAGCTCTTTCAAACAACATGAAGTTTATTAAAATTGGTCAAGCAGAACAGGAATTACAGGCGTTTTTTCGTAACAAGGTTCCCACTCTTCCCCACCCCTTATTTGAAGAGATAGACTTAAACTTGTCATATTAAAAATATGCAGAATTTGTCGAGGAATCTGAATATAGTATTTAATGCTCCTTAATTGAGTAAACTTTGCATTTTAAAATCTTAACTGTCAAATGCGCCCTCTAGCGGTGGACCTACAATCCTGAAAATAATTTCCAGGCGTTTCTCGAGGCCACTTTTGTTGTAAATTTTTTTTTCCGAACCTGTGCTATAATCCACTCCTCAGATATGGCCGACGGCCGTTCTTAGTTGGCCACCCGATACATAGAGCTGTCCTTGCTTGAAATTTGACACTCCATAGGAGACATGATTGTGTAATTCATTGTTTTATCAGGTACGGAAATGAAATTGAAGACATTTATCTATCAAGAACAGTTAAGATAGAGCAGTTTTATATTATAGCCGTTGAAAATAGTATATTATACACCAAGGTGGTGAAGACTATTATTATTGACCGAGCACCAAAATTATTTCACTTGGGGCTTTGCCCCGAGCGGAAAAAGGTGTGAGGTTTATAAATGTCTTCACCACCGTGGTGTATATACATTTTTTTCCACTACTACCCAATTTGTAAACTAAATATTACAAAACATAGGAACTCAAAAATGATATTAGTGTGTGTCAATTCATTTGTTTTATAAAAAACACAAAAACTGAAACTCTTCAACTTCTCAATAGCACTAAAAACAAATGGGTATTTTTTTCAATTATAAAACAACATCTATCTATGTTGAAACATAAAAATGAGCACCCAACATCAGTCTGATTCACTTGACTCTTGTTCTCTTTGCCTGCTTTTCTTCATACCAAAGGCATGCTCTAGAATATCTATAAATCGATCTCGTTGTGACTCTGATTTCGAGAGGTGTTTTTTTAAGAAACTAAATTCCTCCCTTCTGGTTTTTCTATCTTCTTGAATTTCTTTGAGTAATTCATTTAGCTTTGTTGGAGGTACTGTTCTCACTGTTGTCTTGAACCTATCACTATAATCCCTTGATGTAGATGGTGTAGTGTTAGTACATTGATCATTTTGTTTTTCAGATGATTGCTTTTCCACCTGGTGAGCTCCAAAATCATCTATTTGTGACTCTGTTTGTGCCTGGCCCTGAGTGTCTTTATTGTTTTCTATTTCATTGGCAACCATCTCTGTATTTACCATCTCTGTATCATCCATAGAGTCCTCCAAAAAAGTGGGGTTGACTTTATGTTTTCCCCCTGAAACAAAATCATTACATACAGGGTGTCCTTAGCAAAGCAATTAATATTACAGATCATTTTGAATGATCAAGCATTGATTTCAATTACCAATTTTGCATAATTCATCCTATCTTGAAAATTACTATTTGACATCAACTTCATTTGTTACAAATGGAACACCCCCTATATTCCAGGATGTATCATGCAAAATTATATTTGAAATTACCACTTTATCTCTAAACATCAAAGAGTTATGGCCTGTAACATTAATTGTGGGACACCCTGTGTAAAAAGAAAACTATTTCATCTACAACTATTGCATAATATATTTTTTCTACGACTAATATATAATATACTCATTATAGTGTGACATTGACAATATAAAGTCATTCAGTATCATTAATATAAAACTAAAGTTTCAGTGATTTTCACAATAGACGTTTACAAAACCACAACAATTGTTTCGCTGTAGATATCTTCTCCACTTGAAAAAGTTGTTGTACAGCAAAACAATTGTCCTGGTGTCAGTGTTTATAAATAATTGTCAAAAGCGTGTTTATTTGTGATTCAATGACGGAGAGTGTAGGAAATGTGATGGAAACTCTTTCAAAGCCTTACCTTAAAAGGCCAGTACTTACCCCAAAAATGTCATTAGTGGTTTTATTCATTTATTTATTTATTTAGCGTATGGCATACATGGATTTAGTTATAATTAGTTAAAATTGTACACATTCACATTACGTCATAAAAAACATATAAGTGTATATCTAAAAGTAGAAAAGTAGAAATAAAATATAAACATAAATTGTATTCATACCTACCCAAGATTGAGTGCATATCTTCAAAAAATGGGGGGATATCGTCATTCTTTTCTGTGCCTGTTGTTTTTTGATGTTTGATATACAATAAATAGGCTTTCAGCAAATTTGCAAATTTTTGTCTACATCTTTCGCCTCCTTTGGCTCCCAAACAAAATGATTGTTGTTCCAATACTTTGGCTATGTCATTCCAGAGCTTTGATTTTTTGCCTTTGGGATAACAAAATTATGGTAGCTTCATTATCTCTCTCAGTAGGCTTTTTTCTAGTCCATATAATTTCTTCATTGTCAGTTTGTACTGATTCAGGCTCACAAACTGAGATTTGTGACTAACTTTCAGATGTAGTTCAGGAACAGCAAGAATTGTTCATGATCACATCACCTGTTGAATTCAGCATTGACTCAATATACTGATTTGCGGCTTGATGATCTGAAAAGGTAAAACAGATAGATCCATAAACTAAAATAACACACGTAAATAGCTAGCAGAAATCTAGAAGAGTGCCTTTTATAGGTACCTGTGAATTGGATACTCACCATTCAATAGCAAATTTGCTGTTGCCAAATCCTGAACTTCGACCTGGTAATCTGTTCCTTCATAATTCACACTTAATGAATATCTTGCCTCCATATCGTGCAATAATTAACAGGCCACTTCGCCTTCGAAAACGGCCTGAATGAGGTTATGTTTTGTTTTCGATAATAACCGAAAATTTAACACAACTGGGGAGTTAGGTAATTACCGCAAAATTTTGGTGACAACTGACATTACACAGCTGATTCGTGACGTCATTGAATGAAAGCCAATCAAATAACCAAAAGCGCCTAAACGTTATGGTAAGTACCATTTCAAGTTGGTAAATACCGAAACATTTCGGTCATCCGCCTAAATTCGACTATTATAACGTCACAAACATGGCGACCAATCGTTTTGCGTTCGTAGTCACGTGGTTCTTTTTAAAATTGTACCAATTTTTAATTGTTTATTATTAATTTAAAAAATAAATTTAATAGTTCTTCTCATGGACTATTTATACAATCTGTGTTCAAGTTTTAAAGTACAAAAAAAATCGTTTTTTTTTTTTAATTCAAAAATCCTATTATTATTTCAGACGACCACGTCTACCATAAACATTTTCTCATGCACTATTTGAAAAGTTATCATGTCGAAGCAGACGTAACACTACTTGAATTTCAATGATTATCTAAATCTATCTAGCACAATACAATCAAGTATGCTTGACTGTTAACTAGTAATTGACACTAGTCACCTAGATTAGTCTAAAATGTAGATTATACAACAATAGCATAATTGATCATTGCACAATGTCTTGAAAATAAACAATGAGTAAATCAAATTGACTGTCTCGACCCTTACTTCGTGGAATATGCTCATATTAGTGTTTTTAAATGAAATTCAAGGTCTCTAGTTAATTCCACAATATAATACAAGTTATTGAAAATTCTAAAAAATTGACAATTGTTTCGATAAATCAATATCATCGTCAGAATGACAAGTTACATTTCATTTTATGCCTACCTGATGTTTAGTAGTTATATTTTTGGCTAGACCAAGAAGTAACCTAACTTGTGATTGGCTTAATATATGTTTATAGAAAAAAGAAGAAGATGTGATATTACAAATATTGAAGCTTAGATATTATTAGCCCTATGGTGATATCCTGGATGTCATTTTTCCAATTAAGATCAGTATAACTGTGCAATGATATAGAAAACCAGGAAAACTATATCTGCTGATCTTTACAATTATCACTTAAGAAGACAGTTTATTAGTGGAGAATTCCCTAGATTTAACTGTTCATTGACAACTTCATATTGTGGGTTTCTTAAATGTCTTCTAATTTCCAGTTCTTCAAGGAAATCCAGTTCTTGTTTCTTTTCACAAATATGCAGCACTTCTAGTTCTGTGTTAGGTGTCAATGAATGATTGGTGTCAAGTAGATGTTTTGCGTAGTGAGATCTATCTGGTTGTTTTAATCTGTAAGCTCGTAAGTGCTCACTGTATCGTATTTCAAAATTCCTAAGGGTCTGACCCAAATAGACAGCATTACATTCTGGACATTTGAGTTTATATATACCTGACTTCTTTAATAGTGGTATTTTTGTTTTTACATTTAACAATTTTGTACTAACGTTACTTTCTGTTTTAAAAGAAATTGTTGCATTCGTTGCTGAAGATATTATCTTTGAATATTATTAGAAATATTTCCTGCATATGTGATGGTTTTATAAGTTTTAATTTCATCAGCTTGTTTAGGATATATTAGTTGTAATGCCACTTTTTTCTCTTTTTTACTAATTAGTTTATTTATCATATCTAATGGATAACCGTTAGATGTTGCTATTTGTCTAATTGTATTAATCTCTCTATCAAAATTACATTTGTTCATAGGAACTGAAAAAGCTCTATGTATCATTGAATTATATGCTGCTAGTCTGTGTGAGACAGGGTGGTTAGAATTGAATGGAATTGTCACATCAGTCTGTGTTGGTTTTCGGTAAATTGAATAATCAAGTACATTATTAACTCTTTGAATTTTTAAATCAAGAAAATTACTAGAAGATAAAAATATTAATCCAGGAATAATATCAGATATACTTAATTTATTTGATGTATGCATTAATCAGAATTATTTCACTTTTGACAATAAGATATATATTCAAAATGAAGGTTTACCAATGGGAAGCCCTATATCACCTATTTTAGCAAACATTTTTATGGACAATTTAGAAAGAAAGATCTTTGAAAGTAATATTTCGAAAAATATTTTATTTTGGTATAGATATGTGGATGACATATTAGCTTGTTTTATGGGTAGTGAGCGACAATTAGATGTGTTTTTCAACCACATCAATAATTTACACCCGAAAATTAAATTTACATTAGAAATTGAAGAAAATAGCTCAATCAATTTTCTTGATTTAAAAATTCAAAGAGTTAATAATGTACTTGATTATTCAATTTACCGAAAACCAACACAGACTGATGTGACAATTCCATTCAATTCTAACCACCCTGTCTCACACAGACTAGCAGCATATAATTCAATGATACATAGAGCTTTTTCAGTTCCTATGAACAAATGTAATTTTGATAGAGAGATTAATACAATTAGACAAATAGCAACATCTAACGGTTATCCATTAAATATGATAAATAAACTAATTAGTAAAAAAGAGAAAAAAGTGGCATTACAACTAATATATCCTAAACAAGCTGATGAAATTAAAACTTATAAAACCATCACATATGCAGGAAATATTTCTAATAATATTTCAAAGATAATATCTTCAGCAACGAATGCAACAATTTCTTTTAAAACAGAAAGTAACGTTAGTACAAAATTGTTAAATGTAAAAACAAAAATACCACTATTAAAGAAGTCAGGTATATATAAACTCAAATGTCCAGAAAGTAATGCTGTCTATTTGGGTCAGACCCTTAGGAATTTTGAAATACGATACAGTGAGCACTTACGAGCTTACAGATTAAAACAACCAGATAGATCTCACTACGCAAAACATCTACTTGACACCAATCATTCATTGACACCTAACACAGAACTAGAAGTGCTGCATATTTGTGAAAAGAAACAAGAACTGGATTTCCTTGAAGAACTGGAAATTAGAAGACATTTAAGAAACCCACAATATGAAGTTGTCAATGAACAGTTAAATCTAGGGAATTCTCCACTAATAAACTGTCTTCTTAAGTGATAATTGTAAAGATCAGCAGATATAGTTTTCCTGGTTTTCTATATCATTGTACAGTTATACTGATCTTAATTGGAAAAATGATATCCAGGATATCACCATAGGGCTAATAATATCTAAGCTTCAATATTTGTAATATCACATCTTCTTCTTTTTTCTATAAACATATATTAAGCCAATCACAAGTTAGGTTACTTCTTGGTCTAGCCAAAAATATAACTACTAAACATCAGGTAGGCATAAAATGAAATGTAACTTCTGTCATTCTGACGATGATATTGATTTATCGAAACAATTGTCAATTTTTTAGAATTTTCAATAACTTGTATTATATTGTGGAATTAACTAGAGACCTTGAGTTTCATTTAAAAACACTAAATGAGTAAATCGTAATTTAATGGAAAATATTTTACTTATAGTGGAAGCAACAGCAAAATAATAATTAACATTAATGGGATAGAAGCTTATGCATCTTTATTCAAGTCTAGATAATTATCTACTTTATAGGTTCATTTACGTATGAGAATATGGAAAATGAATAGCTATCGTTGGGATTGGTATTTGCACAGGGGCGTAATATTTTAGAAATGTGGGCTTTCATTCAAGTTGTATGTTATTGACTAACGATCATAAACATATTGTTGCGGCTTGTCAGTTAAACTTTCTACCAAACTTAGTACAAAAACATACAGTAATAAAAAAAATTTCAGGAAATAAAAATTCAATAATTCTCAACTTTAACGCCATGTATCTTGTCAAAATTTTACTTAGGTTATCATTTTATGTCTCAGTTTTACGGTCAGTTGTGGTTGGTTTGGTGGAATAATTTAGTATGCCATTTTGGTATCACTGGGTTTTATTTACACTTAACTATTTACACTAGTTAGATCTGACTTACGTAATACTAATTCTAAATAACCGTAATGATAATAACTATAATAATATGATAATCTCTTTCGAAGCCTTGTCAATTAAATGTATAGTATTTCTTGACCATACGCAATATTTCTTCTTGAAACGTTATGAACTTAAAGCCTGTGTTGATATTTGTTGTTGTTGTTTTTGTTTTAAGGTCTCAGCTGCCAGGGCTATTCGGCCTGTTTTTTTACATCCTGGATGATTTATGAGTGTCTATAATATAGTTTACACGAAAGTAAATAAGAACAGAGTAATACCGCACATATTTTTCAAAAATGAGTTTAAGGTTTTCACTGTATGGGAATTTCCGCACTATGTCAGTTGAAAAAAATGTGTGAGAATTTGTTTTTCACTACATGGGCATGAATCCGAAGGTACAAGTTGAATTTGTGTAGATACGACAAAGTGGCACAATGGTTGGATCGAATTCTTGAAGAAATGCAGATATCTCTTCTGGAGAGTGAAGAAAACCATGGATTTTTTCTTGGGTATTTTATGAATTGAGAGTATAGATTTTCTTTTGTCAAGCTGAGTGTGGAGAAAGTAGAATTCCACTTATCTAAAATTTATCTTTTAATAGAATGCACCGCATCCGAATGGGGACCAGTTGGAAGAGTGGCACGTTTGATAGTTCTCCCAAGATTCGCATGATCATCGGCTCTAACATTTCCTTGTATAAGACTGTGTCCGGGAATCCTGCCAATTCGTATGTCTTTCCCTTGCTGATTTAACTAGT
Source organism: Galeruca laticollis (assembly GCA_963921935.1). Lineage (NCBI taxonomy): Eukaryota > Metazoa > Arthropoda > Insecta > Coleoptera > Chrysomelidae > Galeruca > Galeruca laticollis. The sequence goes on along the minus strand of OY998178.1, from coordinate 188,770,264 downwards.
GTAATAGCCCCTTTCTTTTTAGGACGAATGGATTAGAAGATGAGGAGAAGGATTTTTTGGAAATGCATTTTATGGCACTTTGGGAGTCAGATAAAATTATGGCTTTGGGAAGGTTTTGAAATTTTTTGGAGCGCAATTAGTATAGCATAACATTCTGTTGAAAAGATGGAAAAATGAGAGGGGAGTTTGTCACATAATGATAAGAGGTTAGGAGAATAAATTCCGTATCCTACATCGATGAAGAAAATGGGGCCAGAAAAATCGATAGAATTCATTTTGGTCAGAAAGACTTGTTTACAGTCCGAATCTTTTTTAATTTACAGATCTATCGTGTTAGTTTGACTAATTTGAGATTCGAGCGACAAGTGATGACAAGGAAATTTGTTGAACGATTCAATGAAGCGAAGGAATTTAGATACTGATTGAAAGGCAAACATAATAGGGGGAGTATTTCTCAATCTCCAGTATATAGGATCAGCAGCGTATTCTATGAATAATTCTATAAGTGAGGTTTTTATTAGGTCTTTGTATGCAACTGCTTTAGATACATATTTAACTGACAAGATTTCTCTACGTACCTCCAGGGGGGTCTGCCCACATTCAGATAACATGATGTTGATGGGAGTAAATTTTAGATAGCCTACTATAACCCTAGGGCTTGATATTGTAAACTATCTAATTTTTTAAGTAGTTATTAAGAACAGCCACCATATAGCATGCACGCATTATCAAATAACGGAAGTATGGTCGCTTTCTATATGTTTAAAAGAGACATTTGATGGCTACCCCACCATTTACCACATAAAGACATAATTAAATTAATAGCTTTTGATACTTTGCTGGAAATAAATTCAATATGTGGTTTCCAGTTAAGTTGGTCGTCAAATATAGCTCCTAAGTACTTAACTTGAGATTTCCAAGGGATAGGTTGATCATTAATGACTATGGAATGGACTGGACTAAGGTTATGGTTTTTCTGAAAAAGCATGGCGGCACATTTTTGAGGGGCCAATGTCAAACCCATAGACAATAAATGAAGATTGAGATTAGAAAGGAAGGAGTTGAGGGATATTATAGACTCCTGGATGGTGTTTTCGGCACATATCACAGCAAGATTATTTGCATAACCACTAATTTTTATGGAGGGTGGAAGTATGTTCTGAAGAGAGTTGCACGATATATTGAATAAAAGGGGACTGAGTGGGGAACCTTGGGGGACACCTACAAGAAACACCAGTGCATATAAGTTCATTGTTGTGGGTGGATTTAATGAATAGATTTCGATCTGAAAGAAAGGATAGAATGAGGTCTCAAATGTCATGAGGTAAATTAAGGGAATTTAGAGATGTATAAATAGAGGATAAAAGAAGATTATCGTATGCACCTTTAATGTCGTGAAAAACAACAATTGGGTTTTTATTAGCAAACAATGCACATGATATTTCGGAATAGATGAAAATGTGGTTATTAGGTATACTTCTGCCTTTCCTGAAACCTTGTTGTGAGTGGATTTTCAAGAGACCAGTCTTTTCCTATGGTGCCGGATAAGACTATGGATCTCCAGCTGGAGGCATCGTTATGATCCTGGTTTTTTTTAAAAATAGGAATTATTAAATGATTTTTCCACTCTAAAGGGATAGGAAGAGATTTATTGAGGATTTTATTGAAAATAGAGAGAAGAGTTTCTAGGGCTATTTTGGGAAGATGATTGATAATTGAATACGTGATGGAATCCAATCCAGGACTTGAATCATTTTTCCTTAGTAAGGTGAAATTCAATTCTTCTATTGTAAAAGGGTGAGTAAAGGAGTCGTTAATGGCTTGAGGGATAGTGTTGTCTTGAAAGGGGATTTGAGCTAACTTGTTTAAGAGACTGGAATATGGAACTGTCTAGGGGAGGGGTGTTATTTAAATTACGATTTTCACTAGATTTAGAGACATTTTTTATTGATTGCCAAATCTTCTTAATAGGTATTCCGGAGTTCAGTTCTTCCGTTACGGAAGCCTTCTGATCTTTTTGTTTTCAGAAAAAGTCGGGTTTTAGCGCTTATTTTCTTGAAATTAATGAAATTTTCCATGGAGAGAGTTCTTAGATATAGTTTAAAAGCCTCTTTTTTCTTTTGTACCATCTGGGAGCACTCTTTGTCCCACCAGGGAAGATAAGGTTTAGAAGGAGTGAAATATTTCTTAAGTGCGATAAATAAAGAGATGGCTCTTTTTAAAACCTCCATCAACAAGGGATATTCCATATCATTATGATATATATTATTTTCAATATATGCTTGAAATGCATCCCAGTTGGCTTTATTTATGTTATATCTGACGTGAGTGGAATTCATATGGATGGGCACAGTATTTTGTTTTTTGTAGGAACAAAGGTTAGGAAAATTATCGCTGAAGCCTGATTCTTGGATCGTTCTCCAGGAGCAATCTAGAGCCATGGCTGAGGAAGTAATTGTAATATCCGGGCAGCTTTTATTGACATAAGGGTTGGGAATACGGGTTGGAGATCCATCATTAAGAATGGTGAGATCATTGTGCGAGATGAAATCTCATTGCAATTCCTTTAGCGTTATTAATGGCAGAGCCCAAGATTTGATTTTGGCCATTTAAATCAGCCATTAGGATAAAATTCTTATGTTTTATTTGTTGTAGGGGTTGTTTAAATATTCTGTGAGGGAAGGGAATGTTGGGGTCAGGAGGAATATAGCTATTAATAATGAATAGATCTTGGAGTTCTACTACCAGCAAGTGTATTTTTGGAGGAACTGGAATTTTGTGTTCAAAATTTTTGCAAGGAATCGAGTTGTTGATGAAAGTGGCTACACCTCCGTAGCCATCCTGTCGATCATGTCTAAAACAGCTAAAATTTTTAAAATGTGCAGATCCACCTGGAGTCAACCAAGTAATATAATGTTAATACTCTCATCTCTAATAATAGGAATAAGTACATCTTTGTTAACATTAAAACTGCGAATATTCCATTGGAGTATGTTATATTTAAAGGTATTATCCTGAATACGATTGAATTTTAAGCAATAGTGTAAAAAATTAAAAAATAAAAAAAGGGGGGGGAGTTATATTCAATTCTTTCAATGTGAGTGGACGAGGGAGATGAAGCATTGTTTTGAAGTGCAGATTTATTTGTTATCGGAGACTGACAGAATTCATTGCATGAGGAGGAAAATAGAGCTGCATTATGTGCATCTTTATCAAATCCAGTTCTTTTTTCTAAGATGGTGAGACGTCTGCGTTTATGAGTAGTGAATTTGTTACTAGGGATTTTAATGTCTTTTTCTAATAGAGGAGAAAGTTGATGCAAAGAATTTATTAAGTTTTTTGAAGACGGTGATAACGCATTATGAAATGAATCTGAGGAAGAGTTATTGGGAGCCTCATCCCCCATCCACCTCCACCACCCCATGGTGGAAACTAGAGCGTTTTTCTGAAGAACACGTGGCGAAAAAATTAAGTTAGGTTAACTTACAGAGAGATTATTCGCTAATCACTAAAGTGATATAAGTCATTATAATGTCACTTAACTAAAAACACCAATAAATCGTATCAAAACTATACAGTTTTATTTATATAAAACTGTATAGTTTTGATATCAATACCTGTTGTTTCGATTTAATGCATTTCGATTAAATAACAATAATGTTAAACTATTATACAGAGTGATTGTATTTATTACACGTCACTCAGTGTACAACTCATTATAAGACACTGTGTATATCGGCTTAGCACGTTTATATGAGCGACTGTCGTATAATGAATCCTTTGAACAAATGATTAAATAATCTGAAATTATTTTTGTTATTGTTTCCAAATTAGTGGACATTTTCTCATAACTAGGTAAATACACCGTTACTACAGGGTCCAAAATAAATTATTCAAAAGGGGAAACGCACAACGCTACTTCCCGGACTATTCGGTACTTTTTATTTAAAAAATGTTTTGCTTGTTCTTCACCTATGTAATTATTATGTAAATTTATGGTCTTATACACGATATTACTTTCTTACTTGTTTCCAATTTAACAAAAATAACTACTTAGCGAAGCGGTGAAACATGACGTACTAAATATTTAATAATTTTTTTTCGTGGAATACTCAAGTTGTGGTTACTATATTTCCACTTACCCACACACTGTGACAATGTTATTATTTAATTTTAAAATTATTTTTAAAGCAAAGTGTTACGTACCTACATATGACCTCATTGTACCGGGTGTCCCAATAAGAATGGCTCTCGGCCATATCTCGGGAATCGTTTATAGTACAGCTTCGGGCAAAAAAAATTTATAACAAAAGTGACCTCGAGAAAAACCTGGAAATTATTTACAGAGTTGTAGGTCCACCGCCAGAGGGCGTAATTAAATACCAAAAATTATAAAATGAATAATTTACAAATTTTGCCTAATTAAGATGCATTTAAACTATGACTATCGTATTCTTCAAGAAATTCAGCATATATTTTATTTCACCAGTTTTAGTCTATCTCTTCAAATAAAAGGTGGGGGGAAGCGGGAACTTTATTATGATAAAACGCCTGTAATTCCAGTTCTACTTAACCTATTGTAACGTGAATTTCACACTTTGAAATAAATCTAAATAATTTAACAACAAATTAAATACTGTCACGGTATCGGCTTACGAGGCACGATTTAAAATTTAAAAACTCGTTGAAAGTCCGGAATATTCAAAGAATCAATAATTGGATAATTAGCATGCGCTGTCGGAGTGTACTAGCGTAGGGCGATTGGCTTTGATTTCTTCCTTTTTGACGTGAAAGGTGCTAGTTGGCGTTTCGTTAAACATAATTTTGTCCATGTGGATGAAGAAATAATATTACATAAAATATAAACCCAATAGTTCTGCAGATCATGGTTCAATCCTATTAGACATCTGCAAAACCGGGTAGAATTATACAACGTTGAGACAACAAAACTGAGTATACTTATATAGATTTGAGTAGTCTTATATACCTATAAAAATAAATTGCTGATTCATGAAAGCTGGGATATAATGGTAAATTTGCAGTAGGAAACTTATCATTCCAACCATTGCGACGGACTTCCTACCTGAGGGATGTTAGCTTTGTGCATACATAGAAAGGAAGTATAAAATTACATTCTTTGAGAATTCTAAAGTATAGTGTAAATTTTGAACTACTGCGTCGCATCAAGCTTCGTTCATATTTTTCTTTTTATCATATTATAATCTATAGTTATTCAACTTCTTTCAATTCTCTTTTCTCAATTATAACCTGTAAACTATTCACTTTTTTTATATCTTTTTATTATCAATAATATTATAAAGTATTTTGAAGTTTATATAACTGAAAAGAAATAATTTTTCTACATCTGAACTTTTGTATATTTAGAAAATCATGTAAATTTCTTTGTAAATTATTGTAAATACGGTATAATTATTAAATTGTAAATAGAACTTTTTTCCACTTTGCTTTATCACACCAAACCAAAAATTTCAGGTTCACAAGGAAAAAATAATTTGTATGTGTTATTTGGGTTTTTGTTACTTTTGAGAAAGTAACTGGCGTCCAACAATTTACCATATTCACTTTATTTATTTTTCAAGTTATTACATCTAAACTAACTAAGTAATTAGATCCGTGATCAGGTCTAATTACTTCCCCAAATACCACATACAACCTGGCAAGAATTCACGCCCTTAGTTTTCCGGGAAATACCCACACTTTTTGGGTAACAAAATAAAAATTGACGTCAAACGTGGGGCCAGGTCACATCTGATCTGAAAATTGGTTTGGTGTATTGTGTATAAAGGCAAATCATCGCGATAGCTTCCTTTTAGCAGTAAGGTTCAGAATTTGCACACCTTCTTTATATCTTTATTGGTTTATTATTATTATTGTATACTGTTTTATTTACTTTATTGAGATATTTTTTCCTGTAATTATTGAGTGATTTATTTTTATGCATATATCTTGAATAGTCTTGAGTTTGCTTTAAAATGACTGCTTTGGGTTTTAAGTTGACTGTAGATTACTTGTTAACACACGAGTTAGAACATGAGCTTAAATATAGGAATATTCAGGTTCCAGCGTCAGCTGCCGATCGAAGGAAGGTTTTGCGTGGTATTTTGAGTCAAGAGTATACGGGTCGTAGTTCGGTTGTATATGCAGATAATTTGAATTTCGTGGAGGAACAAATTGGAATAGTTGAGTCCCTTAAAGACTTGACTGAAAAAATCAAAGAGTTTTCGGGAACATCCAATGATATAGAGTATCATCGTTATATGTGTAGATTAACTCATGTTACTAATAGAATCAATAGACTTGTAGGGATAGATGACAAACAAAAAGAACATAAGGATAATTTTTTAATTGAAGTATTTTCTTTAGAAGGAGAATTAGATCTCAAAACTCAAAAACCTAGTGTACCCGCCCATTCCACACCAGTACAGGCTCAGAACTTTTCTTTTTCTAAGCCCTCACAGGTTCATAAATGGGGAATAAAATTTTCGGGCTCAGAGCAAGAATCTGTTAGTTGTTTTTTAGAACGCATAGAATGTCTTCGAGTTTCGCGGGGTGTTAGCGATGATGAAATTTTCTTTAGTGCCGTTGAATTGTTTACTGATGGAGCTTTCACTTGGTATCTCAATAATAGAAACGGTTTTCAAAATTGGCAGGAATTGAAAGAGAAATTAAAGGAAGATTTTCTTCCTCATAATTATCAGGAAAACTTACTAGATGAAATCAAAGCCAGAAAACAGGGTCAACAAGAAAAGGTTACAGTATACATTAACATTATGCAAGGGTTATGTAATCGGTTGGAAGTTAAACTTAGTAACGAGGAGATCATTAAATTAATTCGTCGCAATCTGCTCCCAAAGTTCGTTCAACATTTAGCATTACAAGATTTTAATGATATAACTGATTTAGAAAAAAGTTGTCGTAAACTCGAGGAATCTTTTGTTTTCTGTCAAAGTGCTGAGGTTGTCTCCCCTAGGAAAGGTGTAGCAATTTTAGAACCTGATCTAAGTTTACCGAGCTCTTCAACACATCCTATTCCTAAATCTCACTCAACTCGAAATATGTCTACTTTAAATTCAATGACGTGTTGGAATTGTAATAAGCAGGGACATTCTTACCATATATGTAGGTCGCCAAAGAGAATGTTTTGTTATGGTTGTGGTCTTCCTGAAGTCGTAAAGCCAAAATGTCCGAAGTGTTCAAAAAACGGGGAAGGCAGAGGTGTTTCCGTCGCCTCTATAAAACATACGGATACGGTAACAAGCTAAAGCAGAGTCAGGAAATGGAACGACGAAAAACCTCCCAATTCAAAGCAGGGCTTAACAAAACCACCAAGCAAACAAATAATACAATACCTAAAATTTGTAACAGTAATGTCTCAGCGAACACTGGACAGAATGCAAGAAACATTGATTTGCAAAATCTTCCGAAATTCAGTATAGATGATTGGAGATTATGGCTTCAAACTGTTCGAAAATTCTATAAGGAGAGTTCTGTAAAGTCTATGACATCACAGTTTTCTAATCCTAATATAGAATACTTGCTATATAAAAAGGTTGATGATAACAGGCCTTCTATAAATGTTTCTATCTACAATCAAACGTTTGCTGCTTTAATTGATACAGGAGCTAACATTAGTCTTTTTGGTTCAATATTATGCGATATTGTGACAAATAATATTACAATTCAAAAAGATAATAATCTACGAATTAGCACTGCAGATGGACAATTGCAGAATGTATTAGGTTATGTTGAAACTCTCATCACAATAGGTAATATATCAAATTTGGTAAAATTTTATCTTATACCTTCAGTGAAACATGCAGCCATATTGGGCATGGATTTCTTGAAAACATTCAATATTAAAATTGACTTTGTTAAATTTTCTTTAGATGTAAATTCACTATCTTTATCTGTTGTTAATACAATTCAGGATGTTTCTCATTTATCGGTGGCCGAAAGGAATGCGTTGGATTTAGTCATCGAAAAGTTTCAAAGTATTAGTCCTACAGATAGACTGGGTCGAACTCATTTAATAACTCATTTTATAGACACTGGAGATGCTCCCCCATTTAAGCAACGTCAGTATCCCTTACCACAGGCGTTACAACAGAAGTTAGAAGATGAAGTTGATAAAATGCTGGAATTAGACATTATTAGGGAAAGTAAATCGTCCTTTTGTAGTCCCGTCTGGTTAGTTTCTAAGAGTGATGGTGGTGTTCGTGTTGTTTTTGATGGTAGAAAGCTTAACAGTATCACAGTTAATAAGGATGCGTATGCCTTACCCCATATTGAGGTTATTTTAAGCCAATTAAGAGATACTCGTTTTATTTCTAGTATAGATTTACGACATGCTTTTTATCAAATTCCTTTGGAGGAATCTTCACGGCCAAAAACAGCATTCGCAGTTAGAGGCAAGGGACTATTTGAGTTTAATACCACTCCATTCGGATTAGTTTCAGCTCCCGCATCAATGTGTAGATTGATGGATTTAGTCATAGGTCCTTCATTAGAACCTCATTGTTTTTATTATTTAGATGATATCATTGTTTGTACTTCCAATTTTGAAAAACATCTTGATGTGCTTACTAAACTGTTTGAGAAATTAAAAGATGCTAACTTAACGGTTAACATTGAAAAATGTCATTTTTGTCGTCCGTCCCTTAGGTTTTTAGGATATTTGGTAGATGAACAGGGTTTGCGCACTGATCCACAGAAGGTATCTGCTATCTGTGAGTATCCAGCGCCCAAAACTACAACTCAAGTTCGTCGTTTTCTAGGCATGGTATCCTACTATCGCCGTTTTCTTTCGAATTTCTCCACCTTGTCTGCCCCTATCTCAGGTTTAATAAACGATCGAAAAAAACATCAGCCCATTACTTGGTCCGTGGAGGCAAATGAGGCTTTTGAAAAAATTAAAGTAGCACTGACCACAGCTCCTGTATTAAGTAGTCCTGATTTTGACAAGGATTTCTTTTTAATGACTGATGCGAGTGACGTAGGAGTTGGTAGCGTACTTTATCAGCTGGATGGTTCGGTAGAACATCCCATCGCATACATGAGTAAGAAGTTAACGAAAGTTCAAAGGAAGTATAGTACCACAGAACGAGAATTACTCGCTGTTTTGATAGGCATTGATCACTTTAGGTATTATCTGGTAGGACGTCACTTTACTGTGATTACCGATCATTCTTCGCTTGTCTGGTTGAATAATATGAAGAAACCTTCACCACGTTTAGCTAGGTGGATTCTTCAATTATCACAATATGATTTTTCAATAGTACATAGGAAATCCACAGGAACCGTAGTCGCAGATGCCCTATCTCGCCTTCCTGAAATTAACCTTCTAGAGTTATCTTCACTCCAACCAGATAAATGGTATCTCGGAATGATAACTAAGGTTCAGACTGAGCCGGAAAAGTATCCAAACTTCAAAGTTGAAAATAATATTCTTTATAAACATGTGTATGATAGGTTCGCCTCTATTGGTAATGTATCTAGTTGGAAAATTGTAGTACCAACGAAGAATAGAGCTGAAATTCTGTCGCAATTTCATGACCATCCTACTGCCGCTCATCCAGGTGTATATAAGACATTGTCCAGAATATCTGAATTGTATTATTGGAATGGATTGAGGAAGTCCGTGAATAAATATGTTAGACGTTGTAAAGTTTGTGCAGCTTGCAAACCCACAAACCTACCACAAGCTGGTCTTATGGGACAATATAGAAATATTAATTTTCCTTTCCAATTAATATCTTGTGATTTATTGGGACCGTATCCTCGTTCCCGTAAAGGTAACCAATATGTCTTTGTGGTTGTGGATTGGTTCACGAAATTTACTCTAGTACAAACCTTGCCGAAAGCTACTGCCCCTGCTATTATTAAATTTTTGGAAAATCATGTTTTTTTGGTCTTCGGAGTACCGCAAATTGTCTCTGTCGACAACGGCAAACAGTTTACCAGCAAATTATTCAAGGAACTAATGACCAAGTATAATGTTCAGAAAATTTGGTACAATTGTAACTTTCATCCACAGATTAATCACAGTGAACGTGTTAATAAATCGATTGTTACTGCGATTCGATCATACTGTTACATGGACCATAGATCTTGGGATGAACAAGTTTACAGTATTGCACAAGGAATACGTCTGAGTAAACATGAAGTTACAGAAACAGCACCTTCCTTTTTAGTTTTTGCTCGGAACGTCCCAGTTTCGGGGGATTTTTATGGTAAAATAGCAGAAAATGCCAATAATCAGATTACCATTTCTAGTAAAGTTCACAGACTAGAGGACTCGCAGGAAATGCCTGAACTGTTTGAAGATGTTCGTAAGCGATTGCATATGGCACATACTAAGTCCAAGGCACGATACGACTTACGCAAACGTGATATTAGATTTTTTGTAGGGAATTACGTCTGGAAGAGAAATTACCAAAAATCAGACAAAGCTAATTATCTTACAGCTAAATTTATGCCTAAATATATTCTTTGTAAAGTACGTAGTGTAATATCACCATTAGCCTATGACTTAGAAGACCTCGATGGTAAAGACTTAGGACGTTGGCATGTAAAAGATCTAAAAGAATTTCATGATTTACCTGATGATGATGAAAGTCAAGACTCTGAAACGTCTGATGTTTCTGATACTTAAATATCGGTCGCTTATTTTTTTATTCTGTTTTCATCGTTATTATTTTCCTGACAAATAACTATGGTTCGATTTTCGTTGTTTTTTTTTCTTTATTAATGTTCCTATATTGCAGTTCACACAAATTTACATTTTTTTTCTATCGGAAAATTATTTGCTACATATATAAAACTTAAAGGCAAATTTATTCGTGATTTAGTATTACATTATATTATTATTCTGTCAGGCCAGAGATGAGAACACTTTTTCCTTTTCATTTTTCTGCTATTACACGCTAGGCTAGTAATACTGTCCTGTAGCCACGCCAGTAACATCTTTGGATTTACATACGTCATATAGAGGCAATCGAACACACGAATATTGATGTCATTTGATACGTTAGTGGTCGATTCATTCCACCATAACCCTCTGTTACGTATTGTAGTGTTGTTATTGCAATTTATGCAAATTCTCGAGGCTAAAGTTAGTCTGTACCTTTTTATAAATTTTAGAGTGTACCTAAAATTTTCTTGAAGATTTTGTATTTTACTTTAGCATATCGTAGAATTTGAAATTAAGCTAATATTGTATTAGTCTTAGTTTTGATTGTGACCCATGTCAGTTTAGACATAATTACCCTATTTTGACTTTCGTATATAATCTTTAGGTAGATCCTATTCGTCATAACGAAAAGGATAAATGATTATTTTTGTTTTTTATTATCTTTTGATTTTGAATAATTGGTTTCGTTGGAAAATGTTTTGACGTTTCTTAACAGTTAGACAGACGAAGTTTTTTTCCTCCTCTCTAAAGACAGGAGATTGTGGCCCGATGTAAGGGAAATCCGTTGCATAGAGTGCGGTAAGATTAATTTACAGCTTATGGCTGAGTTGTAACTTATCTGTTACTTATCGTGATTAATCAAATGCAATGTTGCTGGATTAATGATTAATAATTTTTCATGTTCAAGCCTAGTGGTCATGATAGTTGGATTATTTTTCTGCGTATAAATAGGTATATATTTTTGTTGAAAACAAACAAATTATGATATGAAATCATAATTATGTAGCCAATTTGTGGAAATCTGAAAATCAGATGATTCCTTGCCATATGTGGTGGTTGTAGTTTGTTTTCGGTTGCGTCATATAGCACATGGGCAGCTGTCACATAATATAATGAATTTAATAATTTACGAAAGTAGATTGTTTCCCCGTTATTATTGTAGACATGCCAGGTTCTATTTTTCTTTTTACTCATAGGTAGGCATCTAATTAGAAAACATTTCTTTTGAACGTTATAAGGTTCAATGATTGTTAGTATCTACCTATTATTTATGAAGTCTAACATTTGGAATGAACTATTCACATTACTAGATAATGGGAATAATAGTTTCTGAATCTGAACACACTAATGTACAGTTGTAAAGTTTTTTTGTAGTAACTCAATTCCACTCTCCGAAAAGAGAGATTAATTTTTTTAGTTATTTTTTTTCCTTTTAAATTCAAAATTTGCAAGCAATTGGATGCGGTTGCAATCTGTGTTGTACATATTTTCTATAGAGATTATCTCATTTAGTCATATGAGAGTATATTAGATTTGTAAATATAGTAGAAATATTGTTTTAGTGATATAGTTGTGTAGGTAGGTTTCATTTCAGTTATTAACAGATGTTTAAATATTATTTTTTTATTTCCAATTTATAGTTTTCTGGTAAACATGAAACAATATGTTTATATAAACATATTATAGAAATCTTCTCGACTCTTCTGTCTTTCATAAATAAAAAAAATATTTTTTTTCTCCGGCTTATAGGGGGGTGTAACGTGAATTTCACACTTTGAAATAAATCTAAATAATTTAACAACAAATTAAATACTGTCACGGTATCGGCTTACGAGGCACGATTTAAAATTTAAAAACTCGTTGAAAGTCCGGAATATTCAAAGAATCAATAATTGGATAATTAGCATGCGCTGTCGGAGTGTACTAGCGTAGGGCGATTGGCTTTGATTTCTTCCTTTTTGACGTGAAAGGTGCTAGTTGGCGTTTCGTTAAACATAATTTTGTCCATGTGGATGAAGAAATAATATTACATAAAATATAAACCCAATAGTTCTGCAGATCATGGTTCAATCCTATTAGACATCTGCAAAACCGGGTAGAATTATACAACGTTGAGACAACAAAACTGAGTATACTTATATAGATTTGAGTAGTCTTATATACCTATAAAAATAAATTGCTGATTCATGAAAGCTGGGATATAATGGTAAATTTGCAGTAGGAAACTTATCATTCCAACCATTGCGACGGACTTCCTACCTGAGGGATGTTAGCTTTGTGCATACATAGAAAGGAAGTATAAAATTACATTCTTTGAGAATTCTAAAGTATAGTGTAAATTTTGAACTACTGCGTCGCATCAAGCTTCGTTCATATTTTTCTTTTTATCATATTATAATCTATAGTTATTCAACTTCTTTCAATTCTCTTTTCTCAATTATAACCTGTAAACTATTCACTTTTTTTATATCTTTTTATTATCAATAATATTATAAAGTATTTTGAAGTTTATATAACTGAAAAGAAATAATTTTTCTACATCTGAACTTTTGTATATTTAGAAAATCATGTAAATTTCTTTGTAAATTATTGTAAATACGGTATAATTATTAAATTGTAAATAGAACTTTTTTCCACTTTGCTTTATCACACCAAACCAAAAATTTCAGGTTCACAAGGAAAAAATAATTTGTATGTGTTATTTGGGTTTTTGTTACTTTTGAGAAAGTAACTGGCGTCCAACAATTTACCATATTCACTTTATTTATTTTTCAAGTTATTACATCTAAACTAACTAAGTAATTAGATCCGTGATCAGGTCTAATTACTTCCCCAAATACCACATACAACCTGGCAAGAATTCACGCCCTTAGTTTTCCGGGAAATACCCACACTTTTTGGGTAACACTATCTATGCAAACTTAGTCTTTTTGCAGAGAGCTCCTTTCTACCAATGTAAGAGTTATAATTTCGAAACAACCTAATGAGTAACGTATACGCTAGAGGGCGTTATTTATTTATTTATTTTTTTAAACCTAGCTATCCTTGAAAAATGTTGAAATAAACATGCAGTTTTAATTAAGGAATATAAAAGTAGATCAAATTAGCAACAGAATAGCGAAAACCGCATGTCGATATCTTTTTCGTATTACGAGATATCTTAAGCCTAAGAAATGTGTAAATTTTAAGCATTTTCCTTTAAACATATATTTTTCCGGTTTGCCTGACCGGATTTTAACATTGTTTGACTCCTCAAAATTGTCTTTCCTTGTTCTATTAATAACACTTCCAATTATTATGTCAATATTACTTATGCTGTCACCGGGAAACTGCGTTAAGGAAGTTAAAATGGAAATATAACTTAAGGTATCTCGCTAGTGACGACTTAAATGTTCAAATTGTCGCCCATCATTTTGGATACAAGCGTTTATTCTTTGAAGAGTAGATTGAACAGAAGTCTCAATTTCTGCTCTCGAAATACTCTGAATGCCGTTTCGTATTCTTTCGATCATGTTAACTCTAGTAGTGGGTCTAATTGCACCAACAAGGTCTTTAATCCGGCCCTAGAGATAGAAATCTAAGACGGTTAAGTCTGGTGACCTGGCTGGCCAAAAAAATAGGCCTCCACGTCCTATCCACCTATCAGGGTAAGCATTATCTGAAAATTCTCTAACTTGTCTGGAGAAATGCGCCGGACACCCATCGTGCTGAAACAACATAGACCTACGAGTTGCTAGTGATATATCTTCTCTGCCGCGTCTTCTAAATACAGGAATATTTACATATCCAGTCGTTCTTAAGCGGTGTATGAGTCGACGAAAAACTCTGCTACTGGGATGACGTCTTTGGGGATATTGTATGACATATACCCTAGCCGCAACAATTGCATTTCTCATACATTCAAAGTAAATGCCTATCATATCAAATGCTTCTTCGCTTGTAAGAATCATCTTAGATATAACTTTTAAGTAAATTTTATATCGAATTTAATGCACACAAATCGGGATGACACGTAAATGAACAAATTACTAGGTTTATTAATTTGACACAAGACATATCTTTTTGTTTTGTTTTTTTCATGGCCCACTACTTGTTTTTATATATTTCCATTTTAACTTCCATAACGCAGTTTCCCGGTGACAGCATAAGTAATATTGACATAATAATTGGAACTACTATTAATAGAATAAGGAAAGACAATTTTGAGGAGTCAAAAAATGTTAAAATCCGTTCAGTCAAACCGGAGTAATTTATGTTTAAAGGAAAATGCTTAAAATTTACACATTTCTTAGGATATCTCGTAATACGAAAAAGATATCGACAAGTGGTTTTCGCTATTCTGTTGCTAATTTGGTCTACTTTTATATTCCTTAATTAAAACTGGATGTTTCCATTCAACATTTTTCAAGGATAGCTAGATTTAAAAAAATAAATAAATAGCGCTATCTAGCGTATACGTTACTCATTAGGTTGTTTCGAAATTATAAGTCTTACATTGGTAGAAAGGAGCTCTCTTCAAAAAGACTAAGTTTGCATAGATAGGTTAAGTAGAACTGGAATTACAGGCGTTTTTTCATAATAAAGTTCCCGCTTCCCCCCCCCCCTTTTATTTGAAGAGATATACTAAAACTTGTAAAATAAAATATATGCTGAATTTCTTGAAGAATACGATAATCATAGTTTAAATGCATCTTAATTAGGCAAAATTTGTAGATTATTCATTTTATAATTTTTGGTATTTAATTACGCCCTCTGGCGGTGCACCTACAACTCTGTAAATAATTTCCAGGTTTTTCTCGAGGTCACTTTTGTTATAAATTTTTTTTGCCCGAAGCTGTACTATAAACGGTTCCCGAGATATGGCCGAGAGCCATTCTTATTGGGACACCCGGTACATACCTATATGTACAAAGTATGAATAATATTGGATTAACAAAGTTAATTGAAGTTGAAATTCAAGGTTTGTCATATTTTTAATCATATTTTTTTGGTATTAGGGGAATTGAAACGAGAGTTTCATTGAGGGAATTATAATAATTTGTGGCGTTAATAGAAAAAAAAATTGTTAACGATCAGATTTAAGTGAGAAACCTTAAATAGATATGACAGACAGTGTTAAAGAATATCTACAGGTTGGCAAATCAATTTTGGCAGTTAACGATGCGCGAGAAAGCCATACAACTTGAAAACGTTGTAAACGCAGTTACCGGGAAGATCAGGCGACGTACATTCCGCATGCAAAGTTGAATTCGTCTCTAATATCTACAATTTTATAACACCTATTTACATTTTTTGCGTTTAATGTATTCAGTCATACCACCTACAAGCAAACACTATAATGAAAAATATGTTTTAGATGTACAGGGATCATCAACAGTAAAATAATGATGTGCATCTACAAATGATTCTTCAAAATCACTTTCTATATCAACTTCATCATACTCGCTATCTCCGTCTTCGGTCAAATTAATAATAATATTATCTACAACAGTATCCAAAAGTGGTTCATTGTTCATAAATTCATCTTCAATTTTTTTGGTCACATCTAACTTACGAACCATTTGCAGAAAATGTGTCAAAAAATTCATTACAGAATTCTTTAACCTTTGTAAAATTGAAGGTAACATTTCCTTTGGCCACATATTCTTCAAGTACCGCCCAAACACTTTCAATCGGATTTAAGTCCGGGTGATAAGGGAGTAGCCTTAAATCTTGCAATCCATGTCGAATAAACAATTAATCAATTTCATAAGTTTTATATTGCGGTTTGTACATTTTTGCAACGTTATAAAGATCCGGTTTTAACATTTGTTCACTGTAATATATGTTTCTTTCAGAAATTGTTGCTAGTGTAAGCAGTCGTAGGTAATTTTTCATTTAGAACATTGTGATATAGGGCGTTATCAATTACCACGACAGCGTTTTTTGGTAGTTTTGGAATAAGTTTTTCTTGTACCCACTTCTCATCATTTCCGTTTGCCATTTCACTATGATAATCTCCTGTTTTTGACTGGGAGTTCCACATAATACCAGCATTAGGTACAAAACCATTATCACTTCCAGCATGCACAATGATGAGCCTATTGCCTTTTGAAACGGGTTTTATTAATCCTTCGTTACTCTTGTCGCTCCATCCTTTAAGGTGCGTGTGACATGAGTGAATGTATGTTTCATCCATATAAATGATAGGTTTGTTCTGTTCCCTGTACTTTTTTATGTTTCTTAAATATAGTAGGCGTAGATGTCTGATTTCGTGACGTTCCATTAACAAACTTCTGTTGTTTTTCATGTTGGTCCAACGAAAACCCAAAGAATGTATTGGTTTCCGCAGAGATTCGCGACTTCCTGCGAAACCATAACTATCTGCAAAGGCTTGGTGTACATTTCTTAACGTGGGAACTTTTTTCTCGGATATGTGATAATTGATTATGCACCTTCTAAGCACAGTTTTGTCGAATTGATATATACGGATACTGGACATTCTTTGTTTTTTAGTAGGCACATCACTGTCAGCATTACTTCCTGCCAGAGCTTCTTTTTTAATACGGGAAAGCGTTCTTTGGCTAACTTTCGTTGCAGCAGAAACTCGTTCGATGACCTGACAATAAAATAAGTCGATATAAATGTTGTAGTAAAAGTTTTACTCATGTGTATTTTTATACAAATAAAATGAGGAAGTAGTTAAATTTGTTTTCAGTGACCGTTCTTTGAAATACAAATTTTTGTCGAGGTTTTCGGCCATTTAAAAGAAGTATTAAACTCAAAAATACCATATTACGTTTCAGTTCATTAGTTGTTTTAAACAATCTTTAGATTTTAGTTCAAACATATTTGTAAATCGGAAATCGGAAGATGGTTCAAAACAAATAATAAAACCGAAACGTAATAGAGATAGGTATGAAATGAGTATAATAATTATAATTATAAGCTAAAAAACATATTACATTTAAATGGGTAACTTGCCCAAAATTAACATGTGCCCTTTTATATACTCCTGTAAACAGAAACAGAATAGTTATTTATGCAACAAGTGCATAAAGTGGTGCTTTTTTTCACGAATGGAAAAATTGACGCATGAGCCGCATGCGTGCAAAAACCAAAAAATGTCTTATTTTGGTTGCTCTAAATGGACTAAAAATGGCGTCGATTTGTTTGTCATGACATAAAATTGACACATGAGTGCATAAAATTGACACATGCGTGTATGAAATACTTTGTCTCACCCTAATGTCACTATTTTAAACCGTTTAACAAATAAATATTTTATGTACGAAAATCGATTTAAAAAATTTACTATTGAGTGTAAATCTGTTAAATAATTTTATTGCAATAATTAAAACTTACCTTTCTTAATGGAATTGTAGACTTGCCTTTGTTTGCCTCTTCGGTCATAAAATTTAAAACGTTCATAATTATTTTACGACACTGCTCACTCAACTTTTTATGCACAATTTTACTCTCTGGAGTCGCCATAACAAGTTAGTATTGCACAACCCCGGTAATCACACTTTTCTATGAACTGTACTGTTTAAAGGAAGCTTACGAATCCTGCCAGCGAAGTGAGCTCTTGCAATCCGCATACGTCTTTGTTACGGCGCATCGGACGTTGCCAAACTTCCGACTTTCAAAATTAATTTGCCAACCTGTAATTGTGCTCTCAATTTGGAAAATCTACTCCCGATACGTTTGACATCGATGGTATTTTTAATAAAGGCGAATGCGCCAAATTTGCGATTTTGTCTTTGATGTTCCAAATTATATGAACTGGTCCTGCGGTTATTTTGGCAAAAGGCCGAACACTTTGGGATGTAAATAAGGAATTAATATTACTTTTTTATTGGAACTATTTCTAATTAATTCCACAATATTGTTACGAACTCGCACACCGAAGCAGATACTAAGTACGGCCCTGTAACCTTAGGTTAACGGAGTTAAGAAAATGGCGAGCGCGCCGAATTCTGAGAAGGTCTATTGGGATTTATTGTGACCGTTCTCGAAAGGCCTTTTAAGTAATATCGCGAAAGGCATTTGTCCCATCCAGAATTCTCTAGTAAAAAATGCTTTAATATAAAAAGGACCGATCAGCGGACCAGGGGAGTTGATAAAGTGATCTTGACAAATAAACAGTAAATGAGTGAATATAAAAGTGCTATAAATTAATAAGTTAGTGTGCATATAAATTAAATTTAAGTGATTAGTTAAGTACATATAAATTAGTGTTAGTGAGTTTGTGTTTAAATAAATTAGTGAGTAGCCATACCGTGTGTTTAAAATTTATCCCACCCGTTTATTGTTTAAATAAATAACAAAAACATTACATTGGTGTCAGGTGTGGGGTAATATAAATAAATAGCTACATCAAAATGGCCAAGAGACTGTGTGATCTGAAAATGGCGGAATTAAGAGCAGAATTGGAAGATCGTGAGTTGGAAACGTCCGGTAATAAAAGCGAATTAGTAGAAAGACTTAAAGTGGCACTGGAAAATGACGGCTTTGATCCAGAATCATTTTTATTCAATGACGAGGCTTCCACCTTAATCTCGTCAATTTCTGCTAATATTTCTGCTGATATGGACGAGAAGATTTCTACTAAGAAGAATGATATTTCTACCAATATGGACGAGAAAATTTCCACTATGAAGAATGATATTTCTACTAATATGGACGAGAAGATTTCCACTATGAAGAATGATATTTCTACTAATATGGACGAGAAGATTTCCACTATGCAGAAGGATATTTCTACTAATATGGACTAGAAGATTTCCACCATGAAGAATGACATTTCTGCCGATATCTTATCGTTTGAAAATGACATTGCTGCTGACGTCGAGAATAAAATTACGTCTCTAAAATCAGACATTGAAAACAAGATGACAACGATGGAAAATCAGATGGACGAGAAAATCAAGGAGTTGGAGATAAAGATTGCTGATTTAAGAACACGGGACACTTCAGCAGAAGAAAAGACGATCGAGATCTGCAAGCCAGAAACACAACCCAAGACAGATGATATTGGCAGTTTTACCCGAGTCAAGGCCCCAACGTTCGATGGAAAGATGTCGTGGACCAATTACGTAAAACAGTTCGAAGCAGCCGCTAGAGTGAATAATTGGTCCGATAAGGAGAAAGAAGTGAACCTAACTATCGCGCTTCGGGGAGATGCCTTAGATATACTTCAGACGATACCTCTGGAAGAAACGGATGATTTCGAGCTGCTGAAGAAGAGGTTGGACATGCGGTACGGTCACGAACATCTAGAACATTTGTACCAGTCCCAGCTGAAGAACCGAAGGCAGAAACGTGACGAAACACTTCAAGAATATGAAGTGGATATTGCCCGACTCGTTTGATTTGCTTATCCATCAGCAGCAGAGAACATGATGGAATATCTGGGCATCCAGGCCTTTATTGATAGCTTACGTGACCCCGATATGCAGAGGACGCTTCGTTTAGCCCATCCCAAAACATTAGTTGATGCATTGACAGCTGCTCTTGAATATGAAGCAGCAACGAAGGCTTCAGGATATAACAAAATTAGGACTATCCAAGAAGAAGGTGACGAAGACAGATTTGACCAGTTCGTCAGTTTCATAAAAGGTTGATGAACAAGTAACCGAGAAAAACCAGATGCTGAAATTGTGGCGAGCTAGGGCATGTACGTAGTTCGTGTAAGCGCCCCAAGACTCCTGCAAACCAAGAACCCCAGTCACAGGAAAACTAGAACGGGTCGGCTACGAGGGGGCAGCACCGACCCATGACCGTTCCAAAGACCCTCTCATACTGATAGCTTCTCTCAGATGTCGCAACGACAGTGTATATGTGGATGGCGAAGTAAATGGCAAGGGATATGCTCTGCTGGTTGACACTAGGGCAACTAGAACCATTATACGACCAGAGATAATAAACCACAAGAAGAAACTTCTACCAACGAGACTGCGACTGCGGACCGCCACAGGCGAGAGTGCCAACGTTCACGGGGAAACACAAATCCAATTGGGAATTGGCGCAGAAAAGTTCACGCATACGGTAATCGTAGCTGACATTGAAGATTACGTGATTCTGGGAATGGACGTAATGAATGTACATGGATTCCAATTAGACTTTAGAAACAGAACCATTAAAGTGGGTTCCGAGGAGGTATTCCTGCATCCATATGTAGGCAGCGCGGTGTTGGCAGCTGTACAGGAAGATACCGTTCTACCTGCACGAAGCGAAACCATGATAGTAGCAGGGCTACAGGGAATCATGGAGGAAGGTACACCGGTTATGATGGAACCAAGGAACCACGATAAGGAGGTTGGAAAAGGAGTACTAATTGGGAAAGGATTGGTTACGTCGGCGAAGGAGATCCCTGTACGATTGATAAACGTGAACGATTACCCAATTACCATCAAGAAGGAAACCAAGATTGGATCCTGCGTACCAGTGACGTCCATAGTTCGTCAGACAACGACCACTGACAATTCCATTGCCAGATTCGAACAAATGTTATCAGTAGCTGGTCAATCTTTGGATCGAGCTGAAAAAAAGAGAATGAGAGAATTTCTCTTGCAGTATCGAGACTTATTCGTGCCAAAAGGAGGAAAGACTGGCAGAACATCAGCCGCCAAACACAAAATCGATACTGGTAATGCTAAGCCAATTAGACAATCAGCTCGAAGACTCCCACGAGCGAAGAGAGAGGAAGCTGAAAGAATAATTCGAGAGATGGCAGAAGAAAAAGTGATAGAACCATCTACTAGTCCATGGGTGTCTCCAGTAGTGCTCGTCAAGAAAAAGGATGGAACTACGAGATTCTGCGTGGATTATCACCAGCTTAACAACGTGACGAAGAAAGACAGCTATCCTCTGCCCCGAATTGACGATACGCTAGACACGTTGACCGGCAGCAAACTGTTTTCCACCTTGGACCTGAAGTCTGGTTATTGGCAAGTAGAAATGGACCCAGAAGATAAAGAGAAGACTGCTTTTACCACCGGATCTGGATTATGGCAATTCAACGTCATGTCATTCGGGCTCTGTAATGCGCCTGCGACATTTGAAAGACTTATGGAAAATGTCTTGAGAGGGTTGTCTTGGAAGACATGCCTGGTCTATTTGGACGACATCGTAGTACTGGGGAAGACATTTGACGAACATCTGAAAAATTTGGAAGACGTATTCAAACGACTCCAAGCTGCCCAGCTCATGTTAAACCCGAAGAAATGTCAGCTGTTCCAAAACCGAGTCAACTATCTAGGTCATACTCGTATAGTGAGCAATGAAGGAGTGGCGGTGGATACAGAGAAAGTTGCTTCCATTCAGCAATGGCCGCAACCAACCGACAAACATCAAATTAGGAGTTTCCTTGGACTTTGCACGTATTACAGAAGATTTATCAGGAAGTTTGGGGATATTGCCAAGCCTCTAACGTGACTTACAGAAGAAGCAAGAGCTTTCCAATGGGACTAAGACTGTCAAACGGCTTTTGAAACTTTGAAGAGGCATTTAACCTCGGCGCCGATATTAGGATATCCATTACCAGAGGGAGACTTTATTCTTGACACTGACGCAAGTAACGTAGGAATTGGTGGAGTGCTCTCACAGATCCAAGGAGGGCAAGAAAGAGTGCTGGGATATTTCAGTAAAGTCCTCTCCAAACCAGAACGAAACTACTGCGTCACAAGAAGAGAACTTTTGGCAGTAGTGAAGTCCGTGGAACACTTTTACCAGTATTTCTATGGTAGGAAGTTTTTAATCCGGACTGATCATGCAGCACTTAAGTGTTTGATGCAGTTCAAGAATTCCGAGGGCCAGATCGCTAGATGGATTGAACGACTTCAAGAATACGATTTCAACATCGAACATCGAGCTGGTGTGAGTCACCGAAATGCCGACTCCCTGTCCAGACGGCCGTGTCCAACAGACTGCTCCCACTGCAACAAGGTGGAATCTAGGGAAGCTGCAGTTTCAAGAACTACTGTAGTCAACGAGGAATGGTCACCCACCAGGATCAGAGAAGATCAGGAGAATGATCCTCACCTGAAGATGATCCGGCAATGGAAGAAAGAAAACCGGCGACCTACCTGGCAAGAAGTGTCAAGATTTTCACCGAAACTCAAGGCGTATTGGGCTCAGTGGGACTCCCTTGTCCTGGAAGAAGGGCTGTTGAAAAGAGTCCTTGAAAACGATAATGGTTCTGAGATGAGGAGACAGCTAGTTATCCCGAGAACAAGAGTAGCTGAGGTACTGAAGAAGTTGCACGACAGTCCATCGGGAGGTCATCTGGGAGTGAAGAAAACCCTTCAGCGAGTTCGTGAAAGGTTTTATTGGATGAACAGCTCCGACGATGTGAAGGACTGGTGTAAGAAATGTACGACTTGTGCTACGAGTAATGGACCACATCGCAAGAGAAAGGCACCCATGAAACAGTACAATGTTGGAAGCCCTTTCGAAAGGATTGCTTTAGATATCGCTGGACCATTTCCGACGACAGAAAATGGTAGCAAGTACATACTGGTTGTAATGGATTATTTTACAAAGTGGGTGGAAATTTACGCTATCCCGAACCAAGAGGCCACAACTGTCGCGGATGTATTGGTGAAAGAATTCATCAGCCGATATGGAGTGCCCATGGAAGTCCACAGTGACCAGGGAAGAAATTTCGAAAGCCATCTATTCCAGGAGATTTGCGACAAGCTGGGAATGAAGAAGACCAGAACAACAGCATTACATCCACAGTCAGATGGAATGGTCGAGAGAATGAACAGGACTATTGGAAAATACCTGTCCAAAGTAGTATCCAGCCATCAGAGAGATTGGGACCAGTATCTCTCCCTATTCGCATTGGCTTATCGATCTGCCGTCACACGGGTGAAACACCTGCGAAAATCCTGTTTGGACGTGAAATGAGGCTTCCTTGTGACCTGGAATTTGGCTGTCGGCCTGGAGAAGAAATAGCAGGCGAAGACTACGTGATCCAATTGAGAAGAAGGCTGTACGATATTCATGAACTAGTTCGAACAAATCTTCAAGTTGCCAGCGACAGAATGAAAAGTGGGTACGACACGCAGGCCACAGAAAGCGGTTTTAAAGAAGAGGACAAAGTATGGTTACACAACCCGGCGAGGAGAAAAGGATTTTCTCCAAAATTACAAAAATCCTGGGAAGGTCCATACTTGATCAAGAAAAGGATCAATGATGTTTTATATCGCATAAGCAAGATCCCCAACGGAAAACCAAAAGTAGTTCACCGAAACCGACTAGCGCCATTCGAAGGAGACCATGACATAGAGGAAGGAGTAAACCTTATTCGAGATGTGTCTGACCCCACCTTCGATGAATTTATGGGCGCGTATGGAGGTACCGGGAAAGCTAGATATGGAGTCACTTCGGAACAACAACAAGATTTGTTCACTCTCCCAGAAGATTATTCACTGGCATACAACATCCCCGCCCGTATCAAGAACGCACGAGGGTTGGCAACCGTCTTTCGAAAGAAGTTCGGGCAATTAGAAAAACTTGAAGACCAGATTCCAGCCCCTGGCAAGACACTGAAACTGAAACATAATTCGCGGTACGTCTTCTACGTGGTAACTAAAAATGAAGTCCAAGATCGATCTACCTACAGCGATGTGTGGGAAGCACTTCGAAACCTCCGAGACCATGTGTTGGAATCCAACGTGAAGAAATTGGCTATGCCTAAGATAGCGAGTAACCAGTTGAATTGGCGAATCATCAGGAACATGGTAGAGATTATCTTTCAAGGTACCGGTGTCCAGATATTAATTTGCAGCTACAACCCCCGTTATGAATATCCGATGAAGACGGTGCCCTGCTATTTCCATAAGATCGGAAAGTGTAGAAATGGGGCTAGTTGCCGATTCAAACATCCAGTCTCGACTACACAAGAGTTCCAGGAGGAACTTTCATTTAAGGAGGGGGTAATGTTACGAACTCGCACACCGAAGCAGATACTAAGTACGGCCCTGTAATCTTAGGTTAACGGAGTTAAGAAAATGGCGAGCGCGTCGAATTCTGAGAAGGTCTATTGGGATTTATTGTGACCGTTTTTATTAAACATGTTCTCGAAAGGCCTTTTAAGAAATATCGCGAAAGGCATTTGTCCCATCCAGAATTCTCTAGTAAAAAAATACTTTAATATAAAAAGGACCGATCAGCGGACCAGGGGAGTTGATAAAGTGATCTTGACAAATAAACAGTAAATAAGTGAATAGAAAAGTGTTATAAATTAATAAGTTAGTGTGTATAAATTAAATTCAAGTGATTAGTTAAGTACATATAAATTAGTGTTAGTGAGTTAGTGTTTAAATAAATTAGTGAGTAGCCATACCGTGTGTTTAAAAATTATCCCACCCATTTATTGTTTAAATAAATAACAAAAACATTACAATATATTGAAAAAACGGTAAAAATTCTAAAAAATGTGACAATTGTTTCGATATTGCTATCATCGTCAGAATGACAAGTTACATTTCATGTGATGCTTACCTGATGTTTAATCATTATTTTTGGATAGACCAAGACGTGACCTACCTTGTGATCGACTTAATATTATATGAATAGAAAAAAGCAGAAGATATGATATTACAAATATTAGAGCTTAGATATTATTAGCCCTATGGAGATATCCTGGATATCTTTTCCCAATTAAGATCAGTATATTTGTGCAATGATATAGAAACCCAGGAAAACATCTGCTGATCTTTACAATTATTACTTAAGAAGACAGTTTAAAAGTAGAGAACTCCCTAGATGTATCTGTGCCAAAACAGTTGTCATGAATTTTTTCAAATCATCAGAATGGCGCATTCGCCCTTTAGGAAAAATACCATCGATTTGTTATAGTAGTAGTATATTATTATAATAAGCAAAAACAGACGTCAATCTGAAAGACTTGATAGCTTGTTCTTAGCAGGTACAATTGGCTCAAAAGCCTCTTCATGGTCGACATCGACCCCAACCAGCCACGTATGGATAAAGAAGCATGAAATAAGTGGCTCTCTGACAGGACCTTGACTTTATATCCAGAGAAAGAAGGATTCATAATCGCTATACAGGACCAAATAATGAATATTAACAATTGTGAAGGGATACTATTCAACACATAACTTCGAGAAGTCCAACTTTAACAAACACTGACAACCGGTAGATACTGAATCAGCTATTTAAGATCAGGCTAAGATCATCAAGCTGATCTGTAAATTGCTTGTAAATTGATTAGCAAAAAGTGCAATACAAAATTCTAGGGAACACGCATTGTAGATTCTACTACGGTAAGCTTATTACGGATATAGGGATTAATAACCAATATAATCTTCTGGTGGTGGATAAATAAGCTCACTCGAGGATGTAGCTATTCCGAACTATTTTGGATAAATACCATCACCAGTTTTTGATAAATACAGGGAGAAACATATTCTGCTCCGTAGCGTCGTTCTAACAAAGCAGTGTGATCTTGATGACAGTTCTCTTACGCCATATGTGTCAGTCATCCAAATTTAGTATATGGCTTGCAAAGTAGCTCCTTTTCGGAATAATACCCTTACGCGAAGGAATAAGCATTCATCAAAACAATTTTTAACGAATTTTCAGGAATTGATTTCGCCACAAGTTCTCCTTTACGTCTTCTTTCAACAGAAAATTGATGCCTTGGAGTGGTAATATTAGTTTTGCATAAGATGTTTGTTGAATAAGTTTTGTTGAGTTCTGGTCAGGAATTCATTTGCAATAAGACTGGTGATGGCGCAAAATTTAAGAGCTTTCTTTCCACATATCTGTTCTTTTTGAGGAATTTAACATAATTCTCGCTTAATATTCTTTTGGTAGAATTCCGAGTACATAACATAGCGATAATTGAAAAAAATTATCCCATCATATTTTTCAATGCAAAATTCAAGACATATTTCTTACCCAATATTTTTCATCATTTAAAAAATCCCTTGATATGAAGAATGAACTGACAAAATAATCACTGTAAACAAACTAAATCGCATATAATTGAAGTTAATCGGTTCTTTCTCTAAAATGTCAAGGAATGTAAATAAAATATACCTAAATTGTTACAATTGTGCCTGTTTTCTTATATAAAAAGAACATCTAAAGCATAAATTTTGCAATATTTGAAGTTTTCCAATATTGATCGCTGTTAAACGGGGTAGTATACGTAATCAGTAATCACAATGGTTTGCATGCATTACAACGATTTCTTTCTCAACGTCGGGCTTTTCAAAAGAATGTCGTTTTATTGTTTTTATTACATCTGCTGTTACAGTGAGTCTATAATTTAAAAAGCAAACTAGCGATACAGACCGCGTGGATTTTTCAGTTTAAGTTGTAGGTAATGATCGAAGTTATTTCACTGATTAATTTTTTTTGTATAGTAAACATTTCCTTTTCCACTAAACTAACGTAAATTTCGGACTTGTATATTACTCTCTATTCTAATCTAATCTACGTTGTAGTTTTATGAATATATATATATATATATATATATATATATATTGTTATGATTTTGTTTATTTTTGTTATAATGTAATTTTGATTTGTATCTTATAGAATGAAATTTGTCAAAATTGTGCCGGCAGCCATTTTCTCAGTTACCTGTATTTCTATTTTACTATACCATTGTTTTCTCAGCTCAGTCGGATCTGAATACGATAATATCTCCCTCTCAGATGGGGTCTTGAACGTATATGCTATTTAAATGGATTAGTGAAATATTATGTGAATTTTAACTGTGCAAATAAACTGTAATAAATTGTATTTATTAGAAAAAATAATAGTCATACATAAATCAAATTTCTTATTACCTAATTCTTCTCCAATTCAATAAACCCCAATTTTTCTAAAACCCACCCAGAATTAACTATATTTTATTCCCATTCTATATTCTAATGTCATCTAACTATGAAATACTTAATTAACCTAACCTTATTCTACTGAAAACTGAAATTTTCTGTTTCGTTAGTTGTCAAATTACCCTATAATATGCAATTTATCGTTTCCTTTAAATAGTTTGTCACTGAGGGAATGGTCTTTGTAAAAATTAAATTGTCTATTTGTTTCAAACACTACCAAGAATTGGGAATATCGATGCCGGTGAAATTAGTGGGGTAGATGTGTTTCCAGTTCTATGTAGATTCGATATCTTATATCTTTCCACTTTAGAGATTCAAATAAGGTATGCTGGGCATTATCAATGTCTTTGCAGTAGTTGCATCTAGAGGTTCTGTTTTTTTTTAAATATGTGTTCGTATTTTTTGAAAATTCTATGTCCTGATAGTACCTGGGTCAGGTAGTAGTTAGAAGTTATGTACTTACATGCAATCCACGTCTCCAAGTTGGGTATTAACCGTGTGGTCCATTGGGCAACTCTAGTTTCCTGATTCCACTCGTCCTGCCATTCTTGTATCATATGTGCTCTTATTCTCCCTATTCTTCTCAATGCTCCCAATTTAGAGCCCTTTCTCTTACTAACAAATATATTGACAGTTCTCCGGCTATAACTTGTAGGGCCTTTATGGAGGTTGTCTTAAAGGCTTCTCAGAGGCTTCTCAGAAGCATTTTCCGTTGCATTTTTTCCAGGATATCTTTATATTTGTCTAGTCTCAGGATATTAACCCATATTGATAGTCGAATTCACTCCTCCATTCAGTAGTCGTCTATTGCCATAACTTAGGCCTTTAACATTTGGCATTATTTTTTGACGGTTGCTTACAACTTTTGTAGCCTTTTTGGCCGTTTTTTCTACATGTGTCTTGAAGCTTAATTTGTCGTCGAGCCAGAATCCGAGATATTTCATCGATTTCACCGGATTTATTGATGAGTTTTCCATTTTTAAAATGACATTGCTCCTTTCTCGTTTGCCTTTTGGGATAATCGCCACGGTTTTCTCTGGAGCTATGTTCAGTTTATTGGTTTTCATCCAATTGGAAATGAGTTGCAGTGTGATATTTGACTTTCGTATTAGCTCATCTGCAGTGTTTGCTGTTACTATTATGGCGAGATCGTCAGCATACGTTACGGTGCAGCATCCTGTTGGAACTTCAATCTCAAGAACTGAATTGTACACAACATTCCATAGGGTTGGACCAATTACGGAACCTTGAGGTACTCCCATAAATGTCTTCATCTTCTTTGTCCGGTTAATTAATAATTCACTTCCTTGGAAGTAGTTCTCGATCAGTCGAATGATGTACTGACTGACCCCTATGTTCTCAAGTCGATGGATAATTATTCTCCATGTGGCTGTGTTGAAAGCATTTTTCACGTCGATGACAATAAGTGTGGTCCACTTTTTGCTAGATAACTTATGGACTACGTATTATACCGCCTGTATCGTTGATTTCCCTTTACGAAATCCAAACTGTCTATCAGAAAGACCACGCTTTTCCTCCAATTCCCTCTCTAGTCTGTCCCTGAGAATTATCTCGAAGATTTTACAGAAGGTATCTATTAGGCAAATTGGACGGAATGTTGGTTTGCCTTTTTCATCTAGTTTTCCCTTTGGTATTAGACTGACCTTAGTAGTTTTCGATGATTTGGGCAGACTTTGTTGTATTAAAATGGTGTTCATGATGTTCTTAACCGTATTAGCATTCCACTTAATTACATCTTTAACAGCTTCTGGAGTTATGCCATCTGGACCTGGTGATTTCTTTGATTTTAGTTTCTCTCCCGCGGACACAATTTCCATATCAGTGATTGGCGGATAGTTCTGGACTGGAGTTCAAATTATTAGTGTTTCATTACTCTCCGGAAATAATTTTCGAATTTGCTTCTCCTTTTTCTCATCTGCCAGAGTGTAGGGGCTTTCAAAATGTTTCAACCCTTTCATGGCTATTTTATATCCAGCGCCCCAGATATCGTTCTCAAGATCGGAGCAAAGATTCCGCCAACATTCCCTTTTTGATTTTATTATTTCCTTTTTGAGTACTTTCCGGACTTCTTTAAGATTGCTTCGGAGGTACATAATTTCGCCTGTCTTCTCGTCCGAATTAATTGCCCTGAGTCTAGCTATTTGTCGTTTAATTTGATTTGCTCTGGTTTGCTGTATGTCTTCATTCCACCAATATGGATGGATTCTCCTCACATTACGATACCTTCTACTTTGTTCCTGTGCTGCTTTCAAACTGAAAATAAGAGATTCTGTGTTTCTGATATAATCTCTCCTTTTGTCGAGATCTTTGTGGAATTCCTTCTTATTGAACCAACATCTACCTGGTTCTGGAAGTCTTGGTCTAATTTTGGTGTTCTCAATTTCAAAGGTCTTTAATGTTTCTAATCACGTTCTCTGTTGCAAATGTAACATCAATATGTGAACGGGATTCACCTCTTACAAAAGTTGGAGCCTTTCCTTCATTTGCCGCTTGTAGATTTAGGCTTGCGGTCCATTCTGTAAGAATTTCACCTCGTGCGTCCGTAACCGGCGCGCCCCACAGGGGCGATTTGGCATTTAGGTCACCTGCCAGAATAACTTTCTTTCCAGAATTAGTATAAGTGGAAATAATAATGTTGATAAGTCATGTAAATAAG
This sequence comes from Galeruca laticollis, assembly GCA_963921935.1. NCBI lineage: Eukaryota > Metazoa > Arthropoda > Insecta > Coleoptera > Chrysomelidae > Galeruca > Galeruca laticollis. The sequence goes on along the minus strand of OY998178.1, from coordinate 188,740,014 downwards.
TATATAGTTAGTGTGAGTGTTTGAATAAATATGAAAATCAATCACACCCGGATTATTTTCAGTAGTAATATAACAAGAGAGTGAGAATAAATTGAAAATAATTTGACAGATTTTTTGAAAACTTGTTGCCAGGCAATAGTCACGAGAGCCCGCAGGGCTCGAGTGGCTATTGCCAAATGAACAAAATCTGTCAAATTATTTTCTAATTTATGGAACTCTCGAGTTATATTCGACTAGATTATTTTTTGATTCACAAATTGGTGAAGGTCTTAAATTGTCTCCATATAGACTGATTACTTATTAGAGTATTTTTCGAAGTAGTTTCTATAATCTTATTCGTTATTTCTTCATCAGAAAAGGTACTAAACCGATGATGTTCACTCATTTTATATATAACGTTGACACAATTAGATAATTATTTTGACAACTATCTGACACTTGCTAGACAAATAAAAGCAACAGTGATTATTCCCGAGAATAATCACAAGAGCTTTATTTCCACTATAATAATGACATGATTGGTTGAAACTTACCCTTGTGTCAAATAAAGAAGCATTTCATTGGTTTTAAGAAACGTCAAAAAATAATCAGTAGTAATATAACAAGAGAGTGAGAATAAATTGAAAATAATTTGACAGATTTTTTGAAAACTTGTTGCCAGGCAATAGTCACGAGAGCCCGCAGGGCTCGAGTGGCTATTGCCAAATGGCAACAAGTTTGAACAAAATCTGTCAAATTATTTTCTAATTTATGGAACTCTCGAGTTATATTTGACTAGATTATTTTTTGATTCACAAATTGGTGAAGGTCTTAAATTGTCTCCATATAGACTGATTACTTATTAGAATATTTTTCGAAGTAGTTTCTATAATCTTATTCGTTATTTCTTCATCAGAAAAGGTACTAAACCGATGATGTTCACTCATTTTATATATAACGTTGACACAATTAGATAATTATTTTGACAACTATCTGACACTTGCTAGACAAATAAAAGCAACAGTGATTATTCCCGAGAATAATCACAAGAGCTTTATTCCCACTATAATAATGACATGATTGGTTGAAACTTACCCTTGTGTCCTATAAAGAAGCATTTCATTGGTTTTAAGAAACGTCAAAAAATAATTTTTACTTTTCCACCCAACCTATCTAATATGCGAGAAAAGTATTGGTTTACCCCAAAAAAAGTTGGAATTTTGAAAATTTTTTTTCTTTTTTACGTTTTCCATAGACAACAACTCGAAAAAACGGTTTTTAGAAAAAAAATCCTGTGTGTATGTCGTCGTCGTTGTCGTCGGTCACTTTTCCTTACATGTCTTGTTAGCACGATACTGCCTCCGGACTGCAATAAGTCACCAATTTTATGATGGAGTATTATTCAGGACATGTCACAGATGAGCCCTATTGATTTTCAGCTCACCAGAGCCAGTACAACGGGTGCTTTGGTACTCTAAGTACGACATTTTGTCACTTTTTCAGAAATTTCAGTTTGTTAGCACGATACAGCTTCCGGAGCCCAACAAGTCACCAATTTTATGATTGAATATTATTCAGGACATCTCACTGATGAATCCTATTCATTTTCAGCTAACCAGAGCCAATACAAGAGGTGCTGAAGTACTTTAAGTACGATATTTTTGTCATTTTTGGAGAAGTTTCAGTTTGTTAGTACGATACAGCCTCCGGAGTATATACAAGTGACCAATTTTATGATTGGATATTATTCAGAGCATCTCAAAGATTAACTTTATTGATATTCAGCTCACTAAAGCCAGTACAACGGGTGCTATGGTACTTGAAGTACCAAATTTTTGTCATTTTTGGAGAATACGATTGATCAATTTTATGATTGAATATTGTTCAAGGTGTCTCACAGATGTACTCTATTGATTTTCAGTTGACTAGATCGAGTACAGTGGGTCCTATAAATCCAGATATACTAAATTTTTGGTTATTTTTGGAGAAATTTCGGTTTGTTAGCACGATACATCCCCCGAAGTGTATACAAGTAACACTTTTATAATATAATATTGTTGTTCTAATCAACCCTTTTTTACGTGGGCTAATAGATGGAATGGAAAGTTCTTTATTGTTAGCAAATGTTCTCGAAGGACCAATTTATTGTATTCACTATAGTGTAGGATGTATGATGAAATGGATGAAGAAATTAAACACTTATTTCACGTTCATTTTGATATATTGCAGGAATTTATAACTTTTTATTTTGCGTAGACAATTAAGAAACTCACTTGATCATACGCGTTACACTGTGATTATTTAGCACATAATCTGAGGGAGTAATGAATGATTAAAGATTAAATACACATGTTTTTTACCGGGACAAAACGCCGGGTGCTCTTAACTTGAGTACCATTATGTACGACGGTTAAATGATGAAGAGCGAGAACGAAATATAAATGAGAAGTGCATGATTGCCGGCTGGGAAGTTTGTATGAACGCTGACAGAGATTTTTACGAGTGACGACTGGGAAGTGTCTAAAATTGAGGTTGTATTCGTATTTATATGTCGGTTGACGTAGTTGCGAGGAAGGAGCAAAATATTAGGATCTGGCCAATGGGATAAAAGAGTTTGAAACGTAACGGTCAGATACAGCGAGTGAAAATTGGTAGTTAGGGTGATTTTTTTTGGGGCCTGAAATGTTTCGTAGATACAGATAACAGAGTTTTTTTTATGAAGCGATAAGGTGTCGAGTACTTTGAAATATTCATTGGAGTTTCAGAAAACGATATTTATCTGTTTTTCTTAGGTGGTAGTAAAGTTAAAATGAATTTTTTGTTGATGTAAAGAAATATTAAATGTTGAGAATAAGGATATATTTAGTTATATGTTTTGAGCAGAATATTTGAATTGTATTTATTATACAGGGGAAGTTGAAAATACAAATCACAGGAGAATTTGGTAATTAAATCAAATTCGAACAATTGTTCAGGGCCACAGATGCGGAAAAGTTAGTTTTAATCTTTAAAACCGTTTATCATCATAATTTATTGTTTATTTATTCAGAACACTGTCACCTGTGTATATTTATTAATTAATTCTTGAGAAGCAGCGATATATAATTGACGAATATGGCATTCATTATTATTAGTACGCACCGATTGTAAAACTCTTGGGCCATGAAGTTGAACCATCCAAAACCTCCTGTACTTAATAAAAGTCACTATAACATACAGTAATTTATCACGAGTCAATTATTTCAAAAGTATAATTTTCAATGTATTATTTATCTGAAATGTTATTCTTTGTTCCAGAACGGTTTAAATGCCCTTCACTTGGCGTCGAAAGATGGTCATATAGAAATTGCTCGAGAATTATTAAAACGGGGTGCTATTGCAGACGCAGCGACGAAAAAAGGAAATACCTCATTACACATAGCTTCTCTTGGTAAGTAAGTTAAAACTCACTGACACGCAACATTAACTTGATTAAGATATCACTGTATTTTTTATTGGTATGTACTGTATGTACGTAGAAAAGCTTAAAGTTGTTGTGTAAGGTCATTAAAGCTTGGTAGATTAGAATTTAAGTAATAAAATATTTAAAATATCTTCTGTCGATACGAATATTGTCGGTATGGTGGGTATTTATAGTCTTGAGAACATTATTTTGCTGAATTAGGTGTTATTCATTAATGTCAGGAACTCAAAAGTAATAGAGAATGCTCCACAATAGTATATTGTACAATGAGCATGAAATGACATACATTTCCCACGAGTAAATATGAAATTTTGTAGTACGAGCGTAGCGAGTACTACTAAATTTCATGTACCTACGAGTTGGAAATGGTCATTTCATGCAAATTGGACACTATACTTTTTGTACGTCCATCATAAATCATAAACAAAACTGTAATATTTTTCATAACAGTTTTTTTCATAAACTTTCCTGCCGTTATTGTTGCATGGTTTAGAGAATTTTTTCTCTGAAATTATTAAGTCGGGTTCTTAACCCGTTAAATGAACCATATATTTTTTTCTTTTTGTACATGTACCTAGTTACGTCGTGAAATAACGTTCCAAATTTTGACTCTCGGAACTAAAAATACTTCATGTAGAAAAAATCGGTATAATTCACCTGCGGAAAAATTTATCAATTATCATGTCTCTTTAAAGAAGTAAATCACCTCCTGCATCTAACAGGATGGTTACCGATCATTATCAAATCATCCTCACTATCGCTACACATTTTGATTATTAATCTTTTTTATAGTTTATTTACGATAAAAAAACTATGACGTTGCAAAACAAAATACTGTGATGTTGCCAAGCTGTAGTTTTTTCCTTTATTTAACGAAAACTAGAAAAGTCAATCTGATGTGAGATTGACAATTCTTCTTTTACATTGTTCTGTGCCTCGTAGGGCGTAAATCAAAAATATTTATTTAAAAATAAAATACGTGTATGATAGGCTTGATTAATTTAATATAAATATGTATTCATAAAAAACTATGGATAAGATACAATAAACAGTAACCAATCATTATATATTCGAATTAACATTTAATTATTTTACATAGAAGAGGGTTAAATGACGAACTGTAGGTCCTTATACCTTATTCTATGCTCTATAGAACCATCTTCAAGAGCACTGCAAGGGTTTACGCTAAGAGGAATCAATACAAGATGTAATCATCTTCATGCACATTTGAATATTGTTTCTTTATACAATATCTATTATATTTATTATAATAAAAATAGAATGCAAAAAAAAATATAGATACACAAAATAAAATTTTGTTACAAGATATAAAAATAAAAAATTTCCCATTTTATCAGTATTATTTATGTAGTGATACTGTGGTCGTTGTTGTATTATAAAATAACTGTATCTAATTAATTTAATAATAGTTATTAATGATTTTGAAAAGGTGGAAATAAAGCAAATTGGATAAAAATATATAAAAAATAAAACACAAGATTTTCACTACTCCACTAGAAAATCATCACTATCTTCATCGTCACTGTCAAAATTAATAATAAGTGGAGGCACATCCTGTCTATCAAATACTACTTTTCTATCCCACCCATCTCGTATAATTTTTTCAGTGTGCTCTACTGTCTTTGACCAAATATCAGGAGTCACTTTTTCTAAAGACATTTTTCATACACCTATTGCTTGTTCTGTTGAAGAACCGTCAGCTCCCACATGATCTCTATAAAAAATTTTAACTATGCCCCAAATATGTTTAATTGGGTTGAACATAAAGTGGTAAGGGGGAAGTCGAAGCACTTTGTGACCATATTTTTCAGATAATACACTACTCCAAGAATTTAACGCACCACCAGAAAATAACCAAAAGTTTAAAGTAAATTTTTGTCTAAACTGCTTGTCCGATTTGAATGAATTTTTTTTTGAATGACAGGTTGACACTTCCAGAGAGTTAGTGTACTACTGTATTTACATACAAACTTATTTTTGTATAAATACGGGGTGTTGCAATGAAACCTGATTTTTCATAAAATTTGTAACACCTTGTGGAGTTCAACAGTAACAATATCAACTTAAAATTAAAATTAAACTGTAGCTTTATCTTTTTGTAACATTTAGTTTTTCGATTTACTCTATTATCTTGGCCACGACAAGAGAAAATCAATTTTATAGCATAACATGTTTTTTATTAAAATTTATTATCCAACATTAACAACGAAAAACAAAGAAACAAAACGTAAAAAATAGTCAGTAGCGAGTATTTCCGCCTCTGGCAGAAATAACTGCTTGGCACCGACGGCCCATACTTAAAATAAGCGACCGTATATCGTTTTGGTCAATTTCTTCCCATATTTCAATCAGTCGCTTCCCCACGTCTTCCAAGGTGTTCAAGTACCGTTCCTCTCGTAACCTCCTTCCAAGAGTGTCCCAGAGATTCTCTATGGGATTTAAATCAGGGCTTCTAGCTGGCCATGCCATGGTATCGATGCCAACTTCCTCTAGATAATTCCTCACAACTCCAGCAACATGAGGCCTGGCATTATCATGCATCAACAAAAATACTTGCCCTATATATGGCGCATATGGCATTACATGTTGGTCTAAAACCTCCAATATGTACCTTTCAGCTGTAAGGCTTCCATTATTTATGACCACAAGTTCTGTGCGACCAGTCAAAGAAATACCTCCCCAGACCATCACAGATCCTCCTCCAAATAATGTCTTATTTGATAAATTACACTGAGCATATCGTTCGTTAGGGCGTCGATATACACGTATGCGCCTGTCATTATTGTACAAACAAAATCTTGACTCATCTGTAAATAATACCTGTTGCCATTCCGCTTCTAACCAGTTACGATGTTCCATGGCAAAATTCAGCCTCGCTCTTCGATGATCTCTAGTTAGAGCTGGCCCCCGAGCAGCAATTCTAGGTCTCAAATTGTGTTCTCGTAGCCGCTGACAAGCTGTTTCACCACAAATTTGTACACCAGTAGCATCTCGAAGCCGGGTTTGAAGGGTCCGGGCTGTTACAAAACGTTGTCTTAATGCCGATAATCTTAAAAAATGGTCCTGATTAGGGTCTGTTATTCGATTCCTTCCTTGTCCCGGGCTGCGACCATGACTTCCAGTGTCTCTATATCTTTGTATAACTCGTGAAACTGTTGTATGGTATACATTAAATCGTTTACCAATTCTTCGGTAATTCCAGCCTTCCTCGAACAATATTAATGCTTGAGCACATTCTTCGACAGTAAGATTTCGTGTTTCACGTTGCATATTAATTAAAATAAAGGTTTTTACAAAAAAAACGTAAGGGCTAACACTGAAAATATACTTCTATGAAATGCTTTTTGACACCTGTATTTAGCTAATGATAATTTACTGTAACTTATTGTTTTTCATAGCCTGCTACTCACTTTTATTATTATAAATTTTAATAAAAAACATGTTATGCTATAAAATTGTTTTTCTTTTGTTGTGGCCAAGATAATAGAGTAAATCAAAAAACAAAATGTTACAAAAAGATAAAGCTACAGTTTGATTTTAATTTTAAGTTGATATTGTTACTGTCGATCTCCACAGGGTGTTACAAATTTTATGAAAAAATCAGGTTATCATTGCAACACCCCGTATTTATACAAAAATAAGTTTGTATGCAAATACAGTAGTACACTAACTCTCTGGAAGTGTCAACCTGTCATTAAAAAAAAATTCATTCAAATCGGACAAGCAGTTCAGACAAAAATTTACTTTAAACTTTTGGTTATTTTTTGGTGGTGCGTTAAATTCTTGGAGTAGTGTATGTCAGCTTCATATACTGTTGGTGGTTTATTCCTACAAAAATGCATATATTAAAACAAAATAAGTTATCTAAGTATTACCATAACAAATTGAAAAATGTTTATATCAACTTACCGTTGTACTAAATTCAATAATTGGGTTTTGAGGAAAGTATTTTCAAAAAGAATATCATTTTGTATCAACCAGTTCTGTATATCAGCTTTTTTGGTAGCTGTTGTTGGTACTTTATTGATCACTGTACTGTGATAACTTGCATTATCCATTACAATTGTGGCAGGTTATTCCTTGTTCACTAAAAGCTGGTATTCAAACCAATGCAAAAAAATTTCTCGGTTCATTTCACCGTGGTAATCACCATCTTGTTTTTTGGAAGAAAAAACCAGCCCTGCTCCAGGAATAAATCCAGAAGAGGAACCAGCATGCAATACTTTATACCTACAATAAGGAAATAACAAATTACTACTAGGTTTCCTAGATAGACTGCATAGCTCAAAACAACTATTAATAATTATATAGATTTAAATAAAATATTGTGACTAGTAAATATTTGAAAAGGTCTTAAAATGGCAGGAATGTTAGTACATCATAAATTAATTGCTAAATTTTATTATTCAATTACCTTGGACCACCAATTTTGGTTGTTTTCACGCTTCTATGATTAGAATCTTGCCAAGAACGTCCAACAGTACCGTCTATATCCAGGTCTCATCCAAAAACAGAAATTGATATAAACCTTCCCTTTTTATCTTGACATATTCATGTAGAAAATGTACATGTTACTTCAATTTATGAAAAAATAATATATTATCAAGTTTAATTAACCTAACCTAACATTAAAAACATTTAATCATTTACATTTAAATATGTAACAAAAATATTAATAATGATGAATACAAATAGCGAATACTACTACTTACGTCTCTTACAGCAGTAAGCGGGAGAAGCGGGCCCCCATTTCGGCATTCTCGTTCAAAATACCTCAACAAAGATGTTACCATCTCTTGACATTTTCTGTTCAGCTGCTTCGGCATTTTATTAACCACACACTGTAGATTTGCCTAAATAATTAGTTATGAAAATAACTGTTTTTTTAATCTTAAAGAAGCAATGAATTTAAAACCACCAAAAAAACTTGTAAATATTAGGCGATGATCGAATGTCAATAAACGTCAAAACAAACTGGGGAATTTTACCAGTTGATTTGACAATGTCTTGAAGTTTTGCAAACCCGTTAGTTGTAAATTGCCCTGGCTGTTGAGGATAAATTGTATTCACGGTTGGTAAATTAATATTTATTCTGATAAGCAGGAAAGTAACTAAAAATTACATCATCGTCTTTTCATCGTAAATAATAGTGTATTACGTAACGTGTGTTGTAAGAAGCATTTTACGCACGAACGGAAACGTTACGTGCGAAGCCGAGTAGCGGCGAGTGCGTAATTCCGTGAGTGCGCAAAATGCGTTACGACACGAGTTACGTACTATACTTTACCTACGACCCACTTGTACTTGTGTTTATAATCTTATTAAGGTATTTAAAGTACAAGTTGTTGTGTATTCGACGAGGAATCAATACACATCTACTCAACTGCAAACTCAAATTTATTAGAATTAATAAAATCAACGACAAGACACTTTCAATTCAATAAAATTACTGTCAACTAAAACTAAGGGTATGTTTACAATAAATGGTGCCTTCAAAATACATAGCATTTTCTTCCTCTTCTTGAAAATAGGACTACATATAATCAAAAGTTACAGGTCTAATTTACTAGGTATTTTGACAGCACGACCTGATCTGGTAACATTTTTAAAAATTGACAGAGTACCATGTAGAATTTTTTGATTCAGGAGAACCTTGAAGTTCGATAACAGGACTTGGTACTTTTTTAACATAAGGACTCATGTTACTATTTGACATAGAGGTACTAGGTACATTATTTGTCTCAGTAGTGTTATTTGACAAGATAGGGTTATTTGACACAATTGGGTTATTATAAATTTCACTCTCATTCATAGGATTTGATTTACTTTGCCTGATGTCATTAATGTGATATAACTTAATATTGTCACCGCATCTAACTAAATAAGTACTATAACTCATACACCTAACAACTTTACCTTTTTGCCAGAGATTTGTGTATTTATTCTTTACAAAAACTTCATCGTTTTCTGAAAACAACTTTATTTTTTGCAAAATGTCAGGTTGAATGGATTTTTGTTTCTTTGACCATGGTTTTAGCAAATCAAATCTAGTACGAGGACGAATTTTAAAAAGTGTTTCGGCTGGTGAAAATCCTTGGGTGGGTGGGGTGTTTCTATGTACAAATAAAAAGTTTTCTAATTTATTTAAGATAGAGACTTCACTTACATTTTCTCCCTCTTTAAATAAAGCTTTTTTTAACCCCTTTTTGATTATTTGGACTCCCTTTTCCGCTAAACCATTGCTTTCTGGATGTTTTGGTGGAATTCGGATTAATTTTATCCCATTTGCATGACAGAAAGAAGTGAATTACCAAATGGTGGACCATTATCAGATACAAGTTCTACTGGTAATCCAAATACTGAAAAAATTTGTTTCAACTTTAAAACTGTTTCTCTCACGTTTGAGCCATCCTTCATAAGTTTAACTTCGCACCACCCAGACTTATCATCTACAAGAATAAAAAATGTGAAACTATCTTTTTTGAAAAAATCTACATTTACTCTGTAAAAATTATTAGGAGCAGTTGGCCAAGGAAGTAAAACTCTGCTGTTTGAAAAATTTCGAGTTTGTTGGCATAGATCACAAGAATTCACATATTGCTCAACATCTTCATTAATACCAGGCCACCAACAATAAGATCTAATGAGCATTTTAGTTCTTACTATTCCTATATGTTGCTCATGGAACAAACTTAGAATATCCTTCTGCAGTTGTTTTGGAATTACTACTTTATTACCAACTAAGACGCAACCACTATCCACAGAAAATTCGAATTTTCTTTTAAAATAAGGTTTCAAATTGTCATCTTTTATCGAATTTGGCCAACCAGTTAGAGTAAAATCAAGGACTTTGGACAAAATTATGTCTTTTTTTGTTGCTATTGCTATATTTTCATAAGTAATGGGTACTTCATAAGATAAGCTAAATGAAAATATTGCATCAGAGATTTCAGTTTGACTGTTCATTGGTAATCTTGAGAGACCATCCGCATTCGAAATTTCGCTACCTTTCTTGTAAATAATGTCATATTTATAAGCTGATAATGTTATGGCCCAACGAGTGATTCTAGCTGCGGCGGTAACTGGAATGTTCTTATTTTTTCCGAAAATAAACTGAAGAGGTTGGTGATCTGTGATCAAAGTAAAATTTCGTCCAAAAACATATTTGTGGAACTTTTTTAAGGCAAATATTATTGCTAAACTTTCACATTCTAAATTGGAATATTTCTTTTCATTTTCACTAAGAGTGGAGGAAGCAAATAAAACTGGTTTTTCAACACCATTGATTTTATGACTGAGCACTGCTCCAACCCCGTATCCACTGGAATCACACGTTATATATATACGAGTATATATATATATATATATATATATATATATATATATATATATATATATATATATATATTAAGCCAGTCCTCTAGTATAGATAAATATTCATATATTAGATTGAATTAAAAAGGAATTTTTTTTGTATATACGTATGGTGTATCATTAGACACTACCTAATTAAGAACAAAATTTAACATAAAACGAATGAATGACTTAAGCAAATGTATTATAAAATATTGAGTACATCAATTTAAGAAATGGATTAAGGATAAGGAATAGAATGGTAATGATAATATAGAAATTAATTCTTAAGAAAATGTTACCTTCACAAATAAATCCTAAGGTCAAGTCAATGTCAACAATTTTCATTAAAATCAATCTGAACGCTGCTATGTCCACACTTGAATCGGGAAAAGGATGTTAATTTGTTCAAAACCTAAAATAATAAGAATTAATAATCAAATCACTAATTTATTAACGATATGCAAATACAATAAAAAGTTGCAATTTGAAAAAAGTAATTTATAAAAATAAAACTGTATGAAATATGACATTCGGAATAAGAGCCATATTGTATGTCATAGAAATCTAGTAATCAAATCGAAATCAATGAAGGAAGTGATTGAATCTAGTTATAATATTGCCAACCTAAATTCAATGAGTTGGAAGTTAATATAAAACAGAGAATGTAAATTTGAAATTAAGTTAGAGTTTATATAAAGCGAAATTAGTGCTAATTAAAGAATTAAAAATAAACAGTTCCATATATATAAATCATAAATTTAGATTGTAGAAATTGTATATTAATTGTAAACAAATTTACTAAAAAAAAGGAATTACAAGGATGGAAACCATTGTAATACATGTAAAAGACTATTTATATATTCTATAAGATATTGTTAAACCATTTATACAAGTGATTTCACTCTCCAAGACTATTTTAATTGAAGAATTCAGTATTTCCATAAAAAAACATTATCATTGACAATTGTTGAATAAAATAACAAATTAGGAGGCTGTGTTTTAGAGATTGTAAAAAGGTTGTTGATTTTTAAAAAAAAAAGGAGTCGAGAGTTAGTTGGGGAATGATGAACTGGGATGTAATTCTCTGAGAAGATTTTTGTAAAAACTTTAAAGTAAAAGTAATAATTTTAATCTAAATCAATAAAAAATTCATAATATTAATGTCTATTAACCCCTGTGAAAAAGTGAAACGTGCCGAACGAGTATTTCTTGGGTAAGGAATACCTAAGAAAAGAGACGGGATGTTGCAGGTCCACCACGCCGAGAATGGAATATAAGGTCTGTGTTATTTGAGTTTTTTAATTTGGAATTCCAAACAAACAAAGAAAAAGTGAACTTTTGAAATTAATTTGAACATTTAAATTTGAATAATCTAAAATTGGCCAAAAAAACTTTAAAATAATTAATACCAAATTTTATCCATGGATAATTAAAGAACTCTAATTTTCTGCAACAATAATTTTAGATATTAAATATGTACTTACTTGTAAAAAGTTTTTCGTTTGTAAAATAATCAAAGTTCACACCACTCATAAATGCTTTTCCAATCTTAATTTCCGCTTTGCATGCTGACCTATTCTTATAACTATCAAACACACACTTAATTCACAACTTGAATTATATATGTAACTGTTTAATATAAGTTTTCAACCATATTATTCTAAATGCACTAAATTGATGCACATTGAACTGTTAAACGTTTGCATCCTCCATGTTAACTGTGTACTATAATTTTGTGACGACGAGAAACGTTGAACCGGAAGAGTTGCTCCGTTGCGCCGAAGCAGCTACTATAAGCGTTCAGTGTGCATGACCATCAAAGAATACAGAGGAGGTTCAGGAATATTTGTGTGTGTAAAATTTTGAAGATTTCATCAACAATTTATTAAAATATTTTTATTTAAGTGTTGGTATTTTTCTTATTCCAGTCAATGTCCATAACACTTTTCATGAACATTGTTTAAATCATTCATTCGATTATCATATGGTGAGATGATTGAAATAAAGATATATAATTTATTCAGGAATAGACCTATCACGAAATCATAATAAGTAAATGTTCATATGTGTAAAATTTTTTTCTAATAGGTGTCCAGGACTCAAAGAGAGAAGTCTCATGCTTCCGACTGCAATATAAAATTTAAACAATACATACAATTAAAAAATTTCATATAATCATATAGGGCTAGCCGAAGGTAAAAACGGGTAAATAAAGGTAAATCATATAAGTATAAATATTAAAATATAACATATCCACTATAAATTGGCACCCAAAAACGTGGGGCGATTATAAAAATAATATATTAAAAAAAAAATTAAAAACAAAGAACAATGGAAAATAGGAAAATGATGTTGCGTGATGGGAAGCAGGTTGGAAATGATAGTGGATCTGAGGAGGAAAGAGAAGGAAGAAGCCATGGAATGGGAGATTTCCAGGTGCAATACCTCATCCAAGGACAGCAATCGGAAGATGATGCACAGGAAGAAAGGAGAACAGGAGATGAAGAATATGGAATAGAGGTAGAACGAGTAGAAGAAGGATTGGATAGAAGTCAAGAAATACAAGAGAGAAGGGAACAACAAACAAGAACAAGGAATGATAACCAAATGATGGATTTGATGCAACAATTGTTGAACCAGATGAATACAATGAAGGGAGAGTTAAATGGAAACATGAACAAAATGGATCAAAAGTTGAATGGAAAAATAGACAATATGAATGGAAATATAAATAGCATTAACGGAAATATGGATAGAATGGAGCTTAATTTGAGGGGAGACATTCATAATATTCATGAAAACATGAACAGATTGGAACGGAAGATAGAAGAGGTTAGATTTGAAAACTGCAAAGAGATTAAGGAACTTAAGGAGAATCAAGAAGAACATAAGAAGAGTATTCGGCAAATACAAGAAGACATAGAGGAAAATAATAAAAACATAAGACAAGAAATACAGGAAAATGGTATGAAAATCAGAGAAAACATAGTAGAAGAAGTATTAGAATTTAGAAGAGATCTAGAAGAATATTTACCAGAGAATATTAAAGTAGAGGTCTCAAAACAAAATAAACAAATAACAAAGGAAGTGGAACAGATGAAAGATAACGTAAATAGAAAATTTAAGGATTTGGATGGCCGGATTGAAGAGAGAACGGGGATGAGTCTAACAATAACCGACGACATAAATCGACAAATGAATAAAGAAATCGAAGAAATGAATCGGAAATTAAGGATCACGATAGAGGAAATGGAGGAAAATTTGAGAAGAAATGGAGGAAACAATATATACCCAGGAAATTTCCACAATTTAGAAATCGGAGTGAAATTTGATGGGAATATTAACAATATACATCCCAAAGTATTCCTCAAAATAATTAGAAACAAAATTAAAGGAATCAGAGATATTGTTGAGATCAAGCTTATTATAAGGAGCATATTACAGGGCCATGCTTTATTGTGGTTTTGTAATAAGGAAGAACTAATACAAAGCCTAGAAGAGTTCGAGCAACAATTCTTAGCCTATTTCTGGGGAGAATTGCAACAAGCAACATTCAGAGAGCGGTTATACTTCGGGAAATTTGATTATAAGAAAAGCAAAAACCTGAATAATTATGCGATGCAATTATATAATATAGTCCAGTACTTAGATCCGGGAATGAAGGAGGAGGAATTAGTGCTATACATTGGCAGACATTTCAATTCAGAAGTAGCTGAAACAATAGTGCTTCATAATATTAAAGCCATGGATAGTTTATCAAGATATCTACAAAGAGTGGAACGGAGCTATACAAATCATAACGATACAAGAGACAATCGATTAAATGAAAATGGGAATGGACAGAATAGAAGAGAAAATGAATGGAGAAATGATCAGAGAAATTATGAAAATCGAAATTACGAGAGAAGAGGACCAGGACGGGATGATAGAAATCCGAGATATGATAATTACAGAAACGTAAATGGAAACTATCGTAATGGGTATCAGAATGGTAATAATGGGAATCGGAATAATGGATATAATGGAGGAAATTACCAAAATTATGGAAGACGGAATGATAACGACAATCGTAATCGGAACTGGCAACAATACAGAAGAGAGGGGAGAAATAATGAAGAGGACAGAAGAAATGAAAACAGAGACAGGAATTATGATCAAAGAGATAGTCGAGGAGGTGAAGATAGAAGACAGGTGAACATGATACAAAACCAGGAAGAGATAAGAAGGGATAGTGATCAGGGCCCGAGTTCTGATCCAAATTTCGAGTAAGTTGCTCTTATGTGCATAATATTGTCTATTCTTCTAAATATCAACATCCTAGAGAATTTATATTAGAAGAAGAACCAACAAACCCAGAATTAAATAGATTAGTATTTATAGAGGGAAATTTAGATAACATTAAATGTAGAGTTTTATTAGATACGGGTTCCGAAGTTTCCATTATAAATCAAAATATAGTAGACAATTTAAAACAGGACAATATTATGGTGATAAATACAAATAAAATATCATTAATAGGGGCAAATGAAAGAAAATTATATGAAACTACTAAAACCATTATGACAAACCTAGAATTAAATGGTGAGGTTTTATCAGTACAATTGTTGATTGTGAAAAATTTAAAATATGACATAATCATGGGTACAGATGAATTAAGTAAACATAGAATTATAATAAATTATAAAACGCAAAACATAATATATAATAATCATACAATACCGTTTATAACAAATTATCAAACAGATATAGGAAAAAACGAATGTGCAATTGGACAAATAAATCACATTGCTGAAGAAGAACAAAACATGAGGGAGGAATTATGTCCGGAGGAATACAAACAGAGAGTCTATGAATTACTTGATTCTCACGAAAAGCTGTTCAATGAGGAAGTATGCGTTGCGACTAGATATGTTCACAAAATTGAAGTCATACCAGAAATAAAAAATTTTAAGATCAAAACTTATCCTATACCTTATAAATTAAAACAAGAGATATATCAGGAAATTAATAAAATGTTACAAGACGGTATTATTGAAAGATCTAATTCACAATACATAAGTGCAATAACCTGTGTAAAGAAGAAATCGGGGGATATTAGAATATGTTTGGATGCTAGGAATATAAATACATTTACTAAAAAACAATACGAAAGTCCATTAAATATTGAAGGTATATTTGGAAGAATTACAAAGGCTAATATATTTTCAAAATTAGATCTAAAGCATAGCTTTTGGTTAATTCCATTGGATCATCGTTGTAGACAATACACTGCATTTATGGTAGATGGAGTGGTGTATCAATTTTGTGTAGTACCATTTGGACTCCAAAGTTCTTGTGCAGCCTTAGTACGAACATTGCATACAATCTTGAATCCGTATGAAGATTTCACTCTCCACTACATAGATGACATTTTGATTTTTTCTGAAACAGAAACGAAGCATCATAAACATCTGGAAATAATATTAAAGGAATTAGAAAATGCCGGACTTAAATTAAACTTAGAGAAATGTCAGTTTTATAAAAGAGAAGTGGATTATTTAGGATATGTTTTAAGTGACACTGGTATAACAATGAATCCTGAGAGAATTAAAGCAATCCTAGAGTATAAAACACCACATAACTTAAGAACTTTACGAGGGTTTCTAGGTATCATCAATTATTTCAAGAAGTTAGTTCCTGATCTAAGTAAGAGAGAAATTCCTCTTATAGAATTATTAAAGAAGGATATTAGATGGAAATGGGACGAGAGAAGAGAAAAGGCATTTCAGGAGTTAAAGGAAATTTTTCTAAACAGCCTAAAAGTATTTCATCCACAATATGACAAACCTTTTATCTTGAGAACGGATGCTTCAATAGAAAGATTGGCAGGGGTATTAATTCAAATACAAGATGGAGAAGAAGTACCTATTAGTTTTATATCCAGAGTGACTAACCAGCAGAAAAGAAATATTCGATAACAGAATTAGAAATGGCAAGTGTTGTATTTTGCATTAGCAAACTAAGATTCTATCTATTAGGAGCTAAGTTTATTTTAGAAACTGACCACTCAGCACTTACAGCTATGTTGAAAAACCGCTATGCCAATAATCGTGTACACCGATGGATCTTGTTGTTACAAGAATATGAATTCGAAATCAAATATATTCCAGGGAAATTAAACGTGGTAGCAGATGCATTGAGTAGAGTAGATGAAGTAGGGAACAATCAAACCAAATTTCAAATTGGAATAAACCAATTGTACCAAACAGAGGGGATATTTACATTGGAAAAGGTTAAAGAAGATCAGAGACATTTTGATAACGAGAAAGTTAAAGGTGCCTATAAAATTGATGAAGTGTGGTATAAGAAATTGGAGGACAGAGAAGTATTTGTAATAAGTAAGGAGTTTGCACAGGAAATTATTCGTCATCTACATAAAGAGAATGGACACATAGGAACAAGAAAACTATGGACTTTGTTTCGAGAAAATTATGTGGCAAAGAAGGATTTGAGTATAGTGAAAGAAATATGTAAATATTGTCAAATATGTCAACTGGGCAAAGAAAAAAATTACCACAATAGCATGACAGCAAAATCGATAATTACAAATAAACCATTACAGATTGTGGCAATGGATTTTATAGGAAACTTAATTAGGAGTGAATCGGGTAATAAGGATTTACTAGTAATAGTTGATGTTTATACCAAATTTGTTAAAACTTTTCCATGTAAGAGATCAACGGCTAAGGTGGTAATAGAATGTTTGGAAAAATATATAGAAGAAGTAGGAAGACCTGAGAGAATTATACTTGACCATGCTACATACTTTGAAAGTAAAAAATTAAAGCAGTATTGTGATAAAGAACAAATAAAACTACAATTTATTAGTATTAGAAGACCTAGCTCCAATCCAGCTGAGAGATATATAAAGGAAATCTTAAAATATTTAAGAATTCTTTGTCAAAAGACACATATTAGATGGGATGAAAATTTGGACAAAATTGAAGAATTTATAAATAATTTACCACATGGGGTAACAGGTGAAAGTCCAATTTATTTAATGAAAGGTATCCAACCTAAAAGAAACTGGATTCTGAATAGAGATACTACTCTAGAAGAGACACTAGAAAAGGTGAATATCAGAATAAGGAGGAATGCAGAAAAATATATACGGGATCAGAACAAGAAAATTAAGAAGAAAACAACCTTTAATAAAGGAGAATTGGTTATAATCAGAGCATTAAAGACATCTAATAAAGCAGAAGACCAATGTATTAAATTGCAATTGCCATTCGAGGGACCTTATGAAATAATAAATGATAATGCACAAAATAGTTATAAATTGGCATACCCAGGAACAAACATGATTAGGGGTATTTTTAATATAGAATCAATTTATAAGTATAATTCACCATAAAAGAGTGATAAGAGGAATAGATAATATTATGTTACTTACATGTAAATAGATAGTAGTATAGGTAGATGTAAGGTTTTTTTTTTCGATTTTACTTCATAAGACGTATTCTCATATACAACGTGAAGATAATGACCAAGTTAAACATAAGATTTTCAATTTTCATAGGTAGTGTACTAGTAGGCAGCATACAGTATCCGTGGTTAATGTAATCTAAAAAATTGAAACATAAGGAAATATAATGTATTAATGATAAATGAATAATATCAAAGAAAGATGGCAAGTTAAGCTTTAGTATAATAGTAAATTTTTATGAGAATTTCTTAGATAAAGGACATAATAAAATTAAATAAACACTCATTAATAAGGACAGGTAGGAAATAGGAAGGATAAGATAGGAAATAATTAAATAAACAGTAAAAGAGATGAGAAGGAAAGAAAGTTTTCAAATCAAGATATAAGTAGGAAATATTCATGTCAAGAAAAATTTTATAGGAATTAGGAAGAAAAGTATAGTGAAATAATGGAAAGAAATATTTATAAAGTATATGATATGATTAATTATTATGAGATAGGGAGATATGATGAGAAAATTATGATATAATGAATATAGTTATGAAATAAAGTTGATGAATTATGATTAAGAAATATGAAAATAAATATAAATATGGATAGAAAGTAAAGGTTCGACTATAAGAATAGATAAATTGACATGAATATAGGTTGAAAATTGATATGAAATTATAGGAAATCATTGAAATAATTAAAAATTATGTTCTTAGTATAAAAGATGAAATAGAAAAAATAGAAGAGTAGATAGGTAAAGGAGGAAGTATAAGTGTTGAGATTTTGAATAAGAAACGGTGGAAAAGAGTAAGGAATATAAGATATGAATAATTTAATAAGAATAAGAATTATGAGAATAAAATGTAAGAATCATTATTGTTATGTCCCTAATGAGAAATTATTTTGGAATGAGTTTGATATGGTTAAATTATAAGAATATCATAAAAATTTTAATAATAAGAATAAAAATAAAAATGTTATCAGAAATGTAAGTACTGAGCTGAAATCTATAGATCGATTAGCATGGATTACAGATTGAAAATTGAAATTTTAAGAAGTTATCTAAATAGACACCTTTTAAAATTTAAATTTGAGGGGAGTTAAGCCAGTCCTCTAGTATAGATAAATATTCATATATTAGATTGAATTAAAAAGGAATTTTTTTTGTATATACGTATGGTGTATCATTAGACACTACCTAATTAAGAACAAAATTTAACATAAAACGAATGAATGACTTAAGCAAATGTATTATAAAATATTGAGTACATCAATTTAAGAAATGGATTAAGGATAAGGAATAGAATGGTAATGATAATATAGAAATTAATTCTTAAGAAAATGTTACCTTCACAAATAAATCCTAAGGTCAAGTCAATGTCAACAATTTTCATTAAAATCAATCTGAACGCTGCTATGTCCACACTTGAATCG
Organism: Galeruca laticollis; assembly: GCA_963921935.1. Classification (NCBI taxonomy): domain Eukaryota; kingdom Metazoa; phylum Arthropoda; class Insecta; order Coleoptera; family Chrysomelidae; genus Galeruca; species Galeruca laticollis. Next base: position 188,720,302 of record OY998178.1, on the reverse strand, counting down.
GGAAAAGGATGTTAATTTGTTCAAAACCTAAAATAATAAGAATTAATAATCAAATCACTAATTTATTAACGATATGCAAATACAATAAAAAGTTGCAATTTGAAAAAAGTAATTTATAAAAATAAAACTGTATGAAATATGACATTCGGAATAAGAGCCATATTGTATGTCATAGAAATCTAGTAATCAAATCGAAATCAATGAAGGAAGTGATTGAATCTAGTTATAATATTGCCAACCTAAATTCAATGAGTTGGAAGTTAATATAAAACAGAGAATGTAAATTTGAAATTAAGTTAGAGTTTATATAAAGCGAAATTAGTGCTAATTAAAGAATTAAAAATAAACAGTTCCATATATATAAATCATAAATTTAGATTGTAGAAATTGTATATTAATTGTAAACAAATTTACTAAAAAAAAAGGAATTACAAGGATTGAAACCATTGTAATACATGTAAAAGACTATTTATATATTCTATAAGATATTGTTAAACCATTTATACAAGTGATTTCATTCTCCAAGACTATTTTAATTGAAGAATTCAGTATTTCCATAAAAAAACATTATCATTGACAATTGTTGAATAAAATAACAAATTAGGAGGCTGTGTTTTAGAGATTGTAAAAAGGTTGTTGATTTTTTAAAAAAAAAAAGGAGTCGAGAGTTAGTTGGGGAATGATGAACTGGGATGTAATTCTCTGAGAAGATTTTTGTAAAAACTTTAAAGTAAAAGTAATAATTTTAAATCTAAATCAATAAAAAATTCATAATATTAATGTCTATTAACCCCTGTGAAAAAGTGAAACGTGCCGAACGAGTATTTCTTGGGTAAGGAATACCTAAGAAAAGAGACGGGATGTTGCAGGTCTACCACGCCGAGAATGGAATATAAGGTCTGTGTTATTTGAGTTTTTTTAATTTGGAATTCCAAACAAACAAAGAAAAAGTGAACTTTTGAAATTAATTTGAACATTTAAATTTGAATAATCTAAAATTGGCCAAAAAAACTTTAAAATAATTAATACCAAATTTTATCCATGGATAATTAAAGAACTCTAATTTTCTGCAACAATAATTTTAGATATTAAATATGTACTTACTTGTAAAAAGTTTTTCGTTTGTAAAATAATCAAAGTTCACACCACTCATAAATGCTTTTCCAATCTTAATTTCCGCTTTGCATGCTGACCTATTCTTATAACTATCAAACACACAATTCACAACTTGAATTATATATGTAACTGTTTAATATAAGTTTTCAACCATATTATTCTAAATGCACTAAATTGATGCACATTGAACTGTTAAACGTTTGCATCCTCCATGTTAACTGTGTACTATAATTTTGTGACGACGAGAAACGTTGAACCGGAAGAGTTGCTCCGTTGCGCCGAAGCAGCTACTATAAGCGTTCAGTGCGCATGGCCATCAAAGAATACAGAGGAGGTTCAGGAATATTTGTGTGTGTAAAATTTTGAAGATTTCATCAACAATTTATTAAAATATTTTTATTTAAGTGTTGGTATTTTTCTTATTCCAGTCAATGTCCATAACACTTTTCATGAAAATTGTTTAAATCATTCATTCGATTATCATATGGTGAGATGATTGAAATAAAGATATATAATTTATTCAGGAATAGACCTATCACGAAATCATAATAAGTAAATGTTCATATGTGTAAAAATTTTTTCTAATAGGTGTCCAGGACTCAAAGAGAGAAGTCTCATGCTTCCGACTGCAATATAAAATTTAAACAATACATACAATTAAAAAATTTCATATAATCATATAGGGCTAGCCGAAGGTAAAAACGGGTAAATAAAGGTAAATCATATAAGTATAAATATTAAAAAATAACATATCCACTATAATATATATATATATATATATATATATATATATATATATATATATATATATATATATATATATGGTGTGTTGGATCATAATGTGTTAAGACATCATGATGAATAAGCAACTTTTTACCATCCTGAAAACATTTTTCGCATTCACTTGTCCATATATACTCAGTATTACCTTTACATAATTCATACAATGGCTTAAGTTTGGTAGAAAGCATGGGTATAAACTTACCATAAAAATTAAGTAGACCTAAGTAACTTTTCAACTCTGTGATATTTTTTGGCGAAGGCGCTTTCTGAATACATTCAATTTTTTCATCTGTAGGATGAATTCCTGATGAATCAACTCTATGACCTAGGAACATTACAGAACAATCAAAAAATTTACATTTTTTCTCATTAATTTTTACATTATACTTCTGTAATCTTTCTAACACTTTTTTAACATTTTGATAGCATTCATCTATCGTACAACCATGCACCAAAATATCATTTAGTCTTTGGCAATTCTGATAAAATAGCCTCCATCACACATTGAAAAATACCCGGAGCGCTACTAACGCCATAGGTTAATCTAAAAAGACCAATGTGGGTATTTATTCTAAAGAGTTTAGAAGCATCACTTATCTGAAGTTGTTGATAAGCTCCTTTTAAATCTAAAACACAGTAATACTTGCTACCATGTAATGTGGCAAAGATGTCAGAAGGCAATGGTAAAACGCAATGGTCACTGTCAATTGCTAAATTCAGCGTTTTTTGAAAATTCACACATATTCTGATATCTCCAGAGTTTTTCTTGGGGACCACAACAATTGGACTTCCCCAATTGCTGTAGGATACCCTGGTCAAAACACCAGACTTGTCCATTTTTGAAAATTCCTCCTCGACTTTTGGTTTTAGTGCAAATGGCATTTCATATGCCCTATGGAAAATAGGTTTAAATTTTTCTTTGATCTTTATCTCAGCTTTGAAATCTTTGATTGAAGTGTGAGGTTTTTCCTCAAAAAGTGACTTATAATCTTGTTTCAAAGAAGCAATCAACTTCAATCTGACATTCTCTGACTCTGAACTTGAAACTTGATTTGACTGAAAATTGAATTGACTTCAATTTTTTATATGAGACTTATTGTAACTGGACTTTTCTATTACTACACTTTTATCTAGCAAATAATTTCTCCAATCTTTATTCAAAGTATTTAGCCAATTCCTCCCTAAGAGCGGTACAAACTTGATATCTGATTTTAAGGCAACCAAAGGTAAATAATACATCTTACTTAAGTATCTAACATGCACATATACCTGTCCTAAAATGTCTGCTTTTTGCCCTGTCAAAACTCTTAACTTAAAACTTACAGGCTCTAAGACTAAATTGTTGAACAAAGATTTGAAGTCTTGCTCATGCATAACTGACCTCACTGCACCCGAATCAACTTCCATTTCAAGATTTTGTTCATCGATATACAATTTAACTTTTAAAGTGTCAACATAACTTATTTTAAGCGAATTCAAGGTACACTCTTCTGACATTAAACCTAACTCAAAATTTTCATCGAACTCTTCTTCCAACTCCCGGTTTTCATCTTCATGCAACTCAAAAACTTTGTTTTTACACATAGGAGCTTTTGCAGTGTGCCCTGTCATATTAGAGGCAAAGCACTTCCAATTTATTGCTGGACATTTGTTGTTATCAAAATGTATACGACAGCATCTTCTACACTTCTGCTTTTGACTATACCACCGATTTTGACTATCACTTGGATGGCTATGGCTACTAGACGACTTATTTTGACTGCCTTGACCTGACTTGACTCGGTTTTGATTAGACTGTAATTTGTTATTCTGACTTGACTTATGCTTGTGGTATACTTTATTCAAACTATTATTAGACTCTGACACCATAGCTTTAACCTGCCCCTCAGCTAACTCCATACTAAGAGCGATTTTTAGAGCTGCTTCGAAGTTATGATCTTCTTCTAACAACTTTTGTTTAATACTATCAGACCTAATTCCAGATATCAACCTGTCTCTCAAAGCATCGTTCAAAAAGTCACCATAGTTACAAGTTTTTGATATACTTTTTAACCTTGCAATGAATTCTGTGATAGTTTCGCCTGGTTCCTGGTAACTGTTGTTAATCTTGAAGCGTTCTGCTACAACTAGCCTTTTGGGACTGTAGTGATATTTTAATGCTTTCACCAAATCAGCGTATGTCTTCGTTTCAGGTAATGTAGGTGAAACAAGATCTTTTAATCGGATATATCCCTCTCCCCCGATAAAAGTGAGTAAAAGGGATACTTTTTTTGTGTCTGCAACATCATTCACTTTAAAAATTTGCTCTAAACGTTCTATCCATGATAAAATATCCCCAAACTTTTGGTTGAAAGGTTCGATACTCCCAATTAAAGACATGTTTATTAGATACTGATTTTCAGACAGACTAGAAAGACTTTGACTTTACTTCAAAATACATAGCACAAGTAAAAACGTACATCCTCGATGCCAGCCTTCTCCTCGATGCCCATCCAAGCATATTAGAAGTTCACCCTCGATGCCCAGCCAAGTTTCGTAAAAGTCCGTCCTACGTAGTATTTATTTTTATTAAAAATGTATGTAGAATTACCGGAATTGCAGAAAATAGCGTATACATCTCTCGACTAAAGTGACATTAATCCCTTAGGTGGATTACTTCCCTCAGGAATCAAACACCACCCGCGGGATTAAATGGGCCACTTTATTCGCTTGGTGTAAATTATACTATTGTTTACTAATATGAGATACATTCAGACAGCTAAAAGATGCGAATTGAATGAAAGGGAACCAATTATCATATAATTCCAAATAACTCTTAGTATTAAATGCAATCTCATATCTAATAAATGTTATCTACCATTTATATATATATAATAAAATTCAACGTCAAATATCTAAGTAATACATTTTGAATAAAATGGTTACGTCTATTGACAGTTGCTAAGTGGTTGCTATGGAAGCCGTGCGATTTACTTTACAGCCGTGCGTTTTGTTTTACCGTGCGTAATAGACGTCTTACATTTATTGCCGACTGTGTGTGTTTGACTACTTACGGGGTGGTCGTAGGTAAACTATATAAACGAAATTTGTAAGCACTGATGTGAAATGTCAAAATTAGACAGATGTTAACAAACATGACTCTATCATATATTATAATATATATGATCAAAACATTCGTTAACATAATGACAGTCTAGTAGCTCATGAAAGTCGTGGGAAATGAAATATTTCGATACAGCTAGCACGTGGGAATCTGTCTGTATCTGTAAAGATTTGAAGGGTGGGTGGCCACACAGCACTTAGGCCACAATTGGCCCATTGTGCATCCTTCTGAGGTTCAAAACTTCTTTCTAGCTCGTCATCCAGCCTACTTCCTTGAAGTAGGCGATAACGTCGCCTGAATTAAGTTCCCTCATATTGGCGTATGTTAGCCTGTACTCGCCTAATACTTGAAACCTAAATTGAGAGAGTGTCTGACATTCGCAAAGAATGTGTTCGACAGTCTCATCTTCATGTTCACATCCTCTACAAAGTGGGGTGTTAGATAAACCCAGTCTGTGAAGGTGTTTTCGTAGGTGGCAGTGACCAGTCAGAATTCCCGTGATTGTTCGTAGGTTCCGCCTGTTCATAGTCACGTATTTTTTGGCTACTTTGCTGTCCGGGTACTGTAGCAGTTCCTTGGCAAGCCTGCAGCCTTCTGCGTCGTCCCATCTACCCTTAAACTTATTAAGGGAGTGTTCCTTTAATAGGTCGGCCGTTGCTGACGCCGATAGACCAATGAAAGTGCCAGGTCCCAAGAGTTTTTGGGAGGCTGCCTTCTTGGCTAGCGAGTCTGTAATACGGTTTCCTTTCGATTTCTCATGGCCCTTGATCCAGCCTAAAGTGACCGTGTTGTTGTTACAGGCTTCGATTAAGGCCATGTGACATTCTAGTACTAGGCCTGATGTAATACGTGGTCTGTTCAGGGCTAGTAGTGTTTGTCTACTGTCCGTAAGGATGTATATATTATTACCTGTGGTTTTCCTTTTGGTAATCTCTTTAGCAGCGATGCAGATAGCAGTGAGCTCTGTTTGAGCAACACCTGCATTGCAGCCCATTGCCCATTTTATGTTTAGATTCAGGGATCTGGAAAAAATACCACATCCTGAGCCTACATTGGATTTAGACCCATATGTGAAGATGCGGATTGCGCCTTCTTCCAATAGGTCTTGTGAGTTGTTTTTAAAGATTACCTTGTAGGGCCTGTTGAAGGCATATCGCGGTGGAATCGAGTCCGTATTGGCCTGCAGCAGTGGGATCTCCCTGAGGGCCTCATGCCACAAGTTACGTCTCAGTTTACCGGATCCTACATCAGGTTGTATACCAGTAGAGCGCAGACGTGCCATGGTCATCAAAACAACCTCCTTGATGTATATGTCAAGGGGAGTGAGACCGAGGATTACCTCCATAGCTCTTGTTGGTGTGGTTCTCATGCCTCCTGTTGTGTTGAGGCATGCTGTTCTTTGGATTTGGTCCAGTTTACGGACGACTGTCAGCTGGTTTGCCTTAGCTCCCCAGGTAATCGCACCGTACGTTAGCATAGGTCTGATGATGGCAGTGTAGATCCAGGCAGCAAGCTTAGGTGACATTCCCCAGGTGCGGCCGATGGTTCTACGACACTGCTCATAAGAAATATATGCTTTTTTAACTCTGTTTTCTAAGTGGGAGTTCCATGTTAACTTATTGTCAAAGGTGACCCCTAAATATTTCACCTCTGAAGAGAAATTAAGTTTGGTATCCAGGAGCTTTGGGGCTTGATGTTTTGCAAGCTTCCTTTTTTTCGTGAAGAGGACCAACTCAGTCTTTTTTGGATTTATTGACAGCGAATGGTCTCTGCACCATTGTTCTATGATATTGAGGGCCTCCTGCATTAAAGCGCAGAGTGTCTCCTCGAATCTTCCTGTTAGCAGAATCACTAAGTCATCTGCGTATGCTATTGTGTAGTAGTTGTTATCATTGGGGTGGCTGACCAAGGAGTCTAAGACCATGTTCCATAGTAGTGGTGAGAGCACCCCTCCCTGTGGACAATCTTTTACAACCAAGCCTCTGATGGTTACATCATCTACACTGATTTTGATTGCTCTTTTTGAGAGCATGTTATATATCCAGCCATTTATGGTTTGGGGGATATTCTTATTGGAAAGTGCATTTGTTATTTTAGGAAAAGTGGTTCTATCAAATGCGCCTTCTATGTCTATGAATACACCCAGGGTGGACTCCTTATTTTCCAACGATTTCTCGATGCGGCCCGCCACGAGATGAAGAGCTGAATCCGTGGATCTCCCTGGAGTGTATGCATGTTGATTTGGATGCAGTGGATTTCGTGTTATCACCACATCTCTTATGTATCGTTCGCACAGCCTCTCTAAAGTCTTCATTGTAAACGATGTGAGGCTAATGGGTCGATATGCTTTTGGGATGGAATAGTCCATTCTTCCTGGTTTTGGTATGAACACAACTTTGACTTCTCTCCAACCTTTTGGAATATACCTCAGTGCCAGTGAGGATCTGAGGATTCCTACCAGGTGCGGCATTAGTTCATCCAGGCCCCACTGAAGTAGGGCTGGATAAATGCCGTCCGTTCCCGGGGATTTAAAGGGGGGAGAAGCCTAAGATGGCCCACCTCAGTCTGTCCGCGTCGACGATCTGTCGTGATAAACGCCAGTCATCGTCCGTCGGGTAGTGATTCTCCTCATCCTCCCAGGCCGCCGTATTTGTGGTTCTGGAGTCAGGGAAGTGAGTTGACATCAATAATTGTAGACTTTCCTTTAGGTTGGCAGTTTTAGAGCCATCCTCTCTGGTTAGTATACCGATATGACGGTGGGGATCTTTTGAGAGGGCTTTTTGGAGTCTAGCCGCTTGGGGGAAATCCTCGATTCCCTCGCAGTAGATTCTCCATGCCTCTCTTTGCTTTTGTCTGATGACTTTTTTATACTCTTTGAGGTGAGACTTGTATGAGTTCCAATCCTCTTTGAGTTTTGTTCTTTTTGCCTTATTGAAAGATTTCCTCGCCGTCCCCCTGAGCTGGCTAATCTCATGGCACCACCACGAAGTGGAGGCTCCATCGAGATCGATCCGCCTGAGTGGGCAAGACATCTTGTAGGCATTAATGATGGAGTTTCGAATTGTTTCGTGATAACTTTCCAAATCTCCTTTATTGTTGGGCAACACATCCTCGACTCCTCGCAGATCCCCTTTCAAGCAGTGGACATATTCTGTCCTATCCGTTTTCCTGGGGTCGCGAGTCATTGTGGAGGTTGTGAGCGCAAGTTTTATTTCGAATTTTATCCAGCGGTGGTCCGACATTGAAATATCGTCGGATACATGCCAGCCGGAGATTTTATTCGAAGTATTAATAGTAGATAGGGTAATATCTATTCGCGTTTGACTACGAGAGTTAATAAAAGTTGGTTCAGTACCTCTATTTAGAATGCAAAAATTCTTGTTAGTTATATAATCATAAAAAGACTTACCTCTAGTGTTAATATCTTTGCTGCCCCAGCTTACATGGTGAGAGTTTGAATCGCAGCCTATTACCAGTTCAAGCTTCTGGGTGAGACAGTATTCCACAAGGTCCTCCAGCTCCTTAGTTGGTGGTGGTTTAGCTGCGTCTGAGGGGAGGTATGCGGATGCCAGTATTAACACTTTCTTTTGACCTTTCTGTGCATATTCAACCTTCACTACCGTTAGGTCGGAGGACGAAAAATGCGTCAGTGGGTAGGTCTTGAAATTTCTAGGGACGTATATGGCCGTCCTAGGTTGCTGATTGCTTGGAAAGCTGAAAATTAAACCTTTTGGATTATTTAGACCCATGATTTTGGTTTGTCTTATCCAGGGTTCTTGGATAAGTGCTATTATGTCCTGCATCACATCCAGGTGGCGGCAAAGTGTTGCCGAAGCCACCTTTTTGTGTTGAAGGTTGCACTGTATGAATCTTACCTTTTCATTGTCCATCTCGGCTTGATGGTGGTGAGATGGATATTTCTTTTAGGCCATCTCCACTTCCTCACTTGGAGGTGTGTTGACGTCGCCTGTGTCCTGACTTAGAGCTGTTAGTTCTGCCAGGAGAGTGTCAGTCGCCATCTTGGAGGATGGTTCGACAGTCTCCGCAGAAGCAACAGCTTCTTGGAGTTCCTCGGGTGGGGGAGGGGGGTCCGTGCTCGATCCCTTCCGTTCCGGGTCCAGTTTCTTTGTTTTGACAATCAATGAGGTGAACGCGTAGCTCATCCTCATTGATCGTATTTTTAGGGCACCCATTTCCTCGTCTCTTACGCCAAAGACGAAAAGGTGTCCTTTGGGGTTGACCTTTGCTTCGTGGTGGAAGGAAAACCATGCATCCACTCGAAGGTCTGGGTTTTGTTTGTCCAGCCGGCGCAGCACATCCTCTTTGTCACCCAGGTCAGCGTGAGCTTCGCTGGGGACCCAGAGGGTGGCTTTTGTCAGCTGGGGGAGGTTGTCGACGTGCACCACGTCGAGCTTAGCCTCCTTCCACGGTTTCAGTTTTGAAACTGTATTTCTTAGCCACTCCAGCGTTTCGTCATTATCGCAAGTGACTCTGATTATTTCACCAGAATGCGACCATGACCTGAAAGTAGGTGGCTTTTTCAGACTGCTGGAGGCGGACATAAGGGTTTTGTCCAAAGCCTCCATTAGTTGTTTTTTGATAAGGTCTCCATTATCGGTAATTATTTTACCGTATGGATCGGCCTTATCTATAATGGCTACGCGTAAGTGGCTGGTAGCTAACACATGGGAAATGAAAATCTTTATTACAACGTGGTAGGTTTCTTAATCGAATACGCACTTGAAATGTACATTTTCGATATCGTCAATAGGATAATTTTGAACAGCCCTATATATTCTGGTTACAAATATTCGTACATTTGTTTCATTTCCTAATGATTCAACGCTATTACGGGTAATAATTATGTATAATTCAAAATTTCTTAAATACGATTGTAAACAAAATTGATAAGTATATGAAGAGCTGCTCAAAATTAATTCCATTTTGTTTATCACAATTGATATCTTCTCTCCGAATTTTGTAATGCAACAGATAGGTATGGTATTATAAAAAATATGAAATTCAATGTGTTCAAAAACACACGTACATTGTTGAATGACAGTACTACATGTCTGAAAATAAATATTTTTCAAACCAAAGTTTGACCCCTTTTAGACCAATCTCGGTCTCGTCAGTGTAAGGAACATACTTCCGCCTTCAGGGTCTCTAATCCGAACAGAAGAAGACCTGGATACAGGTTGTTTTAGTTACTACTGATATTGTTACACCTGTTTTTATGGATCTCAGAATGACAGCTTGGAGTGGAAGAAGAAGAAGAGGACTGAATAGACGGAGTAGTCACACTTACCTGTCAAGGTGACAGTTCACTACTCATATCTTTCACAACTTTATTAGCAACTTGCAAAATACAATACAACAACTCAAAATAACACATCAAAAATGTCAACTAACTGTCATTTCAGAATACAAGTGAAAAATTTCGAAAATTCTTTTAAATCTAAACTGTCACCTACTTCCACTCACAGCTGTCACTCTGGCATCCATAAAAACAGGTGTAGCATTGCTTCCCCTCTTTATGTTATTCGCCTCGAATAACAGGAACTTCGACGTCTTCTTGAAACCAATTGGGTGGGTCTTCACCATAATAGCGATCCAATCTCTCGATATGAACGACCTTAGGTTTACTTTTTGGTGTCAGACGAAAGCGACAAATTAGGTCGTTAATTTTTTTGACCACCAGGTAGGGTCCTTCCCAATTTCGTTGAAGTTTCGGAGTCAAACCTTTCTTTCTTCGAGGCTGGTACAAACAAACTGCATCATCGTGTTTAAATGTCTCTTCTTAAGGTTTTTATCCAACCGTATCTTCATCTTTTCGTTGGTTAATTTCAGTCGTGCCCTTGCAAACTCGTGAATATTCTCTAACTTTTGTTGAAAGCCTTCAACATATTGAGGAAGGCTTTGGTCCTCTTCTCGGGACGAAGGAGGAGGTTTTCCAAAGAGGATACCACTTGGAAGCTACATTTCCCGACCCGTGACCAACATTGAAGGTATATAGCCAATGGATTCATGCTGAGCTCTCCGATAAGATAAGAGGAATAATGGAATCAGTTTATCCCAATCTTGCTGGTTTTGGGAGACAAAGAACGATATATATTGGCAAATTATCCTGTTATGACGTTCCACTCACCCATCAGACTGTGGACGCATTAGTGTAGTTCGGGTTTTCTTAATCCCAAGAATTTTCATTAATTCTGTCCAGAATTCTGATTCAAAATTTCTTCCTTGATCGAAATATACTTCTAATGGCACTCTGTGTCTTGCAATGACATTATTCATAAACGCTTCAGTGACAGTTGCAGCCTCTTGGTTAGGAACTGATACCACTTCTGTCCACTTGGAAAAATAATCCATAGCTACCATTAAGTACTTGTTACCTTTTTCTGCTTTTGGTAGTGGCTCGAGTAAGTCTACATCTACTCCTCTCCTTCCGCTGCATAAGTGACATTTCTTTCACCATTCGGTAACGTATTGGTGACCGTTGACCTAGTAGAATCGTTCACGAACCTTTGGTAAAGTTTTCTTAACTCTGTAATGTCCTCCTGAACGACTGCTATCAAGTTCTTCCATCACTTTACGAACCGAACAAGTGATTTAGGAAAGACAAGTTGGTCGATCGTAGATACACCGTTAGAGCTGTCCCACGTCCGATGGAGAACACCATCGCGAAGAGTAAGGGAGTCCTCATTGAGCCCAGTTTCCTTTGATCGTTGAACTTCTTGCCAGAGGGGTCTAACTCCATTTTGTAACCATTCCTGGACAACTTCTAAGTCTTTATCTTTCTTTTGAAATGTTCTTAAGTTTTCTACTGACCACATGTCTTCGTCCGAGTCGCTTTTTATTGTTGTTGTATGTAGCAATTCTATGTTTTGATCTTTGTTTATTTGGTTATTATTACTTTCCCTTTCCTCAATTTTTTGGCAATATCTGCATTGCTGTTGAGTACATGGCCTTCTGGATAGGATATCCGCATTTCCGTAATGGCGACCTTATCTATAAACTATTTCGAAATTGTACTGCTGAAGTCTTTCTATCCATCATGCAATTTGTCCTTCCGCTTTTTTTAAATCCATCAGTCACTGTAGTACTTTATGGTCGCTTTTGATGATGAAGGCTCTGCCATAAACGTATGTGAAAGTGTTCAATAGCCTTTACATTTATTTTTTTTAACGTAGTAATTTTTCTCCGCCCTTCCCAGGGTCTTACTGAAATAAGCAATTACTTTTTCTTCGCCATCTTGTTGTTGTGAAAGGACAGCCTTCTTCTTTAGAGTACGCTAAAACTGGTGCAGCAGACAACATCTGTTTTTAATTCAGTAAAGGCATTCTGTCATTCTGGGTCCCAATTGAATGATGTGCTGTTTTCAGAAAGCCTGTGTAAAGTTATGGCTTTATTTCCAAAATTTTGAACACAGTTCCGTTAATATGTGCATAGGCCCAAAAATTGACGAACCTCATGTTTATCTTCTGGTCTTGGCCAGTCTTGAATCGCTGAAATTTTTGCAGCATCAGTTTTTATTCCCTCTGCTAATACGACGTGACCTAAATATAAAACTTCCCGTTGAAATACATTTTAAATTTGCATTTTTCAGTCGGCTAAAAACTTCTTAGAGATTGTTTAGATGTTCGTCGAATGTTTTTCCTATTATAATGATGTCATCGAAATAACACAGACAGGTTTTCCATGTCAGTCCTTGTAACATCATTTGCATAAGTCTTTCAAAAGTGGCAGTAGCATTTCATAGACCAAATGCAAGTAGATAGAATCGTTAAAGGTCATTTCCAGCGGACGAGGCTGTTTTATCTCTATCATCAGGATGAACTTCAACTTGCCATTATGCGCTCTTCAAGTTTGATGTGGTAAACCTCTGAGAGCCAGATAGGGTGTCCAATGAAGCGACTTGGTTTAATTTGCGATAGTCAACGCAGAATCTTGTACTTCCATCTTTCGTACTTGTCAAAACAATTGTAGAACACCACGTTCCAGATGATTCTTCAATAATGTTCTCATCCAACATGTTTTGTATCATTTTCGCTACATCTTTCTGTTTAGCGAATGGGAGTCTTCTTGGGTTTTGATGTATCGATGATGCATCTCTTGTATTCTACAGTGCACCAAGATGAATCGCCCCGTAGATTTTCCGGTTTCGAAAGGGTTAAAGGGATTTAAAACAAATTTCTTGGACTTGCTCGGGTTTGTCTTTGATGAGTGTCTCTATAAATTGGACGTCTACTTTATTTTGTGGTTTTTTCGGTTTTGGGGTTATCTCGTAAATTCACTATTCACTGGTTCGCAGTATTCCAACTAGTGATTTTTCTTTAGTTTAACTGGTCTCCTAGATGTATTGGCAACGCGTACGGGAATTTGCTGTTCTATCTTTACCAGACATTTGGCTACCATTACTCCATCTTCTGTCTGTTCACTTGGTTCAATAAGCCCAATAGTTAGACCTTTAGAGTTCTTTAAGATGAGCCATGGCAATGCTCTCTGAATTTACCGGAATTCTCATATCTTCATCAACTATAACTTTGATTTTGTGCAATTGGTCATTTTCACCACCTAGGATTACTTCTGTGATGATCCCAAAAGACACTATTAGATTTAATTAAATGTAAGTAGATTTTAATTTCAAATATTGCTAGCGGCAAGTGAACTTGAAGGTGACTGACAAGGTGTAGTAAGGTTAGTAGCATATTAACGAATCACGACTGTTGCGTAAATAAATAATGTGTCAGCAAGGTCGACAGAAAGATCATCGACTGTTTTGGTCTAACAATACATTTATAGAATTTCCTATATAAAGAGAGTTCATTTCTCTATAATTATTAATAGTACCAATGTTTATAGTCTATGTTATACATGGTCAGTAAATTGTATACGTAGTGTTAAATATATTGTCCCAGTGAGTTTTGATAAACGATGGTATTTATTTAACCTCAATCAATAATGGTAAGTGTTTCCCGAAAATTAATGGTTCGATGGTTTAAGAAGTATATACGAGGGGCACTTGCTAAATAACCACCACACTTCTTCGTTGTTGATTAATAAAATTTTATGCGTTTCCAATTCGAATGGATACTGTTACTTGTCCTAAAATTGGAGTGGTATGACCAACACAAGTCCTTTAGGTGTTCTTTCGTATTTCTGACACAACATATCTGTGCGTACAAATGATCTAGTTGTCCCCTTACCGTTAAATTTCGGCCATTTTTATACAAAGAATATGACTGAATCGTGGGACTTTGAATGGTTTTAGTCGACGTCCGCCCCGAAAAGTTGACTGTTAGTAGTTTTCCTGGTTGATGGTATTAGAGCGTCGGTCAGGTGTTGGAGATCGCCTTTGCTATGGAGATGATCTTCTAGGGTTGTTACTTGTAGGGTTATAAGTTCTAGTTCTAACTGGGCTCTGCAATCTTGATGGAACTCCACATGTTTTCTGTGCCTTCTTCCATTATATCTATTTTGTTATTTAGGCCTTCTCCCATTCTATCTATTTTGTTATCTATAGCCGTTATTTCCTCCTTCTCCACGTTCCTCCTGCGCTCTTCTTCTTCCTTTTCTTTTTCCCTCTTCTTCCTCCATCATCTGTAGAAACCATGCTGGTGCTCCACTACTAGCTTGCATCTCGGTGTCGTAATTTTTGTACTTCTAGTATTTACTCTAAATCATATCCCACCTTTGTCACCACTATTATATATGTAACAACTTTGTTAACAACTAGAAAAATACAATACTTTTAACTAATAAAAATAACACATCAAAACTGTCAACTAACTAACTGTCATTCCAGAATACAATTGAAAAATCTCTAAAATTCTAACTCCTTCTATTAAATCTAAACTGTCACCTTGACATGTGAGTGTGACTACTCCGTCTATTCAGCCCTTTTCTCTTTCCACTCCAAGCTGTCATTATGACATCCATAAAAACAGGTGTAACAATATAATAGTACCAAAAAGTCGCCCACTACACTATCTACCCTACGAATTGCATAACAAAAGCTCAATTATTCTTCCCTATCGCAGTAAACTGTAAAAATAATGTGAACTTCGAGGTGTGTAAATTCTAATTAAACCTTTACAAGTTTGAAAACAAATATTTTTCAAGCCACACTGTTATATATAGTTCTCAAGTTCTCTCCTTTTTGTAACACCGTTGTACAAACACAGACTTGCAAAAAAGAATTTCACATCATATTTGGGTTGTGCCAACTGTAAGTATGTACATCAACAATGAGACAGATTTCGATTAAAGAGTGCGCTAACAATAATTAATTATATATTTTCAGTAATAAATAAGATAAACAGTTATTATTTGAATTTTAATTCTATTTATAATCGATATATTCCATGAAAGGAGGATTTAAGCAATCACAATAATTTGAAATTTATTAAATTTGGATAACACAAACTTATTATAAAAAAATACTCAGTGTTTGTCAGATACATATAAAAGCGACACTCCCTTATCTCGTAATAAAATGACATGACAAAACCCAATTACCCTTATTGCCCCAATTTTTATTTTTAGCTGTTTTAATCATATTAGTGGTTTCGTTATTATTTTATTTTGTTTTAATACTGTCCGTGCAGGTAGTCGCAACATGAACACGAGGGTTACATTTTTTGCTTTGTATAGAGACAACGAGGGCAGAACTAATCAAATGTCACTACTAAATATGCTTCTTTCTTCAAACTGAATTGAAATTTCAATGCGATTACGTATATTATTGTAGCTACAGCGAAATGTCAAAGATCATAAGGTTATAAAAATAAAATTAAACCCAGAATATTTTCTAGCAATAAGTTTTTTTTGAATCTAACGCCGAACTCATTTGAATGCCGCGTTTCGTCAGTAGATAACATTGTTCTTGCAAGTTACATCATTATACTATGTACGATTATTATAAATCTTTCAACTTGATCCAGATCATATACATAGCTACCTTTGTGTTCCGAAATTCTAGTTTTGAAATTTCTAAAAGTTCTACCGATATAAATTTTATCACAGTTCTCATTACCTCATTTTAATTTATAAACTCCTGAATAACTATGACAACAAAAAATTAGATTCTAACTATTCAAATCATTTATTATAAAACCAAAACATTTTCGATCCAAATTTTGAAATTTTACATATAGTCGGTGAATCCTTTAGTTTAAATTTATTAGAGAATCTAGAGATAATTAAAAATAAATATTCAGGTAACCTTCTTAACGACCAAATATATATATACAGGGTGGGGCACTATGAATGAACTATTCTCTGACGTCTTAACGGCTAATAAAATTAGAAAAAATTAGACGTAGAATTAAGTAGATTACTTAGGACTATAATTTAAAAATATTTTGGAATATATAGGGTGCTCTAAAAAAGCGTGCCGTATCGAGGCTAGGTTCCTTTAAATGGAACACCCTGTATTTTATCAAATTTTTGAATTGTACTATTAAAAATAATGTAAGTTCATTAACATTTCCCTATACCTATCTAGTTCAGTTTCCAGGATAAATCGATTTTACATAATTTGTAGACCCTCCGAAAAAATACAATAACTTCAAAATAAAAACGAATAACCACATTTGCTTTACACTATCTCACTAAAAGCTTTTAACATTCTGTTTCCAATATTTACTGGTATGCTACAATATACAGGGTGTTTTTAATATGACCGTTTAACACTAACCATTTAATACATAAATTTCTGGGTTAATTTAAATGGAACACCCTGTATCTGTTGGGTCTGTTCAACGTGGGAATTTATTACTTTTCAGTTGGTATTAGGGTTGCCTATATCTAACTCTGATAGTTTTCGAGAAATTTTAAATTTGTTTTTAATATTCAATTATTTGCTGACATTTAGTTACCTATGACATGATAACAACTCTTTTAAAAAAATTATTGTTTTTTTTTAATATTTCTGGTGTTATTCTTTAAAAAGCTCGCATTATCCTATTCTTCATGTCCTCTGAAGTGGGTGGATGTGTACTGTATTGGGTTTTTAATATTATTCACTTATCTGACATCTAGTTACCTATGAAATGTCATTTAAATAGATATTATTTTAATATCATTCCATCTGTCAACTAAATTTATAAATTTGTTTAGTGTGTGTGTATTGTATTTGTATAGTGTTGATGTATTATTAAGTTTTAATAATTGACATAGTTAATAATACCTGGTTAAACATGAAAGAGTACTCTAACGAAAAAAGAATAGATATGATCTTAATTATTGGGGAGTGTCAGAAGAACTGTTTTTTAGCAAGTAGAGTATACGCTCAAAAGTATCCAAATAGAGATCATCCTAACAGAATTGTTTTTAAAAGACTACTGCAAGTATTCAAAACTACTGGAAGCGTGCAATATACAAAAAATTCTAGACGAAAATTTGCAATTACAGACAATTCAGAATTTGAAGTAATGGGTGCGATTGTTGAGAATCCACATACTAGTCAAAGATGTATTAGTGAGCAAGTAGGTATAAACAAGAGAAGTGTCTCTAGGATAATTAAAAAACACAAATTTCATCTCTACCATATTCAAATGCACCAGCAACTATTTGATAGGGACTTTGCAAATCGTATTGAACTTTTTTATGGGTTATGGACAAAGTGGCAGGGTCTGAAGATTTTTTTGATTTTGTTCTGTTTACGGATGAAGCTACGTTCCATAAAAACGGTTTAGTAAACATACATAATTTTCATTACTATAACGACGAAAATCCGCATTACTTCCGAAGTGTTGATCATCAACATCGTTGGTCATTAAATGTATGGGCAGGAATCGTTGGAACCCACATAATAGTGCCTTATTTTTTTAATGGAACGCTAACTGGAAGAAAATTTCGTAAATTTTGACGTAACAAACCGCCCGAACTTTTAGATGACGTTCCACTAGCTACAAGACAAAAAATGTGGCTGCAGTTAGATGGTGCGTCTGTTCATTCAGTGTAATTGTCGGGCATTACCTAAACAATATTTTCCCACAAAAATGGATTGGGCGAGGGGGTCCTTATCTTTGGCCGGCATGATCCTCATGCTTGACGCCATTAGACTATTTTTTTTGGGGTTACATAAAAAGTATTGTCTACAATACAGAGCCAACCACTCCTGAGAACATGAAGGATAGGATAAGGAGAGCGTTTCAAACAGTAACACCAGAAATGTTAAAGAAAGTGAACAATAACTTTTTTAAAAGAGTTGAAATTTGTATCCAACAAAATGGGCGTCACTTTGAACACCTTCTTTAATTTTTTTGTAATTCATAAAACTTGCAGATGGACAAAGCATGCACGTTGAGTGTCTTACACCAATCATTCACATAAAAATCGTGTAGGGATCGTTTTGAATGTCACTCGGGCACAAATAATTTTTTTGTGTACTAGCACGACAGTAGTGCGATTCCATTGCTGGCAATGATTCTAAAAAACTTCTAAGCTCCTGACGTTCTAATTAAAAAGATTTAGAAGTGGAGTTTTTAGTTTTAAGCAAATCCGACTCTTTGTTGCTCCTTTCAGAACTTGTACCGAGGTACAATTGAAAATTGCCCATCTTCCGATTCCAAGAGTTTTCATAAACATAGTTCTATAGACTTTGTTTGGCTGATCACCTTTTTTCAAATAATATAACAAAGATTGAGCTCTTTTCGATTCTTTATCGTTGTTTCTTCCCCTTGGTCGCTTAACAGGTATGGATTTTTCTGGCCTGCTCATAGTCCAAAATTCTTTGAATATATTCAGTCTATCTGTTTCTGTAAATGTTGAACATTTTAAAGATACATTCTCAGTTTCTTTACACATGCATCTATTCTACAATACTCTAGGCTTCCTTTGGTATTTCGTAATTCCATTTTTCTTCCTTTTCTTGAACATTTCCTGTAATTTTGGTTTAGTTCAATCAATTGATGAACCAACTAGTTTTCGCCTTAATCAGCTACCGTCAACACTAGATCATGTCTTAATAATAAATCTACATTTTTCAAATAATATTTATATATCGTCTCCTCTACTCTCCCGAAAATTGGACCATTCAATTATATCAACAGCAATACTGATTGTGAGCTTAGGTAAAATAAATGACACCCAGCTTCAAACAAATTAACTAGGGAAAAAAAAATTTTGATATTTCCGAAGAAAATTGGCAAAACATCCAAGAAAGAAAAGGTGAATCAGCAGTGAGAAATTTATCAAAGATTCTGGTCAAAATCATTTTCACAATATCCACACTTTCCGTAAATCAAGTAAAAAATCGCCATTTTCTTCAGTATCCACTCCAATGTTACGAAATAACAAAAACTGGTCAAAATATGGTAATTTTTTGAAGGCCAGATTTCAGGAATCTGTTTCCGTAAAAGAACAACTCCAGGGAATATAAAGATGGTAATAACAAGAAATCCTGTTAAATGATAAGTTTAATTGTCATATTTCTCATTTATTTCCTTAAACTAATGGTTCTACACTAAGAGACGAATTTCAAATGATCTCACTGTTAAAAGTGATTATAGCTGTGTGAATTACTATTTCATGATAATTACAAATTAGAGTTTAAATTTTTATCTTCTACGACACTGGAAATAACGGTATATATATTTGTTCGAATTACTCCGTTGACTTACATTTTTTTTTAATTTCATTTCAGCTGGTCAAGAAGAAATTGTTCGACTACTAGTTCAACATGGTGCTGCTTTAAATGTTCAATCCCAAAATGGTTTCACTCCACTATATATGGCAGCACAAGAAAATCACGATGGCTGTGTACGATATTTGTTATCTAAAGGAGCTAATCAAGCATTGGCTACAGAGGTGAGTTATTATATCATTGGGATTTCGTCAATTATTTATTATTGAAATCATTCAGTCATAATAACGACTTATAGAGAAAGTAATACAAAGGTTAGGTTAGGTATGTATATGTACAATGTAACAATAGTTATGAGGTATATTTATAAAAAAAGGAGAGACAAGTGAAGTTTAGATTCTAAAATGATATATTTGAAAGTTATCAGTTCAGACCTATATTCAAAGATCTTCGTATCAAATTTGTCGACTTCAAATATGAAGTACGGGTTTGTTATACAAAACCAAAAATGTTAATGTCTTTAAATTCCGTGCAAACCGTTTAGTTAAAAAGTAACCTATTATCATAGCACTACAATTGGCATGACCATTTGACTGCTGGGCTATAATTAATTACCTCCCTATCCACTGATTTAGAAGTATTGAAGCAAAATATGTGCTGAACATTGATTTATAATGTAGCTGTGCTATATTTTGCTGCAATCATGGTTACATTCAACCCAGTCGAAATTCCAAAGAGTGCGCTCAATACTTAGTTAAATCATAACCTGTTATAAATAAAGACTTTTTAAACCTCATTATGTAATTTTTCCTCTTAACGTCCCATACTCCTAATTAGGAACATTGAATTCAAGTAATTAAAAATAAACCTGTAAAATAACTTAATTTACTAAATTTACACCACCGGTATGTTGATTTAGAAGTAAAATAAAACACGGAACCAATATCTAGCGCCCTCTGTTGTAGTGTAGCAATAAGTGAAACTTGGCGAGGTCACAGTAAATCACTTTTATTTCATTGAGTGCTATCTCGATCTTTGAGAAGGCTCTCCTTTACGCGCTCTTTAAAACGCCATTCCCAAGATGTATTGTTTCCAATAACGTATGTTTCGTCCATATATATAATTAATCTACTTTCGTCCCTATAACGTTTCATACCTCGTAAGAAGTTAAGTCTCATATGTTTAACTTCGGGATTTTCTATTAACTACTTCTAGATTTCGCCAACAAAATTCAATTTTTTGAATTGCGCGTACTATACCCGAAGAGACTCTCGGGTATAGTACGCGCAAAACATATAGTGCAAAATTTAATGGCATATCACCTTTAAGTTATGTTGCGAAGCTAGACTCTGAAAGGTATTAAGGTAAACCTGGGTAAGTGTGAATCGGGGGTAACTGTGAACATATCATTTTAAAATGACAGGAGTACACCGATAGAAGTGCGTTTTTTGTTCGTAGTAGTATATCATCCTAGAACACTTGCCCGCTAAAAAGAACGCCAGTGCGATAATTGGCGGGCGCGACATAACCTATTTAATTCATGCCATAAAGTGATCACAGTTGATGAGTGCACCGTGTTATTTTAAAATACAAGGAAAAATACATTTACCAACGTAAGTTATTTTTAATTATTGCTATTGTATTTGTAATATGTTATAGTTTAACACAGTATATATGCATTTTCGGTTTTTTTTCCGTACTGTTGATAAATATCGTGTTCACACTTACCCCTTAGTATTTCGCATAATGAGGTAAGTGTGAACATTTCATCAGTGCAAGTGTGAACGTACATTTTTGCGGTGTAAAAACTTAATAAAAATTTTTCATTTCAGAATATGCCTAGTCTACGTAAGAAAGACTAACAGACGAGGGGCTTATTCAAAGGAAGATATAAATTTAGCTGTGGCTGAAATTAAACGCGGTGCTCTGACCATACATAGAGCCCATAGATTATATCATATGCCGAAAACAACTTTATTTTATCACCTGAAAGGTACCCGAGGAAAAAAAGCGAGACACAAGGCCGTTCTACAGTGATTCCAAAAGAGGATGAAATCAAATTAGCAAATGCTCTTCGCACACTTGAGAAGTGGGGCTTTGGAATCACGATAAAACAATTGCTGATGGTTGTTGTAAGTTATGTTGTACAAAATAATATTAGACACCATTCAAGAACAACATACCTGGTGATGATTGGTTCAGAAACTTCAAAATACGTCACCATCTGAGTATAAAGAAGTCCCAATCAGTTGAGTACGCCCGAAAAAAGATGACAGATCCGTTCATCATTAATGCATATTTCGATATTTTGAATCAAACTTTAACAGATTTATCACTTCATAACAAGCCCGAACAAATTTGGAACCTAGATGAGAGTTCTTTTTCTCATGATTCTTATAAAACAAAAATTGTTGGTGCAAGGAGAAAAGCTTGTGTCAGGTCCGGGCCGGGAAAATACAACTGTTTTAGCTGCTGTATCTGCTTCCGGATTAAAAGCCACTCCACTCATTGTGTATAAGGGGAAGAATATTTGGGATGCCTGGGTTCCAAATGAAGAAGACTCGTATCCGGGAATGTCATTTGCTGCCAGCAAAAAAGGCTGGATGAAGACAGACATTTTTTTAAATTACTTTGAAAAAACTCTACTGCCTGTTCTGGGACCACACAGACCTGTTCTGATTATTTATGATGGTCATAGCACCCATGTTAACATTCCTCTAATAGAATTGGCAACTGCCAATAATGTAACAATTCTCAAACTTCCCCCACACACGAGCCACCTTCTTCAGCCACTAGATATATCAGTGTTCAGATCACTGAAGGGTACATGAGATGAAAAATTAGTGGCTTGACAAAGGAGAAATGTGGAAATTAAAATATCAAAGAAACAATTTTCGGCAATGATCGGTCAAGCCTGGAAGGATCTCAAGTCTATCACTATTAGTAATGGTTTTGTAAAAGCTGGTATACAGCCATTTGATCGGCAGGTCATATCTGAAGACAAATATGATCCTGAACGTTTAAGAAGGTGGAGAAAACACACCTCAGGTAATGCTGTTGGGAGACGAGAAGAAAACCAAAATGTTGGAGGAAACGAAAATGTCGAAGAAAATCAAAATGTCGAAGACAACCAAAATGTCAAAGGAAACCAAAATGTCGAAGGAAACCAAAATGTCGAAAAAAACCAAAATGTCGAAGGCAACCAAAATGTCGAAGGAAACCGAAATGTCTAAGAAAACGAAATATAGAAGCTACAACTAGTCGATCCACATCAAAATTATCATTTGAAGAGCTTCTTTTGAAAACAATAAGACACTCTGATAGTGGCCAGGTTAAAAAAAAAGTGGCATGTGGAGCAGAAGTCATCACTGCACCACAGGTATTAGCTAGACTAGAAGAAGAAAAAGCGACTAAGACTAAGAAAGTTTTCCGACAAAAAGTTAATAAAAAGCGTACAATCCAGAAAGAAAGTGACATCGAATCTACAGATGAAGAGGTGGATGATTTCTCTGTAATAATTGATTCAGCAGATGACTTGGACCCAGAGAGTTCAGATACAGAAGGAGAGCTGGATACAGATAAAACTCTGGACAAAAGAATCGAAGAAGAGCAAACTAATATCGAAAACGGCAAATGGGTGGTAGTTCAATATGAAACCAAGAAGAGAATAAGTCATTTTGATGGCAACATTTTGAACGAAACTGATGAAGGATGGGAAGTGAAATTTTTAAGATTCGGCAGAAAAACCTTTTCTTGGCCCGATATAGACGATATTGATACGATTAATAAAGAAATGATCATAAGAATCCTGCCAGACCCCAAGAGAAGCCGCAGAGGAGACACATTCATTTTCTCAGTAGATTTGGCAAATTTTAATTTAGACACTAAGTTATACATATTTCATTTTTAAAAGTTCATAACTTTTTAACTATTTTAGATATTAAAGTGTTCCAAAAACGAAATTATAGCTTTTTTAACAGTATTTCACACTTGCCCCAAATTATCTGAAAACACCTTATACTGTAGACAGCATGAACCGCATTCATACTTGCACACTTGCCCCACTTTGTGGGGCAAGTGTGAACACCGGACAAAAAAAAATTAAAGGCGAGTAAAAGTGTTTTACTTTTAACCAGCGAAACTCAAGAGTTATGTAGACAGATACTCATACTAGCTATGTTTAAAATATGAAATTTAAAAGACATATATTTTAGAAGTTATAATGCTTTAAATTGGCACTAATCAAAAAAGCGTTCACTCTTATCCAGGTTTACCTTAATATTTTGTTTATGTTTGACAATACCGCTTACACAGTACACTCTATATTGATGCTAGCGCACCAACTAAATACTGAGCGGTCCTTATCGCTTGTCAACACGTGCGTCTATGTAAAAACTCCTCATGTATAGATATTTGCGTATGGTAGTTATTTACATCTACGTAAACAAAATCAATGGTAGTTTTATGTGATAAAGATATACTTCCTTCAGGATGGATTTACGCCACTGGCAGTTGCAATGCAGCAAGGTCATGACAAAGTGGTTGCAGTACTTTTGGAAAACGACACTCGCGGCAAAGTCCGTCTACCCGCCTTACACATCGCTGCCAAAAAAGATGACGTCAAAGCTGCCTCTCTTCTTTTACAAAACGAACATAACCCCGATGTTACTTCTAAAAGCGGATTTACGCCTTTACACATCGCAGCTCATTATGGAAACGACAAAGTTGCTTCTCTTTTATACGAAAAAGGTAATTATACATTATTTTTAATTTGCATTGAATTGATTTTATTGTCAATACTATCCAAAACGTTTCCTCGTGAGAAATTAGTTTAATCAAGGCCCAACGCAAACGATTTGGACACAATTTTATTTTTCCGAACTATAATTTATTTTACTACTATAAATTCAGCAGCTACAATTACGCTTATTTGCTATTATATCGTTTTTCCGATTAATCCACAATATCTAATACTCATACAAACTACATTATTTACAAAATAAACAAAAATAATTGTACTGTTAGAAACAAATTTATTGGACCAAAGAAGTCAGAGTTGCCTCTGTGCGTAGTCACCTAGAAATTTCCGTAATATTTAGAGTGACCATATGTACTCATTTTAATAGGACAGTACTTACTTTTTGCATGCTGTCCTATTGTACTTAAAAGGTTCATCAAGTACACCTAAATGTACTACTTTTTAGGACAGTAATTTAAAATCGACTCGAGTGGAACGTAACATAGTTCTTAGCTATTTGTAAATTCGTCGCGTCGGTCAGGTTCGGCGTCGGTCGAGTAGAGTCGGACGCGAACTTTGTATTACGACGATAGAAAATGGCATGGTGTGGTGCGTAGTTTATGTCACGTTTCTGTTCATCCCGGTTCTCGCCAAATAACAGTTACTCCATTGAATTTTGTTAATTTCTGGCTTGTGTAAAGTGGCAAAAGAAGTTAATTTCGTTTCAACGAAAATGTAATTTTAATCTGGATTTGCAGAAAGAGTATCCATTTATGTAAATAAAAAGTTCTTCGCAACACATTGTATATTGCGAAATTTGTAGAAGTGATGTTGATATTTCCAGTATTAACAGTGGTCGCAGTAATATTAAAGCTCATCTGGCCAAGAAAAAACATATATTGGCTGCAAATTCAAAATAAAAAAGTAATAAATTGGAAGCATTCTTTAAAAATCAAAACTTCAGTTCAGAAAATATGTTGATGCCGCCAAGGAAGGAACTTTCGCCTATCACACAGTTAAGCACCTACAGAGTTTTAGATCTTTGGATTGTACTTCAAAACTTATAGTTAATGTTTGAACCTAAATTTGCATCAGCTCGAACCAAATCGGAAGCCATCGTAAAAAACATTCTTGCTGAAGAATATCAGAGGCGATTAAAGAGTGATTTACACAAAACATATTTTGTTGCCATCATTATAGATTCTTCAAACCATAAAGATGTTAAAATTGCACCGTTACTGGTGAGATACTTTGATTCTGAAAAGGGTGTGCAAGTAAAACTGCTTGAATTACGTAACTTATCTGGACATCAGAACAGTTGTAATTATATATTTACTACGTTAATAAACAACGATTTGGTTGAGAAATGTATCGGATTAGCTGCTGACAACACAAATACGAATTTTGGGGGAATGAGACGAAAGGGAGTAAATAATCTATTTGCTAAACTAAATACTGCTTGCGGCAAACTCCTGGTTGGTATTGGTTGTATTGCTCACATTCTCAATAATTGCGTACAAAATGCGACGGATATCCTACCATTCGACATAGAAGTTATTGCTGTCAAAATATTTAAATATTTTTATATTTACACAGTCAGAGTGGACAAACTAAAACAATTCTGCGAATTTGTTAATGTCGAGTACAAAAAAATGTTGTCATTTTCGAAAACAAGATTCTTAAGTCTAATGCCTGCAATAGAACGCATTTTACAAATGTACGAACCATTGAAATCTTATTTTTTGTCTATTGAAAATTGCCCAACTATTCTAAAACAATTTTTTGAGAATCCGACGGGCGAAATTTGGATGTGGTTTGTACACAACATTGCGTTTTTGTTCCACACTGCCATTCTAAACATCGAGGGTGACAAAATATGCGCAACGGAAGCTGAAATGGAGTATTTCGATCTTAAAAATAAGCTTGAATGCCGTTTGAAAGAGTCATTTTTACCAATGAAAGTGAGAGAATATCTTTCAAAACCTGAATACATGGAAGGCAGTGTAAATTATCGGGAAGACTCCATCGAACATGCCAAGTTATTATATTCAAATTGTGTGACATATTTGCAGAACTGGAGTACAAATCTGAATGAATTATAGCTTTTTGAATGGGTACATTTGAGAAGAAAAGTTTTATGGAACGATATTTTGTGTTCATGTGAGGCTTTTAAAGATTATATTGGTCCAGTATTGAATGAAGATGAACTGTTTGATGAAGTGAGTCTCATACAAAACTACCTCACAGAAGATAAAACTTCCTATTGGAATTCAAAAAACATTCGCACTGAAGAAACGTTCAAATGTATACAAGAAACTGGGACAAGTCAAAATAGTTTTAAAAATTTGCAGATCTTATGTCAGTTAATTTTTTGTTTTCCTGTGCATCGATAGAGAGGCTATTCTCCAACATTAATAATTATTGGAGCTCAGAAAAATCACAAATGTTAATACCTACTCTCGAAGCTGTGATGAAAGTCTACACAAACTTTAACGAAACCTGTAACGACATGTTCCTGTTTCTGCAGGCCAATCCGCAAATTCTAAAAGCGATTTTGGGTTCCCAAAAGTACGACTGGCACAAACATGATGCGAGGCGTGATGATGCAGTTGCAGGCCCATCCAGGGAAAATTAACTACATACACATACTACGTACATAATATTTTTTTTTCATTAGAAGAGATTATACCTATGTTAATTTATTTTCTTATATTTTATAATAATTAATTTTTGTATTTTGTTCCTTGATTAAAATATGTAATAAAATGATTACGTTTATTTCATTCATATTTCTTTTTACCCTTTATTTGAGCTTAAATGGCATGAATTTCTCACCGTTTTGATGAATTACAATTTTTGTACTTTTTTCCTAAGAAAAATATGGTCACCCTAGTTATATTTGACTTCAATAATATTCAGTAAATTGGTAAAAAACTACTGAATACACTGTATAGTACCATTACACCAACACTCACATTGTTCGACGCGCGCGTTTCGATAACCAAGTTATCGTATTCAAAGAGCAAAGGTAAACTAAAACTTACCTAGTTTGTCCTACATATATACTAAATTTTCCAGAATTCCAGCGGGAAAAATTTCACATTTAACTTCCATCTCACAAACTATAAAGTGGACTATTAGGAATAGTTCCTTTATCTCTATTCAAACTATTCTTACATCTATTTCAATCCAACAATAAACTATTGGGGGCATTTTTTAACAATTTTACATAACCTGAACTTATTGTCTGATTATAATTGATAGCATGCTGGGCAATACTCGATTTATTTTAACTCCATATTTTAAATGAGCTAGATGCTCCTTAAACCTAACGTTAACTTACATTTTAGTCTGCCCAACATACTTTCCGTCACAATCGTTACTGCTGATTTCGTAAATGCCATTATTTTCCAAATACATTATTTTATCCTTAGGATTACCTAACAGCTGTTTCAAAGTATTATTTGATTTATTAATTTACTTTAAACCTACGCCGTGAAAAATATTCCTTAAACCTTGTGTATCAGCTGGATTAAAATGTACTAAAACAAATTTCTCCTGTTTTCGATTTTGGAAAAAAAGAGTCTCACGAAGATTTTTCTTCCGCCTATGATGATATAAAAATCAACTTATGCACTATTTTTGTATAGTAACCGTTAAGAACAGCTACAACCTCAATAATGTTCTTTTCCTTCTTGTACCTTTCAATATTAATACATTAATAACTTATCCGCACTCTGGAGGTATCGGGCTAACATACCGAAATCTTCAAAAATGTATATATGGATTTATAGGAACCGTTGTACTGGCTGTGGTGGGCTGAAAATCAATGGAGTTCATCTACGCCCTGAACAATATCCAATCATAAAATTGCTAACTTATTTACACATCGGAGGCTGTATCGTGCTAACAAAGCGAAATTTCTCCAAAATGACCAAAATGTAGTATATCTAGATGTATAGGACCCGTTGTACTGGCACTGGTGAGTTGAAAATCAAAAGTATTCATCTGTGAGACGCACTGAACAATATACTTGTAACACCCTGTGTATCAAATAATTCGTTAGTCATTAAACATTCAAAGATATGTTGGTCAAAGACTATTAGAGTCTGCATTTAGACATACAACACTTTTAACTATATTTAATATTTATATAAAATATTGTTTAAAAAGCGTTGAGTAAACAAATGGATAGAAGTTTTGGTTAGGTCAAGGAAGTGGGCTACGAATCATTATTAAAAGATTAAGAGATATCTTTTGGCGAGAAGAATAAATCATTATGATTGAAACCAGACGGAATTATTTTGCCTACACCTTACATGACGATCCTTGGGATTGGAACTGGATGGTAACAAATTAAACTTGTAAATTATCATCAAAAATATTATATTGCATGGAGTAAATAGAGATTGTGAGAATAAAAATGGGGAAGTCTTACTCCACGCATGAAGCCGTAGAAGAAAATGGAGTTGTAAATTCCAATTTCATTGTCCAAATCCAATTGTCTGGAGATGTACGTGTGCTGATATATGTGTTAACAGCGACAGTACTCATAAAGTTAGTGATTTCCATATTGGTGAGGTACAGACGGAATATGAAAAGGAACATCAGGAGGAATTTGACACAGTCCAGAGTATTTTCCTAACCGATTCACATATTTTTCCGTTGTTGAATATTTATACATATATTTTTTGAATTTCTATATATATTTTTTGTGTGTTATTTAGTACTGCATATATTTTGAGG
Source organism: Galeruca laticollis (assembly GCA_963921935.1). Lineage (NCBI taxonomy): Eukaryota > Metazoa > Arthropoda > Insecta > Coleoptera > Chrysomelidae > Galeruca > Galeruca laticollis. The sequence goes on along the minus strand of OY998178.1, from coordinate 188,691,223 downwards.
GGTTATTTGTCTATAATGTATATTATGTACAGTAATGTGACTGCTTATTCTAAATAGTGTTTTAAATGAAACTCACTGTTTCTAGCTAATTCCACAATATAATAAAAATTGTTGAAAATTCTAAAAAATTGACAATTCTTTCGATAAATCAATATCATCGTCATAATGACAGAAGTTACATTTCATTTGATGCCTACCTGATGTTTAGTAGTTATTTTTGGCTAGACCAAGAAGTGACCTAACTTGTGATTCACTTAATATATGATAATAGATGTCCGTGGTTCCGGAAAAGTTAGAAACAACATTAAATAGGTTAGCTGAAGAAATTAAAAACCAATCAAGAAGAGTTTTGAAAACAGTGGTACCCAAAAGTGATTCAGTTAGGGAAGAAAGTAAAAATAATTTAATTTCACTATTTAATGATTTCACCTGTACTATAGCTCTTTCATGGGATACACTTGATGCTAATCGTGTCATTTTATTAATTAGGGACAGACTAGTTAGATCATTCCAGGTGCAGGATATAAAATTCCTAGTTCATGCGTTCAATTAATAGATACAAATATTTTTGAGGAAGATATTGAGAGTGACGAAAGCGAATCCTTAGACATAATGTCATTGTCCCAAGTAGATTTCATTCATTTAGCGTGTAAGCTTATACCACAACAATTTAACGGAACTGTTGGGAATTTATTCGGGTTCTTAGATGCATTGCAATTGTTAAGGACTAATGTGATAGTAGATTTATCATCCACTGTGGTAGCTTTCGTAAAAACCAGGCTATCAGGCAAAGCCAGAGTAGCGGCAGCGGATGAAAATACTCTAGAGGGAATAATAACTGCTCTTAAAACTAACGTAAAAGGAGAATATCCAGAGTTATTGTTAGCAAAGATTAGCAATCTATAACAGATCAACAAAGATGCCGTGAAATATGCAGCTAAACTAGAGAAGCTAGCAGAATCTCTTATGAACTCGTATATCTCGAAAGGCATGCTAAGAGTGTTGGCAGAGAAGTACACGAAGGAGGCTATAGTCAAGGCTTTAAGTGGAACTGCCACACAAGAGAAAAGTAGATGGATTTTAGCTGCGGGTAATTTCTCGTCAGCGGAAGAGGCCCTCACAAAATTTGTAGAATTGGGCAAATCTACAGAAAGGCTAACAACGGTTCTTAGTTATGAGAGTAATAGGGGTAATGGAAGCAGATTTAACGTAAATGCCATGCTGTATACTGCCTGAGGCGCTCTTACCAGCACCGCCCGCTATCATCGTAAGGGAATCCTTCCAGAGACAGTCGAAATGATAACTCAAGTAAAATATTTGGTCGAAACTCGAACTGAGTCCGTGTTTAGAGCATTGATTAGTAACGCAAAAACAGTGATATAAAGAGGTCGGTACAGTGATAGACTTTCCCGCGCCGACACGTGTCCGTTCCAGAAGACGATTATTTACCTATGAGGTTGCAGATGAACCTATCACAGATCCAGGAACACATTTTAAAGCACATTTTTATTATTGTGTACATGACACCTCTACAACAAAATTAGATGAACGTTTCGAACTGTTAAATGAAAGCAACATATTTTTTCTTTTTTACAATACCTTATAGGTAAATTCAGCTGTGGAGCTAGTTCAAATTCGGACATTGATGAAAACGATCTGATCATTGAAATCGAACTTTTACCAATGTTTATTCATGAATTCATTACCTCGATAGAAATATTAAATTATTTATTTCCGAATTTGTCTATTGCGCTTAGAATTTAGCTAACATTACCAGTGACAGTGGCACAAAGTGAAAGAGGTTTTTCTAAATTAAAATTAATTAAAAATTACCTAAAGGTCAACATTGTCGCAAAGCAAGTTAACTAACTAATCTTTGAGCAGTATTGAACATGAAACCCATATTAAAACCAGTGACATTGTGAGGGATTTCGCTAATACAAAACACAAAAATAGATTTTAATATTGTAATATAATTTTAACAAAATAAATGATAATTTGAATAAAGGATTCCTTCTTTTTTACGCCTTCAAAAGTACGATATTTCAGTAAAGCGGTTCAATACACTAAAGCTTTCATTCAAAATGTCATCAGGTGTTGGTTACTAAAGTTGGATTGTCATTCAATTGAGCTCCAGTAATTACCAAAAGCGGAGGAGGGCGCCAAGGTGTTTCTCGCACCCTTGAGCCGCCCCTGGTCACATACCTACTTATCGAGTCCACTAATACTCTTCATAATGCATCAAACACTTCATGAAAAATGCGTCATGAGCTCTAGGACTAATTAATAAATTAAATGCCCCTACTGCCCCCCTTGGAGCCGCCCCTAGGTAGATCACGTTGCGTAACAATTAAGAATAGTATTACTGGCTGCAGTTATGATGAAATAGTATTTTACTTATAATATTATTACTTTTTTAAGGTAGATGCAATGTAGATAAAAAGCCGGTAGGCTATTATCACGTATGTAACAAAGTAGCGAAGTTATGCTGAGAAGTCGCTGGAAAGTGATGAAAAATAGGGTATTATTCCTATTTATAGGTCGTCCAAAGTGGGTGGTAACAAGGAGAATCATGTGAGGATGTAGCCAATGGGGGATAAGGATTTAAAATATAACCGTCATACAACTGTTGAAAATATCAGCCGAGACACGCATTTTTTGTGAATAAAAGAAAGTGTTGTTGGTATCTTCTCTAAGCAGTTTTTATGACGCGATAAGAAATTGAACGCTTTGAAGTATGCAGTGAGTGGAGATATAACATAAGATAAGGCAATGGTTATCTGTGTTTTTTTTGTGAAAGTGACTTTGAAATGGATTTTTGTGTAGGTAAAGAAATATGATATAAATATTTTTATTTAAGATATGAATTTTGATATACAGGGTGAATACAAAGTAAGAATTTACAGTAGGAATTTGAGTGTTAATTCAAATTCGTACAATATGTATATAGTAAAATTGCTCCACTAATTCTAAATTGTGTCTTTTGTTAAAATATGTATTTTAGGAACACATTTCGTTTAAATTTAGTTGCGTGTATGTGACCCACATGTGTTCAATTGGATTTAGGTCGTGCGACCTTGCTGGCCAATCCATGACATCAATATTGGTGTCCCACAAGAACCCTGTCACAATCCGTGCTGTGTTTGGACGGGCATTATCATGCATTAATATGAAATTATCGCCTACAAATGGGGCAAAAGGAATCACATACATACACATACAGTAATGTACCTATCACTATTCAAAATACCGTGTTGTACAATATGCAGGTGCGGCCACGAAAGTTTTTCCCTCCCCAAACCATAATGCTTCCTCCACCGTATGCACCCAACTGACGAATGTGGCCTTGTACAAATCGGGTTGCTGGTCTTCTATACGCCCTTACACGACGATCATTTGTTGAGAATGTAAATCTGGACTCGTCGGTGAACAAGACCTTACCCCAATCGGCTGTTCTCCAGTTCAGGTGCTCTCCAGCAAAGGCTAATCTGTGTACGCGACGTTACCTGGTGAGTCGTGGTTCAGTTGCTGCTCGTCTTGGACTTAATTCATATTGTCTCATTTTTTTTCTAACCGTTTGATCACAGATCCTAATCTGGTAAGTTCTTCTTACAACCGCAAAAATCAATCCAGTGCTGTAGTTGAGGCCCTAGGACGGCCTTGGCCAGGACGTCTTGAGAATGCCTCAGTCTCCCTATACCGTCTTAACACTCTACTCACTGACGATGGGTAACATTTAAAATCTGCGCAATGCGTACTTGATTGAATCCGAATTTGTCAAATGTCTAATAAAGCGTCCGTTGTTGCCGTTAATATCCCAGCAAATTAATAATTTCGCGCGAAACTCTATGGTAAATCGAATAGTTGTGCCATGTGCCATTGATAAGTAAAAAATATAGCATTTTGCAGTTGTAAAGGACATCAGAATAAATGATAACGAAACACATAAAAACTCATATCTGCTGGAAGTTGCATAAATAAGATTTAATGTTTTTAGTACTAAATATCTTAGTTTGCCAATTTTAAATTATTTTGTACAGGGTTTTTCAAATATGCGATAATTGTTTTGAGTAGGTAGTATAGGCCACGTCAAGGGAAGAGTCGCTTAGTTCAGAAATTGGAAGGAAGTTAGGGGTAAAAGTATGTAGCATGTCTCAAATGATAGGTATTATTACCCTCAACAAATATCTCGATTTGCCAAAAAATTGCCCTTTGCGTTTAGCGGTTTCATGAAAAAAAATGTTCACCCCTTTATATCGGTCAATAAATTCTCCATATTTCAGTCACAGATTCAACTTTATATGTTTATTTATAATTTAAGATTGTTCATATGGACTTTCCAATTCGAAAAACGCATCTGTTGTAAATCGTTGCACAAACTGTTAAATTGTTTTTAAACGGTTTTATTTAGCTCACCCCGTTTGTTTTATTTATTATTTATTCTTGGGTCAAATTTAGTAATTCAAATTTCACCCTCTTCCTGTCAACCGATTAATCTGAAATTTTGTATACACTTTGGATTTTGGTGACAATACAATTATGTTTATTCATTATCATTATAAATTCAAGATGGCCGCCGCTACAAAATGGCGGATAATTTATGTTTTATTAATCCCATCAATATGGGTATCAAATGAAAGGGCTCAACAAGCAGAATACAATATACTATAAAAAAATGAAATCCAAGATGGCGGCCGCTACAAAATGGCGGATAACGTAGGTTTTATCAATCCCATCAATATGGGTATCAAATGAAAGGGCTCAACAAGCAGAATACAATATACTATAAAAAATTTAAATCCAAGATGGCGGCCGCTACAAAATGGCGGATAACGTAGGTTTTATCAATCCCATCAATATGGGTATCAAATGAAAGTGCTCAAACAGTAGAATACAATATACTATATAAAATTAAAATCCAAGATAACGGCCTCTACAAAATGGCGGATAACGTAGGTTTTATCAATCCCATCAACATGGGTATCAAATGAAAGGTCTCAACAAGTAGAATACAATTTACTATGCAAAATTGAAATCTAAGATGGCCGCCGCTACCAAATGGCTGATAACAATTTTTTATCAAACCCACCAATATGGGTATCAACAAATAAAAGGGCTTGACAAGAGGAATACAGTGCACTATACAACCTCAATATTTAAGATGGGCGCAGCCACTAAATGGCGTATAAGAATAAGATTTAAATTTAGAAATTGAATCTGTTTTAGGTATTTGATTAATCCAGCCTGAATCCACCACCCAAGTCAAGATTTTGTATCGTGTTGAGGACTGTGTGGCGTTAGGGTGGCTAAAAATGATACGTCGTTAGCGGTACACCACCCAAGTTAAGGTGAAAGGTTAAAACGCGCCGAGAACTGTATGGCATTAGGGTGGATAAAAATGATATGTCGTTAACGTTTTCCCCTCAAGACTCAGGCGCATCTTGTTGTACATAGCCTTGCCCCTTTATTGGACCTCTGGGGGGGTCGACCGTTTAAATGTCCATTACTCGTGGGAACAAAATGGTAAAAAAATATAAACATAAACGAAGGCTTCAAAAAGCGAAAGAAAAGTATAAAGCAAAACGAGCTAAAGAAAGTGAAGGTGATAGAAATAGTCGATTACAGAAACGACGGGAACAATTAGCGTCAAAAACACCTGAGCAATATGAGGCCAGGTTAAAAAAGCAACGTCAGCGATATACACAAATGACGGCGTCAGAAACGCCTGAAGAATATGAAGCCAGGTTAACAGAGCAACGTGAGCGATACACACAGATGATAGCGTCAGAAACGCCTGAAGAATATGAAGCCAGGTTAACAGAACAACGGGAGCGTTAAGGGTATACCCCACAAATCAACAAGTTAACGACCACAACTCTGCTGTATTGAATTTGTACAGAAATAATGCTGCTCGCATTTACAAAATAAAAGCGCAGGATCAGCTAGTACACGCCACACGAAATGCAGACAATGTGGATACAGCTACTATAATACCAGCTGATATCAACAAAACTGGGGGTTTACCAGCGGAACTGGAAATATTTGTGGGGGCAAAAGTCATGCTACGGTCCAATATTGACGTTTCAAAGGGATTAGTAAATGGCGCTATAGGCTACATCAACGAAATCGTTTGGCCTCAATTTCGTCGAACTCAGATGTATGCAACAGATGTACCTTCCGTCCGAATTCATTTCGCAAGAGACGGAGTACATCTTATACACCCGAAAGCCATACAGTTTCCAGCTAAGTACAATTACGGGACGGCTGAAAGAAGAATGTTGCCTTTAATACTATCATGGGCTTCTACAATACATAAAATGCAGGGCAGCACTGTGGATCACGCAGTCGTATACTTAGGTGCGAAACTGTTTGAAGAAGGTCAAGCCTACGTGGCTCTTAGTAGAGTAAGATCTTTGCAGGGACTACGTATAGAGGAGTTGGACTGCAATAAACTAACGGGCAAGAAACCTTGCAATAATGAAGCACTAAATGAATTAAACAGAATGCGAAATAAAAACAAAACCAAAAAATAAAAATAGGTAAAAAAACTTTTTAAGTTAAACGGTTTTATGTTAAACATACATTGCAATGTTTAAGATAAATGTACTAAAAACCAAAAAATAATAAAATAGATACAGTCGTGGGAATTATAAACATATGCATAGACTAGACTAAAATAAAACCGTGGGGCACGTCAATTGTCTACAAATTATCGACTTAATGTGCGATAGAAGAATCGTTTAATTCGTCGTTAGGCAGTTGGCCCGCAGACGGTGAGGAAATTACTTACTATTTTCTTGCTCATGGAAATTCCAATAGTTATACACTCCGTGTAAATAAAAGAGATGTTTCAACTAGTTTATCGTTGGACATTCACACTGCTGGCTGGCGAGGAATCGTTTCACTGCTCGTAGTTTGTCTTTAATCGACAAAACATATGATAAAAGTACTACTCGCTCACCACTATGAAACCCTAAAACTCGCTTATAATCGAGCTTGCTAGCTTGTTTCCACATTCTAGCCCTACTTATCACACGTCCATCGTTGTCGGTTGAACAACTGCCTAATTATAGTGTAACATTACAAAACAAAAATTTTAATCAACGATTGTAGACAATTGACGTGCCCCACGGTTTTATTTTAGTCTAGTCTATGCATATGTTTATAATTCCCACGACTGTATCTATTTTATTATTTTTTGGTTTTTAGTACATTTATCTTAAACATTGCAATGTATGTTTAACATAAAACCGTTTAACTTAAAAAGTTTTTTTACCTATTTTTATTGAAGTATCACTCCAACCATTATAAAGATTCTAAAAATAGGTTTAAAATCTAATAATTTTAATGGTTAGAATACGAAAAACAATAAATCGTTGATCGGGACATTGAATAGGCTACTTTTTGAAATAAGTTATTATTGCAACTAAATAATTAAATACTGTACATATCATAAAATGACAAATATTCAATTCTGAACGATTAGCCTAAACATCTCTTTTTCCGAAAACTTTCTCTGACAAAGACCTGTGGATAACATAGCGAACAGATCCCCCACCGGTAACATCTCAATAAAATGTATCTGTAATTATAATAAGCGTAAACCGCCTGTAATTCCTACGCTCCTCATAAAACGATTTCGTCTAGAGCCGTAATTCTTCTATTTTTATCTATCCCCTCTCTTCATTTTCAATCTACATGTTCAAAGTATAAGTGCCCATGCAATATTCCTTTTTAATAATAACAAATCATTCATCATTTAATTCTAACGTAAAACAATAATCGCCTCATAGTCAACGGGAAAATGTAAGAGGCACATGGCATTACCAGTGTGTTAGAGAGAGGCATGGGGATATAGACAATCTAAAGACAACGTAGATTATTACAGTTAAAATAAAGATACTAGAATTTACGAATACGAATCGCGCGTGAGCCTCTCGAGGGCGGTACTTCTGATCGGCTATAGTTCGGACGCTTAATTGTACGTTACTACTTGTTTGTTTTCGAATGCCGAACGATATTTGTAAATCTCATAAAATGAGCATGCAGATACACCAAAAAGTGCAAATTGTAAAATCGTATTACCAGGGTAATTCATATCGAGAAATAGCAGAAAATTTGTTTATTGTAACATTCGAAAGTACCCAATCAATTAGCAAGAAACAAGTGAGAACGGTTATGAAAATTTTTGAAGAACATGGATGTGTCACTCCTACAAAACATGGACCGCGTACACAAAATCGTCAAATCCAACCCGAAAAAGAAGAAAGATATATTTTAATACGTGCAAGTGTGGAAAAAGACCCTCTACAGTTGTCCACTCATTTAGCCAAAGATTTTGATGTTGATCCGAAAATCATTCGGACTGTATTCAAAAAAATGGCTATCGTAGTTTTAAAAATGAAAAAGAGCCATGAAATATTTCCAGACGATCAATTTCGTAGAATGGAATTTTGTGAAGTAGTTATGGCAAAAATGCAATTGGACGCAAACTTTTCAAAAAATATTTTGTTCACATATAAATCAACTTTTCTCATACACAGTGCACATAAATAATCCGTTATGCGATATTGGTCCAGGATAAACCTACACAAACACTACAATAGTAGAACTCAATATCCCCAAAAGTTAAATGTTTGGGCTGAAATTTTTTGTGAACATTTAATTGGACCATTTTTTATTGACGGCAATTTGACTGGACAAAAATATTTGAATATGCTGCAAAACCAAATTACTCCTGTCCTCTTACAATTAGGTGTCATCTTCAATGATATTTGGTACCAACACGACGGTTGTGCATAGCATAATTATCGATTAGCTATACATTTTTTAAATACACAATTTCCCAATCGGATAATCTCCACTAAAAAACATTAGATGGCCTGCTAGATCTCCTGATTTGGCACCTAACGATTTATTTTTCTGGAGTTATGTGAAATCGAGAATTTATGGATATCGGGAGAACTGGGGCAGTTCTCTGAATGAACTTGGGGAACAAATTCTACAAGCCTGTATCGAGATAACACCTCAAATACTCCCTCATGTTCGTCAAGAATTTTATAACCGGCTCGGTTACTGTTTAGCTCAAAACGGGGGTTTATTCGAACATTTGATTTAAATTCATTGAAGAATTAAGACATTTTTTATTTTATAATGTATTAACTATAAGTTCTTTTATTTAAAAATAATAGGTATTTTCATTAGAATTCGATGTTATTTAAATTTTAACCGCTTTCAAACTGAAAACTACAACAATTTCCAGCGTTAAAATAAAATGTTCAACAAATAGATCGGATGAAGTATCTTGATCAGTTAACAACAACAACAAGCTTCTTATAACTTGTTCTCGTGTTAGAACAATGCATTTTACTATTAATATAAATTTACAATTGTTTCTCTCAAGAAGGTTTTTCTTGGAAGGCCAACAATTTATGGATTCGGTCCTGAGTCCAAAACATTATGAATGATGGCAGGCGGAGGAGTTTAATTACAATAAGGATTGTATAATACTATTTAATTTATTTATCAGCAGGTACATAAATATTCCAGTCAAAATTATGTACTCAATAAATTATGTAAATTACATTTCCGCTTTGTGAACAGGTCCACTCCAATTGTTTGTTTGTTCTGTTATTTTTACAATTGAATAACTTCTACATACTTAATGAGTATACAAGATCACTTCCATGTTAAAATAGTAATTTTCACTACAGATGTTTACTTTAAAAATAGATTAAGCATTGTTCAACATTTTAATTTTAGTTACTGAAAAAAAATTGTCTGCAAGTGCTTTGGATATCCTGGGGTCGGCATGAAAAACGTAGGGCTTCTCATATTTTCACTCTTTTTGAATTATACAAAATTAATATAAATAACATTAAAGAGCACTAAAGTCTAAAATTCAACCAATGGAAGCCGGATCTCGCGTTTATGATATTTTTGATTTGCTGTCTCTGTAAGTTGAGATACTTCAAAATGTAACATATAAACGTAATAGTACATAAAATGTCACAAATGTATTTAATAATTGAAATGGAGTAACGTTAACAATCAATCTTTTAATACTTCTTATAGAGATATATAAAAGCAGACTCATTTACTTTTACTGCTTTCCATAATAACGTGTTTTAAGATAATGGAAAACGTAATTAGTCCCCTAATAATTATACAAATAAATATCACAAAACCTAATAAACCAAACGTTAATAAATATTTAATGACAATGTTTGTCAAAATGGGACTTACAAATTTATTTTTTCTACGTTCATGCAAAAAGGAAAATATGATTGAACTCTATTTAGTGGAAAAACTAGTTCTTTATTGCTCTAGTGCAATAAAATTTTTATTGGACTCATCTGTCATTCTACTATAGCGTTTTGTAATCATGACAAGCATAATCATTTCAAATCGACGCCAAATATTTAGTCCATTTTCTATAAAATTGTTTTACGTTTTAGGCAATTGCATATTTTCATCATATTTATTACATACTAAATTACGAAACTATTAGACAATGCATTTTATTAATTATTTAATGTCATCACAAATTATGAACACAAACGTAAATAAATGTCTCAAACATGGGTATGCGCTCACGGGTACTATGATTTGAATAATGCAATTACAGTTCTAGAAACGTGGGTCAAGAATTAATTCTGACAATTACACAAATTATAGTTTTAAAATGAGTAATATTATTGAAAAAATGTATGATAGTGGTAATGGAGAATTCTTTGGGATTCCATTAAACTTATTTCCTGTAATCATTTTAAAGAGTGGTACACCGATGAAAAAGTTGTTAATATTACAGAAAATTTTACTCTTGAATATTTTTCAAAAAAATATAATGATATCAAACCCTCATCTCTTCGTTATGTGTAGTCAATGGTGACAGTAGTTTCTAAAGTTTAAGTGAAATCATTGTTCCTAACATAATGTAATGTTTTTCTTATTTATTTAAAAGTTTTTATTACGGCGGGTGGGATAAATTCATACACGCGGTAGGTCTACTCACTTAATTTATTTATTCACTAAACTATTCACTAATTTATATAAACACTTCACTACTGTTTATTTTCTTAGACTATTTAGTTGTTCACTGTTTATATTACGAGATCAAATTATAAAACTAACTTCTGCCGCTGGTCGGAAGCCTTTATATATTAAGTGCCCTTTTTTCTGGATAATTCTAGATTACGGCTCACACACGCTTCCCTGGAATTGTCTAGATAAGACTGGAAATGTCTAGATAAGAGTAGTCACAAAAAATGATGGTAAACAGTTCGAAGAAATCCCTGCGCATTCGCCAAAATTATACATGGCTTAGACAGAGTTGGATTCAGGGACTACACCAGTGTGGTATTTCGTAACAATAATGGTTTCTAACTTTTTCGATAGTGCTAATTAATTATTAAATATTTTGCTATCAAAGTACGCTTTTTATTTTTCTACACTTGGTATTCTAAGTAAATCATTTCTTGGTTTTTACATGAATGTAGAAAAAATATTGTATCGTGTACTCGTGCAAAAAGTGTTTATTGCACTCAATGTGTTGTGTGTGTCCAACTCGGCTTGACGGCCTCGTGACAATTTCACTTCGCGTGCAATTAACACTTACTTTTTGCACTTGTTGCATAAATAACTATCTACTGAGAAATGTTTAATATCGAATTGTTCCATTTTATTTCATTTAAACTAATCCGCTAAATAAAATCGTATTAAAACGAGAAACGTTTGAACAATAAGACTATACTACATTTTAAATATGTACTAACTTACTTCATTTATTCAGAATAAAATATAAGTTCAAGGAAAAACGAAATCTGGTGGAGATCGTTTATTGCTATTAAAATGTTTTTCTTATTTAGTTAAATAATTTTTAACACAACGGATGGGATAAATTTATACACACGGTATATCTACTAACTTGATTTATTTATACACAATTCGCTTAATTTATGTACAATATTCTAATCTATATTAAACACACTGTTCACAGTTTATTCACTATTTATATATTCACGTCTGTTCATTATCAGATTAAATTGTAGACTGCCTCGCCGCTCGTAGGTAGTTTCTTATATATTAAAACCACCTTCTCCAACCAGTGGATCAGACCCCCTGGCCCTCCCCCCGCATAAATATGCCACTGTCTCGAACCTTGGGATTCCGGAAACTTATAGTATGCGACTTCCAACAAACTATCGACCTTCTTGGAAATCACTATAAACGCAATCACAAAAAAAAAGAAATAACCCCTCCCAGAAAACGCCGCCAAAATTTTAATTATTCTATATAGTATTAGACAGAGTCGGTTTCACGGATTACACCAGTGTGCGATTTCATAACACCATGATTTATTTCTTATGTCACTTCGGACCTGTTAAAATACGAGAAGAAACAGAGTTACTGTCTACAAAATTGAATAAATTACGGAAAAAGTTTTATGTTCAGCTTATCTTCTTAAACTCAGGATTCGAAGATAATTATTATACGTTGGGCACTTTTCCGTCGATGCTTAGGTCGGCAAAATTGAACAACTATAGGAAGTTATTGAAAATGCTTGAGACGAGCTTGAAGATTAAATGCAAAATGTATATCCACTTCTGAAAATTATTGTTACATCCAATGGCTGCGCATTAAATTTAAATAACGCTATTCCTATTGTAGCTGTTCGGTAGAAATATTCTCTACAATTTACCTACAATGTCTTCGCAATATTATTTGTTCTGGTCAGCATAAAATAATTATGTAATTTTGACAGACATTCTATTCAACAACCACTGATATTAAACTTTAAGTTTTTAACACTTTCCAATTTTTTTTGTGGAATCAATTTTTGTAGTTTTGTATTCCTAGATGATAGCTCATTATGTAATTAACTGAATAAAAATTTATTTTTGTCAAATTTATAATAAGCAAATCTACAAGTAAAGTGTGAAGCGGTAATGAATCTTTATGACTGACTATAGATTTGTTTTTTTTACATACGTTCATTAAAATATTCTGGATTTATAGGAGCTGACGTAAATTATACTGCAAAACACAACATCACACCACTTCACGTCGCCAGTAAATGGGGTAAAATTAATATGGTATCCCTGTTAGTGGCGAAAGGAGCCGACATCCAAGCAAAAACTCGAGACGGTTTAACACCATTACATTGTGCAGCTAGAAGTGGACACGATCATGTTGTTGACTTATTATTAGAAAACGGAGCTCCCATGCACGCAAAAACAAAGGTATGTATAATAAATTTGAGTTAATAATTTGATAAAAAACATTATTAAGGTATTTTCTTTTGGGTACCATCTTATGAAAAACTAGCGATTACTTGTATAAATTTGTTATTGTGGAACTGAAAATTTAGACCGTTCTTCAACATTTCTTAATTCATGCTCTACCAAAGCCATGTTTACCTCCATCACCGGTAACATAAATTTAAAAATGTGTTAAATATAAGATGTTTTCAAATTCTTGTTTCTAAATAAATCACATTAATGTTACTATGACAAGTTATGACATGGTATAAGGGATGTATTTTACCATGGGGTAGCATGAATTTTATTGAACAATTTAGTTGCCTATAATTATTTCAATATGGGGTCTAAAATTGGATATTAAAGATAAAATTACAAAAACAAATAGTCAGAAACAAAATCAATAAAAGAAATCTGTAACCATCATAGAAAGGGTGAGTAAGTAATTGGAAGGATAGTTATTCAAAAATAATTATGTAAGATAAGAAGCTACAAAAATTTATTACTACTTGCAGATTCTTATTTAGAATGTTTAATAAATTTAATGACCTTCAACGTTTATCCAAAAATAAATTTGTAGAAGTTCCATTGAAAGTCTCAATAATACTATCTGCTTCTTGAAATACTGGAATTTGTATCCTACACTCAAAAAAAGTAAGTGTCAAATAAGTATCACATTTTTCTCGGTTTCGATGATTGGAATCACATTGTTTTAACTGAAACAGGAGAAGAAAAGCTATGCCTAACATTATTTAGTGTAGGACTAATACTCCAAGTCGATGATCAGGTTCGCTTACCTAGCAAGATTTATAATGAGCAGAGTCATATAAAAAGGAAACAACCACAAAATCGTTTTAACCAAATAGTACTTTCTGACAACTAACTTGGATTTGGGTGTAAAAAACTTTTTTGAGAGAGTATATGATTGCTTCAGTAAAACTTGCACAGTGGGAGTAAAAGAAGAAGAAGTTTTGAAGCATTGAAAATATAGAACAGTAGAGGAGCTGTATGAACCTGGAACCCGACAATATTTAAAATTGTACTACAATATACTACAAACGATTTTAGATGTACTAAAGCTTAGAGTAATAATATACAATAGAGAGGGATATTCATTCATAAACACGTTTATTTTCGCGGCCAACAATCCTAAACGCCAGTAGTGAAATAATGAATGAATTACAAAAAGTTGGGATGGTATTGTAGACACCACAGATATCACACAGATAGATGAGACACTGACTGTGGCGCCATCTAAAGAGCCTGTCGACTAAACAATTGAGTGATATTAAAAAGATTTCTATAATTTTAGGTCTTGGCGATATATCCAAATTTACTGTATTTTAATTATTTTATTTCAAAATAACCATTTATGTTGAGTTAAATTAAATATCATATAAAAAGTTTATTTATTTTGGTATAAAAATACAAAACAAATAATTTCTTTCACAAAGTACTTTTCTTAACAAACAGAATGACAATAAATAAACTATAATGTAAAAAATTGCAATAATCAAAAAATAATTTGAGTAACATACATTCTAGATTGGAGTATCATTAGATTTTTAAATGATGTTAAATCAAGATAAAAGTAGAAAATTATTTATGATAAGTTTATATTAATTTATTTATTTATTATTATACTCCTATAAACACACTGAGCTGGACAAAGTAGTGGAGTATAACTGCTAACTACTTAATCAAAAAAAGTGTTAGCAACTTTCTGTGAAAGAAAACATTTAATTATAACTACTGTGAATGTTAGAACAAAAGTAATTAAAATACTTTTAAAGGAAAACTACTGCCCAGCTCTGTAAATACAAGGTGCCAAATAATTACGTATAAAAGTGCTAAACAGCACTTGTGACTGTAGAAAATTTAAAATAATATATCTAACTTTTCATTTGCACTTAAAACACATATTCATTTCTATACTGGAAGTATTAAATAGGTTTATATCATAAGCTTAAACCTAGTATATTGCATTTGGCCATTCTCTAAGCTGTCATCAAAAGAAAAACATACAACAGGTATCAAAAAACATCAAACCCTGTAAGTGATACATACAATGAAATAAAATGTTTGATGCTACATAATTATTTAAGTAAAATTTGTTAAAATTACCCTATAAAGAGGGTGTACACGCATATCATTTAGTTAATAAATTCAAATTAGACGTTTCGTTGTGCGAATTACAATTGTACACCCTCTTTATAAGGTAATTTTAACAAATTTTACTTAAGTAACGATGTAACATCAAACATTTTATTTCATTTCTATGTAGCAGTTACAGAGTTTGATGTTTGATGATTTTTGACACCTGTTTTATGTTTTTATCTTGGCGTCAGCTTTGAGAATGGCCTAATGGCTGAAAGCGCTAAGCTGGAATTTTAATAAAATTACACTCAGTACTCGTCTTTTAATTCACTCTATTTACATTTTAAAATGTCTAAAGTTATAGCATGCTATATTGAATACAATAAAACTTACCATCAATTTTTGTTAATTCCTTCTCATATGGGAAGGCAAATCAAACTGTCTTAATAACCTCCCTTCATCCTTCTCAAATCTAAAAAAACACTGTTTTTGAAAATGAAGGGAACATATCCTCCATCGTTTCCTCGTCGAAAAATTTATTGATTTATTATCACTTCGTTCCAGTCATATTAATTTTATCTTCCTGTGTTGGAGAAACAAAACTGTAAAAAGAAATATTTACTTTAGTAATGCAACAATTTTCAGTTTAGCTAATGTAAAAAACAACCATGATCTCTAAAGTTGTCGATTAAATTAGTAAAAATTCTGTATTTTACATAAATAAAGAAAATGGTTGTTAATTGAGAAAGAAAAAATGCTCAAATTTTTTTAATAAACCGAGTACACCTATTATTAGACTCCTTCAGAATACACTTTGGCATTGTTTTTTCAATTAATAACAATAAAGCAACGAAACAACAGATAGATATTACACTATAGCAATTAAAAATATACTGAAACCTCATAATAAACTCAACACTTGAACTAAGAAACGATAACAGTATAACCTGTGGGGACGTATCAGTTTTCGTTAGTTTTTTGGAATTATCTACCGATTTTAGTTACTCGACAGGCTCTATAGATCACGGTTTGCAGTGTCCCTAGCCTGGTAGACACAAGGCCTTGGTAATTTCGGCTGTTTTTATGACAAACTTGGCACCGACGAACCATGATAATCCAAAAACATTAAATTAATTAACTTAAAAATTTATTTTGTCCCTTAAAGTCTTGAAAAACACATAAAAATGAAAGAACTAAATGTTTACTTTCTGGTCGTAATGGCGCTCGTATAAACAGACCACGTTTGACATTATTTACTACAATATTAAGCGTACTCGAAATTATCGTCGAGCACACTCTGAATATATTTGTATCTCTCTGTATATGGTAATTAAACAAGGACAAAACTACTAAATAGGTTACCCTTGACCCTTGACACATAAAACAGGTACTGAAATTTTGAGCAATGTTGCCACTTTCAATTATAATCGTAAAGGTATTTAAGGTTACAACAAATACTTGTTTAAAATTTATATAAGTTTATATGTTTTGCGCGTACTATACCTCTCTAAAGCCTTCGATACTGTATCGCACGACATACTGTTATATAAGTTACAGAAATATGGACTTCTAGGAAAAATCTTCCATTTATTAAGTCGTTACCTAAAAGACCGACAGCAACAAGTAAAAACGTGAACGTGAACTGAGGATAGTAACCTATGGGGTACCACAAGGAACTGTTCGCGGACCACATTTTTTTACGATTTATATAAAGAGTTTATTGAATATGGACTTGAGGGGTTCAATAATGAGTTTCGCTGATAACACTGTCATATTCTACAAATCAGACTCTTGGGCAAATCTAAAACGAATGGCTGAAACAGATTTGCCTGTGATTAAAAATGGTTTGCCTGTAATAAACTTAATTTAAACATCGATAAAAACTACGATTTGCCATTTACATCCTATTTGAGTACCCTGCCTGACATGGGATATCTCAAAATCGACGATATGACGTAAATATGACGCGCAATATACTAAATATCTTGGGATATTCGTTAATTAAGAGGTCTCCTTAGTAGGTTTATATTTCTAAAGGAACTTTTAGACATACCTCGTCTAAAAACAGAGTATTCTGTAGTCGTTCAGTCACAGTTATCCTATGGCATCCTGGGCTGGGGAGTTGTGTATGACAACCATCTAGAAAAAATTAATATTTTACAAAAATGGATACTAAAAATAATCCATGGTAAAAAGTGCACCTTCTCTGGCGATCGGCTGTTTGATATCGGCAAAATTCTTGATATGAGGCAGCTTTATTGTCAAGAAATCCTTGTGGCTATATCTTTAACAATAAAAGTGAACTCAAATGTCAACAAAAATATTAAACAGCGATTCTTTGATTACATAAGGCCAAAATTATAGAACTTAATTCCGCATTCTCTGAAACAAATAAAAAAATCTTTGTAAATAGCGACACATATTTGGAATTATAGTAAATTATATTTAAAAGTGCAGTTATTTTTTCTACTCTAGATTTTAGTTTAGATTATAAATATTAAATGTTACATTTATTTTAAATATTAGATTTTAGAACATACGTATAGACTAAACTTAGTCACACACAAGCTCAGGTTGTTTCCTATTAGAGCTTCTGTGATTATTTATGTTTATTTATTTATGTATATTTGATTCCTAATTGTAATTCCTTTCTTTCAGAAATAAACATTACTAGTACTACAAGTAAAATCATATACAGGGTGTCCCAAATAAGAGTGACTGATTTTAAACATAAATGCCCAGCTTATTAATTGCTCCAAAGAGATGGGGTTTTCACTAGTTTATCAAAGATATTTTTTTAGGCTTGGCTGACATTTCATCTTATCAACACATGATGTTTTACTAATGTTGGTCAAATTCAAAGGGGAAAATATGAATTATTTTAAATGGAACACCCTATAATTTTTGATCTCATTCGAACGAGCAATCATTCTCCTTTCCAAAAATGTATAGTTTTTCATCTTTTGTTTCATTAACAACAAAGATATTCGAGGTTTCATGTAGTAGTTCATTTTTAATTAGTAATTTTATATGAACGTATTTTGATGCCTAAAATCAACTCATGCTGTGACCGTTTAACGCATAACAAAATCATTTAAGTTGGTTTCATGTAGTATGCATTTTTAATTACGTAAATAATTGCCAACAAATCTGACAAACAGTTTATTTAGTAAGAAAAAACATAATAACTTTATTCAATACATATACAGAACGAAGAACAAAAAAGTTACAATAAATGCTGCATATGCCTACCCTCTTCGTTTATGCATAACTGTAAGCGAAATTTTAAATTTTCAAATGTATTTTCTAACATTTATTGCGGAATGTTTTCAATAATGTTCCTGATATTATTTTTTAGTTCTGCTAAATTGTTAGGCTTAGGATTGTAGCACCTATCCTTCACATATCCCCAGAGAAAAAAATCTGGGACAGTTAATTCAGGAGACCGCGGTGCCCATTCAATCGGTCCAGCTCGACCTATCCACTTATCATTAAAAAACGTTTTTAATGAATCTCGTGCTATTAACGATTAATGTGGTGGTGCACCGTCTTGTTGAAAGTAAACGTCGTCGCTAATTCCATCTTGAACTAGTTGCGGATAAAAAAAAGTTTCCAACATATCCGTGTAATTAGTACCCGTCACTGTTGGACCATAGATTTTTCGCCGAGATAATGCACACCAAACGTTTACTTTTGGACTATCTCTCTGAAATTCATTAAAAGAAATTGGTTTTTGAGATCCCCATATTCTACAATTATGTTTGTTACACATGCCATTAATGTGAAACGTTGCTTCATCAGACATAATTAATGATGAATTGGGTTCGTTTCTTAATAAGTCAAGTAAAGTCTCACATACCATTACACGTTTTTCGTAATCTGACTCGTACACTTTTTGATAAGTATGAATTTTGTATGGAGTTAGTTTTAAAATTTTTAGACATCTTTGAACGTCACTCTTGCTAAGCTCTAAAATTCCAGCAATTTTTCTAATTGAAATTTTATGATCGTTATCATGTAGCACTTCATTAATTGACATCAACTTGTTTAAAAGACCATCATTATTTCTTGGTTTTTTGAAGTGTGCAATGCAACCAGTTTCGATAAATTGTACATACCATTTTTTAATAATATTCACTGACGGCGGATTTTTCATAAATTTCCTTCTGAATACCCTCCTTGTTTGAATTATTGATTTCGTTTCTGCATAAATTATTACAGTTTGAGCTTTTTCACTCACTGTATAGATCATTTCGAAGCCGACTTAAGACTTAACAAAATTACTATTGTCAAAATTGCTGATTTTGTTGTTATGCGTCAAACGGTCACAGCATGAGTTGATTTTAGGCATCAAAATACGTTCATATAAAACTACTAATTAAAAATGTACTACTACATGAAACCTCAAATATCTTTGTTGTTAATGAAACAAAAGATAGAAAACTATACATTTTTGGAAAGGAGAATGATTGTTCTTTCGAATGAGATTAAAAATTATAGGGTGTACCATTTAAAATAATACATATTTTCCCCTTTGAATTTGACCAACATTAGTAAAACACCCTGTGTTGATGAGCTGAAATGCCAGCCCAGCCTAAAAAAATCTCTTTGATAAGCTAGTGAAATTAGTGAAAACCTCATCTCTTTGGAGCAATTAATAAGCTGGGCATTTATGTTTAAAATCAGTCACTCTTATTTGGGACACCCTGTATATTAATGTAAAAACAATACAATAACATTTTAAGTGAGATATTCTGTAGCCTGCTGCAATTTTTAATTTGTAATGGTGTGTGGGCAAGGTTAGTTTTCACATTATATCTGATTGTTTGAAATTATTCTCGTGGTAATTAAGCAAGTAGAAGCTATAAACAAGATTGGTTCTATTTTGATAATTCAGAAACATGCAAAAGTCATTGTTACAGAATGCAAATCCGCATCCATTAACCTCAAGCACAATTACATTTTACAACATCGGAGATAATTTAGAAACTATCCTCAGTCACATACTATTGACGTAATAATTGCAGCAATTCAATTATCCGAAATTTTAGCACAATAAGGCTTGTATGCACTGTTTTACGACGAAGTTTAACTTTGTTAAGTCGATCTTAAAGTTAAGACAAAGTCTGTTATGCAGCGTCATCGAAATAAGAGAAGAATGATATTTTAAGATTTAAGATATTTAAGAAACGTTGTGCTAATGATGTTTACCATTACAGATTTTGATTTTGCTTATGTCATTTGCTGGGTGTGGTGGGGTCAGGGGTGGATTATGGAGTGTAAATAGGGTGGATGAAGGCGTGTGGTGGAAATACATTTTTATTTTGATAAAATTTGATTTGGTTCAGTGACCGCTTCGACCTGGAATTGTCCCCTAAATAAAATACGACTGACCAAAAACGGGAAAGCAACTTTTCTTCAAATGAAAAACAATTACTTATACCAATCATAATTACGGCCACATCATCGAAGACATAAAAAGCGATGGAAATATGATGATTTCAACATGCATAAAATATCAGTGCTGTTAAAAGTTGTTATTATTTCTATAAAAAATTGTTCATATATGTATACAACTATATTTTAAATCTAATATCAACTTGTACTTATAAAACATTGTCAAATTCGAAAAACGGTTTAATACGTTCCAACACATTCAAAACTGTAGGTTTCCTTAACCCTCGTGGTACCGTGCTAAAAAACTTACACGTGGTACCGTCCGGGGTACATTTGTACCCCACGTCAAAATTATATACTATAGCGGTATTCATTAAGTATACAGTGCAACAGTTATAGTTAATCTTTATCTAAAGAAAGAAAGAAAGAAAGAAGGAAAATAATATTTTTATTTCTAAAGTGAGTACAAAAGTAAGTAAACAGGCTAATATTCTTCACCACTTAAAAAATATTATTCTTAATGCTTTTCATGCGAGCTCGGTTTCATTGCATCTTCTGCAAATTATTTGCGTTGTACAATGTTTAGAGCATACAAATTTTTTACATTGGATGCAAAACAACCTGGATTTCGATCTCTTTTTCTGTCACACAAGTGGCACCGTCCAGCAGTTGACGGGGGGTTATCCATAACTGGCACTGGTGCTTCGTTACGTGCTAGTTCTGGAATAATATCAAGCATCTAGTTCCTAATAGTTTTGTGTAAACCTTTTTGAGTTTCAAATCTTCTAACAATATTTGGTATGACGAGTGCCTCGCCCAACCGAAGTAAATATTTTCTTCTATCATCCCTGCTTTTTGTTTTCGTTTCAGAACATTTAATTTTCCATAAAATAAACGAATTTATTCCGGCGATATCCAACAATAGACCAAATATTGCCATTGGCCAACGGTTGCTAATTCGGCGGGCTGAATATTGTTTTACCATTTGATCAATGGTGTCTACGGCACCTTTTGTTTTATTGTAGTGCAATATGATATCGGTTTTGTATTTGGAAGCTTCTTCTGAAACAGCATCATCGTGATGCTCTGTAGATAGCAATATAACTGCTTTTCCTTTGCTTCGCATATAGGAGACCATTGTGTGGCTTTGCGTGAATGCAAACATGCTAGAAAAAACTGGCTTTGAGCGTCGAGGTAGCAATTCTTTGAGAATATAGGTCTTATTTGCTCGAAAAGTACCGCAGAGAGTTATTCCTTTCTCCAGCAATTTATCTGCCAATGGAAAACTTGTAAAGAAGTTGTCCGTTGTAAAACCTTATCCCGTCCCTAATGAACTTACAATATCAAGCACAAATATTTCTCCCTGATTTTTTTCTACAACATTGTTGAGTTTGCCCAGGTATATTTGCAAATTAAGACTATAGCAAGTTTCACTGTCGGCCATCGGCCATATTTTCAATCCATACTTATCGGGTTTACTCTTCATATAAACCCGAAATGAGCAACGGCCCCTAAATGAAACCAACTGCTCATCGATAGTTACGTGCATTCCTGGATTGTAGGCCTTTTTGCAGTTGCTTACAAAGATATCAAAAACGTCCCTAATGGGAGCCAATTTATCAATCGCTTTGCGAGCTTCTCTGGTTGTAAAGTCATCAAACCGAAGAAATTATTATAGCAACTGAAAGCGTGTACGGGACATTGTTGAAGCAATTATTGGCCTAGCATAATCTTTTTCCGTACACCACAGCATTTTTCCAGTTTCCTTTGAAGCTTGAAGTGAATCGAAAATAATTAGAAGTTCCAAATAGGCTAGGAGTTCAGTGGAGTCTGTTGGAAACCATTTCAACACGTATGTCTAAATCCCAAAACCTCATTTCTTCTTTATATACGTGCTGAATACATTTATGCCAAGTATCAGCAATAACAGTCTCTAAAGCACCGTCAAACAGTTTTTTAACGTCAACCATTTTAAATCTTTGGTTTTTTCGTGCAACATAGTTTTTCACTTCGGCCCAAATAAGTTCTATCGGGTTTAATTCGCAGTGGTAGGGCGGAAGTCTAAGAACTGAAACGTTAAATTCTTTTGCCATTTCATCAACTATATATTTTATATAATTGGCTCTATGTTGCCGCACCAGGGATAATAATTCAGTTTTTAGCATTGTTTCTTCGTGCGGAATTCGTTTACTTGCCAGCCAACCCATTACAACACACTTGCGGCTAGCTGAAGTAGGTATGTGCTCCAGACGGCGACTGTGGTATGAAACATTATACATAACTATTATCGAACCGGGAGCCACTTTTGTTAATATTGACTTAAACCATGCTTCAATTCTGTTACCATCCATCTCTTCATGATAATCACCAGATTTTTTGACTCGAAAGTCAATAAGCCTCCTTTCACAAATCCCTCTTCGCTGCAATAATCAGTCTGCGCCCTTTTCCAGAAGGATCTTTCAAACCGTAGACCAACCCTCCATAAAGGCTTGTCGACTGCTTTGGATATTCAAGTCCTGCCATACTTTTGATACAGTGTGACCTTCGTTAACCCAAGTTTCGTCAAGATAATAAATTTGTCTTCTTTCGTTACGAAACTATCGTGTCTGATTTAAACAGTTTCTCCGCCATTGAACAATTTCATTTCGTTCGACTAAAGCACTTTTTCTACTTCTTTTCAGGTAACGAAAGTTCATTAGTCTTAAAATCCTCCTTAAAACTTTATTGCTGATGTTTGGTAACGTTGCATCTGCTTCTATAGCTTTACTAATTTTTGTTAATGTGGGGATTTCATTTTTAAAATAAAAAGAATGGATCAGTCTACGTACAGCGTTACGTGTTTGGTCGTTTAAAGCAATTTTCTTTCTTCCTCTAGTTTCCTGCTTACAATTTTGATTTCCTTTTCTTGTCAACGTCCTTTCTTGTACATTTCTCAAAATTTTATGTATGGTACTCTCTGAAACTTTTGTTAAATAACTGCACATAACCACAGCATCGCTAACGCCTAATTGTTTATCACTGGTACGTAACCCTTCATAAACATTAAAAATAATAAGTTTCTCTTCTCTTAATAAATTTGGACGACGCCGTTTCTTGTCGCTAACACCACTACATTCGGTCATTATTTTTCATAAAAAATAAAAAGTAACCCTAATTTACATCGTACAAAAAACAAAAAGTTGTAACTAATCAAATAAAAACACAAATTGATAAAATACCAAAACGATCACAATGTTACGTCTATGAATACTAGACACTGATTAAATTATGCAGGTGTCCTATTCTATCCTCTCTATCTTGTACACATCGCTGCATCAAGCTGTCTTTTTTCACAAGTAAGTAAGTCTTCGACGTTGTCACATACGCCAAAAATCTCGCAAATAATACTTTTTAAATAAAATATTCAAATAGACTAGCTGTGCTTATGCATTTGAAATCTATAATCAATATATTGAATTGATATTTGCATAGATGTTTGTTACAAGTATAAGAAAAAACTAAAATATATGGATTTTATTGTTATTTGTGTAATCAATTACCTATCGCTAGAATATATCTGGCAACACCGCTTATAATACATTGCTCGCTAGGAGGTGGTGAGTCACTGACTATAGTCCAGAAAATTCTATTTCTCAAGTGTGAGTCATAGAAAAATAAACATATTAAGAGTGTTCGTTCCCATATAAACAGCTGGCATCGCGTCGATCTCAGCGCACCCCTTGCGGGGAACAGAACTAATTCTTACAGGCGGGATATTCAAATTTGGTAGTTTGGATTTTGGGTAGGAAAATTTTACAGTTTGTCTTAAAATTGTGTATTATATAATTATTTCATTCCAAAAAATTATATTTCATTTTTGTAATGAAATAATAATAATAAACAATTTTGAGAGAACTGATTTAGGTAATAAATAATAAAACTGCACACATTTAAAATTTTTATTAACCTGCACATAATATAAAAACAAATTAATAAAATATTTGTTTACTATACATAGGTCTGTTATTTATACATGTTATTACATTGATAACTTTAAAATTCGTATTCTAATAGTTAACGATAATATTAAGGTACAAAAACATCTGATTAAATTATCAGTTACAATAATCAAAAACTAAATTTTCAATAATATCTCCTATTATTAAAACATAATATCACTTAACAGGGTTTCCACATAATTTTATTTTCAAAGTTATTTTTCCTACTACACGACTGTACATTTTTCAAAAAAATTCTATTGCAGCCTCCGCCATTCCCATAGCTGCCCAGCTCTCACCTTTTTTTAACTTTTTTATTTCGGAAAACAAGAAACTTCACATTTACTTTCTTTAAATTAATTAAAAAGCTAAAACATGTAAATCAGAGGAAACCTACAGTTGTATAAATACACAACATAAACATATAAATAGCGAAAACTAAAAGTAAAAATGGCACACTAGCTTGAATATTAAATAATGTTTTAAATTGGTAACACAAAACATGAAAAAACTATTATTATCTATATCATTAATTTACCATACAGTTACATATTATTATTAATCACAAAATTACATATTTCTACTCAAATTACAGCATTATACTTAAGAAAGTTCCAATATTACATCAAATATTTTAATAAAAACATTTAAAAAGAGATTCCCCTTTACATGAAGACAGGAACAGGTCTGAAACAAAATAAAATTAAACGCAGTACATTGTTACCAAAAAATAATAATTATTTTTGTTTGTTAGTCCTCTTACCATCATTATAATATTTTTTAATTAATAAGGGTACACAAACTTTTATGAGTTGAGAAAATACGTATGATGCATGTTCTCGACAAGTGAACCAATCAAAATTTATATAACTTTTTGCAAAGAGTTCAGTTTTTTCAGTAATATTTTCTACATGATCTAAAAGTGGTAGAAAATGATAAACAATGTCATGCAGAATGACAACCCTTTCTTTAAGCCTATCAAAAATTACTTTATTAATTCCAGTTTCAAATATGGCACTGATCTTAGAAGTGACTGTAAAGTAGATTTACTGGGCAAAGCTATAAAACGTTTTAAAAAATTATAAGCTCGTGGTCCCTTCTTATAAATGGCTAATGAAAGGGCCTTATCCGTTATTAACCATGAGGGTTTATGTTTCTTAGAGTTAGCAGTACTACTTTTTAAAAAATCCATGCCTGCTGGAACTAATTTTGAATTAAAATTTTGAAATAACTTTGATTCTGACAATTTAACTGCTTTTTCAATTTTGTTATTACTACTGATAAGTGCCTTTTTTAATTTACAAATTCTATTTCTATGATCTTTATCAATGTAATACATTTTCTTCTTCTTGGGAGATAAATTACTGACCCGTTTCGTTTATTTTACTTAAAATACTAGATTCCAAACATTGTTTTTTAGGCAAAGGTTCAAATTCAGTTTCTTTAAGACTATAATTATTGTTACAAAAAATAAGCTTTCTTTTTACGGGCAATACTGTATTTTCAAAAGCTTCAGTTTTATTATTATTATCTTCAAATACTTTTGGTGATGTATGATGGAAGGGTTGCAAAGGTAAAGCAAATTTATTAAGTCTTTTGCGTAATGAATTTGTAAATGCCTCATCATCAAAATGATCTTCACACAACCTTTGATCTTTGGATGTATAAGGAAGTTCTAAAATGTTGTACCACTGTTCCCTTTGACTAATGTCAGATGGAAATTTGAAAAATGTTTTGTTCTTAAACAGCAAATTACGAAGCGGCCAAAAATATGTATTATTACAATTTTTTGCTATACAACTACGACGAGTTTTACCTGGTGGTGACAGTTTAAAGGTTCACTTAATTTTATTTACTTTATTAAAACTAAATCCTAAATAAATTAAAAAATACTCACTCTTGTATTGTCTTCTTTTTCGGAATTATTATTTTTGACACTGTCACTTTGCATTTGACAAACAGTAACCAGATTCACACCAACCAATGTAAGATTGGTTTTGTATATTTTCATTTTTAATGACGTAAAAGTTGATATACTAGGATATTTTATAATATTTATCCACATTAAAGGCGATGTTTTGAAACTTATGATATTTTGTTTATGTAAAACAGTCTTGTAGTTCGCGACAGTAGAGACTCCATGTGCGGGGAACTTGCGCAGAAACGTTGTGCCACATACCGCCTATGCATCAAACTGTCTCTTATATTATTATTTGTCTATGGTGTGAGTTGTATTGCGTAGCCGAGGCAGAGCAACACGAGGTTTCGCAAAATATTTTCTGGACGTGTAATTCACAACATGTTTCATGCCAACTTTACATCATTTTTCAAAAGTAAAAAATTAACGTAATATTTCTCCTTTATGTCAAACTTGTTGACAATTAGAAGATTAAGAATCAATGCTGCCGCCCCAATTGTAGTGAATTTTTAACAAATGTCACTTTTGTAAGTACTATGCCGGGAATATGATGTTCTCGGCGGATTTTAAATCTTTCAAAACTGTCGATAATGGCTGGCGGCACGTAAAAGTGATTTTCTCACTTATGTAAAAAATTCTAACGGGCAGGACAAGTTGCCAGAAAATTATCTAAGTTAAACCGATGCCAGATCGCACAGAATAGGAATATATGGTCAGAAATGACAAAAGTCCATATCCTATGGACAGATAATAGCTTAAATAGATTGAAATGTACTATGAATTTCAAACATACAGACAGACCTGCCGATAGATAACGGCTGAAATGGAATGGAATTTACAGGAAATTTTAAACATACTTGCATGCCGCATTAAAGGAGTCACGCAACAACTGAAATTGTTTTTACATGAAATTAAAAATATTTGATGAAATTACCACATTGATTGTTACAATGACTTTACCATTTTGTGAATCGTGACTCTTATCACTCAGAACAATTTAATGTCATGAAAATTGTATCTATAGTTTGAGTTTTATTACATTATTCTCAATATTACCCTTATACATTAAAGAAAACAGATAAAGTACCGCCAATCTTTATTTAACATTAAAATAAAAAACTTTGTATATGTGTGTACTCAAGTGTGTTCCTACAAATTTTCCTGTTTAAATGTTTATCGTTTCGTTAAACAAATTGAGATAATGCGATGCAAACCTTGATGCCAATAACCGGTTAATTTTAGTGATTGTGTATATTAACAACAAGGGACGGAATTTCACAAACGGGCGTTTACTCATCGTGCACAGTAATTCCTAAAGGACACATTTCACAGTTTTCAGTAAAAACATTATCTCTCATAATGTTATTAAAATGTTCACCATTACTGCAGACAAGCTTAATATCGATTTAATAATTCACGAAACATATTCATAAAGTAATTGTTGTAACTACCAGAGCCGTATTAAGAATGCTGCAATACGGAATGCAAGAACACAATATGAAATGAAAAGTTTATATGCGCAGAAAAATTCGGTTATAATGGTCAAATTTTTTCATTAAAAAATATAAATATAAGATAATGGACAAATAATACGTAAATGTATTACAAACAGCTAATGAATAACTTCTAACCGTTACAGTCCAGACACATTCCCCTATTTTCGTTGTGCAATATCATTAGGCTAACCGGCCACCAAAAGCGGAGTTGCACGACGTCGCAAGAGTCAACTACACTCAGCTTTGAATGGACCGAGGTTCGGCTTCGAAGATACGCTCCACTTCCCCCACATTATGATGCAAGGCAAGTTGCTGACTGAGCCGGGGTCCTCTTCGCAATCGGTTGCTGACATCCTCTAACTCAACTTCGCTCGGCTCAACTACGTTTTCTGTGGCCGCTCCTGCAGTATGGGATCATGGAAATTAGATAAATCTATTTTTATGCTCCAGAAACGTCCTGCACACACTGTTTTATGATACGTTTTTGTATAAAACGTTAGTTGATCATATATTTTAGCTTTTCGACAGTGAACATATTGTCCAATCCTACAAACCGCCACATGAAAGTAAGCCATCTGATTAAGACCCAATTTTAACTTTGCTACATGTGAATACAGAAAAAGCTAATTTTTTTGATTGTACACTTAACAGCAATCAGATATACAATGTTTCCATGAGCTATTCTGTTGGTAGGTAGGTTGGTCTTAAGAATGTCCTGATGAGACTTCTCTAGTAAGAATATCCCTTCCGCTTTATTTGAAGTCAATTGACCAGCTTCTTTTCAGTCTTCCGTCATTTGGTCTTGGATTAGAGGCTTAGTAGATTAGGATTGGTGTCTAGCTTTAGGTAGTGTCACGGTTTCGTTCTTGTACTGTTCGGATACTGAGGTATTGATGGATCAATTTGTTTGTGACATACAATGGTGCATCGACTAGTGTTCGAAGGATTTTAGATTGTCTTCGTTGTATGGGAGTAATACTAGATTTGCTGGCGCATCCCCATAATTCTATTCTGTAGGTCCAGAGGGGTATGATGACTGCCTTATATATTAAGATTTTATTTTGTAGTGAGACAGGCCCGCTCTTCTTCCGGGTAGTCAATGTAGTTCTCGCAACTTTAGGTTGATCTGCTTTAGTTTCATGGCTAAGTATTCCCTCCAATTAAGTTTAGAGTCTAAGTGAAATCACAGGTATTTGACTCAAGAAGTTTCTTAGTCTAAATGTTATGTGCTGGAATTTGTTTGTTACGATTTCTTATGTCAGTTTTTAAGTCTGTCAGTGGAACCATAATAATATTTAAATCCTATTTTGAGGATTATAAATATTTTACTGTTCTCAATAATTCAGGTCAATTCTTTTTAGCTTTACAAGTTTCCTGCCATTATTCAATGAATTAGTTAATGGGACTAAATGTTGTTGTATTATTTTCTTTTTATATATTTCCTGCTTGGGCATTCATATCATGATATAAGATAGAAGTTGTTTGTGAATGAAACGTGAACATGTGATTCTGCAATTCCTAATACAAACGCAAAGAAAACCTCCATGATCAACCAATGATATCATATTTTATTCTGAAAAATGTGATAGTATGTAAAATAAAAACTGTTATAAAATCTACTAATACTCCGCTAATTTAATCCAAACCTGTATATATTCACATAGCCTTAAAAACAATCTTATTTCATAATCAAAATAAGCATGATCTATTATCGGCAAAAAGTGGTTCACACCATAAATTACATTAAAAGAAACTGCTATTGTTTACTAAATGACAACAAAGAAATTATTTATAATTTTTATATTATTTCCATTTTATTTTCAGAATGGTCTTGCACCTTTACATATGGCAGCTCAAGGTGAACATGTTGACGCAGCTAGAATCCTTCTTTATCACGGTGCCCCAGTTGACGAAGTTACTGTGGATTATTTAACAGCCCTTCACGTTGCTGCTCACTGTGGACACGTTAGAGTTGCCAAATTATTATTAGACAGAGGAGCAGATCCTAATGCTAGAGCGCTTAATGGTTTTACACCTCTTCATATAGCATGTAAGAAAAATAGAATAAAGGTTGTGGAGCTACTACTCAAGCATGGAGCAAGTGAGTATATCTAGAGTTTGAAATGAAGGTTATTTTGAGGAAACGCAACAACTTTAATGAAAAATTGCTAGATAAGGATAGTGTATAACTGAATCATTTAAAAGTTTCACTCTGTATAGAGATTAAATGAATCTATAACTGCTTAACACCCCAAGTTTCTCTTTTTTAGATCCCATTTCTTGGATTGTATTAATTCCCACTTCCATTTACAATTGGTTGAATATCTTTATTCAGTATCTTTGTCTTTATTACTCCTTCCAATTTTGTATAAGAAACACACGGTTTCATGATAGCTATAGAAAAAGTTGTTTGTTAAATAGGAGTCATGTTGCAAAAACTCGTTTACAGAATAAAAACTACCAATAACATTTTATCAAAATAACGATTAATGTAGATAGTGCTTGATGTAACCAAATAAATGCAGCGTTTCAGCTTAGAATGGTTTTTGACCATATTTATCATCAAATCTGTAGTCGGATGGTAGAAACAATTGAATAGTATATATAGAGGCACTATTCGTATCAACTTTTATATTTATAATCATAAAAGCTTGGCTGTCCATGGCTGATTTGCGGATCGACATTAGGGATATCAGAGTATCTTACAGATTTCTTGTGTAATCTCTTGTGTTTCTTAAGTTTTTTTGATTTCCTTGATTGTCTTTCAGCATCAGTGGAACTGGAGCTATCGCTACTGGATGTTGAGTTACGTTTCTTCGATTTTTTTTTTGATATTTCGGCATTTTACAAACCACTTACACTACTTTTACACACTGTTCACCACTTCTGATGTAGTCGGATGGTAGAGACAATCGAATAATATATATATATAGAGGCACTATTCGTATCAACTTTTATATTTATAATTATAAAAACGTCTTATACATTCACTCTTTACAAAAGACAAAAAAGTAATTAATCATTAGGATCAGTCAATGGTTGAGTGGACATGTCTTCGATATATGTATATCGCAGGCGAGTACCGTGCCAGTGTCGCATATCGTAGGGGTTTACTGCACGGCCATTCTCACCTGTTGGTGTCCTCAACAACTTAACAGTCAAGACTGTGAAGAAATTAAATAATTAAAAAAAATTAATATCTATTTGTGAGCAATCCTTGAAAGCTCACTTTTTGCCATCGAGGGCTTCTTTCTGTCAGCAACGGGCTCATTTTTGCAATCAAAGTGCAATTCTTACCTTAACATGTTTGAAATTCGAAAGGTTTGATGTGTTCTGCTGCTACCACTCCTTCATATGGGCGGTTGTATCTACGTGTGTGAATGTACTCCTTAACTTTATACCTGTCGTTTAGTAGAACTTCCACTATTTTAAAAGGTCCTCTGAACTTAGGTAGCAGCTTTTTACTTTCTCTGGTCGATGGAATGCTAATAACCTTCGTAAAAAACCAAATCCCCGATCCCAAACATTTTTGGTGGTAGTCTCTTCTGATTGTAGGTAACATTTTGTTTAAATACATTATTCTCTAGCCGTTCCGCAGTCTCTTTGCGAATGTTAGCGACATCAGTGGTGCTCTCGTCACTGTCAACATGGATGTCGTTATCCATTTTCAAGGAAAATAGAAAATAAAAATTCTGCAGATGTATGCTGTGTAATTCGGTGTTTTGTGCTATTAATGCCTTGTTGTACTATACCGATTTTCGTATCCTATTTGTTGCCGTCCGTATCTGCTCCCGTTGTTGCCAGCCCATCAAGTACTGTTTTATTTGTTCTCTCAACCTGGCCATTTCCACGAGGTAGGCCTACAGTTATGGTGAATAATTTAATACCCTTCTGGTCTAGAAAATTTTTTTTAATTTCATTAGCTACAAATCCTTTACATTCATCTGCTATTACTCTTTTAGGATTACCAAAGTTAGTGAATATTTCATTCAGTACTTCTAAAACTGACTTGGTAGTAGTATTCGTAACTGGTCTTTAAAATGTAAATTTTGAAAAACCATCCAAAATTACTAATAAAAATTTATTTTTATCAATAGTATTTATAAAGGGTCCCAAATGATCGATGTGAAGAGTATGGTGTGGTCTGGCTTACTTGGGCAGGGAGTGCAAATAACCCCTTTTTACCTCTATTTTCTTTGTAATAGAGACAGTTTAACCATGCATTTATAATTTTTTAACAAATCTGGACATTTTTGAAAACCAATATTGTTGTTTGATTCTATTAAGAGTTTGATAAAACGCGAATTGACCTACGTCATCATGGTTAGCTTTAACTATTTGCCACCTACAATTTTTAGGTACATACCAACGTGTTCCGTAGGGTGTTATTCGATATATTTTGTTTCCACGGATATCAAAATCATTAAATATACCCCTATTGTTTATGGAGTCTCCTCTTAACAAAATGTTTTTGATTTCTTTAATACAAACGTCTTGGTTTTGTGCTTCCCGTAAATAATCGTCGATAATTGTTTTCTTCTATTTCGAAATTGCGACTCAGAGCATCTACATGCTGCATTTGCGTACCTGCTTTGTGTTGGATTTGGAAAGAATAATCCTATAAAACTAAAACAACCCATCTAGCAATTCGTGGGATTATTCTTTGTTTACTCAGTGCATTTTTGACCATATTACAATCTGTAATAATTGTAAATTCGGTAGCCACTAGGTAGTATCGATATTTTTCCAAAGTTTTGACAATTGCATGGAGTTCCAATTCAAATGAATGGTATTTCTTTTCTGGATCTGTAGTTTGTTTGCTGAAAAATCCTATAGGTTTCTCTTTATTTTCATATTTCTGAACTAGAATACCTGCAAAACCATCCCGACTTGCATCTGTATAAACAATTATTAGTAATTTAGGGTTGAATATACCTAATACCGGGTTTAAACAAATATTATTTTTTAGAATATTTATAATTTCCGTAAGTGATTCATACCATTTCCAGGTAGAATTTTTTTTAATAATTTTGTAAGAGGAGCCGTTATTCTGGCAAAATATTTAATGAATTTCCTAAAGAATCCCACTAATCCCAAAAATTGTCTCAACTGACGTTGGGTATTTGGTAAAGGAAAGTTACGTACTGCTTGAGTTTTGACCGTTGATGGAGATATTTGATTGTATGAAATTTCTTATCCTAAATAAGTTATTTTTTTATTA
Organism: Galeruca laticollis; assembly: GCA_963921935.1. Lineage (NCBI taxonomy): Eukaryota > Metazoa > Arthropoda > Insecta > Coleoptera > Chrysomelidae > Galeruca > Galeruca laticollis. The sequence continues at coordinate 188,657,858 of OY998178.1, read as the reverse complement.
GAAATATCAATTTTGTCATTTTCAATGCAAGACCATATTCTGTTAATATTTTCAAAACATTTTCCAACATAATCAATCCTTCTTCAATAGTTTTGGATGGTATCAATATATCATCCAGGTATGGTATCACATTAAATCGTCTTAATGGTAGAAAGTACGTTCATAAATTGTTGAAATACTGAGGGGACATTACAAAGGCCAAACGGAACTCTCAAATATTCGTAATGACCTTCATGGGTGACAAATGCTGTATAAGGGATAGATTTTGGATCTAAAGGAATCTGATGATATCCTGATGCCAGATCGACACTAGTAAAATACTTGTATTCGCCCAAATTGCCAATAATATCTTCTATCAGCGGCATAGGAAAACTATTTTTTTTTGTTATTTAATTCAATGCCCGGTAATCTACAACCATTCTTTTCTGATCTTCTTTTTTATTAACTAATAGAGCCGGACTTGAATAGGGCGAATTACTTTCCCGGATTATTTGGGCGTCCAACAATTCCTTGACAGTAGTCCGAATAATCTGTTTATCATTTTCAGCGATATGGTCTGTGAGTAACTGGTCTATTTGTTATTAATTCTATAGTTCCTGAGACTGAATGTGCTTTGCAAAGATTCTTTAAATTATGAAATACGCATTTTCCATGTTTAAATTAAAATTTTTATTAACCATAAGGGAATATTTGACCTATCCTTAAAAGCCAACAAGTTGTCAACTGGATAATATATGATGTTTTGGTTTTCGGTAAAATTAGTGCCAATTAAGATATCACTGTGGATACCATAAATAATACTGTATATTTTGTGGAACATCATCAATTTGTGTAATGTTTTCTGAAAAATGGGTCACTGCTGTTCCAGTACCTAAAAACCCTGACAATGTAACATTATTTTCAAGAGGTTCTATTTTTAATTTAAGTTTTTTTCAAAATTCAATTTTATCAGAGAACAATCACTTCTAAAATATATAAACGCAGTATATTTATTACCATTAACATAAATAGTTTTATAATATTTTGAGGACACATTCTTGTCGCAAATTATTTTCACATTTTCTACTTTGAAACATTTTTGTTTGTATTTTCTTGTTTATATGGGTGTTTACTATTAGATGGTGCTTTGCTCTCACTCAAACAGTTTGCTTCAATGTGTCCTTTTTTTGAACAAAAATTGCAAATTTTGTTTTTATGTCTACAGTTATCTCGATTATGCCCGCTTTTACCGCAGCTAATACAAATTATTGGTTTATTTTCAATTGATTTATGAATATGGGCTTTAGGGTAACTACTACTAGGTGTTGGTTGTTGGAAAGAATTTTTACAATCATGTGGTAATGTTTTCGTATATATTTTATTTTTAAGGTATACTAGCAAATTAGGATTCATAATATTTGAAGCCTCGATCGTCGATTTTAAATTTGAATCATTTATAGCACCCATAATTAGTGTAACTTTATCACTATCGGAAATTTTTTATTTCAGTTTATTAATTTTAGCTAAATGATTGAAATGAAACTCGTATAAGGAACAATCCTCACTTGGTCTATGATTAGCAATGTCCATAAATAATTCATATGTATTTCTTGAACTCTGAAAAGTAGAGCTGAGTAATTGTTTCCATTGCGCCCAAGTATATTGAGACCACCCCAACTCACACTGTATCAAACTATCGTACCATGTTTTTGCTGTACCTTTTAAGTTATTTATTGCTTGATAGACTATAAAGTTATCAGACCAATTGTATATATTAGCGTTATGTTGAATAGTTTCGACCCAATCAATAGTTTCCATATTTATTGGATCAAATTCAGGAATTAAATTAGACAAAACAATACCTGAAGAGCTTGACTGTCCATGGCAGATTTGCGGATCGACATTAGGGATATCACAGTATCTTACAGATTTCTTGTATAAGCTCTTGTGTTTCTTAAGTTTTTTTGATTTCCTTGATTGTCTTTCAGCATCAGTTGAACTGGAGCTATCGCTACTGGATGTTGAGTTACGTTTCTTCGATTTTTTTTTTGGTATTTCGGCATTTTACAAACCGCTTACACTACTTTTACACACTGTTCACCACTTCTGATGTAGTCGGATGGTAGAGACAATCTAATAATATATATAGAGGCACTATTCGTATCAACTTTTATATTTATAATTATAAAAACGTCTTATACATTCACTCTTTACAAAAGACAAAAAAGTAATTAATCATTAGGATCATTCAATGGTTGAGTGGACATGTCTTCGATATATGTATATCATAGGCGGGTACCATGCCAGTGTCGCATATCCTAGGGGTTTACTGCAAATCTTATCAATCTTCTCGTACTACTTATGTATGTATGAGTTAATTCATATTATAGTTCTTTCTTTTCTAGTTGCAACTTTGGTTATTATTTTTCATGTAAGGAACAAATGTAGCTCTTGAAACATTTTTTGTGTCCAAATTGCAGTCTAAGCAAGATCAAATAACTTCACATTCTATTTTAGAATACAGGGCTTTTCACCATTACCAGTCATAAGATGTTTCTCAAATATTGCTAAAGAAAGAAAGAATTATGAGTTTTGTGTAAGGGGCTTATTGACACTACAAATAGATATCATTCTTTTGATATTACTTCTGGTTATTCACTTATTTTATGTAAATGGAACACAATGTAAATTTCAACATTTTTTTATTTTCCCCAATTTTAGGCCAATGTTCTTTCTTCAATAAGTCCTATGTTAATATTTGATTGTCTTCGAGATATTTAGCTTACATATTTCTTTTAAAAATATCGATACACTCCCAAGTGAAGTACGCATAGCCAAATTCACAATTAAATAACAAGTATTGGTTAATTGGTGGAACAGATTGAAGACAAATCATGAAAAGTATTTAGTTTAATGACTTTCATGGTATTTTTTGTAACAAAATTTGAATAAAAATTTAGAATACCTTGCATAATGCTCAATTAAATTCCTTCACTACATCTGTTCAACAAATTGATGAAATTCACTTGAAAAGTGCATCATTCATTATTGTCTAAAGAAATTTTGATAAAATTGAGATGAAATACTGCTATAGGACTTTTTATGGAAAATTGCCCTAAAATTAAGTATAGAATGAAAAAATATAAAACAAATACAGGATGTCCCATGTAAAATTTATTATCAACTTATGGACTCGTAATGTGAAAACTCCTGTTACACCCTATATATAAACTAATATCTTAATTTTTCTTGGGCATCATGTTATCAATAAATTCTATATAAATTTATATTTTTATTTGACGCATGCTTCATAAACATGAGAAAAATGAAAAACAAATTTGACTTTACTAATGCTAAAATAATAAACCAATATTTTAATTACTAAAAACAATCAAAGAAATGATACATATAAAAAAGAGAACAATGCAGTAAACGATAAACAAGATATCAAAAATCTAAACCAAATGTCACTGTCAAAAATAAAAATAAATTATTGAATTAAATAAATTTAATTTCTATCAAACTTTTCCAAATATATTATAAACGAATTCCACCGTAAGTTAAAATTCAAAAGTTTAAATACAATTACCAAATCACAAAACAAATCCTAGTGTTTTCCTTTTTTTAACAAATAACAAAATCTTATCTACACTAATACAAATTAAATAAATTACGAACTAGAATACCTAATATCTATTTATGAAAGTTTATAAATTTATCGAATTGTTCAAATGATTTTGAATTGTCACTTGAATTGGTAAATGTCAAATACCCGATCAGTCGTAAAAATTTTTAATAAATTCTTCAAATTGTTTAATTGTTCAATACGTATACTTATATTTCTGTTTTTATTTTGAATTCAAATTTATATTTTTAATATTTAGATGCATCTATTCATAATTTTGTTTAAGGCCTGATAATTTCGATGAAATAATGCACTGTTTAACTACCAATAATCTGGAACGGACTCACCAGTAATCTAGACGGGAAAACTGCAATCTCGTACAATTCTAAATATAATTTAGAATTCAGGTTCTTTCACTTTTTCGAATGATGAATAAATTTTCCAAAAAACACACGTACAGAATTTAAAATGGACTACCGAATAAAGCTTTATACTATTAGTTGCACTATTCAAATTACTTTATACTACTTTACGAATACTTGGAGAAATCTTAAATGTGAAGTTCTCCATTCGGAATGTCAAATTAAACTAAACTCGTTTTCCCAACATTAGTTACATCTTTCTGCTTTTTTAATAAAAAACTAAATTTGTTTCTGATCGGTTATTTACCTTCCATAATTTATATATAAAAATGAGATTTGTATTCTTTTATTATGATAAAATGTCTACAGTGACATCTGTTTTTAATTTGGAATATTTCTTTATTACTCGTATATTATGACATGCCTTCAGTATATTCTGTAAATGTAATCTGAAATTAAATCATGCCAAATTTGACATATACTGGGTAAATCAAAATTTTTAATGTCCTATACAATAGTGGATATACCAAAAGTGTTGCAACATAAATAAATAAATGATTTTTTTTTTAATTTTAAATAAAGAAACTATTAATATATATAATGTATTTAGGTATTGGAGCTACGACAGAAAGTGGTTTGACTCCTCTTCACGTTGCCAGCTTTATGGGATGTATGAATATTGTTATTTATTTATTACAACATGATGCTAGTCCTGACATACCCACTGTTCGAGGGGAAACTCCTCTTCACTTGGCAGCTAGAGCTAATCAAGTAAGTATACATATTTTATTCAGTACTGGATATTTCCGGTCACACTGTATTTAGAAAATAATCAACACTTCTTTATTTTAGACTGACATAATACGAATACTTCTTCGAAATGGTGCTGCTGTCGATGCAAAAGCCAGAGAAGAACAAACACCGCTTCATGTTGCTTCTAGATTGGGAAATGTTGATATTGTTATGCTGTTGCTTCAACATGGCGCCCAACCTCAGGCTATGACTAAGGATCTATACACTCCACTTCATATAGCAGCAAAAGAAGGACAAGAAGAGGTATTTATACAACTTATAGACTAATAAGTTTTTAAATTATCCTATTAAGAAAAAAATTATAATCCTGAAGAAAATATTATTCTTTCATAAATATTTAGTGTGATTAGATATTATTATTATATAGGGTGTTGTGGAGTTCCTTTTTAAAACTTGAAAAACAATACAAATTTCATTACAAAGACCAAGACATCAGAATGATTTTGAATCCCCTACCAATTTGAATACAAATATCTTGGTGTTCTCACTAGCAAATAAAAAACAGTTTCTAAACAAACAAAGTATATCAAAATAAAATTATTTAAGTGTGTGTCACATAGTATAAAAGTCTGCACTGCTCCGTGCTGATCAAAGAATCTCATACCAAACAAAAATCATTTTCACCAGTATGATAAATCATCTTGTTATGCGAACATGCTAACATGCAGAACCATATATGCATGATTCAGAATAGTGTCTGCGAGTTAGGTGTGATTTTGGGGAAATATGAAACATCACACCAATATTTTTTGGCAATATTCATAAATTTGATTCAAATATCTTCAACCATTGATGGAGCTACATGATTTAGAACTTCATCTGTAAGGTGCTCAATTCAAATATGTCATAAGGCTTATTCTATATTTTTTTTTGTAGAATTATATGTATCTAAAGTAAATACCTTTTGAAAAGAGCTAACAGTCCAGTATGTTGCAGATGGTTATAAATTACAGTATATCTTGAGAAAAACCATATTTTTATTTAAAATATATGTAAAATGGCTCAATGCTTTTATTCTCCTATGATGATAAGAAAAAAGATTATTTTAGTTTCTGGACACAGAGTATGTTTCTTCACAGCCTGTTTTTTATTTTATTCATCAACATCCCTAACCTCATCCCCCTCCCTCCACCTCTTTAATCCCATATCTTTTCTTCTAAACTGACCTGTTATTTGTGTTAACTACTAATTTAATTTTAATTCCAATATAGTATGTCCGACACTACTGTAACAAATTCAAAATTACGAGTAGTCATAGAAAAAACTTATTATATATGAAATTATATCTGCATAAATTAATGACCAAACATTATAATTATAGAGCAGGAACAAAAAAAATCTTTTGCATTGTTGTTACAAATGAGCTCCATATAATGCAAGCTTCATAAATGGAGTAGATGTTTCAGTAAAGTGTGTGGAAAGCTGCAAAAACCTCCAATTGAAAATTTAAAATGTATTCTCGTTCTCAACATGATTTGACCAACAAAATATAACTTGACATTATCATTTTCTTCTAGGTCGCTTCAGTTCTCCTAGATAACGGAGCAGATTTAACTGCCACAACTAAAAAGGGCTTCACTCCTCTCCATCTCGCTTCCAAATACGGTCATCTTAATGTTGCCAGGCTTTTGTTACAAAGAGATGCCCCAGCTGATGCCCAAGGAAAGAACGGAGTTACTCCACTACACGTGGCAGCTCATTATGATCATCAACCAGTAGCGCTTTTATTATTAGATAAAGGAGCTTCGCCACACGCTGTTGCCAAAAATGGACATACACCTTTACATATAGCTGCTCGAAAAAATCAGGTATAATACGAACTAATTAACTTCATAATTTTCATGAAACATGCTGCATTAGAAATTACTTTTTATTAATCAATAGGACAACTTTGAAACATTACAAAATTTCTTGCATTTGGAGAGGCAATTTAGTATTAACAGCATCAAATTCAGCTTCTCTGTTTATAATCAGTTTGTTGTACTATTTCAAATCAAAGGGATTTTCTAAAAAACAATTTTCATGTTATCGACCAGAATATCCTGCATAACTAGGGTTGAATATTTATTTATTGAATAAAGATCCAAACAGGCTTAATAGCCTTATTACATGGATAGTATATTATAAAAAAATATTTTTACATGTGATCTAAGGGAATACCTTATCTTATCCCAACTACAGAGGAGAGACACTTTAAATGGTAGAATTCAAATTTGTCTATTATGAAATCTTTTAAATTCTTATCAGAAGTTATTCATAATTGTGTTTTAATTATAGAAGGATTTAAATCCCAAACGTTTCAAAATATGATACTATTGATCTTTTCAATTCTCCCAAAGGTAGAGACCAGTCTAAATTTGTCAATGCATTAATAGTGTTGGCCAATCGAGAAATAGACTGAAGTGGAGAACTAGCAAAATTTTGTATACTAAACATTACAGAGTTTCGCGTACGCTTAGGAGGGACGGGAATTTGTATGTAATATAAAAGTGCGCTACAATTTATTTTGTTTTTCATCACTTTATATATCAAGTTCATCATTGCAATTTTGTGTGTCGTACTTAGAGAAAGGATTGCAAATTCTTCCTGTAACATTTGCGTTCTTATACAATTATGGTCTGGCCACTTATGATTTTTTTTATGATACAAATAACAAAGCAAATTATTTTGAATTTTTTCTATTGAATGTAAATATATTTGTGGTTGTTGATTCCAAATTACACAAGCAAAATGTAATTTTGTCTTGAGTAATGTTTTATATACTAGTATTAAATTGTGAAATAAAGCAGTCTGTATTAAAACAAAGCCTAATATATGATTGGCGTTCTGAACAGTAAATCTAATATGTGAAGCGAATGATAACTTATAATCATACATTTCTTCTACTCGTTTCAAATTTTGGTTATTCATTATATAATTGAAGATAATAGGGTCTCTTCTCCGAATAATTGACATTACACAACACTTACCTTCAAAATTTAGTTTATTATCAACACTCCATGAATGAACGTTATGTATATCTCTCTGTATCATCACATAATCCCTCTCCGTTTGAACTTTTTTATACAATTCGAAGTCGTCCACAAAGATTAAATACTCTGAAAATTTAACATAAGTAGATAAATCGTTGATAAAAATTAAAAAATGGAAAGGTCACAGATTAGAACCTTGCGGTACTCCCGAGTTGGAATTTTTTTGGTTCGAAACAATTTTCCATCTTGTTTTACAACAAACTGCCTGTTCTGTAGACAGCCCATATCATTTATTTTTCTAAGTAAAATATCGTGGTGAACACGGTCAAACGCTTTCGAGAAATCCGTATAAATGGTATCTAATTGCGATTTTTCATGAAGAGTTCTAGACGTTACTTCCGTGAATATTAAGTTTGTGTTTATTGATTTTCCAGTCACAAAACCATGCTGTTCATCAACTAATATGTTTTAATGGTTGTAAATTTTATTGTAATTAATATGTTCAAACAATTTGGAAGGAGCACAAAGTTTTTTTTTTCACTATTTATTGACAATCAGAATGAAATACAATCTATAAGTCAATTTGCTGGCTAGTACAATAAAATTAACAATACATATTGTACATCTGTGGCGTGGAGAGGTGGGGCATCCAATGATGCTTCCTCAGTTTACTCGGAGATCTAGTGGCCAGATTCTTCTGAGTCTTCTGTTGAGGGTAGGTTGTAGTAGTGGTTGTAGCATTGGATTTGGATGGTCTTCTAGTCTGTTGTGATGCTTGATGTTATTTTCTTGAATTACGTCTTTTACATATGGAATCTTGAGGTCGTTATGTAAGGTTCTGTTTGACACATACCATGGTGCATTTGCCATGGATCGGATTATTTTTGACTGGGCTCTCTGGATGATGGAGATATTGGAATTACTTGCGCATCCCCAAAGCTCTGCACCATATGTCCATATTGGCTTTAATACCGTTTTGTAAATCAGTAGTTTGTTATCTATTGAGAGTATGGAGTTTCTGCCTATAAGCCATTGGATTTCTTTAATTTTTAAGTCTAGCTGTTTCCTTTTTTTTACTATGTGGTGTTTCCAGGTAAGTTTTCGGTCAAAGTGGAGTCCAAGGTACTTAACTTGATTGCTCTGGGGTATTCTCACTTGGTTAATGTTGACTGGTGGGCAGTTCCCTTTTCGGAGTGTAAATGTTATGTGAATAGATTTTGACTCATTTACTTTTATCTTCCATTTTTCCAACCATACTTCCATCATATTTAGATGGTCCTGTAGGTAGTTGGATGCTATCACTGGGTCTGAATGAGTTGCAAAAATGGCAGTATCATCTGCAAATGTTCCAATAGTAGTGTTGTCAGTTGTGGGTAGATCATGCGTGTATATTAAATATAGGAATGGTCCTAGGATACTTCCCTGTGGAACGCCTGAGTGAATTATCATATTGTCTGAGTTTTCTTCATTTACTTTTACTGTAAACTCTCGTTGATGGAGGTAGGCTTCTATGGCTTTGTAATAAGGACCTGGGAGAATTGTTTTTATCTTGCAAAGTAGACCTGGGTGCCAAACTTTGTCGAAGGCTTGGCTAATGTCTAAGAAGGTGGCTGTGCAATATTGTCGGTTTTCTAGGGATTCATTAATGGTGTTAACTATACGATGGCATTGTTGTATTGTTGAATGGTTTTGTCGGAATCCGAATTGATGACTTGGTAACCAATTTTGTGGGTTTAGCTCTGTGTTGATTTTGTTTAGAATAAGACGTTCGAGTAATTTTGCAATTGTTGATATTAAACTTATGGGGCGGTAAGAACTGACATCTGTTTGGTTTTTCCCAGGCTTCAGTATCATTATGATTTGACCAATCTTTAGTGGTTTTGGCCAGTAATTTAGTCTCAGTATTGCGTTGAAAATATGTAGCAGCTTGACTAGTCCTTTTTTAGGTAGTTCCTTTAACATTTTCGCTGTTATTAGGTCTATTCCTGGTGCTTTTTTTGGATTTAATGTGCCAATAACTTCTTTTATTTCTTTTGGTGTAATAATTATTGTTTGATGTGTTTGTAGTGGTTCTCCAAGGATTTGGTCTACTTCTTGAACTGGAACATTATTTTGTGGTGTAAAAACTTCAGATAGATGCTCAGCAAAGAGGATGGCCTTCTCTTTACCACTTCTAGCCCATGGTCCTGGAGGTGTTGAATATTTCCGTATTGGGGGTGATGTTGGTACAGGCTTTCTTTTGCCTTTTATTGGCTTCCATATAGAGTTGTCTTGCCTCTGTAGGTTTGATATATAGCTGTTAAACGATTCATTTTTTGTTTCAAGTAGTTTTAATTTTAGTTTGTTACTAATTTGGTTATATTTTGTTCTATTTGCTGGAGTATGTGTTCGTTGCCATAAGAATCTCGCTTTTCGTTTTTCAGCCACTAGTTTTTTAATTTCTAGGGGTATGTTGTTTTGTTGTTTTTTTAGAATATTTATGGGTGTTGCTGTTCTGGCGGCATGTTGTAGTATTTTTATAAATTTTTCACAATCTTCTTCTATTTCAGTTGGTTCTTTCAATCTTGTTGAAAGGTCTACGGTGTCTTGAATAATTTGCCGGTAGGTGTCCCAATTCGTTTTCCAGTTGTGTAGTTTGGGCTTAGGGTCTTTTGTTATAACTGTAGTGCTTATTGTGGCTATTATAGGACTATGATCGGATGTCAGGTCATAACTTGGTGTTATGTCTGTGTATGTTGTTGAGATTCCATTTGTTATTAGGAAGTCTAGTAGATCTGGGAGTTTGTTGGGATCAGTTGGCCAGTAAGTTGGTGTGCCAGTAGAAAGAAATGAATAATTGTTGTTGTGTAGTACTTGAGCTAGTTCCCTTCCTTTTGTTGTTATAATTCTTGAACCCCACATCGTGTGCTTACTGTTGTAATCTCCCCCAGCTATAAATTTTGGACCTAATGTTTGGAGAAATTCCTCATATTGTTCTCTTTTTATATTGTGGCGCGGTGGACAATATACAGCTGTAATAGTGAGGTTGTATGGAAGTGTTTCGACTCTTATCGACGTTGCTTGAATGTGAACTTCCTCATATTTTAACAGTTCATAGTGCTTAATCTGGTTTTTGATTAGTATAGCAGTCCCACCATGGGCTGTACCATCAGGGTGATTAGTAAAGTATAGTTTGTATTTCGGAATATTGAAGTAGCTACGGTTTGTGAAATGAGTTTCGCTAATTAACAATACATCAATGAAATTTGTTTCTAGGAATATTTTTATTTCCTCTTTATGTTTTAGAAGGCCATTGGCATTCCATTGTGCTATTCTTATGTACTTAGCCATTACTATTTAATTTTGTTGATGAGCGTGGTCATCATGCTGAGGACCATACCATTTTGCTGTATGAGTTGGTTGAATAAGTTCCTAAATTCATCCAAGAATTTGTTTAACACCATAGTTGTATCTGTCTCTTTCAATGTTTCAGCGTAGCTTTTGCCCGTAGTTGTTTGTTGTATGTTTCTGGCATATGTCTCGTTGTTGTAAATTGGAGGTACTGTTGATTGTTGCCTATTATTTTTAGTGTTTCCTTTTGATATTTTTAGGTAGTGTTCACAACCCCTATAGTTAGCAGGGTGATTTCCTCCACATAAGGCACATTTTGCCGGCGTGTCTCTGATTTTACTACATGTAGTAGTATTATGTGATCCTCCACATTTTACACATATATATGGTTTATTGCAGTACGATTTCGAATGACCATACTGCTGGCATCTTGTACATTGTATTATATTGTTTCTCTGAGTGCGAGGGGGTTCTATTTGTACCACCCTGTTTTGCAGGCCTGTTATTTTATAGATGTCTTTATTGTTTTGAGCAGGTTCTAGATCCACAAAGAACAGGTTTAGCGGTTCTTTAGTTGTTCTATGTAGTACATTAGTAATATTTCTTACTGTATGTCCTAGTTGCGTCAATTCGCTTTTTATGTCTTCTAGATTTGTTGAGTGATGTAGATATCTTATAACTATCCTGTATGCTCTTTCTTCTTTTAGTTGGTAAGTATGGTGATATATATTCTTTTCTCTAAATTCCTTGACAAGTTTTCTGTAGGTGTCTGACGTTTTACAGTTTATCTTGACGACATTATTGACTAAGGTTTTAGTTTGGTAATCTTGTTTGTTGACTATTTCTTCGATTCTTTTCACCATTTCATTGTAATTTTGCACTCCGTGAACAAATATTGGTGGAGTTTTTAAAACATTGGTACTTGCCTCTTTTGCATTGTTTGCACCATCTGGTTCATTTGGTAATACTTGGAATTTATTGCTAAGTGTAATTGTATTTTCAGTTGTCTTTTGTTTATTATTGCACACTTTCTTTCTTTTGTAACTTCTTATTACTTGCCATTCATTGCTGTTTGTCTCATTTACTTCTTCTTCATCCTCGCTAGTGGATGTCATTCTTTGTATATGGTGTCCCCTCTCTTCATTGTTTGCGTAAATATTGTCTAACATTGGTGGTGGTCCCTGGTTGGTTGTAGCATAGTTTAAATAGTTTTGAGATGACATTGGTTGATTTATCATAACTGCATTTGAGGGAGTGTACATTTGTGGCTGGTATTGTATTGCATTGTTTGAGTGTTGTATTTGGCTATTTAATTGTGGATAACCCTGTATATTAATGTGTTGATGAATTGGTTGCCCGTTATTATCATATCCGATAAGGTTCCCTGGAGAAAACATTTTGTTGTGGTGTTTTTCTTTTATCACTAACACTTAAGAACTTGTTTTATTGTCTATTAATCACCGCAAAAAATTTCATTTATTATCACCGCAAAATTTAACATTATCGTTGTCGGATTCTCGCAGCGCTTCGAATATTTGTCGGTACGTCTTTACGCTACGAAATCTAAAACGAAACTCGAGCACAAAGTATGGTCACGCCTCTGTAATTTTCTATGTCTTTTTTATTTCCCGTTTTGTGTATAGGAGTGTAAGTTGCTAATTTCCATTGATCGGGATAGGTTGGCTGTTTAACAATTAAGTTAATAATATCTAATAGAGGTTTCTGAAGGAACTTATGACAACATTTCATATTATAAGGGGGCTAGATTGTCAATACCAGCCGATTTCTTTGGTTTCAATTTTCTTATCGCAACCTCATAGTCCACCGAATTTATATTCTCTGTCTTACAGATATTATTATAGCTCGCAATGTTATTAAAATTTGTTAGGTTATACAGTGATTTTTCAGTAGAATGAGCTGATGCAAAAAAATCTGCAAACTTATCTGCAGTATCCTTGTCAGAGACTTCCCGACCTCTCAAAGTTAAAAATTTGTGATTGATTTACATTCTTTCTTTTTTGATTTACATAGTTCCAAAAATTATTTATGTTGCTGCCACCTATATTATCACCCAAGTCCCGTTGATATTTTTCTATATTAATGTTTTCAATTTATTCCTTGTTTCTACATATAGTTTATTATGATATTCTGAAGTATTCTTCAGTTTTCTGCATTGCCATTTTTTTAATAGTTTTTTAATTTCGGCATTAAACTTCGCAGGGTATTTATTGAAATCATCGTACGTTGTTTGGTACAGTTACGGTCAGTATTTCAGTTATATTTGTCTAAAAATTTTCCACAGCTTTATTAATATCATTTAATTCAGTTACGTTATCCCAATTAATATTCCTCGTATACTCATACATTAAATCAAAGTTTGCTTTTTTAAAATTAAATTTGTTGAATGTTAATTTGTCTTTAATATGAACTTCACATTTATTTAAATACACAGTAGCCACAAGGGCCGGATGAAATATATCTTCTTAAACTAAGGAGCACAATTTCCTAAATACCTTGCATGAGTTAAAGTTTTCCTCAGACATAAGTACTAACTCTAATGTTTTTCCATGCGCATTGTTTACATCATTGCAAAGTTTCAAGGAGTTGAAATTTAAAAATTCTCGCAAACTATTTGTTTTAGTATTTACAATTTCCAAACTGTGAATTCCCTTTATTTCCGGTAAATTCAAGTCTCCAAAAACAAATGTTTTATTTATATCTTTAACATAATTTTGTAATAACTGAAAACATGAAGTGTACTGATTCAGTTCTGCATTAGGTGGAATATATACTCCTCCAATGATAGTATAGGTAGTTTTTCCTTACATTTACAATTAAAATTTCGAATATGGAAGAATGCTCAACAACATTTAGCATCTTGAATTTTTTTTAATTCCTATTAGAACGCCACCTTCCTGGGTTTTTGGAGAGATTTCCAAATTTCTGTCTGCTCTGAATATATTAAAATAACTTACATCTGCTAATTCCCCACCACTCACCCCATCTTTTAGCCAAGTTTCAGTAACAACAAATATATCAAGATTACCTTCTAAAGTGTTTGTTTAAAATTCCGCCATTTTCGTGTTCACACCTCTGCAATTTTGACAACACACAGACACACCTGACATATTTTGTATTATCTAATTTTATATAAGATGTATCCTTAAAAATAAGAAATATAAAAATAAATGAGAATATACAACTAATAAATTGTATCATAATATGTATCAAACGAGTACAAGTTGAAACCTTAACCAAAGCTATTGTCAAATATAATTATTTATAGTTTTTTACTCGAATTTTCGGGGAAATTAGTGATTTAATGAAATAGAATGTATTGTTTTCTACAATACATATTGGGTACATCTTGAAAGACCTGGCATTTTCAGGATCGCCATGTTAGAAATAGAAAATTATTTGACAATTTGAATAATCTACTTTGTTCATTTTAACGGTTGACATTGCCATGTAGGAATAAAAATTATTTGATAATTTGAATAATTAATGGTCTTATTTATAGATGGACATTGCCACGACTCTTCTCGAATATGGAGCTCAAGCAAATGCTGAATCAAAAGCTGGTTTCACACCTTTACATCTCAGCTCTCAAGAGGGACATTCTGATATGTGTTCTTTATTATTAGAACATCAAGCCAATGTAAACCATATGGCCAAGGTAATGGTAGTATCTAATATTTTTTTAATTGTAATTAGATCTAACTAAAATCTTGACAATTTTTAAAAATTCTTTTTCATACTTCAAGTTTTTATTCAGTCATATAGTACATATCTACTCCATGTTTGTCCTACAAGTGGTAAAATCTATAGTCACCATGGTATAAATCCCATGAATTGTACATATTTTATTTTTTCGACCCTTCTAAAGTAGAGGCTCCTCCAAAAATTGCACTCATAATTTATCATGGGTATGGTTTCAACAGGGTTTCAGCAGAGCTGTCTCACTAATCGATCATTGACATACTCAGCTCCCCATGATAAGAACAAAGATCTACAATTTTCTTCTAGTATTCTTGGTTGTTAACTACTTTTGTGTTGTGTATAAATAACTATCGCCATCTTATATCTAAAGGAAGAAATAGAAAATATTTTTAAAGAGTCCTCTTAAAAGTATTAATAGGAATCTGTTTTATTTCTACAAACAGCAAGTATATTATAGGTACAAAAGGTGAAATAGTAATTATTTCTTGTAAATGTATGTTTTGGTGAAATTTAGCAAGGATAATTTTGTAGTAATCTCATCTTTCTATAAATAATAATGTAATAAAAATAATTTATTGTTGTTTAGTGAGCGATAACGATAAAATCAATTAGCATAAATTGTAGCTAAAAACAAAAATGTGCAAACATTGTTATCATCGTCGAAAAATTAAAATACGAGGGTAAATAATGAAATCAACAATTGTGCCGCAAACACAAAACGAAGCGATCTTAATGCAGCATAACCAAACCCTGTTTCAGGAGAATTATGTCAGATCGCAAAACGAACAAATTTTATATACAGAGTGGAAAAAAATGGAACAGGAGAAAATTAATGCCATTAACGAGGTACATAATCTCCAAGTCCAGTTAAATCAAGTGATGATAATGAATGAAGGACTGCAGAAAAAATTTGCAGAGTTAGAGAAAAGACTTCCTAAAGAGGACGAAACCATATCTGAATCAGTTACTTACCAAACTGATGAGGAAGAACTAGCAAAGGAGACAGAGTGGATACGCGCCAAAAATCGAAAGAAGCGTAAAATGGATACTTCATTGACACCACCACAACGAAGCCAAAATGTCCCAACTCCTATCGAAAAAACGAAAAAAGAACAAACCCCTCCACCAATCATCATAGATAATATCAAGGATTTCAATGATTGTCACCAGGTAATAGGGAAGACTGTAAATAGATTTCAGATTAAAATAATTAGTGATAGCAACGTTAAGGTCAATGTAGACAATATAGAAGATTACAGAACACTTAGCAAGCAACTCAACGAATGTAACTACTCATGGCATTCATACGAGAACAAACAAAACAGACCTATAAAGGTAATTGTTAACAAGCTCCACCATACTATTAAACCAGAGACAATAGTAGAAGACTTAAGGCATAGAGGATATAAACTGCTAGATGCTATTCCAAAACGAAGTTATAGAACTAAGAAACCCATAAATATGTTCATGCTAGTATTCAAACATGATGAAAATGTGGACAAAATTTATGGTATAACAGATATACAAGGAATAAGGGTAGAAATATTACCGCTAAGAAAAACAAGATTGGTACCACAATGCAAACGCTGTCAGGCATATGGCCATACTAAAGCTTACTGTGCAAAAGAGCCACGATGCGTACGATGTGTGGGCAAACACCTGACGAATGAATGCCCTCAACCTAAAAATGTACAACCAAAATGTGTTCACTGCGGCGAAGGACATCCAGCTAATTACAGAGGATGTGTAGTAGCCAAAGAAATGCAGAAACTAAAAGACAAAAATACTAAAAAAGTAATAAGGCCTAATCGACCACAGAGAGATAACAACAGAAACCCAGCTCCTGCGACAGAAAAATCACAAAGCAGGACTACTACAAACAATGCGGAAAACAGAAAAACTTACAATATGGCAGTAAAAAACACAACAGAAGATAATAAAAAACAAAACAACCCAACAACCGATCAAATTCTCCAACAAATATTGGATAAACTAAATAAACTGGACGATCGAATTACCAGATTGGAATATAGCAACAAAGGAGCTATCCCCAAGCGACTTGGTAATGAGAGACAGCCTTAGAATATTAGAATGGAATGCTAATGGCCTCATTCAACATCAGCAAGAATTACAGGCCATTCTAGAAATTGAAAAAATAGATATATGTCTCATTAGTGAAACGCATTTCACTAAGGAGTCATTCATCAAAATAAAAGGATATCAGGTATACCATACCATTCATCCAGATAATGCAGCCAAAGGTGGAAGTGCAGTTATAATAAAACAAAATATAGCACATCACCAAGAAATGAGCTATAAAACAGCCGAAATTCAAGCAACCACAGTCAGAATAAAAACAAAAACTTACGAATTGAATGTAACGGCAGTCTATTGTCCGCCAAAACACGCAATCAAGAGGAATAAATACATTGAATTCTTAAATAGCCTAGGGTACAGATTTATCATTGGAGGAGATTTCAATGCAAAACATGTACACTGGGGTTCTAGACTAACTAACACTAAAGGTAAGGAGCTACTAACAGCAATAAACCAAATTAAATGTGAAGCAATCTCGACAGGAAAACCAACTTATTGGCCTGCTGACCCTAACAAAATTCCAGACCTCATAGACTTCTTTGTGGCCAGGAATATCTCGACAAACTACATGCAAATAGAAGAAGCATGGGATATGAGTTCTGACCATTCCCCCATCCTTCTCACACTTAGTGAGACTATAATACAAAGAGAAAACTTACCAAGACTAGTCAACAACAAGACTGACTGGAAAAGTTTCCAGATTGAATTAGAAAACAACATTAACCTCTTAGTCCCGCTAAAAACCAAAGAACAGCTAGATGAAGAAGTAGAAAAACTCAACAAGGTTATTCAGAAAACTGCATGGAATAATACCCCGAGCATTACATCGAGAACAAAGGGAAATAATTACCCAAGAGAAATTAAAGAATTAATAACAGAAAAAAGAAAACTAAGACGGAAATGGCAACAATCTAGAGCACCAGTAGACAAAACTAGATTAAACAATGCCGCACAGAATTTAAAAAGAGAAATACAAAAAATCAAACATGAATCAATTAGTACTTACCTCAGTGAACTAACAAATGACAGCAGTACAGATTATTCCTTGTGGAAGGCTACTAAACGATTAAAGAGACCAATCCTGCATAGTCCTCCAATCAGAAATGAAGATGGAAGCTGGGCCAGAGATAACAATCAAAAAGCCAAAAGATTCGCTGATCACCTAGAAAATACCTTTCAACCTAACGAAGGAGAAGAATTATCAAGAATGGACTATGACCAAGAAGAATTAGAGATAAGACCTGTTACACCAAAAGAGGTAACTGCAGAGATAAAAGAAAACATTAACCCGAAAAAAGCCCCAGGATTTGACCTGATTACAGGAGAAATCCTAAAGCAGCTGCCCAAAAAAGCTATAATAAAACTGACACACCTGATAAATGCAGCTTTCAGGTTGAAATATGTCCCCAGAATGTGGAAAGTTGCAGAGGTGATTATGATACCCAAACCAGGCAAAAAACCTGAAGAAGTATCATCATACCGGCCAATATCATTACTACCAGTAGTTTCTAAATTATTTGAAAAACTTCTGATAAAGAGACTAAAACCAATAATAGAAGAAAGAAAATTGATACCTGATCACCAGTTTGGATTTCGCGAGAGCCATTCAACGATAGACCAGGTGCATAGAATAACAAATATTATAGAAAACGCATTGGAAGAAAGAAAAGTCTGTTCTGCAATCTTCCTAGATGTAGCACAGGCCTTTGATAAAGTATGGCATGAGGGGCTCAAACACAAACTCAGATGTCACCTACCTAAACAATACTCTGACCTTCTGGATTCATATATATCAGAAAGAGTATTCAGAATAAAACAAGAAGAAGCATACTCTGAACTGAGAGAAATAAATGCTGGAGTACCACAAGGAAGTGTACTAGGACCAGTCCTCTACCTACTGTACACTAGTGACATTCCAAACCTAGAACATAATACCACAGCCACATTTGCAGACGACTCAGCTATCTTAGCTGTAGGCAAAAACCATGAAGAAGCAGCAAATAAACTGCAGAATAACATAGATCAGATTTATGAATGGACCAGAAGATGGAGGATCAGATTAAATGAAACAAAGTCAGTGCACATTAACTTCACCAACAAACGAAATCAACATGTACCAATTAGACTAAATAATGCTCAGATACCTTACGCCAATACAGCAAAATATCTGGGTATTACATTAGATGCGGGGTTACGCTGGAAGCCACATATCAAAAAGAAAAGAGAAGAATTAGGACTCAAATTTAGAAACATGCATTGGATATTGGGACGCAACTCCACTCTGTCTGTATACAATAAATTGCTATTATACAAGCAAACTCTGAAACCAGTTTGGACCTACGGCATCCAACTTTGGGGCTGTACCAGAGAAAGTAACATCCAGATCATACAACGATTCCAGAACAAAGTATTAAGGAACATCGTCAATGCGCCTTGGTACTCCCGAAACAGTGACCTCCACAGGGACCTGGAGATGGACACTGTCAGCCAGACAATCACTAAGTTTGCCAAAAGCCACGAACAACGGCTTTTAGACCATGTGAATGTAGAGGCCATCCAGCTCCTCGACAACACCAACCAGAAGAGAAGACTCAAGAGGACAAAGCCCTTTGAGTTAGTTAACTAGTGACAGTGTAAAGCAGAGCATAGTGCGGTAATTGCACGCTAGTGATAGTGTTTGTTTGTATTAGAGCCTAAGGAACTACTAATGAGTAAGACCTTTAGTTATAAGGTAGAAATTAGTAAATTAAGTTAGATTAAAATTGCTTATTGATCGTATTAATGATCAGATTGTAATTTCAAAAAAAGCCTATTAAGGTTTTTTTTAAATAAAAAAAAAAAAAAATTATTTTCAAAATGTATACACTATGATAACAGTAAATCACAAAATATAAGAGAGAATCATATAACATATAGCATAGTATATAAATATACATAACTTAGCTAATTATGAACCCGAAGGGTTCCAAGAGGTGTGTTAAAACCTGTTTCGGCATGGTACTAAAATATGTCAATAAAACGTAATTAAGAGGAACATCTGTAAAAATCCCTTCAAGTGCACTATACTCTATTTAATACCGGAAAGATTGAAAGTTTATATATTAAATATTTAATCTTTATTCAACTAAATTGAAAATATTCCCTACAACCAATAATTTCATCAGTAACATACTTTTCTGTTCTGTTCTAACACTTAACATTATAGTATATTACGCAACGAGTGCGGAAAGTGACATTTTTCACACTAGTGGGAAGGCGTAAGCCGAGTGGGACACTCCCACGAGTGTGAAAAATCACTTTCGCACAAGTAATGTACAATATTTTTCCTACGGCCACCCATTTTACTAAACAATATATAAATATCAGATCGTGTATATTGAGTACATTTTATTTGTGATAGTATACGTTTGAATAATGTTTCTATAAAAAGGGCACATGAATTTACAATTACTTTCATAGTGAAATATAGAAATAACGATAATTAATGTTTATTTGAAAATATTACAATAAGTAAGTATTTATTACATACAACTGGGAAACAAATTCAATTACATACTTTATAGGGCGAGCATGCAAGTTTCAGGTCGACGATGAAGGCGGAGCCCTGAAAGCATTCGAGCCCTGTAAATACACTTTCCGAGTGTGGCCCGTACAATATTTTTGACCACCAATAATTTGACAATAATCTAGGAACAGAATATTTATTGCCTAGTCAAGTTCCATAAATGCTCGTCCTCGATGCCTAGCCAAGTTTCATAAAAGTCGTACTTGATGCCCAGCCAATTTCAATAAATCTGGCGGAAAGTTTCTCATATCATCATAGTGACGCAAACCGTGCGCTATGATATCACCCTAGTGTGAAATCATATCACACGGTTCACATGAATTCGATTAACGTGGTTTTCTTATTTAAATTTACCTACCTAATAACTACAAATATAGCACAAAACACAAAATCTGTTCAAAAATTATTAAAATTCGCCAAATTTTGTAATAAAAAAAACAAATACGGCCGACAATCGAACCGCGGTCTACTCCAACATTCTCCAATTTGTGACAACCCTTAAAAGACACGGAGGGTGGAAGTCCTCAATTGGTGCAGAGTGATACGTCGATGACTCTGCCACAAACCAATTACATATTACCAATAAAAGAATGGATGCGATAGCGTCTTCATCTAAAGAAAATATTCAACCAAGAAACAATTCTTTACAGATTTGTCATATGACACTGAAATTCCATCATCAACAAAAATATTAAACCAACCACAAGTAACCCAACCAATAGAAACAATTTTAAACCAACCACCAACAACAATATTGACCAGCAGCAGCATTCAAAACATCGATGAAAATATTGCCAGTAATATCACATCGTCATCTATGCAATCACCTATAACTTTTACAAACTGTCAGGGTAATTATTTTATGTTTAATTTTTATGCTGCTCCAGAAAAAAAATAAACATACTTTATATCGATTTCACGAGTTTAATTTTTATATTCTTGCAATAAGTTTACATCGTTTGTGCTTAGTTTTGTTTCTAATAAATTTCTCGTTTCATTACTCTAGTTTTTATTTCATTATACTATTAGATATGATTTGACTCTAGTGTCATATGCGAACACAAAAACCTAAGGTACTTTTTAAATATTTATGGCCGTTGGAAAAATAGTGTACATAACTCGTTGGAAAGTGAATTTCACTCATTTCATTTCCGCACTCACCGATGTGAACATTATTTTTAAAAAAAACATCACAATAAACAATACTTATTTGTTACAATTATTATCGTATGGTCGTTGGAAGAATAGTGTACATTACTTGTGCGAAAGTGATTTTTCACACTCGTGGGAGTGTCTCACTCGGCTTGCGCCTCGACAATACTTCCCACTAGTGTGAAAAATGTCACTCTCCGCACTCGTTATGTAATATACTAATTTATGATAAAAAAGACTAAAATTTTGTCGACATTGCAACAGTTCGTCTTCAATTATAAGTAGACTTTTCACAAAGTTTTATCAAATCATCCATGCAACCCGTGCGATATTATATCACACTAAGGTGATATTATATCACACTCTAATGTGGTATTAGACACTTCCCAAATATCAAGACAGTGGTGTTATCTGTAGTTTTCCTAGGTGGTCGTAGGAAAAATTATTTACAGTTTTCCTTCCCAAAATTGTATTCAGTCACTTTTTCTTTTCTTTATTTTGGTTATGTTCTCTAAATGAAACTTCTGTTCTCAGCATTTTCTTTTGAATATACTGAGCGAATGCCATAGTTATCAGATTATTAGTTCATATCCCACTGCCAAGTATCTGCTATGAATTTTTTTCTCACTGCAATAGGTAAATGCTGAAACATTACATACCTCTAGCACCGTACCAATCTCGTACATACTGCATATAACAAAGCCTAATTACTTTAAATTCACATAAAAACCCAGCAAATTCTATAATGAAGCATTTATTGTTAAAGAAAAGATGGAAATATTTCTGTTTTATCTCCACTGTTTTTTATTATTAGAAACTGAAAAAATTATTGAAACCCATTATAATTAATTTGTTGAGAAACACTCTATATTTTTATATAATTTACATATAATAACCTGAGATCCATTTGCAATTTAATAGTGAGGCTTTTACTACAAATGGCGATGAAATGTTAACTTCTGTGTCAGTATATCTGTGGAATTTGGAAAATTATTCATTCATTGATTCTAATTTTTATGTAGCAGTATGAATCAATGTACCCATTTAAAATAAATTGTTATATACTATATGATATGTGTGGGTAGGTGATGAAGAATTGATTAGCAGGCATATAAAATTTACAACTGTCATGTGTGTGATTTGGTTTTCCTTGGCTGCGGATACTATGTCCATTTGTCAGCTTAAATTTCCAACTGTCAATTACTCGTCATACCTAGTATAAAATTTCTATTTTAAAATTTATGAAAATAAAACGCACAAAATAAATACTATGCAATTATCTTATATGGCATACTTAGCATTTATCCCCCTTGTTTAGGCGATTGTACAACTGATTATATCCATATTTACGTCCTTTAATTCATCACTCTTTTCTATGAACTTTCTCACTCAATTCCTCATTCACCTCTTCCAGTTTAGCACTTTCATCCTCAATTTTTTGTGTTGGATTGGCTGCACACCCTTTACGACCCCCCTTTACAATAATGACTTGCTTTTCAACTATTATGTCATGTTTAGTTTGGTCTAGGCAATATTGATCTAGATGAGTTGCATATTCCATAATATATTTCTCGATAGTTTGGCATCTTAGTTAAATTATGTAGCTAATTATTTTATATTTATCCTACCTTGTTCCATATTCGCGCTTATTTCAAAAGAATGTAACTTCTAACAGCAGTTAAATTACTTTAGATTTGTTTCAATTCTCTATTTTTAGGATGTGGTTGTAGATCAAATAATAAATTAGTGGAAACTGTAATGTTCCTATATGTTACAGTTTGTTGATAACTTAGCAATTTTCACATGTTACTTGGTTTTGTGGTTAATTATAAAATTATAAACGAATCAGCTTCGTTAGATTTAATTCATGTAAATATTTTTTAGAACGGACTCACTCCTCTTCACTTATGTGCTCAAGAAGATCGAGTACCAGTAGCTCAACTTTTGCTTCGAGCTGGAGCTCAAAAAGATGCACAAACTAAACAAGGATACACCCCACTTCATATTGCTTGTCATCATGGTCATGTCAATATGGTGCGTCTTTTAATTGACCAAGGAGCTGATGTGAATCCTACGACGATAGCAGGATATACTCCACTCCATCAAGCTGCTCAACAAGGACACGTTTTGGTTATCACGTTGCTGTTAAAGAATAAGGCCGATCCCAATGCATTAACACATGTAAGGATTAATTTTTTTACTACAATTTCTTTTGGTGCTTGCAAAAAATCCTAGGTTACCTTTTAAAACATTATAAAAAACATAATAGTTGTGTCTAATTGTTAAATTGTATAAAAGAAAAATTAACTATTTTCAGAATGGCCAAACTGCCTTAGGAATAGCAAACAAATTGGGCTACATCAGTGTTGTTGAAGAACTTAAAGTTGTGACAGAAACAAATGTTACAACGACGGTAACTACTAATATTGAAGAAAAATATAAAGTAGTTGCACCAGAAGCAATGCAGGAAACGTTCATGTCAGACTCCGAGGATGAAGGAGGTTTGTATGTTTTTTTTATATATATTTTATTAACTGCATACAAAGCGTTTTTTGTTCAAAAGATAACTTATTAATTATTAATATTTAAAATTTTAAATGTTGCCAAACATAAGATACTTCCCTGTTTACTCTAAGCATAAAAAGGGCTAACAGCAGCACTAAAGAATTTTCTAAATAGACCAAATACACAACAAGCCAGAGGCTGCAGCTCTTTCAATGTGTATGGAGGGAGTGTGAACACAACAATTTCCTTTTCTTTACAAAAGTCTTAACCCTCAATGCTCAGTGAACCTGGTGACTGTCCATGAAAAAAAAACGGGACTTTCTTCAGTGCATCGAACTTTGCCTCTAAAAAATGTTAGTAATTTTACAAAGTTTACTGTTGTCATGCATTAGGGCCAGACTTCCAACTGAAGCTGCAGACATCATGTGGCTTTCGTCAAAGCGCATACAAGGAAATACCTACACCGGTGGCAGTGCGTTCCCATTAACACTGATAATTCCCACCTGAATGACAAGCTCTCCACGTTCCCGAGACGTGACTTGCTCCATCTGTTTGTGTCCCTTCATTCCAATGACCAATGACTTTTTATGTACGAATAACTGTGGTTACTCCAGTTTCGGCCAGATTATACCTATATCTGGTTTGGTTGCAAGCTGTACCCCTGCATTACATTTTCAAGTTTGTCAAAAACACACCCACTGTATGCCGGTTAAGTGCCGTCATTCTCGCCAAGCTTGTCGCTTCTGGTTTCTGTGTAGAAAGCACCAGTTTTCTTTTCATAGAAGCTGAGAACCAGTCTTCCCCAGCTTCTTCTCTTCCTTCCCAAGTAAATTGTAGTCGTATTTCGTTTTTCTTTGTGTATTGATATGCAAGTTTTCTAATTGTTTTCGGAGTAAGTCGTAAAACATTCCAGAATACTTTAACGAATATTCAGAAAGTGACTTCTCCATCATATCAGGAGTGATTTGCCTGTTTTTAAAGTTGCTGGTGTATATAATATTTTCAAGAACATGCTCTTTAGGCTTCTTAACCAGATACCATTGCCGAGACTTTTTCACCTCGACTGCCGCAGCACGTATTGATATTCCTCTCTGAATTATATCTTCAACGGTCACCTGTGTACTTCTTTCTTCTAGATGCCAGTCAATGCGTTTTTTTATGTACGAACCACATGTGAACGAGAACAAAAACTAGATTAGCAAAGAGCCATTAAACAAACCTGGGGATAGGTTGGGCAGCTGTCCACAGTATCCCCTTGTGGCACATCAACACAAAACAATTCATAATAATCCTGGAAAACCACACATTGTTTTCATCATTGCAGTGTTTTATTTACTTACCATCAGCAATGGTTCATGTAGATTACAGCAATATACGAGGTCTGGCTATTAAATAACGAGACTGCGCGCCTAGTGGGCGCCCTAGACGGGTGAGGTAAAAAACGAGTAGTGCGTTGGGTGTCTAGATATCTTGTCTATGCACGTCCCAAAACACGTTTCTGTTACAATTATAGTATTTGTGCAGTAGCGGTTTGAAACGAACGTGTTTTTTCACGTGCCCAAAACCATGTGTGACGAAAAACAGGAGCAACGTATCAATCTCAAATTTCTCGTTAAATCGAAAAAACTCCGACTAAGTGCTATAAATTGTTGCAAGAGGCCTATGGGAACAATTCTATCTCGTGCGCGTGTTTTTGAGTGGTTAAGTGCTTTAGTGAGGGCCGAGAGAGCACTGAAGATGACCAGCGCCCAGGTCGCCCTGTGACTGTTTCAACTCCGGAAACAGTGACCAAAATCAATCAAATTGTGCGTGCAGATCGTCGAATGAACATTCGGATGATTGCCCGATTGCCGAGGCTGTAAACGCCGATAAAGAAACGGTTAGAAAAATTTTACACGAGGAATTACTCATGACAAAAGTCTGTGCAACGTTGGTGCCAAAAAATCTGACTCCTGACCAAAAGCACTTGCGTCGACGGGTCTGTTCAGATTTCCTTGAGAGGTTAGAGGAAGATCCCGGACTGATGAAAAACGTTATTACTTGCGACGAGACGTGGATTTTTCAATACGATGTTGAAACAAAGCGACAATCGATGCATTGGAAAACGCCTGAATCGCCCAGAATCAAAAAAGCAAGGATGTCCAAATCAAAATTCAAGGCAATGTTGATAGTTTTTTTCGACATTAACGGTATCGTGATGACTGAATGGGTTCGAGAGGAGAACTGTCAACCAGACTTACTATTTGTCAGTTTTGGCATCACTGCGAGAACGAGTTCGTAAAAAACGGCCCGAGTTGGGGAAGAACAACTCGTGGATTTTGCACCAGGACAACGCACCTGCCCATAATGCGCTATCTGTGAAGCAGTATTTGGTCAGTAAGCGCACTCCAGTGCTCAAACACCCGCCGTACTCACCAGTTTTGGCACCGTGCGACTTTTTTTGTTTCCGAAGATAAAATCTGCTTTGAGTCGATGGAAGCGACAAAGCAAAAAACGGCAGAGCTCCTAAAGGCCCTCACCAAAGAAGACTTCCAGCACTGCTTCGATCAATGGAAAAAACGTATGGAAAGGTGTGTGGCGAGGGGAGGGGAGTATATTGAAAGGGAGCATTCGAATGTAGAATAATTTTTATAATAAAACCCTTTTTCGTAACCACAATAATCTGTAGATCAAAGATTTACACAGCAAAGCACAAAAACTGAAAAATCTATATCAATTTTTCATTTATAGATCCAAGCCGCCATATTGAGTATGAGCCAAGTTGTCAGGCAAATATGCGTCAAATATACCATTGGTCATGTCTATTTCATTACTGTGGCACTAAATTTAAAGGTGTCCATTGTTACCCCGTGTCCAAAGTATCCCCGACCTCCCCTATCTTTAGGCCCACTGTATTTCTGACATAACTGGTTTTGGGTGACCTCAAAATTCACCCGATAGGTAACTAAAGCAACATTTTTTGATTCCTGTATACCTCCAATATGTGTCAACTGTCAAATTAGGTTCATACCCCCAGATTCCTACTGTTTCTGAGGTAATTTACGTAAATTTGGCCGAGGTCAATTGTTCATAACATTGCATAACATTACTTACACATCATTACATACATATCACTGCACTAAAAAACTCAGATTTCATGCTGCAACTCAAGGTTCCCTAATCTCGAAAGTTGAATAGTAACCTGCCATATTATTTTGTATTGTAATTAGCAGGAATATCTAGAAACATTTTTGTTACTTTTCGTTACTAAAGGAAACAGATAATATGTAAATAACAGTCTGATATATGAATTCACTTGATTTTAATGTCAATGTTTTCTATACATAATAGTCTTAATGTACGATCTCATGACATATTTATTTCTATCCAGGGATGGATAGAAGATAGATAAATATTCCCTCTTTGTAGTAATTCACCCAATATTTCCTATTTTCTTTCATTGTTATCTTTGTTGATTCCATATTTTTTTGGTTGAACTTGATTTTTCTTGTGTTAAATTATAATTTCGACTTTGCCTTCTTTTTTACATTTCCATACTTCCTTTTTTTTATTCTCGGGCATATATTTTTTATTGTCACTCATCTACTTCAATCTATTTTTCACTCTACCTCCCATTAGAACTCTCTAACTGTTTTTTGTTATATTTGATTTTCTCTTTACAATATTTTGATTTTGATTGTCTCTACATTTTTAAAATATTCATTTTGTTTATCAAATATTTTTAAGCAGAGTAATCTTATCGATTAAAAAAATTTATGAAATCTGTCCGTTCTATCCGGCCGATTTCCTTCACTTTTTTTAAATGAAAGGTATTTAGACACAGATATGTCATCAATAATTGAAATTTACTCAACTCCCACCTTACTCAAGTTATACTCAAACGCTATTATTCCCTGTACATTTCTTATGGGACACATTCACTCAAGCAATTCGAATTATCATAGCTCCTCTTCTAATGAATGGATCTTGATCGTTTCACTCTCAGAACACTCAGTTGATCAAGCTCATTCTTTTGAGCTATTAACTGCTCAAATTCGTTGAGTTTGAGGAAAGTTGTGCGTGCACAATCAACTTTACATTCAATTTTTTCAAGATTTTCCTTCACTCAAACCTCTATAACTAGACTTCTAATTAACGTAGGCTGTTGACACAAGTGTAAGAACACTCAGTGGATCAAGCCCTTTCTTTTGAGCTATTAACTGTTTAAATTCTTTGAGTTTGAGGAAAAGTTATGTGTGCACAATCAACTTTACATTAAATTTTTTCCAAATACTGCGGCCGACGCACAGCTAATATTGGCTGGAAGGAAGTACTGGAAAATGATTTTATGTAATAATTACGCCCTCTCTTACATAGTCTAACCTAATGCTGCAGAGCAGCACGGGTCCTTTAGTATAAATATTAAAACGTAACTGAATAACATTATTATAAACAGTATTAAAGTTAATGAAATTGACTGTCTCGACCCTTACTTCGTGGAATATGCTCATATTAGTGTTTTTAAATGAAATTCAAGGTCTCTAGTTAATTCCACAATATAATACAAGTTATTGAAAATTCTAAAAAATTGACAATTGTTTCGATAAATCAATATCCTCGTCTGACGATGATATTGATTTTTCGAAACAATTGTCAATTTTTTAGAATTTTCAATAACTTGTATTATATTGTGGAATTAACTAGAGACCTTGAGTTTCATTTAAAAACACTAGTATTAAAGTTGTTCTCTTTAGTATTGGAAACATCCATCCTGAATTTAAAAGTATCCACATCTTGGTTCCGGAAAAATTAGTACATTTTTCTCTATAACTAGTTGTTGAATAATGTTTTGTACACTTTTTTCCGTATAAAACAATTGTGTCAGATTCGGCAAGCTCAGTATATCACAATTCAACAAATTTTCAGAATGCTAAAAGTCATATCTTCAATCCTTATTTGCATTTATATAATTCATTTTCACGATGAAATAAAACAATATAGTTTGTTTAAATCTTCATATATTTGAACTAATGTTCAATTTAAACTTGTTGACGCGTTTCACTAACACAGTAGCTTTGTCAAAACGAATGAAGGTAAAATAAGACATTTTTATATTTTACCTTCATTCGTTTTGACAAAGCTACTGTGTTAGTGAAACGCGTCAACAAGTTTAAATTGAACATTAGTTCAAATATATGAAGATTTAAACAAACTATATTGTTTTATTTCATCGTTCAGTATGGATCTTCATCAAGTAAAAGCCTCATCTATTCAATTTTTAATTCATTTTCTCAAACCATTTTATAATAGCTAGAACTCCTTGATCCGTCTATCTATTTACAACTTTACTACTATTTCCTGGTTACATAAATTTTTTAAATGTGTTTAAATATACAATATTTGGTATTTAATGGCATTGTTATTTGTATACTCATACAAGAATGAGTAGATGGTGATAAGATATGTTTCATATGACTGATTTCAAACGTAGTCCTAGTTCGCATACGCGTAGTTCATGTTGGTTTTGAAATTGGTTGTTGCACCAGAAATCATCAATACTGTGTGGAAACTATAAATCTATATATTTTAAATATTTAATTTCTACAGATTATTTATTCCAATTTTGAAAATATAGTTGGCTGTTTTTGTAGCAAAATGTGATATTCTGTAAAATTTTATCTTTTGAATTCAAAAAATATGTTTTGTTTGTCTTAAGCTGACCTAATAACATTTAGAAACACATATTAACATTTTGTTTTGGTGTGTTGTAGGTAGATTTAGAAAAATGCAAATTTAATAACTTTCTATAAAATACTTTTGTCAACAATAGTTAGCCAATTTATTTTATTTGTATTTATATTTGTTATAGAATATTTTGGGATCAATTACAAACAAATTAATTTATGGAATGAGGTTTTCTGGATTATGACATGTAATCTTGGCATCTTCCACTCTGTTAAATAAACATATTTAACATGTGTTTTATAATAATATACATGAGATATTTACAAAATGCCTTGCAGTCATTTCAAACATCAAAAGCTAAAAATACTGATGTAAAATGTAGAGAATGATTTGACAGTTGATTGATTTACTTGTTTAAGTGTGATGGTTAAAATGGAATTTTTCTTGTCATAGCCATATTTCAATATTTTCGTAGTATTACAAAAGGTAAAGCATATTTTTAAAATACGTTTTAATCTTCTAGATTCGAATATAGCAAAATTTTATTAGTCATGTGGTTGGTTCTTCATCATTTGCAGTTCTTATTCATCATTTGTTTTTTAACCATGTTTTGTTGGGGCTATAAGAAAATGCATACATTCAAAATGCAATATACAAGTAAGACTTTAAATCATCCATAATCAGTTTTTGTTGACCTACAATGCATTAACTGTTAACTGAGCTTACCATAGATTGTATCAATCTATTTAACAACACACACTTATTGTGGACTTACTTCAAACTATATCTTATCTATTTTAATTATTCTCTACTTTTTACATTCACTGATAAATACAAACATTCTCCAATATATTTCGCTTTATATAGAGGCATTAATATTTTTATATATATATAAAACACTATCAATGTTTTGTCTAATACAAACTTCTCGCTATGATCAATCACCAATTTGCTTTTGATGATTCTTAATATTAGGTAGTTATCCTAATATTCCAATTATTTGTTTTACTTGATAAAAAATACTACACATATGGCCAAGTCGTCTTCAATAATTAATATTGTTTATATACATCTTAGAATTTTTTAGCAGTTGAGTTTCTATGATCTCTGCGAATGTTTCCATTTCTTATATATCATGGAAAGTTAACTATACAATAAACTAATCTAATTTTGTTCTGGAAAGTCTAATTTTTATATTGGCGCTTAATATTTTTGGTGATTTAGGGTTAGTTCTGATTTTTTCTTTTGTGATACGATTTCTATTGGTGAATAATATACTCAGTGACATTAGAAGGAGGAATAATTTCCTAACCATGTTTACAAAAACACATTTTTTTATTTTAATTTTTTTCTGAAGAAACCTGTTTATGAAAGACAAATAGTACATATATTGTTAGTTATTGAGAGTTCGTCGAATTGTGTAACAAAATGCCTCAAGTTAGAAGACGTCAAAATTATCGCCATGTGATTTTGACAAGAGTAGAATTGTGGCGTATCGAGATGTTGATTTATCCCAATGATCTAATAACACATACATATAACATACAGAAATAAACTTATGGCCAACATCCAACTGTTTATTTATGTGCAAAGTGCGCCTCTCCATATTGATTGCCAAACTTACGCTATTACAAATATTGTTATCTACGGAGAAACTTAAAACATTATTTATAATTACTTTTGAAATTCTTTTTCGTATAAATTTAATAAAGAGAAGGCATTGGTAGTCTTTTAGGTCAAATTAAACATATCTTTAAGGCTTGTTTTGGAAAAGGTTTGAAAAAATATTTATTTTCTACTATAACTTTAAAACACCTGAAGTATGACAATGCAGCAATAAACGATTTCACGCAATGATCTAATAAACCAGTTATTGATCTTATAGTACATGCAACGTAATCCCCACTCAGTGCCTCGCTCGGCTCCACCCACGTCTTGCCTATAAACAATATTGGCTACTAAATTTGTTATTGTTTATGAATGAATTGTTTCATCTATGGTTATTAGATCATTTGTGTTAACTACTACAATGACGGTAATGAGTGTGTGTCATGTGTTGGCAGAAGAAAGTAGTGGAACACAAAGAAGACTAAACTATCTCTGGGAAACCGTTTTGCTACTGCGAGTCAAAATGCATTCGAGACTTTGGTATCTTTTCATACTGTCCACGATTAGTACTTCCTTTGTGTTCGGTATCAAGATTTGCGACCCGTTACCATGTAAAATCAATTTTGATAACTGCAATGTTAAGAGCGTACAAAGAAAATATATGCTGCTGTTGAATTTCAATCAATTTGTACTTAATTAGACCCGTGAGAAAAGTATCAACAAGAAACTAACATATATTGGTCCTTCAGTGGAAAATCAAGAAAACAACTTGATAGGCGAACTGCCTAAAACAAGAATAATGGAGAAGATAAAATAAAACTATGAGTTCATTCCAATTCCTTTATCGAAATTTAACTAAATCACTGTATTATTCCTGTGTTTCGTTGGGGTTTTGCTTTGAACTTACAATGCCTGACAATGTTCAAAGTGTGGGCGATTTTAATTAAATCAAATTAAAACAAAACAAACTCAGTTCATAACATTCTTTCAACTGCTAGTAAAGCAATAAGAGCTTTGTGGCGTGCAGAAATCTAGCTGGTAAGAGGTGGGGCTGTAACCCAAAAATACTGCGATGGATGTACGCCATGATTGTGAGACCGACAATTACTTATGGGGCAATAGTTTGGCATACAAAAGCAAGTCAGTACAGCACGAGGAAGACCCTCGACAAAATTCAAAGGCTTGCCTGTGTGTGCATCACTGGAGCTATGAGAACGTGTCCAACTAGGCCACTTGAGATCATTACAGATCTCACACCTCAACATCTGGTGATAGAGAGATCTGCCCAAGAGGCAATTCTTAGAATATATAAGGAATGTTCAGGTAATGAGGGTATTAAAAATCAGGGAGTCTGGTCAGCTCTAACAAAATACATCTCATCAGCTAATCTTCCCAGTGA
Source organism: Galeruca laticollis (assembly GCA_963921935.1). Lineage (NCBI taxonomy): Eukaryota > Metazoa > Arthropoda > Insecta > Coleoptera > Chrysomelidae > Galeruca > Galeruca laticollis. The sequence goes on along the minus strand of OY998178.1, from coordinate 188,625,067 downwards.
CGAAATGATCATGAAAGTAAGTATCGAAAAGAATTTCACTACGATGCTAAATACGAGGAGAGACTGGGAAAGGAAATTCACCACCCAAACTCTCAAAGAAAACATCATTAGATGGTATACGGATGGTTCACAAACCAGCACTAGAGCAGGCGCTGGAGTATTTGGGCCTGGCACTAGATACTCATTATCGTTAGGCTCCTTCCCGAGCGTCTTTCAGGCAGAAATACTTGCTATTGAAAGATGCGTGGAAATGAACCTAGAAAGAAATTATCAGAAATGTGACATATCGATCCATTCTGATAGTCAAGCAGCTATCAAAGCGTTGAGCTCCCATGTCATTGACTCAAAGTTGGCATGGGAGTGCCGAAGGAAACTTGATGAATTAGGCAAGAATAACAGGGTCTCTTTAGTCTGGGTTCCTGGCCACTCGGAAATCATAGGCAAATACACTTACCAGGAAAGGAGCACAAACGCCCTTTATTGGCCCGGAGCCTTTCTGTGGTGTAGGAAAATGCTCCTATAAGAAGGAGTTTCAGAAGAAGGAGGAAACCGAAAGAGAAGCGCTCTGGCGGTGCCTTCCCGGGTTGGAACATTCCAAAAAGTTTCTGAAGAACTTTGACACTGCTAGATCCAAAAAATATTTGGACCTCAGTAAAAATAAGCTACATCTCCTCACGGGCTTTCTTACAGGACACTGCCGCCTTAGGATGCACCTAATGAGAATAGGTCTAGCAGAAACTGAGTGTAGATTCTGTGGGAAGGAGGATGAAATTCCGGATCAACTAGTTCTGGAATGCCTCGTCTTTGCAAACCAACGTAAGAAATGCTTCGGACAAGAAACTTTTAAGAGTGAGGATATAACCTCGTTGAAGCCGTTCCAAATACTAAGAGTTCATTAGAACCCTGGAGCTGGAAGGCGAGTTGTAGTAGTAGCGAGAACAGCTTTGATAGGGGGGGGGGGGGGGCACAATAAACCTTAGGTTTTAGTGCAGTGTAACCCCGTTAAAATCTAATCTAATCTAATCTAACATTCTTTCACAATTTTTTTGATGTAGCTTAAATGAATTCAATACAACAAAAATAATTGTTTTAGAAGCTCATTTAGAACGATTTTGAACTATTTTAGCGAAATTTGACGATATACAGAGGGAAATCAAATTATTGAACGAAGATGGGGATTTCTAAATATTCATTGTGCGTAAAGAGAACAATTTGAACAAGTACATTATGAAAATATGATCAGGTGCATAGGGTTGATTGCAGATTATTATAATTATTTTAATGAATTGAAAAATTGCAATAGATCTGATGATAGTACTAATAATATGCATCAACAAATGATTTGATGAATCCAAATGGGTCGCAACTGCAAGGAGTCAAGCTTCCCGATATCAAGTTACCTAAGTTTTCCGGTTAATATGAACAATGACTGGAGTTCAGAGATCCATTCGATTCTTTAATAAACCAAAACTTAGTTTTAAGTGGCATTCAAACGTTTCACTACTTGCTCTCGGCCCTAGAAGATAGTGCTGCCCAAGTTATACACACTATTGAATTCTTGTTAATTATGCAGATGCTTGGTGCACTCTATTAATGGTATATAATCATGTTAAATCAATTTTCGATATTCCACAAGTGACACATGAATCTTCGGCAGAATTGAGACTTATCATGGATACAGTGTCCAAACATATGCGCTCATTAATTACCCTGAAACAACCGGTTGAAAAGTGGGACACGTTGTTAATTTTCATACTAACCAAGAAATTATATAAAAAGGCAGCTCGTGAATGGGAGGAAAGAAGGGTTTGAATTTCTAATAAATCAAATGAGGAATATAGTGATTAAATTACATTACCATCCTTCAAGGATTTTGTGAATTTATTTAAACATGAAACTGATCTATTGGAAACTCTAAATTTAACCGCGGAGCGACCAGCGAGAAAGTATTTTCGCGCCACTCATGCAGTAAGCTATAATTCTGTATTTACCCTTTTCTATAAAATGAGCACCTACACCGGATAATCTTACTTCATCCGGAACACTTCTTTTGTTAGCAAGAAACTGAACTGGTTTTCCTCGTTTCTTATGGGAACTAAACGAATTTATTAATTAGTGGGCCAAAGAAAGACTGGTCACCAGCATTTCTTTTTGATTTATTGTACAAAACAAAACTATTTACTACGCCTAAATCCAATAGGAAATAAAAAATCCTATACCACCACTTTATAGATCGTCTTCCTAGGGCATTGCTCTCCTTTTTTTGATTGAATTAATCGACTCCCCCTTAATGGAGTTGTAAATATTTACTACTTCTGGACAGTATATAGAACTTCTTGTATCGTCCTTGCTTCTTCTCTTTACGGTGGTAACATTTTTTGGGGAGGTCGCAGTAGTGAGTTAACAAACTAGCTTACTATCTTGTGATTTGACCGCATTAGCTACCTCGTGAAAGCTGAACATAAATTCTTCCCGTTTTAAGTTATATTTTGTTTTCATCATTTGTGATAGATTGACTCGGTCGGATCTTACCGTTCCTATACTATAAATGTTTTTTATTGAACAGTTCCTTTTGAAGTTGGACACTAGTAAAAAAGTTGTCAAAAGCAACAAGACAATTTGTGTTCCTAAATTCGTTTGTTGGCTCCAAAATAACTTTTTCTCCCATTTGATTTTGGTGCCTTTCCCGGACTTAAATTTGGTAATAAAACCTGTTTTGAAGTCTGCCAGGCACCAAACTTTATATCCACGTTTGATAGGTTTCATCAGTAGATATTGTTTGAAAGAACTTCGCCCTTTTAAAGCGATCATTGATTCATCTACTCACACATCAGATGAACATTTATATACTCTTTGGTTCCTTTCATTTACATGGTCTATTAGAGGTCGACGCTTGTATAGTTTGTCATAATTAGGACTATCACAGAGAGGGTATGCAGAATTATCATTTATATGTAAAGCTTGTGTAATTTTTTTAAAACGTTTGGAACTCATTACATCTGAAATTGTCTGTACCCCCAACAGTGGATCTGAACTCCAATAATTTTCTAATCTTGGAAGCTTGTGAATTTCCATTATAATTAGACAACCTATATAAGCTTTTAATTCTAAAATATATAAGTTGTTCCAGTTACGAAAATTTGCTGCACATACAGATTGGTTTGCGTAACAATAAATTCAAGGATCGTGTCATCAAACATCTCTTGAAAGAATAATAACTCCTTACCTTCGTTTTCAGGGATAACAATATTTCGGTTCATTCAAAAATTCTAATTATAAGTTATCGAAATATTCAGATTCACTGGACTTCTTCTTTTTTTATTTTCTGCTTCGGACGATTTTTAATTTTTTTATCATTTTCGCGACATCCTTCGGTTTCTTGATCATCATTAGTCAATTTTGACATTTGTAAAAAAATAGTAATAAATAAAAAAAAATTCAAAAAATAGTATATCAAAACCTTGTTCTTTATCAGCATCATAAATACCAAATGGACCGGAATTAGAAATAACGGATGCAGAAGAATCGGGTTTAGAAACAGCGGATGTAGAAGGACCCGGATTAGAAATAGTAGATGTACCGGGACAATAACTATCACTGGGCGTAAGAGATCTGAAAATTTCGATATCACTTTCTGTAGCATGACAAAACCACGTAGTTTCAAGGTAAACTCTTTATTGGAAATTAACTACAAACGCTTATTAAAAATTGTATTGCAAGTCTCAATGTCAACTTGTCAATCTGTGTCATCTTTGAAAGTTTATCAAAATGAAACTGATGTGAAAACGTCTATATAAATGTAGTGTTCCAATATTGCCCAGGAGCATGTTCAGAAATACCACAAATCCCTACAGAAGAAATGCTCTAATCAGGGTATCGTCGTGGAAGTTTTCTGTCTCGTGGAGGATTTCTTCTATAAACTTTAGGGTCATTTTTTAAAGACGAATCTTCTTGTAAATCTAATTCGTCTACATCAGAGTGGTGGGCATCTTCTGAAGTAGATGGTTCACATTGATTTGGGTGGTTTCTAATAGAAAATTTTGAAGTAGAGCGTTGTTCTAGATCTAGAGGAATTCTTAGCAAAAAGTTAGCATTTTGATTTTCATCGGCGTCATCATTGGAAACTAAATTCGGTATAGGCTCGGTTCTTCGTTTTCTTAGCTGCTCACTATGCTTACGTCCATCTATGTTTACATAATACGAAAGAGGACCATTTTGCTTAACAATTTGACCAGCAACTGAACCTTTGATAAGTGGATTATTTACCCATACAGCTTCGCCTTCATAATAATTTGTTTGTGGTCTTATAAATTTATCATGATTTTTCTTCTGTCTAATACATTCCATATCGATATATTTGGCAATATCAGGTTTCAACAAATCAAGTTTGCTTCTAAGGTTACGACCAAACATTAGTTCACTGGGTGTTCTACTGGTTGATCTTCTAACGGTATTTCTATAAGAAAACAGAAATGACTGAAACCTGTCGAATTAACTATTCTGTTGGTCGCTAGATCTCATTCGTTCCTTAACTGTTCGTTCAGCTAAGCCATTTGATTTTGGATGATATGTGGGATATTCCATTTTCAACACAGAAGTCTTCAAAACTGTCGGACGTTAACTGAGAACCATGATCGGTTACTATTATTTATTAGATATCCCAAGAATACAATGGAGATTTCTGATCATTCTGTCGTGTTTCTTGGCAGAATAGTTATTTGTTTAACTAGGCAGCAAAGTAGTAGATTGACTGCCGAGTTGAACATATAATTTTTTCTCAGATTGTTCATAATGATATAGGAGGATATTGTATTTGCAAATTATTACAATTCCCACAATCTCTTTATTTTTCCTGTAGTGTTCAATTAAAATAAAATTTGATAGAAATCGCAGTTGGAATGGTTGGTTGCTACGGAAATGTCCATAATAATTATAGTTTGACAATTCATGACAGTTGTGCGAAAAAATATCGGTATATTTAAATCATTATATAATGGAAGTACTTACTCCTCCAGAAATAAGGGAGGTGGCAAAAAATATAGAGTTGAATTTGTTGCCGGAGAAGTCTCGGATGAAATATGAAGGAAATTATAAACGATTTATGAATTATTGCATGGAGAAAAATGCGAAGACTTTTTCGGAGAATGTATTACTTGCTTATTTTGCTGGATTATCTCAAACAATGAAGAGTTCTACCCTTTGGTCTGTATATTCCATGTTGAAGGCTACTATGAATGTTGAAAATGGCGTAGATATAGGAAGATACTTGAAGTTGCGGGGATATTTAAAACGGTCATCTGAAGGCTACAAGGCAAAGAAGTCCTGAGTTTTCGAAAAACAAGATATTATAAACTTTATACTGTATGCACCAGATGATGAATATTTATTAGCAAAAGTAAGTGTTGAATAAGATATCTATACCATGGAGAGAAAATATTTATAATCCATTCTTTTAGGTTGTATTGATTTTTGGAATTGCGGGTGCGTGTCGCTGCGACGAACTTTTGAATTTAAAGTTAGAAAATATTGAAGATATGAACAATAAACTATTGGTATCCCTATTAAACACGAAGACGAAGAATTCGAGGTCTTTAGTAATAATGGAATATTTGGATGTTGTTAGAAAATATTTAGCTCTTCGGCCTGCTGAATTAAGTCACAAGATTTTTTTTCAAATATGTAAAAGGTAAATCCATAAAGCAATTTGTTGGAATCCATAAATTTGGTAAAATACCTCAAGAAATAGCTGTCTATTTAAAGTTGCCGAATGCGAAGGAATATACGGGACACTGCCCCGCAGAAGTTCTGCCACTTTACTTGTGAATGCAGGAGGTGATATAACGATGTTGAAACGACATGGTGGGTGGAAATCCTCAACTATAGCAGAAGGGTACATTGAAGATTCAATGGCAAGTAAAACCAGCATTTGTGGAAAAGTTTTGACAAATATAGGAACTACTTATGAGACGAATCAAACTGGTAATATAATTAATGTAGAGAGAACGGTATCTGAGGAAAGAAAAGGTGGCCTATTCGTTCAAAATTGTAGTAATTTTACCATCAATGTTAATAACAACTGAACATATGTTTTTAAATTCTTGTTAAAAGTGTTATGTAATAATTGCTAATAAATGTTTACGTCAAATGTTTTATTCCAATTGAGTATAATCACTTTGCTGCCTAGGCAGGAAAAGTAATACTTTGCTGATTGATATGTGTCAGCAAAATTAATATTTGCTACCAATCGGAGAAAAAATACATTGTTCAGTCACACTAGTCAAATCCTTGTTTATATTTGGCCAGTAAACATGTAACTTAGCTAATAATTACAACGCTGTGATACCTGGGTGTCCATCATGCAGCATAGCTAAGATTTTTGGTTGTAAAGATGTAGGTATACAAACGCGTCCTTTCCATAAAAGCATGTCTTCCTCAATCGATAACTCATCTCGTTTTTTCTTATCCGGCCAATATGATTTTACAAAGGTCATAAATTTTGAAATGATATCATCCTTAACCATCTCTGATTTTAAAATTTCTTTCCTTACTGGTAATTTTTGTACTCTTAGCTGCAGTAATTTAGCATGATTGGGAAACTGAACACAGCTGGAGCAATCCAATGGAAGTCTTGAAAGTGAATCGGCAGGAGAATTTTCTTTCCCAGGTTGGTATTCGTTGTTATAATTGTGACTGTTAAGTGTCATTGCCCAACGTAATAATCGGTTACTTGCAATTTTGGTAGTTTGTCGAGTTTCTCCAAAAATTCTTTCCAAGGGTTTATGGTCCGTTAAGAGGGTGAAACGTCTTTCATACGGACACTGATGAAATTTGGTGACAGCGTATACTAAGCCTAACGCCTCCTTATCTATTGTTGAGTAGTGTTTTTCTGAATGCTTAAATGATCTTGAAGCAAACGCGATCGGTTTTAGGCTTCCATCCTAATATTTATGGGAGAGAACCGCTCCTGTATCCACGTTACTTGCGTCACTGGGCACCACCAAAGGATCATAATGTACCAATGTGTCTTGAGATGTTAAGGTTTCTTTAAGGTCATTAACTATGACGGTATCTTCGGATGTCTAATGCTACTTTATATTTTTCTTAAGATGTCGGTGTAAAGGTACACATTTCACATGAAGATTTTCGATGAAACGACCGTAATATGATATGGCTCCTAAAAAGGATCTCACTTGACTAATATTTTGCGGTAGTGGCATATTCTTAATGGCTTCAATTCGTTCTTCTGTTAGGTGTAAACCATTTTCATCGATTCTATGGCCCAAGTATGTTGATCCGTTCTTAAGAAGATCACACTTCAACTTTTGAGTCTTAATTCCAGATGACTGTAGCCTTCCTAGAACTTGTCTTAAACGATAATTGCGTTCTGCCAAATCAGATGAGGTCACTAATATATCGTCTAAATAGCAAACAACGCCTTCAATTCCAGAAAGGATTTGATCCATAGTACATTGAAAAAATGATGGAGCAAAACTTATGCCAAACGGTAGTCTTTTATAACAAAAATAGCCTTTATGAATTGCAATCGCCAAGTACTTTTGTGAATCGGGATGGGCCCTCATTTGCAAATAAGCATCTTTTTAATCTATTTTTGAAAAATGTTTTCCTCCGGGTAGTTTAGATGTAATATCTTCAAAACGTGGCAAGGGGTATTCATCAATCTGGACGTGTTGGTTAATGGTCACTTTAAAATCGGTGCAAATCCTTATTCTTCCATCGGACTTCATTGCCACACCGATTGGAGAAGCCCACTCAATCGGTTGCTGGGTAGTATCAATAGGTTCTAGGGCGCCTTCATCTACAAGTCTATCAAGTTCTGCAGACACCTGGTTTTGGAGAGCCAGTGGTACATTTCTTGGACGAAAACGCTTTGGAACTACATCATGATTAATGTAAATTTTTGCGAAATAGCCTTTGATTGTGCCAAGGCCATTCTCAAACAATTCCTGATATTCTCGTAAAATATTTTTCATTATGTCTTGATTTTGGGGTCCTTTTTCTTCTTTGGTCACATGGTAAATTTTGGTTCCGTCTGGAAATGGTACTTTAAAAGCTAAACAACCAGTCTAACCCGAAAAGTGGTATATCTTCATCTTCGGTTATGTAGATAGGGAGTTCTAGTCTTTTGTCAAATGCCTTTACATTTAACATCGATTTACCCATCGTTTTTATGGGATTTTCGCCATATGCAATTATTATCCGATAGTTCTAGTAGCCTTTGATTGTGCCATGGCCATTCTCAAACAATTCCTGATATTCTCGTAAAATATTTTTTATTATGTCTTGATTTTGGGGTCCTTTTTCTTCTTTGGTCACATGGTAAATTTTGGCTCCGTCTGGAAATGGTACTTTAATAGCTAAACAACCAGTCTAACCCGAAAAGTGGTATATCTTCATCTTCGGTTATGTAGATAGGGAGTTCTAGTCTTTTGTCAAATGCCTTTACATTTAACATCGATTTACCCATCGTTTTTATGGGATTTTCGCCATATGCAATTATTATCCGATAGTTCTAGTAGCCTTTGATTGTGCCATGGCCATTCTCAAACAATTCCTGATATTCTCGTAAAATATTTTTTATTATGTCTTGATTTTGGGGTCCTTTTTCTTCTTTGGTCACATGGTAAATTTTGGCTCCGTCTGGAAATGGTACTTTAATAGCTAAACAACCAGTCTAACCCGAAAAGTGGTATATCTTCATCTTCGGTTATGTAGATAGGGAGTTCTAGTCTTTTGTCAAATGCCTTTACATTTAACATCGATTTACCCATCGTTTTTATGGGATTTTCGCCATACGCAATTATTATCCGATAGTTCTAGTAGCCTTTGATTGTGCCATGGCCATTCTCAAACAATTCCTGATATTCTCGTAAAATATTTTTTATTATGTCTTGATTTTGGGGTCATTTTTCTTCTTTGGTCACATGGTAAATTTTGGCTCCGTCTGGAAATGGTACTTTAATAGCTAAACAACCAGTCTAACCCGAAAAGTGGTATATCTTCATCTTCGGTTATGTAGATAGGGAGTTCTAGTCTTTTGTCAAATGCCTTTACATTTAACATCGATTTACCCATCGTTGTTATGGGATTTTCGCCATATGCAATTATTATCCGATAGTTCTAGAGTTGGTTGACCAATCTTCTTCCATGGATTCTTTCCTATTATAACATGCACAGCGCCTGGATCGTAAAGCATGTTCAGATGTTTTCTATTTACTCGAACATCTAGCATTACACTGGTAGCTGCGTTAACTCTTCTTATTTGTGAAACATTTAATACTATTTCTTCGTCAGAAAACGATGACTGTTCTGAATCGGAGGGAATGTCACTATCGGCGTCGTTTCTTATGCAACGTGTATTCTTTTGTTTACTTCGATTTGCAGATTTGGATGACTGTTTGATGCTAGCGTTTCATGATGTTACACAAACTCTTGCAAAATGCAAAATGATTCTCTTCACCACATAGACTACATTTCTTACCAAATGCTAAACAATGTCTTTGTCTGTGTTTTGAATCACCGCAATAAAAATAATCCAAGTCCGGTTCAAGCTCCCGAGTTTTATGTTTCTTGTGTGGTCTTGTTTAACTGATTAACGTATTGAGAGCTTGCTTTATGTGTAGATGTTTGTAGATTTGCCAATTGTCTTGTCTGTATTGATGCCTGCTCTAGCACGAGAGCTGTAGATCCCACGTCTTCTAGTTTCGTATCAGATTGTGAGTGTTTTTGAATGATTTGTTCCAGCCATTCATTGTTGTTAATACCAAAAATTAACTGATTTCTTATTCTTTCGTCTAAATTGGATCCAAAACTGCAATCCCCTGCCAATATATGTAGTCTGTTGATGTATTTCGGAATTGTCTCGTTATCGTTTCGAAAACAGCTTGCAAAATTTACTCGCCCAGCAAAAATGTACATCTTTTTTCCATAAAAACGATTTAATGTCTCCACCCGTTCCGAATAGATCTTAGTAGTTACTTTAGCTGGTTTGTAATAGTCTATAAGTAACTTAAAAACATGTGGACCTACTTTGGAAAGTAACAAATTGCGTCGTACAACCGCATTGTCGGTATTCATGAGCTCTTGCATGTCCAACTCCAGCTCAAATCTCTGTAAGTAGTATTCCCATGGCTCTGTATTGGGATCAAATTTACTAAACTGGAAATGTGTATATAGATGTTTCGGGTTCAGACATTTCGTTTCCTCGTCGCCAAAATGTAGTATGACAAAACCACGTAGTTTCAAGGTAAACTCTTTATTGGAAATCAACTACAAAAGCTTATTGAAAAATGTAAAGACGATTTTATAGAGATCGTTAAATTTAAAAAACTCTGTCCACATTAGTTGTAAATATAATTTTTACGTTAACATCGGTTAAACTTGAGCTTTCCTTTCTTCAGAGAACAATGAACACTTGGTTGTTATAAGGTGTAGATATTGATGCTTCAATGCTGTTTGGCTAATTCTAAGCCTATTTTTACTTAATTATTACTGGATTCTATTTTGGATTTTTTAGTTTTATGAATTTTTTAAGCTTTGTTGTCCCAATCTCGTTGCCAATGATGCCAAACTTTGCAATTTTATTCACTTTCTCCATAAGAATTATATCCTCTCATTTTTATTTTTCAAGTCATTCAAAACTTCTTTAATATTGTGAAATAATGGGTGTTGTGGACCAATTTGACATTATTTGTATTAATACATCCAATATCGATAAATTTGGCTACCTATTGATTGTACTTATTGCCAGAATTAAAAAAATTTTAACTGCTATTAATTTTGGTCCCAAATCATCTGTTATGAATATTTTAATTTATTCTTTGCGTTTTTCTATAGTCGCTTGCTGCCTTCATATTCAATAATTTTTACTAGTAGATTGTACATTAAACAAGCTAGTGAAAATAAAGTATGAACATTTTTATAACAATTTATTTTAGTTTTGTATTTGTTGAAATTATTTGACTAATAATAATAATGAGTAATAAATTGTGTTTACCCGATAAATTGAACCGTGTGCTCGAAAAATTAAGTAGACATAGTAAAAGTTTACAATGGTAAATTATTTTCTGTTATTCAGGTGAATTGCGTTTTGTGAGGTTTACGAAATAATTTCCAAATCTTTTTGTTTTCAATGACTTAGTGTTATGATTTATTTTGTTGATAGTAGGTAAGTTATTTTGACATATGTCTTGGATAGTTAATAATAAATTCATGCTTCAGATAATTATAATGTAGGTGTCACTTCTTAAATCCGAGTTAGAATATTTGAGGCGTAATATCCGGATACAACTCATCCTTATAAAAGGTTGGGTAAAGTTAGTTTATACACTAGCATATAATTAGACTGTCTTGGTAATATTACTTCTACTGTATTCAAATTGCAATGGACAAAATATTGGTTTTTAATATATTTTATCAAAAATACTGATGATTACAGCAACTAAGTATTTTTTCCACAAATAAGTAGTTTCCAAACAAATAAACCAGTTTACTACCTAGGCGTTTCTGTGTTCGCGAAGCAATCAAAGAAAATTAGCGCTAACACGTTTCTTTTATAAGTATTGTGTATTTAGTGCTGCTTTTGTACAGAATTTCATTATTTCAAATAATTTGGTTTGGTCTTTTGACTTCGCTGGTTTAGTGATGGCATTTTATCTATCAAAATAGGCAGATGTCAAATAATTTCATCAGTTGTCCGAGTTGAACGAAACTGATGGTTTGGAAGGTCCACATTGCGACTCATGGTGGGTAATCACACATCATCTATGAAGGGAATATTAAGGTCTGCATGTAGGTATTGGTTTGAGATGTATATGGGGCTTTAGCTAACATTCTAATGGTTTTGAAATCCAATGTCAGTCAAATTGGTTTTTACTGTATTCGCTCAACTTGGTTCCGTATGTGCATGCTGATTTAAGTTATGCCTTACAAATAGTTAGTTTACTTTCCTATGAAAATTTTGATCTGTTGATTAGTCATTTCATATTTTTACTCACTTAGCTTTAATATGTAATTTACAATTAATTTTTCGTCTAAATTATGTTTTTTATATCAGCGAGGAAAGGTAATTTTAAAATTTTTTTATAGAAACGTTTTAAATAGTCTTTTTAAAAACTCAATCTATCATTGTTGAAGGTATTTGTGAAATTTCTTAGGACTTGTGGTTTACCTATCGACGACAATGTTTGTCGACAGAGTGAAGTATTTTTAGATTTATTTGTTTTTGTTCTTTCCAATCGAGCTTGGAATCAAGATGATGCCCTAGATATTTTACATAATATGTTGATCTGAAAATGTCAATGTTGTTCATGGATATTGGTGGATAGACCGAGAGCTCGCGTGCAAAATAGCGAACTATCTGAAACAAAATTTTGGACTTTTTGGGGTAAGATGTATGAACATAGCGAACATATAACTGCCCGTCTGCCGGCCGTAAGTTGTCAACTAAATAAGGGGGTGGCAACTAAAGGAGGGTGAAAATGCAAATAATCAGAAGCTTTAGAACAAACGTAATATGTTTACAGTTATGTGCGGAAAGTTTTATGTAAACAATATTACGGCGGCAGACGCATTTTTTTGTCAACCTTTTAGCGCAGACTCTCTTAAAGATTCCTCAATTACCGATAAAAGGCAATTATCAGGAACACGATCTTTGGACACGTTAAATGAAAGATAATTAAATATAGAATTCAGACATTTAAACAAATTTTTGGTAGACCGTCGTATAACGAGAGCTGACGTTGTCAAAGTTCAATACTGCATACAGGTTTCAATTCTAGAGAAAATACGGTAAATAAAAAGCTGATGGCAACGTAGCATTGTCTGGTCTATTCTATTCAGTCCAGGTATGTCCCTCATTACAGTCTCGAATTTCGTGTTTAGTAAGCATCTCTTTTGTTGTAAAACAAGTGTTGATTTGTGTTGTTAGGAAAATAACAGAAAGTACGGAATTCTTCTAGAATATTTTACCTACTTTAGGAACGGCGGTTGCATTTGACAACTATGATCGGTTCGTAGAAACAAGTACTGGTAAAAACACCCTTCGTGACACTGTGGGTGTTATGTATGAGAATAAAACTGAGGCTCCAGGTCAAAACACTAACACCAGCGAAATCGAGCCTAATAGCAGATAACGACGAAGAGCTTTTAGTCAAATGGATGTTGAAATAAAACCATATTTTAAAAAACCAAGACTTCAGCAAACTCTTTCAATTGACAATGACAATATATCCTCACATAAACCATCGAATAATCAATTTATTCGTAATATTGATAACTTGTGGATGATTTCTTTGGTATTAGTAAGTAACAAAAACGTTCCTTTTTGGATAGGGTGGAATAACCTTAAAACTTAAGATGAATTACCTCAGCAGAAGATTTGGTCTCTCCCGCTTATAAATGCTTCCCCGACGAGCGTGTGTGTGATAGTAGAAACTTTTAAAAAGGCACAAAATATTGCTGAAGAATGTTATCAATTGTATATATATGTCACATATGATCTCGCTATTGCTAAGTTAGCTTATCAGGTACAACATGCGGAATATCCTCGGTACGATAATTTATTTATTCAACTTGGACCATTTCATGTTGAAATGTCTTTTTTTAAAGCAATGGAAAATACATTGAAGAATCTGGAGGACCTGCAATATTAACTGAATGTGAAATCTTGGCAGCAGGATCACTAAAAGAATTTCTAGGCGGTACTGATTATAATCGGTGAAAGCGTATTCATTTATTATTTGTTACGGCCTTGCAAATTTTGCACTTTAAGGAATTCATGTTAACAAAAGAATTGTCGTTGGATGATATAATTACAGACTTGCAAATCGTTGAAGAATCAAAATCTATAGATGATATCTTATTGTCAAACAGTTTACAACAACTTCTTCGGGATTATGAACAATATTGTAGAGAAAACTTTACCTTGAGTTTTCTCGCAGTTTAGAACTGGAGATTTTGATTTATATGTATTTCTCAAGTTGCATCCATCATGTTTTCAATGAACCATCAAAATTACTCTAGATGGATATTGAAATATTATAATAACCTTATCAATGTAGGAGACAACACATCCTGGCTTCAAAGACACATTACTTAATGGTGGATTTTCAGTAAAACGAACCAATAAACAATTTTCTCGAACGCCTATAGATCTTACTTTAGAACAGACCATAAATGCGAATGCTGCAAATAAACTGACTGGAATATCGAACTTTACAAATTCCATTTCTGCAAGAACAAAATGGGCAGTAAGTCATTCTTTACGAACCTCGATAATAACTCATTTGTTGGAAGAGCTACATTTGAGTAAAACCGATGATGTCACCAATTGTTTACGACTCACATGATCAGAAGAAATAATTCTACTTTAGAAGACCTAATTCAACAAATTGAAAATACTATGAATCCCTTCGACAAACACTTTAACTGTTTAACTTATCCACTGGCAAAGCTACATCACAAAAAACCAAAGATTTTTTATTAAATATTACTGCTAATGGTAACAAATTACGAGACAATTTTATTAGAGAGTGTTTAGATAATCCGTTGAGATTTGAGTAAAAAATTACAAAACAAGACATATCAACTTTTGCGTCAGAAAACAAAAGCCTTGTAAAAAAATCTAATGGAAAAATTGAAGAAGTTACAACAGAACATGACTCATTTGGAAGAATTTTAGTCCTGTCTATGGAAAACAAATTAGATATTAAAAATATTTTGTCTTTTCCACTAATACCTGTACCATTATTCATGTGCCATATTGATGGATCTATGAATAAAACTGATAAGTCAAAGCTCTTAAGAATTCTTGAGAATCGCGCAGAAAATGTTTCACCTGATTTTGCTGACTGTACCGTTATTGATGGATTTTATTTATTGCATTTAGTCAGTGAAATTCCATTGACTTTTGGAAAATTTGCTCAACGTTTCTTGAGCAAAATTTGTGTATCTGTAGGAAACCGAGTTGACCTAATTTTTGATAAATTTATTACTCCATCAATTAAGGATATCGAACGTCAGAAGAGAGGTAATATTATGGATACTACTAAGGATTACGTAATCTCTGGTCCAAAGCAGCGTACACCTTTAGACTTTCTAATGGCTTTAAGAAATGATAATTTAAAAACATCTTTAGTAAAATTCCTCTGTGAGATCTGGCAAAACGATTTTCATGCGTCTATTTTGCGTAACAAAACTTTATATGTCAATTGTGAAGACACTTGTTATAAGTTCTATGTTGTAGAGGGACGTATTTATAGAGTAGTAGAAGAGAATTTGTTTTGTACACATGAAGAAGCCGACAGTAGAATTGTCTACCATTTATCAAAAATGCCAATATCAAAGTTATAATAAAAACTTCAGATACAGATTTTCTAATTATAATTTTAGGTAACATTCACAAACTTCTACAAATATATTGTTGTAGCTAGAGGTAGGTATACAATCAAAAAACACTTTGAGACATCTTAATATTAATAGTGTAGTGCAATCTTTAGGAGTAGATAGATTTATGCAAAGCTTTACCCGCAGTTTTACCGGTTGCGATTATACTTCGGCGTTTTCTAGAAAAGGTAAAATTAGACCAGAAAATGATAAAGTGGCTCAAAAAGCATTCAGCTCATTCGGATATAGTAGTAATTTAACTGACAAACATATTAAAGACATTGAAACCTTTTTATGTAAAATGTATGGTCACAAAAATAATAGCGACATTAACGATGTCCGTTTTGAGCTTTTCATGAACTACTATAAACCAAAAAAGTCAGGAAAATCTTTAGAAGGATTGAAAAAATTTGATGGCACTTTATTACCACCATGTAAAGACGTTTTTATGTGCTAATTGAAAAGAGTTAACCAAATGTGTGCCATATGGAATCATGCAACCTCAAATGAACCAATGTTTTGCTCTCCTCTAGAACACGGTTGGGTATTAATTGCTGGCCAACTACAGCCTCACTGGTTTGAAGGACAACAGACACCAACATCTATAGAAGAAATATGCTTAAAGGAATCCCAGTCTACTGAGTTAAAAGATGAAGGTGACATACACTTATCATCTAGTGATGAAGAAGTATAAAGAGTTAAATAAACCATAGAGAACCGTAGAAAAAGTACTTTATGTAACAACCTTTGTGGTCTACTTTGATAGCTTAAAAGATAAATTTATTTTACAATGTAGTTTCTTATTTTTTTATTTTACGATAAGGCTAAAATCAATGCTAAGTATTTATTTTTAACAAACAATATTTAATTTCCTGTTACTTTTTGTTTAATAATTAATAATACCTTCAGAATATTTCTTTTATTTTTGTTAAGTTAATAAATATGTATCGTTATCAATAAATACAACTCAAGTTATAACTGTTGTATACACAAATAAGTCATTTATTTCTTGATTAACTATCTATCTTTTCAGTGTTTATTCTGAGCCGCGCGCCACCAACTCTTCAGTGTAAGCCGTATAGCTCTAAGTGAGATACATATGTAAATTTGACGGTGTCTGCTCTAGTTATGTGACGGTCTGCCAAAAATTTGTTTAAATGTCTGAATTCTATATTTAATTACCTTTCATTTGACGTGTCCAAATATCGTGTTCCTGATAATTGCATTTTATCGGTAATTGAGCAATCTTTAAGAGCGTCTGCGCTAAAAGGTTGACAAAGAAACTGCGTTTGCCGCAGTAATATTGTTTACACAAAACTTTCCGCACATAACTGTAAACATATTACGTTTGTTCTAAAGCCTCTGATTTTTTGCATTTTCACCCTACTTAGTTGCCACCCCCTTACTTAGTTAACAACTTACGGCCGGCAGACGGGCGGTTATATGTTCGCTATGTTCATACATCTTATCCCAAACAGTCCAAAATTTTGTTTCAGATAGTTCGCTATTTTGCACGCGAGCTCTCGGTCTAGGACTCTTGTTTAATGTGAAGGTTATATGCTGCATTTTTGTTCAATTGATTTTCATTCTCCATGTTTTGAGTCATTCTTCGATTTGGAAGTGGTTTGTACGTTCACAGATTCTATTACGAGATTGTTGTTATTTGTAATGATTATGTAGTCAAATTTAATTAAGCGTGCGTCTGCCAGATTTATTTGGATTTAGTTTTGCTATTAAAAAGTTAATGGAGGGTAAGAAGCTTTAGATGCGCATTGTATAACATCACAATGTATAAAAGAATGTATAAATAAAAAAAACAGTAAGCGTGTGTCCGCTAAGGGTGGTGGTTGATTGCATGCAGGCGGAGTGGACGAACATCCAGTTGCTTACGGCCGACCAACGCATGCTCAGCACATCTATCTACCCTTCTACCAGGGACACATGACCTATACACGTAAGTCCGAGATATTACTCAGTGTTATTTGTTCTTTCTCTAATTAAAACTTGCACTTTATATGTAGATGCTAATTATCGCATGAACAATAACATGTCTTTAATGTTTCTCCAAATGATTTAATGATCAGAATACAAAATATCTATCAACTCTAATTTATTAACTTACATTAACAATATTTAACTTATCTAAAGCATGTTCTGCACGAGCGTAGAATATGTGACCTATTAGTAAGGATGCGACAAATAAAAATGACTATTCTTCAGGAACGTAGCTGCGTGTCTTGTATATCCAGTATGTACCGATATCAGCAGTCATATCACAGATCAATTTTATAGAATTTTTGCGACGATTAAGGTCGCAAAACAAACATACAAAAATGAAATTAATTTTTTTTTATATTTTCTTGCTTATGAGGGCAATAATTGGTCCCTTGCTTTTAAACCATGATGCATCCAATTGTGAGGTAAATAGCAACTTTGATGCTCGCTACGAGTTCAACTGTGATATTGGCAAGCGTGTTTCTCACAACCGTACTATCTTGTAGAATGAACAACGGTTCCAAACTAGCGGCAGTAAAATACGTAGAGTAATCTACGCTCGTGAAGATTGGTTTTTACTGAATCACGTATGCTAATTATTAAATCATTATTCTCTTCTTCCCACAATACCAAAACAATGTTTAATTTTGCCAATTGGTTGAGTATACCAACTGAATTTAATTCGCTGAAAATTTATTTGACAAGTATTATTTTATCAAATCTTTTTGAATGTAATATTTTCAAAATAATAGTTGTTTGGAGTTTGTATTGTCAAATTTCCCTACTATGATCTTTGCTAGGAATAGTTCCACAAAATAACTCAAAATCATAATGTTCATATATTTTTTCATACAAATTAGAAAACCAGATTTAATTGAAGGATTTAAAATTAGTGTACCTTTTAATGTTATGTTTTATTGTATCAAAATATGAAAAAAGTTTAGTTGATACATAGACTTCTGTAAAAAAAATTGATTTGATAGTGCTGTTAAAGCAGTTTTACTTATTGGGCTGTTTAGTGGTAACTTTAATAAGTGTATGAAAGGGTGAAAATGGTTTACATTCTTCAAGAAAGAAATTTCAATTTATGGAAAAGTTGGAAAGTGTGCTCGAAAGGTGGCGATTCTTTTTAATGAAAAAAAATCCAAATTCTAATGTATAGGTGACAAATTTTTATGAAATTGATTACCAAATGAAGAAACTCAAGTTAAAGTTTTTGGAATATTTGCTCCTTACGATCAGTAGTAGAACATATGGGAATGTCGGGCGAGACTGTAAAACAAGCACTGAAAATGCAGATTCTTCCAGTGTCCGTGAGGATGATAATAATAGAAGAATAGAGTTTCGCGAAACCATGTCGCATGGAGTCAATGCCGTCTCTAATCTTTTGTTAAACATTTGTTTCATCGATAAATGTTCCATTTTTTCTGAATGGTAAGGTTAATAGACAAAATTGTCACTATTGGAGTGACGAAAACCCGCATATTTTTCGAGAGGGATATACATAGCACCCACAAAAAATTGATATTTATTTGGGCTGGTATATTTGTAAATTTCACTAATGATCCTTTATTTTTTGAAGAAAAATTGACTGGCAATCTGTACCTTGATATGCTTGAAGAGACTATCGATCCTTTATTACTCACGAGCTAGAAATTCAAATTGATGCA
Organism: Galeruca laticollis; assembly: GCA_963921935.1. Taxonomy (NCBI): domain Eukaryota; kingdom Metazoa; phylum Arthropoda; class Insecta; order Coleoptera; family Chrysomelidae; genus Galeruca; species Galeruca laticollis. Next base: position 188,606,000 of record OY998178.1, on the reverse strand, counting down.
GAAGGTAATGTGCTTTTGCAGGAGCATCTGTTATATTTCCAACTGGACAGTGGTCCATCTCTTTATTTTCTTTTGGCAGAAGGGGAGCAGTTGAACTCCCTTCAAGATAATCTGATTTAACTCCCTTAGATTTCTTTCTTTGGAGACATTTTAAATTCGTCAGTTATAAAACACAACCTGCTATATTGATGAACTTAAAAGACGAATTACAGCAACACGACGGTCAATGCCCGGTGAAGTTTTCCAAAACGTTAGAGAGGAGCTCGAAAACAGACTTCATCACTGTTTAGAGTAGTGGTGGGGAAACTTATTTAAGACGGGCCATTTGCAATAACTAGACAATCGTAGCGGGCCAAAGAATAATGCTTAATCGTTAAAAAATTTATGTGTTCTATAAATATATACATATATTATTACAGACACTTATTATTTTAATAGTAAAAAAGCAAAAGGTAAGAAAATTATAAGCACAAAATATAATATGAATTTCGTGTAGTTCTTGATGTGAAGTATTATCACTTTATTTTCTGGTGTCATTACTGGTTGATGGTGCTTGAGAACAATGAAATGGAGACTGTTTCATCAAAATTTCATCATAGTCCGGTTCCAATTGCGAAGCATAAATTCTTAAAACTGATGAAATGTGCTCATCTGTAATTCTGTTTCTTAAAGAAGTTTTCCTAAGCTTCATTGTTGAAAAGATTTGTTCGCATATATAAGATGAGCCGAACATTGTCATTATCTTCATTGCATGAGTAATTAGATTTGGGAAATTATCTGGACTTAAATTTTTATAAAATTCTAGTAATGGTACTGTATGAAAAGTTTGTTTCAGGAAAGTATTACATTTCAGTTCTATTAACTCAAGTTGAAATTTTGCATCAACTTCTTCGTAATTAACATCGAATGGGGTCGCAAAAATACTAAACTCTGGTTCCATTTTTCTAAAGTCCTGAAATCTTTCAAATTCTGAAGATAGTTTTCTCAAATTAATTCCGTATTTTTTAATCTTATTGTTTGATATAGTGAATTTTAAAGATTGTATTCTTGGAAAATGAGAAAAATCTGATTTGGAAATCTGATTAGCAAATAATAATAACTGTAATGTGAAACTTTTCAGGTATTGCCAAATATCGTGAAGAAACTGATTTTTCACTTGCAATTTGAGATTAAGTTTATTCATGTGTACGAGGAGGTCTGTGAAAAAAGCGAAATCAGAAAGTCACGCTTCGTTTTCTAAGACGTCAAATTGATGATAAATGCCTTTATCAAGAAGAAAATTCACAATATCGTCTTTTAAATCCCAAATTCTTTCAAATGCTTTTCCAGCACTTAACCAACGAACTTTTGAATTATACAGGATATCGAAATGCTCAGCATGTACGGACTCCAAAAACTGGCGATGTAATAATCCTCTGGAACGAATCATATTTACTAGTTTTACAACAATATTAAGTATATGGTCAATATCTAAAGCCGATTTACAGAGAGCATCCTGATGTATAAGGCAATGCAAAAAAACAACATCATTTTCCGGATACTTAGAATTAAATTTCCCAACAAATTCTTGATTGATTCCAACCATATTAGGAGCACCATCTGTAGTTACGTTACATAACGTATCAATAGGTAAACGAAGTTTATCGATGCAATTTTCAAATTCACAAAATATATCGGCACCAGTCGTTGTTCCTTTTATTGACTGTAGCCCTGCAAGTTCTTCTGTAATTTCAAAGTGGGCGTTAATTCCTCTTACAAATATGAGTAACTGCGCAGTATCGCTGATATCTGTACTTTCATCCATGGTAATTGAATAAAAAATAAATTTTTGAGTTTTTGTAGTCAGTTGCGAAATTAGATTTTTATCAATATTTTCAATTCTCTTGGTGATTGTTCTTCTTGAGAGAGACAGTGACTGAAAATCATTTTTCTTGTCAGGGCACATAATATCGCACACATTTATCATGCACTGCTTTATAAATTCACCATCTGAAAATGCTTTATTAGATTTAGCAATATTATAAGCCAACACAACTGGCATTCATAGCGCATCTTTGAGAATGATTGGCTCTCCGAAATAATTGTTGTTGACTTGATAAATTTTTTATTAAATCTTCCGATTTAATTTTTCTCACCTCTTCACTTAACGATGAGAAAGAGTGGTTTTCATGTTTGCTCTTGAAGTGGCGTTGAATGTTATATTCTTTTAAAACTGCAACAGTTGTATTGCAAAGTAAGCACACAGGTTTTTCTTTAAATAAAGTAAAGAAATATTTCCACGTCCATTCTTCTTTAAAAACTCGACATTCTGAATCCACTTTTCTTTTTTTAACATCCATTTTAGACGTTACCTACTACGGAGAACAACACACATAAACGCAATTGACGAAAGCTTACTCCTAACTAATGCTCTTGCGCGGGTCTTTGTTGAGGCAGTGGGAGTTTCGGGAATTACACAAACAATTACTCGAGTCACAGCGGGTCGTTGCAGATGACTGACTAAGTCGCTAACTAACTGATTTTCGGGCGGCCTCGCTTGTATTTATACCTACCTGCAAGGATTGTTAAGGAATTGGGGTTTTCCGGTTCTTTCGAGACAACAGAACAATGAATCGAAAATGCGAGAGTGTCTGGAATTTTCGAGCGAAGATGAGTCATCTGTTTAGGTCGGATGGATTTGTCCAGAATACTATTGTGTTTTGAATATCGCCGCAGGTAGTTTTTTTGCGGGTCGTCACATTACGAAGTCAGAACGCGCTCAAACATTCTCACGACGGCACGCTTAAACGGGCCGGACTTGGCCCGCGGGCCGTAGTTTCCCCATCACTGGTTTGGAGCAACGTGGACAACGTTTTGAACAGTTTGTAAGATAGTCAGTCGTATATAAATCCCATGGTTGAAATTTATTTCTAGCAAATTAAGTTTTTTTTGTAACAGGAAAATAACCAACAAATAAAAAATCACACCTGTAGAATAGATTTATTCCTGTCATTTGAGGGTTGGAACGGTGCCACCCATTCTTCTAACCATTTCTATTAAAAGGAGAGTCAATACAATAATGCATCTCAGTATCGACAAGTTCTAATAAATTACTTCTGTAATTTTAGAAAGCTATTTTTCGGAAATTTGTCATCAGAAAATAATAAGTCGGGGTACCATTGGGAAAAGAATTAAACGGCCATCAAAATTATGCCCCTTGGCCCCCCATCTCATTTAAGATCCGAAGGGTGACATCTACAAATATTTCTCTCCCTTGAAAATTAAAATTAACCTGTTTTTTTGGATTTCTCATATTAATTACTGGAAAGAAGATATAAAGGGTGGGAAGCTTTAAAATTGACACCCTGTGTATAGTATTTGTAATAATGTATTTTCAAATATAAAACTGTTCATGTTAATAATTTTGCAGCACATGTATGTTATCACTCAATAGCTGTTTGCGTTTATCTATTCAAGCATTAAAAAACTGCCAAATATGTTTACGATAATAGGGCTAAATATATATCCTCTTAAAACCGAAACTATTAATGCAAGGACGGTTTTAATTTATATTGAAGTCATGCATAGATTAATTAATAGTAAAATTAAACAAAACAAACTCCAATCAATGAATTTGCAATATTAGATAATTTTTAACATGTTTCTGTAGGAGTTCACAGAAAAACTCATCACAAATAGGTTAATTGTCCACGGGTGGTGGGTACAAACACTAGTTGGCTTTTAATAGCTTTTTTATTTTATATTTGATAAATAGAATACCACAATGTTAATAGTACTGTTTGTTGTATAGTGAAATGAAGAATGTAAGATAATTGCTTTTTTAAAACACCTTTATTAGCTTGGTCTGAAGGTATGTATCTTTGTTATTTCAAATTGAATTTATTCCACCCTCATAAGACTGATTAATTTGACATTTTGCATAGGTATTAAGATCAAAATAAAAAATAGCATATCGATGAACGAGTGACGAAAGTAGCATTTTCTGCAACGAGAGAACAGTTTATGAAACGAGGCGCGGCCGAGTTTAATAATGTTCTCAAGGTGCATAAAATGCTTTTCGACGAGTAAAACACTATACTTTTTCTATAACCATGGCATACTACATAAGATGTACAAGAAATTTGAAAGAATTGAATTATCTTTAAAGTGATCTTGTTTTGGCATCTACTTTTATATTATAATTGAACGTTTCTAATCTTTTGTCATATGACATACTGTATAAAATCCTAAAAATGAAATCTAAAACTGCAACAATAATTTTATTTAATTATTAATTTACAAACTTTGAATAACTCAATACTAAAAGAATTTATTTTTGATTCGCTTATTGATTAATAATTATATGAGAACAGTTATTTAGAAGGATTGGTCTATCAGCGAATTCATATCTGAAATTGCAACCACTTATTTCGTCACTGGAGTCGGAAACTGACGTTTTCGGTTGAAATAAAACGTGACGAAAGTTGTTGATTTTTAAATGGTTATAGAAAAATAACTTTAAAGCTTTTACATGTGTTATACACAGCAAATATTATCAAAATAAACATATTACCTTTTGACAGTAACATTTTTCATTAAGTACTTTAATCTCATGTTTATTTTTTCATGATATTCGAAATTAAATTGACAAATATTTATCAAGAAAAAAATAAAGTGAGAAATTGAAAAAAAATATTGTTAATCAGTATTAATATAACAAGACCTTGTTTTTAATGGTGATTTTTTGGTGATAAATTTACGAATTTGAATGGGACCTTCTTGTTCTGATAGCCCAACAGCGTAGCTGGAGGGCTTTAATCCTTGAACAAAAATTCTCAAATGAAGAAGCCATGTTGCAGATAGCGCCAGAAGTAGTAACTATAAATCAGTGTGACGGATTTTATTTATTATTCCTTTATGGTGTTCCTCGTTGATCTGTAGATTCGGTTTAATAGAGGAAGCAGTCGAATGTCCCGTTATTTTAATAAGCTCATGTTCTTGAACTCATGCTTTGGCCAAATTGGAAATAACACTTGATCGACTCGAATGATTAGTAATCTTTCTTTTCTTGGCGTCTAAACAAATTTTTTCGGCGGACTTCTTTAACCATTTAGATATTTCGTTTTTGCTCACTGGGCAATTTATGTACCATCTCCCTTGATTCGTTTGCCAAAATGGATTTGAAGTTAAAAATAAACTATCTGTTGTTATATTTTCTCCCCTTTTTTCTTCAAGTTTATTAAAAATTCGCACAGTTTATCTACTTAGATTTGAGTTATTGGGAATTAGCCACTTAGAATCAGAAAGTTTAATGTTACCTCCTTGGTACGTTTTTGTAAATACAGGATTGTATTCAACTCGTCCTCTTAATGTTCCCTCATTATTGATTTCTGGTTTGAAATAATGTGTCAAACAGTTGGCACCTTCGCCCCCTCTCCAGGCAAGTTGTATGAAACCAAATGAAAAAATTTAAGCTGAAGACCTTCAACTGTTTTCTTATTACAGTCATCTATCATTCGTTTCACTTCAGATTTATCTAATGCGGAAGCACTTTGACAGGACATTAAAAACCGCTTATAACTCGGAAGTGATCGGTAGTTTGCGGAGTTGGTCGGTATATAAAGTGGCGGAAAATTTGAACCTACTTGCTCTTGTGTCAAACACAAAATACAACCTAGCCTCAAATTTCAAAAACAACCTATAAAAAAGGTATCAATTTATAGATGTTTTTGTTTCGAATTTTTTCATAGCGGAAAAAACGTGAAAGTATGTCCGAAGGAGCAGAAAAACTAGTATTTGATTAATAAACGTGTTTAAATGTTGTTTACTTAAACTTTAAAAGGAATATTTTGTTATTGCCATTAGCGTCAAAACAAGTGTTTTGCTTACTCAGGAGTTTCTAGCTTCCTGTTAATTCATTAGTTTTATCTCTGTTTATTTATTTTTTCTAATAATATTTTTATGTAATAATACCCACTATATTTGAGAAAAGATTTAATAAAAACTGACGTTATTGTTATTCAACTTATTATTTTGTTAAATAAAACATACATATTAGGTAATAAATATGTAATTTCCAACATCATCATTGTTATACCTACCTTGCTGCTTGAAAAGGAAACAATAGCTTTTCTCATTGGAATTCCATTCTTGTACTTTTAAAGCTACAGCTATCATACTATTTTGATCTTTCTTTTTCATCACATTATGCTTACTTGTTAAGTACTTATGAGACACCTTTCCTATCCAACATATTTATTCTTTGTAATTTATCAGTCGTAAATTTTCTGGCATCAGAGATAATTCTGTCAACGGTTACACCACTTCATAATTTCTTAACGATTTCAGTTTTTTTTTCAAGTTTGGACAAATGTAGGCTTCTTCTTTTACATTTGTTTCCCCTAAAATAACAGAAATGTCATATTTTCTGTTCTTTTGCATAATTCTTTAAATAATACTGTTTATCTGTATGCCAGATTTTTATATTTATGCGAGATGGGCAACCACCATACATTTTAATCGAGACACCAGCTTTACCATTTCGACTAGAGCATTTGTCTCATGCCCTAAAGATGTTAAGAAATATATTGTCAAATAATGGAATATTATTATTAGAGTCCAAACTTACCTATTGAATTACTACGATTGCAAGCATAGAATTTTTCCACATAATTATCATACTTGTTTTTTCTCTCCACTGCATAATATTTGGTCTCAATGTTCTCCTCTTCAAACCTTTGTTCATAGCTTTCTTGGCTAGTAAACGTATGTGATTACATTTTTAAAATTATATTGTGGTTTATTTCCAAATGCGTTTCTATTTTTTAAAAAGTTGCACAGACCATCTCATTTCCAGTACGTAATGGACAAATGATATGTAATTTCTTAGCACAGGATACCTGCTGATTCTGATTGTGTACATTTTTTATATGTCTATTCTTGGACGACATACAGGAAAACTCCACATTGCAGAATGGACATATTTTGTTATTTAAAATTTGAGGTTCCATACTTGATATCTATTATGAAATAAATCTCAAATCGAAATTAAATGAGTTACCCAAGCGAAACTCTTCAAAAATAAGTATAAAATATTATCAGATTACACAGCGATCAATAACAAAGGCTTGTCCTGTAGTTTGTCGTTTGTCGAAAAAACGCGGAAATAATTATATAATATGATTATATTGCATTTCTCTTTCTACTCATTTCAAATTCTTTCCCGCTCAACAGCTATTAACGACAAACTCTGCAAACTGCCGATCGGTTCCGAGGTATATGCGGTTTTTAAGTTCGTCTCACTTTCACACCTTTTACTTTGTTGTTGTAACTGCTTTCTTTTTGCATTTCTTGCACCCTAGGACTTTTTATGTCTTCGAAAGGATTAAAGCTTCTGTTATACTTTCTAAAGTAATCTTGAATAATTTTGGATGTAATGTTCCAAATAAACTTCACAGAATATTCCTTGTAATCATCCCCGTTTAATTTTCTGTCTTTAAATGTTTGACATCTGCGCAACAGAAGTTTCTTCATTTAATTCATAACTTCGGGGTTTGCAAAATTGTTCAAATTGAGACCAAATAGGCTGTTTGGTTTTAACGGTATTGGCAGGCACAGATGTTTTAACCTCAGATTAACAAATAAAATAGATATGTTTGTTTTGATCTTTTCTTGTCTCAAGCATTGAGTTACATTCTAATTCTAAGCTCACTTGCGGACATATTTACAAAGTCTCTTTAGTTGCACGAAAAATGAAATTAGAAGTTTAATTGAAATTGTGTTAAAAAGTTAAGCAAATAAAAAAAGTCATACTAATTTATGCATTTGAGTCGCTATTTTTAAAATTAATTAATAATACTTGAATTTTATTTAATAAAGGCATATTCTTTTATAAATTTTAAACAAGTATTTGTTGTATCCTTAGATACCTTTATGGTTATAACTAAAACTGGCAACATTGCTCAAAATTTCAGTACCTGTTTAATGTGTCAATAGTAATCTATTTAGTAGTTTTGTCCTTGTTTAATCAACATATAAAGAGATATGCAAATATCGTCAGACTGTAATCGACGATCATTTCGAATAGTTCGTAGTATTGTAGTAAATAATGTCAAACATGATTTGTTTATACGAGCGCCATTACGACTAGAGAGTAAACATTTAGTTCTTTCGTTTTGATGTGTTTTTCAAAACTTTTAGTGACAAAATAAACTTTTAAGTTAATTAATTTAATGTTTTTGGATGATCATGGTTCGTCGGTGCCAAGTTTGTCAGAAAAACAGCCGAAATTACCAAGGCCATGTAGCTACAATACCATCCCCACTTTTTGTAATTCATTCATTATTTCACTACTGGCGTTTAGAATTGTTGGCCGCAAAAATAAACATGTTTATATCATCGTCAGAATATTGATTTATCGAAACAATTGTCAATTTTTTAGAATTTTCAATAACTTTTATTATATTGTGGAATTAACTAGAAGCCGTGAGTTTCATTTAAAACACTAATGTTTATGAATGAATAACCCTCTCTATGTTTATTATTACTCTAAGGTTTTAACCAATTAATTTATTTCTGTTTTATCAGAACTTCCGAATCTCGACGAAGTCATTTTTGCGCGATCGATCTTTTTTGTTTATTTACAGCATCGATTGTCAGTACGGTAGGTTGTGTTTACTGGTTTCTAAGTCCAACACGTCGGTAAGTGATGTACTTACCGTTCAGACGTCGGTAAGTAAATTACTTACCGACGTCTTAGCCCTACATACATTTAAGTGGTTCTAAATAATATATTACTTCATTCATTACACAAAACGAACAAAAAAAATAAGAAGATTTATATTTTTTTAATCTGCTTTTTGGTAAACACAGCAGCTTTCTTAGGTCTATGTCCAACATTTTCCCTTTTTAGATAGGCAATCAAAGTATGAAATGTTGAAATATCGAGAGCATCTTTAAAAAAAATAGTCCTTTTCAACATAAAATATTCTGCCCAAAGACTACCAGGCGATTTCAACAAAATATGCGAACAACACTTTTTCATTAATACTGGCACCATTCTTCTCCTCACACCAATTCTTAAACATTTTGTAGACTTTTTCATAGCCATTCCTGGATTTTTCTGGGATTATTGCTTCACATCCTATTTGCCACGCTTTTTCTACGTCAGTATCACTCTCACTCTTTTTATAGTAGTAAATTAATCGAAAATTCAAGTTCAAAGTATAGACTTTAAAATATGATCTTAAGCTTCACAGTAAATGCATTTGTTTGTTGATAAATAATATCTTGGAAACACTTAGCAACTGCCCAACGTTTATTAAATTATATAATTGGCAAGTTGGTAACCACCTACTTTATACCAAAATACAAATATATTTTAATCGAGAAGTATAAATGTCACTTTTCACTTTTCGTTCATTTCGAACAAATTTAAATTATTTTATTTAAAATTTATTTCAATACGATCGCGCAAAAAATGGTATAAGCATCTCGAACGTTAAGGGTTTTACCGGTCTCCAGCAAAATTGGAGGCTGAGCGTAGCGAGCTGTCGACTGGTAAACAACCCTTACCGTTCTTAATACTTAATATACTATAAAGTATAAAATGAACTGTCAAATGTGACAAAAGAAAAGAAACATTTTAATCATTGACAAGAGGAAGTGAATTTTAATCTGTGATAAACAAAAATAATTGGTTCAAAAGTCAAATTCTCATTGGACCATTGTCTGTGTTGCTATAGTGACGGAAATAACCTTTGAAAATTCCCTGTACTGATCTTTTTCGATTTATTTTTGTCTTCAACAGGTCCTGTCTTATCGAATTTTTTAGCGCAAAGGGTACATCTGAATATTTTCCATTAGGTAAATAGTTGCACACGTGAATGAAACCTTCCCAATACGTTAGCTACAACACTTTACTATCTTAAACAGTTATAATTGTTATTCAGGTACATCATGAACGTCATTAAATTATTGTTTGATTTTGGAACAGTGAAAAATTCATAGGATTTTATATGAAATTGACTTTAAAATGGTAGGTTGTGAACAATGAAAACTTTTTATTGTAAATTCTATTTTTCTCTAAAATTAAAAATGTTTCCTTCCTGGTTGAATTTAGACCTTAAATTTTAAAGTTGAGGTACCTTCAACAATGTTATTTTAGATATATTTATAACGCTATTTAAATGTTGTAAATTATGGTTAAAACTGAATTACCTGACTGAATGTCCTAAGTAAAACAAGTTTTAAATAAATAAATATTGATGAATAGCTTATAATTAATATCTGTTAGCAAATATTAGCGCTGTTTATTTATTAAAAAAATAAATCTACTGTGTTGGATCGTAAATGTCTAATATATTTCTATTAATATTTTTTCTGCATTTCTACTTTTATCTAATCGCAATTACGAATTATTCAAATTCACTATACAACAAACACGAATGCAATGTGTTACGACACCTTCCACATTATAACGTTATCACTAAGTAAAATACTTAATGAAACAACATTATCAGTTTATTAATACTTTTTATCACAAAACCATCGATATCTGACCAGGAGTGTATATTATCTTTGGTGTTTTCATATGGTTTTGTAAAGGTAATATAAAAGTATTTTGTGAATTTAGGTGATGATCCGCTACTAGACCAACAACAGTATAAGTATATGACAGTGGACGATATGAAGGGTTTCGGTGATGAATCTATGCGACTGGACGTTACTAGTGACGAAAAGAGCGAATATAATAGAAATTCTGTAGGTAAGTTATTTATCAACAATTTATTAATTTTATTGTTACTTGAATATCTATTTTTAATTGGCATTGAAATCCTGTAACTTTTAGCTTTCGGTATAAAAATTATTTTTGTTTGTATACAAGTATGGTTAGTATGTCAACAATTTTATTAGTAGAATGATTATGCATTTTCAATCATACAATAAAGAAAAATGTATACAGTGTGCCGACATTCTGATTCATACTCCATACTGATTGTTTTTGACTATATTTTCTCGAACCGATTGTTTGGTGAAGTATATTCAAGTAAAGAGGATGTTATCAACATTTCTATCTGTCTTCATTATAGACCGGGCGATAGTGACAGGTTTTGGGACGCGATTTAAGACAGTATGTCTTTTGGAGGATAGTATAACACGGACAATTCGGTGATAATAATCGATTAATTAAAGTGTCATCGCGTGTTCTTCACATATAGAAATAAATTTAAATTTGTTAAAAATTAAACATTTTTATATGATATACTCAGGCTGCCACTTGAATAACCATTGGCATACCGTTAGTGTCAACCTATCAGGTAGGCATGCTCAGGTATATTTGCATGATAAAGAACGATTTATCCACGTTCTTAAACAGACTGCCAATGAGGAATATACATGATATTACTATATAACTGCTACAGGTAAGATTGCATACCGTTTGTGCACGTCCGTGTATCTTATAGAGCGAACATTTAGCAATGTTATGTAATAATTTTCCGTCATTTAAATCAGTATGCCATTATGTTTCTATGAAGTTTATGATGATGTTTGATGTATATGAAATTGGCATTGTGATCGGTTGATAAACAACCATAGGCATACGCGAACGAATTTGTGAAATGGTATGTAAAATTGGCGTGTGTTTAATCTGTATGCCATTTCGGTTTTAACACATTTGAGCTATATTTCGGTTGTATAATAAATGGCATATCGTTTGGTAATGTCTGAACTTCCCAAATCATGACGTAGACATGAATATACGAAAGGGAACTAGTGTAAATAAAATGAACAATTTTCTCTCTTTTTAGGCAGTCTGCCTTTTTGTTTTCAATTCAATCGTAGCATCTGTAGATCGAATAATCGGCATACTTATTGGACAGGTCTCTGGTTTCCAAAAAATCCAATTATTTTTATGAATAAAAAAAAATTCATTTCAGTAGCATTTTTTTTATTAGAATTTATAAAGTTTATTATTCACTATTTATTTTTTAAAGTTCATTAATTTTTACATTTTTTTCAGGTTTTATTTCATTACATAATATAAGTTCTAATTCATCAATGAATTCAATTTCAGTATCAGGTTCTTCGTCACTTTCAGTTTGATCATCCTGCTCATCATTATTGGTAGCTTCATCTCCTTCGTCATCTTCTTCGTCTCCTCCATCATTTTGTTCATTGTCATCATCACGTTCATCATCTTCATCGTCCGAAGATTCGTCGATGACGTTGTTGTGATCGCAATCATTTTCGGGATCTGTAAATGATAATATTAAATAATTTAAATGGATTCTAATATCTTAAGTAAATAATATCTAGATTTATTAACAGTTAATAAATCTTTATTGAGGTTCGGATGTAAACGAAGTTTAATCTGACAGTTTTGATTAGCTCAAATTTGCACTAGAAAAAATTATGTAATAGTGACATTATTATTATTGGTTAAATGAAATCACATTGAGAAAAGACCAAGCCGTTTAGAGCACTATGAATTTTTATCGGCTTCACATAATCATTCAAGAGTAGTTGCAATACGTTCTTCCGCATTAAATTTTCGCAATATTAGTTGATAATGCAATAGTTATTTTCCTAACAAGTGCGGAAAGTGATACTTTCCCGCACGCGACTGCCGTTGACCCGAACGACGCGAAGTTAGTTGGTGGTAACTGGCTGTTAAGAGTAACACTCGTAGATTGCAAAGTGCATGAAGATGACGGAGACGGCATCGGTTGCAAGTTGCCAGTACATGAAAGAATTTTATTCGAGATGGTTTTCTGCTGTTTACGGAATTCTCCAAATAATTCTCAGCAACAGCAGTTGACTTCCAGCCTCCAAGACGTTTTATGTTGGTCATCCCTTCGCCTGAATCTGCTAGAAACGTGCCGAGGATCGTCTAAAACTGTGACCTGTGTAACGTTTTGGGTTAGGTAGGCCTAAGTAGGTAGCGATCTCTGCCGGCATTTTACCAAATGTGTTTACGCCTACGCACTGAACAGAACATTTGCCTTTTTTGTAATTGAGAAAAAAACGACGGTGCGTGGTGGTAGGAGGCCGTAAATTTGCATACTTTCTATAGAGCTTCAAAAAGGTTCCATTATTTATGTCTTCAGATATAACAAAGGATCTTGAGGTATGGTTTTTCGAATCGGAAATTTTCACAATAATTAGGTTTCCTTTATCTTGAATATCGTCAAGCGTGATTTTCACAAGCTCCGCTCTGCGAAGAGCACCGGCGAAAGCAAAAATGGTACCTACTTTAATCATAAGATATATCTCATTATGGGCTAACATAAACTTGGATATGTCTTCTTTGTTAAAAATTTGCGCTTTATGTGGTCGAAAACCAACATTTTGCTTTTTTAGGAACGATGTCAATTTATGAAACTTGCTTATGTCCAGGTTTTGTTTTATTTTAATTAAACATTTCACCATCGAGTAACGCGACCATAGGGTATTGGATTTCAGAACCTTACTCAGCTCGGAAAATACGCCAAAAAAACCTCTTCTCTGAAGCTATTCACTCCTTTTTCCTTACACCAGTTTAAAAATTGGTTGTATTGTTGTTCGTATCTTTCTCGTGATTTACTTGGTAACAGGTCTGAATTTACTTAATCTGCGGCCTTTAATATTGCTTCTGGAAGCTCCTCGTCTGACGAATCCATTAAAATATTGCTTTTATTGAAAATAATTTGAAAAATGCCAGAATCGGAAACTTCGACAACACTAAGACTTGAAACTTTGACGTCTTGATGACAACTTGGTTGTCATAACAAATCTTTGGTTACCACACCAAACCACTTGACTCAGCTTAGTTTGATTGTTATGTGGATTGATTTTGAGAAATGTATAGGGTAGATATATAAAAGTAACGCAATTTCTTCATTCCAATGAATGAAAAATAGTCTGGGTTAGATTGAATATTAAAACCTATATTAGTTTTAATAGTAATATACAGGTAAACTCAATGAAATGTACATTTAATAACGATAAATTGACACTTTCTAAACTAAAATGAGTGCGGGAAAGTGGGTAAAACCGCACGGTCGTAGAAAAATTTTTTTTACGTTTTTACCTAAGACCGAATCAAATTGTATATATTTTCTTAACGTGATTTAATTTAATGATTAGTAATATCTCTATTAAATTATTTTTTATAAATAATTGTGAATAAATATTTTTGAACTGTTAATGGATCTAAATCATAAGGATTAAATGAATGATTTGTTAACAGTAGAATTTTATTAATTGTTAACAACTCTTTTTATCAGTGTATAATAGCTTAGAATACATATTATTACTTTACATTATTTATACGTGATTTATCAACAAATGTCCATGTTCTACTATAATGTAAAAATATTTTCTAACAAGACTTGTATAATACATCAAATTATTGTCAAGTCACGAAAAATAGTCAACACAAATGGAAACCCCCGTTTTTAAGCGTTATTCAAAGATCCCTTCATCTATAAATAGTTCTACCTGGACCCGAAAGTTCCCTCAAGTATATATGGATGTAGAGAGCAAGAGAAAGATAGAGTAAACATAAGTTATTCTACGTTTTGATTATAGAGGATAGAAGTAAGGAGGACCGTCTTGTATAGGGGACAAGTTGAAAAAGTGTCCAACTGTAAGCAGCAAATTACAGTATGCCAGTAATTATTTTAGTGAATTATATCATCATTGCATCAACAATAAAATGGCATACTGATTAAATACACAGAAAATCGTTTTTTATTTTACAAATTAATATTCCTTATTTATTATGTCGAACCTGTTGAAATCGTATGCCATTCTGTATGTTGATCTTTAGGGATACATATTTTTCATCATATTAATTTGGGATTGATTTAAATGACGGAAAATTATTACATAACATTGCTAAATGTTCGCTATATAAGATATACACTGACGTGCACACACGTTACCTGTAGCAGTTATATAGTAATATCATGTATATTCTTCATTGGCAGTCTGTTTAAGAACGTGGATAAATCGTTCTTTATCATGCAAATATACCTGAGCATGCCCACCTGATAGGTTGACATTAACGGTATGCCAATGGTTATTTAAATAGTACTTCGATTGAATTTTATTTTGGCAGCCTGAGTAATATCATATAAAAATGTTTAATTTTTTAACAAATTTAAATTTATTTCTATATATGAAGAACATGCGGAGACACTTTAATTAATCGAATATTATCACCGAACTGTCCGTGTTATACTATCCTCCAAAAGGCAATACTGTCTTAAATCGCGTCCCAAAATCTATCACTATCGCCCGGTCCATTATAGATCAATTGGCCAAGCTGTTTAATTTTGTTATTCAGTAACTAAAGCAATTCCCTATTGTTTCCACAATAAACAGAAATTACAGTGAGTGAATTTTGGAAGGATCAGAAGTGGTTAAATTACTATATAATTGTGAAAAAATATTACTTTAACGCCTAAAAATAATCAACACATAATAAACAATAATGGTTGAAATTTTAGTAAATATCACAAATGTTCAATTTCTTTAAATTTATTTCTAAAAATATTACATAATCTTATACTATTTAATAAATAAGACTGGTTTTTGAAGTTAGAAAAGTAGCACAAATATGGATAATGGGTCCAAAAGATATTTCAGATTTCCATACTATTTGATATACATCAATACTCTATCAATTAGCTTAAATATTTGACTGCACATCTAAGTAGCCTTGGCAAATATACAGTTTAAAAGCTAAGATGAAAAATAAAAACATGCTCAAATATATATATAATATAAATCCAATTTAATCCTCCTATTTTGAAATGAAAAAAATATGTTTGTTTAGAAAATTTATTTTCATAAAAATATCTGTTTTTTAAGATTAATGCAAAAATTGAGAGATGGCAGGCATTCAAATTGAAATTTATTGTTGTTCTTTCTAATTTGTTATCTCTCTCTGGCTGGCTCCCTCCACCATACTCACTCTTAGTGAATCCAATCAAAAGCCATTATCACTTTGAGTTTTCCTGGAATGTTTTTGAAAGAGATGAATGAGAAAAGTGAACCCAAGAATAGCATAAATTAAAATCCGAGCCCAAGAAAAATTCAGAATGATGCCAAATAGATAGAAAGAACGAAAATTATAGATTTTTATGTGAATACTTTGATTTAACATAGTTGTGTTATCATTACGACATCATACTTGAGATTATTATAAATGAATATGTATATCTAACTGTATTATAATGAAGTAGCTGATATAAATTTAAAACATACTTAAGTAGAATAAGAGTTATTAAGATACTGCTTGTGTAAAGGAGAGGAGAAACATATAGCAACATGCCATCTGATAACATGTCATTTATAAAGTATAAAAAGACAGTCGTCAGGTGTGATGTAGTATCAATAAGTAGATTCAGAAGTTTGGAAATCGCTTCACTGAATTTTTTAGAATGACAAATTCCCGATTTGTCCGGTTTACCATTAAATAATTTATTAGTGTTTTAAATGAAACTCAATGTTTCTAGCTAATTCCACAATATAATGAAAAATGTTGAAAGTTCTAAAAAATTGACAATTGTTTCGATAACTGAATATCATCGTCAGAATGACAGAAGTTACATTTCATTTGATGCCTACCTGATGTTTAGTAGTTATTTTTGGCTAGACCTTGTGATTGACTTAATATATGTTAATAGAATAGAAAAAGATGTGATATTACAAATATTGAAGCTTAGATATTATTAGCCCTATGGTGATATCCTGGATATCATTTTTCCAATTAAGATCAGAATAACTGTGCAATGATATAGAAAACCAGGAAAACTATATCTGCTGATCTTTACAATTATCACTTAAGAAGACAGTTTAATAGTGGAGAACTCCCTAGATTTATCTGTTCATTGACGACTTCATATTATGTGTTTCTTAAGTGTCTTCTAATTTCCAACTCTTCAAGGACATCCAGTTCCTGTTTCTTATCACAAATATGTAGTACTTCTAGTACTGTGTTAGGTGTCAATGAATGATTGGTGTAATGGGATTTATCTGGTTGTTTTAATCTGTATGCTCGTAAGTGTTCACTGTATCGGATTTCAAAATTTCTAAGGGTCTGACCCAAATAGACAGTATTACATTCTGAACATTTGAGTTTATATATACCTGATTACATTTAACAATTTTGTACTTACGTTACTTTCTGTTTTAAAAGAAATTGTTGTATTCGTTGCTAAAGATATTATCTTTGAAATATTATTAGACATATTTCCTGCATATGTGGTTTTATAAGTTTTTATTTCTTCAGTTTTTTAGGAAATATTAGTTGTAATGCCACTTTTCCTTTTTTTTATTAATTAGCTTATTTATCATATGTAATGGATAACCCGTTGGATGTTGCTATTTGTCTAATTGTATTAATCTCTCTATCAAAATTACATTTGTTCATAGGAACTGAAAATGCTCTATGTATCATTGAATTATATGCCGCTAGTTTATGTGACATGGGGTGATTGCAACTATATGGTATTGTCACATCAGTGTGTGTTGGTTTTCGGTAAATTGAACTATTTTCTTCAACTTCTAATGTTAATTTAATATTTGGGTGTAAATTATTAATGTAGTTGAAAAATATATCTACTATATATCACTACCTATAAAACAAACTAATATGTCATTTACATATCTATACCAAAATAAAACATTTTTTAAAATATTACTTTCAAAGATTTTTCTTTCTAAACTGTCCATAAAAATGTTTGCCAAAATAGGTGATATAGGGCTTCCCATTGGTAAACCTTCATTTTGAATATATATGTTATTGTCAAAAGTGAAATAATTCTGATTAATACATACATCAAATAAATTAAGTATATCTAATATTATTCCTGGATTAATATTTTTATCTTCTAGTAATTTTCTTACAAGTATTAGACATTATTTAGGAGGAATTTTAGTGAACATATTAGTAACGTCAAATGAAATAAGCTTAGAGTTATCTTGTAAGTTGAATGCTTTTAATTTTTTGATTAGTTCTATTGAATTTCTAATTGAGTATTTAGATGCATATCCGTAACTATTAAGTATATTGTTAAGCTTCTTTGCCAATATATTATTAGGACTATTAACATAAGGAACTACAGGTATAATTGGTTTCGTTATTTTATGTAATTTAACGGTTCCATATGATAGTGGACAATGAGTATTCTTATTTACGATGGAACACTTTTCGTAATCACTTAAAAGATAATTAAACTGTCTTCTTAAGTGATAATTGTAAAGATCAGCAGATATAGTTTTCCTGGTTTTCTATATCATTGCACAGTTATACTGATCTTAATTGGAAAAATGATATCCAGGATATCACTATAGGGCTAATAATATCTAAGCTTCAATATTTGTAATATCACATCTTCTTCTTTTTTCTATTAACATATATTAAGTCAATCACAAGGTAGATAGATCACTTCTTGGTCTAGCCAAAAGTAATTACTAAACATCAGGTAGGCATCAAATGAAATGTAACTTCTGTCATTCTGACGATGATATTCAGTTATCGAAACAATTGTCAATTTTTTAGAATTTTCAACATTTTTCATTATATTGTGGAATTAGCTAGAAACATTGAGTTTCATTTAAAATACTAATATGAGTAGATTCCACGAAGTAAGGGTCGAGACAGTTAATTTCATTACATAATTTATTGATATGTTTATCATAAATTCAGAAATCTATTCCTTTTTAACTTCAAAATCTCCAGATATTTAGATTATCTATGTGTCTGTACGTAACTTCATCCGATTTTTTGCAATTTTCAGGGAGATGCTTTGAGATAACATTTATTTTGTTTGAGTAATACGAAGTTGTCATGACCTAATAAACGAAAAACTGAGAGAGTAGTTTTGGTATTAATATCAATAGACTTGTGTTTCTCATTTTTGTTTTGCCATTAAAAATTTTAATGATGAAAGAAATGTGTTCTGTACTAACAGTTCCTTGATAAAGTTAAGAATTGCACAAATGTTTTTTATAAATAAGACCATAAACAAGGAAATAAAAACCCAAGGCTTTGCTAATATTTACAGATTGATCGTTATTAATTAGCAACAAAAAAAATGTGTAGAGGATTACCATTAAGCTGTTGTGTGTTTCCATTATCATGTGGCCCATTCTGGTCTAGTATCTTTTGCCATGTTTCTAACATTGGCACGATTCTACGCAGTGGCGGATCCATTATTATATTGGGGGAGGGGGGGTATAGAATTCTGAACGGTGGAAAATTTTGTGAAAGGACTTTCATATAATAAAGCGATCAACAAGTAGTTTAACATGCATTTCTGATGCTTGATTCTAAGCACAGTGTACCTATAAAGCAAGAGGATTCAACTGTTTAATTATCGCTTGAATACCTTGATAATGGCCCCAGTTCTTGAAGTTTTCCTAGTATAAGTGCTGATAGTTCTTCTCCAGTGAGTTCATCTTGGGCTTCAACAAACATTTCCTTAATTTGGCCCAAATCAATATTTAAATATCTAAGGCATACGGTCATCTGCTCAGTAGAGCTTGCATCTAGAGTTTCATCAGCAATCAACGAAAAAAACTGCGATTTATTTAGTTTTCCTGCAATTTGCCCCACAATAATATGCCCACAGCATTCTATAAGCTCGTTTTGAGTGGTTTTGCTAATAAAAGCATCACGATGACCCCCCCAAAAAGAAAAAAATAACTACGTGGCCTAATAATGGTTTCTGAGAAGGAAAACCTCGGCTGTTGTGAAAATCGAATGCAATAATTGGCTTTAGGCTTTATGTAAAATAATTTTGCAAGGCAAAATTACAAAATTTTACTTTTCCGCCCAACCTACTCGTATCTAATATGCGAGAAAAGTAATGGTTTACCCCAAAAAAAGTTGGAATATTGAAATTTTTTTTTAGCTATTTTTACGTTTTCCATCGACAACAATACGAAAAAACGGTTTTTAGAAAAAAAAATCCTGTGTGTATGTCGTCGTTGTCGTCGGCCACTTTTCGTTTCATGTCTTGTTAGCACGATACAGCCTCCGGAGTGCAACAAGTCACCAATTTTATGATTGCATATTGTTAAGGACATGTCACAGATGAACCCTGTTGATTTTCAGCTCACCAGAGCCAGTACAACGGGTGCTATGGTACTTGAAGTACGACTTTTTTATCATTTTTTGAGAAATTTCAGTTTGTTGGCACGATACAGCCTCTGAAGTTCAACAAGTCACAAATTTTATGATTGAATATTATTCAGGACATCACACATATGAACCCTATTGATATTCAGCTCACCACAGCCAGTACTATAGGTGCTATAGTACTTTGAGTTTCATTTAAAAACACGATATTTTTGTCATTTTTGGGGAAATTTCAGTTTTTTAGCACGATACAGCCTCCAGAGTGTATAAAAATTACCAATTTTATGATTGAATATTGTTCAAGATGTCTCACATATCTACCCTACTGATTTACAGCTGACTAGAACGAGTACAGCGGGTCCTATAAATCCAGATATACTACATTTTTGGTTATTTTTGGAGAAATTTCGGTTTGTTAGCACGATACATCCCCCGAAGTCAAGTGACAATTTTATGATAGAATATTGTTCAGGGCCACAGATGCGGAAAAGTTAGTTTTAATCTTTAAAACCGTTTATTTTTTGGTAGTTTATGAGGAGGCTTCAACTCGATAAGCCCCCACCCCCCCTATATCTGCCACTGATTCTACGTTCATAAAATGTTGTTCTTTGCTGACTTAAAAACTGATCCCGTTGATTTTTGACCTTCTCATTTGTGGTAAAGATATTCAGGGGATGCCAGATCTGAACAGTGTCAAAGATTCTGGCGAGCTGATTTTTAAAACCGCACTTTATTCAAAAGTGAAACATAAAACATAACTCAAAACTTGATTGATATTCTGGCTCCCATAGGAGTATGCGTGTGTCTCATAGAGTATGTTTCCTTGCTCATGGACCATTATCCAACCTGTTTACAAAATATACAGTCATTTTGCACTTCTAAGTAATTATGTTGACTAAGAATTTTCCATTGGTCTTTCCCTGAAAAGCGGCTAAAAAACGGAGTTTCAAAATTAGATGGGTTAGTTCATGATAGCCGCTACGTGGCAGACGTGACTTTGAGTTACTAGATTATGGGAGGTAAGGATGAAAACTCGCGCACTGGCACCGCAAGTATGTCAGTCGGGGAGCTCAAATCCATACCAAAGAAAAGTGAAGGAATATTACCATGAGAAGCTTAACACCCACTTCAAAATTGTTTTCTAAGTGCTGGGGGAAGACAGTTTTTATAGAAATAAGTGGTAACGGCTTTTGGTGAATAAACAAACATGTATGAGGTTTTGCATTATCTTGGTGGAACACTACATCTTTAATATCAGTTAAATTGAAAAGATTAGAAATGACTAATATTAGTCATTTCTAACCAATTTAAGTGAATCAGTTAGTTTGTTCAGCTAAGGATGGTACACTTGAATTAATTGTTCTGTTGACTAGTAGCCTTGTTTATATACAATTTAAAAACTTACAATGGGCTATATCTCACGAACGAAAGATGATATCAAAAAATGCTCAAAACCGTTTCTAGGATAGGAAGGGGGACCTAAAATGATATAAAAAAGAACTCGCCCCCATCAACCTCCTAGGCCCCACCTACCCCAACTGAAAAAGTTTAAATGGCAGACCCCTACTTGTGATACATCATTGAAAAGCCTACAAAAAATGCTATCCAACGGTATAAATAATAATGGTACAGGGTGAATAAATATTACAAAACCTTGCCTTAAAAGGAAAATTTAATGAAGTTTTTGTTGAACTACAAATTTGTTAAAAATGTCAATGAAGTTAATGTTCAAAGTGGGCTCCGTTGTTTTGTAAACAATAGAACAGCCTATTTTCAAATTCAGCACGAACTTTGACAAATGTTGGTCTAGTAATAGCGCGGCATGCTTGAGTAATTTTTCCCGCAAGTCCCCAAGTGACGCAGGTTGAGTTTTATACCTGAGGTAACCCCATAAAAAAATCAGGTGGCGCTAAGTCTGGTGACCTCGGTGGCCTCTCAATAGAACCTCTCCTTCCAATCCATTTGTTCGGATAATTAGTATCCAACCAGTGCCTAACTGCAGCTGCATAGTGAGGAGATGCTCCATCTTGTTGGTAGTGCAGCAAATCTTCTTCTAGAGCTAGATTGCCTTGGTCATCCCGTTGATTCTCTAATTCATGCACAATTAAAGGTTGGATGGTGTTTTCCAGCATATACAGATAAATTTCGCCATTTAAATTTCCTGGTATAAACAAGGGGCCAATTAAAGCATCCCCTAATATCCCTGCCCAGACATTAAGTTTTTCAGGGTATTGAGTGTGACCTTCTCTAAATCGATGCGGGATCGTATCACTCCAGTACCGACAGTTTTGTTTATTCACATTGCCATTCATCATAAAAGTACATTCATCACTGAAACAAATATTTTTCAATAGTCTAGGTTCAACGCTAATTCTTTCAGTCATTAGTTCACAAAACTCAATTCGTCGGCCTGGGTCATCATCGCATAGTTCTTGAAGAATTTGCGTTTTGTACGGGTGAAACTTATGTAATTTCAACACCTTCCTGACCGACTCACGTGATAGTCCTGTCATTGTAGATCCCTGACGTGTTGATGCAGTAGGCTCTATTGCAAATTGCCCAAGGACCTCAACTTGGCTTGCTTCATTCAGTAATATTGGGGCATCCCTTTTTTATTTTGCACTGATCCCGTTTCTCTAAATTTTTCAACTAAATCGCGGATGTACACGTGACTTACATGTTTGTCCGGATGCCTCTCATTAAATATTTGAGCTGTTCGTAAATAACACTGGTTCTAGGAGCCAAATATGAAAATGATCTCAACATGTTCAGGTATACTGTAAACCATCGTGACAACTACAGCGAATGACAGTACTGATCGTACACAATGATGACACTAATGACATTTAAATGTCTCAAATAAACAAAAAATTATTGACTGCGACAGAAACCAAAAAACAGAAGTTTACAACTTGTTTTTGCAAAGACGTCAAATTAAAGTTTTTATTCAACAACAAAAAGTCCCCTCGGGCACTTATCATTGAAAATAAGGTTTTATTGACCTTTAAAGATTTTTAACATTGTATCACAAGTAGCGTTCCTACGATTTTTTTATGGGGTTACCTCAGGTCAGTTGTGTATAAAACTCAACCTGCGTCACTTGGGGACTTGCGGGAAAAAATTACTCAAGCATGTCGTGCTATTACTAGAACAACATTTGTCAAAGTTCGTGCAGAATTTGAAAATAGGCTGTACTATTGTTTACAAAACAACGGAACCCACTTTGAACATTTACTTCATTGACATTTTTAACAAATTTGTAGTTCAACAAAAACTTCATTAAATTTTCCTTTTAAGGCAAGGTTTTGTAATATTTATTCACCCTGTACCGTTATTATTCATACCGTTGGATAGCATTTTTTGTAGGCTTTTCAATGATGTATCACAAGTAGGGGTCTGCCATTCAAACTTTTTCAGTTGGGGTAGGTGGGGCCTAGGGGGTTGATGGGGGCGAATTCTTTTTTATGTCATTTTAGTTCCCCCTTCCTATACTAGAAAAGGTTTTGAGCATTTTTTGATATCATCTTTCGTTCGTGAGATATAGCCCATTGTAAATTTTTAAATTGTCACACTGTAATGTCTACATATTGACTTTCTTTTTACAAACATTTGCTTCAATTGTAACGATTTTGTTATTCTTCTTCCCTACTGCAACTTTACGATTACTCTACTTCATATTGCCTCGATCTTCTCCTGTACTTCTTTCTTTTTATAGTATTCTTTTTTGTGTCCTTCTATTTCCAAATGTTCTGTCGTAACCATTTTAGTATTTTTTTCTTCTATATTTTTCTATTTTTTCAAATCCCTTTCTTCTACATTTTCTTGAATGCCGATTTCGTTTCTTGTAACAGAACCCCAGATTCTATTGTTTGATGCATGCTTGTGTTTGTATGAGAATAGAAATGGACTACATGAATCAAATGATCTGTATATTTATTATTGAAGAAGACATATATATTCATCGACCTCAATTTTCTTGGTATAATCAGAATGGGGCAGTTGTGTATACCATGAATATTTTGTTTATTGCGTTCACTTTCCTTTTCAATTTGAAATGTTAACTTTCAGTTCAACAAAAACTTCATTAAATTTTCCTTTTAAGGCAAGGTTTTGTAATATTTATTCACCCTGTACCGTTATTATTCATACCGTTGGATAGCATTTTTTGTAGGCTTTTCAATGATGTATCACAAGTAGGGGTCTGCCATTTAAACTTTTTCAGTTGGGGTAGGTGGGGCCTAGGGGGTTGATGAGAGTGAGCTCTTTTGTATGTCATTTTAGTTCCCCCTTCCTATCCTAGAAACGGTTTTGAGCATTTTTTGATATCATCTTTCGTTCGTGAGATATAGCCCATTGTAAGTTTTTAAATTGTCACACTGTATAATGTTATGCTCTAGTTATTCAACGAATAGTAACTCAGGGAGCTGGCTCATAGAGAGGGTTTTGGTTTTGAGGTGCCCATTCATAAATTCAATTCAAATTTTACTATATATAGTAAATTCGCTCGAATCAAGAAAGACAAACATTGTCGGATTGTGTAGACAAAGATGAGATTATATCAATGCAAATAGTGTAATTGACCTTGAAAGGCGAATTATCTCGACGATAATTTTTTCGGCTTCTGTAAAACGTATCACAAAAAAAATGAAAAAGTAACCTTTATATTAAGTAAATAATATGGATATTAGACTGACTAAATTCTTTGAGACCTTATTTTAATTACCAATTAAATATTTATGTTAAACAAAGTAATTATAGTCAGAAATCAGAATATTTACTTATTGGTAATTCGTCAAATTGTGAAGATCATATCAATTGTCACTGTAAAATATCGTTTTTAAAATAGATTGGAATATTTAGCGATAGCGTGTGGACAGACGTTTGAGAGAAAGATGTTCGAAAAATTTTGTTTTTGTTTGTTTTAATGAGGGTTGGATATTTAGTGAATTGAGCCCTGATATAGGATACAGTTCCTCTGCAGGGCGGGGGTTGAGTGTTTTCAGATAGTGGTTTTTTCGTTCAATGCGGCGTTCGATGGAGGGTTGAGTAAGTGAATAGAATAAAGGTCTAATATTGATTATGAGAACGTGTTTGAAAATGAATTTAGAAGAGATTTTTGGAGTTTTTAGACGAGAAATGGTGGTGGAGGATGGTTTGAGTGCATGAGTGCATCGAGGAGAAGCGAAAAATTGTTATTTGATTGAAGTTGAGGATTAGATTAATTATATATTAATTATTGAGCTTGAATAATAATAATCAAATAAATGGAATTCCCAAGAAGCAGTCTTTTACAAGATAATCGTGTACAGGGCGTTTCATTATAAACTCCCATGCCGGATATTTTGAAAAGTAATAGAGCTATTTTAATTTCGTAAAAGATAAATTTGTAGAGCGCTAAGAGAGGTTGTCAATATGTACATGAGCTGTGGTCAATAATTTTATTTCGATGGCAGATAATCTTTCCAAATTAGAAAACACATTTTTAAGCAAATTCGGTAAATCTAACCATTATCGATACAGTATGTCCACGAATGGAGATCACTATAGGAGAAAAATCGATATCTCAGATCAGATCTACAAGGTATTAATAAATTAATAAATTTATTATTTAAAACAAAATGTTTATAAAAGAAAGTTGTTTGTAATACCAAATAAAGCCCGAATACAAAATTTTCAAATCAAAATTTCAATGATTACTCTCATTCTATTTTGTTGTGGGAAACAAACAAATATCACTATGATTATTCTACGAAAACAAATTGTTGTACTTTATTGAAAATAATACTGCCTTTACAATGATATCTACCTCGACTCATATGACAACCTTCATTTTTTGAAACTTTGAAAGAAAGAAAAACACTTTAAATGACTAAACTTGGAAATAGGAAAATAGTTTTTTTCTGTTGATGCCTCATATTACCTATTTAAAACACGCCTCAGCGTGTTTAAATCGAACTTTCAAACACGCGCGTTTTTTAAAGTCCCTATGATAACAACAACAACTCGAGAAACGTAAGTATCAATGACAACTTTTTTTATTAGTTTTTAAATTGTATATTTTCATTGTGAACCAATGTCTTGTTTGGTTTTTTCTGCAAAATTTATTTACATACTCATATTGTATCCTTTTAAATATAAATAAAGAAACTTTTTGATTATTGATCTGACAGCAGTACCTCGTAACGTCAAATAAAAATAAATACTATTTAGGATGGACTGTCACGAAACTTGGCTGGGCATCGAGGGCGGACTTCCATTTTTTTGTAGTAATAATATAATAATAATATTTTATGATTTCAAAGTGCACCAATAAAAAAAATAGCGTAAAGTATTCGTGGATAACTGGTCTTTTAAACACTTGCTCTATTTCGAGCACTCCGGCTGCGCCGTCGTGCTCGAAAAATCGCGCGTGTTTGAAAGACCCCTTTATCCGCTTATACTTTAATATACTATTAACAGTATTTCAAATAAAAATAAAATCGCAGTTGTGAAACAAAAATGGTTGACATTTTTTAATCAATGAAGTTCTGTCAGTTTCTCGAAAATTATACAAGTTTTTATTATCGACATTTGTTTATCACACAAATCGAGATAAATTAAAAATGATTTAAATCTGTGCGTTTATATGAAGTACGTTTTCCACACTGACCATTGCCTGATCGCAAAACTTTTGTAAGTTTATGTGCCAATTTAGGTAATTACGGAACTTTTAAAAAACCACATTTACCACGACGTAAAAGAGCCGCAAGAGATGAACATCTGACTACAATGGGTAGAAAATAATCCTCACATATCACTACGCCAATTGAATAAGCAAACTAATATTTCTCTTTTTACTTGTCAGATGATCCTAAAGAAGAACGCATTTTTTTCATAGAATGTTCATTTACTGCATCACTTGAGACCTGGAGATAGTGAGCGTAGGTTGGACGTTTTAGACAATTTTCCATATTTTCCATTCTTTTAAAAGAAAATCCGAATTTTTTAGAACATATTATGCGGAGTTATGAATCCAGGTTCCATAATAACGGAGGAGTAAACAGGCGTAACTGTCGGTACTGGTCTAAACTCCTAAGTGGCTGAGACAAACCCGATTCCAGATTAAGTTTGGCGCAAATGTTTGGTGCGAAATTATAAATGGCTTTATTTTGGTGTCATGGTATCATTAATTATCTAAACCACACATATCCAGGAAGATGGATTGGCAACAGAGGAATACTCAGGTCGATCTCCCGATATTACATCGTTAAACTTTTATTTGTGGGGCCATTTAAAATGGATGGGTTACCAAGAACCAATAGAGGACATGGCCGACCTGTATAATAAAATTTATGCCGGCGTAGCAGAGTAGCAGATATTAACCAACGTACATTATTACAAGTTTGTAGATGTGAACTGATCAAAAGATTTAAGATGTGTATTATTGAACATGGCAACAATTTCGAGCACCTCATACTATAAACTAATTTCATATTTCGAAGATCTTTAATGTAGTAATAATTAAATAGAATGAGTGTGATAATTGAAATTTTGATAAGAAAATTTGTATTCGGCTTTATTTTGAATTACAAACAACTTTCTTTTATAAACATTTTGCTTTAAATAATAAATAATGGTTACTTCTCTTTTGATACATTCGCATGTTTTATTAATATATTAATACCTTGTACATCTGGTTTAAGATGGCTAGATTTGCTTAAAAATGTATTTTTTCTATGACCGTTCGTTTTTACCCACTTTCCCGCACTCATTTTAGTTTAGAAAGTGTCACTTTCCGGCACTAGTGCGGGAAAACTCGCTTTCCCGCACTAGTGCGGGGAAGTAAAATTTGTCAATTTATCGTTATTAAATGTACATTTCATTGATTTTACCTGTATATTACTATTAAAACTAATATAGGTTTTAATATTCAATCTAACCCAGACTATTTTTCATTCATTGGAATGAAGAAATTGCGATACTTTTATATATCTACCCTATACATTTCTCAAAATCAATCCACATAACAATCAAACTAAGCTGAGTCAAGTGGTTTGGTGTGGTAACCAATGATTTGTTATGACAACCAAGTTGTCATCAAGACGTCAAAGTTTCAAGTCGAAGTGTCCGATTCTGGCATTTTTCAAATTATTTTCAATAAAAGCAATATTTTAATGGATTCGTCAGACGAAGAGCTCCCAGAAGCAATATTAAAGGCCGCAGACATGTTACCAAGTAAATCACGAGAAAGATACGAACAGCAATACAACCAATTTTTAAACTGGTGTAAGGAAAAAGGAGTGAATAGCTTCAAAGAAGAGGTTTTTTTGGCATATTTTTCCGAGCTGAGTAAGGTACTGAAATCCAATACCCTATGGTCGCGTTACCCGATGGTGAAATGTTTAATTAAAATAAAACAAAACCTGGATATAAGCAAGTTTCATAAATTGACATCGTTCCTAAAAAAGCAAAATGTTGGTTTTCGACCACATAAAGCGCAGATTTTTACCAAAGAAGACATATCCAAGTTTATGTTAGCCCCTGATGAGATATATCTTATGATTAAAGTAGGTACCATTATTGCTTTAGCCGCTGCTTTTCGCAGAGCGGAGCTTGTGAAAATCACGCTTGGCGATATTCAAGATAAAGAAAACCTAATTATTGTGAAAATTTCCGATTCGAAAAACCATACCTCAAGATCCTTTGTTATATCTGAAGACATAAATAATGGAACCTTTTTGAAGCTCTATAGAAAGTATGCAAATTTACGGCCTCCTACCACCACGCACCGTCGTTTTTTGTCAATTACAAAAAAGGCAAATGTTCTGTTCAGTGCGTAGGCGTAAACACATTTGGTAAAATGCCGGCAGAGATCGCTACCCACTTAGGCCTACCTAACCCAAAACGTTACACAGGTCACAGTTTTAGACGATCCTCGGCACGTTTTTAGCCGATTCAGGCGAAGGGATAACCAACATAAAACGCCTTGGAGGCTGAAAGTCCACTGCTGTTGCTGAGAGTTATTTGGAGGACTCCGTAGAACAGAAGAAAACCATCTCGAATAAAATTCTTTCATGTACTGGCAACTTGCAACCGATGCCGTCTCCGTCATCTTCATGCACTTTGCAATCTACGAGTGCTATTCTAACAGCCAGTTACCACCAACTAACTACTCTGGACCGGCTATTCTGACGCATTTGCAGGATGCAACAATATGTGTTTTCAACATTAATATTAATAATAATTAGTGGATTTTCATGGAATGTTTTGTATGTTGAAATAAAATATATATTTTCAATGCGCTTTTTGAATCTTTATGCGGTCGTAGAAAAAATAATGTTCCTAATTCATGCGTAAAGTGTCTTTCCCGCCCTTGACTGCTTGCCCGAACTCCGCTTTGCGTCGTTCGGGTCAACGGCAGTCGCGTGCGGAAAAGTATCACTTTCCGCACTTGTTAGGAAATAGTATATTAAGTACCAAGTGTCAAAAAGGTTACTTTAGTTGCGAGTTTTACTAGGCACGAGTGGAGCGAAGCGGAACGAGTTCCTTGTGAAACGAGTGACTAAAGACGTTTTTGACACGAGGTGCTTACTATACTTTTTCTTCGCCCGCGGGAAAAAAAATTATATTATATTTGAATTATATTCATTACATGAAGGACGATGGCTGACAGCTGACTGACAAATCAAATGACGCAGAATAACAAAATTATCACGGAACATGAAATTTAACATACAAAAGATACACTTGATTTGACGTTTAAAAAACAAAAGATAAACGAGATGTGACTTTTCGCATTTTAAACACTAGTGTTTAAAGAATCGTTTTGTGCATGTCAAACCCGTGTTCAAAATGCGGTTTTAGTAGCGGAAGTAGAAAAATAACTATTCTACAAGGTGCGCTACATTTGAAAGATCCTCTGTCATCGATAAAACTTCTTGAGTACAACGCCATCTACATATTGACATATTTAAAGTTAATTTAAATACAAACTAGAAGCTCTCTTAGAGCTCTACAAATTATCTTTTACACAATTAAAATATCTCTATTAATTTCCAAAATATTCGGCTTGTGAGTTTTTATTATATATCCTGTATATATTTGATTTTATTTTTATTTATTTTAAGAAACTCCTTTCCATAACTTCCTATAGTATTTAATTGAAACCATCTGTTTTGTTCCTTTTGAACATAGTTTTCATATGCAATTTGTTTGTTAATGATGCTTCAGTTTGTATGGTTAGCTCTAACACTCCACCAGCTGGTAGTTATTGGCACTGTGCGGTTTCATATGTTTTTTTTATTAAAAAGAAAATATTTTTGATGGCATTTTTTGACATTAGAAGTTTAGTGTGATTAATAATATTTTATACCATAGAAAATCAGTCCATTGATGGACTGAATAAAAATACAGTTTATAATATATGTAACACAATTATACATTTATTACACAATTATCAATCATAATTTGTAAACTCCAAGTGTATACCGAGGCCGTTCTTTTTTATACAGGTTAAAATTTGCAATATGTGTATCTAATATTTTCAATTAAAAATATAAAGTTGTTCATTTCCTTCATTAGCACATAAATCAGGCTAGTAGAAACTCAAAACAACTAAAAGTTTGCTATATCAGTTGTCATAATATTTAATGATTATGTGACTTAAGTGTGAAAAATACAGTTAAATACTATGTTCAGAAAAAGCGAGATTACTTTTTAAATTACCTTATAAATAGACACATACTGTTGAATTGTATATTCAGGTTCATTATTTTTATTGTTATGTTAAATTACCAACAAACATTGTGAAATTGCACTTTAATAAATGTTCATTTTCTGTTTTCTTTGTTGTCTGTTAGAATACTTGTTTGTTTAACCCAAATTCTACAGTTACTTAACAAATAACAATAATGTAATAGTTAGGTATATATATCTTTCAGATATTTTTCTATATGATAGACGGGAGATAGTGTTGCAAATCGTATTAATTCTGGTCGTTTTGCTTCCATTCTAAATAAATTTTTTATAGCTGGAGGTAAAAAAGTTAGTCAAAGACCATGAAAATAACTTGGCTTAAACATTAAACCTTGTACACTCTGTTCATAACTATGTGGATATTATATCAAAGTCACTTCCATGATCAATGAAAATAGATGGTCACTTTCAAACTATCTGAAGATCTGAAGAGTCAAGAAGCTCACTCAATTCGCATTTAAAGATATATTTCCTCCTCGTCGATGACAGATGGAATATTTTTAGAAGAAATTGCAAACTTGTGTAAACAGAGCTTTGGGCAAATATTAATCTGCCTGTAAAAGCTTCGAAATTATAAGCAGGAAGACAAATCTACCTTACCACTAGATCTACTGTAATGTTTTTCTAATTTCTTTAAACAGTAAACGGGTGGGATAAACTTTAAACACACGGTATGGCTACTTACGAATTTATTTAAACACTAAACTACTCACTAACACTTAATTTATATACACTTGATTATTCACTTAAATTTAATTTATATACACACAACCTTAATTATTAATTTATATCAACACATTACTGTTCGCTGTTTCGGTGTATTCTTGTTTATTTGTGGAGATCACTTTAAAAATTAAACTGAACTTCTCCGCTGGTCGGTCCTTTATATATATTAGTGTCTTTTTTACTAGATAATTCTAGATTGCGGCTTACACAAAAACAATTGGCTATCGCATTTTCTAGATAAGACTGGTCACAAAAACAATGTCTAGATAAGATAGTCACAATCGTAAAGAATTCTAAGAAATCCTTGGGCATCCGCCATAATTTTAACTTTCATACATGGCTTAGACAGAGTCGGATTCAGGGACTATAACAGTGTGCTGTTTCGTAACATTATCCCCTCCTTAAATGGCAGTTCCTCCTGCAACTTTTGTGTAGCCGAGACTGGTTGTTTGAATCGGCAACTGGCCCCATTTCTACACTTTCCGATCTTATGGAAATAGCAGGGCACCGTCTTCATCGGATACTGATAACGGGGGTTGTAGCTGCAGATTAATATCTGGACATTGGTATCTCGAAAAATACTCTCTACCATGTTCCCGATAACTCGCCAATCCAACTGGTTACTCGCTATCCTAGGCATAGCCAGTTTCTTCACGCTGGATTCTAACACATGATCTCGGAGGTTTCGAAGTGCTTCCCACACATCGTGGTAGGTAGATCGATCTTGAAATTCATTTTTAGTTACCACGTAGAAGACGTACCGCGAATTATGTTTCAGTTTCAGTGTCTTGCCAGGGGCTGGAATCTGGTCTTCAAGTTTTTCTAATTGCCCGAACTTCTTTCGAAAGACGGTTGTCAACCCTCGTGCGGTCTTGATACGGGCGGGGATGTTGTATGCCAGTGAATAATCTTCCGGGAGAGTGAACAAATCTTGTCGTTGTTCTGAAGTGACTCCATATCTAGCTTTCCCGGTACCTCCATACGTGCCCATAAATTCATCGAAGGTAGGGTCAGACACATCTCGAATATGGTTTACTCTTTCTCTAGGTCATGGTCTCCTTCGAATGACGCTAGTCGATTTTGGTGAACTACTTGTGGTTTTCCGTTGGGGATCTTGCTTATGCGATATATAACATCATTGATCCTTTTCTTGATTAAGTATGGACCTTCCCAGGATTTTTGTAATTTTGGAGAAAACCCTTTTCTCCTCGTCGGGTTGTGTAACCATACTTTGTCCCCTTCTTTAAAACCGCTTACTGTGGCCTGCGTGTCGTACCGACTTTTCATTCTGTCGCTGGCAACTTGAAGATTTGATCAAACTAATTCATGGAGTAGGAATAGAGACAAATAATTCAGAAGAACTACGAAATAAAATGGAGAAATTCCTAGAAAAAGAATTACAAATAAAGACAGCGGTAGAAAGCTCAGTAAAGTTAGGAGAAAAAAATATGCTTAGTAAGACTGGCAAACCAAGAAGAGAAAAGGAAGGTGTTGCTCAATAAACAAAAATTGAGATTTAAAAGTGAAGAGAGATTGTTCATCCAGGATGACTTGTCGAAGAAGGATAGAGAAATTCAAAAAAAGATCAGAATGAAAGCTGTAGAAGAAAGAGATAAAGGAAAACGAGTGAAAATTGGGTTCAGAAAAATGTACATAGAAACAGAGGAATGGAGATGGAACACGGAGGAAGAGAAGTTGGAAAAAACAAAACAGAACTTATCGACAAAAAACCAGTGGCGACAAGCATAAACTCAGAGGCAGAGGAAAATAAAGTAGACCAGGCAATGGAAATGGACAAGGAAATGCAAAAGATGAAGAATAGTATAAATAAAATTATTACAGAAAAGCAACAACTTAAGGTAAACTCCGGCGTTAAACGAAAACAAAAAGAGAAACAATATGGAATGAGAATAGGAACATGGAACGTGAGAGGTACATTTGAGGAGGGGTCATAAAACA
The DNA here is from genome assembly GCA_963921935.1 of Galeruca laticollis. Taxonomy (NCBI): domain Eukaryota; kingdom Metazoa; phylum Arthropoda; class Insecta; order Coleoptera; family Chrysomelidae; genus Galeruca; species Galeruca laticollis. The sequence goes on along the minus strand of OY998178.1, from coordinate 188,572,468 downwards.
CTTGATCAATGAAATGCGAAAATACAAATTGGATGTTTTAGCAATACAAGAAACTAAACAAAAAGGGAAAGTAATTACAGAGATAGACGATTATATGTTCTTTAATAGTGGAGTAGATAATAGAATGCTGGGTTTATAGTAAGCAGTCAACTTAAAGCAAATATTATAGATTTTGAGGGAGTATCAGATAGACTATGTAGAATAAGAATCAAAGGAAAACGACATTAGTTAATGCGCATATCCCTTCTGAGGACAAAGATGAAGACACGAATGCAAAGTTCTATGAAGAACTGGAACAAGCAGTCAATAAAATACCGAAATTTGATGTTAAATGTGTAATAGGGGATATGAATGCAAAGGTCGGACAAGAGGAAGAGTATATAAAAGTAACGGGAGGAAAAAGTAGACACGCACTCAGTAATGATAATGGCAAGCGACTCATAGAATTTACTTTAGAAAATAAAATGAAAATCGTAAGTACGTCATTTGACCATAAGAACATCCACAAGGAAACCTGGTTATCACCAAATGGCAAAACAAAAAACCAAATAGATCACGTCTTAATATTAACGAAGCACTTAAAAAGGGTAACAGATGTACGAAGTTATAGAGGAGCTGATGCGGATAGTGACCACTTTTTAGTAATTACAAAACTGAATAAAGATAAGCCACCTAAAATTGAACAAGATAAAAAAAAACGGAAAAATCACGATTTAGAAAAATTGAAGGACGAGACCAAAGTAAATCACTTCCAACAAGAAATTATTAGAGAATTAAATTTAAGACCTTGCGTCGAGCAACTAGAAGAAGAATGGTCACAGATAGAAACTGGAATGAGAGATGTAACAAATAGGATACTAGGGAGCCCCAAGGGAAGAAAAAAAGATAAGTGGTTTGATGAACAATGTAAACAGCCGTTGGAAAAAAGAAATAAAATCAGACAAAGACTATTAAAAGAAAACAGTGAAGAAAATAGACTAGAGTATAAAAAAGCAAGGAAAGAAGTTAAACAAATATGCAGAAAGAACAAAAGAAATTACTTTGAAAGGGAATTAATAAAAATTGAAGAAGCTTATAAAAATAAAGAAGTGAGAAATTTTTACCATGAAATAAGAGAAGGGAAAGGCCACAACCGGAAAGCACCTTATTTTTTGAAAAGCAAAGAGGGATATCTAATAGGGGATAGGGAAGAAAAAATAAATAGATTTGCACAGTATTTTGAGGAATTACTAAATGATGGTGAGGAAGAACTAGGCGAAAATGATAATGAAATGGAGGAAGAAAATTGTGATGAGGAATATCTAGCCATAACAGCCCCAAAATAACTGGAGGTGGCAGAATGCTTAAAACATATGAAGAATAATAAGAGTGCAGGAGAAAACAACATTCCAATAGAAATTTTAAAATATGGAGGCGAACAATTAACGGAGAGAATATGGCAGTTGTTGAAACAAGTATGGCGAGAAGAAAAAATCCCTAAAAATTGGAACGAGGCATTAATAATTCCAACCCACAAAAAAGGTCCCAAGGAAGAATGCGATAACTACCGCGGAATAGCACTTTTAGATGTAACATACAAAGTTCTGGCAAAAATACTAAAAAATCGATTAGACAAATACCACAATGAAAATGTAGGAGAATACCAAGGAGATTTTAATGCAGGTAGATCGACAATAGACCAAATTTTCATTATGAAACAACTTCAGGAGAATGCTTACGAACAAAATCTAAGTCTGCATATGATATTCATCGATTACAGACAGGCCTATGATACTATTAAACGAAAAAAAAAATGTATGAGGCAATGAGAAAGTTAAAAATACCAGGTAAATTGAGAAGACTAGTGGAAATGACCATACGAAAAACCGAGAGCAAAGTAATTTTGGAGGGCAGTACTTCTAATGAATTCAAGATAGAGAAAGGTCTGAGACAAGGAGACCCATTATCCACAACCCTCTTTAATCTAGTTCAGGAAATTATACTAAGAGAAAGTGGTATAAAAACCCGAGGTTTAATTTATGGGAATAAACATCAGTGTCTAGCATATGCGGACGACATAGTACTTATGGCAAGATCCAGGAAAGAACTGCTAAGCGTATTTAAGCTACTAGAAGAGAAGGCAAGAGAATATGGTCTAGTGATCAACGAGAAAAAAACAAAATACATGGTAATGAAGGATAATGGCTGAAGAGAAGGCAAGAGAATATGGTCTAGTGATCAACGAGAAAAAAACAAAATACATGGTAATGAAGGATAATGAAAAAACCGATATTATTATAAATTGTAATGGAAACAAAAGCTATAAAATAGAAAAAGTGGAACAAATCGAATATTTAGGAGTCACTATCACAAATAAAGGAGACGAAGAAAGGGAAATAGAAAAAAGGTTAACAAAAGGCAGTAAAGCAGCAGGAATGGTATCACAGATGTTTAACTCAAAAGACATATCATGAACAGCAAAAATGAGAATGTACCAAACAATAATAAGACCGTCTGTTACCTACGCTTGTGAAACCTGGACAATGAACAAAAAAGATCAGAATAAACTAGAGATATGGGAACGTAAAATGCTCAGAAAGATTTATGGTGGAATAAAAGAAAATGGAATATACAGAAGAAGAACAAACAGAGAATTATCAGATTTGTATAATCACCCAAGTATAACCCATATAATTAAAGCACAGAGAGCGAGATGGTTAGGACATATAGGTAGAATGGCAGAAGATAGATGGGTAAAACGAGTGCTGAAAGGGGGAGAAGGTGGTAAAAAGAGAAGAGGAAGACCAAAGAAGAAATGGTTGGAGGAGGTTAGGAGAGACCTGAGATCAGTGGGAGTAAGGGACTGACAGAACGAGGCGAGAAATAGAAAAAAATGGAGAGAGAGAGTGAAAGATCTCGAAGCCGAGGGCCAGATAGGCCTGTAGTGCTGATATATAATATAATAATTCATGAATATAGTCCAGCCTTCTTCTCAATTGGATCACGTAGTCTTCTCCTGCTAGATCTTCTCCCGGCCGACAGCCAAATTCCAGGTCACAAGGAAGCCTCATTTCACGTCCAAACAAAATTTTCGCAGGTGTTTCACCCGTGGACTCATTGACAGCAGATGGATAAGCCAATGCGAATAGGCAAAGATACTGGTCCCAATCTCTCTGATGGCTGGAAACTTCTTTGGACAGGTATTTTTCAATAGTCCTGTTCATTCTCTCGACCATTCCATCTGACTGTGGATGTAATGCTGTTGTCCTTGTCTTCTTCATTCCCAGCTTCTCGCAAATCTCCTGGAAAAGATGGCTTTCGAAATTTCTTCCCTGGTCACTGTGCACTTCCAATGGCACTCCATATCGGCTGATAAATTCTTTCACCAATACATCCACGACAGTTGTGGCCTCTTGGTTCGGGATAGCGTAAATTTCCACCCACTTTGTGAAATAATCCATTACAACCAGTGTGTATTTGCTACCATTTTCTGTCGTCGGAAATGGTCCAGCGATATCTAAAGCAATCCTTTCGAAAGGGCTTCCAACATTATACTGTTTCATAGGTGCCTTTCTCTTGCTATGTGGTCCATTACTCGTAGTACAAGTCGTACATTTCTTACACCAGTCCTTCACATCGTCGGAGTTGTTCATCCAATAAAACCTTTCACGGACTCGCTGAAGAGTTTTCTTCACTCCCAGATGACCTCCCGATGGACTGTCGTGTAACTTCTTCAGTACCTCAGCTACTCTCGTTCTAGGGATAACTAGCTGTCTCCTCATCCCGGAACCATAATCGTTTTCGAGGACTCTTTTCAACAGCCCTTCTTCCAGTTAAAGGGAGTCCCACTGAGCCCAATACGCCTTGAGTGTCTGTGAAAATCTTGTCACTTCTTGCCAGGTAGGTCGCCGATTTTCTTCCTTCCACTGCCGAATCTTTTTTAGGCATGGATCATTCTCCTGATCTTCTCTGATCCTGGTCGGTGACCATTCTTCATTGACTACTGTAATTCTTGAATCTGCAACTTCCTTAGATTTCGACTTGTTGCATTGTGAATAGTCTACAGGTCATGACTGTCTAGGCAAAGAGTTGGCTTTTCGGTTATTGACATCAGCTGGATGTTCACCCCTGTCTGATTTCCACTGTGACTGGAGTTCATGGGTTACAGGAGTCTTGGGGCGCTTAGACGGACTGCGTACGTGCTCTAGCTCGCCACACTTCCGGCATTTGATCTTCTTCGGCTTCTTGTCTGCCATACCTTTCAACAAGTTGACGATCTGGTCAAGTTTGTCATCGTCATCTCCTTCCTGCATGGACCTACCTTTATTGTATCGCGAGCTCTTCGTGGCTGCTTTGCATTTAAGAGGTTCTTGGTTTGCAGGAGTCGTAGGACGTTTACACGAACTGTGTGCATGCTCTAACTCGCCACAATCACAGTACCTCATTTTCTTCGGCTTCTTGTCTACCATACCTTTCAACAAGTTGACGATCTGGTCAAGTCTGTCATCGTCACCTTCTTCCTGTATGGTCCTACCTTTGTTGTATCCCGAAGCCATCGTGGCTGCTTCATATTCAAGAGCAGCAGTCAATGCATCGATGTTTTAGGATGGGCTAATCGAAGCGTCTTCTCCATATCGTGGTCACATAAGCCGTCAATAAAGGCCTGTATGCCTAAGCATTCCATCATGTTATCTGGTGCTGCTGGATAAGCAAATCGAACCAGTAGGGCAATATCTAGTTCATACTCTTGAAGGGTTTCGTCACGTTTCCGCCTTCGGTTCTTCAGCTGGAATCTGTACAAATGTTCCAAACGTTCGTGATCGTATCGCATGTCCAGCTTCTTTTTCAGCTGCTCAAAGTCATCTATTTCTTCAAGAGGTATCGTCTGAAGTACATCTAAGGCATCTCCCCGAAGCGCGAGAGTTAACTTCACTGCCTTCTCTCTATCGGACCAATTATTCACTCTAGCGGCTGCTTCAAACTGTTTCACATAATTGGTCCACTATGTCTTTCCGTCGAACGTTGGAGCCTTGACTCGGGCAAAACTACTAATATCTTCTGTCTTGGGTTGTGTTGCTGGCTTGCATATCTCGATCTTCTTTTGTTCTGCTGCCGTGTATTGTGTTCTTAAATCTGTTATCTTACTCTCCAACTCCTTGATTCTTTCGTCCATAGTTGTCATTTTATTCTCCATTTTCTCGTCCATCGTTGTGATTTTAACCTCAATATCCGATTTAAGAGACGGAATTTTATTTTCCACGTCAGCGGCAATGTCATTTTTCATTAATAAGATATCAGCTGAAAGTTTGTCCATGTTAGCAGAAATATCGTTCTTCATAGCAGAAATCTTCTCGTCCATGGCAGAAAAATCGTTTTTCACATTAGTTGAAATCTTTTCTTCTTCCATGGCAGAAATTGACGAGACTAAGGTGGAGCCTTTCTACTAATTCACTTTTCTTACCGGACGTTTCCAACTCACTATCTTCCAATTCTGCTCTTAATTCCGTCACTTTCAGATCACATAGTCTCTTGGCCATTTTTACGTAGCAATTTATTTATATTATCCCACTTCTGACACCTGTGTAATGTTTTTCTAATTTATTTAAACAGTAAACTGGTGGGATAAACTTTAAACACACGGTATGGCTACTTACGAATTTATTTAAACACTAAACTACTCACTAACACTTAATTTATATACACTTAATTATTCACTAAAATTTAATTTATATACACACAATCTTAATTATTAATTTATATCGACACTTTACTGTTCGCTATTTCGGTGTATTCTTGTTTATTTGTTGAGATCACTTTAAAAACTAAGCTGAACTTCTCCGCTGGTCGGTCCTTTATATATATATATATATATATATATATATATATATATATATATATATATATATATATATTAGTGCCTTTTTTACTAGATAATTCTAGATTGCGGCTTACACAAAAACAATTGGCTCTCACATTTTCTAGATAAGACTGGTCACAAAAATAATGTCTAGATAAGATAGTCGGATTCAGGGACTATACCAGTGTGCGGTTTCGTAACACTACGTCAACTTCTAGGATATATTTTCTACTCTAGAAAGGCCCTGTTAAACTTATAAATAATGATATTATGAAGTTTTCCTGAGAAAAATTACCGACAGATGTTCACTATTTTTAATGGGTTCCAGCAATGCAAGCGAGGGTAAAAAGTTACGCCACTAGAGCCCTTTACAACGTGGTAGTAGTACTGCACTGATTGGTGTTTGTTATTTCATTTACACTAAGTATTGTTACAGTCCAGACAATAGTTTTACTGAAAAGATTACTCTCTAATGCTGGTCCATTTATTTTTATATCAACTATTTAAATTACATTTGTTTTCAGCTCCATCTCAACACAGTAATGAACTGATCATCACTCCGCAACATATTAAAGAATATTATTCTTCCAACATACATTCAGCTCCAGATAATGTTGATATCAATCGGCAGCCGATCACAGTTGGGTAAGTGTTTTCTTTTAAATTGAGTTTCAAGCTTATCGAGGATTAAGTGAAAATATTGGAAAAATGGTTCAAAACTATATTAAGCTGACGAATTTTAAAATAGTTTAACGTTGTTCCTCAATGTGTATATTTAATGAGAATTAATGCCTCAATCAAAGGGTTGTTCGTGATCAATTTTGGAAAATTGGTCTCATTAATTGCTCAGCTTAGTATGGTGTTTGCATTTATGTGTTTAACGCTTTAATGTGAATTTAACGAACCGGAGATAAGATTAGCCCATTTAAAGGAAACCAACACTTTAAAACATTTTGCTTCCTATCACATCATCGTATTGGTATTTTAAACTACATTACATTTTAAATAAACTCAAAATCTACTACTAATTTTACTGATATGGGCTTATTATTTGAAGAAAGTTTAAAAACTCATTGTTTCATAAAGTACACAAATTATCTTTCTGTGTCTGTACTATTTAGAACGTCAACAACTGACAGAAAGCAATGTGTTAATTAAGTGTTGTTTTTTCTGTGTGTCAAATCGGGAGTTTATAAAATAAAGTAGACGCATTGCAATATAACATCTAAATATATTTCAGAAATTATATTGAAATATGTGCTCAGTTGTTTTATTGATTTTCAGATTGATAGGTTAATTTGATGTTCAGATATTTCTAAATATTATATACAAATACCTGTATGATTATACAAGAATAGAACCTCTTATTGGCAATGTGTCCATTTGCTTAGTGTTGCCCTCTAGACTCGCCTCAAATAAACCATATAAAGGATGGAATATATAATTAAAATCAATTCATGAATCGATAATTACTTTTTCAATAAGAACGTTTTATTTTATAACAGTCTAGTTGAAATTATTAAGGATACACAAAATAATGAAAAAAGTGTTAATTTACCTACACAATTTTCCAATTTTATTTATTGGGTTCAAAAAATAAATTAACAAATTCAGCCACTTGATTTTTCTGTTACTTGGATTTTGGAATTTTTGTTAATTTATTATTTTTTCTGAGTACTGTAACAGTTTAACATACACATTAGCTATGTAATTATAAAAACTATGTATTAACTATAAAACAGCTGATGTTTGAATATTAAAGAACTTTTCAAAACAAATTTGAATATTTTCCAAGTAAGAAAAAACTGCTCATTTGTTCCGGCAGGCATTATCAAACTACAACAGACCACGAACGAGAAACAACATCGACTTAATTCATAAAGTTTTGTCCTTTTTTTAATGAAGGATTCATATTCCTTGTAGACATACTTCAACGTGTAAAGTAATGTTTGGCAAATTAAACATAAAACAAAGCAGCGCCATCTCCACTTCCAATGTCACTGTAACAATTTTATTGAAACATAGGTGCAAAGTTTCCATCTTCAGAATTTCTGCCAAATAACTTTCACGACTTCTTAGTCCTCTCAAAATATTTCTTATTACAACAAACTTTTTCTAGGTCACTTTATTTTGTAAGCATATGTGGTGTAATATTATATTCAGTTATATGTAAATGAGTACTTGGAGTAAATCGGACCTAATAATATGTGACTCAAATGTGAAGCAAAAAACGGATCTACTTTATCCCAAAATACCCATAAACTCATATAGAAGCCAAAGACCTAGAATTTGCTCTTAATATATGAGAAATACTTTACTTACACTACAAAACTTTTCTATCTATAATCGTAAGGTTTACATCTTAGGTTGCATATCTTGTAGGAAGTGGAGAATATTATCAACATAATTATGTCCCATAGTAGTATATAATAAAAGTAAAAATATAGCATGGAAGACAATAGTAGACAGAAGTGGAGTGTAAAACAAAATTTATTTTATAAATTTAGGTATAAAATCACATTCATTTCTGTTTATCCGATACACAAAGAATATTGGATTATCCCAAATAATTTCAACTATCTTAGCTACATTTTTCATTGTATCACCATTTCAGCTACTTTATAAATCAGGAACTTAGCAAGTTTATTAACACTATAAATATGTAATATATATTATATAATCAAAACTCATTACAACAATTGAACCAATGCTTCCGTTTCTCTTAAATCACCTTCATCTGATTCATATTTTACGGATTGCTCCTTAGCATTTATGATGATTTAAAAATCAATGAAAACTTTAATTTTACATAAAAGGCCTTATGTTTTATCTTTACAGCTTTCAAATAACCGACGAAAAATTTAATAGAAAAAGTTGTAAGGATGTCATTTTTGTGCATGTATAAATTCTGCCATTCCTTTTTACTGATAATTATTATCAAACTGTACCTATTTGTATTTCTGATTTGACACAATATCCTTTATATGGTTGTTCTTTACCGTTTACCTAGGCCATAGTAGATAGTGTGTATGTATTTAAGCTTGTGCAGTGGAGACTGGGCGCGACTAGAGCACACTTTGAGTCGATTGGGTGTCAAAAGCCATGGATCTGGCCTGTGCAGAGAAAGGTACTTTTTCAGTAATACCAGTTTTTATTGGTATTACTTTTATATAAGCACTGAATGATGCACAACCAATTAACCTGCGTTATAAATATATTTACATCAAAATTAACCGTTTCCCAAATTTAATTTTTATTAATAGAAATGACTAAGAAAAACAGGATTAAAATGTTTTATTATTTGAAAATATTCCATATGAACATTGAATTCAGATTTTTCGATTCATAGTACAGGGAAAAATTATATGGCCATTTCAACAACCACTTAATAGTGATTTTGATAAATTTAATTGCTTCGTGAGTATTGTGGGTGTTTCTAGGATCTATGTCATGTTTCCTCAGGCGGATGATAGCTAAATAGTTGTTTGCCATTTTTTCTTTTCCATTTGTTGACATAATATACCTGTTCTTCTCGAAGTTTGTCTCACACCTTTGTACTGTATATAATATCCCATTAACATTTACTTTTACTCCCTCATAGTTTTCGCAATGTATTTTTAAAAAAATACTGATTAAATTGGGGTTTGCGTTTCCTTCTTTAGTATTGGAGGTTATTTCTGCTTGTTTTATTCATGTATTTGGGTTGATCTATAAGAGAATCCATCCTCTGTTTATTTTACCTGTAACCTTTGTTTATATTCATTAGGGTATCTCTTTTTTGTGGATTGCCATTTATAGTAAAGTCCTTCTATTTTTGATCACTTCTACATTATTTTTTGTAAAGTGTTTTAGCCTCACATTAATGTGTTTTACTATATTCTCAATGTAAATGCCAAACATGTTTGAATAGTAATCGTTTGTAAAGGTCTAGTATGTATTTTTCGTTTTTTTTCCTTCTCACATCAACCATATTGGTTATTAGTGATTTCTTTAATAATGTAGTTATAGGTTATTAAGTAGAGAGGTATTTAACAGACATTTATAAACATTATCCACATCGTAATCCTTTCCTAGTAGGACTTTCATGTCATTTGCAAAATTACATTGTTGTCTTTGCGATATGTATAATGTACATTCTAATAGTATGCGTTTTACAGTGAGTTCACAGTTACAAGTTATACACATTTTTGTCACTTTTACGTAATATTGATGCGTAATTTTAGTGTGACCTATTCTTAGTCTGGTTATTACGACCTGTTTTGAGCGGTTGCTGCAAATTCGTGGCCACTGTTTGACACTTTCTTTTATCTGTCTTAATTTTCGGAATGACCCTTGCCACTCCGATTGCCACTGATAATTAATTTCCATTTTGATGTATGCTTTCACGTCACTGTTAACGACACTATTCACTATATGTACATCATTGCATACTGTAGCGTGTTTTACATGTTTGTTAGCACCTTCATTTCCTTGTATTCCTTGATGAGAGGACACCCATAAAAATCTGACATCCAAGTTGTTGTTTTGTAGTAGATGCAGTTGAATCTTAATTTGTAGTTCAAGGTGTAAGTATTTTTCAAGGTATTTAGTGCACTTAAGGAGTCTGTTATTGTTACAGCTTTTTGTAGGTTAGGTTTGACAACTGAATTTTGAGCAAAGCTTATAGGATAGCATATATTTCTCCTGTATACACAGAGCTTATGTCGGGTAATTTATATTTTAAGGGTGGTTTATGGGAAGTAATAACAGCAGCTCCAACTCCATTTGGGGTATTGGTTGCATCAGTGTATATTTTGTGAAAGTTAGAATACATGGAGAGTTTCGAGTCAAAGTTCTGATATATTTTAAAGGCTGATGTTTCTACCTTGTTAAAGATAGTTAAGGTTGTGTCGATGCTCGGAATTTTAATCAGCCAAGGTGGTGGTATATCAACATTTGATTCATTCTAGAATGGGGGGAATATGCATGTCTAGTTGTATGACATATTTAGACACTCTCTGATAAAAGGGATACTCGACTCATTTCCTGATTTCGTAGGTGTTTTAATATCTATTTGTAACTGTGTTATTGTAGTTTTGATTTTCATTATAGTACTGGCATATGACAGTGTGAAGTATTGTCTTCGTTTAGTTAGTGATGGCTCTTCTAGTTCTACTTGTAAGCTTTCGATACGGGATGTTCTATACGCTCCAGAAATTATGTGCAATGTTTGATTAGCTATGACATCTAAACATTTTAGAATGTGTTTTTAGGGGATGCGTAGCCGATGGACCCGTAATCAATCTTCGATCTAATAAGATGCCTGTAGATTAAGAGTAAAGTCTCCCAATCAGATCCCCACTCCCTGTTTGAGAGGACTTTCAATAGATTTAGTTCATTCGGACATCTAACAATGAGATCCCAATTCAATTGCAAGTTGAGGATCATTCCCAGAAAAGTGATTTTTGACACATATTCGAGAGGACTACCATTTTGTTCGAGAAGTGGCTTTTGGCCTACCTCTCGTTTAGAGAACATTATGCATTTGGTTTTCGCTGCAGAGAATTGAAAAACGGAGTCTCTGGACCATTTTTCAAGTGTATTTATTTGTGATTGTAGAATTGATTTCTTTGTTATTAGATTTTTACTTTTTATGTACATGACCAGATCATCCGCGTACAGTCTGACTTGTTATTGGTTTCTGTATGTTAGTGGTGATGTTGTTGATAGCTATAAGGAATAGAGTTGGACTAATTACTGATCCCTGCGGTGTTCCATGTTGTTGTGTTTTGAGGTCGGAGATAGTACCATTTATCCTGACTTGGAAACTTCTATTATTTAGAAAATTGTGAATAAAAGACAGCATGTTTCCATCTATGTTCCATTCTTGCAAATGTTAGGCCTCCATGCGGCATCAAGGGATTTGTTTATGTCAAAAAATACAGCTATACATTTCTGATTGTTTGCTAAAACCTCATGTATGTCACTTTCTAAATCAATAATGTTGTTGATTGTGGTATTGTGTTTTCTGAATCTACTCTGTTCTGGTGTTATCAATTTTCTTCGTTCAAGCTCCCAAACAAGTCTGTTATTGGTTATTTTTTCTAGTAATTTACACATGGTGCAAGTTAAAGATATGGATCTGTAAGAATCGACTAATAATTTATTTTTCCGTCTTCTGAATGGGTATAATAATCCATTTCGACCATTTTTTTGGAAACGTATGTTTTGCCTATATTCGATTAAATATATTTAACAGTGTTTATGGGAAATGTTGCAAAGAGCCAATCGGCACATCGTCTGGCCCTGGACTGGAATCATCAAAGGACATAAGAGCTTTGTCAAACTCGTTCTTTAGGAGGGGCTTGTTGATGTCCATCTCTATATTATTGGTGTGAAAGTTGTAAAGACTGTTATTATTATTTTCCAGGAAACTGTTTTTCGAAAATAGCATTGCTAGATTGTTTCTCCTAATTGTTGGCATTAAATCAGCGATTTGTTTGGAATTACTAATAATTTGTCCGTTATCTTCTAAGGCAGCAATTTTCTGATATGATTTGTATCACAATAAGTTTTTCGTTTATTATTAGTGAGTTATTAATATATCCTGTTTGTTCTTTAAGTAAGTGTTGCTTTTTTAAGAAAATGATGTGGTTTAATTTTGCATTTTTCCTGCATTATCAATAGAAAATATAAATAATTTAATTGTAACTCGCTTGTAATTGAGAGTATCAATTTACTTTATTTTCGGAAAGATGTTGATAATTTTTAACTCAGAATAGGTTTTTTCATAATGAATGAAAACATTGGGAAACGGTTGCTGTGATTACCTATTTTTATTTTAATTAATTATTTAGTTTGGTGGTATTTTGGTGTAACCCTCAAAATGCACAACTTGTAAATTGTATAGTTGTAAATATGTAGCTATGTAATCACGTTTGCAATTATGTGTATTCAGTGGATCAGATTAGAAAAGCGCTAGTTCCGATAAAGTAAGAAAGTAGATGAAAAGTTAACATTTCAAATTGAAAAGGAAAGTGAACGCAATAAACAAAATATTCATGGTATCCACAACTGCCCCATTCTGATTATACCAAGAAAATTGAGGTCGATGAATATATATGTCTTCTTCAATAATAAATATACAGATCATTTGATTCATTTAGTCCATTTCTATTCTCATACAAACACAAGCATGCATCAAACAATAGAATCTGGGGCTCTGTTACAAGAAACGAAATCGGCATTCAAGAAAATGTAGAAGAAAGGGATTTGAAAAAATAGAAAAATATAGAAGAAAAAAATACTAAAATGGTTACGACAGAACATTTGGAAATAGAAGGACACAAAAAAGAATACTATAAAAAGAAAGAAGTACAGGAGAAGATCGAGGCAATATGAGGTAGAGTAATCGTAAAGTTGCAGTAAGGAAGAAGAATAACAAAATCGTTACAATTGAAGCAAATGTTTGTAAAAAGAAAGTCAATATGTAGACATTACAGTGTGACAATTTAAAAATTTACAATGGGCTATATCTCACGAACGAAAGATGGTATCAAAAAATGCTCAAAACCCTTTCTAGTATAGGAAGGGGGAACTAAAATGACATACAAAATAACTCGCCCCCATCAACCCCCTAGGCCCCACCTACCCCCTAGGCCCCACCTACCCCAACTGAAAAAGTTTGAATGGCAGACCCCTGCTTGTGATACATCATTGAAAAGCCTACAAAAAATGCTATCCAACGGTATGAATAATAATGGTACAAGGTGAATAAATATTACAAAACCTTGCCTTAAAAGGAAAATTTAATGAAGTTTTTGTTGAACTACAAATTTGTTAAAAATGTCAATGAAGTAAATGTTCAAAGTGGGTTCAGTTGTTTTGTAAACAATAGTACAGCCTATTTTCAAATTCTGCACGAACTTTGACAAATGTTGTTCTAGTAATAGCGCGACATGCTTGAGTAATTTTTTCCCACAAGTCCCCAAGTGACACAGGTTGAGTTTTATACACAACTAACCTGAGGTAACCCCATAAAAAAAATCAGGTGGCACTAAGTTTGGTGACCTTGGTGGCCACTCAATAGAACATCTCCTTCCTATACATTTGTTCGGATAATTAGTATCCAACCAGTGCCTAACTGCAGCTGCATAGTGAGGAGGTGCTCCATCTTGTTGGTAGTGCAGCAAATCTTCTTCTAGAGCTAGATTGCCTTGGTCATCCCGTTGATTCTCTAATTCATGCACAATTAAAGGTTGGATGGTGTTTTCCAGCATATCCAGATAAATGTCGCCATTTAAATTGCCTGGTATAAACAAGGGGCCAATTAAAGCATCCCCTAATATCCCTGCCCAGACATTAAGTTTTTCAGGGTATTGAGTGTGACCTTCTTTAAATCGATGCGGGTTCGTATCACTCCAGTACCGACAGTTTTGTTTATTCACATTGCCATTCATCATAAAAGACATTCATCACTGAAACAAATATTTTTCAATAGTCTAGGTTCAACACGAATTCTTTCAGTCATTAGTTCACAAAACTCAATTCGTCGGCCTGGGTCATCATCGCATAGTTCTTGAAGAATTTGCGTTTTGTACGGGTGAAACTTATGTAATTTCAACACCTTCCTGACCGACTCACGTGATAGTCCTGTCATTGTAGATACCTGACGTGTTGATGCAGTAGGCTCTATTGCAAATTGCCCAAGGACCTCAACTTGGCTTGCTTCATTCAGTAATCTTGGGGCATCCCTTTTTTATTTTGCACTGATCCCGTTTCTCTAAATTTTTCAACTAAATTGCGGATGTACACGTGACTTACATGTTTGTCCGGATGCCTCTCATTAAATATTTGAGCTGTTCGTAAATAACACTGGTTCTGAGAGCCAAATATGAAAATGATCTCAACATGTTCAGGTATACTGTAAACCATCGTGACAACTACAGCGAATGACAGTACTGATCGTACACAATGTATCACAAGTAGGGTTCCTACGTTTGTTTTTAAAATTGTTAGATAATAATTTGGTAATTATTGATACACCCTGTACCATTATTATTCATACCGTTGGATAGCATTTTTTGTAGGCTTTTCAATGACGTATCACAAGTAGGGGTCTGCCATTTAAACTTTTTCAGTTGGGGTAGGTGGGGCCTAGGGGGTTGATGGGAGCGAGTTCTTTTGTATGTCATTTTAGTTCCCCCTTCCTATCCTAGAAACTGTTTTGAGCATTTTTTGATATCATCTTTCGTTCGTGAGTTATAGCCCATTGTAAGTTTTTAAATTGTCACACTGTATATTCAGGTGTGATAAAACAGTTGGTAGAATTTTATTTCAATATACACGAACATGGACTGACATTTGTTGAAGTTGAGAATATCCACAAATTGTTTTTTGTTTTCTATTGTATACTCTTCATCCACAATCACCTTACTTATTCCTGGTCTAGAGATGAGTGTAATTTAGTATGGCTGTTTTATATTTTACCTCGGATGTAGTTTTTTGTTGTCACCTGCTCAACAATCTTGGTTAGAGATGACTGAGTTATATTTCACATCATACATGTGGATTTTTGTCTGCTAACTCCTTTTTCACACCTTCAGGAAATGATTAGACAAAAAGATAATGTTTGTGGATGGAGCACATCACCATTATATTAGTGGTAGTGTTCATTTTATAAAACTGGAAAAGCACTACTTTAACATATAACTCAGTCACGTAAAAAATGTTTTCAACAATTTCAAAGATGACAACCACCACTTTCGTTGATTAAGCGATCTATCATAATCAACAAACATAAATTCTGGTAGATCCAGTTTTATGCGGATTCATATTTAGGTATTATATAAAACAACAATTACAAGGTGCATTTATTACCTAATTCCAATAATAATCAATACATAGTAATATGTAGCATAACATATAAATTTACTAAAAATTAATCATATTCTTTTATTCAGCTGAAAACAAAACAGCTTTAAACCATACCACAACGATTTTTAATACTATTTGTAATTCCTCGCGCTATCAGTAGTATTTAAAAAAAATAGGTTAAAATTTAAATTAGTAACTTACTTGAATCTCCAGGTTGAAGAGTAAAACTTGTTTAGGAATACTTGATAAATGGTTTTTTCCGCCTTCCTCTATCCAAAGTATACATTTCCTGGCCCCATTGTAGAGAGCAAATTCGTACTTTTCCTCCCTAGTGAGAAAAAATAAAAGTGACGTCATAGTACGTTATCAATGATATAATTTTTGCAATTCCGAGACTAATGTGGTCACTTTAGTCACACATGTTAGAAACTATGTTAGACCGGAGGGATTAAAGGGACAGTTAAAATCCCAAGGGATTTGATGTACAAATAAAAACGTACACCCCCGATGCCTACTCAAGCATTTTAGAAGTTCGTCCTCAATGCCCAGCCAAGCATTTTAGAAGTCCGTCCTCGATGCCCAGCCAAGTTACATAAAAGTCCTTCCTCGATGCCCAGCCAAGTTTTGTAAAAGTCCATCCTAAGTAGTATTTATTAATTTTGTTTGTTAGTTTCATAAATAAATTATTGAAAATGTCTTGTTATTTGAGGGAGGCGGAAAAATCATATGTATAACATGGGTGTAAAGTGCCTTTTCCTCCTTCGAATGATTTCTGACCTCTACTTCTTCCTCGGGAGGAAGGGTAGCACTTTCCAGCCTTGTTATACAAATAGCTATTGTCTACACATTTTACAACTACATGGAGTGATCTTTCTCAGACATCTTATCAAAACTGTTTTCTTAATTATTGTTTTAAATGAAACTTATTGTTTTTAGATAATTCCACAATATATTGAAAAAATGTTGAAAATTCTAAGAAATTTGACAATTGTTTCGATATTAAATATGATCGTCAGAATGACAGAAGTTACATTTTATTTGATGCCTATCTGATGTAATGTAACTTCTTTCATTCTGACGATGATATTTAATATTGAAAGAATTATCAAATTTCTTAATTTTTAACACTTTTTCAATATATTGTGGAATTAACTAGAAACAGTAAGTTTCATTTAAAACAGTAATATAAATAGATTCCACGAAGTAAGGTTCGAGACAGATAATTTTGTTTTCTTAATACTGACGTCTTTATTAATATTAATGACGGTATTGTTCTATTATTCCCTTCTATACTTATTTCCCTGATTATCTCTACGCCCACGTTCACTATAATAGTTTCTACATTACGTAGACGAATTTTTCCGACAGATATAGAGTACTTCAGCTGCATTTATTTCTATTTTGTCCCAAAATAAAGCTTTCTGCATGCACTCAATTTTTTGTACATGTTTGGTTTCTTAGGATGCACAATCTTTCTTAGAAGCAACTTTCTTTATTGTAAAGATTCTGTATGTATGATTAAAAGTTCTTGTCGTTAAAATAAGTACACTCAGAACAACTCGATTTTAAAGAGAAAAACCACATATATTTTTATTATTTGATCATTAATTTATATTCCAGCTGAACATGTTTTAACATACAATGTATTAATTTGGTTCAAATACTTATTAAAATTAGGTATTATTTATGAAACATAAAAAATCGTTTTGGTAAGTGAAAAAAAGAAGTAACTCAAATTAATTTTTAAGTGAATTTCGTTGACATAGTAATAAAATATTATTACAATTAACATGATTTTTGTGTTGTCGTGTGTCAACAGTGTCTCCAATTGGAAAAAGTAAGTTTTGTATAAAGTATCCTGTAGTATAATGTGCTTGGGACTTACGTGTGTTTTGAATATTTTTTTTTGTGCTAACATATTCTGCTTTGTTATTATTTTGTGCTTATTTATTTCAACATAACATATAAATCGAGTAATAACCATTTGAAATGATATGTCGTTGATATTTCTATATTGCAATTTTTGAGAGTCATAGTCTCGTGATGTAAATTTTTAAACTCGCTTTAATACGTTTATTTAAGGTTGCTTTATATTGTATGTGGTGTTTTCATAAGATAAGGTGACTTTTCAAATTTCGCATATAGCAAAACAATCTATGACTTTTAGCTCACATATTTTCGCTTGTTTGGTATTTTTGGGCCAAAAATAACACTAATTACACCTCAACCACCGTATGCTTTTTACGACTTTGTCACGTCCATAAAATTAAAAAGACCTATGAAAGGACAACGTTTTGTCAAATTTAAGAAGAGTTCAATTCCACACCAAAAAACGCATATCAGAATTGCTTCGTGGATAGGAAAAGAGCTAGCACAAGGAGGATCAGCTTGAAGGGGACAAAATAGATATTAATGAATAATTATTTTTCGAAAAAAAGTCACCTTATTTTTTGAGCCCAATATGTATATTTCTTATGTTTGCGTGTACACAGTTTTTTATTTTTTTAAAAATAAATAAAGGCAAGGTCTGTCTATCAAATATCAGGACTGCGTGCGCAGGCGTCCTAGGGGGAAACGAATGCAGTGTGGGGCTAGTATGAAGTGTCTACTATTCCCCTAAAAACACGTTTTTGCCGCTCTACTAGTTCATCTATAGATTTTAAAAACTAAAGCGTTGTTTTCTCGTACCGATAACAATGTGTGATGAAAAACAAGAGCAACAAATTTCTCGTTAAATTAAAAAAAAACTCCGACTGAGTGCCATAAGTTGTTTAAAGAGGCATGCATATGGTGAGAATTATCTATCTCGTGCTCGTGTTTTCGAATGGTATAACGGTTTTCTGAAGGCTGAGAGAGCACGGAAGATGACCAACGTGCCAAACAATTTGCGCTGACCAAAAGCTCACCCTTAACAGACCTGCTCAGTATTCGAACATGAGCTGTACTCGTCTGATTTAGCACCGTGTGAATTTTTCTGTTTGTAAAGAACAAGTCTGCCTTAAAAGGAACCCGGTTAGAGTCGATGGAAGAGGTGAAGTGAAAATCGGAGTAGCTCTTAAATGGTCTTACAAAAGAAGACTTCGAGCATTGCTTTGACTAATGGTAAAAACAAATTGAACAGTGTATGTCGAGGGGAGGAGAGTATATATTGAAGGAGAGCATACTGTTGTAGAATAATTTTTAAAATTGAACTTTTTCATAAGCAGTCTCGTTATTTAATTGCCAGACCTTGTATCTCGGAAGAACATATCATATATCCTTGCATACACGGTATAACATCTCGGATTGGAGGGCAATAGAGTTTTGAAGGATAGGGTGATGAAGGACCTGTGAAAATTTTGAGGAAGTGTTGAATTAAAAATTGATGCCTAACAGAGGAAAAGATTCACATTTGTTATGGATTAATTGAAACAAAGATATATTTTTCATAAAGGCTTCCAAA
This sequence comes from Galeruca laticollis, assembly GCA_963921935.1. Lineage (NCBI taxonomy): Eukaryota > Metazoa > Arthropoda > Insecta > Coleoptera > Chrysomelidae > Galeruca > Galeruca laticollis. The sequence goes on along the minus strand of OY998178.1, from coordinate 188,553,335 downwards.
ATTTTCAATCTGTATAGAAACTTTTAGATATTGTTAGCAGTTAATTTTTTGGTCCACATATTTTACATTTCAAATTAATCTTTATTTTGTTTCTAAACCAACAACAAAATAAATCTATTTCCAAAAATAACTTAATTTGTTCATTTATATGATGTAAAATAATCTTTTGGTATTTATCCAGTGAATAGGTCAGTAGCTATTGGCAAAACAACGAAGCGAGACGTTTTCTAATCGACAAAATCTATATTGGACTAATTCACTAAGGAAATCCCGTTCAAATAAATATAATATAAATTATTATTTATCTATAATAGAAGCATGAGATGTGTCTTGATCCGTTAGCATGGTTCGAAATTTATATTAGGAACACAATGAAAAATATCGAATTCATGTCACCAATTTCAAAATCACTAATAAAAAAGTATAAACCACATTGTAAAAATGAATGACTTAAATAAACATTTAATGAAGATTCAAATGTTCCATAACTCTTTTCATTTCAACACAATTAGGAAAGATGCGTTTCTTTTTGTAAAATATACTGAATGCAAATAGCAACGTGAGTTCCTTATGTCCTTGTGTTTTGATCTATATGTGGATTTTGCTATAATTGGTAAAATTACCTCCTTGAAACTCACGGCCACTTTTGTAAGGAAAAAGATTATTTTGTTGTTAAATATTTTACTTCATTATTTCGGTTTATGACGAGATAGGATTCGCTCAAGTTGTGAAATGAGAGGAAAGAGTTAACGTTGGACTAAACACTTTCATCATTTTAGGCAGTTATTATTTCCTATCAGTTATTAAAGCGATATCATCTGCATATATACGGCTGTTCAAATATTGTTTACATACTTTAACACCCTTGCTTCTTGCATCTCAGTGTTCAACACTACCAAACGACTATAAACCTTATGTAGGTACAGTGGGATGTAATGTTTGTTTGCTCAATATTAAAATCTTGATAGAACCAACAAATGACTGTCTAGTATATTAAATAATATAAACTTACTACTGTTCTAAATAATATTTTTAAATATCCCTTAAACATAGCCAAAATTATAAATTTCGTCATAAAATTGGTATAACCAGTATACATTTATTTTTTGTTTTATATTCTATGTTTATTTGTCATGTCTGTTTCTTTACTATAAGTATTGTGAATACTTTTTATAAACCTAATACATTTATTTATCTCTTCAGATAAGAGTAAGTGTTTTTTTATGAGGATCAGATAAAAAACTCGTATGTTGATTCTACGTTATATAAATTAAGATGACGATAATCCCAAGGTTTATGTTATTCAATTAGTGGCACTCTTATATTCATCACTTCAGTATATGTCTTTCAGTTGTCAGCATTGTATTTTATTGAATGCAAAAAGCAATGAGATAATAGGTACAGGCTGTTGTATTGCCATTTCCGAATCCATTCGACTTGAACAACTACTCTTAATACACTAGCTTCTGCAATAATATGGATGAAACTCACTACCCAAACATATACCACATTAAATTCGATAAACAAGAATTCGACATATTTTCATTATTGGATTAATTTCACCCAGCGAGATGAAATTAGTTCAAATCATTATAGAGAGTACAAAACCTATAGTTTTTTAATATTGAAATTAGTAGATTACTTTCTTAAAAAGTAGATTTTCATGCTCCAAGGCTTCCACACAGCGTCATTTGACTATCAAAATGTTTTAAATATGTAGTCATTAGGTTGGTATTACACATATTAAATATATTTATTTTTGAAATTATTGTAATCAATCACATATTAATATCAAATATGTTTAATCGAAAAAATGATGTTCTTTTAAAAATCGTTTTAAGTATAAATTACTACTGTTTAGTTGATGGGTTTTCAATTATTTTTAATCATTAATTATACATTATAATTTAAAAAAATTCGCGAATTCATATGATGCTGTAAAATCATTTGGCTACATAAAAAAAGAAATTTATTATTATACAATTTTTCATTAATTATTCAACAAATTTTAAAATAAAAACATACATTCAAAAAACCCCGGTCATTGAAACTCTCTTTCTGTATTAGACTGAACGAGCCCAAATGAATTTTGAATTTATTTCAACCTTACTCGTACATTATCATTTTATTATTAAAAATATTCTTTATTGGATGTTTTGGGTCCCTATACATTAGTTAGAGAAATACATATATAAATGTGTGCCAATGTTCTGGCCATTTCTCTTCTCAATGTGTTGATCTTGATGAGGTTCATGGCTCCCTGCTCTATGGCATAATCCATAATTTTCCACTATTCACAGCAACTCTGTCCCTCGAATGTTTCTGACTCCTTCAATATTTCGGCTAAGTTTTCCCTGAAAAGTAGCTAAAAAACAGGGTTCCAAAAATGACATGGGGTATTAATTTGATAATAAATAGACTTACCTAATTTATTTACAAAATATTTTAATAGATAATTCTAGAATTTTGTGTTGACATAATCGCCTCGTAGCGGCATTTGAATGAGATTTATTAATTACTAAATCAGAAGTTGAATGCCAATAATGTAAAGACTTTAACTAAGAGAATACTGGCCTAAAGTAAAGAATAGTTAGAATAACAGTTTGTGATAAAAACTTTTGCTAAATTGAAAACCTTCAATCAAAAGAAAGCAAAAATGTTATCTTCTCTTTGTTGATTACTAAGTAAATTTTTAAACTTCAAATTTAAAGTCAATTGGTAAGTAATATTGAAAGATGAATAACAATTTGAAATTAAAATAAAAACACAAAATCTTCCCCTATGAACTGTATCAACATACACACATGTTAAAATCATTAACTATTGTTAAGTATTTACAACATCATTTTTTTGTAGATAATCATCATTATTAAAGCGTTTAAAAAGCTAATCATTTTAATGTATCCTCTAAAATTCATTTTAACCATTTCTTGTTTCATTTTGTTACACTGTGCAATTTTATTATTTTTTTGTCTGATTAATTTTGTTAATGGTGCGAAAGTTTTCTTGTATAACTTGAATATTATCGGCTAGAGAATGTTAAAAGTTTCTGTTTTAAACATTTGTCAATCTAAAGTAACTAAAAAGAAAAATGTACAATGACACACACAAATATCAATGGGCACTGGCCTAAACTGGGACAATGTTCTCTGAATGGCCAATTTATTACTAGAAGGCAATTTGGCCAAAATTCAATACTGTAAGAGTAAAATATTTCTTTTTTCTTTTATAAATATTCGAATGCCGCTCAGAACATACAAATAAGATGCATTTGTTATTGGCTTAATGTATTATAATTAAAGTAAAAATACGTTTTTGATTCTATTAATTCCAATATTTTTAACATCATCTAGCCGTGTCGAATGATAATTAAAAATATTTATCATTAAAAAACTGTTTTTCTCTAGTTTCCTGGTCTCATTCATCGTTGATGCAAGAGGTGGTGCTATGAGAGGATGTCGTCATTCGGGTGTAAGAGTAATTGTACCTCCAAGATGTGCTTCTAGTCCAACAAGAATTACTTGCCGTTATGTTAGACCTCAGAGGACGCCTACTCCTCCACCACTAATGGAGGGTGAAGCATTGGCTAGCAGATTATTGGAACTAGGTCCCGTTGGTGCTAAATTCTTAGGGTAAGAAAGTGCCCACAATAAATGTAAAAAAGATATACATCAGAGTAAATTGATTTTTTAATGAAATTGACTGTCTCGACCCTTACTTCGTGAAATATGCTCATATTAGTGTTTTTAAATGAAACTCAAGGTCTCTAGTTAATTCCACAATTTAATACAAGTTATTGAAAATTCTAAAAATTGACAATTGTTTCGATAAATCAATATCATCGTCAGAATGACAGAAGTTACATTTCATTTTATGCCTACCTGATGTTTAGTAGTTATATTTGGCTAGACCAAGAAGTAACCTAACTTGTGATTGGCTTAATATATGTTTATAGAAAAAAGAAGAAGATGTGATATTACAAATATTGAAGCTTAGATATTATTAGCCCTATGGTGATATCCTGGATATCATTTTTCCAATTAAGATCAGTATAACTGTGCAATGATATAGAAAACCAGGAAAACTATATCTGCTGATCTTTACAATTATCACTTAAGAAGACAGTTTATTAGTGGAGAATTCCCTATATTTAACTGTTCATTGACAACTTCATATTGTGGGTTTCTTAAATGTCTTCTAATTTCCAGTTCTTCAAGGAAATCCAGTTCTTGTTTCTTTTCACAAATATACAGTACTTCTAGTTTTGTGTTAGGTGTCAATGAATGATTGGTGTCAAGTAGATGTTTTGCGTAGTGGGATTTATCTGGTTGTTTTAATCTGTATGCTCGTAAGTGCTCACTGTATCGTATTTCAAAATTCCTAAGGGTCTGACCCAAATAGACAGCATTACATTCTGGACATTTGAGTTTATATATACCACTATTAAAGAAGTCAGGTATATATAAACTCAAATGTCCAGAATGTAATGCTGTCTATTTGGGTCAGACCCTTAGGAATTTTGAAATACGATACAGTGAGCACTTACGAGCATACAGATTAAAAAAACCAGATAAATCCCACTACGCAAAACATCTACTTGACACCAATCATTCATTGACACCTAACACAAAACTAGAAGTACTGCATATTTGTGAAAAGAAACAAGAACTGGATTTCCTTGAAGAACTGGAAATTAGAAGACATTTAAGAAACCCACAATATGAAGTTGTCAATGAACAGTTAAATCTAGGGAATTCTCCACTAATAAACTGTCTTCTTAAGTGATAATTGTAAAGATCAGCAGATATAGTTTTCCTGGTTTTCTATATCATTGCACAGTTATACTGATCTTAATTGGAAAAATGATATCCAGGATATCACCATAGGGCTAATAATATCTAAGCTTCAATATTTGTAATATCACATCTTCTTCTTTTTTCTATAAACATATATTAAGCCAATCACAAGTTAGGTTACTTCTTGGTCTAGCCAAACATAACTACTAAACATCAGGTAGGCATAAAATGAAATGTAACTTCGGTCATTCTGACGATGATATTGATTTATCGAAACAATTGTCAATTTTTAGAATTTTCAATAACTTGTATTATATTGTGGAATTAACTAGAGACCTTGAGTTTCATTTAAAAACACTGATTTTTTAATATATATGTTACCATATTAAAGAACTTTCATATTTACAGACCTGTTATAATTGAAGTGCCACATTTTGCTTCTTTGAGAGGAAAACAAAGAGAAATCATCGTTTTGAGATCTGATAATGGTGAAACATGGAAAGAACATACATTAGAGTCTAATGAAGAAGCCATACAGGATGTATTAAATCACAGTTTTGATGGAGAAGGTATGCAAACATATTATATTTTAATTTTATTAGTTAGGAACGGTACGAACAAAAATAATATTTTCATGGAAATTTTTAAATAACTAAATAAAGTTGTCTTCTTCTTAACCCTTTGTTGCCTGACCTATTAGGATTACGATTATTTTAACTTTTTTTTGACTGTAGGCATTAAAATAAGTAAACTAGCACCTACAAATTTTTATATTTTTTTTTGAAATTTTTTAATAAAAAAATCAAAGTGGTACTTTGAAGTACCGTCAGGCATTTGGAAATGATTGTAATGGTAACAATTACAATTTTTTCTTCTTTGGTCCACGTTGCATTTTATACAAATAACTAGCTAAATAGGAAGAATGTTTGTTTATTTATTAATAAAATACAAAAAACAAATGTTGCAATATAATGCAAAAGTTATCTAAGGAGCTAACACTGGTGGAATTCTACGAAACAATTTTTGGTAGCATTACAACAGAGAGATACACGACATGTAGAGCATTTTGACAGTGGATTAGATTGAATCCCTTGTTTACTACAAACTTCACATCTACTCCCCTTGTCATCGAAAATGATCCAATGTGCCCTTCGGTTTGAAAGGCGAACATCTGGGGAAATGGAATATCCATGGCCACGCCTCTTCTTATTAGAAGTAACGTTAGTCACATCAGAAGAACGTCTTTTATTGGTTCCACATCGTTTATGGGTTATTAACCCCATAGCAACAGATCGGCGAAATCCTAGGAGAGGCTGTTTATTGTTGATTTCAGAATAAATGATATAAGCATTTACAAAAGCCATACCAGTTACGCCCCAAAATAAACGGTGCTACCATTTTTTCGATCGTCTGTTGACTTTATAAACAGCCCTCAATCTACCCGCATGGTCCACCCCTTCCTTCCATCGGAGCTTTGATCGGCAACTTTAATCTATCTTTTAATGAGCGTTGTACAGTTATTTCTTCACTGCCTTGGAAGTTACTAGCCAAATAAACGGTTTTGTTGTCCTGCCATTTCCAAACACCAATATCCATAGAAGAAAAGATATGGTCATAATCTCCACGTTTTAGGTCTTTACTATCGATCATGTTCTTAGGTATTCCTGCCCTATCAGACCTGATGGTTCCACATGCTAGTGTGTGTTCAGCTTTTACTATTTCTAGTAGAGGTAACGACGTAAAGTAATTATCAAAATATATCATTCTATTTTTTTCCCATTCAGATTCACTTAAACTCTGAACTACTCTTTCACCAAGCCCGAATGTTGAATATATGGCTTGGACTATTTCGTTTTTTTTCCTTCATATATTTGAAAGTTCTCTATATAACCTTTTTGATCCGACAAACATCAAATTTTATATCCCCGTTTTATTGGTTTCATGGGATCGTACTGCTCCTCCAATGAGCTACGGCCTTTAAAAATTATCATAGACTCATCAATACTTAGCATTCTTGTATCATTGTAGAGAGACGTAAATGATCTATTCAAATTGTCTATCATTGGTCTAATTTTATAGAGTTTATCTTTGTTGTTTTTAGGTATTTGTGTGTTATCATTAACATGAAGGTTACTGAGAATTGCGTCACATCTGTCTCTAGACATAGTAGAAGACACAAGAGGTACACATAAATCTGTAGATGTGGACCAATAATACCTATAAAGACCAACAATTCGTCTGTATTAGTATTTAGAATTTTGTTCCTTTGTACCACATACAGATTTGACTGCTCAACTTATATTTTTTAAAATTGGGTTTATAACAGTTATAAAAACATCTGTGGTTGTTTCACAGCCCACAAACTTTTCTTCTATGCAATCTTCTGGATTTTGATCATTTGGAATGGAATTCACCACCTCTCTTTTCTTCCATTTTCTGTCTGTAGTTTCACCTCTTTTGTATTTTGGCCCTTTTACGAGTTTCTTTTGTTTCTCCATTTTAGCTTGCAATTGAGCTACGCCCTCATTTCCCAATTCCTTTTCAATATTTTCTTGATGGTCATCAACTTCTTCTCCAACAACTTGGTCATAAATTTCTTGGTCACCAATTTTTTCTTCTTCAACTGTATAGGGCTGAACGCCTCCATTCTCTTTGCTAAAATTGTTTGCCTGTAATTTATGATTAACGATATCATGGCTGTCTTCCCATCACTTTCATCTGTGTTCATTTGTGAATCGTCTGGTATATCCTCAAATGTAAAATTTTCTATAATTTCTAAAAGTTCTGCATCTGTTAACGGTCTTTTATTCATATTATGTCGTTTATATGGGGTTTTAGATGGATGTTGACTGAAATATTATAAATGAAAATCAAAATTGATAATGAAGAAAAGGTATACAATCTTACTGGTTGTTGTACTTCGTCCATTTCAATGGTTCGTAGCCTGACGGTACTTGAGGGTCCGTCAAACAAAACAGTCAAAATAACTTCACTTCACAAAAGTCATATTAGATGTATAAAACTATTTTATTATTCAAAAACCTCCTACAGTTAACTGTAAATACAAATGATTTTCTCCAAAGAGAAATACATAACCTCTCACGACGGTGGTTCAAAACATACTGTCATAATTCATACAACACCGCGCTATTTTTTGGTGGTAATGTGATAAAACATTGAGAAAGAGTGTACGTGAACGTACCGAGCGGCTAGGAGAAGGTATTATACGATTATATAAATTTTATAGAGTTTATAAAAAGTGGTACTTCAGAGTATCGTTCGTCAACAAGGGGTTAAAGCGCTTAGTCCTACCGGACGTTGGCGATCATGTTGGCTATTTCTATCATGGCAACTGCCGACCGGAAGAGCCGCGCTGATTATTGTACAAACCATTTCCTCAGCTTGGCCAGCCATGACACTTTCCATCTTCCGGGGGGTCTCTTTCTATAGATCTTCCCTTGGATAATGAAGTACATTACGTTTTCTCATGATGTAGCCAAAATACTACAGTTTTCACTCTTGTTTCTACTTCTTTCTCTTTTCCCTTCTTTCCAGAATAACCTGATCAGAGACTGTCGCCCCAACTAACTCTCATTATCCTTTGGTAGATCCACATTTTGAGAAAACGAAACATTTGGCGAGCCACACTCTTAATTCCAGTTTTAGGTCTATTGCCTAGAACCTAATTATTTCCTAATGATCCATTTTTTCGTTTATGTAATTTCCCAGATATTTGAATTCATCTACCTGCTTTTACTGTACTTTATCGATGAACTGGTTGGTGTTAGTTATAGGTCTTCTTGAGATCACCATATATTTTGTTTTACTTTAAATTCGATCAAGAAGTATTTGCAGGTCGTCACCATACCGTGTTTGCTAAATAATTGATTATCAATTTTTTATAAACTTTTTCCCAAAACCTGATAGAAAGTGAAAGGAAGTGATTAGTTGTAGATTGTAAGGGGGGTTGTAAAGGGTCTGCAGCCAATCAAACACTCCTACCTACAAGATATCTTGTGCATAACCTTAAATCTATTCGAGGCCCGGGATTCCGAGACTTTGTACGAAGTTTATCAGTTTCCTGGGAGCTAAGTTCCTGATATCAGAGGGCGTTGGGTAGGCCCCTCCTAAGAACTTCAGCCTTTTGCATAAAAGTGCTGGGAATTCGCAAAGCAATTGTTCTGCAGTTTCAGTGATGTTCTTTCGGTATCGACAATATTCACTCTCTGATTTGCCCATTGTTTTTTAGGTGATACCTCAGAGGGCAGTGTCCAGTGAGGAGTCCCGTTACCAATTTCAAGTCTTTTTTGTCTAACTCGAGAAGTGGTTTAGCTTTCTGCCCTCCGGGTTTCCCTTTTAAGGCACTCCTGGGCACAAATTTCTATAGCATGTATATCTGCTTGATATGTGGTTGGGGCTCTGCTAAGGAGTTTTGAGAGCCTGAAACTAGGCCCATTATTCCCACACCAGCCCCCCACCCATCCATCAGTGTACCAAACTGATGAGTTCCTTCCCAGTTGAAGTCCATTCTCTGTGCATATTTGGTGGTTGTTTATGACCACTTCAAACTGCCGTTCCTAACTGGCATAGTGTCTGTAGGTTTAGACATGGCTTCTAGGTAAATGTGTTCCAAAATATTTAAGTGACTAATCAGATTTCCTGCTTTTAGTTTCACTGATTGGATAATTCTGAAGGCACTGATTGCTGCTTCATTCACTATACGTATGTGCAGTGGAGTGAAGTTTCAGCATTGCCTCTAGAGCCGCAGTAGGGTATGTAGATATTGCTCTTGTGATACCTAGGCATTGCAGTTTCCGCAAATTGGCTTGTGCCGTGGTTTGTTGTATCTTTGGCCATCATATCAGTGAAGCGATGAGTTACTTTATTCCATTATTTTAATTTTCAAATATTTCAGAAATTGATTGAATTAGGACAGTAGTGAATGACACTGGTATTATCAAAATGTTGACGTGTTGCGTATTAGAGTATTCAAGTAACTGTAACTTTTAGAAATTGCATTGATATCCACAACACATTAGTCTTTTTTATACCATCCTGGAACGTTGTTTACTCATTTCTTTTGCTAGACTGTCGTTTTCACATAGTTGTTCATGTTACCGAGTGGTGCTACACTTGTGAACCATATTAGACAAATGTCATATATTTCATTTGAAAGGCGTTCGCAAAGAACTTTTCTCTTAGTTTTCGTAGTTAACAATGGCCTGTAAATAGTAGCCAACTCCAACAGTTTTTTTGACCCTTTTCCACTGTATTGTAGTAGTTACAAGGCAGAGCTAGTCTTTTTTCCGATCTCATATCTTTTTGAATTATTTGTGTCAGTTCTGTTAATAAGGCTTCATAGTTGGCAGGTATATGAAAAGGTCAGGAACAAGGATAAGTTTCTTATCAGTCTTCCTAACCAACCTGTTCATCATCGTGGATATTTAAGTAACGTGTAGCGAGATTCTAGGACTGAAGAATTACATTTTACCTATATGGTTTTCATTTGATTTTTATCGTACAGTATAAATTCCCTTCAAGTATTAAATATAATTTGAACATTTTGTTACATTATTTAACGGTTTAATGAAATTCATGTAATTTTTAAAAAACCCAGGCTGAATCAGTACTCAAATTTTATACTGTATACTTTAGTAATTTGATTAGTTAAGCTTTTCTTTATCAATGCCGTTATATAAAATAAAAAGTTGAGTTAAGGAACCATTTGAAATGAAGAAATCACATTGTCACAAAAATACATCTTTGATTTTTTATTAATATGAAATTATTTAGCCTTTATGATAATGGCTGAAACGTCGAATATGACGCCAGCTGACTACTTCTTGTAAGTGTGTAACCACACGAGCCAAATAGAGGTTGTCGGAAGGCGGAATCTTCAGTTTGGATTAGAGATTTCGAACTAGAAGGCATTATGGCACTCTTGAAGAGACCCGAGAAGGTCAAAACCGGTCAGCGTACTATACCCTTCTCCTTACGGTTGCGAATCACCACAGATGTCAGTATAGACAAAATGATCGATCGACGATAATGTTTCAAGAACAAAAGTTGTAAAGCTAATCATAAAGTAAATTAACTAGTTTAATTAAAAAGTTATTTCATATTACTTCAATAAATAATATATGTTCTTAAATATGTTTTCATAATTTTTTTTATTCTCAGAATTAAGTCAAATAGAAGATTTACACACCAACAGAATAACACGCATTCTAACAAATGATTTCCCCCACTATTTTGCTGTCATATCCCGCGTAAGGCAAGAAGTGCATGCTATTGGCCCAGATGGTGGTACAGTCTCTAGCATTTCAGTACCACTTGTTCAAGCAGTCTTCCCGCCCAACGCTCTAACAAAGAAAATCAGAGTTGGTTTGCAGGTAATCAGCTAAAAACGTTATGAAAAAAAGCTAATAAATATTAATCTAAGCAATAAATAACTCACATCAATAAAGTTTGTAACAATCTACTTCCAGTATCCTACAACCTTTTTTTCATTGCAATGGTTATTTTACAATATTGTATATACCCGAAATTTGTCTTTATTAATTTACATATCTTAGGATAAGTAATGGTTTGCAATTCTGAAAGTTTAATTATTTGCATCATAACCAGCACAAAAATATCTAATAATGAAACAAGTCTTAGATTAAAAACTATTACAAGTAGTATATTCAAACCTTTAATAATGTTTCTTCATTAATACTTTTAGGCTCAAGCAATTGAACCTGAGCTTGTTTCTAAACTCCTCGGCCATGGAGTAGCAGTATCTCCCATCGTTACTGTAGAACCAAGAAGACGGAAGTTTCATAAAGCTATTACTTTAAGTATGCCAGCTCCAAAAGCTCACACTCAAGGCATGATCAACCAGTACCAAGGTGCTACAAATACTACACTTCGACTTTTGTGTTCTATTACTGGTAAGTTTTTGAAATTTACAATTCTTCCAATTTTGTACCTTCTATTTGTCTATCACCGCAAGAATAATTTCAAGAAACTCACCCTAGACTAGAAGATCTGCGTTATGAACTCACTTATATGGAATGAAATTATTGTTTTAATTTCACATTGTCTATATTAAATTATATTGATATGATATATGCAAGCAAGCTATTCCAAAAGCTTTCTGTCTCTGTCCCATATTATATTTAGTATCATTGTATTCAAAAAGTCCTTTGATTATCACCACGATGTAATGCCTTAAAGCACATAGTTATAAAAATTTGATGTTTATCAATAATATGTAATAATAAATTGATTGATTGATTTCATTACCATTATGAAAAACCTGTTCTAAGTTTCTTCCATTATGTTGAATGCACAGTTCCTATCGTTTTAAAATATTTATGACCATATCCTGAAGATACTGTTGCATCTGATATTGATTCTGTAATTTTATCTTTTTACTGTTTTATTGGTATACTCCAAACATACTCATCCAATTTTGTTATAGTCTATTTGAAAATCAAGAGAGAGTAAATTCCCAGAAATGTTTTGCAGTTATCAGTGTTAAAGGCAGTAAACCATAGACGTGCGTTTTCAAAATTAAATTAATATGGAAATAGAAATATTTAATTTGTTTTAGTTATTTATACCTAGATTACCAATTTTAGATAGATAAACATAATTCGTAAGTAGTAATTTAATTTGGGTAAAATGAAGAAAAAGTCAATATTATTTTAGGCATTTTGTTTTAGGCATATGTTTATTTATAAAATATGTATATAATATGTACAGATAATTACAATTATTTATAAATTAATATGAGGAGCTAAAAAAACAATTAAGTAGGTATATGAGAAAAACAAAACCAACCGCAAGGATAAAATTTGACGAGCAACATGCAAAAAATACGACAATATTAAATCTTAAAAAATTAAAATCTAAAAATAAAATTAAAGTACATAAATTAATAATTTTAAAGTTATGGTTCCTCGCACTCTGTGTCAGAAGATTCACCATCTGATTCTAGAGAAATTACAATGGGCTCTATAGTAATATCAATTATGTTATCTAGCTCCCACATTTTTTTTTCTATTTCTGTAACGTGTCTAATACATTTTTGCCAATTTTCACTTGTTACTTCAGATATTGCCTTATTGAAGAGATTTTTAACATCTGATAATTTAAAAGTCGTGTTATTTCTGGCAACATAACCTTTAACTTGAGCCCATATTAATTCTATCGGATTCATCTCACAATGGTAGGGTGGTAAACGAAGGATTTCAATTTCTCGTTTTTTGGCTATCTCCTCAATATTATATTTTTTATAATTTTGCTTATGTTTTTTAGCAATAGTTAACAATTCTGCCCTCAGCATTGTATTGTCAAAGGCTAAATTTTTAGAAGATAACCATTTTGCAATTTCATCCTTTTTCCATTTAGTGGTTGGTAAAGGTTCAAGTAATCTGGAGTGGTAACTTGCATTGTCCATTATAATAACCGATCCTTTTGGTATGAATTGAATCATCTGTTCAAAATATTCCTCAAACACGTCTCCATTCATTTCTTCGTGATAATCAACGGTTTTTTTTTATTCAAATAAGAGTAAACCATTCTCAAGAAAACCGTTTGTACTGCCTATATGACAAATAATTAATCTTTTACCTTTTCCTATAGGTTCCTTAAAACCAGTAGTATATCCTTCTAGAAAAGCTTGATGGGATGATTTTATATTTTTGTCTTTCCAAACTCTTCCTACACAATGTCCTTCATTAACCCATGTTTCATCTAAATAATAAATGTTTTTATTTTGAGCTTTAACTTGTTGTATTCTTCTGAGGTACTGTCTTCTCCAACATACAATTTCTTCAGAATCAATTATCATTGAGTGTCTGCCCATTTTTTCAAATTTAAAGTTTAACTCATGTAACACTTTCCATAGTTTATCCCGGCTTATTGTGGGTAAATCAACATCATTCGTAATGGCTTGCAAAACTTTATCTAAAGTTGGTATTTGCTTGTTTATAAAAAATGAGTGAACAAGCTTACGAATAGCATTTTTAAAAAACTCGTCCACGTTGACTTTTAATAGTTTTGGTCTACCTGGTTTCGGCTTTGGTGAAGTTACTCCACCAGATTTTTCCTCCTTTAGAACTCTATATATTGTGGATTTTCCATATCCCATTGCCTTAGATGTTGTTTCAACTACACTATCAATAGTGTTTGAGGGATTTTGATGTTTAAAATAGTGGTACACATTCACTACAGCACTCTTTTCATTGAGCGATAAATGGTCTAGTTTTAATTTTTTCACTGGCGTATACTCACAAACTGCTTCCATTTTTAGTCACTACTATTTGTCACGTTTATCGAAAATCAAATAACTGCATTTCTAGAAACTTAAGCACTATTTAAGTCAAAATATCTGTCATTAGAAGCGGTCGGCGGGCGTAATTTCGGCCGGTAATCCCTTGGCCTACCTGCATAAATCAAAGGGTACCATTTATGACAGGGGTAATTTCGGCCGAGGGGTTGATGTTTACGATGAGATTAAAATATTGGTAATTACGCTTAATAGTTTCTGTAAAATATTAGTTGTGTATTTATTTGGAAATACCTAATCCTGTGTACCTGTCGGAAATACCTTTAATTTACTTATCTCTTTATTCTAATAACTATGTTGTACCTACTTAAGATTATTCCTTTAAATGTATAAAATTCACAAATAACAGGTATAAAATCATTATAGCTAGTCAGTATTATAACTTATCTTTAAGCTACTAGTCGATAGAAAGCATAAAATATATTATTTGTATACGATGGCATCAGTTTCAGTAATTAAGAGTTCACGCGGTTGTGACTTACTAGTTGTAGAAAAGTTTCAGTTTTGTAAACAGGACGTATTAAAAAGTGGTGAAGTACGTTGGAGGTGTATAAAGAAAAATTTAAGATGTTTAGCCAAACTGTACACTGTTGGTGCGGAATACACAGTTACTAGAAGTGAATTAATCCACAACCACGAGTCCGATGAAACTACGTTGGAGAGAAAAATAGTGACGACTTCATGCAAGCGCAAAGCTGAGGAAGACATATCGGAGAAACCTTCAAAAATTATTAAAAGCGTTCTTTCAAATCATTTGCCTGAGAATTTGTCATCGATAGATGTCAGTCTAATAAGAAGAAATTTGTACAACAGCCGCCGTAAGCTCTTACCAGCCCTGCCTAAGGATATTCACGATGTACATTCTGTACTCGATAGTTATGGACCGAAAACCACAACAGGTGAAAATTTTTTGTTTATTAACAGCACAGCTGATAATATCATTGTTTTTTCTTGCCATACAAATATAATAAGTTTATGTAAAATGAAAGATTTTTACATGGATGGCACATTTTCTTATTGTACAAAATATTTTTATCAGTTATTTACCATCCATGGACTGGAAAATGGGCATTATGTTCCTCTTTTGTATTGTCTGTTGCCCAATAAGACCAGTGACACATATATGAGACTTTTTCTGTTGGTAAAATCTAAAATTTTTGAACTTTATAATATTGTTTTTGAACCGAAGGAGGTATTTGTGGATTTTGAAATCGCAATTCATAACGCATTAAAAGTTGTCTTTCCCAAAACCAAACTAAATGGTTGTAGATTCCACTTGCACCAGGCGTGGTATAGGAAAATACAATCATTAGGGTTAACCCAAATGTATAAAGATAAAAACTGCGAGGAAAGCAAATGGCTTACTCATACTTTTGGGCTAACTTATTTAGACCCCTCTGAAGTTGAAGATTGTTTCATATTTGATCTCATGTCATACAAACCGGACCATAAACTTATAGATAAATACGCAGACTATTTATTAGAAAACTACATAGCGCCAGAATCTCATTTTCCACCAAATATATGGGCATATGAAAACCCATCAATTAAAAGAACCACAAATGCCTGCGAATCATTCCATTCGCACTTTAATTCTAGTTTTTATTCAAGTCACCCTTCTCTATTTATTTTTATAGAAAAATTAAAAGATTGTCAGATCGATGCATATTTAAAAATAAAAAATTTAAATATTCCAGCAAAAATTAAAGACAAACAAGTAAAAAACAAACTAAAATTTATCGAAAACATGGTAAATATGCTTCGATCTGACAATATTTCTAGAATTAATTTCGTTAAATCTGTATCACATCAAAACGTTTTTTAAAAATTTATAGTTTACCTAAGTTATAGAAATAAGTTGATGTAATAATTTTATTGAAATAAAGAAATATTTTAATATAAAGCATTCTGTTATTTTATTTGATTTGCGGCCGAAAATACCTATGAGATAAGGAAGCAACTTAAAACCTCCGGCCGAATTTACCTACCGGCTTTTAGTACCTGCCCTTTTTCCGGCCGAAATTACATCCGCCCGAAATTACATCCGCCCGAAGCGGTTGCCATTCTTGCCATTCGGAGGTCGTTAAATAACAATTATCCCTTTCTATTCTGGTTACGCCTATGACGCACGTTAATCCTCTTAGGCCTACTGTAGTAACAATGAAAGATCATAAAATAATGTGATAGTCCAAGAAATGTAATAAATTTTGTATTGAAATTAACAAAAACCATTTAGAATGCATTACAAATATTGAAGTTTTACCGCACGTACTGTACTATAGTTTTGCATACCGAATTAGTTTTTATTCTGGGAATTTACTCTCTCTTGATTTTCAAATAGACTATAAGTTCAGAGAATGAGAACAGAAAGAGGAATCAGACGTAAAATTTCCATTTCATTTTTTTCACAAAAAGGTACTTGTAGCTTGTTCCATTTGCTACACGCCCCACATTGCTGGAAAAATGGGTTACCCAAAGGTAATTGTTGTTTTTTAAATTGCCGAATTACCTCTACAAATAATATAGTGTAGGGGGTTCACTTATATGGAATTATTCTGATTAATTAGTAATAAGGTGCCCAAAATTGAACAAAGAAGTGCGCCAACAGTGTATTGTAACAACGTGGTTTACAATCATATGTTATAGAACATAGGTCAAGTGGTGGTATGTCAAAAGTCATTTCTTTCACTGTTCTTCTTCTTTTTCTTGGCCTTTATATATGTATGCGCGTTACAACCTCTCCCTTTGCTCCACGAGAAGTCCCTTGAGTAGGAGCAAGAGGTAGGCTAGTGACAACAAGAACACGTAGGTTTCTTCACTGGTCGTCTGCGTAACGCGCCATCTGTCGGGTCGTCTGAGGTATGATCACTTTCGAAATCGGCTGGGGGAGTAGTAGCCACATCCACTTCCTTATCTTCAGGTTCGGTAACTTTCTCTGTAGAGTCGGACTCAGCGGGAACGGTCGGGGTAACTTTGGCAGGTCGACCTCGTCGCCGTAACGGCAACACTGGAACTGGACTGTCGGCCGTGTTGGTGTCGTGATACGGGGTCAGCGCTGATACATGGTACTTCCCTAAGGGAGTATCGGGGTCCAGTAGGGATGCTATTTTATAGGTGGTAGGGGTAACCATCTTGGTGACAACATAGGGTCCGTCTCTTCGGGGGGCGAACTTCGAGGTGAAAGAGCTTCCAGACTTGCTTAAGGCATGCACGTCCACGAGAAATTTGTCATTCACTTTAAGAGTTGGGGAGTCGCGTCGTGCTTTGTCGGCGAACACTTTATGTCTGTCTTGCTGTACCTCACAGTTTTCCCGTGCTTGGTAGAGTGTCTCACTGAGAGTTTTTAAGTAGGGGGTTATCTCCGGGATGAAATTATCGTTAACTACGATGGCACGGAAGTCTCTTCGTACATCGTCCGGGGTGCGTAACTCGCGTCCAAAGGTGAGATATGCGGCGCTATATCCGGTAGACTGGGATCGAACAGAGTTCATAGCGAATCTAACCGCGGGGATACTGTCTTTCCATGAGGTGTGGTCAGCACCAGTCAAAATGGCTAACTGCGGTTTTAGATCGCGATTTTTACGTTCTACTGGATTTGCGGCGGGCCAATACACGGGAATAAGGGATTGTTTGAAACCAAGGCAATGGGCAACTTGTTGCATTACGCAGCTAACAAATTGAGGAGCGTTGTGATGATTCACCGAGGTAGGCCAGAGCGGAGGATAACCTCATCAACTAAACATCGTGCACAGTTCTCGGCGGTGGCGGTTTTAAGGGGAACATTTCCACCCATCGACTTGAAGTATCTTCTATCACAAAAATCCATTTATATCCGTCAGGGGTTTCCGGAAGTGGTCCGTACAAATCGATCGCGAAAATTTCAAAGCGTTGGGCTTGGGCCGGGGTTTGGAGAAGACAGGCCGGTTTTAGGTTCGTCGCTTTGTATCGCTGACAATCTACGCATTTAGCAATGTAGCCTGCTACTGCCTTGCACATACCAACCCAGTAGTACCGACTGGCTATCCTATGGTAGGTTCTGTCTACTCCTTAGTGTCCAGCTAGAGCAGAGTCGTGGTACTCAGCCAGAATCTTCGTAATTTGAGATTTGGGAACCACTTGTTGTGCTTCTTCGGAATCCATGTCTGGGGTATACCTAAATAGGACACCTTGAATCATCAGGTAACCGCGCTCGGACCAGCGTTTGTAGTCGGTATTGTCGTGGTCAGGATTTTCAAATGACTCCATGATTTTCTGTAAATCAGGATCGGCTAGTTGTTGTTTTCTTGTTTCACTTGTGGATTCTCTTCGTAAGTCCACTTGAACATATTGGGTTTCAAACTTTTCGATAGGGGGACGTGACAGCATGTCAGCAACGACGTTCAGCTTGCCGGGAGTATAGTCGATTCGAAGGTCATACGCTTGAAGGGACAAGGCCCATCGAGCTAAACGAATCGAGGGTGACTTTAGTGACATCAAGTATCGTAGGGGCTGGTGGTCACTTTGAACCACTATAGGAGACCCTTCAATATAACCACGGAACTTGTTTAATGCCCAGACAACCGCTAATGCTTCTAACTCAGTAGTGCAATAGTTTCGTAGCATACTGAGGCCCTTTCGTGCATACTCATCTGAGATATTCAGACATTTCTTATACACCGAAATAGCATCTATAAAGGCTTCAATATCCTCGTTTTTATTGCCGTAAAATTTATGTTTACATGCGGAGAAATTAGAGTTATTACTTACGGTTGTTATGTTCTGTTGATTGTGGTTTACACCTGCTAATCTCATACCTGCAATCAGGTCCTGTAACATTTCAGGTGTCGTTACTACCTGTTGAATTTGATTTTCGGTGTCTGGCATTGTAGTTGATGTAGCGGTATTTCTTCCGGAACGTAAGAACATACGAGGAACTGACAATAACAGTGTCCACTCCACTATTTAACTTATAAACACACTAACTACGCTAAACTGCTTGGTATTTACGAGTTTGGGAACTGACGGCATCTAGTGTCCACTGTCGCTGCGCTTTAAAACTGTCGCTGTGCTTTAAAAACATGAATATTGTTGTATTATAATGATCACAACGGCAACATTGTAAGAGAGTTCACAGTCCGCTCACTGACGCATGCTTGTTAAGAAAAATTGAAGGACGTCAAAAAAAGGAGAAGACGATTCACGTTGATTGTTATCGAATGTCATGTTCACGTTGTTTTTGTAAGAATAAAGTTATATTCCAATTTATCACTTATTTCCATAAAATTAAAAATCCAGAACCAGCTATCGACAAAATGATCCAACGAACCGGATGGAAAAGTGATATAGAAACTGGAAAACACGAGTGAGTACCTATCATTCCACATTCCTAACATCCTAACCTTACTTATTCCTTTGTTGCATGCTCGATCTGTGGTAAAATACTTATTAGATTCAACTCGTGTTCGATAATATAGTTACCAATACAAAGATTTGTCTCGTATTTTAGTTTATCACGTACCTATTTCAAGATATTTTACAAGGAATTTTCTCGTACTTTAGAATATCACGTAGACATTTTCAGAATCATTTGTCAAAGGTTTTCTCGTCATTAGGTTTCTTAACGTATTTAAACGTTTTTTTATAACGTTGATTACAAATATTCATAAGTAAATAATAGTCTCGTATATTAAAGCTTTAAGAGTTGTCACGTTTTCTCGTATTCAAAGACATTTCAACTGTCAATAAATTTCACACATTTAAACAGTTTTTTCTATTTATAAAATAAAATGTCTGATGAAGAAGAAATTAATACAATTGAAATTCGAAAGCAAGAAGAGTTAAGAGAATTAAAACATGAACGCGGTATACTGAAATCAAAATTAACACGATTTGAAGCGTTTATAAGAGTACCCGAAAATTATGTCAAACTGGCGCAAATCGAAACAAGATTGAAAGGTATGGAAACGGATTTTCAAAATTTTAACACGGTGCAATCTCGATTAGAATATTTAGAGCCAATAGAAGGTGAACAGCGTGAGGTCATAGAGGAAAGATATTATGATAGTATTGCTCGCGCAAAGGACTTACTCTGGCAGGGTTTGAACAAGGTGGCAACACCATCAACGCCTTTGGTCGCAGCCAGGGATGAGTCAGGGCTGGCTTCAGGTCGTATTTCGGTACAATTACCAGATGTGCCGTTACCGGTTTTTTACGGAACTATTGAAACGTGGAAAAGTTTTTTGGATGTATTTAATTCATGCGTAGATAATAGGAAAGATTTAACGGATGCTCAAAAATTTATTTATTTGCGCGGTTGTTGCAAAGGTGCGGCTTTTAAGGTAATAGAGAGATACGATGTGGCAGATGAAGGTTATAAAGAAGCTATAAGAGTTTTAAAAGACAGATTTGAAAATAGAAGGCAATTAGTCGTACATCACGTGAAAGGTCTATTATTTAACTTACCGGAAGTAACAAAACAATCGCACACAAACTTAAGAAATTTATTAGACACGGTTACACATCACATAAGTGTTTTAGAAAAACTGAATATACAAACTCAAGCATGGGATATTTTATTAGTTCAGTTAATTTTGAAAAAGTTAGATAGGTATACTAGGCAAGAGTGGGATAATCTACAAGACGAGGATGGGTTACCTACATTAGAAAGATTAAAGGGTTTTTTGGTGAAAAAATGTAGTAGATTAGAAGAATCGTTTAACGAAAAGGTAGAGATTCAGAAAGAGAATAGTAGTTTTAAGAGTAATGTAAAACATAACACGGAAATAAAAGATATGGATAAGAAAAACAGGTTTGTTTCACAATCATATGTTGTAACGAAATTTAATAAATGTCGACTATGTAATAATGAATCACATTTCCTATATCAATGTTCGGAGTTTTTAAAACTGTCTATTGAACAAAAATTGGAAAAGGTTAGAGAGCTTAAAGTATGTTCGAATTGTCTGCGTTTCGGACATTATAAATTTCAGTGCAAATCGAGTGGCTGCAAAAAATGCGGAAACAAGCATAACACTTCTTTACACGTTAGCGACGAGAATAAACACGTACATTCTAGAGTAGAAGAGAATAATTCTCACCATGATACAACGGTATCTAATCATTCTTACATACCAAGCGAATCAAAGGAAAGTTCGTCGCGAATATCGGATAATCAAATAATAAATTTAGCAAAAATATGTCAAGTTTCGAATAATAATAGTTCGCAAGTATTGTTATCTACAGCCACGGTTTTAATTCAGGACAATACAGGAAATCTTGTAAAATGCACGGCATTGTTAGATTCCGGAAGTCAGTCGAATTTAATGACAGAAACATTTTCTAATAAACTTAAACTTTATAGAGAAAACACGTTGATTCCGATCGTAGGTATAGGGCAAACTAAAACAAAAATAAAATACAAGGTAGAAACGAACATTAAATCAAGATTAAGTAAGTTTAATGCACATTTGGAATTTTTAGTCATTCCAAAAATAACGGAAAAATTACCCGTAACAGATTTCAATAGCGATTTGATCAAAATTCCTTCATCGATCAAATTAGCTGATGTTGAATTTAATAAACCCAAAGAAGTCGATATTCTTTTAGGGGCTGAAATATTTTATGATATTCTACAAAACGGTAAATTGAAATTAAGCGAACACGGTCCAGTATTGATAGAAACGCATTTCGGATGGATTCTAACCGGAAGAATCATTAATAGCGAATTAGTTTCAAATAAAGTATGTAACTTTAATCATAACATATCTAATGAACAATTAGACATGGAGTTGACTAAGTTTTGGCAACTCGACGAGATTCCTCAGGTGAAATCATTGTCCCTAGAAGATTCCTTTTGCGAGGAATATTTCAAAGATACAACAACTCAAACGCGTGAAGGTCGTTTCATAGTAAGATTACCCTTTGCTCATTTACTAGATAAAAACGTAGAAATTGAACTAGGAGATTCCAAGGCAGCAGCCTTAAGAAGGTTTTTAAGCATCGAAACGCGTTTAAAACGAGATAAAGAATTGTTTAAAAATTATTTCGAATTCATGAATGAATATGAAAAACTAAGTCATATGAATTTTAGTGGTTATTTTGAAAATATTGATGGTCCTAAAAATATAAGTTATTTTATGCCACATCACCCGGTTATTCGAGAGTCGAGCCTCACTACAAAATGTCGCGTGGTGTTTGACGCATCTCAAAAATCTAATAACGGTTTATCGCTAAATGATATATTATTAACAGGTCCTTATATACAAGACGAGTTGTTTTCTATTGTATTACGTTTAAGGTTAAGACCAATAGTTTTAAGCGCGGATATTAAAATGATGTTCCGACAGATATTAGTCGCTCCAGAAGATAGAAAATATCAACAAATTTTATGGCGATCTAATAGTGACGAACCGATTAAAGTTTTTGAATTAGCTACTGTAACGTACGGCACTAGTTGTGCACCTTTTCTCGCAACCCGATGTTTAGTAGAGTTAGCTCATAGATTTCAAAATAAATATCCTAGAACGTGTAAGGTAATTTTAAACTCCTTTTATATGGACGATCTTTTGGTCAGTATACAAACTCATCAAGAAGCTATGGAAATAGTCCATGAGCTTACCGAAATTTTAGGTAGCGCAGGGTTTTTGCTAAGAAAATGGACCTCGAATAAAGATTCTCTCGTTAACGAAATTGTAAACATGGATTCTGATATCGAAAATTTAG
Organism: Galeruca laticollis; assembly: GCA_963921935.1. Taxonomy (NCBI): domain Eukaryota; kingdom Metazoa; phylum Arthropoda; class Insecta; order Coleoptera; family Chrysomelidae; genus Galeruca; species Galeruca laticollis. Next base: position 188,530,502 of record OY998178.1, on the reverse strand, counting down.
TAATGAGACCCGAAACAAAAGAATTAAAAACTTTAGGAATTGCTTGGATTCCTGAACAAGATGCATTGTTATATTCCATTAACATAGAGTTTGATAATGCATATGTCACTAAACGAGCGATACTTTCAGCAATTGCAAAGATTTACGACCCGTTAGGTTTAATTGGCCCGGTTGTCATAAAAGCGAAAATTATTGTACAAAGTCTTTGGTTACTAAAGTTACATTGGGACGAAATATTACCACCGGAGCTTCATGACCAATGGTTTCAATTTTATTACCAACTAAAAACTTTACAAAATTTTGAGGTACCTAGACAAGTAATTTGTAGTCATCCGGTAACAATAGAAATGCACGGCTTTTCCGACGCTTCGGAAAAGGCATATGGAGCCTGTATTTATATGTGTTCCGAAGATTCAAACGGGCAACGTTATTCACGACTGTTATGCGCAAAATCAAAGGTGGCACCGATAAAAAGAGTAACAATGCCAAGGCTTGAATTACTCGCAGCTCATCTATTATCAAAATTAATAAACACGGTTAAGCGGTCTCTAGATGTTTCGATTTGTAAAACAGTATACTATAGTGACTCTACGATTGTCTTAGCTTGGCTAAGAATAAACCCTATTCAATTAAAAACATTTGCCGCGAATCGAGTTACTAAAATTACTAATTTAACGAATGTTGACGATTGGCAACATGTGACAAGCGAAAACAATCCCGCTGATTTGATTTCTCGCGGAACTGATCCTCGCACACTTACAGATTGTAATCTGTGGTGGATCGGCCCTACTTTTCTACGTAAAATTCAAGAGAATCTTAAAGATTTAAATTTACCGAATAAAGTTGACTTACCTGAACTTAAATCTAATATAATTTCTTTGGTTTCAAGGAAAAACGAAAATGAATTTTCAAATGAGCTTTTTAAACGTTACTCCAGCTTTACCAAACTAATACGCGTGGTGGGGTATATTTATAGGTTCTTTAACGTTTTAAAATGGGGCAAAAGATTTAGTGACCTCAGATTAACGACAGATGAGATGAAAATGGCTAAATCAAATTTGATCAGATTAGCGCAAAGAAACCATTATTCTCAGGAGAGTGATTGCTTAAATTCAAATAAAAATATTTGTTCACGAAGTCCAATTTTAAATTTAGCGCCATTTTTAGATTCTGACGGGATACTTCGTGTAGCTGGGCGCTTAAAAAATTCATTTCTAGATTATAACGCTAAACATCCAATTATCCTTCCTCGTGACGACCCTTTAACTTACCTTATTATAAAGGAACAGCATCTACGTAATCTTCACGCCGGGGCTCAAAATTTATTATCGATAATTCGTTTGCAGTATTGGCCAGTTCACGGCAAAAATTTAGTGAAACAGGTAATAAAGCAATGTATCGTATGTTTTAAGGTTAAACCCAAACCGGCAGGGTATTTAATGGGGCAACTTCCTACATCTCGCGTTATACCAACTCTCCCTTTCAATCAGTGTGGTGTTGATTACGCGGGACCAATATTGGTCAGGGAGGGTACTTTGCGCAACAGTAAATTAGTAAAATCGTACATTTGCGTTTTTGTATGTTTCACGACACGTGCTGTTCATATCGAATTGGTTCTCGACCTAACAACAGACGGGTTTCTCAATGCTCTAAAGCGCTTCATATCACGTCGCGGAAAACCTTACATAATTCATTCCGATAACGGAGGTAACTTCCAAGGAGCCAATAATTATTTTGTAGAGCTATTTAATTTACTTAACAACAAAACTCATAATGAGAAAATACATGATTTTCTAGTAAACAATGAAATAAAGTGGAGTTTTATACCTGCAAGATCACCGCATATGGGGGGGCTTTGGGAAGCCGCTGTGAAATCTTTAAAATTTCATCTCAGACGCATTCTAGGGGAAAGTTTAGTTCGTTTCGATGAATTGCACACTATTTTGACACAGATCGAAGCTTGTCTCAATTCACGACCCCTTGTTCCAATTTCCCAAGATCCCAATGATTACCTTCCTTTGACCCCAGCGCATTTCCTAGTAGGAGAATCACTCTTAGCGATGCCACAAATTCCCGAACACAATGTTAACTCGAATAGACTTACCAGATTTCACCGCATTCAACAGCTGTACCAGCAGTTTTGGAAGGCTTGGTCACGCGATTACCTTTCCTCTCTGCAGAAGCGGTCCAAATGGAAGAAAGATATAGCGAATCAATGCAAGGTTGATTCTCTCGTTATACTGGTAGAAGAGGATACACCTCCTTTGAGATGGCCGATGGCCAGAATTACGGAATTTCACCAGGGTAAAGACGGTGTCTCACGAGTGGTTAGTGTAAGATTATCTAGTGGAAAGATAGTGAAAAGAGCTATAAATAAAATATGTCCTTTACCAGACATTGAATCTGAACTTTAGTTTACAGCTTATTTTAATTTTTTATGTATTTGTTCTGTAAGCTGTTTTTTATTGTTAATTTAATTATTTGAAAGCATAAACTTTCAAGGTGGCCGGCATGTCGCTGCGCTTTAAAACTGTCGCTGTGCTTTAAAAACATGAATATTGTTGTATTATAATGATCACAACGGCAACATTGTAAGAGAGTTCACAGTCCGCTCACTGACGCATGCTTGTTAAGAAAAATTGAAGGACGTCAAAAAAAGGAGAAGACGATTCACGTTGATTGTTATCGAATGTCATGTTCACGTTGTTTTTGTAAGAATAAAGTTATATTCCAATTTATCACTTATTTCCATAAAATTAAAAATCCAGAACCAGCTATCGACATCCACAACTGTGTAATTACTAAAATTTGATTCACTTAATAACCGGTGACTTCTTTATTAACAGCAGCACGTTGGTCGCCAATTTGTAGGGGTTCACTTATATGGAATTATTCTGATTAATTAGTAATAAGGTGCCCAAAATTAAACAAAGAAGTGCGCCAAAAGTGTATTGTAACAACGTGGTTTACAATCATATGTTATAGAACATAGGTTAAGTGGCGGTATGTCAAAAGTCATTTCTTTCACTGTTCTTCTTCTTTTTCTTGGCCTTTATATATGTATGCGCGTTACAATAGTGTTATTGATGACAGTCGCTAGGTTCCAGTCAAAACTGTTGAAATATTTTCTTTGAATACATCATAACATAATATTATAATCCTTGTGCACTAGTTTTATATTTAACTCAGGTTGTATAGGCAGATAATTTAAAAATTTTGTGACAATCTCCTACATTGTGAAAATAATAATAGTCTCTTTTTAATTTTAAACCAACCCATATATTTTTTGAACCCGACAAATGTCTTCCTCCTCTGGGATTAAAATAATAAAACAGTGGATTTTTAAATCCTCAAAGTTTTTACATAAGTGAGTTCACAACTGCTTTTTTTCTGTTAGCTCTTATGTTTATGTATAACTATTTGAAAGAAAAATTAAATTTAATATGAAAAATATACAAAAAATAATAATTCGAGCATTGTTAGCTTTTTGCTCATCTGCATACAAAATTTTTTGGTTTTGGCTGAAATATATTTTTAGTAAATAAAACAGTATACCCAAACATTTAAGTCAGTAGGTAAAGTTTGTAACATCTGATAAGATTTGCTCCTAAATTGTTTTGAATGATTTTAAAAATAATCTGTGTGTAGGTAGGACTTCCAATATTGTTTTGAGTCTCATGTATAAAAATTATGAATTTAAAAATGCAAGAGCAAGCTGTATTAAGGTTTCGACTTAATTATGGTTATCAAGAATAACAATAATAATCATTATAAACACTAAAACTTAGAACAAATATAACATTATTGACAATATAATTGAAAACATTAGTATTGATACCATGATCAGGTCATTAAAAGAGGCCTTTTGAAAAATTGATTATTATTAACTGCAAATTCTATGGCTTCTATACATCAATGGAATAATGCCAGCAACAATCTCCATCATATACATTTTTCATTTCTGGATGGCAATTATTATGAATCCTTTAAATCCTTCAACGAGATTAAAATTGAAATTGCTTAAGTGGCATAAACTAGATGTCAGTTGTTATGTTTGTGAAACATAACAAACAGATCTCATAATTCAGTATATTTATTTAAAACTCTGCTTTTCAAATGATTATTATTATTAGTAAATAGTACGGATGAACACCTTCTAGTCGAAACCCCAATATAAGTTTAACTTGCTGATTGGTTTAATTTTAGTCCAATTAAAAAATGTCCCTTCCATCACATATCTTGATGGTTCTGGAATTTTTTTTTCGGAATACTGAACTTTTGCTTATATTATATAGGGCTTGACCTATTAATTCCTTTGATTCCATCTGAAAGTATTCAGTTTACTAAATTTCAACATTCTTAGATGTCTTGCATACACAATTTGCTTTACATTATGAAAAATTTTATTTATAATGTATTTTGTTATCCAAGAAGTTTTTGTTTCGCCATTTATCGAATTTAATTCTTAGTGAAGTTGATATTAAAAGGAGAAACATCCTCAAGTCCCAAAATAAATTGTATGAGAAATTACAAACCTGCAGCCTTTTAATATCTATTTGGAATTATCCCATTTTTATTAATAAATCATGAAGCAGATGAAACAAAAAAATTCAAACAAAAATTATTAAGGATAACTGATTAGAAGTTACATCAAAAAATTAATATCATTAAAAAACATTTAATATACATTCTGGAAAACCTATGCTTAGTATAGTTAGTGATTTTCACTGAATTTATGATCTCAATTTAAAGGAATTAAAAAGCTTCTAAAGTGCCAAAATTTCGGCAAAACACATCTTAGAAAGAGGAATGGAGGAAGTAATACACACATAAACGTTTTCGTTTAGAATCACAAGAAAAGAGAATTCAATCTTGAAATAAATATAATGTTGCTTTAAACAATAACACTTGGTTTTGAGCAAAAGAGGAATGTGGCAAAATGACAGATGTAAATTGAGACTATACTCTACTAGTTAGTCAGATATTTATGGAAGTTTAAGACCAGTATACCATGATATTCTGCGACAAACAAAGAACTCAAAATATGAAGTTTTCCATCAAATACGCTAAGAATAATCAAAGATAGTGAAACCATATTGATGTTTAATCATTAATTTAATTGCATATATTCCCGGCTTATTAAATAACTTAAGACTTTTCATTTATAACAAAATCAGCTCTTAGCCTAACAATATAGTTGATGTAAATTGGGAGCAATAACGCCAGGATCAAAATATTTTCATTCAAATAGTTTTGTTGCAGTCATAACTTTACTAAAAATTTGTTGCATTAGATTCACATTAGATTAGTTTGTTTTAGAGATAGGAAGTTCAAAACGGCTTTTTACAATTTCCTGATATATTTAAATAACCATTAAAATTTAGCTTTGTATTTGAACTATTATAACTTTTTACTGCACTATCTTTTAGTAGCTACAAGCTCAAATTCTTAGCATGTTAGTTATAAAACAAAGGATATACCAAGAGAGAGAATATATTATGCAACTTGAAACACAAAAATATCAAAACTCATCCATTAAAAAATTTAGCAACAATCAGTAAATGAGCTAACATTGAATTTCATAAATATGGCTAATGTAAATTCTTGAGGCGGCCTATTGAAACGTTCAAACTAATATAATTTAATAAGGTTGTGCCTATTGTAACGAATATTTGGTTGATGAGCTGGCTATCTTTTATACCACCATTTGCATTAAAAATATAAGAACTAATTAATTAATAAGGTATGTAGGATCTTCCTCTTGTTTGTTACTTGTTTAAAAATTTATTATTAGCTATGAAACCATTTGTTAAAAATCCCTTTACCCCATTCAAAAGAAAAAGGTCTTTTTCTATGGAACATTGTCAAAAAATTTAATTCAGAATTTAGTAACAGCACCCGTGGCGGAAATAATTCCTAGTTATTGTTTAATTACGAATTATTTTCAAAAACTGAGGTGTGAATGTTATTCACTGATGGGTTTTAATTAACAGTGCTGTTGATGCCCACAAAACTGTAACAAAGTCTACACAGAACACGAGTCTAATAACATAGTAGTTAATATTGAAAAGTCTTCTAATATTGATCAATTTTGAGTTAATCACTCATTATACTACTCTACATATACCAGAGGTTCCCAAACTTTTTCCTCGTAGATCACATTCAAAATTTTACTGGTTTCGGTGGACCCCCTGTGTTTATCAGATCTAACGATCGTTTTTTTTTCACGACAACGTAGATCCCTGTCGAGTCTCCCGTGGACACCTGGGGGTCCACCTGGACCACTTTGGGAATCACTGATATATACAAAAATCACTTTAAGGGTTTGATTCCCATAATTTCGGAATATTTTTACATTCAAATTAGCATTACGTTACAAAATATGTCATATTCAGACAGGCATTCAGTAGATCAGTTCCAAATCTACTGAATTTGAAGTAATTGGCTAAAATTTATTAATCATGTATTCTAGAATGCCAACTTCCAAAATTTTGGTGGGTTTCCTAATCCCATTAATATTGTTGAAACACTTGTTTATATACATATTTACAAAACAATGGGTTTGCCTATTTACCATCAAATTATATGTAAAACAGATTTGTGCATTTAGATGATAAGTATGTCTATTTGTCTCTTTTGGATGTCCTTAGGAAAATGTACTTAGTTACTTGTTATCAGTGTTGTCTTTACTGTTGCAAACTATTATTTTCGTATTCATGCTTCAATAGGAACTAAATCAGGTAAATTTAGTTCCATAAATGTTATGTGATTGAAGTGTGCTTGTTCTTTGTTACGATTTCAGTAATATAATTCTAAGTTGGCGATACATATATTTTATAAAAAATTATGTATGATAATATACAGGTTTATTATTTAGAATAGCAATACTTAAAGTTTTAATGTGTATTATGGAGAGATTGATTTTAAGTAGTAGTCTACGAGTTGGAAAAATGGTTTGAAGATAACCTACCATTTATTTATACAGTGTTATGATTCCACTGGGGTAACAAAAAATACTTCCTTAAAGTTAAGACATGAACTTATTTCGTTAACTTGAATAAATTATTCCGTTGATTAAAATCAGAAAAGGAAAATTTATGGTTTATAATATTACTTTAACAATAAGAGATACTTTGGGAGGTTTGCAGGAAAATGCCATTTAACTTTTCTCGTTAAATCGTCAATTTATTCTGAACTACTCCATGTATGACATGTTAAATTACATAAATAGAACACCGTAGGCCTACAGAATTCCAATTTGTGACATTATCACTATAATAAAAATTTGTTCTGTTCTTGTATGTATTCAATCATTGTAATCAGTTACCGATTCAGTACTAGAGTAGAACCAAGCTGATAATGGGACAGCAACTTCGGCTAAGATGTGCATTGCTTCGTGTAAGCCCGAAGAGTAGGTAGGGTCAGTGGTGGCATAATATAGTGTATCATTTGTATTTATTGTGGAAATCTAATATCCATGCTCACAAGAAGCAATGCGCATCTTAGCCAAAGCGGCTGTCCCATTATCAACTTGGTTCTACTCTACTAACTTGAACATCCTCTATATGCGCCTTTAATTTTAATTTGTGTATTAAAAATCAAATATAAGTTGAGTGAATGGAACTAAAATCTATAATCCTATAATTTAAGATGAATTCTAAAATGTGAAGAAATCAGAATATGAAGATAATTTTTTTTCCATTTTCTTGTTTATATATATTTTTTTTAATAATAATTTTTTTTCCGTAATTTGTTATTTATTTTTTAAACATCTTTTTTCATAATTTATTTTTTTTTATTTTTTTTAAGTCATTTTTTTTATTTTTTCTCATAATTTGTTTTTTTTTTATTTTTTTTTCTTAATATTTTTTTTGGATTTTTTCTAATTTAATCATTGTTAGTAATTACAAATACAATGTTGTGTTTTACATAATTGCTTACAAATTTTACAATTTAATTTTGCAGTTTATTATGTGTTGGTACAGTATGTAAAGAGTGTTTATACTTTCTGAAAAAATAATACAATTAAGGTCTATTGGAAGGGTTATATTGGCAGTTATTAGTTGATTATATAATTTCCTAATATTTTGGGTATGTAACGGACACTCAAGTAGGATGTGTGTCAGTGTACCTATATCTCCACAGGAACAATATGGGTTATCAATCATTTTTAGCCGATGTTTATATACAGGAGTAAGTGCATGATTTGCACGTACTCGATTTATTGTAACTATAAAATTTCTGTTCACCTCTTTGTAGAACCAACTTTGTTTAGGGATCATATCCTGATGTTTTTTAAAGTTTAATCCAGTTGTAGATTCATTATAGAGTTTTTGCCAGTTTTCTTTAATTTTCTGTTTTTGTGATTTGAATACGTCGGAGGGTGGTAATTTAAGTTGGAGTTTTTCTTCTGTTTTTATGGCTTCCTTTGCAAATTTATCAGCTGTTTCGTTACCAGTTATACCAACATGAGCTTTTATCCATACATATATGACTATTTTGTTATTTGTGTGAATTTCGTGGTATAAGTTCAAAATGTTTGCTTCAATATGATTTAATGTTCTCTTTATGTTCATATTTTTTAATCTGTCCACTGCACATTTACTGTCTGTAAATATTACATATCTATTTTTATCTGAATTTAATATGTATTTCATTGCTTGTAAAATTGCTGTTATTTCTGCTGTATATATAGAAGCCTCCTTTGGTAAAGTATATTTGGAATGATGTTTTTTGTCTATGTGGTAGAACGCGCAGCCTGTTTGTTCATTTGCTTTTGAACCATCTGTAAATATATATTCGTAATTTGGCCAGTATTTGTTTTTGAATTTATTGAATTTGGTTTGAGTCAGGTTTGGTATTTCGTCTTGAATTTCGAAATAATATGTTGGTATTTTGTGAGCGTAGAGATTTTCAGGTAGGTATGTAAAGTTGGGTAGTTTCCCGTTTGTATGTAATTTGTGTTGGTAGCTTGATATTTCCATAAGACTTTCCACTATAACTGGTTTTTTTTTGAGTACCAGTATTTATAGGTGAGGACCTGAACTGTTAATGATTGTAACCTGTTGAGGTATGATGCTTCCTTTGCTATTATTTTAGTAATAAACATATTACTGAGTACTTAGTTTAAGAGGTGGTATTATTGCTTCCGCTTGCATAATATTTATAGGGGTGGATCTTTTATATCCTAGGCATATTCTCAAACATTTATTCTGTTGGGCTTCAATTTTGTTTAAGTGTGTTTCAGCTGCTGTCCCATATAGATGACTTCCATAATCTATAATTGACCTTACCATTGTTTTATAAAAGAGTAATGCCGTATTTGGACCCGCTCCCCACTTTGTATTGCAGGAAGCTCTTAATATATTCATTGAATTTTCAGTTCTTTTGATTACTTGGTGTATACAGTCTTTCCATAAAAGTTTCTTGTCTAACAGTAATCCAAGGTATTTGATGGTATTTTTTATGGGAAAGGTGTATTTACCTAGGGTTATCTGATTTTGCGGACAACTTCTAGTTCTGGAAAAGATACATACTTCGGTCTTGGTTTCTGATATAGACAGCCCAATATTATCAAGCCATTTTTGGATTGGACCAAATTCCGCGTTAATAATTTTTGTACATCTTTCAACTGATTTTTCTGTGGTGTATAACACAATATCATCGGCGTACTGTACTATTTTAGATTTTGGTGATATGATTTTTTCAATATCCATTGTATAGAGGGTGAATAGGATTGGACTGAGAATGCTGCCTTGTGGTAAACCGTCTCTGAAAATTCTTGGATCTGAAATGTGTTGGTTAATTTTTAAGGAGACTGATCTATTTGAATATGCGTTCTTAATGAAATTTGCCATATGAGTTGGTAATCCTATGTTGATGAGCTTTTCCTCCAGTAAATTCAATTGGACATTATCAAAAGCTGATGCTACATCGATAAATATAGCTAAAGTGTGGTGTTTTTGTGAATAACCCAGATAAATATCGTTTACTAATATTGTTAGAGGTTCTTGGGTGGACCTACCTTTTCTAAATGCATATTGTGAGTCAGGCAAAATTTTTTCACTCTCTAACCAATGTTCAAGTCTGTTCTTAATCATTCTTTCCAAAGTTTTAAAGACGCATGATGAAAGTGATATAGGTCTATATGATTCTGAAGTATCGTCTCTTTTACCTGGTTTTTTGATGGGTAAAACGATGTAGTCTTTCCATTTTTCGGGGAAAGGTATCTTGTTTGTCCAGATAGAGTTGAACAGTTCTAGCAGAGCTTTTTTATGTTCTATCGGCATTTTATAAATCATTATATATGAAATATTGTCCTTACCGGGGGCGGTATTTTTGGTTTGTTTCAAACTTTGTTCTGGTTCCCACATATTGAATATTGAGAGTAGAAATGCATTGTTTCGTTGTACTGTAGTTATTTGGTGTATAGATTTGTTGTCAACCCCAAGGGGAGAGATTTTGGTATGAAATTCATTTACCCAGTCAGCTTCAGGGTCTATTGGTGTTTTATTTGATTGTTTTCTATTTTTAAATCGATTTACTTTATCCCAGACTTCTTTAATTGGTGTTCCTTGATTAAGACGCTGACAATAATTTCTCCAGCTCTTCCTTTTGGTTTCTTTAAAAGTCCTTTTTGCCACTGCATCTAGTCTTTTTTATTCTATCAAGTTGTTAAGATTTGGCGATCGTTTGTAGTGGGAAAATGGTTCTTTTCTTGCTAGAGCTGCTTTGTTGCAAGTTTCATTCCACCATTGCTTTGAGCAGTGATTGCGTTTTTTGTTTGTTGAAAAGTGTTTTGGGATAGCGTCCTCTGCTGCTTTGTTTATATTTTCGATGACACCATCATATGTTGTTTTCGGTTATGTCAACTGTAATACAGAAGAGTATAATTCCCAGTTTGCATCTTTGAGTCTCCATAAGTTGTGGGTTGTTGGTGAGCTTTCTGGTAGCGAATTTTCACATTCTAGTTTGACTTGTATTGGAAAATGATCTGAACCATATAGCTCTTCTAAGGTAGACCATGTAATTTGTTGAGTTAGATCTTGGGTGCTAAAGGTTAGGTCTATAACTGATTTCCTAGTGCTGACTAGTGTGGGAGATGTATCATTTAATATAATTAAATTACAGTGTTCTATGGCTTCCAATAGTACCTTACCGTATATGTCGTCACATTCATTATTCCATGCCAAGTATTAGAATAAAAAATACTAACACAAATAAACATATTTACTGAGCTCAATCCTGCAGAAAAATTAAACAAATTTTAAATAAAATAATCAGACACCTACATAGTCTGGCTAATTGGCCTCAGCCAAAGCCATTCATCTATTTAAAAAAAATTAAGATAATTGAATACTGGCTAATTAAAACTTTTCACGTGATTAGCATAGATTAATTAAAAAAGTTTTTAATCCTTAATCCCTCATCATTTGTATTGGGGAGGTAACAACTATGTTTGAACCACGTATAACACTTAAAAATAGTGACCAATTCATTACCGATCCAGAATTTTGGAATTAAATTTACAAGACGTGTATATATTTATTTGCTTATTTTATGATCTATTAAAACATTGATTTAAGGGGAAGAAAACACTACTAAAAATACATGAGAAAAACAATGAAGTATTTCTAGGTTTTTCATAAGAAGCTCCGAATGGAGCAGTTTCTCTGAAAATAAAAAAGAAATTAAAATAGGCAATTATAAGAACTGCCGACAGAAGTGAAAACTCAAAACAATGGAATAACTGTGTTCTTTTTTAATTTTTAAGTGAATTATACTCTGATTTTATGTCACTACTTTTTTATAAAGTTCTAATAGTGAAATTAAATGTTATATGTTTATAAATCATCATTTTGAAAAAAATAACAAGATGTGTATTTTATTTCTGACATATTTAAGCCAATAATTTTGAGAATTTAAATTTGCTATAAAATTTTATAGAATTTTCACTTTTGCATATATCAAATATTAGAAAAATAAATAATATTAAATTTTTTAAAGCAAATATCAAGAACAATGTTGAAAATATTTGACAATAAATGCATTGCTTTTATCATTTATTTTTCTGCACATACATAACCTATATTGAGTACTCACCATTGTATTGCACAGTGATTCTACTATTAATCAATTCAAATAATGATTATCGAAAACACAGTTAAACAATGCACATTATTCACAAAATAAACTTATCAAGTGATCAACATAACTTCACTCATTACAGCATGTCGGAGACGTGCGCAAGGAGTACAAGAATTGCCCGACCATCAGCCTGACTTATACTTTTTATTCTTAGCATAAATTGTAATAGGGATTGTAGAAACAATTGTGAATAAAGATCTCTTTAATATAAAAAAGCAGCATGTCAGTGCGAAATCGCAAGATTTTACTCACCTAAATCAGCCAATCAGAGAATATACAATGTAGTTTATCTATGTGTATAGCACAGCAAGCACAATAATCGATCACGCGAACCTATAAGCTTTTCCCCTACCAAAAACCATTCAACTCGGCTAAAGAAGTTTTCACTTCAAAATCGAAAGAAAAAAATTAAAGGAACGAATCGCTCTGGAAATGTTGATGTGGATTAACACAACTTATGATTATTGATAGTATTATTTATAAATAAGCCATATAAAAATATTAAAAGGGTTATTGGTATAACTCTCATTGTGCATAAATATATATTATTTTACATAAAATTCAATTTGATGATAGTAGTAACATGTACAGAAGAAATAAAAAAGGCACTGCGTAATTTAAGTTAATACATATTAGTAAAAATTTCTCTTTTTAAACCTGTATTTAAAAAAATGTATTTATGTATGTTATTGTTGACATTTATATATACAGAGTGTCCTAGAAGTTAACACATTAAATGTTTAAATTATTAAGTAAATGCATGAAAGAAATTTGTTAAGAATGAACTCTTATACAACTTACAACAAGTGGAGTAGCAGTAATAAGCTATTTCATGATACTGTCAACACCATTTTATATAATAATGTCAGATTGTAAATCTTTTAACGTTACTAATAATCATTGGAACTTGTTATATTTAAAAATAGTTACATAGTATTACCATTATTGAATATTATTTTTTGCTTTCTTTGTAATTATTTTGGAACGACAGGCTTTAATCTGATTTCTTAGATATTCTGTTCGAACAATAGCGATTCTGACAAACAGATAAACTCATAATGCCTCATTATTATAGAAAATGGTGAAGATATCACTAATTGGCAGTTTTGTATAAAATTGTTTGGTCCAAATTGTCAGTTTATATTCATAGGACCAATTCCTTTTCTGAAGTCTGGAGGAATAAATATATATAAATTTAAATAAAATGTCAAAAGATATATGTGGATTGTTATAAAGCCCTAACATTTTATGAAGAACAAATATCTAGATGATGGACAGAAAATATTTTCCCATCCACGTGGTCACAGGAAATTATCATACCCATACCAAAGGCAAACTGCCCAAGAACTAGGTTAACTTCATACCGACCAATATCTCTTACCAACGTAATAAACAAAATAATGGAAAAAATCATAAATAAAAGATGTTTGTGGACATTAGAAGACAGAAACCTTTTAATAAAAGAACAAAGCAGTTTCCGTCAAAACAGGTCAACATTAGACAATCTCATCGATTTGAAATCCGAAATCCACGAATATCTTGCAAATAAACAAGATTGCCTTGCAGTTTTTATCTATAGATAAAGTGTGGCATCATGGCATTATTAAAACTCTTCATTCATGGGGCATCAAAGGAAACATCCTAAAAGTCATATTTTCCTGTTCGTACCAATAACACAACTTCAACCCTAAAACAACAAACTAATGGAAATCCCCAAGGATCAGTCATTAGTTCAACACTTTTCCTGATTGCTATCAACAATATATTAAACCATGACTCCAAACTAGTCAAGGGCAGGTTATATGCTGACGATTTGGTAATATTCTCCAAGGGTAAGAACATCCACTCAATTCAGAAACACATCCAAGAAACTTTAAACCAACTTCAAAACTGGTCTAAACTCACGGGACTGCAATTTTCAACACATATGACCAAATGCATATTATTTTATAGAAAACATAATCCTGTGACTCCTGAACTTAATAACATTTCCCTAAACTATGTCAATAACATCAGATTTCTTGGAATGATTGTTGACAAAAAACTCAGCTGGAAGAAGCACATACTACATGTTAAAAAATCATGCCGAAATGGTATAAAACACTCTCAAGCAAATCCTAGGAATATGACTGTACATGTCTAATGCACATATATAAAGCACTTATTCGCTCAAAAACAGACTATGGCTCTATAGTATACGCAACAGCTAAAAAAACTACTCTAAACCAGCACGAAATCATTCAAATCACAGCACTAAAAATAGCAACAGGAGCATTCTGCCCAAAAAAAAGCACTATCCATCAGCACAAACCAGCAGAATCCAGTCTACATTAACATACTGATCAATCGCTACAAACATCAAAACAGACCCACCATTCTATATAAGAGCTAGTCAAATTCTCACAGAACTCCAAATCAAATGTCCCCTCTTCCTTTTCAACAAAATTAAAACCCCCCTCCATGGTCGATCAATATCCCTACCACCGACACTTCACTGTGAAAATGCTAATTAGTAAAGCATTTGCCTCCATACTTGATAAATATCCACAATTTCACCTCGCATATACAGACGCGTCCAAAGCCACTAATGGCATAGGCGCAGCAGTGAACATACAAAACAGTACACTACAATTCTAGTTATCTGAAATAAGCATCGTCTACACTGGGGAACTATACGCCATTCTACAAGCACTTACTCACATAAAAACAAAAAATACTTCAAGATCCCCCATAATAATAGACTCTCTTAACTCAATCCATATAATCAATCAACTTCACACATCCAATAACACTCCAAATTAAATTCGAATTATCACAGTTACAACATTCCAATAGCTTTGTGGAAATACTTTTGGTTCCTTCTCATACTGGCCTTCAAGGAAATGAAGAAGCCGACCACAAAGCACGACAAGCAGTAATTAGTGAAACTGCGAGTGAAGTGCGGACGGTAATGTACAATGACATAAAACCGCTACTTAAATCAAAAATGCAAACATTTTGGCAAAACGAGTGGCAAACATCCCAATCGAAATTACGCGACGTGAAACCGGAAGTGAAACTCGGTCGCAGTCAATAAACGAGAGATCGCTTCAAGTTAAACTGACTAGGTTACGAATAGGCCACACCAAGCTTACTCATAGTTAATTACTAAAAGTGAATCCCCAAAATGTGAATTATGCAAGACTCAGCTTACTGTCGAACATTTAATAAACGATTGCCCAAAATTTCAACAATCAAGATAAGACAACAACCTCGGCAACAATCTAGAACAAGTTCTTGGTATAAACTGTAATACACAGAATCTTTTTAAATATCTAAGTGACATTAATATATTAACAAAACTATGAACCAACCATATTTGTGTCGCTAATTACCCCAGTGGTAGATGCGACTTGCTTGTAAATAAAAATATATATATCTAGTTGAAAAAATATAAATTCCACATTTTTATTTGATATTGTATATCTCCTCATTTAAGAAATATATTTATATTAACATTAACTGCTAACCAATTTGAAGCATTCACTTCTGGGATACCCTGTAGAACATTTGTAATCGTTTTTGTGACGTTCCACACATTTTATTTTTTTATGTGGAGGTGTTAGAGTGCATATTTTGAAAAATGACAATATAACAGGTGCACACATTCAAAAAATGTTACATACACATTCCTTAAATATACAATCACGCATTCACTATTCCTTGTATCTCAAAGCATATGCGTGAACACGACAACAGGTTTTTGAAGTTTTGTTGAATCATTTTGAATACATTATTTTTCTTTTATTCCGCCATCAAATAATTATTAAAATTGTAGGAATTGATTTGCAAGCATAAATGATGATAAGAACCAATTTCTACAAATTTAACAATTAAGCCAGTAAGTTAAACTTTCAAGAGAATGTGTTTGCAGTAAAAAACATTTTTCAAAAATTGTATTGGTTGCTGTTTTTTTATTTAATTATAAACACCACTATATTTTAATGAGCATATTGAAAAAAAGGTGCTTATTTCTAATGTGATTTCGTATAGGCGGTCAAAACAAAGCTGTATGGGAAGACGTTACTGGATCAACACCTCTGACTTTTGTAAAAGACTGTGTTTCATTCACAACAACTGTATCCGCACGATTTTGGCTAATGGATTGCAGAAATGTTACCGATGCTGCTAGGATGGCGACAGAACTGTACAATCAGGTAAATTAAACAGATTTTCTTCCCCTAATGCTTTCATCATCAAGTGTGTTGTTATTTTGTCCTAATGCATTTATATTGCCAATCATAGCTCCATTCGCCTTTTAGAGCTAGTAACCAAGCAAAAACTAGTCATTTTTTTGAAAAACATAAATTTGCTCCAAAAGAAAAACGTATTTACTTTTTTAACTCATCAATCAGATTATGTCTCTCACAATTTAGCTATAATTAATATATTTCCAGTCATTACAAGAGGGCAAATTCCTATAATTTCAAGTGTTGTTCTTCCAAGAACTATAGCTTCACAATAGTTTTTCAAACTTTGACAAAAAGAATACATAATGCTTCTTGCATTGCTTAGTATGAGTATTCCGGGTGTCCCAAATTATCGTATACATACAATTTCTCGCTTATTTGACAAGATAATTAAATATTAAAAAACTGTTTTGAATGGCATTAAAGTACCTTCATAATGACTTATGAAAAAACTTTATTGCATTTGACAGGCTTGTGCACCCACCTATCACTTTTATTTTAAATGGTACCCACTGTATATTGTTATTGAAAATTGCGTGTTATTCTATTAGGAATACAACGATACAATATACTTGTAATTATTTTTTATTATTAACAACAAAAAATTAACATTTTAGACTTTTTTATAAGTATTCCCTAATTATCCTTATAAAAATTATGTTCCCTCCGCCGATGGTTATAAAAATGTCGAAAAGAAGTACATTAATTTATTGTTGTCAAAAGCCGATGCCTCTGTCAAAAAAAAGAACTTCTAATACTTATTGTTAAACAGTGCCTAGTGTAGTTAATCGATGACTTAATTGTTTGTTGTGTCCACTATTCACAAGTTCCAATTTAAAAAATAATTACTCTTGTTATCGGTAAGATGCCATTCACGTTTAGTTCAGACGAATACGTTGACATGTTACTAGTTTATAGTGAATGCAGGAAAAATGCTCGACGAGCAGCCCGTTTATATCGAGAACGTTTTTCTCAACGTCGTCAAGTAGCACACATGGTGTGTAGATTGGAACGAAAATTGCGCGACGGTTTATACCCAAACAAAAACTATACACCACACCGAAATTATGATAATGTTATTAATGTACTTGCGTATGTTGGGGTTAATCCCCATACTTCTGTTAGAAAAATAGCTGAAGAAATCGGAATAAGCAAAAGTACTGTACAGCAAATTTTGAGGAAACACAAATATCACCCTTTTAAATTACATTTAATTCAAGGACTTAAGCCCACTGATTTCGACCGAAGATTAGAATTTATTTCTCTAATTGATGTTATGATTATCGATAATCCCTTGCTTTTAAATAAAATATTTTGGAGTGATAGAAGCCGCTTCCACAACAATGGTGTAGTGAATACACATAATGCCTATTATTGGTCGAACAAAAATCCACACTGGGTTTCTTCAACTCGTTTTCTGATAATTTGGGGTATAAATGTATGGTGCAGTTTATTCAATGGTCACTTGATTGGGCCATACTTTTATGAGGGCACATTGAATAGAGAAAGATATTTACATTTTCTTGAACACGAGTTACCCGAACTTTATGGAAGACATTCCTTTGGCACAACGGAATACAATTATCTGGCAACAGGATGGTGCTCCACCTCATAATGCAGGTATTGTTGCGGAGCATCTCGATCAACTGTTTCCCAACAGGTGGATTGGTACTTATGGACCTATAGCTTGGCCTCCTCGCTCGCCAGATCTAACACCACTGGACTTTTTTTGTAGGGTTTATGAAACGCAACCTGTAGATGTAGATGATCTGAAAGAACGCATTCGTGAAGCATGTCGTGCTGTTACACTAGCTATGATTCAGGCGGTCTGCACAAGAATGCTTTTAAGACGTCTTGAAGCGTGCATGGAATCTGCAGGAACTAATTTTGAACACTTACTGTAATTTTGTTTTCGTTTTTTGAATTGCATATGCATTTTAGTTAAATTTCAGAAATTTTAGTTTTTTGTTGTTAATAATAAAAAATAATTACAAGTATGTTGTATCGTTGTATTCATAATAGAATAACACGCAATTTTCAATAACAATATACAGTGGGTACCATTTAAAAAAAAGAGATAGGTGAGTGCACAAGTCTGTCAAATGCAATAATGTTTTTTCATAAGCCATTATGAAGGTAGTTTAATGCCATTCAAAACAGTTTTTTTAATTTTGAATTATCTTGTCAAATAAGCGAGATATTGTATGTATACGATAAATTGGGACACCCGGTTTATGGCATCTTGCTTTGGCAAACCTCAATTTTTTTTAAATGTTAATTAACTTTTCCACAACGAAACTTTTATTAACATGTTTAATATCACGTATATTTCTTATCCTTCTGAAATAACAGAAATTAAAATCTCCCCCTCTCCACAAAGATTATGTTTGGTATCTGCTAATTTAAGTTTATTTTTTAAATGTAGGCAATAATAAAATTAAAACTATAGATAAAAATAATTAATAGAAAATTTTTACGTTTCAGGCAATGCATGTTCCATTTATGGCAAAATTCGTGGTGTTCGCTAAAAGAGTATCACCAGTCGAGGCAAGATTAAGAGTATTTTGCATGACAGACGACAAGGAAGACAAAACGTTAGAACATCAAGAACATTTCACTGAAATTGCGAAAAGTCGTGATGTAGAAGTAAATATATTGCTTGAAATCATTACTATGATGTGTTGAAACATCATAAATGTTAAACCATAGATATAAATATTTTTTCAAATAACATTAAGATATGAGGCTTAACCTTTTTTAGGTATTGGAAGGTAAAGATGTCTTTATGGAATTCGGTGGTAATGTAGTTCCTGTATTACAATCGGGAGATCAGCCGAAACTGGGCTTCAAAGCATTCAGAGAAAATCGTTTGGCTTTTACCGTGAGACTACGAGATCAGGTAAGATTCAGTAATGAAGTAACTGTAACAAAAGAACAGAATGTTCCCATTAACGGAAACTGTTCTGGTGATACTACGAAGCTCATAGAATATTTTATTTTTTAATTAAATTATCGTGGTGCCATTAGTAACATTTTTAAACGACAATATTGTGCAAGCTACACTTTTACTACAGCTTTTAATTGATGTCCAAAGACTTTCTTAAACGGTTTGATAGAATTAATATTTTTAGGTGTATCCTCTTATTATTAACAATTGATAGGTACATTTTGTGGGATATTTTTTTCTCTTTTATTATAATTTTCCAACTGTGGTACTAATTAACAGAATTTATTCCAAATTAATTCTGATAACATAATAGTGCTTAAATAAAAAATGCTTGTTTTCACAATGGTTAAAATAAGTTCTAATAAAATAATAAATAAAGAGGTGGTTGAAAAGAGGTTATGGAAAACTAAATACTAGAAATTTCAAGAATGATTTTGAACATACAAAGTACATATAAAAATGTCATCAAAACATTGCTTGATCCTGGTAACGTTCTCGACAACGTGTACAAAAGTTTGCTCTTTATTAAACAGTGATTTCTAAAGTTTAATAAACATAAACAACTTTTTGTAATAATCACAAGTGCAGTAGCCACCGGCGCATCAGTAATTTGAAAATCAGTGCTTTTTAGGAACATTTACAAGGTAACACAAAAACTTTTGAATCGTCACATAGTCATAAATATATACATTCCATACCTAATTACCATCGGTTATCTGTAAATTCCTAAGGAAGACAGGGCCGCACTTAACAGACAGGTCCATGTCATTACTTAAAAATGGATGAATTTCCGCCTTTAGGAACTTCAAATGGGGGAGTTCAGAACACAGCAAGCACATCATCACTGTCTTATTCATATATAGCCAGCAAAAGCAATTCAACCTTCCCCAAAAAACAGCAAGCAATTGTCTTTAATGCACTGGACAATACAAAATTGGAAGAATATATATACGTGGTGGGAGATATAATTACGCCAAAAAATATTTTGTTCACTTCTAGGATTTCTAACAATAGAATATGTATTTACCTCACCAATGAAAAAATTGTTAACGACTTCGTATCTACTAATAATGGAATTATCACAGTTAACCACCAACGTATTCAAGCACGAAGATTATTAAACCCAAACATACGACTGATTATTTCAAATGTGTGTCCCACCGTACCACATAACATCATTAAAGCTGAGCTTGTTAATATTGGACTGAATTTGGAAACTCGATTGAACTTCCTTAAGATTAGCACACAAAATCCGGAATATAAACACATTTATATTTTTGGTAGACATATTTACATCTCTCCTCCTGGTCAAATCATAATACCTGAATTTCTGGACTTCAATTATGATAATACATTTTACCGAATATTCCTATCTTTAGAAAATATGTTTTACTTGTAAACAACCTGGTCACACAGCAAATAATTGTTCTCACTCTAAAGTACTTCCAAATATGGTATTACTGGACTCAACTCCCAAATCTCCAGTATCCACAAATAAAGTTAAATCAACAAATATCCCCACTCTTGCACATTAACAATCAAGCTGCATTTCTAATCAAGATAACCTTATGGTTTCTAACGTAATGGAATGCTCTAACAACCATATAAGTATAACAAATTTAGATATGGATTCAGATTTCAATCCAGTAGATAAACCGTCAAACACATCACTTGAAATTACCAAATCACAGAGCAATCGCAAAGGCAATCAAATTTATCACTTGACATTCCAAACGAATCTGAACAAACTAAGACGATTTCTACGTCTTGTAAACGTCAACTCTCTACTTCACCTGATTTAGAAAACCAAAAACCTGATGAAGAATCTTTTAGACGTCCGAAACCTTCAAAAAAATGTAAAACTAAGAAAAACGTAGGAGAATTAACTCACCTTTTAGAACCTATAAAAGATCTCCTAGTTACTTTCAAACCACCAAATTTTATGAACTTTACCGAATTATGTGATTTTATAGTTAATGCATCTGGGTCTAAGCATGTTGCAAGCATAGCAAAAAACTACACCAACGACTTACACAATTTGAAAAATCTACTAACATTCGTTCATAAAAACATGGATAACACATCTGTAAAAAATAATATAACAAGGATTAAGAAAAAATTGACGGAAGATGCTGACCTAACATCAACAGACGAAGAAAGCGATATCTCTTCTCACTCTGGTTTTTCAAGATAAAACAATGGCTCACTCAAATTTTATTCTTTGGTGGAACCTAAATGGTTTTTACACCCACCTACCAAACATACAACTCTTAATCAATGAATTGTCACCGTTAATACTAAGCCTGCAAGAAACTCACCTCAAAGGAAATAAGCTTCCCAAAATTAAAAACTACACCATTTTTTGTAAAAATAGACCAGTTCAAACAATTGCTAGTGGAGGAATTGCCATGCTAATCAACAATTCTATTGAAGCTGCACGCATTCCTCTCAACACTAATATGGAGGTAATAGCCGCATCTGTAATTCATCATGTTAAGTTAAACATTTGTAATTTTTATCTGCCTCATCCAGATAAACAGTCACTCAAAGAACTTCAAAACATAATCGAATCAATTCCAGCTCCAAAGATTATACTCGGGGATTTCAATTGTCACATTGTTGCCAGGGATTCGCAATCCACTGACAGCAATGGGGACTCTATTAAATTTTATTATTAACAACAACTTATTACTGTTAAACTCCGGCAAACCTACGAGGTTTAACGCCTATAATGGTACCATGTCAGCCTTAGATTTATCTCTCTGCAGTCCATCAATATCATCTTCTCTAACATGGGATACTCTAGATAGATGGTCTGCATGACAGCGACCACTTCCCTATAATTATAAACCATACTTCAGATATAATTCCTGAAGCAATACCTCCACAAATATGGAAAATAAAATCAGCAAACTGGAATAAATATGCAGATTTGATAGACCTCTACATGTCAAACTACATAGTAACATCTAACGTAATAAGTAGCATTATGTCCTTTAATGAAATTATTACAAAAGCGGCTATTGAAGCAGTAGGAAAAACAAAAATCATCAAAAAGCGTCCTGTTCCATGGTGGAATCCAGAGGTAGCAGAAGCAATAAAAATCACTAAACATACGTTTAACAAATATAAAAGGCTTAAATCAGCGGAGAATCTTAACGACTTCAAAAGATGTAAAGCTAAATCCAGATACTTGATCAAGAAATACAAAAAACAAAGTTGGATTTCGTACATCAACAATAAACTCATCCACACCACTTAGTATGGTTTGGGATAAAATTAGAAAAATTAAAGGATCAAGTTCAATCAAACACATAAATAACCTTAGCCACAACAATAAAATAATATCTGACAATCAAGAAATAACAGAAGTTTTAGCTGAAACCTACGAACAAAATAGCAGTGACGCTAATTACACAAAAGCCTTTAATGAACATAAAACAAGAACTGAACTGGTAGACGTTATAATACGCGACGATGGCAGCTATCTAAACGTACCCATATGATTACAGGAAGTTGAAGAAAGCCTCAGACCACAAAAAACTCCGCAGCAGGTCCCGATGAAATTCCTCCAATATTTCTGCAGAAACTGCCTTTTAGGGCCAAATCAATTTTAACCGAACTTTTTAATCTGATTTTTTCCTCCCAAAAATTTCCTCCTTTATGGAGAGAAGCCATAATCATACCAATTTTAAAAGAAAACAAACCAAAAAATCTTCCTACATCGTATTGTCCTATTTCATTGACATGTAGTATATGTAAAATATTTGAGAAAATCTTAAATAACCGACTCGAATGGCACTTAGAGAAACTAAATTATTTTAGCTCAATACAAAGTGGTTATAGAAAAGGTAGATCAACAACATACAACATCGTTCTCTTGGAAACTGAAATCCGTGAAGCTTTTATGCATAACCAACACCTCGTTGCAATATTTTTTGACATTAACAAAGCCTTTGACACTACTTGGAGATACCATATAGTAAACACTAGGGGATCTAGGTATTCAGGGCAAAATGTTAGCTTTTATAAAAAAAATTCTTACTAACAGAACTATACAAGTCAGAATAAATGGCAAACTATCAAGTAAAAAGATAATCCAAAACGGCCTTCCACAAGGCGCAATATTAAGCCCAACTTTATTTTTAATTGCAATAAACAGTCTAGCAAAGCAATTCAATTTACCAGTAAAAGCGAGTCTTTACGCATATGATCTACTAATTTACACAAAAAGTAAAGACTTAGATTCATCCAAAAATATTTTGCAAAACTACCTCAAAAAATTAGAAAGATGGTCCATCACAACGGGGTTAACCTCTTCCTCAACAAAAACTCACTTTATAGTTTTTAGGAAAAAAGGCCAGGCCTACATTAATTTACATCTGAATGGAAAACAATTAGAATAGTTGGAAAGCGTAAAATTCTTAGGAGTTACATTTGATTATCAGCTGAAATGGACACTGCACATCAATAACCTCCTTAAAACTTGCCAGTCGAGAATAAACATACTAAAAATCCTCTCAAACCAGTTCTGGGGAGCCGACACCAAAGTACTGATTAACCTATATGTCAATAATTAGAAGTAAACTTGATGACTATGGGAGCATTTGCTACAACTCAGCCAGCAGCACTCTTCTACACAAATTGGATGTTATTCAGACCAGTTCCCTAAGAATAGTTACAGGAGCCTTTAGAACAAGTCTTGTTAGTAGTCTCCAAATCTTTATATCTAAGACGTCTATATTTATCTTCATGCTACGCATCTAGAGTTTCAGCTCCAAAAAACAACAATCCTTCTTTTTTAACAATAGTTCATGATACTAATACCATTCCAGACACCCAGAAAAATACTTACCATTTTATGAAAGGTAAAAGAGATCAGATTTCAATATTGAACAATTTCAACTGTCTTTACCATTATATCATGAAACTCCACCTTGGACAATTCAAATACCAGCAGTCAACTTCTCATTAGCAAATCAGCCCAAACACTCTACCAGTGACCACATATTCAAATTAAAATACTATGATCTCATTTTTAAATTCACCGGTTATGATCATATTTTTACTGATGCATCTAAATCAGAAAATGGAATCGCATCGGCATTTTTACAAGCTGTAAATAATCATGCAATCAGGCTAAATCCTCACTGTTCAATATACACAGGAGAGTTAGTCGCCATACTTGAAGCCTTGAGAAGCTACAAACAGCCAGACAAAAACATATTAATAATATCGGACTCCTACAGTGCTCTAAAAGGAATAAAACAACTATTTCCTTCTCACCAAATACTTATAGATATTAAAGAAGAACTTTACAGACTTCAGCTGACACACGTTAAAATAGAGTTCCTGTGGGTCCCTTCTCATGTAGGCATACCATCCAATGAAAAAGTTGACGAAATTGCACGACACTCTATAGGCAACGAAAATCTACCATATTTTGAAAAAGTTCCAGCTGCCGATTTCAAATCAGTTATAAAAGATTTTGTATGGGATATCTGGCAAAAAAGATGGGAAGGAACCAATACGCGTCTTAAAGAAATCATGCCATCAGTAAAATCTAGACTTCCTCTTCCACAGAACAGAAAAAACCAGGTTTTTTTAAACAGGTTAAAAATAGGACATTCAGCCCTCACATACCAGCATTTGTTAAATCAAGAACCACCAAAGCAGTGTTTTACGTGTCATGTGCCTCTAACCATAAAAAATATACTATTGGATTGTACAAATTGAAGTGTTAGAAGAACAGTTAACAACATTCCGCTTAACATGAACCGCGCGTTAAGTGAAAACTGTGAAAAAGTGCTCAAATTTCTGAAAGACTCCAATTTATATCATAAAATATAAGTACCTATTGTATGTTTTTTGAAGCCCGCTCATAACTCTCGAGGTTGATGCGGTAAATATAAAAAAAACATTGCTTAAAAATACAAACTTAGCACTATTTTAAACTCTTAGATTAGAACTTTGTTAAATTCAGTCCGAATATCTAACAATCAGTTTTATCTAAATATTCAACTAATATAAATTCCAGCCTTGTGAAATTAATACATAATATCCAGATATTCTATATAATCAACTTTCATAATTTCATTACAATATTCTGAATCATTGCTATCTACACTGGAAATTCAATATTATTCTAAGTCAGATTCTTCCAATAAATTATTGAAGGAAGAAGCTTTTAAATGAAAGATTCCCCATCATTTTTGCGTATTGTTATGAAACAAGTTCTTTAGAAAGTCTCTAAAAAACTTGCTACACATTTTGTAATATAATTAATCCATTTTTTACTCTGTCCTTAGATGAGGGTCTTGATCCATCTGCTTGTTATAATAGATCTTACAAAAACTCCATGCTGTTAAAAAATATATGAAAAAAAAAGGAATGGTAACTGTATAATGATTTTATTTTTATTTTAGGATGAAGAATCTTCTGGACGTATTATATTTATGAGCGATGCTAAAGTAGCGAGAGGCGAACCTAATCAAACTCCACTTTGCACTCTAAACCTTGCTCTACCGAAAGATGTTCTGCCTAGTAGAGATTCTCAATCAGACCTACTTTCTTGGGATAAAGATCACAGCTATCTTATTCATGGAGGCATCAGTAAGTTTTCTTTTAAACTATTAGGATATATTTCATTTCATTTTAATGGAGTCCTTTCGGTTAAAACCAGTTTTGCCTGTTTAATTTTAATCACAAATTAAATTTTAATATTCTTTTAAATTAAACTCGTCTGTTTATTAATTTTATTTAGGCAAACCCGATACGATTCATAGAGCAGATTTCAGATTAACTGATATTTGTAACTTGCTCGATGACGATTGGGAAAAATTAGCTTTGGAATTGGATATTCCACCATCAGATATTGAACTCATCAAAGAAGAATATCCTGAAAATCATCCCCAACAAGCTATGATCATGTTCCGGTTATGGTTAAGACAGAAAGCTAACAAAGCCACTGGTATGAATTACACGATTGCTTTAAATTTCATTGTTTTGTATATGTTTCTTTAATAGAACAATATATTTCATCACTTACATATTCTTAATAGTATATTTCAATAAGAAATTTTTAAATAAAAAAAAATAGAATATATTCGCTTACTAATATTTACAATAAATATCACTAGACAAGTAAAAAACAAATACTGTATTTTAAAATTATCAATATAGAAATGAACTTGCAAAGTCGGCACTCTACTTTTTGTCCTTCCTTTTAACCCTTTCAATTTGGTATACTTCTCCATGAAAAAATATTCCTTTGATATGACTCCAGAAAAAGCTGCTAATTGTTTTTTTGTGCGTGAACTGCTGTCTCTTATTTCAGTAAGTTGGTTTAGGAAAGTTTGACTAAAAATTTATAGAATATAAAACTAGGCCCTCCTCTTTTCATTCCAATATCAATTTTGGAGTCTTCTATATTCCAAGTAAGCACTTCTCTTTCCAATTTGTGCCTTGTTCGTCTCACCAGGAGTGATCCCCGATTGCCACTTTAAAAGGCAAGTTTAGAATCTTTTTGAGAATGATGTTTGAGAATTTAACATTCTTGAACTGTGTCCATATTCATAAATGACCTTAGTGCCACTGGAAGTTGTATATACCGAAAAGTGCCCATTTTTAGGAGAATTCCAGCGATCGTAAGGACCATGCAGTGTAAAATATTCAGATATGTGTCATAAAACGGAGAAATTGGAGGTATAATGCATATCCTCTGTAATGTATAATTTGAATTGATATAAAAATAGTAGAATCCCTACAATTTTTTTATTTTAGTTTATTTAATGTCGCCCAAACCACTGAGGTTATAAGTGACAACTGTTATAATTCCTTAATGAAAGTTATTTATGTTATACATTAATATAAAGTGTATTCTCTACATTAGCATTATAGATAAATAGTTATGTTATTAATTATGAGATATGAACGTTTTAGATTTAAATATCTTTCATGTTAATCTCCTTAAGAAACTTAATGATGTTGTCCACGTTGCTATTGTCTCTGAGTATGGCTAAATTTTGGGCGAGATACATTTATTTTAAGAAAATTGATTGGTGACAGCAGGCTGAGGCCTAGTTTTAGGAGTTCTGTTTCCAGGATTGAGTGTGGCAGATGTTGGACAGTACAATTCATTGGCTTGGAGTTATAAGTCTGCGGGCGGGTAATATTTCATTTTTGATTTTGATTGACCCAGGATTTTCTAAAAAGGAGTCTATTACTTCTTTAGAGCTTTTGTAAATGCATATTCTGTTTTGTGAAATTCTTGAGGCGAAGGTAATGTCCTTGGGGTTTACGGAGCATCCCATAGCTATTAAATAGTCTTAGATTTTTGCATTTTCAACAGCGTTGAATAGGATGGCTTGATGTTTGTCAGGAAATTGGAATGGTGTCGGATTTTTGTTTGCTGTCGCTGCATATGATTGACGGTTGTTTCGGGGTAAATTGTTTGATGTTCGAAGGTGAATTGGAGATATGATCTCCGTGCTCGTTGTTATCCATTAGTCGGCCGCCACATTCATGATTTTAGTTTCTGGGTAGGTACGGACCTGTTCGCCTGCTGGACTTGTTCTGCTTATCGCTGTTATCAGTGTATACAGAATAATGGATGTGTACAGATTTACAATAAATGCTGGTTTACATATTAAAGAAACTTTATCTACTTACAATTTACTTCGAAATTACTAGAGTTAGTTTGCACTGCACGATTGAGTAGTTGAAATATTTTATTTTCTTAAAGTAACACTATGATTGTCGAATTATTCAGAGCAGATATCACACTGCCAGGGTTGGCACTCAAACTCTACTATTTTTTACCATTAAATTCATGGTATAAAGGATACACTACTCTTTATCATATGAGACCAATTTCCAACTTTTAGTAGGACATTTGATATTCTATTTATTTGTTTCTAACAATAGTTTTAAATCAAATATGAATTTAAATGAATGTTTTGTGTAACTTTGTGACTAAGGTTACCTAACTTTTTCTATTTTTAAAGGAAATAAATTGGAACAAGC
Source organism: Galeruca laticollis (assembly GCA_963921935.1). Classification (NCBI taxonomy): domain Eukaryota; kingdom Metazoa; phylum Arthropoda; class Insecta; order Coleoptera; family Chrysomelidae; genus Galeruca; species Galeruca laticollis. The sequence goes on along the minus strand of OY998178.1, from coordinate 188,502,155 downwards.
TTTAAATAAAATAGGAAGACAGGATATTGTGAACAAATGTATTTGTAATGTGGAATTAGTGACCGACGATATGGAAAAGGCATTAGCAAAACTTCATTTGGACCAATCTGGATTTGATAATTTAAAAGAAGAATTAGGTCCATCCCGTGATGCCTCTCTTAGATGTGATGCACATGTGGACAAAACTTTTGAAGGCAGCCAAGATGATTTGAATCACAGTGCTAAAATAGGCGAGTTCCCAATGTTTACTTATAGTTTAATAAATACAAATATGTATGAAAACAATGTTTAGAATATGGTTTGAATAAGAAAATGTTCAGGGTCTTTTCTGTCAAAGAATTACTTATAACTCCTCATTTACATTTGAATTAATCAGCAATTTTGTTTTATTAAATATTAAAACTTGTTTTTATATTGATTTTTAATTCCCATCGCAGTTATATTACACTATACATGTTCTTATTTTGAGTTTTCTTCTCACATGCTGGTGTAGGACCTGAATAAACCCTATTTTCGTACTTCTGGTCATTTACATTCATTATATCTGTAACCATTTACATGCAAAGGCACGTATCTTAAGCTATATATAAAGTGTTCATAGTTTTCTTATATTTCATATAATTTATTTGGTATTGCCAGTTCATGTTTCTACCAATTAGCTAATACCAATTTCTTATTCTTTACACATTAGTAAGACATTATTCAATATTTTCTTGTTGGCAAGGTTCATATATTACCAGAGGACCCGTGCTGCTCCGCAGCATTAGGATAGACTATGTACGAGAGGGTGTAATTATTACATAAAATCATTTTACAGTACTTCCTTCCAGACAACATTAGCTGTGCATCGGCCGCAGTATTTGGAAAAAATTTAAAGTAAAGTTGATTTTGCACACAACTTTCCTCAAACTCAATGAATTCAAACAGTTAATTGCTCAAAAGAAAGGGCTTGATCCACTGGGTGTTCTTAGACTTGTGTCAAAGGCCTACGTTAATTAGAACTCTAGTTATAGAGGTTTGAGTGAAGGAAAATCTTGAAAAAATTGAATGTAAAGTTGATTGTGCACGCATAACTTTCCTCAAACTCAACGAATTTAAGCAGTTAATAGCTCAAAAGAAAGAGCATTGAGTGTTCTGAGAGTGAAACGATCAAGATCCATTCATTAGAAAAGGAGCTATGAGAATTCGAATTGCTTAAGTGAATGTGTCCCATAAGAAATGTACAGGGAAGAATCGCATTTGAGTATAACTTGAATAAGGTGGGAGTTGAGTAAATTTCAATGTTTGATGACATATCTGTGTCTAAATACCTTTCATTTAAAAAAAAATGAAGGAAATCGGCCGGATAGAACGGCCAGACGGACTAACTTCAGTTTTCATAAATTTTTTTAATATATAAGGTGTTGATTTAATTTAGTTGAGTTTGGTTGCTTAAAACAATGTACAATTTTTAAATTGACAAAGCCAAATCTAGTGAAATAAAACAAAAAATTTTATTTCTGAGATCTGTATCAATTACGAAACAGTATCACCAAACATCTAAATAGTAAATTGGACAAAAAATAATCATTGAGAAATCTACAAAGATGAAAGATGCACAAATGTTTCTATGAAATTACAATCCTAAAGGATCTACTAAATGCATTAACCTAAGCAAAAGAAAACAGCGTACCAACAAAATATCTGAGGAACTTGTACTAGAGGAAAAAGCACAGTGCAGATTATCTGATTTGCAGACCACAACATAAAATCAGTAGTTGTGCTGAACTTCTAGCAAAAATTAATCTTCATGTTCAAACCCGATCAACCCGACAGCAACAAACATTTTATGTACCTTTTTATCGTTTAAACAATACTTTCAATAGCTGTATTCCAAGAATGTTAAGATTAGCCAATACTCATAATGATCTTGAGATGTTTAGCACCCCCTTTCATCACTTTAAAACTCAGTTACTGAGTGCCGAGCTTTAATGTTCTGATGTTAATGCTTTATTGAAGTTTATTGTTTGTTGTCTTTTGTCTTTTTAAATTTTTAACCTCTTTTTACTTATTCTTTATTGTATGACATGTAAATATTCCATATCTTTTCATTTTATTTTAATTATAATTTTAGAATTGTAATTTATACCTAAAATGGGCTTGCCCGTAAATAAATAAATAAATAAATAAAATCATTTAAATTCGTGGATTGAAAAAGATAAAGCAACTAACCTACAAAAAGAGTACAAGATTACAATAACAACTTGGGCCAGAGGAATGAAACCACATAATGAGGTAGAGAGGCAGCATCAGGCAAATCATTCAAATATAAATGAAAAAAGGGAATGAAACGCATTTCATATTCTAAACATTTTCAAACGACTACGATTCAAAGGTCAAACATTAAAAAAGAAAAGATTTTTTGCATCTCAATGTACCCTTAACAAACATACATATATTATATTGATAGAGGAACGCATTCCATATTCTAAACATTTTAAAACGACTATGATTCAAATGCCAAACATTAAAAAATAATAGATATTTTGCATTAACAAACATACATACATACATTATCATGATATCCTAATAAATCTGGTTTTATTTCAGAAACTATTGAAATTCAAAACGCCGTCAACAAAACACCGTTGGTGAATGTACATTTTGATAACAAAATCGAACATTCAACTCCTCTGAAATCTGAACACAAAGTAATTGAAGAAATTACCCAACAACTTAACCAACTACATGAAAACCGAAAAATTAGTGATCCACATGCTAGTACTCCTCCTCCTAGTCCTGCCGAATTCGGTATCAACGAACCAATTCTTAATAATATACACATTAGCGAAAATGAGGCTGTCGAAGGTATGTATTTTTTTAAATTTTGTTAACTACTTCCATTTACGTATTTTTTTTCATAGGTGCTTTTTATTTTAATTTTAGCTTAACTGTAATCTGTAAGGAACTTCTTTGAACTTGTTAAAAAATAACATTTTTTAAAAGTTTCACAGGGCGAAATTTCCAAAAAAAACTAGTAATCTAAACAAATTAGTAATTATTCAATTACCAAATTATTAATAAGAAAATTTGTTGATCTAAAAAAATCAGGAAATAAGTTTTACTATTCCAATTTCTGTCATTACATGATGCTATAGCACAAAACAATAATAACATGAAAAATGTTAAGAAAAGTATGCGAGATACTTATTCTGTCACTTGCGCAAATAATTTCCAATATATATTGACTCATTGTTATTTTAAACCGTAAGTTAAAATTTAATATATTTCCAGTCATTACACATAAACTGATGCGATTCGACATACCTCCAATATACTAATGTCAAAGTTTGGCTTTCCTACCATGTAATACAGACAACTTTTCAACCCAAATAAAAAAAATAGTCATTCCTTGTGCACTTTATTCTCTTTCTCCGATTAATGATTTGTTTCCTAAGGGTCTTGTTCTTTTGTTTAGGCTAAATTGATTATTAGTCCTTGTCCCACATCCTTTATAACCTTTACAGGCATATTATAGAACAATATATTTTTCAGCTGATGAAAAAGACATTTTTTTTCACAAGATATCCATGTGTGGTCTTTAGAGACATTTCAATAATTACTATTCAAGGAAATATTCTACAAAATTTATATAAAAAATAAGAGTGAACAAAATTACTGATTTATTGTTTAAAACAATTATACAAATCCAGTGATTTAAAATTTCAAAAAGGTGAAAAAACTGAAACGAGATGTTTTTCTTTTTAGAATAAGATTAATTATTATAAAATTGAATAGATGAGGCTTTTACTTGATGAAGATCCATACTGTGCGATGAAATAAAACAATATAATTTGTTTAAAACTTCATTTATTGGAACTAACGATCAATTCTAAATTCATATCATTCGATGTAACAAATCTATTCCCTAGTATACCTCCTAAAGAAACTATAACTCTTGTTGATAACTTGCTCACAAAGAATAATGTTAATCCTATTATGTTAATTCACTCTGATATCATTACTTTATTAAAAGTGTGTTTGAATCAAAATTATTTTCATTTCAATGAAGAGGTTTATAGCAGTAAGGATGGTTTGATTATGGGCAACCCTCTCAGCCCCCTACTAGCAAAAATTTTCATGTATAATATAGAAAAAATAATTCGTAAACACCCCCTTAGTAAAAAATTTATGTACTGGCATCGATATGTGGACGACATTTTAGCTAGCCTCAGCGGTACAAATAGACAATTAGAGAGCTTGATTACTTACATAAACTCAATTCACAATAATATCAAATTTACCATAGAGCTTGAACAAAATAAGTCTATAAACTTTTTAGACCTTACAATTTCAAATATAAATAAACATGATTTTTCTATATTTCATAAACCATCACATACAGATATTACAATTCATAATAGTTCGGTCCTCCCATTCAGTCATAAACTAGCAGCTTTCAATAGTATCATACACAGACTCTTAACAGTCCCATTAAATATTAATAATTATAACAAAGAATTGAATATTATAAAACAAATAGCAGTTAATAATAATTACAATCCAAATTTAATTGACAATATCAGAAATAAAAAGATAAAAAAGACTTTAGAACAAGTATTCCCTTCTGATAAAAATAATAAAAAACAATTTAAAAGCTTAATATACTTTGGAACACCATCCTTAAAAATTAAATCATTTTTAGAAACTTTAGACATAAATATTTCCTTTAAAACTGATTACAATTTATCCAAACTCATTAAAAATAATAAATCTAAATCTTCAAAATTAAAAAAATCAGGAGTTTATAAATTAAAATGTGGTAATGACAACTGTGAAAAAATTTATATCGGTAGAACTTTTAGAAATTTTAAAAATAGAATTTCGCAACACAAACGTAGCTATGACAACAAAAAATTAGATTCTAACTATTCAAATCATTTATTAGAAAACCAACACATTTTCGACCCAAATATTGAAATTCTACATGTAGTCGGTAAATCCTTTAGTTTAAATTTATTAGAGTCCCTTGAGATTAACAAAAATAAATATTCAGGTAACCTTCTTAACGACCAAACAGATATCAATCACTCTCCTGTATTAAACCTTTTTACCTAGAAGATAGCTTAAGAATGTTTGTAGTGAATGAATTTCCAGGTAATTTCTTTCAAATAGAATTCTGTATTTATGCACTGTATATATTGAAACATTTTTATATTATATCTTCATTCGTTTTGAGAAAGCTACTATGAAACGCGTCAACCAGTTTAAATTGAACATTAGTTCAAATAAATGAAGTTATAAACAAATTATATTGTTTTATTTCATCGTTAATTATTATAATCAAAAATAAGATTCTTAAGACCTTGATAGTAATTAAAGGAGGATATGTAAGTAAACAAAACTAGAATTTCCACTTAAAAGTTGTTTTGATAAACTGTAACCAAAAATGGAATGATACACTAGAGAAAATGCTAAATTATGACGAATTGGTGAATACAGAAAGCTCCTGATATTTTTCGAAAAGCCAATCACTTGTACTTTGAAAGAAGTGGCTGATCAAAATTACTACGCCACTTTAGTCAGGAAATCAGATAGATCAGCTCGAATACTAATGTAACTAAGATGAGATTACTTACAATTGGTTTGTTCACCCCAAAACTCTTTCATTTTATTAATAATTACCCACCGTAATTACCCGCGCTAAGAATGAAATTACTAATTTTTATTAAGCAAAGCAACGCTCCGTGTGGGTGGAAAAATTGATTGACACTGACACTTATTTTCTCTTCTAAACTAAAATCAAGTTGTAGAGGGACAGGACCGGCCTAAATAAATTTAAATAAAATAATAGTTCGGACGTGTTATGAACATACTCCCTCCCTGTTGAAATCCCTGATTTCAACACACAAACAGAAAAAACAAGACTAGTGGAAAGACCCACAAGTCACAAGAACCTATTTTGGGAAATAATAATGCACAAGAGCTCTTAGATGAATTTTATAATTCTGCACTTGGCAGTGGACAGAACTTTACAATAGGTCTGACGAAGACACCATCTTTGGTGCGAAGTTTGATAGCACGAACCCTTTGGTCAGGGCCAGATATAATTTCCATAATACGGCCTAAAACCACTTCAATGGAGGAACGCTATCTTCTTTCAATAATACCAAATTATTGACCGTCATATTTTTGGAAGGAGCTAGCCATTTTTGCCTATTTTGCAAACGATTTAAGTATTCAGTAGTCCATATCTTCCAGAAAGACTGCTGTATACGGGAACATCTCTGCCAGAACATAATTCTATTTTCAGGCAGGCGTGTATTGTCAATTTCAGGGTAAGAAGTTAGGCAACGACCAATTATAAAATGGCCAAGAGTCAAAACCTCTACGACATTTGGGTCACTGGATAGAGGACACAGAGATCTGGAATTTAGGATAGCTTCAATCTGAGCCAATACAGTCCTCAACTCCTCGAATGTGAGTTGCGCGTTACCGATAATCCGGAAAAGGTGCCTCTTTACTCCTTTTACCGCAGCTTCCTACAGGCCTCCCCAGTGAGGACTACGGGGTGGAATAAATTTCCAGTCAATGCAATTTTCTGATGCAAAGACTTTTAGTTGTTCAGGAGTTAGCGAAAATTTCACGTAATTGTAGGTGGTTTCTAGCGCCTACGTAATTAGTAGCGTTGTCGCTATAAATTACAGATGGAATTCCTCTACGGGAAATAAGACGTTTCAACGTCAACAAAAATGCATCAGCAGATAGGGAAGACACAAGTTCTAAGTGCACAGCTTTGGTAGCCATGCACACGAAAACAGCCATATAGCACTTAACGCTTGGAGCTTTTCGGAGACGAGAGGACCTTATATTGAAAGGACCCCCACCTTATCAAAGGGCCTAGAGAGGGTAATTCGGTCTGACGGTAAATCCGACATAATTTGTTGAGCGGCTATTGCTCGAAAACGAAAACAGGTCATGCACTCATGAATAACCTTCTTTACTTCTCGGATTCCATTCAATGGCCAATATTTTAAGCGTACATTGGCAAGGACAGCTGACCCAATCTAATATACTCTCTCTTGAGCAGGAGAGAAACTACATTATTTCTAGAAGGAAGAAGCACAGGGTGCTTCTGAAGCTCAGGAATGTCTGCGTGCCGAAAACGCCCTCTTACACAAATGAGTCCTTGCTCATTTAGGAAAGGATTAAGAACCAATATACTCTTGTGTCGGATATAGGCTTAACGGATTTCAGTTCAAACATTTCCTTAGGAAAAACTGCAAATTTCGAAGGACCAGCACTAAGGCCGAATTTATTTCATATGTGGATAAAGGACTGGACACTTTGTTCTCTTTGCTCCTGGAGTTTGATACGAATCGTAAAACATATGCCACTGTGTGTAGTAATTTGCCGTATGAAGAAAATTTTTCAAATAATTGACTCCAAAATCTATTTATTGAGTCAGTACTAGCAACTAGTACTTGGAGTTAAGGTACCTTTTGCTCAGGCACAACGCTTGGAGGGAACTTGAGGAGAAATTTGGACAAGTCCAAACCTACTTCAGATAGAAAATTAGGACCACATCACCAAAGCTTGAAATTTAGTAGGTCGGGAGCCAATACTCCCGTGGAAAGCGGGTCCGCAGGATTTTGAGCAGAGCGAACATACCTCCATTGAGCTTGTGGCAGCGACGTCTGAATTTGAGAAACTCGGTTAGCCACGAAGGTGTGCCAACGAGAAGGATGGAACTGAATCCAGTACAAGGCTATCTGGGAATCTGTCCACAAATTTATGGACTCAAAATCCAATGAATTGCCAAAAATTTCAAGGATATTTTGAGTGAGTTTGGTAAGCAATACCATTGCACACAACTCGAGTCTTGGAAGAGTAATCGTTTTCAGCAGTGCGACTCTGGATTTAAATGTAAGTAACATAGAGTATGTCGTCGACATAAGTTTGCTCTAGCAGTGCCTTTTGGGCTAAAGGAAATTCATTTGAATAGGATGTGAACTCCTTTAGAACTCTTGTTGCCAGAAACGACGAGGAAGTAATTCCATAAGTTACTGTATGCATTTAAGGTCTTCTTGTGGGGAGTTTATCCACACGATGTTTTGATGTTTTGGAAGTGGAGTTGGGATGGATTCATCTTGACCTGGCGGTACATTTTCTGGATGTCGCAAGTAAGAACATAGGAATATTGTCGAAAGCGACATAGGATATTATACAAATCTGGTTGCGCTTGATAGCCTTGTGAAGAATATCATTTAAGGAGATACCTGTAGAAGTTCTACTAGAGGCATCGAAAACTACTCTTAGTTTCGTGGTTTCACTGGAATTTTTGATTACACAGTGGTGTGGAAGGAAATATTTAATATCAGTAGATTTAATGTTAGGATCAAAGGGAACATACGTGACATGTTTTAATGACACGTATTGACCAATAAACTCTTTGTTATTGGAAAATAATTCTGGATTATTTTGGAAACGTTTTTCCAAGTTGCAAAATCGCTTTTTGCGATATTGAAGGAGTCGCCGAGTGGAGCGTTCTCGGCAGTACACTTGAAAGGAAAATCAACTTGGAAAGTAGCATTGGACATATGTTTGAACGAAGTTTTGTTCCGCAAGCTCTTCTTCAGCGGATAAGGATTTGCATTCTGTAAGTTCTTCGACGTCCCAGAATTTCGAAAGAATTTTGTCTAACGAGTCATCATACTCGGAAGTGTTTGACAAAAAAGAGCAACTTTATTGTCTTTAGAAGCACTTTGTGGAGGTAATTGTCCTCCAATTACACACCCAAGCCTTGTCAAATGGAGAGTAGGAAGTTTGGGACCCAGTCTATACATTTGCGGAAGTAAAATTTCCTAATAGGCATCAGCGCCCAATAGGATGTCCACATCGACGGGACATGGAAATCTGGATCAGCCAGTTGGAACATTGGAGGAATGTTCAACTTATGTCTATTCAACGGAATTCTAGGCAACATAGAAGTAATTACAGTAAGTACTGCACAGGAAACCTTGAGTTTATAATCCTCCTTAGTATTGGAGAAAATTACAATGTCTATCATTTTGTTCGAATTTGTAGGAGCGCACTTAATGCCGGAAAATTGGATTTCAATATCATATAAGTTTTGAGATGCATCATTCTAACGAATTCTTCTGAAGTGAATGAACATTGGCTGCCGCTGTCTATAACTATCCTAGCCTTAACACGGTTACCATTATCGGAAAGAACATGTACGACCGCTGTGGCCAATAGAACTTCGGGACCTCCTTGATCTACAAAGAGGGAGGATGTCCCCGAGGGCGGAGAAACATTAACTTGAGCTTCAGGCTCGGCATTTCGGAACGGTATTGCATCTGCAGCGATTGACGATACTGTGCTCGCCGATTCTGGTTAGAATTGGAATTTTGAACATTCCTAGGAATGGCGGCCTCGGTACTATATTGTGGACTAGAAAACACCCTCAGACTATAATTGGAATTTTGAAAATTTGGAGAACTATTAGTTGGCACAGAAGTTCGGTGAAGGAGTGTGTGGTGTTTTTTGCCACATAAGGAACAACCTCTAGACTTACACTCTGTCAGTGAATGCTTTGCCCCCAAACAATTAAAACATAAGGATTGCGACTTCAGAAACTGATATTTTTCATCAGTACTAAGTCTGGAAAAATTGGAGCATTTATAGATATTGTGATCAATAATTTTGCAAAACCAACAACTTCGTCGTTTACTCGTAGGTGAACTAGGAGACACGTTTTTTACATGTAACGACATTGTAGAATTTGTCTTTGAGGCATCTTTTTCGGTTTTTTCTTCATTTAAAGCGGAGTGTGAAGGAGTACTTACGGATTCTAAGGCGTTGCACCTAGCTTCGATAATCTCGAAAAATTCCTCCAAAGTAGGATCTGATTTTGAATCTCTATTGGATTCATACTCTCTTTTAGAGCCGTAGTCTAACTTTCTCATGAGGATGTTAAGAACAATTAAATCCCAATGTTGGGTTGGGCATTTTCGATTTTTTAAGAAGTCTAAATTTTTTCGGCTATTTACTAAGAATTCTCGTAACGAAACTGGTGTACATTTACTATCTATTAGTGAATTTAAATATGAATTTATAATAGCTAATCTGTTTTCGTACCTACTTTCTAAAATATTCACTGCAATTTCAAAATTGCCATTGGTTATTTCTATGGATTCAATAAGAGATAACGGTTCTCCTTTCAACTAGGACTTTAGGTAAATTGACCTTTGAATATTTATTAGCTGACCGTCATTCATTATCAAGGCTGTAAACAATTGATAAAACGGGGCCCACTTAGTGTAATCACCGGCAAAGTGTGATATAGAAATTTGGGGAAGTTTTACTCCTAAGTTTTGCTCATTTGTTATTAGAGCGGATTGATTAAGGTTCGGATTTGGAGCTGGAGTAGAAGGTACAGATAAACTGTGAATTTTTTGTTTAAGACAAGCAATTGATTTATCAAATGTGTCTTGATATGAATCTCTATCTTCCGTATCTTTTTTATTAACGTCTAAATCCTCAATTTCATTTTGAGCGTCGTTATATTTAACTATCTCGAACTCTAATTTAGTTTTAAGAAGGAAAACATCTGTTTCAAAATCTATATTTGCGATTATCCAATTTTGGGTTTGTGTGATCGCGGATTTAGCATTTTTTCTAGCTTTTAGAAAGGCTTGCATTGTGTTTTGAAACGAAAAACTCAAACTATTAAAACTAGGAATTATACAACTATTCCAAAAATGTAAGAACCACGCAAGGTCCTGTGGAAAATGCACTTTTCGCTCGTTTTCACTACGCGAAATCGAAGCTTTTTATGCGGCACCAGCGACACTAATGTTGAAGCGACCTTATGTAAAGCACTACAAATGTAAAGTTTTTCTTTCTTAAAAGAAACTAATCGAAATCAAAGTGTTCCAAAATGGGGCGCAAACCCATAAATAAACTTAAAAAATAAAATAAGAACACCAAAAATTATATCATTAAACAGTCAATAACAGTACGTAGGCGATAATATTTAAAACAAATAAATCACTATGGAATGGAAGAAAGGGGTTTTAAAATTATTTAGTACGGCCCTGGAATATTTATCACAACTTTTTATTAATTAATTAACTAACTAAATGAAAGAAATTAAATTTTTATTTAATTTATGGACATTGAGCTCGAATTATTTAACATACGGGCCTGGAATTTCTTTAAGAAGAACAATATTACTAGTACTAATGACTCTCTAAGAAATATACCTGTAAGAAACTTAATCTAATTATAAAAAAAAATTAAAATAAACAGAACGGCAGTATTCTTCTAATTGCCCAATGGAGACCAGGAACGAGATATTTTCACCCAGAAAATATTTGTAATCGCCACTTGGAAGGTCGTTGTATTTTTTAATACAATGCAGGAACAAACAGGAACTATTTTTGTCAGAAAATAACGTATAGTACGGTTTAAATGATCGATGATAAACAAATTATTGTGTCAGAAATTATCTAATGCAATGCATCTAGGCTCGAATGACCATATGATAAAGCCGGCCTTTTGATCAGTCTGACTTTGACACTTTCGGAGATTTTATAATACTTTCTCTTCGATAATATTTTTGATAGTGGATAGAAATCTCCAAATAAACGCTAGCTCGTGTAAGATTACTACACAGCTTTAGTCCGTAAATCAGGTAGATCAGCTCGAATGCTAATGCAACTAAGATAGGATTACTTACAATTGGTTTGTTCACTTCAAAACACAAGTTGTAGAGGGACAGGCCCGGCCTATATAAATTTAAATAGAATAATAGTTCGGACATGTTCTGAACAAAATGTTTGAGGTATCTGTAATTTCCAGACGGTAGGGTGTTACTAAAACTATCCCATCTATTGAATCTGTTGAAAAGTAGCATCTTGGACTGGAATAGGATAATCCTTCAAGTAATCGGTTATAGCATTATAGACAATGATGAAGACGATAACGTGTAAAACTCCATAAGAAACTCATAAAAAAACAAATACTTAAAATAGCGAAATTTACTCAACAGTAGTGGATGTGAATTTAAGTGTATCTACGTAAGTGCAGGTTCGTTGTAAAGAGCGTGATGTCGGCATTGTGGGAAAAGTATCAAAAACATTTAACCGCCCTCTTTCATTCCCTTTACATCCGTATATTAACAAAAATAATTCCGTTGTAGAGTATGATTGCTTGCCGGAAAGGCTTTAGTGTCCAGTATATAAAAGAAGTATTGAAAAAATCGATCTATCCTCTTTCATACCCTATACTTGCTTGCGCCGGAAACGAACACTGATGTAGGTAAATGTGAGCACTTGGGAATTACTCTTCTATTTGCTCAATAGTATTTGATTCCACAAGTTTTTAACTCAAAATCATATTATAAAAAATAAAATTTCATCACCATAGGGAAAGCTAACGATCTTAGGAGAAAGGAAGTTTTGTACACCTTTGTACAACAAATCTATAAAAAGGAGCCTAAGTCTAGTTAAATAGTTATTCCTTATCAAGTCTTGTAATAATCACACATTTCTATTGTAAACCCTCAATTTCATTGTAAGGTACAAGTCTTGGGAATAAAATTAGACATTTGGGGAACAGTTAACAGAATTATTGAATTATCAATAAAATTTATTTCAATGCATGTTTAAACTCACTCATCCGTACAATATATTAAACTTCTAGGACAAAAAACCTACAGAGTAACCAAAGTTGCCTCCCTACACCGTAATACATTAACCCATCTTACTGAATCGTCAGTAAATCTTCGGCCATGTTATCATAATTCAATATTTGGATAAGTAATTGAATAAGATTGCCCACTAAAATTATCATCAAGAAAATATAATACAAAAGTATCAGAGGTTCAACTTTTGTGCGCTTAAGTTTACAAAAGTCCCACAGTTTCTGCTCAGTATTTACAAGTGTTTATTTTATTGTACTGTTTTGTATGTCAATTACAATTTTTGATAATTTATCAATCACAATATTGTTATTACAAACAGAATTATTTTCTGTACTTGCATTATGCTATTTTGTTTAGATTATTAGTAGACTACAAGTAAAAAAGGTTACTGAGTCACAACCTTTCGTACACTTGTTGTTTCTAACATACAATAAGGAATCATTGTAACAAAAAGTAGGTCATGCCCATTTTAATATGATGCTTTTTAAAAGTTGCAGCTAGTAAAAGGGATTTGTTTTTAAATCAATTTTTAGTAGATGGGTTAGAGCTTTTGGGAAACTTTTGGTTTTTTTGCATATCACATAGTGCATGTTAGCTAAGCGTCACAATTTTCCAATCTATCTGTAGATTGTATTACTCAATATTTTCAAAAGGCACACCAAAATCACAAGCAAATGAAACTGTCTCCGCCACACCTGATCCATTCAAGATAGAACCATCCGAAGAAAAAAGGATAGCTACTCTAAGAAAAAATGTTCATGATACTTTAACTTTCTTACACCAAGAAAGAAATGATTTTCTATCTGAAGATGATATAATAATTCCTAGTCGAAAAGATGATCACATCTCTAAACAAATCAATCTAGATAGTATCCATTTGAAGACTCCTAAAAGGTCTTCTAGCGATTATGATGACGGTTTCCGTGAAACAGTTGAAATTGAGGTCGATGATGTTATTAAACAAGCTGAAGAAATTGTTAACAATAGATTAAGTAATTCTGACACACTCTTAGAGGACAAATTTAGTAAAAACCTGACTAATAAAGATTTAGACGAAAAAGCTGATAGTATTTTTGACGATGTAAGAACAAATACTGAGGATTCCTTAGATAATTTAGAAAGTCTTAAAGAAGATTCAATTTCTGTAATACAAGAAAAAAGTGAAGAAGCTTTTAGATTTTTAGAAAACGAGGCATCAAGCCCGTTAACCAGTAAATATGAGGATAGTAGATCATTCATAGAACGTGAAATAGAATATTCATTGTCAGATGATGTATCTGAAAAATCTCCCAAGGCGCCTAGAAGTTCTATTCCAGTAGCTAAACCACGAAAAAGTGTACAAAATGAAAAAATAGAAATTGTTGAAGAAAGAACAGTTTCACCAACAGATCCAGAATTACTATCCAAAATACCTATAATAAAAGGAGGTAAAGTAAAAACTATAAAAAAACATTCAAAAGATCCTTTAAAAGAATTTGTTAATCTATCTAGAGACGTCAACTGGGATGACGATATTGAAACGAGCAAAATAATAGAAACTGTAACAACAGATCCTATAGTAAAAACGACTATTACACGAATAACCACTGAAACTACACCCGACAATGTAAAGAGTAAAATACCCATCCCACATCCGGATGTACTACATTTGACTAATACGACTAGTGAACCATTGGAATTAGAAGCATCACCGAAAAGTAAAATTCCCGTATTCTTAACTGAAACAACTAGATTTACATCTCCTGAAACAGTACATATAGAAAAATGCGTGCTATCGCCAGATGGTGTACGAATAGTTGAATCATCAGTAAATTCTCCAGGATCAAAAGTATCGACGAAGAGTAGCACATTAGATTCAGAATCAGACGATGATAGCAGGCGGAGTCCTTTGAAGGGCATACTAAAGAAAACTCACGTTAGAACTATTGGAAGCTCGAGTGGATCTGATATAGCTCTACACGAAGAGGGAGGTGAATTGAGCGAAGACGAATCAGGTAATTTTAAATATATTTAAACTTATTGATTTCTTCTTTTCTTGATTAGTTGCTTCGTGCCACACAGATTACACATTGCATTGTTTTTGTGATTAATATTTACTTGTGAAAGATAATCAACATAACATTTTACCAATAGTAGTTTTATCAAAAAAACTAGGTTATTTATAGAAATATCTTTTAAAAATTGTATTATTATAGTGACAAATGGAATTAATAGACAATGTGTGCGAATGCCTTCAAAATACTAAAAACTATATTAACTGTTTAAACCCTTATTTTGTGGTTTTTATTATATTTTGTATATATTCACGATTATTTCACAGAATGTGATTTTATCATTGAGATATGAGAAAAATTATTATTTGATTCAACCTAATTAACAAAGCTTTCCAAAAGTTCGCATTATTAAAATTGAACAAACAATAAAAGTTTCATTACACTAATACTAACATTATTTCACTATCTGAAACGTTTGTCTTTTTCTCTTGGTATAGAGAATATCACCAACCTTTCAAGAATTTCCAACATTAATGCTAATGTTAATAACACATGCAACGTGATGGTAGTCATTTGAATCTCATGCTAACTTATATCTACATATGAAATAAAATTTTCTCCTACATAAATATATTTCTACATATTAAAGGTTCATGTTTTTTTAATAATATAGTTATTTGTAATTAAATATGTATAAAATTATCCGCATTCAAAATCTTTGTAAAAATTATATAACGATTCAACTCAGCAATTCGATTGATAACATACAGAAAGCTAAATATTATGAAAAAAAAGATATATTGAACTATCGAGTGATTATCAGCATTATTTTTTGCAATTTGATTATGTCTAATCGGTTGTTCATAAGAACCCAATCACACGACTTGAAGAATTATGAGAAATATGAGACTAATTATGTATGGATACCAATTTGATCACTTGGTTTTATTTAAATAATTGATTAGACTAGATTTTAACGGGGTTACAGTGCACTGAAACCAAATGTTTATTGTGCCCCCCCCCCACTACCAGAGCTGTTCTCGCTACTACTACTACAGCTCGCCTTCCAGTTCCAAGGTTCTAATGAACTCTAGTATTTGGGACGGCTTCAACGAGGTTAGGTGTCCTCACTCTTACAAGTTTCTTGTCCGAAGCATTTCTTGCGTTGGCGAGGCATTCGAGAACTAGGTGATCCGGAGTTTCATCCTCCTCCCCACAGAATCTACACTCATCAATCTCTGCTAGACCTATTCTAATTAAATGCTTCCTAAGGCGACAGTGTCCTGTAAGAAAGCCCGTGAGGAGATGTAGCTTATCTTTACTGAGGTCCAAATATTTTTTGGATCTAGCAGTGTCAAAGTTTCACAGGAACTTTTTGGAATGTTCCAACCCGGGAAGGCACCGCCAGAGTGCTTCTCTTTCGGTTTCCTCTTTCTTCCTAAACTCTTTCTTGTAGGAGCATTTTGCTACATCACAGAAAGGCTCCGGCCCAATAAAGGGCATTTGTGCTCCTTTCCTGGCAAGTGTATTGGCCTCTTCATTTCCCCTGATTCCCGAGTGGCTAGGAACCCAGACTAAAGAGACCCTGTTATTCTTGCCTAATTCATAAAGTTTTCTTCGGCACTCCCATGCCAACATTGAGTCAATGACATGGGAGCTCAATGATTTGATAGCTGCTTGACTATCAGAATGGATCGATATGTCACATGTCTGGTAGTTTATTTCTAGGTTCGTTACCACGCATCTTTCGATCGCAAGTATTTCTGCCTGAAAGACGCTCGGGAAGGAGCCTAACGATAATGAGTATCTGGTATCAGGCCCAAATACTCCAGCGCCTGCTCCAATGGTGGTTTTTGAACCATCCGTATACCATCTAATGGTGTTTTCTTTGAGAGTTTGGGTGGTGTATTCTCTTTCCCAGTCTCTCCTAGTATTTAACATCGTGGTGAAATTCTTTTCGATGCTTACTTTCCTGATCATTTCGTCACTGGGAAGATTAGCTAATGAGATGTATCTAGTCAGAGAAGACCAAGCTCCCTGATTTTTAATACTCTCATTGCCTGAACCCTCCTTAGATATTCTAAGAATTGCCTCTTGGGCAGATCTTTCTATCACCAGATGTAGAGGTGTGAGATCTGTAATGATCTCAAGTGCCCTTGTTGGACAGCCTTTGAACTTTGTCGAGGGCCTTCCTCGTGCTGTACTGACTTGCTTTTGTGTGCCAAACTATTGCCCCATACGTAATTGCTGGTCTCACAATCATGGCATACATCCATCGCAGTATTTTTGGGTTACAGCCCCATCTCTTACCAGCTAGATTTTTGCACGCCATCAAAGTTCTTATTGCTTTACTAGCAATTATTTCAACATGCTTATTCCACAGATGCTTACTGTCTAGGGTTATCCCTAGATATTTAACCTCATGATTTCCATTCTATGATTTCCCCGTTTAAGGATATGGGTTTCATGGCTGGAAGTGTTCTTTTCCGGGTAAATTGAATTACTATGGTCTTGTTTGGGTTAATGTTTAGCCCCACTGACAAGCACCACTGCTCAATCATTCTGAGGCCCTTTTGTAATAAATCACACAAGGTGCTCTCGAATTTGTACTGACTATTAAAACAATGTCATCGGCGTAGCCCATACATTCGAAGCCAAGCTCCGTTAGCCTGTAGAGCAACCCATCTACTACGAGGCTCCATAGAAGGGGAGATATCACTCCCCCTTGAGGTGTCCCCCGAGTGGCTTTAACTGAGGTGGTTTGATTCCCCACCTGTGTCTCAGCTATCCTCGTTGTCAACAACTCATACATCCATTTTACAATGGTTTCATTCACTCCTCGCCTTTTTAGTGCTTCTTTGACAGAGACATGAGTTGTGTTGTCAAAGGCCCCTGATATATCCAGGAATGCGCACATTGCGATTTCTTTGTTCAGAGTTCTCTGGATGACTTCGGTCAGCTGATACAGAGCCGTCTCAGTTGATCGACCCGCTCTGTAGGCATGCTGACGTTTATGAAGTGGTATATTCTCCAGATTCTCTGTTCTTATGTAGTTATCCACTACTTTCTCCATCGATTTGAGTAGAAACGATGTTAGACAGATGGGTCTAAAAGATCGGGGATCAGTCCCATCTTTTTTCCCTATTTTTGGTATGAAGGTTACCCTTGCCCTTCTCCATTTTCTAGGTATTAGACCCACTGCTAGACTGCTTCTTGTAATCTTCAGCAGGTGAGGAATAATCTCCGCTATCCCTTGCTGTAGGAGTGCTGGAAATATTCCATCCACTCCTGGTTATTTATATGGTTGAAAGGTACTTATTGCCCATTCCAACCGTTGTCTGGTAAATATTTTCTTAGCAATGTCCCAATCTTCCTTGCGGGATTTTTTGGTGTAGTTCATTCCTATTTAGGTGCTTGTTGCTGGTTCACTACCTGGGAAGTGGGTTCTAAGAAGAAGAATCGATCGTTCCTCTTCACCTTCCGTGTATGATCCGTCTGGCTTTTTCAGCGACATTGTGGGGTTAGTTCCCCCATTTGCCATGACCTTTTGTAGTCTGGCCGCTGTGTGAGTGGAAAAGTGCAAAGGCTTGAAAATTAAGCCTTTTGGCCTTCCTAATCTCTTTATTGTACTGAGTAAGCTTCTCAGTGTACCTCTGCCAATTACCGTCACGTTTGGCTCTATTAAAGAGCCAACGGACCTCTTTTCTGAGGTTTGACAGGCTCTCATTCCACCAAGGAGCATCCTTTTCTGAACGAGCTTTTGAGAGTGGGCAACTGGAATGAAAAGCTTCCACTATTGCCTCTCTGATCTGTTCGACTCTTTGTTCCAGGTCGTAGTGCGGGTGCGACGTGTTCCAAATTATCCTTCAGATTGGTCTTGTAAAGAGACCAATCAGTATTTCTAGGATTTCGGATTGTAGGAATTGAGGTGGTATTTCCCTCTATCCTAAATTCGATGATCCTATGGTCGGAAAGTGATGGCTCGCTCATCACTTTTTACATTTTTCCTAGCAGCAACATCAACAATTGTTACGTCCAGGACCTCTTCTCTTGCTCTCGTGACAAAAGTGGGAGTTGTCCCCACGTTTAAGGTCTCAAGGTTATTTGCTAAGAGATATTCTAATAAACACTCACCTTTTGCATTGTTATTGGTGCTTCCCCACACGGTATTGTGTGCGTTGGCATCACAACCAATTATAATTGGCAGCCGTCTGCCATTGCAGTGTCTCACTATACTCGATAGTCGAAATTCTGTAAAGTGGCTCATCGCTCTTACTGTCCATAAAATCAGTTGCAGAAGCGAACTTCATGAGCGCATCATTTTTGAAGGGTTCTTAATAGTCCTAAATAAAAAATAAATAGAAAATGTTCTTGTACGCTCTGGCGTTTAAATTTGAGAGAACAGAAATACGAAATTATTATGGTAGGTATCATTATGTATATACAGGGTGTTACCAAGAATAATACACATTTTTAAGGATGAGCTATAATATATAATAATAATGTATATAAAAAAGTCGATAGTCGAAATTCTGTAAAGTGACGTCATCGGTTATCTACCGATTTAAAGTGATTTCCATGAGCGTATCATAGTTTAAGGGTGCGAATACTGAAATATCTGGAATTTCAATTTTTAACATTTGAAATAATAACTTATCACAAGTTGTTCATAAGTAAGTTAAAACAAAATAAAAAAATGTTTAAAAGTCAATTCCAACTTACTACTACTAAAACTAAAAAAAAGTTGTTTGTCAAGACCAAAATAAATTACCAATAAGTATAGGTATGTTGCGAGGTCACTTGTAAAATGTCTGACTAACTGGAAGCGGTATCACTCCCTGACGACTCCTCAGAATCATCGCTTTCTCCTCCTATATCGATAATGAGTGGTTCCGTCATTACTTCTACACGTATGTCTAAATCCCAAAACTTTATTTCTTCTTTTAATACGTGTTGAATACATTTACGCCAACTCTCAGCAGTAACGGTATGCAGCGCCTCGTCAAACAGTTTCTCAACGTCAGCCATTTTGAATGTACTGTTTTTTC
Source organism: Galeruca laticollis (assembly GCA_963921935.1). Lineage (NCBI taxonomy): Eukaryota > Metazoa > Arthropoda > Insecta > Coleoptera > Chrysomelidae > Galeruca > Galeruca laticollis. The sequence goes on along the minus strand of OY998178.1, from coordinate 188,482,422 downwards.
TCGCAACATAATTTTTCACTTGGGCCCAAACCAGCTCGATGGGGTTTAACTCACAGTGGTAGGGAGGAAGTCTAACAACTGAGACGTTGAAATCTTTCGCCATTTCATCGACAACGTACTTAATATAACTGCTTTTATGTTTCCGTACGAGAGATAATAATTCAACTTTTAGCATTGCCTCGTTGTGCGGAATGCTTTTACTCTCTAACCAATCAATTATAACCCTCTTGCGGCTAGCTAAAGTAGGTGTTTGCTCCAGTCGACGAGAGTGGTATGAAGCATTATCCATAACTATCACTGAACCAGGAGTTACCTTTGTTAAAATTGATCTAAACCATGTTTCAAACCGGTTACCATCCATCTCTTCATGGTAATCGACAGTTTTTTTGGACTGAAAACTTAGTAATCCACCTTCTACAAATCCTTCCTCGCTGCCAATGTGAGTGATAATCAGTCGACGTCCTTTCCCAGAGGGAGCTTTTAAACCGGAAGAGAAACCCTCCATAAAGGCTTGTCGATTGCTTCGTATATTCATGTCTTGCCACACTTTTGACACAGTGCGGCCTTCATTTAACCATGTTTCGTCAAGATAATATATGTGCCGTCCTTCGTTACGAAACTGTCGTATCTGTTTTAAATAATTTCTCCTCCATTCCACAATGTCATTTCGTTCAATTAAGGCACTGTTTCTACTTCTTGTTTGGTAACGAAAATTCATTAATTTTAAAGTTCGTCTCAAAACTTTATCACTGATGTTTGGTAAAGTATCATCAGCTTCTATTACCTTGCTCAATTTAGCTACCGAGGGGATTTCATTCCTAAAATAAAAAGAATGTATTTCTCTACGTATAGCATTCCGTGTTTTGTCGTCCAAAACAATTTTCTTTCTTCCCCTACTTTCCGGTTTACAGTTTTCACCTCGTTCTCTTGTCAAAGATCCGTCCCGCGATTTCTTTAGAATATTGTATATAGTACTCTTAGAAACTTTAGTTAAATAACTGCACTTAATCACAGCGTCACTAACACCCAACTGTTTGTCCATGGCACGCAGTCCTTCGTACACATTTAATATGAGGACTTTTTCTTCCCGAATTAAATTGTTACGACGCCGTTTTTTATCGCCAACACCGCTACACTCCGCCATTATTGTCACTAAATATACCGATATAAATATTACAATAAATACCAATAATAACCGATTTATCACACAAAACCACAACACAAATACTGATGTTACGCTCATGAAGAGAAAGACCTCACATAACTGTTTACTATCACTGTCTCATTCGCGTAGCTCGATCTATCTATCTCGTTCTCAAAGCCGGAACATTGAAGCGACTCTCCAACATTGTCAAATCGGCGAGTTTTTCACAACGAACTTTGCGTTCAAGAAATATACATAAACACTTTATTTCACATTTCAAGTAAACTAATTATTATTAGTCTGCTTGAAATTTGAAATAAATATATTAAATTGGTATTGACTTAATTACATTGCATCTTTTGTACCTGAAATATTGACACAATGGATTTGAAGTGTATTTATAAAATACAGCATTTCTCTCTAGAATACATATGGCAACTGCGCTTTAACCAAAGTGTTGATTAGATAGCTCTGACTCACTTTACACAATTTCGACTATCGAGTATAGCTCTTGTACCTCTTCTGGCGGTGTCATCGGCCTGTATCCAGCAAAGTGGGCAAAGGCAATGACGATGACTCGGTCGATACCCCCAATGTTGAGGTGAACCATGATTGGAACAAGGTCCCGTGACACGTATTCAGAAACACAAATATATTTTATGTTATTTCTTATTATTACACAGGCACGCGGAGATACTTGCCTTTGATCATCGGCCTCTGGCTAAGATTAAAGTGTAAATCATTGTTATTTATATTTTATTAGTTGGCATATACGGGTTGTAGGGGGTTGATGGTAGTGAGCTAGACCTAGAAACGGTTTTGAGCATTTTGATATAATTCTTTTTTCATGAGAAATATCCCATTAAAATTTTCCACATTCATAGAATAAGATATTCGAATTGAAAAGAAATTATAACTTGATTTCTTTAAACAATTAAAAACTGAATATCTGAATATTATTTACTCAAGGAACAAATAACCCTAGTTTTGTACTTCTGAACTGTCTTTTAGATTAGAAAATGTATTGGGAGCGCTCATCTATGATGTTTGTTCAACAATATTCAAAAGTAATTGTTTAGACTGTTTTTAAGAATCTATAAATAACCTAAGGGAATTTTTTTTCAAAAAATGTAATGTGTATGATGTTATTTTCCGTATATTTTAGTTAGTTACTATTTTTTCAGCTTCTGCAAACATGCTTTTATAGTTTCAATAGAATTGAATAACTTTACAAAATAATAAAAAAAGAACAATACTGATTAGAGCAGTGCTTAATAGAGTTTACTTCAAGTTTTGGCCCGATAACTATATTTGTAATTTTAGATTACTTATATTGAATATGCAAACAATTAAAGTCAATTGAGTAACATGAAGTCTTTTAAATTTGTGATTTTAATTAATATTTGTTATTGTGACATGTTTTGTCAATGTACTGTTCCATATTTTAAATTGTTTACTTAATTTACTAATGAGATTTAATAAAAATATTAACTTTGTGTATTTGTCTTTGAATTTTTTTATTAAGATTGTGCATGTAGATTTTTTTAATAATATAATTGTCTTTTGTTTTTCTTTTATATTTATATATTAACCATTCAAGTTAACATTAACTTACTTTATATGTAAACTAAAATAATTTGAACTAACATAAAGCACTATACTAAAACTTATTAACTCATTTTTCTATGTTTTCTTAAAAACAACTCACATATCCAGTATTTTAAATTTTAGTAGAGGTATGTAAAAATGAGGTCGGCTTCTCACTAATATAAAGCAGAATCAATTTATATCCCTTTCTAAACTATTTACTTCACTACCAAAAAGTGGAGTCAACTTCTTTGTCTAACATTAACAGATTAATTTGTAATCCCCGAGACATTTACTACCAATGGTAACTGATCCGATTGTACTATCTGCTGTATCAAATGTTTAAAATAACATTCAAGTGTATAGTCTAATTTAACTTATTTTATGATCGTTTATCTTTTTATTTCGAATTTTAAATGTCAAAAGGTTTTTTGTATAAAAGCTGTAAAATTACATTATCTATATAACCAGTGCATCTATATCTCCAGTGTGTTACACTTTTGTTCAAGTTCAAACATCTCTACCTCTCGTTAGTAAAGAGAAATTTTGCTACTTTGTTACATTTTCAATAAAAAAAAATTTGTTAGATAATACCTTATGAAAAGAAGAAACATTTGGATTAAGACTGGGTTATTTAAGTTGTAGACTCAACTTAAAAATTCTTCAAGAGAAAGACTGAAATAAGTCTGTTGGATAACAAACTTGGGCTCTCGTTAACAAGCTACAGCGCCAATCATAAGTATCTCCTTAGTCTTGGAACAATTTCTCTTGACTCCTCGGTTCTGATGAACAGAATACCGTGAATATCGCTCAAAAACTACAAGATTTTGCTGTTATCTACGTGACCAATAAGAATTGGTTTAAATAATTTCCTTTTTCGTGTGCACGAATCCCAGTGACACTGAACGTTCTAGAAGCGAAAATGCTGAAAACGACAAAACAATGTAAAGCATTTTTAAAAAAGATCGCAAAGTGAAATTGACAGAACCAGCTAAAATCATGAGACCTCAAAAGAACGTGTCGAATTAATTTTTCAGGAACGTTTGGGTATAAAAAACACTGTAGGTGATGAGTGTTTAGAACTGAATACATCATTATACACCAGAATCGAACCAGCAGTCATCTAAATTGTTGAAAACAGGAAATATTACAAAATTCAAGAGTCAGCACGAAAAGTTTTGTCCAGTATATTATGGGACACTAAGGTCTTATATTTATTGACTACCTTGGAAAAAATATATTATCGCATGTAACTGTGAAGCTCATGTAGTACGCTCTTGGAATTAGCAGTAGTATTAGAATTATGAAGGAATCATCAGGAAACCATATTATATTTACTAGTAAGAATAGATTAAAAACTTGAACTTCATGGTTTGTTATCAAAATATAAATAGTTGCTTGACCTCATTTTTTAAAACGTACCTAAAAGCCTCGTTTTAAACTATTATACAAAGTGCCAAAAATTCGGTAAATGCTCAAATAAGAGTAACTTAATGTTAATTTCCAATGGTTCATTGTTAAAATTTGAACATGCATCTTGACAGTGTCTTATTGCCCAGCATCAAAAAATCCAAAAACCTTAGAGACCTGGCATGTTCTTTACCCTCTAGTGTGGTCGTTTATCGCATTGGCAACAAGCATGATCGTGTTGGCACTGCTCGCACAAAATTGACAATGGTACGCAGATATTTTTGCATTTTATTAATTACACCAATCAATATATTTTATAAACTATCACGAATCGAAACGACATAACAAAAATGAGAGTATTTAACTATATATTTGCAATTTAAACATAGTGATTTAAAAAACAAAATATGATTTAAATGAAAAGAACTTTACCACTAATAAAATAGTAGCCATGAATTTACCTATAGGGGAAAAATTGTTATAATCAGATTGCAAATAACATCTACGCACCTTTTATATGAATAAAAAAAATATAGATAACTTCATATACTTTGATGACGTTGGTGTTCAGATAAATGTATTAGCAGCACATAAAACTAATTACTTACTTCTGAGATCCATGATGTTAAAAAGTCAATTTTCCAAAATTTTTGTATTTTAAGTAATTGCAACTATGCACTACTCGAATTTTGTAAAATCAATAATTGATCAAAAACATTTATAGGGCATGTAGTCAAGATTTTAGTAAAAATACAGAACGTGTAGCTTTGAAATGTGAAAGAGGCATTTGGGCAAATTTGTTGAAATTTTTTGTTCAATTTATAATAATTGTTTTAAATCAAGTTAGGTTAGGTGGAGTGTACATATTATGCGAATGACCTCCTCTGTATACTCTGGACAACAGTTTAGCCATATATTTAATACCCTTATGCTATTGCTAGTGGAAGTGTTGTCCACCAAGAGAGACATCAACTGCATTCTTCTATCTCGCTTATTCATACTCGATACAAGCATTGCAACTGCAGTTGGGAAGTGGACAAGTGCAGTCGAAGAAGCTCCATTCTCGGGCGTGCATATGTATGTATGTTTGCACCATTGGGCCGTCAATATTTTCTAGACCCCTACTAGCAGTATAGGAGCATTAAATATACGAGTTTAGCATGCTAAGGTATAGTTCAGTATAATAAAAATGGATTCAAAAATGTTTATATACATATTTACATGATCTCCGATAATATTAGGGAATAACAAGTGTGTACTGTAAATATTTTATCTCGGCTGAGTTTAATACTGTACGTTGTAATCACATTCCAAATGACGAAACTGACCGTCAGTCAGTCTAGTAACGGTGGGTGCGTGGGTGGGAGGCTGTGTTACTCATGAAACAAAAGTTTTCTAAAGTTATTTTATCCTAGGTGAAATTGTTCACATAAAAAACTGATGTTAATTAGTCGTGCAGCAGAGGGGGTATAATACGACCATCGAGCGCGTGATCTTGACATTATTTTATCCCAATTGAAATTTGTACACATGATTTCATACATATATAGAAATATAGTAATGACCGTCAGTGGGAATAAGACCTGTCCAGTGGGGAGAAGACCGTCAGTCAGGGCAAAATTGTATGAGCGCGCTAATGCAATCATACGGCGCGGAGAATTTTCTATCGGTTGACAAACGACTTTTTTCCCAATGGGCTATCAGCTGACGAATATTTTCATATTTCTATATGTTGAAACTATAATATTCATTAATTTCAAATTAGCTTTTTACGATATACGCAAGATTCATGTAAGTCAAGCGGTAATATTACACCATATAATTAATATTCGTATAAAATATTCGAATGCCGTAAATCATATTATTATTAATTTATTGTTTATATCAATTATATAATGTTTCCAGTATGTATACTACGACAGCGTGAAATAATGATTGATTTAATTTCATGTATATCATATAGAACTGTGGAGTTTTTCCATGTTTGCCAATTAATGTTTTTTTCTTATATTCGGGGCGTATTTTTCAAATAGGGTTATCAAATTATCATGTGCAATTGTTCAATTTGTAGTTTTGCCATTATTGAATTTTTTAAATACTTTTTGTTATCATCAGGTATTTCGATGTTACACTGTTCAACAAAAGGATGTTGAATTGTTTGTAATAAATGAGCTCTTATTGTAAGTGACGCTACTGTTCTATAGAAGTAATACGAAAGAACGTGCTTATTCTAAGTGGCCTTTGAAATAATAATGTCAAATACTGTGTCAAACCTAAAAACCAACGTAAAAAACGAATAAGAAATTTTTATCATACGCATTTTTTGTGTTAATTTAACAACGATGCCTGCGTTGACTAATAATGAAATGGCTAATATGCACTTTTTGTATGGATTAGCGAAGCCTGAGAGGCTTGTCGTATACTTTATAAGCTGGATATTTACAGTTTAGCGTTTTTAACGGTTCTTGTGAACACATACTTAGTTTTAATATTTGTCGCGAATGCTTCTTTACTTGACATAATAATTTTCTACATTATCATTAATTATCTTGAATTATGTCGAATAAAGTTCATGTATTGAGAGGCTAGACGTATGTATTAGTAAACACAGGCATCGTTGTTAAATTAATACAAAAAATTCGTATGATACAAATTTCTTATTAGTTTTTTGCGTTGGTTTTTAGGTTTGACACAGTATTTGATAATATTATTGCAAATGTCACTTAGAAAAAACATGTTCTTTCGTATTACTTCTATAGACCAGTAGCGTCACCAGGAAAAATAAATTTCACTTACAGTCAGAGCTCATTTATTACAAACAATTCAACACCCTGTATCTCATTAACGACAAGACTTATCACACATGTTTATAAGAACTTTTCGTCTTAAAATGGACTACAATGTTTTAGATTACTTAGGAAACACCCTGTATATATTTGTTTATATTATATAGCTATGGCTATATACTATAATTTACATACAATGTGTAAATCGTAAAAAGCTCTTTTGAACTTAATGAATATTATAGTTTCAACAAATAGAAATATGAAAATATCCGTCAGCTGATTGCCCATTGGTGGAAAAGGCGTCAGTCATCCGATAGAAAATTCCACGCTTCGTATGATTGCATGAGCGCGCTCATACATTTTTGCCCTGACTGATGGTCTTACCCCCACTAAACAGGCAGCTGAAGGTCATTATTATGTTTCTATATATGTATGAAAAAAATGGGCAACGGTCAGTAGCGCGCAGCGGTCAGAAATGTTTTCAGGTAGTTGAAATTCTATGGGTCAATAGCGCGCGGTATACAATCGGTAAACCGGTCAATTGCGCGAACGGTTCCTTTATAGAAATATGCTCGTCTTAAACAATTTTTTTAACACGTAACATGCCATAGGAAAACACCTGAAAAGAAAACTATATAAAATAGTGATTATAAGATATATTTTTTTTATTTTTTTGCAAAATTAAAACAAACACTTTTAATTAAATTAAATCTTTCAATATGGTTATTTACATATAAATTAATTAAATTTGTTACATAATCTTTGCGTTTTTTATACCTAATATTATTACAAGCTTTAGGCAAATGTACACTATTTATTTTAATATATGTATTAATTTGTACATCTTTTAAAACATTAATAAATTTAAAAATATCTGGATGCGCTACATAAAAACTGGAGTTAAAATGACTGTGGAATGATTCACAAGCATTTGTTGTACGTTCTTGATCACTATTACAAGAAGCCCACATTTTTGGAGGAAAAACGGAATCATCAGATATATAATTATCAACTAAATAATCAGCATATTCAATTAGTTTAGCATTCTGAGGTATATCTGAGTAAAGGTCTTCTACAAAACAATCCCCTACTTCGTTAGGATTTAGAAATAATAATCCAAAAGTGTAATGCAACCAAAGACCTATTGCTGAATTAGAATCCCTGTACTCAGATACCAACCCAAGATTTTGAATTTTACGATACCAGGACTGGGTCAAATGAAACCTACATCCTATTATATTTATGTCTGGCCAAATTTTCTTAACTCCAACGTGTATCGCTTTTTCAAAATCACTAACGATTTCTTTGGGCTCAAACCTTAAATTTATACTAGCACAATAACTTTTTAAAAGCTTAAATGCCTCAAAGTAAGTATTAGATTGTTTGTTTGGCAGTAAAATAAATACTAAAGGTATATAATGTCCGTTTTCTACTGTATGTATCGTAAATAACTGAGTTAAAAATTTCGGGCAATAACTGAAAGTTCCGTCTACATAAATTTTAGGTCGTGAACACAGATACTGTAAATTTGTTTGACAGGAAAATATTATTACATTTAAGTTCGTGTTATTTACCAATAAAAATTCTTCGTCCTTATTTGTTTTAATAACAATAGATTCTAGAGCTTCTTGGAGGTCTTCTAATGATTGAGGTAAAACTGGCAAAACGCTTCGTCTTGATCGATATACACTTTTTCTTATATTATCAAGGTCCCGTGTTGTGAGATTCACTTCTGCGGGAGCTTCTTTAAGCTCAGTATTGATGATCTTAGAAGGTCTTTGCGATATGTCTTCTACAGCCTTCCTTTTAATTCCGTTTTATAATTTCTGTGAAACAACATTAAAATATATAAATAATATATATCTACTATAATTTTTGAGGTTTATAAGAGTGAGTATTTTTGAAAAATAACAAATTTAAGAAATTAGATGAATATCCGAAATATTTAACTTATACGAATAAAATTAATCATATTATATTATATACGTAGGTCGAGTAGTGAGCCATTATTAACCGAGGAGTTGTACTAATATTTTAAAATTTTATTTAATTAGATTTTGATAAAGGCAGAAATGATGCTAATTTCAAATAAGTTTTTATAATTTTATCATACCAATTAAGTGTACCTACTAGTGCTGAATTTGCGAGTTTGATTTTGTTTAGAATTAGAAATAAGAGTTTCTGTTTATATTTCATTGAAAATATAAAAAAAGTTCATTATTTACCTAGGGAGAGAAATATTATTTCTCATTCGAGCTTTGGAGTTAATAATGACGATTTCTAAGGTTAGTAGTAAGAAATATAATTATTAAACACTTACCTTAACGTGTAAATTTTCATCAAATGCGTGACTGTGATTGTCTTTTTGCTGTAACAACACCTCTTCTGATTTATCCACAGAAATCGAAGCTGGACATCCTCGCTTTGTACAGCGATATGAAACACCTAATATAGTTTCTCTATCTTTGCGAAAAGTATAACTTTTAACTATTAATAATTTTTTTCCGCGCTCACTTAACATGGTCTCCATTTCGGTATCTTCACACGTAAACTTCTTCTGAATAATGTAAGTGAGTAAATGTAATTTAATGTGTACAATCATAAGACTGAAAGACCCCTTGCTATTAGGGACAGGTACTAATATCATGTCTGCGCGCAATCGACCTGTCCCTTTTAGAACCCTCTTATAATCTGTAAGGATTAAACTGACCGCTGCGCGCTATCGGAATACACCCAAAAAAATAGGTAAAAAGACTTTTTAAGTTAAACGGTTTTATGTTAAACGTACATTGCAATGTTTAAGATAAATGTACTAAAAACCAAAAAATAATAAAATAGATACAGTCGTGGGAATTATAAACATATGCATAGACTAGACTAAAATAAAACCGTGGGGCACGTCAATTGTCTACAATCGTTGATTAAAATTTTTGTTTTGTAATGTTACACTATAATTAGGCAGTTGTTCAACCAACAATTGACGTGCCCCACGGTTTTATTTTAGCCTAGTCTATGCATATGTTTATAATTCCCACGACTGTATCTATTTTATTATTTTTTGGTTTTTAGTACATTTATCTTAAACATTGCAATGTATGTTTAACATAAAACCGTTTAACTTAAAAAGTTTTTTTACCTATTTTTATTTTTTGGTTTTTAGTTTTTATTTCGCATTCTGTTTAATTAATTTAGTGCTTCATTATTGCAAGGTTTCTTGCCCGTTAGTTTATTGCAGTCCAACTCTTTGGTAGCGGCGGCCATCTTAGATTTCAATTTTGCATAGTAAATTGTATTCTACTTGTTGAGACCTTTCATTTGATACCCATGTTGATGGGATTGATAAAACCTACGTTATCCGCCATTTTGTAGAGGCCGTTGTCTTGGATTTTAATTTTATATAGTATATTGTATTCTACTGGTTGAGCACTTTCATTTGATACCCATAGTGATGGGATCCATAAAACCTACGTTATTCGCCATTTTGTAGCGGTCGCCATCTTGGATTTAAATTTTTTATAGTATATTGTATTCTGCTTGTTGAGCCCTTTCATTTGATACCCATGTTGATGGGATTGATAAAACCTACGTTATCCGCCATTTTGTAGCGGCCGCCATCTTGGATTTCAATTTTTTATAGTATATTGTATTCTGCTTGTTGAGCCCTTTCATTTGATACCCATATTGATGGGATTAATAAAACATAAATTATCCGCCATTTTGTAGCGGCGGCCATCTTGAATTTATAATGATAATGAATAAACATAATTGTATTGTCACCAAAATCCAAAGTGTACACAAAATTTCAGATTAATCGGTTGACAGGAAGAGGGTGAAATTTGAATTACTAAATTTGACCCAAGAATAAATAATAAATAAAACAAACGGGGTGAGCTAAATAAAACTGTTTAATTATGTGTAAACTTTTCAACAGGGTTAAAATAATTTGAAATTCATATTTACGCGCTCTACTGACGTATTATTCCATCTCTGCCGCACGGCTGAGAGTTGTTTTTTGTTGCTAATTAACATCAATATTGTTTGTGAACAATTTCACCTGGAGTAAAATGACTGTAGAAAACTTTTTTCTTCACGTGTTTCGTAGCCTCCCTCGCGTGCACACACCGATGGTGACTGATGCTGCCGGTCGGATTCGTCATTAGGAATGTAACTATTGGTTAAAATTTTTCTCAATTTAGAAATAACATTTATCAATTTTTACAATATTACAGAAAAATCTAAACATTTAAGTAGTTATACTTGAAAATATAAGTTTATAAAACAAACATTTAGTGCTCTTTTTAAATTCTTATATACATGATTCCATTTTTGACCATATCTTTATACCACAATAATGGAATATGTAACAAAAGTTCAAGTTCAAAATAAAACATCTCTTGTTTCACATTACAAGTTTAAGGCATACACTAATTGTCATATTATGTCAATATTAATTCAGACATCACAGTACATAAAAATATAAACATTATGAAAAAATTTAAACACCCACCATCTCAGAAACTAATTATATTTTCGTTGGTGCTGTGGAGATTATACTTTACATATTTTTTTACATGTGCAAATATCAATTTGGTATGAATCCATTTTTATGATAAATATTCTTTATGAAGCTACAGTCAATTTTTTTCGAAATTCTTAGATCAGTTAATTTAATTTAATCCCTCTGGATTTAACTATGATTCAACCGAATTTCATTAATCAAACTTACCCACATACAGTTTCTCTTTCAAATGAGATCATTTGTATTTATACAATATTAAGGTTCAATCATACAAGGAACACTTGGTGTGAAAGAATGTTACAATCAAATTAAAAATGAAAAGCAACTTTTGTTGTTAGAAAAACAATGTTAAAATAGTAACATAAAAAATAATCTTGATTTTTGTTATGTCATTTTATACATATTTGCACACTGTAGTTTTTTAAGCAATTCATAATCACGACCATCGTCAAATAAGTATCTTATTTTTCTAGCCGAATGTGGTGATCAATATTTAAATAAGTTTGTTTCGCATGATTTTTATGTGATGAAATTATTAAAATGAGGCATGAAATTTACTACTACACAACGCTTGCACCTGTCACACAGATCTGTATGCAAAGAATAGTTTTAGATCTATTAACGCTTTCTAACTATCTAAATAGGCTGTAGTACCTATATTGCTTACGTCTTGTGTTAAATTTTGTGTTTGTTCTTTTCGTACAGACTTTCGTACATATTTCTATATACTCATAAACTTTATATACCTTTGTTTACACCCAGATTATTGATTACTTTTCTGAATGAACGATCAAAGGTATTTTTCATTTGATAGGGTTATTGGAAATATACTCTTTTACTGAGCATTTCATCATCAGAATGACATTAAATATTTTAACTTGGAGTTCGAGATTTTGTAACAAAATAACAGATTTATATAATTTATTGATATAAAAGTAAAAGCTATTTACCTCTGTACCAATTCACGTTTAAATTCCACAAGGTAAATAAATATTAGGCCCTTCTATTAAATACTTAACTTTTTGAATAGTTGCTAGTAGTTTCATTAAAACTATTGATGTATACAGGGTGTCTCAAAATTGACGCCCGTCCTTTCGGAATATGAATCGGGAACTGAGACAAATTATATGGCAAGAATAGAAATGTTGCATTTTGTCCTTGGATTACCGAGTTATTGATAAAAAATAAAGATATAAAATACAGTCTTTGAACTTAATTAAAAACAAAATCAACTTGAAACAAATTACTGGCATAGGTTGCTATGGCGATCATAAAAATTTATGAAATTAACTGTCTCGACCCTTACTTCGTGGAATCTACTCATATTAGTGTTTTAAATGAAAATTACTGTTTCTAGCTAATTCCACAATTTATTGAAAAAATGTTGAAAATTCTAAAAAATTGAGACAATTGTTTCGATATTAAATATCATCGTCAGAATGACAGAAGTTACATTTCATTTGACTGATGTTTATTAGTTATTTTTAGCTAGACCAAGAAGTGACCTTACCTTGTGATTGACTTAATATATGTTAATAGAAAAAAAAGATATGATATTACAAATATTAAAGCTTAGATATTATTAGCCCTATGGAGATATCTTGGATATCATTTTTCCCAATTAAGATCTGTATAACTGTGCAATGATACCAAAGCAGGAAAACTATATCTGCTGATCTTTACAGTTATCACTTAAGAAGACAGTTTAAGAGTGGAGAACTCCCTAGATTTATCTGTTCATTTACAACTTCATATTGTGGGTTTCTTAAGTGTCTTCTAATTTCCAATTCTTCAAGGAAATCCAGTTCTTGTTTCTTATCACAAATATGTACTACTTCTAGTTCTGTGTTAGGTATCAATGAATTATTGGTGTCAAGTAGATGTTTTGCGTAGTGGGATTTATCTGGTTGTTTTAATTTGTATGCTCGTAAGTGTTCACTGTATCGAATTTAAAAATTTCTAAATAGGCAGCATTACATTCTGGACATTTAAGTTTATATATACCTCATTTCTTCAATGGTGATATTTTTGTTTTTACATTTAACAATTTTGTACTTACGTTACTTTCTGTTTTAAAAGAAATTGTTGTATTCGTTGCTAAAGATATTATCTTTGAAATATTATTAGAAATATTCCTGCATATGTGATTGTTTTATAAGTTTCTATTTCTTTAGTTTGTTTAGGAAATATTAGTTGTAATGCCACTTTTTCCTCTTTTTTTATTAATTAGTTTATTTATCATATGTTATGGATAACCGTTGGATGTTGCTATTGGTTTAATTGTATTAATTTCTCTATCAAAATTACATTTGTTCATAGGAACTGAAAACGCTCTATGTATCATTGAATTATATTCTGCTAATATGTGTGACAAGGGGTGATTGGAACTATGCGGAATAGTCACATCAGTGTGTGTTGGTTTTCGGTAAATTGAATAATCAAGTACATTATTAACTCTCTGAATTTTTAAATCAAGAAAATTGATTGAGTTATTTTCTTCAACTTCTAATGTAAATTTAATTTTTGGGTGTAAATTATTAATGTGGTTGAAGAATATATCTAATTGTCGTTCACTACCTTTAGGTACAAGCTGATATGTTTGCTGGTATTTATGGGATCCTTATAAACAAGTTGTTTAATTGCACCCCATACACCGAAATCCAGAGGATTCAAGTCTGGAGTACGTGCTGGCCAAGGAAAATGGCTACCAAGACCAATCCAGCGTTCAGGAAATTTGTTATTTAAATATGTTTTGACTGCTCTCGTATAATGCGGCGGTGCACCATCTTGCATGAACCACATATTTTGTCTTATATTTAGTGGTAATTCTTCCAATAGATTAATGAAATCATTTTGCAAAAAATGTAAGTAGTTCTCACCATTCAAATTACGAGGTAACTCGTATGGTCCTAAGAAATTGTTACCAATGATACCACACCATACGTTTATTTTGAATTCGTGTTGGAAATGGCTTACTCGTTTATCATGGAGATTTTTAATAGCCCAAAGATGATTGTTCCTCAAATTAAAAATACCACGGCGGTTGAAGGTGAGTTTCGTCGGTAAATAATATTCTGTCGACGAAGGTGTGATCAAGATTTTGCCTGTTTCGGATAGCACTTGCAAATTGGTATCTTAACGGTAGATCTGCTGGCAATAAATTTTGTACCGGAGTAAAATGGTATGGGTGGTACTTCCCGAGGTGCAGTTTTTTTAAAATAGAAGTTATACTGATTTCTAAAGCAGCAGATAAACGCCGTGTACTAACTTGAGGATCATATTCAATGTAAACCGTTATCAGGCGTAATTATTCTTGGTTGGCCTAAGTTATCACGCTTAGGACGAAATGAACCATTTTCGCCTAAATTCCTAAATAGATTTTTGAATGTTTGATGATTAGGTTGCCACCGGTTTGGATATCTTCTCAAATATTCTCGTTTCGCAGCACGCCCATTAAAATTTTGCTGACAGTAAATAGCAACCATATCTCTCATATCAGTATTAGAATAATAATTATGCCTCGGCATTTTCCGCTTTTTTTAAATTAACCAATAAAATGCAAACTAAATATTACAAGACTGACATAATATTGATACAAATCGAATGATTTGCTGTCAAAATCATTCGTGACGTCAGTCGACTTCGTTAATAGTTTCCGAAATGAATAATTATTACTTTGGGAAGAAATAAATATAGCAGCGGGTTTTTTTGATTCAATGATGTTGTTTAATATGAGACGATTGTTTATGGAACATGTAGATAAATGCATCTACGAGAATGGAGCACATATCGAACATTTAATGTGACACAATTGAAGTTATAATGTTATTTAGCTTAGTTTTTTTTTAATTTGTTTTCTAAATGTTTTCAATAATAATCATGCAGCTGATCCCTAAAATGCGATTATATCGTAAACCGTTAAGTTTTAAGGTTAATAACAAGTATACTTTTTTTCTATTAAAATAACGTGGCTTTAATATTCTTTTACAAAAATACCGCTAACTTAAACAGCAAAAAAAATTAGGGCACCATGATGCCACAAATATGGGATATGGAGCGCCCTCTACAAATTACATCAAAGTAGGTACCAGATTATGATTTTCCGTGCCCAAAAACCCCTATTTCCAAATTTTTATGTATACATATCCAAAAACGTTAAAGTTATAGCAAAAAAGAAATTTTAAAATTTAACCTATAACATCCTGTATATTCCTTATTAGCAACATTTTATTAAAGCAAGTTGGTTTAAATCGTAATATTTTAAAGTCATCTACATATCTATACCTAAATAAAACATTTTTTGAAATATTACTTTCAAAGATTTTTTTTTCGAAACTGTCCATAAAAATGTTTGCCATGATTGGTGATATAGAGCTTCCCATTGATAAACGTTCATTTTTAATATATATCTTATTGTCAAAAGTGAAATAATTCTGATTAATACATTCATCATATAAATTAAGGATATCTGATATTATTCCTGGATTAGTATGTTTATCTTATAGTAATTTTCTTACAAGTATTAGACATTCTTTAGAAGGAATTTTAGTGAACATATTAGTAACATTAAATGAAATGAGCTTAGAGTTATCTTGCAAGTTGAATGCTTTTAATTTTTTGATTAGTTCTATTGAAGTTCTAGTTGATTATTTAGATGTATATCCGTAACTATTAAGTATATTGTTAAGTCTCTTTGCCAATATATTATTAGGAGTATTAACATAAGAAACTACAGGTCTAATTGGTTTCGTTATTTTATGTAATTTAATGGTTCCATATAATTGTGGAGAATGAGGATTCTTATTTATGATGGACCTCTTTTCGTAATCACTTAAACGATAATTTGAATTATTAACAATATCCCTTACATTATTAGAAAACTTTTTTGTTGGGTCTGCCCTAAGAACTTTTACATCGCTAGATTCTATACAGTTATATATTTTTGAATTTTAATCTTTAGTTGTCAATATGACAGTTGCGTTCCCCTTGTCAGATTTTATAACTGTTAGGTTATTATCTTCTACTTTCTTTTTGATTACATTTAAAAGTGTAATGTCATGATTTATTTGACTTTTGAAGGTTCAATATTTTTGATTAAATTGGCAATTTCTAATTTCTCATCAAGAAAATTATTTGAATTAGATTTTAAAGCTATTTCTGACTCTGTAGCCTATAATTTGTTTAATATTATTCGTAAATTTTGGTGGTATGCTATTTAAAAATTCTATTTCACTATCTGTAAAATTAGTGTCTGAAAGGTTTTCAATTCGTAGTGCAAAGTGTGTTGGTATGTAAGTACTTACAGTTTCATGATCTTTAGAGTATTGAATTCTATGTTGTGTGTGTTAAAGTTTCTGAAGCTCTTGTTCTTGTTTCTTAAATTTCTTGTGCTTCATCGTGCTGACACTTTTACTGATTTTGTCATCTAAACAGTTAAATTCTACTGGATGTAGTTGGAACGTGAGTTTAGAATGTACAACTTTTATGTAGTTGTCTAAGGAGTCCCTTATTTTAAACCATTTTTTACATTGTTGTTTAAGCCAAATTTCCATCATAAATAAAAATCCTCATTCTCCATAATTATATGTAACCGTTAAATTACATAAAATAACGAAACCAATTAGACCTGTAGTTTTTTATGTTAATACTCCTAATACTATATTGGCAAAGAAACTTAACAATATACTTAATAGTTACGGATATACATCTAAATACTCAATCAGAAATTTAATAGAACTAATCAAAAAATTAAAAGCATTCAACTTGCAAGATAACTCTAAGCTCATTTCATTTGATGTTACTAATATGTTCACTAAAATTCCTTCTAAAGAATGTCTAATACTTGTAAGAAAATTACTAGAAGATAAAAATATTAATCCAGGAATAATATCAGATATACTTAATTTATTTGATGTATGTATTAATCAGAATTATTTCACTTTTGACAATAAGATATGTATTCAAAATGAAGGTTCACCAATGGGAAGCCCTAATATCACCAATTGTGGCGAACATTTTTATGGACAATTTAGAAAGAAAAATCTTTGAAAGTAATATTTCAAAAAATGTTTTATTTTGATGTAGATATGTAGATGACATATTAGCTTATACCTAAAGGTAGTGAACAACAATTAGATATATTTTTCAACCACATTAATCATTTACACCGAAAAATTAAATTTACATTAGAAGTTGAATAAAATAGCTCAATCAATTTTCTTGATTTAAAAATTCAAAGAGTTAATAATGTACTTGTTTATTCAATTTACTGAAAACCAACACACAATGAATATTCCATATAGTTCCAATCACCCCATGTCACATAAACTAGTAGCAAATAATTCAATGATACATAGAGCATTTTCAGTTCCTATGAACAAATGTAATTTTGATAGAGAGATTAATACAATTAAACAATAAGCAACATTCAAAAAGAGGAAAAATTGGCATTCCAACTAATATTTGCTAAACAAACTAAAGAAATAAAAACTTATAAAACCATCACATATGCAGGAAATATTTCTAATTTCTTTAGCAACGAATACAATTTATTTTGAAACAGAAAGTAACGTAAGTACAAAATTGTTAAATGTAAAAACAAAAATATCACCATTGAAGAAATCAGGTATATATAAACTTAAATGTCCAGAATGTAATGCTGTCTATTTGGGCAGACCCTTAGAAATTTTGAAATTCGATACAGTGAACACCTACGAGCATACAGATTAAAACAACCAGATAAATCCCACTACGCAAAACATCTACTTGACACCTAACACAGAACTAGAAGTACTACATATCTGTGATAAGAAACAAGAACTGGATGTCCTTGAAGAATTGGAAATTAGAATACATTTAAGAAACCCACAATATGAAGTCGTCAATGATTAGATAAATCTATGGAATTCATCTTAAGTGATAATTGTAAAGATCAGCAGCTATAGTTTTCCTGGTTTTCTATATCATTGCACAGTTATACTGATCTTCATTGTGAAAAATGATATCCAGGATATCCCCATAGGGCTAATAATATCTAAGCTTTAATATCTGTAATAGCATATCTTCTTCTTTTTTCTAATAACATATATTAAGTCAATCACAAGGTAGGTCATTTCTTGGTCTAGCCAAAAATAACTATTAAACATCAGGTAGGCATCAAATGAAATGTAACTTCTGTCATTCTGACGATGATATTTAATATCGAAACAATTGTAATTTTTTTAGAATTTTCAACATTTTTCAATATAGGTATTGTGGAATTAGCTAGAAACAGTAAGTTTCATTTAAAACACTAATATTATAAATTTATGATTACTTCTGTCAACTTTTGTCGTTATTAGTATGAATGAGTTTTATATGGTTATTTGTATTAAAAATAGAATGAGAATACGTTGATATGTTAAAAGTATTAGGTGCGAATAATAATGCCAGTGCTGCAATTAAATTTCCAAATCGACGGGTTGAACAAAGATTACTGGAAATATGTAATTTAAATACGAGATAAAATAAGGTAGAACACTATCCTACGCGTAACGTCGTGCAAGAAGAGCAAATTCTTGATTTTGTTGAAGAGGAACCAAGTACATTAATAGATTATTTAAAATGAATGGTTTATATCTATTTACAACAATTCATGAAAGTTTGTAAAAAATATGAAAAAATAAAAGCCTTTCATTTCAAATTATTTTGAATTGCAGTTCTCCGTTACTTAGAGTGATTACTTTTATATAATTCCAGAAATTTGGTTTATTTAGTGGTGTAACAGGCGATCCTTCAGAATTTATTCAATACTATGTTGTTACAAAATGATCGAACATATTGATGAATTTATTTTATGGCTTAAGCATTCATTGGACATATAAATCATGTTGATTTAAAACTTTATTTAAAAGGGATTTAACCTAATTAAAAAGATTAAATTTTGTCAATTGGAAAAAATTTCAAACTATCATCATTAAATCAAAGTAATTTCCTTTCCTTTCTCTATGTTGAATGGAGTCGGCTATGTATGCCTCTACTGGTATTTTCCGAAGTTTGAAGTACGTTTTAGGGGAAAATAAAAAATTTAATTGTTAGTATATGTTTATTACCATAAAATAAATTACTATCAACTCATGTGTGCAGTACGTTCAATGGCTCAATACAAATTATTACTGAACTTACAGTACACATTCTATAAAAAAACTCGATTAAGTATGCATGAATAGTGTAAATATTAACCCAGTGTTTTAAGAGACGATGTGGTTTTCAAAAAACATTCATTATTTATTCAACATTAATAAACTTTTGTAAATATGCTACATAAAGTTTCATAAGATCAGCTCTATTTCTTATTTTTTTTTTGTTTTTATCAGATTAATAATTACAGCCATAAGCTATTCTCTTGACAAACTTGCTACAGTCACTTTTCTTGTTTCATGCATTACTTTGTGGAATATAAATGCAACAAAATTTAAATATTCACATTACATTACTGTAAAGATAGTTTGAGAAGAACAAATGTAATTAGTTGCATGAGATACATTTAATGTTAAAAACTCCTTTATGTGGTAGTTCGCAAAGAGTAGTTTTGTTAGTACACACTGTATAATGGACCGATAAATCCGTTGTTTTCTGTGTATGACTACTGTATGCTGAATCCTAAGATTATCTTTTATTTTTAAATATATATGCCATACCCATAAAATGTTCTCGGAAAGCCCGTCATCAACAACTGTTTAACCATTTTTAAATGTTTCAATGCATTCATTACCTGCATCATAATTATTCTGATGAAATAGCAATGTTCGTTCCTGACGAAAATGAAAACGTTTTACAGTTTAGAATTTCTTATAGAATCATTTAAAATTCGATGCAGTTATTTTTAATTTTAGCCTCAAAAATCGTAATTAGTCAAATAAAGCACTATAGTTGAAAAATAAATTTAATCCTCAACAGAACTGTATAATCTAATTCATATGAACAAACTGGGTTTATCTACCTACTGTAGGTCCCATTTATGCTGTCAAACTAGAATATTATTGTACAGAAGACACAAAGTCTAACAGAGCAAATATCTCGATCTTCTTGTTATAAGAATACAACAGGAATGTCTTATGTTTTTTGAACTATCTCATTTTTAAATCACTGAACATATTTTAGAAATGCGTTGGATTGTTACAAAGTTTATCAACTTTTTATAGTATAACATGTATTAACAAAGATCAGTAGTATTAAATATTTGTATTATGATTAACAATCCAATATTAGTGTAGATAGTGAACGATTCTATAGATATAGAGTTAGATATTTAGAACTTATTACTAACTATATTGTAGAAGACTTCTATCAGCAAGAACCGCAGTTTACTGTCGTCACGCAAGAAGTAGTTGATCCTGTTACAGGGGCAAAGTAAGTTAAATAATAGATGCATCATAGTACAAATAGTTATAGTATAGTAATAGATTTTACATTTGTGAAAAGAACTGGTTGTAGAAAACTATTAGCTAAATGCAAATGGATTCTGATTAAGTACGCAAATACAAATTTCAATCTCAAAATCCTCTATGAATCCTGAATCGCAGAATTGAAAAAACACCTATTCTTTATTATATTTTTGTTTTCAAGGTTTTACTAATTTGCCAAAAGTGCGTATTTGATCCCAACAAAGGTCCCCTTATTTTTTCATATTTTGAGTACTAAACCAATTGAAGGAACTTATCAAAAAATTTGTAACAAAAGTTATCTTATTTGTTAAAAAATGTAATAACTTTGCAAATACTTGATGGATTTCTTTTAATGTGTTCAGTACATCCCATATACTTTAATTCACACTATAATTTTTTCATTTAATATGTATTATAAAATCAGTAATTGGTAAAAACTAGTATTTTTCCATTTTTTTTCAAGTACCTACTTAATGTTTCTTTTTCTCTCCAAAGTATTTGATGAAACGACTTATTTTTAAGTATACATTCAGAAGAATTTTCAAGATATCATAAGGTTTTTTGCTCAATTTATCCGAAGAAGTTTCTACTATATCAAATTTTCTTGTAATTATGACATTTTTTGACGAAATAACCCTAATTTTCAATACTTTGCAAAAAAGATGTGGGTAAGTACAAATATATTGAAAAAGTGGATCCAGTTATAGCTTCTTCTATGGTTCTGCAGACATATTTAAATTATATTCAAACATGTGGGCAAATGATCAAGATAAATTAAACAAAATCCACCTGTTTATCTGAACAACATACAAATACAGCAACGGATTAACCTATTTTAAGACCCTAGATATTGTTTCCTTTCGGGGCCCTACACTCGCGGTGTTCTATTTTTTTATGAGAACGAATTTAAAAATGCCAATTCCTAACTTTCTCTGCAAATTTATAAATTATTTCTTCCTAACTAATATTGTATAGAACATCTAAAGGAGTTGATTTTGTCCGACTTAATGAGTTTGGAGTTTCTTATGCGTTTTAACACCAAAAACAATCTTTTACCAGATGCATTCAATACAGGTAAAGTTAAAAATATATGTAATCGGATTTCCATATTCGGAAATGTCGACACAATTTTTGTAGTATTTATAAATCTCAGATGGCAATGTTAAATTTTGGTTTTCACAAAGTATTAGAAATTGTAACAGTTCCTCATCCAATTCTTTTGTCAAGATCTTTACCATTTTGTTAGTAATGTGGTGTCTTCATATTCAATTGATACATAGCCATTTAGGTATGTATGAAATATTTTAAAAATCTCATTACCAAGGTGGTGAAGACTATTATTATCGACCGAGCACCATAATTATTTCGCGAGGGGCTTTGCCCCGAGCGGAATAATGTGCGAGGTTTATAAATGTCTTCACTACCGAGGTGTATATAAATTTTTTTTCACTACTAGCCAAATTTAGGACAAAAATAAAAAATTTGTTATAAAAATCATGTATAATTTAATCACTCAGCAATAGAATACCATTATTTCTATAGTTGATAATCACCAATGCTAAGTGCAACGAATTAACGAAACCAATTATACCATCACATACAAAAATTTCACAAAACGTGTTTTATCTTTTACTTTGAAATTTGGACAATTATACAGCGGTAGTGCGTTCACAACACTTGGGTACAAAGTGAGCGTTCATAAAACATTTAACATATACTTCACCATAGAGAAAGTAATATATTATTTGTCTATGTACTTAATCTTCTACACCACAGAGTTCACGAGAATTGACGAGAATGCACTCCTAGTTCCCCGCTTGCTATCGGGGAAACTATTACCCTGATATGCGCAATTCGTATAATATGTACAATGTACACATGTTCTTGTTTATGGAGCTTAAGGCACCGGTAATCGATATTTTGTGGGTCAAGGTTAGCTACCAGTTTCCATCAACATAAGATTTTCAATTTCCACTGGTCATAATGTTGAAGGTAAAAACATTCCTCGATCCACCTTATTTCTGCAATTATCCGAAAATTAACAACACATTTCAATGTCAAAATCAAATTTTGATAATGTCGATCTACAAATAGTTCAAACTGATTTGTCCCTAGGCGTTTACTCCGCCGTCTGGCTGACACTGTTCTCGCTTCTCACCGCACCCATATATTATGAACGCACTCCTTATGTCATCAGAAATTTTTGGCTGAGCGTGAATGTTAAACTAATGGCAGTTTTATTGAAATAATTTTATCTTGTTAGGTAATTTCAAGCATTAAATATGTTAAAGACAATCTCCTGGGTATACAAAATTATGTTGCACTAGTTTTTGTCATGCTATTATCCCTGGATTCTCAAAACATTTGAATTTGTCCATTATTGACCTAGATTAACAATAGAAAAAATTATTAACCACTAATAGAGAAATTTTACTTCTCAGTTGGCTAGAAGACGCAATAACTGTCAACTTCACAGCTAGTAGTGGAAAAAATATATTTTGTCACATATAATGTAAAAGCAATCTTGTTTAAAGGCATCTTGACCCTGATCACATAAACTTTTGTCGTAGTCATCATCATGATGAACTTCATCCACAAATTCTTTTCATTTTCCAGACCTCTTATTATTAGTATCGGAATACATTTTTATTTTTGAAACGTTTCATGCTCCCGCTTCAATTTCCGGAAATATATTTTTAATGAATAACGTAATTAAAGATTCAAAAATTCTTGCCGCAATCAAAATTGGCATTGTAGGGTCCTGTAAGGATATACTACTTGCACGGGTAATATTTTTATCCTAAATAACAGTTAGATTAGATTTTAACGGGGTTACAATGCACTGAAACCTAAGGTTTATTGCCCCCCCCCCTATCAGATCTGTTCTCGCTACTACTACAGCTCGCCTTCCAGTTCCAGGGTTCTAATGAACTCTAGTATTTGGAACGGCTTCAACAAGGTTATATCCTCACTCTTACAAGTTTCTTGTTCGAAGCATTTCTTGCGTTGGCTTGCAATGGCGAGGCATTCCAGAACTAGGTGATCCGGAGTTTCATCCTCCTCCCCACAGAATCTACACTCGTCAGTTTCTGCTAGACCTATTCTCATTAGGTGCTTCCTAAGGCGGCAGTGTCCTGTAAGAAAGCCCGTGAGGAAATGTAGCTTATCTTTACTGAGGTCCAAATATTTTTTGGATCTAGCAGTGTCAAAGTTCCACAGGAACTTTTTGGAATGTTCCAACCCGGGAAGGCACTGCCAGAGTGCTTCTCTTTCGGTTTCCTCTTTCTTCCGAAACTCTTTCTTATAGGAGCATTTTCCTACACCACAGAAAGGCTCCGTGCCAATAAAGGGAGTTTGTGCTCCTTTACTGGCAAGTGTATTGGCCTCTTCATTTCCTGTGATTTCCGAGTGGTCAGGAACCCAGACTAAAGAGACCCTGTTATTCTTGCCTAATTCATCAAGTTTTCTTCGGCACTCCCATGCCAACTTTGAGTCAATGACATGGGAGCTCAATGCTTTGATAGCTACTTGACTATCAGAATGGATCGATATGTCACATTTCTTATAGTTTCTTTCTAGGTTCATTTCCACGCATCTTTCAATCGCAAGTATTTCTGCCTGAAAGATGCTCGGGAAGGAGCCTAACGATAATGAGTATCTAGTGCCAGGCCCAAATACTCCAGCGCCTGCTCCAGTGGTGGTTTTTGAACAATCCATATACCATCTAATGGTGTTTTCTTTAAGAGTTTGGGTGGTGTATTCCCTTTCCCAGTCTCTCCTCGTATTTAGGACCGTAGTGAAATTCTTTTCGATACTTACTTTCTTGATCATTTCGTCATTGGGAAGATTCGCTGATGAGATGTATTTTGTTAGAGAGGACCAGGTTCCCTGATTTTTAATACTGATTGCCTGAACCTTCCTTAGATATTCTACGAACTGCCTCTTGGGCAGATCTTTCTATCATCAGATGTAGAGGTGTGAGATCTGTAATGATCTCAAGTGCCCTCGTTGGACACATTCTCATAGCTCCAGTGATGCACACACAGGCAAGCCTTTCAACTTTGTCGAGGGTCTTCCTCGTGCTGTACTGACTTCCTTTTGTCAATATCTTTACCATTTTGTTAGTAATGTGGTATCTTCATATTCAATTGATACATAGCTATTTAGGTATGTATGAAATATTTTAAAAATCTCATTAATGCCTTTGTAACTATTGCTACGTAGTTCAAGATCAAAATATATTTTGTCACATATTATGTAAAAGCAATCTCGTTTAAAGGCACCTTGACCCTGATCACATAAACTTTTGTCTTTTGTCGTAGTCATGATCATGATGAACTTCTTCAACAAATTCTTTTCATTTTCCGGACCTCTTATTATTAGTATCGGAATACATTTTTATTTTTGAAACGTTTCATGCTCCCGCTTCTACTTCCGGAAATAAATTTTTTAATGAATAACGTAATTAAAGATTCAAAAATTATTGCCGCAATCGAGATTGTCATTGTAGGGCCCTGTAAGGATATACTACTTGCATTTATTCGGGAAATAATTTTATTCCAAATAACAGTTAGTAAAATGATTTCAAGATTATTAATTTTGTTTGCTATTTTTCGGGATTCTACTTTTACAGAACATTTCTGTGATTCATCTAGAGATATTCAAGTACAGCATTTCGTTGAACCCAGAGCGAATTGCTTTAACTGCATCAGCTCTACAAGATCACCTAGTAGTACATAATTTCGTTGAAGAAAGACGTGCTCGCATTATTCTCGGAATAACGATAAAAACAATCGTTAGTGATAGGTGATAAAAAAATAAAAACAATGTTTATACCAGGTAATTTAGCAGGTTTTAATGAAAATGGACAAACAGTGTACATACAGGGTCATCCAGCAACAACACGTCAATGATTTACATGCCCCAAAACCTACAAATAACTACATCTACTACCAACCAACATCAACTGTGTAGAACTTATTCCACATCAGATGAAGAAGTGGAAATTGATGAAATGGAGACAGAAAACAATACAGTATCCTGGCAAGTAGTAAGAGAAGCAAAAAAGAATAAAACTAGCCAAAACTTACAGAAAAACAGTTTGACTGAAACTGAAATACATACGAAGAATAAATATGCTTTATTATCAAATGAAAACGCTGAAAAGACAAATTCAGAAAAAGACAAAAATAATGAAGTCCAAAATCGGCCACCGATTTTCATTTATGACGTCATAAGCCACCCGGAATGATAAAACTTACAGGCGTAGCTAATGTAGAAGAATACAGAACCATATCAATGGCAAACAATATAATAAAAATAAATAGTAATTCACCTGACACATACTAAAATTTTTGAAGGAAAAAAATTTCAATTTCACTTATATCAAAGAAAAGAAGAACGTGCCAATAGAATAGTTATAAAACACCTATATCATACTGTAGA
Source organism: Galeruca laticollis (assembly GCA_963921935.1). Lineage (NCBI taxonomy): Eukaryota > Metazoa > Arthropoda > Insecta > Coleoptera > Chrysomelidae > Galeruca > Galeruca laticollis. The sequence continues at coordinate 188,456,106 of OY998178.1, read as the reverse complement.
GTTGAAAGACATAACCGATGAACTAAATGCAAAGGGGCATCGAGTCATAAACATAATTAATGCCAGACATCGTCAAACTAAAGAACCTTTAAATATGTTTTTTGTAGGCTAGAAACCGGCAGAAAATAATAAGGATGTCTACAAGATAAAAGCTCTGCATAACAAAATAGTCAAAATTGAACCTCCCACCAAACCATAAACTATAATACAATGCACACGGTGTCAACTGTCTGGCCATTTAAAAAACTATTGCAATAGATCCTACCTTTGTGTAAAATGTGGAGGACGACACAACAGTGTGCAACAAGAGCAAAGACACTCCAGCAACATGTGGCCTATGCGGAGGGCCACATCCTGCGAATTATAAAGGTCGTGCATACTACCATAATGTAATGAAAAGCAAAAACATAACACAAAGGACACAATATATACAAAAAATTAACCCCAATAACATACCTCCAACACAAACTACTGTAACTAATGGCACCAAGACAACAATATATCTTAAGCAAGTGCAGCTCACAATAGCAACAATACTATGCAAAATATCACAATAACTAAATTCTTAGAAGAATTAAGACAACTCTTTAATCAACTTACGCAACAAAATAGCTGAGTACTCAGTATGCTAACCATGCTCGGAAAAAATTGAAATAATGGCTAAATTTTTGAGAATAGCTCTTTGGAACGCAAACGGACTTATAAAGCATAAAGACGAAGTAATCCTATTTCTGAAAGATCAATATATCGATATCTTACTTACTAGTGAAACTCATTTTACTCCTAACTATAAAACATATAATACAAATCACCAGATGGGACTGCACATGGAGGAACTACTATTATAATAAAACAAACTATTGAACAGTATCAATTACCAAAATATGAAGAAAACTACCTACAAGCTACTCCAATTAACGTCAGAACCTTACCTTACGAACTAACGGTTTCAGCAGTCTATTGCCCACCTAGAGATAATGTCAGAAAAGAAAACTATTTTTCATAATTCTTGGTCAAAATTTCTTAGCTGGAGGCGATTACAATAGTAAAAACACTCTATGGGGCTCATTACTACTAAAGGAAGAGATCCACGAATGCAAATATTCTTTCATCTATTCATCTCTACCAGCAGTTTCAACATACTGGCCTACCGATCCAGCAAAAATACCAGTTCTTTTGGACTATAACAAAACAAGAGGAAAGAAAATTGTATAATTATAAAACTAACTAGGAAGAGTTCAGAAATTTAGTGACTAATAGTATAAACCTAAAAATTGAAAACACCTGAAGATCTAGACTCAACACTAGAAACGCTGGTAACTCTATTGCAAGAAGCTGCAGTGCAACCCACTCCACCTCAAAAACATGTCGGCAATATTTCACTTAGAAACACCTATAGAAGAACAACAACCACTAACACTTACAACTCTGTGAGAAATTAAAGAAGTGATCAAATTCTTGGGACTCTAAAGGTACCCCAAAAATCAATAGTGTTACTAACATACATATTTAACGGAATAATAAGCCTCCTATCAGTACTTTCCAAAATGTATGAGAAACTCATACTACGCAGAATAAACAATTATATAAGACCAGAAGAATGGATAACACAACATCAATTTGGAATCCGCCATAGGCACTCAGCAAATACATTGAATAACTGATGTCATCAACAAAGCCTATGAAGGCAGACACTATTGTTCAGCGGTATTCTTGGATGTGAGCCAGGCATTTGACCGTGTCTGGCATAAGGGTGTACTATACAAAATCAAGCAAATCCTTCTCACTTTATCCTACCTTACTGATCGTCAATTTGAAATAAAAATGGGAAATGAAAGATCACAGCTACATCCAACAAAAGCATAGTCTCGTAAGGGAGTGTCCTTGGGCCATTGCTGTATGTATTATTCACATCCGACTTGCCAACCTCCATGCACACTACACTTGGAACATTTGCCGATGATACAGCTGTATTATCGGTGAATAATAATCCCGATAGAACAGTACTAAACTTGCAAGAACACCTCAATATTCTACAAAATTGGTTTGAAAAATGGAGAATCAAGATAAATGAAAGCAAATCCAGCCACATCACTTTCACACTATGTAAAAACCCAACGCCTGAAGTTCAAGTCAACAACATTCTAATTCCCAAAAAAGAAGAAGTAAATTATCTAGGAATGACCTTGGACAGTAAACTAACATGGAAAAAACATATAATAAAGAAAACAAATCGACTCAACTACTAGTCACTTAAACTGGTTAATTGGCAAAAGATCGAGGCTAGATGTGTAAAAATATTGATCTACAAAACAATAATCATACCTATTTGGACTTAAGGCATTGAGATATTGGGCTGTGCTAGCAAATTTAACATAAATATAATCCAAAGATACCAATCTAAACTTCTGAGATCAATATTAGATGCCCCATGGTTCGCCTCCAATGAAATAATTCATACCGATCTCAAAATAAAATTTCTAAAACATGTCATACAACAAAAAAGCAACATCCACCACGCAACAATTGAAAACCACGAAAACCCAACCCTAGAACCCCCACTGATAAGAAAAGACAACAAAAGGCTCGAAAGAAACTGGCCGAAAAAATATATTGCTAATTATTGCTTACAAACTTTCACTAGCACAAGGAACTTACTGTGCTGTTTGTTATGTTTTTAATGCGGTTTTGGCGCACATTATATTTTCGAGACATATGTGCCGCATTGTCATGGCTTTGTCCTCTAAAGCTGCAAATATCCAGACATAATATTTTAAGGTTTTTTAAAACTTCCATCTTCTAATGATTCTTCTGTGTGCGAATAAATTGGTTAAAATACAAAAAATCTCTATTAGGATTCGATATTCTGATACATAACACGATATAAAAGTTAACTGGCCTTTGTGTGTTATATCAGGGGTAGAGTCAATTATAATTGAAAAATATTTGGCAGCATTAATTTCAGACATTTTACTTTTCCGCCCAACCTATCTATATGCGAGAAAAGTATTGGTTTACCCCAAAAAAAGTTGGAATTTTGAAAAAAAAATTTGAGTTATTTTTAAGTTTCCCATCAACAACACGAAAAAACGGTTTTTAGAAAAAAAATCCTGTGTGTATGTCGTTGTCGTCGGCCACTTTTCCTTACATGTCTTGTTAGCACGATACAGTCTTCGGAGTGCAATAAGTCAGCAATTTTATGATTGAATATTGTTAAGGACATGTCACAGATGATCCTTATTTATTTTCAGTTCACCAGAGCCAGTACAACGGGTGCTATGGTACTTGAAGTACGACATTTTGTCATTTTTTGAGAAATTTCAGTTTGTTAGCACGATACAGCCTCCGGAGTTCAACAAGTCACTAATTTTATGATTGATTATTATTCAGGACATCTCACTGATGAACCCTATTGATTTTTAGCTCACGAGACCTAATACAACAGGTGCTACAGTACTTTAATTACGATATTTTTGTCATTTTTGGAGAAATTTCAGTTTGTTAGCACGATACAGCCTCCGGAGTTTATACAAGTGACCAATTTTATGATTGGATATTATTCAGAGCATCTCAAAGATGAACCCTATTGATATTCAGCTTAGTAAAGATAGTACAACGGGTGCTATGGTACTTGGAGTACCAAATTTTTGTCATTTTTGGATAATTTTCAGTTTGTTAGCACAATACAGCCTCCAGAGAGTATACGATTGATCAATTTTATGATTGAATATTGTTCGAGGTATCTCACAGATGTACCCTATTGATTTTCAGTTGACTAGAACGAGTACAGCGGGTCCTATAAATCCAGATATACTAAATTTTTGGTTATTTTTGAAGAAATTTCGGTTTGTTAGCACGATACATCCCCCGAAGTATATACAAGTAACAATTTTATGATAGAATATTGTTCAGGGCCACAGATGCGGAAAAGTTAGTCTTAATCTTTAAAACCGTTTATTTTTGTTCAATATTTCAATAAATTATTTAATTTTACATTTTCTTTCAAGTGGATAGTTTGACCTGGCCTTAGACATTTATCTATGCTATGTCTTCTGGCTCTGTACAAATAAGCCAAGCCATAAAAACTAAATATTTAGGCACGCTCTTAGATGCAAGACTCATAGAAAGATTATATTATTCAAAAGCAGAAACAAATTTACATACATATAAACTGGTTATTTGGTTGTACAATAAAACTAATCAGTACTTACCTTTATTTTCAGAATTACAAGAACAATCAAAACAGCTACACAATTCATCACATCTCCACTGACACAAAATGAATCTGACTTGAGACATTCTATGCAAACTACTTTGGATCAATTCATGGAACAGGAGCGGAATCCACATTAAATATTTTTCAGTATATTGGTTATTACGACAATATAATTGTTACTTAAACTTTCAAAAGCCGCGAAAAAATGTCAATGAAAAGTTCCAAGTTGTCACACAAGTGCATGTGTGAAGTAAAAATCTAGTTGTTGAGATTTTGTAATGAATATATACAATATTGGGCATATTATTTATAATATTTACGTTTCTTCTGTTTGAGGCTTATTATGGATATGGAATAGACAAACACACTAAATTTCTTTCTTTGTTAATAGCTAAAACATATATTTTGTTTATTGAAAGATACTGCTGTAAAAAGATATTGGTTGACAGACGATTAAAAAACATATTTATCACAACAATATGGAAAGAAACAGTATATGAAGAATTATGTTCCCTCGAAAACTGACTGACAACTTCATTACTCATTATACTATCAACTATCACATTCTAGGTGCTGCTTATTCTCCTTTTTCATCATACTTCTCAAAATTCCAATGGTATTAAACAACTGACCAACTATGCCATCAGGTGACACTATATAAGCCACGATCTTCATATATTTGCAATATACAAACATAACACAGACACTGTGTTCATAGAAAACTTGCCATTGTTTGATCCACACATAACATGCAATACATAGATAAGCACATAGGTATGAGTTAACCTTGTCCGCCTTTGCAATTGTTCAACAACTGCAGGTAACTACATCTACAAGATATTTACAGAATACTTCAGATCAACTAAAAACTAAGTTAAATCATATGTCCAATATTATCCTTTTAATAAATGTTATTGGAGAGTTTTAGGCAAGTAGCTGGCCCTTTACGCCTAAAAGGTATTAACTCGCTTTATGCTCATTGCTTGTGGTTAATTTTTTTTAGAAGTATGATTTCACTTCTCTATTAAAATCGGGTTTACCAAACATTTTACAAAAATATTAGGTCCATCACAAGTCTCTCAGTTCTCTTGCTCTCAACTGACGTGCAATCATATTTAAAGATTTGTACAATTACCAATTCACCATGTTTAAATTATTTATAACATTTTTAATTGAACATTTTGTATGGTAAAATATGTTATAGTAAAGGCACTGGATGTCGATATAGATCTGCTGTAGGTATATTAAAATGACCTAGATTGAAATCTCTTCTCCCCACTAGATATTATATTAAACTGTTCAGTGTATGGTAATGTCTTAAACTCATGGAATATTGTATACCTCTCTAAGACTGGATCCACATGCATCCGTGATACGTATCCGTTGTATACCACGTGATCAATATCAACTAATGAAATTTTAGGGATCAAAATCACGCACTTTTCAAGGTCACAACGGATTGAAGTTGGTTAATTTTAACTTTTCATGCGTGATTGAGGTTAGGTTATTATTTTGTTTACGTTTTTCTGGTAATTCGCCGACTACTTTTGAAAATAATTTTTTACCTAGGTTAAAAAATGTCGAGTCTAGAAAAGATTCCTCCATAAAAATTTGTCTTGTCCACATTGCTCTTTTTTGTGGTTTTTTTGTGATAAGCCTATTGTTTTGCAGATACATTAGGTAAGCTAGTTTCATTTCTTTCTCTAAATTGCTTTAGGCACGGAGGAGCATTCACTAATTGTCTGTTTAAACAGGAAATCATTAAAGTCCTATTATTTACACTAAGACGACAAACACTCATATTTTAAGAAGATCGGTGTATCAGTCATACGGTAATGACAATAATATTATAGTATTTTGAGGTTGTTTTGACATTTGGTGCCATAAAAGAATGCGTGAACGGATTGACACATGTGGATGATCATATTTGCGGCTATCCGTGAAACGCACACGTACGTCCGTGATCACGGATGCATGTGGATCCAGCCTTAGAAAATTTCTCATCACTCCGCCTTTATTTTTTTGAAGTTGATAACTGTGTTCGAAATTTCAAGCAACTTCAGATTTTCTAGTGGATGAAAACTTTGCAATAGTAGATATAAAGAGAAGCAAGACCCAATTAATAACAATATTTTAATCACTTATTGGTTAGGTTGTAGTATTTTGAAAATATTAAAGGTGTACAAAATTTGTTACTTGGCTGTTTTTCTTTAACGTTTCATGAACATCAGTCCTTCCGAAAGTAACAATGATATTAGGTTAAACAATTTTATGTCCTAATTTACCAATAAATAAATCTAGTAGATGATAATCGTCAAATATAACTTACAGATTTCTTAATATATTCCATGGATACTTTTTATCTTCAGAGTTGGTCACTAAGAATTGCTCTCTTGCGGGGTCAAGTACAGTGTACAGTTTTAAATATTAAGTAGCGCGGAGGCAGTTTTTACTGTTATTTTTTTAAATTATCACTACAAGGCGATTGTATCTATATTATCCATATATAGCGAGATTAGCATTATTGGTATTTTCAGCAACAGATATATTTAAAAAGATATACACACACATGCACTTATTGAAATTATTTTACCCGAAATTTGACCTTGTTGAATTTCTGTTTTCGATAAACTGTTCAACTATATTTTATTTTTACAATTTTGGATTCTACAATTTTTATATGACCAATTTTCAAAGTTGTGAGATTTTTAAATGTTTATTGTATAGCAAGTTATTAATTAAGAGTAATTTAGATATATATTGTATATTTTACTATTTTAAAACACTTGAATATCTATTTATTAGCAGAATACAGAGATTATCACTTAGTTAAAATAATTTCATATGATCAAAATGTATATTGAAAAATTAAAACTTGCTAATATTTGTTAAATTTTACTTAGTGATAAACTCTGCATTACGTGTTCAGCTTAAATAGAATTTATTCCAATTCGAAAACGAGTAATTTTTAGAGGTTACATAATATATAGCTCATAGATTACGGTTTTTACTTAAAATAATTTTAGGTAAATAATCAATTTTCAGTATCCTATCTCATTAAATAATATATAGGTGCGTACAGTTTATTAAATTCAAGGGGTACTAATGTTTCTGTCATAGTACATAGGTGTGAAAGTTTTATTATATAGATATTAATATATATTATGCTTTTAAAAATGAAATTATTGTAGAAACTACACTGTTCTGTAATATATATTTTTTTGGACTTCAAAATTCTATTTATTCCATCACTCTATTGTAGATTTACCTCGAACGAATGTGGGAGGAAGTTGATAAGATCTTCTGACAAAAGGTAAAAAGCAATTGAAAATAGTAGAAACAAAATAATGAGATTTAAAAATAGGAGGCGACAATATTAATCCAGTAAATTTGTCCGTGAAAGTGGGGGGTTACCGTGCGTCAAATTTGGTAGTTCCGATTTTTTGCTGAGCTGTTTATGATGTCAGTTCAATGAATAACTCAAGTTTTTGAACCCGACGGTCAAAAATCCAAAAAAAACGGATTTTCCCACATTTTTTGTTTTTGGCGATTTTAACCCTGAAGGACTGTTTTTTTTTCGAAATAACTATTAAGTAAATTTTTAAAGTGGACTAAATTTCCTATAATTTGAGACTATAAACATCTCTGTCAGGACTCCGGCTCTGACCAATAAACAGCTAACAGTTGTAAATTTCGGCTCCGATAAACCTAACAATTTTAGTGGTAAAACCAAACATAGGTGATAAAAGTGTATAATACAGTTTAGTTATCATCATAGTGAAAAAACGGTGAGTACTTTCTGTTTGTTTTTAACTGTAAACACCTAGAAATCGCAATCTGAAGTATTTGAACATTTCAAACATTCTATCGACCACATTAAATAGTACCAGTTTTTGTCCTCAATAACTATTGAGTGACAGGACCGCACTCAGCGATGATTAAAATTTCTACATCTGACCAAAATGTATAATTCTTCACAAGCTAATACTTTGTCATATTGTAACGCTTTGTCACAACAACATTACCCATCACGAAATCAAGCAATTGTTCTTAATACCATAACAAACACGAAATTACAAGACTATCTGAATGAAATTGGTCTTCTAGTTGAACCAAAGAATATTACACATATTTCCATGATTTCTAATAATAGGCTATGTATATTCCTATCAAGCAAAGAAGTAGTAGATAACTTTATTAACAACTACGGCCACATAAATGTCAACAACGAAACAATTCAAGTAAGACGACTTATTACACGCTCGGAAAGACTAGTTTTATCTAATGTAAGTCCTGTTATACCTAATGATTTGCTTACGGGTAAACTAGAAACACTGGGACTAAAACTACTTTCGCCCATGAACCCTCTCAGAATAAGCTCAGATAACCCCCAATACAGCCATATTTTAAGTTTTAGACGGCAAATATACATTGCGCCTCTAGATAATATAATTATTCCAGAATATTTCGATCTAGAATACAATACTCTCAATTTCCGTATTTTTTATCTCGAGACAATCAAAACTGTTTCAAATGTAGAAATTCAGGTCATCTATCTTCACAGTGCCCAAATATTTCAATACCTACATCAGCACCTTCCACTTCATCGAGACAACCAATTCCTACAGAGACTACTCCTACAACTCATACCAAACTGGACACTCCTTCCCAAACATATCTCCCAACCACAACAATCAACACACTTCACTCAAACCAAAATATAAATGCATCCTCATCAGTAGAGCCTGTTGCTAATTTAACAAACACTGTGCCCTGCACTTCATCTCCTATCACAAACGTAAATCAAGAAAAAACTATCAATGAACAAACATCACAAAATTCAAATGAAGAAATCGATACAATGGAAACCAATCAATTACCAGATCAAACTACATCTAATAAAAGAAGTTTTTCAGAATTTGCCATATCCAACCCAGAACACTCTCAGCAATCTGGAACTGAACAGCTCACTTTTACTCTCCCAGAAAATCCAAAAAAGCCAACTAAAAAGGTAAAGAAGAAAAAATCTCAACAAAATAACTTATCCAAACTAGAAGAAATGAAACAAGTTAGAAATTTTATAGATAAACATAGCCCTCCATTCGTATTAAATGCCGACCAATTATCTGGAATCAACATAAGTTTCCAGATGTCTGGAGACGAGCTATAATAATACCAATCCTCAAACCACGAAAATCTCTATCGCCTGAGTCTTATAGACCAATATCACTCACATGCAGTACATGTAAGCTCCTTGAATAAAAATACTAACCACAGGCTATTATGGTGCCTAGAATTAAACAACCAATTATTTGCAGAACAATCAGCCTTCCGGCCAAATAGATCTACATTAGATAACATTATAGATTTAGAAAGTCAAATAAATGAAGCTTTTGTTAATAAACAGAAATGTGTAGCAGTGTCTTTTGGCCTCAGTAAGGCTTTTGATACTGCATGGCATCATCAAATTTTATTAAAACTGCAAAACTGGAACTATCAAGGCAATATTTTAGCTTTTATCCAAAACTTTCTGAGAAATCGACTTTTCCAAGTAAGAAGCAATGGTACATTATCCAGCACCAAACAACAGGTGAATGGAACCCCACAAGGGTCAATATTGAGTCCCACACTATTTCTAATTGCGATTAACGACATACTCAAAACAATTCACAAACCGGTCCAAGCTAGGCTATTTGCCGACGACTTAATTATATTTATGAAAGGAAAAAATTTAGACAGCGTAACCACTCTACTACAAAATCAAATAAAGGAGTTAGAGAAATGGACTAAAGCCAATGGCTTCAAATTTTCATCTGAAAAAACAGAAGGCATAGTATTCTTCAAAAAATATACACAATTACAACCAAAACTCACTTTACACGACGAAATTCTTCAATGTAAAGAACAAATAAATTTATTGGGATTAATTTTCGATCAAAAATTAAATTGGAATGCTCACATTAAACAACTTGTTCTATCATGTCAGTCAGATTTAAATCTCCTAAAGTGTCTAACCAACAAACACTGGGGAACGGATGGAAAAACACTGATGATGGTATATCGAGCATTAGTTAGGTCAAAAATAGACTATGGTTGCATTGCATACGCTTCAGCAAAACAGTCAATCTTGAGACCCCTTGATGTTATCCATAATCAGGCACTAAGAATAATACTAGGAGCATGTCGCAGCACTCCCGTAAATAGTTTAAACTGCGAAGCAGGAGAAGCAAGTCTAAGTGATAGAAGGCAGATTCTGAGCCTATCATACGCAGCAAAAATATCCAGTAACATCCAACGTATAAGATTACCATATCAGACAGATGTCCTTCCTGCTTCCAAAGCAAATACTGGAACCCTCCTTTATATGAAAGAATTCGCAGATATTCAAAAAGCCACAACTATGTTTCGTTCCCATTAACCTTTCCAAATAGAGTCTGTCAAACCGACATTCACCCTTGGGCACGTGTCTCTCCTAAAATCAATACTAACTTAACCGATCTCAATAAACATGACTATATATAATATTCATACTATACATCAAAAATTTAAAGAAATCACAGGCAAATATCATGGGTACACAGATATATACAGATGCATCTAAAAAAGGGGAAATTGTTGGAGCAGCCATTGTAACAAATACTAACTCTGAAATATTCAAACTACCAGGCACATACACTATCCTTTCTGGAGAACTATATGCGATATACAAAGCAGTAGAACATGCCAAACATCAGCAATATAAAAACTTTGTCATTTTGACACTCATTGAACTCACTAAAATTATTAGGAAGAATTTACAAAAGACATCCAATAGTTAATTTAATAAGAAAAGAGTTAGAACAATTGTACAACCGTAACCAAGACATCAGATTCATAAGTCGAAATAGCTAGTGGAGCCAAATTTATCAATACGGGACAAAGTAACTTGAATAGCGAAAACAAATGGATTATGCGAAGAGCAAGGTGCCATATATGTATCCAGACATAAGCAATTATGTCAGGACTGCCAGGACATCGGCATTGTATATATTTATGTTTGTTTATGTAATTATATATAGTTCTGTTCATATATTGTAAATATCCAACTTAAAAAATATTGTGAATAAAGACATTTTAAAACAAACAAACAAACATCAGATTCATTTGGATTCCATCGCATGTGGGAATCAAAGGTAATGAGGAAGCAGGCGAGAAAGCACAAGCGACAACTTATCAAAACTGTCTAGCTTGAAACCTATCGACATCAACTGATTTGAAATCACACTTCAAGGACAAAATCATAAAACGCTGGAACACTTCTTGGCAAGAATCCGATTCTAAATTAAAACACTTAAAACCTAACTTCGGACCTTGGCATATACCAGCAGAAAACAGAAGGAACCAGGTAATAATCACCCAACTACGTCTAGGACACACCAGATACACGCATGAATACTTAAAAACAAGGGAGGATCCTCCGTTTTGCAATTTCTGTGATGAAGATATCAGTGTACATCACCTACTAATCAATTGCCCTATGTATTATCTACTACGAAAGACCTACAAGATCCAACGAAATATTAAGGAAATCTTAGGAAATGCCTCAGACTCATACAGTGTTATAGCTTTTCTGAAAAGTGCAAATATGTTACATAAGATATAACCATTCTACCATCACACACTATACCTAAACTAAACGTTAATACTGCACTGAGAAACCTGTTTTCTGTTGTTTATTCTATTAATTATGAATTATGTACCATATACCGCTAATGTATTTTTATTTGTTTCAATATCTACTATGTAACTGTTAATTTATTTTGTATTAATAAATGTGTACAATGTAAACCGCTAATGATCCTGTAGGTCGATACGGATAATAATAAAAAAAAACATCTCTGTAGGTCTAACAGTTTCCGAAAGACAGCTATTTAAATTTTCTCGAAAATGCGACAAAAAAACAAAATTATCGATTTTTTAAAGTACATTAAATTTTCTACAATATGAAATCACAATTATTTTTATAGACTCAATACTTTTCGAAAAACAACTTTTCAAAATTTATCGATTTTTTCGAATGTGGAAATATTAAGCAATTTTTTTTATGTCACAACATTGGTTTTACTTTGGATTAAAAAAAAATATATTCAATATCATACACCTTGATGTTATTGCTTTTGCTATAGTTATTGTTTGAAATAAATGAAACATTTGGATAAGAATAAAATAGGTAAATGCAATAAACTAGAATTATTAAGGCAATTATTTGAGTCGATATTTAAAACAGCACCCAGTAAAATAATTTCTTAAAAAAGAAAATAAACGCATTAAACGAAAAAGTTAATTTCATCAACTACCATTATTGCCTGCGATCTTACAAAAGTGAAATTAACTAAAACGTAGGCTGGTTAATATAATGTTTAAAATAAGGTGAAGACGGTTTCGTATAAAATTTAAGATAAAATAATAACAAAACCAGAAGAAGGCTTATATTATTTAAGTAAATTTCGCCCTCTTCGAAGGTCCTGGTTGAGAATCGTCGCTTGCTTCACAGGAAATATAGAATAATGTCTTCTGAGGAATCTCTCCACAAAACATCCAGCATTTCATTATTATCTAGGATTTGGATAGACATATCTTCACTTTCTAGGGAAAATTATTTTTACCTAAATTTTCTTTACACCGCTCCTGCATTCTTGACTGGTCATGCGCACTGAATGCTTAGATTGACTGCGTCGGCGCATACGAGAAACACATCCTCGTATATCGTTTCACAACGACACAAAACGTATGGTTCACAGTCGACGTTGTTTATATGAATGTTTTTGTAAATTTAACGTTCCTCAATTCATTGCAATCATCGATATATTATTGGAAATTACACTATACAGTTACATACATATATCAAAATGCGAGTAAAGTGAATGATGAATAGTTATAGAAATAGTTAAGAATGCATAAGAAGAAATATAAGTAAAATGGTACTTTACATGCAATATAAACAATGATGATGTGAAATAAAACTTTTTACAAGTAAGTACAAATTATAACTATTATTAAAGTTACATGCTAATCAAAATTACATGGATATTCATGTATATGAAAAGATATTCATCATTTTATTGTTTTTGGCCTTTTTTTAGAAATTCTAATTTAAACGTTCAAATAATATTTTTATTGTTCACTATTTCTTTCTCTTTGGAATTCCAAATTAAAAAAACTTAAATACCACCGACCTTATTTCCAATTGTCGGCACTATAGAACTGCTGCAAAGCGTCTCTTTTTCTTGAGAATTTCTTATCAAAGAAATACTCTTTCTGTACACTGCACTTTATTACACGGTTTAAACAAAATTGCTATTATGATTTTATAATGGTTTTTTAACTTAAAATTATTTACTTTTTCATAGTTTTCTCACAAATTTTGTAGAGGAGAGCTACATAGATGCTCACTATTCTTCTACCAACGCCCGACTCTCAATTTTTTTTAAATCAACAAACTTTTTCCCATCTTAAAAACACAGCCTACTTATATTGTTTTATTATTTGACAATTGTCAATTTGAGTGTTTTTCATGAAAATACAAAATTCTTTAATTAAAATTGTCCTGGAGGATAATAACACTTATATAAATGGGTTTATAATGTCTTAGGGAATATATAAAATGTCCTTTACATGTATTACAATCCCAAAATTTGTTGTAATTCCCTATTTATGGTATTTTTATTTACATTTAAATATACAATTTCTACAACCTAAAATGATTATTTATATGTATGGAACTGTTTAGTTTTCAATTTATGAATTTTTACTAATTTTATTTTATATAAACTTTTATTTATTTCCAAAATTACCTTTTATGTTTTATATTCAATTCCAAAGCAATGATTTTAGGTTGGCAAGAAAATCACTAGATTTTATTACTTCCTGTTCATTAAATTTTATTTAGTTAACAGATTTCCATGACATATAACATGGCTCTGTTCCGTATGTCATCTTTCATAAAGTTTTTCTTTTTTTATACTCTTTTTCAAATTGTAAACTTTTACTACCATCGTCTGTGAATATCGCTAATCAATTATTAAGTTGAGTATTAATTCTTGTTATTTTAGGTTTCAAACAAAACAACATTCTACTTGATCCAGATATTGACATGGCAGTGTTGAGATGATTTTGAAAATTGTTGACATTGACTTGACCTTAGGATTGAATTGTGAAGGTAAAATTTTTATACTTAATTATAATGTTATCATTAAAATTTTATTCCTTATCCTTTAATCCTTTCTTTATAATTGGTTTTCTCAATATTTGATAATACATTTGCTTACTTCATTCATTCGTTTATGTTAAATTTAGTTTTTAACTAGGTAGTGTCTAATGGTACACCCTACGTATTAATAAACATTTTTTTTAATATTCAATCTCATACGTGAATTATTCATATATATTGGAGGACTGGTTCAATATATATATATATATATATATATATATATATATATATATATATATATATATATATATATATATTGTTATATTTTACTGTGACTGTTCATATTTAAATTATGCTTTGATTTATTTTAATTAATTATTTATTTTTTTTCCGCTGCTCAGTCGGGGTCGCAATCAAAATAACTCTCATCTCAGGTGGGATCAGATTGGGTATGCAACTCACATTACCATGTAATAGATATTTTAATAAATTTTTATTATCACACCAGAAAAATAAAATATAATGCTTTGACAAATTGTTAAAATTTGATTGCACTGGCAACGACGCAAAATAGAAATATCGCAGTTCTATGTATACCAACAGATAACTACTTACAATGAAAACTGGGTAAATTATCCTTTAGTAGAATATAACCCAAAAAAAATGAACAAGAAGAAGAATTATACGCTATTAGGTTATTATAAATATTTTGTTAATGTATGAAAAACTTTTAATAAGGATTATTACTGGATATTTCTGTTTAATAATATGGAAAATGACGTCACCTTCATATGGTAAGAATTAATATTATCTGTACAACCTACAATTCTACTTAACTTAACACTTTTTAGTTTGTTTAACGCAAAATTCGAAGTTCTACCTTGGTTTGGATTTTCAACAAATCCAATCCACACTGCTACTTGACGACACGTGCTACCCAGATAGCCAGGAATTGAATTAAATACAGAAATTGAACAATTAAATACAGGAACTTCAAGTCCAATTTTGGTAAGTAGTTTATAAATTCTGAGGTATATAATTTTATTCACTTACCAACTTGTGAAAACTTGTATTTCGTATCGACTTACTGTTTTATATAAATTAGTATCAGAATTTCTATTATTTTCTTTTCTTTTTCAGATTCAAGTCTCCAAAAATTATCGGCAACTCATTTTTTCTGTCGACCCAACACCTTGTCAACAAAAAAAAAACTCTCTCTTCACAACCCCTTGGTTAAATTCAAATTCAAATTCATTTATTCATCATTCAAATCACAATAAAGTAATTTATAAGACTAGTCAAATATTTAAAGTTTACAAGAAAAAGAACAAAATATTAAAATTACAATTACAACAGAAGTTAAAACTAGATAATTACAATACAATTCAAATACAAATAAAACAAAATAAAATGCCAATTGGGATGATTTCTATTCACTACAATCCAAAAATTCCTGAACAGAATAAAATGCTTTTTCACATAGATATTTCTGTGTTTCTTTCTTAAACCGATGTGGGCTTGTTTTAATATTAACAACGCATTTTATTTTGTTGAAACACTTAATACCCATATAGAAAGGAGAATTCTGACCGACTCCCAGTCTAGAATACGGTAAGTGAAAATCATCAACCGCTCGAGTATCATGTGAGTGAATATCAAAATTATGCTGCAGTGAATTTCCATTAGTATATATAAAGTTTATTAGTTGGAATACATACAAGCAGGGTAAAGTAAGTATTTTAAAGGATTTAAAGATATTTCTACATGACTCAAGCGGAGATATCCCCGCCACATTCCTTATAGCTTTCTTTTGCATGATAAATGCTTTCTGAAAATGAGCAGATGAGCCCCAGAATAACAACCCATACTGTAGCGTTGATTGTACAAGCCCGTAATAAACAAGTTTAAGAATACCCTCAGACACAGTTTCTCTTAATCTCCGTATTAAAAAACACAAAGAACTAATTTTTCCACATACATAGTCAATATGCTTTTCCCAAGTAAGCTTACAATCAACAATCAAACCAAGAAACTTAATTTCGTTTGTACTTTTTATAGATTTTCCATTCACTTTTATCAATAAATCATAATCAACACTAACATTTTTAGGAAAAAATTGCATAAATAATGTCTTACTTGAATTAAGAATAAGACCATTACTATCACAGTAATTACTAAAATTTTGGGAGACGCAATTACATTCACTCACCAAATTTTCGAGATTTAAATGGCTTAACAATATATTAGTATCATCTGCGTACAGGACAGTACGTCCAAGACTAAGACAGCACTCATCGGCAACATTGTTCACAAATATAATAAAAAACAAAGGACCCAGAATAGAACCTTGAGGCACTCCAAGGCTATTCTCCCTTTTATAAGATTTAGTACCATTTATCTGGACCGTTTGCTCTCTGCCCTTAAGATAGGATGCTGCCCAATCCAAAGCAACCCCTCGTATTCCACTTGCAAACAATCTGTCTAATAGAAGTTTGTGGTTTATCGTATCGAAAGCTCGACTTAAATCATAGAACAAACCCACAGAATGTTTCTTTCCATTGAGAGCAGAATAAACAAATTCAAGACAGTCCAGAATAGCTGTGTTCGTAGACTTGCCCGGACGAAATCCATTCTGACTCTTATTTAGTATCCCATTGCGTTCCAGGAATTCTATCAAACGTACCGAGTAACAAATCTCAAATATCTTCGACATTTGACTCTGAACACAAACTGACCTATAGTTCTCCATTTCACTCCTTGACCCCTTATTTTTAAATACTGGGATACACTTTGATATTTTAATAGAATCTGGAAATTGCCCACTTATGAAAGATTCATTGATAAGGTATGCAAGAGGATAACATACTATGTCCCTTAATCTCCCTAAGGCTCTACCATGAATTTCATCTAAACCTGCAGCTGGTTTTTGTGTTGTCTTATGCAACAAGTCCCTGACTTCATCAGGTGTGACACAACTAAGAAAGATACTAGAAGGTCCAAAATTCGTATGAGAGCCCTTATCAAGTTTAGGCAATGGGCATATATCTGAAATATGTAAAAAGAAATCATTAAATTTATTACATTTTTCTGATGGATCAGTAATAACGTCTCCCATTGTTCCATTTATGCTAGTAGGCATTCCGACATTTTTCCCATTTCAACTCTCATTAACAATTTTCCAGCTTTCCTTGCATAAGTTTGCTGCATTCGCCAATCGATTGGAGTTTTGTTGCCTTTTGAATTTTGCAACTGAATTTTTATACTGTTTTAATAAATCATTATACTTTTGAGTGTATATTGGGCATTTGAGCCTTCTTTCAATAGGTTTCATCTCACATAAAAGACTATGCAAATCTTTCAGTTGAGGTGAATACCATCTTTTGCTATCCTCTTTGACTTTCCTTACTTTATAAGGAAAATTGCAATTGTAATGATAAAGGAAAGTTTCATAAAATGCAGCAAACTTACCCTGAAAACCCGAAACTGCATACACATCCTGCCACTGTTCTCTACATAAAGTGCTATAAAAATTATCCAAATTCACACTGCTGAGATTCCTTCTACAAATAAGTTCATCAGTATTCCCCCTCGTATCACTTCCAGAACTAAATTCACATAGTTGATACATGTGATCAGAATAGAACACTGATTTTACCCCTATAACCTCACACTGAGAGTGATTAGAAAATATATTATCAATACAGGTGGAACTCAATCGACTTACTCTAGTTGGTTGAGATATATGTGGATATATATCATATTCTGAAAGAAGATTCAACAAATCTGTTTTTGAAGTACTATTCTGGAGAAAATTAATATTTACATCACCACATATTATAAAATTATCACCATTACAATACAAATCAAAAAGAAAAACACCCAATTGTTTAATAAACTCTTTAACACAGCTTTCTGGAGTTCTATATACAGAAACTACGTACAAATTATATCTTTCTTTACAATTTTTATTATTTTTATTTTTTAATACAGCCACGCATGCCTCAAAAACCCTCTCAATACATTTCTTGTAGCATATTGTAGTCATATTCAATGCTGTTCGCGCAAACACACATACACCCCCACGATTTTTGATTCTACAAAACTGTGCACACAGTGTATAGCCCTTCAAATTTATCATGTTTAGTTCTTCTCTTCTGCACCAGTGTTCTACAATCGAAACAATGTCTACATTGTTTTCAACAAGTGTAAGGCTCAACGAGTCTGTCTTGCCTGATATACCAGCAATATTCAGATTCATTACCCTCAGTTTATCATTATTCCTGTTTTGTGGACCAATGGGTGGATCACTAGGTATTCTTAAAGCCACTACTGAATTTGTGATGTTTTCATTATACAAGGATCCGCTATTTACTGTGTCTGCAGCGGCATCCTTTTTTTCATAAAAAACTTTGATACCAAAGCTCCTTGTGGCCAAATATCACGTCTCCATGCTTGTTTAAAACTATTTTGATTGATGGTCACTTTAAAAGAAGCGTACAGCTCTGGATGCTTCGATGTATGTTGCTCACAGACCACCTCTGGAAATTGCTTAATTAGCAGACTATGTAAGGTTTCTGGTTTTCTATTTGGGTTCAAACGAGTTACGTGCAAGGATACCATCTTAGGAATAGTCTGAATCTGTTCAGCACATTCACTATTTCCACCCACTACGAAACGTTTGTTACGGCGTTTAGGTAACTGCCATTTATCTTCATTATCTCCAGTCTCTGGATCACCTAAATTCTGCAATTCAGCGAATTTATTTATAGTCTGTGCCCGATGAACAGCAAATGCCGCATGATGTTTTTCAATAGCTTGATTTTTTTCAGCTTTGTTGAATTCACTTCCAGGCTCGCTTCCTAAGTCATGGCGACCCTGAGCTTCACTGTTACCATTTACAGTGGCAACCACAGCAGAAGTCAAACGTTTTGGGACAACCATGTTTCCATCAGAAACACCTGTTGTCAAGGACTTTGATGCATGTGAACTATGATATAAACTTGATTTTTGTCTGGGTTTTGTTGACGAACCAGAAGAATTCTCAGGTTTTTTAATTTTTTCTTGATCTGTGATTTGCGTTGTTAAAAATACGATTTTTTCTTTTAGAAGTAAGCAATTCTCATTCAAAATTTCATTTTTTGCCTGCATTTCATTGACAAGGTCTCGTAATAATAAATTTTCAGCAATCAAAACATCGCTGTTTTTTGAGGTTATATCTAGGTTAGAATCATTATTTACCAATTCATGGCGACAAATTGCATTTTTTTGCTGTGCTGCTTGGGTCATACAAGCTGGGTGAAACACATTATTACACTTAAAACACTTCACTAACGAAATAACAACTTTTTTACAGTGGAAACACCAATTTTTTGTCTCCGAATCGGACGACGATGCGTGATGATTCGCCATCTTGTACTCCATCCTCCAATCATGATAATTGTTCAAATTTTAATTATTCATCACTGCATTTTATTGGATGTGATGTTTTTATGAAAACTTTAACAATATTAAAATTTTATATACCGGTATGTACAAAATGTTTATTTCGCTAGAACAAAGCATTACATTCTATTATATCTACAATTTATTGGTTTTTAAATAATTTTAGACAATACAGTGAATGATTCAATTCTCTGATTGCTCAATCCAAATAAATACTTTTATTTTAACACAGCCTTTGATTTTATCGAAAACTGTCATACAGGTTGTCCCAAATATTTTAATTATTGATATAAATTTTGAGATATAATTAAATGTGTGATATATACTGATATAGCAATGATGTAAGCTCCTACTGTAATTAAAATCCACAATAATATATATATATATATATATATATATATATATTGAGATGTATATTTTAATGCCAATCACTTAATAAACTTTATACCTCTGTAATTTAATTTATATTTGCCACGGCCTGAGATCCTATCACAGGTGAGTTCTTTCGTGTGCCAATTTTATTATTATTTTAAATTTAATGAGTGAAATTCTTATTTAAATCAAAATAAAATAACTAATCCTTTAATATTTTAATAACAAATTCAAAATTATAAAGTTCTTCCCAATTTATTAAAATTATGGTGCAAATTATATTTTAAAAAAAAATAAATTAGTCTAGTATCAGTTGCAAATAATTGCTGGTTCAATTTTAAAGATTATTATTTAAATATAACTAATAACTATACACCTTATAACTAAATCTTAACTACAGTCCCGGAGTGGAAAATATAAACAAAATACAAGTATTGAAAAGATTTTGGAGTTTACACGCACTAATTGAATTTTAATTTAGTTCCTCAATGATCAAAAAATTTACGTTCAAATTAGCATGCTTTTTGTTTAATATTCAATTGAATTTGTTTTCTTTTAAACTTTTTTATACAGATATAATATTTAAAATTTTGTTACCAATCTTCTCCTCGGTGTACTTAGCTGACTCTAAAGAAGCCTCTTCACGTTTTAAACTGGACTCAAATTAGCTGCCTCCAGGATACAAGATTTCTCACACGAGAAACGCTTTATAAAATTTTTTGATACAGGCAAGTTCTATCCTCGTTTTATCTCTACTTTTTGAATAATTATCAATAACACTAATCTAAAATTACAATTCGCTATCTTTCCAAAAAATATCTCTGACTGACATCCCATAATTTTCTTTTTTTCCTCGTTACGATTATCTCCAATCGGAAGAATCATTGCAATGAATTCTGGAGATCAAGCTTTAATATCATTGTCACCTTTAAAATCTTATAGTTGTCAAATTTGCTTGATTTAGTCTCGTCTTGTCACTTATCCAACCATTTCATCTTTCATAACGTCCGATATTATTCAATTACTCATTGTTATTTAATAATTACTCTATTCATTGTAAAATATGATTTGTTAAATATTTTATTATTTGATTTCAATGTGACATCGTTTCAAATTCCTTTTATTGACTGGATAAGTGACAATTTTGACATTCACCGCTGATAGGATACGTTCACAGTTACGTGGAACTGTAATAACTAAATACATACATTGGTAACCCTGTTTTTTAGCTACTTTTCAGGGGTACATAAGCCGAAAGATGCTAGAAGTCATATATATATATATATATATATATATATATATATATATATATATATACATCTTACTATCATTTCTGCATCCGATAGAATGACTTTTGCATTTAATCCTGCAAATTCTGTAAACTTACGTCCGTATATCGGACGCAAGACTACATCTTTCGTTTTTGGCAATTTCTGATGAATATTAGTCCCATAGAACATATGGAAAAGATAGACCAGCTAAAGTACTATGGTTAGCCACGGGTGTCAAATTGCCATCTTTTGCAGATACTTCTTTATTTAAGTATTAACCAAGGTTAAATGGACGCAAAGTTGATAGGAAATGTACGAAAAAGGTATAGTTTTAGTTCAACGAATTTCTGCTGGTGGCGCACCAGAATATACTTTAATATACATAAAATTACAATTTCGTAACATTCTGACGTCCAGTAGATTTGGCAACATAGTGTCTGGTATTGATAACAATACATTTTAAACTAAAATCATTTCTTTAGTATGCGGGAGTATAGTATAGTTACAACTTTGGCGAACGTTACGTCCGTATTAGTAGTAGTGATTTGTAAAAAGTTTGAATATCAGCCTGAACTTTATTTACTATTTATGGTTAATTAGCTGATGTGTTATATAAAAGGCGGGAAGCGTATGTAGGAAAAACTAAACCGCAAATTACCAATACTTCTATAATAGCATGGGTAGTTTAGTGTCAAACAAACATTATTGAACGTCTTAACCGTGCAATATGAAAAAAAAATGGAAAACTTTGTAAGTAAGATTTGGGTCGCGTCCTATTATTTGTACAGGTTGGCCCATTTCCGATGTTTTTTTAGGGCCTCTTAGAAACCAGCGGCATTAGAGAGAAACTGATACTATACTCTCAGGCCAATTTTTTTGAGACAAATTTAACGGTGGAAACGCAATAAACTTAACTTGTATTTTTTAAAATAGAATATATAGTTGGCTTTAATTCTATTAAGTTGCTGATTTTTTAAGCTTTTCAAGAATATATAGTTATTTCTTTTCGGAAACAAATTAATAAAAGGCATTCTGTATAATTATGGAATAAACAAAGGCGGAAAACATTTGACAAGTAGGCTTTGAAATAGTTTAATAGTATCTGTAAATAATTCAGTTCGTACGGACTGCGATAATCGGACATCGGACGAACACATATGATCTCTTGTAACAAGCTCACATCTCCAGCTATACTTTTTTTTGCCGACACGACCTTTACTCCAACATTCACAATAGTTTCTCGACCGTGCAGTGGAAATTGCTACTGGGTTTTAAATATTTCATTTTATTTTGAATATATACACAGGAGGCTGGCGCCTACAGTATCAAATATACGAATTTACCATTTTGTTAAAACACATAACACTCAATATAACTTTTTTTTTAAATTTTAATATTAATATTATTTCCCAATAAATATCCAAACGTTTTTAAATGTTTCCGAATCTTGTGAAAATAGTTGGATTAGGTTGAAAACGATGGGAGTACCTTTGCAAATATAATTCATATGCAGCTTCTAAATTTTGTCGGCTTCAGTCGATGAATGCGTACATCATATCCCACTCCATAAAACATTCAAATCTTGGCATTTGTAAAATAATGATTTTTTTTTAAGACCGAGAGTACAAATCAACTTTTCTGATGTCAAAATCGTGACAAAAGTGGCAAATTAATCTCTAGGTAAATAATGTTCCAAAAATTTTTATTATGCATCAAGCTGATTCTTAGAACTTTCTCTAATTTTATTGTAGTAAATCGGCCACCGCAGCATTTGATACTTCAATAATTAAGCAACGGAAAATGTGAGAACTTGCCAAAATGTTATTGGAAGTCATGCAACTGGAACCATCTATTAACTTTATGTTTGATGCTCTACAGCCACAGCATTTTGATTTGTTCGTGGAGGCAACTAAAAATATTGCAAAGTACAATAAGGACAAAGATGTCTTTGAGTCCCCTAGGTTTGCAATGAATATTGCCACTACTCTAAAGCAGTGTTGCGACATAGCAATTAATTTTGCTTTAAAGAAGCCATTATGCCAATGTTTCTTCGGCTGAGGCAGAAGCCAATTTAAAAACTATAATTCATCTTTTTACCGCGAACTGGAAATTTCAAATTTCTAGCCATGCTACAAGTAATCTTAATTTACAAAAGTGGAATAAGGTCACTATAATACCCTTAGCGAGTGACTTAAGAATATTAAAAGAGTATCTGTCTCAAAAGGCTTCGGTATCTGCGTCAATTCTTTCCGCAGATAATACAAAAAAAGCTGCATATTTAACGTTGCTAGAAACAATTTTTTGTCGCGTTATCTTATTGAATAGAAAACGTCCAGGAGAACTGCAGCGATGGTATCCTTACACATACGAAAATACAAACAGCGAACAAGCTACTTACCAGGAATTTGACGATGTAATTTCCCCTACAGAAAGAATTATGCTGAAGAAATTTAAAAGAGTCGTTACAAGAGGTAAATGTGGCCGTGGTGTACCTGTTTTGTTTAGTTTGGAGGTACAAGATCATATAAAAATATTAAACACAGCCCGAACGCATGTTGTTCCTAAAGACAACCCTTTCTTATTTGCTCTTACAATAATTCCATTAACAGATTAATGAATAAATCTAGTAGTAGACTAACTAGTCCACTACTCGAATAGTCAAACTTCCATTTGTAACATTTAGAGAAGCCCTTTACAACTAAGAGGCACGCGCTTGGGTAAAGCAGATATAATATCATAAAAGAGCAGCAGTTTATTCAAAGTTGCTGTGCTGGTATGGAGATATTAAAGCAGTCAACAAATCGATTAGGCGACTAACTGATTAATCGACTATTCTATCAATCCAATAACCGTTTAATGGACTATTCTTTTAGTCGACCAATCGATTATTCGACTAATCAACTAATAGAATTTTCGACTATATTAATTGATTTTAAAAACCCGCGACTTTCGGTTAATCGATTTTTTTTGTCCGACTCCTAAATCTTTTTCTACAAGCTATAACACAAGATTGTTGCCGGACAATACGACGTCATAAAATAGTTATCAAACTATTTTACCTACGACCAGCCCTGTAAGTAGTCGACAATCAATGTAAGACGTCTATTACCCACGGTAAAACAAAACGCACGGCTGTAAAGTAAATCGCACGGCTTCCTTAGCAACCACTTAGCTACTGTCTATTGACGTAGCCATTTTATTCAAAATGTATTACTTGATATTTGACGTTGAATTTTATTCTATATATATAAATGGTAGATAACATTTATTAGATATGAGATTGCATTTAATACTAAGAGTTATTTGGAATTATATGATAATTGGTTCCGTTTCATTCAATCCGCATCTTTTAGCTGTCTGAATAGTATATTATACACCAAGCGACTAAAGTGGCCCATTTAATCCCGCGGGTGATATTTGATTCCTGAGGGAAGTAATCCACCTAAGGGATTAATGTCACTTTAGTCGAGAGGTGTATACGCTATTTTATGCAATTCCCGTAATTCTACATACGTTTTTAATAAAAATAAATACTACCTAGGACGGACTTTTACGAAACTTGGCTAGGCATCGAGGGTGAACTACTAAGATGCTTGGCTGGGCATCGAGGGTGAACTACTAAGATGCTTGGCTGGGCATCGAGGGTGAACTACTAAGATGCTTGGCTGGGCATCGAGGAGCGATTTTTATAAAACTTGGCTGGGCATCGAGGATGTACGTTTTTACTTGTACTTTAAATACCTTAATAAGATTATAAACACAAGTACAAGTGGGTCGTAGGTAAAGTATAGTACGTAACTCGTGTTGTAACGCATTTTACGCACTCACGGAATTACGCACTCGCCGCTACGCGGCTTCCTGCGTAGCTTTTCCGTTCGTGCGTAAAATGCTTCTTACAACACACGTTACGTAATATACTATTAAAGGTATCCCGTGTGTAAGTACCCTTAATAATCAGCTTACAAAAAATCTAATTACATATAATTCGTAAATGATCTTGTACTGTCGGCTGAATGATTTCGACGAAACCGTTACACATATCGTATCCGACTTTTATATACACGTTCTGCATCTTCCTTGTAAGAACGCTATATGGTTTTTTAGCACAACCAAGAAGAGGTTTAATAATAACTAATAAATCGACGTTGAAGATGGGATTTATTCACCATTAAAAACTCCTCCCCATAAAGAAAAATATACCTCAGAAAAAATGATCATTAGACACATCATGCTATATGAGTAACGCTTAATAAAAGCACTGTTTTCATGAGCGATTCGAAAGCTACAGCATTTCCTGAAAAGAACATTATATCATACCTATAGACATACTTCACGTTTTCAAGTGAAATTTCTTGCAATAGCTAACTTTTTAAGTGAATAAAAAGTAAAATAAAAAAAATGCATAGCATAATAAAATAGCCAGTATATAAAACTTAAATAAATATATTAAAGAATAGAACTTTTTGGAACGAGATACCTGAGAAAGCAACTGAAAAAATATCTAAAAACATTTTAGAATTATTCCGCAGTAAAAGTAGGTATCTAAAAAAGAATCATTATCTGTAGAAAGTATGATGTTGTTTACATCTCACTTTTTCGACAAGGTTCACCGTTATTCTGTCTTTGTCAGTTATGCAGTAAATATGGCAACACTGCAGGACGTCACATTGATAGAAAAATTAACAGCAGTTTGAAAGTAAACTAAACAAGGGACGCAACATTAACTTACGTTTGAAAGGTCGTAAAAATGATAGCAAAATGTAAAAATAACGTATATGGTTATTTAAAAGATAATTGAAAATTGAGACTATTGCCAGGATCGGGGTGAAGTGAGCAACAATATATTCGTACTTCCAGTTCTCTATTTGGCTTCTTTCTCGTGGATGCTAAAATGTATGAGTTTTGAAAGGATGCAGAAATTATAGTAAAATGTATATATATATATATATATATATATATATATATATATATATATATATATATATATATATATATTACTACAAAGTTATTAATAACACCAAAATATATGTATAATGCTCTTTGAGCAAGGAACCATAACAGACAGGATGATACACACAATTATACTGAAAATCGCCAGACCATCGGCATTTTGTATTTGTATTTTTAGTATATTGTAATAGGGCAGGATAAACATTTTATAATAAAGACATACATTGGTAAGATCTACTACTTCAAAATTTGTTTATTAAATGATTTTGTGGATATAATTACTTAAATCCAACCTTTCTAATATACCGAATGTCCCTAAATTGTCAAAAAAAATCTTTAACGCGTTTTTTTTCGTTTTTAATACTAATTTTGTTATGAGATAGATGTTTTCAAATGCCCCTCCCTAATAAAATTTTAACAAATTATATTTTCTTCTAAACACGTCATTCTTCCATTCTAACCTTTATATTTGTCTGAAAATTTCTTTTTAATAAAAATAATTAATAATCTCTCAATAATAATAATTACACTATCAATTTCTAACTATTCTAATTTTTATCTATGTACAATTCTAGTCTAATTCAACTCGACAAATACCATCCTCTAATCTACGCTACTCCTACCCTATAAACTGCTTCATTTTCTAACCACGATTAACTATAATTCTCTATCTCCATCTTTTCAAAATCAATTCTTGCCTTACATTTCGTTAATTCATCGTTAGTTCATTTTCATAATTTTCAATATTTTCTTCTATTATAGACGCTTTCGAACCTGTACCTATTAATATTTGATTTACTTCCCATTTAATTTCCCTTTAATTTTTATTAATCCCATTATTTCTTTTAATTCCAATTCTCCCCCAAATTTAATATATTTCCTTGTATGTTCGTATTTTGATGAACAGACAATGTTATGCCAGTAGAAACTATCTAAGCAAAATCCGAATTAATTTGTTCAGAACGAGAATTACGATTCTCCTCTGAATTACCTATTACATTTACTTGTCCTTGATTTTCTCGTGATCTATCTCGTCTGTTTTCTTGATACTCTTCTCTATTTCCTCTTCTTTCACTTCCTCTGTCAAAACATCTTCCTCTTTTTTTTGGTTGTTTCTATTCCAATTATCATTCTTGTTTCCTTGATTCCTATAATATCCATCATTTCTTCTTTCAAACCCTTTGTATTTTCTTGATTGTAATTTGATTGTTGGTTTCTATTTTGATAGTTTTTATTTCCATATTCTCCTCTCATATTTCCTCGTTGTCTCCAATTTCCTCTAAAATAACCTTCTTGATTATTTCTTCCCATTTGTCCATAATTTCCTTCCTGATTACTTCGACTTATTTGTCCATTCCTATTACTTTGTGTGGCACTTCGTTCTAATTTTAGCAGATAAGAAGATAAATTCTCCAAACTCTTTATGTTATGTAACGCGATGGTCTCTACTACTTCTTGTCGATAGTGTCTCGCTATGTACAGTACTATTCCCTCCTGTTGCATTCCTAGTTCTAAGTACTGAGCAATACTATATAATTGCATGGCATAATTATTAGTTTTTATTTTTATTATAATCGAATCTTCCAAAGTATAACCTTTCTCTAAATACAGATTGAGGGATTTCTCCCCAAAAATAATTTAGAAACTGTTCCTCAAATTCCCTAATAATATTAATTTCCCCTTCTTTGTTGCAAAACCACAGTAACGGATGACCTACCAACATGTTCCTTATAACCAGTTTTTGTTCGATTATGTCCCTAATTCCTCTTATCTTGCTTTTTACAATAAAAATGGATGGAGATGATTTATGTTCCCTTCAAATCGAATTCCTCCATCTTGAAAACTAGGTATAACAGTCGGACTTCCTATAACCATGTTCTGTCTTATATTTTCTTCCATTTTTATTACACCATCCTGTGCCATTTGAACCTTTCTAAACAGTTTCTCCATATTTTCTCTCATCTGCTGCTCATTTTTCTCATGAACCTTTGTGCATAACCTTTTCTGCTGATCTACCTCATTACCCAATCTTTCACATTCTTTATCTACATCTATTTTAAAATTATCTAAAATTTTCTCATCCTGTTTCCCGTCTAATCTAATTTGTCCTATTTCTTCCCGGATTCCTTCCATATGTTTTGTTACATGAGTATTAATCTTTTCTGGCAAATTCTCATCTATTTGTTTTCTTAACTCATATATGCAATCCTTAACATTTATCTCTATTTTAGTTCGGATTTTAATTCCATTTTCTTGGATTTCTGTTCTTAAATTCTTCTCTTGTTCTTTCATGTTTTCTTTAATACCTTTGATTTCTTCCTTCTGCTCTTCTTGTTCCTTTTCAATTTTTCAAGTTCGAGTTCTTGCACCACTAATATTCTGGAACCACACAAACAAAACCTATTACGTCAATAATGCAACTGCTGTTATAGATTCGACGAATGGTCTATTGAGCATCGAATAGAGTTCCCACCGTTACTTTAAATTGTGCCCCACTCACTCGAAAGCTATTTAGAATGCAGCGTGTATACTGTTGCCATATGACAAGTACAATGAAAAACAGAACAGTAGATACCAATGGTAATACGGGGCAGTGGTTAAAAATTAAAAGATGAAAATATGTTAAAGGTGAGGAAAAAAGTGTTTTTTTCAATTATGATCTTTCTGTACAATTTAATTGTTTGAATATATCACAGGAAATCATTTTAAATTCCAAAAGAACTGCTACGCTACGACCAAAAAGACAAAAACAAATTTTAACCCCACAAACGCTTCAAGAAGTACCTAATCCGAATCCTAGTATGTTACCGAATTTATACAAGTGAAGTGAAAAAAAAATTATTTGGTAAAGATGTGTAAAGAAAGTATTTTTCCCGAAGAACTACATCATTGGATCACAAATTTAAAAACTACTACAAACCTAATAGAAGATTGTATTCCTGATGCAGCTATAGACGAAGAATTGGAGGAAGAAAACAATTCTTAATTTTTTTAAATTGTCAACGTCAAATTGCTTCATTTGATTTCATTTTTTTTAATTTGATTTATCTATATGAAAGACTCTTTACGTTTTAAGTTTAAATACTGTTTATGACTTTTTTAGCAATTGTAAAGATAGAAATAAAAACCGAAAAAACTTAGTTTCATATTCATTAATGCGAGGGAAAACCCGATAAATGTCATATTTTTTTTATATAGTGTTTTTATAAATGAACTATAAATATATATTGTCACGAATTCATAATGAATCCTCCACAGCTTCACGTTTAGAAATGTTCTGTAGAGCTTCCCTGGCATACTTTAAATACTCATTAAAGTTGCAAAAATCTTAGAAGAATCTTTAAATATGTTTATCTGGAAGCATATGTTGTAGTAGTTACCACGTTTTCGCTCTAACCCCTCGATAAGAGCCACTTAGTGAACTTATGGACAACACCTGCCTCAAGCCACCCACTTACATGACATTTAATCTATACTTCATTGAAGTAGATTGTAAATGGACAGACAGGAAAATAGGCGAAATATGTAGGATGTCTCATCTACTGCCTGGTCTTAAAGAGTTGTAGCATTTTAGTTTCTTTTATTCTCTTTTGTTTTTTAAAAAAGTTTCGAAACATATCAATTTGAAACATATTTAACAAAATCATAGAAGATAAATAGAAAATCATGTATTTGTAGAAATCAATCGGGAAAACATACATTGTTTTATTATAATACATTATAAAAATTTTCTACAATTAAAAACGTAACAAAAATGATCAGGTCTCAAAAATGAATCTTAACTTTGTAAGATGTATAGCTTTTTTTATTGAAAAAAAGTTATGTTCATTTTTCAACCTTTTGCGTGTTTATGTAGGTGTACAATAATTCTAACACATTCCATACAATTTTTTCATTTGTTTGTAAGATCAATGTTTCAAAAAGTGACGTGTGGATTTACAAAACCGATGTTCGTCCAAGTCAGGCATATTTTGTTTGGTTTGTTACATATCCATTAGTTCAACAATGGTATTAACATAAACATACAAAGATTTATATTAGGTTGATTGAATGGTATTTCTTTATCATCTAGCACAGCAACAACCCTGCGATGGATGGGAATGATATATTTTCCTCAATAGCTAATAAAAATGTAAGAAAGTAAATGAGATCAAATTTCTCTTAATTAGGGAAGGAGTTTAATGTTGCTCATATAAAATTGGCATGTAATAAAGTATTTAGCCCAAGGTCCTAGTTGAACACTGTTAGTATTTACTTTCAAATATTAATTTACATTTTTAATTTTTTAGTGATGAGCTCAAAAATATGCCAATAAAAAGTTTTACAGGGACGTCAATATAACTATTATTCCTAAATAAGATACGAAAAAATGTAGGAGGAGCCCAAGATTACATATAATTAAACAGATGACTTACATCAAGAATATAATGTAGTTTCTATTTTCACAGTTTAGCAACATTGTACTAATATTATAAAATTTTGACGAACATCGGTCTTCGTTTGTTTCAACGAAACAATTTGAATGTTCTGCAAGTATTGAAAATTATGAACAATTAAGTATTCAATGATATATAAAGAACATAAATTATTACTCTCCATCCAATATTTAAATCAATAAATTATTAATGAAAAACGGAAAATTTCAACCCAGTATTGAAAGAATTACTGTAGGCCCATGCAAAATTTAAAAAAACTAATTATCATTTACCCCCAAAGCCGCCCATAAGATTACCTAAACCACCCAAACCTCCCGCTGCACCAGCTTGGAGCTGTCTCATCATATTTTGTAATCCTGCCATGCCACCCATTTGTTGAAGTACCTTTGGATCCATCATTTTTGCCATTTGTTGGTTAAGTTTTGCCATTTGATTGTGGTTAACATTTTTCGCCATATCGCCGCCCTTGAAAAGACCTTTTATGCCACCCATTTTCTTTACTACGCCTGCGAATTTTGTGTATTGAGTAATCAAGTCTTTGACTTCCCTTTCTAAAAGTAAATTAAACATGATTAATAAAATGTGACACACATCAGAATATTTTAGCAATTTTAACATATTAATATATAAATGTGTCGATGTCAGAATGACTATAAGCACATTCTTATATATCTTCATTTCCACAGCTCATTACATCGTTTGTAGCATTATGATTCTGCCCCTACTTGAACTTGAAAAAGAATTGGTAGACAAATTTTTATCCATACATATTACTCTACCAAAAACAGATCCAGTAGATATGTTTATTTCTTAAGATAATTATCAACATTGGATAAACTGTTAGTAATCAGAAATAGACAAGGCAATATGTAAAAGTTTGTAAATCAGCGTTTATGGATAACTTACATACTTTTGTATGGAGAAGTCTAAAATATTTGTCAAATTACACTGCATAGAGTTGTAAAAGTTGGTGTTACGTATTTAATTTAAAGATAACAATAAATTCAATGGAAGTTAAAAATGTATTCACAAGTACTTGTATGCTACAATAACAATTCCAAAGTACTTGACATACTCACATAATGTGTATTAGTTTGCGCATAAAAATACATTCTATTTTAAGTGGTAATATTAAATTAATAGGTTACAGATTATATATAGACTCATCTCCTAAACGCTGTCTTATTTCTCATATAATTTTTTAATAACAGGTCATATATCTTTATGTGAAATAAAATATATGTTTTTTTATCATTTTTTATTTTTCTTTTGTGGTGAATTCATCTGTTAATAAAAGTGGAATTTTTTCGTAATCACCGTACTAATTGGCTTGTTTATCAATTATGAAAAATTTATCTAATTTAGGATATAGGAAATATCTATTTTTTAT
This sequence comes from Galeruca laticollis, assembly GCA_963921935.1. NCBI lineage: Eukaryota > Metazoa > Arthropoda > Insecta > Coleoptera > Chrysomelidae > Galeruca > Galeruca laticollis. The sequence continues at coordinate 188,423,840 of OY998178.1, read as the reverse complement.
TAAGAGACCTGAATACCACCGCAATATTGAAAAACATGGGATTATGATTCCAGATTTTAATAAATGAAATTAGTTCTACTCCTTTTAATGGATAGACTAATTTATAATTCTGCGTGTAGAAACTTCAAATATATGTAGCTAGCTAGTATGTCATAATGGCATATTTTTTAAAATGGATTATTATGAAATAATTTTGAAGTTTCTGCACAAAAAACAAAATATGCTTTATTTTTTACTGTTTAATTTTTTAATAAAAATGTCTAGATATCTCTAAAATCCAAACTGCAAATATAATTTTACTTCATTGGTAAGTGCTGCCATCTATTTTAGATTGCCACATCTGGCAACGGTGTGAATATTTCGTGCTAAACAACCCTGACCTTGATCTGACGAGAGGGTAGAATGTGGCATAATTGAAACATATAGTGTATCAATCTAACGACATATCACATCCGGAAACTAGACCATCTTTAAATTCTTTGAACTACATTTTCACTTTTAAAAGCAAAATTTTATTTATTTTTATATGACTAAGAAAACTCAACTTGTTTCTTAAGAAGTAAATTGAATAGATTTTAAAATGTTTTAAATAGATAGTTGACTTTGACTCTTTTTTATATTTATTAAAATATTTCAGAAGTAAACATTTTTCCTCTTTGAACAAAGGCGTAGCTTATTGAGCTTTTATAAGGAATTCTAAGAATAAAAGATGAGTTTATAAAAACTTGATTTTTTCCATCTTATGTAAATTAAGGTGAACCAATTAAGTTAAATTTTTTGATAAACAGAAATAGAACGGTCAAAATTCCAGACGTCAAAACATATAAAGTATTAAGTTTTGGAGAATGTGCAAGGTATGGAAAAGAAAAGAATGTAGAAAATAGGAAAACGAAATGCTAGATAATTTATATTGTTAAAATTTAGGAGTATATGGAATGTCAATTCCTTTATTCACACAGTTATCATGTTTATTAATTTCCATCATTTCTAGAAAAGTTCTTTTATGTAGTTTCTTTTCCCCACTAAGGACACTAGCGTGATTATAGTCTATAATGTGATCGTTTACTATTACATGTTATGTTAACGCACAGGATTTTTTAAAATTTTTGCAATAGATTTATTTTTATTTTCATTTTAGATATATAGATACAATAACTTCTGGCAGCGTATATTACCAAAACTGAAGAAATTCTATTTTTCATGCTTACCAGAATTGGTAGATCCACAATATGTAAAGGGATTGCCAATTAAGAGATATAAAGATTAATTAAAATACGGTTTTGTTTCCTTTTGATATTTTTTTCTAACCCACTAATTTTTCCTAAAGTCCTATAATACACTCGAAATTTACTTATAAAACAAGAGGAAAACAATTTTTATTTTGCATTTTACAAAGGAATGCTTATATGAATAAATATTTTTGCTTGATTTCAAATGACCTAATCTGTAATTAGAATTACGAAACTGTCAAACCTTTATTTATAATTACAAGTTTTTAGATTTTTTTTCAATCGCAGCATTAAAAAAAGAAGTAGGCTAGAAACAATACTGTTTAAAACTATTCTATTAATTCACCACCCCTTTCCACACACAATTCGACTCTAAGTCGCAGTTCCTTGCAACCGTTACAAATTTCTTCAAGTGTCAAGGACGATTTTTTAATACTACCACATTGTTAGGCAAGTTTGCGAATTGTGCTCAACATTTCCTAATAACTGTGCTAATTTACATTAGCATCAAAAAATGTTGGCCTTATTATTCCATGTTTACCTTAACAACATATTGACGTTTTGTTGCAATTCTAAAGCGATGATTAGTATCACTCCAATAACGAGCATGTTGTAACGCAACAGTACCATTGCTAGAAAAAGTTGCTTCATTGGAAAATACAATCCTGTTGTAAAAATTTCGGTTCTCTATTATTGTATCTCCCATCCACACGCAAAAATGAAGACACTTTTCTTCATATCATATTTACGCACCTTCAAAACTCTTCGAATATGGGTTTGCTCATATTCAGCTGAATTATCTTCCACCGAATCCAAAAATGAAACTGTAGAAGCATCATCTTCACCACGTACAAGTTTCTTTTTCTCTTAATTCAGAACAGAACCAGTTTCCAAAAAAAATTTCACCAGCAGCTTTATACAGGACACAGTTACTCCGGGAAATGTTTCATTGAATTCTTCCGCAATGCGACGGTATCTCTTTTCCCCAATACCATAACATTGTATTAAATATATTTTTTTTTAAAAACATTAACATTTCCACCAAAAATTATAGAATTACAGTTTGAAGTTAATTTTGACAAATAAATTAGTATTTGAAGTTTTCAAGTCACATCCATCTACAACAAAAAATAATAGATTTAATGCGATGAGAAAATGAGAAGAATTGAATTGAAATTCTAATTACAGATTTGGTCATTTGAATTGAAGCAAAAAAATTTATTCCTTCAACATTTTTTTGTAATATCAAAATGCTTTCCCTCTTGTAAACTCAATCCGGGGACATACTGTACAATATCAATCCGAGAAATCATATAATTTTATAAAGCGTTTCAGAATTTTACCATTTAAAGGTTCCATATTACCGGGCTGATTTTTATCTAGCGAAGGAAGGACTAATCAATGCTGCGTTTCCAGCAATTCCTCATCAAATCAAGTGATCTGGGGATATCTCATTTATTATTATTAACTATAAATATTATTTAAGATTCGGAGTTTATTAATTATTGAGACTGATTAACAGGTGAACAATACAGAAGGCGTTGATTGTAGTAGCTATTAATTGCCTACCTACAATTTAAGTTTAAGAAAAAATCGGATAATAACTATTCGATTCTTTGCCAATTTGCGATTTGAGTGTAAGAAAAAATCGAATAATGGCTATTCGATTTTTTGACAATTTAAATTCTGGATGCCGATATGGCAGTGCTGAATCATCCGGTGCAGAAATGTCCAGTGCCGAGATGAACTGTACCGTGCTATTTTATATAATAAAAAATTATATGTGAAGCTATAATCAAAAATAGATTTTATACCTGTTACTCCAGAGCCCTGGGCAACCCTGATAGATCTGCCTGGTTGTTTAGTAAATAATTTTGCTCCATCTTTGTTGTCTAATTCATAATCATTCATACTGTCCATTATTGTCATTAATCTTTTCAATCTGGCCATTGACTCTTGCTCACTACCTTTTGACATAAAATCTTGACTAAATCCTGGTATCATGCCCTAAATAATTGTAAAGGTGTATAAATATAACAGACAGATTAACTTTTGAAAGATATGAAACTACTCTTTCTAAGTCACTATAGAATCTGTTATAGTTATAGGATTTTCTTCAAGATAAATTGTAAGAGGATTTTTTTATTACAAATTCAAAGTACAGCAGTTTTTTCCACAAAAAAAATTATTAAGAATCTTGGAAAAAATTCAATAAGAAAAACTAGAGAATATTTTTCTAACAATCTAAACAAAATTTAATTCATATTTTTTATCCATATTTTCTTAGTTTATTTTTACATACAAACATTATTTTTCTTCTTGATCAGATTGTAAAAATAATGGGGAAATTCGAGTTTCAGAATTTTTATTAAATATATTATCAACACGATGTGTGATTTGACGAGTTCCATTAAATTATTTCATCATTTGTTAAATGCTGTTAATAAGATAGAAGGTTTTCTGTTGAACCATTATTTACTGCATAAATTAATGAGATTTACAAGAAACCATGCAGAAGACTGTTGAAAACTGTAAGAGTATTCTGACAAGACTAGAGCAAGCTTGTAATATAAATAATATCGTGAAAGAGTAAGAACTCATGAAACATATTTTGATTACATGATTTCTCAAAAGTACCCTTTGGTAGTGGATCAAATATGTTCTGAGGAGAGCTTGTAATATAAATAATATCTATAAAGAGTAAGAACTCATTAAATTGATTACATAATTTCTCAAAAGAACCATTTGGTAGTCGAGTGATCCCATATATTCCTATGAATTATGTGATATTTTCAAGTAAATATTCAAATCATGAATAATTAGCAATCAAATCGGAAATTAGTAAGGTCTTATAAACCATAACAGACATCTGTACTGGGTGTATCTGTATCTCAGAAACTGTTTATCATACAGCTTAGAGAAAAAAATCTGTAGTACAAACTCGCATATGAGAAACTGCTGGAAATTATTTTCAAGTTTTCTACTCCATCGCTAGAAGGGGTAGTTCACAATAATAACACAAAACAATTATTTCTCTATAATAAATGTGGCATTATAATACCACAAAATTTAAATATTCATAAACTTTAGATGAGTTTACGTAAGTTTGCTCCAGTACTTTTTCCCCTATCTTCTAAAATAACTGGTAGGGGTGAGTGGGAAAGCTGACTCAATAAAACTGTTATAACTTTTGTTCCGCTTTATGGACTTTCACAAACTTAGTATCATTTGAAAGGGAATTCAATACCTAATAAAATATATCATCACAATTAATTCCAGTGGTTTAACGGTCGCTAGATGGCGGTGATTGAACAATTGTTTTGTTTTCAACGTTTTTTGGGAATATTCAAATGCGATGCTATATTTCTTAATAATTTAGTTGAAAGAGGATGGAGTTTAAAAAAAATAGTAAAAACCGCATCTCAATATCTATATTCTAAGCGAAGATACGATAAAAAATAGGTATACTAGGAGATCGAGTTTTATACTTAAGTAAATTGAAAATTTCACATAATATAGTAGGCATCCAGATATCATAAATTGTTGACAACTTAAATATAAAATTAATGTAGAGTGAATTTATGAACCTGTAACGGTTAGTAATTTAAAAATAAACGGTTTTAAGGATTAAAACTAACTTTTCCGCATCTGTGGTCCTGAACAATATTCTATCATAAAATTGTTACTTGTATACATTACGGGGGATATATCGTGCTAACAAACCGAAATTTCCCCAAAAATAACCAAAAATTCAGTATTCCTGGATTTATAGCTGTACTCGCTCTAGTCAACTGAAAATCAATAGGGTACATCTGTGAGACACCTTGAACAATATTCAATTGTAAAATTTATCAATCTTATACTCTCTGGAGGCTGTATCGTGCTAACAAACTGAGGATTCTCCAAAAATGAGAAAAATTTGGTACTTCAAGTACCATAGCACCCGTTGTCCTGGCTTTAGTGAGCTGAATATCAATAGGGTTCATCTTTGAGACGCTCTGAATAATATCCAATCATGAAATTGGTCACTTGTATATACTCCGGAGGGTGTATCGTGCTAACAAACTGAAACTTCCCCAAAAATGTCAAAAATATCGTACTGAAAGTACTGTAACACCTGTTGTATTGGCTCTGGTGAGCTGAAAATCAATAGGGTTCATCAGTGAGATGCCCTGAATAATATTCAATAATAAAATTAGTGACTTCTTGAACTCCGGAGGCTGTATCGTGCTAACAAACTGAAATTTCTCAAAAAATGACAAAATGTCGTACTTCAAGTACCATAGCACCCGTTGTACTGGCTCTGGTGAACTGAAAATAAATAGGGATCATCTGTGACATGTCCTTAACAATATTCGATCATAAAATTGCTGACTTATTGCACTCTGAAGACTGTATCGTGCTAACAAGACATGTAAGGAAAAGTGGCCGACGACAACGACGACGACATACACACAGGATTTTTTTTCTAAAAACCGTTTTTTCGTGTTGTTGTTGATGGAAAACGTAAAAATAACCCAAAAAAAAATTTCAAAATTCCAACTTTTTTTGGGGTAAACCAATACTTTTCTCGCATATAGAAAGGATGGGCGGAAAAGTAATACGTAATGCCTTACACAAATAGCGAAGCTTATGATATGTTAAAAGTGTATTTTGGATGTTTTGAGAATGCTCCTATTGCAGCAAGAGAATATGCATGAAGATATCTCTTGCGACAACATTTTTGCAGAAGAACACGGCAATGAACCAATACAGAAATAGATGAAATAAATGTTTTAGGATATATTGCTGCAGATCCACAGGTTAGTGTAAGAAAAGTAGCTTGCGAGTTAGGAATTTCTAGGTGAAATTGTTTTCATTTGTATCATGTATCTCTTTATCAACGATTAAAAGCTACAGATTACGATAAAAGACTGGATTATTATAATTGGCTTAAGGATATGCTTAATGAAAATCCAAATTTTTTATCAAATATAATGTGGTCCGATGAAGCTACATTCATTTTCCAGTAATGGATCTGTAAATAGACATAATACAAACTATTGGTCTAATCAAAATCCACACTGGATGCAACAAGATTTTAACCAGAGTCGATGGTCAAGATGACTGCCCAGTCCACTTTAGAAATGAAGTGATGCATTTTGTAAATCAACAATATGAGTACAGGTGGATAGGAAGAGGTAGCATATTCACGTGGCCGCCAAGATCTCCCGACCTTAGATTAGATTTTAATCGGGTTACAATGCACTGAAACCTAAGGTTTATTGTGCCCCCCCCCCCTATCAGAGCTGTTCTCGCTACTACTACAGCTTACCTTGCAGTTCCAGGGTTCAAATGAACTCTAGTATTTGGGGCAGCTTCAACAAGGTTATATCCTCACTCTTACAATTTTCAAGTCCGAAGCATTTCTTGCGTTGGCTTGCAATGGCAAGGCATTATAGAACTAGGTGATCCGGAGTTTCATCCTCCTCCCCACAGAATCTACACTCGTCAATTTCTGCTAGACCTATTCTTAGTAGGTGCTTCCTAAGGCAGCAGTGTCCTGTAAGAAAGCCCGTGAGGAGATTTAGCTTATTTTTACTGAGGTCCAAATATTTTTTGGATCTAGCAGTGTCAAAGTTCTGCAGGAACTTTTTGGAATGTTCCAGCCCGGGAAGGCACTGCCAGAGCGCTTCTCTTTCGGTTTCCTTTTTCTTCTGAAACTCTTTCTTATAGGAGCATTTTCCTACACCACAGAAAGGCTCCGGGCCAATAAAGGGCGTTTGTGCTCCTTTCCTGGCAAGTGTATTGGCCTCTTCATTTCCCGTGATTCCTGAGTGGCCAGGAGCCCAGACTAAAGAGTCCCTGTTATTCTTGCCTAATTCATGCAGTTTTCTTCAGTACTCCCAAGTCAACTTTGAGTCAATGACCTGGGAGCTCAATGCTTTGATAGCTGCTTGACTATCAGAATGGATCGATATGTCACATTTCCGATAGTTTCTTTCTAGGTTCATTTCCACACATCTTGCGATCGCAAGTATTTCTGCCTGAAATACGCTCGGGAAGGAGCATAATGATAATGAGTATCTGCTGCTAGGCCCAAATACTCCAGCGCCTGCTCCAGTGGTGGTTTTTGAACCATCTGTATACCATCTAATGGTGTTTTTTTTTGAGATTTTGGGTGGTGTGTTTCCCAGTCTCTCCTCTTATTTAGCATCGTAGTGAAATTCTTTTTGATACTTACTTTCTTGATCATTTCGTCATTGGGAAGATTCGCAGATGAGATGTATTTTGTTAGAGGACCAGGCTCCCTGATTTTTAATACTCTCATTCCTGAACCTTCCTTAGATATTCTAAGAATTACCTCTTGGGCAGATCTTTCTATCACCAGATGTAGAGGTGTGAGATCTGTAATGATCTCAAGTGCCCTAGTTGGACAAGTTCTCATGGCTCCAGTGATGCACACACAGGCAAGCCTTTGAACTTTGTCGAGGGTCTTCCTCATGCTGTAGAGTTTTTCTTTTGTATGCCAAACTGTTGTCCCATATGTAATTGCTGGGATCACAATCATGGCATACATCCATCGCAGTATTTTTGGGTTACAGCCCCAACTCTTACCAGCTAGATTTATGCACACCATCAAAGCTCTTATTGCTTTACTAGCAGTTATTTCAACATGCTTATTCCACAGAAACTTACTGTCTAGGGTTATCCCTTTTTTTAACTTCTGATTTCCATTCTATGATTTCCCCGTTTAAGGATATGGGCTTCATGGCTGGAAGTGTTCTTTTTCGGGTAAATGGAATTACTATGGTCTTGTTTGGGTTAATGTTTAGCCCCACTGACAAGCACCATTGCTCAATGATTCTTTGTAATAAATCACACAAGGTGCTCTCGAACTTGCCTCTGACTATTAGAACTATGTCATCAGCATAGCTCATACATTCGAAGCCAAGCGCCGTTAGCCTGTAGAGCAACTCATCCACTACGAGGCTCCATAGAAAGGGAGATATCACTCCCCCTTGAGGTCCCCCCCCCCATAGCTTCAACTGCCGGACCTTACTGTGTTAAATTTTTATCTATGGGGTCAAATTAAAGATTTAGTATTTCAGAAAAGACCTGCAAGTAGAGCAGATCTTTGCTTAGAAAAAAAGATATAGAGATGCGGTTTTTGCCATTTTATTTTAAATTCTATCCTCTTTCAAGTAAATGATTAAAAAATATAGCATCACATTTGAAGGTTACCCAAAAAAGTTGAAAACAAAACAATTGTTCAATAACTGCCGCCTAGCGACCATTAAAACCACTGGAATGAAATGATAATATAATATTTTATTAGGCATTGAATTTAATTTCAATCCATAAAGCAGAACAAAAGTTATAACACTTTTCCAGTCACTCCGATCATTTATTTTACAAAATAGGGGAAAAAGTACTGGAGCAAACTTATGTAAAATGATCTAATGGTTATGAATATTTAAATTTTGTAGTACTATAACGGTACATTTATTATAGAAAAACGATGTTTTTGTGTTATTATTGTGATCTATGCCCTCTAGCTGGAGTAGAAAACTTGAAAATAATTTCCAGCAGTTTCTCATATGCGAGTTCGTAATATAGTTTTTTTCTCTAAGCTGTATGATAAATAGTTTCTGAGGTACAGTGGGTTATCTCTCTTAATCAGACACCCAGTACAAGTCGTTATTTAAGAATAAGAGAATAGTTTCAAAGAGTACCCAAAATTTGATAGAGCAGCACGAGACAACATTATATTTAAGACATTCAGAAATATTTTTTTCTAACTGAATTTTAATTTTAATAAACTATTTTATATCCATTATGAAAAGTAAATAAATAAATTCAATATATTACATGTTACTCACCATAATTTGTGAAAAGGGTCCCATTTTCATTATATTTTGAAACTGTTCATACATATCCCTGAGTGTAAATTGTCCATGTTTAATTTTTTCTAATAATTCTTCATTATCTTCCAATTTTAATTCATTTACTTTGTCAATCAAACCTTCAATGTCACCCATACCTAATAATTTACTAACAAACGGTTTCGTTTTAAATGGTTCCAAATCGTCTATATGTTCTCCAGTACCAATAAATATAATGGGACTGTTAGTAGCTGCAACACTAAAAAAATTATCATAGTAGCAAATTTATAAGATTATCTTAAAACTGATTTCGAAAAAAATAATAAGGCAAATTTTATTTGATTCTACAATATCCACTAAAAAAACTATGCAAGGTGAGTATAACATAAGTAAGAGTCATAATCTTCTGATTGAAAATCATTTCAGTGTTCTTCAAAAGAAAATTCAGATTACCTACTTTTTTACGAAATCAGCGTAATTTAAAAATGTAATATGAAAGGCAAAATTTTATTCACATACTGCCCTCCATATCACTATAATAGACATTTATATACTTACGCACTAAGTGCACCACCTCCTTTTGCATGTCCATCCAATTTTGTGATAATTACTGAACCTACATCAACTTTATCTTTAAAAGCTTTAGCTTGAGACTCACAAGCTTGGCCAATAGTGGCATCCATAACAAATATAATGTTATCAGGATTCTTAAAATAATAGACATAATCAACAAATTGACTTGATATTGTAATTCTGTATAAAGACATGATGCTATAAAGAGTATGTAGGGGTAGGGATGAACATTTTATAAGAATTTTAGAGTGCATACCAGTATTTTAAAAAGAGATGTTGATGGAAGAGATATACAGAAGGATGAAGTGGCACAATCAAGTTGACAAAAAAAGTAATAGAGTAAGAAAGATTAGATGAGTAGGGAATAAAAGTTACTATTTGTATATTGATATTCGTTAGAAACTTTCAGGATGCACCAATAATGGTAATGAATGAGATTGTGGGAGGTGAAATTTGCAGGAATAGAAAAAATATATGACTCCAAAGAAGTTATCGGAATAATGCTAAAAATAGCTAACAATTGAAGATTAGAAAAGTGGAAGGTTGTAGTAGTTACATGGCAATTAATAAATTATACTCCGGATTACCAAATGTCTACCTCGGAATTTTGATTATGAAGTATACAATTAAATATCCAGGGATATTTTTTATATTAGAGTAACAACATGCTACAACAACCAAAGAAAATTCTAAACAAAGGTTAATATCACACTCCCAAAAAGTTCCTAAACAGAACTGAAGTTCAAATTTGATTATTTATATAGTGGAAGAAAAGTTCATTTTAATTACAGATTATCAATCAATCAAACTTAAATATTAATACGAGCTGGCAAATCTAATAAAATAACATCATAGTTGCTATTTGACTGCAACAACATATGTTACTTACCACGGCATTTGATACTGCCAACATTTCTTCAAATAGTGATTCTTCTTGTTTGTGTCTTCCACTAGTATCAACAATTATGATTTCAAATCCTTCTTTTTTAAACATATCAACTCCATCTTGAGCTATAACTACTGGGTCTATTTCCGTGTAACTAAAAAAATCAATAAAAAAAGATTATATTAATAAAATATCGCAAAAGATGACAATATTGTTTATGATCTTTATGTAGCGTAGCTCTCAACTCTCGGTTATTTTATGTAATATAAGTATTCTTCGACATCTGAAAATGTAAAGTAAGAAAAAGAATATTCGTGTCATTAACATGAACTACTAAGGTTATTTAGCCTTGTGCGTTCTGTGTTACTGTTTTCCCAGCAAATGATAGCGTTGGGATTCATACACCTACATCTATGAAAATAATTTCTAATCAAAAATATTTCTGATGCAAGTGGGAATTGAACCCTGGGATCTTTTGATCCATAATCCAGGCTCCATTCACTGAGCCTCCAATCTGTATCGGTTATTATCGAGCTACAACAGTTATCAGGGCTCCTGAATTTTGTTTGATTTTTCTGTGAAATATATTAAACATAAAGGTGAAAGTTATACCTAACGATAGAAAAATTTACGAACTATCCTGTGAGTATTTGTGTCTACAATTTATATGAATTTTGAAGCTAATATTATGAAATTCATGTGAAATATTGGATCAACAGTAATTAAAGACCATATTAAAAAGTAGTTAAAAACTGGACTGACTTTTTACCCATCAATTAACAAATAAATAGCATTAGGCCAGGAACTTAGATGAGCAAATAAACTTATTGTGACATTTAAATCATGAAGTGTGTTCTTTGCAAGAAACCAGCAGATAAGGGAAAAGAAGGTGAACATTTTTCATATGATAGTTGCCAGGAAAAATATTGTCAGGAATGTATGGGGATCACTGTAACAGAATTAAGAGTACTTCAATTACAAAAAAATAGGATATTAAAATTTTATTGCAGGAAATGCTGTGGAAAACTAAATAATGATAATATGAACAACTTTAAGGCATTTGAAGGCTTTTTTACTAGAGAAATAAATAACCTAGTCTATGATAGAACTACAAAATGAAACAATAAAAAAGCAAAATGAGACTCTACAGAAACTAATACAAGAGATAAACTCAGTTACAGGAAAGGCGTGTACAGAAGACGAAACTAACACATTTTCCGACAGATTAAAAACTAAAAATGAAACACTTGTCATAAAGCCTAAAGAAAAACAACAAAGTAATAAAACTAACGACGATCTTAACCAAAACATCGATCCGAAGTCTTGCGGTAGGAGTAGAGAATTTAATAGAAGGTAAAGAAGGAACAGTTATTATCAATTGCCATAGTAAAAACTCAAAAGAAAAATTAGGAATAAGGTTGAAAATGAACTTGGCAATCAGTATAAGGTAATGGACGGCAGACAAAACAATCCAAAAATGATAGTAAGAGGGGTTGAAGAAGAATATATCACAGATGTTGACATTGTTACACAAACAATGAAAGAGTTAGAAACATCAGAAGATACAGAATTGAAAGTACTAGTAAGATACAAACAAAAGGACCAACAAAATAAAGGTAATATAATATTAAAAGTAATGTTGCATTACAAAAAAAATTGAACCTGCAAGGTAAGCTGAACTTAGGGTGGAGAAGATGTGTTATCCACGAATATTTTTTTGTCACAAGATGTTTCAAATGTGCTAGATATGGGCATGTAGCAGCAAATTTCCAGAACTGAGAGAGAGAATATATGTTTATTGTCCAAGAACAAGTCTTATTGACAAACACCTTGTAAAATAAGTTAATAAGTTAAAAATTAAATTACCAACAAATCATTAAACATTACTAGATAAAAGATATAAATAAAAAAAAAAAAAAAAATACATTCACACACAAATCTTACATATTATATACATACAACATAACTTATATGTATTGTCAATAAATAACTAAATTATAATACAATAATTAAAAGCACTCTAAAATATTTTAATTTCATTTTCTTTACTTGTTTATATACACTGTTGACAAGAATAATATTATAGAGAATGTATATGAGAAAAGCATTCATTTAAATTGTAGTACGCCTCGTCTATCAACTTTTCTTTCATTACTTGCCGAAATTTATTTAAATGCTCTATATTCTTTATATATGCTGGCAACAAATTATATAATTTGACTCCATTGTAAACAAATGAGGCTTTCACCAAGGAAGTTTTAGGTATAAGTAGCGACAGATTGTCACTTTGTCTTGTATTATAATGACTTTCTGTAATATACTGCTCTTTGTTCTTATGAATGAGGGATGTTACTTCTAGTACATAGAGTGATGTAAGAGTCAGTATTTTGTGTTTCACGAAATATGTTTTACATGAAGTTCTTTTATTTATTTTACATAAGAATCGCATAGCTCGTTTCTGCAATAAAAAAATACTTTCGAACAGCTCCCCATTACAAGAGCCCCAAAATTGTAGGGAATACCTTAAGTGCGATTCCACCAAAGCGTAATATACATCTTTAGCTACCGAGAATCCCAATTCACACGAAGCTGATCTAACAGCGTAACAGCCTGAGGATATTTTCTTTTTTAAGATATTAATGTGTCCTTTAAACGTCAGGTTACTATCAATGTTGAGTCCTAAAAATGTTGCTTCTTCAACACTCTCCACAGTGTCATTTCCAAATTGAACAGGTGGTAATCTGCATTTAAATGTCATTATTTTTGTTTTACTTATATTTAGTGTTAGGTAGTTTGCACTACACCATTCCTTAACCGTTTGTAAGTCATTGGATACAATGTTATGAAGCCTCTGTTCATTGGACTCATGCCAAGTTAATGTGGTATCATCGGCAAACATAGTAAAATTACCATGAATATTTAAATTTGTAAGATCATTGACATAGAGAAGAAACAAGATTGGACCCAACACTGAACCCTGTGGTACTCCCCATTTACCAGATCTGACATTTGAATTTGAATGTGGTGTTCTAACAAATTGCTTACACCCAGACAGATACGAGCTCATCCATCCAAGACCAACACCCCAAATCCCATAATGATTTAATTTTCTCAGCAGTAATTCATGTTTAACACAGTCAAAAGCTTTTGTCAAATCACAAAAAACCGCTGCGACTGGTATACCATTGTTTATAATTTTATATATTTTTTCTAGACTGTTAAATATGGCATCCGATGTATTTTTACCTTTCTGAAACCCAAATTGTCTGCTGTCAATTATATTATTTATTTCTAAAAATTCTGTTAGTCGATGTTTTACAAGTTTTTCAATTATTTTTGCCAATGTTGGAATCAGAGATATCGGCCTATAATTAGATGGATCCCCACCATATCCCCCCTTATGAATTGGAATTATCACACTAGTTTTAAGAAAGTCTGGAAATACTCCCTCTTGAAACGATTTGTTAATCAAAATTGCTAAAACATTCAAGGCTGTGTATGGTAAATTGTTAAATATTTTTATAGACAAGTTGTCATAGCCACAGGCATTTTTCTTTTTGATATTAGCAAATACTGTATAACATGTTTTAATTGTGCAGAAAATTATAAAACAGGAGATTGTGCTTCTAAAATTTTTTAATGTATAAACTGTATCGAAACTAATACTAAATTAGGAAAATCTTTAGGTTTTAATCATAAAGTATCAGATGTAAACTGTCCTTCTTATAAGAGATTGATTGACATTGAGTCTAGAAAGACAAAATGTACATAGCAATTACAGAGTAACTTAAAGCCTCAAAACAAATCTGGTATAAAATTATTTCATCAACATGTTCAGGGTCTGTCAAACTGTCTAAACAATATGAATGTCATAATCAGTAATCTAGATTTACAATTTGTAGCAATCACTGAACACTGGCAGAATACAGATAGTATTGGTACTTTTCAGTTGCAATGCTTTAAACTTGTAACATATTTTTGTCGTAGAAAATCAAGAGCCCATGGGGGAGTAGCTCTGTATTGTGCAAATTATCTGTCTCCAATAATAAGACAGGATATTAATCAATTAAGTGAAGAATATGTGTTTGAATGTACCGCTGCAGAATTTAGAATAGATAGTGTGGGATATGTGGTTTGCGTAATATATAAACCGCCCGATACTAGCACAGAAGAATTCATATTAAGATTAGACCAACTGTTAGATATAGCCTCAGAAGGTGAAAGATTTGTGCTTGTAGCGGGAGATTTTAATTTGGGCTTATTACCATTAAATAAAAATGATAAAAATATTAACACCTTAAATAATTTATTGAACTTGTATAATATGAAGTACATAATAAATACTCCAACAAGAGTTACTGCTAATACGAAATCGTGTTTAGATAATGTGAATGTACCTGGTTTTGCAGATTATACCATGAATGTTTTGAATACTGACATATCCGATCATTTTGGTCAAACAGTTACCATTTTTTACAACATACAAACAGCAAATAATACATATGCCTATAAACGTCTTTTTGATTCTGAGTGGTATGAATTTTTATGTAGTCACTTAAGAAATGAAATGTGGACCTCAGTATATGAGGGATCAACAGTTGACGACAAGTATGATACTTTTATTCAAATATTAACAAATCATTTTAATTCGTCTTTCCCTGTAAAACAGGTTAAACAGTTACCAAATAAAAAATGCAAATGGATGACTACCAAAATTACTGTTGCCAAAGATACCCTAAATTTCATGTTTGAACTTTATGCTCATAATCATATACCCAAACAGGCATATACTAATTATAAAATCTATTACTCCAACCTTGTCTTACAGGAAAAGAGGGATTACTATGACAGACAAATTTCTGACTCGCATTACAAAAGTAAGACCATCTGGAATATAATAAAAACTGAGAAAGGCCTCAGCAAATCAACACAAGAAACTTTCACTGGAATTAAGTCAAATAATGACACAATATCATCTATGTCCCTTGCATCTAACATTTTTAATGAATATTTTGTCACAGTGGCCGCAAATTTTGTAGACTCTTCGATACAAAATAGAAACCTAAATCATATAATCAACAATCTATTATCTATGTACCTATCCGAGATGGATGATGTTGAAATTCTGGAAATTATAAATGGTTTGAAAAATAAATGCTCAAGTGGCGAGGATGGTATCAGTAATATTTTATTAAAAAAATAGCGACATTTGTTTTAGAACCACTGACACATGTTGTAAATTCATCATTCTTAGGTGGAGTTTTCCCATCTAGACTGAAAGTAGCAGTTGTACAAACCCATCTTTAAAAATGAAGATACATTATTGGTGGAAAATTATAGACCATTAAGTCACCTTTCTACTTTTTCCAAAGTTTTTGAAATTGCTATAAGAAAAAGATTGGTTAATTTTTTGAATAAGAACCAGATCATAGCTTCGAATCAACATGGATACCAAGAAGCAAAATCTACTATAACAGCTGCTTTTGTTTTTTTTTTGAGAGAATTCTGGACGCCCTTGATAGTGGTAGTCTCGCCCTTGGAGTTTTTTTGGACCTATCGAAGGCATTTGACTGTGGAACTATCAATAATTGCTTGACAAAATGGAAAAAATGGGGTTTCGGGGTAGATGCTATGATTGGTTTCAATCTTATTTAGCAAACCATTCTCAAAAAGTCTGCTTTAAAACAAACTCTTCTGAATATACTTCTAATGCCAGAGAAGTTATACTGGGTGTAGCTCAGGGCAGTGTGCTTGGTCCAATCCTGTTCATACTATACATAAATGATCTAGAACTGTTTTTAACTGATATAACAACTACACTAACAAATTATGCTGATGATACAAATGTGCTCATTGTTGGAGGTAATTATAATTGAATGAAAACTAAGACAACACCTGTAATTTTAAAAATGGCTGAATGGTTTAAAGGGAACTCTTTAATCATGAATAACAAAAAGACGCAATGCATTTTATTTAAACACAATCGTAATGAAATTGTGTATCCTAATAATATTGAGATTAACAATAATGTAACTACATTTTCGTCAGAAATTAAGTTTCTAGGAGTTACAATAGATGAGCACATGAGCTGGGTGGAGCATGTGCAGCTGCTCTGTGGTGGATTAAGTAGAAACTGTTATTATTTGGAGGAATTAAAAAAAGTAGTTAGCAAACATACATTGATAACAGTATATTATGGGAATTTCTATTCATTGTTGAACTATGGAATTGTTTTTCTGGGTGGTTCACACAGTCAAACTGTCTTTGTATTACAAACTAGAACAGTTAGAATTTTGGCTGGTTTAAAACTATGTGAAAGCTGTAGGGGATATTTTAAATCTTTATATTTATTAACATTACCTGGTATATACATATATGAGTGTCTCTGTTATGTGTATAGAAATATGAAATGTTTTTCAGATTATACAATTGCACATGAGTATCATATGAAACAGAAACACATTTTCTGATACCCTATTCATAAAACATCATTGCTTGAAAAATATTGCTTATATAGATGTTTGTTAACGTTTAACCTACTACCTAAAGAACTACGGGATATTACTTACATACATAGATTTAAGATTATAAGGAAATGTCTTGTGTCTGCGGAACCATATAGTATAGACGATATAAATAGCAATACATTTTTGGATTTTTGATTCAGTGTTCCACACATATCTTTTTATAATTATTTGCATGTTACACATTTGTTTTCTACTTTTGATCTGTTTTTTAAATATTTTAAATATAGTTTGGCGCATATTAACATTGTACAACAAGTGAGAATGTTTAACATTGTAGATTTTAACTGTTTTTATCTGTTTAAAAAATATTTTTTTTTAAGTAGGTATACCTTATATTTCGTTTTTACAGAGAACTTTTGACATGTACCATACAATGTATATATTTTTTTTTCTAAAAATGTATCTTGTCACTAGTACAAAATAAATATCTATCTATCTAAAAGGTAAAAAGAGGAGAGAAAAAAGATGGAAAATAATCCACAAAGAATTGCTAGAATAGGTACATATTTTTTGAAATATTGTGCATCTGTACAAAAAACTGAAGATTTTTTCTCCATTGGAGAGGTTTCAGAGCATGTTGATTCCGTTTATACCTAAGCTCTAGCATTTATTGTTCGTCCACTAAAGCTTAAAACGGACTTCGTTGACTTGTGTTTAGAAGTCTAGAATGTAAATAGATTCAGACTATATTTTTAATAATAAAATATATATTCAAAATTGTGCCTCAAATCACATGTACAACCAGTTCTTTAAATAGGGGACAAACAGCAAACATAAAACACAGTATTCAAGATTGTTATAAGAACAATTTTTCCTCTGTGTAGAGCACACTATCTGTCAGTGTTCAAAGAAATAAAAATCTTACCTTCCATAAAAGGGTATTCTTGCCTTTGTACAATTTTGTTTCACTTGATCATAGGCACCAGCTCTGAAAGTATCAGCACATACAAGACATGACTTCCAATTTTTTTTCTGATAATGATAAGCTAACTTTGTACAAGTTGTAGTTTTACCAGATCCTTGCAAACCAACAAACATTATTACATTTGGTTTTCCTTTAATTGGTTGATAAGGCTTTACTCCAGGATCTACAAGCTAAAAACACATATATTTGTTTACTATTTTCTCCTCACAATAAAAAAGAATCTACAAAATTATATTATATAGGAATATGTTATAAAATTTTAGAGCGCTGTCAATGTAAGTGCCTGGTCTCGTACTGCTCAAGACCTCAAAATTCTGCCTTCTCGGACATGTCGAACTGAATACGGAGCCCTGCGGACAATACCATGGAGTAGGTACCTGTTCCATGCTCTAGAAATAGCGGAATGACTCACATTCATTCTTCGAGCAACCTTTCGCCTCGGATGCCCTTCCTCAATCAAAGTGACAGCCCTTGAAATTTGAAAGGTACTTAAGTACACCCTATGAACCCTTTTTCTACCCACAATATCGTGATCCATAATTGTATCGTTAATCAACTACTGCCGTCACAATAAATGAATCAAATGGTATTGAATGAAAGCTGATTTAGTCAAAATTCTTGTTGTTTTTTGTCAAAACTTAAAAAAATTGATTAAAATACCAAAGAAATTTACATTTACATTGGAATTGTATCACTGCAAACAAAAGTAATGAAGTAATAAGTAAGTGTCTCCATATTTATTTTGGTAGTACAGTATTTAGTTGCACAAATAAAACAAAAATCCACTTAACCTTTCAAAAGTCATTTTGACTCATATAACAAAATAGGTATTAATCTTCAATTAAAATTATCCTTAATGTTTCTCAGATTAGTGTAAGTAATTTACACTACAAATGGTGAAGCTTTTCCCAGCTCGTGACTTAGTTGACAATATTATTCAACGCATACTATGTTGGTACTGTCTTCTTATAACAGAAAAAGAGCGAAACTGAATACAAGTGTTTGTCGCATTGTTTTAATAAGATGCATATGGTTGATGTTGTATCAGTCACGTGATGGAAAAGACTCAGCGTTCTACTGTAGGTAGCAAGTCTGAAAGCTATAGCAAAAGATAATAACAAGAAAAAAATTAGCATGTTGATGTTTAAAATATATTTTGTGGTGTGTTAATATTAACTGCAGTGAGAAGTTAAAAAATGGTCACTAAAATTAATAGATTTCGTGAACCCATCGTCTCAATCTATATAAACTGTCAAAATAAATAAACAAGAACAGTAATTGAATTTTCTGATTATAGAAACATATTCAAATTCGATTAATTACTTTAACAAGCTCTTTAAACACTGCAC
Source organism: Galeruca laticollis (assembly GCA_963921935.1). Lineage (NCBI taxonomy): Eukaryota > Metazoa > Arthropoda > Insecta > Coleoptera > Chrysomelidae > Galeruca > Galeruca laticollis. The sequence continues at coordinate 188,404,486 of OY998178.1, read as the reverse complement.
TTTGGATCATCCGTCTTTTGTTAAGACCTCCAGCCATTTCATCAAAGTCAATAACAGATTTAACATTTTCTCGTAGGGATTTGACTAATTTTATATTAACATCAGCCTCTATCAAAGCTCGACAAATTTCACTAAGCATTCCATTTAGAACCTAAAATATGAAAAAATAAATATTATAAATAATATGGTTGCCAGCTGGCCAGACATACCTCCTCATTAATGATCGTTGCCTTGCTTAAAGACTGCAAGGCAGTCGTGATCTTACGACCCAAGTCCGCTAAAACCATTTTGCTTCAATATCTTTAATGTATTTTAATTATATGAAATTAAGTTCTCATTATCTTGTAAGTTGATGCAACTAATGTTTTGCGTTGATAACAAGAATATATAGGTTATATCTTTACTTTCAGCTTTCACTTGTCAGTTGACAGCTGATGTTTTGAGACGTGGCCAGGGCTCACGTTTCGGGTTTCGGTACTTTTTACACTACAGGTTGTTTGTATGGAGAGTAGAACTAGTTCTACCCTCCATAGTTGTTTGGTAGGTCGATGGAAATTTTCAAAGGGATAGTAAGGGACGCCATTTGCAACTTTTTTTGCTAATGTTAAGGTTTTCGAAAAAAAAATGAAATTTCTCAGTCTTCGAAAATACGCCTGCTCGCCTATTAGTTTGAAAAAGTATATAGGCCTACTACTTCCCTGTCTTACAAAAGGATTACAAATGTGGACCTACAACAGTGAATTATCCAGGGCATAAAATTATTGCGTATCGTAATTCTCCGAAGACATAAAAACCAAAAATCTACTTGCTATGCAGGAGTGGATTGTGGAAACGACTTTTATTTTAAACATTGTCTCCCTCGGCGTATTAAGTTGCCTTTTACTGTGTTGACATCAGACTTTGTTTTTTGCATTACGATTTTGAACTTTGTGTAAGTGAACAACCTTATTGTGTAACTTCATAACGTGATTTATGGATTAGTTGCAACGGCGTCGTTTTCGGATGCAGAGTACGCAGACATTCTGTTTCTGTATGGCTGGAGTGATGGAGATGCATGTGCAGCACGTCGCGAATATCAGCGCCGTTACCCTAACCGGCGACTTCCTCATGTATAAGTGTCTTTATCAACACGTATCGACGAATTAGTGAAACTGGTAGTGTTAGCACTACTGTTTCCGGTATTAATCTTGGACGTTACGGTCCTGGTGTAGACTCCAAAATTTTGCAAGCCTTTACGAATGATCCTCACCACAAGCATCAGGAAGGTTGCTCGACAGTTAAATGTCTCGCCATTGAAGGTCTGGTCGGTAGTGCAAAACGATTGATGCTACCCTTATCATTACACGCCAGTACAAGGTCTTCAAGAATGTGATCCAATTAGAAGGGTCAATTTTTACCGCTTTTTGTTAGATGCAGATATCAAGGATGGCAATTTTCTTAAAAGGAATAACAAATTTTCACAATCTGCATTACTGGGCCCAGGACAATCCCCATCTACCGAAAGAAACATCTTTTTAACAAAAGTTTAGTATGAACGTGTGGGTAGGAGTTATCAGACGAGAGTTAATAGGACCTTACTTTTTACCAGGCAGGTTAAATAGCCAAGTGTACTTAGACTTTCTAGAGAATAAATTACCACCACTCTTAGAAGATTTACCCCTCGCCCTCAGACGAAGAATGGTGTACCAACATGATGGATGCCCAGCACATACTGCACGTGCTATTACTGCGTGGTTTAACAATCACTATCCCAATAGAGGTGGATCGGACGCATTGGACCGATTTTGTGGCCTGCTAAATCGCTCGATTCAACACCGTGTGACTTTCATATCTGGGGCAGATTGAAAAAACTTGTTTAACAAGTTCCGATCCGCGGTAGAGCTCATTTAATGGAAATGATTATCGAGGCAGCTGACACTGTAAGGACAGGACTGAGTTTAAACGTGACCACATCAGCAATACGACGCAGGGAAAGAGCTTGCATTAGAAATTGTGGTTCTCATTTTGAACAACAATGATTGTTTTCTGAAGTTTATGTACTTAATAATTTTTCAAAATAAAATAGCGTATTTTCGTTTATTCAGAAATTTCAGTTTATTTCGAAAACCTTAACATGTTGAGCGATACATTATTAGCAAAAAATTTGCAAATGGCGTCCCCTATTATCCCTTTAAAAATTTCCATCTACCTACCAAACACCCTGTATATAGAAGTCCCTAGATTAGAAAAGTACCGATCGAACAGATGGAAATATCTTTAGCACAGGTCTTTAGTAACAGTCACAGCAAATATGTTTCCACACTTTAATCAGTGACGAACCGTAGTTCTTTGTTAAAAATTAAAATTATCTGTGAGGTTTTATTTAAAGAAATATTATATGTATTTCATAGAATGGAGAATAGGTACTTAGTTGCACAGACAAATTTTTTATAAACATCATAGATGTCAAGCAAAAACTACAAATTAAAAAAAATGTTTATAATTATACAACTATAATAAAATGTTAAAAAAGATTACATGTAAGCTATAAATAAAAATCATACTAACTGATTATTTAGTAATTTTTAACTATATGCTACACAGAGAAAGTAGCGACACACAAAACAGCGACTCTTAAAATGCCGACATAGGTATTAAAACAGCGATATATTAAAAAAGCGACATATCAAAATAGCGATATTTTAAAAAAGCGACATATTAAAATTACGGCGCTCATAAAATTATGAACTCTTATTTTAGCTATATAGATAGAGCATCTACTTTTAGGATAAAGAAAAGTAAAAGTGAAAAACAACAATATTTTATATAACGAACTAAAATTAACAATATGTAAATGTGTGGTGGTTATTTAGCAAGTGCCCCTCGTATATACTTCTTAAACCATCGAACCATTAATATTCGGGAAACACTTACCACTATTTATTGGGGTTAAATAAATACCATCGTTTATCAAAATTCACTAGCTGGGACAATATATTTAATACTATGTATACAATTTACTGACCATGTATAACATACACTATAAACATTGGTACTATTAATAATTCATAGAGAAATGAACTCTCTGTTTATATAGGAAATTTTATAAATGCATTATTAGACCAAAACAGTCGATGATCTTTCCGTCGACCTTGCTGACACATTATTTATTTACAAAACAGTCTCCTTAATATCCTACTAACCTTACTACACCTTGTCAGTGACCTTCAAGTTCACTGACCGCTAGCAATATTTGAAATTAAAATCTAGTTACATCTAATTAAACCTAAGAGTATCTTTTGGGATCATCACATCATCCCCTCTTGGAAGAGAAAAATTATCCCTGATAAATTTTTGATACTAATTATATCGTTAACGATTCACGCATTGTTTGTTTATTACACTAATTGTCTTGTTTTGTTTTTAAACACTGCTTGTTTGTTTACGATCTCACCTCGCTTGATTACAAATATTGTCGTTATTGTATTTATACCACCGATTTTTATGAACGATTTGTTTTTTATTATTTTGAGATATAATCTCACAGTTTACTCCTTTTATTTCCGTTATTTTGAACGGACCTAAATAATATGGATCGAACTTACTTCTTTCTTCATTTTTCAGAATTACCGAATCCCCTACCCTAAAGTTTACGGGTGACGATTCGTTTTCGTTTTTATTTACTCTAATTAGCTTACTTTTTATCAAAAATTGCTTGGCTCTTTCATTCGCGTACTGTAACTTATATTTCAATTCTTTATCATACCTTTCAAAATTGTAGCATGGTTCTATTTCTACATTTAAAAATTTTGGTATATGTTGGGTTTTCTACCGTATAACAACTCAAAAGGAGTGTATCCGTGATACGTGTTTGTTGTTGTATTATAACAATATCCAAACATTTTTACAAACTCTCACCAGTTATCTCTAGAATCTTTAATAAAGTTTCTTATGTACTCATTCTGTGTAGTTTTTCACAACTGCCTATTTATTCGTGATGATATGCTGATGAAAAATTGTGTTTTATTTTTAAAAGTTCCGCTAAGTTGTTCATTATTTCGTTCTTATATTCTGTTCCTTGATCCGTCCTTATTTCTTTCATCAAACCATAATTTGGTATAAAGTTTTGCTATTGTGGCTGCCTCTTTGTTAACGACCGGTATCATGACCGCGTATTTTGTTAATTCGCATAATGTTGTGATACAATAACGGTTCCCATTGTTACTTTCTACAAAAGGACCTATTGTGTCTATATAAATGATATCAAACGGTTTTATAGATGTGTCCGTGTTGACAAATTTCTCTTTATGACTGGGTTTTGCTTTATTCACTTGACATTCGTGGCAATTCTTTACATACTTTCGTACATCTTTCTCCCTGTTTTTCCATCTAAAATTTGCTCTCAGTTTCTTTAATAATCTATTGTTTCCTACAGGTCCTCCAAACCTTGGATCGTTGTGATATCTTTCTAGAATCTCTCGCATCTCTTCTTTCTGCTGTACCGTTTTTGGTACTTCGCATATACATACTTGTATATTTTTCAACCTTTTATTCCCTTCTTATATAAATTCTTCTATTGTGCACTTTTTGAATATATAATCATTTGCATATAATATCTTCATTCTTTTTACTTCAAATTTTACCGAAAGCTCCTCAAGCTTTTCCAACGTTCGTCCTAACTCGAATTGTGTATTCCGGTAAATAAGGCTTCACTAAATTTCAATTTATTTTTGATCCGAATGCTCATCCTTAGCGAGATGAGGTTATTTTCAAAGTGTAAAATTGACAATTTATTAGTTGGTTAAAACGTTTATCATTGAAGGTTGTATTAAAATTTTTCCGATTGGTTTCGTTATTTTCCTTACATGTTGATTTATTCCATCCAGTATGTATTTCTAATTAATTTTTATTTTCTTCTAGTTCTTTTAGACTATATACGTTGTCATTTATCATTAATGTATTATCAGTTATCTTAGCTTTAGCTCCACTTTCTCTTGCCTGATTCATATATCTTATTAGCTGTTTTCTCTGTTCTAGTATATCTTTTGGGTAATCTTCATCAATATATATCTTCGTTACTTTTAATTTATTCGTTCCTTCCAAAGTTTCTACTTTCTTATTCACATCTTTCATCATTATTAGTACTGGCCTATTTTTGCCACTGTTTCTGTTTCCTATTCTTTTACATTTCAAAGTATCTGATTTAACATCCACTGCGTTATTAACCTTCTTCATTACATCTTATTTATTCTCTAGTTGTTCCTCATCTTCTTCGTTGCCTTCTTATATATCATGTATTATCAAATTCTTCTCTCTAAAATTTTTCTGGGTCTGTGTCATGTTTCCTTGCAAAAATTCTGTTTTTTCCTTGAGTTCCATATTTTCCATCCTTAATTCGTAGTTTTATTTCTTTAATTGTGCTATTTGTCTGCACATTTCTTCAATTTTATCTTCTATCTTGCATATTCTTTCATTACTATTATTCCGATTATTGTAATTGCTATTCCTGCTAAATTTCCTCTCCTTGTTGTAGTCTATGTATCTGCTATAACTGTTTCCTGGGTTGTATTGTCTGAATGTCTTCCCTTGGGAGTTGCCGTTGTACAGTCCGCTGTTGCTTCTTCTCCTATGATTGTTTCTGTAGTTAAAATCTGATTTCCTGAAGAAATTCCTATTGTCCTTCACGTGTAATACTTGTTGATGACTTATTATGCCTTCTACTGATACCAGCTTAGATAGTACTTCTTGCGTGTTTTCAAAGCTTCCCGCTGCTATGATCGTTTTCGTTGCGCCCGCTGTGGCGTTCATCGTCATTGCCTTAATCGTTGCTTCTTTGGTGTATTTTTCAGATAGACGCTCTGGCATCCCTTCCGACACGTATGCTGCCTGTAGCTTCTCTGCCAGTTTCTCTATTTCTGTCGCGTATTGCGTTATGTCCTTCCCATTTTGCCTTACTTTGTTAAGTTTCGCTAAGAGAAGGCTTGGGTTATCTCCTCTTATTCCTGATTTGAGTTTGTTCCTAATTTCTGTGATAGAATTTTCTGTCGTTATCAGGCTTCTTGCTTTCCCAGTCAGTCTTGTTTTAATTAGCAGAATGGCATTTTCTTCATTACCCGTCGCGTTTATTTGTAATAAATCTAATGAGTCTAAAAACGATTGTAACTTGCTTGCTTCTCCGTTGAATTCAATACTTAATACTTTACTCGCGATGTTAAAAAAATCATTCATACTCGTCGTCATTTTCAACTGTTTGCTTATTGCTTGTAATACACCCGTATCGATCTCCTCAAATATAGAGGTGGGTATTTTAACAGTACAATTTAGCGCTTGAAATGCAACAGTTTTATCCCTAATCTTATCCGAATAATTTCTTTCTTGTTGTACTAAACTCAAGTTTTTCCAATTTTTACCTATTAACTTAGCAAAATTATTATAAAGAATTATTATATCATTAATTACTTCAATGTGTATATCTGGATTTTTAGGAGTGTACTTTTTCAAAACCATTTTTCCCTGTTTATTTATTTCTTCTACGATTGCCCTTAGCTTATCAGTAGTAATACCACAAGTGATTGAATTTTCGCGATAAATCTGTCGATTCATTTTTGAACGAAACTGAATTGTTTCGAGAAAACACCACGAGTCCGCAGGACGAGTGGTGTTTTCTCGAATCAATTCAGTTGAGATCATAAATGAAAGACAGACTTATGAGATAAATTCAATCACGAGTGGAATTTTATTAGACTATTTCACAAACAGAGTGAAAGATAAAAAATCTGAAATTCGGCAGGATTAGAGGAAATTGGCAAAAAAGTTGACCTGAGAAATCAATAAATTTCAATGAACAGAAAACATTGACATCGAAAGAAATACTACACTACCAACAATAACCATAACATACTGAAATATTTTTCAATTATAATTATTATAAATGGTACAGTTATTATATACAATGTTTTGAGCTTGATTATTTGAACACGCGCTTGTACTTGCAATATTTGTTACATCTTGATTGCTATAATTTCTGACATTTGCTATAAGTTTTTCGTGATGTTGTTTACTAAGTTGGATGTAGGGTTTCAGCGAATTAGAGCTCGAATGTCCAATAATTTTTATGGTTTCCTGTTCTCCTACTCCTCTACATAAAAGTTCACTGACTGCAGTTGCTCGATTTGAATGGTTGGTAATTTTTTGCTTTTTCACATCAAGCCCTATATTCTGAGCTGATGTTTTGGTCCATTTACTGATCGTATTGATCCCTAGAGGCATATTTTTGTACCAAGGAGTGCAATGATCACCAGGCTTCCAATGTCCATTCACGGTGAGAAACAACCTATTAGATCTTACATTATTACCTCGTTTTGAAATCATCTTTTTATAAAGTCTCACGGCACATTGTTGCATTTTGCACATTTTCAATCAACCATTTGCTGTTCGCACATCGCTGACCACCTCCTTGGCAAGTTTTTGAAAAAACTGTGTTATATTCGATTTTGCCGGTAGGCGCCCCCTTATTATCTAATTCTTCTTTAAAATAATCTAACAAACAATATGCAGCTTCACCTCCTCTCCAAGCAAGTTCTACTGCTGCGATATGGAAAAATTTCTTTTGGAGTCCTGTGGGTGTATCTTCATCCCATTGTGTACATATTGCTTGATGTTCTTCATGGGTCAACGGTGCCGAACTGATCTTTCGTTTCTGTACGTTACCTTGAAGCAACTTGCGTTTTGTATCTCGCGCATTTCTGGCCGATTGAAAAATAATATCTTTGAATGGGTCGAAACTTCGTCCATATTCATTATAGAATTTTTCTTGCAATAATCTAGCACTCACATTCCAAATCGTCTTCACAACACATCTAATAGGTATTTTCGTTCATCGCAAAATCTGGTAAATTGCTTCCAAATGTACTCCTTCGATTTCCTCGTATTTTTCGGTACATTTTCATCGATTTTTTCGTTGATTGATTCGATAGAATTCATCCCAAATCTACTCATTTTTGAATGCGTGCACAGCGTAACCACTTATATTTGACGTTTAACTGTCACATGCACTGTAAACAAATCTGAAAACACCGAACTTGATAGGCCAATCAGAGTCAAGAGTCAAGTTTGGTATTATCGGTAAGCCGAACTTGACTAGAGCTTCTGATTGGTTCATTTCGTAGGTGAGTGAAATAGTCTTCGAAATCTTCCCACGTTATTGACATTTAAAAGATCTGCCATTCGTTCATAAAAATAGAGTGTATAAGTACTTACAATTTTATACAGTCAAAGTTCTTGACGTCTGCTTCGCTGCAATGCCTCGGTTAATGTCTCTTTTTAATGCCCTTCGATGCGTTTTCCATAGGGACCACATTAATTTTAGAATGAACGCTACCGTTATTTTGTACAATAAGACCATTATTTGTGTTCCAAAATTATCTTGCGACACCGTGAAATTATTGTTTACCGTACCCGTTTCTTGTACCTCTTGCTTGTAGGTGCACCACCCATAGTTTTGGTGGGGCTCCGATTTTGAAGGAAAAAACAACCCATTAAGATCTTTCTAGTATCTCGGTTCTAATTGTCGTTCTTTCAATATATTACTGTTATTTCGATATATCTCTCTTTTGAATGTCTCTATTTTTATATATCGCTCTCATAATTGTCCCTTTCCTGGGTATCACGATTTTTAATATTATGTCGCTCTTTAAATATGTCGCGTTTATCATGACGCCGTTTAAAATATCGCTGTTTTAAACCGGAGTAATATTTATTTCATTTGTCTATGATACTACATTGCTCGTTTTATCAGCTGCTTTGCTACGACGTGTTGACTACCGATTCAATAGTTTGAACCGACCTGTCGCCAAAACGTTACGGTCCCGAAAAATTGTATAACGTTGAGTCAACGGTACCTCGCAGCAAAGCGACTATTGACATCGCAGATTTTTCTGGGAAAGTGATTGGCTGCACTGTTAAAAAAATTCTGATTTTGACATATATGAGATTTCTGTTTGGAAATGTCAAAACTTAATAACAAAAATAGTAATTGTACATATGGGAAAATATCACTAAAGGGCACAACTATTGTAATTGCTTTTTTTATTTGGAGTTTAGTAATGTAATATGATATAATTGAAATTAAATGAAAGGTTTGTTACATTTGTTATATTATAAAGGCTCTTCAAATACTTGGACTTTTTTTAGATGCTTCAAAATAAATGTCGTCACTCTGCTGTATTACCAAATGAAATATGTCCATTTTGTAACACGACAACACCAGAAACCCTACTGGATATATGTTTTGATTATATTAATAAACACCCTAAAACAATATGTACTCCAAGTTCAGAAAATTTACAGTTAATGGATGGTTTATCTTTACCAGTGGAAATTTGTGAACGTTTGTTAAATGTTCGGAATAATAGCTTAACTCCAGTCGATTCAAGTTTTATTAATATTTTTAGAAATACAGACTGCACTAGGTTGAAAAGAGTTAAATTACGACAAACTGAAATACAGGATCAGGATTTAGAAATGCTCTTAAAACACAACTTGATTGAATTAGACTTATCACTTTGTCCAAATTTAACATCAAATTGTATTGAACATCTTAGTAACCATAGTTCTAGTTTGTTATCTCTTAGTATAGGTGAAGATACAGATATTTTTCCAGTTCGACTATTTGGCAAATCTCCTTTAGATCAAGAATTGTATCAAAAGAGATACATTTTCTTAGCACCACATCTTAGAAGATTAACCTTGAAAGGTTTAAATTTACTACAGTCTGATTTTTATATGATTTTATTATATCCGTTATCCACGCTAACTCATTTAGATCTGTCGAATTGTAGCTCATTAGGTAATTTTTTGTATACACATCATCTTGTTAATTTAACCTCTCTAATATTATATAATGTAGATGCGATTGAAACTAAAATAGCAGCAATTTGTAAATTAACAAATCTAAGGCATTTAGATATATCCCAGTCTAGAGATGATCAAGGAAAATATAAAAAAGGAGATCAAATTCTACAGACTATAGTGGAGTGTTTACCTAAATTGACTTCTCTGGATATTTCGGGGACAAACCTAGCAGGTAGAGGTGTAGCTGAAACTATTAATGGTAGTGTTTGTGACATCCCTGGATTGAGTTCAAGAGCTAACAATCCATTCCAGTATCTGGGTTTATATGAGACATCCCATGACGCTTGCTTAAGACATGACATCCCTGCTAAGTTGGTGAGTATATTTAATGTATATTTAAGATCAAATACAGAATGTTACTGTAAATAATGTAGTAGTAAGCAAACTAAAATATTTGTGTAACAAAAATAATGAAACTAATTTCAAAGAAATACAAGAATTGTAAAATGATAACAAAAATAATTCATCTTTCATATATAATTTCCCACATAGGTAGATAAAATTCTCTATTTAGGAGGAAGTCCAGCTCTCTTGAATGCTTTGGTAATCTTCTATGTGTTCTTTTTCTGCCCTTTCTGATTTTTGTTATTCTGATGAATACCTACTCTTGCAAGGTTTATCCATTCATTTGGTAAACATATTCATTCAAAAATCTCCGTCTCTGCTATGTCCAGTAATTATATCTTGTATACCACATTGGTTTCTATAATTCTTTTTTTAGTTCTCATTTCTGTTGGGCCCATAATTTACATGATTTTCAATGCATCAGGTATTGTCTATGTGGTGTAAGTTAATATGTGTCTGACCAAAGTATTGTATATTCTCACTTCGCTTTCAGTGCTTATTTCTCTATACAATGTCCTGCATATGTGAAATGATTTTATTGCCTGCATTTAAGCTTTTATTTGTAAGTTTCTTTCTACTGGTTATTTACCTACCTGAAAACATGCACCTCGTTTTATTGACATTAATTATGGTGTTCAGTTGTTTTGCTTGTATGTGAAAAGTATGAAGTAATCTTTGAAAACCAACTGCATAAGTATGGTATCATCAGCATATCATACTGCATTGAAATATTTCTCCCTCATTTTAAAACCTGAGTTTTTTGTAAGTACAGTGGAATCTCTATAACTCGAATGTCAAGGGAAATGCAAAAAAAATCGAGTTAACGAGTTTTCGACTTAACAAGAACTTCAAGATACATATGACTTAACTGTTGAAATTTCGACTTACAGAGGCGCGATTTTAAGTATATATTTCGGTTTGTAGAGTCGAATTTGAATAATAATTCAACTTACGGTTTTTATATAATATATTTTACATATTAAAACAAATTACATATTAATGATGTAAACTGTACACTAAAAAAAAATCTGTTATCTTCTTTTGATTTAAGCAACTTGCAGATTTTTTATCAATAATTTTTTCAAGCTCAACCAATGAACCGAATACATGATCCTCGATATCATCACATCTTTCAACATAAGTTCATAGAGTGTTGATTGCAGCTCTGGCTTCTTTATTTGTTATTGTTGGTTCAAAACTTGCTGGATAAGTATGATCAACGTCATTTTCATTAACATCATCATCATCTATATTCTGATTAACTGTGTAGATGATTTCAGCATCAGTTAGTGTTCCAGTAGTAGCTAGCCCTTCATCACATGTCACATAATCTTCAAATTGAACTTCTATATTCTGAAGTTCATTCCAGTCAGCCTCTACACTCACGTCCAACTCAAGGGGTTCTTCCGAAGCCTCTTCTTGTGGCATCGAAAATCCACAGCTTTTGAAGCAATTTGATATTGTAGTTTTAGATACACTTCTCCAAGCCTTGTCTGTCATCCTAATTGCATGCAATACATTAATAGATAAAGCTGACTGTTGTTCCATATCTGTTATCAGTTTCCTAACAACTTCCTTTCTGTAAGCGGATTTGAAGTTTTTGATTACTCCTTTATCTAAGGGCTGTAGCTTAGACGTTGTATTGGGTGGAAGAAATTTAAATTTCACGGCTTTTAATGGCGGAATTATGTTGTGAGCTGTACAGTTGTCAATGAAAAGTAATATTTTTCGTTTCTCCTTAATCATTTTCTTGTCGACTTCAATGAGCCATCCTTTGAATATTTCAGCTGTGATCCAGGCTTTCTTGTTAGCATCATAGTCTAGTGGTAGAGATTTACAACCAGAAAAACGAGGCTGTTTAGCCTTTCCTATAACTAATGGTTTAAGTTTTTCAGAGCCTGTCATGTTTGTTGCTAGTAATATTGTTAATCGCTCTTTAGTGTGCTTACCGCCATGACATTTTTCATTTTAAAAAATAAGTGTTTTATCAGGTAAGCACTTGAAAAAAAGGCCAGTCTCGTCGGCATTAAAGACATCTTTTGGTTCATAATCCTTCAATAAACTCTGCAACTCAATTATCCATTCATCACATATCTCGTTATTGACACTTGTACTTTCGCCGTAAACTTTTCTAAACACAAGTTCATGACGCTTCTTAAAATTCACCAACCAACCGTTGCTGGCACGAAAAGAACTGTGTCCCAGTGAGTTTGAAAATTCTACTGCCTTTTCGCGTAAGATAGGCCCAGATATGCTTATATTTTTGTCCCGACACTGTTAGAACCAGGTGAGTAAGCATTCTTCTAAATGAGAAAACTCAGCTAGACGCCGTCTTTTGCTAGATAAATTACTACTTGATTCATATCTTTGCAATATTTCGGCTTCATTCTTAATTATTGTAGACAAAGTGCTTGCTGGCAATCCGTATTGAGCTGCGACGTATTTTTTTTTCATGCCACTTTTTCCCGCACTATTTTCACGTAGAGTCAAAGTTTTTAGTTTCCGCTTTGTACTCATGTTGTTGTTAGTTAACAGCCAAAATAATACTGATGGACAAGCTCTGCTATAAGTAATCGTGTCCTGTGTCGACAAGGAACAAACATCACGATCACAGCTGCGTTACTTAGAAAGTTTCATGAATGTATTCATTCATTGCATGTGTACAAGACAAAAACAATAGATTAGAAGCCCCGAACCCATATTTCGGGGAATTCCAAGTAAGAAGTCATTATATTTTACTAACTACGACTTACGGAGTCTCCTTTTTGAAATTCGAGTTATAGAGTATAAATATGTATCATGAATACTTCGTAGGGAAATAACATTTTGTTCTAGTTACAAAGTCTAAATAATTCGAGATACCGGGTATTTAGGTGTTCAGCGGAAGGGAATGGAAATTTTTTTCGACTTATTGAGGATTTCGACTTAACTAGGTTCGAGTTATAGAGATTCCACTGTATGATAATGGAGCGAGGAAAGTAACTGACTGAAAAATATATATTCTTATTTTACTACACATGAATACAGAGAGAGGAAGACTAAATATTAAATGGATGTTATAAGGGACATTATTAGATATTGGAAAAAACTAAATTATGTGATAACAGAAAAGTAACTATGAATGTAAATCTCCTTTTTTCTTGAATGAGGATATTTTATTCATAGGACGATGATATGAATATGAGTTATTACACTGCTTACAAATGATCTTGAATGACATATTTTAAACAAAAACCAAAGTTAAATATAAGTAATAAGAATATATACTCCTACTTTGCTAGCACCTATAAGTAGAGCAGCCCGTGAAGTGAAACAGTAAGTAACAGTGCTGCCAACCAGATGAATTTCATAGTTGGGCGTGTGATTGAAAATTGCCGTGTTTTTACGAACTATGGCCTTGTCAAATGTGAAATTGGAAAAATGGAATGAGAAAAGTAACAAACCTGATGTACTCCATATTAAATTTTTTTTGTAGTCGTATTTTTAAATTTGATATGTAAAAATCATCAGCTTCAGCTACTGAAACATTATTTTCGATGCTGACATTTTCATAAATTATGTTTTTTACCATGGCTTCGTTTGGCTCAAATTCAATACAAACATTTAAAGTTTTTTCAAAATCTTTGTTTGGCCAATACAATTCCATTTATGGAGGTCATTATTTCGTCGTGCACTTTAGGCAGGTTATTTATTTCAATAAAACCCTAATTACTATTTTTTATTTAAAATGTATTAACTAGTATTTTCTGGAAAAAATGGTGAAATATAAATTTTATATATTTTTAAACGAAAAATCCGCGTTATTAAATGCACGGTAGTACCATAAAGCCGTGACTATATATTCAGTCCAAAAAGCCGTGAAAACACTGCAATTGTGTCATTGGCAGCAATGGTAAGTAATAATATATCTATCTCATTTTTTGAACCGTTGTGCGCAAGCGCTACGACTCTAGTGAGGCAATTGGAGACGGGCAAATCATCTCCCTGTCTCATATATTGTATAAAATGAAGCTCAACTGATACGCACGCTCCTTTTATGATCATACGCACAAGAATCAGCATACAATAAATGGGACAGACACATACATGTCTGCACTGTAAGGGTCAATCTCTCTTCCTATCCCGACTAGTAATATAGAAATATTACATACAGAGTGGGCCACAAAAAACAGTCCATCACGATATTTGGCAGTATTCATTGTATTTTATGAAAATGCTGAAACACATCAATTTTTTATCTAAGGAGGACACATAATAATAATAATAAATGAACTTTATTAAGTATAAAAATAGTACTCAACTGGCCATTGACCGAGGTCCTTCAGCCACAGTGGTATAAGTTATTGTGTGAATTACAATGATATTCTTAAAATTTTACAGTTTCAGATTGATATAAGAGAGAGAAAAAAAATCAAAAAATAACCAAAACTGTAGTTTATCCCATAGAATTTGTTCTGGATGTTCGTAGTGTGTTCTGTTATTTATGGAGAGATAAGGTTCTTGTTTTCGGTTTTCTCACTAAATTTGAAAAAAATTGTGATAGTCTCTCTTCGATGGGTTGCACTCCAGTAACTTCTTATAGCAGTTGGTTGGGTGGATTATGGATAGGATTATTCGATGTTTAATTTTCGTGATAATGCGCAAGGCAGTTCTTTCGGCCACCTGGAGATTCTTCAGGGCAGGATTTCTTATGTTCTGGAATATTATATGTCCATATTCAATTAGTGGTCTACATATAATTTTGTAGATTTTAGTTTTTGTGTTTAAGTTTATTCCATGTTCTTTTTTAGATATAGATTTGAAGTGCTTTGCCCTTGATATGGTTTTCTTTTTTATATTTTGTGTGTGTGAGAGTTGAAGTTTAGCTTATTGTCCATAGTGATCCCTAGATATTTTGTACATATTTCTGGACTGAGTTCATGGTCATATAACCTTACTGACGGTGATGTAGGTGATGGGGAGTGGAAAAATATTAGCAAATCCGATTTCTCTGGATTAGGTTTCAGTCACCATTTATTGAACCATGATGTTGTTGTCTGCTAGCTGTTGTAATCTTTCAACGGTTGTATTTAAACTCCTCCAGTGAGAAACCAAAGCAGTATCAACTGCATATTGTAGTATATAGTTATCCGAATCAAAGTATTCTGGGTCTACGTGGTATATATCTGAACAGTATATGTTGTATAGTAAGGGTGATAATGGAGATCCCTGAGGTACACCTTGCTGTGGGGTAAATTCGTGAGAAGTTTTGTCCTGCACTTTAACTCACAGTTTTCTTTCATTCAGTAAGTTAGCTATAACATGGATCAGGTATTTGGGACAACCAAGGTAGTCCAACTTGTATATAAGACCTTTCGTCCAAACACTATTGAAAGCTTTGTTAATGTCTAAGAAAATTGCTGCTGTTTTGTTTCCGCTAAGCTTAGATGCTTCTATATTGTTGGTGAGTATCGCTAGAGGGTGGGTCGTAGAACAATGGCTTTTGAATCCAAACTGATACCCTGGAATACGATTTCCCATTGATTTCACTATTCTGTTTTTTATAATTTTTTCAAGGTTTTTTCCTAGCACAGGTAGCAGCATAATTGGTCTATAACTGGTAGGTGTAGAGTGATCCATGTTTGGTTTCGGAATAGTAACAATTGTACCTGTTTTCCATTCTCTAGGTATGTAGCTGTTTTTCAGACAAAACGGGTACATTTGGATGATATATTTGTGGATCTTATGGTGTAGCTGTTTAACCAACGATTTTTTAATGACATCATGCCCTGGGGCAGTATTTTTACCTTGGTTTATTATACTGTAGTATTCTTCTTCTTCAATTTCATATTCCTCAGGGTTCACGTTGACTTGCTGTGGGTCTATATAGTGTATGTTGTACCATTCCGAGATAGTTTCATAGTGGTTATTATCGAAATTGTCTTCTTCCCTTTCTTCATATGTTTTTTCGAAATGCTGAGCAAATATGGTACTTTTCTCTTCTGGCGAGTCGACTGTTTGACCATTTTCTATCAGTGGGTGGCTCTCTTATGAGCTGTTTTTATATTTCGAAAGTTTCTTAATATCCTGCCAATACGATTTGCCCTGTTTATCATTGATCTCCTCACATACAGTCAACCATTTATGTTCTCTGTACTGCTGAATCATCATCTGTATGTTTTTATTATATTTATTTAGTTCTCTTTTTAAGACCGGGTTGCCAATATTCCTATATTCCCTGTACATTTTTCGTTTGCTTTTAATCAGTTGTATGATGTATGGTGGTAGTTCCTGGGTAAAGTACCCCATTTCTTTTTTGGGGGTATTTTCCAATACAACTTATGTTAGTTTAGAGTTGAAATTGCTGAGCATTCTTCTGTTCATGTCCTGCTTGTTGTTGTCTATGTACCTCAACATGGCTGTGTTCACTTTCTCTATGTGTGTTTTCCTGAAATTGTATTTCTCAATTTTGATATTATTAATTGGGGTGTGAGGGTCAATAATGATTCTGAAACCGAGGTGGTCTGAGCATAGGTCTGGTATATTTACAACACTTTTGATATTTCTTGCTAGATTGGAGGCATGAAAGATCATATCTGGTGTTGAGTCTGCATTATGATTCATAAGAAAAGTAGGCAGAGTGTCATATTTAACAAAGTTGGTATTATTTATGAAGTCGTTCACTTGTTTTTACTTCGGCTTTGTATAGGCATTGAAGTCTCCTATTACAATGGTATATTTGTTGAGGCTGCTGATAGTAAATGTATTTTCCTCTATTCTGGAGTACGGGTGACTGTAAACAAGAAATATATGTAAACAATCATCAAGAAATAGCATTGAAAAATGTATACATTCATTTAGAGGGTTGTTGATAGATGGAGCATTGCCTTTTCTCAATCTCAGTTTTGGATCTGTTAGGACAAGACTACTTCCCCAGGCGTGGTTGTGGATTAAGTGGCCGTTTTTCTGAATAATATTCCAGTTTTTGTAAACTATTTTCTTTGAATAATTCGTTTTGGATTCTACAAATAATGCCATATTGATATCATTGGATTCAATATATTTTTGTATAAGCTCTTTCTTCCCGGAATATCCATTGATGTTTGAGTATACTATATTAATTAAGGACATGTTCGTAATGGGCATTATTGGTGGGCTCAGTAAACAAGTGATGTGAGGTGTCAGTTTTTTCCATGTCAAACATGAGGATGTACATTTTATTTCCTGAAAACACTGCATTTGTGTCACTAGTACATCTCTGTTGATCACTACTGGGTTGTTCAGTTCATTAACATAGGTATTTATGATGGTATCATGTATGGTTATTGGTTGACGTATTCTTGATTTTTTTATTTCTGTTGAGACCTCATGTGATTCTCAAGTTGGAGAATGCTTGAACAGAATTTGCAATTATATACTGTCTTCATATGGACATTTTTTGTATTAAAATATTTCCAAGCGTTCCTTTTAGGTTTTGTAGTACCCTTCAATTTATTTTGCTCCATGTTTTTATACATATAGACGGTCTAAACTAAGCCAAAGGGAATGCCAAAATAAAACTAGTCTCACCGCATCATTTACAATTCACATGGCTGTATATATATGTTAATGTTTCGCACTTGTAGGGGATTTCCCTGAATCACTGTTGCCAGCCAGACGTAAAACACTGTGGTCAGAGTTATAGAAAAGGTTAGAGAAACTCGAAATTTTAAAAATCATTGCAAACATTTTCAGTGCAAATTGTGTAGAAAAACTTGCCTAGAGGATATTCTCGGGAGAATATTTAGTTCTCGAGAATATTCTCCCTCACATCTCTAGCTACACATGGTACACACCGTCTCACAAAAAGGTATCGAAAGGATGAGTTTAAAATATCTCCACATGCCCGCGCTTCCAAACGTCGTCCGATCATTAATTTCAGTACACATTGGTAGAGATGAGAGGCTGATAGCGCATTTTGCGGAAGTGCGTCGTTCTTGAGATATTTGAATTCTACACATAGGTGCTGTCTGCTAAACGGGGTCATAGTGTTAAAGTTAGTTTTTGTCTACATTTGTGAACAATGGATGAAGTACTGAATGGCTCAAAACGGGTAAAATGTGGCAACACAAATTATAACAATGTCCTTCTAAAGTGGTTTGAAGAGGATGGCAGTGGTAATAGCGACATAGAGTTAGAGTGTGATGAGAATTTTGCTATTGACAGTGGCACAGAATCTGAGTGTGAAGTAATAAATATTTCTAAATATTGCAAAGCTTTGTTTAGATGTTTTGTTGCAAGTGACGAGAAACTACAAAAATAAAAGGAGAACTGCCTATGTTTGCTTCCATTGCTAGATACCAATCAGTTTGTAGTGCTCAAAAAAATGTGTGTAGAAAGTGTGCAAACAATCCCAACTTTGGGCTTTACATTTTTTTTATTATTTTTCTAATTTTTTGTGTTTTCTTGCTTTATGTACTTGTTTATATATCCTTATTATAAAAATAAATGATTTTAATTTTTTTTCTGTAATTTTTTTACAGCATTGGCAAATAAATATTTGTTAAAAATAAAAGGATATGATTGCTTTTCAATTTTTTCAAATATTTTGTCAAAAAAAACAGACAATATTTTCGTATTGTTTTAATATGTATTCATTAATTCCATGACAAAAACATTTTTAAATGCAATATAAAAACGTTTTTTCTTAACGCGTCTCTCAGATAGTGCATTAGTATATTAGTATAGTCTTTTAATGTGTTAGTACTTAAGGGTTAAAAATAAAGGGTTGGGGAAGCGGAAGGGAGGGGGTTGACAAATGACAGATGGCTATATTGTAAAAATGTGTCTCCCTTAGAACAAAAATCGACGTGTTTCAGCATTTCCATAAAATCTAATGAATACTGCCAAATATCGGGGTGAACTGTTTTCTGTGGCCAACTCTGTATATGGCAATAAATAACTTTTCTATTATATTTTCAAAAACAGTAGTTCAAACATTATTAGGTCAGTATGTACATCTGCAAAACACTTTTATATCTGATAGATTTGGTATGTAAATAACACTGAAACACAAAACTTGTTCATTCATATTTTTTTTAATGTAGGGTCCCGAGCCAATATCTAATACCTTATCTTCATATGAATTGCTTTATTGTCTTAACTGTCATATCAAAATCACTGTAAGCTTTTAAAGTTAAGCCTTCCATGAAGCCAATATACTTTTTTCTACTTCATATTTACTTCTATTTTTTTTATTGTTTGTAGTTCTTTCCATCATAAATTTTCATCCACATAGACATTCTGTTCTATTTAGATATGGTATTTAATTTTGGTAATATTAATATGTGTTTATTTTTATTGAATTTGATGTGCCATCTTTTTGTCGATGTGTTTACACATTTTCCTGCAATCAGTAAAAGTGCCAGCTGTAATAGTATCTAAATGTGGGATTCCATAATTCTATATCAGAGGGAGTTGTGCACTTCATGTTGCTCCAGCTATTATGTGTTTTAGTTCGGACTACTGATCTCTAAATCTTATTCTAAATTCTCACTTAACCTTCATGCCAAATCTTGTGAAAATCATGAGGCAGAGAATCCTATTTTTTTACAATATATTCCAGTATTATCTGATTGGTATTTTAATAACGTTTTTCAAATTAACAATGTTTAAAAAGTACAGTCATTTATTCATTGAGTGCAATAGCTCTAGCACATCTAAATTTCTGGTATGATAAACATTTGGTCAAATGAATTTATCTTTATTGTAGTGGATTTACCTTTTTGTACAGTAAACCAAAAATAAAAATGTTGTAACATAATCACATTTTCATCACCGAGGTTGTATTGTACCATTACTATGATATAATTAATTCTAAAATTCTGTTGTCACCATTTAAATATGGTACTAAATGGTTTTGTATTATTTATTTATTTCTAGATTGGTGGAAATGCCAATGAAGAGCAGATATTAGTTGCGGCTTTAGCCTATTTAGATAGAACTGACATGTTACAGAAGGTTATGAATGAACTGTTTCATTTATTTCGACTAGAAAATATTGAATATCTTGGACAAGCACTGAATATTGTTTTAGAAGCAATGAGTAGACATTTACATGAAAGGCATATTCAAATTTCTGGCAGGTAAATAGTTTTTGTTTAAGAGCCCCCGCAGACTACAGCCTTTTTATCTGCCAATAGTTTCATTGGGTTAGGCTTTAAGCGCGCACACTAGCCAAACTAAACTGTTAGTTTGGTTGTGGGTGCGTACCCCAGACAAACAGTCGGGCGACTGATGGATGTTTCGGCAAGCAGCGTTGAAGAAGAACTGGGCAGCGCCATAATGAAAAATACGCACGACCTCACATCTACACTGTACAAAGGCACAGAGTATATGAATTAAGTCTGCGTGACTTCGACGACATACTGATTAAGCAGTTAGCCGATAGTTCAGTTGGAAGACAATCGTGAAGCCCATAAAATTTATTTGTCGGCCGAAACCGATACCAAATCGTTGTAATGTGATAACATTCATACCTACTGATTAACAGCCCGATTAAACTATCGGCCGCTAAAAATTAGTCTGTAATCTGCGGGGGCTCTGTGTCGTTGTCTTTACTTCGATTTTCCAAATAGAATATGTACAAGTCATTATATAGAGACATTAAGTGTGCTTTCAAAATAAAAATATTTGATGTGTTCCAACTTCAATTTCGTTATTAGTCTTATTCACCAGTAGAACTTCTGCTAAGCAACATTAAGAGAACTCATCATACTTCAGTGGTAACAAATATAATTAGATATTTTGATGGTTAATATTATTGCTAGTTGATTATAAAACTGGTTTATGCACAACCAAAGAAATGAGAACTATAATGAAAATTGTAATACTCCTAATACTTTCAACATAACAATCAGATAGAAAATTATTGATTTAACACATCTTCAATCAGAAAAGTGGCAAATGTAATAGATATTTCCATAGGTTCTCTACAAAAAGTTATTCATCTTAATAATTTCCACACAAAATGCTTCAACAACTTCATGAGTATGATTATTGATAATTTACTAAACTTATGAGCAATATAATTAATTCAAATGAAATTTCAAATAAAATCAAGTTATGGTTAATTTTTTTATTGGTCGATTCACCATACAATTTGAGTAAATTGCACGAAAAGTATAATATCAAGGTATAGGACACCATTCGAAAGAGGACATTTTTTTGAACATAGTTAATTATTAAAGGGGTGTTCCATTTAAAATAAGCCCGATATTACACATTGAATGATCTAATAATGAACCTGAAAATTCTGAACACCCTGTATAGAGATGTTTAGTACTCAATCGTGAAATACATTCAACGAATGTCTAACTATTTATATGTAAGAAAAAATTAGCTAGCATTTGTTATATCAATGAGTTATTAATTGTTTTCCAAATGTTCACATTTTAAAAAAGTCAGCATAACTCGGAACCCTCTGTATTTAGGTATAGGGAACCATTATGAAGGAGTATTTTATTTTTTAGGGGCAATCAGAAAATGCAATAAAATATATGAAAAAATATAAATTTGATACGCCACACTTTATTGGAACATCCTGTATATTTCAAAATGGAGTCTATATGAATGTACAAACCACTAAAGTGACAAACATTTTAAAACTTTTACCGTTTCCCTGTAAACCTCCATCTCGTTGGTCGTGATTCACCCTGTATATTTTTCATAGTTGTTAAACAAAGTCATATCATTCACAAGCATAATCTGTTGCCGTTGATTAGTATATTTTGAACATTCTAATAATAAATGATCAATTGTTAAAATTTTATTGCATATTTCGCATCTTGGTGGATTTTGTCCTAGTAACATGTAGGACGATGCAAGATGTGTATGTCCAATTTCACTTGCTCGCATCTCTTTCGTTGCAAATTCATAGCCCAGAGTTTGACACTAATTTTTAACTTTCTCAGTTTTGGCAAATGTTGAGTTGTTATCGCCATGTTGACATAATGGTTAATTGTCATGATGGAGAAGATACAAAGCCCCACTTTTTCCAGAGGGCACAAAATATATATAGGCTGGAATTTTAGGAAATGCTGTTATTGGTACAGTGTTCATTTGAAACATGTTAATTATGAAAGACACCTCAACGTATTAAAAAAGTATAGAAAGGAGAGTTGTGCCTTACTTCAGTGGGAAAGTTGCATAAGGAGTCAATAATGACCAGAAGGTACGAGGGGTGGTCGTCGAGGGGTAGGGAGTATGGTTAGGACTTAGGTTAGGTAATTAGTTAATAGTGAAGAAGAAGATGAAAAGCGTCGAAGATGGCCGCCATTGGAGGACGATGCGGTGACGAGGGTTAGAAGAAACGACAACAATTGCCGCCATTAGAGGTGAAGTCGTTGTGTGTGGGATGATGAAGAGACAACCAATAGAGTTAGTGTTAAAGAGACAGCCAATGATTTTTTGGATTGGATTTTTTTAATGTGTTTATATAGAAAATCATTTGTTGGAACTTGTAAATTTTTTAAGTTTAAAAATTATTTTTTAAAATCCGCCCATAACACTATTAAATTGACTTGTCTCGGCTTTTTGTTTAATACAATTGGTTTTAACTTACTGAGATTTGATTTTCCAAGAAAAATCATACTTTTGAAGCATTATTTAGTGTTTACAGTGTATACAGATATTATCTTTCACTAACTTTTTATTGATATAACTAATGTTTCAGTGCAACATTGTTTTATATAGTAAAAGGTACAGGAACCGAGTTGCATGATGATGTAAGAGTGAAGAGAAAAATTATTACAACTCTACTAAATGGTATGAGCGTTCATAAAAATGATGATACAATGATGAGAAATGGGTGTCTAACGTTGTGCCAGTTTAGGATACCAACAGATGTGGTAAGTAAAAGTAGTGTCGAATGAAGCTGATAAGTAATAATTTAGCAGTGGAGGATATTACCCTTACTAATCGTACACTAGGAAATAATAATAAATAAATATTTTTTTAGCTATTTGATTATGAAAGACTTGTCAACATACTTCTATATTCTGTCTATGGAATGGCACAAGAAAGTTTTGTACAAAGAATAGGAATTTATTTGCTCAATTCTTTGGCTTGTCAAGTAGATGGCCAACAGAAAGTAAAACTGGGCGAATTAGGAGCCATAAATGTAAGTAGTTATTTCCAATTTTACCAACTTATTTGAGTATTTGTAACAAAAAATAATCTTTTTTGTCATTTATAGTGTTATTACTAACTAAGATGAGGCTTGTAGCATTCTAAATTATTTGAATCTACTGGTGGTGTATAAAATGTGGATATCTTCAAAATACTTTAAATGTTTTTTCTCAATCACAAAAATTTGGTAATAAATAGGTGTCATTATTTGTGTAAATGGAATAGAATTAATATGAAGGAAGTATTATGCATTTTGAGACAAAGTTTTGCAAAACTAGTATATAACTAAGTGAATATTTTTTGGTAACTGAAACTAAAAATGTGGTCTATTAGAATTCTATATATTGTTATAGAAACAAAAACGACTGAAAGAATTGTACAAGAGAAGAAAAGAATCAAATACATAAGTTTCTAGTGACAGTCTTATATAGCTTATAACACTTAAGATCATTAGCTTCTAAGAATTCCGGTGACAATTTAATTAATGTATAAAAAATCCCATAAGCCGCGTGATTTTGTCATTATGACAGCGAAAAAAGTTTGCCCTAACTTTTCCAGCGACAATAACGGAACCTAACTTTTGAAAGCATAACAAGTGAAGTGAGAGCATTGAGAGAGAGAGAGAAAAGTTCGAAGATTTTTTGAGTTGGGGTTTGTGAATTTTTTAATTTTGTTTTTTTTTGTGTTAAGATTGGGCCCTGATATAGGATATCTTTTCTGTGTAGGGCTGGTTGTGGGTGTGTTTGTGGGTGGTTTGTGTGCGCGTGTTGACTTGGCTTGAATTTAGGGTAAGACTGAAAATTCAGTTTTGGAAAAGTGTATGGAAAGTTGAGAAAAAGTGTATAGAATTTTGAAGTTTTGTGGGTAAGTGGTAGTTTTTGCTAGAAATCAACTGGAGAGAGAGGCGGGAACAATCAGCAGCGAAATTGGGTGTTTTATGTGAGATCGTGGTTTTGGAATTGTGTAGGATGGGGAATTTAGAAGTGTCTATAGTGAAGGTCGGATATGAATAAGACGAACCACGTTGCGTTGCGGATAGTTAAGAGAAGACGAGGTGGGTGATTGAAATTGTTGGAAATTGAAAATGTTTTTGGGATTGTGTGTCTCCGATGTCATGAGAGTTAATAAGAAGAGTTTTGAATGTTTTTTAGGATTTTTGAGTTTTTATTTCGAATTTGTTTGAAAGGTGACTAGGAGACATTGAAAGATGTGTGGAAGATGTCGGCTGGCTTTTTCGAATTCGAGGTGAGGGATCAAGCAGTTAGGTGTAAAATATCTGTAATGAGGTGGTTTGAATGTTGAATTTAAAATTTTGTCAATTATTGTTGAATTGTCAAATATAAAAATTTTGTAATTACTTGTTGAAATGTTGAAATATGAGATTTTTGAATGACTGGTTAAAATATTGAATTGAATGGCTGGAATAATAATAATAATCTCAATCCAACAACTTCGTCGTACGTCGGCCCATTTGGCTAGCGAATAAATTCACTATGCTACAGGAAAAAACGTGAAAAACCTGCAGCACCGACGGGGTGGATGGGGCTCGCGGATCAATTTGAATCGCTTTCGCTCCTGATGGGAGTGAAAGCAAAGTGAGCACGCCTACCTATATTTGTTATAGAACAGTTGTGTCGATAAATGGAAGGTATAAGATGGCGAAGTGTTTCGGCTATGACGTCCCTTGAATTAGGGATGGCATTCATGAGTGTGACGGTGAGAATTTCGATTAAGATTTTCGAGTCAGTTGAGAGATCGTAGGGAGTTGGTGGCTTTTCAAGAGTGACTGGAGCGGTCTCTTGAGGGGTTTTGGGTGTCGATAGCCTGTGGGGGCAGCGAGGATGGAAGGCGGGGTGAGGACCACCGCAATTTGTGCATGTAGGGGTGCCGGACTTGGGACAATTTTCGGATCGGTGGCCTGTTTGGCCGCAAGAGGGGCATATCGGTTTAGACCGACAAGAATCAGCGGAATGTCCGGTTTGCGTGCATCGACTGCAATATTTGGGGACTGGGGGCAGCGGATTGGTGTTGGATGGCTCGCACTGATGTGGGAGTCCATGAAATGTGAGACCGGAGGTGAGGGCCTGGTGATAATGGGTTTCGGAGTTGATTACGATGCGAAACATCGATGTGGGCTTATTGGTGGCCTTGGCGGAGATTCGCCAAGTTTTGAGGTACGGAATGTGGTGATCTAGAAGAAATTCTTCGAGGCTGATCGTGGGGTCTACATTTCTGCAGACGAATGAGTAGGTAGGAATGAGGGTTTTGTTTGCTGGACGGGGTGGGCGTTCGGAGGAGTTCAGAGGTTAATGGTGACGTTGGAATCACCAGTGGAATTGTGGATTTGTCTCAGAATAGTTGAGACTGACTTTGGGGAGGATGTTTTAAGAAGGGCGGTGCGGTTGAAATTTACTTTCAAATAAAGGATGTGGCCATTTAGGAGTTCTAGGGTGTTCAGAAGTGTGAATAGGGATTTTTGTGAGGCGTATTGGGCTGGGAGGTTTGGGAGGTTGAGAGTTTGTGTTGGTGTGGAGTTGTTGGCTGCTGTAGGATTGTTGGAAGGGTTCGGTGTGGTAGGCCTGGATTTGGTCTTTCCGACGAGGGTGAAACCTTCCTCGTCGGGGACGTGTAATTGTTGGATGGCTGAGGGTGTTGGTGATTGGGATCTTACGGAGGAAGCGTAAGACCTAGTGGGTGATGCGTAGGAAGTGTGTTTGTGTGCGGGTGTTAGTTTGGTGGATGTTTGTTTCGAAGAGGTGGAGGATGGCGTTGTGTGAGAGTGGGTTTGTTTGGAAGTGTGTGGAGGTGGTGTATTGTGTTTTGTAGGTGTAAGGAGTGGAAATTCTTTCTCGGAAAGAAGTGGAGTTGGAGATGGTGTTGAGTGTGAAATGGTTTTGGATGTTTGTGTTTTGCTTTGAGTAGTGGTAGAGGGAAAAAAGTCTCTGCGAAGATCTTCAAGGAATTAAACGTGGGCTTTGGGGTTATAATTGGGGTGAGAGGGATCGATTGTGTCGAGAAATGCTTCCGTATCTCTAAAAGATGATGAAGAAGTTGGAGTTGAGGAGGGTTTGGTAGTTTTGCTACTGCGTGTGCGCCTGGAGGACTTTTTGATTTTTGAGTGTTGGTATAGGATTGTGGGTGAAAGCTAACACCGACAGCGGACTCACTGCCGGAGGGAGTCGCCTCCCTAGTTAAAGGTTTCCTGACTTATTAGCTTTCAGGGATTTTTATATTCTTCTTCTTACAGTGCCATATCCGTGATCGGACGTAGGCGACCTCTCACTTCTACCTGTGTTGTGCTCTCCAGTTACCACAGATAGAAGGGACCTACAGTTTAACGACGGATCCGAACGTCTATGTTGAGAGGCTGTACTAGGCAGAATACTGTCGGTGGTTTGCCATTGCCTTCCGACAGGTGGCTCTCCGAATTTTTAATTATGATGTTAACTAGGCCCGGGTTTGATCCCGGGACCTCTCGGTTAGCAGACAGAGCACCATTCCACTAGCCTACAGAGACCATATTACCTGAGTGCTAAATGTCCTTCCTGGTGTTGGCAGGTGTGTCTTGATTTGTTGATCTAAAATAAAACAAAGTTAAACACGATTTTTATTTTCATAAATAGAAGGTAGTTTCGGTGGAAACAATTGACTACACTTCCTAGTGTGTTAGTTGAACTGTCGAACTGAAAAGTTCGGCAGAACATGTGGTTTGGCGGGGTTTCTTCGATGGAGGCGCCCACGGTGCCGGCGAAGTCGCGGTGAACAGGTTTGGATCAGTGACCTATTCTTGCTGTATCACCTTCATCAGGCGATGGACTGGCGCTACTCGAGACCAGCATTGTAAACAAATTGTTGATGACGTTATGTCAATTTTTCTCAAACTTTGTCAGAAAAGTTTTCATTTGTGGAAATGTCGCGATTTGGAGAGTCTTCGAGTGGAGAAATTGAAAAAGCCATCAATTATAATGTGCCTCGCAATACTGTGAATTCAATTTGGCGACAATTTGCGATGTTTTGTTGGGGAAAAAATATGAACTCATTGCAGAAACTGCCACTGAAGAGTTAGCTTCTATTTTATGTGACTGGGCATTCAACATGAAGAACAATGGAGAAGATTATAAAGAGATTGCAGTCAAGACGATTTGGAACACTTCAGCAAAAATGTTACAAGAGAAGTACTTTAAAGATTATAAAAGAATTTTTAATCCGTTCACGGACGTGCAGTTTAAGAAAGCGAGAAATGCGCGCGACACAAAACGCAAAATTATACAAGCAATCCCAGAAAAAAGGGAGGTGAGTTATAATGCTCTCACAAAACGACAAATTTTTGAAATGGCACTGTCCTGGAGTGAAGAAGAATCTGTAGGCCTCCAAAGAAAATTTTATCACATTGCTGCCTATGAATTGGCTTGGAGAGGTGGAGAAGCAGCAAATTGTAAGGTATTCTATTATAAAATCGAGACAATAACTGTGGAAGAGAGACTGGAAGAGTTGAATATAACCCAGTGTTTACGAAGACAGCACAATGGGGAAATCAGAAGTTGGCCGACAGTAAATAGTTGGTAGCAAACACTGCAGAAGATTGTGTATGTCCAGTAAAATTGTTTAAACAAATTATGGGAAGACGGGGAAACCATAACACTTGCGAAATAGTATATTACACGCCGAGGTGGGAAGTGATTCATTCCTGTCGTGAGATCAGTTAGTTAACCGAGACGCAAAGCGTCGAGGTTAGCTATGATCTCGAGACAGGAATGAAACTTCCTACCGAGGTTTGTATACTATTTTATTTGCAACCATCATATTTCGATCAAAATTAATAAATCTCTGTTTCGTTCTGAACATTCCTAAAATATTACATTTAACGACAAATTACCAAGACCGCGGTTTCTCAGAATAATCAAGTAGATATATTGTTACTGTGACTACGGGGTATACAATTGTCACCAATATGAATAAATGTCAGATAAAGTCAATAAATGTCAGATAAAGGTGGATATTAAATTCGCGAATTATAAATTGAAAACCATGTCTTCCGACGTTGTATTTTAGTTCATTGTTGTTTTTTATTGTTTGCCATTAAATAGGTATTATAAAATTTGTAAAAAAAATATGTTATTTTTTTAAATATAAAAAATATTTATCTAGAATAGATGAAATGAGGGCGGGAAGTAGAGGTGTGTAATGTGACACTTCCCAACCTTCAATGACGTTAGTAATGACAGCATTACATATATGGTTGTAAATAAAGTTATTTTTTAACTCCAAATCCTTCCTGGCAAAAAACAAATTCGAAAGGATGGTATAAGAATTCTCCTATTGGGATCAACGAATCTAAATGGACCAAATCTTCGACGAAAAATATTGGACTTGATATCAAGCAGGTGAAAATTACGAACCATTCTAATCGAGCTGCCGCCGTAACTGAATTGTCCAGGACTGGTATAGGCGAACAAAAACTTGTGAAAATTACGAGACATAGCAACCCATTGTCATTAAAACCGTACCTTCAGTTAGATGAAGAACATCATAGAGAAATAATTGGTTCCATTCGTACTACCATCCAGTAAACAGTTACTACCACCACTCAAAATACTAGCATGTAGCAAAATATTAACGAAAGACACGAAAGTTCTGAAAATCAAGCTATTTTTAATAATTGCGTTTTTAACAATTGTACGTTTCTGTTAAATTAAATAAACTAATTTAAATCTCATTTTTACTTTTCCCCCCAACCTATCCAATATGCGAGAAAAGTATTGGTTTACCCCAAAAAAAAATGGAATTTTGAAAATTTTTTTTGAGTTATTTTCACGTTTTCCATCAACAACAACACATAAAAACGGTTTTTAGAATAAAAATCTTGTGTGTATGTCATCGTCGTCGTTGTCGTCGGCCACTTTTCCTTACATGTCTTGTTAGCAAGATACAGCCTCCAGAGTGCAATAAGTTACCAATTTTATTACTGAATATTGTTAAGGACATGTCACAGATGAACCCTATTGATTTTCAGCTCACCAGAGTCAGTACAACGGGTGCTATGGTACTTGAAGTACGACATATTGCAATTTTTTGAGAAATTTCAGTTTGTTAGCACGATACAGCCACCGGAGTTCAATAAGTCACCAATTTTATGATTGAATATTATTCAGGACATCTCACAGATGAACCCTATTGATTTTCAGCTCACCAGAGCCAGTACAACGCGTGCTATGTGTATGCCAGTACAACGGGGTGTTACTTGAAGTACCAAATTTTTGTCATTTTTGGAGAATTATCAGTTTGTTAGCACGATACAGCCTCCAGAGAGTATACGATTGATCAATTCTATGATTGAATATTGTTCAAGGTGTCTCACAGATGTACCCTATTGATTTTCAGTTGGCTAGAGCGAGTACAGCGGGTCCTATAAATCCAGATATACTACATTTTTGGTTATTTTTTGAGAAATTTCGGTTTGTTAGCATGATACATCCCCCGAAGTGTATACAAGTAACAATTTTATGATAGAATATTGTTCAGGGCTAAAGATGCAGAAAAGTTAGTTTTAAGCTTTAAAACCGTTTATTTAATTTATTGATTTACATATTCATTCAATTGTCTTACCGAATTAATCTCTTTCTTTTTTTTCAGTTGAAGTAAACTTGACATTTACAATTCGAATTTTGTTGCCATTAGGTAATTCAACTCAAAAAACTGCCAGAAAAAATTACTTGTCTTACGGACTCGTAATTTTTTCAGAGGCAGTTTTTTTCGTTAAATTGCCAGGCAACAAAATTCTTATTGATACATACATGTCAAGTTTACTTCGACAAAAAAAAGGTCTCGTATAATTATAAGTGACAATAATATCAATATATTTTTTTTTCTGATCGATTTGTCAGAAACCATAAACTTTTAAAATCATTGTTGTGTCATCTTCTTTATTACACTTGTAATATAAGAATTAGACAGTTATAGTTTTCTACGTAAATATTTTTTTTTTCATCTTCAGAGAATGATTTGGCTAATCAAAGACAGACTTGAGCGGGGGATATGCGATGATGTTCTAGAAGTAGCATGGTCTACAATGTGGAACGTTACAGATGAAACGCCATTAAACTGTCAAAAATTCTTGGAACAAAAAGGGATGCAGCATTTCTTACAGTGCCTGGAAGTAAGTATTGTTAAACTATCCAAACTGATGACTGCTTAAATGTCCCTCCATATCTTTGGAGACGTGTGTCCCAAATACTTATCAAGATTTAGTAAAAGTAGCTCTTAGTAATCAATGAAATATTGAATGACAATGAATTAATATGATGATGTTATTCTTTAGAGATTTCCTGACAGAGAGGAGCTTCTTCGCAACATGATGGGTTTACTGGGTAACGTTGCAGAAGTTCGCGAACTTAGACAATACTTAGTAACATCAGAGTACTTATCAGTATTTGCGAGATTATTGGATTCTCAAAGTGACGGTATAGAAGTCAGTTACAATGCGGCAGGTGTTATTTCTCACATTGCGTCGGACGGCCCAGACGTTTGGTTAGTTATGGAGCCTACTAGAAATTATGTTTTAAATAAAATGGTGACGGCAATTGAGCGTTGGGATATTAATTCTCTTAGAAACATAAATTATCGATCCTTCGAACCTATATTATATCTTGTGCAGGTGTACCATACTCCAGAATGTCAACATTGGGCAGTGTGGGCTTTAGCAAATCTTACAAAAGTTTACCGTAAGTATATCTCATTTACATTTTTAGTAATTCACCATTATTATCACTCAACCTAAGTTACAAGAATTTATAAATTCAATGAAATTTAGTTATAGAGGGCTGCAAAACACTATTTTATACTTGCCTCTCAAGCATAAGTTGTGCTATTGATATATTTTTACAACTCCATCCCATGTTAATGGTGATATCTATGTACCTCTCTATTAAGAACTTTAGAAAAATTATGGATAGCATCCACCAGTTCCTTCTTCTCTGAGGCATATGCTTTGCTCATAGTACTAACTTTGCATGAAGAATTTGAAAAACTGTTGAAATCTGATTTTTACAAAAATGTATCTATTGAGGGGATGTGTGTGGTCTAGGATGTTATTTATGTTATATAAAACATACAAGGAATGGATTTGATCCTCCTAAAATTCATTGTATATTTTGAGTATCTAATACTGTAAAACTTAAAAGAAACATTGCATGACCCAACTAATATTTATGATGGTTGTAAGTATCTATATATTAATAAATTGTATCAAAGAAGAACTGAACCCTTTTAACAACTGGAGACCACATATAGTGCTTTGATAAACATAGTCAGTTAGTATAAGTACTTTCAGAATAATAAATTTTAGTACGTATTCTGTAGATTCTTCTAGAAAGAATAACTAAATTTGACAACTACTATAACATAATTTACAACATGTCAACATGCCTTTCTACCAAGATTAATAAGATGAAGTACATCAAGATTCTGCATTTCAATGAAATTGCTAAATATTAAAATTTCTTCACAGTGATGTTCTAATGACGTCATAATCGAAACAAAGTGACAAACAAAGTGCAATTAAATTTAATTGACATATCCGAACACTTATGCCTAAATTATATAGGGTGTCTTCTATTTGCGGATTCCATTCTAAACGTTCGCACTGTATAAAAAAATGTGCTCCATACTATTAATAAATGGTATAGTGCACGTAAAAATTACAAATGCACAACATGTAATCAGTATATGTATTCAAATTAACAAAGCCTTCTATACAATTAATACCGGGTGATAGTGATCTGCTAATCCGCGCAAAGAACCTGCATAGTTATTATTTAGAGTTAATGACCTATTAGGTAGTGTTGGGAAATACGGTGATTTTCCGGTAACCGGTGAAATGGCGACAGTGATTTCTAAATCACCGTGATTTTAAACGGTGATTTGAATCAACGCAGTGACTGAGTATAAATAGCAAAGACCAATCAAAATATAAGACCAGCGCGCGGTTACTGGCGACGCGTACGAATATATTATTTATACACCACTCATCGGTTTTTATTTTAAAACAATAAATATTATCCTGATTGCAAATTCGCAATAATACAAAATCGAGATTGACTCGTAACTCGATTAATATAAAAGGTGTAACATAAAAATTGCAACTAGTGTGGGGCATTGCTATTAAAACACCGCTCGATCGGTTCCATGATTATTTAATTACAAAATAAAAACAGTACATAAATCGTAACCAAACTCAACCACACCACCACCACGACCATCTTTGCCGCCAAATCACTTCTCTTCTTCTGTTTTATTAAATTCATATGACAGTTGACGTGGCCTCGGATAACAACTCTAACCACCCATCAACCCAGAATGACGCAAGTCCTACACTAGTTTAATATTATTTAATTATAAATTTATAATTTCAAATGAACATGCTGCCATATTATTTGTAAAAATTATATCAATTTTTAGCGTTTATTCATTACTTTTAAAAATAAACATTTTTTCTTGCACATATATAAAAATACTTCACTGTGGATTTTTTAATCTCTCTAATAACTTGGTTGAAGGATTTTTATAACTTTTTATTTAAATAGACAAGCCATATTTTTATAAAATTGGACAGGATGACCCCGAAAACTTCTTTTTTGCCTCTTATCCCATTGTTTTGTTAAAATTATATATTAGTTTAGGACATGCCATTTAATTATCAATTCATTCATAATGTAACACGATAGTGGATTTCTTGAAATGGTTTATTAACCCGCGAGCAGTGACGTGTTGAAAATAACATGATCAGTGACGTGTTAGATTTTATCTAACTTAACTATTTTGTTGCATGCTGTGCTAATAATAATCCAATTTTACTTAAAAAAACTTTTTTTATCAAAAGGTATTTTATAAATGTAATAATAATTTAAAAAAGTCAGTAACACTTAACTAAACACCTATTGGTTCTATTTATATACATATATGAAAAAAAAAATGAGTATAAAAAATTAATAAAAATATGAACAAAATTTTAATAGTTTTTGCTGTATGCTCCTTAGAAATTGGTTTTTTACATTCGTCACAAGAATATTGCGTAAATCTGTTTTTGCTTCGTGGACAAAAGAAGCATCGGGGTTTATCTCCTTGTCGAGCTTCAAGTGAAAGTCACGGTGCAGCGGCATTTTCTTGATTACACAAAACATTTTTTATTTTCTGCTGCAATGGAATCGACAAATTTCTTAGAGTGGATCTGCGAACAATATGAGGTTGTGCTAGCTGTTTAGCTAAGTCAGTCAGATATACTCATCAATCGACTTTAGTACTAGTGTTATCATAATAGATAATTTGAGAATTAATACCTCCGATATTGAGCATCGAGCAGAATAGGGTTAGAGGCCAACGATTACTAACTCGTGTAACACAATATTCTGTATTCATCCGGTCCACAACATCTACCGCTCCTTTGGTGAGGCTGTAGAAGGTAATAATCGATAGTTTTTGCAGAACTCCAGTGGCTGGGTCGATTTCGTTATCTTCATGGAAGGTGGAAAGCATTGGCACGCACTTTCCTTTTTTTGGAATGTAAGAGGCTAGTAGACATCTATTTATTTATTGTGCTATAGAAAATACAATATACTTAATTTCCAATAATAAAAGTAATAATACATATAAATGGTATAAAAAGTACAAAGCTGTGCAATTCACACTATAACACCAGTTGTGTATAATGCACCTAAGTGACTTAACACTTGTATGTGCAGTTGAAATAAATACATTTCAAACGAAATATAACCATTAAATTGTCTTACAATAAATAATATCCGAATTGAAAAAAAAAGAAAAAAGATCGTTCACCACCATAGACTACAACATTTCATCTAGGTACTCTCTATTTTCATATATGTATTTCTTACACAGACTGACAAATGTCTTATATTTGGTTGTTGTTTTTATTGTGTTTGGTAAAGAATTGAAAATTTTTGGTGCCAAAACGGTAGCAAACCTTTGGTTAGCATCATATCTTCTAAATGGTACGAAGATCATATCACTTGTATTATGTCTTGTTTGATATCGATGATTTAAGAAATTTTTTGTTTTTAATTTAAAATAAAATATACAGTTACTTACATAATATAAACATCGAACATTCAAGATATTTTCATTATATAATAGACTGGTTGAATAGAGCCTATCTTTAAAGAAGATTATACGCAGAATATAATTCTGTATGACATTTAATTGTTTTAGTGCATTGTTATATAGCCCTCCCCAAACAATGTTACCATATCTCAAGAGTGACTCCACTAAAGACTTATAAACTTGCAGAAGCAGTTTTTGAGGTAAAATTCTGCGAATTATATAAAATTTATGTATCACGCCTAATTTTATTCGTTAAATCTTGAATATGTTCGGTCCGCTTCAAATTTTTGTCAATTTTAATGCCCAGGTATTTTATGGTGTTAGTTTCCCAAATAATATCAGAGTCATTCATTTTGATACAATTAAAATTTGGTCTGTTTGCATCATTCAGTGAAAATGCTAAGTAGAATGTTTTATCAGTGTTTAAAGTTAATTTGCTACACTCAAGCCAATATTTGACATTTTTCAAACCCCCAACAACTGTATCTGCAACAGTTTGCCAGTTCCCTGCTTTAAACAGTAAGACTGTATCATCTGCATACGAAATGGAGACGCCACTTATTTCCAATTTCAGTAGGGAGTTAATATATATATAATAAAAAGTAATGGCCCAAGGACTGTAACCTGTGGTATTCCAATTTTAATGTTCAAAGGGTCACTATACTCTTTTCTGATTTTCACCATTTGATTTCTTTGCCCCAGGTCATTTTCAAAAACAGCCAGCACAACACCTCTGATACCATAGTGCTCAAGGACATCAATGAGCTGCCGATGAGGTACTGTGTCGAACGCCCTTGCAAGGTCCAGAAAAACTGCAATCAATTTTTCATTATGGTCAAGTCCAATTTTTACATTATTGATTAGTTCGTACATAGCATCAGCTGTACTGACCCCTTTCATGAAACCAAACTGATTGTTATTTAATATATTATTGAAGGTTATATAATCAAATAATCGACTTTTTATTTGTTAGGATTCACTCGCCAGGCAAACATACTGCTATACGTTTTGCGAATATTTGTGTTTAACAGAATAGGGGGTATTTCACGTTTATTTTTGCGTAATGTACCTACCAGCGTCATACGGTGATTATGCCATAATTCATTGGCTATAGTGGCACAGAAGTAAAATAATTTTCAGTGGTCACATTTCTACCTGTGCCACTGCAGTGCCTCAAAAGACGAACTACCACACTTTTAGCATCATTTGCCAACCTATACGGACCTTTCGGTTGTTTGCCTGCATAAACCTCTAGATTATATGTTTAGAACATCCGTGAATAAACAGCAGCATATATTTTTAACCCGTATTTCGCAGGCTTGTTGGAAATATACTGTCTAAACTTGCACTTTCCCCTGAATGCTTCAAGCATCTCATCTACTGTAACGTACGAACTGATGCTATAGTTTTGTACACATTTTTCAATAAATTGGTCGAGTATAAATCGTACTGGAGCCAGATTATCTATTCCAGCTCTCTCTAGTCTTATCTCTGTCATCGAATTTAAGAGCTTGCAGTAAAGTGTGAAAACGCAGCTGTGATAATGTTGCTGCCAAAAATTCTGGAGCTGTCTCTTTTTACACCCGCTAGATAAATAAGTGCTAAGAAAGTATTTATTTCTATGACATCAGTAGGCAAACAGTACTTATCATGTTTATAAGAGGGTCGCATTCGATCATGTTTTTGGTTTGTACAACGTATAATATGTGCAATTGTTTCATCAGGAAAAATAGTTTCTAACAGTCTATTATACTTTTTGCACTTTTCGCAGTACCTCTTACACAAGGCAACTGCGTCACTATATTTTGTCTTGCGGTTTTACCTTGTCGCCTGTTTCCTTTATGAGCTAACCAGTTAGTTCCATCTTTCCCACAGAACGACGAATAATTTTCGTCACAACGGTGAAAACTGTGACTGGTGTCGTCAGCATCCGAGTCTGATGTGAACACTATGTCCAGAAGAAGCATATTCATCACTTTCACATAGAGAATCTTGAAAATCAGGCTCTACCTCTTCTTCCGCTAAGCTCTCCCAAATAGCTTGTAAACGCCTTTGATTAGCTTCATAAGAATATGCCATTTTCAGAAGCACTAAAATTTTTTATAGATAAATCCGTCGACGTAATAACTGTCGCTGTTAGATTTTGTCTAAACACTGAACGATTTAGAACGATTCGATTGTTGTCGTGTTAGGTTCCAACTAGATATGCTAGAATATAACAATTGACTGTCAACTCCCACAGAACCGTACCAGCTAAGTGCTGGTCTAGGAGGTAGTGTGGAAGGAATACATGGAGCGACGTTGAAATATATGTTGTTAAATCAGAATACGGCGCATTTGTTTAAATATGATAGATTTCATCTAACACGGTCAGTGATCGCGGGTTAACAAACAAGGAATACAATTCTAATAACGTTTACAATTTCTCGCCATTACCTAAAGTCACTAAAATTCGGGACGGTCTCACTTACGGACCTCTCACTTGAGGACCTGGGCCCCGTTTGTATCATTTGAGGACCTTCGTGAAAGCCGTAAAATTTTCCATAACATAAAGTACCATTTTAGGACCTCTAGGCGAGAACCTCTCTGAAGTTACATTTAGGTAGATGTTTTTCAAAATTGTTATGAGGAACTTTTGTCTCTTGTTAGTGAACATGATATGTTAGAAATTTAGAGAGAAAAGACAACCGAAAAATCGGAAGACTTTTACACATTAAGTTATTCAAGAAGGGGAAGGGAATATAATCATTGTATTCACGCTTCCCCCTTTTGAATAATCTGATATACGCATAACAAAGTATTGGATATCTTTTAAGGGGAAGAGTGAATGCAATGATTATATTTCCTCCCCATTCTTCAAATACACAATATAAAAATATCATCATATATAAATGTGTTTATAATTTCATTTATTTTCTTGAGTTTGTGTTAAATTAATTCTATAAAAATATAGTTTAATCAAATATTTGATTTCGCATCTTAATCGATTATTGAAAGGTCCGCAAGTGATTCGGTTTAAACTTGTATCGTAGGCTAGGTCCGTAAATGAGACAAAAACAGGCAAATTTTGCATAGGTCATCAAATGAGAGGTCCTGAAATGAGACGACACCCTAAAATTCAGGCTCCCTTTATTTACAGCACAAAAAGCAGAAATAAACTAAAAAAAAATTAAAAACATTTTTTTTATTTAATGGCTGTTAGGCGTTCACCAAATTTATTTTAACGTTTCTCCCCGAAAGGAACAAAATAATTCACAAAAAAAAGCGGCACGTTTGCCCTTATCCGTATCGGGTCGGGCGGCATGTTTGTATTTTCTCTTTGACTTGGTGGCACCTGCCACCGTCGATCATTAATATACTTATATTATCTCTACCAATTGTGGCCTTCTCATTCCGTAAAAGCAAAAGTCTATATTCCTGATACCCATAATAACATCATGTCGGCTTAAATCACCGTTTTTCTTTCACCTAATATTTGTAAATAATGATATTTTATATAGATTTTCGATCGGCGCGGTCTTTCAATGCTAGAGTCGATGACCGATGATGCCGATATTGTTGTATTCGATTGAAACCGAATCACCGCATCTGCGAGAAATGAATCACCGGTAGCGCCAGTGATTTTACATTCACCGGTGAAATATCGTGGTTACCGATATATCGACCAAGACTACTATTAGGAGCTTATACTTATGACTATTTAATCATGAAATTCATTATAAATTTCTTTATTTATTAAAAAGTAAATTTTAATATTTAAATAGACCAGTATACAAATTGCATTATACTACAAAACAAAGAATATATTCCTACATACATCATTTTTATTTTGCCATTAAACATGGTATGTTAAATATATCAATTCTAGTGCAAATTTTTTTCTCAAAATAATAAAATATAGCAATGCACTACCCAGAGTGTAGTTAACAACCATATGAATGAAGTAACCTACTACGACTGGTTATAATATGTTTTTGGATTTACCGATGTAGCAATGCACTACCCAGAGTGTAGTTAACAACCACATGAATGAAGTAACCTAACTACGATTGTATATACGATGTATTTGGATTTTCCGAGTTGACTTGGCACACGCTGTTGCAGTACCATAGCCCATGAGATAATACACAAACCCAAATCCATTTTCCAATAAAAACTAATCAATTTTTTTTATTTATTTCAGCCGAAAAATATTGTACTTTGGTGGAGAGGGAAGGTGGTTTGAGTTTACTACAAGAATTAATTTACCATCCAATAGTGCCAGCGCGAGTAAAGGATCTAGCGGCCATTGTCATAGAAAACTGTCGAAAATTTCAAGCATCTTTGGAGGGATAAGTTATATTGTATGGGTTTTAAATGACATTGAAGTACTCATCAAAACAACGTCAATTTTTTTTCGGTTTCGATATGGATCAATATCAAACAATTATATTTATAATATACATAGTTGCAGCGAATTGAACGTAAATCAGTTGAAATCTATCTGTTTAATTAGTTTATTAACACTCAGGTGTAGGTGTTGTTTTTTTTTAAATATATATATATATATATATATACATAAAAGGTAGAAATAAACTGTAGTTTTTACTATAAAATTCGTTTTTACTGCATCTGACAAACAGGGGTCTCAAAATGGTAGTTCATATTTTCATTCCAGAAACATTTAGTATATTTTATTTTGGAGAAGTTTGTGTAACAGTGTAATCAAAATGGGGAAGCTAATGATAACTTAGATATTATATTTGTATACATAATAAGACCGATTTAAATAATTAACAATGAAGAAGAGTTTGGCATTTGAATAAAAAATCATTTAAAGCTGCGAATTTATATTGTAAAAATGTATAGAGTACCCAAAATATCACTCCTTTTCTCAATGAAATAACATCTTTTCAAGGAAACATTTTAAAAGTTTCTTGAAAAAACGAAATACTGTGTAATTAAACAGCAAACCATAAAGCCTGGCGCAAATTGAACCCAGCTCACGTGTGACCGAGGCACAGTCCAATCACATGTTTTTCAATAGTAGCGCATATTGAATTCCTCCCGGTGTGCAACATGACATCAAACCTGGAACTACTTCTCGATTTAGAAACAGAGGACGAAGCAAGATTTTTATTATTGAGTTTACTGAGCAGAAAAAGAAAAAGTGGCAAGAAATACATATTTACTAAAAAGACAGTTTGGTTCTCGTGTAATCTGTGCCCGGCGCAAATTGAACTCAGCCCACGCGTGGGGTATTTTGTAAAACGTGGTTTGAGACGGAGTGGCGCATATTAAACCCATTCCACGGCCAACACACTCCCAACCTTTTTTACGTGTATCGAGTTGTACTTGCAACACATTTTCATGGGTTCCCAATTTTTTGTTTGGGAACACTTTTTGGGGAAACTGGAAAAACGAATTGAAATGGTGAGAGGTTTTCATGTTATACGATACCACTAATGCAGATTACCTAAGAACTAAATGGAAAGAGAATTTATGGGAGAAGATAGCCAAAGAATTAAATTATGCTGCTTAGTAAATTCAATAACACAAATATATTTTCATCCTAGGATTTTAAATCGAGAGTAGATTTGCTGTCATGTTGTACACCTGGAGTAAAATGATGGAGATTTGGGTACGAGATGGGTGTGGGCTGTGTTCAATATGCGTTACTATTAAAAAATGTGTGTTCGGACTGTGTCTCGGTCACACGAGGGCTAGGTTCAATTTGCGCCAGGCCTAAGGTCCCTACAGTGGAGACTACCACTCATTCATTATAGTTTTTAATGTTTAAAATTTTGAAATGTTGCCTTTCTGGATATTGGCTATCTAGCTAGTGCATATTTTTGAGTAAAAAGTTTGATTTTGGGTTATCCTGAATATACTTCTTTGATATTGACCGAATATTAAATTGTAAATTTTTTCACATATTGTAGCAGACTTTACTTGGACTGTTATGAATTAATTTAATTACTTTATTGCTGATACAACATTTAGGGTATACTGTCTATTTATGTTTCTGAATATATTACGATGTGATTTTATTTATGCAATATAGATATATTTATTGATCCAGTTCTTGTTTTGATTTCTTATTACCAATAATAAATAAAGTCGTTCTGTAGCAATACGGCAGGATAAATAACTTGTAGTGTAGTGTGTAGTATATTTAGTATGCCCAAGTTTTGGAAATGAAACTGATTTAGATATTTTATACAGTGCTATTCAAAAGTCCCCCTAGTATATTTGACTTCAAAAATGTCCTGTTCACATTAACATAATAGAAATTCTACAAGCACAAAGTGTTAAATATACTATACAAACAAATAGACCTGAAGATGAGGCTAGTTATATGAAGACATCCTGCATACACGCAAGTAATTTGAAGCCATCCTATTAACATAAATAAAGATTGCTGTTGTCAGCAGTTAGTCTACGTGGTGCATTAATAATTATCATTCTAATCCTGTAACATCAAATTTAAATTAGTAAGATTTTGTATATTTGAAAAATAAAAATTTAAAAAAAATATATTTGTGAATAAAAACATTTAACTGGCGCAGTCAGTAGGATTCATCGCAGTATTTTCGCGAAAAGCCACGGCATCGAGACCGATTTTCCGAATTTCACGTTTGGACCACCCAAAAACGTTTTTGTTCCCACGGTTCAAAATACCTCTGGAACCCCAGAACCAATGTCAATCAATACAAGAAATACTTTCGCACCTAGACAAAACAATCAGTTTCGACAGCAAATGGCAACTACTCCCCAAAATACCTTTAAACCAAGACAAAATCAACCCAATTATATTCGAGAAAATCACGTATCAGTAGATGGCGCTGAATATTTCAATATGGCTACTATAGCGGTGAACAACAAAACAGTCTGCAAGGGTGTTTGATGTTGTTTAGTTTTTTTATGTGTTTTTCGAGACGTTTTTAGTGGGTTTGGCAGGCTTTTCTTTATTTTTGTAATTTCCGTCATTTCCTAAACGTGTTTGTGTGGTATTGTTTA
Organism: Galeruca laticollis; assembly: GCA_963921935.1. NCBI lineage: Eukaryota > Metazoa > Arthropoda > Insecta > Coleoptera > Chrysomelidae > Galeruca > Galeruca laticollis. Next base: position 188,362,990 of record OY998178.1, on the reverse strand, counting down.
AGAAAATAGGTATAAAAATGACGAAAATTGAAGTAACCCTTTTTAACCTCATGGAATATATTGGGAGTCAGAAGCAGACCACTAAAAGAAGGTGAAGCGGTTTTTAAAGCGGGACATATAATATTATGTGGCCTAGAAGGCAAAAAAACATTAAAAGTTTGTGTCTGCAGACGTCTGGTCTAGCTTCCCAGCCTCATGAGATAACAATTAATCTGAATGATGATGTTAAAGATTGGAAATGCATTTGTTCATGTAAGGCTGGAATGTCCGGCTTCTGTAAACATATTATTGCAACTTTAATTTACATTAACAGGTCAGTACACTTTTATGTAATGGCAAATAGCCTTTTAATGCTATTTGTATTTTTTTAGAATTGAGAATTTGGAAGTAATAAGCTGCACAGATTTGGCTCAGAAGTGGGGAAAAGAGAAAAAAGGTGTGGAGGAAACTTATAAGGCTCAACCTTTTAAAAGATTTTGCCACCCAAAGTTAAAAGGAGAAAAAAGTGTGTTTGATACTTCGCTGGCAGTAGATGCAAACAATTTTGCTCTTCTTATAACAGGTATTTTTAATAAAAACATTATTTCTCTCACTTTCATCATAGTAAAAAATCTATCAGTTCTCTGGCGGTCTTGGTCATTAATCTAGTTTAATATTTTACTTTAATCATTTACCTAATTAGTCAAAGAATTTTTACCCAATTCATTTAGATTTTATAACTAAATTTTGATACATTTTTAGGTGTAGCGGAGTCTGCTCTCACTAAGTTTATTAGTAGATCATTAAGGCCTACTATAAGTTTGGCTACTGAAAAAGACAAGTATGTATTACTTTGTAACGATGTTACTATTTTTCGTTCCGACATCCCACTGTATACATTTTAATTTCTCATTTTATTAGTATTATTATTAAGGTATGTTATTATTTACTTATACACCCCTCTTTCATCAAAAGCTATAAATTTATTTGCTCTTAATAATTTTTAAATATGTATATTGATTTTGATACATCCGGTATATATTTAATACCTCCTGAGTGGGGTCGAGGAAAGAATGTATAAAACCGGCAAACGGGACGGAATAGCTCTCTTTTGCTCTCTTAGCTCCTAGTTATGTGCTCTTACAGTTCCACCGTTTCCGAAACGCCGACTGATTTTCGCCAGCAAGGTAAGCGAATTTAGAAATTATTTTATAAATCATTCTTCTTGTGTTAAATTCATTTTGCTCCTAGCGTCTTTCGTAACTGTATTAATAGATTTTATTTTTGCTTACTGCTTGTTTAATTTGAGTGATTTTCCGCGTATTTGATTACGATTCCGAAGTAAGAATTTACTGTTGGTTTCAACTTTAGGGGAAAGGAAATATATTTGGGAAACTCCCAAGCATTCTCGCTGCAAAGCAGGTAAATTCTTGGGGGATTTTCAAGGTATTTCGGGAATCCCGATTCCAGTATACAACACTAGGGAAAGGAAATACCGTTGGGAAACCTTCAAGCATTCTCGCTGCAAAGCAGGTAAATTCTTGAGGGATTCACAAAGTATTTCGGGGGTTTGCTCAATCTAGTACCATAGGCCTTGGTAGCGTGACTTTGAAATATTTGATAATAGGCAACTTGGAGGAGCCTCGTCTGTGTTCGCTGCCATAGCAGGGACATCCTCGAGGGTTTCCCAAGGCGTGAAACGAAATAATCTCACGAGCGTTCGCTGCCATAGCAGGTTCGCCAGGGAGAGGTTTTCGGATTCTGCCGACTAACTGATCTTTACGCGATTGATTTTAGCACCAACGGCCGGGGTAATATCCGCACAAAATTTATTATTTACCGCCGTTCTATTCTAAACCGTACACAAATGCCAAGAAACGCTCCCGTAAAACACCGCTAGTGCCTTGATAACGCTTTCTCTGTGTAATTCTCACCGTACTGCTAGTAAATTTTCACTGATTTTCACCGGCAATCGCCGAAAACTATTAAAGCTTTGCACGTTAGGCTTGTAATCGTAAACATTTATTCTGTAATAAAGTTCTTTGGTCTGGGTTGTAATTTAAATAGAAATCGTAAATACTGAAGGGTTTTCATCAATATTTAGTTATTTTAAATATATAGCTACGTGGTTCGTTTTATTTTCCTTTTCCCAAATTATTTTCGAAGTCGAAATAAATTGTAAAATTTTATAAAGCACAGGTAGTTTCATTTTCCGACAGTGGTAAACAATTAAAGCCTGTTTCCCACTTCGCACGGCAAAGAGGTCAAGAGCAACAGACCCCTGGAATTACTTAACCTCCATCTGTTGCTACCCTGGTAACTCTTGACGCTACCATTTTCGAGAGTTCGGTGGAGTAAACCATCCCAAAAATCTGGCGCACGAGAAAATCTGGTGGATAGTAAAGCCGCGGGTGTCATAGTGACTTCCGTAATTCTTTTGAGGAACGAAAGCACGTCACAACTTACCTTACTGAAAATTTTATTACTTAATTTAAATACTATATTTTTTACGCATAAAAGTGGTAAGTTTACTTGATCTTTCACTTAATTCGGCATTTTTAACTGAGCTCAGTACCCAAATCTCAGTGAGTACATATAGCATGAGATCCTGTTGTCAAGATATTTTAAATTCATTGTCTACAAGCGACCCGTTGCTATATTTTCGGCACATTTTGAAAGAGTTTTCAGGATATCTAAAGTGATTCCTAAAAAAAAGGTTTATTTAGTCTTTAATCATAATGTGTGTTCCTATTTATAGTGTAAACAGTATCATCAAAATGTAACATACATACCACAAAAATTAATCAACTTATCATCAGAATTTAAAATTTGTGGCAGCTCAAAAAAGTCAGAAAATTCAATTTGTGTTGCCTTATCTTCAGTAAAATCATTAGAAAATGTGGCTACATGTGAGGCCAGACCTTTGTCTGGCTTTGATATTGTTGCAGGTTCCTCCCATATGTCTGCAATTTTGTCATCGGGTTGTAATAAACTTTCACCTTCAATTCCCGTTTGTTCTTTAGACATACTTATAGTACATTTTCTGCAACCTTTAAAATAAAACATCTAAAATGTAGGTACTATAAATAATAAGTGTCGAAAGGATACATAATTTTAATACTAGTGTTAAAAAAATGACTGTAAACTAATATTATACTTTAAGTTTAATTTGAATAGTGAAAAATAAACACTCAAGTAACTAGTTGGTATGTTTAAAAATATGGTAACTTACCAATGCCGCTCTGCCCGATTGATTGCTGTTTTTGTTGTTGGATGAGTCAACTGTGGAATTTTTTTACTGGGAATTACATGTTTCTTCAATATTCGTCTTTTATTGGTTGCTAAAATGTAATACTCATGTAGCTATAGTAGTTTTTTTTAAATTTTACTTTACGTTACCCATAGTAAAATCACTCGGTAAAATGGTGGCTGCAAACTAGCATATGTTTTGTCACAGGTTTTCCAATTTTCAGTACAGTTTTCCAAACCTTATTTAGCTTAGGATCTAAGGGTAAGGCATGCAATGATATATCTTTCGTACAATATGATGGTACAGAACATATTTTCCTAGATTTTGTTTCTATGGATTTATGTATAGATTGCATCTTCAGTTAAACTTTTTATGAAACCTATAAAACATATGTAACTCAACAATTTCTAGTAATGAAAAAAATAGCTGAACTAACCTCAACTAGGTATTTCCTTGTGTGATTTTTATCGACTTCACGAATTCTTAACGCTGCCTGTGCCAATCCGGAAGGAAAAGACTTGAATATCTACACGAAACTACCAAAAAGGTGCAAGAGTTTTACTGGCCACTAGAATATGATTATAGCAACTAGCACATTTGTAAAACTACAACTTTTACCAAGTTTTTATTGTTTTCGAAGTGCACCTCTTATGGATGTGTGATTGTTTTTATCTCAGAAAAGCAATTTAAATAGGTATATTACTTTATTATTTAGACTAAAATTTTAAATAACACTTTTTATTGTTTATAAAACAACAAAATTAATTCCACTTTCTATAACGATCTTCGCATTCTGGCTTTGTTGTTCACCTCTATTAAAGTTTGAAAGAAAATTAACAGATGTCGCCCACTTCGTAGTTTTCGGCAATAGCTGAAGGATTATTTTAAGTTGATAATATAAATTTAGAAAATCCATCAGACAATTATTTCGAAGAAACCATCGCGCAAACGAATATTAACGAGGACATAAATCCGTTACTTAGTAATTCAAATCGTACACATAATAATGACGGAAATTTTTTGGACAGAGAGCCTCTTAGACCCTCCAATATAAACGAAATATTTTCTAATTCATATTCTGCAGATTTACCGCATATAACTATAAAAAATCCACCGATTAAATTATTAATAGATATAGGAAGCATGTCTAGTATGTTAAGTCCGGATATCGTGGAAAAATATTTCCCAAATTCTATGTATAAAGACCCCACTTTAATAATTTCAGCAGTAGGTAAAACAAAATTAATTGAAACAAATCATACCTTTTTACATTTTATTGAAATAGATTTATTAGTTGAACAATTGAAAAATGTTGAACGTTTACATAGTAGATTAGAAAGTTATTTAAACTCTTCGTCGCTCAAAGATATAGATCTTATACAAAGTCTATTCGAACATATGAAATATTTACTAAATGCAACTGGAATAAAATTAAGTAACCTTGTATATAAGGATGTTAAAGAAATAAATAACAGAAGTAGACGAGAATTGTTTAATGGTATTGGAAGTATAAGTAAATGGCTTTTTGGAACTTTAGATCACGATGACGAAATCAAATATAATTCTGAAATAAAGCAATTAATTCAAAACGAAAATTCGATTTCGCACGAGTTGAAACTACAGTCTTCCCTCAATACTCGTCTTATTGATCACTACAACAAGACAATCACTAGTTTATATAAAAATCAATTATTACTCCAGTCTCAAGTCAATGAAATCTACAACAAATCTCAAGACGTAGCCCGTCAGGTATTTGTATATTTTAGATTGCCCAATGCTCTAAATCAAATAATTCTGAACTGCCAAAGTTTGATAAATTTCATAGAAAATTCAATTATATTTGCTCATTTAGGAAGTTTACATACCTCCATTATTTCTCTGGACCATTTATCTAAATTGATCAATCGCGTTTCAATAATATATGGTGAATCGAAAATCGTCAAATTTAAAAATCCATACAATTATTACCAATTGGCCGGAGTTCAAGTCAAAGTTCAAGATTCTAGAATAATAATTGCTATCCATATACCCATTCTAATAGATTGTGATTTTCTAGCCTATCACATTATCCCTTTACCATATAAAAATTCAATAATTGGTCCACACAACCCTCTCCTTGTGCTTGGTACAAACTCACATCAATATGAAGAAAAACTGTGTCCATCTATTGAAAGTATCTTCTTTTGCCGAGAACATGAAGAAGCCATTAATTGTGTAATTCCTTTGATCCGAGCCAAAACACCAACCTACAGATTTGAAGCAGCAGCTTTGAATCACCTTGTAGTCGAACAAATCAATAGTAAATTTTTGTTATTATTGTCGACTGAAAATTCTATGAAAGCTGAATACTGCGATAAGAATAGAATAGCTATAATCAAGAGTAACACTGTCATTAAATTATTACAAGGATGTAGTGTAAAAATTGGAAAGTCTTTATATGAGAATACAGAAGAAAAGACGAATGGGAACCCTCTTTTATTACCAAAATTACGTTTAACTTCCGAATTTGAAGTAACCACAAATCGACATCCACCTTTACAACTAGAATCAGTAGATCTCAAATCCATCAAAGACATTCGAAAGGAAGCAGATTCATACGAAATTTTAGAGAAAGAAAAAGTGCACCCTGTAATTTGGAATACGCCTAGTCTAACATTGCTATTTGTAGATGTAATTATTATATATATCTGGTATAGAAGAAGAGGCCAAGAAGATGTTAGCCAGCCACTACAAGAGGACCAGAAACCTGAAAACAACCCTCCATCGGTATTGTTTTCGCCTAAGGAGGGAGGAGTTATAAGAAGACATCCTGCATACACGCAAGTAATTTGAAGCCATCCTGTTGACATAAATAAACATTGCTGTTGTCAGCAGTTAGTCTACTTAGTGTAGGTCGCATTAATAATTATCATTCTAATCCTGTAACTTGTATTGTAAACATCAAATTTAAATTAGTAAAGTTTTGTATATTTTAAAAATAAAAGTTTTAAAATAATATCTTTGTAAATAAAAACAATTAACTGGCTACTTGGCAAAAATTTAAAAAATGTCTAGAACATTTTACTATATTACCAGTGATCATTCCAATTTGGACATATGCCTACATATTACAACAGAAGACTAAATTATCTAAAAACACTCGAAACACAAAGATATATTAAACTGGATACATGAAACTTTAGTTTTCTTCATTTCAAATCTTTGAAGAGTTCACAAACTTTTTGTAAAGACGTCCCAGATGTAGACAGCCTACCATCACAGTCGGTAAATTTAAAAAATGGCATGCCTGCTGTCTGCTGAAATTAATTTTATCTGTTCTGCAAATGAAACAATAAATTGTAAAAGCAGATTTTTTAAAATATAGTTCATACAATATCCATGAATTGATAAGGGAAGTAAGTAAAGGTTTAAAAAAAAATCAGTCCATATTGAATAAATTCTGTCTATATAGCGGTTGTAAAACAAAATTGCTTCTCTCTTGGATCCATCTGTATATTTTCTTCCTCTTTCATTTTACTATACAAACATATCAGCTGATGAAGTAGTTTTGTCATTATTTTCATAATACTGTAGATTTGGGACTGCTTCAACTTTAACAAATTGGTTATCACATTGAGTCTACTGCATGAAAATATCTTCAATGTCTAAATCAAGAGTTGCTTTTAATTAGGATGGATTGCATATCTCATTAATAAGGGATCAACAATTTCTTGAAGTTCATTCTTTTACCTTTCTCTTCTGAAATAAATGACAGCTACTTTTTAAGAGAGTATTTAGTCGTGTTACTTGGCTGGTTAATGACATACTTTTTTTATTGTTTAAAGTCGCATCCACCCAGAGGGTTATTAGCGACTGCTGTATTTATTCAACGATACAATACATTATCACAATACAGTTATGTACAATTTACATTTCTAATTATTTCTTAGATTTTGTCAACTAAGTTAATCGTTTTAAGGTACGCGAACAAGTTTTGAACGTTACACTGTTCCCCTAAGTCCACTTTTAGATTAGTTTGTATTGACCACTGTCTCGCGGGCTTGAATGACGGACACTCTACAAGAAAATGTTTTACCGATATATTCTTTTGACACGATTCACATGCAGGTTGATTTGTTCTTCTGATGATGTGTGAATCAGTGGCGAATGTATGTCCAATTCTTAATCTGGTTAAGATCACTTGATACCGTGGGTTCGCTGGGATATTCTTCCATTTTTTCACTGATGTTTTTACTTCAGAGTTTGGATGATGAATTGTTCCAGTATATTTGCCTGATGGAGGTAATAATGTTTCTGTAAAACTGCTTGAGATCTGCAATATGAGTCTTATTCTCAATATCAGCATTTTGGGAAGGAGCGCATTTAGTTAGGTCATCTGCTTTTTCCTTTTGTGCGATGCTCACATGTGCTGGAATCCACATAAATTCAATTATGCTTTTTGCGTTATTAGCCGTGATAAGTTCATTTTTTATATACGAGACAATTGGTTGTGAATGTTGGAACTGTTGTATAGCAGTGAGAGAGCTCAAGGCGTCGGTTAATATTAACCCCTTCCACTCCAGTTACAGTTTGCAAAGCTTCTTCGTCATACCAAATATGGAATTTGTAAAATTGATAATGGATGCATTTAGATACTTACCGGCAATTTGTACCATAACAATTTTTCATATATAACTCAAAAATAAAATGGCGGCTAATGTCAAAAATTTATGACTATACCAGGATATCCACATCTGGATATACGGATATATCATAATATCCACATATGGATACATGGTTATACTATAGGGTAACCACAAAAAAATATTGCAACATATTTTTTTATTATTTTATTTTAGTACAAAACACATTATTATTATAAGGTTATCACAAACTGATATTTGAAAACCGCTTTTATTTGGGGTATTCGAGGAAATGTTCGGCACAGCATAATCCTGGCTTACCTGGACATTCAAGGCAACATTTCCTTGTTCCATTATGTCGACAAATGACACAAACTTTTCGAAGTGCACGCTGTTTACCTTTTTCTTTTGGTAAATCTACCATAACGTGTAATATCTTAGAAGCAGTCGTGGACGGTTTATTTGTATCACTTACCATTACGACTTAAAAATTATATCAGTTATGTTATCAGATATTAATGACGCATGGGAAGAGATTCGCCGGACCAACTGTAAAGATAATTTCGTTGGTCCATCGATGCAGACGGCGACAGCCTCGAGATTGGTTTTTAATTGTATGGATACTGCGTCTATAGAATTTTTTACGTAAATAGCCACTCCTCCGCTTGCAATAGGCTGGTTTGTTCTATTTTTATAAAAGCAAGAGTAATTATTCATGTGATAGATCTTATTAATTAGAGAAACGGGTCTCTTGTAGACATATTATTGAAGGGGACTGTTCGGCTAGTAAAATTTCTAAATGGGCGTATAACCCGTTTACATTGCATTGTAATATAGTCGTAAATTTAATAGGTATCTGAAATTCTTGAGGTCGAGCACAGTGGTATAGATGATACAGACGAGTCGCTATCCTCTTGATTACTAGATTCTTGACTTAATTGAGATTTCATTTTTTTAGAAATTCTGGTACATTCACTTTTCATTTTTTCCTGTGAAGTATATATACTGTGTAATTGATCAATGAGACCATTAATATCTTCTGTATATAATTTTGCTACATGGGTCCGGTGAACCATGCACATTTTCGAAAAAATCGCACAATTGTTGGTAGGTAAGCACATGTTTGTCCGTCGTTTCAAAAAAAATCTTAGTTGATTCCATTTGTTTTCGATATTTACTGTAGTTAGTGTTTTAACTTTAATTTTTGCTTTTTTGGGCTCGGTGAAATTCATTTCGATGGTATGTTCAACAGGAGAAGGAGTTTCAGACAGGGATCGTTTGGTTTTGTTATAGGATAAGGAAGGATCTTAATAGAATGTGAACTTTGTGGTTCAGTTTTAGAAGTTGTGTCAGAAATAATTGAGTTTTTATTGGTTTCTTCTAGAGATGTATCAGATCTCAGGTTTGTCAAAGATAGGTTTTTGGACTGCAGTATTGATGTTGGAGTAGAAGAAATAGGATAGAGAGTTGCTACTGGTATATGTGTTCCCGAAACCTCATTGTTGTGGTGTTGGTACGGCTACATGAGCAGGTGGTAAATCTGTTGATGTGGTTGTTATGTTTGTTGGTGGTACTTGTGACTGTGTATTAGGGAGCGTGCATTCTGTCGCAACATGCCCTTTCTGCTTACAGTTATAGCATGTATAGTCGTAGAGGGAAAGATTCGATACTTTGGGATTCACAGTAATAAAATCTGGGATTTGTATCTGGTTTTCTGGTCTACAGGAGAAATATAAGTTTGCCTACGTAAACTTAGAATGTGCTTGAATTCTGGGTGTGAAGTTCCACTGCGAAGAAACGTAATCTGTGACATTATTTTAACGCCAATTCATGTTGTCATTTTCTAATAGTATATTTGGTATACATTTGACAGTAGTAATCTTTCCGCAGGTGTTATTAATCGCCGAGCCTTAATCGTAGTTTGTCCAAGATTTATTGAGCAATCATTGCTGTACAGAAAAGAATCAACCAAATTTTCATATGCCAACTAAATGCAAATGCGGTTATTGGAGATTCTGGAAGAGAAGATTATATTTTTTGTTTCAATGATATTCCCTAAATAAATGAGCTATTCCTCCAACTTTATGTTATCAAGTGAAGGAAAAACTATTGCTTGGAAACTTTGCGCTCTTATTCACAGTTTCATCCATTTTGGTAACTGTATTTCATTCATGTTCTAACTACGGTCCTGTCTAATGTGTAGAAATATAAACTACTAATGAGTTTTTTATCATACTGGATTGTGAATATCGATGTAACCCGTTGTTAAAAAGTATGTCTATGACAATTTTAATATAGAGAATTAATTATAAACTCACATATTCCGTAGTAATACAGAAGATGCTTAGATCTTGAATACTAGACACTGTAACTAAATTATTTTGTACTAAATCTAACTAATTTTATGAATTATTGGAGCTGATATTAAACACAACCGGTGCTCAATTTGCCAGGACCCAATGACATACTTTGTCAATATGAATTAAAAACGCTATAACAGCGCCGAGAATCCAAAGAAGAGTGGGATACATTACATTTTATTTCATGCAACATATTTCCCTCTACAATTTTTTATGGGACATTTATGACCCATGAGAGGCGAAAGTGTTAATATTCGTTGTTTATAAATAAATAAAAAAACCAATATATTCAACAGTATTATATTAAAATGACATCATGTCAGTTACCTCGGATTGTTCTTAATAAATAATAAATTATATAAATTCAGTCAGTACTTATGACTATGACATCACAACAATGAGGAATTTTTCAAGGGGCATAATAATCTATTAGGTACAAATACAGTGTGTTATTTATAAAATGCGAAATAGGGTTTCCTGTACAAAACTGTCAAACGCTAGCTAACTTTTTTACCAGATAGCGTTCGTGAAAAATAATAACAGATTTAAAAAGGTCGTTGAAAAATAAATTCAAGTGCACTTCTAATTTTCTTAAATTCGACCTGGTTTACTAAGAAAATGCATAATTATGTTTTTAAAAGTAGTACGATATTTTTATATCACTTTCGAATACAAACAGCCGGGACCGAGATGGCCCAGTTGGTATATGGTACGCGAAATTTGAAAATTTAATGTAGAAGATGACGGTTCGATCCCACGCTGTGACGAAGTTTTTTGTTTCTAGTTCTTTTTTTACAATTTTTATCTAAAAAACATTAATTTTAAAATAAAGCAAAGTTATTTGTTTCAAAAATGTATTTATTTAAAGAAAAGTTCAGACAATTTAGAATCAATTTTAAAAAGCAAATAATGTCATTTTCATTCTTGACAATTTGTAATCTTTGGAGCGAATAAGTATTTTTGAAGCGATTAGATTTGTTATTTTAGTGTACTTGTGAGTCATTTCTTGTTTCGTTTGTCGATATTTTTGTAAGTTCATTTGTTATTTTAAGTTTAGATTCATTTTTAATTTATTATAAATAATAGTTATAATTTCATTTAAAATTTATCGTGTTTTCCCATTATTTAATTTATTTTATTGTTTATATTTTTGGTAGCTTTAAATTCTTATCAGTCAGTTATTATTTATTTTTCTTCTCGTTGTAAAATGCTTACTCGTGAAGAAACTGTGCAAATTGTTCGTATGTATTATGTCGGTCACAGTAGTCGCGATATTAAACAATTTTTATTTAATATGTCCAACGATCAGACTAATGTACCGCATCACAGGATACATCAAATTATTAAACAATTTGAAACAACGTTGTGCCTAAAACCGGAACACCGACGAAGAAATCGAATAACATTAATGGAGATTGACCTGTCCATTTTGTTGGCTTTTGTCGAAAAACCCTAGGACCACCATTAGACGCGTGGCTCGAGATTTAAATGTTAGTATTTTTAAAGTACACAGTGTTCTTAGAAAAAACGGCTTCAAAGCTTACAAAGTGTGGGACTATACATTGCGTTTTTAACGGGAGCGGCTAAACGGGACCCGTTCAGCCGGATTAATTTTATCGGGACATACATCCATCGTTTATCCCGCTAAAAACCGTACGACTGAGTCATTTCTTTGTAGCTTTCGGTAAAGTAGGTGGTTCGATAAAAATAATGTTATCGAATATTAAAATTGTTTGTGCCCTTGAAGCTACTGGCCTACTTAGAAAATCAATCGAAAGAAGATATAGCGTTCATCCCTTTCATGCTAATCGTGAAACAAGTGAAATATTTTCAATATTTTATAACGACATACGAAAGTATGAAGTTAATTTTTTTGGATATTACCGAATGTCAATTAACTCGTTTGATGAATTGTTAAATGCATTACGTCCTTATATCACAAAACAAGTAACTCATTGGAGGAACCCAATATGTGCAGAGGAAAGATTGACAATAACACTCAGGTTAGTTGGAAGAGATTTTTTTATTTTTAGTTTTAATATTAACATTATAAAATTTTATATATCGAGGTTAAGGTATTCGGAAAGTTGAGAGTGTACGGACGACTCATTAGAATGAGGTGACAGTTGCGACGAAGAAGGGGTTGGAGATAACAGGGGTGTTGTTTGACCAGTGGGGCACCGTGAATGTGCAGAATGTAAGGGGCACCGTGAATGTGCAGAATGTAAGGAGTTATGTGTAGGACGTAAGGAGTTCTGTGGTGGTTGATGGCTTGTGTTAGGATAAGAACTTTGAAATTCTAAAGTTAGGGTGGCTGGGAGTTAGGGGGATGAACATATCAAGTTGGCTTGACAGTCAAAAATGCTCCCCTTAAAAACAAAAATCGACCGGTCTCAGGGAATTTTGTAAAAAATTTCGGTTCTCTAGTTACAGGGAGGGGGGGAGTCAAGTTTTCGTTGGAAGACCCTGTATATAAAAAGGGAGTTAATAAATAAGTTTACTAACCTTTTTCTTGCTTTTCCAGATCTGTTTTTTCTTCCCAGTCGTCAAACATATTACCACCAATATTGAACCAGCTTTTTTCTTTTATATTTCGATCACTATACTCCTTGCAACCCTTTTCCCATATTGCTGAGTATTCTTGGACATACGAATAAACTTATCAGTGTCGAACATAACTATTAATGCAATAAAACGTCAAATTAAAAAGCCAAATTTAAGAATTAACTAGAAAATTTAATCCCGTTCAACCGCACTGTATAAACGCTACCGTTTGAAAGAATGTGTTCTTGTTGCTATGCGGTTCCCGCTAAACTGCAGCAAGCCGCGGTTGAGTCCTGTCAGCGTTTCGGTACCGCACATGTATAGACGATCTAACTTAAAACAATACGTTCCATCTATCCCGCCAAACGGGTCCTGCTAAAACGCTCCCGTCAAAACGCAATGTATAGTCCCACACAATCTTCATGATGTACAAGAACTTTTTGAGCAAGACTATTTTAATAGACAATTTTTCTGCGAAATTATGATAGACAAAGCCAACCAAAATAGGATTTTTTTAAGATACACCTGTTTTACCGACGAGTCTAGTTTTGTTTTAAAGAAAAAAACTAACAAACAAAATCAAAGGTATTGGGATACAGTAAATCTATGTAAAATAAATGTGTAATACGCAATACAAGAAAAAAGTAAACGTATGGGCCGGCATATTTTGTGATAAAATAATTGGTCCTTTCTTCTAAAGTAATAACTTCAATGGCCAAGAATATTTTAATCTTCTTCAAAATGAAATAGGACCCCAAATTGCAAATGCCGCACCTATAAATGTTTCAGTATGGTATCGACATGATGGTTGCCTGGCTCATTCCAGTAGGGAAGTACAGGAATACCTTGATACTGTTTTCCCAAATACGTGGATAGGTCGAGGGGGTACAATAAATTGGCCGGCAAGACCTCCAGATTTAGCACCCCCGATTTATTTTTATGGGGTTTCCTAAAAAATAAGGTGGCAGAATATGAACCGTAGACAGAAGATTATTTGAAAAATATTATTATTAATGAATGTTGGAAAATTAGTAGAACTGTTATTAATAATGTACGGCGGAACTTTTATGATCGTTTGGGACACTGTTTAGCAGCAAACGGAAAACAATTTGAGCATTTAATTAAATAAATAAATTTGTAACCTAAAAAATTGTCTTATTTTAAATATCTCTACTTAAAATTTCTTTTTGGACAAAAATTATAAAAAAAACATTTCGGGCACACCGCGGGAGTGAACCGCGACCCTATACGTTCAACTTTAAATTTTGAGTACCAAGTACCAACTCGGCCACATCGGCACCGGTCTTTAGTATTCCAAAGTTTTATAAAAATGGAGGTACGACTTTTAATAACATAATTATGCATTTTCTTAGTAAACCAGACCGAATTTAAGAAAATTAAAAGTGCATTTGAATTTATTTTTGAACGACCTTTTCAAATCTGTTATTATTTTTCACGAACGCTATTTGGTAAAAAGTTAGCTCGCGTTTGACAGTTTTGTACAGGAAACCCTATGTCGCATTTTATAAATAACACAGTGTAATTACTTTTATTGAATGTATAAATTAGCAGATATACATAATCGTTACAATTTTATTAAAAAAGAAATTCATACTTACAATAACACAAAAACCAGTAAAATAAATGCAAAGAGATCTACCAACATAAAAACATGGAAAGTTAAAAATATCTTATTTGATATTTACTAAGTGGCAATAGCCATTAAAATAATTTACTATTTTACTCTATTTCTTTTTTGAAATTATTTGAAAATATGGAAACTGAACACACATGGTAATGAATTAACGGTTCGCAGATTGCTAATATATTTAGGATGTGATGAATACATCCATTAAATTAAACAGGTTTACTGTTATAACAATTATCAAACATTTCGAATTTTCTATTGGTAAAATATAATAAATAAAAATCACCTCTATTTACATTTTGAAATATGTGTTATTAATTTTTATGTTTGGAATATTATAAAAATACAATTTTTGGTTTGAGGTTCAAGAGAGTACTCATTTGTAACAAATTTTACAATTAACTACAATTTTATGTTCACAAAAATGTGAAAAAAATTGTTTAAAGTGTCAGTAACTAATACACCTTTTAAATATACTCATGTATATATTCCCTGATAGGCACTGAATTACTGTGGAAGATATAATAGCAAGTTGAATCCAAAAACGATCTTTCTTTGAAACGTAATTAAAATTGGCAACAATTGCACCTGACATCAAATTAAGTATTCAATTCAGAAAAATATTAGAATTCACATAATTTTTGATAGGAGTAGAAACTAAAGTTATTTTTTACTTTTATTAGATACATCATTAGAATTATTTCTTAATTACGGTCCTGGAAAGGCATTTAAAGTTTTCAATTGTGTATGTGACTCAACAACTTGTCTGAACCTAATTTATTTAGTTGATGTAATGAAATATTCCTTCTAATTGTATATTTCATAAAAAAGTATACAATTTATTTATTTTCTAGTTAGAAGATTAGCTTATTACAATGTTGGAAAGCATTTTAGGGAAGTATCATGATTAAAATATCACATAACTGTCAATATGGTTAATTATTAAGGCAAATTAAAGGAATAACTGCTTGAGCAAGAATGTTAGGAAGTGACATCCTTGTTTTTCGCCAACGAAACACAAGGTTTTTGCACAGCCACATTTCAATCTGTAAATAGCTGACATGGTTGATCTTTCATTATTTCAGGATAACAATACAAAGCTTTTCAATCAAAAACATAGCGCTGTCTATTAAACATTGCCAGAATTAGACAGGTACATTTTTCTTCTCTGGGAACCAGCTAAGTTCATGATAATTGATCTATTGGTTACAAAATACGCATGTTTTGATACAAGCAATTTTTGTTAAATAGTAAAACATAATGGATCAAAGAGCAAATAATATATTCTATTTTAAGCTATGTAAAAATTTAAATTTTGCTGTGACTTACAAATTGTTAAAAAAGTATATGGTGGTGATTGTATAAGTGTAGTGTTACAGGTCTTGCAAAGATGAATTCCTAAATTGCACATCTGTTATTATACTTTATTTAAAAAATATAAATAGCAATTCACATCTTCTAGCTTGAAAATTAATTTATAAAAATCTCATTCTAATTTCAAATTTAAATTGTCTAAATTAGACTTTCCCTAATAAAGTATGTTGATATGATTTTTTTCTGTGATTTCTGTAACTCCGCCTAAGAAACATATAAATAAGTACTAGGAGTAACATAAAAGATGCTAGATATAATATTAAACACAAAGCTGTATCTATCGTTTTAAAAATGCCATTGTCACTTTCAGTATTAGATCTATTATCAAGTATTAAGTGTAAAACCTTTGTATCTGATCCAATATACCTAACATTTATATTAGAATATATGTGTTTCATGTAATGAAGAACCTCGGGTATATTCCAAGAGTTGTCTTCACTGTAACATCTGGGACATCTTTCTTTTGATGGAAATTGGTACTTTGGATATTCAGGGTCTTCTGTTTCATCACCTGATAACCGTTTGTTAACTTCATTATGGGCGCTCCATAGCCAAAGTATTGAATCGTCCCAGGAACTTACATTGAAAATATCTCTTCTTTTGGCCATATTTTGAAAATGTTGACTACACTCGAAACAACCAAAAAAATGCTTAATATAACCATGCATTGCTTCCAAAACTATTCCACGATTTGAATCTTGTAACTCTTCATTGATTGCTGCATTAACCACTAAATAATGGAATAATTTCCATAAACCACACGGATATCCTCTATAATTTGGTGAACTACCTTTACAAGCTAACCAATGTTGTGGGGAGGAAAATACTAATTGATTTTCATTTTCAGCATGTTTTACAAAATTTCCTATATCCTCTCCTTTAACTACAGTTTTGAACCAAACGAATTCTTTCAGATCTTTCAGGAAAAGTTGTCCGTTTCTACCAAATGGAAAATATTTTGATAGAACATGTAAATAGTTTTTAAGAGCTAGTAGTTGTTCTTTAGTAATTTCTTTAACACTAGCTACTTCATGTTTAAGAGAATATCTAAGAGCAGTTTCTAGATCCATTTGGAAGACTACATCACCCATTCTCTTTATTTTTTGTTTTAGTTTGTTTCTTTCTCGTTCCTCTAAGAAGTCGATCACATCAGGCACATTTTTATCTTCTCCTTTGCCCAAATAAAGTTCTTTACTAGATGATACTATTTGGTTTGATCCTAGATATTTCTGAATTGCAAGTTTATATAATTCTCTTTTTGGTTCAACATGTAAAAATTTGAATGTTTTATCTTTGTTTATAACAACTAAGACAGGCACATTCTTTACAGCCATTTTAGACATTAATTCTGTATTATTATAGAAAGCATATCTTATGTTCACCTTCTTAATTTTATTCAAGTCCATTATTACTTCTTGTCCTAAATAATCATTCTGTCCTTGCACAATTAGAAATGTTTGGTCAGATCCTTTTTTAAACAATTCATCAAAATCGTTGCCTACAAATGGAAGTAAGTTAGGATACATTTTACCTCTTCCAGATTTTTGTTCTGCAATTATTACATTTAAAAGTGTCTGTCTGTGTTCATTAGCGTGTCCTTGGGAACTAACTTTTTCTCCATAATTTTTTGGACCTTCTGAATATTTTTCATGAAAATATTTAAGAGTTGGATAACCCATGATTTCAAATTCTCTACAAATCCCAGTGTTTTGCTCATTGGCACAGTCAATGGCTCCGACTCCAACTAAACCTAAAACAAGAAAAATATATATGTTGATCGTTTCATATAATATAACTCTCAATAACTTATCTCAACAATTGCTCGTGATGCATAAAATAAAAATAAAATCAGAATGAGGAATGATTTTGAAACTTTGCTAGATTTTCAAGAAATTCAGTAATTCAGACGAATTTATTGGAGTTTACCAATGCATTACTTTTTTCTACCTCAAAAACGTAAATTTAGGATACCTTGTCTGAAGCTTATTAACTGGTTTGTTTTTATACTGAAACAATGACAACAAACTGCAAATTTGCCTGAAATATAAGATTTATCCATGAAAATAATATATATTTGAAATATCTTCTTGAATTATGCTACAGTATTTGACATTTTTAAATGTAGAAACTTTTAATTTAAATTTTATTCATTAAAAAGTTGATTTTAGTTTAAAAACTAACGAAACCACTTTATATCCACATCTCGATTCGTTCATGTTTCAAATATTAATATGTTTCTTTGACATGTTTGCCACTTTCAGTAGTTTTACCAACTGGTAATTTCAAGAGGACAGATGTAAGTTTGTCCTTTTTTTATACTCTTAATTCTCAGATATTGTCATTGATTTAACTGGTGTGTTCCATTTTTGGTGAAGTAGTATGGTTACTAAGGATTAATTTTTGTTTAGTATGTTAGACTGAGTCTCAAGATAATTGATTTATATTTACTATATCTACTTATAATAAAATATATAAGTTGTTACCAACTGCCATTTATTATAAGGTTATATACAATAAATGTGCAATGTATATTTTATTGGAGATATTAAAATGCATTTTTATAACAAAATAAATGAGATGAAGTTAGAAAACGTGTTACTTTCAACGAACCTGTTAGGCAGTCCGCACACTGAGGAAATTAATTTCGTGAAACAAATTTCATGAAATGTGAAACTTAAGTTTCACCATTCAATTCAAATATTAATAGATGCATACATTCTTTTTCACGAAACTAAAGTTTCACGAGGTTGCGCAACCGTGATTTCATGAAATTTGTAACTTTGGTTTGACAGCTAAAGTTTTGTCAGCTTTCGTCATTCTGAGCGTCAATTTTTGGGTCTTTGTACATATTACCGGAAATTTGTTCAAAATTTTGGAAATATAGCCGAACCTTTACAGAGACTTACTGAAAGCAACATATCATTCAATTGGGATCCAGAATGCCAAAATACCTTTACCGAATTGAAATAGAGGTTGTCTACTGCACTGATTTTAGCGTACGCTAAAGAAGAAGGTGAATTTTTCTTCGACTGTGACGCTTCACAACAAGGCATAGGAGCTGTCCTTTCATAACAACAAGATGGCGAAGAAAAAGTAATTGCTTATTTCAGTAAGACCCTGGGAAGGGCAGAAAAAATTACTGTGTTACAAGAAAATAACTGTTAGCAATTGTAAAGGCTATTGAACACTTTCACACATACGTTTACAGCATAACATTCATCATCAGAAGCGACCATAAAGCACTACAGTGGCTAATGAATTTTAAAAGTGCGGAAGGACAAATTGCAGGATAGTTAGAAATACTTCAGCAGTACAATTTTGAAATAGTTTATAGAATAGGTCGCTATCATGGAAGGCCATATACACTACAGCAATGCAGATATTGCCAAAGAATTGAGGAAAGGGAAAGTAATAATAACCAAATAAACAAAGATAAAGATAGAATTGCTGCATGCAACAACAATAAAAAGCGACTCGGATGAAGACATGTGGTCAGTAGAAAAAAGCTAAATTTTAAAAGATGGAGATTTAAAAGTTGTCCGGGAATGTTTACTAAATGGAGTTAGAACTGACTGACAAGAAGTGTCCAAGTATGGTTCAACGATCAAAAGATACTAGGCTCCATGGGATTCTACTATTCGTGATGGCGTACTCCATCGAACGTGGGAGAGCTCTGACAGTGTATCTATGATCCACCAACTTGTCTTGCCACTTTTTCGTCAAGTGATGGAAGAACTTCATAGCAGTCGTTCAGGTGTATATTACGGGGTTAAAAATACCTTAGCAGAGTTCATGAACGATTCTACTGGGTCAACTGTCGCCAACACGTTACAGAATGGTGTAAGAAATGTGACTTATGCAGCTGAAGGAAAGGACCAAAAACTATAAATCGTGGAAAAATTGTGCTATATATGTCCGGTGAACCATTTCAGAGAGTAGGTGTAGACTTACTCGGGCCACTACCAAAAACAAAAAAGGTAACAAGTACATAATGGTATCTATTGATTACTTTTCCAAGTGGCCAAAGGTCGTATCAATTCCTAACCAAAAGGCTGCAACTGTAGCTGAAGCATTTATGAATAATGTTATCGCAAGACACGAAGAAATTTTGAATCAGAATTGTGGTCAGAATTAATGAAAATCCTTGGGATTAAGAAAACCCAAACTTTCACCAATGCATTCACAGTCTGATGGGTTAGTGGAACGTCATAACAGGAGAATTTGCCAATATCTCTCCTTATTTGTCTCCCAAACCCAGCAAGATTGGGATGAACTGAGTCCATTATTCCTCTTATCTGAGTGCACAGCATGAATCCACTGCCTATACACCTTCAATGCTGGTCATATGTCGGGAAATGAAGCTTCCAAGTGATATCCTTTTTGGAAAACCTCCTCCTTCGTACCGAGAAGAGGACCAAAGCCTTCCTCAATATGTTGAAAGCCTTCAACAAAAGTTATTCATGACACGACTGAAATTAAGCAGTGAAAAGATGAAGCGAAGGTTGGATAAAAACCTTAAATCAGAGATAGTTAAACCCGGTGATGCAGTTTGGTTGTACCAGCCCAGAAGAAAGAAAGGTTTGACTCCAAAACTTCAACGAAATTGGGAACGTCCCTACCTGGTGTAGAATTTTCGAGATTTTTCGATTGTATTTCGGGAATGGCAGTTAGTTGATAGTTTTGATGTGTTATTTGGAGAGGTTAAAAAGTATTGTATTTTGCAAGGTGTTAATAAAGCTGTGAAAGATATTAATTGAATTAGTGTCTTTTTTCGTTAGGTGCGGTCCAACTAACTGCACTAAACGATGAAAGGTGGGTTCAGACCTTCTGTAGAAACTTTGGAATTTTCCTCGTCGTCATTTAATTCCTTCGCAACTACATACCTACTATGCTTTTCTTGAAACTCTTTTTGCGAATTTTACATACAAGGATATATAAAAAATGCGGCTAGCGGCAACAGTCAGTTTGGGTTTAAGAACGGTTTCGGAACAAGAGAAGCAATATTCAACATACAAACCTTGGTACAAAACTGCCAAGATCAAAGAAAGGATGTTTTCATGCGTTTTATTGACTATGAAAAAGCTTTCGATAATGTTAAACATAATGTTTCAATATAGTACCTAGAAGACTTGGGACTGGACGGTAAAGACATATGATTAATTGTTACAATCAACACCGATGTCTATATCGACAAAAGGGCCGATCGACGTCACGTTCTTCGAAGGGGATGTAATTCAATATTCTGCTGCAGGAAAGTAGTTGTTTTTCTCTTCGAAGAACAATCAGATAATTTATTTAAGATTATTTATATAAAAATTTTGTGGGTATGTGGCAATGAATACCAAGGTGTGCTATTGAAAATTGATAGTTATGGTCACAATATAAAAATAAATATTATAAAGTACTTACATAATTAAATGAGATTGATGGTATAGTTGTAAAATAAATATAAATAATAAATCGTTGTAAATATCTTCCAAAGATTATTAAACTTCAAAAAAACAATATAAAGACATTAAATAACGTTAACTTACTACGAATTTTGTTAATTTATTCTACTATGATGGTAATGATCAATTTTATTATAGGTTATTATAACTCGAATTCAAATTATTTGAATTTTGTTTTTCAAATTCTAAAACGTACGCATAGATTACGCTAATGTTATTCAAGTCTCGTTTTTTATTTATACAATCATCATCTTGATTGATATATGCTGTTTCCATATATACTATATGTCCCCCTAAGTTGGAATCATATGGAAAACTTTTTTTATTATTAATTTTAGGACAAAAAGTTATTCTTAATAAAAAGTTCTGCATTATCTAAAACCCAAAATACAGTCATCAAATATCGAATTTTTTAGTCGTATACGAGGTTTGTCAAAAAATATGAGTTTTACTCAAGAGTAAAGTACCTTTAAATTTGACAATATCGAAAAATGTTACTAAAAAAAGTTGATCAGAATTAAAAACTACGTTTAAATATGCAAGTACATCCATTTCAATTAAAACTTCAGATTATTTTATTTTTTACTAATATTTCTATTTTGAATGAACATTTATTTCTTGTGATTATGAAGCACATGATGACCCTTTAATTTTTCGAGGTTTTCTGATAATATAAAAATTAAAACGCGTAATAAGTGCATATTCATTTATTTTGCAAATAATAAAATACATTCAAAAACTAAGTTATAAAACTAACATCATGTTAATATTAGAAACACACAAATTTAATTTTCACTCATACTAATGCTTCGACATATCCACCCTCTCGTTCAATACATTTAATCGTTCTATTGGAAAATTAACGCAAGACATTCCTTATCATTTGTGGAGAAATTTATTGACGTGTTTCTATTATTATCCTCTCCAAGTGGTCAATATCTTTCAGGTAAACTTTTTGATTCAGGTAACCCCATAAAAAGTAATCAAGGGGGTTAGGTCAGGGGATCTAGCAGGCCAAAAGAGATCAGAATATCTGTGAATAACTTTTCCATGAAACAAATTTTCAAGATAGTTCCTAACATTTATTGTACTGTGGCATGCGGCACCGTCTTGTTGGTACCAAATACATTGACGTTCTATTAAAGGTAGTTCGTCCATGAATTCATTGATATGAGTTTGTAAAAACTGTAAATAACGTTCGGTATTCATAGATTCCCAAAAAAGGTCATATTAATTTGTTATTATAAATGCAACACCACACGTTCGTCTTAAACGAATATTGGTCATGAGACTTTAATACAAAATTGGGATTTTCCTCAGACCACCAGCGATAATGTTGCGACGAGGCAGTTCCATTTGACGAAAATGTCACCTCATCAGAAAAAATTATTTGCCTCGTAAAAAAATGGTCCTCCTCTAACTCTCCTTGGATGAGAAAGCAAAAATCAAAGCGCCTATCATAATCCCTTTCTTTTAATGAGAAAAAAACCGTACTAAATATCCTCAAAGATGTTACTCTGACAGACACGAACATAAGACTGCAAAGAATTGGCAAGTTTTCAAAAGATAAATGTAGACTTCTGAAAGTAACATTTAAAAACCCAGCTGATGCAAAGAAAACACTCAAGATTAGTAAAACACTGAACATAGTAAAGATATTTGGAGATCAAACTGTAAAACAAATGGAATATTCTAAAGTAGTGAAGAAAAGGCTTCAAGAAATCATCGCAACAGGAGACAACTTGAAAACTATCAAGTACATCAACTCTATCTCTATAATAGTAGAGCGAAATATTGGAAGTTAAGAAAAAAACCTGTGATTCCTAATATACAACTCAATCAGGATGTTGTTTATGTGAATGTTGTTATTTTGAATACTGTAAGTTGTAACCCAGCACTAATAATTCTAAGTGAAGCGAGAACAACTCCAAATGTTAGCGATGCTGAAATATATATAAATAATTATAATGTAATCCGATGTGATAGTAGCAGCAGGCACACTGGAGGGGTTGTCATATATATAAGAGATAACATAGAATACAAGGTAAAACAATCTTTGGTCAATGAACCTAACTACTGGATTCAGTTTGTTGAAATTAAAATCAATGGCAGGAAATGGTCAATAGGAGGTGTTTATCATTCGCCTAATGAAAGTCATTCTGTTTTTCTGGACAGTCTGGAAAACATTCTTGAAAATTATTTCTATAACAAAAAATGTACTCTGATAGGAGATATCAATATTGATTTAAAAAAAGATAGTTTTTATTCTAAAAAAATTATAAATATATTCAACTCATTTGGAATTGAACAACTTGTTACGGAGTACACACGTGTGACAAATAACAGCAAAACTCTTATTGATTATGTGATCCCTAATGAATCAAATATACGAACTGCTGTACATGATGTACCAAAAATCTCTGATCATTCTATAATATCAGTTGACATTTTTGATTGTAGGAAAGAAATTTCCAACAAACTCATTCGTATAAGAACTATAAATGAACATACATATAAGGAAATCAGGAAATCAATTTAGAACTTCTCTCCGTTGATTGGAACTTGAATACAATCAATGTGAATGAAATATTAGAGGAAATAGAAACAAACTGCACTGTAATTATGGATAAAATAGCACCTGAAAAGCAAATACAAATTAGGTCAAATCAAGTACCATTTTATGACTGTGAACTGAAAATATTGTCAAAAGAAAAAGATAAGGCTTATAAAAACTTCAAAAAAAGTGTAGCTCCAGAAAAAGAACAAAAATGGCCACAATATAAATACTGCCGAAATACCTATGTAAATACTCTGAAAGAAAAAGAAAAACTATATTTTGAAAATAAAATTGATGAAAATAAAATGGATCCTAAGATTATGTGGAAATATCTGAAACAACTAGTTAAACCAATAGAATCCCCTAATTTAAAGAGAATTATGTTTGAAAATAGTAATGGGAAACTAATCAGTGATCACTAATAGAGATTACCCATAATTTTAATGAATATTTTGTAAATAGTGTAATTGAAATAGAAAATAGCATATATTGTGAGGAGATATGGACACCAAATAACTATGAACCCATAAACAGAAGGTTGAATCAATTCAAAGAAATAACCATGACTTTTGACAAAGTAAATAAAAGTGAAATAATCAATAGTAAATTTTTAAAGGGAACTTTCAATGTATCTGGGCATGTAATATTGAACTTTATAAATACTTCCTTGTCCACAGGATTGTTTCCTGACCAATACAAAATTAGTACAGTAGCTCCAATTCCGAAAGTAAATAATACAAGTGATACAAGTAATTTTCGTCCAATTAACAGTCTTCCAACACTTGAAAAAGTACTGGAACTGGCAGTATATGATCAACTAGTTACATACTTTAATGAAAATTATTTATTCATAGAAAATCAGTCTGGTTTTCGCAAGAATCACTCATGCGAAACAGCGTTACAACTAACAGTTACCGAGTGGAAAAAAGTATTGATAAGAAAGAATATATTGTTACGGTATTTCTAGATTTCAAATGTGCCTATGAAACGATCAACAGAAAAACTTTAATTAATAAATTGGAGTTTTGTGGTGTAAATGGAAAAGCTTTAAACTGGTTAGATAGTTATCTGTATCAAATAAGCCAAAGGACAAAAATTTGTGATGTAATGTCAGATCGAATTATAAACGAAATAGGTCTACCACAAGGAAGTGTTGTGGGGCCATTACTGGTCATTATCTATATGAATGATAGAATGATATCAAATATGTAACTGGTTCACACCATATTAATTTATTTTCTGATGATACCCTTATATATAGTAGAAACTGTGATTTAGAAGAAGCTGTACAAAATATCAATGCATCTTTAAAGAACATCGAAATATATCTACAAGTGAATAAACTCAAATTGAATGTTAATAAATTTAAGGCAATGATTGTTTCAGCGATTTCAAATCAAAGAATGATTGATACTAATACTGTTGATATCAGCATATTTAATAGCCAACTCACAATTGTAAATGAAATTAAATACTTAGGATTTATTATAGATCATCAGTTAACTTTGAATAAGCATGCCAAATATACCATTAGAAAAATATGTAAAAAATTGTATTGTTTCTCTCGAATTTCAAAATTTCTATCAACCTTTGCTAGATTAACTTGATACAATTGCATAATAGGGCCACACTTTGACTACTGTGCCACATTGATGTATCTATTCAACAGAAATCAAATAGAACTAATGCAAAAATTACAAAATTGAGGAATGAGAATTATTTTGAGGTGCAACCAATATACCCCTGTTGAATTTATGTTAAATACCCTTCAATGGTAGCCGGTACACAAAAGACTACTACTTGAGTATGATTTGTATTTTCAAAATTATGAGTGGAATTCAACCAGCCTATCTTAGCAGATATTTAATTCGAAATAGTAACATTCATTCATATAACACAAGAACATGTAATGCATTTCACATATCTCGAACAAATTTCAAGAGTGGTATGAATTCGTTGTTCTTTAAAGGCCTAGAAAGCAACAATAGGATACCTGATGAAATAAAAAATGTAAGTTCCTTAAAAGTATTTAAAAAATTATTATTAGAATATATGAAATATACTGCATGACGTACTGTGAAAATTATTTATTTATTCATTTGTATTTATATTAATTATTTATGTATTCACAACTATATATTGTATGATAGGATTTCTAAATAAGGTCTACTACTACTACTACTACTTTCTTTTAATTTGTGTACGATTTTTGGTTTGTATATATTTAATTTTAAAATTCTTGCCACTGTATTTTTACTTACATTTTGTTGTAACGACTTTCTTTTGTGCAATGACAATTTTGGATTTATTAGAACAGACAGCATTACATCAAACTGCGTACTCTCATCAGCAACCAGTTTTCGACGTTTTCCATTAAAATTATTTTTAATACTTTCAGTTCTTCTAAATTTATTTACTACTTTCGTTACAGTTGATTGGGTTATATTTTTATTGGGATGTCTATTACTCAAAATATTTGCTGCTTCTCTATGCATTTTATAGTAATCTCCTACTATCAAAACAATTTCTATTTTCTCTTCATCAGTTAATAACGCTATGTGTCTCCTAAATTCTAACGCGGTTTGAAATTTACTGTCAACATTAAAATGTCATCCCAAAATTCAACCCCTTTCAGGTGACAGCTGCAACCCCTAAATCTTCAAATTGGAAGTAATAGTTAATATGTATTTTTATTATCTCTTCAAAACTGCTGAAATTTCAAATTTTATTGCAGAAATTAATAAGAAAAAAAGATAAGCTTCTCAGGCAGAGGAAATTCCTTACATTAAAAAAACTGAAAAATATTGCCATTTCATAATGATAACATAATAAAAAAAATCCATTATCAATGCGGCAGATGTTCAAAATGCACGCCTTCAACAACCGGGCAACTTCCTAGATGTAAATAGAAATGTCTTCTAACATTAGTTAACATCTGTGGGGTGAATGCCCTAATCGCAAGAGTTATTCTTCCTCTTAAATCAGCTACACCAACAGAATTTGATTTTGTAGATTGTACTTTTTACATATCCCCATAGGAAGAAGTCTAATGGCATGAGATGAGCTGATGATCATGCAGGCCATTCTTCAGAACAAAGTCTCCCTAACCAGCTATTTAGAAATATTGTATGGAGATATTGCCAGACATTGACTTCATAATTGTGCTGGAACTATATTGCATACTGTCACTAGGTAATTTCACTAAAGCTGATAATGGCCAACTTCTTAAATTTCGGGTTAGTTTTGTATGCTGCTTGTTCGTTTTTGTCATCCGATTGTTGAGCAAAAGATTGTATGTATTTATTAGTATTAGTTTTTATCTTATTGTAGGAAATGTGGGCAATCAAAGACTTTTATTTTTTATTATTAACATTTCAGAACCTAAAATTGATAAATATTAGTTATAAAAGTTTTATTTTAATGTAACTAATTTCCTACACTAGAGAAACTTATCATTTTTCTTGTAATTTCTGCAATAAAATTTGTAACCATAGCAGTTTTGAGGGATGAATAAAATAAAAAGGGGTTAAAATTAGCACTGACATTTTTATAACCCTATGTGTCATTTTAGAATTAGATATTGACATATCTCAGAATTTTCTAAAAAAATGCATAATAATTGAGCTACTGAATTAAATTCATTTGGCTGTCCCACACTGTATATACAACTGAGGTTGTTTATTAAGAATTTAAATTAAAATAAATTTCCATATATATTGATTTTTGTTTTAATTTTCAGTAGTTGTGTGACTGGTTTGATAAAGTTTGCCATGTGAATTTATCAGAGGATAATATTTAACCTTCAGCAAAATACTATGTTGTACAATTCTTTACTTTTTAATACATTAATTTGAAACTTTAATACCCAATTTCATCAACTAACTCCTAAAGTTAGGTAATACCTAAACCGGATTTTGGGGTTCCTAAATGAAATATGCGTTTCACCATGTGCTACTACAAATAAAACAACAGATATTTAACATCTCAACAACGACTACAAACGAACTTTTAAGGTTAAACATTACCTAAAGGAAATTAACTGTCTCGACCCTTACTTTGTAGAATCTAGTCATATTAGTGTTTTAAATTAAGCTCACTGTTTCTAGCTAATTCTACAATATAATGAAAATTGTTGAAAATTCTAAAAAATTGACAATTGTTTCGATAAATCAATATCATCGTCAGAATGACAGAAGTTACATTTCATTTGATGCCTACCTGATGTTTAGTAGTTATTTTTGGCTAGACCAAGAAGTGACCCAACTTGTGATTGACTTAATATATGTTAATAGAAAAAAGAAGAAGATGTGATATTACAAATATTGAAGCTTATTATTATTAGCCCTATGGTGACATCCTGGATATCATTTTTCCAATTAAGATCAGAATAACTGTGCAATGATATAGAAAACCAGGAAAACTATATCTGCTGATCTTTACAATTTTATCACTTAAGAAGACAGTTTATTAGTGGAGAACTCCCTGGATTTATCTGTTCATTGACAACTTCATATTGCGGGTTTCTTAAATGTCTTCTAATTTCCAATTCTTCAAGGAAATCCAGTTCTTGCTTCTTTTCACAAATATGCAGCACTTCTGGTTCTGTGTTAGGTGTCAAGTAGATGTTTTGCATAGTGGGATTTATCTGGTTGTTTTAATCTGTATGCTCGTAAGTGTTCACTGTATTGGATTTCAAAATTTCTAAGGGTCTGACCCAAATAGACAGCATTACATTCTGGACATTTGAGTTTATATATACCTGATTTCTTTAATGGTGGTATTTTTGTTTTTACATGTAACAATTTTGTACTAACGTAACTTTCTGTTTTAAAAGAAATTGTTGTATTCATTGCTAAAGATATTATCTTTGAAATATTATTAGAAATATTTCCTGCATATGTGATGGTTTTATAAGTTTTTATTTCATCAGTTTGTTTAGGAAATATTAGTTGTAATGCCACTTTTCCTCTTTTTTATTAATTAGCTTATTTATCATATGTAATGGATAACCGTTGGATGTTGCTATTTGTCTAATTGTATTAATCTCTCTATCAAAATGACATTTGTTCATAGGAACTGAAAAAAGTCTATAGGTTTGTTCCAACCGAAGTAAATGCCGTTCTAGTACAGTACAATCTCAGTAACGCAGCAAATTTGATTTAAATTGCACAGACTTATTATATTCACTAATAAGCAGGTCAACTGGGTTTGTATCGTAATTGTACGGTTTTTATGTTGGTTGGAACAGGCCTTATGTATCATTGAATAATATGCCGCTAGTTTATGTGACATGGGGTGATTGGAACTATATGGAATTGTAACATCAGTGTGTGTTGATTTTCAGTAAATTGAATAATCAAGTACATTATTAACTCTTTGAATTTTTAAATCAAGAAAATTGATTGAGCTATTTTCTTCAATTTCTAATGTAAATTTAATTTTTGGGTGTAAATTATTAATGTGGTTGAAAAATACATTTAATTGTCATTCACTACCCATAAAACAAGCTAATATGTCATCTTCTACATATCTATACCAAAATAAAACATTTTTTGAAATATTACTTTCAAAGATTTTTTTTATAAACTGTCCATAAAAATGTTAGCTAAAATAGTTAAAAATTCAAAGAGTTAATAATGTACTTGATTATTCAATTTTCCGAAAACCAACACACACTGATGTGACAATTACATATAGTTCCAATCACCCCATGTCACATAAACTAGCGGCATATAATTCAATGATACATAGAGTTTTTTCAGTTCCTATGAACAAATCTAATTTTGATAGAGAGATTAATACAATTAGACAATAAGCTAATTAATAAAAAAGAGGAAAAAGTGGCATTACAACTCATATTTCCTAAACAAACTGATGAAATAAAAACTTATAAAACCATCACATATGCAGGAAATATTTCTAATAATATTTCAAAGATAATATCTTTAGCAACGAATACAACAATTTCTTTCAAAACAGAAAGTAACGTTAGTACAAAATTGTTACATGTAAAAACAAAAATACCACCATTAAAGAAATCAGATATATATAAACTCAAATGTCCAGAATGTAATGCTGTCTATTTGGGTCAGACCCTTAGAAATTTTGAAATCCGATACAGTGAACACTTACGAGCATACAAATTAAAACAACCAGATAAATCCCACTACGCAAAACATCTACTTGACACCAATCACTCATTGACACCTAACACAGAACTAGAAGTGCTGCACATTTGTGAAAAGAAACAAGAACTGGATTTCCTTGAAGAATTGGAAATTAGAAGACATTTAAGAAACCCACAATATGAAGTTGTCAATGAACAGATAAATCTAGGGAGTTTTCCACTAATAAACTGTCTTCTTAAGTGATAATTGTAAAGATTAGCAGATATAGTTTTCCTGGTTTTCTATATCATTGCACAGTTATACTGATCTTAATTGGAAAAATGATATCCAGGATATCACCATAGGGCTAATAATATCTAAGCTTCAATATTTGTAATTTCACATCTTCTTCTTTTTTCTATTAACATATATTAAGTCAATCACAAGTTAGGTCACTTCTTGGTCTAGCCAAAAATAACTACTAAACATCAGGTAGGCATCAAATGAAATGTAACTTCTGTCATTCTGACGATGATATTGATTTATGGAAACAATTGTCAATTTTTTAGAATTTTCAACAATTTTCATTATATTGTGGAATTAGCTAGAAACGGTGAGTTTCATTTAAAACACTAATATTACCTAAAGGGCTTTAGCCAAGGGTTATCAGCTTTCCTAATATTAGGTATTTCCTATAACTCTTGTATTACTCATTGCATGGTGAAATGCATATTTCATTTAGGAATTCCTAATTCCGGTTTAGGTATTACCTAACTTTAGGAATTAGTTGGTAAAATAGGGTATACGTATCTTTACTGTTGGTAAAATTAATATTAGCTTGTTATTGAGCAATTCACGAAAAAAATATCAATATGTCTCCATAAAAATAATTTTAATTCATTTACAGATAATGTATTAATTATTGTGCAACATTGATTCAAAAAATCTCCAGATGACTAATATTTCAGCACCCATAAACAAGCATTTTGCTACAACTAAGTAGAGCAATTATTAGTAATACAATTTCTTTAGAAACTTTAATATGTAATAATTTTTTCCTACAATGCCTTTACAAGTAACCAATTAGTCAAATGTGATAGTTAGATACTGGGGATAACAATATCACTCCAAAAGGTATTTCACTGGATATTAATTAGAAACTGCCACATTTAATGAACATCTTTACTCTTTGAAGCAGGTGACATTAATTATTTATTCGAAAGTGACCAAATTACAGAAAATTTTGATGATTTCAAAAATTCTGAATGGAGTATTATGTTTTTATTCATTTTAATTGGATTCAAATTTTTAATACAAGGCATGTCAGCAAAATTATTCAATACATAGGTAGTTATTCTTTGACTAAATAAAAGTCTTGTCACAATAAAATCCCAATGGTTATAAGATTTTGTCTCTAAAGTATATAATAGGTGCGTTCTTTTTGACTGAGATCTCAGATCACTTCAGTTAAGGTGATCTGAGATAAAGTGATGTGAGTACGCACCAAAAAGAACGACATCTCAATTGAAGCCTCCAATAACCACACTTGATTTTGTTATTTTTAGTTTCAAATAGTTCTTTGAGTTAAGATTCGTATTATGGCTAATATTCCAACATTATTAGTTGCTACCTTCCTTCGCCCTCTGTGCATCGTCAAGGGATAGATTTAAACTATACGACCGATTTGTATGAGCATCTAATAATGTTATTGTATCCATAATTTGTAACAAAAGAAAAATAAATTATGTGTATTTATATGTCAATGGTTAAAACCATAGATAACCTTGTTTAAAATTACAAATAACCCAAGAAAATCAAATATTTCTTCATCCCCTCCACTTTATTTCTGACTCAAGTCCAACTGATACCCCCTTATAATATATTCAGCATCAGTGAAGAGGGAGGAAAATCTCAGCTCACTTAGAAGTGAGTAGAAAGCTCACTTAGAAGTGAGTAGAACAAAAAGAAAGCTCACATTATGGATGTGAGCTGAGATTATCTGAGATCTGTCACAAAGAACGCACCTAATAACAAAAATGTCAAAATGTACATCCTATGAACCAAAATAAAAAATTATGGCATTTAGTAAATGGTTTGAGAAATTGGTAAAATTAGATGAACATACATTTTAAAGTGTTATTATGTTTATTTAAAACAATTTAATTTAATTATTTTAAATTTAATTTTACAATACCTTTCCATCCAGCAATATCTGTTGCAAACTCTTTCCAAGAAGGTGCAAAACGTTGACAAAAGCCACACCATGCATTATAGAATTCGATAAGCCAAGCTCTGTCGTTTCCATAAACTTCATTTTTAAAATTATCAACTGTAAGAATTTCTACATCATTATCCACCGAATATAAACCAATTTTTTCGGAATATTTCTTGTACTGCTGTGCATTGTTTACTGTCTGAACAGTTTGTGAGAACTTTTTAATTCCGGCACTGTCAGAAAATTTAAACACAGTCACTAGAACCAAAATTGTATAAATTATTTTAATAATACATATATGTGACATATTTTATAAGACAAAGTATTTTTACACATCACTGAAACATATGTCTACATAAAAACTATTAGTTTTGCATATTTGCATAAAGTAAGGTTAGATGTTAGATTATTTTACTCTTCTCTTATAAAACGTCATCTTATGATGTGATCACAGAATACACCAGCTGGTGTATTCTGTGAACATGAAACAGGATGCAGAATAGACATACCAGGAATAGAAAACCAAATATTATCAGAAAACATACTGTGAAGCGGATTTAAGGCTCAGCCCCACCTGCGATACATCGTAAACTCCAAAATTGATCAATGCCCATTTGCGTCAAAATATGTCGAGAAGGTTAGTTAATTTCATATACATATTACGTATATGGTTAATTTCATATACATATGTATTACGTATATGGTTGATTTTCATTTGTCCATAGACAAATCAAAATATATATTAGTTTCTGTATGCATTTATCATTAAGCTAATGGGTGAATCTCTGCCTTAAGTTGTGTATATTATAATCTTTGAGAAGTCAAAAGAAATAACATAAAAATAATGCATGTTATATTTGTTTGTTTGAACGTTTTTTTTATTTACTGTTGTGAATTTTCAGTGTTTTTTATGCTTCCTTACCTTGTAATATGAGGTTTCTTTATCTTGTCTTCTTCTATATACTGGTCTTATCATTGAGAAAGTGGGTCTTATGTCAGTCAGTTAAGTCTTTACAAAATGTCATCAAACTTGCGAATATTCGCAAAAGCTCACATTTACGCGCCAAAATACAATGATTTCAATTTTGCGATGCTTCGCAAATAAATTGAGATATATCGCAGGTGGGGCCGAGCCTTTAAACAGAAATTGATCTCATTCTCATAGATCCGCCTGCTTACACAACCAAAGTAGAGCTGGGCCAATTTATCAATAACAATAACGTTCCTCGTAACAGGTTTAATCATGAATTAAGATTGTATAATAAATATATTATTATAATTCGCGTATAAAAGAGAATTAATTATAACATTGTTTACAATATCACAATGAAGTCCATTTGAACACTTTCTTAGTAATTTTTAGTGTCATTCAGTTGGTTATTGTATGTAGTATGTATTTTTATTTGACATTTTACTTTAGCCTTGAAACGAATCATAAAATGGTTTAGCGGTGTTCTATCTAGCAAATTATTATATTAAATGGTCTTAAAAGTAAATTTGAATAAATTATATATTAAAAATATTAATAAATAAAGTACGCTGACGTTTATTCATCAATGATTTGTCAATTGTTTATTTTTATATTGTATAGTATCAATATATGTATACATAACGTTCGATTTTTGGGATAAATTACCAGATATATACGTGAAGATGTATTATAGAAATAATTCTGTTCATGATATAATATAAATAGATCGCAAGCATATACGAAGATGATCTTTTTGAAACAAATAATCATCCTCTGTTTGCTTAAATGAAAGTTTGTTTACAATTTACACAATTATTTGACTCATAATATGTCAAAAGTGCTGAATAAAACCATCGTGATCTGACCAATCAGGAATCTATAGAATTGCAAACTTAAATTCAAACCACTCCTCCTAGTTTAAAAACAGGGATTACATAATTCTATTTTATTTAAAAAATTAAATAAATGCGAATTATAAAAAATATTGTGTAAAACTTGTGTCACAATGACTTTCTGCAGTACTCGTGATTTGCGCAACTCACCGCTTCGAGGTTCGTTTATTTTTAATTTTGTTGGGATGTTCAAAAAAGTTTGACGAATTTTCAGCATATCTTCTTTCAATATTTCTTGGCAATCCAAGTTAGTATTTTTATGATTACAAACTACGTTAAAATTATCCAGATTAATGTCCAAATTTGAATATCTTTTAAATTAAACGCAAAACATAAATGACATTTTTAAATTTCTAACCTCAAAAATACCTTGTTTATTTTTTTCTTTCATACAAAGTTGTACACCTTTTTCTTTTTCTACTATCTCTGTCCATGCTATCAACAATAATATGTTCACCTTCTAGAACTTCCATTTCAAACAAAAAACAATTTCTGTTATTAATTTATTTATTTAATCGTGTCTGAACTACAAATATATATAACTATAAATGTTCATGTATCACTCCAGTGTCTGGCGCATATCACAGCATTTTCATTGCACGTCCATAGGTCCCGGAGGGTACATGGGGCTTGTAGGGATTGGCACGACAGGAGGTGTTCCATTGACTGGGCTTCTCCGCATTCACATGCTGCCTCTTCCACGTATCCCCACTTCACGAGGTTGGTCTTGCATCTCCCCATTTGGCACCGGAGTCGGTTGAGGGTCTTCCAGGTACCCCAGTCTAGGTCCGAACCTGCAGGAAGTTTTCCTTTTGAATTCCAGGTTGGAGTGTCGTGGTCTATTAGGCACTGTTCCCATCTTGCCTCCTTGGTGGCAGTTTTAGAGGCTGTGAGGGGCTGTGTAGATTGTATAAAGTTTCGCCTAGATTTTAGTCTGGCCGCTACCGGTATATGTTGATACAGAGGATGTCTGGTGTCGCGCAGGACGTTAGGGTTCGCCCCCCAACGAGCGTTAGTCAGTTTACGGAGAATGCCGTTTCTGGTGTTGACTTTGGCCTTGGTTTTATCGATATGCTTCTTGTAGGTGAGGGAGCGGTCCAATGTAACCCCTAGACAGACTGGGTTTGGGCAGTGTTGCAGTCTAACTGAGTTCCACTCTATTTGCAGTTCCCTTCTCGCCTGTCGGTTATTGAGATGGAATAGGCATGTCTGCGTCTTTGCTGGATTCGGGCGGAGTTGGTTAGATCTATAATAGCCACTCAGCCTTGATAAAGATTCTGTTAAGTGCTCCTCTATCTCTACGATGTTTTTTGACTGGCAGGTGATAGCTACGTCATCGGCGTAGATGAAGCTTCTTGTTGTTGGGCCGGTGGTTGGTCGTTGGTATACACATTGAAGAGCATGGGTGCAAGCACGCTACCTTGGGGAAGGCCATTCTTCTGGTTCCTCCAGCGGCTTCTTGATCCTTGGAACTCTACATAAAACCTTCTATTCGATAGCATTGTGTTTAGCACTTTCGTCAACTGTAAATCACCTGTCATTTCGAAAAAAATTCCCAGTAATATTTTATGGTTTATAGTGTCATATGCCGCCGTTAAATCTATACAGACGGCCCCCGTTTTTGCCTTTCTTTCAAAGCCATCCTCAATGTGTTGTGTGAGGCTTAAAACCTGACCAGTACAGGATTTCCCAGATCTAAACCCTGCTTGCTGGGAGATTAGGTGGTTTTCTATTTGGGGCCCATACTTGTTCAGAATGAGGCGTTCGTAGAGTTTGAACGGAGAGCATAACAGTGACACCGGGCGGAAGCTTTTGGCATCTTCCCGTGGTTTCCCTGGTTTGTGGATGGCTATACGACCTCAGCTTTTAGCCACAATTTTGGGATTGTATTGTTGTTCCAGCATGAGTTATACATTTGAAGAAGCCAGTTCAGGGCTGATGGGCCTAGGTTTATCAGGAACTCATTCAGGATGTGATCAGGGCCTGGGGCCTTCCTGGCCTTCAGAGACTCGATTGCAGTTTCCAGTTCTGTAATGGTAAAGTAATCCTTATTAGCTTGTCTAGGCTGTTGTGCCATCCTGAAAGTGCGGGTCACTTTCACTTTTTGATCAGGCTTACCATTTAGAAGTAGCTGATGTGCGATTTCGTTGGCGGTGACGTTTACTTGGCCTTTAGAGGATGTTGGGTCGCCTGATAGCTTTTTAATTAGGCTCCAGGCCTTTCTACTGCTGTGTTTCATATCTAGGCTTTCTATCGTGCCTTTCCATGCCCCTTGTCTCTCCTTACTTATGGAATCGATTAGCTGGTCACCTAGCTGTATGGTTTCCAGAGAAAAGGGATTCCGACTGTAGTGCTCTAAATATTCCTCGTATGTGTCTTTACTTTCATTGGGGAGACCGGGTATATAGTAAGTTCTACCCATAGACTTGAACCTTGGGGGAGAAGGGGTTATATAATAGTTATTTGTAAAACAAGTGTCACAATGACTCGTTTTGTAGTACGTGTGAAGCTTGTGCCACAAAACGCGAAGCGGTGAGTTGCGCAAATCACGAGTACTACAGAAAGTCATTGTGACACAAGCTTTACACAATATTTTTTATAATTCGCATTTATTTAATTTTTTAAATGAAGTAGATTTACATATAATCCCTGTTTTTAATCTAGGAGGAGTGGTTTGAATTTCAGTTGGCAATTCTGTAGATTCCTGATTGGTCAGATCACAGATGGTTTTATTCAGCACTTTAGACATATTATTATGGAACATTTAAGACTAAGTTTTGGTAAGTGGAGAACACGTGGTCGAGAGAAAATATTTGTGTAGAAGAGAATATTTTGGTGATCTTAGATCATTAGCCCAAGAATAAACAGTTATTTCGTGGTTTGCTAAAAAAAAAAACAGTTATTGTAGTTAATATTTTAGTTGCAGTTAATAAAGCATAGTAGTGGTACTAATCTCAAATTTGAGTAGGGTACATGGACAAGAGCAATCCGCCGCCCGACCCGGGCGGGGGAGAATTGTTACAAAACTCGGAAACTAATAATGTGGATAAAATTAAGGGGAAATATACTCAAGAAATGAAATAAAACTCAATTTATGAAAATTTGTAGTACTGAGTGTATGATTCGGGTCCGTTTAATGTAATGGTAGAGCATGGTCAGCAAAATGTAGGTAACCTCCATCCGGTGGAGTTTGGTAAAATTTTACATAATTCGGGTATAAAAGGAGTCAAAAATATTGTCAAAAAAGGTAGAAATAGAGTATGTGTAACTTTTCGCCTACCAATGGACGCAAATAATTTTAAGAAAAATGAGGAATTGGCAAAAAAGGGATATCATAAATTTATACCGGCAATGTTGCTTACTTGCAAAGGAGTTGTGAAGGGAGTTGGAAGTAGTCTTTCAGAAGAAGTAGTTTTGGAGAGAGCTAATGATGAATCTGGAGGGATGTATAAAGTTTTAGAAGTACGTAGGTTGAATAGAAGGGTCCAAGATAAGGTTACCCATGAGGTGGCTTATGTTCCAACTGGTTCATATATTTTTACATTTGTTGGCAAAAGTTTCCCTAGGTATGTCAGTATATATAACAATAGATTGGAGGTAGGTACTTATATCAGACCTATCATCTTATGCTTTAAATGCTTCAGATTCAACCATACTGCGAAGCAATGTAATAATAAAGAGAGATGTGAATTATGCGGAAAAGAGGATCATGATAAAAATAAATGTACAGAGTATAAGAGTAAAAGATGTGTGTATTGTAGGGAGAGTCATTTAATTACTAAACAGCTTAAAAATGTAGACAGTTGTGAGGAGCTCGCTAGACAAAAAGACAAAAAAAAATCAATGAAATCATGAGCTACCAGAATGTAGCCTATTATGATGCAGCGAAACAAGTACCTAGGAAGAATGAAAGTTCTTTCGTAGAAACCATTCCAGATAGAAGTATTAGACATTTTCCTAATTTACCAGATAAAACTCCTGAAAATGAGCTAATTTCAATTAGTCAGAGAAGTGCAACAATACAAAGTAATAATAAAACCCCGAATAGATCTTATAATAATGAGGTTACTAAAAACAAAAGAAGATGTCCTAATAGCCCGGGATATGATAAAGATGCACAACAGGGGTAGTCCGTTGTACCCAACTACCTCAATTATAGGTAAGCCTACATATAATAAAGATTTACAAAAGAGTTCACTTTCAAAATGCGAATCTAATGAAGTAAATGATATTGAGATACGTGAGTTAGACCTTAATGAATATTTGGCGGATCAGAATATACCTGTAGAGAATTTAATAAACATGTCTGAGATAATTAATAGGAATTTGCAAAAAAGGGGAGTTTCCCCATCACAAAATATGAATTCAAGTAACAAGTTAAATTTAAAAATGGTAAAAAATAGGGGGGGAAAAGAAGATAATGGGAAATCCATATCTGAACTAGATATGGAGCAAGATGAGTGGTAAGATTAAGACAAATATAATTGTAGTTTCTTGTTTCAATATTTTACCCCTTTTTATAAAATTCAGGATTTTGCAGTGGAACTTGAGAAGTGTGAGATCTAACAATATTAATCTTGAATATTTAATTAATAGAGATGACCCAAATGTGATATTGTTGCAAGAAACCTTTCTAAATAATGGAATGAAATGGAGGGTAGAAGGCTATAATATATATCGTACAGACAGATCGGAAGGACATAATGGCATTGCAATTTTAGTAAGTAATAAATGTACATCACGGTCATATGATTTAAACTTAATAAATAAACCTTACGGTTTAATTATACAAGCCATTGTAGTTAATAAAATGTTAATTATAAATACTTATTTTCCCATAGATATTAAACTGAACAGACCTTTCTTAAGTGATATATGTCAGGAAATAGATAAATTTGATCATATTATTTTTGCTGGCGATTTTAATTACAAAAATTTAATGTTTGGTAACAATACTAATAATAGAAATGGTAATATTCTGGTAGAGGTATTATTGGAATCAGGTTTTATTTGTCTGAATGACGGTAGTGCAACGAGAATTGGATTACCGGGTCAAAACAAAAGTGTTACAGACCTTACGTTTTGCACAGGTAGGTTAGGGTTAGTTGGAAGATGGGAAGTATATCCACTAGACAAGGGAGACAGTGATCATTATCCTATAAAAATTGATTTCGAGATAGGGGGCGAATATAAAAATGATAATATTTACGAAAAAGGTGAATGCCCAGTAAAAAAGTATAATACTAGAAATATAAATTGGGATGAGTATTATTTAAAATGTATAGAAATGGAAAATCAAATGGAAGGTAAGAGATACAGGGATATTGTGGGTTTAATAGACAAAGTTAAACCCAATAAAACAAATTATAGTGGAAATAATAGGAACAATGGTAAGAATAAAAGAACAATTAATAAATGGTGGGATAGGGAGTATGATACAATGTTGGGAGAGAGAAGAATGGCGATACAAAGGTATTTAAGGGATAGCAGTATGATCAATTATATTCTTATGAAAAAAAAATTGCTGAGGCAAAAAAAATGTTCAAAAACAAAAAGAAAAATAGTTTTATAGAATTCTGCTCTACCCTCAACCGGGATAGCAATATGTCATATATATGGAAAGTGGTTAAGGGTTTTGGTAGAGGTAATAATTATAATAGAAATGCAGATTTTATAAAGAATAATTTGGAACATTTTTTGGATTTAGTTACTTCCCCTGAAATTCCGAATGAAGGAGTAGAGATTATATCAAAGAACAAAATGGGGGAGGAGTTCAGTGTGAATGAGCTTAATGTAGTGTTAAGTGCAAGGAAAAAGATAAGATGCCAGGGGTGGATGATTTAGTGTACTCACTGTTTAGGGGATTACCGTATTGTATTAAATTTAATTTGATTAAAGTATTTAATAGCTTTGTATCAGGAGATAATCTTCCTGAGGAATGGAAAATCCAAATCATTTGCCCAATCTTGAAACCCTTTAAAGATCCCTTTTCAGTGGATAGTTATAGGTTTATCGCTTTGCAATCATGTGCATTAAAGATCTTAGAAAACTTGATCAAAAATAGAATAGAATATAAATTGGAGGCAGACCTTTTAATTAATAAGAAACAATCTGGTTTTAGGAAGGGGAAGGGAATTATGGATAATTTGGTTTATTTACAGACGACAGTTGTTCAAGCTTTTCAAAGGAATAATAAGGTAGTTGCGGTATTTTTGGATATCAAGGCGGCATATGATAATGTTAGGATTCATATATTAATGAATAAATTGGCTAAATTCAATATCCCACAATCTTATATTGAGTTCTTATGGAAAATATATAGTAATAGAAAGATCATTGTGAAAGATATCTCTTCAGGGGTTACTTCCAGATTAGGATGTGTAAGTAAAGGCATCCCACAAGGATCAGTCCTTAGTCCATTACTGTTTGCAGTATACACAAATGATATATATGAACAAATGGTGGAAGGAGTGGATATGTTAGGCTTGGCTGATGATATGATGATTATTTCAGTAGGGAATGATTTGGAGAAGTTATGTAGGAGTATTAATGAATCATTGGAGAATACTAGTGAATGGCTGGGATTACATGGTTTTCAATTATCAGTACAAAAAACAAAAGCGATAATTTTCCAAAAAAGGAAAAGTAGAGTAAGTATCCCTAGTATTGTATGCAATTATGAAGTAATACCATATGAAACAAAAGTAAGGTATTTAGGAGTCTTACTGGACGACAAAATGAAGTTAAGTGCCCACATTGATGGGATTGTGGCCAAAGCACAGAAGGGTATAGATGTCATGAAATCTGTTGCAAACTATTAGTGGGGGGCTGATTCAAAAATTTTATCTATGATATACAAGGGTATTGTTAGATCTCACTTAGATTTTGGTTCATTGCCTTTGTTTAATACTGTTACGAACTCGCACACCGAAGCAGATACTAAGTACGGCCCTGTAACCTTATGTTAACGGAGTTAAGAAAAAGGCGAGCGCGCCGAATTCTGAGAAGGTCTATTGGGATCTATTGTGACCGTCCTTTTTAAACATGTTCTCGAAAGGCATTTTAAGAAATATCGCGAAAGGCATGTCCCGTCCCGAATGTTCTAGTAAAGAAAGTTTTTGATATAAATACAGGACCGATCAGCGGATGAGTTCCGTTTATAATTTGCCATAGTGAGTTAAACAGTAATTAAGTGAATATAAAAGTGTTATAAATTAATAAGTTAGTGTGCATATAAATTAAATTTAAGTGACTAGTTAAGTACATATAAATTAGTGTTAGTGAGTTAGTGTTTAAATAAATTAGTAAGTAGCAATACCGAGTGTTTAAAATTTATCCCACCCGTTTATTGTTTAAATAAATAACAAAAACATTACATTGGTGTCAGGTGTGGGATAATATAAATAAATTGCTACGTAAAAATGGCCAAGAGACTATGTGATCTCAAAGTGGCGGAATTAAGAGCAGAATTGGAAGATCGTGAGTTGGAAACGTCCGGTAAGAAAAGTGAGTTAGTAGAAAGACTTAAAGTGGCACTGGAAAATGACGGCTTTGATCCAGAAACAGTTTTATTTAATGACGAGGCTTCCACCTTAATCTCGTCAATTTCTGCCATGGAAGAAAAGATTTCTGCTAATATGAAGATGGATATTTCCGCTAACATGAACAAGATTTCTACTAATATGGACGAGAAGATTACCACAATGAAAAGCGAGATTTCTGCTATGAAGAATGATATTTCTACTAATATGGACGAGAAGATTTCCACTATGAAAAATGACATTTCTGCCGATATCTTATCGTTGAAAAATGACATTGCTGCTGACGTCGAGAATAAAATTACGTCTCTAAAATCAGACATTGAAAATAAGATGACAACGATGGAAAACCAGATGGACGAGAAAATCAAGGAGTTTGAGACAAAGATTGCTGATTTACGAACACAGGACACTTCAGCAGAAGAAAAGAAGATCGAGATCTGCAAGCCAGAAACACAACCCAAGACAGATGATATTGGCAGTTTTACCCGAGTCAAGGCCCCAACGTTCGATGGAAAGATGTCGTGGACCAATTACGTAAAACAGTTCGAAGCAGCCGCTAGAGTGAATAATTGGTCCGATAAGGAGAAAGCAGTGAACCTAACTATCGCGCTTCGGGGAGATGCCTTAGATATACTTCAGACGATACCTCTGGAAGAAACGGATGATTTCGAGCTGCTGAAGAAGAGGTTGGACATGCGGTACGGTCACGAACACCTAGAACATTTGTACCAGTCCCAGCTGAAGAACCGAAGGCAGAAACGTGACGAAACACTTCAAGAATATGAAGTGGATATTGCCCGACTCGTTCGATTTGCTTATCCATCAGCAGCAGAGAACATGATGGAATGTCTGGGCATCCAGGCCTTTATTGATGGCTTACGTGACCCCGATATGCAGAGGACGCTTCGTTTAGCCCATCCCAAAACATTAGTTGATGCATTGACAGCTGCTCTTGAATATGAAGCAGCAACAAAGGCTTCAGGATATAACAAAATCAGGACCATCCAAGAAGGTGACGAAGACAGATTTGACCAGTTCGTCAGTTTAATAAAAAGTATGATGGACAAGAAGCCAAGAAAGATCAGATGCTGGAATTGTGGCGAGCTATATAGGGCATGTACGTAGTTCGTGTAAGCGCCCCAAGACTCCTGCAAAACAAGAACCCCAGTCACAGGAAAACTAGAACGGGTCGGCTACGAGGGGGCAGCACCGACCCATGATCAATCCAAAGACCCTCTCATACTGATAGCTTCTCTCAGATGTCGCAACGACAGTGTATATGTGGATGGCGAAGTAAATGGCAAGAAATATGCTCTGCTGGTTGACACTGGAGCAACTAGAACCATTATACGACCAGAGATAATAAACCCCAAGAAGAAGCTTCTACCAACGAGACTGCGACTGCGGACCGCTACAGGCGAAAGTGCCAACGTTCACGGGGAAACACAAATCCAATTGGGAATTGGCGCAGAAAAGTTCACGCATACGGTAATCGTAGCTGACATTGAAGAAGACGTGATTCTGGGAATGGACGTAATGAATGTACATGGATTCCAATTAGACTTTAGAAACAGAACCATTAAAGTGGGTTCCGAGGAGGTATTCCTGCATCCATATGAAGGCAGCGCGGTGTTGGCAGCTGTACAGGAAGATACCGTTCTACCTGCACGAAGCGAAACCATGATAGTAGCACGGCTACAGGGAATCATGGAGGAAGGTACACCGGTTATGATGGAACCAAGGAACCACGACGAGGAGGTTGGCAAAGGAGTACTAATTGGGAAAGGATTGGTTACGTCGGCGAAGGAGATCCCTGTACGATTGATAAACGTGAACGATTACCCAATTACCATCAAGAAGGAAACCAAGATTGGATCCTGCGTACCAGTGGCGTCTATTATATATATAATTCCAATGCCAGATTCGAACAAATGTTATCAGTAGCTGGTCAATCTTTGGATCGAGCTGAAAAAAAGAGAATGAGAGAATTTCTCTTGCAGTATCGAGACTTATTCGTACCAAAAGGAGGAAAGACTGGCAGAACATCAGCCGTCAAACACAAAATCGATACTGGTAATGCTAAGCCAATTAGACAATCAGCTCGAAGACTTCCACGAGCGAAGAGAGAGGAAGCTGAAAAAATAATTCAAGAGATGGCAGAAGAAAAAGTGATAGAACCATCTACTAGTCCATGGGTGTCTCCAGTAGTGCTCGTCAAGAAAAAGGATGGAACTACGAGATTCTGCGTGGATTATCGCCAGCTTAACAACGTGACGAAGAAAGACAGCTATCCTCTGCCCCGAATTGACGATACGCTAAACACGTTGGCCGGCAGCAAACTGTTTTCCACCTTGGATCTGAAGTCTGGCTATTGGCAAGTGGAAATGGACCCAGAAGACAAAGAGAAGACTGCTTTTACCACCGGATCTGGATTATGGCAATTCAACGTCATGCCGTTCGGGCTCTGTAATGCGCCTGCGACATTTGAAAGACTTATGGAAAATGTTTTGAGAGGGTTGTCTTGGAAGACATGCCTGGTCTATTTGGACGACATCGTAGTACTGGGGAAGACATTTGACGAACATCTGAAAAATTTGGAAGACATATTCAAACGACTCCAAGCTGCCCAGCTCATGTTAAACCCGAAGAAATGTCAGCTGTTCCAAAACCGAGTCAACTATCTAGGTCATATAGTGAGCAATGAAGGAGTGGCGGTGGATCCAGAGAAAATTGCTTCCATTCAGCAATGGCCGCAACCAACCGACAAACATCAAATTAGGAGTTTCCTTGGATTTTGCACGTATTACAGAAGATTTATCAGGAAGTTTGGAGATATTGCCAAGCCTCTAAGGCGACTTACAGAAGAAGCAAGAGCTTTCCAATGGGACGAAGACTGTCAAACAGCTTTTGAAACTTTGAAGAGGCATTTAACCTCGGCGCCGATATTAGGATATCCATTACCAGAGGGAGACTTTATTCTTGACACTGACGCAAGCAACGTAGGAATTGGTGGAGTGCTCTCACAGATCCAAGGAGGGCAAGAAAGAGTGCTGGGATATTTCAGTAAAGTCCTCTCCAAACCAGAACGAAACTACTGCGTCACAAGAAGAGAACTTTTGGCAGTAGTGAAGTCCGTGGAACACTTTTACCAGTATCTCTATGGTAGGAAGTTTTTAATCCGGACTGATCATGCAGCACTTAAGTGGTTGATGCAGTTCAAGAATCCCGAGGGCCAGATCGCTAGATGGATTGAACGACTTCAAGAATACGATTTCAACATCGAACATCGAGCTGGTGTGAGTCACCGAAATGCCGACTCCCTGTCCAGACGGCCGTGCCCAACAGACTGCTCCCACTGCAACAAGATGGAATCTAGGGAAGCTGCAGTTTCAAGAACTACTGTAGTCA
This sequence comes from Galeruca laticollis, assembly GCA_963921935.1. Lineage (NCBI taxonomy): Eukaryota > Metazoa > Arthropoda > Insecta > Coleoptera > Chrysomelidae > Galeruca > Galeruca laticollis. The sequence goes on along the minus strand of OY998178.1, from coordinate 188,318,072 downwards.
ACAAGGAATGGTCACCCACCAGGATCAGAGAAGACCAGGAGAATGATCCTCACCTGAAGATGATCCGGCAATGGAAGAAAGAAAACCGGCGACCTACCTGGCAAGAAGTGTCAAGATTTTCACCGAAACCCAAGGCGTATTGGGCTCAGTGGGACTCCCTTGTCCTGGAAGAAGGGCTGTTGAGAAGAGTCCTTGAAAACGATGATGGTTCTGAGATGAGGAGACAGCTAGTTATCCCGAGAACAAGAGTAGCTGAGGTACTGAGGAAGTTACACGACAGTCCATCGGGAGGTCATCTGGGAGTGAAGAAAACCCTTCAGCGAGTTCGTGAAAGGTTTTATTGGATGAACAGCTCCGACGATGTGAAGGACTGGTGTAAGAAATGTAAGACTTGTGCTACGAGTAATGGACCACATCGCAAGAGAAAGGCACCCATGAAACAGTACAATGTTGGAAGCCCTTTCGAAAGGATTGCTTTAGATATCGCTGGACCATTTCCGACGACAGAAAATGGTAGCAAGTACATACTGGTTGTAATGGATTATTTTACAAAGTGGGTGGAAATTTACGCTATCCCGAACCAAGAGGCCACAACTGTCGCGGATGTATTGGTGAAAGAATTCATCAGCCGATATGGAGTGCCCATGGAAGTCCACAGTGACCAGGGAAGAAATTTCGAAAGCCATCTATTCCAGGAGATTTGCAACAAGCTGGGAATGAAGAAGACCAGAACAACAGCATTACATCCACAGTCAGATGGAATGGTCGAGAGAATGAACAGGACTATTGGAAAATACCTGTCCAAAGTAGTATCCAGCCATCAGAGAGATTGGGACCAGTATCTCTCCCTATTCGCATTGGCTTATCGATCTGCCGTCAATGAGTCCACGGGTGAAACACCTGCGAAAATCCTGTTTGGACGTGAAATGAGGCTTCCTTGTGACCTGGAATTTGGCTGTCGGCCTGGAGACGGCGATACTTAAAGTTAGCGACGCATACTTGTGAGCGCGCGAAATTAACAATTAAAAAACGGGTATAAACAATAAAATTTTCTTAAATCTCTATTAAGAATATTATTAACTATTGTAGAAAGAATTTAAAAAATTATTATTTATATTTTATTTTTTTAATGTATTTTTCATGGGTCAAAAGTACTCAAATTTGAGATTTTTCGAACCTTTAAAAATTCATATCTCTAAAAATATTAACTTTATCGTGAAAAGTCATAGGACCTTTCTTATTTGTATTTCAATAAAGAATATAAAAAAAATTTGTCCGGTTGAAAAATAACAATTCCTTGCATTTATATCATCAGTACGGCAATTCAAAGAGGATCGCATAAAAAAATTGAGGTGGAATAGTTTTCGGTACTCATGCGTCGATTCCTCCTGGACTAAATTGATAGTCGAATTCAATATATTCCGTATAAAAGAATAAATTTGTTAGGACTCCCGTAGTTATACGATATTCAGTGGTTTTATTATATATTTTAATTCTGTATAGTTTTCAATAAAGATTAAATTGTAAACTATACGCTATTTCCTGTTATTGGTTATTTTAAAATTATATTTGACTTAATTCGTGGGAAGATATTTTCAGTTTTTTTTCAGCATCAAGTTTTTTGTGTAAGCTTTCTTTATTCAAAATTTTTTTGATTGATCTTTTATTTCGTTAATAGAGGTTTGCATTTGGTTTGGGGGAATTATATTTGATTACTGGGTGATTCGAAAGTATTGCTCATGAGTTAAATAAATTCTGGTAGAAAATTCAACACCTCGCCGACCTTCTCGGGGTCTTGTTGAACTTTCTTTCTGTGTCTGCCGTCCAGATTTATTTAATATGGTTTTTCTTTGGTTTCCGGGAATTATATTTGATTACTGGGTGATTCGAAAGTATTGCTCAGGAATTAAGTAAATTCTGGTAGAAAATTCAACACCTCGCCGATCTTCTCGGGTCTTGTTGATCTTTCTTTCTGTTTCTGCCGTCCAGATTTATTTAATACGGCTTTCTTTATCCAAAATTTTTTTGATTGATCTTTTATTTCGTTAACAGAGTTTTGCATTTGATTTGGGGGAATTATATTTGATTACTGTGTGATTCGAAAGTATTACTCAGGAGTTAAATAAATTCTGGTAGAAAATTCAACACCTTGCCGACCTTCTCGGGGTCTTGTTGAACTTTCTTTCTGTTACTGCCGTCCAGATTTATTTAATAGGATTTTCCTTTGGTTTCCGGGAATTATATTTGATTACTGGGTGATTCGAAAGTATTGCTGAGAAATTAAATAAATTCTGGTAGAAATTTCAACACCTCGCCGACCTTCTCGGGTCTTGTTGAACTTTCTTTCTGTTTCTGTAGTTCCGATTTGGTTAATAAGGTTTTCATTTGGTTTCCGAGAATTATATTTGATTACTGGGTGATTCGAAAGTATTGCTCAGGAATTAAATAAATTGTGGTAGAAAATTCAACACCTCGCCGACCTTTTCGGGTCTTGTTGAACTTTTTTTCTGTTTCTGCCGTCCAGATTTATTTAATAGGGTTTTCCTTTGGTTTCCGCGAATTATATTTGATTACTGGGTGATTCGAAAGTATTGCTCAGGAATTAAATAAATTCTGGTAGAAATTTCAACACCTCGCCGACTTTCTCGGGTCTTGTTGAACTTTCTTTCTGTTTCTGTAGTTCCGATTTGGTTAATAGGGTTTTCATTTGGTTTCCGAGAATTATATTTAATTACTGGGTGATTCGAAAGTATTGTTCAGGAATTAAATAAAACACCTCGCCGACCTTCTCGGGTCCTGTTGAACTTTCTTTCTGTTTATGTAGTTCCGATTTGATTAATAGGGTTTTCCTTTGGTTTCCGGAAATTATATTTGATGACTGGGTGATGTCGTTAGCTGGTTCTGGATTTTTAATTTTATGGAAATAAGTGATAAATTGGAATATAACTTTATTCTTACAAAAACAACGTGAACATGACATTCGATAACAATCAACGTGAATCGTCTTCTTTTTTTTGACGTCCTTCAATTTTTCTTAACTAGCATGCGTCAGTGAGCGGTCTGTGAACTCTCTTACAATGTTGCCGTTGTGATAATTATAATACAACAATATTCATGTTTTAAGGCACAGCGACAGTTTAAAAGCGCAGCGACATGCCGGCCACCTTGAAAGTTTATGCTTCCAAATAATTAAATTAACAATAAAAAACAGCTTACAGAACAAATACATAAAAAAATAAAATAAGCTGTAAACTAAAGTTCAGATTCAATGTCTGGTAAGGACATATTTTATTTATAGCTCTTTTCACTATCTTTCCACTAGATAATCTTACACTAACCACTCGTGAGACACCGTCTTTACCCTGGTGAAATTCCGTAATTCTGGCCATCGGCCATCTCAAAGGAGGTGTATCCTCTTCTACCAGTATAACGAGAGAATCAACCTTGCATTGATTCGCTATATCTTTCTTCCATTTGGACAGCTTCTGCAGAGAGGAAAGGTAATCGCGTGACCAAGCCTTCCAAAACTGCTGGTACAGCTGTTGAATGCGGTGAAATCTGGTAAGTCTATTCGAGTTAGCATTGGCATCGCTAAGAGTGATTCTCCTACTAGGAAATGCGCTGGGGTCAAAGGAAGGTAATGATTGGGATCTTGGGAAATAGGAACAAGGGGTCGTGAATTGAGACAAGCTTCGATCTGTGTCAAAATAGTGTGCAATTCATCGAAACGAACTAAACTTTCCCCTAGAATGCGTCTGAGATGAAATTTTAAAGATTTCATAGCGGCTTCCCAAAGCCCCCCCATATGCGGTGATCTTGCAGGTATAAAACTCCACTTTATTTCATTGTTTACTAGAAAATCATGTATTTTTTCGTTATGAGTTTTGTTGTTAAGTAAATCAAATAGCTCTACAAAATAATGATTGGCTCCTTGGAAATTACCTCCGTTATCGGAATGAATTATGTAAGGTTTTCCGCGACGTGATATGAAGCGCTTTAGAGCATTGAGAAACCCGTCTGTTGTTAGGTCGAGAACCAATTCGATATGAACAGCACGTGTCGTGAAACATACAAAAACACAAATGTACGATTTTACAAATTTACTGTTGCGCAAAGTACCCTCCCTGACCAATATTGGTCCCGCGTAATCAACACCACACTGGTTGAAAGGGCGAGTTGGTATAACGTGAGATGTAGGAAGTTGCCCCATTAAATCCTCTGCCGGTTTGGGTTTAACCTTAAAACATACGATACATTGCTTTATTACCCTTTTCACTAAATTTTTGCCGTGAACTGGCCAATACTGCAAACGAATTATCGATAATAAATTTTGAGCCCCGGCGTGAAGATTACGTAGATGCTGTTCCTTTATAATAAGGTAAGTTAAAGGGTCGTCACGAGGAAGGATAATTGGATGTTTAGCGTTATAATCTAGAAATGAATTTTTTAAGCGCCCAGCTACACGAAGTATCCCGTCAGAATCTAAAAATGGCGCTAAATTTAAAATTGGACTTCGTGAACAAATATTTTTATTTGAATTTAAGCAATCACTCTCTTGAGAATAATGGTTTCTGAGTCACTATAGTATACTGTTTTACAAATCGAAACATCTAGTGACCGCTTAACCGTGTTTATTAATTTTGATAATAGATGAGCTGCGAGTAATTCAAGCCTTGGCATTGTTACTCTTTTTCTCGGTGCCACCTTTGATTTTGCGCATAAAAGTCGTGAATAACGTTGCCCGTTTGAATCTTCGGAACACATATAAATACAGGCTCCATATGCCTTTTCCGAAACGTCAGAAAAGCCGTGCATTTCTATTGTTACCGGATGACTACAAATTACTTGTCTAGGTACCTCAAAATTTTGTAAGGTTTTTAGTTGGTAATAAAATTGAAACCATTGGTCATGAAGCTCCGGTGGTAATATTTCGTTCCAATGTAACATTAGTAACCAAAGACTTTGTACAATAATTTTCGCTTTTATGACAACCGGGCCAATTAAACCTAACGGGTCGTAAATCTTTGCGATTGCTGAAAGTATCGCTCGTTTAGTGACATATGCATTATCAAACTCTATGGTAATGGAATATAACAATGCATCTTGTTCAGGAATCCAAGAAATTCCTAAAGTTTTTAATTCTTTTGTTTCGGGTCTAATTACTAAATTTTCGATATCAGAATCCATGTTTGCAATTTCGTTAACGAGAGAATATTTATTCGAGGTCCATTTTCTTAGCAAAAATTCTGCGCTACCTAAAATTTCGGTAAGCTCATGGACTATTTCCATAGCTTCTTGATGAGTTTGTATACTGACCAAAAGATCGTCCATATAAAAGGAATTTAAAATTACATTACACGTTCTAGGATATTTATTTTGAAATCTATGAGCTAACTCTACTAAACATCGGGTTGCGAGAAAAGGTGCACAACTAGTGCCGTACGTTACAGTAGCTAATTCAAAAACTTTAATCGGTTCGTCACTATTAGATCGCCATAAAATTTGTTGATATTTTCTATCTTCTGGAGCGACTAATATCTGTCGGAACATCATTTTAATATCTGCGCTTAAATCTATTGGTCTTAATCTTAAACGTAATACAATACAAAACAACTCGTCTTGTATATAAGGACCTGTTAATAATATATCATTTAGCGATAAACCGTTATTAGATTTTTGAGATGCGTCAAACACCACGCGACATTTTGTAGTGAGGCTCGACTCTCGAATAACCGGGTGATGTGGCATAAAATATTTTTAGGACCATCAATATTTTCAAAATAACCACTAAAATTCATATGACTTAGTTTTTCATATTCATTCATGAATTCGAAATAATTTTTAAACAATTCTTTATCTCGTTTTAAACGCGTTTCGATGCTTAAAAACCTTCTTAAGGCTGCTGCCTTGGAATCTCCTAGTTCAATTTCTATGTTTTCATCTAGTAAATGAGCAAAGGGTAATCTTACTATGAAACGACCTTCACGCGTTTGAGTTGTTGTATCTTTGAAATATTCCTCGCAAAAGGAATCTTCTAGGGACAATGATTTCACCTGAGGAATCTCGTCTAGTTGCCAAAACTTGGTCAACTCCATGTCTAATTGTTCATTAGATATGTTATGATTAAAGGTACATACTTTATTTGAAACTAATTCGTTATTAATGATTCTTCCGGTAAGAATCCATCCGAAATGCGTTTCTATCAATACTGGACCGTGTTCGCTTAATTTCAATTTACCGTTTTGTAGAATATCATAAAATATTTCAGCCCCTAAAAGAATATCGACTTCTTTGGGTTTATTAAATTCAACATCAGCTAATTTGATCGATGAAGGAATTTTGATCAAATCGCTATTGAAATCTGTTACGGGTAATTTTTCCGTTATTTTTGGAATGACTAAAAATTCCAAATGTGCATTAAACTTACTTAATCTTGATTTAATGTTCGTTTCTACCTTGTATTTTATTTTTGTTTTAGTTTGCCCTATACCTACGATCGGAATCAACGTGTTTTCTCTATAAAGTTTAAGTTTATTAGAAAATGTTTCTGTTATTAAATTCGACTGACTTCCGGAATCTAACAATGCCGTGCATTCTACAAGATTTCCTGTATTGTCCTGAATTAAAACCGTGGCTGTAGATAACAATACTTGCGAACTATTATTATTCGAAACTTGACATATTTTTGCTAAATTTATTATTTGATTATCCGATATTCGCGACGAACTTTCTTTTGATTCGCTTGGTATGTAAGAATGATTAGATACCGTTGTATCATGGTGAGAATTATTCTCTTCTACTCTAGAATGTACGTGTTTATTCTCGTCGCTAACGTGTAAAGAAGTGTTATGCTTGTTTCCGCATTTTTTGCAGCCACTCGATTTGCACTGAAATTTATAATGTCCGAAACGCAGACAATTCGAACATACTTTAAGCTCTCTAACCTTTTCCAATTTTTGTTCAATAGACAGTTTTAAAAACTCCGAACATTGATATAGGAAATGTGATTCATTATTACATAGTCGACATTTATTAAATTTCGTTACAACAAATGATTGTGAAACAAACCTGTTTTTCTTATCCATATCTTTTATTTCCGTGTTATGTTTTACATAACTCTTAAAACTACTATTCTCTTTCTGAATTTCTACCTTTTCGTTAAACGATTCTTCTAATCTGCTACATTTTTTCACCAAAAAACCCTTTAATCTTTCTAATGTAGGTAACCCATCCTCGTCTTGGAGATTATCCCACTCTTGCCTAGTATACCTATCTAACTTTTTCAAAATTAACTGAACTAATAAAATATCCCATGCTTGAGATTGTATATTCAGTTTTTCTAAAACACTTATGTGATGTGTAACTGTGTCTAATAAATTTCTTAAGTTTGTGTGCGATTGTTTTGTTACTTCCGGTAAGTTAAATAATAGACCTTTCACGTGATGTACGACTAATTGCCTTCTATTTTCAAATCTGTCTTTTAAAACTCTTATAGCTTCTTTATAACTGTCATCTGCCACATCGTATCTCTCTATTACCTTAAAAGCCGCACCTTTGCAACAACCGCGCAAATAAATAAATTTTTGAGCATCCGTTAAATCTTTCCTATTATCTACGCATGAATTAAATACATCCAAAAAACTTTTCCACGTTTCAATAGTTCCGTAAAAAACCGGTAATGGCACATCTGGTAATTGTACCGAAATACGACCTGGAGCCAGCCCTGACTCATCCCTGGCTGCGACCAAAGGCGTTGGTGGTGTTGCCACCTTGTTCAAACCCTGCCAGAGTAAGTTCTTTGCGCGAGCAATACTATCATAATATCTTTCCTCTATGACCTCACGCTGTTCACCTTCTATTGGCTCTAAATATTCTAATCGAGATTGCACCGTGTTAAAATTTTGAAAATCCGTTTCCATACCTTTCAATCTTGTTTCGATTTGCGCCAGTTTGACATAATTTTCGGGTACTCTTATAAACGCTTCAAATCGTGTTAATTTTGATTTCAGTATACCGCGTTCATGTTTTAATTCTCTTAACTCTTCTTGCTTTCGAATTTCAACTGTATTAATTTCTTCTTCATCAGACATTTTGTTTTATAAATAGTAGAAAAAACTGTTTAAATGTGTGAAATTTATTGACAGTTGAAATGTCTTTGAATACGAGAAAACGTGACAACTCTTAAAGCTTTAATATACGAGACTATTATTTACTTATGAATATTTGTAATCAACGTTATAAAAAAACGTTTAAATACGTTAAGAAACCTAATGACGAGAAAACCTTTGTGAAAATGTCTACGTGATATTCTAAAGTACGAGACAAATCTTTGTATTGGTAACTATATTATCGAGCACGAGTTGAATCTAATAAGTAGTAATAAGGTTAACTGAACAATCGCTTTTTTTGGTAGGTTTTTAAGTAAGATGTTGTGTATGGTGTCAGAGCCGGGAGATGTTTTGTTTTTGAGTTGTTGTATCGTGTTGTATATTTCGGTGCATGCTGTTAAGTTTTTTGTATTTAAGATGTTACGTGACTTTATGTAATGCTGTACTGTGTTTGTGATGTCTTGGTGATATTGAGTATGTTGAGAGTGATTTACAAAGGTGCTTTGGAAATACTCTCCGAACTTTTCTGCGATATCGGTGGTGCGAGTATATGTTTGATTTGTATAAATTATTTTATTGATTTCGTTAAACTTGTTTTTGAAATACCGCGCGATTTTCCATAAGGAATTATCGTCTGGTTTCAATGTACTTAAAAATTCGGCCCACTTGTTGTTCCTGAATTCTTTTACTAAATTATTAATGTTGATTTGCTGTAGTAATTTATGATCGTTTGTGTCCCTTGTTCTTTCCCATATTTTTCTTAATTTATTTTTTTCCTGAATGGATTGTATTATATTGTTTGGTAACTTGTTGCGCGTATGTCTTATTTGATTAATTTCCGTAGTTTGATCTCTATACTCGATAGTCGAAATTCTGTAAAGTGACTCATCGCTCTTACTGTCCATAAAATCAGTTGCAGAAGCGAACTTCATGAGCGCATCATTTTTGAAGGGTTCTTAATAGTCCTAAATAAAAAATAAATAGAAAATGTTCTTGTACGCTCTGGCGTTTAAATTTGAGAGAACAGAAATACGAAATTATTATGGTAGGTATCATTATGTATATACAGGGTGTTACCAAGAATAATACACATTTTTAAGGATGAGCTATAATAAGATGTATATAAAAAAGTCGATAGTCGAAATTCTGTAAAGTGACGTCATCGGTTATCTACCGATTTAAAGTGAACTCCATGAGCGTATCATAGTTTAAGGGTGCGAATACTGAAATATCTGGAATTTCAATTTTCAACATTTGAAATAATAACTTATCACAAGTTGTTCATAAGTAAGTTAAAACAAAATAAAAAAATGTTTAAAAGTCAATTCCAACTTACTACTACCAAAACTAAAAAAAAGTTGTTTGTCAAGACCAAAATAAATTACCAATAAGTATAGGTATGTTGCGAGGTCACTTGTAAAATGTCTGACTAACTGGAAGCGGTATCACTCCCTGACGACTCCTCAGAATCATCGCTTTCTCCTCCTATATCGATAATGAGTGGTTCCGTCATTACTTCTACACGTATGTCTAAATCCCAAAACTTTATTTCTTCTTTTAATACGTGTTGAATACATTTACGCCAACTCTCAGCAGTAACGGTATGCAGCGCCTCGTCAAACAGTTTCTCAACGTCAGCCATTTTGAATGTACTGTTTTTTCTCGCAACATAATTTTTCACTTGGGCCCAAACCAGCTCGATGGGGTTTAACTCACAGTGGTAGGGAGGAAGTCTAACAACTGAGACGTTGAAATCTTTCGCCATTTCATCGACAACGTACTTAATATAACTGCTTTTATGTTTCCGTACGAGAGATAATAATTCAACTTTTAGCATTGCCTCGTTGTGCGGAATGCTTTTACTCTCTAACCAATCAATTATAACCCTCTTGCGGCTAGCTGAAGTAGGTATTTGCCCCAGTCGACGAGAGTGGTATGAAGCATTATCCATAACTATCACTGAACCAGGAGTTCAGTTTGTTAAAATTGATCTAAACCATGTTTCAAACCGGTTACCATCCATCTCTTCATGGTAATCGACAGTTTTTTTGGACTAAAAACTTAGTAATCCACCTTCTACAAATCCTTCCTCGCTGCCAATGTGAGTGATAATCAGTCGACGTCCTTTCCCAGAGGGAGCTTTTAAACCGGAAGAGAAACCCTCCATAAAGGCTTGTCGATTGCTTCGTATATTCATGTCTTGCCACACTTTTGACACAGTGTGGCCTTCATTTAACCATGTTTCGTCAAGATAATATATGTGCCGTCCTTCGTTACGAAACTGTCGTATCTGTTTTAAATAATTTCTCCTCCATTCCACAATGTCATTTCGTTCAATTAAGGCACTGTTTCTACTTCTTGTTTGGTAACGAAAATTCATTAATTTTAAAGTTCGTCTCAAAACTTTATCACTGATGTTTGGTAAAGTATCATCAGCTTCTATTACCTTGCTCAATTTAGCTACCGAGGGGATTTCATTCCTAAAATAAAAAGAATGTATTTCCCTACGTATAGCATTCCGTGTTTGGTCGTCCAAAACAATTTTCTTTCTTCCCCTACTTTCCGGTTTACAGTTTTCACCTCGTTCTCTTGTCAAAGATCCGTCCCGCGATTTCTTTAGAATATTGTATATAGTACTCTCAGAAACTTTAGTTAAATAACTGCACTTAATCACAGCGTCACTAACACCCAACTGTTTGTCCATGGCACGCAGTCCTTCGTACACATTTAATATGAGGACTTTTTCTTCCCGAATTAAATTGTTACGACGCCGTTTTTTATCGCCAACACCGCTACACTCCGCCATTATTGTCACTAAATATACCGATATAAATATTACAATAAATACCAATAATAACCGATTTATCACACAAAACCACTACACAAATACTGATGTTACGCTCATGAAGAGAATAAACACCTCACATAACTGTTTACTATCACTGTCTCATTCGCGTAGCTCGATCTATCTATCTCGTTCTCAAAGCCGGAACATTGAAGCGACTCTCCAACATTGTCAAATCGGCGAGTTTTTCACAACAAACTTTGCGTTCAAGAAATATACATAAACACTTTATTTCACATTTCAAGTAAACTAATTATTATTAGTCTGCTTGAAATTTGAAATAAATATATTAAATTGGTATTGACTTAATTACATTGCATCTTTTGTACCTGAAATATTGACACAATGGATTTGAAGTGTATTTATAAAATACAGCATTTCTCTCTAGAATACATATGGCAACTGCGCTTTAACCAAAGTGTTGATTAGATAGCTCTGACTCACTTTACACAATTTCGACTATCGAGTATATCGAGTATAGCTTTGATTATTATGCTTTGCAAATTTATTATTGTGTTACTTAATTGTTGGGAATTTTCAATTTTCTCATTTATTTTTAGGTTATCATTTGTGTATTTTCTATACTTAAGCCAATTTGTTTTTTTTGTAATTAAATATTGTGGGATAGTTGGTGTTTTGGGTATTATGGGAGATTTTGAGATGAATAAGGACAGGATCGTGGTCAGAGTTTAGGTCATTGAAAGTTTTTATTTTTGTGATATTATTTATATTTTTTCCTATTGCTATATCTAATATGCTTGGAGTATGATTAACCGCATAAGGGAAATAAGTCGGTTCATCGGTATGAAATATATCACACTCCGAATTATCGCAGAATTTCATGAGCGTATTTCCATTAGCATTTGAGTAGTTGGTGAATCGATCCCAATGCGGATGTTTGCAGTTGAGATCACCAACTACTAAAACTTTGTTGTGTGTCTTAAAAATGTTATGTAAGTCTGTGTGTGTAATTTTGTTGCCAGGCGAGTTGTAAGCTCCCAAGATTTTAATTTTATTATCAAAAAGGATCGCGATATGTTCAATTGAAGTATTGTTTTGTTGCAGTATTTTGAAATTTATACCTTTTTTGATTAATAAAGCAATACCGCCACCACCGGTATCATCGGTGCGGTCTTGTCTAATTAGACAATATTTTGGGTTTCTGAAGTTTACAGTTTTGTGTGATTTAAGAAATGTCTCCATTAAAAAGAAAATGTCTGGTTTGTGAATTTCGAGAAAATGTTTGATTATGGGTAATTTATTTTGCACTCCACGTACATTACAGAAAATTATTTTGATATTATATCGTTTTTTAAAATCTGTTTTTCCACATACCTGCCTATATGTCATAGTTGTCTATTCGAGTCACAAAGTTATTGTAGATTGTGAACTTATCCATTTTGGAGGTCGCTTTTTTCATTTCTCTTAGTAGATCTCCTACTGCTCTTGCAGGTTCATCTAGATTTACCAGTGAGTGTAATTCTCGGAACATTTGATTGATCTCTGTAAATTTATTTATGTCAGAGTTTATCGTTTGATTTTTGGATTGAGTGGTAGGTATAATTGCTTGGGGTTGTGAAGTAGTCGCTAGGGGAGTAGTTTGGGGATGTGATTTTGTGGGCAGGCTAGGAAAATCTGAATTATATTTGTTCTGAGTCCAGGGGTTGGTTTTTGGAGGGGGTGCAGGGATGAATTTTTGGGGGGTGGGTTTGGTTTTTTGAGTTGCTGATCCCTTCTCTTCTATCCATATTTTTCTTTTAATGAATTCTGGGCAGATTTCAGCATTCGCCGGGTGACCCCCATCACAGTTGGCACATTTTGCCGGAGTGGTTCTTGTTTTTGTGCATTCAGGCGTGAGATGTGGTCCCGCACACTTTAGGCATCTTGGAGTTCGGCCGCAGTTAGAAGTTGCATGTCCCCATAGCTGACAAATATGACATTGTATAACTGGTTTGTTTTGTCTCCTAAACTCCCAGATTACTCTTGTGTGCTCAATTACTCTCACATTTTTGTTTAAATAATCAAGTGTTACTTTATTGTCTGTTACTACAAGATACAAGGGACGACCTTTAGTTGTCATCCTGTAGACATCTTTGATTAAAATCTTGTATGTTTTCTCCATTTCTTCTTTTATATCGGTTAGCTGCATGCCTTCAGCCAGTCCCCTCAGAACAAAGGCATGCGTTTTTTCTTCGTGTCTTGCGTAAGTGTGATATTGAACTTTTTCAATTTTTAATACTTTTTTAAGTTTTTCAAAGTTGCCTACATCTTTGGTGAACACAATTGATCAGCTATTTGTATATTTTATTTCAAATGGCATTTTGATCTCATCTTTTAATTTGTTGACCATCTCCCGATGGTGAGACACGTTCCCCTCAATAACAATTGGGGGACAGTTGGTGGTTGTTTTTTTAGTCACTTGGGGGTGGTTTTTGACCTTTTGTGCTCTTGATGTGTGACTACTTCCTCCTCGTCTGTTGATACGTCTGTAGTGATGAGTTTTCGAAATCTGTTTTTCTTTTCTTTTTTTTTGTATTGTTGTTGATGTTTTTTTTGAGTCATCATCTGTTGTTTCAGTTAGAGATTCGTAAGTATTGCTAGTTGGTAATGGCTGTTTTTTACGAGTGGTCTGACTGAGTATTTTATTAAATGTTGCTTTTTTTTTGGATATTGAAATTCTGTTGTATCGTTATCATTTGTGTCCATTGGGATCGTCACTATTTCATTTATGTCTTGTTTTGGTTTGCTGTTGTTACTATATAGTGATCTGGCTTTGATTTGTGATGCATTTTTGTTTAATGCTTGATATTGGGAAATGCAACTGTCTTTTCCCTTATTTTCTTCGCCTTCAACTTCGTCCGCCCACGATTTGTTCGCTGCTTGGTGAACGATTGCATGTACCGTTGCTGTCTGGTTTGACGCTGATTTTACACTCTCGTCATCGTCTGAGGAATTTTGACTATTTCCCGGCCCTATTGTGTCATCCTCCATGATAATAAAATTTTCAAGATTAATATTGTTATTGTTGGGGGTCGATGTGCTATTTGTTTTGTTACCACGACAAACAGGTATAGTTATATCCGGATTTATAGAATTATCGTTTTCTTTAGAATGATCGTTATTATCTATACACTTTTTCTGTCTTCCCATACACTTTTCTTCTGAGCTATTTCCTATACACTTTTTATTGATATTTATTTCTGGACACGTTTTATTAACATTACTTTCTAGACACTTTTCTTGAAATGTGGATATGTTAGTGCAGTCTTCTAGACACTTTTCAGTGTTTACTAGACACTTTTTATTTACGCTAGCAATGTTTAGCGCTTCGGTTAATTTGTTAATGTCAATCGCGTCTAAGCACTTTTGTGAAATATTAATGTCCGTTAAGTTATTTTTATTTGTACTAACCTGATGTGGTTGTTCGTCCTCTATGTAAGCAATTTTAAGATAGTCCTTATTTCTGTTTTTTAATTCAAGGGTTTTGGTTTTTATTCTGTTTATTCATCGGTAAATTTCGATGAACTAGTGTTTTCAGTCGCGAGGGCTAATGGCCCTTGTTTATCACTTAGTCCGAACTTTGCGTCACTATTTTTGTCTATTTCGTTTTTTTTGGTAGCGGAAAGTTTTATGTGTTTAACGGCCTTTTTTTTAAATTTGTGCTTGAACGTACCTTTTACTCTTGAGGATTTGGGGGAGGTTTTCACTGTTACTATCGGTTTATTCACGCACAGGTTAATGTTTTTATTTAGGTTTTCACTTGAGAAAATTTCAGGTTTGGTAGCATTAAGAAGTGAATTTTTGCTTTCAGACGCCGGGTGTACTCAGTCTGAAACGGGGTGGTTCCCGTTGTTGGAGGAGATGGTATGGATAGGTTATCAATGAGCACTGGCTCTATTGATTCCCTTTACTAAACACTGTATTATTTAAAGACTTTGATGAAAAAAATATAAACGCTTTTATTCGCAACTGCAGATCCAATACTCAAACTGTTCGGTTTGAGAATTAGTATAGTATATATTATGCCTAGTGTATATTATTCGTTTGGATACCCGTCCGCTTGTTAAATTTCTTTAGTACCTTTTGGTAAAAGGTTTTATTTATTTTGTTAGCCGAGTCTACTTATTATATTATAGAATATACACCTTTATTGAATTATTTTAGTTTCATTCACAACTTACTAAGAGTTCGTTATAACCGTTGGTTTCAATTTATGTAGCTTGACAGCAGTAATTACCATATTGGTAGTTTATTTTAAGGTAATTCTGTGCTAACAGTCGAGCCATAAAGCTCTATCAAAATAAGTATACCACTACTTAGTCTCTACAGTAAGTTACAGTCCGACCCCTGGAATTTTGCGTACCTCCATCTGTCGCTATCCGGAACCCTCGAAAGGTTTGGAGTCGAGGGGCCGTGGAGTTAACCACGTTAAAAATCTGGCGCCAGAGACAAAAACTTGAATCCGCAGTTTTGGGGTGTCAATTGTGACGTGTCCAGATACTTAGTCGTCGACCTAAGTATAGGAGGCGAAGGAAGGAAAAAAAGCGCGTCACACTACACCGAAAGACGTCAGCAGCTTGAAATGAAAACAGACATTAAGGATATCCTTACTAGTACACACCAAATCACCATAGCCATCCAGTTTCTAAAAGAAGAGAATCTACTGAGTAAAATTTAAAGACAGTTCATTATTGTTTGTAATTATTTCCACATTATGTATTTATAATCTATTGTAAATTACTGTACCTTGTGCTAATGGCCATAGTCTCAAGTAGGGATGTGCGATGTTGAAAGATCATCGATGTTGATATCGATATTGACATCGATAAGTTGAAATCGATAACCGATAATCATCGAAGTTCAGCAACATCGATGTTTTTGTAAGAATGGGTAAGGGGTAAGAGTAAAATGAATTTTAAGGAAAATATTTGCAACAGTGCAACACTATAAAATGTTTATTTAGATGATAAATATATGTTTAAACTGTGAGGAAATGAAAATACAAATAAAGTATAAAAATAAACTAATGTTTAGAAGTAAGTATGTTATGAAAACTATAAATAAAAATAGTTCAAATGTGTACCTTTACCTAATAAAAATGACAAAGTTTACAAGACCCACAATTGTTTATCTACTTATTGCATAAATAATAATTTTGAAAGTAATGGTCCTTTCAGTCTGTTTTTTTGTTGGGTTAATGCAACTCCTGCTTTGGAAAACAGTCTTTCTGATGGCGTGGAAGTTGCAATACAGGTTAAATATTTTATCGCAACCGGTTTCATTTTGGGAAACGAGCAACCAAGTCCATGCCACCACATTTCTAACGGTTCTTGCTTCATATCACTTAGGTTTTTTTTTTAAATAATATGTTAACTCTGAAGGCATATCACTGAATTCCCTTTGAAGAGGTAGATCTGTTTGTTTTTCTTGAACAAGTTTATAATGGTCATCCCATAAATTAAGCTCTTTTTTGGTGTCACCTTTGGAATATTTTTTTCTTTGGTTAAGTCTGCTTGCTCGAATTCATTAGTCTCTTGGATTACTATCAAATCATTCATAATTTTAGTAGCTCTGAAACATGCTATAGTATCTTGTAAGTGGATATTTTTGAACCTGGGGTCCAATAAAATGGAAATAACCAGAATATTGATAGATTCTGCTGGATGTAATCTTTTTTTAATTTCTGTCATTACGTTTTCGTGAAGTTTTATCGCAATAGCTGATTTCGGTTCTAATCCGAATATTTTTAAGGATAACATCTTGCTTAATGGAATAACTCCACTGCTTGTAACATATTTTTGCCCACAAATTTCGCGAGTTGCCAATTCAATTGGTCGTAATATATCCGTAATTTCCTTTAGATGTACTATGTCTTTGGCTGTAATCATTGGAGGAGCCGTAGCATGACAATTTAAAAAAAAAAATTATTGCGGCAGGTACTTCCAAAAACCTTTTTATCATATAGAAAGTTGAATTTCTACGAGTGGAAACTTTTTGGATTAGTTTAAGTGGTATTTCTTTTCGTAATTCGTCACTTGCGATCACACTACGCTTAAACCATGTTACAATGTTTTTAATTGCTGCAATTAATTCAGGTAACTTTAGTGTCTTCTTAAGCAATTTTTGGGCAACTAAATTTAACATGTGAGCAAAACAAGGTATGTGACATTTTTCATCAAATGCTAGATCAACGGCTTTTAGCATATTAGCTCCTGCACCTACCACCAAGACTTTATGATTGCTTATTTCCACACTTCACACGTACATGTTTTTATTAACAACTGAGAAATAAAGTCACCAGTATGATGTTCTGATAATTCATACACTCCAAGAGTAGCAGATTCCAGCTTATCGTTATTTGCAAAATGTATAGTGATACCAAGAAAACTTCGAGTCTGCATAGTCTCAGTGCATACGTCTGTAGTGAGGTTACAACTGTTGACTGTCTTCAACGTATTTTTGAAATAGGTTTGAGTTACCTCAAATTTATTCTCCAACATCTTCTTGAAAGTAAACCTTGAGGGCACTTTGTATAAAGGCGCAGCAATTTTCATTAATTCAACAAAGCCTTCATTTTCTACAATTTGAAAAAGTTGCGAGTCTTTACAAATCATAAAGAGAATTGCAGCAGATAACCGACAACTTTTGGCACCTGTTTCAGTATACTCATGAATATTTCTAAAATGTGATGTTGATGTTGATTGAAATAGTTTTTAAATTTAACAACATTTCTGGAAGCAGTAGCGCTAGTGCCGCTAATATCACTTTGAGCACTTTCGGAATTGACATAACTTTTAATAATCACATACGGCTGCGGCTGAATTTGCATCTCTTCCGTTGTAGGACATTCATCCACACTACGAAGCTTTTTAGATCCTAATGCTTCTGATACATCTGCTTCTGCATCATTTTGTCTCTTCTTTATTATAGGATGCATCTTTTCTATGCGTAATCGTAAATTTGTTGTATTTCCACAAGTTTTTATAATTTTTGAACAGGAACGACATCTTTCTTGGGAGTTATCATTTTTTTCAAAACATTCCCAGTATTTACTTTTTGGTGGCATCTTAATAATTTATCTAAAAAAAGAAATCACATTACTTGAATCTAAAGAGTATTTTATGTTACCAAAATAATAAAAATAATTTTAGGTATTTATTTTCTCCTACCGTTTAAAAATTAGTTAAATGAAAGCTTCCGTAATAAATCAAAAAAACTTATTCTTCAACTAAAACCTGTTGTATTATCTAAAATTTAATTTAAATGACGATGACGAGATGACGACTTGCTTCTTGTTATTTATTATAAATATTTGAAAAAATGCCAGAGAAAAAATTCAAGCTACCGACTGTTCAATGAATTACAATTCCGAAACAAAAGTAAGCTAGGTACTTCTGAACGTTGTGCCATCTATTTATTAAAGCTGTAATCAAAATTTCTGAGTAGATAGAGATGAGTTTCTACTTTTTTGACGAGATGTGTGTATAGTCTCGTATCAATAATATAATCAGCAGGAAATCATAAGGCTAGTAACTAATAATTCACATTAACGTATTGTTTGTTGTCTACCTCTCATCCCATTGAATTTTGTTGGTATTATCGATATTCTATTATCGATGCCCCATTATCGATGTCTTCGATATTATTACTATCTGACTTCGATGTTAAGACATCGATGTTTTAACTTTAAATATCGATGATCAACGAAAATCAATGATCATCGAACATCCCTAGTCTCAAGCATGTTAAATTGAATAAAAAAAATATAGATTTTCCATTCTCCTACAGCTCTTTCCGTTTTTAAAATAATTCATGACTACTCTTGTCAAATGATCCAAAATATACAGATAAATCAACAATTCTGAAGTACAATATTGAAAGATAATAATTTATTATTAATGCTATTGCAGAGGAATGTTTTAAAATCAAAAACAACATGCTTTAATAATCACATTTAATAAAATATTATACACATGTAAAATATACATTAGGATATAGAAAAAATAGAGGCATTTGACTTTATATATCTAAACTCATCCTTATCTATCGATCTTCAATGTGATAATTGAAAATATATTTTTGAGTTTCAAGTGCTCCACACTACAAACATTGCACGTTGCGGTTAAATACAGGAAACAGATTTTTTAAAATAGAACAGAAAAAAGCAACAATTTAAAAAAAATACTAGGCATTAATAATATCATTTATAACTATATTTATATTTTCTGATCCATCTTTACATGTTTGAATACGAGTTAATAAATCATGTTGAAATCATATGAAAGGAGTAAAGAACTAATTCACTGGTTGGTAATAAATAGTAATTATTCATATTCATTTATAGCCGAAGTTATTTCCCTTCTCAAGATTATATTTTAGTGTTTATATTTAACACCCTTCGATTCTTTGACATACCAATATTTCAATTCAATTACTTTTTGCATCTAATAATCCGAATTATAAGGGAGAACGCATTTTGTGCTTTGTTAATTACAGTTTTCTTTTTTTTTGTTTTAGTCACATTTTTACATTCTCTTAACAACTTCCAAGCTTTTCCTTCTTTTTTAGACGTATTTGTAATGGTTTATTCCTACTATCAATGACTCTATGTATGCACATTCAAATCAAACATATAAACTAGGGACATTTTTCGACGCAGTCGTTTGTATTACTGGGTTATTTTTACATATAAAAGTTTAAAAACATTTAATCCATATATTATATCTCTTCAAGTACGCCTAGCAAAATATTTGTAGATGCTGTGATTTTAATCTATTGTTAGATTTGAAACGAGTGGGTCTGTTAGAAAACTGAGAGACAATATACGTAATTGAAACAAAAATTGAATGAGTATGGAGTGATGTTGAGATAAAAGTCAAAATACTGTATGCTTTTCATTAAACATTATTACTACAAAAATCGAACATACTGGATATGTTCCAGATTCTGAAGATAAATTGGTCATAGTTTACACATTTTTAATTGTTAAATTTTCACCTACAATAGGGTCAATTATATAAGAACTAGTTAAAAATTAAAGGCACGTTAAAAAATGTGTTTTTAACTTTCTGTTAATTGATATAACCCAATTCCAATTCTATAACGTCAATATTTAAAGGATCCTTTAGAATGATCCATTTTAACGGTGGTGTTAAATGTGGTTAAATGAAGCAGTGTTGACAGATCGAACTTGACTCATTTGAACTATTTTGCTCGGAAAGTAGATCAATTTCCTCATTTATTACCTCGAATGTACTGAAGTGACGGCAACAGAATTTTTTTTTTAAGTTTAAGGGCATAGAAGTTTTGTGGTATCTAATTGTGTATTTGCTAAATAACTAAATTGAGGTTACCTTATTCGTTTCTTATAATTTTTAGTTTTCAAATAGTTACAATAAGTATTATAACAATGTCAATGCCAAGAAGTGCCAGAATGACCAAAAAACAAAAACAGCTATTAATATCGTACATAGAAATTAATAAAGAAATGCTGAGATTTAAACATCCAATTTCAGAGCTACCTACTATTAAAAAGAAATGGGAAGAACTGGCATTGATGTTAAATAATGAGCCAGGAGGAAACAAAGCTGTTAAGCAGTGGAAAGAGGCAAGTCCTTGCAATCTGAAAAAAATAACTAGAGCCTTGAATAATATGTACTATCATGGGTTATTTTTTAGTCACTTAATGAATTGAAAACCAACATCAGAAGAAAATCCAGAGCACTTGTGTATGAAAGCACTGGAACGGGAGAGGGGCCAAAAAAGTTAAAAGAATTGGATGAGTTAGAAGAGAGACTTCTGGCACTACTATCCAAAATTGTAATTCTTGGAGCACCTAATGTTGTGGAAGCTGGACTTCAAGATGAAGTAGATGATGATGTACCAAGTGTTGGACTAGATAACAATTATTATGCTTTAGATGCTAAAAGGGATGCAGATTTCGAAGAAATACTAATTGAGGTAGGTAATTTTAGTTTTATCTCTAAATATTGAGGTGAAATACCAAAAATTATCTTTCAGTTTGTTCCAAGTACATCACAACAAAGCAATGAGGAACCTTTCCACACCAATGAAAGTGAAACATTTACAGCACAGGTGCCAATAAGAAGATATATAATAAGTAGTTTACTACATGTAAAATCATTTTCAGGAGACAGAAATCTCTAATGTTAAAGAAAGAAAAGATTTGGACACTTCTTTTGTTAAGAGCACCAGAAAAAAATCAAGGAAAGGAGAACCCTTGAAAGATTTAACAAATCTTCATGTGGAGTGCTTGAAAGACTTAGCACAGTCTAATAATAATATGGCTGCTGCTATTTCGCAGTTAGCCAAACAATTTTCCAAAAGAAACTGCTACAGGAGTCCTGTTAATAATTTGCGATTTTAATAGACTAGTATCATTTTAATTTAGATTTTATTTTACTTCATGTTCATGTGTATTACATATTTCAAAACTAGTCTTAACCAATCGTGATAGTAATTTATAGAAAAATTTGGTTGTAAACTAGTCTCAACTAATAATTCTGTTTTTTATTTATGAGAAGTTTTTTTGTGTAATTGGTTTACTTCATATGAGTTACTAGTTATGTTTTATTTCAAAACTAGTCTTAACCAATCGTGATTTTTATTCATCTGAAACTTTGGCTGTAAACTAGATTCAGCTAATAATTCTGTTTTTTTATTTATAAGAAGTTTTTTTTATAATTGGTTTACTTCATATGAGTTACTAGTTATATGTTTTATTTCAGAAATAGTCTTAACCAATCGTGATTTTTATTTATAGGAAACTTTGGTTGTAAACTAGTATCAACTAATAATTCTGTTTTTTATTTATAAGAATTTTTTTTATAATTAGTTTACTTCATATGGGTTACTAGTTATATGTTTTATTTCAAAACTAAACTTGACCATTTGTGATTTTTATTTAGTTTTAACTAATAATTATTATTTTTTGATACTTTTTTTTTTAAATAAAATACCAATATTTTCAGAGTCGCCTTTTTATTTAATCAGTGTAGCTAATTATACAAAATATTGTTGAGTGATATTGTTACGAATTTGCATTCCAGCCTGTAACTATTGGTTTCCCTTAACATTTGAATTTGGCCTATTTTGTGTTACATTATCATTGGGATTTATGATTACATCATCGTCTGGTAATTCTATACGATGTTGAACTGCCAAGTTGTGCAAGACGCCACACCTATAAATTATATTTGCAGCACGAACTGGGTGAAAATGGAGTGCCCTGTTAACCAATAGACATCTAAATCTTGCTTTTAGAAGTCCATTGGTGTGTTCAATAAAAATTCGAGCTGAGGCAAGACTTGTATTGAATCTTGACTCAGGTGAATTACCTGCAGCATCATCATATGGTAATAATAACCATGGTTCTAGAGGATATCCACTATCTCCAATCAAATAGCTATTGCTTCCATCTACATAGTCTTGACGTAGCAAGGTCTTTACTTGAGAACTAAGCCATATTGCAGCATCGTGGGTTGAACCAGGAAATCTGGCATTCATATTAAAAATTAATTTGTTGGCGCCACAAATAATTTGCGTATTTATGCTGTAGTATCCTTTGCTACAGTAATATGGTGCAGCAGGATATACAGCATGATTAACAGGCGGAGATATAATCTTTATATGAGTGCAGTCAATCACACCATATAACCCATTAAAATGAGGAAACTTTTCATTGACAATCTCCTTTCCCCTATTTCTATTTTCTGCAATACTGCGACTGACCATTGGCTGACTCAACGCAATTTGATGAAGCTGACCTGTGGGTGTCTGGTAGCTGCCATGACCAAGAAAATGCAAAGTACATAGCACGCGGAGGTGTTTAGGAACAAATTTTGATCTTTGACTATCATGCATGTGTTCAGTTAGTGAATATATGACTGATTGGCAAGTTTATTTATCAAATCTGAAAATCTTGGTAAATGTTTTATCAGGTAATTCGACAGGATTCGAATTATCTCTCAAATTTCTTTGAATTCTCCTATACTGTTTCCTAAAAAAGGTTTGATTTGTGAGTAACATAATATATCATAACCCCTAATATTAACTTACTTTCTAAGTGCGTTCCTATCATTTCGAATTTCTTCATTCATTAGTAAGACATCAAATATCAAAGCCATTTCTATTATTCACTTGAATTTAAATCGATTCAGTTGTATTTGTTGAAGTTTCCGCTATCAAAAATGTTTTAATTCTTTAGTCTAGAGTAGGGTTTAAATTTTAACAGATATCGGATAAAATTAAGCGTCTTCCGTTAATATTTTAAAGCTTATGATGCATACAGAATAGTAAAATGAAGTTAGTGGATCGTCTATTTTTTAACCATGCTTTAAAATTTTACAGTTTTTTACAGAATTGGCCCTTATGTGAACTAAATATAAAATTTGGGACTAACATTTTTACACAGTGATTTTGTTTAGCAAGGCTTGATTTCATTCAAGAAATGTTTATAGAAAAAATACAATTTAAAAAAATGCGTTATGATAAAGTTTGTTTCAAGTTTATATATCAATAGTAGGACAAAAGGATTATAAAATAAACGGTTTTAATGATTAAAACTAACTTTGTCTACAACTGTTATGAAAAGTAGCATATTTCTCATAGCTTACTTAATTTCAAAACCAAATATTGCTCACACTGTGAGTAATATTATTTCTCACGGAACTTTGCCCACACTACATACATTTATACGGAGAATCCAGTAGGGGATCCTCGATGCCCAGACAATTTCAGAAACCTATACTCGATGCCCAGCCGTTTTCGGTGGGAGGTCCTCGATGCTTAGACTTTTTCTACAAAACTATTTACTTGTATTCTTTAAATTTGTGCAGTTGTAGAAAAAGTATAGTGTGCAACATGTGGGAAAAGTACTTTTCTCACTCGTGTGTTTGCAGCACTCGCCCTTGGCTCGTGCCACAAACTTCCATACTCGTGAGAAAAGTTGAACTTTTACCACTTGTGCACAATATACTATTTCCACACTTAAGTATACACTACAGAGGCTGTATCGTGCTAACAAACCAAAATTTCTCCAAAAATGTAGAATATCTGGATTTATGGGACCCATTGTACCGGCTGTAGTGAGCTGAAAATCAATATGGTTCATCTGTGAGACGCCCTGAATAATATCAAATCATAAAATTGGTCACTTGTATAAACTCCGAAGGCTGTACCGTGCTAAAATGCCGAATTTTTTCCTAAAATGTAGTATATCTGGGTTTATAGGTCCAGTAGTACTAGCTCTGGTGAGCTGAAAATCAATAGGGTTCATCTGTGAGACACCTTGAAATATATCCAGTCATAAAATTGGTCACTTGAAAACACTCCGGAGG
Organism: Galeruca laticollis; assembly: GCA_963921935.1. Lineage (NCBI taxonomy): Eukaryota > Metazoa > Arthropoda > Insecta > Coleoptera > Chrysomelidae > Galeruca > Galeruca laticollis. The sequence goes on along the minus strand of OY998178.1, from coordinate 188,293,761 downwards.
TTGTATCTTGTTAACAAACCGAAATTTCTCCAAAATATCCAAAAATGTAGTTTTTCTGGGTTTATACGTCAAGTTGTACTGGATTTGGTGAGCTGAAAATCAATCGGGTTCATCTGTGAGACGCCCTGAACAATATACAATCATAAAATTGGTCACTTGTAAATACTCCGGAGGTTGTATCGTGTTAACAAACCGAAGTTTCTCCAAAATATCCAAAAACGTTGTATTTCTGGTTTTATACGTCAAGTTGTACTGGATCTGGTGAGCTGAAAATCAATAGGGTTCATCAGTGAGACAATATACAATCATAAAATTGGTCACTTGTAAATACTCCGGAGGTTGTATCGTGTTAACAAACCGAAGTTTCTCCAAAATATCCAAAAATGTAATATTTCTGAGTTTATACATCAAGTTGTACTGGCTCTGGTGAGCTGGTTCATCTGTGAGATACCCTGAACAATACCAAATCAGAAAATTGGTGACTTTATGCACTCCAGAGACTGTATGGTGCTAACAAGACATAATTACAAAAAGTGGCCGATGACGACATACACCGAACTTTTTTTTCTAAAATCCCTTTTTTCGTGTTTTCTCACTGGAAAACGTAAAAAATAACAAAAAATATATAAATTGTCGACTTATGTATTATATTTTTGTACTTATAACAAAATTACACTATTTATTCTGTAACTGGACCCTTACACACATTCAACTGGAAATGCGATTCTCTTTTGGGTTATCTGACCATATATATTATGACTAAATCAACTTTTTACAAAATATCACGGGTTTGGCAAATAAAATATTATGAAATTGTTTATATTCAAAATTAATTTCAAAAATAAGAACCTAGTATTTTCTTATGCACAACACCTAATAATAAAAACATAAAAAGATCTGATTCCTATAAAAGCAAATTTGAATTTTAATAATAAAAACGTAAAAATAAACTAACATTAACATAACATTATAACATTCGAATATTTGAAAACGGTATACGTTTTAAAATGCAATGGATTATAAAGTTAAGCTTGTTTAACAAGAACTTTAAGGTGTATTATTGATTTTCAAAAACACTGACAGTGAATCTTTATATATTCCTTCTTTTGAAGTTTAAGCAGCATGGACAGACTGAAAAAAAGGAAATTTATTAGTGATCTTTACAGTTTTTATATGGATTAATATTAAGAAGTTTTAATATGTAAATAATTTAAAAGATATGGGATTCCAATAAACATTTTAAGTAACAACAAAATGGAGGCCTTAGTGCAAGAACTGAGTAACAAAGTTTTTATAAAATTTTGAAAAATAAATGACTGATCAAATAACAGTGATTTTTGTGAGTAATTTTCCTCTCCTAAATTATAAAAAGAATACTTGAACAAATTTAGTTCCACAGGGAAACTTTTCAACGTCATTTGTTCTCATTTATTATCTTCCAGAACGTAAACATTTAGTGTTTTGTGTATTTGCTAAGACCTTAAAAAATAACAGTAACAACATAAAAAGCACATCACTTGTAATTTAAGTAACATTCGTTAAATGTAATGAAATATAACATATTTAAATTACCTTTGTAATGTCAACACCTGTCATGTTTTTCACAAGCAGGGGTACTTTGTTCACTATATCAAGAATGTCGCCAGTAAGTTTTGCGGCACCAACTTCACCTGTGCCAGTAGAAACCATGGTGATCTTCTTAGCTTGGGAAAGAGGTGCGGCAACTTCAGCGGCGATCTGTATAGATCATAAATAATAAAATATATTTGTACCAGTCAAAGGGCTACTGTCTTTTACATAAAATAGAACAAATATTCTTAAAAATAAGAGAAATACACACAAATATAACAAGCATAAGCAAATCCAATATCGCAATAATTCAACAAGAACAATCACAAATATTGTTGACGGTATGTTACACCATGGTCTCCAGAATCCAATAGCTTAAAGGACAATTTCAGAAACAGCCACAAACCACTCCAAATACTGGATTTGATGGATAAGAACCATTAAACGGATAAACAGTGGCGTAACTATACCATCTGGGGCCCGTGGCAAATTCTTTTGATGGAGCCCTATCAGTAAAAATCGTCACGTTGTATTCAGTTTAATTTTAATAAACTTCGAGATTTTCAGCGTACTCAATTACACGTTGTATTATGTCCCACTAATGGCCATAGGCCTCCTCTCTTAAGCGAGAGGGAATGGTCTGTAGTCCAATGCGTATTGGAGACTTCACATTCATCCATACACCATAATATCTCAATGCTTTTCATTATCTATTCACTAGCTTTTCGGTGAAGGAACAACATCGTGAGAAAACCTGCATACACTTACATTGAAATAAAAAAAAACAATTTAATTTCAACAAGATATTTATTAAGAAAAATATTATTAAGCAAGATATTTATTAAGAAAAATCTTTTTTTCGAGCTTTCTGTTCCGCAAAAGTGTAAAACATCATCAAAGTTTAAAGATCTGGCTAAAGAATTTTCAATAGACAGAATAGTCAAGTTACATAACCTGTCTTGTCCCATAGAGTTTCTTAAATAGGTTTTTATCAATTTTAGTTTTGAAAATGATCGCACTCGCTGTAGTCACAGGAATTGTAAGAAATAACATTAATGCAGTGCATACTTCAGGAAAGCTGCAGGACAAAATGATTTTTTATTATTAATAAATCAGCAAGGTCTCTAATACACGAAGATTTTTCGATTTCGTCTCTGAAACTGTTTCGAAAACTGAGAATTTCTCTGGCAAATGATTCAGATATGTCTTTTTTATATATCTCAACAAATTCTAGAGCTTTTTTTAATAGATAAGTGTCATTTAAAACTTTTAAAGTGGAAGGCTGCAAAACACTGAAATTTGAAACAATTTCATTCATTGGAAGGAAACGCGATTTTAGTTGGTTTATAATGATGTCCAATACTCGATAAAATATGTTCACTTTGAACAAACTTTCCGGATCTTGGAGACGCTCATCAAAATGGCGTTTTACCTTCGCCTGACGAGTTTCAGAAAATTCAGGGGTGATGGACCATTTTTCTGCTACACTATTTGCTTCCATTTTTAAACTTTCAAATTCATTTCGACACCTTTCCAATTCTTCTAGATAAATTTTCAAACGTTTTAAGGAATTTAAAAGATCGGTGGCTTTAGACTGAAGCGCTTTAGAGGCTGCATCGATAGTAAGTAGGATCTTGCAATGGAAAACCAATAACATTATAAAATTGTAGTTTTCGATCTTCTTTTTGAGTGAAACAGCTTCATTTCTTTCATCTGATTTGCGATTTAATAGAATTGTTGTCGTTAGCGCTTTTTGGACTTCAACAAACCGAACTTTTAAAGCAAAAACGGCATCTTAACTTCCTGCCCATCTAGGAGGGTTTAATATTTTTAATGTTATTGAAGTTGAAGAGTCGCTTCCTTTATTAGATATAAAACTTGATAAAATATTCCATCTATTGATACTATGCCAAAAAAAATTATAAATTTGTTGAACTGTTTCAAAAAAATTTTGCATATCAATAACCTCTCTCACTGCATCATTTGAGTACTAGATTTAAATTATGAGCAGCACAGTGAACATATACGGCATTTGGCTCGACATCTTTTATGAGTTTTTGAACTCCACCATAAGTCCCTTTCATTGTGTTAGCACCATCATATCTTTGTCCTCGACACTTATTTAGAGTAATATTTTTGTCACTTATGGGTTTAATAATTTGCTTGGACATTGCTAAGGCAGTTTGATCATTAACTTCATGAAATCCTAAAAATGTTTCTTTAATGACAAGTGCCTTTGGGATCCCATTATCATATTTTTCGATCATACAATAACGGTAAAGTTCATACATTTGATCAATTTTTGAAGGTTGTATCGAATAAGATAGAGTAGAATTTCATTTATGAGTGCATTTTCTACTTTTAGAACCAGGACAGAAATTAGCTCATTTTGTATTTTATCTGGCCCTTTGGTTTACTTAACAATTCTCATAAAATCGGGTCGTATTTTTCTAATAACTCAACAATACTCAAAAAGTTTCCTTTGGAGCTTGGATCACTGCTATCTGCATTTTCTCTGTGGCCACGTGAGGCTAAATTAAACGTTGAAAGTGTCAGAGTAACATCAAGGAGCCTAGAAAGTACTTGGCGCCAAAAAGATTTTTCTTTTTTGATTATAGACTCTTGCTCTTCATCGAGTGTTCCATGTAGCCACCACTGTTGATACGTAAGACAGGAATCCAGATGAATTTTTGATGTCTCGTGTCTTTCTATGGCATCTACAATATGTTTCCAGTCGTCATAGCCCTCAATCCAAACATTTTATATTTTTTTAGATGCCCGATTTGAGAATAACCAACACGGTTCACAATACGCCTTCTGAAGTATTAAAAAATAGGATAGCCATGTATGTTCATGTTTCACGCCAGACTTGGAACAATATAGTAACATTTTTCTAGAAAAGATCTTTTGTCACTATCTTTTAAGAAAGGGCCCTTATGTTTACAATGTCCGTTTTCAATCATGAACCTTTTCTCTTGATCAGTTAGCTCTTTAAAATTATCCTTATCAGTCACATATGGCGAAGATACAATATTGTTCATGCTAGTGATTTTTGCTAGTACCCTGTTGTGGTTGTTCTGGTTCTGGATAGTCACTGGTTTTGGATGCTGCATCTGATAATTCTGGTATACTTTTAGTAAGGTCCAATTATTCACTTTTGGAGTACTGTGCACTCGACTTTTCATTATTTAAGTCATCATTTTTCAAGTACTGACTAATTTCAGGTAGCTTTTTATTTTTTTCTTCAGTCTCCCTCTATCTTTTTCGTTTTTCGCTCCCACTTAAATATTTTCTGGAACTAGACATTTTAATATCTAACTTTCACAATCAGTTTTACTTTGCCACCATTTTTATATTCAATAAAAGAACAAATACGAAAAACCAAAGATACAAATCACCAATTGTCAAAAATAATGACACAAAGAATACGCAGTCAGTAGAGCCCTCATAAAACAATATCAAATCCGGAATTCCCCTAACATAGTGTTGCTAGCTCGCCCCAGCAGCAGCGCCACGAAAAAAGTGAAATCAAAATGGGGAAATCCCCGATCGTCAATGATCACCCGCGCTGCCAACGTATCGCGACAAAATATGTAGAAACCAATGGATGCGTTCTAAACTGAATAGAGATGTGCAATTACCGGTATTTTGATTGACAGTTTTTTGACGGTCATAAGTACGTAAAATTACTCGTCACGGGTAACGTGTACATCTCTAAAAATGAATCAACATCTTTTTGTTTAGGCTGGTTGAAATGCTTAACGATTAACTTGAAATTGTATTATGGTCTTTAGTTGTCTCACTTTGGATTTTAAGCAGAGCTTATAAAAATATACTTTTCAAATCAAATACAATACTCAGGTACAATGTAAAAAAATATTTTTGAGCTCGCGCCCTCTTGGGCCGGGGCCCTCTTGGGTCGGGGGCCCGTGGCATTTTGCCAACCCTGCCACCCTATTGTTACGCCACTGAGGATGAAGATAATTGTGCTGTGAGATTGTTAAAACTATTCATACGAAACAGAAATGAAAACATAACATATGAACGACTTTTTAGCCCCAACCCTTTTTTGTAATAAACGACTTACACATTATAAAAATATATTATATTTATTTAAAACTTGGGATATATAGCCCAATTATATGGTCCATTAATTATTAATTTAGTTTCGATAAAATATTCGAGTTTTGTTAATTTGTATGTAACATGAAACTAGGAACTAATGTTAAAATTTTAATCAAAAAAGAATTGAGATAAGCCAAATTTCGGAAGCCGTGAATACGAATAAATCTTGTTATATTAAAACATACTTAATTTCTACATACCTTTGGTATTACTTCCAGATACATATCAATCATAGCAGCTTCTTTATACTCCTTCCATGCTTCAGCTTTCTTAGCCATCTGTTCCGCCTCGGCGGTAGCTTTTTCTTTAATAGCAAAAGCTTCAGCTTCACCCTTAAGTCTCATTGCTTCAGATTCAGCCTCAGCTTCCAGAAGTACACGTTTATGGTTAGCCTCGGCGATTCTCTCTAGTCTGTATTTTTCTGCTTCTGCTGGTCTACGAACTGTGGATTCAAGCTCTCGTTCACGTCTAGCGATTTCTTGTTCTTGGACTAATATATAAAAAAAATAGATTTATACTCCATTTAGGATGCCAGGGTTACTGTGGCGTTAAAGTTTCTATGAAAGGTAAAATAGAAAAATTAAGAAACTGTACCATTATGAATAAAGGGAGAAACATATACAAGAGAACTAATGTGAATTCTTGGTAAAAATATAACCACCTAATAGAGCAAAGAGTTAGGAAAAGGATTTTCTCATCGTAATGTATGGTGTGTCCAAAAACATGTTTTACAGCCAATTAGTTACATTGGAAGTCTAAGAATATCGCAGCTATTAAAGCTTTACTTAATCTATAGACAAAATTTAAGTATTCCTTCAAAGTATCAAAAGTGCAAGTTTTAAATTGCTAGAAATTTGATTTCACCAGAGTTAACTGTCATAATATTGTTAATAAAATTAATGATGTGCTGCATTTTTGCTTTTTAAAGGAAAGGCGTTTATGTTTCATTCCTACCGCAAACTATTTGCAATATCAGGGAAGAGTGTAATTATTTTTGGTTTCATACTAATTTCATACAAATGATAACTTTTCTGAGTTCAGCATGAGATAGTTTGATGAAACCCGTTTTGTTAATCATAGGATTTTCTCTGGCTTTATGTTGTCTTCTGATCTACACAATACATATTATAATTTTGAAATCAGTTATTTCTAGAATGATTAATCAAGTTGACATTTATTTTTAGTAAAAAATGTGGTTGGTATGAAGCATTCAACCTTCAAACGTGCGTTAGGGAAGATTCAAGTACAGGCGTACTAAAAGTAGTAGTAGTATCAGGAAAATATGGTTATTGTGCAAAGCATTATTGAGATAAAATAATATGCAATGGGAGCTCAATAAAAAAATACATCTTGAATTGTGTGCAAAAATTACGTTTCACACTGGATGCTTTGTTAAAAAACATAAATCAGGATAAATTGGTGTTGAATATTCAAAACCACTTCAGCACAGGAAAGTGTCTCTTTTCACTTAGTGAAAACCACTAATTCCTCTTTAAACTCAAAGAACAGTTAGTGCTGATTTTTGTAGAACAATCCGTATATCCAAAATCATTTCTATGCTTTGACAAACCAACCAAGAACAACACAATGTCTCCGCCAATACCATGCAAGATTGCACACAGCTCAATAGTTGTTGAGTTTGTGGAATAAGACTTCGAATTATTATATCATTTTCAGTAAAATTTGTACATAGGTCACTTAATTATTTTGCAAAAAATGGACAGCGTTGTTAGAGGTAGAACCAGACAAAACTGTTCATAGCTGTAGCAAAATTGCATCCATAAATTTTCCTGAAATAAGATTTTTAATATTACTTTATTCTAGATCTATAAATAAATGTCAGGAAACTGTCTTGGTAAACGTCTGTTGTAAGTAAAAAATATATAGCCTATGATAACATTTTCCTGTAAGTATTCAAGCTATAAGATATTTTACCTACGACCACCCCTGTAAGTAGTCAAAAAGACACAGTCGGCAATCAATGTAAGACGTCTATTACGCACGGTAAAACAAAACGCACGGCTGTAAAGTAAATCGCACGGCTTCCCTAGCAACCACTTAGCAACTGTCAATAGACGTAGCCATTTTATTAAAAAGTCATTATTTCGATATTAGACGTTGAATTTTATTCTATATGTAAATGGTAGATAACGTTTATTAGATATGAGAAATGCATTTAATACTAAGAGTTATTTGGAATTATATGATAATTGGTTCCGTGTACAAAAATGTATGTAGAATGTTGATTTAGTGCCATATTAAAAACTTGGCAACATGTAAGCTGGCTCCGGCAGCGAGAATTAAATGAAATATAGACAGTTCGAAACACGATCTCAATCGATTATTATCCAAATCAATCCAACCAGTCAACCAGTGTTTATTAAAAATAAATCAATTATTATTTCAACACAAACATTAGTTAATGCAATTTAAACATTTTTGGTCCTTCGAGCGGGATCTTCCCGCGCCCCCAATATGTTCGAATTTGGTTTTAATTACCAAATTCTCCCGTGATTCTATTTCAATTTCCCCTGTATAATACAAGTCGATTATTATGCTCAAAATACATAACTAAATATATCCTTATTTTCAACAGTTAATATTTCTTTACTTCACTAAAAAAGTCATTTAAATTTACTAACACCTAAGAAAAACAGATAAATATCGTTTTCTGAAATTCTACTGAACATATCAAAGTCCCCGACATCTTATCTCTTCATAAAAACTCTCTTCCAAACTCTGTTATCTGTATCTACGAAACCGTTGAAAACCCCACAAAAAACATCTTCATATCTGCAACATTCACTTGTTGTTCGAACGTTACATTTTAAAATACTTTTATCCCATTGGCCAGTTTCTAATAGTTTACTCATTCCTCGACCCTACGTCATCAAACATATAAATACGAAAATAGCCTCATTTTCACCTCACTTCCCAGATAGCTTTCACACTTCTCAGACACCCTCTTTCATCATATAACGTAACACAACTTGACAAAAACATTATATACATATCTTACCCTCCTTTTCTTGGCGAGAACAGAAATAACTCCTTTACATTAACTAAAACATTTTAAAAACTCATTCTTACCCGCAAAAGAGTCGGGTCCCCTTAACACAAACATATATAATCATGAAAACATATACAAAAACAATCTCAAAAGAGTTAGAAAAAACTCTCTCATCATATTTAAACACTCGTGGTCACTACCTTACATTTACTTTTATGCTAACTCACACATGAATTATTACTTGCACTCGCATACAATTGCACCTTAATCAAACTCATACTCATTCTCATATTGGCACTCAAAGCTCACATTCATAATACTTTTACACTTATTCGTACATACTCGTATTTACATTTGCTTTCACATTCATTCATACTTACTCTTACTCACTTGTTGTTGCACGCATTCGTACTTGCTCTAGTCTCATGAGCATACTCTCTTACATTTCTCTCATTATCTCATTAAACACTGAGAATTCCGAGGTTCCTGGACCGTTACTCGTAAAACAAACTGGTACCACACTTGTCGAAATAGAATCGACTTAAACATTCTCTTTCGTTTCTCTCATTATCTCATTAAACACTGGGAAGTCCGAGGTTCCTGGACCGTTACTCGTAAAACAAACTGGTACCACACTTGTCAAACTAGAATCGACTTAAACATTTTCTTTCGTTTCTCTCATTATCTCATTAAACACTGGGAAGTCCGAGGTTCCTGGACCGTTACTCGTAAAACAAACTGGTACCACACTTGTCGAACTAGAATCGACGTAAACATTCTCGTTCTTTACTTCATTTACTTAGTCTTTCATGTGAATACCTGGACAAGGGTATTATTCTTTTCTGTGAATACCTGGACAAAGGTATTATTCTTTTATGTGAATACCTGGACAAAGGTATTATTCTTTCATGTGAATACCTAGACAAAGGTATTATTCTTTTATGTGAATACCTGGACAAAGATATTATTCTTTTATGTGAATACCTGGACAAAGGTATTATTATCTTCTTATCGTTTACAACTCTAGTCCATTTCTAGAGTATATTGCTTACACTCTTATCGTTTACAACTCTAGTCCATTTCTAGAGTATATTGCTACATTCTTATCGTTTACAACTCTAGTCCATTTCTAGAGTATATTGCTTACATTCTTATCGTTTACAACTCTAGTCCATTTCTAGAGTATATTGCTTACAATCTTATCGTTTACAACTCTAGTCCATTTCTAGAGTATATTGCTTACACTCTTATCGTTTACAACTCTAGTCCATTTCTAGAGTATATTGCTTACACTCTTATCGTTTACAACTCTAATCCATTTCTAGAGTATATTGCTACATTCTTATCGTTTACAACTCTAGTCCATTTCTAGAGTATATTGCTTACATTCGTGCCCTTACCAAACAAGAACTAGCATACATCTAGGCCTCTTGTTTATTCGTTACATTCATGACGTTAGAGTCCTTACAACACTCTAACCTCAAATCTTATTCATTCATTACACTCATGACGTTAGAGTCCTCACAACACTCTAACCACAAATCTTATTCATTCGTTACACTCATGACGTTAGAGTCCTTACAACACTCTAACCTCAAATCTTATTCATTCATTCACTCATGACGTTAGAGTCCTTACAACACTCTAACCTCAAATCTTATTCATTCGTTACATTCATGACATTAGAGTCCTTACAACACTCTGACACCGACATTAGGTTACTTTACATCCCCTATACACATATTTACATAGTTACTCTCACAATTATTCACTTTTATTCACAATCCAATGACCCAAACGATCTAGAACCTCTCACACCATCTCATTTCCTAATCGGACGCCCTGTAACTATGCCTCCTGAACAAAATTTAGAAGATATAGCTATTGGAAAATTACCAAAATTGAAGGCTCTTCAGCAGATGTACCAGTTGTTTTGGACAAGGTTCCAAAAAGAATATATTTCCCAGCTTCATCAACAATACAAATGGAAGGAACCACCAACCCCAATCAAGATTGGATCGCTAGTATTAATAAAAAAGGATCAACAACCACCATGCAAGTGGCCAATTGGGCGAATTCTACAACTTTTTCCCAGCAAGGACGGTGTGTTCCGTGTGGCCGAGATAAAAACTGCAACAAAGTGTGTTACCCGTTCAGTCGACATTTGTGTCCACTGCCAGTGGAAAGCGACACTTTATAAAAAAAAAGATTCTATATAAATATTTACATTTTCCATATACTTATTTGATATATTTTTTCTTCAATGTCTATTTGTACAATATATTTTTATTTGAAGGTACCCTTCAAACGGGGGGAGTGTACAAAAATGTATGTAGAATGTTGATTTAGTGCCATATTAAAAACTTGGCAACATGTAAGCTGGCTCCGGCAGCGAGAATTAAATGAAATATAGACAATTCGAAACACGATCTCAATCGATTATTATCCAAATCAATCCAACCAGTCAACCAGTGTTTATTAAAAATAAATCAATTTTACAATTATTATTTCAACACAAACATTAGTTAATGCAATTTAAACATTCCGTTTCATTCAATCGGCATCTTTTAGCTGTCTTAATGTATCTATCATATTAGTAAACAATTAGTATATTATACACCATGCGATTAATGCCGCGGGCGGTGGTTGATTTCTGAGAGTAGTAATCCACCTAAGGGATTAATGTCACTATAGTTGAGATGTGTATACGCTATTTTATGCAATTCCGGTAATTCTACATACATTTTTGATAAAAATAAATACTACTTAGAATGGACTTTTACAAAACTTGGCTGGGCATCGAGGATGGACTTTTATGAAATGCAACTTGGCTGGGCATCGAGGATGTACGTTTTTATTTGTACTTTAAATCCCCTAATAAGTTTATCAATACAAGTAGGTCGTAGGTAACGTAACACGTGTTGTAACGCATTTAACGCACTCACGGAATTACGCACGAAGCCGCGTAGCTTCTTACAACACTCGTTACGTAATATACTATTAATAAAAGTTACATATGTATGTCGATATACTTCAAGTTAATATTTAAATGCAAATTTTACCTGCGATCTGTTGCGTTCTTTCTACTACTTGAATCTGCATCTGTTCTTCCTTAATCCGTTGCTTGGTTTTAGCAGCTTGTAATTCGTAAGCCATTTCAGCTTCTGCGCTTTTGGTTTGTACTTCAACGTCGTATGCAGCTTTTTTCAATTCGAAATCTCTTTTGGCTTTAGCGATTTCTGTATCATTTAAGAAGACTGAAGCCATTCTTTGTTCTTCGGCAATAGCCTCCTTGATTGTCGCTTCAGCTCTTGCTTCGGCTTCACCGATTCTAGCATCTCTTTTTACTTCCGCTGTTCTAGCCATACCCAAACTTTTGAGGTAACCCTTAACAAAAACAAAAGAAAAACTTTGTTGGAATTTTCACAGATTGCAAAATTCTATCAAGACGATAATTATGCAAATTTCTCCAATTTATATTGAAGGATTACTGATGCGAACTTTGTCAAAATATAAAGCGCTTGTTATTCATTTTTTAAAACCTAACTCAGAAATTAACTATATTAAAGAGTTTTTGAACAGATATTTCCAGTTCGTATAAATAATTTCTGGTTGTTGATTCACATTTTACGACACCTTAATAGACGAGTCAGTATCTTCTTCTTTCAGTGCCATGTCCGTGATCGGACGTAGGCGACTTCTACCTTTGTTGTGTTCTCCAGTTACCACATATTAAAGGGGCTTACAGTTTAACGATGTATCCGAATGTCTGAGGCTGTACTAGGCAGTATACTGTCGGTGGTTAGCCATTACCTTCCAACAGGCAGCATGTCGAATTTTAATTTTTGATGTCATCCGGACACGGTTTTGAACTTGAGTCTTCTTGGTTAGCAGACACAGCACCATTCTCCTAGACAATGGAGAACCACCAAGTATGTATACTTAACCATTTTCTATCTGTATTAACCCATAATATTATTGTCAGGAACAGGTTATGTTTTTCGTCTACAACCTCAATTGAGTCGATTGTTTATCAGTTCTCTAACTGCCTGGACATGGTGCTTTTAGTATAGATAATGCTGTATAAAACTAAATTTTTGAAAGTAACATGTTCTCAAGAATTCAATGAAAGTTCATGATACAATCTTCAGTATTTATTGAAAATTCTGCCTTATAAAATTGCACTCTTTTATAACCAGGACTATGAAACATCATGTATTAAGTATTAAAGGTGACCTTAATGATGTAACACAAAATAAATCACAAATTCCAAGGATGAAAATGTATGTAAATAATTTAATTTATAAAAAAAACTAAATTAAATTTATGAATGGTACAGTATGTAAACAATTTGTCATCCAAAGAACAAGCTTTAATTTATGTTCATCTTGTAATAAGTTATACAGTGCGATTTTTATAACTGTGTCCATAGGGAATTGCATGTTAAAAATTGCACCCCATGTTTACTTATGTTCTTTTTTAGATTAGCGGCCGTTTTCAATTTTTAATAATAGTAGAAGCCCTCTACTTTACATTGCCCACTTGTACGAAAACAGTTTAAAAAAAAAATAAATAAATAAGTCCAAATATTTGTCAAAACTGACAGATACCCAACTTTTAAGGTTACTGTAAAGTATAATTTTTAAAATGATATAAAATGATCTGCGATACCATTAAATAATGAAGGAATTTTCTTGTTGCTTACAATCATTTTGAGGACTAAGAAGATATGGCAGTCAATTACCTCCTATTATTGAGGTTTAAAATCATAAAATGCTTGTTATATTGTAGAAACAGTTATTAATTGAAAATGATTCTAACAATTTCTTAATCTGATTGGTTTTGTTGCAATATTTTTATTTCTCGTGGCGTTTCATTAATATTTTCCAGTCCTAATTATATTGGTGCTCTTTCACTTACCTATAATTGATATCAGACAGCAATAAAACACTGGGTCTTGAAACATGTAAATTTTTATTTTATTGATGACAAAGAACAACATTTAGAAATAATAAACTAACAAATAACACAATCAATTAAAGACTTATCAAAGAAATTACTCAAAATATTTTGCCTCTGGTACTAAACAGTGTGCCAAGCAGTCTTGAAAATTTCTTCGAACGTTTTGCAAAATTCGAGGTGTAATGGAATTACATGCTTCAGTTATCTTTTCCTTAAGCTGCTGTACTGTTTGTGGTGGACCTCATACCAGATCGTACATTTGTGATGCTAAATGTTCCCATAAAAAGACATCCAGGTGGAAGATCAGAACTTCTAGCAGGGTCCATGCCAGCTATTTGAAGGGTCCATGTTAAGCAATGTAACTACCAGGGACATATTTGTCCAAAAACTCTATGACAATGATAGCTTTATGGGCTGGCGCTCTGTCCTGTTGAAATATGATTTCACCGTTGGCTCTTAGATCATTCAATCGCAGGCCTCCATTTGGAGCACATAAATATTTATGCTGGTTCAGATTTTCCTCAAGAACAAAAGGTACTATTAGTTATTGCCTAAAATACCTACCCATAAGTTAATCTTTCCTCGCCACTTAGTGAGACTTTCTTGAACTCTGTACGGATTTTCTCATGCCCAAAAGCGTCTGTTTTGTGTGTTGACTTTACCATCAAGGGTACAGATACTTTCATCAACAAGTAGAATGTTATTTAACATACTCCGGTTATCATTAATTTTATTCATCCAAAGCTCACAGAATTCCATCCTTAGAAAGTAATCCACTGGCAATAACATTTTTCACTTTGTAAGACTTAAACTTTTCATTTTTTTATAGCTTTCTGGCAACTACTATTTGAAACATGAAATTCGTCTTCCAGCCTATCAAGAGTGGTGATTTCTTCATCTTCATCTGCCAAGGAGAGAGTCAGCGTTAAATCTTCTGTTACATTAGAATTTCTTTTCCTTTTTTTGTGCACATGATTTAAACAACCCGTAGCACGGTAAGCATTGTAGAATTTCATAACTATGGTTTTACTCGGAATAGGACGATCCGGATATGCAGCAGCAACATTTTGTACCATTTCCCTGCTGGATACACCCTTAACGGATGTTGTTACCATTTCAATATGTTCTTCATCAGTAAAAACAGACATTGTAAACAATTATCAACAATAACAAATAGTTTGACATAACATGTCATGAAATTAAAAGCCATCTATTGTTAGCACACTAGGTTTTTGTACCCAAATTTTTACATTACTTATATAAAACTATTTGCAGTGGTTCAAATAGTATGCGTTATGCTGTTTTATTGGTGTTATTATTACAATTAAAATTAGCAAGGAATCTGTTGCTGATTTAAAGTTAACATGCAATTCGGATTGGCCACAGTTAAAAAATCGCACTGTTGAATACTTTGATTACTTAAATTAAGCGTAACAATATTTTGTTGACTGTATTTTCAAGTTTCAAGGACATATTAACTATTAAAGTAGGCTTTTTCAAAGATATACAAAAATTAGTCAAACATATAAAAAAGACGGAAGAAGTTTATTAAATCAGAGCATGTCGTGTTTTTGTAAAACTATACCCTTACTTCCTCCAACTCATGAAACCATTGATGCCATTATCAATAATTTGTAGATTTTTTTTGACATTATAGTGAATTATTGATGAATTAAAAATATTACTCATTTAAATGAAACTAATTGTTTCTAAATAATTCCAAAATATAATGCAAAAAAGGTCTTGGCTTTACTGCCCGGACCAAGAGGAGACAACCTCATTAAAAACCTAAAGTCAAGGTGGAAAACCAGGTCGAAGAATGCGTGGCTATATGAATGAATAGTCCTTACTGTTTCGCCCTTACAGCACCGGGGGGAACTTCCATTGTATTGAACCCCTTACCTCTGCAGCGGTGGACCGTAATGACCCTAGCTTCTCGTGAGACCATTTATGGAAAAAGAAAGACAAAGTAAAACTTCCACCGGAAAAGTAGTGGAGAAAACCTCCACCTCTTCATCTGGGCACCTCACAGAGGGAAAAAAGGCCAAACGGCACAAAGGTCGTATGTCGTTCGACCTCCCAAAGCTGGGAGAACCGGGCGGCTAGACGACCTACTGAGAAAAGGCCTCAGTGGAGCAGGGGTGCGGAAATTACCTGCGACTCCTTAATCAGGGAATATCCCCTGAAGAGGGCAGGAAGCAGGTTATTCAGCGCCCAAGACCCCCGAAGGAACCACCAACGGACAAGATAAAGCTTAAAAGAGGCCCGGAGCATATCACTCCTCCGCAGCGACCTCGTATCAAAAACACAAAAACAGCTGCATCGGTAACCGGGCAAGCCACTGGTTACGCAGCAGCTGTCAAAACAGAGAAGGCTTTCAGGGTGGGAATAATGCCCAAGGATTATCCTGGGGTCATCCTGAAAGCAGAGAAGGTCTCCACCCTGGAAGACACTCTGGTGGAAGAGCTGTGCCAGAGCAAAGAGAAGGGAATCCACTTCTCAGATATCCATTTCCGTTGTGGAATGATACTGATGGACTGTGGGTCACAAGAATCGGCAGACTGACTCATGAGGTCAGCGCCGAAATTAAACTCTTGGGAAGAATCCGTATTGGTGGCTCGAAGTGGAGACGACATCCCAAAGCCGGTCACCATAACGGTGTTCTTCCCAAGAAGCCACGACATGAAATTGGAGAAGATCCTCCAACTTGTCGAGGTTCAGAACTCCAACCTCACTACTGGGGCTTGGAAGATCCTAAACTCTAAAAAAGAGGGACATGGAACTATCCTCACGATTGGGATCGATCACCAATCTGAGGAGGCTTTGAAGGCAGGAGGTTACGCGCTAAACTTCCCTGTCTCGGGGCTGGGAAAAAAAGAACCCCGCGGAGGATCCAAAGGACATGGAGATATCCTCCACATCCGGAACCTCGGGAAAAAGGCGAAAGCTTGACCTTGGGTCAGCCTGAGATCTCCTGCGGCTCTACTGGGGTGACTGGGGATGCGGAGATCGCCTCTGCATCCCGGGAAACTGGGCGCAGCAACCTGGGGGACGAGAGTCTGACTCGAGATCAAGAAACCTGCTCGAACTCCGAGGAAGATATTGCCATGGTGGTCGAGGAGGGTCAGGGAGAGATAAAGGAGGGGAATGAATACAGGCTGAGTAGATCGGCCCGTCTTATCCATAATAATTCACCTTCACGTTCACGAATGCAGCTCAGATTAACCTGCATCACACGAAGGGAGCTTCAGCCGTGATTGCAAGGTTGTTCGCTAGACTACAACTGGATTTTGCACTCATCCAAGAACCATGGATCAACAAAGAAGGCCAAATCAAAGGTTTGGCACGCAAGGATTCTAAATTGATTTATGATCAAAGGTAAGTATTTCCGCGTGCCTGTGTAATCATAAGAAATAACATAAAATATATTTTTGTTTCACAATACGTGTCACGGGACCTTGTTCCAATCATGGTTCACCTCAACATTGGGGGTATCGACCGAGCAGACGGCTGCCAATTATAATTGGTTGTGATGCCAACGCACACAATACCGTGTGGGGAAGCACTAACAACAACGCAAAAGGTGAGTGTTTATTAGAATATCTCTTAGCAAATAACCTTGAGACCTTAAACGTGGGGACAACCCCCACTTTTGTCACGAGAGCAAGAGAAGAGGTCCTGGACGTAATAATTGTTAATGTTGCTGCTAGGAAGAATGTAAAAGAGAGGGTGATGAGCAAGCCATCACTTTCCGACCATAGGATCATCGAATTTAGGAGCGAGGGAGATACTACCTCGATTCCTACAATCCGAAATCCTAGAAATACTGATTGGTCTCTTTACAAGACCAATCTGAAGGACAATTTGGAACACGTCGAAATTAATGGGGTAAATCACCTGCACTACGACGTGGAACAAAGAGTCGAACAGATCAGTGAGGCAATAATGGAATATTTTCATTTCAGTTGCCCACTGTCAAAAGCTCGTTCAGAAAAGGATGCTCCTTGGTGGAATGAGAACCTGTGAAACCTCACAAAAGAGGTCCGTCGGCTCTTTAATAGAGCCAAACGTGACGGTAATTGGCAGGGGTACACTGAGAAGCTTACTAGAATAAAAATATTAGGAAGGTCAAAAGGCTTCATTTTCAAGTCTTTTGCGAAAAAATCACTTCTACACAGCGGCCAGACTACAAAAGGTCATGGCAAATGAGGGGAACTAACCCCACAATGTCGCTGAAAAAGCCAGACGGATCATACACGGAAGATGAAGAGGAACGATCGATTCTTCTTCTTAGAACCCACTTTCCAGGTAGTTAACCAGCAACAAGCACTGAAATAGCAATGAATTACACCAACAAATCCCGCAAGGAAGATTGGGACATTGCTAAGAAAATATTTACCAGACAACGGTTGGAATGGGCAATAAGTACCTTTCAACCATATAAATCACCAGAAGTGGATGGAATATTTCCAGCACTCCTGCAGCAAGGGATAGAGGAGATTCTTCCTCACCTGCTGAAGGTTACTAGAAGCAGTCTAGCAGTGGGTCTAATACTTAGAAAATGGAGAAGGGCAAGGGTAACCTTCATACAAAAAAATAGGGAAAAAAGATGGGACTGATCCCCGATCTTTTAGACCCATCTGTCTAACATCGTTTCTACTCAAAACGATGGAGAAAGTAGTGGATAACTACATACCAGCAGATAACCTGGAGAATATACCACTTCCTAAATGTCAGCATGCCAACAGAGCGGGTCGATCAACTGAGACGGCTCTGTATCAGCTGACCGAAGTCATCCAGAGAACTCTGAACAACAAAGAAATCGCAATGTGCGCATTCCTGGATATATCTGGGGCATTTGACAACACAACTCATGTGTCTGTCAAAGAAGCACTAAAAAGGTGACGAGTAAATGAAACCATTGTAAAATGGGTGAATGAGTTGTTGACGACGAGGATAGCTGAGACACAGGTGGGGAATCAAACCACCTCAGTTAAAGCCACTCGGGGGACACTTCAGGGGGAGTTATATTTCCCCTTCTATGGAGCCTCGTAGTAGATGGGTTGCTCTACAGGCTAACGGAGCTTGGCTTCGAATGTGTGGGCTATGCCGATGACATAGTTCTAATAGTCAGAGGCAAGTTTGAGAACACCTTGTTTGATTTATTACAAAAGGTCCTCAGAATTATTGAGCAATGGTGCTTGTCAGTGGGGCTAAACATTAACCCAAACAAGACCATAGTAATTCCATTTACCCAGAAAAGAACACTTCCAGCCATGAAACCCATATCCTTAAACGAGGAAATCATAGAATGGAAATCAGAAGTTAAATATCTAGGGATAACCCTAGACAGTAAGCTTCTGTGGAATAAGCATGTTGAAATAACTGCTAGTAAAGCAATAAGAGTAACCCAAAAATACTGCGATGGATGTACGCCATGATTGTGAGACCAGCAATTACGTATGGGGCAATAGTTTGGCATACAAAAGCAAGTCAGTACAACAAGAGGAAGACCCTCGACAAAGTTCAAAGGCTTGCCTGTGAGTGCATCACTGGAGCTATGAGAACGTGTGATGCCTACATGATGTTTAATAATTATTTATGGCTATACCAAGAAGTGATCTACCTTGTGATTTACTCAATATTTATGAATATATAAAAGAAAGTATTATATTACAAATATTAAAGCTTATATATTATTATCCCTATGAGGATATCCTAGATATATTTATCCCATTTAAGATCAGTATAACTATGCAATGATATAGGAAACCTGGAAAACTATATCTGCTGACCTTTGCAAGTATTACTTAAGAAGACAGTTTAAAAGTGGAGAACCCTCTAGATTTATATGTTCATTGACGACTTCATATTGTGGGTCTCTTAAATGTCTTCTAATTTCTAATTCTTCAAGGAAATCCAGTTCTTGTTTCTTATCCCAAATATGTAGTACTTCTAGTTTTGTGTTGTGTCAATTAATGGTTGGTGTTAAGTAGGTGTTTTGCGTTAATCTGTACGTTTGTAAATGTTCACTGTGTCTAATTTCAAAGTTTCACCCAAATAGAACAGCATTACATTCTGGACATTTGAGTTTATATATACCAGACTTTTTTAATGGGGATATTTTTATTTTTACATTTAACAATTTAGTACTCATATTACTTTCTGTTTTAAAATAAATTATTGCATTTGTTGCTAAAGATAGTATCTTGTTGCTACAGATACTATCTTTGAAATATTCTTAGATATATTAACAGCATATGTGTATAGAATTAGAAGACACTTAAGAGACCCACAATATTAAGTTGTCAATGAACAAATAAATCTAGGAACTTCTCCACTTTTAAACTGCCTTCTTCAGTAATAATTGTAAAAATCAGCAGATATAGTTTTCCTGGTTTCCTGTATCATTGCACAGATCTTAAATGGGAAAAATATATTCAGGATATCCCCATAGGGCTAATAATATCTAAGCTTTAATATTGGTAATATAATATCTTATCTTTTCTATTCATATATATTAAGTCAATCACAAGGTAAGTCACTTCTTGGTCTAGCCAAAAATAATTATTAAACATCAGGTAGGCATCACATGCAATGTATCATTTGTCATTCTGACGATGATAGCAATATCGAAAAAAATGTCAAATTTTTAGAATTTTTATCATTTTTTTGTTATATTGTGGAGTTATTAAGAAATAGTTAGTTTCATTTAAAAGAGTAATATGAGTAGATTCCATAGAGTACGGGTCGAAACAGTACATTTAATTAATAAGGTATTTATTGATGAATCCGTATTATTGAATTTTTATCGTTTTCCAATATTTCTCACAACTTTACCATTTAATAAAGTGAGAAATTTTCGATGTACAATAAAAATTATTATAATTTGAAAATGTTAAGTTCTAAGCAAAATGTTAGATAATTTGATGATTTGATTTTAATACATTGATATATGTATAACATTTTCAAATAACATCCTTTTGTCTTGAAAATATGGCAAACAATTTCAAAAGCAGGTCCAAGTTAAGCAAAATTAAATAAGCCAATAAACAATCTTCATTAATATTGTGTTTGCTTTATTTTAGAGATAACTATAATAAATAATTTTTATCATGAACGAATAATTAATGTAAAATGACGAAACTGTGGACAATAAATGTTTGAATGATCAACCTTGGAAAGATATTTCTTTATTTGTCTTATTTTAACCAGTTTCATGGTTTATTATTTATTTTGTTAAGATTTTGATAAAAATATTATATAAACGATCAAATCTTGTTGAAATAAAAAAATTCTAAAGATAAATCATAAAAAATTAAGCATTGAAGCAAACATAATGGAGGCGATTATATTTTAAAACGTCCAATCGTACATATTTGAAAATTCAGTTCATTTATATTTTTTAAAGTCGGGTGTCTTCTTATATATCACACTGTTCTTACGATAACTTGTTATACATTATAATTTCTTACGATAACTTGTTATACATTATAATTTATTATACTAATAAAGTGCTAGGTTGATCCGTGGTATTATAAATTTGTGTATAATCCAAACTTACAATGAAAATGTTGTGTTGGAATTTTAAAGAGAGAATAATGAAAAGTTATGGAACTTTTTCGGTTTTTTTTTCTGAAACTAATTATTGATATTAGCTGATTTGACCAACAGATTTACTTTTGCAGAATTAAATTTATACAATTTCGCAACATATATTATATATATATATATATATATATATATATATATATATATATATATATTTTTCTTGAATAACTGTTCTTGATTTTCAGTATATTTTAATAAATATTGTGTTTCTTTATAGAAATCTTTTTGACGTTTCTGCTTAATTTTGGTCTTTACCAGAATATTATTTAACATTGACAAACCTGATGTATAAATGTCACTTACTACATGCATATCATAATACAATCTGTTTTAATTATGTCGTGAAGACTTTTTGTCGTTATTGTTAAAATTGGAGTTTTAATTTATGAAGAAAAAGCAATTACCAATTTAAATTATTCCTAATACATAAATAGAATTATAAATTTTGCTTAAATTGCTTACATCTTTATTATCATTAACAGGTTTCTCATTTTTATGTATATAAATCATTTCCAAGAATTCTCTTTTCTTTGTTGGTATTTGATACTGATTCAAGAATTTTTGTATTTTTATAATAAAATATATGATTTTTGCTATTTCATGATTTGTTAGTGCTGTTTTTTTATCATATTGATGACTTTTTAACCTATTTACCAAATATTGCGTTGATTGTCCTATGTAAACCGCATCACAATTATCATAGAAAATCTCATATATGTTATTTATATTGTTTTTCGGTGTTTTTGATCTCAAATTTCATATTTACTATAATAATTCGATAATTAGTGAGATAGTTCCTGTTATAACTATTTTCCCTTAATACAGATTTTGCTTTGCGTGAATCTAAATTCAGGATTTGATAGCTGGGTAGCCAAATTAATAATTACTGATTTTTTTGGGAGACAGGATGACATAAATTGAAGTTTAAATGTCTTGAGGAAAAAGTTATATACCATTCTATTATTCTCTTATTGTTGATTTTATATAGTGCCACATCAAGAAAATGAATATCATTAATTTGTTCAATCTCGGTTGTGAAGTTTTTATATATTTATATATTTAGCATATATTTTCAATTCTATTATTTGACACAGCAATAATGCTACCATGCACATAACAGAAAAATAATGAAAATATTTGTCAAATAATTAGATAGAGGTGGAGTTTGAATACTTGATGCAATTGGTCGAAGAAGTATGTTTGAATTATGTAATTTTGGTAGCTCATATATTTTAGGAGGTGTGGCATTATGAATTTTTATTTAGTTTGCATTTGTTAGTAGAACAAAAAGTTGTTCATCCCAAGATCGAATAAGTTGGGTCCTAAAAATAGAACTTCACTCACTTCATTTGGTATTTCAGTTTCAATTAAATTTTCGATCCATTCCGATTGCGTTCTATGTACATCTCTATTAATAGGCTTTGGCTTCAATATTAGGTTATTAATCTTATATTTCTTCTTTGCAGTTTAGTTCAGCTTACCTACTATAACCGAAATAAAACTCTTAATAAAAAAATCCCAGTTATTAGAGACAATAATATCGGTTATGATGTTTTTGTCATGAGTACTCATTGCTAACTAAATAGTGGAGAAGGGTTGGGTCTTTCTCAAAAATAAAAGTATTCGATTAAGGGCGCCAGACAAATTGTACCTATAAGTACTCAAAGTAGTGAAATCTGTAAAACCCACAATGCTTACCAAAATGTCAATTAAACATCGAATCCGACTTATCCCAAAATTTTTACAAAACAAAAAAAATTGTTAGTACTAAGAAAGGAATGATGGTTGCAAATAACAAAAATAATTCAATTTGCAATCAGTTTATGAAAACAAATATCAACATTTGATATATTTACTTATATTAATTAATCAAGTGTTCCATACTTTTATTGCTTTACACTCATAAGACAAAGGCTACCATAATATAATATAGTATAATATATAATTATACGCATCTAACTAACTGGCATAAAATAGGATTACTATAAGTATTATCAAATAATAATACATGAAATATTAAATGCTGATTTTAGTGCTGTCAAGCAGGTGACAGCTAACCTAAAATCTATTTTGCAGCTTATAGACCGAAAAAGCTATGACGTCATAAATATAGCCGCTGACAGTTACTGAGGGAAAACAAATATTTATTAACGTTCATTTTACGTTTGTAATATGCTTAAACATGGCTATTGTTAATTTGTCGAGCATTGCGGAGCAGTTTTGTAATGAAATTAAAGTGTTAAAGAAATGAGGAGACAGTTTAAACAGTGGATATGTCGTATATATAGAGTATATGATGGACGTTTAGGAGCGAAGCAATAAGGCATAATTAGTTGATTGTCACTGCAGTGTCACTTTACAAATGAAAAAACGAATAAACTTTTCAAATATTACAACAGTCAAGACAAGACATAAGTTAAATAAGTGATTTGTTTTCCCTCAGCGGCCATGTTCTGACGTCACACTTTTTCGGTCTATAACGCGACCGCTAAACATAAGAATTGTTTATCCTTTTATATCAAATACACATTGTTCATCAAACTAGTTTTCTCTACACATATTAATTTTAAATACAGTTTCCTGCAAATAGCATTTCTAATATTTCTTCCTTCCACTTCTATTTCACGTTGTATAGGAACATTGACGTCATCTGCATTAATTACATTATTGGCACCTTCTTGAATATAATCATTAAACTGATGATCCACCTGATTCAAACAAATATTGTGTAAGATACAGGCAGGTTGTAACTATGATATTTTAATTTCATCGTACTAATGATTTGAAATTAAAAAAACTTCTTTCACTTCCAAATTTTGTGTATTTAAAGAATATCGTACATAGGAAAAGTCTCTTCCTATAGTAACAATTATAAGTTAATATACTGTTACGAAACAGCACACTGATATAGACCCTAAATCCGACCCTGTCTAAGCCAGGTATGAAAATTAAAATTATGGCGGATACGCAGTGTTTTTATAACTGTTTGGGACTATCTTATCTAAGCATTGTTTTTGTGACCAGACTTATCTAGAAAAGGCCAGAATCAATTTTTTGTGTGTGTAAGCCGCAGCCCGGAAATTTCTAGTAAGAAAGGCATTAATATAAATAAGGACCGATCAGCGGAGGAGTTAGTTGATAAAGCGATCTCTAGAAATAAACAAAAATACACCGAACAGTAAAGTGCTAATTAATAATCAAGTTTGTGTGCATATAAATTAAATTTAAGTGGTTAGTTAAGTATATATAAATTAAGTGTTAGTGAGTTAGTGTTTAAATAAATTAGTAAGTATTTATCCCACCCGTAATAAAAACTTTTAATAAATAAGAAAAACCATAACAATACCTACATCGTAGTGGTTTCACATATTTGCTGCTCTGCAGCCCCTGGGTAGGCCCTATGAATAAACAACACCGATAGAACAACACAAAACCGGCCGGGATGGATTAAGGACCCTATCTCCATCCACTAGGACCTAGCTGAGAGCTGAATAATTCCAGAACCTCACCAAGATAAGTCTTTTGTCTTTTGGAGATTTTTATTGTATAACGGCGTTCGTATTCGTCTTGTATTTTGGATATGCAGTTAATGTGAATTATCCTATTGATTTATAATAAAATTAATTTGCAGAAACCTTTAATATTTGATGTCGCCCCATTCTAGTATTAGTAATGATACTTTGACTGAGTTTAGTTATGGAACGTGTATTTGATGATTCAATAATAAATTCAATAACAATAACGTAAAATATAAATATTTATTTCAATGTCAGCAAATGTTTCCTTTTTAGATTTTGTACATATTTTATTCAGAATGATATTAGACTTGAAATTGTTAAGAAGTATATTTGTGTTTTAATAAAGTAGTTTGTTTTTTAAAAAATTCCTTTTGAAAACCAAATTCAAAAAGGTTTACACTGACAGTGGCGCCCTAGTTAATTGTATTTTTTGCTAAATACTGAGATGGTGTGGGAAATCTATATTAAAAGGTTACTTAGTTTACATTACCAAATTAATTTTTTTTGGTTACTTTAACTTAAATTTTGATTCCAGTAATATTTCCCATTTTTATAGACGCAGTGTTATGATAAAATTTGCTTCAAAATTTCAAGTTCATACCGTTTCATTATTTGTTATTTACGTCAGAAAGATATTACAGGTTTTATGATGGTCAGTTTTTTTGTGTTTCGAGAAGGTAATTAAGTATATTTGTAATAATAGTTGACATTAAGGAATTTATCTACTTATTGTTTTACTGTTTTGAAAAAAGTTGTCGTAGTGTACAACTTTGATAATGTTTGATATGTTTTGAAATTATATTATTCTGATATCTTAAAAAAACTTCTCCTGTTAATTGATTTTTAAAATTATTGCAAACCTTTCTGGAATAATTAGCATACCGGTTAACTCAAAAGTAAATATAATTACTAACGTGTAATATTTTTGAAATATTTAGTATACAGGGTCACTCATAAGTAACATATTGTTAAATTTCATATCTTTAATTTACAGTTACTACTTTAATTACTTTGCAGTTACTTTTAATTTGTTTACGTAGATATTCCTGAAGATGTGTTTTCTGATCAACATCCTGTTGATCCAAATTTATTTAACCATAATTACGAGTTGCGAATTAGATTTACTTGTGATTCTGATTAGTTTGGGTTTTTTTGGGTTAATATTTCTTGACGTGACTATTTTTTTATCTTAATTTTTATTTAATATCAAATTGCTTATTTCTTATTTTTTGTTGTCAACAATTGTGTTAGGTCACAAATACATTTTGTGCCTATATATAGTAGAATTTACTTTTCTACTCTCGTATATGTCATGGTACCTCTATACATTATCTTTTGCACATACATATATTTTTCTCTTATGCCTTTGCTTTATCTCTTGATGTATCTTGAGTACATTATTTTGTATCTTTCTCGTATGTTATGCATAATACAATTGTGTATTATATTTGTGTTTATCGTATCGCTTTTGTTTTTGGGTTTTTGAAACGCCAAAAATTCTATTCTGTAGAGAACAAACTTCCGTGAATGTTTCAAATTTTCTAAGATTTTCTTGCTTTATGCACCTTTAGAAATCAGTTTAGTTTGGAACGAACTTTATACTCAAATATTTTCTGAAATTTCTTGCTTTAGGCAAATCTTGAATTCAGTTAATTTTGTAGTAGTCCCTTATCTCTTTTGTTGTGTGTGTACTGAGAAGTTATGTTTTGCTTGGTAGCGTTTGTGTTCTCAGTATAGGCTTTATTTTTATAGTCCCTCTATTGCTCAAATATCTTCTGGACTTCCTTGCATCAGGCAAATTTTGGATTCAGATTATTTTGTAGCAATGCCTTTATTTGTTGTGTGTGTACTGAGAAATTATCTTTTTGCTTGGTAGCGTTTTTGTTCTCAGTATACGCTTTAGTTATTTTTATCTTCCCTGTATTTTGACACGAGAATAACACGTTCTTTGTTGCACGACAATTTATCGATTATTTTGGTGTACTGATACATACTGATAGTATTTTATTAAGGCATATATTAGTTTTCTTTTTGAATTGTTGACAAAACTATTTTTTTTTGGGTAACTTTCCATGTGGTTTGGCATACTACAGTTTATAATTTCGTTACTTTCATAGCGAAAGTGTTTCCGATTTATAATGTTTTCTTCCATATATCTTCCAATTTCAGTTTTGAGTATTCTGTGTGTGTTATCGCTAAATTCTTAGGACTTGGTTTCTTCTCTCGAAATTATCCGAAGTTGGGAAAGGGGGGAAAGACCTTTTTTATTTTTCCTTTATAGTTTTAGTCTCGTTAGAAAATTTTCTTAGTAGATTTCTGTTCCTTACCTTGTATTTTTTTTCTATAATATCTCGCTGTTTTCCTACTTGCTTTAAGCTCTCTTTAATCTATGAATCTGAGTGAACTATACTCTTCTTATACTTTTTCCTTATTTTTTTTTTCAGTTGTTATATATTATTTCTTTTGAGTTTAGTGTACCTCAGATCTTAAGCACCCTATATCACACTTAGTGATTATTTTTTTGTAGATGAGGAATGTAGGAGTTTTCTTGTCTTATCGTTGAGATGTTAGTATTTCATATTTTAGTAGAGGGTAGCCCTCTAATTTTTCTGGATATTTAGCTGAGGCGTTTAGCATCTCATATTTTGATAGAGATCACCCCTCTAATTAATTTTTTGGATATTTTAGGATCTCAGTACGGTACCAATAGTTTAATTTCTAATATTTTTTTTTGCTAATAGGAATGGGCTCCTATTATAATTGATTACTGCATTTTGTTTCAATTTTTTGATTAAAATTGCATACTATTTGCTATGGTTTATTATCGCTAATATGAATACGCTCTATTATATACATTTTGAGTTTACTGCATTTTTTTAAAGACATAGCTTCGAACTAGAAAAGGTTAACGATTCTTTACATCAATTAAATTTGTTTTCTCTTTTCTTTTCTTGTTTTCCTATCTTCTCATTGCTCTTACCTTTCTATTTCCATTTGTCGTTTGTTTCCATTATTTTTTTGAACAAGTAAGCACATCTTTTTTTGCTAATCACCACAATATTGATGTTTTGGCTACTTTTCTTCGTAGACTGTTTATGTTTATAAAAAGGTAATTCTTCGAATTTCTTTTTTCTCCGAGGAGAGGGGGTGTAGCAAACCGATCGGCTGTTACGATTTCCATCGGACTATGGTATTTTAATTTCATCGTACTAATGCTTTGAAATTAAAAAAACTTGTTTCACTTCCAAAATTTGTGTATTTAAACAATATCGTACATAGGAAAAGTCTCCTCCTATAGTAACAATTATAAGTTAATACCTACATCGTAATGGTTTCACATATTTGCTGGTGAGTTAGATTTTTGGAATATTTTTTCTCCATGTGTATTCTGTTTTATTTCAAATTATAATATGGGCTGGCGTTTGATGAATTTTGTATGTTCAATTCTTTTTTATTGTAAAAAAGAAACATTTCATACTCTTTTGAAGCAAATTTTTAATAATTTCTTTTCAATCTTTTTTAGCTTCAGAATTCCGCATTTTCTGTTTATTTAGGGAACAAAGCGAATATGATAGAACAGACTTCTGTTAGTTTTATTTTAAAAACTAGGTTTAGTTTTTTATGTGTTGAAGCATAAGCTTCCTATCTGTTCTATCTATTCCTTCCTTGATTTTTACGCTTTTTTTCTTTCCTCGGCTCTGGAGCCCCTGGGTAGGCCCTATGACAACACCACCATAGAGACACATATAACCGGCCGGGATGGATTAAGAAGACTATCTCCATCCACTAGGACCTAGCTGAGAGCTGAATAATTCCAGAACCTCACCAAGATAAGTCCTTTGTCTTTTGGAGATTTTTATTGTATAACGGCGTTCGTATTCGTCTTGTATTTTGGATATGCAGTTAATGTGAATTATATATTGAGTTATGAATAAATATAATTTGCTGAACATTTGATATTTGATTTTCAGCAATTTATATTAACTTGGACCATCGCGTTAAAATATTTTCAGTTTTTCGTTTTGTTTAGTTTAAGTAAATATAAGGTTTTCCAGTTTTTAACCGCTTAAAAAACTGGTGGCCTCAAATTTAATATCGATTGTTCACCCCATCCCAGTGATTGCTATAAAAATACATTAACTGAAGTCGAATACCACAACCTGAGGAAGAGTCCCAAGTCGGGGGAGAACATATGTGACAAGCTAATACTGTTCCTGGAATAAAATCATTCCTGTTCACATCTAGGAATTTGAATCTTCGAAATCTACCAAATAATAATGCAAAAGCTCTTTCAATGACCTGTCGAGTCTTTGCGTGAATGGTATTGAAATGAATTTGGGCTGGAGTTAATTGTCCTCTATTTATATACAGAGGAATTCACAATGATAACACGGGATAAGCTTTATCTCCAATAATAAATGTATTATTTGGAAAATACCTACCAAGACTATTCCTTATTGCTCTATAAATATCAGAGTTCTTAAAAATTCTGGTGTCACTGACGGAGCCGGGATAACCTATAAAGGCATCGATGAATAGTAGATCCGAATCTGCTACTGCTTGCAAATTAAAAGCATAGTTGCACTTCCGTGTAATATAGGACTGAGGATCTTCCTCTGAGGCTTCAATTTTTATATACGTGCCATCTATAGCTCCAATGACATTTTCTAACTGAGCAATGTCACCAAATTTTCTCTTAATATGGTTAAGCCTATCTCCTTCTGGCCATTTTATAACTTGGGGAGCGAGAGAATTAAGTACTTTAATCACTCTAACAAAAGACACTGATACGTTAGATTTTGCAATATTAACACGTTCTCCAACTGACCTGAAAAGTATATAAAAATGCAATAATACGTTTTATATTGCTGTACATTCAATACCTATATGAGTCTGTAGTTGCCAAAAGCCACAAAATAGCTAGTGACTATTTCTATGAATTCAATGTATGTCTCCCAACGCCCATCCTACGACACAGTTGTAAACCAATCATACCCAAAAGATGTTCACAAGCATCTATAGTGATTCTCAACTGGTACTGGAATCGTTGAGCTGTTAAGCTGGGAACTATTTCTTGCAAGTAGTCTGAAATTCTGCATGGTTTAGCAAACATTCTCTTTTTTGAAAGATATATCATTTCTTATTCTTCTTCGCTACTGTACGAATTTCTCATTAAATTCGTACAATAGTCGGTCCGCCCCTGTTATAATATTTGAGTGCAAACGTTGAACGCTTGCTGATCTAGTTCGCTTTCCCGCTAAAAACTTTACTTGTTCATTGGCAATATCATAAAAGTGACGTCCGTTCCTAGTGTTCTGCAAAATGTGGTGTTTTTCTTCTATAAAATGGGGATTGTACCGCTTATAATTACTAATAATTAATAAGTATAGTGTAATCTATTGTATAGACTAGTGTATAATTTTCAAACTTTCCAACCGGCTATAGACTATATTGATCTTGTCGATGATCTTAATAGTGAAACGTTATTTTGTACTTTAATGTTGCATAGCTAGCTGCATGTATTCTTAACTAGCAGCGTGTATAGATTTAGCTGAGTATTTACTCATAACTAGCAACACGTTTCCTGATAACTAGCAGAGTGTTTTTTATCCAACCTCTGGATTCTTCACTCTTATTTTTTCTCCTGTAATTAATCTCTTTTCTTAAATACTAAAGTAAAGAATCTATTGTAACATTTTACTTTTATTTATTTTCATGTATATTTATGTATAGGTTATCCCTCTGCCTCTAGTACGGGTAACAAGCTCCTGCAGCGCAATGCAGGTGGTCCTTCGTTTTTCCTCGAAGCTGCAAAGAACTATTATGTGATGAGCATTTTTACATTGTTTGGCTTCTGATACCTGCGACCTGATATTTTATTTTCTCTTCTGCCCACACAGCTACTTTCCGTGTCCTCACCTTCACTGTCGGACATCTATACGGGAATTTCAAATAAATTTTGCACAGATGAAATAATATGGCATCAAAAGGACATTGCAAGAATTTTACAAAAAAATAATCAAAGGAGTTTAAAATAAAAAATTGAATAAACTTAATTTTATTTATATTTACGATGTGTTTACGATTTTGACAGTTTGTCATCTCATATAAACATACCACCGCATTGATAAATGAATTCGCGCCCTCGGCACTTCGTGAAAAATAAAGCACACGCTCCGGAGACGGACGCTCTGCACCCGCCCCAACAGATATTCATTTATGAACGCACTCCAGTTTGGATTAATTTGAATTTTGTAGCGTTTTAAAATCTTTACAGTGACTGTTTAGTACAATAAAAAATAGTTTTGTTTTCTGTTACATTATTTCATACAATATATAGTTATGATCGGCAGCACTTTTGCCCCATTGAACTTTTTTATCAAGTTCCCTATTGAGGAAGGTCGCACTCATCCGAATTTAATATACGAATAAACTTAGTGGTATGAACCGATTCAGGACTGACCATTACAGAAATTATTCGGTACTAATTTAATCGTTTAATGACTATCCAGCATATCGCCGTAAATATAGAAATTTTTCAATATTGTTGTAACAGACTTTTAGACTGTTACACTACTTTATTATTGTAATGTCTCTCAATTCATGTTCTAATTTGTTAATATGTTATTAATTCTTAGACCTTTTTATTTATATTATTATTGAATACATTTTTTTGTTTTTAGGTCTAATTTGATGAATGTGTTTTTTTCATATTACTGTGCTAGGTTTATTTAAATTAGTATTATAGTTGTATAACATGTATGAACTGAATTTCCAAAACATCACAACAAAAACAATTAATAAACATACCTTGGCGCCCTTTTGTAGCAAACGAAAACCAAAAAATTAAATGTATACTTTTTAGCGATAATATGTATATAAATATAAGAAAATGAACTCACCTCTTCATCTCGTATGTCTTTCAAAGTATATGATACCACTGTAATTCCCATATTCACTAAATCGGATGACGCTACTTCGAATACTTGTTTGCTGAATTTTTTTCGATCCTTGTATATTTCTTCGACTGTCATAGATCCCATGATGGCTCTTTGGTGACCTTCAAGGGTATGCAAAGCGATGTGTTGAATTTCTTCTTGTTTTTTACCCAAGAACTGTTCACACGCAGCCAGAAGCATTTCTTCGTTTTGTCCTTGTATTTTTACCTAGAGAAGTAAACAAATTGGTAAACTAAAAATTGAAATCATATGATAAAACTTATAGGTATTTAATCAAAATCGATATCGACAGAGTAATCAAATATTTCTTGATAATTAGGGAGGTGCGCACTCGTTATATACATACATAATCATATCCTCTTTTACTCATGGTGTCGAGGTTTTTTTCCAATTTTTTTTGTGGCTCCTCTCCGTACCTGTAGCTGAGTTTCAGTTTTGTTCCCATTCATAAGTACCTCCACTATCGAGCTATTTCAAATTATTCTACATTGTTGATTATTTTCCTCTGAGATTCGTTCTCCGTATCTTCTTTACTTTTATATTCTCTGTCATTCTTATGCAGTGCCCGAGCTAATTCAGTTTTTATTACTATCCAGAACTGGTCAAAATCCAGTGTGATTTCAAACATTTCTCAATCTTTTTACTAGGTTACTTTCACATACCTTAAGAATCATTGTAAATAAGCTTATTTCTCTGTAATTTCAGTAATATCATGTGATTCGTGTACTGCCATTATTATCGCCACTTTCTATTCTTCCGGTATTTGTTTTTGCCTTTAGCTTTCATCCTACGATTTCAGTAATTATTGTTTTAAAAATTGAATAGATGAGGCTTTTACTTGATGAAGATCCATACTGAACGATGAAATAAAACAATATAGTTTGTTTAAATCTTCATATATTTGAACTAATGTTCAATTTAAACTTGTTGACGCGTTTCACTAACACAGTAGCTTTGTCAAAACGAATGAAGGTAAAATATAAAAATGTCCTAATATATACAGTGCTAAATCTATTTACTAAGGTTAACAATGGTATTAAAAGATATTACCTGGAAATTCATTCACTACAAACATTCCTAAGCTATCTTCTAGGTAAAGAGGTTCAATAAAGGAGACTGATTGATATCAATTTGGTCGTTAAGGAGATTACCTGAATATTTATTTTTGTTAATCTCTAGGGCTTCTAATAAATTTAAACTAAAGGATTTACCGACTACATGGAGAATTTCAAAATTTGGGTCGAAAATGTGTTGGTTTTCTAATAAATGATTTGAATAGTTAGAATCTAATTTTTTGTTGTCATAGCTACGTTTGTGTTCCGAAATTCTAGTTTTAAAATTTCTAAAAGTTCTACGGATATAAATTTTATCACAATTGCCATTACCACATTTTAATTTATAAACTCCTGATTTGTTTAATTTTGAAGATTTAGATTTATTATTTTTAATGAATTTGGATAAATTGTCATCAGTTTTAAAGGAAATATTCATGTCTAAAGTTTCTAAAAATGATTTTTAATTTTTAAGGATGGTGTTCCAAAGTATGTTTTTTTATCTTTTTATTTATGATATTGTCAATTAAATTTGGATCGTAATTATTATTACCTGCTATTTGTTTTATGATATTTAATTCTTTGGTATAATTATTAATATTTAATGGGACTGTTAAGAGTTTGTGTATCATACTATTGAAAGCTGCTAGTTTATGACTGAATGGGTGGATCGAACTATTATGAATTGTAATATCTGTATGTGATGGTTTATGAAATATAGAAAAATCATGTTTATTATTTATATTTGAAATAGTAAGGTCTAGAAAGTTTATAGACTTATTTTGTTCAAGTTCTACGGTAAATTTGATATTATTGTGAATCGAGTTTATGTAAGTAATGAAGCTCTCTAATTGTCCATTTGTACCGATGAAGCTAGCTAAAATGTCGTCCACATATCGGTGCGAGTACATAAATTTTTTACTAA
Organism: Galeruca laticollis; assembly: GCA_963921935.1. Classification (NCBI taxonomy): domain Eukaryota; kingdom Metazoa; phylum Arthropoda; class Insecta; order Coleoptera; family Chrysomelidae; genus Galeruca; species Galeruca laticollis. The sequence goes on along the minus strand of OY998178.1, from coordinate 188,260,030 downwards.
GGGGGTGTTCATGAATTATTTTTTCTATATTATCCATGAATATTTCTGCTAGTAGGGGGCTGAGAGGGTTGCCCATAATCAAACCTTCTTTACTGCTATAAACCTCTCCATTGAAATGAAAATAATTTTGATTCAAACACACTTTTAATAAAGTAATGATATCAGAGTGAATTATAGGATTAACATTATTGTATGTGAGCAAGTTATCAACAAGAGTTTTAGTTTCTTTAGGAGGTATACTAGGGAATAGATTTGTTACATCGAACGATATGAATTTAGAATTACGGGGTAGTATTATATCTTGAATATTATTAATTAATTCCATTGAATTTTTAACTGAAAATCGAGGCATGAATGAACAATATTTAGAAATGACATCTATGAGAATCTGAAATTTTGAATGAAGGTGCTGTGAAATAAGAAACAACTGGCCTGATAGGGTACCCCTCTTTATGGAGTTTAATTAATGAATAAAGTTCAGGGTGTTGCGGATTGGGTAAAAATAATTTATATTTTTCTTTATCGTTAATTATTGATTTAACGTTATCTACTGCTAATTTTATTTCTCTCTGAAATTTATTAGTTGGGTCTTTTTTAAGGGTCTCAAAATTGCTTGCCTGAATAAAATTGTTGGTTTTTAATAAATAATCTTCTTTCGGTAATGCTATTACCGTATTTCCTTTATCTGCTTTTGTGAAAATAAGACTATTTGACTTTGATTTTTGTTGAATTGATTTGGCGGCTGATAATTCAAAATTGGGTTTGTTAAACTCGACGAATTCTTTTTTAATAATTTCTGAAGCTTTGTGTTTTAGATTAGAATTATTTGGAATATTATACAAGTTAATTTCTGTTTCTATACCTAGTTTGTTGAAGTTATCCAATGAACATGTGGGTTGAATATTATGTTTAAAACCTTTTTGTAATAATTGAATTTCTTTATCTGAAAAAATTGTATTTGAAAGATTGACGAATCTATTAAAAAATTTATGTTCTGAGAATTTGGTTTGTGGGTTTCTTGATACTGGTTTGTTGGTTAATAATGACTTTAATTTACGTTTTTGTCCTTGGTACTTTTTGTGATAAGATTAAAGTAATTATTCACAAAAAGTACCAAGGACAAAAACGTAAATTAAAGTCATTATTAACCAACAAACCAGTATCAAGAAACCCACAAACCAAATTCTCAGAACATAAATTTTTTAATAGATTCGTCAATCTTTCAAATACAATTTTTTCAGATAAAGAAATTCAATTATTACAAAAAGGTTTTAAACATAATATTCAACCCACATGTTCATTGGATAACTTCAACAAACTAGGTATAGAAACAGAAATTAACTTGTATAATATTCCAAATAATTCTAATCTAAAACACAAAGCTTCAGAAATTATTAAAAAAGAATTCGTCGAGTTTAACAAACCCAATTTTGAATTATCAGCCGCCAAATCAATTCAACAAAAATCAAAGTCAAATAGTCTTATTTTCACAAAAGCAGATAAAGGAAATACGGTAATAGCATTACCGAAAGAAGATTATTTATTAAAAACCAACAATTTTATTCAGGCAAGCAATTTTGAGACCCTTAAAAAAGACCCAACTAATAAATTTCAGAGAGAAATAAAATTAGCAGTAGATAACGTTAAATCAATAATTAACGATAAAGAAAAATATAAATTATTTTTACCCAATCCGCAACACCCTGAACTTTATTCATTAATTAAACTCCATAAAGAGGGGTACCCTATCAGGCCAGTTGTTTCTTATTTCACAGCACCTTCATTCAAAATTTCAAAGATTCTCATAGATGTCATTTCTAAATATTGTTCATTCATACCTCGATTTTCAGTTAAAAACTCAACGGAATTAATTAATAATATTCAAGATATAATACTACCCCATAATTCTCAATTCATATCGTTCGATGTAACAAATCTATTCCCTAGTATACCTCCTAAAGAAACTAAAACTCTTGTTGATAACTTGCTCACATACAATAATGTTAATCCTATAATTCACTCTGATATCATTACTTTATTAAAAGTGTGTTTGAATCAAAATTATTTTCATTTCAATGGAGAGGTTTATAGCAGTAAAGAAGGTTTGATTATGGGCAACCCTCTCAGCCCCCTACTAGCAGAAATATTCATGGATAATATAGAAAAAATAATTCATGAACACCCCCTTAGTAAAAAATTTATGTACTGGCACCGATATGTGGACGACATTTTAGCTAGCTTCATCGGTACAAATAGACAATTAGAGAGCTTCATTACTTACATAAACTCGATTCACAATAATATCAAATTTACCGTAGAACTTGAACAAAATAAGTCTATAAACTTTCTAGACCTTACTATTTCAAATATAAATAATAAACATGATTTTTCTATATTTCATAAACCATCACATACAGATATTACAATTCATAATAGTTCGATCCACCCATTCAGTCATAAACTAGCAGCTTTCAATAGTATGATACACAGACTCTTAACAGTCCCATTAAATATTAATAATTATACCAAAGAATTAAATATCATAAAACAAATAGCAGTTAATAATAATTACGATCCAAATTTAATTGACAATATCATAAATAAAAAGATAAAAAAACAGACTTTAGAACAAGTATTCCCCTCAGATAAAAATAATAGACAATTTAAAAGCTTAACATACTTTGGAACACCATCCTTAAAAATTAAATCATTTTTAGAAACTTTAGACATGAATATTTTCTTTAAAACTGATCACAATTTATCCAAATTCATTAAAAATAATAAATCTAAATCTTCAAAATTAAACAAATCAGGAGTTTATAAATTAAAACGTGGTAATGACAATTGTGATAAAATTTATATCCGTAGAACTTTTAGAAATTTTAAAACTAGAATTTCGGAACACAAACGTAGCTATGACAACAAAAAATTAGATTCTAACTATTCAAATCATTTATTAGAAAACCAACACATTTTCGACCCAAATTTTGAAATTCTCCATGTAGTCGGTAAATCCTTTAGTTTAAATTTATTAGAAGCCCTAGAGATTAACAAAAATAAATATTCAGGTAATCTCCTTAACGACCAAATTGATATCAATCAGTCTCCTTTATTGAACCTCTTTACCTAGAAGATAGCTTAGGAATGTTTGTAGTGAATGAATTTCCAGGTAATATCTTTTAATACCATTGTTAACCTTAGTAAATAGATTTAGCACTGTATATATTAAGACATTTTTATATTTTACCTTCATTCGTTTTGACAAAGCTACTGTGTTAGTGAAACGCGTCAACAAGTTTAAATTGAACATTAGTTCAAATATATGAAGATTTAAACAAACTATATTGTTTTATTTCATCGTTCAATTATTGTTTTCCTGTTTACTCAATAACAAATGAAATATAAATATAAATTCGTGATTATAATTTACTTCTAGTTACTATTACTACTAGGTGCAGGTGAACCTCAGCCAAGTCAAGCTCTAGCCAAGATTCCGACACTGAGGCCACTGGCAGGCCCATTCCCAAATAGCATTATACATCCTAAAAACGTCCAATTTATGTTCATATAATGTCTGAATGTCCAGAGGCATTTAATGGACATCTTTAAGAGGTGCGTTTCGGGACGTCTCAATAATGTACATAAATGGACGGCTGCAAGACGTCCCATATAAGTCCAGAATGTTGTTTTTTCTCAATTAATGGTATCAAAATTTTCCTAAAAGAGGATGTTTTTGTTGAAATGTTTCCGAGATTTTAATAATTTTGCTAATTTACTTCATTAATGAAGTGAAAACGTTCAAGATGACATTCCTCATTTTTTCTCCTATATAAGATATGCGATCTCATGAGCGGTGATTGTCAATATTGAAGCTCGAATCGCTATTCAAGTGTTCATTTTGTTCATATCTGAATAGGATAAACGAATTATTTGCGAATAACTTATACCCTTTCACGGAGGTAATACCATTTACCAGTTAACATTGAGACAATGTAGACCAGAGGTATCCAAACTTTTTGCTGCGAGGGCCAGATTGGGATTTAAATCCAATTGTGGCCGGCCACTTGAATAAATAAATTTAAGAAAAATCCTTATGACTAAAAAAATCCTTATGACTAAAAAAATCCTTATAACTAATAAACAGCATTGGATTTTATTTTTTATAGTATATTACAGATGCATCAATACTAAACAAACGTGGCTAAATAATTATTCATGCAACTTTTAATGGGATTGATGGAACTGTGTTTTGTCCTGAAGAATTTCTAAAGTCTTAAACACCAATCATACGAAATGATTGCTAATGATTGATAAATTTGACCCGTATTTATTTTTCAAATACTTCATCCTGGAAAAAGTTTGTTCACACATATAGGCAGTGCCAAACATACAACTAAATTTGCAAGTAAATATCTTTAAATTTGGAAACTCTTTTGAATCCAAAAATTTGTAAAAATCGATCAAATTTCCTTCCTTGTATTTATCCTTAATTTGATCGTTAGCTTGAAGATCAATAATTTCTATTTGCCACTGGCTTGAAACGTCGGCAACATTGCAATCAAAGGGATTGTGAAATAGCCGAATTTCCTTTGAATTCATGTCAAGGTAAGACTATCGCTTTTGAAATTCTTGTTTTAAATCCGTGAAGACTTTTACTGCAAATTGGAAATTGTTCCTCACTTTCTTTATTAAATTGTTGACAGCATGAGAAATGGGTAAAATTACATTCATTCATCTGTCCTTCGAGCAATAATCAGCTTTGCTCTGAATGCTTTAATTTGCGCGAATAGATCACAAATCAAATTGTTTTTACCTTGGAGCTTTAAGTTCAAAATATTCACGTATGTCACAACAACTGCAAATAAAGCTAATTTCCAGAACCATTGAGCATCCGGAAAAAGTGGTTCAGGGCGATTTTTCTCCACAAGAAATAAATCAATTTCAGTTCTGAGCCTAGCAGTTTTCCAAGCCATCGAACTGCAGTATAATACTACAATTGGCGATGATTGAGTGCATGTGATCGAATAAAATTTACGACAGATACAACTGGTTTCAAAACGCAGCTCATATCGACATGTTTTACATATCGAGCTTGTTGATGGATAATATACTGCCGAAAGATTGGAACTGATGCTCCTGCAACTTCACAAGCTTTTCTAATTTGGCCAACCACCCCGATGTTTGCATCAGACATATTTCGACTTCCGTCAATTGTCACACCTTGTAATCGATTCCAGTCCAAGTTATATTTTGCCAACGTGTTTTGTACTTCTTTGAAGATATTATAACGTGAATTTCGTTCACCACTCATGATATTTCTCGTCGATGAAAGAGTAACTTAAATTTCGTTTACCCCTCGTAACATCGAATAATACTTCTGGTCGACGCTTGTCGAGCTTTAAGATTTCGGAAGAGTTCGTCTCATTTGGATATATAAGCCAATGCACGCTAAGGTTCGGTCCTTATTCAATTACTTATTATCGAGTTCAACATTTTATCGTATCGAAGTGCATTTCTTAGAAATGGTAAGTTTTCGCTTAAAATGTATAATATTTCTCCGCTAATCCTTTATCACATGGTACTTCAAATTAATTTTTCTTTAAAACATTCAGTACTAGAGATATTATGTCGATTTCATTTATGTTATATCTATTTAGTTCTGGTTCTTCATACATTTTTTTGTACCAATGGAATTCTACGTTGAAAACCATTGAAATAAAATTAAGTGAATTCGTAACTTTTCTTATGATTTTTATTATGCTTCTATTTCTAAAATCCCTATTAAATTATTGATACAGGAAACATGAACCACGTGTTCCGGTTTTTTTATATTTTTTTATATCAATGGAATTCTACGTTGGAAAGCCATTGAAATAAAATTAAGTGAATTCGTAACTATTCTTATGATTTTTATTATGCTTCGATATCTAAAATCCCTATTAAATTATTGATAAAGGAAACATGAACCACGTGTTCTGGTTTTATATACGTTGGAAAGCCATTAAAATAAAGTTAAATAAATTTGTAACTTTTCTTATGATTTTTATTGTGCTTTTTATTTATGAAATGAAACAGGATATATGAACCACGTTGTTTGATATTATTTCATAATTTTTGTACACATGTTACTTGTACCTACGGCAATTTCAATCTCCAGATATCCTGCATTTTACTGAATTCAAGAACTATATCTGATTCAAGTGTATTTTCTAGCACTTTTCCTGACCGGCATAAACTTTGCCTTACCGGCCTAAACTTTCCGTGCCGGCCTAAAGTCATCTTACTAGACTAAGCCTTCGTAGCAACAGAAACATTTTTTTTGGATGAATTCTACCTGCTGGTACCACAGCTCTATGCAGAACCGAAGGGATTGAACGTAGCATAGCCAGATGATTGGTTCCAGATCCATTTTTCACGTCATCCAGATCATCATTGGAAAGAAAAACCAAGGAAAGTACTAACGTCCATAATCTTTGACAACTATAGATTATTTCCAACGAATGTTCATATAATATCAACTTAATAGTTTGTACTAATGTAAATTATAACTTTGTAAAATATTTAATTTTTGGCAAAACTTTAGTTTCAGTCAAATTATAATTTTTTTATCAATAAAACCATTTGTAAATAAATTTTCAATTTTCATCTGTTATTCAATAAAAACTACTTGTAAATTTTAAACAACTTTGTTCATATTTTTGTATATAACCTTCCAACTTCTTGCGTTGCTGACTGAGATTAGTCGATGTTAGGTAACTTATAGACAAGTAGGACTCAGGGTGGCGCCCACTTATCTTTCCGTTTCGTTACGTAAAAATAAGTAGGATTACTCGAGAACCGGTAAGACCTACTCCTTGGGTCTCTACTAGTATATAACCCACGCCTGAGTAGCTCTCCGACGAGGTGGTCGTTACAATATCTTCTCCTGTTGTAGTGCCGTGCATGCTATTAACAGAGGCTAATTCTTGTGTGACATTAGTTCGTCGTCAACACCACGAACAAATATTAAAAGTTGTGAAGTATCACTAACATCAGTTGATTCATCCATCGCGAGAGAATACTGAGTGAAACGCTGTGCATTTCCAGTAATCCAGTGAAGAATATTGCTTCCGATATCGTCAATACGAGGAGCAACAGTATTACGAGAAAGACTGACCATTTTGAAAAGTTTCAACTCTTCTGGACATAACTCACCAAGAGCTTCCATCATACACTCTTTAACGATGTTTCCATCCATAAAGGGTTTTCCTTTTTTCGAAAACAAATAAGCAACTTTCATGCAAAACTAAAGTCAAAGCTTCATTTTCTTAGTTAGCATTCCTAAATAAATTTTTCTGCGAACACAAACCACAACGCATTGTTTCAAATTTTTCAGCACGCTGCTTGTCCTTAATTTTAGAGTAGGTTGAAGTATGTTTTGTTTCCTAGTGTCGACGTAAAGTATATTCCTTCATTATGGTAACAGTGTCATTGCAAATTAAATATACAGCTTTGCCATGCTTTGACTGCGATTGCACAAAGTAGTATTTTAATCCCCATTCTTCATTAAAAACGCTACCCTCGTTATCAACTTTTCTCTTTTTTCCTTCCATGTTAATCTTTAAAAACAAATACGCAACAGTAATACGTAAACAGGAAGAAATAGATCCCGATTTGAACTAACTTAAAAATGAAGTAAGCAAGTCCATGTATTTCACGCAGTCAGCAGTGTCAGCACCCGATCGTTACAAATGGACAGGATCGTACTCGATATTTTTGAAAACAATAGATTATATTAAAAAAAATTTGTTTAAAAATGTAGGTATATTTTAAAATCAGACAATTTAGCGTGAAAAAATCAGTTATTTTTAAAAAACTGTCGCAGGACGTATAAAATCACCTGACGGGCCGAGTTTGAACACCTCTGATGTACATGTTTGCAAATTAATTTTGGCAGTCCGAAGTTTGGCAACTTCCGATGCGCCGTAGCAAAGACGTATGCGGATTGCAAGAGCTCACTTCGCTGGCAGAATTCGTAAGCTTCGTTTCGACAGTACAGTTCAAATAAAAGTGTAATTACCGAGGTTGTGCAATACTAACTTGTTATGGCGACTCCAGAAAGTAAAGTTGTTCATAAAAAGTTTAGCGAGCAGTGTCGTGAAATAATTATGAACGTTTTAAATTTCATGACCAAAGAGGCAAATAATGTTAAGCCGACAATTTTATTAACAAAGGTACGTTTTAATTATTGCAATAAAATGTTTAAACCAAAGTAATTATTTAACAAATTTACACTCGATAGTACGGTGACATACGGAATAGAAACCAGAGAAGAAACCAACAAAACGAAAAGCATGCTTAGAGTAGCCGAAATGAAAACGCTCAGGATTATAGTGGAAAACAAGAAGGGACCGAGTTAGAAACAATGACATCAGGGAACAATGTAGAGTACAAGACATCGTAAGATGGGGGAGACAAAGAAGAAGACATTGGTACGCTCATGTGAGAAGAATGGAGGAGAGCAGACTGCCACGCATCGCACTTGAAGGGAAACCAACAGGGAAAAGAGCACCCGGTAGACCACCTAAGAGATGGAAGGACAGTTGGCAGTCCACCTCCCAGGAAACGATAAAGAGGAACCTTCAAAACTAACAGATCGCAAGATCTTAAATACGAATAAGAAGAAGAAGACACTCGATAGTAAATTTTTTAAATCAATTTTCGTACATAAAATATTTATTAGGTAAAGGATTTAAAAAAGTGACATTAGGGGTAAGTATTTTATGCACTCATGTGTCAATTTTATGCACCGTTATGTCATCATTACAAACAAATCAACGCCATTTTTAGTCGATTTAGAGCCACCTAAATGGGACATTTTTTGGCTTTTGCATGCCTGTGGCTCATGCGTCAATTTTTCCATTCGTGATAAAAAGCCCCACTTTATGCACTTGCATAAATAACTATTCTGTTTCTGTCTACAGGAGTATATAAAAGGGCACATGTTTATTTTGTGTAAGATACCTATTTAAATGTAATAGGTTTTTTAGCTTTTAATTATAATTATTATACTCATTTCATACCTATCTCTATTACGTTTCGGTTTTATTATTTGTTTTGAACCATCTTCCGATTTCAGTTACAACTGCGGTTTGGTCATATTAAAATATGTTTGAACTAAAATCTAAAGATCGTTTAAAACAACTAATGAACTGAAACATAATATAGTATTTTTGAATTTAATACTTCTTTGACCAAAAACCACGACAAAAATTTTTTTTCAAAGAACGGTCACTGAAAACAAATTTAACTACTTCCTCATTTTATTTGTATAAAAATACACATGAGTAAAACTGTTAATATATTTATATTGACTTATTTTATTGTCAGGTCATTAAACGAGTTTCTGCTGCTGCGAAAGTTAGCCAAGGAACGCTTTCCCGTATTAAAAAAGAAGCTCTGGCAGGAACTAATTCCGACACTGATGTGCGTACTAAAAAACAAAGAACGTCCAGTATCCGTATGGGTCAATTAGACAAAACTATGTTTATAAGGTGCATAATACATTATCACATGTACACCAAACCTTTGCAGATAGTTATGGCTTCGCAGGAAGTCGCGAATCTCTGCGGAAACAAATATATTCTTTGGGTTTTCGTTGGACCAACATGAAAAACAACAGAAGTTTGATAATGGAACGTCACGAAATCAGACATTTGCGCTTATATTTAAGAAACATAAAAAAAGTGCGGAGAACAGAACAAAGCTATAGCAATAAATAATTATGTCTGTACAAAGAAAACCCCAATTTTCGTAGAAACATCTAATGGTTTTTATTTCCTTATTCATTTAATTAATAATCAAGAACATATAAATGTTATTTTGTTTTGTAAACTCGATTTTATATATCATTATACATGTAACCCAATTTATTATTTTTAAATCCAAATTCAAAATATCGTGTTATCCTCGTACGTATTAGCAGTCTCACAACCTTTAAAACTTTGCATGCGGATTGTACGTCGCCTGCTCTTCCCGGTAACTTCGTTTACAACGTTGTCAAGTTGTATGGCTTTCTCGCGCATCGTCAATTGCCAAAATTAATTTGCCAACCTGTAGACAGTTCCCATTTCATTTTCACCAATTTTCTGTACTATGAAATATGAGAATAATAATCCGATATTTTCATTGGTGGAATTTGTCAAATGTCGAATTTCAACCAATCACAACATTAGAATAAACGAATCCTCAGAAATGGATTTAGTATTTGACTCGTCGAGTGTCGGGACTCCTCGCATCTTTCGTCTTGGGGATGTCGGTTGACTGACAAATATTTATTCGTAATACAAGACGATAATCGAAAAGGATTATTCAAGAAAAAAATAATTCGAGGTAAATCAACTCCATACTATAAAAATGCCTTTACAGAAGTATTGTATGCGTGCCAAAAGGCACAACAATGTTTGCCCCTCCTTTGATGATTGCGTTAGGTCAACCAACATCACTATGACGGGAAGTAATGGAAACCGAATCTCACATTTGGAAGTGCCAGTGAAATGACACAAAAGTTTTCAAAGATCGGAGGGCAACGGAATTATCAATTCAGTCAATATATAGGTATTCACTAAAAAAAATTTCTTTTGTATTTTTCAATTCCATTTTAAACCTAAAATTTACAGAATATCAAAGTATTATAATACCCAGAAAAGGTTTTATTTGTGTCCACATTGGGACATATTCCAAAAACATCTTGAAGACGTTCCATTTACGTCCCGTTTTGTAATAATGGACGTCTTTTGGACGCCTTCAAGATTTTACTGGATGTCTTGAAGACGCCCTGAACATATTAGGATGGATGTCTTAAAAACATCTTTAAGATGTATTTGAGCTGTCTGGGTTGTGCCATTCCTGCTACTTATGCATCCATGAAGCCAAGTCCAACGGTGAAGGACTCAATCCTCTTTTGTGGATGCCTGCTTACGTCCCCACTAGAACATAAAGGACCTCTAAACCTAGGTTATGGAGGCGGTTTAGTCTAGTAAAATTGATGTGGAACCTCAAACTAATTGAAATACAATTTCTGTGAGTGATTTCCTAATGGAAATTTTCTGTAGAAAACGATGGTGAAAAATATACCACTCTATGACGACGCGTTTATCCAATATGGCAGATTTTCCAAAACGGCTGAACATTATTTGAGACAGTTAAACATATTATTATGTTTATGTTAATATTGATGTTTTATGTTACTGTTCGATGATAGTATATTATATAATAAGTGTGGTAAGTAGGATTATAACGCACGCAAAGTGAAGTTTACGAAACGAGCCGCAGGTGAGTTTTTAAAACTTTACTTTCCGTGCGCTTAAACATCTGCCACGTGTAACATTCAGACTTACCTTAAGCATTAAGAAATGAATGTGTGTCTACTTTGAAATATATTTTATTTTAAATCAGTAATCAGCTTAAACAGTCACTAAATTATCTACACAAAGTATTGTTATTAATTAACACATGTGATGGCATCTTGAACAGTAATTTAGTTAACAGCTACACAAGTTCCTAAAAGAAATTAAAACGTTGATTAACTATATAATTAAAAGTTAATGTATTGTTTACTTACCAGTACTGGATAATGATAAAACTCATCAAACTGCTTCTTTCAATACAATGTTTATATTTGAATGAGGTTACATTTCGTAAACAGTTCATACAACGACTACACAAAGTTTAGAATGGCTTCAGACATACAATAAATAATCTTTCTCGTTGATTTTACTTGTCGTTTGGTAAAACCTTTATTGCGAACGCCTTATTGAAATTTGTTTGGTTTTCAATGTCATTCACAATGACATTCATAATAGGTACTACTTTTGATTAGTTTGACGTTGACACTTCTCATTTCACCAAACAGGTTGAGCACTAGGGTACTACTTAAATCTGAAATTCACTAAGCCAACTCGGTTGAGTTCGGAGTTCGTTATATGTATTGAAGATATTCCATTGGTCAGCCGAAAATAAGAAGGTATTATGGGGATTATTAGAACTTGATTGGCCGTTGAAGTTTACAAAAAGTTGCAGTTCGTTTAGTTTCGGGTTACCTTCTCCAGTTTTAGAAATATCGAAAGGAAGTAGCAGATTTTTGTTTTTTCGTTTGCTGGCATCCTTAAGTAACTGTTTTCTGCCGTTGTAATTTGGTTAAAAGGTTTTCCTGTAACAAGGAGGTAAGCGTAATATTTTCTTGAAATAGTACAGTCGTTAAGTGGTACATTAATTCCAGATTCGCCGACCTTTCAATGTCCTTTCATCGGTAACTTTTTCTTCCAACACAAATCTAATATTGAGGTAGCCATTTTGGACCTGAACACGTAGTATATTTGTATGACTAGAAATAGTTACATCGACACCCTGACAATCCGCCTGAGACCTTTGAGGGAGGAAATCCTAGAGGAAGCGGCGTTTTGCGCCATTCACCACCCTGGACTCGAGTTGCCGATATAATTAATCTCGTTGATGCACGTGTTCGCCGCATGTTCTAGATATTTTTCCTTCAAGATGGATGGGGCTCGGAAGAATGAATCTAATTTCAAAAATAGGGTCTGAAGGTCTCAAGTCGTCTTCAAACTTTGGTGAGTCTATTCCAATATCACAAAAATCTACTAAGGAAGTGCACCGGCATACCCTTACTGCTATTTGATTACGTAATACTATATTCTTAGTGTAGTACAGTGATTTATTGGACTTTTTATAACCTAAATTCTTAACTTAATCACTAAATATCTCAACGGAGAAAAAGTTTGTTTTTTTTAATCTTTAATAAACTGATATATTTTTTGGTACAAGGCATATGCTCTATATACATATATTTCTCAATTTGAATAAATTGTTCACACAATGTGAACTTAAATACAGCTGTATTTAGGGGTTCTTATGGTTCTTGTTTATATCAAATGCACTTACCAAATATTTTTTATTTTTCTATCATAAGTAGCTGATTAAATGTGATTACGAAGTAACTTGATTAAAAAACCATATAGTGAGGTTCTGTTTTTTTTATTTTTTTTTATTTTTAATATTATTTTCTTCTACGAAATTAGGTTAAATTGAGCCAAGAAAGTAGCTAAGGTTAGTAATTTCTTGTTTTTGAAATGATACCAAAAAATAAGTGGCGCCCTATTCCTGCCAATTCTGATAATACGTAAGATCCTACGACCATTGCGCACCAGACGAAGAGCTACCGGAGCTTTGTAACTCCAAGAAAGGGTTACACACGTGAGTTGTGAATATTAAATAGATCATTATTATATTATTAGTCTTCTTAATGACGAGTTGTCTGTCGAGGACGTAACAAATGAGGCTGTTGTTGAAATTTCAAGAAAACTGCTAAAGGCCAAAGAAGGACTTAAAGCTTACAGGACACCTCGACTTTGGTTGCAGTATTTGGAAATGGTTAATATCCTGAAGCAGTTCCTAAAAGCTGAAAGAACAGGAAATTGGCACCTACATCTCGCAATGGTGAAGGAGATGTTACCTCTTGTTGCAGCATGTGGCCATAGTTCATATATCAGCTCTGCACGTCTCTACTATGAAAGAATGGTTGAGCTTGAATTTGAAGCTCCTCATGTATACACGGCTTTTACAAGTGGTCGGCATATTGTCCGTAGAAGTGATAGGTTTTGGGGGGGGGGGTCTTTCCACTGATTTGGTTATTGAACACGTTTTATTGAAGAACATAAAAGGATTCGGAGGAATGACTCATGGAAAGGGTATGACAGAACAGCAACAGCTTGTCTGGGTTAGTCACGCCCTATTTGCGCCCATTTGAATGAATGCATACAGGAATTTGCTTCAGTGAAGCGTGCATCAAGTGAGCAACATGTTACTATGACCAGCGCAAGAATTGCACGTGATACAAGAGATACACAAAAAGCAATAGTATATGTAGAACAGCTTAATGTATTCGAGCGAGGCAGCAATCTGCGGAACATTGTCACAGCAGTTACTTATGGAAGTGATGTGAATCCTGAACTAGCAGATGAAATTGGGAAGAGAATCCTTGATGACATGACTGGCAAAACAGTATCTGAGTTCTCTTTCAGAAAGAGCAAGCAGGTGAAACCAATGCAAGCAGTGCAATCTGTCAACTTAAAAGGAGAAAACTTTGTTATTGAGCCGGAACTATTATTTCAGCGCCTGTTGCTTTGTGCTCAGACCGGTGGTGTCGATTTGCATGAGGTTGTCTGTTACGAGCTTTGCTCATATCCAGTTAGTCTATTCGATAAACATGGGTTTATGAGGGAATCTGGGAAGTCTCAGCTTGCCAATTATATTAAAGAGCCAGCGCCAGGTGTTGCTAATTTGCCTGAAAATTTGCAATTCGTGATAGACGGTGGTTGGTTATTACATCGCCTTCCTTGGAGTCAGTATGTGCTTACAAAGTATGGCCAGGCTACAATTGTGTTCGACGGATATGAAGATACGTTTTCCACAAAATCAGAAGCTCATTTAAAAAGAAACCGAGGTATTGTAGGATCTAAAGTGAATTTCACTACTTCAACCTCCATTGCTATCAAGAAAGAATTATTTTTGTATGGAGGAAAAACAGGAGACAGCACATTACATGATATGAGACTTCGAACTTTCACTTCAAAGGCAACAAAATCAACAAACCATGTGAAACCGGAAGTTTTGCCTCCTACAGAGGATGCAAGCAAATTTCATTCTTTCATAGTATATCATCAAGTGCAACAGTGGATGGGTAATGCTATGGATCCATTACAGTGGGGATTTAAAGTGAAGGATGGAAGATTGATTCCTATTAGAATGAGTCCAGCACCAGCCCATTTACTGAAATTCGTAAAATGTGGCTGTATCAAAAGTCAATGTGCATGGAAACGACAGTGTATACTGTGCACAGATGCGTGCATAGTTTGTAGAGGTATAAGCAGCTGCAATTCTATGGAAGTGGACGATGATTGAGATGAAACTATTATTGTAAATAAAAGAATGAATAAACGATTATTTTGAACTCGAGACATTTCCCAGAAGTCTGAGCTTGTTGGCGTGCCTGCACCCTTCCTTGCTTCGCACATATCCCAAACTTTTTAAGCGTAGGAGTGTTTCACCCGACCTAAGCCTCGATCACATGGTGATGAAGCCGAAGTCCAAGAATCACCTCCAACGCAGCAGTTGGTGTAGTCTTCATGCAGCCAGTCGTCCTAAAGATCAGAGCCGCTTATATGAGCATAGGCAGCATGATCACTTTGTAGAACCACAAGATAGTCTTAGGGGTGAGTCCCCATTTCGGACCAATGGCTCTCCTACAGGCACAGTACGTGTTAGTTGCCTCTTGTTACTCTTCTATATATACAGTTTCTATTTTTATATCTGTTATATTCCTCTTTCAATAAATTTTAGAAATATTCTTTCCACCTATTGATTATTTTATCATATTTTGTTAGTATTTTCGATCTCTTGTTTTCACTCTATGTATTTACGTTCTTTGCATTTGTGGAATGACTTTATTGTTTTGTAGAAATTTTTTGTACTATTTATTTCTAATTGTTTCTAAAATTCATCGCATGCCTTTAATTTGGTTTCTAGTACTTTTCTCGTCACTTCCAATCTTTTATTCTAGTAGGTATGGTAGTTGTTGTCACTTTTCTTCTTCAAGTAACTCTTTTGAATTTCCTTTTTTTACTGTACTTCTTAATATCCCATTCCACATCAGACGGTAACAGAAACATAAAACGGCAGATACTTAGATAATTGAGAGAGGTTGCTGAGAATGATACGAGGATATATTGAAAAATTCTTAGCCTACTATAGAACCAAACAAAATTTCAATGTCAAAATATTTTATTACTCAACATATTCTCCTCTTAATTGGATACGTTTATTACAGCGAACCTGCAATGTCTCTAGACCTTTCAAAAAAAAATGTTTCTTCTTTCTCTGCAAACCAGACCTCCACAATTTTTATTACCTCCTCGTTGGAAGAAAATTTACCTTTTAAACTTTTTTTCAGTTCAGGAAAGAGATGATACTCGGACGGAGCCAAATCTGGTGAATAAGGGGGGTGTTCTAGTAATTCAAACCCTAAATCACGAATTTTTTGCATGTCAACATGAGATTTGTGTGCAGGGGCGTTATCCTGCAAAAACAAAACACCTTTGGATAGCTTTTCGCGTCTTTTCTCTTTAATTTTTTCCCGTAGTGTGGTCAGTAATGTAGAATAGCAATCTCCAGTTATTGTTCTACCCTTATCCAAAAAATCAATCATGATTACTCCATGGCAATCCCAAAAAACTGAAGCAAGAGCTTTTCCAGCAGATTTTTGGACACGAAACTTCTTAGGTCTTGGAGAACCAGAGTGTCGCCATTCCATCGATTGTTGCTTTGTTTCTGGATCGTAGAAATGTACCCAAGTCTCATCCATAGTAACAATTCGGTTTAAGAAGTCTACATCGTTTTCAAATCGAGCACAGATCGAACGCGATGCTTCTACCCTTGCACGCTTTTGGTCAACATTCTAACATTTGGGGATCCATTTTTCAGCAATTTTTCTCATGTCCAAATTGACGTGAACTATATGATGAACGCGTTCGTATGAAATATTCAGTGCTTCAGATATCCGTTTTAGCCCAATTAGACGGTCTGATAAAATCATGTCATGAACTGCATCGATATTTTCGGGGACTGACACAGAAACTGGCCTTCCCGATCGGTCATCATCTTCAATGGAAAATTTACCACTTTTGAAGCTTGCAGTCCAATTTTTCAGGGTCGCATACGAAGGACATTGATCACCAAGGGCATTAACATTGTATTAATGGCGCCGTGTCTGTGAGACCCGAGCGCTTTTATACCAACTGACAATTTTTGCGTCGTACGTACCACGATCCTGGGCTCCTCAGTACCTTTCCAGCTCTTGAGTGTGTCACATGTGCTGCAGTAACAGCTCGATCGGATTTCTATAAATACGTGTATTTCGCATAAAAGGCCTGACAGACCCAGCGCCACCAGTTACGTTGCGTCATCAAGTATCATCTATTATTACTGTTTTCTACATTTTGCCATAAACTGTGAGTACCAGAAGCGTTATTTATGTCAGAATTGAAGTATTACAGGATAATTCGTCATTTCAGGTGAAATTGTCAAATATGGATTACGAAAACGAGCAGGCACGACTTCTGCGCTGGCTTGAAGATGTATGTTCTGAAGATGAAGTGATTGGCGATGAATCTGACCACGAAGAAGATGGAATTGAGGTGAGGGAGGAGAATACTGATACCGAACAAAGTGGAGAAGACGATGTAACTGAGTTCAGTAGGGAAAATTCCGGTAGCGTAGAACTTGAAGAAGAAATAGATAGATCAATTATTAGAAATGAAAGATCCAAGAAAGAGGCCATCTTTCGTGCGAAAGACAATACAACTATATGGAAAAAAATGTGCCACCAAGAAACGTACGCACTAGATCGGAAAATAAAGTCCTCCATCTTCCTGGTGTGAAACCTTCAGCTAAGCAAGCTAAATCCACTATCGAATGTTGGAAGCTGTTTTTGTCTGATGTCATATTGGATATTATTGTGGAGGAGACAAATAAGTTCATCGAAACCATAGCAGTGAATTTCACGCGAGAAAGATCATCTCATCCTACGGATAAAACAGAAATTCGGGCTCTACTTGGACTTCTATACATGGCTGGTGTCTTGAAGAGTAATCGGCTCAATTTTCAAGATTTGTGGGACAGGGAGGGATGTGGAGTGGAAATATTTTGGCTCACTATGTCACAACAACGGTTCCTGTTCCTCTTGAGATGCATACGGTTCGATGATTTTCTCAACTCGAGAACATCGAAAAGCTACTGACAAATTAGCTCCAATCAGATCGATATTCGAATTATTTGTGAACAACTGCAAAAACAACTATACTGTCAGTGAGTACACAACCATATATGAGATGCTGTTGGGGTTCAGATGCAGATGTGGGTTCCGACAATATATTCCCAGCAAGCCCTGTAAATATGGTTTTAAGATGTTCCCTTTAGTAGATTCTAAAATGTTCTACACACACAATTTAGAAGTTTATGTTGGGCAACAACCAGAAGGACCGTTTCGGGTGGAGAACAATGATGCAAGTATAGTTGAACGGTTGATTGAGCCTATATCAAAAACAGGCCGCAACCTCACTTGCGATAATTGGTTTACAAGTATCAAACTTATAGATTCTTTATTACGCGTTCATAAATTGACTTATGTTGGCACCATTCGGGAGAACATACGAGAACTTCCTATTGAGTTTAAAACATAAAAAATAGACCAGTTTTGTCTAGTTTGTTTGGATATCAAGAAAATATTACTTTGGTGTCGTACATTCCGAAAAAGGGAAATAACGTTATACTAGTCTCCAGCCTCCATCATGATGACAGCATTGATCCTACGTGTTGACAAATATAAACCAGAAATTAATACGTTTTACAATTCAACAAAAGGTGGAGTCGATACAGTAGACCTGTTATCGTCAAATTATGATGTCGCACGGAGAACGAAACGATGGCCTATGGTAATTTTTTATGCTCTTATGAACATTGCTCAAATAATTCATACTACTAATAATCCTGATTCAAAGATGATGAGACGAAAGTTCCTGAAAACCGTCGCACTATCGTTGGTGGACGATCATTTGAAACGGCGTTCTTTGGCAGTCAATGTACCAACCAACGTGCAACAAACACGTCGTGAAGTAGCTGGTACTACTGCTCGTCATGGGGAACAACCAGAAATTCTCCATGGAACCAGAAAAAGGTGTTATGAATGTCACGCAGACAGAAAAACCAAATATTATTGTGTAATATGCAAAAAAAATTTATGTCTGACTCATGTTAAAATTGTTTGTTCCGACTGTCTAGAAAAATACCAAAATTGTGTTGAATGAGCAATTAGGTTTATAAACTGACGATTTCATATAAAATCGTGAATATATTTTCATTGAAATATATTTTTTTACGATTTCAGTATCTTTTGTCACAAAATTCAGTAGTCACAGTATATTCGTCGTTGATTCGAATATATAACAGGATTTTGATCGAAATCAGGTTTATTGTGAAGAGTATATATCAGTGTTGAAGGTTACATAAGAATATGTTCTTGAAAAAATTCGCATCTGCAGTCAATTTTTTTTTCAATTGGGGGTCTATCAGCCCCGGCGCCACCAGTGGTGTTCGAATATAGGGCGCCATTAATACAAGGTTAAGCATATCTTCGTAAATCTGCTTACCTCTTAACCATCTTAAATACACGTACTTGATGATGGCTAGATACTAAAATTTTTCGATTTTCACAATTTCGGTGGACATCTTTTTTCTTTCAATTTATTTTTTGACGTCAAACTTTACTCTGACACTTCTAATAAGTTATTGTTCGTTGCTATGGTAACGCAATATTTAGTTTATGCATGCAACTGGTCTAGGCTAACTAGATATCAATACATCCTCGCAAGTGATACGAGAAAATTGTTCGAGACAACTAGAATTTATTACCCCGTATACTTTATCGAATTTAGTGCACAAAAGTTAATAGTTAATACCTGTGCAATTCCTGTTACTGATATTGGGACACCTTGACTTGTGTATACTGTGGGACTGTCTACAATAAGTGTCATCGTATTTAAGGATATCCTGAAAAAAAAGATCATTATTAGCAAGATCTCTATTAAACAATATAATTTTTCAAAAATCATTGCTAAACAGAATTCAATATATTTTTAGGTACTAGTGCTTATTTTCATTACTACTGTATCTAAAACTGCTTAATTCAAGCCCGGAGAAAACACGTACAAAATCATGAATATTGAGAAGTTCGAATTTCTGGATGCGACGTTGACAAACATGAATAGGAAATATTATATAAAAAGAACAAGGAAAAGTCGTAGAGCTACAGGCGGCCTAAATACTCTTTTAAGATGAAAACAAATATTCATATCTGCAAAAATCAAAATTTATAGGACTATATTTAGACCAATGGTGACGTATGCATGCAAGACGTGGGTATTTGTACAAAAAAAGAAAATGAAACTGGAGGTAGTAGGTAGTACAAAAAAATGTACGGATATCTGAATATAGTACAAATAGTCAGGTGGGTGGATCATATGGAAAGGATGTCGGCAAGAAGACATATATACAAACAAATCCATGATTGACGGGGAAACGGAGAAGAAAAAAAGAGATTGACCACAAAAAAGATCCGAAGCCTGTGGAGGAGGATAGTGAACTATTCTGGAAAATATGCAAATAAAAAAGCCATGACATCATGTAATGCTAGAGTAAAGCTGGTCAACGAATCTGCAAAATATGTACGACGCTATTATACAGTGCTAGGAATATTGTTTGGTAATATAGGATTTAATACAGAGTCCATAAGCGACAATGTGTTACAAAGAAACAAGTATATTCAGTTTATCACCTATTTTGTTTCTATCATAACATGCCAAAAAATTATCGTTGCACAAATTGTTGAATTGTTTTTCAAATATCACTCCAATCATTATAAAGATTCTAAAAATAGGTTGAAATTTAATAATTTTAATGGTTATAACTAAAGGACCCGTGCTGCTCCGCAGCATTAGGATATACTATGTATGACAGGGTATAATTATTACATAAAATCATTTTACAGTACTTTCTTCCAGACAATATTAGCTGTGCGTCGGCCGCAGTATTTGGAAAAAATTGAAAGTAAAGTTGATTGTGCATACATAACTTTCCTCAAACTCAACAAATTTAAACAGTTAATAGCTCAAAAGAAAGGGCTTGATCCAGTGAGTGTTCTGAGAGTGACAAGATCGGGATGCATTCATGAGAAGAGGAGCTGTAAGAATTCGAATTGCTTGAGTGAATGTGTTCCATAAGAAATGTACAGGGAAGAATCGCGTTTGAGTATAACTTGAGTAAGGTGGGTATCTGTGTCTAAATACCTTTCATTTAAAAAAAAATGAAGGAAATTAGCGTAAACCGCCAGTAATTCCTACGCCCCTGATAAAACGATTTCGTTTATAGCCGTAATTATTCTATTTTTATCGAACCCCTTTCTTCATTTTCAATCTACACGTTGAAAGTATAAGTGCCCATACAATAGACCTTTTTAATAATAAGAGAAATCATTCCTTATTCAATTCTCACGTAAAAAAATAATCGCCACTTTGTCAACGCGAAAATGTAAGAGGCCTATGGCATTACCAGTGTGTTAGAGAGGGGTATGGTGAGAAAGGCAATCTAAAATCAGCGTATTATTACAGTAAAAATAAGATTACTAGAATATGCGAATAAGAATCGCGCGTGTTAAAAAGAAACAAATATAAATGCAGTGTATTACACTTTTTCTCTAACAGTTGCCAAATATTCGTAGCCGCGGGAAAATTTAAAATGTTATTCTGAACATTGGACGCATTAAATTATGTAGTAATATACTTAATAGACGTAATGTATCAAATAATTTTAGATCGGCTTCAGTGCGTATGATATGAATCATTTACAGATTACCTACATACGTATATTTATTTTTAATAATACTAGCGATCATCTGATGGTAAAACTGATTTACAAATACGTAATAAAGCTATCGCTTGTATGTTTACGGTTTCAAGCTCAGAAGCTTTCTACAAAATGATATGAAGAAGTTTGCACCTAATGTGGTGTTTTCATTTATATGTATCCATGTGAATTTAAATTTTTTGAAGAGACAAGGTTTATGTATAATACAAGCATATCCACATTATTTTGATAAAACAAATTCGAAACAAATAATAAAGTAACAAAAATTGGCCAATGCCTATCAGCTTTTTCTCAAGAACCATGTACCATTGCTAAGAAAACCATGTACAAATGATAAGTTGAGAGCAGAGTTGGGAACTATTTAGAATATAGTACGTATATTACGTAACGAGTGCGAAAAATCACTTTCGCACAAGTTATGTACACTATTTTTCCTACGACCACGCGATATACCTTTACCGAATCAGGCATGTACAATCTTGCGTTTTTATGTAGATGTGAGGTTTTATATATGTGTATTTGTAATTACTTTATATAGTTTTGATTACTTACCTTTGAAAGTGGCCCAGAAAATTGTGATTTTTATGCGATGAAAAAGAGTGCCTTCATAAAAAAGTTAAAATAAATATTGGTACACAAAATATTACGAACATTTATTTTAACAACTAACAACAATTGTAAACGGAACATCAGAAATACAACACATAAATATTGCGATTCAGAATTAATTATTTATTTGAATCACTGTAAAAATTAAAAGTAAAAGTATTATTAGTGCAATTTATAAATTGCAATGGTGTATGTGCAAGTTTGTTTTCGATATTTTCTCGGATGCTACTTGTAATTGTACTCGAAGTTGAGGGATGCTGATTAATATTTTCTAATATCGCTAATTCTGCAGTATCCTTGGATCTTCCTTGCACAGCGTCTACAATTTTGGATGCAACATTTATTCTATTGGTAGTCGAGTCGTCTATATATCCCTCAGCGACAGTAGAACATTTCTATCCTCCATGTCTTTTAAGAGTTGTAATATTGTGGATCTCTAAGACAATGACTTGTGTAGGTTTTTGCATTGTCAAGTTTTAAATATTTGGCAACTACAGTAGGTACAGAACCTATTTTGTTTATACCTACAACTTGTTTGGTACATTTTTTGTTTTGGTAGTTGAGAAAAAATCTTTTCTCATGTGTTGCAGGTCTTAAAATCAACGAATTTTTTATATTTTTAATAAAATATATCTGTTACATTAAATTTCCTATCAATTTTATTTTTTATATTGTAAATTTTAATTAACGCTGCAGAACCTAGATCTTCTATATCATCTACACTAATGTTTACTAGTTCTTGTTTACGGCACGCTCCACTAATTCCAAAGATGAGGACTACCTAAAAATTAATATAACACTTATTAGCAAAACACGTGAGCAATACACACGTATTACATCACACCTAGTACTAGAATGTCACATGGCCTTAATCGAAGCCTGTAACAACAACACGGCCATTTACGCTGAATTAAGGGCCATGAGAAATCGAAAGGAAACCGTATTGCAGACTCGCTAGCCAGGAAGGCAGCCTCCCACAAAATCTTGGGACCTGTTACTTTCATTGGTCTATCGGCGTCAGCGACGGCCGACCTATTAAAGGAACACTCCCTTAATAAGTTTAGGGTAGATGGGACGACGCAGAAGGCTGCAGGCTTGCCAAGGAACTGCTACAATATCCGGACAGCAAAGTAACCAAAAAATACGTGACTATGAACAGGCGGAACCTACGAACAGCCACGGGTATTCTGACTGGTCACTGCCACCTACGAAAACACCTCCACAGACTGGGTCTCTCTGACACCCCATTTTGTAGAGGATGTGAGCAAGAAGATGAGACTGTCGAGCACATTCTTTGCGAATGTCAGACACTCTCTCATCTTAGGTTTCATGTATTTGGCGAGCACATGCTAACACACGCCAGTATAAGGGAACTTAATTTAGGCGACGTTATCGCCTACTTCATAGAAGTAGGCTGGATGTCGAGCTAGAAGGAAGTTTTGAACCTCAGAAGGATGCACAATGGGCCAATTGTGGCCTAAGTGCTGTGGGGTCTACCTACCCTTCCAACTTTTACAGATACAGAGATGAATAAAAACTGATCGTCAGGAGCTTGTGTTATGAAATCGTTTATTGGCAAGGTGGTTAAGATAGACGATTTCTTTGGTTTATAACAATCACTCTTTCTTTTTAAAAATGCCTTTGTTTTTAGATATTTAGCAATATCTACATTGTGGTTTATATATAAAGTAGTACGCAGCATAGAATATATTGACCACAATGTATTCGGCCGTACTTTTTTGGATAATTCATCCATATATGTAAGTAGTACATTTTCTGAAAATGAACTTTTTGATATCTTTACCTTTTCTCCAGTTTATAAATTCTTCATATGTACGTTCTGGATCGAGATTTTGTAGGTAGGATTTTTAAGCATGTTATTTTTGCTGCTTCGACAATTTCTGGCGGAGTGCATTCACTATCGCTATTACTGTCGTCCGTATCCATCGTTTTTTTTTAGGTTTCTATCAAATATTGTACAGCTGTACAAAGATAATCAACAGATAATTTTAATATAATCACTGTAAAAAAACTTTTGACACTTTTTACATGAATTGTTCGACGCCTACTTTTTCAAAAAAATTATTAGCACGACGTTTATCATGTTGCCTGCCTGTAGGGGATTGAAAGTATTAAGTAGCTGTTTTAAGGATTCATTGTTCAAACTATGCTCCAAATAATTGAAAACGGGTATTTTTTGTTTTAATAACATGAAAGTCCAAGAAATGTCGATGTAAACACACTTTATTTTTAAGAATAAATAAACTGTTGTGTATATTTTCTTAGCGCTATAAGTATCTTTGATAAGAACACAACGTAACAGCGATGGAATGGCCGAGCGGGCTAAGCGTCCGTATATTCGATTTCTGAGAAACAGTAAGGTGGTTCGAACCCAGGCTCGGTGGTTTTTTTAAAAATTTTAACTTAGGAAATACGCTTTTGACATATACATAAATTGGCGGGGTAAATAGACTAGCATTTCAACATTCAATTTGACAGCTTTTTTATCCGTACACATATGGTTAAGTTTTTTTCCGTACGCGTATGAATAAAGGCCACTTTCCATTGATCTAGACAGTGCGATATATGTCACTTTCCTATGTGGTCGTAGGAAAAAATCATTTGAAATACATATCTAAAATATTGAATGGCACTTTGTGTGTTTCATTTTATATAAATCTTTTTGCATTTTGAATTTAAAATAGCTTATATTTTACATTTCCATTTTGCATGAGAAAGTAAAATACAAAATGCCATGAGAACAAATTCTGACATCATAGATAGCAAAGGCGATCTGTCTATATCTGTCCTTCGTTCGTTGGCTAAATTCACCTAGACAGAAATTCCAAAATATTTATTTGAAGAACCTGAAACTTCCAACTCTGATGCCCCCAATGATAATGTAAATAGTTTACATTTGCAAGGTGTCTTCAATTCTTACAAGACACTTGAACAGAAATATGTATGGTGAAAAGTTATCCAGAAATAAAAAGTATATTTGTCAAGTTCACTACTCCATTAACCGTCATCAGCAGCTGCGGAACGATTATTTTATTTAGGTGGAAGGATATTGAGACCCAAAATGAGACAATTAAGTATTGAAATTTTTCGAAAAGTGCTCCTGTTAACCAATTAACGCCCATAACTAAATCAAAATTATAACATTACTATCCAGTTTTTTAATTATCTTAAAAGTTATAGATGTGCTTATTTAGATCGGCGACAAGATATTTAGACTATCTACATATCAGTTTTTATAACGCAAGTATTTTTTTTCGATTTTTTTAAATTTGGGAATAATCGGTTTCGTGCATTACCGAATACATTTATTTATTAACGTTGGTTAAATAGTTTTTAAAATATGCTATGTGAGTTTTTAGCCTCTTAAAGCATGTAGATTTACCATAGAATATAAAATTTGAATTCTTTTTTAATTTTCATAATATCCTCAAATATTTTTCGCTGATCTATATTTATACCACTGGACACATATAATATCTATACCTGCAGCTGTATAAACAAGAATTCACTCGACAACGGCACGTGTTCCATGTCCTTTTTTCTCAGTTTCAGTCAATGTGCGAAGACACTAGGGTCGCTATCGATTGAAATATTTGTTATTTTATGTTGATGTTATAATAAATAGGTATGTATGGGAATTTACTTTGAAATTAGATGATATAATCAATATCTATAGTCAGTACCAATCATCGATTATTATATTACATTGCGATATACAAACAATATACTAATTATTATTATTATATCATTGATAATTTTTTGCAGACAATGGATTCAAAAAGGGCATTGACTATGCAAGAGCTGGAAGATGTTGTCAACGATCCTAATTTTTTTATCGACGAGGATAGTCCGAATTTGGACACCATAGTTTTACCTCCGGAACCTGATTATGTTACCGATGAAGGCGAAGCTGAGGATGACGAATTATGCATAGCGGAGATAAGAGCTGGAGGTGCAGTTCTACAACGAAGAAAATGAAGTACCGGGGATAGGTTCCGATTCTGCTCCACCAAGCTCCAAAAGACAGCGACTTTCTAACGTGTTACCAAAATGGAAAATGTGTGAACCTAAATATTCATTTCCTGTCAGTGACTTCATTGAATTGGAAAAAAATAAAAAAGAATCCCTGCAAAAAGAATATGGTCACCTCACTCCATTACAACTTTTTGAAAAAATTGTTTCAAATGATATTTTCTAATACATAAAGGAAGAAACCTTGCGCTAGCACACCGCGTAAAAAATGATACAACTTACACCTTGGATATTGATGAATTAAAGTGTTTTATTGGCATACTCTTGTTTTCTGGATATCACCAAGTTCCGTCCGAAAGAATGTATTGGTCTACGGATACTGACTTGGGTGTTGGAATGGTGCAATCTGGTATGTCACGAAATAGGTATTCCAAAATAAAATCAATGCAACATTTTGCAGATAATGATCAAATTGATAAAGAAGACAGGGCTTATAAACTTCGACCTCTCATAACAAAAATAAATGAAAAGTTTCAACAATTTGGAATTTTTACATCGTATTTGTCAATTGACGAAATGGTTGTCAAATACTATGGACATCATGGTTTGAAGCAATTCATAAGAGGTAAACCCATAAGATTTGGTTACAAATTATGGGCGCTTTGTGGTTCCAATGGCTATTGCTACAAGTTCATATTTTATACTGGTAAAGAAGGCAAAAATCGAACAGGTCTGACTTTAGGGTCAAGAGTGGTGACAGGATTGTTGTCTTGTGTACCAATTTCAAATGAGCATGTAGTATTTTTTGATAACTTCTTCACGAATCGAGATCTATTGGTTCATTTAAAAGATATTGGATTTCGTGCAACAGGAACAGTACGAGATAATAGAACAGATAAATGTCCAATGAAGTCGGCAAAAGAACTGAGCAAAGAATCTCGTGGCTCTTTCGATTACAGGTATGACACTATGTCTGATGTTCTCAAGTGCGTGATAGTGGCAACTAATTATGATGACGTATAACCATTAGCTAAGGCAAGCCGATGGAAACGTGAAACCAAGCAAAGAGTTGAGATACCACAACCAAAACTCATTCAAAATTATAATAAACATATGGGTGGCGTTGACCACCATGATTGGCTCATTGGTAAATATGGTATCCAAATTCGCGAGAAAAAATGGTACTGGCCAATGTTTATTCGTATTATAGATATGGCACTCACAAATGCCTGGATTTTATACAGATACTTACATGGTCGTAAGGCAATTAACTCTTTAGAATTCCGTAGAGCAGTTGCAGTTCCTTATATGAAACTCACATCGTGTGTTAAAAGAAAAACTAAAGCGACAGTAGCCCAGGTAGATATGCGTTTCGATGGTCTGAATCATTTTATGCAATATCGTGATGGCCAAAGAGCAGGTTGTAAGAGCAGACCCAAAAGTTTCTGTATGAAATGTGATGTTACTCTCTGTGCAAATTGTTTTTTGCCTTACCACCAGAAATAGATCTTTAAGTATTTGTTATTACTTGCTTTATTTTTTGTTGTGTTCATAATAATAAACTTTTAGTTTTATAGAAAATATAAAATTGCTGCTTGAAGATAAAATGTATTTTCAATAATGTATAATGAATATGCCCAGTAATCTATTCATAGATCACCACTTTTTAACAAAGCTATAGAAGAAATATTTTTTTACTTATTTTTTATTGATTGAATACAAATACAGAATATTGTGAAAAAATTCGAACTTTTTTGACGTGGGACATAATGGGTTAAGAGCATTCGAAAAGTGCTTGTGTTAAGAGCAAACCAAACAAAATACTGAATATTTGCAATATTGCAATATTATTAATAAAAACTTCTCAATTTAAAAAGCATTTTCATTTTATCAATCTATTTTCTATCTTGAATAACTTTTTCAAAACTATTTTGTATCTTGTATCTTAAATGAATTTATTGAAATCCATTTTGAATTTTCATTTCAAATAGATTTCAACATCCATTTTACGATTTTACCCATCTCTGGTTGAGAGACCTATTTTGAAAACCATAAAATTTTAATTTTGATGAACTGGATGACTCTACAATTGGTAAAATTCACCATCATCTATCAGTGATAAACAGTTGGATTACAGGTCCCAAAATGATTGAGGAGAATGTTTTTGAATTGCAAAATAAATTTTTAAAACGGATAATTCACCAGCAGTTGAATTTTCAATGAACGAAAATAAAACGCACCATTAATACAGCGACGTAGAGAGCTTCTGTGGAAGAAACCGTAACATTTGCGAAAACTTAGAACATTCAACTGATAGCTTTATTATTTGTAAATCAGTTTTGTCATCAAATAAACACCAGTATTATAATAGAAATTTATACACCAACGTGGTGAAGACTGTTATTATTGACCGAGCACCAAGATTATTTCGCGAGGGGCTTTGCCCCGAGCGGAATAAGGTGCGACGCCTATAAATGTCTTCATCCCGTGGTGTATATACAATTTTTTCCACTACTAGCCAAATTTAAGACAAAAATTAAAAAAATTTCTTGTATAAATCGAATGTAAATTCGCCTTTCCACTAATAAAACAAATAATCAAGTAGTCTTATACTAGTAAAACTTATTTGTAAGCAACAGGTGCGTTCCCCCCTCAAGGAGCTGTGGAACCTTGACGTTGGTGAGGGGGCTCAGTACCCGCAATGATCTGGAGAGCGATGCCGACGGGAGTATTACACTCCTGGTAGGGCCACCCATGTCGGTAAGGTCGAGAGTGAGCGGAGAAGCTCAGGACAGCTCAATAGAGGAGTGAACCCCGAGAAAAAATCTCCAATCTCAAGCTTGGAAACGTGGCGAAGAGATGAATGACTGGGGGATATCCAGCCGTGAACGTTTTGAACCTCAGGGAAATGGCACACCCTGTTGTATATAGGCCTTGCCGCGATAGGGGCGCACTATTGCGGTCGACTTACTTTTCGTCCCGTACTCGTGGGAACTCTATGATGGAACCCGATATAAACCCAAATAAGGACCAGTCCAGCTCTCTAAATGTGGACACAATTGGTGAGATGCCACCTTAGACATCGACTACTGCCCGTCGGGGTGGTAAAAACAGCCAAATAAGGCTACAGTTGACCAGCCAGGAAAATATGTAAGTTGTACCACGGTTCTTGGTAATGAAACGCGTGGAAGGAGATTTCTCTAAAGTTAGCCCCTTACTAATAGAAAAAGCACTAGATGGAGCAATAGGAAAAGTAAAGAGTGTAAAGAAAATCCGAGATGGTCTATTAGTTGAAACTGGATCAACCACTCAAACAAAAAAGTTACTCGAATTAACAAAATTTCATGATTATGACATTGTGGTGGTTACTTAGTAAGGGTCCCTCGTATACTCGACGCTTACCATAAAGGCATTATATCTTGGAGGAAACCACTTACCTAGCAACTTGTATGCGGGAATAAAATAAACAACATCACTTCTGTAAAAAATCACTGGGATGACGTTTAATACATTAAAAATACATAAATATAAAACCACTCGTCTTATTCAAAGTATTAATAACAACTCTTCTATCCTGGTTCGTTAACTCTAAATTTATAGGAAATATAATACAAAATAGATATGATTTTCTACATGCCTGACCTTCCGTCTATACGTTGTATATGCTTGTATATAAACACGAACGTGCTTCCATCAATAACTGACATTGACCGTGGCCGACCAATGCTCCCTAAATACTATAATTAATATTAAACTAAATTTAAATATTATTTCTGAGCTAATGTCCTTTTGTCTTTAATGTCTTTTTAGGGATCACTACAACATAACTGTCTTCCACCACGTAACACTCAATCAAGCAAAAGGAGTTGTAACATGTCGTGATCTATTGAACTGTTCGATAACAGAAATTACATAAAATCTTGGAAACCAAGGTGTGATTGAAGTTAAAAGAATTATGGTAAAGAAAGAAGATAAGATAGAGGAAACAGCATCACTTATACTGACATTCAACAGAGAAACTATTCCAAAGAGAATAATAGCAGGTATACATTCTCTTCCCGTTAGGAATTATATCCCTGCACCACTCAGGTGTTTTAAATGCCAAAAATTTGGCCATACTTCTACAAGATGCGATAAAGAAGAAATGTGCGTATGTGGCAAACCCCCACATCAAGGCTCTCCATGCACAGAACCTCTAGTTTGCATCAACTGCAACGGACAACACTCTGCTAGATCTAGAAACTGTCCCGTATATAAGCAAGAAGCTGCAATACAAAAAATTAAAGTGGAAGATCGTATTCCATACGCAGAGGCAAGAAGAAGAGTAACAGAGAACTTACCCAAACAAATGAATCATACATCATATGCACAAGCTGCCAGAGCAACACAACAACCCATAGAAGAAATTATTCGACAACTTGTACCAGAAATAACTAGAATCTGTACCGAGATAGTTAGAGATACATACCAACAAATGAGGAACCTGATGCCTCCACCCATACAGGGTTATATCCCGCCCAAGGCTACACAAGTAACTACCAATTCAGTACCAGATTTGAGTGATACATCGACGGTATCTGTGACACCGGCTGAAAAAAGGAAACGTGCTCCAAATAAATCTGACGAAGATATATCAGCGGTGGAGGAATCAGACTCTGACGTCAGCATTCACTGGGAAAGCTCACAAAAACCAAAACCAAGGAAGGTCGTAAAAAGGGTAAATCCAAAAAGTCTGCCCCGACTACACCTACCTAGTATCATTATTTTTTGATTTGTGATAAAATCTGTGATGTTAGATAAGACCATATACATGTATATATAATTTATTTATATCATTATATTTCTATGTACTAAAAGTGAATGTCCAAATATTTACAAACCAATCCTAATGGATAATGTAATGAATCTCATCTCGTGGAATTGTAACGGCTGCAAAAACCACTATCCTGAGCTAAGAGATATAGTGAATAGAAAATCACCGTTTTGTATATGTATACAAGAAACTCACCTGAAACAACAGGACATTTTCGATATCAAAGGTTATACGACGTACAGAAAAGACACTGTTCCACACCTCAGAGCCAGAGGGGGAGTTGCAATACTCATCAAAGAAAACATCCCCAACAGACAAATTCTACTCCAGTCTAGGCTTCAAATCATTGCAGTTCGTGTGGATTTTCCGATCAAACTATCGATCTCTAACATCTACCTAACAGATGGTGACTGTGATACTAGTGATATCCAAGAAGTAATCGATCAACTACCAACTCCAATCTTGATTGTGGGTGACTTCAATGCCCACAATCCTCTGTGGGGCTCTGAAAGATTGGACAGAAGGGGAAGACTAATTGAAAACCTTCTCAACGATAATGACCTGATCCTTTTAAATACCGGTGAAGGCACTTACCTGAACCAAAGATCAAATAACCTATCCGCTCTCGATTTAGCATTCTGCTCCCCTACAGTAGTTCAGTGGAAATGCCTCGGCGACCATTTGACAGATCACTTTCCAACATCTATCGAATTTGTGGGTCGAACCGAAACACATGCCATTCCGAAACGATGGAAACTCGATAATGCAAATTGGGCATTATTCAAGGAGAACTTGGAAAATTTTGAATTGCCATCTACAGGTGTCAATGAAGCCACAAGAATAGTCACCGATAAGATCATATCAGCCGCCCTGACAGCAGTGCCTCAAACAAAAGGCGTTAAAGGAAAAAAATGGTTCCATGGTGGAACGAAGAAACAGCTTTTTTCATAAAAGAAAAAAATAAAGCATTCAACAAATTCAAAAGATCACCCACACAAGAGAATATGATCGCCTTCAAACAGGCACGAGCCAAGGCTAGGCGAAAAATTCGCGATAGTAAAAGACAATCGTCGGAAAATTATGTCTCTACTATAACATCTGAGACAGGTGTGGAAGAAAATTCGTGCCATTATAGGAAAAAAGTATCAGATGTCACCCCAGTTCTCATAGTAAATGGACAAACGATTACAAATAAAGAAGAAATCGCAGAAAAAATTGCTCACGAATTGGAAACTGCCAGTAGCACACTTATTCTGGACCACGAGTTTCAACAACATAGGGAATATTCAGAGAGAGAAATTAATTTTCATGAAGAAATTACCTCAGATTACAACATACTCACTACTTTGGAGTTTGATTACGCACTCTCTGAAATGACTAACTCAACACTAGGCGGAGATAGAATCACATACGACTTCATAAAAGAAGCACCAGAATCAACAGGGCACATTATACTGGAACTATATAATGAAATCTGGTCGAACGGAACATACCCAGAAATGTGGAAGGAAGCTATCATCATACCTTTACTCAAACTGGGAAAAGACCCAACATCTCCAGCAAGTTATCGACCCATATCACTAACGAGTTGCCTGAGCAAATTGTTGGAAAAGATGGTAAGCCTAAGGCTACGATGGTATCTGGAAAAAAACAATCTACTATCAACTTCTCAAGCAGGGTTCAGGAACCATAGATCCACAACTGATCAGTTATTCATGTTGGAAAGGGCAATTCAAAACTGCTTTGCTAACAGAAGCCATATGGTGGCTATGTTTTTCGACTTAGAAAAGGCCTATGATACAACCTGGCGATTCAACATACTCGATCAACTGAACAAATGGGTTTTCTTCTCCATAGAAAATTCAGAGTACGCAATGGGTTAACACAATCAAACTCACACCAACTAGAAAATGGAGTACCCCAAGGATCCACCCTGAGTGTACTGCTGTTTGCGATAGCAGTCAATGGACTCCTTGATAATCTTGACCAAGCTATAGGAAGGTGCTTATATGTCGATGACCTCACAATATTCTACGCGGCCGAGACAATGTCCGAAATAGAAACAACCCTGCAGGCTGCAATAAACACTCTTGCTAGCCGAGCAAAATAAATGGGATTTAAATTCTCCAGTACAAAAACGCATTGCGTGCACTTCTGTCGACTAAGATCAATTCACCATGATCCAAAACTGAAACTATATGGCAACGATCTTAAGTGTAGAGACAACGTAAAATTCTTGGGGCTTATATTTGATTAAAAACTCAACTGGAGTACTCATATCAACGAACTTGCTCTGAAATGTAAAAAGGCACTGAATCCTCTACGAGTGTTAGCAAACATCAACTAGGGTTGTTATAAAGACGTCCTTCTAAAGATGTACAAGGCACTTATAGCATCCAAAATGGAATAGGGCTGTATGATTTATGGATCAGCCCGAAAAACAAGGCTCCAAGTTCTAGAGACAATACAATGCACCGCTCTAAGACTAGCTCTAGGAGCATTTCGACCAAGCCCTTATGCATCCTTGTGTGCTGAAGCAAGTATCCCACCTCTAAGTATCAGAAGAAAACTACTGCTAGCCAATTACTGTATGGGAATATGGGCTCAACCGAACCATCCAAACTATCCAACATACCATGATGAGGAACACGACTTGTTTCAACGACGACCGACAATAACACGCCCAGCAGGTATCCGTCTCAAAGAGGATCTTGACTACATGCAATATTCCTTTCCAAATGTTCTCAATTTCGGTCCACCAGAAATACCTCCTTGGAAGATCGTCCCATTACATGCAATTATGGATATTGGGATACATAGAAAAGGTGACGTCAATCGAACAATTGTTAGAGCAGATTTCAACAGAATTATTGACGGATACCCAGGAGACCAAGTTATATTCACAGATGGATCAAAAACTCTGGGAGGCTGTGGCTCGGCATTCACTACGCTTGGAAAATCCCATTCATGGGCGTTGCCCAGGGAAAGCAGCGTGTATACTGCGGACCTATACGCCATTATGCAAGCCCTACGATATGTTGAATTTGGAAACAAATTGCATAACATAATCTGACTCCTAGAGTTCGATTGAGGCCCTGAGTAATCCATTCAGCAAAGATCCGCTAGTCCAAATTATTTTGGTGATACTGACTCTGCTTCAAATTAACGGTAAACCCACAACGTTCATTTGGATCCCAAGTCACCACGGAATTGAAGGGAATGAACAAGCAGATCGAGCAGCTACGCAACAGATATAATAGAAAATATACCTGTGAGACCAGACGACATAAAACTACATTTGAAACATAAATTCTTGGAGGTATGGTAAAATGAGTGGAATAGAACAGATGCCAAACTTCGAGACATCAAAACAAAGGTCACCCCTTGGACGCTAATACCTTACCAATGTAGACGAGATCAGGCTGTGATAACCAGACTACGAATCGGGCATACCCGTCTCACAAACGTATTCATGCTAGCGGGAGACAGACAACCTGGATGCGACTACTGTCGATCCAGGTTGACAGTAAAACATATTATTATAGACTGCCCTCAATATGATGTAATGAGACAAAGACTTGCCCTACCGAATGATATTCAAACGTGCCTGAAAGACGAATGGAATACATTGAAAAAGGTTTTGAAGTTCTTAAAAGAAACAGGAATATACTCCAAACTGTGACATGCATTTCTTACATGTGATTACATATGGGTATAAGGCTAATGACCTCAGAAGTCGATGCCTTAGAAAAATAAAAAAAACAGGTGCGTTCATAAAACATAACTTGAACCGTTGATGAGCGCTCACTGAGCAACAAAATGGTTGACGTGTGTCTGCTGAACGATCATTTTTTTGGAAAACATTAATATTGAAATTATGGTTAGATACAATCTAATTCTTGTGTTATTAGATGATGGTACTATAATTGATACAAACATAAATATTATAACCCATTCAATAGAAGATTTGCAGGAAGCATTACCACATGATTATAATGTAAGAAAACGTGGTAGTTGTGAAAAAAACAGGAATTATTATGAAGAAACAATTCCAGCGTATAAAGTTACGTATCAAAATGCGTTCACAGAACATTAACGCAACGGTTGAGTTTTCTGAACGCATCCAACGGTTGTAATTATCATCATGTTGTAGTTACGGGATGTCATAAGTCATTATTGGTTGACAGCGAATTATAAACTAATGGCATTTTTATTCCAATAATTTTATCGTGTTAGGTAATTTCAAAAAGCAAATACGTTAAAGAGAATCTACTGGGTACACAAAATTATATTGCACAAGTTTTTGTTAAACTACTATCCCTGGATTCTAAAAACATTTGAATTTGTCCATTATTGACCTAGGTTAACAATAGAAAAAATTGTTAACCACTAATAGAGAAATTCAACTTCTCAGTAGGCTAGAAAACTCAATAATAGTCAACTTCATAGCTAGTAGTGGAAAATAGTATATTATACACCAAGGTGGTGAAGACTGTTATTGTTGACCGAGCATCAAGATTATTTCGCGAGGGGCTTTGCCCGTCGCGAAATAAGGTGCGAGGCCTATAAATGTCTTCACCACCGTGGTGTATATACCATTTTTTCCATTACTAGCCAAATTTGGGACAAAAATTAAAAATAATTTTTTTTTCTTGTCAAAATCGAGTATCACAGGAATGCAAATTCGCCTTTCTACTAATAAAACAAAAATCAAGTAGTCGGATGCAGATTGACATTTCCACTAGTAAAACCCTTGTTTATAGGTACAAGCGTTTTATATAAACAAGGGTAAAACTTATTTTCAAATAAGGGGTGCGTTCAGAAAACATAACTTATAACTCAAACGTGAGTGAGCAGTCACTAGCATCGAATGGTTGATGTGTGCCTCCTGAACGAGAATTTTTTGGAAAGTATAAAGCTTCATATTCAATGCAATTAGAATATTAGTGCTTAGAAAAGTTAAACTCAGAACGTCATCGAAATCTTGCATTCACATTAGCTGATTTTTGGTCGCGCCCTCTTTGTCACTGTTGAAATGTCAAAGCCATCAAATCAGAGACAGAAGAAGTGGAGAAACTCCTACGCACTGAACTGAATGAATATACTGGAACGCGCACGTAAAGGTCGAAAGTCTTTCAAAATTGAAGCCACTTTTAGACAAGGACAGATGCCGTGGAAGGGAATATTTTCTCTTTCTAATTTGTTTTGATTAATTGCGTTTTGCGAAATTATTATTCTTAAGTTATGTTCATTTGAATCAATGTTGATTGCAAACATACATGATGACAATAATTCCTTCCTGGCAGTCTAGGTATTTTAAATAATTTCAATTAATAAGTTTATTTAAATTTATTCATTGCACACTTTTGGAAAATTTCTAATGGTATAAAATTTTATTTAACAGCTCTAAATCGATTGAAATTATTACCCTGAATGAAAACAAATAAATAATAAAGAAAAACATGTATTATAAAACTAAGAGCGCTCACCTTATTACTCGTTTTTGATTTGTTTTAAATATCAAAGCATATTGAACGTTTTAAAAAATTGCTAGTTACCTTACATCTTCGTACATATTCCTAACTAATAAAAATGGATTTTAATGTATTTAGAATCATTGAAACTTGTTATTTTGAATATAAAAATAATTATCACATTTCTGCTATTAAACTGCACGAGTGTAACAAAGATAGCCTTCCCTCCCTAAGCAGTTGTTCTTGTCTAACTACATGGCTTCATTCTTAGAATGTGTCGTAGTTGTTCCAGTTTAGGTTATTCATTTCAGTGCGGTTTAAAGTGTTAAGTATAATTACTAAAATTATGAATGATGAACTGCATGGACCGCTTACAAGGTTCTACGGCTAAATGTACTGATTGTAATTGTTAATTTGTTCATTGTGGATGTATCTTGAATATTGAAAAAGTATATATTAGATGATGGTATAATTGATATAAACAGAAATATGATGATGCAATAGAAGATTTGCAGAAACCATTACCACATGATTATAACGTGAGAAGACGTGGTATTCGCGATAAACAGGAATTATTATGAAAAAATATTTCCAGCGCATAATGTTATGTTGTATTTTATTTCTGTATTTATTGCACTAATATAAAAACATCACAATCTGCAACGTGTAGTATTCCGTAAGTGCACTTGAAAACTGCTTACAAAAATGGCGTCCGCTCGCCAAACATATTGAGTTTCGCTCACTGATCAAAGTGCGTTTATTCACTCATCAGTTAGGCAACAGTTGTGTTTTCTGAACGCATCCAACGTTTGTAATTATCGCCATGTTATAGTTACGAGATGTCATCAGTCATTATTGGTTGAGCGTAAATTTAAAACTAATGGCATTGTTATTCAAATAATTTTATCGTGTTAGGTACTTTCAAACAGAAAATACGTTAACGACATTCTCCTGGGTATACAAAATTATGTTGCACACGTTTTTGTTAAACTACGATCCCTGGATTCACAAAACATTTGAATTTGTCCATTATTGACCTAGGTTAAGAATAGAAACAATTATTAACTACTAATAGAGAAATTCAACTTCTCAGTTGGCTAGAAGACGCAATAATTGTCAACTTCATAGCTAGTAGTGGAAAATAAACGGTTTTAAAGATTAAAACTAACTTTTTCTACAACTGCTATGAAAAGTAGCATATTTCTCATAGCTTACTTAATTTCAAAACCATATATTGTTCACACAGTGAGAAATATTATATTTCTCCAACCATAAAAAATGTTGACATTTTTGTACTATTTTCAGGTGCAAAAGCCATCAATTCCCTTACCGTACAAAAATTTGCTCCTTGCTTTGCAACACTTTTAATCCTAGGATTAAAAACGCTACTTTTAATCCTAGGACTAAAAGTAATTGCATTTGAGCTTTCTAATTGAAATTTGAAGAAAAAAACATTTTCTCTTACAAACTTAGTAAAACAAACTAATTGGGCAACTATATATAGGTATTTATTTGTTATTTATAGTGATATTGAATGTACAATTGGAACAATTATTGACAAAATTCAAAGCACCACTGAAATTATCACTAACAATTTTCGAACAATTCAAAAGATTTTCATTAATGTTAGAACAACTCAAAATATTCTCCGTAACTGTTGATGAAACATTCGAGGAAATATCTGAACAGGTACTTTCCAATATATCCACAGGTATATTTTCATCGTGTTCGGGATTCATTTTAAAAGCAGCGTAAAAACTACTACAAAAATTATACGATTAGTACGTCTACTTGACAATCAATATTTACCAACAATATCAGATATCCATGACTAGCGACTTGCTATCGCTGTTATAATTAATAGGTGTTCAAATTTATTACCAAATTATTAACGATTTTTGAATAAAACTAAATTTATTTTAATTTTGACTTGGTTGGAGAAAAAATAGTATATATCATACGGACTAAGAGTGCCTATTTTTAATCCTTATAATATAATATACTATTCTCGCGGCACTTTGCCCACACTACATACATTTATATGGAGAATCCAGTATCATCGATGCCCAGCCAATTTCAGAAACTTATACTCGATGCCCAGCCGTTTTCGGTGGGTGGTCCTCGATACTTAGACTTTTTCTACAAAACTATTTACTTGTATTGTATTCTTTAAATTTGTGCAGTTGTAGAAAAAGTATAGTGTGCAACATGTGGGAAAACTACTGTTCTCACTCGTGTGTTTGCGGCACTCGCCCTTGGCTCGTGCCACAAACTTCCACACTTGTGAGAAAAATTGAACTTTTCCCACTTGTTACACAATATACTATTTCCGCATCTGTGGCCCTGAACAATATTCTATCATAAAATCGTTACTTGTATACACTTCGGGGGATGTATCGTGCTAACAAACCGAAATTTCTCCAAAAATAACCAAAAATGTAGTATATCTGGATTTATAGGACCCGCTGTACTCGCTCTAGTCAATTGAAAATTAATAGGGTACATCGTATACTCTCTGGAGGCTGTATTGTGATAACAAACTGAAAATTCTCCTAAAATGACAAAAATTTGGTACTTCAGTACCATAGCACCCATTATACTGGCTTTAGTGAGCCGAATATCGATAGAGTTCATCTTTGAGACGCTCTAAATAATATATCCAATCATAGAATTGATCACTTGTATATACTCCGGAGACTGTATCGTGCTAACAAACTGAAACTTTTCCAAAAATTACAAAATTATCGTACTTAAAGTACTGTAGCACCTGTTGTATTGGCTCTGGTTCGCTGAAATTCTATAGGGTACATCTGTCAGATGTCCTGAATAATATTTAATCATAAAATTGGTGAATTCCGGAGGCTGTATCGTGCTAACAAACTGAAATTTCTCAAAAAATGAGAAAATGTCGTACTTCATGTACCATAGCACCCGTTGTACTGGCTCTGGTGACCTGAAAATAGGGTTCATCTGTGACATATCCTTAACAATATTCAATCATAAAATTGGTGACTTATTGCACTCCGGAGACTGTATCGTGCTAACAAGACATGTAAGAAAAAGTGGCCGACGACATACACACAAGATTTTTTTCTAAAAACCGTTTTTTCGTGTTGTTGTTGATGGAAAACGTAAAAATAATTCAAATTTTTTTCTTCAAAATTCTAACATTTTGTGGGGTAAACCAATACTTTCCTCGCATATAGATAAGTTGGGCGGAAAAGCAAAAAAATATTAGTATGTAATCTATAAATGACTCGTATATTGTGCACTGAAGCCGCTCTAAAATCATTTAATATATTATTACATCTATTAAGTATATTACCTACTACATAAATTAAATATGTCCAATGTTCAGGGTAGCATTTTAAATTTTTCCGCGGCAACGAACATTTGGCAACGTTGATACGGTCCGTAAGCGACGACAATGTAATACAAAATAAGTATAAATTCATTGTAGGTATTAACAAGATATCAGAAACAGCGAAAGAAAAGCGACGCCTGTGTGCAAATTTTTTTGGAATCAGATCGCGACACTAAAACGTACTAGATTCATGATCTGCGTACTAGATTCAATGATAACTGTCAACTGTGTTTGTAAGGCCAGTTGTGTTTGTTTAGACTATTTTGTCGCATTCTTTATACTTATGGTCGATATCGATTACAATGAAAATATTATTTCTCTCGCTCTCTAAATAGTGTTGCATATATGGAGGAACAAGAGAAATATGAGGTATTGGTATTTTATTTTACGTCATTTCCAATATCAGAAAATGAACTAGATTTGTTAGCGGCGTATTCTCGTATCAGAATCTATAAAAACGTTCTAGATCTAATACGAACGTACCAACACTGGCAACGCTGGAAAGAATTATTCACTGAACGACTTGAAGTAAACTTACACGTTGCCGACTTTCGATTATACATTCATATTAATTGTAAAATCCATTGTTTTAAGACGAGAACAAGTTATAAGAAGCTTTTAATTATGATAATTCGAGGGACAGGTCAAGATAATTAATCCGATCCATTTGTTAAACATTTTATTGCAATGCTGGACATTGTTCTAGTTTTCAGCTTGAAAGCGTTTAAAACATTTACGTTTTTCAGATTAGGCAACGTGGAAATATGTCGGGCGAACACTTGTATTGCTTTTTTGTATCAATAAAAATGGTTTTACTGTTTTTACGTTTGTTTTCAAATGAGAAACGAATTCTTTCTGTAATACAGACAGTACAAATTAAGAAACGCTATGATAATAAACTAAAATAAAATCGAATTCTAATGAAAATATCTATTATTTTTAAATAACAGTGATATTGTGATTAAAAAATAAAAAAAACTTCTTAATTCTTCAATGAATTTAAATCAAATGTTCGAATAAACCCCCGTTTTGAGCTAAACAGTAACCCGGATATAAAATTCTTGACGAACATGGGTGAGTATTTGAGGTGTCATCTCCATACGGGCTTGTAGAATTTGTTCCCTAAGATCATTCAGAGAACTGACCCTGTTCTCCCGGAATCCATAAATTCTCGATTTCCCATAACCCCAGAAAAAGAAATCATTGGGTATCAAATCTGGAGATCTAGCAGACCATCTAATGTTACCATTCATGGAGATTATCCGATTGGAAATTGTGTATTGCTAATCGATAAATTATGCGATACAAAACCGTTATGTTGGTACCAAATATCATTAAAGTTGACACCTAATTGTATGAGGACAGGAGTAATTTTGTTTGGCAGCATAATCAAAGATTTTTTTCCGGTTAAATTGCCGCCAATAAAAAATGACCCAATTAAATGTTCACCTAATATTCCTACCCAAACATTTAACTTTTGGGGATATTGAGTTCTATTATTGTAGTGTTTGTTGTTGTTAAATAGTTTAACAATTATTTTTATATTCTGTTCATTAATAAATTGGAACGTCTCAGAAAACTTATTGCCAGGTCCTGGACTTTTGTTCTGTTTCATAAGCCTCTCTCTAACAAACTGGAAATGCCATGTGCCTCTTACATTTTCCCGTTCACTATGAGGCGATTATTGTTTTACGTTAGAATTAAATGAGGAATGATTTCTATTATTATTAAAAAGGTATATTGTCTGGGTACTTATACTTTCAACGTGTAGATTGAAAATGAATATTTGCTACTTGACACCAATCATTCATTGACA
Source organism: Galeruca laticollis (assembly GCA_963921935.1). Taxonomy (NCBI): domain Eukaryota; kingdom Metazoa; phylum Arthropoda; class Insecta; order Coleoptera; family Chrysomelidae; genus Galeruca; species Galeruca laticollis. The sequence continues at coordinate 188,218,430 of OY998178.1, read as the reverse complement.
CCAAACACAAAACTAGAAGTGCTGCGTATTTGTGAAAAGAAACAAGAACTGGATTTCCTTGAAGAATTGGAAATTAGAAGACATTTAAGAAACCCACAATATGAAGTTGTCAATGAACAGATAAATCTAGGGAGTTTTCCACTAATAAACTGTCTTCTTAAGTGATAATTGTAAAGATCAGCAGATATAGTTTTCCTGGTTTTCTATATCATTGCACAGTTATACTGATCTTAATTGGAAAAATGTTATCCAGGATATCACCATAGGGCTAATAATATCTAAGCTTCAATATTTGTAATATCACATCTTCTTCTTTTTTCTATTAACATATATTAAGTCAACCACCAGTTAGGTCACTTCTTGGTCTAGCCAAAAATAACTACGAAACATCAGGTAGGCATCAAATGAAATGTCACTTCTGTCATTTTGACGATTATATTGATTTATCGAAACAATTGTCAATTTTTTAGAATTTTCAACAATTTTTATTATATTGTGGTATTAACTAGAAACCGTTAGTTTCATTTAAAACACTAATATGTACAGTATTTAATTATTGTGTTGTAATAATAAATTATTTCAAAAAGTAGACTATTCAATGTCAATATCGTCGATTTATTGTTTTTCATATTATAACCATTAAAATTATTAAATTTTCAACCTATTTTTAGAATCTTTATAATGATTGGAGTGATAGTTGAAAAACAATTCAACAGTTTGTGCAACGATACTTCTTTGGCATGTTATGATATCCTGTTAAAGAAAATAGGTGGGACACTGAATATACCTACTTGTTTCTTTCTAACACATTGTCGCTTATGGACACTGTACAAACTCTATGTTACCAAACAATATTCCTAGCTCTGTATATGCATTCTACAAATGAGGAGCAGACTTTCTAGATGGATTTTGTCCATTTTTGGTAATTTTCAACCGATGGTGGAATCGCAAACTACATACACGGAGCTACAATATTATGTCAGAAAAGACGTACTAAAGGCATTTCATCCTATGCAAATACAATGATGAAGACTTCTTGGACTTTCTATGTGCTGTATGTCCATTGGCTGTAGACAAACTAACAAAAGTTCGTCCGGACTAACTGCCATTAGTTTGTCGTTGCATGTGTTCCTGCCTGAAGTGTTTTCTTCTGTGCTTCGATTTCGCTGTTTTTTTACAAAACAATCCAAAATAATGGATGTAATTGTGACAGGGGATCATATAGTTGGTGATACGGAGCGTGGTAGTAGAAAAAGAAATCCCACGGTTAAGGAGCAGAAAAGTAAAGTTAGGTAAGTTTTAATCATTATTAGGTTATGTTTCTATTAATCTCTTGTTTACCTAATATGACCTAAAGTTCTTAAGTTCTAATGTTATTGTTGTTGTTATTCATATTTTAATATTATCCTCTTTTAAAGGCATTCAGATCATTATCCTAATTTGGAACATTTGGTGGACTTTTCCTGTACTCACCCTAAATGTACGGATTTTTTTTGCCATGAACTATCCCAAGACGATATAAGGACAATCAGAAATATGTTTTATAAAACAACAAAGAAAAATGTACAGGATAATAAATTGGGGCATTTAATGGATGTTGGAGAACCAAATAGACGTCGTAACCGAAAATCAGGAGGAAAATCCCACAATTTCTCTACAAGATATCATGTAAGTTTTACTTTTAAATAATTTTATTTAGTTTCAAAGGGTGATTGTCTAGGTATACAATACCTGCCATCGACGTATGTGGCTTTTGCGTTAGAACCCAAACTGCGATTAGTATTTCCAAAGATAGAAATGAAATAGAGAAATTAAAAACTTGTCTACGTGCACATTAAAGTGCGGTCCAAACAATTTTTCAACATAATGAAGGAGAAGTCGGTACAGAGTGTTTCGTACTGTTTTGACCTTCAGCAGGTGCAAGTCTTACCGAAAGTGCCCATTCAAGACGCCTTTTATGCACAGCAGTTGTCGTATTTTTGTGTTTTTGTGTCACCGACGTGGATATTGAAAAACCTGTCTTCTACACCTGGATGGAACATCAAGAAAAAAGGGGATCTGCAGAGAAAAGTTCTGCTTTACGTGATTTTCTTAATAAAGTAGACTTTGGGCCAGATATCAAACAGTTAAGACTATTCGCAGATGGTTGTGCAGGGCAGAATAAAAATGCACACGTGATGCATATGCTTATGCTGTGGCTGTACAGAGATGCCCCCAAAAATATTAAATCGGGTGGTACTTACCTTTCCGGTGCGCGGACACTCATATTTGCCAGCGCACCGTGTTTTCGGACAGATAGAAAAAGTTACACGATCCTACAGTACATTAAAAACAACTACAAAATAATATGAGATTAACTCTAAGAAAGGAGACGTTAGACAACTTGGTAGGGACTGGTTGTTTACGATATAAACAATGCGTTAACATCTTTTAAAAAGTTGAAGGAATCAGTGCGGCCAAACGGTTTATTATTAAGAGATCACAAAACAACACCGATATTTTGTTTTACAGGAATGACGATCCCTCCAAAAAATTTGAATCGCTATTAAAACGCGGAGAGAAGCTTGCTACTTTACAGTTACCTGCTGTAGCACTTAAAAATAAAATTAAACCGAAAAAACTACAGAGCCTCTCGAAACCGTTAGTGGAACTGCCAGGGGAAAATTGGGTCAAAACGATCCTGAGTTAACATGGTTACAGCCAATTCTCTCTGACAATCGTGAGCGAAATGATAATCAAGATAACACTGACGATGGGGACCTTTATGACATGTAAAATGCCATTATTTTCCACTATCATTTTTTATTTCAAAAATTAATTGCTATTGTTATAAATCTACTTAAGTATTTTTACATGCTTACTACCAAGTCAGCCATGCCACTTTGTGTACACAATCAAAATGCATTTTGTCCCAGGGTGACAATCTAAATGTCCAACAGTTTTTTGGGACATAATCAATACTAGATTTTTCCCATGTAGGTATAATATTTGCATGATTTTTCATCAATTTTTTGGGTATATTAATTTTACGGTTAATTTCTTGCCAAACACGCAGCGGTTTCTCTTTATTTGCCAAAATTACAAAAAATGGATATAATGCATCTAGAAAGTCTTCTCCTCAAATGTTTTACACTAAACTGCATAAAACCATAGTTGAAAATAACTTTTAATTAAAACACATCCTGTATTTTAAATTAAATTGTGCTTAAGACGAATTTAATTTGTATTATTAGATCAATGAAAATGATATGTAAGTAGTCGTAATTTAAAAACTCGCCCGAAGCATGAACATTTCTGCATTTCCTGAACTTTGCTAAATACCTTCAACTATTCTTTATCCAACAATAATTGCATTATCTTAAAGACACACCCTTTTTTCTTTCCACTATAAATAATAAGTACCTCATAAGGTTTCACATTAAATAATTTATTTAAAAATAATACAACTGAAACATAAATTATTTCTTCGTGCATCTATAAGTTAGATGTGGTATATAATTTAGAAGTGTACTTTCAAAGCATTACAAATAGTTTTCTATATAAATTTTAGATAACTGGAAGGGGTAAACAGTACAGTTCTTGGCCATTCGACAATGATTGGCGACATTTAGAACTTATATAATTAAAAGCAATACTATTTCTCTGAAATAATCATTTATTAATGGAAAAAAATTCTATATTTATATAATTTAAATTCTTATGAGTGTATTTAGTTGATAAAAGGACCAAATCGAGATTACTGAAAATTCAAGGCATTTTAAAGACAAATTTACTAATAGCGACTTTATTATTTCTTGATATTTGTATGACAAAAAATTATTATGGTGCTAATTTTTTGGATTAGTAAATCAATATAGGTATAAATAGTGAGTACTTGATTTATCCTTAACTCACCGTAGGAAAACATCTCCAAAATTCTAAAAGATTCTCTACTAAAATTAAACCAAATGATAAAACTTAAAGAAGCCAACAAACAGAAAGCTTTAGAAAATAAGAAACTGGTGGAAAAACCCAAGGAACAAAAAAATCAATAAAATCACAATAACAACAGGACAAAATTCTAAAAAACCAAACAAGAAATAATTGAAGATCAAGAATTTATTGATGTCAACACACAAGAAACACGAAAAAGAACGATTTGAATCTTTAAAAAGCTAATTTGTTCCCAGATATTATTATTATTATTATTTTATTTATGTTTACATTGCTGTTTTATATATATTTATTTTATTTCATTTATCAATACCGTTAGGTGTAGGACATTATAAATACAATATATTAAATTATCTAATAACATTCAACTTCATTTTGTATTTGTTCATTATTATATTTCACGTATCTCTTCCAAACACTCATATTCTGCGCTAATAGCCTAATTTCTCTCCACTGGAGCCCCCGTTTTTCTGCCTCTTCTCGAACTTCGTCTTCCCATTTCTGTCCTGCACTTGTCGTGTATTCTCTTTTCATAGAGTTTCTTTGTTATTCTATTTTTGTCCATTCTATTTGAATAGCTTAATCAGCTTAGCTGTCTTTCTCCAATTACTGAGTCCATGGGCTTTAGTTCAGCTGTTACTGCCCTGTAGAAAAGCACAAGCATAAATAAAGAATATTTATTCTTATGACAAAAGGTTGTAAATTCGAATTTATCATCTATACATTTTTTGTATATCCGCTGTCAATATGTATCTAGAAGAGCGAAAACGACATAATATGTCGAATAATTCGGGTTGCACCTAAGGACCTTTGAGAGAAATGTCATTAATAGAGAAAGAGGAAGTCGTTTTACAGAGAAATCGAAGACAACTCGCAATTTGGTGGTTTCGCTGTGTTCTCTCAGAGCACATATGAGGGGTACAAAATACTTATTTTCATTGGAGGAGTTGGTGAGAGATAAATAAGAAATTTTCCATGTCCGAGAGAAATATATTCATCGATAAATTGTTTTTATTCTGAGAAAAGAACGAGTTTGTGAGTACATCTTCCTGAGACCAAAACTTCTCAAGCAATAGATTAAGATCCGCGTCATTATTATGAGGGACTGAGTTGTTTTCAGTAACTGATAAACTATTAACCAAGAAATAATGAGAGTGTATAGGTGTAAGAGAACTTTCCTAGATACAATTTAGTGGGACATTCCAGATATCTTCTTCTTCTTGTGCCTTGTGCTTCTCGCACGTTGGCGGTCCTTTGTACTTCTTTCATGTCAAATGTAAGGTGCCATTTTCTGCCTTTCGGATGATTGTGGCTGCATCTCTAGTTCCGCACCAGTCCCTAATGTTTTTTGACTCTGGCTTCTTCTCAGAGCGAATAAATCTTTCGCCTTCGACAAGCAAGTGATATCTGTTTTTTCAGTGTGTATAGTGAAGTTTAGAAACAGTTTTCCAGCGAACACTAAGTGACGCGAGAATATCTAGCTGGTCGCCCCACGGAACTCTGGTGGCCCCGCCTCCTCGTGGCGAAGGTGGAAACGACTGGCAGGCAGTCAAACCTCGCATTGCACCTGGTTTAAAAGGCATAGCACTTCAGCCCATAGGACCACGCGAGTGTAAGTCCGAGCCTACGGCTAAGAGGGTCTTCCCCCTGCGAGGAGGGATGCAGTGCGCTAGACAGGACTAGCTATACGCGATAGTTGCCCAATAAATTGTTATTAGAGATTAAGTAATTGTATATAGGTTAGTAGTTAGTTAAGCGAATAATATGTCGGGTAGTTCACAGAGTTCAGAAGGCCAAATCGACCCTGTTACGTTGGAACTGCTCGGCAGGATCTCTGACTTTGCAGGCCAGACCCTTATAGATTATATGAAAGATTTTTTCAAAGAATAGAGTTGCTGTCAGTCAAGCCGTTTTAGGGTTGAAAGATACCCTGTCCAAAAAGCAAGAATTAACAACCCTGTTGGAGAGCCTTTCGGTTACCTTTTACCGTTTGGCGATGCTGCACTGCCAAAAGGCGGATAACGATAGCGAAGTTATTGGCAAACTTAAGCAGCTAGAGGAGAAAATTGACGATAAGTTAGGGCGAACCTACGCAGCGGTGGCAAAAACGGACAAAGTCCAGATTCCGACCGGCGGAGCAGTGTTGCCGATGCGCAGGAAGGTGCTCAAGGTGGTTCCTATAGACCATAGCTCTGCTCTTACGTGTGATGGCACAAAAAAGTTACTCACCACCAGGCTGAAACCTAGCGATCTAGGTGTGAAACCCGATAGGGTACTAAAATCTGGTAAAAGTGGTGTGCGAATTGAAACAAGAGAGATTGATGAATCTAAAATTAATAAGAATTTAATCAAATCGTTAGGGCTCAGGTATGAAATACAAGGCAAATTATTGCCAAGAATTGCGGTATATGGGGTGCCAAGCGATATAAGTGGAGATGAACTGAGGGCAGCCCTCGAGGTGCCTTTGGCGGGAGAGTCCGACGTGGAATTGGAACCCAAGTATAAATTTGGACCGGAGAAACAGGAAGTTTACTCACTGGGTGGTGGAAGTAAATGCGAGAGCGAGAAGGGAGCTTGCTGAGGAAGGACGAGTCTACATTAAGTGGTCGTCATGTTCCATAAAAGATCACGTTAGGGTTCTTAGATGCTATAAATGTCTGAAATATGGGCACCTACAACAACACTGTCGTGGCGGATTCAACTGTGCCAAATGTGCCAAAGATCACGACACTAGGAATTGCAATAGTTTGGAACTAAAATGCTTTAATTGCTCCCAGGTAGAAATTTTGGAAGACAAGCATGATGCGAGGTCAAACAAGTGTCCGACATATATGAAAAGGACCAAAGAACTAGTTTCGAATATTGATTATGGTCAATAAGCTCATATTAAAAGTAGCGCAGGCAAACTTAGGAAACGGTCGCATAGCTACAAACGAGGTTAGACCGGTTGCGGAAACAAGAAATGTGTCAATAATCTGTTTACAAGAACCCTACTCACTCAACCGAAACAACGGGTTCTATATTCCTGGCTTTACGCAGTATAAATTAATATACGAAAAAGACCAGAAGCCTCTGACGGCAATTGTGATCCTAAATCAAGACTTAGAAGTCATGCAGATCAGCCAATACACCACCCGGTGGGTTTCTGTTTGTCAGGTAAACTATTTTGAGCGCAGTCTCATAGTCGTCTCAATCTACTTTAAATGGGATGGTAACATCGAAGAGGATCTGAGAAATGTTCAGGACATCCTCAGCACATATAGAGGTACTCCAATATTAGTTGTTGGAGATCCTAACTGTAAATCATATTCGTGGTTTTCGAAACGAACTGATGAGAGAGGAGAGTTACTAGAGGACTTCATAACAGGCAATCAGTTATATATAGTGAATAATGCTAATGAGCCGTACACGTTCTCTACAGACAATGGCGAAGACAATATCGATGTTTCCTTTACAAGCGGAAGTCTCCTAAATAATATCGTACAATGGAAGGTGTATGAGGATATGATCCAAAGTGATCATAGGTATATTGAGTTACATATAGAATACGAAGCGGATGGGGGCGACTATGAGATGGCTTGTGTCAGATCAGCAAAACAAGATGTTATTGACGAGGTCACTGCTCTCCTCACAGAGCGCCTCGGGGGTTTCCCTTTGAGGCAAATGACTGAGATCAACTCTTTTGTCGAAGAACTAACGCAATGCTTGCAAACAATTACAGGCTTGGCCTGCAAGGTTATCAAAAGAAAAAGTAGGCATACTCCTTGGTGGTCTGAACACCTTTCAAATAAGAAGCGTACAGTCGCTAGGCTGCGCAAGCAGTATCAACGTCTTAAACGTAGGGACTTAGAGTGGAGGGGGGTACACCGACAATTCGTCGATGCAAGAGAAGCATACATGGAGGAGGTGAAGAAGGCGAAGCTCACCTCGTGGATGTCGTTTGTGGATGAAGATCTGCAGAACGACCCCTGGGGAACAGTTTATAAATTAGTTGCAAATAAGATAAAAACCAGCACCACGATGTCGAATGTGCGACGCTCCGACGGCTCTGTGACTACTCTGCTTCAGGATACGCTCGAAGAAATTCTGAGCACTCATGCCAGACGATGATATCAATAATGAAAATCAATACCATACTGAAGTAAGAGAGGCCGCGAGACTGAGCACTGGGGATGTACATACCATAGTTACCTTTAGTGAAGAAGACCTCGACGAAGCAGTCTCAAGAATCAAGCCATACAAGGCTCCCGGTATTGACAAAATACACGGCAGCGCTTAAGAAGACTGGGAACGCGTACCTTCTTGGTACAAGAATAAACAGCGTAGAGCTCAGATATTGGACGGTGGTGCAACTTGAAGTCCATAGAATAGTTCTCGACAAATGGCAAGAAGAGTGGGACCACTCCGACAAAGGAAGATACTTGCATGAAACAATTCCGAATGTTAGAGACTGGATTAATAATTGTCAAGTCAGATTAAAGCGGCAAACTACGCTACTCCTTAGTAGTCATGGTAACGTCGGTGTACACCTCTCCCGAATAGGGAAAGGGGGCTCAGCATGCGAACGATGCGACCTGGTAGATAGTCCATCCCATAGAATTATGGCTTGTCACTTATTCGCGGATCAAAGAGAGGAAATTGTTCGGGTGCTGGGCCACCTTCCGGGCACGGCCCACGAGACTATCCGTCTATTAGGTAATAATGTAAATGTATTGGGTAATTTTATTATTGAGGAAGAAGCCAGAGTAACATTAACAATGTAATGGGCATTCAGCCATATAAGGTACATTGTACCTACAAATTTGATAGGCAAACCTAGATTTAGATTTGTAAAACTAGTTTAGATAAGTCTGGGCTTAGCGGGTCGTTGTGGGTAATTTTCGTGGCTTGGGATTTTAGTTTATATTATATTATGCTATATAATTCTCACCCTTAAGACCCGTACCTATATACTTCAAATTTAGATACATTCAACGGCCTTCTAGTTCTAGTATTAGTATTAGTACTCGTATGTAACTAACATTAAGTTTAAATGGCGTGATGTGGCAATATTGCGAGCAGGAGACCAGGGGTTAATCATAGGGACCCTGATGAAATAATGCCTAAGACCTAGCTTAGGCTTGCAGTCTCGCCATAATCAGGCACAGAAAGATGTCTTGGTATAAAATAAAGATAGTGGCCCCTCCTATTTTCCTCATCCTCTTGAAAGCGACTGGTCATGCTGGGCCAGGGGTGTGTGGCGAGAACTTCCCCTTCCTTTCCAATAGTCCCTAATGTTTCGCAGCCATGAATGTTGTTTTCTTCCCGGGCCTCTTCTACCTTTCCTTGCAAAATCAACCTAGGTTTTGAGTATCTGGCGCCTCTGAGTATGTGTCCAAGATAGGATATATTTCTCTTCTTCACGATTTGCAGAAGTTCTCTATGCATACCGGCCATTTCCAGCACCTCTTCATTAGTTTTATGCGCAGTCCATGGGATGCGTAGGAGTCTACGAATTGTCCACATTTCAAATGCCTCTATCCGATTCAGAGTTTTGATTTTTAGAGACCATGTTTCTGCCCCATAGAGCAAGATAGGCTAGACGTAGCATTTAACTACTCGAATCCGAAGTGCCAGGGACAATGTTCGGACAAGAAAGAAGTTCTTAAATTTATGAAATGTGTCTTTTGTACGTCCGATTCGTATTTTCACTTCCTCGTCGCAATCCCATTTCTGGTTGATGATGGCGCCCAGATATACAATTTTTGACACCACATCCAATTTTTGGCCGTCAATCCTAATTGTGATGTTACTGTGGTGTCGAGCTATTACCATAACTTTTGTTTTATTTATGTTGATCGTCAGGCCAAATTGTTTTCCTATTTGGTTGATTCTGTCAACAGTTTGTTGAAGGTCCTCAGGAGAATTCGCCAATATAGCGGTATCATCCGCATATCTATCTGATGTTGCTTATTGGAATTCCATTAACTTTAACTTTAGATATCACCAAGTCTAAATGGGCGTTAATGACCGATGGAAGTCCAGAACCTAAGGGTTTGATACCATTTTTAAGGATTGCATCATAAATGTCGCAACCGAGCAACATATCTATGTGAGTGTAGAGTTGATCGTCAACTAATTTTGAAAATAGATGTGAGGCAGAGGGTGAGTAATTTTAGCTTGCGCACGAAACGTTGAATTTTTTGTTCTCTGCGACTTTTGAAATCCACGTGATATCTATCATATCGGTTAACGTGATGCTGCCTTCTAAAATACCGAAGAGTATGGGGATATATTTTGTAACCTAATTTTGCAGCTAGAGAGTGAGTTACGAATGAAGTTTGACTGCCATTGTCTAACAGAATTGCAATAGAAAATGGCTGTCCTATCTTTGGCTTGATATAGGCCTATGCGGTAGCTAATAAAACATGAGAATTTTTGGACGAGAGGGCGGTCAATGGGGTGGTCAAAATATGTGACATGTTTACTAGAAGTTGTGAATTACGATCAATGGAAAATGTACTAGGAGAGTTAGATGCAGTTATTTGGAGAAAATGATTCTGGATATGCTTTGGACAGGATCTCAGATATGTCGTAAATTGTAATTCGACGCCCGGGATGATTTATAAGCCATTTTTGGTACCCGGTATTGTAATGCCTCTTCAGTGGACCATACACACATTTATCGAGTGGTTGCAACCGATGACTGGTGGGTGGGGGGAAGAGTTAATAATATAACATTATTTGTCTTTTGCACATCTAATAACATCAAGGCTTAAATGGGACTCGTAGTTGTCCATTACCAACAAGACTGGTGTCACTTTTTGGTTTGTTATGAAATATGAAATGCTCCATCCAATCCTTAAATAGCTCACTTGTTATCCAACCGGTTTGTGCGACGACACCTTTAGTGCCCGGAGGAGCATTATTGGTCATGTGATGTTTAAAGTTTTTTCGAGGGAAAATTAGCATGGGGGGAACACTATTTCCAAGAGCGTTGATAGCTGCAACCATGGTCACTCTTTTAGGAGATGTTACCTGTCCCACCTGTTTCTGACCTTTCGTGGCTATACTTTTATTAGAACCTTGGACTGTTGTCAGGGCCGTTTCATCTACATTATAGACTTGACTAGGGTTAAAATTATGTTTTTCATATAAAATTTTTAAATTGGAAAAGAATCTTTGAACAACGGGTTTGTTGAAACCCATAGCGCGACCAAGAGACGTAACCTCGGCGATGCGTATTGATACAGTTTTGTTATGTCTCATAAAAACTGTAAACCAATCTTTTCCAGCGCACCTATTCTTCGACCAAGACGAAGGTATTTTCTTTTTGTGTAAAATCGCTAATTCATATGCCATGGTTGTGTGTAAGATAGATAAATAGATAGAAAATTTATTGTTCTTTCGTACAGAATACATGATCAAGGAGTTACAATATTTCCAATATAAATGTAAAAAATAATAACTAAATAAAAGAAATGAATTATAATTTTATAAATATGCTTAGTTAGAGGATACTTACTATTCGTTTATAATGAATGACCTGATTTTTAAAATATTCTTTGTCACATTATATATTTGATATAATAATTGTGGTTCAGTGTTTCAAAGTCCGTTAGGGACTGATAGGTTTTAGAGAAGAAATATCTAATTTGTTCATACAAATAATAAATATTGTAGGGATTCTGGAACTAGACAGTTGCAAATTGTGCATATTTCATTTGCTTTTATGGTATATGCATTGTTATACATATACAGTATTTTAGTGTTAGTAGTGCGTAGTTGTGCGATGAAGCGTTTAATATGCAAAGGGATTAAAAGATCTAAGTGGTTTGTGCTTTGAAAGGGATGCTTGTCTTGTAGTATGTGTTTATACATTGGACAATATGTACTTAGTAATATTTTATTCCAATCCTCTATATGGCTATATTATTCGTATTTTTCTAAAATAATGTTGATTTTATCCCCATCGAAACTATGCATATCAAACTCTGGAGCTCCAATTTCAGTTAAAATATTATTTATTTGACTTATCCAATTGTATTTTGATACAGTTTTATTTTGTTGGTATAGTTGGTAAGTTCTATCTAGCGCTATCTTAGGAAATCTTTTTGAGGGCAATTTTTTAATCTTTAGTAAATATTCTAGAGCTTGTTTTATAATAAAAAATCCAATTTTCACTAGTCTTATTTCCGCTCTCAAAATGTAACTGGGAGTTGTTTTCTGAAAATAGAGAAAATTTTTCCAAAATTGATTTTGAACGATTTCTCCCTCATTTATGTACCGAAGTCCCCATATTCCACTGGCATATGTGTGGAACTACAATGCTATAATAAAGCGATTTAACACTTTCCATATCGGTCATATGTGAGGATTTAATTAAATTTTGTGTTGCGTTTTGTGTTATTTTCGTTTTCTTTATACGTGATTTTAAATTTTCTGAGAACGTGCCGTTAAACGAGAATATCACTCCTAAGTAATTATAGCTGTTTACCTGTTCTATTAGTGCATTTTTATACCAAAATTTAGGTTTATGTCCGATATTTGGGCTTTTTCTGAATATAACTACCTTTGTTTTATCTACATTAACTTGTAATTTATTAGTGTCGCAATAACTTTCTAATATTTTCATTGATCTATTCATCTGAATTTCCGAGTCTTCTAATACTATAAAGTCATCAGCATAGCCCAGCAATGAAGATGAGATAAACCTCTAGCTCCTCGTTGTTTAAAGTAGTCGTCTATGTCTGACACATATAAAGCAAATAATAGTGGACTTAGCGAGTCGCCTTGGATGATGCCTTTGGTGATTTTAATTTTTTTTGAAGTACAACTGTTCTGCTCAATTGTTATTGTCCCTAAGGAGTACATATTGTTTAAAATTCTTATTATCTTGCCGCCGATTCCATTAGATAAAAGCTTTTACCAAAGTATATCCAAATTGATATTATCAAAAGCTTTTTTGAAGTCGATAAAAAGTGCAAAAACTTTCCTCCCAGGCAGTCGCAGATGGTTACTTATCACCAAGTAAAGAACAAAAATATTATCTTCCGTACTTCTTTGTTTACGAAAGCCAGCCTGACATTCTGGTAGCGTTTCAATTGATTCACTGAATGTATGTAGTCTCTGATTTATTAGTTGGGTGAATAGCTTAGTTTTGTGATTGAGTAAGGCAATACCTCGGTAATTTAGAGGATCGTTTCAGGGCCTTTCTTATGAAAGTTAATCATGTTAATATTTGTCCAATTGCGTGGAAGGTGTTCTTCCATGTATATTTTGTTAAATAATTCTTTTAGATGTATGATCCAGTTAGTATGCAAGTTTTTATAAAATTCGTTTGGTCTTTTATCATCCCCTACCGCCTTATTATTTTTTGCTATTGTTATTGTTATAAAATAGGTTATAATAGTTCTCCCATACTTTGGCCGTAATAGGGTGTTCATTATAGTGCTTTTTTTATGAAGGTTTATATATTTCCAAAATTCGGATGGGTTTTTAATGTTCAGAGATTTTGCTTGTAGGTTTTGTTGATATTTGATTAGTTTATCTTTGATTAACATCTTAAATATTTTCTTTTCTGTTTTATATTCTTCGATTGTATTTATTTTTCTTAATGTTATTTTTCTTTAATTTCAAGAATTTTTTTTCTTTCACACATTCTTTATCAAACCAGGGTTTCGATTTCTGAATTAAAGTATTTTTATAAAGCCGTGTTCTACACATATCAAAAGTTTCGGATGTAGAAATGATGGAACTTATCAATTGTGCATCGAGTTCGTATGTTTCTGGGTTTATAGTCACCTCTGACATAACGTTTTTATAGTTTTGAGTTTTTTGTGGGTTCCACTTAAGATATTTTCTTTCTTTTTGTTGAATTTGTGATTGGGCTAGTTTAAACATTTTTATGTCTAGTTTTACCGTACAACTTTGATGGTCTGAAATAAAATCACTATTCACATAAAAAGTTTTTATAAAATTTATACTATTAAGATTAGACCAAATTAAATCTACTACACTATTGCTTCGCTCACTCAAATATGTGTAGTGTCCTAAATTATCATCATAGCGGCCATTAAGGGTGAAGAAACCTACATCTTCAAATACGTCATTAAGTAAGGTCCCTCTTTTGTTAATCGTTAGGTCCATTGAGTTTCTAGTTCCTAGGGGAAAGTTATTTTCAAATATGTCACTATTGTTGAAGCTATTAAGTTCCCCAATTCTAGCGTTAAAATCCCCATAAATATTTTATACTCGGAGTATTTAGAATTAATATCCTTCACACACCCATCAAACATATCTATGCAAACCTTATCATCTAACTTTGGTTTAAAGTATACTATGCCTAAAACGAGCTTAATTTTATTAATTTCTAGTTTAATAAATATCCAAAGATTTGATTTTTCTATTATAACAACCGTATTATCTAATTTTAATGATTTTTACAGGAGGAACATAAAACCTCACTTCCTCTGCCCCTCTGCTTGTCTTTCGTTGCGCAAGACTGTAAAATATTATAATTATTTAGAAAATATGGTAAAGTTGGGTTTTCTGTAGTTATCCATGTTTCTACGATTCCTATAATTGGGAATTTACAAAAATTTATCTTTTCTTCCGTATCAAAATTATTTATTGTATTAATTCCTTGACAGTTCCAGAATAGCAGAGGAAGTAGAGCTTCTATGTCCCTTTTTATTTCTATATCGTTATTTTTATTTTTTCCATTATCCTTTCTCATTTCCACTTTTATCGCCCGGTCAGTTTCTTCGTCGTTATCCTCGTCTGTCGCTATTAATTTTTTGATTTTAGATATTTTCCTAAGGTTTCCGCCTGTATTATTCTCAGCTGGGAATCTTTGATCTGCCGTTCTTTTATGACTGCCACTTCCATTTTCGTCATCTTCGGATGTTTCTATGTTCTGGTATACTTGCTTATTAATTATTAGCTTATTATATCTAATGTATGCTGTATATCCTTTATCCCTAGCTTCCTTCAATTTGGATATTAATGATCTTCTTTCCTCTTGAATTTTTTTTGGGTAATCTTCATTTATCCATATTCCTGTGCCTTTCAAATTTTTTGCAGATTTTAGTATTTTCGTTCTGGTGCTTTCTTTAGTTAATTTTACCAATACAGGCCTCTTCGCATCTTTCGAATAGTTCCCAAGTCTTTTCATTTCATCTATATCTACGTTTTTGTTGATAGACGTTCCTATTTTATGCATAATTTTATATATTTTATCTTCTGTTTCAGATTCCTTTTCATTTTCCTCATCACTAATGCCCATTACCACAATATTTTTCTTCCTGATTTCCCTCTCCAAAGCTGGAGCTATCCTTTCTTCTTGCTTCATAATGTGTTCTTTCAATTTTAAATTTTCATCTTTTATTTGTTTCATTTCCAATACAAAAGAATCTATTTTCCCATTCGTTTGTTGTGCAGTTTCGTTTATTTGTTGGAACATCTGTTCTACTCTTGCCATATCCCCCATCTTTAATTTACTTTTCAATAAAAGTTTTATCTGCTTACTATTTTTCTTTTGTTTCCCGCTTTATAAGTCAGTCTGACAACGCCGCTTTGATATCAACCAGGATTCTTTTTGTACTTACTAATTAGCCTGTTATTGAACTTCGCTTTCACTTTATTTGTCTATTAATATTTGTTTATCTTACCAAGAATGTATATTTAATGAGTTTTTTTTGTTCACTGGTATTAAGTTCATCACTTTAACTATATTGGAAGTCTTTCAGAATTAAATAATTTTCTTCGTAACTCTCGATTTTTACGGTTTAATGCAGGAGCAAAATCAAAACATTGTGATCTCCGTGAACGCACCGTTGCCACTCTCGCCATGGTTGTGTGTAAGACCATGGTGAAGTTTTGCCATCGTTTGCAGATAGCTAGTTAAAGTTTGCTCCTCATCCCTGTCAAATACCCGGTTAACTTCATAATTGGGTGTAAGTCTTGGTGCTCCTTCTAAGAATCGGTCGCTGAAGTCGATTTGTAGATTCTGTTTGCATTTATCTCGGTATCGCCTCCATGTTGTGTGTGGAATTTTATGTTTCTCTGACACACTTTTGAGGGACAAACCTTTCTCTATTACCTCATAAAGTGCGTTCTTCATGTCAATTTCTGGTGTATTGCACACGAACGGGCTTTCGCCATTTTTATGTCTGCAAAAAATTAAAAAATGATTGTAGGAAACAGTGGCCACTCTTAGTTTGGTAAAACAAGTGGTGACCAGTGTTCCCTCACAAACAGGTGGCCACTGTCGCCGAAAGCACATGTTTCAATATTTATTTAAAAATCCTTTTCTCAAATTATTGTTATAAACTTTAATAGTGAAAAACTATTTCTTGAATATACATGGCTTACTTCACAAAACAAGTTTTTCAGAATTTTAAATCCTTAAATGTTAATTTAAATCTAAAGCTACTTACCAAAGTTATTGCAACGTGTTGTCGTACATGCACCTTCACTTACCAACGTTAACGAGGAACTACCGAGAATCAAAATTGTATCCGGCAGTGAGACGTAGAAGAGGATGTATTATACCTTCTATGTGACTGCGCTTTAAACATATTACAGTGGAAAATATTGAGAGGTGACCACTGTTTCCGTATGGCCACTGTTGCCGGTCCTCCCCTACTGGTATACTAACGGTGAGTACCTTGGCTATACGCCTTACATACAGGGTGCGCCATTATTGTGACAAAGTTCGATATATCCGTTATTATCCAAGATATGGAATAAAGTTACATACGAAAATTGTAGACATCTGTTAACATTTCAAAATTATTTTCATTTGTACTGGGTGTTTCGTATCACCATGGTGAAACAAACATACCTTTTTTTTAAATGAGATACCCTATATATTATTGCAGATTCAGATTGGGCTCACCTCCCCCATACTTACAAAGTAGGGTTTCATATAAGTATATAGGGTATTTCAGAAGTCATGCCCAATTGAACGTAAAAATAATTGTGAGTTCAACGCCTTGTATAGTTCAAACGAAACAATTTGACATCAATATTTTGAAGCCGTAACGTTTTGGTATTGGTCTAGTTTCATGGTTTGGGTATTGGGAGAATGTAGTAGGAATTGTTCATTATCAATAAGAATTTACTAAGAGCGATATCCTGTACGAAGACAACCCATAAAAAGAACGTTGGAACGGTTAATGGATCGTTTCAATCGTACAGGTTCAGTACATCATGAAAAACATAAAAGGACAAAAACTGCAATTACTGAAGAAAATGAATTTAATTGTATGCTGGTAGTTGCGGACCATCCTCATTAAGATTAGATTAAAAATGTTCTTTATTAGAGATTTTTGACTTCCTGCTTACAATATACTAAAAATACAGTATAAAAACAAATATACAATGTGCCGATGGTCTGGCGATTTTTAGCACAAATGTGTTTGTCTGTCGTCTATACTGGCTCCTTGCTTCGAAAGCATTATCCAAGTGTTTGCGCTGTTTGTATAACTTTGTCCCTAACATATAGTTTTGACTCCTAGCATCTTTCGGCTCAGGTATCCCTGAAAAGCAGCTGAAAAACAGGGTTTCGAAATTGATTCGGGGGCAACGTGGCGGATGTTGTTTTTGATTTGTTTAATTTATTTAGAATCAAGATTATTGATGCATAAGGGGTGTTACAGCACAGTTGCCTGTGTTGAGGTTACCCCCTATGTTGAAAATGGGTTCGGACTTAAAAACAACCAAGTTATGTAATTAGTGATCCATGCAAAAGCCTACACCCACTATCGCGGATGCCTTCTGCGCGGTTTGCGTCTTTGAGATTTCTACGAAGATCTTGTGGCAGACAGTAGTTATAGAACTTTATCGAGATTTTGTTTATAAAGTCTTTGATAGTAGGTATGTTGGCTTTTTCGTGTAACCAAGTGGTTTTTGGAAGTTTCGGATAAGTTATGTTATGTTTGATTAACATCCTGAGACACTTGTTTTGTATAACCTGCAAAGAGTGGAAATTATGTTGTGTGCCGGTGTAATATATTGGAGCTGCATAAGTGAGTATTGGGCGAATGATTTGTTTATAAATGAGAATTTTGTTTTGTGTCGAGAGTTTACTGTGTTTGCAATCTTGGCTTTTTGTATCTGTTGTGGGATGTGTGCACTTGCATTTGTATTATTTTGCATTGTATATCCCAAGTATTTGATGTTCATACTCGGAGTGATGACATGACCATTGATACAAAGCTGCGATTGCAATGGGGGGGCTCCTCTAGCTATCCTCCTGAGTAATAAATACTCTGTTTTGGAGGGATTGATAACTAGTTTGTGTTTGTCGAAATAGGGGATGATTTTAGTGTTAATATGTGTTTGTATTGTGTTTAGTGCCTGTTCTGGGTTCTTAGCAGATGCTACAAAACATGTGTCGTCAGCATACATGGCGGTTAGTATTTGGGGTGTAATAGGGAGATCGTGGATGAAAATGGAGTATAACAAAGGTGATAGTACCGACCCTTGTGGAACTCCTGCTTGAATGGAGTATGGACTCGCTGAGTGTTCATAAATTTTGGTCAAAATTTTTCTGTTATTTAAATATGAATTTATTATTTTGATCAAGTAGATTGGTGTTTGTAGATTTATTAGTTTAAATATTAACCCCTCGTGCCATGCGGAGTCGAATGCCTTTTGGATATCTAAAGTTGTCATGATGGCCTTCTCTTTGTTTTGAAAGCTTTCGCGGATATAGTTTATTACCCTAATGATTTGGGCTACCGTGCTGTGGTCACTCCGAAATCCGTATTGTTCGAGAGGTATAATATTATTTATGTCTACAAATGCCTGTAATCTTTTTAAAATGATTTTGTCTATCACCTTTGCTATGTTGTTCAGGAGGGATATTGGCCTGTAACTATCCACATAACTTGGTTCTTTATTTGTTTTCATAATAGGTATGATGTTGGATATCTTGAGCATATCGGGATATTGACCAGTCTTAATTATGTAGTTAATTACATGAGTAAATTGGACAATAGCCTTTTTCGGAATATTTTTTATTAAACTGTTTGGAATGCCATCTATCCCTGGAGCTTTTTTTTATTTTTTAAGCGTTGTATTGTTTTATATGTCTCCGTACAAGTGGCTAAATTATGTGTATTTATACATTTTAATTGACTTATGAATTTGTGAACAATTTCAGTAATATTTTGATGATATTGTACATGTGGTGAATTATTAATAAAATTGTTTTGAAAGTACTCCCCGAAATTTTCTGCGATACTTGTCATGTCTGTTATTATATGGCCGTTGTCTGTAATTTTGGTAATTGTATTCGCTTGTTTTCTTAAACGTCTTGAGATTTTCCAAAGCGAGTTATCCTCCGGTTTAAGTTTGGTAAGAAATTTTTCCCAGTCTTCGTTTTTATGTTGTTTAATTGTCTCATTAATTAAATGTTGGTAATGTTTTAGTAGGGTATGGTCATCTTGTGATCTCGTGCGTTGCCATTTTTTCCTACATTTATTCTTTTCATTTATTAGTTGTACAGTATGATTAGGAAGTGTATTTTGATTGTTAATTTTTGATTTTATTGTGGTTGTTTTGTTTGTGGCCTCTAATATTATATTTTGAAATTCTTTTATTATTTTGTTGAGATGATCTACGTTTTTAATTTTATCAATTATTATTAAATGTTCGTTAATATATCTTCTAAAATGAGTCCAATTTGTGGTTTTAAAGTCAAAAATTTTGCTATCTATAGTTTGAATTTTATGTGAAAGTTTTAGATGTATTAGTACCGGACCGTGATCTGAATTAAAATATGTTAATGTTTTCATTTTAGTAATATTATTAATGTTTTTCCCTATCGCAAAATCCTACGTACTAGGAGAATAGTTCGCGAAAGGGAAAAAAGTGGGCGTGTCAGTGTGAAATACGTTGCAATCGAAATTATCGCAGAAGTTCAGTAAAGTACTTCCATTTGTGTTGGGGTGCGTCAGGTAGGGATTCCACTGTGGATGTTTACAGTTGAGAACACCTACTACCAACACCCTATTATGCGTTTTAACTATGTTGTAAGAATCTTCATCTTTTACTTTTATATTGGGTGGGTTATAGACCCCTACAATTTTGATTTTGTTATCGAAAAGTAGTGCGTTATGCTCAATCGATGATTTGTTTTGTTGCAAGAGTTTGAAATTGATGTATTTTTTGATGAGTAATGCGATACCGCCCCCTTTGGCATCACCGGGGCGGTCTTGTCTAAACAGAAGATTTACTTGGTTTAAGGAACGTCTCGATTAGAAAGAAGATATCTGGTTTATGAATTTCGAGTAAATGTCTGATTAAGTGGAGTTTGTTAAGTACTCCTTGTACGTTACAGAAAATTATTTTGAGATTGAATCTTTTTTGAATTACTGTTTTTCCACCTACCTGCCTAGATGTCATAGTTGTCTATGTTAGTTACAAAGTTATAGATTGTAAATTTCTCGATCTTGTTTGAGGCTTGCCGCATCTTTTGGAGGAGGTCTTGCAGGGCCCTGGCGAGCTCGTCCAGGTTAACCAGCGTCTTGAGTTCCCTGAACATGTTGTTAACTTCGTTAAATTGGTTTAAGTCGCTATTTGTGGTTGCGGGTTGGTTTGGAGTTTTCTTCACCGGCGGAGGGGGGTGAGAATACTGCATAAAAAGAAGATGCATCCATACCGCATTCAGTTACAGAGTTACTCGACGATGACTTTCGCGAAGAGTCCCTTTTTGCGAGTGGGCTCAACAACAAATACATAATCAGATCGATTTCTTTGATTTTGTTCTCTTTGGAGATGAAGCAACGTTTCATAAGAATGGTACCATGAATAGATATAATTTCCATTAATATTCCACAAATAATCCCTATCTTACATCAACTCAAAGTCAAACCACATTTTATCGATAGAAGAGTGAATGATCTAGTTTATTTAGACTTTCTAGAAAATCATTTAACATTACTGTTGGAAAATGTTCCGCTCAACATTCCGCAAATAATGGGGATTATATACGCTGGAGATCTAGTACATCACACTGCTTTAATTCACAATCATCTGAATACCCATTTTCCTGTCCGATGGGTAGGAAGAGGAGAACCCATTGCATGGCCACCTCGATCATCAGACTAAGCTAAACTAAAATTGACTTTTTCATGTGGGGTTATGTAAAAAACCGTGTTCACCAAATACCGCCAACTACACAGAACGATATGAAGGAAAGAATTCGAGAAGTATTTCGGAGTATTAATGGAGAAATGTTGAGAAATATAAGTCGATCTTTTGAAGATCGACTGCAATGTTGTATTGACGTTTTGGGTGGTCATTTCGAACATTTGGTATAGAATAAATTCTCAATTTACAGTTCACTTTGACTGATGTTTTGTTATTTTTGTAAAATAATCCGTCTTACTGTCATTTTTCTATATCTTACTTCTTCCAATAAATTAT
This sequence comes from Galeruca laticollis, assembly GCA_963921935.1. NCBI lineage: Eukaryota > Metazoa > Arthropoda > Insecta > Coleoptera > Chrysomelidae > Galeruca > Galeruca laticollis. Next base: position 188,197,079 of record OY998178.1, on the reverse strand, counting down.
TTTTTCAACTCTTTGTTACTGAATTGACAATATCTCAGGAATTAATGATTTTAAGTATAGGGAATGTCTGATAAAAATGAAAGTTTATAAGTTTTATTTTCACTTTTTGATTCATTTGAAAAAATCGAGAAAATCATGTGTTCGACTCTTGGCTCGCCCTGTATTCAGATGTTGTAATATCCAAAAAATGGCACTGTGTCATGAAACTAGACCAATATTAAAATGTTATGACTGCAAAATATTAATGTCAAATGGTTTCGTTTGAACTATACAAGGCGTTGAGCTCACATTGATTTTTACGTTCAATTGGGCATAACTTCTGAAACACCCTATATACTTATATGAAACCCTACTTTGTAAGTATGGGGGAGGTGAACCCAATCTGAATCTGCAATAATATATAGGGTATCTCATTTAAAAAAAGGTATGTTTGTTTCACCCTGGTGATAGGAAAATGAAAATAATTTTGAAATGTGAAGTTTACAGATGTCTACAATTTTCGTATGTAACTTTATTCCATATCTTGTATAATAACTGATATATCGAACTTTGTCACACTAATGGCGTACCCAGTATGGAAGGCGTATAGCCAAGGTACGTACCCTGGTGATAGGGAACACCCAGTACAAATGAAAATAATTTTGAAATATGAAGTTTACAGATGTCTACAATTTTCGAATATAACTTTATTCCACATCTTCAATAATAATGGATATATCGAACGTTGTCACACTAATGGCGCACACTGTATATTTTATAGTTGTTGTATTTTATACATTTTTTTTGATATAGCAATATTTTTTAGCGGTAATCATTCGGTTTGGATATCGCATTTTAATATATGAATTTGAAATTGTTATGATCTTTGTTTCGCTTGGTGATAGACTATTTCTCTCGTTATTGTAGATTTTTTGAACATTTGTACACGAACCTGTAACTGTCTGTTTCCTTTGAATGTTTGATTGAGGATTCTATCGTGAACTGAATTGTAAGATACTGTAGCCTTCAGCTCATAATTATTTTTTTCTACTTCCGCTACTATAACCGCACTTTGAACACGGGTTTGACATGCACAAAACGAATCTTTAAACACTAGTGTTTAAAATGCGAAAAGTCACATCTCGTTTATCTTTTGTTTTTTAAACGTCAAATCAAGTATATCTTTCATATGTTAAATTTCATACTCCTTGATAATTTTGTTATTCTGCGTCATTTGATTTATCAGTCAGCTGTCAGTCATCGTCCGTCATGTAATGAATATAATTCAAATATAATATAATGTTTTCGTTCCCGCGGGCGAAGAAAAAGTATAGTAAGCACCTCGTGTTAAAAACGTCTTTAGTCACTCGTTTCACAAGGAACTCGTTCCGCTTCGCTCCACTCGTGCCTAGTAAAACTCGTGACTAAAGTAACCTTTTTGACACTTGGTACTTAATGTACTATTATACTACTGGCACTTCAGCCTTCAGCTGGGTCTAGGTTTTTGTTTAATATAAATTGTCACTTGTAATTTGTAATTTCTTGATGACTTAGAAAATAGCCACTAGGTCCAGTGATAAATGTTTTAATTTTTAAATCTTACCTGACAAAAACTTTTAAGTGTGGAAAAGTATATTAACCCTCTGAGGAGTTGGGGGTTAGTTTAAAGGAGTTATAATAGTACTTTAAGTACGAACTTTTTGGAGCAATTTCAGTTTGTTAGCACGATACAGCCTCCGGAGTAAATACAAATAACCAATTTTATTATTCAGGGCGTCTCAAAGATGAACCCTATTGATATTCAGTTCACTAAAGCCAGTACAATGCTATGTTACTTAAAGTGCCACATTTTTGGTCCTTGTTGGAGAAATTTCGGGTTGTTGGCACGATACAGCCTCAGGAGTATATACAAGTGACCAATTTTATGATTGGATATTTTTCAATATTTCTCACAGATGTACCCTATCGATTTTCGGCTGACCAGAGCAAGTACAGCGGGTCCTATAAATCCAGATATACTACATTTTTGGTTATTTTTGGAGAAATTTCGGTTTGTTGCCACGATACATTCCCCGAAGTGTATACAAGTGACAATTTTATGATAGAATATTGTATCTCACAGATGCGGAAAAGTTAGTTTTAATCTTTAAAACCGTTTACTTTTATTTTATTTATCATTGCTATAAATTCCCTACTTGACCTCCCCCCCCCCACCTAGATCAAAATCTGGGCACGCCCATGGCTATATCGCGAGTTATAAGACACAAATAATATAACTGAGTTTTTTCTACAAGCATTTGCTTGACTGCTCTTCAGAAATCGTTCAAGTATCAGAAAGCGATTCGCTGACAATATTTTGGTTAGATAATATAGCACAAAAATTACGATAATGCGTGTGTTTTAAATGAAACTTACTGTTTCTAGTTAACTCCACAGTTTAATGAAAAATGTTGGAAATTCTAAAAAATTGACAATTGTTTCGATATTACCTAAATATCATCGTCAGAATGACATAAGTTACATTTCATTTGATGCCTACCTGATGTTTAATTATTTTTGGCTAGTCTAAGAAGTCTTCTGATTGACTTAATATATGTTAATAGAAAAAAGAAGATATGGTATTACAAATATTAAAGCTTAGATATTATTAGCCTTATATATCCTGGATATCATTTTTCCCAACTAAGATCAGTATAACTGTGCAATGATATAGAAAACCAGGCAAACTATATCTGCTGATCTTTACAATAAATTATCACTTAAGAAGACAGTTTAAAAGTGGAGAGCTCCCTAGATTTATTTGTTCATTGACGACTTCATATAGTGGGTTTCTCAAGTGTCTTCTTATTTCCAATTCTTCAGAGAAATCCAATTTTTGTTTCTTATCACAAATATGTAGCACTTCTATATGTTAATAGAAAAAAGAAGATATGGTATTACAAATATTAAAGCTTAGATATTATTAGCCTTATATATCCTGGATATCATTTTTCCCAACTAAGATCAGTATAACTGTGCAATAATATAGAAAACCAGGCAAACTATATCTGCTGATCTTTACAATTATCACTTAAGAAGACAGTTTAAAAGTGGAGAGCTCCCTAGATTTATTTGTTCATTGACGACTTCATATAGTGGGTTTCTTAAGTGTCTTCTAATTTCCAATTCTTCAGAGAAATCCAATTTTTGTTTCTTATCACAAATATGTAGCACTTCTAGTTCTGTGTTAGTTGTCAATGAATGATTGGTGTCAAGTAGATGTCTGGCGTAGTGGGATTTATCTGGTTGTTGAATATGTATGCTCGTAAGTGTTCACTGTATCGGATTTCAAAATTTCTAAGTTTCTGACCCAAATAGACAGCATTACATTCTGGACATTTATGTTTATTTATACCAGATTTCTTTAATGGTGATATTTTTGTTTTTATATTTAACAATTTTGTACTTATGTTACTTTCTGTTTTAAAAGAAATCGTTGTATTTGTTGCTAAAGATACTATGTTTGAAATATTATTACAAAGATTTCCTGTATAGGTATGTAATGGTTTTATAAGTTTTTATTTCTTTAGTTTGTTTAGGAAATATTAGTTGTAATGCCACTTTTTCCTCTTTTTTACTAATTAGTTTATTTATCATATGTAATGGGTAAACGTTGTATGTTGCTATTTGTTTAATTGTGTTAATCTCTCTATCAAAATTACATTTTTTTCATAGGAATTGAAAATGCTCTATGTATCATTGAATTATATGCCGCTAGTTTATGGGACATGGGATGATTGGAACTCTATGGAATAGTCACATGATGGTGTGTTGGTTTTAGGCGAATCTAACAATCAATTACATTATTAACTCTTTGAATTTTTAAATCAAGAAAATTGATTGAACTATTTTCTTCAACTTCTAATGTAAATTTAATTTTTGGGTGTAAATTATTAATGTGGTTGAAAAATATATCTAATTGTCGTTCACTACCCATAAAACAAGCTAATATTGTTACCGTCTTAATTGTTCGGTACCAATTTTTCCAAGTTTCCTTGGATGGGACCAAGATAGCGATTTTATTTGGAACGATAATGGACGATAAACAATTAGGACGTATGCGAACGGCACTCTTGTTTTGGTTGGAGAGCTAAGAGTCGTGGGTCTATTTGCGGAACGTTAATCAACCGGAAAGGTAATTAAAGGGCGCCAGAAATTTTAATTCACAGGAAAAATTTCAAAACCTGCGATAAGAGAGAGAAATTATGAAAAGTGAGGTATTTTTGGTAGTGTATTTGTGGAGGTTTGGGAAGTACTCACTAAAACGCGGTTTATTGGGTTATCCAGTTTATTAACAGGTTTTACCAGCGTCAGTGAACAAAACATCAAAAATATTTACAAGATGGGTACATGCATAACCTGGTACCGCAAACAAAATTAATATATACATAAAAAAAATAAAATAAATTATCACTAAACACTACACGGTAATTTGTTCGAGAAATAAATAGTCTCCAAGAGACAACAAATATACAAATCAAAATCATATACATACACAAATGATAAATGTTGCAGAGTTTGCGAACTAAAAAAGTAGTTTATAAACGAAATTATTTTCCGTTTATTCAAAAAAGAAAATGTAGGATATTATATTATTAAATTACTTGAAAACAAAAAACACATAGGCTTGGTGAAAGTTATGTCAATATCGGGAAAATAACTTAGTCTAGATTTGACGTGCACGCCGAATTTCCTAACGATTATTCTATAAAACATAAACAAAGGTTCTCTAAAACAATAGCAATATTAGTAATCAATAAACTCGTTATTGTAATAAAATAGTTCTGACCGTATAATTCTTTCGCTAAAGAAATAGCGTGACACTAAATTAATCTTTCCACCATTGGACTAAAAACGGGTGCGATTACTCCAGGTAGGAGAGATACTAAATAATCATTAACGATACCTGAGTCCAATTGTTTCCATCCAATCACCACCTTACTACTCAAGTGAAGATATTTGCATCAACGCCGGAGGCGTGGTTTCTCGATTAGGTCGATTGAAAAAACTTACGATAATACTTGCAATAAGTAACCTCACAGACACTCGGAAACCTTCGGTAATTTAATGTCGGTAATAAGCACTATAAACATATACTCCGGTAATTTTCATTCAACTATGAACACAGGAAATACCGATACTTTGGTAGGATACGATAATTTAATCTTAAAAGCTAAGAAAATCACCACTGCTTAATCTTCGTAGACTCTATCTCAATAGCGGTTGAGAATCGGTTGCTGACTGACTCTCGTGACGAGATTTTTGGGGATGGATAGCCTCCTTTTTGAAATTCTTTCCGAAAAATAACTGTAAAATTAGTTCCAAAAAGCCATATAACAGCCATATAAAACGAATCGGGCAGTGAATTCACAGATTACGCTGTCTACCCAGAATTTCAAAAAAGGTAGTTTCCTTCTCCGAAGGTAATTCTAAAACTATTGTGTACTCATCGTACCCCTTTTAAGGGCGGTATTAAAAGTACAATAAATTGTCACTTTGTTCAATTGAAAATCCCGATTGACCCGTAATAAACCTTTTTCGGCGTTCAAAGATGTATTATAATCCGGTAATTCTATGTTTATTAGTATTATAAAACAATCTTCTACACAGTCCGAAGAAAATATTGTTACGCAGGGCCGCACTGGGAAAGAAATTCAAATATAAAAAAATTAAAAACGTTACACAGCCCCCTCCAAAGAGTGGAACCGAGTACGCGAGATTCTACTCAAAACAAAGAAAACGTTTTTATTCCTCCGAGACGGGAATGAAAAGGGGCGGCAACAGGAACATAGGGTTTCAATCGGTAAGGGTCTTTGTGGACAAGAGAACCATGAATGAAGTATTTCAGACATAGAGGACGACAGGTACGATAAGTGACAAAAAACGAAGGTAATAACATTTGAGAAACGATATAGCCGACCGGGGTCAACTAATGAAAATACGATACGATACGGTATTCGACAACAAAATCATCGACGGCAACGATAAGTAATCCGATAAAATTATCGGCAAGGAACGATACGATACTCGACAGGATTGTCGCAACAAACGGAACGATAGGCGGTAGCGGTAAGCTATAGAAAATATGCGGGACGGTATACGATACTAGAAGAGAATGCGGTCAGACGGAGGGTGTTAGAGTTAATTTTTTTCAGTATCCGAGCTCGCGTCAAGACCTTCGGGATCAAAAGTATTGAACGGCTTCAAATCTTTAACATGTCAGTTCCCAGCTTAGGAACCATTTGGGCCTTCTAGACGGAAGACTAGATTAGAGAGTTTTTCTCTGACGGTACACAAAATATATTTCGGCGCTAGTTTGGCCGCGAACTGGTTGGCAGCGCTGGACAAAACTTTGTTACGACGCCACACCTTATCGCCTACCTTATAAGATACTCAAGTTGTAACTTTTCGCACTGCGCTCGTATGCACGATGCAAATTACAAGTTACCTACTTGTCTAAATACCTGAGTCAGACCTATGTCATGTACATATCTATACCAAAATAAGACATTTTTTGAAATATTACTTTCAAAGATTTTTCTTTCTAAACTGTCCATAAAAATGTTTCCCAAAATTGGCGATATAGGGCTTCCCATTGGTAAATCTTCATTTTGAATATATAACTTATTGTCAAAAGTAAAATAATTCTGATTAATACATCAAATAAATTAAGTATATCTGATATTATTCCTGGATTAATATTTTTATCTTCTAGTAACTTTCTTACAAGTATTAGACATTCTTTAGGAGGAATTTTAATGAACATATTGCTAACATCAAATGAAAAAAGCGTAGAGCTATCTTGCAAGTTGAATGCTTTTAAATTTTTGATCAGTTCCATTGAATTTGTAATTTAATATTGAGATGTATATCCGTAACTATTAAGTATATTGTTAAGTTTATTTGCCAATATATTATTAGGAGTATTAACATAAGAAACTACAGGTCGAATCGGTTTCGTTATTTTATGAAATTTAACGGTTTCATATAATTGTGGAGAATGAGGATTCTTATTTATGATGGACCTCTTTTTGTAATCACACAAAAGATAATATGAATTATTAACAATATCTCTAACCTCTAACATTATTAGAAAACTTTTTTGTTGGGTCTGCTCTAAGATCTTTCACATCGCTAGATTCTATAAAGTTATATATCTTTGAATTATAATCATTAGATGTCAATATGACAGTAGCGTTCCCCTTGTCAGATTTTGTAACTGTTAGGTTATTATCATCTACTTTCTTTTTTTATTGAATTTAAAACTGTAATATCATTTTTTGTTTGACGTTTAACTTTTGAAGGTTCAATATTTTTGATTAAATTGCCAATTTTTAGTTTCTCATAAAGAAAATTATTTGAATTAGATTTTAAAGCTATTTCTGACTCTGTAGCCATTAACTGTTTAATATTATTCGTAAATTTTGGTGGTATGCTGTACTTTAAACCTTTATTTAATAATTCTATTTCACTATTTGTAAAATTAGTGTCTGAAAGGTTTGCATATCGTGGTGCAAAGTGTGTTGGTATGTAATTACTTACAGTTTTATTATGTTTATAGTATTGAGCTCTGTGTTGTGTGTGTTCAAGTTTCCGTAGCTTTTGTTCTTGTTTCTTAAATTTCTTGTGCTTCATCGTGCTGACACTTTTTCTGATATTGTCATCTAAACAGTCAAATTCTACTGGATGCAGTTGGAACGTGAGTTCAGAATGTACCACTTTTATGTAGTTGTCTAAGGAGTCTCTTATTCTAAACCATTTCTTACATTCTTCTTTAAGCCAAACTCGTTAAGCACATTTTATAGTTTTTTGTGATTGAGTTGTTTTATTATGGCATTTTATATTCACATTATTTGGTATTATCTTTAAAATCTAATTCAAATAATTTTCTTTATGAGAAACTAAAAATTGCCAATTTAATCAAAAATATTGAACCTTCAAAAGTTAAACGTCAAACGAAAAATGATATTACAGTTTTAAATTCCATAAAAAAAGAAAGTAGACGATAATAACCTAACAGTTACAAAATCTGACAAGGGGAACGCTACTGTCATATTGACAACTAATGATTATAATTCAAAGATATATAAAGATATATAACTTTATAGAATCTAGCGATGTAAAAGTTCTTAGAGCAGACCCAACAAAAAAGTTTTCTAATAATGTTAGAGATATTGTTAATAATTTAAATTATCTTTTTATTGATTACGAAAAGAGGTCCATCATAAATAAGAATCCTCATTTTCCACAATTATATGGAACCGTTAAACTACATAAAATAACGAAACCAATTAGACTTGTAGTTTCTTATGTTAGTACTCCTAATTATATATTGACAAAGAAACTTAACAATATACTTAATAGTTACGGATATACATCTAAATATTCAATTAGAAATTCAATGGAATTGATCAAAAAATTAAAAGCATTCAACTTGCAAGCTTATTTCATTTGATGTTATCAATATGTTCATTAAAATTCCTCCTAAAGAATGTCTAATACTTGTAAGAAAGTTACTAGAAGATAAAAATATTAATCCAGGAATAATATCAGATATACTTAATTTATTTGATGTATGTATTAATCAGAATTATTTTACTTTTGACAATAAGTTATATATTCAAAATGAAGATTTACCAATGGGAAGCCCTATTATATCGCCAATTTTGGGAAACATTTTTATGGACAGTTTAGAAAGAAAAATCTTTGAAAGTAATATTTCAAAAAATGTTTTATTTTGGTATAGATATGTAGATGTCATATTAGTTTGTTTTATGGGCAGTGAACGACAATTAGATATATTTTTCAACCACATTAATAATTTACACCCAAAAATTAAATTTACATTAGAAGTTGAAGAAAATAGTTCAATCAATTTTCCTGATTTAAAAATTCAAAGAGTTAATAATGTTCTTGATTATTCGATTCACCGAAAACCAACACACACTGATGTGACTATTCCATACAGTTCCAATCATCCCAAGTCCCATAAACTAGCGGCATATAATTCAATGATACATAGAGCATTTTCAGTTCCTATGACCAACTGTAATTTTGATAGATTAACACAATTAAACAAATAGCAACATCCAACGGTTACCCATTACCTATGATAAATAAAATAATTAGTAAAAAAGAGGAAAAAGTGGCATTACAACTAATATTTATTAAACAAACTAAAGAAATAAAAACTTATAAAACCATTACATATGCAGGAAATATTTCTAATAATATTTCAAAGATAATATCTTTAGCAACAAATACGATTTCTTTTAAAACAGAAAGTAACATAAGTACAAAATTGTTAAATGTAAAAACAAAAATATCACCATTAAAGAAATCTTGTATATATAAACTAAAATGTCCAGAATGTAATGCTGTCTATTTGGGTCAGACCCTTAGAAATTTTTAAATCGGATACAGTGAACACTTACGAGCATACAGATTAAAACAACCAGATAAATCCCACTACGCCAGACATCTACCTGACACCAATCATACATTCACACCTAACACAGAACTAGAAGTACTACATATTTGTGATAAAAAACAAGAACTGGATTTCTCTGAAGAATTGGAAATTAGAAGAGACTTAAAAAACTCACAATATGAAGTCGTCAATGAACAGATAGATCTAGGGAGTTCGCCGCTTTTAAACTGTCTTCTTAAGTGATAATTGTAAAGATCAGCAGATATAGTTTTCCTGGTTTTCTATATCATTGCACAGTTATACTGATCTTAATTGGGAAAAATGATATCCAGGATATCCCCATAGGGCTAATAATATCTAAGCTTTAATATTTTTGTAATATCATACCCCCTTTGTTCTATTAACATATATTAAGTCAATCACAAGACTTCTTGGACTAGCCAAAAATAATTAAACATCAGGTAGGCATCAAATGAAATGTAACTTCTGTCATTCTGACGATGATATTTAGGTAATATCGAAACAATTGTCAATTTTTTAGAATTTTTAACATTTTTCAATAAACTGTGGAGTTAACCAGAAACAGTATTTCATTTATAACACTAATATGAGTAAATTCCACAAAGTAAGGGTTGAGACAGTTAATTTCATTACGATAATGAAAATAAAATTTGTAATGATTAAAATTTTTGCAGTGGTACTACGTTCACTCGAAAAATATAACAATGTAAAAATAGTTAATTACATAGTCACCACTATAAATGCATTCTGTTATAGGAATTAATATCTACTAGGAAAATTAAGTACCATTTTTTTAAATTATATGATGCATTTAACATTTTATTGCTTACTTCAATGAATAATTATTAGTAAATAGTTTAGCTGGAGTTAATGATAATAACCTTTCGAGACATTTGCTACAAAGAGAGGAAGGATAAATCATTAACATATGCATGGATGCTTTTAATGGTTAAGATATGCAATCGATTACAAAGAAAATATCATGTAAATTTTCGTTCGAGATCGAAGGAAATAAAAGCGATAGTTTTGATTTTAATGATGTAATAATTTCTTTCCGTTATTTAAAATGATACCAGTCAATGTATCAATTGCACGAAGAGGGTGTTAAACTTAATTAAAAGAATTAGATGCCAAGGAATCCAAATGTGACTTTTCAAATATAAATACTTAGATTATATTATATAAGGTGTCTCAAAATTGACGCCCGTCTTTGCCGAATATGACAAATTATGTTGTAAAATAAAAATTTTGCGTTTTATCTTTGGTTAACAAGTTATGAATAAAAACAAAGATCTAAAATTTAAACATTATTAATAACAAATAACTGTTATAAAACAAAAATTAATTTACAGAAGGCGTTCAACCAACTCGCCTCCTACTTCAATGCACACATTTGCACGATTTCTTGTATCACGAACCCTCTGTAACAAGTTCTCGCCTATAAATTTCATAGTAATGTGAGTAAGAGCTTCAAGAAGAATAAATCTAAAGGAACTGGACGTGGTGATCTAGGAGGCCATTGTACGGGTTCACATCTTCCAATCAAACAGTTGGGGAATGTTTGTTTTAATGAAGTTGTCTATAATAATATGCGAATGCACCATCATGTTGGAACCAACAACTCAATCTAGTTGCTAATGAAACTTAATGTAGTAATGGCAGTGGTAAATTGTCATTTAAAAAATATAAATACGAAGCTGAATTAAGTCGCTTATGTAGAATGTTTGGACCGATTACATTATTATTTAGTAAGTTTATTGACGTTCTTATTTGGTGACATCTTTTACGAGTTAAATAAGGATTTTTATCTCTACGTCCATGCAAATTATGAGTATATATGATCCCTGCCTGGGTCAATGTACCGGGTGTCTGATTAAGGAAACCCGCTATATCTCAGAAACTATTGACCGTACATCTTGGGAAAAAATTGTACAACAAACTCGGGTACGAGAAACCGCTCGAAATTACACTGTTCTACATTTTGAAATTTTTTGTTGATCTCCGAATTCTTTTTGGGTTTTTTGCGTCAACTGTGTTGTACACGTTTTTAGAGAAGGGAGAATATAAAATATGGAACTCCCAATGTATAAGCAATCTAGTGGCGAGTTTTTAAAAATCCATATAAAGGCAGCGCGGTGTTGGCAGATCTACAGGAAGATACCGTCCTACCTGCACGAAGCGAAATCATGATAGTAGCACGGCTACAGGGAATCATGGAGGAAAGTACACCGGTTATGATGGAGCCAAGGAACCACAACGAAGAGGTTGGCAAAGGAGTACTAATTGGAAAAGGATTGGTTACGTTGGCGAAAGAGATCCCAGTACGTGTGATAAACGTGAATGATTACCCAGTTACCATCAAGAAGGAAACCAGGATTGGATCCTGCGTACCAGTGACGTCTATAGTTCGTCAAACAACGACCACTGACAATTCTAATGTCAGATGTTATCAGTAGCTGGCCAATCCTTGAATCGAGCTGAAAAAAAGAGATTGAGAGAATTTCTCTTGTAGTATCGAGACCTATTCGTACCAAAAGGAGGAAAGACTGGTAGAACATCAGCCGTCAAACACAAAATCGATACTGTTAATGCTAAGCCAATTAAGCAAGCAGCTCGAAGACTTCCACGAGCGAAGAGAGAGGAAGCTGAAAGAATAATTCGAGAGATGGCAGAAGAAAAAGTAATAGAACCATCTACTAGTGCATGGGTGTCTCCAGTAGTGCTCGTCAAGAAAAAGGATGGAACTACAAGATTCTGCGTCGATTATCGCAAGCTAAACAACGTGACAAAGAAAGACAGCTATCCTCTGCCTCGAATTGACAATACGCAAGATACTTTGACCGGCAGCAAACTGTTTTCCACCTTAGACCTGAAGTCTGGTTATTGGCAAGTGGAAATGGACCCAGAAGACAAAGAGAAGACTGCTTTTACCACCGGATCTGGATTATGACAATTCAACGTCATGCGATTCGGGCTCTGTAATGCGCCTGCGACATTTGAAAGACTCATGGAAAATGTCTTGAGAGGGTTGTCTTGGGAGACATGCCTGGTCTATTTGGACGACATCGTAGTACTGGGGAAGACATTTGACGAGCACTTGAAGAATTTTGAAGACATATTCAAACGACTCCAAACTGCTCAGCTCATGTTAAACCCGAAGAAAAGTCAGCTGTTCCAAAACCGAGTCAACTATCTAGGTCATATAGTGAGCAATGAAGGAGTGGAGGTGGATCCAGAGAAAATTGCTTCCATTCAGCAATGGCCGCAACCAACCGACAAACATCAAATTAGGAGTTTCCTTGGACTACAGAGGAAGCAAGAGCTTTCCAATGGGAACAAGACTGTCAAACGGCTTTTGAAGCCTTGAAGAGGCATTTAACCACTGCGCCGATATTAGGATACCCGTTACCAGAGGGATACTTTACTCTTGACACTGACGCAAGCAACGTAGGAATTGGAAGAGTGATGTCACAGATCCAAGGAGGACAAGAAAGAGTGCTGGGACATTTCAGTAAAATCCTCTCCAAAACAGAACGAAACTACTGCGTCACAAGAGGAGAACTTTTGGCGGTAGTGAAGTCTGTGGAACACTTTTACCAGTATCTCTATGTTAGGAAGTTTTTAATCCGGACTGATCATGCAGCACTAAAGTGGTTGATGCAGTTCAAGAATCCCGAGGACCAGATCGCTAGATGGATTGAACGACTTCAAGAGTACGATTTCAGCATCGAACATCGAGCTGGTGTGGGTCACCGAAATGCCTACTCCCTGTCCAGACGGCCGTGCGCAATAGACTGCTCCCACTGCAACAAGGCGGAATCTAGGGAAGCTGCAGTTTCAAGAACTACCGTGGTCAACGAGGAATGGCCACCAACCAGGATCAGAGAAGATCAGGAGAATGATCCTCACCTGAAGATGATCCGTCAATGGAAGGAAGAAAATCTGCGACCTGCATGGCAAGGAGTGTCAATATTTTCACCGACACTCAAGGCATATTGGGCTCAGTAGGCCCTTGTCCTGGAAGAAGGGCTGTTGAAAAGAGTCCTTGAAAACGATGATGGTTCCGAGTTGAAGAGACAGCTAGTTATCCCGAGAGCGAGACTAGCTGAGGTACTGAACAAGTTACACGACAGTCCATCGGGAGGTCATCTGGGAGTGACGAAAACCCTTCAGCGAGTTCGTGAAAGGTTTTATTGGATGAACAGCTCCGACGATGTGAAGGACTGGTGTAAGAAATGTACAACTTGTGCTACGAGTAATGGACCACATCGCAAGAGAAAGGCACCCATGAAACAATATAATGTTGGAAGCCCTTTCGAAAGGATTGCTTTAGACATCGCTGGACTATTTCCGACGACAGAAAATGGTGGTAAATACATCCTGGTTATCATGGATTATTTCACAAAGTGGGTGGAAATTTACGCGATCCCGAATCAAGAGGCCACAACTGTCGCGGATGTATTGGTGAAAGAATTTATCAGCCGATATGGAGTGCCCTTGGAAGTCCAGAGTGACCAGTGAAGAAATTTCGAAAGCCATCTATTTCAGGAGGGAGATTTGCGACAAGCTGGGAATGAAGAAGATCAGGACTATTGGAAAATACCTGTCCAAAGTAGTTTCCAGCCATCAGAGAGATTGGGACCAGCATATTTCCCTATTTGCATTGGATTATCGATCTGCTGTGAATGAGTCCACGGGTGAAACACCTGCGTATAAAAATCTGAGATACCTATGCCATACTAAAGTAAGCCTAGTGGAACAGAAACAAATAAATGGACCTGTACAATGCTACAGGTGCAAAGGCTTTCATCACGGACAAAGCACGTGTAATATGGACTTGCACTGCGTAAGATGCGCCGAAGGACACCGGGCAGCGGATTGCACCCTGAGCCAATCAGAGAGGACCAAATGCCAAAATTGTGAAGGAGACCCCCCCGCCAACTACAGGGGGTGTCCCAAAAATCCGAAGAAGGCGGAGAGAAAACCAAAAAGACCTAGTGCAGTAGCACCATGAATAAGCTACATGCAAGCGGTGAGGAAAGCACCCGAAGCGGCGAAAAAAGCACCCACCCAGAGTGCCACCCCAAATGCGGTATGTTGCCAACCATGCAAACACTCATAACAACATTAATTACACAGTGAAGTAATTAATGGCTGAAAACCTTCCTTATCAATTAAAAATAGGATCTTGGAACACAGGAGGACTGAGAACAAATCAAAATACCATGGGAGAAATCTTGGAGGAAGAAGATTTCAACATCTTCGCGCTCCAAGAAACAAAATTACCGGGTAAGCACCACAGATTCACCTGGCCAGGCTTCAACGTTTATAGAAACGACACAAACGGACACTCCGGCAGCACAGCGATAATAGCAAAAAAAGAGCTATGCCAATACCAAATCAACACACCGAACGATTTACTAACTATGGAAGCGACGATAGTATTAATCAAAACTATAAACGGAAACCACTATACACGAGGAAGACGTGTTAGCGGTACTCCTAGATGGAAAAATAAGAGACCTGAATCCCAAGTCCCCTGCTTGGTACAGCACTAGAAGAAACAGACACGGAAGAAATTTGGAGAAAATAATAGAAATATATTCGTCATACCAAGTGATAGGATCACAAAGACCGACGCATTACCCACCACAAGGACTACCCGACGTCTTAGATATCACTTTGTGAGCCAATCGTCCTCACGGTAGGCGAAGGAGTACGACCACCAGAAAGGATGAAGAAGAAAACGAATTGGACAAAATTCACAAGAATCGCAGGACAAGTCATAGGACCGATAGTGGAAATCAATAATTCAGAAATACTGGAAGAGCAAGTATGTTTCTTCGAAGAAGCACTAACAGAAGCGTTAGAACGAAGTACTACAACGTCCGTAGCAGACAATACGGAAAGTTCAAAAACATAGATGATGACCCAAAAAATCTGAGTAGGGAAAAGAATTGAATCACGAGAAGCGCACGCAGGACACAAAATCCCGACGAACTGAGAGTCAGAGAAATCAAAGAAGAAGTACAAGGAAAACTAAAAAAACACAGGAGTTAAGAATGGAACAAAATAATCAACGAATTAGACCCGCAAAAACCGGGGATATGGAATATCACAGAAGTTCTACGAGAGAATAAAAACCGATGCCGCCGATACACGGAGCCAACGGGATGGCCTACACCGAAAAAGATAAAGAGGAAGCGTTGAAAAGCACACTAGAAACACAGTTTATACTGAACGAACGCCCAGACGGAGACACGGATTCCTCAGACATGGTAGAAGAAAGCTTCGCCCAGTACCTAGAGGAGGAGGAGCATGAACTCCTAGGGTTCGCAACTTCTCTGGAAGTATAAGAACTGCTAAGGTTAGCTTCTAAGAAAAAGGCACTCGGAAAAGACGGAATATTGAACAGAGGTATCACATACCTAACCAAAATCATCAACGGCATGTTAAGGACGAAACACTTCCCGACAAGATGGAAACCTGCAGAAATAATCATCCAAGGTTTCCGCAAAATTACAGACCCATTAGTTTGCTACCAGCAATGAGAAAAATAGCAGAAAGAACTATAATGAGGATACTAAACGAACAAACAAGAGTATTAAACGTAATACCAGACGAACAGTTCGGATTCAGAAAAGAACACAGCACCGAACAACAAATCTTGAGACTTGTAGAATATACAACTCAAGTTTTCAACCAGAAGGAATCAACAGGAGCAATATTCCTCGATATAAGTAAAGCCTTCGACTGAGTACGGCACGAAGGACGACTTTACAAGATGAAAGAGGTAGGATACACAAAACCTCTGATAAAACTCCTAAATAGCTATCTCAAGGAGAGAAATTTCCAAGTAAAGGTAACAAACGAGAGATCGAAAGTAGGCCATTAAGAAGCGGGAGTACCGCAAGGAGCAGTATTATCCCCCACGCTATGTAACATATACACCTGAGACATACCAAAAATAGAAAACACCATGAACGCACTCTACGCCGACGATACTGCATAGCCACGAGATGCGTAAAAGTGAAAAATATCACAAACAGGATGCAAACGAAGTCGACGAATGGTGCAAAACATGGAAAATAAAGATAAACAGTGAAAAAATCCAAGCGGTCCTGTTTACGAAAAAAAGACTCCGGCGACCAGAAAAAAAAATTGAAATCGACGGAGAAGAAGTCGAATGGGCAGAAAAAGCAAAATACCTAGGAGTAACGATGGACCAGGGACTAACATTCTCCATAATATACATAACGAGGGAAAGGCCCGCCGGATTGTTATACTGGAAAAGTAAACTCAACCTCAAGACCAAGTTGATATTTATAAGAAGCATTATAATTCCAATTATCACGTACGCCTCAGTCGCCTGGGAACACTCCTGTGAAACAAACAGACAGAAGCTACAGGTGCAACGGAACATATCGCTAAGACAAGCGACAAACGTCCAATGGAGGAAAAAGAGTGTAGACATATACGAAGAAACACAAGTAGAGAAAGTAGTTGAAATAATGGACGAAAGAGCGAGGAAACTCTTCGTAGAACGTAGAATCCTAACGTAGAACTGAAGGACCTAACAAGCTACAAGAAAGAAAACTACAGGAAGTACAAGAGACCAAGAAAACAAATAGAAGACTAGACATGAAGGTCCCCACCCAAAAAAACCAAAAAACCGTACTGGCGCAAACCAGTACACAAAAAAACAAAAAACCGTACAGATGAGCAATCGTCTGTGCACAAAAAAAACAAAAAACCGTACAGACGAGCAATCGTCTGTACAAAAAAATAAAAAAACCGTGCAGGCGAGTCATCGCCTACACAGCAAAAAAACAAAAAAATCCCGGGGAAAAGAAGAGTAAGAAGTATGAGGAATCCCCCCGACACGGTAATTCCGCGCTACTGCATAAGGTAGGCGCCAATTTACACATCGGGGACAGCTATAAAGAAGCTGATGGACCACTCAGCTTAGGGCCTTCCTCGCCGAAGCAGGCAAGGACGGTTACGGCTGAGGTAGCGATCACACACACGTCGACGACGATATAAACAACCGCGAAATGATAAGGGAGTATAGCGATCAGAGCTACCCCTTCGAAAGGATATGGAGACCTCCCGGAACCTTTCACAGAATTAGAGAAAGGTGAGGGAGAATACGCGACGCGAGACGCGAACTACGATGAGGTCCTGTCGGAATGACAGGGGATGGATGTCCTACTTCGCCCACACTCGCGGACCTAGTGCTTAATGGGACGGGATTTCTCACGCGCGCCTGTGTGTTTGTATGTGTTTGCCGGACTCAAACAAGTACAATGGACGCTAATGGTTTAAGATGACGTGCAATTTGCAAAGGACATTTTCCAAATTTATTAATACCAACCACTTGATTGGTGCACTTTCCCTTAACGTACCGTAAGAAAACTCGGTTTGTACTTAGATTTTGGGGGCGCAATGATAAATACTGCTTCACCAAACGCAGATAACCAATTCCATCACTGTCGGCAACAGTAAAAGTCGACCCTTCGCTGTTTTGGAAGGTCGGATAGTAATAAGCAATACGCTTAGGTACTTCTTCCTTGATGTCACGTAAGCGTAAATCGCGCAATTCACATCTTATACAAGTTCCAAAGATACCTCAAATGGCTACCACCTTCAAAAATTAGGGATCGACCGATATGATTTTTCGTGGCCGATACCGATATCGGCCGATACCGATAAACTCATAGCCGATATCTGCCGATACCGATATATCGGCCATACAATTTTGTCGTACATTTTTTGCTGTATAAATGAGGTAAAAGTGATTTATAATGATATACTGTTACCGTTACACGGATTAACCATAAAATCACTAAAAAATTGCAGAGCAAATTCGATATTTTGTAAAATCGCCCGGCGGAATACTAAAAATCGATACGGTGAATCTCCGAATTTAACAAAGCCCGGCCAGTCGGCTATGTTCACTCCGTCGGGGAATACCAGAATTTCCGAATACGCTGAGAAACAGTAAGATAATAAAACTCGTAGTAGTCGTAGTATAGTATTGCACTGATTTTTCACAAACATGGATCGTTTTGTCGTGCGTTCTCCATTCGTTTCACAGTCGTCGTCATCTTTACAAGAGCCTGGTTCTGGTTCATTATCTTCAATAACTAGCAGTATTAGTGGCAACATAACTAGTGGTAAAAGTATTTACTGGACGTATTTCTCCAAGAACGAAGTTAATGCCTCTACAATAAAAGCAAATGCCACCTGTAAATTATGTAATGCTGTTGTTTCTCTGGGAGGTAAAGGCAAAACAGCAAATACTACCAATTTAAAGCATCATATGGCGAAGTTTCACATTGAAAAATTAAGTGAGGAGTCAAAAGAAAAAAATGTTGATGGCAGTAAGTATATAATAAATTTGTTTTAGAAATTAGTAATATTGGCTGCAACATCGACAAGTTATTAAATTTCTGTTTTTGTTTTTGCGTTAAGTCGTTAAGTGAGTACTTTTACTCCTGAACTCTGAAGCCAAACAGTACCTCTGAATATAAATTTATGAATTATGAAACACCCAGTATTTAGAAGGGTTCTGTTTTTTAGATGCAGAAGCACACGAAAAACCTAGTTCATCTCGTTCATATGCAAGCTTAAGCGGAGGCTCAACCACACAACCAAAGATTTTTGAATCCTTTGAAAATATGCAGTTATGGGACATTGATAGCACTAAATCTAAAAAGATTCACTATTATATCGGAGAATTAATAGCTATAGACATACAGCCCTTCAGTATTGTGAACGATGTGGGTTTTAAGCGACTTTTAAATAAATTGGTTCCTTGTTACGATATTCCTTCAGATAAATATTTTAGAGAAAGAATACTTCCTGATATATACAAAAAATGTACTTTGGCAATTTGTGAAAAATTATCACTTTCCTTGAAAGAAAACATTAAAATTTCTGCCACCACAGATATATGGACTTGCAAGCATAATAACAACCCATTTATTTCTTTTACTGCACATTGGATAGATTTTAAAACGACTGAAAGATGTTCATTTGTACTGGCCTGCAAGCATTTTCCTGGGTCACATACAGCTTTAAACATCTCACAGATGTTATCTGAATTCATGACAATATGGGAGTTAGATCAGAATCAAATTCTTTTGGTTTTGGCTGATAATGCTGCCAACATAAAAAAAGGCATTGATGAGGTTAAATTAAAACACCAACCCTGTTTCATACATACCATACAATTAGCCAGACATGACTCCATAGAAAGTCAACGATCAATTATAGATTTATTGGCAAAAGCAAGACGTATAGTAACTCATGTTAGTCACTCCTCTTTGGCTTGTCATAGGCTGAAGAATATTCAAAAGTCCCTTAATATGACCGAGAAAGCTTTGGTGCAGGACATTCCAACACGATGGAACTCAAGTTTTTATATGTTGGAACGTCTGATAGAACAAAAAAACGCTCTTAATATATATATAATGGACAATCCAGCTTAAAAAGATGTGACACTAGCATACCACCAATGGAAACTAGCAAAAAATTTACTAAATCTCTTAAAACCTTTTGAAGAAATTACGAAGGTTTTTAGTAAGAATAGTGCATCTATATCGGAAGTAATACCCTTACTTAAAACTCTCTTAAAATATCTCCAGAAAGCTGAAGGAGCTGACTTTTCAGGGGTGCAGAGTACCAAAAATGAGCTTAAAGACTCCTTGAATAAGAGATGCAAAGCCTGCTTCACTGATAGAAACCTTCTTTTTGCCACTTTATTGGACCCAAGGTTCAAGACATCTTTCTTTGACAATGATTTATCGCAAAGAACCTTTACAGATTTAAAAAAAGAACTTTTAAAAACTAATGGACTAGATTCAGACTTGCTGGAAGATAATTCCGGAGAATCTGAAGTGAGCGACGATGATGCTCCTTTAGCGAAAATCGCCAAAAAATCACACGAGGTAAACCAACAGATTCAGGAAAATGCCCCGGGCTCAATTTCTCATAGTTTATTTTGGAATACTTTTGATGAACTTACTGGTATGACGACCAGTAAATCAGTGTCATATAAGAAAAGTACTGATAATATGATGAATAAAATTGATGATGAGATTGAATTGTATAAGAAATTAGAAAAAATATCAAGAAATGAAGATCCTTTGACTTGGTGGGCGCAAAAAAAGACATTTTTCCATTGATGTACAAAGTTGCAATAATATATCTAGCACCGCCGCCAAGTAGTGTTGCTAGTGAACAGCTATTTTCTTCAGCTGGAAATGTTTATGAAAGCGCAAGAAATCGTTTAACTCCGGAAAGAGCAGAAACCTTAATTTTGTTACATTACAACTTGCCGAAACTTAACTTTAAATATTAATTTGATAATTTGTTTAACTTAGGGTGTTACTTCTACATTTTAATGACTTCTTTGCTAAATTTTGAATTATAATAAACTTTATTTGTTTTTTATTTAGTATTTCTGTTTTAATTTCCTTTAAAAAATCCTTAAGAACTGAAATATTAAGCAATTCACATTTTCGGCCGATACCGATATAGGCATATTTCGTAGTTTACATATCGGCCGATACCGATATCGGCCTAGAAGGCCGATATGGCCGATAAACCGATACCGGTATCGGTCGATCCCTATCAAAAATAAATACATAATGTCCGGGGGAACAATGAATCGTCTTCCTTGAATACATATATGCCTTCTTGGTTACGTCATTCTTACTAATTGCCTTCATGAATGCATGCACTTTCACAAATAATTTTTTTCACTACTAGCTTTCAAACCCAACTTTATTGTCTTTTGTTGAGGTAGAAAAGTTATTCATTATTAACCAAGATAGAAAAATACAGAGCCTGCTTGATTAGAAGTAAATCTCAATCCATTTGACAGAATGTAAGGTACGAAAAATCGCGCGTGTTTTAAAGACCTTATACTTTAATATACTATTTTGATTCTCCAGAAAATTATAGAAATATTTCAAGTGTTATCTGATTAATAGAAAACTTTAAGATTGAAAAATGAAACTTTTTATTTACAGAAATTTCACAATTTAATAAAAAACTAGTAAAACTTTGATAATGTGAAAAACCAAACATTATGTCAATAATAGAGACATTCATAACACCCTTGAAATGAACTGACAAAATGAACTACTATAAAAAACGAATTGACAGTTGTACCAATTTAACGACAAAAATAATATCGACAGTCTCTTCTTCATGTGGACATTTTAAATAATATCTAACCGTATATCAGTTTCATTTATGTCTGACAGATGACGCCAGCTTTTCCTCAGTCAGTAATAATAATTATTTACACCTATTAATGAATAATGTAAGTCATTATAGTTGAGGAAACGAAAAAAACAATGTATATACTATCACCTCGACAAAATATTTAACCTAAGGATAATCATATTCTTAAAATTAGTTAGCAACATGGTATATTTTTATTGCTTTCGGTAGGTTTATACAGAAAATAAAATAACAAAAAAAAATGGAAAATCCTTATCGCGTTTATAACAATAAAAAAATAAAAGTTCGCCAACTTTTAACTTTGCTATCTGAAAATGATTGTGCGCAATTGTGAGATTATTGCATGTTTGGTACACATAATCCTACATTTGACACGTATTTTTGCTGTTTTGTAAGAAATCAGATTACGCAAAATAGAAACTGGTGTATTCGTAAGCTCAGTGAAGTTGGCCCCTCCAATCGAAATTTTCAACAAAAACATATATGGTCGTAACGCGCTCCTAATGCACCAATATGTTCCATAAATGATTTTGTTTACACCACATTTCCCGAGAGACTACGGCTATTTGTTTATGGGGGGAGCCAAATACACGCTAGCCCCCTCCACTCGGAATTTTTAAATTTTGTACTTTGCACCGTCAAGCGCTTGTAATGCACCATAATGCTCCACCGAAATAATACTTTAGACCCCTCCCCCCAGTTAGTAGTATCGCATTCAGCATGAAGTTGCTATTTGTCTAATTGTATTAATTTCTCTATCAAAATTACATTTGTTCATAGGAACTGAAAAAGCTCTATGTATCATTGAATTATATGCCGCTAGTCTGTGTGACATAGGGTGATTGGAATTGAATGGAATTGTCACATCAGTCTGTGTTGGTTTTCGGTAAATTGAATAATCAAGTACATTATTAACTCTTTGAATTTTTAAATCAAGAAAATTGATTAAGCTATTTTCTTCAATTTCTAATGTAAATTTAATTTTTGGGTGTAAATTATTGATGTGGTTGAAAAATACATCTAATTGTCGTTCACTACCCATAAAACAAGCAAATATGTCATCTACGTATCTATACCAACGGTTATCTATTAGATATGATAAATAAGCTAATTAGTAAAAAAGAGGAAAAAGTGGCATTACAACTAATATTTCCTAAACAAGCTGATGAAATAAAAACTTATAAAACCATCACATATGCAGGAAATATTTCTAATAATATTTCAAAGATAATATCTTCAGAAACGAATACAACAATTTCTTTTAAAACAGAAAGTAACGTTAGTACAAAATTATTAAATGTAAAAACAAAAATACCACTATTAAAGAAGTCAGGTATATATAAACTCAAATGTCCAGAATGTAATGCTGTCTATTTGGGTCAGACCCTTAGAAATTTTGAAATCCGATACAGTGAACACGAGCATATAGATTAAAACAACCAGATAAATCCCACTACGCAAAACATCTACTTGACACCAATCATTCGTTGACACCTAACACAAAACTAGAAGTGCTGCATATTTGTGAAAAGAAACAAGAACTGGATTTCCTTGAAGAATTGGAAATTAGAAGACATTTAAGAAACCCACAATATGAAGTTGTCAATGAACAGTTAAATCTAGGGAGTTCTCCACTAATAAACTGTCTTCTTAAGTGATAATTGTAAAGATCAGCAGATATAGTTTTCCTGGTTTTCTATATCATTGCACAGTTATACTGATCTTAATTGGAAAAATGATATCCAGGATATCACCATAGGGCTAATAATATCTAAGCTTCAATATTTGTAATATCACATCTTCTTCTTTTTTCTATAAACATATATTAAGTCAATCACAAGTTAGGTCACTTCTTGGTCTAGTCAAAAATAACTACTAAACATCAGGTAGGCATCAAATGAAATGTAACTTCTGTCATTCTGACGATGATATTGATTTATCGAAACAATTGTCAATTTTTTAGAATTTTCAATAACTTTTATTATATTGTGGAATTAACTAAAGACCGTGAGTTTCATTTAAAAACACTAATATGAGCATATTCCACGAAGTAAGGGTCGAGACAGTTAATTTCATTAAACCACTAGTTATATAAATATTCTCCAAAAATAAGTTACATTTTGAAAAAATATGTAATTATACTTAAAGTATTTACTACAGGTTACATCTAGATATATTTCTATTTCGGAAATATTGTGGGATTATATGGTTCAGTACGAAATTGGAAAGTTTTGTGAGTTTTTTATTTATATTTTCGTTTGACGTTTCGGACTGTCAGTATCCTTCATCAGAAACTTATTATACAAACAGAACGTTTACAATCAACAGATTATACAAAATAAACTTCTTTTTAAAAACTTACCATAAAACGCTTGCAAGTGCAATATCAACATATATGATAAAATAACATTTTAATTAAAAACATTTAGAACAAAATAACCACTCTCACTAATGATGGTACATATATTGTATTAAACCGTCACATATTTTGCAAGTAAACCAACATTTATCGATTGTAAGAACAACTAGTATTTGTATCGTATACATTAATTAAGATTTGAAAAGAGGAGCAAAACAAACCTATTTGACCTTAATGTTCATATTAGTATGCTTTTGGCATAAGGTGCTTGTCATGTTAACGTCTGTATTTCTAACTTATAACAATTTTTGAAGTTGATACTAATTTTATTAAATTAAAATAAATCTTCGATAAGTTTTTTGTATCTGACTTTGCATTAACAGAATGTTTGTTTGTTTGGATTTCTATCATTTCGTAGAACTCCCTTTTTTTGATGGCTTTCGGTTAGTAGTATTTTTGTGTTGTCATAGTCAAAGGTATGTTTGTGTTCAGAAACGTGATTCGTAACAGCTGTCTTGTTTTTTTTTGTCGTATTTGTGGCCATTTAGTCGGTTTTTAAAATATTGACTGGTTTGTCCAATATAGACATCTTCACAATCTTTACATGGAATCTGGTAGATAACGTGGCTTTTTTTGTCCTTGGGAATTCTTGATTTCAGTTTACTAAAATTAGATTTTAAAAGATTATGTCCTCTGTGTGTTACGGTTATGTTGTGTTCTTTAAAAGTGCTACCAATTTTTTCTGAAACTCCCGAAATGTATGGTAAAGAAAGATCATTTTTTTGAGATATATTTTCTGAACTATTTCTAGGATGAGTTTGGTTGTGAAAAATATGGATACGGTTTTTAAACATTCTGTTAATTAGCTTATCTGGGTAATCATTTAATTAGAGAACTTCTCTAGCTTTTTTATGGCGTTTTACCGGTATTCGCAGTCAGAAAGTTTTATAGCCCGATCCGCGAGTCCTATGACTACCGATTTTTTCTGCGACATTGGGTGCTGGGAATTAAAATTCACATATCTAGACGACCAAGTTTCTTTGTATACCATTCTGTTTTGACAGTGTTGTTTATGTGGTGAAGAGTTAAATCCAAAAAATTTATTTTATTATGTTGTTCCCTTTTAACAGTAAATTGTAGTTTGTTGTGAAAGCTACTAAAACTATCAAGAATAACCTCTATTTTGTTTATTGGCCCTAGTGCTATTCAGTCATCGACATACCTAAAGAAAAAAGGAACTTGATACTCCAGGCCTCCAATTATGGATTCTTCCAGGTCCTCCTTCATAAGTTGTGCAATTATACTTGAAATGGATGCACCCATTGCACAGCATACTGTTTAAAAAACTTTTCTTCATACCAAAAAATATGTAGAACTTAATGTCAGTTGCACTGCTTTCAAAAATTCACTTAGACGTATGTCAGTATAAGACTTAATTTTATTCCACTTTTTTATAATTGTGTTTCTGGCTAAGTCAAAAGGTATGTTTGTATATAAAGATACAACATTTAATGATAAAAGTGTGTAATTATCTGGAATATTGAATTTTTAATTTTGTTCTTAAAATCAAATGAATCTTTTATGTAATATTTGTTTTGGTTTATAATACAAAACGTTGTTGAGGTTTAACTAAGAAAGGGGAGGGGGGATTTTCTTTTTCTTGGTGGTGCATTTGAGTGCATTAGAAGTAGATTCCGATGCAACTTGTTTTTTTTTTAGAAAATTATCATTGGGGGGGGGGGTCAACTTCACTATATACATTGAGGTTTAACTAAGTAACGGGAGGGGGGATTTTATTTTTCTTGCTGGTACAAATGAGTGCATTAGAAGTGGATTCCGATGCCATTTGATTTTTCTGAAAATTGTCATTGGGGGGGACAACTTCACTATATATATTGAGGTTTAACTAAGTAAGGGGTGGGAGGAGTTTCTTTTTCTTGGTGGTGCAAATGAGTGCATTAGAAGTGGATTCCGATACCGCTAGTTTTTTTTTTTTAAATTATCATTGGGGGGGGGGGGGGCAACTTCACGCTGAATAATACGATACTACTGAGGGGATGGGTCTAGCGTGTATTTGCCGCCCCCCCCATAAACAAATAGCTGTAGTCTCTCGGAAATGTGGTGCAAGAAAATCATTCATGGAGCATTAGTACCATATATGTTTTTGTTGAAAGTGTCGATTGGGGGGGAGGGGTGGGGGCAACTTCAGTGAGCTGTATTCGTATGTACCTAGATCCCTACTTTTTATTTTATTATTGGGAAAGAAAGCTGGTAAATTAAACCTACTTTATGATGTCAAATATCTATTTCTATTGGCCAATCAATATTCCTTATATTATTTTATTTGTTTTTGTATACTGAACAAATTTCTGTTCTTTCTATTCTTTTCTATTTTATTTGCTGTATAAACCCAACTCTTATCTAAATACTTTGTTCGCAGATTTCTTCTACTTTTATTAATCGGAAAGTGTAGAAAGTGCAAAAAATTACAAACCTTTGAATTTTTTGTATGGATGGCCATACAAAAGCTCGTCCTCCGGGCACCAATAGTGGTTTGCTGTAGCAACATCCTGCAACAAACAGAAATAAATGCGATACTTAATATAAAGATAGGCGCTATTTAGTTGTCCCACACAACTATTTGTATGAGGCAGGGGTGGCGTTATATATTTTCTAAATACAGAATTTATCAAAAATAGCAGTAGAAGTAGGAAAAAAACTACATTTTTTTTCTAGATTATTTCAACTTCTGTTTCAAGTAATCATGAATGCGGTCCAGCAGACGGTGGAATGAAGGTGTTTAGTACGCCCTCGTTGCGTGATCAATGCATGGCATTTGTTTACATGATCCGACTTATTAAGATTATTATAAGTAAGTAGGTAACCTATCGAATGCTTTTTTTAATCTAAAAAGGTGACAAACGGTTTCTGCTTTATCTGAATTTCTATTTCTGCCTATGCATTTTATTCTAAATTTCACTTTTTCATTTATTATTGTTTCAATTAGTATCGTCGCTTTTTTCTACTATTTATAAGTATTATTAATTTTAAGCTCTTGTATTAAGAGTTCCATCACTTGTTCACTTATTTTAGCTTCAGAAAATCGTTTGTACGCATTCTCCAGTATTTTTAGGATCAGGGTCACCATCCATTTTTGTTACATATGATATATTTCATATGTATCTTTATGTTTTTTTCTATTTTAACTAGATTTTTCAATTAGACTTTCTTAAAATAAAGTAGAATCATATAGAAACGAATAGTTTCAATTCGGAGTACCGAGAAACACCAAACAGTAAGGGTTGAAAGAGAAAATGCCCTCAAGTTAATTGAAAAATGAAAAAAAAATATTATAATAGGAAACCAAACAATTTATAATATGGTCTTCCTTCTATCCGCCACTGACCAGTGTAGTGCTAGTGATAATTGGAGAATTTTGAAACAGATAAATCGTTAGACGTAATTAATAATTGGTTCGTTAGAGATGGTGTTGCTTTCATTATTTTATTAAAAAAGTTGTGGATAACCAAGAGGCAAGCAACATTGATTTATTACAATTTCCTATTAAAACAAGAGCAAGACTGTACAGTAAGTAAAACAGCTGAAAAATGTTGATTAGCTCTTTTATAGATGTAGGATATTATAAACAGTTTGACGCTTTAAAAAGTAGAATCAAATATATTAATACTTATCAAAATATATTAATAAAGGCCGAAACGTCAATAGTTATTTGTATTCCAAGTACTGAAAGTGGTACTTTGTTGGACGAGTCTGACAATTGCGAGACAAGCGAAGCAAGGCGAGTAACAGACGAGTCCAACAAAGTAGTATTTCAGCCGCGGCGTACACAACATTTTTTAGACGACGCATAAGATCCAAAACTTCTTCAATTACACTGAGGAAAGAAAATAAATAAAAGAGAATTATAAACATTTTACTTATTGAACAATATAATAATACTTAATGATATTTGCAATGTCAATATTAATTTATTAATTATTAGCAAAAAGTAATGTGCGTCCCGAAAGTGTTTTGCAGTACGGAACTGTCACTTTGACTACATGGAACACTCAAAACGCAACTTTCGCTATGTAAATGAATACAGAACGAGCAACTTTCAGATGGCGTCGTCTAAAAAAGAATTTTTCTATACGAAAATTCATAAAAATAGACCACAAATCAAGAATATTTATTCAAGAAAATATATATTTATGAAACAGGCCTAGAAACTGTTTTTTTTGTTTTCAAATTCAACATAACAATTTTGATAAAGTTTGTGTTAGATGTGCTATACCAAAAAAAAAATTTTGACGTTTCGCCTTTGAGATACTTTAAATTTTGAAAAAATATATCTAAAAATTCATGTCCACAATGAATTAGTATATTTTTATTAACGAAGCTGGTGACTTAAAATTGTAACCAATAAGTAACATGAGGTTGTAGTGATCCCTTAAAAGACATTAAAGACAAAAGGACACTAACTTAGAAATAATATTTAAATTCAAGTTAATATTAATTATAGTATTTAGGGAGCATTGGTCGGCTATGGTCAATGTAATTTATCAAGGAAAGCTTGTTTTTGTTATTTTATAAACAGACATGTACAGTTTATAGACGGAGGTCGGATGTGTAGTAAAACACAACTATGCTTCCTATATAATGGGTGTGAACGAATCAGGATGATATTATTGTTATTAATACTTTGAATAAGTCGTTTTGATATTTATAATCGTGTATTTTTAAATGTATTAAACTTGAACCCAGTGCTTTTATAAATGTGTTATTGTTTATTCTGTTCCCGAATACAGGTTGCTAGGTAAGTGGTTTCCTCCATAATAATATGCCTTTATGGTAAACGTCGAGTATACGAGGGACCCTCACTAAGTAACCACCACAAGGTTGCTAGTTAAGTCCATATGCCCGACTCTTCGATAATTCATACAGGGTGTACAGCGCCAACATGCACAATTTAAATAATTTAAAGTTGCTTATTTTAAATGAATTTTATTACATTTTTAGATGTAGTTTCTAAGCCAATTGATTTGGTATCGGTATTCCCTATATCGAAATCCAACCACTTTTGAGATATTATTTTCTTAAAAGCATCATTTTAACTTCAGTAAAGCATAGACCGTGGTTGTTCAAAAATTAATAGTTAGAAAGATAATAAGGATGTTGACAGTTGTTACAAATTCGTGTAAAGTTATTTTTTATACATTCAAGACAGTTTTCAGAAACCTAAAATAGGTAACATTTTAAGAACCTAATTAGTCGTCTAATATTAAATAAATTTAATTTCAATAGCGTTATTTATTACCCATATCACGTTACTGCGAACACCAATCAGAGCGTGATGACGTTGACTTATTTCTCATAACCAAGTTAAAAGTATGAAAAAGTATAAATAATCGATCTGAATCAGATTCCTTTCACGTTCTTCCTTCTTAGCGAGGCTTTCCTTCAAAACTACTACCAAACCGTCTTGGTCAGTTTTTCTTCCTGGCAATAGGTGAAGAAGTTTCCACTCTGGTCTCATCAGTATTTTCGGAATAGTCTGCTCCATACAAATTACTTTCAGTTGTGTTGTGACATATTCTCTAAGAAACTATAGTTGTTCAAAATATACGCGAGAGCTTTTTCGCGAAGTTGCTGATCCAATCTTAGTACTCCTCCTGCGTTTTACTTCTCTGCTGTAACTAGACCTGATGTTCTTCCACTTTTTACTTTTCCGCCAACCCTATCTACGACGCGAGAAAAGTATTGGTTTACCTCAAAAAAAGTTGCAATTTTTGAGTTATTTTCACGTTTTTCAGTGAGGAAAACACGAAAAAAGGGGTTTTAGAAAAAAATCGTGTGGGTATCTCGTCGGCCACTTTTTGTAACATAAAGTCACCAATTTTATGATTGATTATTGTTCAGCACATCTCATAGATGAACCCTATTAATTTTCAGCTCACCAGAGTCGGTATAACGGTTGCTTTGGTACTTTATTACCCCCCTAGCTAGCTCAAGAAAAATGCTATGTGTTTTAGATACAGTAGGGGTGGGTAAATGTAAAGATGCAAGAATGCTTTACAGTGTAAAAGTAATACTTTAATATCACCAATTGACTCTTATGATGTGATTAACAAAAATAAATCAGTTACTCCAAATGGTACCAGTTGGTTCTTAAAGAGTAGGTATAAGCTAACTCATGTGATATATTATTATTATTATTATTATTATTATTAAATGTAAATGTCAAGTTTGTGGAGTCCTCAACGCCAATAATTATTTGGAAAGATCTTACTTGATTGTCTAGTGCTTCTCCAATAAAGGGTAGAATTGCTGCCAAACAATATCCTGACTGGTGGATAGGTATGCAGTTACGAAGTACAGATAATGTATTGATGAAAGTAAGAAGAAAGTGAGAACCTAAAGGCCTAAAACAACAAAATCCTATGTCACCTACCGTGTGTGGCCTAGGTGGATGATTTTATTAGTTGTTTAAATTCAAATCCTCTAAAGAGAGTGTTTTCATCAGCGAAATACAATTTAAAACAACTAAAAGTGTTTCTTTTCTTTTTAGGTATTAATCCTAGAATGTTAAGCTCTTGCTTAAAATCAGAAACCCAAAAGAAAGGATGCAAGAAAAAAAACTCCAAAAAAAAGTTGAAATGTTGGAAGTTGAGATTCCACACTAAGGAATTTCAAATATATCACCTGACTAACCTTGAAACGTACCTAATCATAGACTTATATGTGACATAGAACCAGATTAGATTTTCAGAATTATTGATCACAATTATAAGTTCCATGAAAATTGTATGTCAATTACTACCTATAACCTGTACTCATAAACAATACAAACAAGAAGAACATTAAAATAATATACTTTAAATAATCCATATCTTTCTTAATCTGATTCAATTCTATTTATTTTTTTATTCTGGCATGATCTGGTAAGTAATTTAACAAATAAATTTAAGGACTGTTTCTTTTAATTCGTAACAACTTGAAGTACCACATTTTTGCTCATTTTGCAGAAATTTCGTTAAGTTAGCACATCGTTACGTGCGAGAAAGAGACGGATATGGGTTTCAAGACACATTGTGTCTCTCCAGAGTTGGACGTTCCGCCAACCAGGGGGAACCGATTATCATCGACCTATAGAGATTGATTTGCAGATTATTTTAGCAATCCTCTAGAATGGCAAAACAAAGTTGCATTGAGGCAGTAATTATTATAATATACTTTTAGATATTACATAACTACCACTCTATTATATTGTACTTTCTTTTTCCGTCAAATTCTCTTCACACATAATATTGGCGATTTTCTCCCACCTTCTCTTCACATCACCATCCCTGTACTCATCACAAGTAATGTCCCAAATTGCATTTCAATTTCCCGTATGAATTTCTCGGTATCAAAACTCATTTTTATTCCAGTCTTTCGGTATCATTTCTGTAGCCCATGCATCTTTACATATCTTCCAGAACCACTTCTTACCTTCCTCCCCCAGCCATCTTATCATCTCAGGGTTAATTTCGTCCTCTCCCGCAGCTTTCCTTATTTTGATGTTTTTAATGGGTTCCTCTACTTCCTCTTGGGTTATTTCGTTATGATATTCCTCGAGATATTCCTTTTCTTGTGTTACTTCTTTCTGTTGGTCAATATGTGTTTCAGTTTCTTCAAGTTTAAATTTTTCCCTGAAATATTCTCTCCATACTTTTGTTTTTTTCGCCTGTCTCTATATGTATTCGATTATTTTCATCTCTTATTGCATAATCTTCTCTTTCTCTTTTCCCTCGTAATGTTTTAATTCTGCTCCAGAATTGTTTGATATTTATTTTGTAGTTTTCATTTAGTTCCTCTCCAATTTTTTCCCAACTTTTCCTTTCTGTTTCTTTCACCGCTAGAGTCGCTACATTTCTTTTCTGAATACACTCCAGTCTATTTGCCTCGTTTTTGTTAAGCTGATATTTCTTCCATTGATGTTTTTTCTCCCTTATTTTCCTTTGTATGTCTATGTTCCACCAGTCGGTTCTCTTATGGTGTTTGTTTATTATTATTGTTCCACATGTTTCATTTGCTACATTATATATAATATCTTTGAATACTGTCCATCTTTCTCCTAAATTTGTGTTTTTTATTGCCAGTTCTGCCTCTGTAAACTGTATGTTCGTTATATCTTGGTATTTCTTTCTTATTTCTAGATCATTTAATTTTTTAATATTCAGTCTATAATTGCTTTTATCATTGCAGTTTAAGTTTAGTTCTGTATTCATTTCTGCTAATACTAAACTATATTGTGTTCCTAATTCTGCTTTTTTCTCTGTTCTAACGTTTTTTAGTTTATTTAATTCTGAATTATATACGATGTAGTCAATTATACTTCTAGCGTCTCTTTCAGGTGCTTCAAACGTACGAGGTCTGACAATTAAGTAATGCGACAATATTCAAAAATCGAGTATATTTAAAAATTAAGGTACATCAATGCGATCCCCTTCAAAGTAGTCCCCTCCCGCACCTATACACTTATTCCAGCGAGTTTTCCAGTTTTCGTAACAATTCTGGAACAGTTCTTGCGGCACCTCTCCTAGTACCCTCGTCACAGATTCTTGGATATCTTCAACGGAGTCAAAATGTCGACCTTTGACGAATGTTTTCATGTGGGGAAATAGGAAAAAGTCGCAGGGTGACATGTCCGGTGAATAGGGCGGTTGCGGTAACGTTGCGATGCCTTTAGACACCAAAAACTGAGAGACACTAAACGCAGTGTGACAGGGAGCATTGTCGTGATGCAGAACCCAAGTCTTCGCGATCTCTGGACGCACTCTGAGCACCCTTTTTCGTAATCTTTCGAGTACATCGCGGTAGAATACTTGATTTACGGTCTGTCCAGGTGGTACGAACTCTTTGTGAACCACCCCTTTGCTGTCGAAGAAGCAAATCAACATGGTTTTCACCTTGGACTTGCTCATTCTCGCCTTCTTTGGCCTTGGCGCCCCAGGGGATAGCCACTGTTGGCTTTGTCGTTTAGTTTCGGGGTCATATTGAAAAAACCAACTTTCATCACCAGTAATAACTCGATCGAGAAGAGTTGGATCACTTTCAACCTGCTCGAGAAGATCTTGAGCGATGTTCAATCGGTGGGCTTTTTGCTCATCTCAAAGGTTCTTCGGTACCATTTTCGCACACAGCTTTTTCATGGCGAAATCTTCGGTTAAAATCTTTCTAACTGTTTCCCGGTTAATATTCAACTCGCCAGCCAACATTCGAATGGTTAGTCGCCGGTCTTGACGAATAAGGGTGCGCACGCGCTGCGCATTCGTGTCGGTTCGCACTTGAATTGGCCTTCCGCTCCGCGCTTCGTCTTTGACGCTCTCACGGCCATTTTTAAAATCGGCATGCCACCGAAACACCTGACTACGACTTAGGGCATCACTACCATACACTTTAAGTACTTTTTCATAAGTTTCTGTCGCGGTTTCGCCGAGTTTCGCACAAAATTTTATTGCGCACCGTTGCTCTAAATTTCTCTCTTCCATTTTCGTGACATGCACTACTCGCGTGTTGTTACAAAACACTGAACAGCTGGCGAAGAAATGATCGTACGAGAGTCGTCAAGGTCTCAATCGAGAGAGTAGGGATCTGCTATTACG
Organism: Galeruca laticollis; assembly: GCA_963921935.1. Taxonomy (NCBI): domain Eukaryota; kingdom Metazoa; phylum Arthropoda; class Insecta; order Coleoptera; family Chrysomelidae; genus Galeruca; species Galeruca laticollis. Next base: position 188,163,349 of record OY998178.1, on the reverse strand, counting down.
GTAGCTGAGTTACAGATTCGCAGTGTTACCACAGGCCGAGAAAAAAAATCGGTCGCATTACTTAATTGTCAGACCTCGTATACCTACCCTTCATGTCTTGATACCATATTGTATATCCTACTTTTAGGTCGTTTATTTGGCAGAACTGTAGTATTTTGTTTCCATTGTTATTCCTTATCTTCTCTCCGTATTCTCCTATGCAGCCCAATCCTATATGTATATCATTCCCCAGTCTTGCATTCCAATCTCCCATAATAATTACTCCATTGTTTACCTCTCGAAGTTCATCTAGTTCTTTTTGAAGTTCCTCATAGAATTCAGCTATTTTGGATTCCTCTGTTTCTTCTACTGGTCCGTATATTTGGATAATATCTATTATTTCATTTAATTTTATTGTTATGGTAATTATTCTTGAGTTGACTTTTTTACATTTATCTATATGCTTACTAATTTTTTCTGTCACTACTAGTCCGACTCCTTCTATTGCTTTTTGATCAGGTTCTACTCCAGAGTAATATAAGCTATATCCATTTTTTAGTTTCATGGTTCCTTTACCCTTCTTTTTCACTTCGCTAATGCCCAATATGTCTATCTCGTATTCTATCATTTCATCTATTAATTCATTTTCTTTTCCATGTAAAGATGTAATATTCCAAGTGCCTATCCTAATTTTATCCCTATTTTCCTTTAATGTCTTCGAGAAAGTAGACAATGTACTATTTTGTACTATATCTTTGCTGGTATGATTATTTCCATTTTTACGTACAGATGTCCCCCTTTTATTGTTCCTTATATTAGTATTATACTTATCTTTTTTGTTATTTTTGCTTTCTCTTTTATCGTTTTTATTACTGTTTGTACATATTTTGTTTTCCTTACAACTATTATTATAACTAATCTTATTTGTATTACTTATATTTATAATATTATTACAACTAATTTTTCCTATATCTATGTTTTTTTGTCGTGGCCATAATTTTCTCTATTTTTTCCTCTTCATTTGGTGCTACTTGAATACGTTTTTTGAGATTTCTCCTGTACTCCCATATGTTCTTGTGGTTTTTCTAGTCTTTTCTTGTGATTCCTCTTCCGGAGATCTTTTACTAACTTTTCTTCCTCCTGTTTTTTGTTTTTGTATTTCCTCAGTGTCGATGGTGTTTGGCGTTTTATGGTAGCCCAGTGTCCATACATCATAGGCATCTCTGTTTATATACAATTTATTATATGCAATATTTGCCTTGTGTCCGTTGTCCCTTGCTTCTTTCATATGTCGACTTAGTATTTTTCTTTGAGTTTGGATATCTTTTGAAAAATCTTCGTTTATGTATATTTTGGAACCTTTTGGTTTTTTGCTTTCTCTCAGGATTTCTGCTCTCCTTGTTGCGTTTTTAAGTTCAACCCACACTGGTCTTACTTTATTTTCTATTTGTTTTCCTAATCTTTTAATTTCTATTATATCTTCGTTCTCCTGTAATGGGACTTCCATTTTGTTTTCTTTTCTTTTTCCTTCTTTTTTCAGTCTAATGTATTATCTTCCCTATTTTCTTCAATTCCATATATTATAATATTCTTATTTCTGATTTCTCTCTCTAATTCTTCAATTCTTTTTTCTTGTTGCTCCATTCCTAACTTCATATTGTAGTTTTCCTGTTGTAGTTTCATGTTTTCTTGTTTTATTTGCTTTAATTCATCTTTAATGCAGTCCAATTTACCTTCTATTCTATCTTCTCTTTTCTCAATTTTATTCAACGTTTCTAATATTTTTTCTATGTTTTGTTCCATTTTTGATATTTAGCATTTACTGCGTCCCAGGCCCAGTTTAAGTACAGGGTTGGTACTATAATTCAAAACCCCGCCTGAGACCTAGGCTGGCTATGCTAGACTTCCTTCTAAATAACAATTATCCTAGGTCCGAACCTGTCTGCGACCTGTTTACAAAATCTACACTTTATGAATATCACTTAAATACCAGTTTTTCTTCTTATATTTTGATAAGAATGTTATTTGTTTGATGTTAATTTTAATTTTGAAATAATATAAAGTGCATGCAATTTATGACACAGTACTTTTTGGTTGAAATTTTTTACTCAATATCCACAAAATTCACTAATTCATCATCCACCAAAGTAATTAAATTTTTATAAAGAATAGCTCAACTTATTTTAGATTAAAGACGGAGCTTGTAAATTCACAACTTTTTCTGTTCATATCCAGGACCGGACCCCCTAACCTAACCATAATACCTGAAATATATTTCCATCAGTTTCAGTAATTCAATATCCACAAATACTCTATCTACAATATATTTCAATATTTGTCAGTATCACAAGAAATACTTATAGTTTTAGTATTGTTTTCATTGCCAAAATATCAATCTCAGAATTTCATTACAGTTTAAATATTACAATATCCTTTTCAGTCCTCCAATTTATTTAAAATATTTGGGATGCATTTCAGTCTGCAATTTATGTTTCATGTGTTTGCTGCCAGGGGTTTACAGACATTTTCATCTATTCAGACCTTAGATTATATATCCCTGAAAAGATAAGTAACGCCTATATTAAGATCAATAGGGGAAATGTGCTCAACATGAACAGGGGCATATCGGTAGTGGGAGGTGTGTGTTCTTTGAAACCAAAACAATTACCGGTTGCGGTGTGACTTTTCATTTTACGAAGTTTCAATTACTCTTTAATTAAACTGTTTCGATCGTTTACGATTTCGATAAATAGAAGATGTACGTGTTCTCAACTCAAGCATTGCGAATAAAATAAATATATTTTCTTCGGACCTTGGAATGTGCTTCTTATATCAATTGCTATATTAGATAAAAAAAGAACAAGGATTGCTGTTGAAGACCATGTGACCGGTTCAGATGAAAGTGATTCTGACAATTCAGATTCTGAAATTTTATCAATCAATACAGATGTAGATCCTGAAAATGGTATGCTACAAAGTTAATAATTATTGTCAGTTTCAAAATTATTTTATTTTTCTAGATTAATCAGAAGTAGAAAATGAAGATGAAAATGTAATGGAGATGCTCAAAAATGTTGAGTTAAATTTGACTGATTATTCTGAAAAATGTCCGAAGTTCGATCCAATGTCAATCCCACAGCATCTCATAACGTCCAATCCGGAGAAAAAACTGTCATTGTAAAGAAATCAACTTTATGTTGGCTCTTGGAGGAAAAATCGGACAAAAAATTAAGTGCAGACTACCTGGAGTGAGTAAAAGGGCAGAGTTTGGCTTCAAACTCAGGGGAAAAGATTAAATCAAAGAAATCCATGCAAACGAAACACGAAACTATTGTATTACTAACATCTTTTGTTGGAAGCAAACACATACCTCAAATCGCTGAAAAGTACTAATGCAGTTGCATATAGCGATAGCTGGTATATTTGGACATTAACAGAATTGAAGGAAAAACTTGTGATCAAATTTTTGAAATATGACCTGGATTTGTTTGTGTGCCAATAAAGGACGACATACAGGATATGTCGATTGAATTTATATTCGAAGGTCCAATATCTTTGCAAGTTTCCCATCTATTTCAAATAAGTGGTCCATCATTGAACGAAATCAACAAAAAAAAATAAACGGTTTTAAAGATTAAAACTAACTTTTCCGCATCTGTGGCCCTGAACAATATTCTATCATAAAATTGTTACTTGTATACACTTCGGGGGATGTATCGTGCTAACAAACCGAAATTTCCAAAAATATCCATAAATGTAGTATATCTGGATTTATAGGACCCGCTGTACTCGCTCAAGTCAACTGAAAATCAATAGGGTACATCTGTGAGACACCTTGAACAATATTCTTCAATCATAAAATTGATCAATCGTATACTCTCTGGAGGCTGTATCGTGCTAACAAACAGAAAATTCTCCTAAAATGATAAACATTTGGTACTTCAAGTACCATAGCACCCGTTGTACTGGCTTTAGTGAGCTGAATATCAATAGGGTTCATCTTTGAGACTCTCTGAATAATATCCAATCATAAAATTGGTCACTTGTATATACTTCGGAGGCTGTATCGTGCTAACAAACTGAAACTTCTCCAAAAATGACAAAACTATCATACTTAAAGTACTGTAGCACCTGTTGTATTGGCTATGGTGAGCTTAAAATCAATAGGGTTCATCTATGAAACGTCCTGAATAATATTCAATCATAAAATTGATGACTTATTGCACTCCGAAGACTGTATCGTGCTAACAAGACATGTAAGAAAAAGTGGCCGACGACAACGACGACGACATACACACAGGATTTTTTTTCTAAAAACCGTTTTTTCGTGTTGTTTTTGATGGAAAACGTAAAAATAACCCAAAAAAAATTTTAAAAATTCCAACTTTTTTTGGGGTAAACCAGTACTTTTCTCGCATATTAGATAGGTTGGGCGGAAAAGTAATAAACGGTTTTAAAGATTGAAACTAACTTTTCCGTATCTGTGGTCTTGATCAATATTCTATCATAAAATTGTTACTTGTATACACTTCGGGTGATGTATCGTGCTAACAAACCGAAATTTCTCAAAAAATAACAAAAAATTTAGTATATCTGGATTTATAAGACCCGCTGTACTCGCTCTAGTCAACTGAAAATCAATAGGGTACATTAGTGAGACACCTTGAACAAAATTGATCAATCGTATACTCTCTGGAGGCTGTATTGTGCTAACAAACTGAAACTTCTCCAAAAATGACAAAAATATCGTACTTAAAGTACTGTAGCACCTGTTGTATTGGCTCTGGTGACCTGAAAAGCAATAGGGTTCATCAGTGAGATGTCCTGAATAATATTCAATCATAAAATTGGTGACTTGTTGAATTCCGGAGGCTGTATCATGCTAACAAACTGAAATTTCTCACAAAATGACAAAATGTCGTACTTCAAGTACCATAGCACCCGTTGTAGTGGCTCTGGTGAGCTGAAAATCAATAGGGTTCATCTGTGACATGTCCTTAACAATATTCAATCATAAAATTTCTGACTTATTGCACTCCGGAGGCTGTATCGTGCTAACAAGTTATGTAAGGAAAAGTGGCCGACGACAACGACGACGACATACACATAGGATTTTTTTTCTAAATACCGTTTTTTCGCGTTGTTGTTGATGGAAAACGTAAAAATAACTCAAATTTTTTTTTCAAAATTCCAGCTTTTTTTGGGGTAAACTAATACTTTTCTCGCATATAGATAGGTTGGGCGGAAAAGTAATACAGATATTTAAAAAAAGAAATTGTAACCAATTAGGAATCCAGATTTCTGATCCACTCAAGGATTATTTAAGTGTGGTTATATTTTTTTATTAAAGACTTTTTTTAACTCACGAACTGTAATATTTTAGACACAGCTTGAAAATTTACACATTTTTGTGGTTTTTCATTGTAAAATGGTTTTCTTGATATTTATTTGTAGGCATAAGTAAACTGGACTGCAAAAATTAGTTATTTTTACTTTTCCGCCAATCCCATCTACGATGCGAGAAAAGTATTGCCTTACCCTAAAAAAGTTGTATTTTTTGGAGTTATTTTTACGTTTTTCAGTGAGAAAACCATGAAAAAAGTGTTTTTAGAGAAAAAGTCCTGTGTGTATGTCGTCGAGCACTGTTTATAACATATCTAGTTAGCACGATGCTGCCTCTGAAGTGCATAACGTCACCAATTTTATGATTAGATATTGTTCAAGGTATCTCACAGATGAACTCTATTGATTCTCAGCTCACCGGAGCTAATACAACGAGTACTATGGTACCTGAAGAACATTTTTGGTGATTTTTGGAGAAATTTCAATTTGTTAACACAATACAGCCTCCGGTATGCATAAAGTAACCAATTTTATGATTGGATATTGTTCAGGGTATCTCATAGATGAACCCTACTGATTTTCAGCCCACCGGAGCCAGTACAACGGGTGCTATGGTACCTGACGTACAACATTTTTGGTAGTTTTCGGTTTGTTAGCACAATACAGCCTCCGGAGTGCATAGAAGTGACAAACTTATGATTGCATATTGTTCAGGGCGTCTCACAGATGTACCCTATTGATGTTCAGCTCCCTAGAGCCAGTACAATGGGTCCTATATATCCAGATATACCACATTTTCGGTTTGTTAGCATGGTATACATACAGCCTCCGGAGCGTATTACTACGGTAACGTTAGTTTTAACCTCTAAAACTGTTTTTTTCTGGTAGATTATTCCTAGAGTTGATTTGTTGTTTTATCGGCATACCTTTTGTTTTTAGTTTGACATTTGAACCTTTATTTATTATATTATTATATAGTATTTGTTTTATCCATTAATAAATATTTATTTTGGAATACTGATACTGATCCTGAAATAAAGGATTTTTGAATGAAATATAATAATATGTACCAATAACTTGTAAACTTTCACCTCAATTTCTCACCAACAGATATTCACTTTAGGTACTTTTGTAAAAAACATGTGATAAATTATATTAAAATCATTGTTTTCTTTAGTTCAATAGTTTCATCACGTTTTTATTACCTGAATTACCTCAAATATTATATTCACTATGTTCCATTTATTTTCATTGCGTTTCAAACCTAATTATATTTCCAGTATTTTCAATACTCTCTGTATATTTTATTTATTTTCAATACATATCTAGTACTTTAAATACCTTCAGTATATTTTAATTAATTATTTAAATACATTTTCAGTACATTAGATACATTTTAAATATATTATCAGATATTGAATTATGGTGTACATATTTTGGGTAGTCGTCCACAAAATAATCAACGATATTACTTTTCCGCCCAACCTATTGAATATGCGATAAAAGTATTGGTTTATCCCTAAAAAGTTGGAATTTCGGAAAAAAATCAGTTATTTTTACGTTTTTCATCAAGAACAACACGAAAAAACATTTTTCAGAAAAAAGTCTGTGTGTATGTCGTCGGGCACTTTTCGTTACACGTCTTGTTAGCACAATACAGTCTCCGGAGTACAACAAGTCACCAATTTTATGATTGAATATTGTTCAGGACCTCTCACAGATGAATCCTATTTATTTTCAGCTCCCCAGAGCCAGTACAACGGGTGCTATGGTACTTGAAGTACGACATTTTTGTCATTTTTCTATAAATTTCAGTTTGTTAGCACGATACAGCCTCCAGAGTGCAACAAGTCACAAATTTTATTCAATACATATCACAGATGAATCCTATTGATTTTCAGCTCACCAGTAAAACAGGTAGTACTTTTAATACTACATTTTTAATGAAATTAACTGTCTCGACCAGTGCGATTTTAACACTCAATTAGTATAGACGTGTTTAAAATAGCTCTCTTATCAACAAATCGTTTTTGTTAAGAATTCCAATTCTATTGAACCGGTCAATCCACCTAGTAAATCAGTTAATCAAATTTATAGTTCAGTGAAAAATGTCTAGTGCAGATCCCCTTGACAAAGGGGGAACTTCAGATTTGTGCAATCATAATAATAACTCAAGGAATGTGCGTTACAATTCAACATACCAAACAGCATTTAAGGAAAGCAAAAACTTAGGAAAGGATAAAGAAACACGCTTGTCTGGTCAGACAGCGACAGGTATTTCAGTACAAGTAGCAAAAAAGTTCAAACTTGATAAACCTAATTTATACTCAATTGATAGAATTTACGTATTTATCGAAAAAATTAATAATGAAAATTTAGGAAATTTACATCCCATGTCAGTTGGACACTTATTACATAAAAAACTAAAAGTTCAAAACATTACTAAAATACAAAAGGTAGGTAGAAATAGAGTAAGAGTAGAGGTTAAAACTACTAAAGACGCTAATATGTTAATAGAAAACGAAAACTTGAAAGAGGAACAATTAAAAGCATTCATACCCAATAATTTAATAGAAAGGAAAGGGGTAATCAAAGAAGTAGATACCACATTCAGTGACGAGTATTTGTTGGAAAATATTGAGTCTCCAAACACAGTCACCAGTATTCGTAGATTTAAACGAAAAATTGATATTGATGGGGAAGCAGTATATATACCAAGGCAAACAGTTTTAGTGTCATTCGAGGGTAACGTGTTACCCTCGAGGGTAACGTGTTACCCCCATTTGTTATAATTAATAGCGTTGTATGTCCTGTAGAAAAATACATTGAAAAGGTAGTACAGTGTTACAACTGCATAAATTGTAGCAAGAAAAAGGAAGAAAATCATTCATGCAAAGATCCTGAAGACACATTTTGTTTTTATTGTAAATCAAACGATCATAAAACGATACATAAAAAATGCCCCGTATTTGAAAAACAGAAGCAAATAAAACAATTCATGTCAGATAATAATGTAACCTATATAGAAGCAAAAAAGTGGTCTGATAATTCATATATTAGTAAAATTAGCAATAACAGGTTCAATGTACTTAATAATACGTCGGAAAGCTTTCCATTACTTCCTAAGACAACAATCCACCAATACAAAACAAATAGGGAAAGTAATACATTTAAAAAAAATACACCATCAGAACCCTCAACATCACACAGTGAACACACAATCATACAAATCAAAAAACGTAGGATACAATCACCCAACAATGAAATCACACAAGCACCCATGTTTCCCAGATCCTTTGGTCCTAGTAAACCAGTATTTCAATTTAAAAATAATAGTACAAATGAAAATATGGAGATAGAATCCATGCAGTCAAATGAAGAAAATGATACAACACTTATTCAAACGTTCTTCCAAGTTTTAAAAAACATCTTGGAAGACATTAGCTCATTTGAAGAATTACAAAAAGTTGACATTCAATTTGTAACAGATAGGTTATATAAAATGAATCATAATCTGCCAAAAAATACTAATGCTTAATAAAATTAAAATATTACAATGGAACGCGCGCTCGGCGATTGCAAATAAATATAGTTTGATGAAGTGTCTGTCAAAACACGATATTGATATTTGCGTTATATCTGAAACGTGGTTTAAAAAAAACAACATCATCAATTTTCCAGGTTATAATCTAATTAGAACTGATAGGGTTGACGGATATGGAGGTACAGCAATACTAATAAAGGTAAAAATAAATTTTAAAAAAGTAGATATTAACATTAAAGTAAATACTGACATCAACATATGTGCTGCCGAAATTAATTTTAATAAATATTTACAGTTTAAAATATTATCTGTGTATTGCCCCCCAAAAATTAGCATCAATAACAGCGACTGGAAAAGCATATTTAATATCATATCTAAAGAGAACGGCATAATATGTGGAGATTTTAACGCACACAACAGAACATGGGGTTCGTACAAAAATGATCAGAGGGGTATACAACTTCTAGACATCTTAGAAAATCATGATTTAATATTGGCAAACGATGGAACACCTACTAGATTAAACTGCAACGGGGAAACTTCCGCAGTGGACCTGACACTTAGTACACCCTATCTCATAAACAACATAGATTGGAACGTAATAAAGGACACAATGGGTTCAGATCACTTTCCAATACTACTTATTAACATCAATGTGCCTAAAAATAAGTGACTACAAACAAAGGAATTAATATGTCCTTCCAATAAATAGAATATAAATAGAGCAGACTGGTCAATATTCAAAAACGAAGCAGAACTGTATTTCTCACAAACACCACCTATTTTTAATGACATTAATGCAAAATATGAATATCTAATACAAGGAATAAACACAGCTGCCCAAGTATCCATGCCAACAAACAAACCATTCAAGATAAAGTCAAGAACACTACCACCTTGGTGGGGCAGAGAATGTGACATAGCTGTAACAGATAGAAAAAATGCGGTAATTGCCTACAAAATTAACAGCACGTTGAAAAACTTCATTACAGTGCAAAAAATAGCAGCAAGTACAAAAAAATTTTTGAAAGAAAAGGCAAGATCCTCATGGAGAGCATACTGCACCAATCTGAATAAAAACACATCAATGTCAGACATTTGGAAACAGGCCGAGAAAATGAAAAGAATTTTCATACGGACAGAGAACATTCATTTCTGCAGTGAGGATTGGAAAGAAAAGCTACTAGAGAGAATAGCACCGCCATCTACCTTCTACCAAAATAATTTAGAAAATGAGCAGGAACATGAGGAAACAATACCACAAATATTCGAAAATCTGATAAATATCCAAGAACTAGAAAACACAATAAAACAAAGAAAAAACACCGCACCAGGCTTAGACAATATCAGATATCCGATGTTATGCAACCTACCAAATAATGCCAAATCTTTTTTATTGGAAATATATGACAACATACTAAAAATGGGCAAATGCACAATACAAGATTTGAATAACCTAATTGCAGTTCCAATATTAAAACATCAAAAAGATCCAAATGACCCTGATTCCTACAGAGTCATATCATTATTAGCATGCCTATTGAAAACATTCGAAAGGATATTAAAAAACAGAATAGAATGGTGGTTAGAAGAACACAAAATATTACCAATTCATCAGTACGGATTCAGGAAAGGATATGGCACAATGGACGCGGTGAGCCAACTTGTCACTGATATACAAATTAATTTTGGAGAAAATGGGTATACTGCAGCTACATTCCTGGATGTAAAAGGCACATACGACTCTGTAGAAATTCCAATACTGAACGGAATGCTGAAACAAATCGGTATGCCTACCAAAATACGAAATATACTGTGCGATATTATGACAGACAGAAAAATATTTATAAGACAAAAAGACGCATTATTAGGACCAAGACATACATCTAGAGGTTTACCACAGGGGTCCGTTTTAGCACCACTGTTATTCAACATATATACCATCAAAATGCATCAAGCATGCAGGAATTACACACTTATACAATATGCTGATGACTTTGTAATATATGTCAAGGACAAAAAATATGAAAATTGTATAAATACTCTAAACATGGCCACCTCAAACATCATAAAAGCTATTGAAGATGTAGGGTTCGATCTATCAACGTCTAAATCAAATGTCACCATATTTTCAAGGCACCGTATCCCAGAAACTCAGAACATCCAGTTGGAGGACCACATGATACCATATAAAAAAGAAATTAAGTACTTAGGAGTAACATTAGATAATAAATTAAATTGGAAACCATATATCGAAGCAATCAAAATAAAATGTAATAAAGCCATTAATTTCCTCAAAATGATCACCAAAACATGGTGGGGCGCAAGTACTGAAATATGCCTGTTATTCTATAAAGCATATATAAGGTCCATTTTAGATAATGGTTCCGTCCTATACGGATCTGCATCAAAACAATCACTGAAACAGCTAGAAGTAATACAGAATAAAGCGTTAAGAATATGCTTAGGAACGATGTCGACAACACCTGTGGAACCACTAAGGTTGGAAGCACTCGAACCATCATTGGAATTGAGAAGAACATTTCTCGCTGAAAAAATGGTACTTAAGAATAAAGCAAAAAATTCTACACTGATGGCCAAAATATGTGAGTTAAATACATTGGACCTGACGAATAAATATTGGGAAAAAAAGAACTCGCCCCCGAAATGCACCGCATTTCGTAACACCAATAAAGAAGAAATTTTAACATATGAAAGTTGAAATTACTTTGAGAACATAGAACACTCTGCAAAAGTAATAATTCCTGCGTACTCAGAAATACCAGAATTAAACAAAGAAAACATTATCAGACTTACAAAAAAAGACATCAACAGTACAATAACAATATATACAGATGCATCAAAGACAACAAAAGGTACAGGCACAGTGTTCTATGTGCAAGAAACGAAAGAAGGAAAAACCTTTAAGCTAAGCAACGATTATTCTATATTTTCAGCAGAAGCTGCAGGCATAATGAAGGCGCTATAACACACAATCCACCAAAAAAAAAAGAAAAATGTATCTATCCTAACGGATTCGCTGTCTGTTATCCAATGTTTGAATAATAATGCAGTAGATACCATCACTCACCCGCACATTAAGAAAATTCAATGCCTACTACACCAACTTACTAGAGTGACGTTCAAATAATATGGGTAAAAGCACATTATGGAATTTACGGCAACGAAAAAGCTGATCAGTTAGCCAAAACAAGTGCTGAAAAAGATGAATGTCAACAATACAAGTTTGTAATAAAATATTTTCTACATTTGGAGTACCAAAATACTTAGTTAGTGATAATGCGCAACAATTCGTATCTTATAATGTTCAACATTTTCTTAAATTACATGGTATTAAACATAAATTAATAGCTCCAAATCATCCTGCTACTAATGGATTAAGTGGCACTACAAGATTGCTTAAATAAATACAAAAGAAAATTTCAAGCAGCATGGAAAGAGAAATGGGACCACTATGTAAAAACAAAGCCTACTAGATACACACTACTGCATAGGGAAATACCAAAACAACAGTGGTATAAAGGAATCAATTATTCACGTAGGGAAATTAGCAGTATAATTCGAATGAAATTTGGACACGCGTCTTACCCAGAGCACTTGAGCACAATAGGCGTAATCGAATCAAACTTATGCACAGCCTGCAATGTCATAGGAGACCTGGATCATATATTTTTTGAATGCTTGGAATATCGTAATGCCACGAAAGAACTTTATAATAACATAATACATGAAAAAATATTCCCTCCCATCAACATGTTACACTTACTGGCGCTGAATAACATCAAAATATTAGACTGCCTAGTAAAATTTCTAAGGATGACTAACATATCGATATAGTTAAGTTATATAGAGCTTGTGACCTTTGTTACCCTTTCCCAAATGTTTATACCTTCCATCCGTGGTCTACCTTTGTATGTGTTCAAATAAGGCCCTGAACGACCCCTGGGCGAGAAAACTTGTAGCACTGTGCCAATCCTTTGATTGAAAAGCGGTATTAACTTGAATCGCAGACGACGATAGTTTGATAGGTTGAATTAGGGCTCGCTTAAGTAATAAGATACATATCCACAACACGAAAATCAATAACAAATTCGGTATCGATTCTGATTGGCACTTAATTGAAATTGGATTCAAATATAAGCTTCAAATACATCACTATATATACTGTATATATAACCTAACCCAAAGTATTTGGCTGCATGGATACCTCCAAACGCCATGAAACAAAAAAAAACTGTCTCGACCCTTACTTCGTGGAATCTACTCATATTAGTGTTTTAAATGGAACTCACTGTTTCTAGCTAATTCCACAATATAATGAAAATTGTTGAAAATTCTAAAAAATTGACAATTGTTTCGATAAATCAATATCATCGTCAGAATGACAGAAGTTACATTTCATTTGATGCCTACCTGGTGTTTAGTAGTTATTTTTGGCTAGACCAAGATGTGACCTAACTTGTGATTGATTTAATATATGTTAATAGAAAAAAGAAGAAGATGTGATATTACAAATATTGAAGCTTAGATATTATTAGCCCTATGGTGATATCCTGGATATCATTTTTCCAATTAAGATCAGTATAACTGTGCAATGATATAGAGAACCAGGAAAACTATATCTGCTGATCTTTACAATTATCACTTAAGAAAACAGTTTATTAGTGGAGAACTCCCTAGAGTTATCTGTTCATTGTCATATTGTGGGTTTCTTAAATGTCTTCTAATTTCCAATTCTTCAAGGAAATCCAGTTCTTGTTTCTTTTCACAAATATGCAGCTGTGTTAGGTGTCAATGAATGATTGGTGTCACTACGCAAAACATCTACTTGACACCATGGATGACAATGATAATGAATATTCGTTTTATTAAAAGAAAATATAAAAAATACTGTTATTTTTTTCCAATTTCCTTCAGTCTTTTAATAAACATGTAATAATATTTTATTGTGAATGTATACCGTGTTAATTCTAAGTTGATTAAGAAACAAGTTAGATATTTTGAAAAGCTGATTTTCACTAAATGAATATAGCTTTTAAGTTACTCAGATGATGCTCCCTCTGACATAATTCAAAACAAAATTAATTCGGTGAACTACTTTTCACTTGACGATTGTTTAGATTATTCTTTGGAATTTTGTGTTGGTAAGTAAATAATTATACATAAAAAAGCATTATAAAGTTAGATAAGGGTAATTGTATAGGATTTCCGTAATTAACCAATCTGATAAGTATTTGTTTGTTAATTAGCGACAGCAAGCAAGTTTCATTTTTGTAATTTGAATTGGATATTGATTATAAAAATGAGTCTCCCCAATAAAACAATTTACTAAAGGTATTATATATACAAATTGAGAAGCTTTTCTGATATCACTTTGTTCACAGTTCAAGCAAATGTATAATATGGTGGCTCTACTGTCACCTCTGTTTATTACCAAAAATAATAATTTCGTAACAATAGTCAACCGTTCCTTGAAGGAGAAAACAACTACTTCCCAGGCTATATGCCGCAACAAATATTGAATTAAATTCCCTTCCAAGAACGCCACGTCGATCGACATCCCTGATGGCTAGCAATTGCAAGGAGAAATGCATAATTTGTTGACCGGTTTCGACCTACTTGGGTCTTGTCAGGACAGCTCAATGCCTTCTCTCGTTATTAGTATATATAATCCAAACTGAAGGCAACAACAGTCAGCGCTGCTATTTGGTTCGTGTAAGTAGTACCAGCAGATGACATATTACTTCGTATTTTATAAAATTTTATTTCACGCATATGTACAGTGGTTCCATTGGTTCTTTACACATGCGTCATCAATAATATTCATAAAAAATTAGTAAAAAAAATTATAATAATAGGTGTAGGTAAATGTATTAAAATCCTTAAATTCGTACAAAGTTTTTATTACCACATGCCGACTAGTTTCGACTTAACAAAGTCATCCTCGGGGCCGGTAAGCTACAATTATGATGGTAAATTTAATATTGCAATTCGGATTCTATTCAAATAACTATAACTTACCAGTCAATTAAAAAAATTCACAAAGGACGTATAACAGCATGAATTTAAAATAAATTACAAAAACAAGACAAGACAACAGAACTAGACGAACTAACGTTTTAAATAATTTGATCGTTAACACACTCAAGGGAAGATAATTTTTTATAATCTAAAATACTAAACAGAGGGGGAACTTCAATAGTTAATTTTAAATTTAATGATATAGTATTTTCATTATTAATTGATTTAAAAATTTCTAAGTTCTCCAAAGCGTTCAGTCTAGTTCCATGGTCACAAACATGTAAAATATTAAAATTATCATCAACCACAAAATAATGGTTATTAAATTGCAAATGTCTGTAGAAAACGGAACCATTCCTTGTCAAATGTTCATGGATTCTCAACTTAAACCTCCTACCACACTGCTCTATGTATTCAGCGGTGCAATTATTGCAAGTCAATGTATAAACCCCACTTCTATCAAATTGTGAAATTGGGTCTTTGGTTCGAGAAAAGATAGTTTTTATGTTTAGTGGAGTTTTAAAAGCTACTTTATATTCTGTTTTATTCTGAATAATGTTGGCCAATTGATAGGAAAGTGGACCGTAGTAAGAAATGCTAACAAATTTTTGTTGTTCCCTTTTGTCTAATGCATATGAGTCATTTATTAAAAGCTTATCCATCTTTCTATTAACTAAATTGTCAATTAGAGTTGTGGAGTAACCATTTTTAACTGCTAAAAGTTTGATTGTTTCTAATTCTTTATTAAAATCATCAGGACACATTGGAATCAAAAAAAGCCGATGAACGTATGACCTGAACGACGAAAGCTTCTGCTGAAAAGGGTGATTGCTGTCACTAGGAATAACATGAGGTGTCTGAGTATTCTTTCTACATATGCCAAAAGAAATATGCTGATTAACCCTCTTCAAAGATAAATCCAAGATATTGAGAGTGTAGTTATTTTCCAATTCCAAAGTAAATTTGAGGTCTATGTTTAAGTTGTTAATAAAACTTGAAAAAAAGCATTTCTTACTATAGTCCACTTTCCTATCAAAGTGGGGTTTATAAATTGACTTGCAACAATTGCACCGCTGAATACATAGGGCAGTGTGGTAGGAAGTTTAAGTCGAGAATCTAGGAACATTTGACAAGAAAAGTTCCGTTTCCTACAGACATTTGCAATTTAATAACCAATTTTACATGTTTGTGAACATGGAACTAGACTGAACGCTTTGGAGAACTTAGAAATTTTTAAATCAATTAATAATGAAAATACTATATCATTAAATTTAAAATCAACTATTGAAGTTCCACCTCTGTTTAGGATTTTAGATTATACAAAAATTATCTTCACTTGAGTGTGTTAACGAACAAATTATTTAAAACGTTAGTTCGTCTAGTTCTGTTGCCTTGTCTTGTTTTTGATGTTAATTTTAAATTCATGCTGTTATACGCGAGGGGGTAACCACCGAGGAGATTTTGTGCTTCTAGTAGGAGGAGATCCAGGGAGATCCGAGGAGATCCAGGGAGATCCGAGGAGATCCAGGGAGATACGAGGAGATTCAAGGAGATCCGAGGAGATTTAGGTCAATTTGAGTATCATTTTTGCATACGCAAACTGTCTGATGTTAATTTATACCTAAGCGAAGCGAGATTTCATAGATCTCTTAAACACATGTACACATCCCTAGAAGGATATAGCTAATAGCTACATCGTCGTTATCGATTTTTCGAAATTTCTCCCGTATTAACATTCAACAATCTTGTTCGATTCTGATACTCAGTAAGGTGGATTCATCTGACAAATCTCAACTTCGCCAACGCTACTTTTATACTTATTGTTTATCGAAGGATTTTCGTTTTTACTTAGTGAATTTGCTCATTTGTTGTGCTATTAAATGTACAAGAAAGTAAATAAATTGAATACCTAATAATAATAATTGTATTATTTTATTACAGGTTAGTTTCATATTTCTGAATTTCTTGAAATTATTGTTACCTATCGATATATTTTTTCTTAAAAACTGATTTTATTTTTATCTTGAAAATGAAAGAAGATAACGAAGTTTCTGAATCTTGACGAATTGTCTGACGTGACCCCTGGTTTGCATCCTTTCACTAGAAAAATCCCTGCCGAATTTTAAAAAAAAAACACCATTTTCAAATATCAAAAAAAAAAACGTTAATACCCTATATTTTTTTTCATCTGAATTGCCATACGAGAACACAAGCTGTTCATTATTCAGGTGTTTGTATGATTTTCGTACTTAATTTTGAGGGTATAAAATAAACCATGATAATTTTCTCGTATGTCTCAGAGAAATCATCAAATCAATATAATATACATTATCATCGAGAAATCAACACGAAAATTTTGGGAATAATGTTAAATTACTAGCAGTATACATCCATATGTTCGTATCTAAAAATTCCGGTATCTGAATCGGAAAAAAAAGAGTCAGAAATTTCATTTGAAGATTCTTCTGATGAATGTGAATGTACAGAAAATTTGAAGGATGAATATGAAACAAAAATCGAAATGGAAAAATATTATGCTGTTATGTACGATACAGGGTGGTACATAGGTAAGACCATCAATGAATAAAAAGAAAATAAACGTAAAATAAAACTTAAATTTCTAAAAGAAGGGTTGGAAGATTTTGTATGGCCTAAGCAGGACGATATGCAAGAAGGTGAAGAAGACCAAATTTTTTATGGTCCAATTCAAATTCTTGGATGTCAACCATTAAAACTGTCAAGATAAGACCGACTAAAGATAGTGAGTCTATACAAATCTTCAAGAAAAGAGTTCAGCATGAGATCTTAAGACCGTTTTGTTTTTATACGTTTTATAAACAACTGTCAATAATTTTTAGTATTTCTTGTATTTCTATTACGGATGGGTTTCGTTGAGATTTTTCGAGAATAAATATTTTTTGTTTATTATTTTTTTTTCCTTGAACCACTTGGTAACAACCTGTGTTGGATTGTTTCACCATTAAAAATTAGCATCATCCACAATATTGGTCAACACTGTATCTGCTTATTACACATATCACTATCATTGAATAATAATACTCCAAATATGCTACCCTGCTATACATCAAACTATTTCATACGTCAACTTGAAGAGACATGAAAGTTTTTAGGGCATCCTGTCGCAATATCTGAAAGAAACTTAAATACTTGAATTAAAAAATGTTCTTTAATGAAAATGATTCTACGTAAATTTCTACATCAATTTGTTAGGAGCAATTTGGGTGAAAAATGTTGCCAACAATAAATAAACAAAACGTGAAATTAAGGAGTTGTTGAATGTTCCGGAGTCTACATCAGACTCCTTCATTGGACAAACTTTAATTATCCTCAAAATCTCTGTTTTTCTTTCAAAATCTGTCAAATCTTCATTGGTAAACACACTGAGAGGTTAATTCACTGTACCTTGAAATTTCCCAATGCCAATTCGGTTTTCAATAGAGATATCCAAATGTCTACTCCTTTCTAACAAAATACAGGTACATTTTATCTGAAAGACCATGAACATATTCTGTTCTAATTCCATTGTAGGTTATTTAGTATTTATATAGCATGACCGAAAATTAATTTAATCAAACATCCATCGTTTCCACATAATATCAACATACAACTCTGAATTTTCATAAATTGCTCCTGAACAAATTGTTGCAAATATTTATGCAGGAGAATTTTCATTATTAAAAATTTCTAATTCAATTATTGGAGATTGTTTCAGGTATTGGAAGAGAAAGCCCTAAAAAGTTTTCAATATGTAAAATCCTCCCACAATATATTTCAATGGATATCTTGAAAAGGAACATTTGCCATCTATAGTTATCTTGACACACTGCCAACGATCATATAAATAGGAACTAGTAATTTCAATATATATTTCATACAATTCCAGAAGTTTCAATATTTTTCAATCAAATAATATCGATTATAACCGAATAATGCTTTAAGAAGACCCCGTAACTATATTAAGAGGAGTTCCGAGGAAACCCGTGGAGATCCAAGGAAATCCGGGGAGATCCGAGGAAATCCGGGGAGATCCGAGGAAATCCGGGGAGATCCAAGAAAATCCAAGGAGTTCCAAGGAAATCCTGAGGAGATCCGGGGAGATCCAAGGAAATCCGAGGAGATCCTGAGGGGAGGCAATATTTTACCATAAAAAATCTCCAGTGGTTACCCCCTCGGTTATATGTCCTATGTGAAGTTTTTTAATTGACTGGTAAGTTACAGTTATTTGAATAGAATCTGAATTGCTATATTAAATTTACCATCATAATTGTAGCTTACCTGCCCCAAAGATGACTTTGTTAAGTTGAAACTAGTCGTCATGTAGTAATAAAAACTTTGAACGAATTTGAGGATTTTAATACATTTACCTTCACCTATTTTGAAGATGGTTTCGTACTTTAGTGGATTTGTTTAGGAAAAAAAACTCATAACAAGGTGCTGATAGTAGGAGATCTCAACTGTAAACATCCCCAGTGGGATCCCTACTTGACGCACCCCAACAAAAACGGAAGTACTCCACTGAACTTCTGCGATAATTTTGACTGCAACATATTTCACACAGACACCCCAACATTTTTTCCTTATGCAAACCAATCCCCCAGCATACTTGACTTTGCCATTGGTAAAAACATATATAATTTAACAAAAATAGAAACATTAAAGAACTTTAACTCGGACCACGAGATCCGGAACTCATTCATTTAAAACTAAGACATAACTTTCAATTCACTAAAAATAACACGTATGATTATAAAACAACAGATTGGTTAAATTTCAGAAAATATATAAACATGCACATTAAAATCAATGAGAACTAAACAAAACAATAGTAACTTTGCAGAATTTAATAATAGAGGCTAGAAACCACTCAACAATAACTAAACTGGTAATACAAGCACATAACACCATCCCAGATCACATTCTACAAATTATAAGGGAAAAGAATAAAATAAGGAAAAAATGGCAAAGAACAAGAAATGAGGAGGATCACACTCTCCTTAACCAATATCGTCACTTAATAAACGAGTAAATAAAAATTCACAAGAACAACAACTGGGAAAAATTCTTAACGAATTTAAAGCCCGAAGATAACTCGTAGAAAATCCCACGTAGACTGAGAAATGAAAATAAAACAATAACAAAAATTTTAGACAAATGTGAAACAATTACAGACATGTCAAATATCGCAGAAAAGTTCTGAGTACTTCCAAAATAACTTAATAAATCAGTCAATTCACACACAACACCATCAAAATATTACACACACAGTTCAGCAATATATAGACCAAATAAACACAGTAAACACACACAACTTAGCAACTTGCACAGAAATATCTAACACATTTCTTCAACTAAAAAACAAAAAAGCTCCAAGGATTGATGGCATTCCAAGCATATTATTAAAAAATATCCCGAAAAAAGCCATCGTACAACTAACCTACATTATAAATTACATACTTAAAAATGGTCAATACACCGATATGCTCAAGATATCCAACATCATACCTGTTATCAAAGCGAATAAGGAACCTTGTTATGTGGATAGCTATAGACCAATATCCCTCTTAAACAACATAGCAAAGGTGATAGACAAAATAATCCTAAAAAGACTACAATCTTTTGTGGATAAAAACAATGTTATTCCCCTCAAGCAATATGGTTTTAGGAGTGGCCATAGTACGGTCGCACAAATTACTAGGGTTATCAACTAAATTAGGGAAGGGTTTCAGAATAAAAATAAGGCCATTATGGCAACTATAGACATACAAAAGGCCTTCGATTTCTTATGGCTTGAGGGGCAATCTACAAATTAATAAAACTAAAAGTACCAAATTCCTTAATTAAAATAATAAATTCTTATGTAAATAATAGGAAATTTTTCGCAAAAATTTATGAACACATGGCAGGTCCATATTCCATCCAAGCCAGAGTCCCTCAAGGGTCGGTACTATCACCTTTGTTATACTCCATATTCATCCACGATCTTCCAACCACACCCCAAATATTAACTGCCATGTACGCTGACAACACGTGTTTTGTAGTATCTGCAAAGGACCCCGAACACGCACTTGACACTATACAAACACACATCAACTCAGAAATTATTCCCTATTTTAATAAACACAAACTAGCTACAAACCCCTCCAAAACAGAGTATTTATTACTCGGGAGAATAGCTAGAAGAGCCTCCCCATTGCAATCACAGCTTTGTGTAGACGGTCATCTCATTTCCCCAAGTATAAACATTAAATACTTGGGATATGAAATGCAAAGTAACACGAACGCAAGTGCGCACATTGCACAGCAAATAAAAAATGCCAATATTGCAATGGGTAGACTCTACCCACTCATTTGTAACCCCAGTAAACTCTCAAGCCAAAACAAAATACTCATTTACAAACAAATTATTCATCCAATACTCACATATGCAGTCCCTACATATTACACTGGTACACAACACAACTTTCACTCATTGCAGTTAATACAAAA
Source organism: Galeruca laticollis (assembly GCA_963921935.1). Taxonomy (NCBI): domain Eukaryota; kingdom Metazoa; phylum Arthropoda; class Insecta; order Coleoptera; family Chrysomelidae; genus Galeruca; species Galeruca laticollis. Next base: position 188,141,934 of record OY998178.1, on the reverse strand, counting down.
CAAATATCTAAGAATGGCGATTAAAAATAACACAATGTATCCAAAACTCCCAAAAACCTCTTGGTTACATGAAAAAGCAAACATACCTACCATCAAAGACTTTATAAACAAAATCTTGGCAAGCTTTTGTAACTACTGTCTGCCACAAGATCTTCGTAGGAAACTCATAGACGCAAATCGCGCAGAAGGCATCCGCGATAGTGGGTGTATGCTTCTGCATGGATCGTTAATCACATAACTTGGTTGTTTAAAACTCCAAACCCTTTTTTCTCATAGGGGAGACTATCGGTGCAGTCATATAACTGTGCCGTAGCACCCCTTATGCACAAAAACTATACTCCAAACAAACTATTAAAAACCAAAATCAACATCAGCCATGTTGCCTTCTCCAAATCTAAATTCCCCGTTTCAATTTTGAAACCCTGTTTTTCAGCCAGTTTTCAGGGAATACCCAGCCGAAAGATGCGAGGGGTCAAACTTATGTTAGGGACAAAGTTACTCGTAAATCACAATATATGGATAATGCTCCTGGAGCAAGGAGCCATGAAGAAAGGAAGAGATACACAACTTCGCTAAAGATTGCCAGTCCATCGGCACTCGACACTATTGTATTATCTTTAGCTTGTTGTAATTAGGGAACTAAAAGCTGTAATAAAGACTATTCATTAAACTTCAAAACTAGAACTTACAGATCGAAAAAAGATGACAAGAACGCAAAAGTCTAATCTAGGAAAGTTCGCCAGCTTCAAGTTGAAGAATTTGAGTTAACCAAATATAAATATTCATTTTATATGGTTGAGTATTGGACTATTGTTGACATAAGGAAAAACAGGAAGTAGAATTAGGTCTTAACTCGAAACTGATAATTTGTTAGTAAACATTAACAAATCCAAAGTTATGGCAACAAAAAAATATGACAATATCCAGGATCAGATTCCTTTCGTCCCAGAAAACCTTAGATGTTTGTATTATAATTTAAATAAGTGTTTATGTATTCTTTTATTTTAAAAAGGGTCTTTATATCAGAAAATATTGCAAAATAAACAGTTATTGTACAGATCACACCCTTTTCATTTACATATGATTATGGCTCATCATAAACAATAATTTTGAAAAAGGTGTTAACTAATTTTTTTCGTTTTGTGTAATTTTTGAAGTGAAAACTTCTTTAGCGGCGTTGAGAGATTTTTGGCAGGGAAAAAGCTTATAGGCTTGTGTACCGATGACCTTGACATGTTCATGACATATTGCACTTAGTGTTGTGCAATATATTGGTAACTACGATATTTCATTGGTGAATGGAAAATCACTAGTGCTACCGGTGATTCACTTTTTGCAGACGCAGTGATAGATGTTTTCGATAATCATTATTTGAATTGATTACTTGTGGAATCACTGTGCAGTACAATAGTGAGTACTCGATATACTTATGTATGTGTAGAAAAATAAATGATAACAGCAAAGCATTATTTATTGTCGAATCAATTTCCAGCATTGTTATTGATATTTGCTTTGAAAAATTTAATATTATTTATTTTTCTAATATTTGATATCTGCAAAATTAAAAATTTCATTAAATTTTAGAGTAAATTCTAATTCTCAAAATTTTTCAATTAAATTGTCAGAAATAAATCACGTCATGTTATTTTTTTCAAAACGATGACATAAACTTATATCATTTAATTTCACTATTAGAACTTTATAAAAAAGTGTTGACATATAATCAGACTATAATTGATTTAAAAATTTAAAAAAGAACACAGTTATTCTATTGTTTTGTGTTTCACGTCTGTCGGCAGTTCTTATAACCAGGGTTGGCAAAAATCCAGCTAACTGTATAATGGATAGAGAAATGGATTTTTGTGTTTTTGCTCTTTATTTTTATATTTATAACCAACAAATGGAAAAAATGAGACAGGTATGTAAAAATGATTTAGTTTTTCCTATATTAATTGCCTTTAAATCATTAAATCTCTAGTAAATACTAAGTATGATACCTGTGACTTTTTTACTAAGTAATTTACAGAGTTACCTGTAGGAGAAGAATGTCATCCCCAAATATTTAGACATTACCCCTGATGCCACTGTTGGCCAGTTTAAGATAATTTATAAGTATAGTGTCAAAGAAAATGTAATTTATGAAGTTAAAAAGTTACTTATTGTAGTGTGAAGCAATATATTTTTGTTGCATAAAAAATGGCAGATTAAGATTCAACAATAAAACCAGTATTAGTTGAAGACCCAGATATCCAAATTGATGTACCAGAACTTCAAGAAACAAACCAAACTGAAAATGTAGTAATATAAATAATTAATTCTAATAATGGAGAGCTAGTGAAAGGTTCAACAGAATCGACAGTATTAGAAGTGTCAGAAGCAACATTACATATGAGACAACATTGGTAATTAAAGCAGCTGAAGACAACAGCTAAGAAAATACTTGTGATGACCAACTGGATAAAGATGAAGATGTTGATACCAATCAAGATTCTGATGATTCCTCAGCGAATGAAATGAAGTACAAAAAAAGTGATACAAAGACTAGTATAAAAACCTAAGACAAAACAGTCACAGTTATCAAGAAACAGGGCCAGCGCAAATGAAAATTATGAAAGAAGTACTGTGGCGGAGGAAGAAAAAAAGGGGAAGTAGGTGCCCACAAGTGGTGGTTGATACTGAAAACTAAATTTTTAGTACAGAAAAATGATTCAAACCTGGTTGAAATGACAGATTTCTTGTCAAAGCTGCATACTTAGCTGTCCAGCATGCTCTGCAGCTTAAGAACACATCTTTAGCATATATGTTTTGTTTAGAGCGATCTTCCACACCATCTACTACTTGATAATTTACAAAAATTAGTGAAAATTATTAAGTATAGGTAATCATTATTACAATTTTGTCCAACAATAGTATAAAGCACAAGTTAAAGCGAAAATTATTATACCTACCACCTTATATATATATAATCTCGATGTGCATTTTTCTTAGTTAAGGGTTTCAGAATTTCAATTTTCTGTGTAAGGAGTCTAATTAAGTATTTACTTTAGATTCAAAAACGTTTTTTTATTTATCCTTTAAACATTTAGTGGATATTTATGTTTTTTTGTAATGAGTTTAAGCGTTTGGTCTATTTTTTTATTTTTTTTTAAATATTTTGGTAATATTTTTGAATTGTATGGATGGAAATATGTGTAAATTCACATGGACATATCCATCAAGAATTCATACAAAAATCAAAGTCGAGAAAATTGTTTGGCAACTCTGCTTACTGCCTATTTTAATTTTTTTGGCATTACAGATATATTTTTCCAATATACTACAATTTTTTTCAATGTATATCCTTTATACATTATGCTATCTAAAAATATTTAAAATGAAATCATGTGAAAAGTCCCAGGCAATAAACTTCAACTCACTTTATTTCGAAACAGTTCATTTTTCGCAACTGGAAATGAGAATGGCCAATCAATTATCCATATTGTACTGGCACAATTAGAGGAGTTTATATTTAGTTGCCTTCATACAGATGGAATTATATTTTCTACATAAATAACACGTAATATTGTGTAAAAAGAACTACTATCAGATTCCATTCCACTTACTTATATGACAGTTTAAATCCTTATTAATAAAAATAGGTCATGATTATGTGAGTATGGAATTAGTCCAATGAAACAAATAATACACAATGTGTGACATCTAATTTTTATTCTTCAAAGTTTATTAAATATCAATTAATGCTTAGGCAACATTTTCCATTCTACATTTTATTCCAAACACTAGTTAATTACTTGAGTATTTCAAGCAAACATCCAGGTTTAAATCGTAATACATGAAAAGCAAACTAATTTTCCAAGTAGTATACTAAAATAGATTCTAATAATTTTTAAAAGTCCGCCGTCAGTCATGTTGACACTCCCTGCTTGATTGTTATTGAGTTATTTACTGCCAAAAATATATATGTGTTTAATATTATGTAAACATTTATTAACCGAGAGATTATATTGTTCTATACTGAAATAGCAGGAATAATGGATCAAAATAAAAGTTAACCTTAGTTGTTCATTTTGATTATACATAATCGAAAATATAATGTTGATTTATATTCACCTGAAATGACAAGTGCCTCGTTCGGTCCACAAGTAACAAATCCCCAAGTCATATTGTGTAAGCACTAATTTCTTCAACCCTAATAACACTAAACACCAAAAAACACAGGAACTGCGAACACCCAAATACAAACTTGACAATAATGGCCGAAAGCACAAATCAGCCGATAGTTTCGGTCTGCCTAATAGTAAATATCGTATCGCATGCGCGTTATGTCATACGAATTCATTGATTACATTAAACACAAACACACGATCACATAGTCGCATCATGAAGTTGGTAAAAACGGATTCGTTTGATCAAAAGGGCAAACCTATGCATTTTTTTACGTATTTGAATATATAAATGTTAAGTGGTGAGGGAAAATTGATAAAAACTGTCCATAGCTGTACTATTGAAGATGATTAATTCGATTGTTATCATTTTTTTTAACTGAGTATATGGCTCTGGACTAAGCCAACAGGCCAGTCAAATGTTTTACCTACGACCACCCCTGTAAGTAGTCAAAAACACACAGTTGGCAATCAATGTAAGACGTCTATTACGCACGGTAAAACAAAACGCACGGCTGTAAAGTAAATCGCACGGCTTCCATAGCAACCACTTAGCAACTGTCAATAGACGTAGCCATTTTCTTCAAAATGTATTACTTAGATATTTGACTTTGAATTTTATTCTATATATAAATAGTAGATAACATTTATTAGATATGAGATTGCATTTAATACTAAGAGTTATTTGCAATTATATGATAATTGGATCCGTTTCATTCAATCCGCATCTTTTAGCTGTCTGAATGTATCTCATATTAGTAAACAATAGTATATTATACACCAAGCGACTAAAGTGGCCCATTTAATCCCACGGGTGGTGTTTGATTCCTGAGGGAAGTAATCCACCTAAGGGATTAATGTCACTTTAGTCGAGAGGTGTATATACGCTATTTTCTGCAATTCCGGTAATTCTACATACATTTTTAATAAAAATAAATACTACTTAGGACGGACTTTTACGAAACTTGGCTGGGCATCGAGGGTGAACTTCTAATATACTTGGATGGGCGTCGAGGAGCGACTTTTATAAAACTTGGCTGGTATCGAGGATGTACGTTTTTACTTGTACTTTAAATACCTTAATAAGATTATAAACACAAGTACAAGTGGGTCGTAGGTAAAGTATAGTACGTAACTCGTGTTGTAACGCATTTTACGCACTCACGGAATTACGCACTCGCCGCTACACGGCTTCGTGCGTAACTTTTCCGTTCGTGCGTAAAATGCTTCTTACAACACACGTCACGTAATATACTATTATGTGATACTATTATAATATGGTTTTTTTCGACTCTGTTGGACTTTAATTATTTTATGATTCCACGTGTGGCCTCCGAACGTGAAGGTATTATTTTTCGTTCGAGTGCTCATTAACGTTATCAACACAAGTGATTAGTTTTTTTTGTGTCAAATATTTGCTGGCCCATATTGGTATGTGTTTACTTACACTAATTACACTGTTTGATACTTAAAATCAATTTTTCTATAGGCCAGTTGCTTGGTCTATATAGTTTATTAAATATTTTGGCATCCAAAATATTTTAACATGTCAACTCAACCCACTGCACGAAGCTTTGCTGCTGTTACTAAATCATATTCAAGAAAATCAACTTTGACACCTACAACATATCCTAGTAGAAATCAAGCTATCGTAATAAATGCGCTTCCGGATACAGTTCTCTTCGATTATATCAAAGCAATAGGTGAAATTGTGACACCGAAAGGAATCACTCATGCTTCCCGTATATCTAATCAACGTATTTGCATATTCCTCGCCTCTACTTCAGTCGTTGATAACCTCCTTAAAAACCACTCCTATGTTACCATTAAAGAAGAAATCGTCCCCATACGCAGACTTATCAGCCCCTCTAAAAGATTACTATTATCTAACGTATGTCCCTCAATTCCTAATCTTCTCATCGAACAAGCACTAAAAAACGATCTCGGACTTCAACTTACATCACCCATCACCTATATTCGTACTGGCTCACCTGAAGAAGATTATTCCCATATTCTAAGCTTTCGTCGGTCCATCTATGTCATACCAGACAAAGAAAACTTTGAAATAGAAACTTCTGTTTTAATTCACTTCGAAAATACTACATTCCGGATCTTCGTTACCTCAGATAAATTGGAGTGTTTCCTGTGCAAACAATCTGGACATACTGCTGATACCTGCCAAAATCCTCTTGTCACTCCCTCCCCCTCCAAAACTACCACTATCCAGAATGATTCTACCGATAATAATTCTAATGATCCTACCTCCACTGATCCCACTTTCACTACTACCCCTGCCCCTATATCCTCCTCCGACAATCACTCTGCCAACACACTCCCTCCTTCAGACCAGCCTACTCCTGGTATTTCTGGTCTTAAACGACTTCATTCTACTGACTCTAGTTCCGAATCACCCCCTGTAATTATCACGTCTATTCCCCTCACACTCAGCCAAGACAAAACAGATTCACTATCCGACAACACCTTTCGTACCCCCAAGCCTGCGTCCAAAAAGAAAAAAGAGTCTAAGACTCTAACAACAACTATCAGCCCCTCTGCACGCTCAATCATTGAAGATTTAACAAAAAAAGACCCTACATCCTTCTCAATTACTTCTGAACAGTTGATAGCATTTCTGGAAAATTCATTCGGAAGCAACGATCCATTAGCTGAAGCTCACCAATTTACTTCAAACATTAAATCCCTCCTTGCAGATCTTCGTCAAATATATCATGCCATCTCCGATAGGTCACTCAAAAATCGCATTACCCGAATAACAAAGAAAATACAATGTACCATGAATCCCAACGATGCAATCGAATCTACTAGCCTCAAATCTTTTAGCTCTAATGATAGTGACTCTAATTGCGACGATACCGACCTCTTTTGATATTACTAAAAATTCACGATAATTCAGTGGAATTGCGACGGATACTATCCTCGCCTTGAACGTCTTCAACAACTTATTTCTCTCTACCCCCCTGATTTCCTATGTCTTCAGGAAACTAATTTTACGTCTTCCAATATCCCTACACCAAAGGACTTCGAAGGATATCATTACATCCGAACTAACTGCTCCAGAGCCAGTGGTGGAGTATCCATATTTGTATCCAAAGATCTTTACTCAACTCATCTGCCCCTTACTACTAATCTTGAAGCCATTGCCATAACAGCCTTTTGTCCCCAAAAATTAACCATTTGCTCCATATACATTCCCCCCGACCACAAACTAAATGAAGAAGAGCTACTTGACTTGGTTTACGATCTCCCCCAGCCCTTTGTACTTGTGGGTGACTTCAACGCCCACAACAGTATGTGGGGTTCCTCACGCACATTTGGACGAGGTAAAGTTATTGAGACTATACTAAATTGTACTAATTCATGCCTCTTCAATACAGGATCGTGTACCCACTTAAATATCGCTTCTGGTACCTTTTCTGCCATTGATTTAAGCATCTGCGATCCCAAAACTGCCCCTAACTTAACCTGGCAAACTGCTGAAGATTTATTCGATAGCAATCATTACCCCATAATTATAACTGACAACCTAAATGAACAGGCTCCCGTGAAAAGTTATTGGCGCCTCGGGAAAGCGAGGTGGCCGGAGTTCTCCCGGGAGGCTGAATCTCTCCTGAGTCAATTACCTGCCACCAATGATATTGATGATTCTATTAAGCTCTTCTCGGATGCCATCATCACAGCAGCATTTACTCACATTGGCAAAACCACCCATACCCCCAGTCACAAAATTGTTCCTTGGTGGAACCCTCAATGCGAACAAGCAGTGCGACAATCCAAAACAGCCCTCAACTTTTACCGCAAACACAAAAGTCCCGAAAACCTAGTTAAATTTAAAAGACTTAAAGCAAAAGCCAAATATGTAATCAAACAGAGCAAGAAAAACTCCTGGCATAATTATGTAACAACCTTGGATAATAATTCAAACCCCTCCCAAACATGGAAAAAAATTCGTCAGGTCCAAGGCCACAAAACTAACACCAAAATTCCTCATCTTTTTTATAATGGCAGTTCCTCCAGCAATAGCCAAACTATTTCTAACATCTTTGCTGATAAATTTGATGAGAAATTTCAAAACAAACTCAAGCCCCTCTTAACAACAACTTCTCATGAATCTGCCTACACCAAACTCACTTTACCTCACCTACAAGATATTGACGATATTAATTTACCTTTTTCATTCACTGAATTAACAATTGCCTTATATTCATGTAAGAACTCTGCCGCTGGTTCCGACGATATCCCTTACATTTTTCTTAAAAATTTATCCACCTATAGTCTTACTAAATTATTAAACATTTATAACACCATTTGGTCTTCTCAATTATACCCTACGCAATGGAACACATCCATTATCATTCCCGTCCTAAAACCGTCACAACCATCTACATTACCACAGTCCTATAGACCGATTTCTCTTACATGTACTACATGCAAATTAATGGAAAAGATGATAAACAGACGACTCATGTGGTTTATCGAAAAACACCAAATCTTACCAAAAGAACAATCCGGTTTCCGGCGTCACCGTTCCACAAGAGATAACCTCGCAATCTTACAAACCCACATTGCCGATGCTATAAATCGTAAACAAGAGGTGTTAGCCTCTGTTTTTGACATAGAAGCTGCATTTGACACCTTACCAAGGCAGACAATCATTGATAAACTTTCATTTTATGGCCTCAATGGTAACATTTTCTCATTTATCAAACACTTTCTTAGTAATAGATCTTTTAGGGTCTCTGTAAATGGCTGCCTTTCATTAACTCACGTCCAACAAGACGGTGTGCCCCAGGGATCTATTCTCAGCACTACATTATTCATTCTATCTATTAGTCATTTATGTAACAATCTACCCGCCCCTGTTAAATATGCTACGTACGCAGACGACCTTGTTATCTTCTGTCACGGCGCGTCGACTCCTACTACATGCAAACTCCTCCAATCTGCTGTGAACCTATTACATAGTAGAATATCTTCACTTGGCCTTTCCCTCTCCGCTACAAAATCAAAGCTCATAAGATTCGGCAGAAAAGCCCCATCCCCTCCCCCTGAAATTTTAGTGACCAACCGCCCTCTCCCAGTCGTCGAGCATTGCAAAATTCTGGGAGTAACGTTCGACTCCCGACTTACTTGGAAACACCACATCCAAGAAACCAGAGGATACTGCCTAAAACTCTTGAATATCCTCAAAACACTCTCCCACTATCAGTGGGGAGCTAGCGAATTTACCCTCCTGAAAGTATACCGAGCTCTCATTCGATCCAAACTAGATTATGGCAGTATAGCATATATGTCAGCGTCCAAAAACGTCCTGAAAACACTAAACTCTGTACACAATACTGCCATCCGACTTTGTTTAGGCGCATTTCGCTCTAGTCCAGCTGAGAGTCTGGGCCTTGAAGCCAATGAACCTCCACTCTCGCTCAGACGTCAATATCTCCTCCTTTCTTATGCAGCCACGACTTCATCTAACCCCTCTAATCCAGTTTCCTCTTTAATAACCAGAATACCTCACATTCTCAGCCCTCCTCCACCCAACCCGCGCATACATACCATTCCCCTCCTTCTTCAAAAATTAATACCTGACACTCAATTATCCCTAACCAGCCCTATCCTCATCCCACATAACTCACCCTGGACCAAAACACTACCAAGATGTAACACCTCACTCACCAAGTTCAGCAAGGAAGAAACCAGTTACGAACTCATAAAGAAATCCTTCTTAGAAATCCTAATCTCGAAGAAATTCGACCGGATCCTCTTCACCGACGCATCAAAAAACGAGACTGGTGTCGGATGTGCTGTTACCACTACGCAGACAGCCGTGGAGTCCTACCGGATCCCAGCTACTTGTAGCGTTCACACCGGTGAACTATTCGCCATCTTACAAGTCTTCAATCTCTGCGTAATTCCCCATCAAAAAGTTGCTATTTGTACAGACTCTCTCTCCTCTATCCAATCCATCAACAATTTATTCACAAATCACCCCCTCGTTCAACGCATCCACGACACATATCAAACCCTTATTTCTCACGATGTAACTATCACTATTATATGGATCCCCTCACATATTGGCATAACTGGTAATGAAAACGCCGATCGCCTTGCTAAAGAAGCTGTCCAATCCACCATTACACCTATAACTCTGCAAATTTCTAGAGACCTAAAATTTGCTATGAAAAAACTCATACAGAAGAAATGGCTAAACGACTGGAACCATTCTTCAACATTCCTAAGGAAAATTCATCCGAATATTGAACAGTTTGATATCCCCCATCTTCCGAGAAACGAGAAGGTTGTAGCAAGAAGACTGCGTATTGGTCACACCCGACTTACCCATGGCCACCTTATGACCTCTTCCCCTCAGCCAAACTGTCAACACTGCCAAGCTCTACTTGACATTCAACACATTCTCGTGGACTGCCCCTACTACACCGATAGACGTCAGCAGCTTGGAATGAAAACAAACATTAAGGATATCCTTACTAGTTCACACCAAATCATCATAGCTATTCAGTTTCTAAAAGAAGAGAACCTACTGTGTAAAATTTAAAGACTGTTCATTATTATTTGTAATTATTTCCAAATAATGTATTTATAATGTATTGTAAATTACTGTACCTTGTGCTAATGGCCATAGTTGTCTCAAGCACGTTAAATTGAATAAAAAAAAAAAATTATTTTATGGTTTGTTGATAATATTTGACATGAATTTGATGGTTGTACAATATTGTTAGTTAGAGAATCTGATAATATATATTTTTCTTTTAATTTTTCAATTACTTTTTATTATTTTTGATAGTTTTTTTTTAAAATTTTTTTATTACTTTTTTTTTCTGTTTATTTACTTTTTTCCTGTTATTTTATTTTTCATCAGGTGTACTTACATACCTACTTTTAGATTTAAAGGTTGCTTTACTGCTTACAGAGTTGTGTTAGTAGTTTTTATATCCTAATGATATAAAATATTATAATGTTACGAAACAGCACACTGGTATATACCCTAAACCCTCTGTCTAAGCCAGGTATGAAAATTAAAATTATGGCGGATACGCAGGTTTTTTTTTATAACTGTTTACGACTATCTTATCTAAACATTGTTTTTGTGCAGTCTTGCAGTCTTATATAGAAAATGCCAGAAAACCAATTGTTTTTGAGTAAGCCGCAGTCCGGAATTTTCTAATAAAAAAGGCATTAATATATATAATGGACCGATCAACGGATAAGTCAGTTGATAATTTGACATCGTGAGATAAGCAAGTGAATAAGTGAATATAAATCAGTTAAGTGTTTATATAAATTAGTTTAAGTGAATATACTGAGTATATATAAATTAAGTGTTAGTGATTAGTTTAGTGTTTAAATAAATTAAGTAAGTGAACCTACCGCGTGTTTAAAATTTATCCCACCCGTTTGCTGTTTAAATAAATTAGAAAAACATTACATTGGTGTCAGGTGTGGGGTAATATAAATTAATAGCTACGTAAAAATGGCCAAGAGACTATGTGACCTCAAAGTGGCGGAACTAAGAGCAGAATTGGAAGATCGTGAGTTGGAAACGTCCGTTAAGAAAAGTGAATTAGTAGAAAGACTTAAAGTGGCACTGGAAAATGACGGCTTTGATCCAGAAACCGTTTTATTCAATGACGAGGCTTCCACCTTAATCTCGTCAATTTCTGCTAATATTTCTGCTAACTTGGACGAGAAGATTTCTGCCATGGAAGAGAACATGGACGGGAAGATTTCGGCTATGAAGAACGACATTTCTGTTAATATGGACGAGAAAATCTCTACTTTGAAGAACGATATATCTGCCGATATCTTTTTAATGAAAAACGACATTGCCGCTGACGTTGAAAATGAAATTTTGTCTATAAAATCTGAAATCGAGAATAAGATGTCAACGATGGACGAGAAAATCGGGAATAAGATTACAACGATAGACGAGAAAATCAAGGAGTTAGAGGAAAAGATTGCCGACTCAAGAATGCGAGGCACGCCAGAGGAAGAAAAGAAGACCGAGCAAACGAAACCTTGCAAGCCAGAAGCACTACCTAAGTTTGAAGACATTGGCAGTTTTACCCGAGTCAAGGTCCCAACGTTCGGTGGAAAAATGTCGTGGACCAATTATGTGAAACAATTTGAAGCAGCCGCTAGAGTGAATAATTGGTCCGATAGAGAGAAGGCAGTGAACTTAACTATCGCGCTTCGGGGAGATGCCTTAGATGTACTTCAGACGATACCTTTGGAAGAAACGGATGACTTCGAGCAGCTGAAGAAGAGGTTGGAATTGCGATATGGTCATGAACATCTAGAACATTTGTACCAATCTCAGCTAAAGAACCGAAGGCAGAAACGTGATGAATCCCTTCAAGAATATGAAGTGGACATTGCCCGACTAGTTGGGTTAGCTTATCCGTCAGCACCAGAGAACATGATGGAATGTCTGGGCATCTAGGCCTTTATTGATGGCTTACGTGACCCCGATATGCAGAGATGCATCCCAAAACATTAGTTAACGCATTGACAGCTGCTCTTGAATATGAAGCAGCAACGAAGGCTTCAGGATATAACAAAATTAGGACCATCCAAGAAGAAGGTGACGAAGACAGATTTGACCAGTTCGTCAGTTTAATCAAAATGATGATGGACAAGAAGCCGAGAAAGATCAGATGCTGGAATTGTGGCGAGCTAGGGCATGTACGTAGTTCGTGTAAGCGCCCCAAGACTCCTGCAAACCAAGAACCCCAATCACAGGAAAACTAGAACGGCTCGGCTACGAGGGGGCAGCACCGACCCATGATCGTTCCAAAGACCCTCTCATACTGATAGCTTCGCTCAGATGTCGCAACGACAGTGTATATGTGGATGGCGAAGTAAATGGCAATAAATATGCTCTGCTGGTTGACACTGGAGCAACTAAAACCATTATACGACTAGAGATAATAAACCCCAAGAAGAAGCTTCTACCAACGAGAGTGCGACTGCGGACTGCCACAGGCGAGAGTGCCAACGTTCACGGGGAAACACAAAACCCATTGGGAATTGGCGCAGAAAAGTTCACGTATACGGTAATCGTAGCTGACACTGAAGAAGACGTGATTCTGCGAATGGACGTAATGAATGTACATGGTTTCCAATTAGACTTTAGAAACAGAACCATTAAAGTGGATTCCGAGGAAGTATTCCTTCATCCATCTGAAGGCAGAGCGGTATTGGCAGCTGTACAGGAAGATACCGTTCTACCTGCACGAAGCGAAACCATGATAGTAGCACGGCTACCGCTTATGATGGTGCCAAGGAACCACGACGAAGAGGTTGGCAAAGGAGTACTAATTGGAAAAGGATCGGTTACGTCGGCGAAGTAGATCCCTGTATGATTGACAAAGGTAAACGCTGTGACTTAAAACAGGATGGGTAAAATGAACCAGGTGGGTAAAGTGGTCAGACGACTCCACAGCTGAAACCAAATATCGCCCTCTCTTCAAACCTGCTTCAAACGCTCAGTTACTGGCTACTATTACGATTGTAGGAAGGCGTGAAAACAATCGTGCATCGAAATTAAATCTAACTTAAAAAAAGTGTTTTAGATCATGGTTGATCTAAGGTGAGTACTGAATATATGAAAGAAATTACTATGTGTGTGGTAGAGAAAAAAATTGATTTGCCTTTTTTATTTGCTGATATATTCAAGGGCGTAGCCAGGATTTATAACGGGTGGGGGGGGGGGGGGGGCAAACCATTGTCCATGGTCGTCCGAAATGTAAAATTTTAGGATAAAAAGAAATGGCAAATGAGAACAAAATTTTGAGATTTTAATTATACTTAAATTAAACTAATAACATTCTTGGGTTTATACTAAATTTATCCAAAACTTTCTTCACTATGCAGTCTTGATTTTCCTTCAAAATTTTTCGATGCACACTCATCATACACAACCCAGTGAGTCTGTCATCACCCATTGTACTCCTGAGCCAGGTTTTTACCCTTCGTAGGGTACTGAACGATCTTTCCACGGTAGCAGTAGTGGATGGTGAAGCAATTAATATTAGCAGCGCGTACCTTGTTGCAGGGAAAAAAACATTAGCTTCCTCCAAAAGTGAAGTCACTTCAATGTCCTTCAAATTGTCTTCTGCTGAATTATTTCTCTTCCACATATTGTACCACAAATCTAATTCTGCAGATACATCACTCAACTTATAAAATTCCATAAAAGATTCTACATAATTTTTAAAATCTTTTGAAGCCATTTTGAGCATGCTTGAAGGATGAAGATAAGTTAAAGGAAAGGCAGGTGTATTTTCGTTGGAGAATCTAGCATCCAACGACGAAGTTGAAGAATCAAGATGGGGACGATTATTGACCGCTTCCAGTATTCAACTGCAGATTCAGATGGTGGATTACTTCTGTGTACTTGCTTTTGAGTGACTCGTGGTACTGACAACTCAACCCATACTTTCTCTGCGATATCGAGTGATTTTTTAAATAAATCATAAGAATCATTTTAGACATCTTGTCGATCTTCTTTGATTACATCTAGAATATCATCAATATGTTTCTTCACCATAACCAAATCCATACTTTTACCTTGTAAAACGTTTACAATTGGTTCCAAAATTGCAGAGTATCTTGCAATTATGATCAAGCCTAAGATGAATATTGGTTTAGTAACTGCACAGTGCAATTGGTAGGCAGATGTTCTTGTTGCATAGTTTCATTCGACAGATAGATGTTCTAGTGCTTTAACAATGTCAGTGAAGCATTCTGAAATTTTTTTATGCTCTTATATTTTTCCGACCATCTGGTCTCACAGAGCCTTGAAAGATTTGGAACCGATTTCCTACGGGCTGGCGATTCACGAAAGAAGGTTATTGTGTCTTTAACCGCTGCAATTGTGTTTCTTATTTCTGGTAGCTTACTAGTATCATTGACCACAAAATTTAGTCTGTGGCTGGAGCAATGGAAAAGTAAAGATTTAGCGAACTTTTTTTTAAGAATGGCCTTCTTTTCCGGCCATCGTGGAACACCCGTCAAATCCGAATCCTACCCAATTATCGGCGGAAAAATTATGTTATGTTTTTCTATTTATACTGTAAACGGGTGGGATAAATTTTAAACACTCGCTATGGCTACTTACTACTTTATTTAAACACTCACTAACACTTAATTTATATATACTTAACTAACCACTTAAATTCAATTTATATGCACACAAACTTGATTATATTAGTACTTTACTGTTCGGTTTGGTTTTGTTTATTTTTAGAGATCACTTTATCAACTAACTTAACTCTTCCTGATCCGTCCCCTTATATATTAAAGCCATTTTTACTAGTAAATTCCGGACTGCGGCTTAAATAAAAACAATTGATTCTGGACTTTTCTAGATAACTCTGGTCACAAAAACAATGTTTACATAAGATAGTCGTAAACTCGTAAACAGTTTTTTATAACTGCGTATCCGCCATAATTTTAACTTTTATACCTGGCTTAGACAGAGTCGGATTTAGGGTCTATACCAGTGTGCTGCTTCGTAACATTACCCCCTCCTTAAATGGAAGTTCCTCCTGGAACTTTTGTGTAGTCGAGACTGGATGTTTGAATAATCGGCAACTGGCCCCATTTCTACACTTTCCGATCTTATGGAAATAGCAGGGCACCGTCTTCATCGGATACTGATAACGGGGGTTGTAGCTGCAAATTAATATCTGGACACCGGTATCTCTAAAGATAACCTCTACCATGTTACTGATAACTCGCCAATCCAACTGATTACTCGCTATCTTAAGCATAGCCAGTTTCTTCACGCTGGATTCTAACACATGGTCTCGGAGGTTACGAAGTGCTTCCCACACATCGCGGTAGGTAGATCGATCTTTAAATTCATCTTCAGTTACCACGTAGAAGACGTACCGCGAATTATGTTTCAGTTTCAGTGTCTTGCCAGGGGCTGGAATCTGGTCTTCAAGTTTTTCTAATTGCCCGAACTTCTTTCGAAAGACGGTTGCCAACCCTCGTGCGTTATTGATACGGGCGGGGATGTTGTATGCCAGTGAATAATCTTCCGGGAGAGTGAACAAATCTTGTTGTTGCTCCGAAGTGACTCCATATCTAGCTTTCCCGGTACCTCCATACGCGCCCATAAATTCATCGAAGGTAGGGTCAGATACATCTTGAATAAGGTTTACTCCTTCCTCTAGGTCATGGTCTCCTTCGAATGGGGCTAGTCGGTTTTGGTGAACTACTTTTGGTTTTCCGTTGGGGATCTTGCTTATGCGATATATAACATCATTGATCCTTTTCTTGATTAAGTATGGACCTTCCCAGGATTTTTGTAATTTTGGAGAAAATCCTTTTCTCCTCGCCGGGTTGTGTAACCATACTTTGTCCCCTTTTTTAATACCGCCTTCTGTGGCCTGCGTGTCGTACCGATTTTTCATTCTGTCGCTGGCAACTTGAAGATTTGTTCGAACTAATTCATGAATATCGTCCAGCCTTCTTCTCAATTGGATTGCGTAGTCTTCGCCTGCTAGATCTTCTCCAGGCCGGCAGCCAAATTCCAGGTCACAAGGAAGCCTCATTTCACGTCCAAACAGGATTTTCGCCGGTGTTTCACCCGTGGACTCATTGACGGCAGATCGATAAGCCAGTGCGAATAGGGAAAGATACTGGTCCCAATCTCTCTGATGGCTGGACACTACTTTAGACAGGTATTTTCCAATAGTCCTATTCATTATCTCGACCATTCCATCTGACTGTGGATGTAATGCTGTTGTCCTGGTCTTCTTCATTCCCAGCTTCTCGCAAATCTCCTGGAATAGATGACTTTCGAAATTTCTTCCCTGGTCGCTGTGGACTTTCAAGGGCACTCCATATCGGCTGATAAATTCTTTCACCAATACATCTGCTACAGTTGTGGACTCTTGGTTCGGGATAGCGTAAATATCCACCCATTTTGTGAAATAATCCATTACAACCAGTATGTATTTGCTACCATTTTCTGTTGTCGGAAATGGTCCAGCGATGTCTAAAGCAATCCTTTCGAAAGGGCTTCCAACATTGTACTGTTTCATGGGTGCCTTTCTCTTGCGATGTGGTTCATTACTCGTAGCACAAGTCGTACATTTCTTACACCAGTCCTTCACATCGTCGGAGCTGTTCATCCAATAAAACCTTTCACGGACTCGCTGGAGGGTTTTCTTCACTCCCAGATGACCTCCCGATGGACTGTCGTGTAACTTCTTCAGTACCTCAGCTACTCTCGCTCTCGGGATAACTATCTGTCTTCTCTTCTCGGACCATCATCGTTCTCAAGGATTCTTTTCAATAGGCCTTCTTCCAGGACAAGGGAGTCCCACTGAGCCCAATACGCCTTGAGTTTCGGTGAAAATTTTGACACTTCTTGCCATGTAGGTCGCCGATTTTCTTTCTTCCATTGCCGTATCATCTTCAGGTGAGGATCATTTTCCTGATCTTCTCTGATCCTGGTGGGTGACCATTCCTAGTTGACTACAGTAGTTCTTGAAACTGCAGCTTCCCTAGATTCCACATTGTTGTAGTGGGAGCAGTCTGTTGGGCACGGCCGTCTGGATAAGGAGTCGGCATTTCGGTGACTCACACCGGCTCGATGTTCGATGTTGAAATCATATTCTTGAAGTCGTTCAATCCATCTAGCGATCTGGCCCTCGGGATTCTTGAACTGCATCAACCACTTGAGTGCTGCATGATCAGTCCGGATTAAAAACTTCCTACCATAGAGATACTGGTAAAAGTGTTCCACGGACTTCACTACTGCCAAAAGTTCTCTTCTTGTGACGCAGTAGTTTCGTTCTGGTTTGGAGAGGACTCTACTGAAATATCCCAGCACTTTTTCTTGCCCTCCTTGGATCTGTGAGAGCACTCCACCAATTCCTACGTTGCTTGCGTCAGTGTCAAGAATAAAGTCTCCCTCTGGTAATGGATATCCTAATATCGGCGCCGAGGTTAAATGCCTCTTCAAGGTTTCAAAAGCCCTTTGACAATCTTCGTCTTATTGGAAAGCTCTTGCTTCTTCTGTGAGTCGCGTTAGAGACTTGGCAATATCTCCAAACTTCCTGATAAATCTTCTATAATACGTGCAAAGTCCAAGGAAACTCCTAATTTGATGTTTGTCGGTTGGTTGCGGCCATTGCTGAATGGAAGCAATTTTCTCTGGATCCACCGCCACTCCTTCATTGCTCACTATATGACCTAGATAGTTGACTCGATTTTGGAACAGCTGACATTTCTTGGGGTTTAACATGAGCTGGGCAGCTTGGAGTCGTTTGAATACGTCTTCCAAATTCTTCAGATGTTCGTCAAATGTCTTCCCCAGTACTACGATGTCGTTCAAATAGACCAGGCATGTCATCCAATACAACCCTCTCAAGACATTTTCCATAAGTCTTTCAAATGTCGCAGGCGCATTACAGAGCCCGAATGGCATGACGTTGAATTGCCATAATCCAGATCCGGTGGTAAAAGCAGTCTTCTCTTTATCTTATGGGTCCATTTCCACTTGCCAATAATCAGACTTCAGGTCCAAGGTGGAAAACAGTTTGCTGCCGGCCAAAGTGTCTAGTGTATCGTCAATTCGAGGCAGAGGATAGCTATCTTTCTTCGTCACGTTGTTAAGCTGGCGATAATCCACGCAGAATCTCGTAGTTCCATCCTTTTTCTTGACGAGCACTACTGGAGAAACCCATGGACTAGTAGATGGCTCTATTACTTTTTCTTCTGGCATCTCTTGAGTTATTCTTTCAGCTTCCTCTCTCTTCGCTCGTGGAAGTCTTCGAGCTGATTATCTAATTGGCTTAGCATTACCAGTATCGATTTTGTGTTTGACGGCTGATGTTCTGCCAGTCTTTCCTCCTTTTGGTGCGAATAAGTCTCGATACTGCAAGAGAAATTCTCTCATTCTCTTTTTTTCAGCTCGATCCAAAGATTGACCAGCTACTGATCGAATCTGGCATTAGAATTGTCAGTGGTCGTTGTTTGACGAACTATAGACGTCACTGGTACGCAGGATCCAATCATGGTTTCCTTCTTGATTCTAATTGGGTAATCGTTCACGTTTATCACACGTACTGGGATCTCTTTCGCCGACGTGACCAATCTTTTTCCAATTAGTACTCCTTTGCCAACTTCTTCGTCGTGGTTCCTTGGCTCCATCATAACCGGTGTACATTCCTCCATGATTCCCTGTAGCCGTGCTACTATCATGGTTTCGCTTCGCGCAGGTAGAACGGTATCTTCCTGTACAGCTGCCAACACCGCGTAGCCTTCATATGGATGCAGGAACACCTCCTCGGAGCCCACTTTAATGGTTCTGTTTCTAAAGTCTCATTGGAAACCATGTACATTCATTACGTCCATTCCCAGAATCACGTCTTCTTCAATGTCAGCTACGATTACCGTATGCGTGAACTTTTCTGCGCCAATTCCCAATTGGATTTGTGTCTCACCGTGAACGTTGGCGTTCTCACCTGTGGCGGTCCGCAGTCGCAGTCTCGTTGGTAAAAGCTTCTTCTTGGAGTTTATTATTTCTGGTCGTATAATGGTTCTAGTTGCTCCAGTGTCAACCAGCAGAGCATATTTCTTGCCATTTACTTCGCCATCCATATATACACTGTCGTTGCGACATCTTAGAGAAGCTATCAGTATGAGAGGGTCTTTGGAACGATCATGGGTCGGTGCTGCCCCCTCGTAGCCGACCCGTTCTAGTTTTCCTGTGACTGGGGTTCTTGGTTTGCAGGAATCTTGAGGCGCTTACATGAACTACGTACATGCCCTAGTTCGCCACAATTCCAGCATCTGATCTTTTTCGGTTTCTTGTCCATCATATTTTTCATTAAACTGACAAACTGGTCAAATCTGTCTTCGTCACCTTCTTCTTGGATGGTCCTGATTTTGTTATATCCTGAAGCTTTCGTTGCTGCTTCATATTCAAGGGCAGCTGTCAATGCGTCGACTAATGTTTTCGGATGGGCTGAACGAAGCGTCCTCTGCATATCGGGGTCACGTAAGCCATCAATAAAGGCCTGGATGCCCAGACAGCCATCATGTTCTCTGGTGCTGACGGATAAGCAAATCGAACTAGTCGGGCAATGTCCACTTCATATTCTTGAAGGGATTCATCCCGTTTCTGCCTTCAGTTCTTCAGCTGTCCAACTCCTTCTTCAGCTGCTCGAAGTCATCCGTTTCTTCCAAAGGTATCGTCTGGAGTACATCTAAGGCATCTCCGCGAAGTGCGATGGTTAAGTTCACTGCCTTCTCTCTATCGGACCAATTATTCACTCTAGCGGCTGCTTCAAATTGTTTCACATAATTGGTCCACGACATTTTCCCATCGAACGTTGGGGCCTTGACTCGGGTAAAACTGCCAATGTCTTCAAACTTAGATACTGTTTCTGGCTTGCAAGGTTTCGTTTGCTCGGTCTTCTTTTCTTCCTCTGGCGTGCCTCGCGTTCTTGAATTGGCAATCTTTTCGTCTAACTCCTTGATTTTCTCGTCTATCGTTGTAATCTTATTCTCGATTTTATCGTCCATCGTTGACATTTTATTCTCGATTTCAGATTTTGGAGACGAAATTTCATTTTCCACGTCAGTGGCAATGTCATTTTTCATTAATAAGATATCGGCAGATATATCGTTTTTTAATGTAGAAATCTTCTCGTCCATATTAACAGAAATGTCGTTTTTCATAGCAGAAATATCGTTCTTTATAGCCGAAATATCGCTTTTCACATTATTAGAAATCTTTTCTTCTATGCCAGAAATATCGTTCTTCATAGCAGAAATCTTCTCGTCCATGTTCTATTCCATGGCAGAAATCTTCTCGTCCATGTTAGCAGAAATATTAGCAGAAATTGACGAGATTAAGGTGGAAGCCTCGTCATTAAATAAAACTGTTTCAGGATCAAAGCCGTCATTTTCTAGTGCCAATTTAAGTCTTTCTACTAATTCACTTTTCTTACCGGACGTTTCCAACTCACGATATTCCAATTCTGCTCTTGGTTCCGCCACTTTGAGATCACATAGTCTCTTGGCCATTTTTACGTAGCAATTTATTTATATTACCCCACACCTGACACCAATGTTATGTTTTTCTAATTTATTTATACTGTAAACGGGTGGGATAAATTTCAAACACTCGGTATGACTACTTACTAATTTATTTAAACACTAACTCACTAACACTTAATTTATGTATACTTAACTAACCACTTAAATTTAATTTATATACACACAAACTTGATTATATTAGTACTTTACTGTTCGGTGTATTTTTGTTTATTTCTAGAGATCACTTTATCAACTAACTTAACTCTTCCTGATCAGTCCCCTTATATATTAAAGCCATTTTTACTAGTAAATTCCGGACTGCGGCTTAAATAAAAACAATTGATTCTGGGCTTTTCTAGATAACTCTGGTCACAAAAACAATGTTTACATAAGATAGTCGTAAACTCGTAAACAGTTTTTTATAACTGCGTATCCGCCATAATTTTAACTTTTATAACTGGCTTAGACAGAGCCGGATTTAGGGTCTATACCAGTGTGCTGTTTCGTAACAATTATTATTTTCTAAAAAACTTTGGATTGCGCTAGCGATTGTAGAAGCATCTTGACATTTTAACTCAATGTAGCCTACAAATTCCTCCCTGATTATTTTTGGGCTTTCATCATAGAACCTTAATCCAATAGAAAGCTGCTCTTTTCCAGCGATATCTGCTGTTTCATTAGCCATTACAGCGTAAGCTTTTGCCCGTTTACAGTCTTCGATTATTTTTTCTTTGATAACTTCACCGCATAATTGTATGATCTCATTTTGAATTGTTGGTGAGGTATAGACTGCGCTTTTTTGGCATTTATCCAAGTGGCTCTGTAGCTTCTCATCACCAGAGTCAATCCTCAAATTTAAAAGGTTAAAGAAAACTCCCTCGTTTCCTTCTTTTCCTCTTTGCAGCAAATCATGAATTCTACAAAGTATTATGCATGAAATTATGGTGCCCTATTTGCAACTGGACATCAACAGGAGCATTTTCAAGAAATGCTTTTACAGCAGCTGTTGAAGATTCGTGGTAATGGCTGCCAACGTGCTTTCTACAATCTTCATGTACATCCTTAAACTTCATGTAAGGCCTTACCATAAATGACCTCAAAACAGCTTTAACTAGCAATTCTTGGCGGAAATAAAGCACAATACAAACATAGAGCACCTTTCAAACGACTTGAGTACACCAGCCATGGAGTATATTGATCTAACCAGAGATGGTTAAATTTTCTTTTCAAGTGAATGGCATCAGAAGCAAAATCGTAATTGGATGAGGGAACCCAAGGGCTGGTCAACAATTCCTTCTTTTTTTTCAGAAAGCAAGTTATTGGCACAACTAACATAACGACCAATGTCATTTTCATGGTAGCCATCGCGTTCTTCAGTTTGTTTAGAGGTCCCAGTTTCAGAGACAGCTTCATGTAGATTTGAAGAACTACTTGAGCCTCCTTCAAAAATAGATTCCGATTTTGATGTTCCGACCATTTTATTTTCATCTTCATCACAATCATTCTTCCACTTTCACTACTGTCATCATGAACTTTTTTCCGTTTTAGAAATTTTTGACCTAAAAATAATAACCTAATATCATTCTTGTTCCTAGTCCCTAGTATAAAAATTAGTATAAAACAAAGCTACTATGCAATGATAGCTTAGAATGGGGCGTGGATATATTATATCTTATGTTAATATTTTTCCTCTAGATTGAAAACACAAAATGAAATGAATAGCACGTATAAAGTGCTGTTTAATCTTTAATATGTGAAAATTTCTAGTTTTAATATTTAGTCCCATTTGAGATATTAGCTGTCAAAATCGGTGCATTATTGTAATTTTTGTTATAATTAGATTAGAAGGCAAAGAAGTCGGCATCATAACAATGAATAATAAATAAAATTATAATAATAATGCACAAAATCTTTTGCCAAAGCTAATAAAAATTGTTTCACAAAGATACAAGCAAAGAGTAAAGAGCAATTGGCAATTTTGTAAAGGGCTGCAATTGAATTTTTTTTCAAACGTTGCGATACAAAAACGGCCAACAATTAAAAAAAATAATTTTGAACAAAAATTTACATCGGATAACATATCTACATTATAAGCTATCATTACATGGTAGTTATGTTTTACTTGGTGCTAGTCGAGCAACCAATTTTCAGATTTTTGGACGATTTCTAATGGAATGACTCTAAAGTTGTGATTAAAAATTTAATTTTCTAAGGAAATTATTTAACTTACCTTTTTGTAACCAATTTCTTATATCCATATTGTCTTTTCTGTCTCCTTATTCTGTGGTAAAACTATTGTTACGGATTTTCTCTCTTCTTTCTCGTGCCTCGCTTTCTATTTGCCGTATGCAACTTCATATCCTGCACTAGGTAGTACTGTACTGTCGGTCTTCGCGCCGGATACGCAATTAACTTTATATACCCTTTTGAGCCTAGAAATTGTCAGAACATTCGCATCGCCGGTTCCCGTATATTCCTCACTTGTTTCTCGATTTTCTCGAGCTCGAAGAAAACCAGTGGCGTTTCGTTGCACTATTAAATAGGACACGCTATACAAGAGCACTTACACACCAACTCAATAGTTGTTATAAGAGTATTTATTTCGGATTCTGATGTAGGATTTTGTATTGAATAATTAATTAATAGGATTAAAAAATGTAGTTAAATGAAAACAAAAAGAAAGTGACAATTTTTTTACCATTTTTCTCAAAAATGTCCGACTGTTAGTTAAGTGGTTGATTCGATTGTGACTATCTTATCTAGAAATTGTTTTTGTGACCAGTCTTATCTAGAAAATGCCAGAAAACCAATTGTTTCTGTGTAAGCCGCAATCTAGAATTATCTAGTAAAAAAGGCACTCGTATATGAAGGACCGACCATGGAGAGTTTAGTTTAGTTGATAAAGTGATCTCGTGAAATAAACCAGAATACACCGAAATAGCGAACAGTGAAGTGTTGATATCAATTAATAATTAAGTTTGTGTATATAAATTAAGTGTTAGTGAGTAGTTTAGTGTTTAAATAAATTCGTAAGTAACCATACCGTGTCTTTAAAGTTTATCCCACCCGTTTATTGTTGAAATAAATAATAAAAACATCACAATATATTTTAGTGACAAAGGACACTCAAATAATTTTATTTATTAGAGCTTATTAATTAATTTTAAAAAGTTCATAAAAGCAAACGACTACCACAACAAACGTTATATATAAAACAGATAAAAATAAACGGTTTTAAAGATTAAAACTAACTTTTCCGCATATGTAACAGGCCCTGAACAATATACTATCATAAAATTGTCACTTGTACACACTTCGGGGGATGAATCGTGCTAACTAACCGAAATTTCTCCAAAAATAACCAAGAATGTAGTATATCTGGATTTATAGTACCCGCTGTACTCGCTCTAGTCAGCTGAAAATCAATAGAGTACATCTGTGAGACACCTTGAAAAATATCCGATTACAAAATTGGTCACATGTGTACACTCCGGAGGCCGTATCGTGCTAACAACCCGAAATTTCTCCAAAAATGACAAAAATGTCGTACTTAAAGTACTATAGCACCTGTTATTCTGGCTCTGGTGAGCTGTAAATCAATAGAAGTTCATCCGTGAGATATCCTTGATAATATTCAATCATAATATCGGTGACTTGTTGCACTCCGGAGGCTGTATCGTGCTAACAAGACATGTAACGAAAAGTGGCCGACGACAACGACATACACACAGGATTTTTTTTCTAAAAACCGTTTTTTCGTATTGTTCTTGCTGGTAGTAAAAATAACTTAAAAAATTCCAACTTTTTTTGGGGTAAACCAATACTTTTATCGCGTATTGGATAGGTTGGACGGAAAAGTAAAAATACGCAGAACCGAAGTAAGGGTCGAGACAGTTAATTTCATGTATATTTTAGATTTAATTTTTTGTTTATTAAAATTTAAAAATTATTTAATTTATGTTTGCTTGCTTAGTTGCCCCTCCCTACCCTTCGCTGGCTACGCATATGGATATATCAAGGTTGTATTTCCCTGAAAACAATCCTATTATGTTGAGGTTAGAATTTGATATTTGTGTTTCCTTTAAATTGTGTCTGGTTGGGTAAAGTGGCCTGTTCTTATGAAAGGTAAAGTAGCCTAGTGGGCCACTTTACCTACCTATTAAAGAAAGTGTACATATCACCTATTTATTTTTTTCCAGTTTACATATATGCCTAACAAATATATTAAAAAAATAATCAGCAGTCACAGAATGCAGATGCTATGCAGGCAGCTATTGCGGCAGTGAACAATGGCGAGATGGACTTTTTGAAGGCCAGTAACATATTTTTAGTTCCTAGATCTACTTTAAAAAGGAGAGTGAAATGGGAAAACAAAGATGGAAATAACAAAATATTGGGGTCTCGTCGGGCAGTCTTCAATGAAGAACAAGAAAATTAAATCGTTGCTCACATTCTAGACATAAAAAATCGTTGCTAGATATTATAAGACTGCTTATCAATTAACACAAAAAAGCAAATGGCTGGGAAAAGTTGGGCTATTTCTTTTAGAGCGAGACATCCCAATATTTCCTTAATAAGCCCGGAAGCAACCTCATTAGCGCATGCCCAGGGGTTCAACAGGGTAAACGTTATTAAATTTGTAGATCTTTTGGAGGAACTAGAACTAAAAAATATTTTCCTGCTCACGTATATGAAGGGTACACGGCAATAACGCTAAAAGTCAATTTTTACGGTATATTCAGATAAGAGTACTAAAAAAATGCGTTTAAAATGTGGATCCGGGCTGCTTGACAATATCGCTGATAGTCTTAAAGTTATTCACGATACAAATAATCATATCCACAACAAAAACGCTGAAAGTCAATACGAAACATATCAAAAAAGCTGTAGGTGCAAGAGGCGGATCAGTCGTGAGTTAGAACAATACATGCGTATGTGCGGTTTGAGTACGTTGCATTTTTAAATTTTATAATGGAACATTAATTAGGGACTGATGTAAATCGTAAAAACAGTGATGAAAGTACGTCTCAGAATTTAAACGTAGGATCTAAGAAGAGAAAAAATCTGGAAGAGTATGTGATGTTATGAAATGTTTGAGGTTAAATTCACACGAAATAGGGCCAGACTGTCAGTGCTCCAGGTACAAATGCTTTCAAAATATTGGATTCTTAGAAAGAAATACCATTATAACAGAATTTAATAGCATGTCAAGCAAAGATGAGCAAAACAGTCACTTAACTGGTCTTGTATCGAGGACTTGATTAAAGAACTGCAGGCCAAGAAAAAATGAAGCCAATTTTCGCGATAAAGCATATTTCTGTCAAGTAAGGGTTAAGCGTCATGATGATAATGATAGTAAGTGCCCATTTGCATAAAGGGTTTTGTTTCATTACATGGAATTAGCGGACGTCGTCTACAAACAATTCAGGAGTCTTTAAATAAAACCGGTAATGCACCTAACGATATGAGGGGTAAATATAAACACGTACATTGTACAAAACCTCTTGCCACATTTGCGACCTTAAAAGATCATATTAGCTCCTTTAGAGGCAGGCAGAGCCACTACAGTCGATGAGAATCTACAATCGTGTATTTATCAGACACTCTAACAAATTAAACCCAGTTGATGTACCCAGCACATGACTTCACCTTATGTAACGAGGCTATCAGTTTTCACCCAACATTTTTTTCTAATATATTATTTGAAGAAAAATTTCATAAAACTGAACAAAAAAATGGATTCCAATTATTATAATACATGGTACTGCGTAATTTTTTCATACATTGACTGTAAACCAAAAATTTTTGAAATTTTTTAACGCGCTTCAATAAAAAATTATAGAATCACGAAACTGTGTTATATATCGATTCCCTTCTTACGCCATTCCGTAGAGTAAAGACGCGTCTCAATTACTCACCATATCTGAGTTCTTCAATTTTATTGTTACGAAATAGCAGACTGGTGTAGTCCCTGAAACCGACTCTGTCTAAGCCATGCCCATCCCAAAACATTAGTCGTCGCATTACCAGCTGCTGTTGAATATGAATCAGCAGCGAAGGCTTCGGGATATAACAAACTCAGGACCATCCAAGAACAAGGTGACGAGGACAGATTGGACCAGATCGTCAGTTTAATAAAAAGTATGATGGACAGGAAGCCGAGAAAGATTAGATGCTGGAATTGTGGCGAGCTAGGGCATGTACGCAGTTCGTGTAAGCGCCCCAGAATTCCTGCAAACCAAGAAACTCCAATCACAGGAAAACTAGAACGGGTGGGTTACGAGGGGGCAGCATCGACCCATGATCATTCCAAAGACCCTCTCATACTGATAGCTTCTCTCAGATGTCGCAACGACAGTTTATATGTAGATAGCGAAGTGAATGGCAAGAGATATACTGCTGGTAGACACTGGAGCAACTTGAACCATTATACGACCAGAAATAATAAACTCCAACTCAAACGACTCCAAGCTGTCCAGCTCATGTTACACCCGAAGAAATGTCATCTATTTCAAAACCGAGTCAACTATCTAGGTCATGTAGGGAGCAATGAAGGAGTGGCGGTGGATCCAGAAAAAAAGCTTCCATTCAACAATGGCCGCAACCAACCGACAAACATCAAATTAAGAGTTTCCTTGGACTTTGCACATACTATAGAATATTTATCCGGAAGCTTGGATATATTTCTAAGTCCCTTACTCGACTCACTGAAGAAACAAGAGCTTTCATATGGGACGAAGACTGTCAAACGCCTTTTGAAACCTTGAAGAGGCATTTAACTACGGCGCCGATAATAGGATACCCATTACCAGAGGGATACTTTATTCTTGACACTAACGCAAGCAACGTAGGAATTGGAGGAGTGCTCTCAAAGATTCAAAGAGGGAAATTAAGCGTACTGGGATATTTCAGTAAAGTTCTCTCCAAACCAGAACGAAACTACTGCGTCACAAGATTTGGCGGTAGTAAAGTCCGTGGAACACTTTTACCAGTATCTCTATAAAAGGAAGTTCTTAATCCGGACAGATCACGCAGCACTCAACTGGTTAATGCAGTTCAAGAATTCCGAGGGCCAGATCGCTAGATGGATTGAACAACTTCAATAGTACGATTTCAACATCGAGCTGGTGCGAATCATCGAAATGCCGACTCCCTGTCCAGACGGCCGTGCCGAACAGACTGCTCCCACTGCAACAAGGCGGAATCTAGAGAAGCTGCAGTTTCAAGAACTACTGTAGCCAACGAAGAAAGGTCACCCACCAGGATCGGAGAACATCAGGAGGATGATCATCGCCTAAAGAAGATTCGGCAATTAAGGAAGAAGTTCGCAGCCTACATGGCAAGAAGTGTCAAGATTTTCACCGACACTCAAGGCATATTGGGCTCAGTGGGACTCCCTTGTCCTGGAAGAAGGGCTGTTGAAAAGAGTCCTTGAAAACGATGATGGTTCCGAAATGAGGAGACCGATAGTTATCTCGAGAACGAAAGTAGGTGAGGTACTGAAGAAGTTACACGACAGTCCATCGGGAGGTCATCTGGGAGTAATGAAAACCCTTCAGCGAGTCCGTGAAAGGTTTTATTGGATGAACAGATCCGACGATGTGAAGTACTGGTGTAAGAAATGTACGACTTGAGCTACGAGTAATGGACCACGTCGCAAGAGAAAGGCACCTATGGAACAATATAATGTTGGAAGCCCTTTAGATTAGATTGCTTTAGACATCGCTTGACCATTTCCGACAAAAGAAAATTGTAGTAAATATATCCTGGTAGTAATGGATTATAAAGTGGGTGGACATTTATGCGATCCCGAATCAAGAGGCCACAACTGTCGTGGATGTGCTGGTTAAAAAATTTATCAGCCGATATGGAGTGCCCTTGGAAGTCCACAACGATCAAGGAGGAAATTTCGAGAAACAGGTATTCCAGGAAATTTGTGACAAGCTGGGAATGAAGAAGACCAGGACAACATCGTTTCATCTATAATCAGATGGAATAGCCAAAATAATTGGAAAATACCTGTCCAAACTAGTTTCCACCCACCAAAGAGATTGGGACCAGTATCTTTCCCTATTTTCGTTGGCTTGTCGATCGGCCATAAATGAGTCCACGGATGAAATACCTGCGAACATTCTATTTGGACGTGAAATGAGGCTTCATTGTGACCTGGAGTTTGGTTGTCGGCCTGAGGAAGATTTAGCAGGAGAAGATTACGTGATCCAATTGAGAAGAACGACGGACGAAATGCAAGAATTGGTTCGAACGAATCTTCAAGTTGCCAGTGACAGAATGAAAAAAACGGTATGATGAAGGGGTGAACCATCTACAACCAGAGTCTGACCTAACCTTCGAAGAATTTATGGGCGCACACGGAGGTACCGGGTAAGCTAGATACGGAGTCACTACATACCAAAGACAAGATTTGTTCATGCTCCCGGAAGAGTACTCACTGGCACATAACATCTCCGCCAGTAACAAACACGCACGAGGGTTGGCAACGGTCTTTCGAAAGAAGTTTGGACAGTTAGATAAAGCTGAAGATCAGATGCCAGCCCCTGGCAAGACACTGAGACTCAAACACAATTCGCGGTACGTCTTCTACCTGGTAACTAGAAATGAATTTCCAGATCGATCCACCTACCGGCACTTGTGGGAAGCACTACGAAGCCTTCGAGATCGTTATCGGTACCCGTTGAAGACGGTGCCCTGTTATTTCCATACGACCGGAAAATGCAGACATGGGTCCAGTTGCCGATTTAAACATCCAGTTCCGGAGGGTGTAATGTTACGTAATAGCACACTGATGTAGTCCCTGAATTCTACTCTGTCTAAGCCATGTATGAAAGTTAAAATTTTGGCAAATGCGCAGGCGTTTCTTCGAACTGTTTACCATCATTTTTTTGTGACTATTCTTATCTAAACAATTCCAGGGAGGCGATTGTTTTTGTGTGAGCCACAATCTAGAATTATCTAGAAAAAGAGCACTTAATATATAAAGAATTCCGGTCAGTGTCAGTCAGTTTATAATGTGATCTCGTGAGATAAACAGTAAACAAACAAATATGAATTAAGTCTAAGTAAATAGCTAAGTAGGGAAGTGTTTATATAAATTAGTATAAGTGAACATACTGTGTATCTAGTATAAATTAGTGAATAAATACACTAAGTGAGTAGACATACCGTATAAATTTATCCCACCTGTCGTAATAAAAACGTTTAAATAAATAAGAAAAACGTTACATAACGTTGAGATGAATTAACAAAATGAATCAAGGTAAATAAGCAAAATGGCAGATGATGCGTAAACTACGCATTTGCATGGAGAAGAGTGTCACCTTGGCGACAAAAATAATTTCAATAATCCCTTTGAGCAGGCTTTTCAAATAATCAATTTCCGGTAATTAACTAACTGCAAGTATCGTAAAAGGAACTGTTTAATTTCTGCTAATGATCAAATTTTATTTTTTTATATTATTGAAGTGGAGAGTTTCATTCAGCATTCCATCAATTTTTAAAGAAGATGAGTTTATTATTACCGTATAAATTGTGTGACCTTTAGGTCCGCATTGCTTGAAAGTGGTCGATAAGTACGGCCTAGTTTTTCGGGCGATGTTGCCGTATCGAGTAGCAGAAAAATCTGGATTTCAATATAAATTTAGAATACGTCGTCACTGCCATTATTTTGATTCTATTGAAAATCGTTTTATCATATTTTTTAAGGAAATTACCAATAAAATGAATTCAAATCAAATTTAAAATAAACGGTTTTCAAGATTAAAACTAACTTTTCTGCACTTATACACTCCAGAGGCTGTATCGTGCCAAAAGTTCTCCAAAAATGACAAAATATAGAATATCTGGATTTATAGGACCCATTGTACTGGCTCTGGTGAGCTGAAAATCAATAGGGTTCATTTGTGAGACGCCCTCAGTTCAGGTAATTTGTTTTCAACAAAATCTAAACACCTCGTAAAAGTATAGCACATACAAACGACCATTGAATAACCCACACCATACATTTATACTCCAAACTGTTTAAAAACGAGTTGAACGAACCTAGTGAGGATTAGAGATATGAATTCTAATCTTCTGTATAAATCAGTAGTCCTCAGTCCTTGAACTGAATGTAGTTTAAATGGTTGATATTTGTGTGGTTCAAAATCCTCTGTATCGTGCTCTTACTTATTCCCAGCTCTTCAGCTATATTTCTAACAGAAGTATGAGGATTGATACCAATATACGCAAGTACATTAATTACAATATTATCAGTTTTCACTGGATATCGGTGCGGTGCACGGTTTTTGTTTTGGAACGAACAGCTGCGCATCTTCCGTTCCAATTTAGTAAACACCATGTGTGATACCGAGGACGTTGAGGAAAACGTTCTTGATATAAACGACCCGCTCGTCGAGCATTTTTCCTGCATTCACCATAAACCAATAGCATATCAATGTACTCGTCTGGACGGAATGTGAATGGCATTGTGCTTATAACAAGATACATAATTTTCAAATTCAAATTTATGGATAGAATAAAAATTTTATTCGTTGATTAAATTCAACACCCTTGGTACTATTTGCAAATGACTGTTGTTCTACACTTATTATTATTAACTGTCATTCATTTTTTGACATAAAAAGCATGAGTTTTTTAAGCAATAGATTAATCTACTTCTTTCTCGTGAAGCTTTAAATAGCAGTGACGGAAGCCATGAGGATAATTAGGTAAATCAAAATATCATAAAATATTTTTTTTTGGTACTAATAATAAAAAACCAACAAGTATGTTACATCGACGTATTCCAAATACAGTGACAAGCAATTTTCAAGGAAAATATACAGGGGATACCATTTGAAAACAGAAAGTGAGGTGTGGCTGCCAAAGGACCGTTAAGTGAAATAAAGTTTCTGGTACGTCATTAGGAAGGCATTTTGATGCCATTCACAACTGTTTTTACAGGATTGGATTATCTTTTAAATTAAGCGAGATATTGCCTGTATACGATAACTTGGGACACCCTATATAGTGCTAACAAGACTTGTTACAGATAAACGTGGCCGACGTCATACGCAGAAAAGTAAAACGGATTTTATTGGCATTATAAACGTATTTATTGATTCTATTTTTGTCAGCTGTTCGGAACCTACTACACAATAACAGAACATTCAAATCTAACAGTAAACAAATAGAGCAATAATTGGTGAATATTTTGTAAGGCTGATCTGGGAAAAATCTAGAAAATCCAAACAACAAAAGGTACCTGGTCACGTAATCAAGCACTAAAGTTGAACTTCCAACAGAACTATAGAGAACATCAAAAATAATGGAATGTTCTAAAGGTAAAAAGCAAAGAAAAAAGAAGTTACGAATGGCAATAAAACGAATACCAATTTTTAAAGAGCCTCCCGAAGTAAACTAATCTCACAAATACGTCATCTAAACTTTTAGAGAAAGTACTCAAAATTCAACAACAAGAAAATAAGTCTTTGGAAAATGACCAGAAATTTAATGATGCAAATACCACGATATCCTTCCAATAAAGTTATTGCTACCGTTAGTGATATCCAAGCTCTGCAAAAAAACGCTCAATGGACTGAAGGTATATAATGATTAAAAAAAGTGATTTTCTCGTACCGGCTTGGTATCACTGAAAACGAATGAAATGCACGTGACAATCGATATATATATATATATATATATATATATATATATATATATATAACAACAACAAAGAGATTCATGGGTAATTCACGCAAAATAATCGTGGACATGCATGTTTCTGGCTCATTTTGCCTCTTCAGCACGGCATAACCAAATAAGGATGTGAAATTTGGGAGCAAAGATGTTAATCGAAACATGGGAAAACACAAAATAACGGATTTCAGCAGGGAAACCAAACGCTCATTTGTGTCTTCAATTGGAAGATCCCGAGTTTTCAGGACAACAACCAACATCGACACGGAGGCGCATATAGCCCCCCCGCCATGAAGCTTCCGACCCATAGTAAATAACAAAGAAGATGTAGGAATTTCGCGTGATATGTTAACAACAATAACAAAGATTCATGGGTAATTCACGCAAAATAAGGGCTACTGAAATAGAATGGTAACCGTGGACATGCATGTTTCTGGCTCATTTTGCCTCCGTGTCGATGTTGGTTGTTGTCCTGAAAACTCGGGATCTTCCAATTGAAGACACAAATGAGCGTTTGGTTTCCCTGCTGAAATCCGTTATTTTGTGTTTTCCCATGTTTCGATTAACACCTTTGCTCCCAAATTTCACATCCTTATTTGGTTATGCCGTGCTGAAGAGGCAAAATGAGCCTATGCCCCAACTATTAGTTACTACATTGAATAAATAGATGAATTATAGACAGAACTAACACAAGCACTGGACACTGGTAAAAGTCAATTCAATTATCTAATAGGGGACGTCAATGCGAAAGTCTTCTTCAAGAGAAACTCCAATCCTAACGTAACTACAAAGAACGAAATAGATTACATCCTTACAAACAAAATAAACACAATTAGATATATAAGCCTACTAAACAAATTCAAGACAGGTAGTGACCACCGATTCCTTAGAGCAAGAATAGTCCTTAACACTAAGCTAGGAAGATTGAAATTAGTCAGGAAACCAATGACATTCGGAGTTGATACCAATTAATTCAAAGAGAACTCCGAACAACATCAAAGTCTTCTAAAGGATAAGCTGCAAGGACAAGAAGACAGTACTAAACCAACGGAGACCATTCTAAACTGCGCCAAAGAAATAGGAGGACCAAGACAGAATAATAAACGAAGTAAATTATTTTCAGAAACCAAAGCACTACTAATAAAACGCAGAGAAATGAAGATATTAACGAACGTACAAAAAATCGAGTTCTCTGAAATATGCAAGACCATAAGGAAAAAGGTTGCTGAAGACATAAAAAAGTACATTAATAGCTTGGTAGAAGCAACAATCGAGAATATAAAAAATTAGAGGAACACGAAGAAGGTTTTAATAATAAACAAATAATTGCATTATTGAACGAGGAGAATAACAGATAGAAATGAAATAATTAAACTAGTGAGTGAATTCTACAGTGAAATGTATCAAACCCCTCAAACTCTGAAAGATATAAGAACAACAATACCACCCCAAGAAGAAAATATCACTGAAGTACTCGTAGAAGAATTAGAAAAGCGCTGAAAGATATGAAAAACGGAAAAGCGACAGGAAATGACTGTATCACTACCGAACTGCTGAAATACGCGGGCTGAAATGTTTGGAAGCTTCTAGCAAGGATCTACAATGATTGCCTAAGAACGCAAAGCACACCACAACACTGGAATAGCGCAAATATAATACTAATTCATAAGAAAGGTAGCAAGGAAAACATCAAGAACTACATACCAACTCCTACCAGTAGTTTATAAAATCCTTACGAAGCTCATTAATAATAGGATAAAAAGAACACTAGATAGTGGCCAATCGCGAGAACAAGCTGAATTCAGAAGTAGCTTCAGCACAACCGACCACATTCATACGCTAAGGGAAATCATACGTCGAACAAAAAAGTACCAATTACCTCTAGCTCTAGCCTTCATAGACTTTGAAAAGGCGTTTGACTCGATATATCCGAAAGCAGTAATTGAGGCATTTACCCACCAAGGGGTTGATAAACAATACATAGAGACTTTGACCAACATATATGGAGAAGCCACAGCAACAGTAAAAGTATATGACGACAACCCAGAATTTCCCACAAGTAAAGGAGTACGACAATGGGATACGATATATCCAAAGCTCTTCACAGCAACCTGAAAACATCTTTCATAAACTAGATTGGAAGAATAAAGGTTTAAGGATAGATCAGTCCAGATAGATAGATCAAGTCCAGAATGTAACGTCCCTTAAAAAAAACAAGCCTTCGATCAATGCATATTACCAGTCATGACATATGGATGTGAAGCTTGGACACTCAAACAAGATCTTATAAGGAAACTCCACATGGACTCAAATGAAGATTGACTATGTAAGGGAGGCCTCGCCAGGAAATTATATATATATATATATATATATATATATATATATACATGACTATGTAAGGGAGGCCTCGCCAGGAAATTATATATATATATATATATATACATAGTCAATCTTCATTTGAGTTCATGTGGAGTTTCCTTATAAGATCTTGTTTGAGTGTCCAAGCTTCACATCTATATGTCATGACTGGTAATATGCATTGATCGAAGGCTTGTTTTTTAAGGGACGTTACATTCTGGACTTGAAGATGATGGAGTTTCGTCCAAATGCTCTCCATACCAATTTTATTCTTCTGTTAATTTCCGGAAGTAGTGAACTAGATTTGTGTATTAGTTGTCCCAGGTACGAGTATATCTATTCGTCCACTACTTCTAGTCTGGTGTTATTGATTGATATGTCTTATTATCTACCAGTTCATTGTACATTATTTTTGTTTTTGACAGGTACTCGTAAGACATACTTTATTGCTAGCATCGTTAAGTTCATTTTTTCGTCTTGTAGGTTTCGTCGGGGTTGTTAGCGATCAGGACAATGTCATCAGTGAATCTTAGATGGTTTAAGTACTGTCCATCTATCCTTAAACCTCTATTCTTCCAATCTAGTTTGTGGAAGATGTTTTCAGGTTGCTGTATATATATATATATATATATATATATATATACATATACATAACTAAAAAATTTTAAAAATTATAAACCTTAAAAAAATTTAAGACTGAATTCATTCAATTGACTGTTTCGGTTTTTTTCCTAGAATCCTTTTCAACAACACTAAACAGGTAAACAACGAAATTAAGACGTGGTTAAATTTCTTGTGTTTTCACTAAAAAATAGTGTAAGTGGCAACACTGCAATGTATTGGATGAAACGTGTAACTGATTACCAAACAATTGAGGCATATTCTTGGCAGGTGCACACTATTTAACATAATCTGACCACAACGTTAATCTTTTGATTAGGTCAAGGTTTTAATCGTTTGTGACCTTAACTGAAAGAACCGAAAAAAGTTATTAACAGGAAAAATATTCCTACAAATTTTATCAAGTTATAGATTGGTAATAAGTATACAGTAGGTAAGAAAAAATAATATGTTGATGAAATTGTCATAAAATTTATTTCACAAAAGAGAGTCTGTTTAATCTTCAACGTTTCTTACGCTGTCGCAAAGATATTACAAATGTTGTTTTTTTTTCGGAAAGGCCATTTCTAGTTACTTTTAATAAAGTTGATGATAAATGCATAAACATTGAAGACGATTTACACAAGAATAATTACGTTTTAAATATTGAACCAACTGTTCAATTATTCGTTAATTGTTTTGGCAACTTTATCTGATCTGGTGCTTCTAATTGTATTTTTTGCTCCTTAATAATTTAAAAAAATATTTATTTCATAATTACTTATTGAAACTTCACGAAAATTTCTTTGAAATATTGGCAAACTAAAACTTTGAGGATATTTTACAGGAAACATGAAAAAGTACTTTCCACTACTATCTACGTCCATATTTGTCATTAAAAACACTGTACCATATTCTGTAAAAATATTCTCTTTCTCTTTCTTGAAATCAAAATTTATAATTTCTTATTTATTTTCCTCTATATAACAATGTACATGTCTTGTTATTGTAATGTTTTTCTAATTTATTTAAACAGTAAACGGGTGGGATAAACTTTAAACACAGGGTATGGCTACTTACTAATTTATTTAAACACTAAACTACTCACTAACACTTAATTTATATACACTTGATTATTCACTTAAATTTAATTTATATACCTGGCTTAGACAGAGTCGGATTTAGGGACTATACCAGTGTGCTGTTTCGTAAGATTACCTCCTCCTTAAATGGAAGTTCCTCCTGAAACTTTTGTGTAGCCGAGACTGGATGTTTGAATCGGCAACTGGCCCCATTTCTACACTTTCGTATCTTATGGAAATAGCAGGGCACCATCTTCATCGGATACTGATAACGGGGGTTGTAGCTGAAAATTAATATCTGGGCACCGGTATCTTGAAAGATAATCGCTACCATGTTCCTGATGATTCTCCAATCCAACTGGTTACTCGCTATCTTAGGCATAGCCAGTTTCTTCACGCTGGATTCCAACACATGGTCTCGTAGGTTTCGAAGTGCTTCCCGCTCGTCGCGGTAGGTAGATCGATCTTGAAATTCATTTTTAGTTACCACGTAGAAGACGTACCGCGAATTATGTTTCAGTGTCTTGCCAGGGGCTGGAATCTGGTCTTCAAGTTTTTCTAATTGCCCGAACTTCTTTCGAAAGACGAATGCCAAACGTCGTGCGTTCTTGAGACAGGCGGGGATGTTGTATGCCAGTGAATAATCTTTCGGGAGAGTGAACAAATCTTGTCTTGTTCTGAAGTGATTCCATATCTAGGTTTCCCGGTACCTCCATACACGCCCATAAATTCATCGAAGGTAGGGTCAGACACATCTCGAATATGGTTTACTCCTTTATCTAGGTCATGGTCTCCTTCGAATGGCGCTAGTCGGTTTTGGTGAACTACTTTTGGTTTTCCGTTGGGGATATTGCTTATGCGATATATAATAACCATTGATCCTTTTCTTGATCAAGTATGGACCTTCCCAGGATTTTTGTAATTTTGGAGAAAATCGTTTTCTTCTCGTCGGGTTGTGTAACCATACTTTGTCCCCTTCTTTAAAACCGCCTTCTGTAGCCTGCGTGTCGTACCGACTTTTCATTCTGTCGCTGGCAACTTGAAGATTTGTTCGAATTAATTCATGAATATCGTCCAGCCTTCTTCTCAATCGGATCACGTAGTCTTCGCCTGCTAGATCTTCTCCAGGCCGACAGCCAAATTCCAGGTCACAAGGAAGCTTCATTTCACGTACAAACAGAATTTTCGCCGGTGTTTCAGCCGTGGACTCATTGACGGTAGATCGATAAGCCAATGCGAATAGGGAAAGATACTGGTCCCAATCTCTCTGATGGCTGGAAACTATTTTGAACAGGTATTTTCCAATAGTTCTGTTCATTCTCTCGACCATTCCATCTGACTGTGGATATAATGCTGTGGTCCTGGTCTTCTTCATTCCCAGCTTCTCGCAAATCTCCTGGAATAGATAGCTTTCGAAACGTCTTCCCTGGTCACTGTGGACTTCCAATGGCACTCCATATCGGCTGATAAATTCTTTCACTAATACATCCGCGACAGTTGCGGCCTCTTGGTTCGGGATAGCGTAAATTTCCACCCACTTTGTGAAGTAATCCATTACAACCAGTATATATTTGCCACCATTTTCGGTCGTCGGAAATGGTCCAGCGATATCTAAAGCAATCCTTTCGAAAGGGCTTCCAACGTTATACTGTTTCATAGGTGCCTTTCTCTTGCGATGTGGTCTATTACTCGAAGCACAAGTCGTACATTTCTTACACCAGTCCTTCACATCGTCGGAGCTGTTCATCCAATAAAACCTCTCACGGACTCGCTGAAGGGTTTTCTTCACTCCCAGATGACCTCCCGATGGACTGTCGTATAACTTCTTTAGTACTTCAGCTACTCTTGTTCCCGGGATAACTAGCTGTCTCCTCATCTCGGAACCATCATCGTTTTCAAGGACTCTTTTCAACAGCCCTTCTTCCAGGAGAAGTGAGTCTCACTGAGCCCAATACGCCTTGAGTTTCGGTGAAAATCTTGACACTTTTTGCCAGGTAGGTCGCCGATTTTCTTCCTTCCATTACCGAATCATCTTCAGATGAGGATCATTCTCCTGATCTTCTCTGATCCTGGTGGGTGACCATTCCCCGTTGACTACTGTAGTTCTTGAAACTGCAGCTTCCCTAGATTCCGCCTTGTTGCAGAGGGAGCAGTCTGTTGGGCACGGCCGTCTGGACAGGGAGTCGGCATTTCGGTGACTCACACCAGCTTGATGTTCGATATTGAAATTGTACTCTTGAAGTCGTTCAATCCATCTAGCGATCTGGCCCTCGAGATTCTTGAACTGCATCAACCACTTGAGTGCTGCATGACCAGTCCGGTTTAAAAACATCCAACGATAGAGATACTGATAAAAGTGCTTAACGGACTTCACTACCGCCAAAAGTTCTCTTCTTGTGACGCAGTAGTTTCGTTCTGGTTTGGAGAGGACTTCTGAAATATCCCAGCACGCTTTCTTGCCCTCCTCGGATCTGTGAGAGCACTCCACCAATTCCTACGTTGCTTGCGCCAGTGTCAAGAATAAAGTCTCCCTCTGGTAATGTATATCCCAATATCGTCGCCAAGGTTAAATGCCTCTTCAAGGTTTCAAAAGCCGTTTGACAGTCTTCGTCCCATTGGAAAGGTCTTGCTTCTTCTGTAATTCGAGTTAGAGGCCTGGCAATATCTCCAAATTTCCTGATAAATCTTCTATAATACGTGCAAAGTCCAAGGAAACTCCTAATTTGATGTTTGTCGGTCGGTTGCGGCCGTTGCTGAATGGAAGGAATTTTCTCTGGATCCACCGCCACTCCTTCATTGCTCG
Source organism: Galeruca laticollis (assembly GCA_963921935.1). NCBI lineage: Eukaryota > Metazoa > Arthropoda > Insecta > Coleoptera > Chrysomelidae > Galeruca > Galeruca laticollis. The sequence continues at coordinate 188,102,134 of OY998178.1, read as the reverse complement.
CTATATGACCTAGATAGTTGACTCGGTTTTGGAACAGCTGACATTTCTTCGGGTTTAACATGAGCTGGGCAGCTTGGAGTCGCTTGAATACGTCTTCCAAATTCTTCAGGTGTTCGTCAAATGTTTTCCCCAGTACTACGATATCGTCCAAATAGACCAGGCATGTCTTCCAAGACAACCCTCTAAAGACATTTTCCATGAGTGTCGCAGGCGCATTACAGAGCTCGAATAGCATGACGTTGAATTGCCATAATCTAGATCCGGCAGTAAAAGCAGTCTTCTCTTTATCTTCTGGGTCCATTTCCACTTACCAATAGCCAGACTTCAGGTCCAAGGTGGCCAAAGTATCTAGCGTATCGTGAATTCGAGGCAGAAGATAGCTGTCCATCTTCGTCACGTTGTTAAGCTGGCGATAATCCACGCAGAATCTCGTAGTTCCATCCTTTTTCTTGACGAGCACTACTGGAGACATCCATGGACATCCATGTGCTGTTTCGTAACATTATTTTCATCTTATGAAGCTTGACCCAGATCTAATTCTCAAAATTTTTCAATCAATGAAATCTCGCTCTTCTCCTATAGCGCTTTCACACGTTTTTCATACCAACCATTTTATATGTGGATCTCTCATAATTTTAACTATATCTAATCTTTTAAATTTTTCATTTATATCATGTTTCCTTACGCTATAGATATCCATGTTAAATTATTTTTATTGAGCCTAGTATTATTCCCATTATCTTCGTTTCTATTATTCCCAGTCCTTCTTCTTCATTTTTCATCGTCATTGTCTCTGTATATTACAGTTCTTATCATTATGTTGAATTTGTTTATTTTCATGCTTTTTCGTGGTATATGGAATGACATTAGGCATTGAAAAATATTGTATTATGAATTGAAAGAAAAATCCCTCCCTACTCTGCAGTATCTACTCGTATTATCCAAATAACATTGGTATTAAAATGTTTACGTTAATATTTGTCTATAATTTTCCAAAGGTAGGTGAATTATATTCGATTTTAGTAGATTCGATTATGGAGCTTCCTTCAATCATGTCTTCAGAACGATTTCCTTGAAAGTGGTTCAGAATCGGCTGTGTATAATATTATCTACACAGGTAACAATGCATATGAGCGCGGAGAAAACGGCAATCGACTGTATAGGTCTTCAAAAGTGAGTCAGATCCAAAAAAAATTTCGCGGAAGAATCTTTTGAGGTGTCGTGACTTTTTTATGGTTCTAACATTTTCTTAATGTGAAATGAACGACCATCAGAGTTACACAAAATTAAAGAAACTTATCGCCTTGAAATTTTTTGATATATTATCCACATCAATAATTCAGATTACTTTGAAACCACCCTACTGTTCTGTAATAGATCTGCTATATTTTTAGAAACTTTTGATATTCATTAAAAGTTTTATATTAAGTTATCATTGTCAAATCAAATGATTGAGGAACTAATCCTAACTTTACTTTTTAATTAAAACTTAGATATCTTCAGCTGTCTCAATTTCAGTAGTTTTCATCCGAATTAAACAAGTTGATATAGAGCCGGTCCCCGAGTTGACACACATGCACTTTAGGCCAAGATTTCCAGCGTCTATCGTCGTATTCACAGACGATCGACCGAAATGAGCGTCGTTAGGTTCAACGTTAACTTTATTAGGTCAATGTTTCCAGAGAAAATGTGCCAGTTTGAGAATTTTATGCACGAACGTTAACTGCAAATCGATATTAGTTTAATAGGAAGCAGCTATAATAGGAACTTTGTATGGCACATAAAATATGGGATTATTTCTATAATATTTAATCCGATTTAATTGATATACCAATAGTTGCCATAAAAATAGATAGAATTGTGACTGTGTAAACATACATGTAACAGGAAATTGAATATCTACAGAATTGTGTCAGTCCGTTTATGGCAGCTCGTTTTTCGTTAGTGGAAATCAGCTCTTCTTTCAGGAAATTCGTACTGATAATTAAATTCATATTCATCATATTATGCTGTTTCACAACCAGAAAGGATGGAAAGAAACAGATTTATTTGGCGCTGTCAAAAAACTTTTTGGCGATGTTTACACATTTTGAATCAGGCAATACTAGCTAGGAGGATAATTCAGGGAGGCATTTATCATGGGATTTCGCAAACAAGTCCTACTGGCTATCGTGGAAAAGGATGAAAGCCTGACTCAACTGCTGGCTGAAGATGGGTCCCTCACAATCGATCTTTATCACAATAACAAAGCCAACTGTATCAGAATTTTCACCGAATTGCAGCAAAGAATCGAATAGTATTGTTGCTTGCGATAAATCGTGATTGCTATTCAAAACCGTCAAAAGAAATAAGATTCACAGAAAGAAACGCCGAAAGTCGTCAATTGTAAAATAGTTAAGTGGGGTGTCTGCTGGGACAGAAGCGTAATCATTCTCTGGGAGATCTACCAACTACCTGGCTTAACTCGAATGTGTACACACAAGAAGACCACGTAAACGAACCATATTGTCTTCCTCCACGATAATTCACGTGGCAATGTTGAGTCCTACAGACTACCACGTCAATCACTTGTTGGAAATTAGAAAGCAGATAAAATTTTCAATAATTTGGGTAACTTTGTAAACGATTATAAAGCGTTACTTTTCTTTAAGAACAGCAACTTTCTTGCCCGTAGAATTCTACTGTGTGTGAAGCAAGTAAGAAGCGGTAATTGACGTAGATGATATTTATTCACGCTCTCGGAAGATAATTCACTGGTTTAGATTAGATTTAGATTTTAACGGGGTTACAATGCACTGAAACCTAAGGTTTAGTGTGTCCCCCCTATCAGAGCTGTTCTCACTACTAGTACAGCTCGCCTTCCAGTTCCAGGATTCTAATGAACTCTAGTATTTGGAATGGCTTCAACGAGGTTATATCTTCACTCTTACAAGTTTCTTGTCCGAAACATTTCTTGCGTTGGCTTGCAATGGCGAGGCATTCCAGAACTAAGTGATCCGGAGTTTCATTCTTCTCCCCACAGAATCTACACTCGTCAGTTTCTGCTAGACCTATTCTCATTAGGTGCTTACTAAGGCGGCAGTGTCCTGTAAGAAAGCCCGTGAGGAGATGTAGCTTATATTTACTGAGGTCCAGATATTTTTTGGATCTAGCAGTGTCAAAGTTCCGCAGGAACTTTTTGGAATGTTCCAACCCGGGAAGGCACCGCCAGAGTGCTTCTCTTTCGGTTTTCTCCTTTTTCCGAAACTCTTTCTTATAGGAGCATTTTCCTACACCATAGAAAGGCTCCGGGCCAATAAAGGGCGTTTGTGCTCTGTTCTAAAACTATATGCATAATTTTATAACTGATATAAGTCTAATTAATTACTTCAACTACGCCTATGTCATCACCTTTGGAAAAACCCATCTCCACGGTCATGCCACAGACGTACCCGTAGCAAGCGAGGTTCTCTCTTCTTTTCCTAACGAAATTCGTTACAACGTTCCACCAATCAGTGTGAAACGCGGGAACGTGCATTACTCCTTCTTAAAATAATGCTCACGGCTCACCGGCAACGAGACCAAGAGTTGCACCGAAGGTGTCTATGGGAAAAAATTGCTATCAGCCGATAAAAAGGGTGTGGCTGCTCAGAAAGATTGTGCTATGAAAAGAAATGTGTATTTGTTTCTACAATAGTATAAGCCAAACAAATAAATGTATGTATTAGTATAAAGCTCAAATTTGTACTGTATGAAATGTGTGCCTAAAGTGTTGGAACAACAATAAATCAATCTTTACTATGCTAAACGAGTATCAAGTTCTTTCATTTGGGAGACTAGGGAAAAATCCGAAAACGTTACCAGCGACTTTAAAATAACGATTACAGTTCATTTATTCAAACTCAGGATTTGGGTGGAAACAATACCCCCCGAACCAACATGCTCCTTTCCTGGCAAGTATATTGGCCTCTTCATTTCCTGTGATTCCCGAGTGGCCAGGAACCCAGACTAAAGAGACCCTGTTATTCTTGCCTAATTCATCAAGTTTTCTTCGGCACTCCCATGCCAACTTTGAGTCAATGACATGGGAGCTCAATGCTTTGATATCTGCTTCACTGTCAGAATGGATCGATATGTCACATTTCTGATAGTTTCTTTCTAGGTTCATTTCCACGCATCTTTCAATCGCAAGTATTTCTGCCTGAAAGACGCTCGGGAAGGAGCCTAACGATAATGAGTATCTAGTGCCAGGCCCAAATACTCCAGCGCGTGCTGGTGGTTATTGAACCATCCGTATACCATATAAAGGTGTTGTCTTTGAGAGTTTGGGTAGTGTATTCCCTTTCCCAGTCTCTCCTCATATTTAGCATCGCAGTGAAATTCTTTTCGATACTTACTTTCTTGATCATTTCGTCACTGGGAAGATTCGCTGATGACATGTATTTTGTTCGAGTGGACCAGGCTCCATGATTTTTAATACTCTCATTGCCCGAACCTTCCTTAGATATTCTAAGAATTGCCTCTCGAGCAGATATTTCTATCACCAGATGTAGAGGTGTGAGATCTATAATGATCCCTAGTGCCCTAGTTGGACACGTTCTCATAGCTCCAGTGATGCACACACAGGCGAGCCTTTGAACTTTGTCGAGGGTCTTTCTCGTGCTTTACTGACTTGCTTTTGTATGCGAAACTATTGCCCCATACGTAATTGCTGGTCTCACAATCATGGCGTACATCCATCGCAGTATTTTTGGGTTACAGCCCCACCTCTTACCAGCTAGATTTCTGCACGCCATCAAAGCTCTTATTGCTTTACTAGCAGTTATTTCAACATGCTTATTCCACATAAGCTTACTGTCTAGGGTTATCTTTAAATATTAAACTTCTGATTTCCATTCTATGATTTCCCCGTTTAAGGATATGGGTTTCATGGCTGGACGTGTTCTTTTCCGGGTAAATGAAATTACTATGGTCTTGTTTGGGTTAATGTTTAGCCCCACTGACAAGCACCGTTGCTCAATGATTCTGAGGCCCTTTTGTAATAAATCACACAAGGTTCTCTCGAACTTGCCTCTGACTATTAGAACTGTGTCATCAGAATAGCCCATACATTCGAAGCCAAGCTCCGTTAGCCTGTAGAGCAACTCATCTACTACGAGGCTCCATAGAAGGGGAGATATCACTCCCCCTTAAGGTGCGCCCCGAGTGGCTTTAACTGAGGTGGTTTGATTTCCCATCTGTATCTCAGCTATCCTCGTCGTCAACAACTCATACATCCATTTTACAATGGTTTCATTTACTTCTCGGCGTTTTAGTGCTTCTTTGACAGACACATGAGTTGTGTTGTCAAAGGCCCCAGATATATCCAGGAATGCGCACATTGCGATTTCTTTGTTGTTCAGAGTTCTCTGGATGGCTTCGGTCAGCTGATACAGAGCCGTCTCAGTTGATCAACCCGCCCTGTAAGCATGCTGACATTTATGAAGTGGTATATTCTCCAGATTCTCTGTTCTTATGTAGTTATCCACTACTTTCTCCATCGTTTTGAGTAGGAACGATGTTAGACAGATGGGTCTAAAAGATCGGGGATCAGTTCCATCTTTTTTCCCTATTTTTGGTACGAAAGTTACCCTTGCCCTTCTCCATTTTCTAGGTATTAGGCCCATTGCTAGACTGCTTCTTGTAATCCTCAGCAGGCGAGGAAGAATCTCTTCTATCCCTTGCTGCAGAAGTGCTGGAAATATTACATCCACTCCAGGTGATTTATATAGTTGAAAGGTACTTATTGCCCATTCCAATCGTTGTCTGGTGAATATTTTCTTAGCAATGTCCCAATCTTCCTTGAGGGATTTTTTGGTGTAATTCATAGCTATTTCAGTGTTTGTTGCTGGTTCACTACCTGGAAAGTGAGTTCTAAGAAGAAGAATCGATCGTTCCTCTTCACCTTCCGTGTATGATCCGTCTGGCTTTTCAGAGACATTGTGGGTTTAGCTCCCCCATTTGCCATGACTGTTTGTAGTCTGGCCGCTGTGTGAGCGGAAGTGATCTTTTCGCTTGAAAATCAAGCCTTTTGGCCTCCCTAATCTCTTTATTGTACTGACTAAGCTTCTCAGTGTACCTCTGCCCATTACAGTTGTTCGAATTTGGTTTTTAATTACCAAATTCTCCCGTGATTCTATTTCAATTTCCCCTGTATAATAAAAGTCGAATATTATACTCAAAACACATAACTAAATATATCCTTATTTTCAACAGTTAATATTTCTTTACTTCACTAAAAAAGTCATTTAAATTTACTAACACCTAAGAAAAACAGATAAATATCGTTTTCTGAAATTCTACTGAACATATCAAAGTCCCCGACATCTTATCTCTTCATAAAAACTCTCTTCCGAACTCTGTTATCTGTATCTACAAAACCGTTGAAAACCCCACAAAAAACATCTTCATATCTGCAACATTCACTTGTTGTTCGAACGTTACATTCATGTTCTAATGGTCCTTCGCAAAGCCAAAAATACATTCCCTCTAATTAACCCTAAGTAAAGGGGTTAAATTAGAACATGGTCCTGATTCGAGACCGGATAGAACCAGAAAATAGTGAAGCACAGTCCTAGCGAGAGCAGTGAAACAACCCTTGGAGTCCAGAGAATATAGACCCTCAGCGTTCCCGAGAACTCTTCGAGAATTTCAGTAAGCAGAAAACAGACATTAGATAAGGTATTTATCGATAATAAAAGATTTTGTATATTTGCTTATCAACCAACGTAAAATTTTGTAAACATAGAATATAGTGTGATACGAAATTCAGTGATCTAACAATGCAAAAACATTTATCACATTTTACAATTTAAAATTACAGTCATGTATATTAATATTATAAGATAAGATAGTTAAAACTGATGAATATTTTCATATATTTGCGTATCAAACGATGGAAAAATCTCATAAATTTAACATACAGTGGTAGACGAAAGTCTGCACTCAAACACTTTAAAATAATTAACATTGCTATGGATTTATAATAACATTCTTTGATATTGGTTGTGTAAAATAAAATATTATACAGGGTGATTTAAAGAATTGCACAGTAACATTGATTTGGAACTATAATAACATTATTTGATATTTTTTATGTATTAATAATAAAACCGTTACACTAATGGACAAAGTGAATTGATATTTTGTATATAACATGCATTAAATGTAGAGTATCATTTTAACTTGCAACGAGTCGTAGAAAACTGAACAGGCACGGCTGGTAGCAAAAATATAAAACAAATATATTACGCTGATACAAAATAAGCATTGTTCAAACATAGCCATTAATTTACATTTCATGTTAAATATAATAATACACGGCAGATTGTTACTGCCCATGTTAACCGTTTGACAGATTGTAATAACATTTCAAAATGTACTGCCCAACAATTAAGAACATTCACGTCCGAAGCTAGATCTATCGTAAAGTCATTGTTAAATTTAAATATCAATAAGGAAGAGTATTTGATGCACTAATCGTTCACATATTAAAAACAAAGTTAGATTATAATACAAAAAGATCTCTTGAAGAAAAAGAGACTGATCAAAATTTAATTGCTAGTGATATTTTTTTTGATTTCTTGAAAAAAAATGTACAGTTTTGGAAAACTTGTTAACCCAAGATCCCAAACCCTAACCATTCACCATCAATGCAACAATCTCCAGAATATTATCGTCAGAAAACGTACTGTTCTGGACAAGACTCATTCACAATACCTTACGGATAACCTCTCTCATACTCATTATACTCATTCTTTTGGGGTGACCACACCACTTTCAAATCACAACTTACCCTCAAAAACATTCTTAATTCACAAAACACTCTTAGCTCATAAATAAATAAATTTCAAACCAACACTTACACTCGAATAAACGATTCACTCTCATACTCAACGCTCTTTCAGTGCAGGATAGCACTCATGCATTACTTAAACTCTTTCTCGTCAAGAAAACAATCTTTTAGTCCTCTGGAAGAGGACAGTGATACTTATATACTTGAAACTATGTGAAAAACTTAAACTTATACTTGAACATTGAGAAACAAATACTTTAACACTTAAAACCCTGGACGATTAACAAAAAAAAAAGCTTAGACACTTTGATATGAACATTATTCTTTTATGTGAATACCTGGATAAAGGTATTGAAATGAAGAAGAAACTTGGTTGAAAATGAAGATACTTGGTTGAAAAGATGAATATACTTGGTTAAAGATGAAGATACTTGGTTGAAAAGATGAAGAAACTTGGTTGAAAAGATGAAGAAACTTGGTTGAAAATGAAGATACTTGGTTAAAAAGATGAATATACTTGGTTAAAGATGAAGATACTTGGTTGAAAAAGAAGATACTTGGTTGAAAAGATGAAGAAACTTGGTTGAAAAGATGAAGAAACTTGGTTGAAAATGAAGATACTTGGTTGAAAAGATGAATATACTTGGTTAAAGATGAAGATACTTGGTTAAAGATGAAGATACTTGGTTGAAAAAGGAGATACTTGGTTGAAAAGATGAAGATACTTGGTTGAAAAGATGAAGATACTTGGTTGAAAAGATGAAGAAACTTGGTTGAAAAGATGAAGAAACTTGGTTGAAAATATGAAGATACTTGGTTGAAAAGATGAAGATACTTGGTTGAAAAGATGAAGATACTTGGTTGAAAAGATGAAGAAACTTGGTTGAAAAGATGAAGAAACTTGGTTGAAAATGAAGATACTTGGTTGAAAAGATGAATATACTTGGTTAAAGATGAAGATACTTGGTTGAAAAAGAAGATACTTGGTTGAAAAGATGAAGAAACTTGGTTGAAAAGATGAAGATACTTGGTTGAAGAAGATGCATGGTTGAAGAAGATGACACTTGGATAATATAAACACTTGGGTGACGTTTAGAAGAAAACGGCATCCCCCCTTACTCATATGTTACTTAAACAATCACATTGACGACACTTTGAATTTAACACAACTTGACAAAAACATTATATACATATCTTACCCTCCTTTTCTTGACGAGAACAGAAATAACTCCTTTACATTAATTAAAACATTTTAAAAACTCATTCTTACCCGCAAAAGAGTCGGGTCCCCTTAACACAAACATTAATCATAAAAACATATACAAAAACAATCTCAAAAGAGTTAGAAAAAACTCTTTAATCATACTTAAACACTCGTGGTCACTACCTTACATTTACTTTTATGCTAACTCACACATGAATTATTACTTGCACTCGCATACAATTGCACCTTAATCATACTTATACTCATACTCATATTGGCACTCAAAGCTCACATTCGTACATACTCGTATTTACATTTGCATTCACATTCGTTCATACTTACTCTTACTCACTAGTTGTTGCACGCATTCGTACTTGCTCTAGTCTCATGAGCATACTCTCTTACATTTCTCTCATTATCTCATTAAACACTGGGAAGTCCGAGGTTCCTGGACCGTTACTCGTAAAACAAACTGGTACCACACTTGTCGAAATAGAATCGACTTAAACATTCTCTTTCGTTTCTCTCATTATCTCATTAAATACTGGGAAGTACGAGGTTCCTGGACCGTTACTCGTAAAACAAACTGGTACCACACTTGTCGAAATAGAATCGACTTAAACATTCTCTTTCGTTTCTCTCATTATCTCATTAAACACTTTGAAGTCCGAGGTTCCTGGACCGTTACTCGTAAAACAAACTGGTACCACACTTGTCGAAATAGAATCGACTTAAACATTCTCTTACATTTCTCTCATTATCTCATTAAACACTGGGATGTCCGAGGTTCCTGGACCGTTACTCGTAAAACAAACTGGTACCACACTTGTCGAAATAGAATCGACTTAAACATTCTCTTACATTTCTCTCATTATCTCATTAAACACTGGGAAGTCCGAGGTTCCTGGACCGTTACTCGTAAAACAAACTGGTACCACACTTGTCGAACAAGAATCGACTTAAACATTCTCTTTCGTTTCTCATTATCTCATTAAACACTGGGAAGTCCGAGGTTCCTGGACCGTTACTCGTAAAACAAACTGGTACCACACTTGTCGAACAAGAATCGACTTAAACATTCTCTTTCGTTTCTCATTATCTCATTAAACACTGGGAAGTCCGAGGTTCCTGGACCGTTACTCGTAAAACAAACTGGTACCACACTTGTCGAAATAGAATCGACTTAAACATTCTCTTTCGTTTCTCATTATCTCATTAAACACTGGGAAGTCCGAGGTTCCTGGACCGTTACTCGTAAAACAAACTGGTACCACACTTGTCGAACTAGAATCGACGTAAACATTCTCGTTCTTTACTGCATTTATTATTCTTTTATGTGAATACCTGGACAAAGGTATTATCCTTTTATGTGAATACCTGGACAAAGGTATTAGTCTTTCATGTGAATACCTGGACAAAGGTATTATTCTTTTCTGTGAATACCTGGAAAAAGGTATTATTCTTTTATGTGAATACCTGGACAAAGGTATTATTCTTTCATGTGAATACCTGGACAAAGGTATTATTCTTTTATGTGAATACCTGGACAAAGATATTATTCTTTTATGTGAATACCTGGACAAAGGTATTATTATCTTCTTATCGTTTACAACTCTAGTCCATTTCTGGAGTATATTGCTTACCTTCTTATCGTTTACAACTCTAGTCCATTTCTAGAGTATATTGCTTATCATCTTATCGTTTACAACTCTAGTCCATTTCTAGAGTATATTGCTTACACTCTTATCGTTTACAACTCTAGTCCATTTCTAGAGTATATTGCTACATTCTCATCGTTTACAACTCTAGTCCATTTCTAGAGTATATTGCTTACATTCTTATCGTTTACAACTCTAGTCCATTTCTAGAGTATATTGCTTACAATCTTATCGTTTACAACTCTAGTCCATTTCTAGAGTATATTGCTTACACTCTTATCGTTTACAACTCTAGTCCATTTCTAGAGTATATTGCTTACACTCTTATCGTTTACAACTCTAGTCCATTTCTAGAGTATTTTGCTACATTCTTATCGTTTACAACTCTAGTCCATTTCTAGAGTACATTGCTTACATTCTTATCGTTTACAACTCTAGTCCATTTCTAGAGTATATTGCTTACACTCTTATCGTTTACAACTCTAGTCCATTTCTAGAGTATATTGCTTACATTCGTGCCCTTACCAAACAAGAACTAGCATACATCTAGGCCTCTTGTTTATTCGTTACATTCATGACGTTAGAGTCCTTACAACACTCTAACCTCAAATCTTATTCATTCATTACACTCATGAAGTTAGAGTCCTCACAACACTCTAACCTCAAATCTTATTTATTCGTTACATTCATGACGTTAGAGTCCTTACAACACTCTAACCTCAAATCTTATTCATTCATTCACTCATGACGTTAGAGTCCTTACAACACTCTAACCTCAAATCTTATTCATTAGTTACATTCATGACATTAGAGTCCTTACAACACTCTAACCTCAAATCTTATTCATTCATTCACTCATGACGTTAGAGTCCTTACAACACTCTAACCTCAAATCTTATTCATTCGTTACATTCATGACGTTAGAGTCCTTACAACACTCTAACCTCAAATCTTATTCATTCATTACATTCATGACGTTAGAGTCCTTACAACACTCTGACACCAACATTAGGTTACTTTACAACCCATATACACCTATTTACATAGTTACTCTCAAAATTATTCACTTTCATTCACAACCCTGCATCAACACTGTACACACACTCACGCTCCATACCCTTTCACTAACATCAGCATTCGATGTCTGAGAGCAGCCATCTCTCACCTCTCTTCCATTCTTCCCGCGCCCCCAATATGTTCGAATTTGGTTTTTAATTACCAAATTCTCCCGTGATTCTATTTCAATTTCCCCTGTATAATAAAAGTCGAATATTATACTCAAAACACATAACTAAATATATCCTTATTTTCAACAGTTAATATTTCTTTACTTCACTAAAAAAGTCATTTAAATTTACTAACACCTAAGAAAAACAGATAAATATCGTTTTCTGAAATTCTACTGAACATATCAAAGTCCCCGACATCTTATCTCTTCATAAAAACTCTCTTACGAACTCTGTTATCTGTATCTACAAAACCGTTGAAAACCCCACAAAAAACATCTTCATATCTGCAACATTCACTTGTTGTTCGAACGTTACATTCATGTTCTAATGGTCCTTCGCAAAGCCAAAAATACATTCCCTCTAATTAACCCTAAGTAAAGGGGTTAAATTAGAACAACAGTCACGTTTGACTCTATTAAAGAGCCGACGGACCTCTTTTCTGAGGTTTGACAGGTTATCATTCCACTAAGGATTTTTTGAACGAGCTTTCGACACTGGGCAACTGGAATGAAAAGCTTCCATTATTGCCTCACTGATCTGTTCGGCTCTTTGTTCCAGGTCGTAGTGCGGGTGAGTCACCCCATTCACTTCGACTTGTTCCAAATTGTCCCTCAGATTGGTCTTGTACAGAGACCAATCAGTATTTCTAGGATTTCGGATTGTAGGAATCGAGGCGGTATTTCCCTCTATCCTAAATTCGATGATCGTATGGTCGGAAAGTGATGGCTCACTCATCACCCTCCAATCTTCTACATTTTTCCTAGAAGCAACATTAACAACTGTTACGTCCAAGACCTCTTCTCTTGCTCTCGTTACAAAGGTGGGGGTTGTCCCCACATTTAAGGTCTCAAGGTTATTTGCTAAGATATATTCTAGTAAACACTCACCTTTTGAGTTGTTATTAGTGCTTCCCCACACGGTATTGTGTGCGTTGGCATCACAACCAATTATAATTGGCAGCCGTCTGCTATTGCAGTGTCTCATTAGCTCTTGTACTTCTTCTGGCGGTGTCATCGGCCCGTCTCCAGCGAAGTAGGCAGAGGCAATGACGATGTCTCGGATGATACGCCCAATGTTGAGGTGAACCATGATTGGAACAAGGTCCCGTGACACGTATTGTGAAACACAAATATATTTTACGTTATTTATTATGATTACACAGGCACGCGGAGATACTTGCCTTTGATCATAAATCAATTTGGAATCCTTGCATGCCAAACCTTTGATTTGGCCTTCTTTGTTGATCCATGGTTCTTGGATCAGTACAATATCCAGTTGTAGTCTAGCGAACAACCTTGCAATCACGGCTGAAGCTCCCTTCGTGTGATGCAGGTTAATCTGAGCTACATTCGTGAACGTGACGGTGAATTATTCACTGGTACACAACATCCCTACCAGTATAAAAAATGCACGAGGGCTGACAATCGTCTTTCGAAAGAAGTTTGGACAATTAAAAAAACTGGAAGATCAGATTCCAGCTCCTGGCAAGACACTGAGACTCAAACACAATTCGCGGTACGTCTTCTGCCTGGTAACAAAGAACGAATTTCAAAATCGATCCACCTACCGGGATGTGCTGGAATCCAAGGTGAAGAAACTGGCTATACCCAAGATAGATAGTAACCAGTTACATTGGCCAGTCACCAGGAACATGGTGGAGATGAACTTCCAAGATACCGGTACCCACATATTAATGTGCAGTGATTCTCCCCGTTATCAGTACCCGATGAAGAAGGCGCCCTGTTATTTCCGTACGACCGGAAAGTGTAGCAAAGGGTCCAGTTGTCGATATAAAATTTCAGTCTCGGCTACACAGAAGTCCCAGGAGGAACTTCCTATTAAGGAGGAGGCAATGTTCGCACGATGATCGAGTCCTCGAAGCCAGCCGTGCCTGATGGATTAACAACTAAACACAATTGTGTAAAATCCTTAAGTTTGTCAATAATATTAAAACTAAAAAACTGTGGATAATTATACACCAGCTTAATATAATCAATAACTTAGAAAACAGAAGTGTACTGCCGAATGTGACAACAAACGTACTGTTATTACACCGTTAACTTAGGTTAGGTCACGCTAGGTGTATCAACGAATCAAAAATCATACCTCGTGAAAAATACTGGTGCACGTCATGAATCATGTATTCGTTTTCAACGTAGATATATGGAAATGGACTGAGCGATATTCCCACAAATGTGATCACATTCTAGAAAGAGATGAAGCGACTGTGCTGCCAATATCTGTCACTTCACTGCAAGCCTGTAATCATAGACATCCTGTAATAACAAAGGCCAGTGACGTGGACCAGTCAGGATACTAGGCTACTGGCCCCAAATTAGCTTTGTCTCTCTCGTACTTTTCGGTCTGTATTCACTATACAACTGACTATGGAACGCTCAGTCCATTTCTAGATGTCTATTATTAAATCGTACACTGGTGTGGTCCTCGAAGCCAGCGCTAATAGAATGTTCAAATTTTGGCGAAAGGGCAGGGTTCTCTAGGAAGGGCATGTTTTTTTTGGAAACCGAATTCGAGAAAACTGAGCTTTCTCGAAAGGGATTTTGATATAAAAAGACGAGTGCCTGCACACAGTCAGTTACCAGGTTAGTTTAGTAGTACGCGTATGGTGAATATAAATGAGTATGAATAGTACATTTATTATAAATTAGTTGAATTTAAGTAGTTGAGGGTTATTTTATGTTTTTAGAGTAAGAAAGTATACTGTGTGTAAATAAATTAAGAGTAAGTAAAAGGCCATGTATATAAATTCATCCCACCCATCAGGATAAAATATTTAAATGAATAAGAAAAACATTACATTAGTGTCAGGTGTGGGGTAATATGAATAAATAGGTACGTAAAAATGCCTAAGAGAGTAAGTGACCTGAAAGTGACGGAACCAAAAGCAAAATTGGAAAACCGGAAATTTGGAAACGTCTAGAAAGAACAGTGAATATTAGTAGCAATATTCAAAATGGCCCTGGAAAGTGACGGCTTGGATCTAGAAACATTTTTATTCGAAAACGAGGCTTCTACCTTAATCTACTAGATACTATGAACGAGAAACTTTCAACTATGAAGAACGATATTTTTGCAAGCATGTACAAGATTTCTGTCGATATCTTACCAATGGAAAATTACATTCTCGCTCACGTCAAAACATAAAATTTCGCCTCTAAAATTTGATATTAATGTAATGTTTTTCTTATTTATTAAAACGTTTTTATTACAGGTGGGATAAATTCATACACATGGTAGGTTCACTTACTTAATTTATTTATTCATTACACTATTCACTAATTATATACACAGTATATTCACTTAAACGTATTTATATAAACACTTCACTACTTAGACAATTTACTTGTTCGCTGTTTATATCACGAGATCACTTTACCAACTAAACTAATTCTCGCTGGTCGGTCCTTTATATATTAGTGCCCTTTTTACTAGATAACTCTAGATTACGGCACACTCAAAAATAATTGGCTCTCTGGCATTTTCTAGATAAGACTGGTCACAAAAACAATGTCTAAATAAGATAAGAACAATCGTAAAAAGTTCTAAGAAATTCCTGCGCATCCGCTATAATTTGAACTTTCATACATGGCTTAGACAGAGTCGGATTCAGGAACTATACTAGTGTGCTATTTCGTAACATTACTACCTCCTTAAAAGGAAGTTCTTCCTGGAACTTTTGTGTAGCCGAGACTGGATGTTTGAATCGGCAACTGGCCCCATTTCTACACTTTCCAATCTTATGGAAATAGCAGGGCACCGACTTCATCGGATACTGATGACGGGGGTTGTAGCTGCGAATTCATATCTGGACACCGGTATCTTGGAAAATAACCTCTACCATGTTCCTGATGACTCGCCAATCCAACTGATTAGTCGCTATCTCAGGCATAGCCAGTTTTTTCACGCTGGATTCTAACACATGGTCTAGGTATGCCAGTGAATAATCTTCCGGGAGAGTGAACAAACATTGTCGGTGTTCTGAAGTGACTTCACATCTAGCTTTTCCGGTACTTCCATCCGCGGCCATAAATTCATCGAAGGTAGGGCCAGACACTCCTTTCTCTAGGTCATGGTCTCCTTCGAATGGCGCTAGTCAGTTTTGGTGAACTACTTTTGGTTTACCGTTGGGGATCTTGCTTATGCGATATATAACATCATTGATCCTTTTTTGATTAAGTATGGACCTTCCCAGGATTTTTGTAATTCTGGAGAAAATCCTTTTCTCCTCATCGGGTTGTATAACCATACTTTGTCCCCTTCTTTAAAACCGCCTACTGTGGCCTTCGTGTCGTACAGACTTTTCATTCTGTCGGTGGCAACTTGAAGATTTGTTCGAACTAATTCATGCATATCGTCCAGTCTTCTTCTCAATTGGATCACGTAGTCTTCGCCTGCTAGATCTTCTCCAGGCCAACAGCCAAATTCCAGGTCGCAAGGTGTTTCGCAGGTGTTTCACCCGTGGACTCATTGACGACAGATCGATAAGCCAATGCGAATAGGGAAAGATACTAGTCCCAATCTCTCTGATGGCTGGAAACTATTTTGGACAGGTATTTTTCAATAGTCCTGCTCATTATCTCGACCATTCCCTCTGACTGTGGATGTAACGCTGTTGTCCTGGTCTTCTTCATTCCCAGCTTCTCGCAAATCTCCTGGAATAGATCGCATTCGAAATTTCTTCCCTGGTCACTGTGGACTTCTAAGGGCACTCCATATCGGCTGATAAATTCTTTCACCAATATATCCGCGACAGTTGTCGCCTCTTGATTCGGGATCGCGTAAATTTCCACCCACTTTGTGAAATAGTCCATTACAACCAGGATGTATTTACCACCATTTTCTGTCGTCGGAAATGGTCCAGCGATGTCTAAATCAATCCTTTCGAAAGGACTTCCAACATTATACTGTTTCATAGGTGCCTTTCTCTTGCGATGTGGTCCATTACTCGTAGCACAAGTCGTACATTTCTTACACCAGTCCTTCACATCGTCGGAGCTGTTCATCCAATAAAACCTTTCACGGACTCGCTGAAGGGTTTTCTTCACTCCCAGATGACCTCCCGATGGACTGTCGTGTAACTTCCTCGGAACATCAGCTACTCTCGTTCTAGGGATACCTGACTGTCTTCTCATCTTAGAACCATCATCGTTTTCAAGGACTCTCTTCAACAGCCCTTCTTCCAGGACAAGGTAGTCCCACTGAGCCCAATATGCCTTGAGTGTCGGTGAAAATCTTGACACTTCTTGCCATATAGGTCACCGATTTTCTTCCTTCCACTGCCGAATCTTCTTTAGGCAAGGATCATTCTTCTGATCTCCTCTGATGCTGGTGGGTGACCATCTTCATTGACTACTGTAATTTTTGAAACTGCAACTTCCTTAGATTTCGACTTGCTGCATTGGGAATAGTCTACAGGGCATGACCGCCTAGGCAAAGAGTTGGCTTTTCGGTGATTCACATCAGCTGGATGTTCACTCCTGTCTGATTTCCCCTATGACTGGAGTTCTTGGGTTGCAGGAGTCTTGCGGCGCTTAGTAGGACTACGTACTTGCTCTAGCTTGCCACACTTCCGGAATTTGATATTCTTCGTCTACTTGTCTGCCATACCTTTCAACAAGTTGACGATCTGGTGAGGTTTGTCATCGTCATCTTCTTCCTGCATGGTCCTACCTTTGTTGTACCGCGAGCCCTTAGTGGCTGCTTTACATTTAAGAGTTTTATTGAATGAATAGTTCCGACGATGTTAGGAACTGGTGAAATGTACGACTTCACAGGTACGATTTGACACTATTTTCAGTGTCATAATGACGTATATTACCGCACTAGTGCGATAATAAGAATCGAGAAAATATTAATACCAGAATTAAATATTTATTTTATACTTATTTATTGTATATATTTACAGTGCACTCCTTAGAATTGTATACATTAATTCCAGACGCTAACATACCCAACGCTTCACTATAATAATTGCTTATATTTTGATTTTGAATATTTCTTGATATCGAAGGAATGTTTTCAATTTGTCCCAAAATTTCCATTGCTGTTCGTTTTTTATTTTCAACAGACATTTCGATATAGCCTTCAGCAACAGAATTACTCTTCCAGCCACCATGTCTTTTTATATTCAAAATATCTGCCTCAGAATCAGCCAAAAGAAGGTTGAAGATCTTCGAAAGCAATGTCCAGTATATTCTCTTGGATTAGGCAATTCATGAAATTGGGCAATTAATTTCGGCACATTACCAATAGTATTTATACCAATTGGCTGTTTTGTGCATTTTCCACCCCGGTATCCAACAAAAAATCGCTAATGTTCGCAATTTTTAGGTCTCAATGTAATGTAATTTATGACGACTTCAACTAGATTCCCGCCGTCAATATTTCCAGATGTTTTAAAAAATTCTCGAGACACCTTTGTTTTGGTATTTGGTGTAGCAATTTGATAGCAAATTACTTGGTCTTTCATATTTTCAAACAACATATTCGTCAGTTCTTCCCGCCGACATGTACCAGCCAAACCAAAGATCAATATAACCTTAAAGTGAACATTATATGAATACACCTTTTTATAATGTACACAAGAGTCTTACCTACCTTCATGCACAAATATCTATCATCGTTCGCATTTGTTAATAATCTAGTTATTTCCTCCTTTGTAAATACCTTTGACTTTTTAGGTTTGTACCCTTCTGATTTTCGTTTTAGGAATGCTATCAAATGTAAGTATATCTTGATGTCGACATTCTGCTTAACTGAAAATTCTGTTCGTAACATGGAGTAATAACACCAAAGGGATGAAGGCTTCTGTATTTTGCTTAGCTCGTTAAAATATACTAATAATGCTTTTTCACTACTCATGTTTCCAACCTTCTTTTCTCGATACCATTTCTGGTAACGACATAAGTCAGCTGGTGTTTTTCTCATGATTTCTTTGACACAAGATTTGAAATAACACTGGAATCTGTATTTTCAATATCCGAAGGAAGATTGTCTTCGCTTGAATTCATTTTTAAAGATTTTTGTTCATTCAACTTTTACAATTTAAAGACATAACTAATTTATTTTATGTCCACAGCTTTGTTTGACTTTGTTGCTATGGTTACAAAATATAATTTACAGTACCTTATGTTTGCAGTCAATATTATTAACACTACGTTGGATTTAAGTATTTTTTTTAAATAAAATTTTATGATATAGTACTTTTAATAATACCTACTAATAAACAGTTGTAGATAAAATTTTGTACGTAACACGTGGGATAGGAATTATTAACGCACTTATGCGAACTTCACATGCGTGCTTTAATAATGTCCATATCGCACTAATTACGTAAATAACTATTATTTCAACGGGTGGGATAAATTCATACACACGGCAGATCTACTCACTTAATTTATTTGTTCACTAAACTATTCACTAATTTATATTATATACACATATGCACTTAATCTAATTTATATAAACACTTCACTACTGTTTATTTTCTTAAACTATTTACTTGTTCACTTGTTCATCTCACGAGATCACTCTATAAACTGACGCTTCCCGCTGGTCGCTATTCTTTATATAAGTGCCTTTTTTACTAGATAATTCTAGATTGCGGCTTACACAAAAACAATCGCCTCCCTGGAATTTTCTAGATAAGACTGGTCACAAAAACAATGTGTAGATAAGACAGTCACACAAAAATCGTAAAGAGTTCTAAGAAATCCCTGCGCATCTGCCAAAATTTTAACTTTCATACATGCTTAGACAGAGTCGGATTCAGGGACTACGCCAGTGCCCTGTTTCGTAGCAATATTGTGAGGTAAACTAAGTTACTTATGTTTATAAAGCGTTCAATAAAAGATTAAAAAAAATGAATAGTTGTACTGCAGGATTCGACATTGTTTTCATCCTTAAATAAAAATGAATGAATATGAATTAAAAGAACCAACAAATCGGGTATTTGCAGTTAGTAAACTGACTTTCTACAAATGCGGCCCTGTTCAATATTTTAGTTTGTGTTCTTCCCGCCTATGTATATGGGTCATTGTAGTCTATTATATGTAAAATAAATGCACTTATACTTATCAGGAAATAAGAATTTATCACTGACACTGTATATAGTGCAGATCATTCTAATTACTAAAAGAATAACCTTTTCTTTTAGTAGTTTCATTGAATACTATAGCTGGTACCTCCTAGCTAGATGATTAATTATATCTAAAGTCGTTTAATTTTATGGTTAATAAATGGACAAAAACCAACCCGTTATTTTAAATTCCTCCTATACATTCTAAATATTTATTAGGATTATAAACAATAATATTTCCGACTTCCGTCATTGCACTTGTATCTCAACATCAGCAAAACAATGCTCAAAAGAAAGAAAAAAACAACAACAAATCGTATAATCCCCCAGTTGTCTTTGGCATCATCTTCAAAGTCGGCTTCTGTCACTTACTAACTATACGCTACAAAAAAATGAGACGTCGATTTGTTTTGTTCTGGTCGTTCGCAGATTACTGAGAAATCCAATGAGCCTAGCTCAATTTTCATATCTTCTTCGCGTACGTTAGGTAATGAATTGCTTGGACCGCAGTTTGGAATTCGTCGACACTGCTGTTGTATATGAACCGCAACAAATATCTATCTGTTCAACCAGCGCTATCTCTAGCGCGCTGCACTCAGTTTGGTAACAGTATCATATCGGAACGAGAAGTGTGTGTAACGTCTTGTAGTATAGCGTTCTTTCTGCGACCGGGGGAATGTAAACAGACATTTTTGAGAATATTTTACTGCTGGATATTACGTGTGACACTTTTATTACGAGAATTCTATGTAAGTGTTTTACGGGGTTACCTAATATTTATCAAATTTCTGTTTGATTTTTAATTATTTTTTGTGGATATAATTGTGTGTGACTTTTTGTGGATATGTTGAGGATTTGAAAAAACTAGCATTGAATGTTTGGTAAGTTTTTTGACGATTTGTTTTTGTAGGTCGATAATAAAATGTAGGTTTTGGACCTCGTCCAAATTTTGTAAAACAGGAGTACGTTGTAATGAATGTTTCCAGAAATGCATGTGTGCTTCCACCTATATATTTGTCTGTTCTTTTTGTCTGGAATATCTAAAAAGAAAATTACAAAATGCATCATTTTTAAGCCCACTAACTTTTGGTGATAATTATAAATAATTATCCAGCAAGTATAAGAATTAGTGCATTGCAATTTAATTTCATTAACAGGTATATAAAATATTGTATTAGTATTTCGATTTTTTTCTTATATCGTGATATTTCAAATACTTATATATATATATATATATATATATATATATATATATATATATATATATAAATATAAAATAATCAAGTACATATAAAAACCATAATATAAAATTTTAGTTTAACTAAAAATTTACACAATATACATTTTCTTAGACATATTTGAGAATTTTGAAATCAATCAATTAATTTATCAACATAAAATTAAAATTTTGGTTCGTTACAATATAATTGGAATATCAACGAGGAGACACGTTTATAGAAGTATTCGGATTATATTTCCTTTCAAATTAAAGACTATTTTCCTATTGTGAATGAATGTTTTATTGGTTAATTTACCATTAATTTTGGTCAATTAACTCTTGCCATCTTTTTCGCAGTAGCATGATTCCGAGTTCATAAAATTTACCCACGACAAAAACTGATTCAGGCGACTTTGACCTCGGTAGAAGTAAAGGTTTAATCGTCTGTTTTGTATAAACCGGAAAAATAATAATCAGCAGGTGTTAGGTTTGGAGAATATTGTGGATGTGGCAATATAAAAGTGCGACCCCATACCATATTTAGTCCAAGATCCCAAGTAAGGTCGACCTTCACTCATCTGCTAAGCAGATTTTTTTGAAATATCGCTTATTCAAACAACATTTATTACAATATCATTAAACTAATGTAAAAAATTCTCAAATCAGTGCTTTAAACACTGGCTTCGAGAATAACAAAGTTTAAAGTTAATACAGTGATGCAAAGGCAGATAATTAGCGTTTACATAAACTTTCAATTTTCTTACAAAACTCTTATAATTATTCAAGCCTTTTATAAACTGTGGTAAATTATTGAATGTTTTGATTGCATCTACAATCGGATTGTTTAAACCTATATTTGTCCTTGTAAATATTTGATAGATGGTATTATGTGATCTTGTTTGGTAATCGTGTACATCAAAGCAAAACTCAATATTTATGTTGCAGAATTTCTTTTAATCGAATTAATTTCAATTCTGAATAAATTATATTTGTGCTAGTGAGCCAATCATATTTAAATAATATTTTAAGGGTTTTGTTTTGTAATTTCTGAGCTTTATCAAAATTAACTTCTCCACACATTCCCCACACAGGCAAAAGATATCTGAAGTGTGTTAAGAAAAAATAATTATAAACTTGAAATTTACTTTTCATAGACAGATAATCTCGACATTTATACAAAGCGGATAGCATTGAAACTATTTTTCCAGTGATTTTGGTAATGCGTGGAGACCAGTTCAAATTTTCATCTACAATTAATCCCAAATATTTTATACACATTACTTTCTCTATTGGTACACCATTTATGTTAAGATACAATTCGTTAATTTTTTTATTTTTCCGCTTAAATACAATATATTTGGTTTTATCAATATTAATTTTTAAGTTATTTGAAAAAAGCCATTTAAGGTAAGCATTAAGATCATTGTTCACTTGATTATTGAGGGTGATTTCATCTATTCCGGTGTATAGCAGAACAGTATCATCTGCAAAGGTGAAATATATTGCCTCCAGATTGGCAAGTTTAAGGTTGAGTACATAGAGGGAGTACAACAGCGGTCCAAGAACCGACCCCTGTTTCACCCCGCAGGCACTGGACAACCAATCACTACTTGCATCTTGAAGCTTTACATATTGATTTCTGTCAAGTAAATATGTTTTAATTAAGTTGTAGACAGTACCCTCAAATCCCATTCTAAATAATTTACTCAGAAAAATATCTATACTCATCACGTCAAAAGCCTTTTTCAAATCTATGAAAATTGCTATTACTACTTCTTTCCTATCTACAGCCCTTGAGATATAATCTATGAAGTCAGTAGCAGCACCAAGTGTGTTACTGTTTCTTATAAAACCATATTTATCGATCAATTGGTGGGTATCAATGAAAGATACCATTCTTTTCTTCATTAGTTTTTCTAGGAGTTTAAAAAATACACTCAATACCGAAATAGGTCTGTAATTGTTCATGAATTTTTTATCTTCCGATTTAAACAATGTAGTAATTTTATTTATCTTTAGTTCTTGTGGAAAAATTTTATCAAATAAAGTATGTTTCTGAACATAGGTATATTAGTAGGGCTGCTGTAAAAAATATGGCCATAGCTGTAATAAATAAAAATTATTGAAAATCATCTATTTTTAAAATTTCACTGACTTGCTTGCCAAATGAACGAAATTCCAATGGAAAGCATACAACATACAGAATATGCAACATTTAGGTTCCCTATTATTTTCTGGACCCTATCACCTGTTTACCGTGTGTACAAACAGGTTAATTGCACTCATATGCTTACCACTTGAAAAATTTATCAAAATGAAGGCAATTTTATAACGAATACAGTAATATAGGGTTGCTTTGCAAAATCCGTTCATAAATAACAGTTGCCAGGCTTTTAAATTAAAAAATCTGAACAAACAACGATGTTTGATAGAGAAGCATTTCGCGTACTATTTGATACGATAGAGGAGGACGCAGTACAACAGCTAAAACTAATATGGAATTGAGAAGCGTTTTGGAGCAAACAGTCCGTTTGTGGAAAAAGTAAAAATGGTCTTACTGATTTTTACTTTTCCGCCCAACCTATCTATATGCCAGAAAAGTATTGGTTTACCCACAAAAAAGTTGAAATTTCGAGAAAAATTTTTGAGTTATTTTTACGTTTTTCATCAAGAACAACACGAAAAAAGGTTTTTAGAAAACAAAATCCTGTGTGTATGTCGTCGTCGTTGTCGTCGGCCACTTTCCGTTAGGTACATGTCTTGTTAACACGATACAGCCTACGGAGTGCAACAAATCACCAATTTTACGATTGAATATTGTTCAGGATATCTCACAAATGAACCCTATTGATTTTCAGCTCACAATTGCCAGTACAACGGGTGCTATGGCACTTGAAGTACGACATTTCGGTAATTTTTTGAGAAATTTCAGTTTGTTAGCACGATACACCCTCCGGAGTGCAAAAAGTCACTAATTTTATGATTGAATATTATTCAGAACATCTCACAGATGAACCCTATTGATATTCAGCTCACCACAGTCAGTACAACAGGTGCTATAGTACTTTAAGTACGACATTTTTGGAGAAATTTAAGTTTGTTAGCACGATACAGCCTCCGGAGTATATACAAGTGACCAATTTTATGATTAGAGATACTGTTCAGGGCGTCTCAAAGATGAACCCTATCGAGATTCAGCTCACAGAAGCCAGTACAACGAGTGCTATGGTACTTGAGGTACCAAATTTTTGTCATTTTTTGAAGAATTTTCAGTTTGTTAGCACGATACAGCCCCCAGAGTGTATATGTTGTACTCAATTGGCGAAAACGGTCACTGCCCGAATTTTATACCCACAACGCGATGTGGATCTTACGAATTTTCCACATTGCGCTTCGGGTATATGTCATATACCCAAAACGTCGTTGTATGTAAATTTCAAAAATCCACGATGCGAAATCTCGATTATCGTCGAAGACATGCGACGGTTTTCGTGTTATGGGTCATAAAGAATACCCAAAAGACAAAAAATACGTAGGTTCGTCGTAGGTAATGTAAAGAAATCAATCAAAAAATACTTATGTAAAATAACATTTATTCATGAAACACACATTTTTTATAAAACTAATATTTATTATTTATTCTTGCATGTTAGTGATCCATGACATTTTGAGTTACACTTTTTGTTTCGTTGTTTGCAGGAACATTTATTATCACCACAAAATCTTTTACAATTGCATCTGAGAAAACCTTGACCAGAACCTTTAGATGGCATATTTGCTGCAGTTCACAAGGGTATTTTTTTTATATTAGTATCGTCTGATTCTGACATGAACTGCGAATTTGCTTGAAGAAGTTAATTTCTTGAAAAAAGTCTGTCCAGTGGCCCATTCTCAGTACTCAGTTTATACAAGCCACCATTATTAATTTCAGAAACAATGGCTAACACATTTCTTGGAGTTAGTCGGCCTCTGTCAACATCTGGCACTCGAATCAAAACATTTGTTCCAATTTGTAAAGGAGTATATCTTTTATTTAACTTACACAGCGTTTTAGTTGCTTGAATTTTCATCATTTTATGTGATTCCTCTCTCTGATTCAAAATTCTTTTTTCCCTTTGTTCTATCTGATAATTAAAGCTATTTTCAACTTCTGCCACACTACTATATTCATCAGTATTGTCATTATTGTTGTCCACCATTTCATTAGCTCCATTTTCGTTATTGTCTTGATTCTTCTGGTCGGCGTTGTTATTTTCGTTTTCGATATTTTCTCTATTTGTTAAATTATTATTATCATTGTCATTTTGTTCGTTTTCCATACTATTTATTAATTCTTCTAAGTCTTCTTCACTTTGCAATTTATGAATAACATCTCGTGGAAGGTCGGCATCTCCTAAACCATTAACCTGTCTACTGCCAAACATAGTAGAGATGGGTAGTTCGCGAACGAACTTAGAAAAGGAACTAGTTCAGTCAACAAAGAAAATGAACTAGTTTACTTTGCTAAAATGAACGACTAATATGACTGAACGTGGGCCGTAGACTGAACGACAGAACCAATAACAATAGACTACTATTACTAACATAACATGACTGAACGTGGACCGTGGACTGAACGACATAACTCACAGAACCAATAACGTGGTGACGTGGCGCTTCCTACGCGAACAAGCTACTAAGCTACTAGAAACAATGCTACAATGAACTAATTGATATTTTTATAATGGATTAGTGAAGATTTGATTAAGGAACTGCTGACCTATTCTATTTCGAAAATTTTTACTAATATTGTCTAATTAATAATTATGTATTTATATGTAATGTAAAATACTTTAGAAATGAAAAGCGTGCTAATAACAATAATATGATAAATTATTGTTGACTTTTTAAATATTATCTAATTAAACCTAAACAAAACAACTTAGAAATACGGTTTTTTGAAATATGTTTATTGATTTTTAACAGAATTGCCATATGGAATACATTTGCGATATATTATGATTTAAGAACATTATTTGTGTAACTTTTTCCGAGGCAAGTCTATGTCTGACCGGATTTTAAGAATATCCGTTCACATGTAATGGAAATGGCCATTATACATAATCTTCTATTTACCATCTCCAAAAGTCTCGGATATACCTTGTAACATTCTTTCCATCACAGTAGTGGATTTTCTTTCCGCGGTAAAAGGGGTTCGTTTAAATATTTGTCCAATTCAATTATGCCCACCGCTAATGGGTTCTTCGATATATAAAGAGTTTTCACTCCTTCATCAAACTCTTCCCAAATATCACTTTTTTTAAATTCACTGTTATAAGCTATGGGCACATTAGTTTCAGAATGAACTTTTTTTTCTTCAGAACTTGGCACACACTTTTTTCTTGAGCAATTCAAATGCATTTTTATATTTGTTATCATCCATAAACCCATATTTTTTAAATCGAGGGTCCAGAATAGTTGCTAGATAGTATAGTTCATTTTCTTCAATAAATTTAAAGCGTTTCTCAATTTATTCATCAAGTTTTGCGACCATATTTTTAATTTCCTCGGGCTCATTTTCACAAGAATAGGTACTTAATTTCCTTTTTAAAAGTTTTACAATAGGTATCACTTTTGAGATATACATACATTATGTTCGGCACATATCTCATTTGTGACATCCAAAAAACATTTAAAATGCTCAATGATCTTTCAATATTAAGCCAGTCGTTTGCTGTTAATGTGTTACTCAAATCTGTCTGTAGAAGAGCCAAAATAGAGACCATTGCATTTTTATGATCATGAATCCTAGAAAGCATGTCGAAAGAGGAATTCCACCTTGTCACCACATCTTGTTTTAATTTTAGTTTCGGTAGGCCCATTTTTTCTTGAGTTACCTGTAGTTGAAACAGCGCACGAAATATTCGACAATTGACTTCACTTTCGTTACGGTATTGAAAATTTCTTTGGTGGCCTGTTGCACAAGCAAGTTCAAAGTTTGTGCAAAACAAGGAATGTGCCGCATCTGGCATATTAGAACAGCGGCTACGATGTTTGCTGCATTATCTGTAGAGCATGCAGCAATTTTGCTCTCCAAACCATAATTTTCAACTATTCCTGTTACAAGCGAAGCAAGTTTTTCTGTTGTGTGACGTTCTCCATATTTGACACAATCTAGCAAAATTGAGCTCAGCTCAAACTTCGAATAAAAAAAGTGTGCCGTCACTGCAGTAAAACTGTCATTGTTTAATGAGGTCCATGAATCCGTTGTCAGACTGACAGCTTTAACATTATTCAACTTAATTTTTACGTTTTCAAGTTTGGATGAATAACACTGGGTGAGAAGGTTATTGGAAAGTCTTTCTTGTAGGTAAATAATAGCCTGGACATAACATATGAATGAATTTTCTAAACTCCTGATCTTTCACGATGGAAAATGGATGATACTCCTTGACTATCATACGAACGAGCTGTATGTCAAAAGATCTCGATTTTTGAGAGCATACGGGCTTATTAACATATTCAGTCATGGAGTGTTGACCAGGATCAGATTTTTTATACATTGGTATACCTTTGTTTTGACTTTCCCTAGTAGTTGAAGTGGCTGATGTAGATGGCCTGGATTCATCGAATAAATTTTCCTCTACCTCGGTCTCAATTGCAGGTTCCACTTCCACATTAGGTTCCCTTTGAATATTTAATTTGATAAGAGGATGTTTCCCGGTCATGTGTCGACGTAGATTACCAAGGGATCCACCAGTAATACTGACTAACTTGGAACAATATTTTCATTTAGCAGATTTACTATCAATGCTTTCAAAATGGTCCCAGATATTGCTGCGTTTGTTCCGGGGCAACGGCATTTTACAACAATAATAATTTATAAATATTAACAATAACTTAACGAACTTGTGAACCATTAGTTCGATTGCAGGAATTGAACTAAACCACGTATTCAATGCAACTGTTGCAAGTGCAAAATCGAACATCAAACAAGGGGAAAAGGGGAAGTCGCCGACTCTCTGCCGTCTTCCTATAAACAAATATTAAGTATCGGGTTGAAAATAGTTAAATAGATTAATAAGCAAAAGTGAATCTTTCAGATTGGTTTGCATTATAAACAAAACTGTTCCCTTAACGATAAATGATTTCTTTTAAGGTGCTCACTAATTCGGTGTTTTTCATGACTGGGATATGAAATAAATACGTACATGTTACTTTTACCTTTCTTGGATTATTTGTTCTAGAAGTAGACCACCCATTTATTAGATTTTACGATATATTAGCTATTTTTTTTAATGAGCAAGAATCTATGACAGACCATCTTTCGCTTTCCACATACATACGAGTAGATGGGTTTCCTTTGGCTTTGGCGAGTTCAGTGGTTTCAGTGGGGTTGTCAACGTCGTCTCACCGTATCGTACACCGTACCCCGTCCAATAAAACAAACAAAGAAACCTAATACGTAATCAATGGTGTAAATAGGATTAATATGCATTTTTTTTAAATAAATTCACGTCTTCTAATAATTTTACGGAATATATATTTTTTACAAGACTTTTTATAGTATTATTAATTGACTCTTACATTAGGAGTAATCAATTCAATTTTCAATTACTTGTAGTCTAATTAAGATATATTTAACTTTACCTTAAATTAAATAAAATAATAAATATTCTGCAAAGCCGCGTGCAAAATTGTTCAAAACCATCTAATTTCATACGTGCGAAGAAGGTGTTACAGGACTTACGGGACGGGACTTAAGGGTGTAAACTATAACAACATTCCCTTTTTCTGTAATGGAACGGTTAGAGAGACTAAACTAGAAAAAAACAAAAAACTAAATAAGAATTATTGTATTGTAATAGTAATTCGGTTTCTGGCGGTAATAGTTCAATCGAACTAGTTGAGCGAATTAGTTCATTTTGGTGAACTATTTCACATGAACTAGTTCATTGAAATGAACTGTTAAGCACACCTCTAAAACATAGCCTCATAAGGGCTTCTGCCAATTCCTCTATGAAAAGATCAGTTTTTCTGCGACTGTATGAATTTCAACCCTTCTGACCATTTTGTGTTATTATTATCGTTTACCCTAGTAATCAGCATATCTTGATTTAACATCTTGATTAGCTCTCTCTACCGAGCCTTGGCTCTGTGAGTGTCTTGGTCGGCCATGAACTATTTTAAGACCAGGCCAGAGAGTAGTTAGTTTTGTAATCACCGAGTTGACAAACTCACGGCCGTTGTCACTTTGTAAAATATATGGTGAATCCACAAGGCAGAAAATATCAACCAAGTGTTCAGCCACTTCTTGTGCCGTTTTGGTTTTCAGTGGCCTCAAAAATATAAATTTTGTCAAATTATCTTGGTAGTTAAAAATAAAATTATATGGACCATCCGGTTCTGTCTGCATATCGATCAAGTCAACCTACAATATAATAATTACAATTAGGTATTGCTTTTTAATAGATATTAAATTTATTTGAAATTACCTGACATCTACAGTTCATGTATTTGGAAATAATAGGTTTCACAACTAAACCCTTCTTTGGAATCTTTTTCTTCAACTGACATGACTTACATTTACTAAGATGTATTTTTTTTAACTCATGCATTACTAAAAATAAACCCGTATCGCTATCAAACATTAATAGATACAGCGAAAAGATAAAAAAAAATCAAGTTTTTTCAGGCTGCGATACACAAAAAAGGCACGCTAGCGTGCCCCAAGTCATAGTGTAAATGAAGAGTGAGATTACCTACATACTTTTAAATGTTAATAGTGGTAAATATTTGAAAAAATGATCTTACCTTTCTCCCTTTTATGTCCTGTATTAATATGGGCGACATGCACAATATCAAATAACTGTTCACGATGAATATAAAGTTTAAAATCTTCTTCGTGAGCGAATCTTCTGGCTATCAACTTTTCCTCGTCTCCAATATTTAGCAGTTCATATCGATTCAACCTTCGATAAAGGTTTGATGAAAGTGGTTTTCCCAATCTACGTAATTCTTGTGCTTCTTTAACTTCACTAATAATGTTTTTAAAATCACCTTCTAAGAGGAGTGTAGACCTAATGTTTGACTCTATATAAAGTATATATTCCGTTAATCAACCGAAGTTACCAAATCTTTCAGGATCGGTAAAAACAATTTTGACAGTGGATATCTGCTGGTGACCACGGTTGGGACTTATTTACGGAACGCCAGTCATTTGTCAAATATCGATTGGCAGTGTACCACATAGAAAAAGTATATTTCATATAAATTTCCTCTGTATTATACATACTTTTTCTATGATGTACCATTGAGTTTGCAAGCCAAATTTGAGGATCTGGAATTTTATGTACATTGTCAAGCAAATCACCAAAATATCTGTATCAGTTGATTTATTTAAAATTCTTGAACTTGGTGCTGCTTTATAAGCATGAAAAATTATTCTTGTATCGGTCTCTTCGTGATGACATTGGTAATAATTGTGTTTAGTTTTAATTGCGCAATTTTGTTATGTTTGATAATAATAACAGTTTTCTTCTATGGTCAAAAATATTTTTTTGTTCTGGATTATTTATACTAAAAATACGTTCTCCAGTAGTTAGCTAAAACAGTATCAAAGCTTCTTTGAAACCAACATTTTTCAGTCTTTTCAAAAAATCTGTAGGTCTGGTTTGGCGAGGACCTGAAAGATTTCCGATTTTTGACGTACTAATTTAAAATAATAGTTTTCAAAAACATTTCCATAAGAATAAATCATCGAATCTCTTGATTTGCATAAAAGACACTTCGTCGGCATTTTTAATTTTGCCACATAACACGTGCTTACAAACCGACTGTTTGCTCCAAAAGGCTTCTCATCTCAATAGCCTATTAGTTTTAGCTGTTGTTCTGCGTCCTCCTTTATCGCATCAAATAGTACGCGCAATGCTTCTCTCTCGGCTTCTCTGTCATACATCGTTGCTTGCTCCGATTTTTTAATGTAAATGCCTGGCAACTGTTATTTACGAACAGATTTTGCGAAGCTGCTGTATTCGTTATAAAATGGCCTTAATTTTGATATATTTTTCAAATGAGTACAACTACTGATATCAACTTACCTGTTTGTACAAGGCAACCAGGTAATAGGGACCAGAATAAGATAGGCAAACTAGCTGTTATATATTCTGTATGTTGTATGATTCCCATTGAAATTTCATTAATTTGGCAAGCAAGTCAGTGAAATTTTAAAAAATATATAATTTTTAATAATTTTTATTTATTATAGCCATGACCATATTTTTCATGGCATCCCTATTGGTATATGTTCAGAAACATATTTTATTTAAGCAGATGAGTGACGGTCGACCTTACATGGGATCTTCTATTAATTCTATTAATACAATGTGGCCTTTGTTGTTTAAATACTTCAGAATTGATCACTTTGTTGTCCGGTAGATGCTCAAAAAACGAATTTTTCGAAATTCCACTAATAAGGAAATGGAATGAAAATATTCTCTTAAGTAAATTTGTTACACTGTTATTAGATCATTTCTTATATAAAACTCTATAATCATTTCTGCAATTCTTTTTGTTTTCCTCTCCATATTCTCTCATGCATACCATGCCTATATATGTTGCTCTTGTCCCGTCCTACTATGATGTCCCATTATTTCATTTCCTTCCCGTGCCTCATCCAGTTCGTTTCTGAATTTCAGAAATTTACTGTTTAGAATTTAATCACCTTTCTATTTAACTTTTATCTTATTAAAATTCTCACTGTCTCTTTTGTCCTGTTATTGTGTTACTCCTCAGAATGGTATGGGGTATGTTTACCTGAATTTTCTGTTAATTTTTTTTGTTTCACTTTCGTAACATTTGAATATAATAATAATAATAATAAAATAATAAATACCTTTATAATAATAATAATAATAATAATAAAATAATAAATACCTTTATAATAATAATAATAATAATAATAAATGCTTTTATTGGCCAAACATATAGTGTGTGTAAAGATATACAAAAAAAGGTTCATTATGTTACACAGCAGTTTGTCAAATGGCAGGGTTCAAATTTCTTGAATAAATCAAGAATTTGCTCTTCCACTCAACTAGTTAAATACTTATACACTAGAACTATGAATACAATTCAATAAATAAAGACATCCATTATCATTTAATATTAACATTTTGTGTAGATACATTTGTGTAGAAACCTTTTGTATGGAAACCAGAAATTACAAGTTTTATTATAAAGAATAAAATAATACTATTTCATATAAAACCAAAACTAAACCAAAACCAAACCAAAATATCCAGGCAACCCCAACAAAAAAAAATATTGAAAAATCCAAATCTGATAACTATTTCGATATTAAAAATAACGAAACAACCCCCCGAACTCCCAAACACCCCCCATCAAACTGAAACCACTCAGAAATTCTCAGCCCCACTCAAAATAATTATATTAGTAGACTCCACGATGTAAGGGTCCAGATAGTAAATTCAAAGAATAGAAAATTAATATTGATACTATAGGTATCCATCTTCCATTACAGTTTTAAGCTACCATTAAACAAGTTACTTTTAATTTCACGTTTAAATCTATTCAATGTGAGTACTTTTAAATAATCGGGTATCCAGTTCCAAATCCTAACTACATTAAATGAAAGACAGCCCTCAAATAAGGCGGTTGAATGTTTAGGCATCATTAAGCGACCAACTTGTCTCAGGTTTAGATTGTGTACGTCGGTTCTAACTCTAAGTTTATTGTACAAGTACGTAGGTTTTTGTGTATGTAGAATTTTATAGTATAATACACATTCACGTACCTTGCGACGCTCTTCCAAAGTAAGCCACTGCAATTCTTTATAATAGGATGAAGTAGGTGTTTTTCTTCTTAATACACATATAAATCTGATGCAACAGTTCAGGATACGCTGTAATCTTAGTATGTCTCTTTTTAATAATCTAGGCCCAAAAACCGCATCGCCGTAATTTAACTGTGATAATACGAGTGATTCACATAATATCATCTTTGTAAGCATTGTTCGGCTGCTGTATATTAATTTGAGATTAGCAAATGCGCGACGAACGATTAAAGTTACATGGGACGAATATCGTAAATCAAAGTCAATGATCAATCCCAAATTTTTTGCACTATCATATATATTAATTATATTATCATCAATTTTTAAGTTCATTAATCTTAAGCACCTCTTCCTGGCCATTGGATTTCCAAATAAAAGTGCAACTGATTTAGCACTATTTAGTGATAGACAAAAATTATTGGATATAGCTATCAGTGACTTTAAATCTGCATTTACATGCTGACACGACACAACCCCATCTTCTTCCTTAAAAGAATAATACAACTGTGCATCATCCGCATAAAAATAAGACGAACAGTGTTGCAATTTCTTATAAAATACATGTGTATAGATTATAAAGAGAACTGGCCCAAGTATAGAGCCTTGAGGCACTCCACAATTAATTTTTAAAAATGCAGAAAACCGATTACAGTAGATAACTGCTTGCTCACGATTACTGAGGTAGCTACGAAACAAATTTATAGCATTTGTATCTAAACCAATAAAATTTAACTGGGAAAACTGTAACTCGTGATTTATACGATCGAAGGCTTTGGAATAATCTAGCAAAACTAGAGCTACTAATTTATTAGTGTCCAGAGATGCATGGATATCATCGGTTACTTTTAAGAGAGCAGTTGTGCAACTATGTAATTGTCTGAATCCGGACTGATGAGCTGGTCAAATATTGTTACAATCTAGGAATTTAATAAGTTGTTTATTTACAATTTTCTCAATCACTTATAAGGCGCAAATCTCTAAGACTAGCTGGATTCTTATTTTTGGGCAATGGTAAAACATGTACACGTTTCCAGATAGCAGGATACACACCATTCTTTATACAAAAATTGAATATTAGTGTTTTAAATGAAACTCACGGTTTCTAGTTAATTCCACAATATAATAAAAATTGTTGAAAATTCTATTATATTGTGGAATTAACTAAAAACTGCGAGTTTCATTTAAAACACTAATATCAGTAGACAGTTAATTTCATTGAAAATTGAATATGTTCTATTTCTTCGTTTATGTTTCTTATCTTTATGCCTATCTCTATTTTCTCATGTTTATATCGTTTATTTTGACTATTTTTATTATATTTACGAGTTTTAACATCCATATTTAACATATTACTTTTCCGCCAAACCTATCTACTCGTATATGCGAGATAAGTATCGGTTTACCCCAAAAAAAGTTGGAATTTTGAAATTTTTTTTTTAGTTATTTTTACGTTTCCATCAACAACAACACGAAAAAACGGTTTTTAGAAAAAAATCCTGTGTGTATGTCGTCGTCGTTGTCGTCGGCCACTTTTCCTTACATGTCTTGTTAGCACGATACAGCCTCCGGAGTGCAATAAGTCACCAATTTTATGATTGAATATTGTTAAGGACATGTCACAGATGAACCCTATTGATTTTCAGCTCCCCGAGTTAATACAACAGGTGCTACAGTACTTTAAGTACGATATTTTTGTCATTTTTGGAGAAGTTTCAGTTTGTTAGCACGATCCAGCCTCCGGAGTATATACAAGTGACCAATTTTATGATTGTATATTATTTAGAGCATCTCAAAGATGAACCCTATTGATATTCAGCTCACTAAAACCAGTACCACGGGTGCTATGGTACTTGGAGTACCAAATTTTTGTCATTTTTGGAGAATTTTCAGATTGTTAGCACGATACAGCCTCCAGAGAGTATACGATTGATCAATTTTATGATTTTTTGCACCATGGCTAAGAATTCTAAAATCAAAGCTAATCGGGCCATTGAAGCAGTAATGGATATAATGTGTCGGTCAAAAATGAATACTTGGGAATTGCGGATCAATCTATATAATTCAATTATTTTATCTTCTCTTTCTTTTGGAATTGGTGTATGGGGTCTGCGTTATACTGATATTATAGAGCGTGTACAGGTAAACTTTTTCAAAAAACTCCTAAGTCTGTCAAAGAATACCCCAGATTACATTGTACGCTTGGAAACAAGTTCTGATCATTTGTCAACGGTTGTTTTCAAACATGCCTTACTTTGGTTAAACAAACTCAAAGGAATGAACTCTTCAAGACTTTCAAAAATTTGTTTCAATCGACTTGCTCAGTTATCATCTGATAATAATTCAAAGTATAATTGGGTGACACAACTTAAAGAATGGTTTATTTATGCGCAATGTGAGGAAGATCATTTAAGTACAAATGTACGCAGTTTAGATAGATTTATTCTAGACAAATTTCGAAAAAGACTGCTTGATAGTGACATAAACAGAAAGGTTGCTTCTAGTTACTCTTTACTATACTTACACTTACTAGTTGGTGAAATTAGCAGTTATTTGCAAACATCCGCACACATTTATATAACCAGAATAATAGCGCAACTTAGAACCTGTACTAAAACATTTTTAAAATTGTCTTTTAAAGGAAGTTTTTATATTATTGACAGCACTGAGAATTGCACTGTCTGTAATATGGATTCCCCGGAGTCATTACATCATATGCTTTTTGAATGTCCCATTTAAAGCCCTCTCAGAAAAAATAGTTTTTTTCAGAATGTTCATAATATTGATGATCTGGTACACTACCTTAATGTTAACAATACACGAAACGGATTCTTTGAACTTACTAAATTAGCTCATAGTATTATCAGTATATTAAAGCTGCGAGCATTTGCACATGGTGAATGATTGGCTTTATTATGAAGTACACACATATTTTATATTTTGGTTTTTATCTTAACTTTTTTATTAATTTACAAATTAATTCCTCTTTTGAAATTTTGTACCGAACCCTTGTGAAAAGATTTATCTTATACACAATAAACTATCTTTCTATCTATCTATCTATTGAGTATTGCTCAAGGTATCTCATAGATGTACCCTATTGATTTTAAGTTGACTAGAGCGTGTACATCGGGTCCTATAAATCCAGATATACTAAATTTTTGGTTATTTTTGGAGAAATTTCGGTTTGTTAGCACGATACATCCCCAGAAGTGTATACAAGTAACAATTTTATGATTGAATATTGTTGAGGGCCACAGATGCGGAAAAGTTAGTTTTAATCTTTAAAACCGTTTATTTTTCGATTGTTTTGATATCAAAAACATATTTTTGATTGTTTTACTTGTTTAAATTTTAACTTTTCCCATAAAATCTTTTTATTTTTAAGTTTAACATCCTGTTTTGCAAAAAGTAAATAACTCCTTATCCTTTTTGTCCAATTATGAAATAATGAGGTAGGGTAGAATTTCGGTCACGGGGGTAACTTCTAGCATAGAAAATTATTTTACCTCGATAATATGCATTTGGCAAGAGGAAATTCATGGGAAAATGATTATTTTGACACTCAAATTAAAGTCTGCAGTGTACCTGCTTGAGTTAGATATTTGTGCATACTCAATAATATTCTTTTATTAGTATCTTCTGGATATCTATTTTAGAACATTTGGCTGGAATTTCAGTATTATTATAAATGAAAAGGAACGCGTAATAAATGCATTTTTTACAGTTTCAAACCGATTTTCATTTTCCGGTAAACAATTTATCAGAATCGCAACGCATTCATTGCCAGTCACAGATGTGATAATTTCTTATAGGACGCGTTTTAAAAGAATTTGTCGTTTGATAAGCTAAATTTACTGTTTGTGTAAGTAATTACGATGAATGATTTATTTATACGAAAGACATTCAGTTTATGAATGGTTTTTTGTATTTTGACGATCTCATTGGAGTATATATATATATATATATATATATATATATATATATATATATATATATAAGTGATAAATGAAAGTAATGTAATTATATTATTTGAGCTTATTTTTGTATCAGAGCACTAAGTATTTTTAAGACAAGGAGACTTTGTTATTCATTAAGTTCAGTGCACGCAATATAAACATTTTTTGTACAACTGCAAACAGAGTGAAATATTTCAAGTGTCGTTATTTCTGTAATCTACATTGGTACTATAATATTTTATTTGCCAGCCGTTTTCAAAAAGAAAAGAGCCATACTGGTTTAGTAATTGAGGCTTATATGGATGCTAAACATTCTTAAATCGAACATGAACGAACAACAAAATTTTTTAAAGGGAAAAGTACCAAGAATCTCCAGTACTAACAAAATAGCAATACATCAAAAACAAACTTGTGTAGTAATTTGGAGAATTTGTTTTATCTAAAGATGTAGGTTAATTTTTGATAGTGCCATTATCAAAACTAAAGACATAGCCCGTGATTGAGTTTTGCTTATACCCAAAAACATGATTACATAATAGTATATTACGTAACGTGTGTTGTAAGAAGCATTTTACGCACGAACGGAAAAGTTACGCACGAAGCCGCGTAGTTACGTACTATACTTTACCTACGACCCACTTGAACTTGTGTTTATAATCTTATTAAGGTATTTAAAGTACAAGTAAAAACCTACATCCTCGATGCCTAGCCAAGTTTTATAAAAGTCGCTCCTCGATGCCCAGCCAACCATCTTAGAAGTTCACCCTCGATGCCCAGCCAAGTTTCGTAAAAGCCCGTCCTACGTAGTATTTATTTTTATTAAAAATGTATGTAGAATTACGGGAATTGCATAAAATATAGCGTATCCACCTCTCGACTAAAGTGACATTAATCCCTTAGGTGGATTACTTCCCTCAGGAATCAAACACAACCCGCAGGATTAAATAGGCCACTTTAGTCGCTTGGTATATAATATACTATTGTTTACTAATATGAGATACATTCAGACAGCTAAAAGATGCGGATTGAATGAAACGGAACCAATTATCATATAATTCCAAATAACTCTTAGTATCAAATGCAATCTCATATCTAATAAATGTTATCTACCATTTATATATAGAATAAAATTCAACGTCAAATATCTAAGTAATACATTTTGAGTAAAATGGCTACGTCTACTGACAGTTGCTAAGTGGTTGCTATGGAAGCCGTGCGATTTACTTTACCGCCGTGCGTTTTGTTTTACCGTGCGTAATAGACGTCTTACATTTATTGCTAACTGTGTGTTTTTGACTACTTACAGGGGTGATCGTAGGTAAACATTATTACTAAATTAGTTACATAAATAGCAAAACACAACTTGCAACTATTTATATACTATAACACTCTGTTCGTTAAAACTGTTGACTAAATTTCTAATATAAGAAGATAGGAACAACCAACAATTTAAATTAATCATAGAATACTTTTCATCAATAATGAATTACATAAAATAACGAAACCAATTAGACCTGTAGTTTCTTATATTAATACTACTAATAATATATTGGCAAAAAGACTTGAAAATATACTTAATAGTTATGGATATACATCTAAATACTCAATTAGACATTCAATAGAACTAATCAAAAAATTAAAAGCATTCTTCTTCTTTTTTCTATTAACATATATTAAGTCAATCACAAGGTAGGTCACTTGATGGTCTAGCCAAAAATAACTATTAATCATCAGGTAGGCATCAAATGAAATGTAACTTCTGTCATTCTGACGATGATATTTAATATCGAAACAATTGTCAATTTTTTATATTTTTGTTGCTATTTTTCTTTTCTTGTAATATTACTTTATATTTTTCTTCCAACATTGCTAATGGATATATCCTTTTCCCTTTGTTGTTCTTAATATGTTTGCTCAGTTTTTTCGTTCTTCCAACATCTCTTTAATTAATGTTTCAATTAAACGAAAAATCGAAATATTCCTAAAGAAGATAACTAAATAACAACAAAATATTGCTAAATTTATTCGGAATTAAATGGTTACCAACCAACTTAGATTTAAGAAACTTTTACACCGTCTATACTAAAAAAATGATTAAATTAATGGTAAAATTTACATTGGGATTGCGAAGAATACCAGAAAGCAGATCACATCTAATAATTTAATTATTCACTCTTCGATACTTTAAAGGTATTTAAATTCACATTAGATCAAAAACATTCAATTAAAGAAGTTGAATATTTTTGTATTAAATATCTATATAAATTCAAACCATAGAACTATTGAGTGGAAATACCAAGAACATTTAGTTTTATTACAGGTATTTGTAATAGGTATATGAATTTATAGTTTTTTTGCAATTAAAATCATTGCGTTTCTAAATCCGTCATTATCTTAAAATGGTAGGAAATTAAAAAATATCACTGACCTTAACACGTTTAAGTATTACATTTTGCAAAATTGTTTATATTTGTTAAGAAATCTCTCAAGTAACAGTGAACTTTATAAAAATATCTACGAAGGTATTTAATAACGAACATATAATGATGGCCATTACTCAAGAAAAAGCGTATTACTAGGTGTCTAAAATGGATACAACATTGGAATTAAATAAAAAGCACATTCTTTTTCTCTAAATGTTTTCTTTAGTTGGATCGTAAAGTACACAGTGGTTATGGAATAACACAATGAATGTGACTGAATTTCATGAAATGTTGCATGTCTTATGCAGTGATTGGTTGGTGGTGTCGTCTTGTTGAAACAACATCCATATCAATATTATCCAACTTAGGGAAAAAGAACTATGTTATCTTTTCGAAATAGTACGCAGCCCAATTCCGCACTAAACGATAATTTCGACTATTATATATGTGGTTTACCTGAGCATCAAATGTCGTTAAGCTTCACTTCTTCTTATGCCAATTGAGCTTTGCAAGCATGGAGACGCAGATTTTCAGTAAGTATACGCTGTAGAGAGATACTCTAGGGGGAAACAACTACCGAAAATGTGTACACCATAATTCAATATTTGATAATGAACAATATTTAAAATACACCTACTGAAAAAAACCCATTAAAGAAATATTAAAAGTATATTTAAGTCAATGAAAGTATTTAATGTACTGAAAATGTATTTAAATAATTAAAATATACTGAGAGTATTGAAAATACTGGAAATGTAACTAGATTTGAAATGTAATTAAAATAAATGGAACATAGTGAATATAATATTTGGGGTAATTAAGGTAATAAAAACGTAATGAAACTATTGAACCAAAGAAATCAACGATTTTGGTATAATTTACCCCGCGTTTCTTACAAAAGTACCTAAAGTATAATAAATAAAGGTGTAAGTGTCAAACTAAAAACAGAAGGTATGCTGATAAAACAACAGAAAAACTGTAGGAACAATCTACCAGAAAAAATAACTTATGCCTACAAATAAATATCAACCAAACCATTTTACAATGAAAAACCGCAAAGATATGTCAATTTTCATGCCATGTCTAAAATATTACAGTTCGTGAGTTTAAGAAAATGGTAAATTAATAAAATAATTTTGAAACCGATAATAATTATTAACGTTATGACATACCTTTTTCAGGATCTACATCTGTATTGATTGATAAAATTTGAGAATCCGAATTGTCAGTATCACTGTCATCTGAACCGGTCACATCGTCTTGAAATGAAAAAAGGAAGGAAATCGGCACCGGATAGAACGGCCAGACTTCAGTTTTCATAATTTTTTTTAATATATATAAACAACAAAGAGATTCATAGGTAATTCACGCAAAAAGTGAATTACCCATGAAATTCACAAACTACTAGATCTATAATTTTTCATAGCGTTTGATTGTCATTCTTATATATCCGAAATCACTTCATTTCTCACATAAATATTCCGTTGTTTCATATGATTTACACTTTATATTA
Source organism: Galeruca laticollis (assembly GCA_963921935.1). Taxonomy (NCBI): domain Eukaryota; kingdom Metazoa; phylum Arthropoda; class Insecta; order Coleoptera; family Chrysomelidae; genus Galeruca; species Galeruca laticollis. The sequence goes on along the minus strand of OY998178.1, from coordinate 188,061,188 downwards.
TTTATTATTTCAAAATAGTTCATTCATTTTGCTAGACATTGTCCTTTTAATTATTTCAATTTTTAAAAGTCCCGTGATCGGTGGTAACTTATATTCTAATTATACAATTTTGGGAACCTGAATAATTATACATCACATAGGTAATTACTCCCTTTTTATTTTATTAGACGTTAACTTATGCATAATTTCCTAATAGTTTTTCAAAATTTTATTTATTCATTCCTCATGTATTCTATTATATTTGTTGGTACGCATGTCAACATAATATGTCATTTCCGGTTCTTTGAATATTTTTCCTTATTTGGAAATAACTCTTTATAACTTATATGAATTATATGTAAATAATATTGAATCTTCTATTACGGAATTCACAATTGTTTTCTTTGTTCTTGTTTAAATTATTTTCATATTATAATAGCTGTTGTTGATTTCTCAATTTATTATTCTGTCCTTCATGTTACTATTAAATTTTGGCTATGTCTAAAGTTACGCAGTTCCGTTTATGCTTTCGCAGAGAACAGTTCGCTTCGAAATAAATAAACGCCGATATAAAGTCAAAGTGATTATTGAAACTAGTTTTTATAGAAATAGAAAGTTATAAAAACTATATTATCAGTGAAATCGTGATAAAATAACAAAGGCATATGAGTGATAATAGCGGGGAGAGCCCCCCGATAATATAGACAAAAATGTAAAAGATCCTTCGCCTTGGAATCCCAATCCTTTAGGACTTATTATGGACATCGATGCAATCCTAAGAGATACGAATGCTCGCCAAAAGAATGAACAGGGAAGTATTACATCAGTTACAACACATTTACAAAATAATACAAATACAAACGAATCTAATAGTACAAGTGAAAATAATGTAAACATTAAACAGCAAAAAACTAGACCCTCATTAACTTATCAATCTAATGATATGGGCCCATTCCATATCTATGTAGAGCATAAAAACGATAATTTTAAAGGCAAATTAAACCCGATTAAGGTTGGAGAAATCATTCTTCAAAACCATTTAGATATAAACAATCAGATAAAACAAATACAATCAATAGGTAAAAACAGAGTCCGTATAATATTTAAAGACAGTGAAAGTGCAAATATAGTTCTAAATTCAGAATTCTTAAAACAGAATAATTTAAATGCCTACATACCAAAATTTTTGAAATTTAGACTGGAAGTAATAAAACGTATAGAGGCTGATTTATCAGAATCATTTCTAAAAGACCGCATTATGGCATACGATTTTCATAACAAATTTGAAGTAGATTTCGTAAAACGTATAAACAAAAAAATTAAAAAAGAAAATATAATGAGTTAGAGCCTACCACCACAATAATAGTATCTTTCAGATGTCAGACTCTACCAAAATATGTGGAAATTAATAAAGTTTTATACGAGGTAGAAACGTACACACAAAAAGTATTGCTATGCTATAACTGTTTCCGGTACGGGCATTTAGGACGTCAATGCAGGAATAAAGAAAGGTGTATGAAATGCGGAGAAAATCATAAAACCAACGAATGTGAAAGCCCTGAAAAAAAATGTTTAATTTGTAAAGGAGATCATTATGTAAATGATTTCAAACAGTGTCCAGAATATACTAGACAAAAAGAGATTAAAAACTATATGGCTAATAGTAATTCATCATATAACGATGCCAACAAGGCAATCCCAAGGACGACGTATGCCAGCGTGGCCTCTTCCTACCACACTCATCAAACACAGCCTACAACCACCAATTCTGACCTTACATGTCCAACCCATTATTCATTCCGAACCCAGCACTTAGATCACCAAGAAGTACACACTACACCTTCACAAACAAGATACACGCACAAAAAACCACATTCACCACAACCATTTACACAATTACCGAAAAAAAGGACACGAGTAACCGGACAAGATAACTCCACAATTGAAGCTCACAGAGCAATAGTTTCCCCAATAACATTACCTCAAAATGTTGGAGGAGTATTAAACTCTCCTTTTTACTTGAAAAATAATAATATAAATTTAAAAATAAATGAAGAAACGAAAGAATATATGCTTAGTACAATATTAGGTATTGTAGTAGAAATAATAAAAACATTTAATAAAAATAATGAAATAGAATTTCAAGAAGAAGACATAATAAGACTAGTTCAACAAAACATAGTAAATTTAGAACAAACATTCACAAAAACTGATGGAAATATTTAATATATTACAGTGGAATAGTAGATCAGCCATAGCAAATAAATGCAACTTAGAAAACCTACTACTTAAACAAAAGATTAGTATAGCCCTACTATCAGAAACATGGTTCAAATCAGGTACTTATGTTAATTTTACATGTTATAACAATGTTAGACAAGATAGATACGATGGGAAAGGAGGAGTAGCAATCCTCCTAAAAAACAACATAAACTATACTATAACAGATTTCATTTGTACGGAAAAAATCGAAAAAATCGGTGTCACAATTAAATTATACAATAATACTAAACTAACTATTGTATACATTATATATACATTAGACCAGCAACAAAAATAACATTAAATGAATGGAATAACTTTTTTGAAAATATATTTCAACGCCCACCATTTAGCCTGGGGATGTATTAACACTGATAGGTACGGTAAAACACTGTTAGACAGCCTAGAGCATAATAATTTAGTATTTTTAAACGATGGTAGCATGACGTGTATAAATAATTATAATCAAAATCATGGTGCCATCGACTTAACTATTTGCAGTCCTAACATACACCATATTTTTGAATGGCTGACGTTATCAGACACACACGGATCAAATCACATACCGATTGTAGTAAAATGTCAAACAAATTTAAAATTAGTATCACAAACAAATTATAAAAGGTGGAACATAAAGAAAGCAAACTGGGATCGATATCTCTCAGAATGTCTTAACAAAAACATTAACAACAATAACAATACTAATTTCATTAATAATAATTCATATGAACAAACAACACATGTTATAAACCAAGCTGTAGAAGAATCTATACCTAAGTACGTAAAAAATAAAAATATCAAAGTAAAAGGAAAACCGTGGTGGAATGAACAATGCGATCTAGTAGTTAAAGAAAGAAAAGAAGCGTTCATCAAATATAAACAGACCCCTAATTTAACAAACCTAATGAATTATAAAAAAGCTGACGCAATTTCGAAAAAAGTTATAAAAAGTGTAAAAAGAGACAGTTGGAGATCATATTGTTCATCCCTAAACAAAAATGTAACAATGAAAAAGGTATGGGAAAAAGTTAATCTGTTTAAAAACAGGAAAAAAAGCAACAAACAAATGATAGATGCTTCTGCAGACTGGATTCTTGATTTCTTATGTAAACTTACACCAGATTATACAAATACACCTCCTACGCAAAGTGAAGTAGAAGAATATGAAAACTCAGAATTAACAAAAGAATTCACACTGAGAGAATTAAATATAGCCCTAAGAAAAAACAATAATACATGTCCTGGTAAAGATAATATCCATTATTCAATGATATACCATTTACCAACAACCATTAAAATACAACTGGCAGAAATATTCAGCAAGATTCTCAGAGAAGAAATGGACGTACCTACAGAATGGTACAATTACATTGTCGTACCAATATTGAAAAGTGGAAAACCAGAAAAGGAACCAAATTCATATAGACCAATTGCTTTAGCTTCCTGTGTTTTGAAAACATACGAAAGAATGATAAAAAATAGATTGGAACATCATCTCGAACAACGCCAACTATTACCTAAATCTCAATTTGGATTTAGAAAAGAAAAGTCTACACAAGAGCTTTTATGTGAGCTAGTAGTGGATGTATATCATGGATTTACCAGTAACAAGTTTTCCAGTATTATATTCCTAGACATAGAAGGTACTTACGATAACGTAGACCTGGGAATCTTGACGACCAAAATGGTTAAATTAGGCCTTCCTCGCCATCTTATCAGACACATTCAGAAGTTGTACAGCAACAGGAATATGTATGTAGGAACAGATAACCAATTAGTGGGCCCAAGACAGACATCTAAAGGATTACCACAGGGAGGTATTTTAAGTCCACTTTTATATATTATCTACTCATACGACTTTGAAATCGCCCTACAAAAATATGACGTTAAGATATTCCAATTCGCAGACGATTACGCCGTAAGAACACAATATAAAAATATAGAGATGTGTCACAGACAACTCAATGAAGCAACAACTGCAGCTAAGAAGTGGTTTGAAGACAACGGAACAGCTATAAATGAAAGAAAATCGTCAGTTTGTACATTTACAAGGAGAAGATATCAGCATCCCAATACAATCAGAATGGCCAACATGAATATCCAGTACAAATCAGCTGTTACGTACTTAGGAGTTATATTAGACAAAAAACTCAATTGGAAACAACAAATCTCAAATGTTATTAAAAATGTGAAAATGCTATCAATGTCGTCAAAGTGTTTAGTCACCAAAAATGGGGAGCAGATCCAAATATAAGTTTAATTTTCTATAAATCATTCATACGATCAATCATTGATTATGGAAGCATTTTATATGGGACCGCTGCTAAATGTCACACAGAAAAGATAGAAAACATTAAAAATCGATGTTTAAGATTAGCAATAGGAAGTTTACAAAGCTCGCCAATAAATGTCTTGGAAGTGGAGTGTGCAGAACCACCATTACATCTCAGAAGACAAATGCTGAGTGACAGGTTAATTTTAAAAATTAATAGTAAACAAGGTGAGGGCCAAAAAAACATACATAATTTATTCATTGCATGCCTAGAATCAAGATATTGGGAAAAGAAAAGATTACCACTCATAATAGAGAGTTATAACTGGATTATCGATTACAAAAATATTGTTTATGAAAGCAAAGTACAACCATGTTTTTCTGTGCCTTACAAAATATTACTAAAACCACCAACAACGTATTATACATCGTATGACAAAGAAGACGTAATAACAAAGGTTCAATTTCAAAGACAAATAAATGAAAAATGGCACAACTTCGAGAAGATATTTACAGATGGATCAAAAAGGAATAATAAAATAGGATTTGCCTTCTATCATGAAGAAGATAAATATTCAGAAAGATATCTGCTACCCCAGTATATCTCTATCTATACCGCCGAACTAATGGCAATAAAAAAAGCACTAGAATACTGCCATAGATATGAATCCAACTCAAAATATGTTATATTTTCAGACAGCAGAAGTGCAATACAAAAATTGGAAAATATAACACCCAATTCTGAACTAAATCACATAATAGTAGACATCTCAAGAATATGTAACGAAATCCAAAGCTTAAGCAAAGAAAGAAATTCAGTTAGTTTGGATCAGAGGACACTCAGGCATACCCCAAAATGAAAAAGTAGACGAACTAGCGAAAAGGGCCACAGAGGAGGGAATTAAAATTCATAATTTCAAAATCCCGACAACAGATATGCGACAATTGGCAAAAACTAAACTAACAGCTGCTTGGCAAAAACATTACGAGGAATATAGGGGAGGTCAAAAGTTCAAAGCGATTGAACCAATAGTAAAACATAAACCTTGGTTTCATAAAGACAGCGATCGGACTTTCATAAGAACTATTACCAGAATTAGATCAGGACATTGTTTAACACCCGAGAATAAATTTAAAATGGGCATTTCTGAAAATGAAAGATGTCAATGTTGAGAAACAGGTACCCTACAACATTGCTTACTAGAATGCAATATTCACGAGTCGGCTATATCAAAATTTTATACAATGATTGCAAACATATTACCTTTGCTTGCTAGTTTGGATACAATATTAGCATCTGAAAAAAATGAGGTGAGAAAACTATTATATAAATTACCAAAAGAAACTAACATAAAATTGTAAATGAAGTAAAATGTTGTAAAATTTCTAACCAATCAAATTTTTGAGAAAAAAATAAAGGAAAAATCCGAAAAAAAATATACAAATAAGATAGTTAAAAAAATACTAAAAAAAAGAAGAAAAAAGCATAAGCACAAAAAATGCATAAGCAATAAAAAAACCATAGGCAAAACAAAAAAAATCATAAGCATAAAAAAATATATATGCATAAACATAATAATAGTATTTTTGTGTATGTAAGCTTATATATGTTCCACAACATTTTGTAATCAAATAATAAATTAAGACTGGCCTTTTGGTTTATTAAAACCATTGCCATTAACTTGACACACACACACACACACAAAGTTACGCATTGTGTTAAGTTAATTTATTTCATTGACATTTATATTTGATTATTATATTATTACGATTATAACATGACTTCATACTTTTTTTATTTACATTTAGTACTATAAAACTTTATTAAAATAATTTCATCTTCCTTAATTACATAAAATTGCTAAAAATTAATCTACAATTCACAGATATAAAACATTACTATTATATACAATAAGTTTGATCTTATTTTCTTTATCTCTGCATTTTATTGTGTTACTATGTACGTCTCCATTTATATATATATATATATATAAATATATATATATATATATATATAAATATATATATATATATATATTATAATATCCTTTTATTTCTATAAGAGCCCCACGTTCGGGTGACAAATTATTGTATATATCTAATCTCTCCTATTTTTTGCCACTTCGCAATTTGGGTTTAAGAAATATACTATTGTGAAAATACCTTTACCTCTAAATATAACCTATAAAATTTTCAATGACAGCAGTTGTCAAACTAATATGCCCGGCTAAATAAATATTAAATTTTATATTATGAAAGATAAATCAATACAACACCAATCAACTCACTCTTTTCTTAGGAAGGGATCAAAGATTTCAACTAATAATTCAAATTTGTAAATTTCCAAATAATTTTCTAAATTACGTATCACACTATTCAAATCTACAGTAACTGTTTATCCAATACACTATAAGACAATTTAAATTATCTTATGACATATATGAATTTACTGTCAGGAGATTAACTAAATGTCACTTATTATACTAAATTTTCTATAAAAATTATCAAATATAATGAAAATGAATATGAAAAGAGAGCCAAAGAGATTTGGAATTCAAATTTATATAATATATTATCAAAATAACACTTACAAAAATTAAAACTCTTCAAAAATATCACAAACGCATAAACAAAGATAGAATTTTCTATCAAACCTTAATATTAAAAACAATCTATATTAGAAATTTCCGATCTAAATAATTTAACCGAAAGTTCAAAATGTCTAAATTTATACTTGATATCTGTCAATGTAAAATACGTAAATTTTCTTGTAAATTGTCTGTTCCCAAAATTGTCTGCACTTGACGTAGATTTTATATAAGTAACGTTACTATAATTTAATCATAAGATGCATCTATTTTCGAAATAATTTTGATCAAAGGCCTATTAATTCTCGAGAATAATATATAATATGGACTGGACTCACCAAACTGGATACTAGATCTCGTACGTATTCTAAAACGTATTTTTAGAATTTCCGGAACAAACGTTTCCAAATCAATAATTTAGAAAACGCGAAAACCACTTGCACTTTAGCGGTAATTCTTTGTGAATAGTACACGTACTGGCTTCACAAAAGGCAAGATATGTTGAACTGATAACGATTATATAAATTCCCTAATATTCAAAATTAAATTTGAGACAACTCTTATTATGATGTTGTCTCATGGGGATTTCAAATTCAACTCACTAAAATGTTTCAATAAATAATTCTCTTCTCCTTTGGTTACCTAGCATTCTTTTTTTTAAAAAAAATACAAATTTACGTTTTTATATACCAAGAGAGATTTTCATTATTTTATTTATAAGTGCCATTTGCTAATAGAGACATCTGTATTCTGGTTTTTCAAATCGTTTTAAAATCTATCTGTCATTAAGTCTATTCTGCAGTAATGTCATATGAAATTGAAATGTCAAATTTTATTAGTATATTGAACCTTTCAAATTATTGATAATACAGTGTGTATTACTAGTATTACATCTAAATATGCATATTTTCTTTATTTCAATGTTTTCTATAGAATTTAGATAGAGGATATGTATTAATATATACATATATATATATATATATATATATATATATATATATATAAAAAGGAAGTAGTTCTTCTTTTTTCGACCGGGAAATATTTATTTTTAACGAAGATTTCAGGTTTGCGGTCATAAAAATAATATATATATATATATATATATATATATATATAGACGAAAGTAGTTCGTTGCCGAAACTAGTTAGGGTAACTTTTTTATTGGGGAATGCGGCAATGTGATAAAGAAAACTCTGTTTAGTTAATCCTAAGCTTTCGATAATTTATTATTATCATTATCAAAGAATCTACAACATAAATATTATATAAATTTAAAATATTCGACAAAAAAGATAATAACGAAGATCAAGGCGTTATAGAGGATAATTCTGTTTATTGATTTACTTATATTTCATTTAAATATAATAAGAGTATAGTAAACATTTTATTATATACTATACTGATGTACTGAATATATATATATATATAAAAAAATGTTTTCTATGACAACATCAACTTGTCAAAAATTGTCATCAATTTGATAACATGCCAATTTGAATATTTCAACGATTAAATTGTACAATGATGTTTCTTCATATGAATGGATATTATATTATTGTGAACAACCTCAATTAAAGTAAAAAATATTTTTACTTTAAAAAATATTTTAAATTTATATAATATTTATTTTGTAGATTCTTTGATAATGATAATAATAAATTATCGAAAGCTTAGGATTAACTAAACAGAGTTTTCTTTATCAATAAAATTCGATGTACACCATGTCAAGCCACAACTAGACTGAAGCTATTAAACAATGGCGAAATATTGAGAATGGGAATATAGAGTTTTAATTCTTATACTGACCGCATACCTGATAATCATCACCTTTTGCTTAGATTAATAGTACGGTCGATAATTACCACAGAAACACCTGTATTGATTTTCTGATTTAAATATATATATATATATATATATATATATATATATATATATATATATATATACGAGGTCTGATAAAAAAATAACCGTTATTTTCAAATTTCGTGAGTTACGTATGTTCGATTTTCGCATTTTTTTCTGTTATTTTGGTACACCTGTCTGTTATATATGTTGGCAATATCAGCCATTTTCGATTGTCAGTTTGTTTTTGACAGATAAAAAGGTTAGTCGTATTTTGGTGTGCTTTTCGATTTTTTACTATTCGAAAAAATGGATCAAAGAAACTGTATTAAGTTTTGTGTAAAAAATGAAATTAAATGCGCAAGGACATTTGAAATGTAGACTGTGGCGTTTGGCGAGTCTACTATGAGCAGAACACAAGGAAGCGTCCAGAAGAGCAAAGACCGAAAAAAGCAAGTCAAGTTCGGTCAAATGTGAAGGTTTTGCTCACTGTTTCCTTCGAATGCAATGGCGTGGTGCATCATGAATTCTTGCCCCAAGGTTGTACGGTCAATAAGGAATACTACCTTGAAGTTATGCGCCGTTTGCGCGAAGCAGTTCGTCAGAAACGCACAGAATGTGGAAAAAGCAATCATCGATTTTGCACCATGATAACGCACCAGCTCACACATCGATGCTTGTGAGTGAGTTTTTGGCCAAAAACAAAACCGTTATCATGCCTCAACCACCGTATTCACCGAATTTGTCTCCCGCTGACTTTTTCTCTTTCCAAAACTGAAGACACCGATGAAAGGAAAGCATTTTGCTACGATTGAGGAGATAAAAGAAAAATCGAAACAGGAGCTGTTGGCGATATCAAAAAGCGCGTTTCAGAAGTGTTTCAAGGATTGGAAAAAACGCTGGCATATATCTGAGGGGGATTACTTTGAAGGGGACAAGATAGTTATTGATGAATAAATAAATACTTTTTGAAAAAACTGAAAATAGCGGTTATTTTTTTATTAGACCTCGTATACTCGTATATATATATATATATATATAAAGTCAATCAGAAGGTAGGTCACTTCTTGGTCTAACCCCAAAAATTAGTGAACATCAGATAGGCATCACATGAAATGTAACTTCTGCAATTCTGATGGTTATAGCAATATCGGAACAGTTGTCATTTTTTAGAATTTTTACCATTTTTTCATTTTATATATTGTGGAAATGTTTAGAAACATTTAGTTTCAATTAAAAAAAAACTAATAAATATGTACAATTCTTTGCTCGACAAAAACGAACAAGCAGCAAAATACAAAACTGAAATTTAAGAAGTTGGCCATTAACAGCTTTAGCGAAGTTACCTAGTGACATTATGTAATATGGTTCCAGCAGGATGGTGCACCAGCACATTACGAAGTCAATCAATATATATATATATATATATATATATATATATATATATATATATATATATATATATTATATATATATAAAGTCAATCAGAAGGTAGGTCACTTCTTGGTCTAACCCCAAAAATTAGTGAACATCAGATAGGCATCACATGAAATGTAACTTCTGCAATTCTGATGGTTATAGCAATATCGGAACAGTTGTCATTTTTTAGAATTTTTACCATTTTTTCATTTTATATATTGTGGAAATGTTTAGAAACATTTAGTTTCAATTAAAAAAAAACTAATAAATATGTACAATTCTTTGCTCGACAAAAACGAACAAGCAGCAAAAAACAAAACTGAAATTTAAGAAGTTGGCCATTAACAGCTTTAGCGAAGTTACCTAGTGACATTATGTAATATGGTTTCAGCAGGATGGTGCACCAGCACATTACGAAGTCAATGTCCGGTAATAACATTCCAACTCGCTAGATAGGGACACGTGGTTCTGTAGATTGGCCTGCACGATCAACTGATCACACGCCGTTACACTTCTTCCTATGGGAATATGTAAAAAGTACGGCCTACAAAAACAAACCCGACGGCGTAGTTGATTTAATAGGAAGAATAACTTTTGTGATCAGAGCTATAACCCCGCGGATGTTAACTAACGTTGGAAAGCATTTCTATTTACGTCTAGGATGCTGCAAATATATTGGAGGCGTGCGTTATGAACACCTGCTGTATTGCTAATGGTTATTACGTTATCATTACGAAATGGCATTATTTATTCAGTTTTTTTCATTGTAACGAACTTCATTGGCTGGAGAAACTTATTATTTTTTTCTTGTTAATTCTGCAATAAAAATTAAAACAATAACAGTTTTGAAAAGAGAATGAAAAACCTTCAAATGAAGTATCACAAGCCCCTACTTCCAAATTGAATATTTAGGGGTTGCAGTTATCACCTGATGAGGGTTAAATTTAGGGATGATACTTTTACGACACAAGACGTCATTTTAGAATTAGAAATTGACGTTTCTCAGGATTTTCTAGAAAAATGTCTACTAATGGTGCTACTCAATTTATTCCACTTGGCTGGTCCACACTGTATGTTCAATTACATCGTTTTTAAAATGAATTGCATACAAAATCAGTTTACATTCTTCAGATTCACAATAGTTTAGTCCTATTCAGTTTGGGTTAGTCACCGAAAAAATTGATGAGTCAACTTAAAAATATTTTTAACATACCTACCGATTGGTGAGTTGAAATGGTTGACCTCTACAGTGTTTTTAATATTTAGGTTTGATAAGGAGGTATTGTTTAAACTTGATTTTATGGCGTTGAATAGTCACAGTGAATTAGTGCTAGTTTCAATCTCTACTTAATGGTAATGGTGACGGTCAGAGATAAACGAATTACAACTCAAAATTCCAGTAAGAATATTTATTATTGTGAAAAACCCATAAATTTCAACATTAACGCATTTATTTTGTGTATTGTTCTCAGACTCAGACTCAGACTAGTATTATTCAGATAAATTCTGGCAAATAAGTAAACATTGGTTGACAACAGCGACACAAAGATCATCCAGTCCAGTTCGGCAAGATGCAGGGAAGGTCTCTAATGAAAAGGAGAAAATACTCTCGTAAACAATCCTGACAATCCTTTGAATTAGTTTAAAGCGTCTCAAAGGAGCTGGTTTAACACATTGCGTTGTCGTAAAGTTTATTTATTAACTGCACAAAATAAATTCAGAGAGGTATTTTTCTACAACCTTCTTCCATAAAAAGAAATTTGAATCTTTTAATAATGGGAAGCTACTAGTTGATTGTGATTTTAAGGGAGCTCATTATACGTTAGATGCTACTAATAGTGGGTGCGGGATTTGACGGAGATTTTTCGTTTTCCTTCAAACCGTTTCGGGGAAATGAACTGTATAACAATTAATTTCAGAAACATTTCGAAATGAAGCGCTAGATTTTTTGTTTAATATTCATTTAATCTCGTATTTCGTCGACGGTAACAACCTGAACTAAATACAAATTTACAAACACATGAGTAAACCGAAATCCTTCTGATGCTCTTTTTGTTCGTAGAGGGAAAACTGTGTCAGTCGCGGCACCCCGAATAATATTACAACTTGATGCAATGTTGCGAGAGTTTTAAAGCTGTACGTTAGGTACGTAGGTTTGTTCTCACAGGAGTCACAAACCATCAGAAACAGTCAGGATTCTGCGCAATCGATTTCTTCGCGTTCATACATAAGTTTCTGATTGTTTGAAAACAGCTGGATGATGTTCACACAGGTTTGACTGATGGTTTTCTAACTGTCCAACGTCCAGCTGTTTTCAAACAATCAGAAACTTATGTTTGAACGCGGAGAAATCGATTGCGCAGAATTCAGACTGTTTCTGGTGGTTTGAAACTCGTGTGAGAACAAACCTTTTAGTTGCACTTTTACCCGAAGAATAAACTAACAGTTTGAACGGTACAGTACAACAGAAGTAGCTTGGCGGGCGAAGGCCGTGTGCGCAGTAGCAAAATACGCTGTACGTACGTTTTAAATCACTAGATTCTAGAGACACCAATTCTACTTTGGCTTTCGGGCTTCCGCATGCGCAGTGTATTGCCGCGTTAATTCGAAACAGGTATACAGGGTGACTGGTAAGTAGACGTATTACTTTGAGGAGGTGAAAGTATTCCTTACTACCGATTAAACATGAGTTGCATGATATTACATCTACATCAAACTTAACTGTTTATGGTTAAAATAAATATTTGATATAATTTTGACTGTGGAAGTGTGTCAGATTATAATTTAATAAGCGACATTTAAAGAAGCTCTTATTACTTTCGTTAATTTTAAATATTTGCTTCTCAAAGTAGTGAATTTCTCGAAAATTAAAATTGAAACTGAAATATCTCCAAAACCGTTAAGTTTGATATAGATGTAGATCATGTTTAATCGGTAGCAAGGAAGCTGTACTTTCAACTCCTCAAAAGAATACGTCCACTGCTGGCTTGCTCCAAATTGCATGAAGGCATATTTGCCTAAAATTACCGATAATTATCAATGCCCGCGTTATATTCGAAGGAGATTTTCATGAACTGATTTTGCTTTACTCCGTATAGGTGAACGTTTTTTATCATTGTCACAGAAAAGTAGCTAGTATAACATTGTTAAGTTTATTTTGTTGTTAAAAACAATATGTCAAAAAATTATCATAATTTTTTTTGCAATAGAATAACCATGGTAACATACAATAAAAATTATGGTATTTAATTGTTAAAATATGAAGTTTGACAGGTGAATGAAATTCTCAGGCATATTTTTTATTTTACAGTAAATCGTGATGAAATTAATCTATAGATATACCGTGAATAATGTTATAGAAAGTGGAGCGAGTTAGGTATAAAGGTAGATTATTTATGATGCCTGTTATGATGATAAGTTTCAATATAATATAGCTGGTTTCTGCAGACATTTTAAGTCTTTTTACTTGAAATTATTTAAATCTTAATTTTTGATTTAAGTACAACTCTCACCCTTTATATATCAAAATAGGGGAATAAATGCAGTTTACGGGCATTTGCCTTTTTTCGATTTTTTTTTGTTTTTCGTAAATAAATAAGCCTCCTGAACATAGAAATGGAAAAAAACTCGGCGGTCTCATAAAAATTTCCCCCCCTCCAATAATTGTTTTTCCTGAAAATCGGCTTTTTTATATTTTTTTGATTTCGTAATTAAATAGCCTATAAACATAAAAAAGAAAAAAATCCTCCCCTAAACTAAAAATAATTTTACGACTAATCGGCGTTTTCTTTTATTTTTTAAGTAAATAGACGTCAATCTCCACACTAAAAATATAATAAAATAATAAGCATAACAAAAATGTTTGACCAGGTCCTCCAATTTTCGTTGCCTTGGTTATAAATGCGTCAAAGACGACGTCTCCAAAAAAATTGGCCCAATTCACAAACGTATGTTGCGCGAGTCTTAGCTCGTTTTACATTCGCAATAGCTTGACCCGCAGATGAATAAATCCCAAAATTTCCCAAATGGGCAAGTGGGATTCATAAAAAAAACTCTTATAACGTAAAAATGCCCTAAAAAATTTAAGGGGGTATGTTATTTCTATATAAGGTATATTTTGGTTGCCATGGTAACTAATTTGCGTTACAAAGTATTGGATATTAAGTTATTTAAGAAGGGGAAGGGAATATAACCATTGGATTCACCCTTTCCCTTCTTGAGTAACTTAATGTGCGTTACAAAGTATAGGTTATTAAGTTATTCAAGAAGGGGAAGGGAATATAATCATTGGATTCACCCTTTCCCTTCTTGAGTAACTTGATGTGCGTTACAAAGTATTGGATATTAAGTTATTCAAGAAGGGAAAGGGAATATAATCATTGGATTCACCCTTTCCCCTCTTGAATAACCTGATGTGTGTTACAAAGTATTAGATATCAAGTTATTCAAGAAGGGAAAGGGAATATAATCATTGGATTCACCCTTTCCCTTCTCGAATAACTTGATGTGCGTTACAAACTATTGCACACATCAGGTTATTCAAGAAGGGAAAGGGCGAATATAATTCCTTCCCCTTCCCCTTCTTATTGTGCGTTACAAAGTATTGGGTATTAAGTTATTTAAGAAGGGGAAGGGATAATCATTGGATTCACCCTTTTCCTTCTTGAATAACCTGATGTGCGCGTTACAAAGTATTGGATATTTTTCAAGGAAAAGGATGAATGCATATTACTTTATTGTAAAAAATAAATTATTAAAGTTCAGTTAATGGGTTTATAAACGCAAGAGTTAAACTGTTAAACATAAAAATTATAAACTCATACCTGGATGGAATCGCTTTACATGCTGAACTAAATTTGAATACTTCACAAAACTCTTATTGCATCCATTGCAGAATGCTACTTGCTTGTAAGTTTTGTATGGAGCTAATTTAGTTAACTGATCTCAAAATAAGTTTTTAGGCACATAATTAAATTATAAGATCATTGAAAATCAAAAATGTAAACATACAATATAACCTATAAACTTATTTACTAAAAGGAAACTACTTACCAGGATGGAATTTTTAATATACATTCTTAAATTACTTTGCTTGCTAAATTTGGTTTCACATATTTCACAAGCCACAGACATTTTCAGCAAAAACTCCAAGATTCGATAATAACATAAACTTAACTGACTTAACTAGACTTAACCTTAACACAGAACTACTACAGAACCATAAACTGGAAAAAAACAAATAAATACCTAACCAAACCACGGTTTCCCAACCCAACCGTTGTCGGAAGAGCTCATTGCGCATTCGGAACTATTCGAAAGCCCGAAAGCCAAAGTAGAATTAGTGTCTCTCTAGAATCTAGTTTTTAAATCTTTTTTCTGGCAACTCTTGTCGTGTTCACTTCGAAAGTACAATCCGAGACATAAATTCTAATGGTTTTTGATATTTTATCATTTTACGTGTTATATTTTAATTTTAATTAAAGTTTATAGTTTGTGACCTTCGATCGCCAAGCTACTTCTGTTGCACTGTAATTTGCTTTTTACCTAATCGACATGGCTACGTGTGGACAGAAAGATGCAGCAGAAGACAATAATTAGAGAAACAGAAATGGGTAATGGGTCCACTCGAGTCGTTGCGAGGGAGATAACACATTGTAAAATTTGATGATTAGGAAGAGAGCTAAATATAAATAATCGGTAAAATGTATTCAGATATTAATTTTTAGGGAACCTGGGTCGCGTGCGTTATTAGAACGATTGCGGCATTATCAAGGTTAATTTACCCGGACCACAAAATAAAATTTATTTTCTCGGTGAGAAAAGTGAGTTTTTGAATTGTTTATAATATTTGATTATTATCACAGGACAATTTACCATTCATACAGCTCAGATACTAAGATCGATAATAACAACACAAATACTCTGAATTGGCCAACAAAAAGTACTGAATTCAATAGAAAATATATTGGGCGTTGGGCGTATAGTCAAATAGATTAATCCTCTGGAAATTTGTAATAAAATATGGGAAGTTATTGGATATGTTTAAAAAAAGTTTTAGATTCCCAACATATGAGTATGTTACATATAACATACCGACTCGAAAAGAACGTGTTATGCGTTGGATCTACAGTGAAATGTTGTGAAACACTTCTTGTTGTAGCTATTAAATCTGGGAGAATACCTAGTCTTATCAACAGAGACTTTGTCTGAAGCGTCTTCGCAATATTTGTTGTAACTATTAACGTTTTTAACTTAGAAAGCAATATTGAAATGTATTTAACTATAGACTAATTTGAGTACAGTTTTGATTTTATTCTATAAGTAACTCTTTTCGTAATTTCCTATGACTGAATTGGCATAAATAAATAACATTTTTATATTCCCTCTTGAGTTGAAGAAAGCGTCACGAGGCCGTAAAACACTCGTTGTTTTCACTTAATTAATAACTTGGACTAATATTTATTCAAACATACGCTAACTATACATTATATTATAACCAGTTATTTGATTTTTTTGTTTAATCATGTTATGAATTATATTTACTTAGCATTAATTGATAGTACACATTTGTTCAAGTAATATTATAAAATAATGAGAGATTTGTATTTGGATTTGCTTTACGTAATATAGAATAGTTCTTTGTATAGAAAATACTAATATTGATCGCAATTTCATATCGGAATCGGGGATGCCGAACTCATTATTTTCCTTGGAACAAGATTCCAACTAACAAAGATCTGAATGCCAAAATTTATTGTAACAAAGGTTATATGAAATGTCGCTAGCCTTTGATAAGGCCTCGCAGCCTACCCCATCGTAACAAAAAACACAATGATGTCCTTCGATCTTATTTTTCCCCTTTGAATTGTCTAACTAACCAGAAACTAATCCCACGACATTTTTCATTTATGTTATATAATCTATAATTAAGTTTGATCTTCCTATTTCTTCAGGGAATAATACGTTGAGAGTGAGAAACTTCAGCTGTAGGAACCTGGAACCCGACTAAATAAAAAAAACTCACTTTAAGCTCACACTTACTACAAACGATGTAGGTAAATGTAGTAAATTTTTATTTTTGTAGTAGAACTTGTAATGCCCGAAAAATAAAATCGTCAAATTAAATCATTAACACATCATTAGATAAAAACGAAAACTACTTTAATACATCTAAAATCGTTTGTAGTGTATTGTAGTACAATTTAAAATTATGTTGTAAGAATATTAAACGTGAAAACTTCAACAATCGAATAAACTGATAAAAAATAATCTCATTTTAGTCTCACAATTACTACAAATGACATAGGTAATTATAGTAATTTTTATATATTTGTACTAGAAAAATAAAATTATCAAATTAAACCATTAATACAACATCATATACAAAAGAAAACTACTTAAATACACCTCTTAAATTGTTTGTAGTATATTGTAGTACAATTTTAAATTTTGTAGTAGGAATATTAGTCCGTGAAAAATTAAAATAATCGAATAAACAGATAAAAAGGTAATCTCATTTTAACCACACGTTTACTACAAACGACGAAGTTAATTGTAGTAACATCTTTATATTTGTAGTAGAAGTCGTAATACCCGAAAAATAAAATCGTCATTTCAATCATTAACACACCATTCTTACTACAAAATTTAAAATTTTACTACCTAAATAGTTTTCATTTCTGATTCTGGGATTATTTAATTCTAACTCTAAATCATCTTCATTCGAAATATCTAACATAAAATCACCATCTCCTACTTCTTACATTATTAAAGATTTATAAAACAATAACAATTTCCAATATTAGGGAAACGATAACCGTACAGAATAGTGTGCAAGTCAGTCAATTCGGTTTCAGCTCACGACCATGTACCGAAATGATCGTTTCAAAACCGTTCGCAAACGGTCACAAAATCAGATGGAACGCCATCAAAACCGTTCGATGAACCGTCAATTTTTAGTACTGCGCATGAGCGTGACCGTTTCTGAACGATTTTCATTGAAGTTGGAACAAATCTAACTTTACATACATTAAACAACTTATTAAATTTTGACAAGGTGCATCATTATTTATATAGGAATTTAAGTCAACATAATTCAATTTAATGGGCAATGGCGTATTAACTGGCTTTCAATCGGTCATATTAACTTTATTTAAAACGGTTATCAAATATGAACTCTGATCTAACGTAATTGTATCCTTATTTCTCTAGAGTTTAATTTCTAGAAAAAGTTTTAATTCTTGCATATCTTCCATACTAAACTGATTCTTTAAATAATTTTTAAATGTCTATGTCAGCGGTGGCGATTAATTGATCATCGACATATAATACTACAAAGATATTTTTACTAATGTGACCTTTATCCAAGAAATATAAACAGCGGTCTACCGAAGAATTTATAATGTCATGTTTTTGTAATATATCGTCAAAACGCATAAACCACGTTCAGTCGGCCTGCTTTAAATTGTCTCTCTCTCTCTCTCTCTCTCTCTCTCTCTCTCTCTTCTAGCCGTTTTCTATCCTTTGGATATAGGCCTCTCTCATATTTTTCCAGTTTTCCCTGTTCTGTGCCACTTGGTTCCAGTTAAGTCCGACTGTTCTTTTGATGTCATCATACCATCTTTGCTGTGGTCTGCCGGTGCTTCTTTTCTCCCCCCAAGGTCTCCATCTTGTTATTTTTCCGCTCCAGTTGTTTTTATTTCGGGCAACATGTCCGGCCCAGTTCCATTTAAGACTGTCTATTCGCCTCACTATGTCCTCTACCTTGGTTCTATTTCTTATCCACTCATTGGTTTTATGGTCTTTAAGCGTTATTCCTATCATTTTTCGTTCTATTGATCTTTGGTGTATCTTTAATTTATTTAAGATTTTCTTTGTTAGGACCCATGTTTCACATCCGTAGGTTGTTACTGGGAAAATGCATTCCATGTAAACCTTGGTTTTTAGTTTGAGGGGTAGGTTGGAGTTGAAGACGTGTCGCATCTTCCCGTAGGCCGCCCATCCTAGATGTATTCTGTGGTTAATTTCAAGTTCTTGATTGGCTTTACCCAATGTTAACTTTTGACCTAGGTAGACATAAGAGTTCACCTTTTTTACCTGTTGTCCTAGCACATTTATACTATCTATGTTTCTCCGTTGGTTTGTCATGAATTTGGTTTTAGAAATGTTCATTTCTAGGCCTACTTTTCTTGCTTCTTGTTGTAGTTCTATAAGCATGTGTTGTAATTCTTCACTGTTTGGGGCAAAAATGGCAATGTCGTCAGCAAATCTTAGGTTACTTAGTTTTTCTCCCGATATATTAATTCCTCTGTCTTCCCAGTGTAGGCTCTTGAAGACGTCTTCTAGCATCAGTGTAAACAATTTGGCTGACACAATGTCTCCTTGTCTAACGCCTCTTTTAATTGTGATTTCCTCGGTGTCTTCATATAGCCTTACTTTCATTTTTGAGTTGTCATTTAGTGTCTGTATAATGTCAATATATCGTTGGTCTATTCTTGCATTTTTCATTGACCTGATGATTGCCCAAAATTGAACTGTGTCGAAGGCCTTTCTAAAATCTATGAAGGCGATCCATAATGGGATGTTATATTCCGTTACTTTTTCGTTCAGTGTCCTTACGGTGTGGAGATGTTCTATTGTACTCATGCCTTTCCTGAAGCCCTCCTGCTCATAGGGTTGGTATGCGTCGAGTTTGTATTCAAGGCGGTCAAGCTTTAAATTGTATAATGATTTATTTAATTTACAGACTTTGTTTTCTTTAGCTTAAAACCCATCGGGTATACGCATATAGATTTCTTCTTTTAAAATGACATTAAGTTATGCTGTTTTAACATCAATTTAATGTAACAATAAGTTATACTGATTAGCTAAAATATTAAAAATCTAAATGTTGAAATCCGAGCCACTGGTGCAAAATTTTCATCGTAATCTAGTAAATATTTTTGACTGAAACTTCTGGCTACTAATCGAGCTTTGTATCTTTGTGGATTACCAAAAGCGTTATTTTTAATAGTGAAGACCCGCTCACATTCAACTATAGATTCAGGAATTGTACAAATAAGTGATTGTGCATATGTTATTCGCAATAACCGAAATCGGCCGCTGTCCGAATATTTTACCCACAACGCGTTTTGTGTATTGCACTTTACCCACGAAGCGATTAAGAAGATTTCTATCGAGCAGTGAGCAAAACGAATTACTCAGAACGCGTTGTGGGTAAACTACGTTACTCAGAAAGCGAAATTATATTTCGGGAGGTTTTGTTTCGCATTGTGGATCTTTTCGTTCACCCACGTCGCGTTCCGGCTTTTACGTTTTACCCAAAATGCATTGTCAGTATCTTGACGAACGAATATTAATCCATAACAAGCACGTTCTTGTATAGCGAAACACGTGCGTAAATATTGGTTAGGTTTTTATTTGTTGTGTGTTTTGTGTACCGGCAATTGTTTTAAACAAGATAAAAGCTGAATTTGAAGAAAGATTGCGGATCCTAATGTTGGAAAAGAAAAACAGGTCGTTTCTATTATCGGATAAACGTTACTTAGAAATAGTTCAAGAAACCAAAATTGCTCGACAAAAGAAACGGGATGGTCTTGAATTATCATCAAAAGATTTTCGTGGATTATTACGATATGATTTATTGACAGTTGAAGAAAAGGATAAACTAGTCAGTAAAGAAAAATCAAGAATCCAATCGGGTTTAATTTTTTATTGTACAGCAAGTGAGATGCATGATATAATACACACAGCACATTTACAAATAAGACATAAAAAATAGAAGGCCATGGAAAATGAATCGAGAAATAAATACTGTAATATAACTAGAAAAGTATTTTTGATATATTCAAGTCTGTGCCAATCATGTGCCTTGAAAAAGGAAGCAAAGAGTAAGGGATTCGTTGTGAAACCTTTAATTATGAGTGAAATGAATTCTCGATGCCAGGTAATATTTTTTACTCTGTTTTATAGAAGTATACTTTTATAGGTTGACCTCATCGATATGCAGAGTAAACCTGCTGGAGAATATGAATTTATTCTGAATTATCAAGATCATCTAACGAAATATGTTATATTGCGACCACTTAAAACAAAAACGGCGGATGAAGTATCAGAAGTTATTCTTGATATCTTCTGTTTGTTTGGTGCTCCGAACATATTACATAGTGACAACGGAAGAGAATTTTGTAATCAAGTAAGTGTAATGGCTTCACACAAGGGCTTTCCTTCATCTAAGTGTCAACTTTTTTGGTAATTGAAAAGTTAGCAGCTAGTTGGTCCGCTCTCAAATTGGTCCATGGCAAACCTCGACACTCCCAAAGTCAGGGTTCCGTTGAATGAGCAAATCAAGATGTTCGTGATAGTCTTGTAGCCTGGATGTCAGACAATCAATGCCAGAACTGGGCAGAAGGTCTTCGTATTATTCAAAGCACAAAAAATTGCAGTTTCCATACGGGTATAAAGCGGACACCTTATGAAGCTATGTTTGAAAGTCCACAAAAAATGGGCTACTGGATACATGTTATACCTCTGTCATTAATAAAATTAAGACGGAAGAACAACTAGAGGAACATTTAAAATTATTAAAAGAGTCTTTGGAAACAAATACCATAAATGAGGAACCTAATGCGACAATAACTGAGTCGGAATTAGAAACTGATACTGACAGTATGACCAAATGTTTTATTTGTGATAATATGTATGTCCCTTGTATCCAAAATGTATGTATTGAATGCAATGAGTCACTTCATATCGAATGTGCTGCTAACTAGGATTTACCAATGTGTAAATTATGTAGCAATAAAAAAGCAGCTGATACGGAGAGAAAAGGTTGCAAACGGGGGCTAGAAAAACAGGCTGATAAAATGCTTGCCCAATCAGAACTCAAATTCCCACCTGCCAATATAGGTGATAATGTTTTAGTAAATATACAAGAGGTAGATCGGGTATCTAGCTCCTAGGAATGTATTAGCAATCATTATGGACAAGACTGACCAAGGTATTTATATTCTCGTTACTAAAAATGGAAAACTGAAACGATTATATAGCCGAAATGAGTCTCAATTATCACCTTCAGTATTTTTATCATTATCTGAAGTGCTATCAGATTCTTCTGTCAACGTGCAAGAAGAAGCTAAATTATCTTCTGGGTCGAGGCAAGGTTTTGTTGGGTGTAATTGTTGTAAAGGGTGCCACACAAAAGCATGTAAGTTGCTAAAATCAAATATTAAATGCTATTCAATATGCCATCAGAGCACGTCTTGTAAAAATAAGTAACATATTATTTTTTATTTTAATGTGTTTTTTATGTTTATTAAGATAATCATGTTATATATTTTAATGTTCCGCTAAAATACATATTTTTGTTTAATTATTTGTTATTTTATTTACAACGCGTTCTGGGTAAAGCTCTATGCCAAGAACGCAATGTAGGCAAACGGAAAGATCCACAATGCGAAATAAAGCCGCCCGAAATATAATTTCGCTTCCTGAGTAACGTAGTTTACCCACAACGCGTTCTGGGTAATTCGTGTTGCTCACTGCTCGATAGATATCTTCCTAATCGCTTCGTGGGTAAACTACAATACACAAAACGCGTTGTGGGCAAAATATTCGGACAGCGGCCGATTTCGGCTATTGCGAATAACACATACAAAATATAATCATTTATACAGGGTGCTTCGTTGTATGATTTAGAAGGGTTTTAATTCTTTCGCTTATCTATTTTAGTGATAGATTTACCTGTTTCTTTATTTTGTACAAGTTCTATAGAAGTTTCTTTAGATTTTAATAGGCATTTAGTAGGCATTTTAATAGGAACGGAGTTTTGAGGCTCGCCAAAGCCCTCATTAAGTTCTAATTAGTTTTGGTCTTGATATTATAAAATTTATTTCGTCAAAAAGGACGTCACGGGATATAATAATTTTATTAGATTCGGTATTTAATATTTTATAACCATTCGGTTGATAACCTTTATTTGATTTTTGTTCAAATTTATCTTTTCTGACTTTGTTATGAATGTAAGCAGTTGGGTTTTTTATTATGCCACAGTTCAAAAGGTGTTTTGTTTTATGAATTTAGTAGGTATCAGATTTATTAAATATGTTGCTGTTGGGACTGCTTCGCCCCAAAATATTTTATCTAAACTAGCACCATGTACCATCAATCAGGCCTTTTCTGTAACTGACCAGTTCTACGTTCTGCAACAGTATTTTGTTGCGGTGTATGTGGTACAGTTAAATAATAGCAAACACAATAATCTATAAATTCATTTGAAATATATTCTCCCCCATTATTACAATACAGATTTATTAATTTTATATTGAAATGTGCTTCATTTTTTAATAAAAATATTGAAACATTTTAAAAATTTCAAATGTGTACGCTAATAAATAGGTAACTGTATAATGAGTAACATCGTCCATAAAAGTGACAAAATAATTTTTGCCATCGATAGTGGGTGGAGTTATTGGGGCACACACATCTGAATGGACAATAAATCATTTTTAGCAACAATCTCGAGAAAGCTGTTAAAAAATGTTTGAATATTTAGCAATGTTCGAGGGTTATTCGAATTGAAATTTTTTTGCTAATTATAGAAAAAATAAACAGCAAAAACAATTTATTTAAATGTGCAATTAACAAAAGGACAATTAGAAAAGTTGAATGAAGATCCAGACGTGTTAGTTTCAATACCTGATGAAGATATATTTCCACTTCGCTTGTTGTCAATAATTTGATTATGATGTTCATGTTTTGTTTATTTTTATAAGCTCTTGCTCTTGTACACCACTTTTGGCCAATCGCCTTACTGCGGTCGATGTATTGGAGTGATAAGTATTTTATTTTTCTTTGGTGTTCAAGTCAATTACCTCGGCAGACGGTTTTGTCTAATTTTGAATCGTATTTCTTCCAATAGGCATATTATCATACCAGTGATGATTTTCGGCTCTCCAGTGACGATTTGTTCTTAAGAATAATCTGTTGGTTTTGATATTTGGGCCTCTTTTTGACATCAATTTTTCAAATAATCCCTGGCATGACAAACGTTGTTGTCTACTAAAAATCTAATAAAAATTAGCTTTCAGTACACATTCTTGAACCACCTTGGCAAGCCTTGCCATTTCTTTATAATATTTTTCTTGTACCAGCTTACTTGTTAGTTTCCACATGGTTTTGACCGTAGCTTCTTTAAACTCTGTACCAACTTTTCTTCTCATGTTCACCGCCCAATCTTTTAAAATCGATGCCAATTTTTCTACTGTTCGATTTCCATCTAATTGATACTTTCTATCATTACAAAAGTCCATAAATTCTTTCCACACAAACTTTTTACTGTAAACAGTATTTTTTGGTATATTTGCTTCCATAATCTCATTAATATTCTCGTCAGTATTATGACCAGCTCCTGACATTTTGAAATAATAAATATTTGAAACATCAAAATCGAAATAAATCAAAATGTATCCATGGCACCGTAATAAAGTGAAAACAGCCCATGGGATTTGTTTTCAGTATAATGTTGTTCTGATCGGTTGTGTTAAATCAAATGACCTCAAATTAACTGATTTCATTGGATTTCTACTAGAGTAAAACATTTCCCATAAATACAAGCTCTACATTTATATCATGTGTAAGTTGGATATTGTGTAAATATTTATTGTCATTTAAAAATTCGATATCTATTTTTAGCTTCTTTGCTTATATGACCTAAACGAGCATGCCAAAGTTTATAATTATTTAATGTCTTTTCAGAAATAGCATTTGCTTGCATTTTTAATTGTGTATTAACTTTTAGAGTAACTGTTATTAAATTATTTTGAAGCTTACCTTTTATTATTGTTTCGTTTCCCTTTTTAATAGTCATATAACCGTGTTGGTTAAAGGTTGTACGGGAATTCCGTAGCATACAGGATATCCTCTAGAATACTAGTCATGCCGTCTTCAGTTGTAACGTTGATGGCTCCTTTTAATGCCGCTGTAATTGAGGCACCAACTTTCGCAACTGAAATTTTAATGGGAATGTTGTACACAAACCGTTTGGATCACCATGTGGTCCGTAGCACCAGAGTCTAATATAAATGTTAAATATATTTCTGATTAATTTGCCTAAAGTGCTGTATTTTCCACAATGAAGACAAAAGCCTTTTCACTATCTGGTTCAGTATGAATTGTTTGTAAAGTACGTTCACGAGGTTCTTCACCTTTATACTGATTTTCCTTGTAAAAATAACAGTTTTTTATAGTATGGTTTTAACATCCACAATAACTGCACTTTATATTGGAATGAAACTGCCCTGTTGATTTTCTATGTCCTTGATTTGGATAATATGTTTTCCTCCTTTGGTTGGAAAATTTAACCTTTTGGTTATCATGTTTCTGTTTATTTGTACTAAAGAACATTTTAGTTTGTTGTTGTTCTACATGTAATGCTTTACTACTGGTGTCACTACTTTCGTTTTGTAATTTTGTTTTGTAGTCAATGCAATGCAAGGCTCAAATTATCATCAGTTAATGTGTGAATGGTAGTTAATGTACCGCCATAGGATGATGGTAGGGTGAGCAAGAGGTGAGCTATTTTCGACGCAGCTAAATTTCCTCCAGCAGCTAATACCTCAATTATCAGTTCCTCAAACACTAGGAAATGCTTTGCTAATTTCATATCACCTTTAAATTTTAGCTTAACAATTCCTTTTGAACTGATAACAGTGTTGCTAGGCTTTTTCTTTGATAAATAGAATATAGTCTTTCAATTATTTGGTGGGCTCGTGCTTCTTCCGTCACAATTGTATCACTTAAACAATCAATTATGATACTTTCGGCTAGGCGCTCGAGTTTTTCCCATTTTCTATTAGGTTCCATCGAGGCCTCTTCGTCAATCACTTTTAATGTGTCTCCTTCTGCGAGTATAGCTCTTAAACGAAATTTCCAAATACGCACCATCAAATTTTCTAATAGACGGCATTTATTAGTATTCACTAATGTTGATACCGACAAACACGAAACCGAAAGTAGAACACCGTATTTTTAATTTGTAATAGGAAAAGGGCATTCACAAATAAAACAACTAAATAAAGTTACTATAAGTAGAGAGCTGTTTTATTGATTATTACGATACAGCGTATGTCATAAGACTAAATTTTAATATTTGCATATGCAAGAATATTCATTTATGGCTTCATCAACAGTTTTCGATAATGAAAAATGAAAGCATGCATTCATCAAACATAAACAAAACTCTTATATCTCTTTTTTTTATCCACTAAATAGTCACTACCATATATATATATATATATATATATATATATATATATATATATATATATATATATATATATATATATATGTATATATATATGTATATATATATGTATATATATATGTATATATATATTATAACGGATAAATAATGTTCTAGATCATACTTTATAAAAAGTTAAGAATGAGATATTCAATTTATATATGTCTTCTAGATAATTATAAATACTTCCATTTCAATCTACTAATACAGCTTCTGTGTAATTTAAAAGACCTTATAACTTGTAATGAAATGAACAAAAAGAAACATTACCTTTAATCATAAAATCCTAAACCATCAAATAAACATCATCCATTACTATAAAATATCTTACAAAGAAATACCATGAATATATAATCTAAAAGAAATATTAAACAATAAATATTCAACAATAAAAAAGGATAATATACAATGTTATGATTCAATATTTACAAAATATGTTTGGTTAGAATTTTTGATGCCACAAATGTCAATATGCTTCAGCGACAAACGCTAGCGACAGAGAGAGCAGAACAAGAAAACTCGTAAAACATATGAGACGATTTATCTGTAAATAATATTAATTTTGCGAGGAACAAAATATTATCTAGGAATAGTTTATTGAAACCAATTGTTAATTTTAGATTAAGTGAATATTTAAAATGGTCTCACGCACATTTTGATGTAAAATTTAGATTGTAGATTAGAAATTCAAATTATTTTCAATATGAATACTTTACTCAAAATTTCAACATAATACTTTGGAATGTCAAAATAACACAGGAGAACAAGTCATACATGAGATTGTTTAACAATAGACACAAAAAAGTTTGTTGATTTTGGAAAAAAAGAGAGTCGACGAAGCGAGGGTTTTCGAGAAGGAGGCAAAAGGACGCATCGTTAAAAATTTCACTAAAAAGTATATTAAAGTCCTGGAAAAAATCCTCAATCAATTGAATAAACATAATAAATAATCCAAGTAAACATTGAAACATTCATCACGAGGAATATAAATGAAATAACCAAAGAAACGACACATTTATCATCCACAAAGGTAACAAGAATAAGCAAAATTGTACTCACCTAGAAATTAACCGAGACTCCACCAAACTAAGAAGCTTTTGTAAACGATCCATTCAATTCACGGGGAACCTCATCAGCTGATTTCACTTCATCAACGAAATATACAGAACTTTGTGTGCGGCATCGTTAAAAAGGTCAGTGATAATTAAATAATTGATTAATTATATATATAAAAACCATACTTTCTAACCATTTGAGTTGAACAATAAATCTGAAAATCAAATGAAACATAATCAAGACAATTTATAGGTTAGATAGAATTAAAATATTTCAACTAAGTGATGCATAGTTTGTAAGATACTCACCTGTTTATAAATACAGTTATCCATTTCATTTTATCATTATCCACACATTTCATACCATCATTATCCACACACACACATTCCATCATAAAAGGTTTATTGTTTATTAAATTATACGTAACCAAAACGTTGTATGAATTTCATCAACTTCTACCATGCTGTACGAGTTTTATGTGAATGACGAACTGTCGCAATCGATTCTCACAGAGCGAGCGATTTAACCTTCCATAGGCGTATCGCAGTGGCAAGTATATCAAAAATATCACATTTTGGAAATGCAAATCGATAGAGTTATAAGAGCTAATAGCTACCAGAACTCAAAGGGAATTAAGAGTAATTTCATGCCCCGGCTATAAAGGTAATTATAAAGAGTTATAAATCAATTTGAGCTAGTAATTTAAGGGATAAATAAAATTTAACATTTGCTATTGAACTATATTTCATAAAATAAAAGGAATTCAATTATTCACATTTAAGTTATAATGTTGGCGCCCATAAATACTAATAAAAAATAATCAACTTTTAAATAATATTATTTAATCAACTACATTATCAATTATACACACATATAATAAAATATACATTATAACTTATTATACAAAATAAATACATAATAACATCTGTCACCCAAACGTGGGGGCAAATAAAATTTTAATTATCATATTCATATATTGATAAAATATATACATTAATATATATATATATATATATATATATATATATATATGTATATATATATATATATATATATATATATATATATATATATATATAACAAATTGATTGTTTAAAATATAATCCACTAACCTTTGTAAAAAAATATATTATTTCTAATTCAGGTTTATTAGAATCATTTATTTGGGACACACTGTATACATGATCATTTGAGACACCCTATATACACATCAAAATCATTGTAACAAATAACCTAAAAAAAATAAAATTCAAAAATGACATTTTAGGAAATCATGAAAGAATGTATAAATACAATTATTTTGGAAGTAACTGATTTTACGTATTAGAATATAATAATAGATATAAGTAAAAAAGTTTATAAATAATTAACATGTAATAATTATAAGAAGGTAGTGAAGTTCGCGTTTCGAGTGCGCCAATAGAGATAGTGATGAAAAAACCATTTGAAGGCGGATTTAGAAAAAATGAGATGGATTCAAAAGTAGCGGTGTGAATTTAGAAAAATTTTAGCAGATAGAAGTCAATAGGAAGATATATGAAAATAGAGAATTATCAAGAAAAATAAAAATTATAAACAAGGATTTGAAAACTACATGTACTTTGCAAACAGAATTTCGGTAAGAGAATTGAATTAAAATTTATTGAGACTGAATACAAGTTATTAGGAAGAAATAAAATAAAAATTTAGAATTTGAAAATTATAACATATACCTTGCAAACAAAATTTCGGTAGGAGAACTAAATTAAAATTTATTGAGGCAGCATACAATGGTAATTTAACTGCCAAAGAAGTGAAGGAACTTGGTTATCTCATATACAATTGGATATAGCCTGTCATATTTTGAGCTCGTATTTATAGTCATTTAATTTAATTATAGTTATTAGGTCAGTAATTTAAATAGTAAAGGAAACATTACCTTTTTAAAAAGAAATTATAAAAACATTAAAGGCATTTTTATAAAATTCACAGGTAAAGTGTTCGATTCTAAATTTATAAATTTTATTCTGAGTAAAAACGATACAAACCAAAAAGGAATTGTATTTAAAATTTCATTTTGAAAAGTTGTATATATCGTATTCAAATTAATAGAAAATTGTTGAAATTGATTTGATTAACTATTGTAAAAAAATATTCATTATTAAATATTATTATGTTTTCTAAAGTTATTCAATAAGGGCACGAACCGCAACCCAATTACGAGTCTTATGTTTAATCATATTTACAGCTAGCCTACAAAAAAAGGAAGGAAATCAATTTATAACCTAATTTCATTTTAATTATCCCAGTAATAGTAGTATATTACAATTATGCGCCCAACATGGGGCTATTGCTGCTATAGCTACAATTAGCCTATTTAATTATTTGTATTTCTTTAATAAAATATAAATAAATTTATAAAAAATATAGACTACTGAACAACTTGACAATAATAAAATAATATGCGAAATACAAGAGCGAAGAAGGATAACACGAACACAGATAAAGAACAATCCACAGCAACTACAGAAGATATTGGGATAGAGACACCAACACAACAACAGCCAGAACAATCATTAATAGAAATGGAAATGGAGAATCTGCAAGGATTACTGAAAACTCTTATAGAGAGTGTGAATGATTTAAGAAAAGGGAACCAGGAAATTAAGAAGGCAGTGGAAGAAGGAAATACGGAGTTAAATACAAAATTAGAAGACGGAAATAAAGAAGTCAAAAGGAATATAGAAGAAGTGCGTAATGGAATGGAGGAGTTGGAAAGAAATTAAAAAAAAACTCGAAAACAAATTCGAACAATTACAACAAGAAATGATACAAGATAGAGATGGATATAGAAAACAAAAGGAGGACCGAATCTGTGAGAAGATAGGACAAATGGGAGAAGTCATAGGAGGAATAGAAGACGAAATTAGAAGTAAGGTTGACAGAATACAAACTAACACGGAACAAACATTCCAAGATTGTAAAGAAATGATAAATAAAAATAGGGAAGAACTAAAAAAAATTAAGTACACAATGATCCAAGAAATACAAAGGGAAGACAGTCGTAACAATGAAAGGGAAGAATACAAATTGAAACTAAAAGAAATGGAGGTAAATTTGAAAAAAATGGAAGAAGATCAGGAAGAAAAAGAAACGGGAATAAGAAGAGATATAACAGGAATACAAGGAGAAAATAGGATAGTTAATATTGGAAATAATAATAATAATAATATAAGATTTGATGGGGATTTTGAAAATGCTAAGAAACAAGATAAAAGGAGAATACGGAGCAGAAGAATTAAGACAACTTATAAGGGAACATCTTGAACAAAATGCCTTAATATGGTTTACGAGTAAAGAAGAGGAAATAGAAAATTTATATCAATTTAAAAGAAAGTTTATAGAATATTTCTGGGGAAATAATGTTCAATCAAAAATTAGGGAGAGGTTATATTTTGGAAAATATGATGAAAATAGAGGTAATTGAATTCCTATGTACTTCAAATGCATGCTATGGTAATACATTTAAATCCAAGATTGAACGAGGAAGAAATTGTTTTATATTTATCAAGACATTTTAAGGATCAGATAACAGAGACAATTACCATACAAAATATTACAACAATAGACAATTTATGTCAATATCTGCAAAGATTAGAAAGGAGCAGAGGAGAATCAGTGCCTAGAAGAAATAATAATATAAATCAGCAGAGAGAAGTTAGACAAAATAATAATTATGGAAATTTTACGAATTATAGAAGGAACAGAAATTATAACGATAATGATAATAAAAGAATAGACAATAATAACAATGATAATCATAACTCAAGGTAACAAAATAATGGAGGAAATTGGAGCAATTTTAACTATGAGAATAACCAAGGGAGAATGAACCATAATAATAATTACAGGTATAACAATAGAGGTAATTATATAAGGTATCATTCAAATAATAATACTGACAATAGACAAAATAATTCCAATGACAATAGACATAACTATAACAGGAAACAAGTAAATTACACAAGATTTGGCAATTATAGAAACAGAGCGTACAATGATAATGAAAATCACACTAGAGGAAGTAGTGCAGAGAGAAACAGTCAGGATAGACAGGAAATGAGAGTTGAAGAATTCAGGTACCCTGAAAACAACAAGCAAAGGCAGGATGAGCACAGTAACGCTAGACAGGATTTTTAAAATTTTGCTTGCTATATCAAAGTTTTGCATTATGTCACCCTAATGAGTATATTCTTCTTATCACGCCCTCTCCTGCCGAAGGTTGGCGATCCAAATGGCAATTGTAGCTCTGGAGACTGCAGCACGAAAGATTTCTGCAGACGAGCGGTCGAACCATCTCCTTAAGTCCTTTAGCCATGAGTTCTGGCGTCTTCCTACTGTTTTTTTCCCGCGCACTTTGCCCTCTATTATGAGGCGTAGTATTTCGTACTTATCACCTCTCATCACATGACCCAGGTATTGCATTTTTCTTGAGTAAGAGTATATTACAATATATATATATATATATATATATATATATATATATCTAAAGTTTTTCTTGGTTTTAGGTCGTTTTTATAAAATATATATAAACACAAAAAGACGGTTTAAGTTGGGATTACCATCATATATTAACGTTTCGGCTCACTCAAGCCTTTTTCAAAACATATCTACATCTAAAATAAAATGATTTCTTCACTAAGAGATACAATACAACAAAAATATTTTTCACTTACCTCAAACGTAGAATAATTGATGACATATACATTAAAATATCCATTTACAAATTTCGTTAAAAACATGAAATATTCTTTTTACTCTACGAAAACTAGTATTCACAACAAATAATCCATAACGTACATACACATTAAAACTATTTACAGTACTGATAGATATATCTTACTAAGGTTGTGTAAATCTTTTTTATTGTTAATGGCATGCTGGTTTTTTTGGATAGCTATTGATTCTAAAATTTCCCTCTTTTTTGTATTGTGTCCCGACCCTATAATTTTTGTGTTTTCAAAATTAAATGTATGTTTTTTTGAGTTTTCGTGGCAAGTTAGAGCTGTTGTATTTTTTTTGTCGTATTTCTGTCCTTTTATGCGATTTTCCAAATACTGGCTGGTTTGTCCAATGTAAACACCATTGCAATTGTTACATGGAATTTGATAAATTATATTACTTTTTTATTTTTCGGCGTTTCTGATTTTAATTTTGAAAAATTGTTGGATAGAGTTTTATTTGCTTTATTTGCACAAATAATAATATTAGAACTGAATGGTATACCAAAGAAACCTGGTCATCTAGGTACCTTAATTTTAATTCACACCATCCAATCAATCAAAAAAGATCTGTTGTCATTGGACTGGCTGATCGTGCAATTCAACTATCAGACCCGGAATACAGAAGTATTGCTATCACCAAAGCCAAAGAAGCCTTAAACCTTAACAGCTACCCTTCAGAATTTGTTAACAAATTATTTAAAACACGTATAAATAAATTCTATAAATCAACGAAAAATATAGAACAAAACAATAACCGTAATAGAAAATATATTTCCATGCCATTCATAAACGGATTATCGCAACAAATACAATGGCTGTTTAGTAAACACAATATTACCATATGCCATAAAGCAAATTAAACTCTATCTAACAATTTTTCAAAATTAAAATCAAAAACGCCGAAAAATAAAAAAAGAAATATAATTTATCAAATTCCGTGTAACGATTGCAATGATGTTTACATTGGACAAACCAGCCAGTATTTGGAAAATCGCATAAAAGGACATAAATACGACAAAAAAATACAACAGCTCTAACTTGCCACGAAAACTCAAAAAAAACATACATTTAATTTTGAAAACACAAAAATTATAGGGTCGGAACACAATACAAAAAAGAGGGAAATTTTAGAATCAATAGCTATCCAAAAAAACCAGCATGCCATTACCTATAAAAAAGATTTAAACAACCTCAGTAAGATATATCTATCAGTACTGTAAATAGTTTTAATGTGTATGTACGTTATGGATTATTTGTTGTGAATACTAGTTTTCGTAGAGTAAAAAGAATATTTTATGTTTTTAACGAAATTTTTAAATGGATATTTTAATGTATATGTCATCAATTATTCTACGTTTGAGGTAAGTGAAAAATATTTTCGTTGTATTGTATCTCTTAGTGAAGAAATCATTTTATTTTAGATGTAGATATATTTTGAAAAAAGCTTGAGTGAGCCGAAACGTTACTATATGATGGTAATCCCAACTTAAACCGTCTTTTTGTGGTTATATTTTATAAAAACGGCCCAAAACCAAGAAAAACTTTAGATATATGTATATATACTATAAAAGGTCAAAGAAAGTATCCCGCACATAAAAATATATATATATATATATATATATATATATATATATATATATATTATTGTGAAAAAATAATGCTACACCCTGTATATCAAATAATGAAGAATTAAGATTATGTATTGTAATCTAAAAGAATTTTTTTAAGTCAAAAATTTTTTTTAAACATTTGAATGGAGACAATCTGTACGATCCACTATTCGATAGAGAAGACATACAGAAAGGACAGACTGTATAATGTAGGGATAATTGCGAATAGGTGTGATAAACAATTTATATGAAATAAATTACCTAACGAAACTTTTATCAAAGAGATCAAGTATCAAAATTTGTTCATAATAAGAAACTAATAATGCTTTATTCTGTAAAGTCAAGCTAATCTCGTAATATTTGTTGATTAAGACATTAAAATGAGATAGTGTAGATGTTTAGACATAACAGAGCAGGAAAATATAAAATAATGTGAATTTTAGAGAACATGACTTATAAAGAAAACGAATTTTCATTTTGCATACATATTTAAAGGTAACAGCTGTCATCTATTAAAACATTATGAATATTCATTTGACATACATACTTAGAGGTTAGGAAATGTCATTTTAACAATACTAAGAAATATTATTGAATGAAAATAATATAGGAAGTCTAAGCAATTAAAAACCTTAGAATATAATATCATGATATAATGGATGAACATTCCACTGGTTGAAATGAAGAATTTGAGCTATAAAATAAATAGTCAAATTTGATTGGTTAATAAACATTTGAAAAAGATCACATCGGCGACAACTGTGTTGCTAACGAAAAAAAAATCAGAATGTGAAAAAGTTGTTGATTATGGGGGCTATTGACTAGCAGGTTTTCTTTTTGGGAAGAGATTTTTGGAGCAGCAAAATTTTTTTGGTAAAGTAAATCAATTGAAATCATTTGGAAGACAAAATTTGACTATAGAATTTAAAACAAATACATTATACTTACAAGAGATATATCAGTGTAAGTAGTTTAGTTTATATTAATAATTAAAAAAGGAATTGTTGAATGTTGTAAAACACTAATCATGAATTTTATTTTATAATATGGTGTCTTGTGTCTGGTGGAAGTAAAATAGCCAAAATAGTTTTCGAAAAACATTGAATAGTGGAATTTGTGTGAGCTGTTTGGACTTTGAAAGAAATACAGCATCGATTCCTGTTCTGATAGAAGCAGAATGCCAACAGGGAGGTTTTCCAGGAGGAGAATCTGGAACAAATAAATGTGAACAAACAGAAATCGTGAAGTAAATAAGGTAGTACAAGTTAATTTATTAATGTATTAAGAGGTCAAGCGTACTTACTAATTTGTAAAAAAAAACTAAAATTTTGTGATGCATAGACGCTGTTAAGAGTGTATTTCGCCGTTTTCTGAAAGTCAAATGTTTATGAAATTATATAACTGTATTTTAATATTATAATAATATCTCACCAGAGTGCGTGTGATTTGTATGAAAGAGTCATCCTTTTAGATAGTTGAATTTCTTAACAAAAAAAACACTTGTAAAAGTGTAGTGTATTTATTTTCAATGAATTAAATATTGTTTTTCCTTTTGAAGAACGTTTTTTTAAATTACTTGAGTTATTCATTTCATCTGGTGACTTGTGCACCATCTACTTACCACAGGCAGAAGCTCTGAATGAAATCGATTGAACTATGCAGATATTTTTTAAGTAGGACAGGACCGTATTTAATTTGAAATCATTAAAAAAAGTAACATATTCTGATTAACAAATTTATTTTTAAAAATATAAAGCATTTATTAACTTTGGCGCTAACATATATAAAATTATAAAATCATTTTATTTAAAATACTTGAACTCTACCCTGAGATGAGAAGTTTTCACGTTGGTTAAATAAACTGTTTATCATACATATTAAATCCTCAACATACCGGGCAAATTAAATTCCCATATAAAATAAACTATAATAAAATGTCACCGCAACGTGGGGCTAATATAGAAATTTAGTAAATAATAATAAAAAGCATTGAAATAAGTTTTTTTTTTTACTGTATTAAAAGATTTTAAATACATAAAATGGAAAGGAAAATGACATTAAGGGACGGAAAGCAGGTAGGAGTCGAAAGTAGGTCTGATGAAGAAAGAGAAGAAAGGAGTAATGGTGGAGGAGATTTTCAGGTACAATATTTGGAGCAAGGAAGAGAATGTTCACAGGAAGATAATGCAGAACAAGAACAGGAAGAAGAAGATGCACCATTGTCAGAAGAAACAGGACAAGGGGTCAAACAAAAATCAAAAGAGAAAGAGGATATGGACGTGATGAGTATGCTTCAAATGATGATGAAAAGGATGGATCAAAACAATGAAGATATGAGGAGAGATATAAAACAGGATTTGAATACAAAATTGGACCAAAATAGGGAAGAAATGAAACAGGATATGAATATAAATAAGGAAGAAATAAAACAAGAAATGAATATTAAGATGGACCAGAATAAGGAAGAAATGAATATTAAGATGGACCAGAATAAGGAAGAAATGAATATTAAGATGGACCAGAATAAGGAAGAAATGAATATTAAAATGGACCAAAATAAGGAAGAATTAAAAAAAGAAATGAATATTAAGATGGACCAGAACAAAGAAGAAATTAAACAAACTAAGGAGCTGATAATAAAATTGATGGATGAAAAATTGGGACACGTTGAGAAGAAACTAGAAGAATCAAACATATACATGGAGAATAAAATTGAAGACACTAAACAGGAAATAAGAGGAGAAGTGATTGGACGTATAATGGAAATAGAAAATTTACAAATCAACAGAATTAAGGAAATAGAGGAGAAAGAAAAGGATTTCAAAGGAGAAATTCAAAGAGAAATAAATGAAATCAAAATGGGAGTTCAGGACACTCAGGAAAGAATGGGAAACCTAGAAGGAAAATGGGACAGAACCCTTACCGAATTTCAACAAAATGTAGAAGAAGCGTGTATAGAGAAACAAAAACAAGAGGAAGGGAAAACAGAAAAGAAGATTAAGGAAATACAGAAGGAGATGGAAGCTCTGAAAAGAAGAATTGAGCAAACTGGAAGTAGAATCCACAATGGGGAACAATCAAAGGAAACAGTGGAAATGACAAGAAAATTGGAAAACATGGAAAAGAGACTAGTTTACTTACAGGAAGAGTATGACCACACAGAGGGTAGAAATTTTCAAGAAGTGAGAAATGGAATGATGGAGACGAAAATAATAAATAATTATATAGGAAATAGAGGGGAACACAAATTTGAAGGGGATAATAGAAAAATACACCCAAAAGTATTTATAAAAATTTTAAGGAACAAGATGAAAAATATCCGAAATAATGAAGACATGAAGGAAATGATTAGGGAAAATCTGGATAACCATGCTTTAGTGTGGTATACAAGTAAGGAAGACGATTTAAAAGATTTTGAGGAATTCGAAGCTCAATTCATGAGATATTTCTGGGGAAACAATGCACAAACCAGAGTGAGAGAAAAACTTTACTCTGGAAAATTTGAGATAGGTAGAGGAAATAGTATGAATGATTACGCTATGAAGGTTTTCATGAATGCGAAGTTTTTAGATCCACCTATACCAGAGGAGGAAATTATTATGTTTATCTCGAGACATTTTAAATTTGAAATCACTGAAACAATTGCTATTCAAAATATCAAAAACATAGAGGAGTTAACTAATTATCTACAAAGAATTGAAAGAAACAAGATAAGCAATAACCAGAACAGGAACAGATATCAAAATGAAAACAAAAACTATAATGGTTACGATAATAAAAATTATTATGAGAATAATAACAATCAAAATAATAGATCGAATAATTATGAACAAAACAGGAACAATTACTTTAACAGAAATAATAATAATGGATATTATAATAGAAACAATAATTATAACAGGAACAATAACGCTCAAAACAACTACAACAAAAATGATCAATATCATAACAATAATTATAGAAATAGAACATTTGAAGGAAACAATAGGAATGGATCTTATGAAAACAGACAAAGAGATGAAAAACAAGAGCAAAGAAGAGACTATAATACAGAAAGGACAAATGGAAATTTTGAAGGAAGAGGCAATAGAAATGAAGAACAAAGGAGAGTGAACAATATACAAAGACAGAAAGAAAGAGTGATATCCATAGAACCAGAAATAGTCACTGAAACAGAGCCCGATCAAAATTTTGGATCGAGCACATACCAAATGTAAAGAAAAATATTATCTGTACATACGAACATCCAAGGGAATATATAAAATTTGGGGAAGAATTAGAATTAAAAGAAATAATGGGATTGATAAATATTAAAGGGAAATTAAATGGAAAAGAAATAAAATTATTAATAGATACAGGTTCGGAAGCGTCCATAATTAAAACAAAACTAATAGAAGAAAACATTGAAAATTATGAAAACAAATTAATTAAAATACCAAAAACTACATTGATAGGAGCAAATGGAAAGAAGCTATGTGAAGTAAATAAGTCTATAATACAAAAGATTGAATTGAAGGATGGGAAAGAAGTTGAGATGCAATTATTGTTAGTAGATAATCTAGAATCAGACATAGTTATAGGAATAGATGAATTAACGAAATATAAAGC
Source organism: Galeruca laticollis (assembly GCA_963921935.1). Taxonomy (NCBI): domain Eukaryota; kingdom Metazoa; phylum Arthropoda; class Insecta; order Coleoptera; family Chrysomelidae; genus Galeruca; species Galeruca laticollis. Next base: position 188,022,489 of record OY998178.1, on the reverse strand, counting down.
AAGAATTGATTTTGAAAAGATGGAGATTGAATTAAATGGTAATAGAATTGAATTTGAAGAAGAAAATATAGAAGAATTGGAAGTTGAAGAGGATAATAAGAAGTTATGGAATATAGAAAGGATTGGAAATATGGAAGAATTGGAATTTGGAGAGGATAATAGGAAGTTATGGAATATAAAGAGGAGTGGAAATATGGAAGAATTGGAATTTGAAGAGGATAATAGGAAGTTATGGAATATGGAGAGGGATGAAATAATGGAAGAATTGGAATTAGTATGTGGAAATAAGGAATATGCTGAGAAAGTGAAGAATTTAATAATTAAGTATAAAGGATTAGTTAAAAAGAGATGAGAATGGCAAATAACTATGTACATAAGATAGAAGTTAAGGGAATAGAAAATTTCAGAATAAGAACATATCCCATACCTTATAAATATAGGAAAGAAGTTGATTCAGAGATACAAAATATGCTAAAGGATGGTATTATAGAGAGATGTAACACAAGAAATATAAATTAATAAATTGTACCGATATAAGAGACTCTGAGAAATGTAGAAGTAATAAGTCGTATAACGAACATTAAAGAATTTTCAAAAATGGATTTATAACATGATTTTTTAAACTAATTCCTTTGGATGAAACTTGTAAATGAAACATGTACCTAAAAATAAATTAAAAATTTGTATATATTTAATTATAGTATTATAAATAAATTAAAACTAACTGAAGAGGATACTGCAACACAGGATTCCAAAATCATCTTTGTAACAGCAACCGGAAATAAAAAGAAATGTATTATTAGTAAAATTGAAAGACAATCCTAGAATATAGTACTTGAAGTAAAATTTGCGTTCATAAAATTTTTCTTAGAATAAAAAATTTGATAAACGCAAAATTTAGGGGATGTTATTGTGAAAAAATAATGCTACACCCTGTATATCAAATAATGAAGAATTAAGATTATGTATTGTAATCTAAAAGAATTTTTTTAAGTCAAAAATTTTTTTTAAACATTTGAATGGAGACAATCTGTACGATCCACTATTCGATAGAGAAGACATACAGAAAGGACAGACTGTATAATGTAGGGATAATTGCGAATAGGTGTGATAAACAATTTATATGAAATAAATTACCTAACGAAACTTTTATCAAAGAGATCAAGTATCAAAATTTGTTCATAATAAGAAACTAATAATGCTTTATTCTGTAAAGTCAAGCTAATCTCGTAATATTTGTTGATTAAGACATTAAAATGAGATAGTGTAGATGTTTAGACATAACAGAGCAGGAAAATATAAAATAATGTGAATTTTAGAGAACATGACTTATAAAGAAAACGAATTTTCATTTTGCATACATATTTAAAGGTAACAGCTGTCATCTATTAAAACATTATGAATATTCATTTGACATACATACTTAGAGGTTAGGAAATGTCATTTTAACAATACTAAGAAATATTATTGAATGAAAATAATATAGGAAGTCTAAGCAATTAAAAACCTTAGAATATAATATCATGATATAATGGATGAACATTCCACTGGTTGAAATGAAGAATTTGAGCTATAAAATAAATAGTCAAATTTGATTGGTTAATAAACATTTGAAAAAGATCACATCGGCGACAACTGTGTTGCTAACGAAAAAAAAATCAGAATGTGAAAAAGTTGTTGATTATGGGGGCTATTGACTAGCAGGTTTTCTTTTTGGGAAGAGATTTTTGGAGCAGCAAAATTTTTTTGGTAAAGTAAATCAATTGAAATCATTTGGAAGACAAAATTTGACTATAGAATTTAAAACAAATACATTATACTTACAAGAGATATATCAGTGTAAGTAGTTTAGTTTATATTAATAATTAAAAAAGGAACACTAATCATGAATTTTATTTTATAATATGGTGTCTTGTGTCTGGTGGAAGTAAAATAGCCAAAATAGTTTTCGAAAAACATTGAATAGTGGAATTTGTGTGAGCTGTTTGGACTTTGAAAGAAATACAGCATCGATTCCTGTTCTGATAGAAGCAGAATGCCAACAGGGAGGTTTTCCAGGAGGAGAATCTGGAACAAATAAATGTGAACAAACAGAAATCGTGAAGTAAATAAGGTAGTACAAGTTAATTTATTAATGTATTAAGAGGTCAAGCGTACTTACTAATTTGTAAAAAAAAACTAAAATTTTGTGATGCATAGACGCTGTTAAGAGTGTATTTCGCCGTTTTCTGAAAGTCAAATGTTTATGAAATTATATAACTGTATTTTAATATTATAATAATATCTCACCAGAGTGCGTGTGATTTGTATGAAAGAGTCATCCTTTTAGATAGTTGAATTTCTTAACAAAAAAAACACTTGTAAAAGTGTAGTGTATTTATTTTCAATGAATTAAATATTGTTTTTCCTTTTGAAGAACGTTTTTTTAAATTACTTGAGTTATTCATTTCATCTGGTGACTTGTGCACCATCTACTTACCACAGGCAGAAGCTCTGAATGAAATCGATTGAACTATGCAGATATTTTTTAAGTAGGACAGGACCGTATTTAATTTGAAATCATTAAAAAAAGTAACATATTCTGATTAACAAATTTATTTTTAAAAATATAAAGCATTTATTAACTTTGGCGCTAACATATATAAAATTATAAAATCATTTTATTTAAAATACTTGAACTCTACCCTGAGATGAGAAGTTTTCACGTTGGTTAAATAAACTGTTTATCATACATATTAAATCCTCAACATACCGGGCAAATTAAATTCCCATATAAAATAAACTATAATAATATATATATATATATATATATATATATATATATATATATATATATATATATATATATATATATAGGGTGTATCCAATTTCGCAAACGTCATTTCATGTGTGTTAGAATGAAACGGAATCTGGATCAATTCCTCGCTTTAAGGCGTTAGTCTGTCAAGTGACTAATTTGCAAGGTGTTCATCTTATGAATATTGACTTTAATAGTACTAATGCGCAACAGGCAGCTATAGTCTAATATAATCGCCTAAGAGCCAAGTCTATTGCTTATTATAAACAGTAAACCAACAAAGAAAAAAGGCAAAGATAGAGAGTGGGCTATGAAAAAAGGCACCTCTGATGTGCAAGAAATACACCCCAAAAAAAGAAAGATTTGTAGATTGTAAGGAGGGTCGTACAGGCCCTGCGGCCAATAAAGCATATCGATATTTGTGCATAAACAATATATTCGACCCCCGAGCTTTCGTGCGAAGTTTATAAAAAAAACAAAAAGAAAGAAAAACGACCAAAATAAAAAAAATTGTCATAAGCAACTTACAAAAAAAAGGAAATTCCACCAAAAACATTTTCATGTAAAATGTTGCCAAGACGAGACCATATGGCTCGCACTATCAAAAAGTTATCAGATCTCAAGTAGAACCAACCTTCTAACTCTACACGCCCTAATTTCACAAACTCTACACCTTAGTCAAAATTTGTGACTTGGTCGTTACGTTACTACAAGAACTATTATATAATAGAAAAGTAATGAACGGCGAATGAATACATTTTTCACCTTACGCCCATGTGACGGTAGCGAAATGGTCAATCCGCGCATTTTGACTAAGGTGTAGAGCTTGTGAAGCTAGGGTTTGTAGAGTTAGGACGTGTAGAGTTCGCATATCATAATGAATGTGAGAAGTAAACAGCATAGCGTGTTGTCATTTTGTGCGTTAAAATGTTCATTGAAAAGCAAAAAAAGAAACGAAAATCCATCCTCTTTGTCTACAAAGACGGTATTTTTCTTTACTGCTTATTGCCATTTTGCGTTGCAACAAAAAAAGAACAGTAAAACTAAACTGGCTAGCAACACTACCGAAACTACAACTGATGATACGCCTGCATGTGAAAATCTCTATTTATGAAATGATTCCGACTTCAACCGATGATCCGCAAACGCCACAGGTTAGACCGATGCCCGTGCGCTTTTATCTGTCGACCGATGATCCGCGGACATGTGAACGACACATATAAAACAATGAGTAGGACGGATTGTCAGTCCTTTGTGAAATGAACCTTAGAAGCTTGGCTGTACGGGAGCTCTGATAACTTTTTGACAGTGCGAGCCATATGGTATCGTCTTGGCAACATTTTACAAGAAAATGTTTTTGATGGGATTTCTAATTCCTCAAGGAAATCTAGTTCTTTAATTTCGTTTCACACTTTGTAAGGGAAACATGTGGAATCACCACAGAAACTTTTTAAATTATATTTATTTCTTTTGTCTCAATTCGTAGTTTTCAATTCTGAGAGGAGTTGAAATTCTAAATATACAACTATTACTAGGCTGTGATCTGTCTCGCAAATTGCATTTCGTTTATTGATAACATCACTAAGTTTCAAGTTGTATGCTATTTAGTGATGAAGCAATTAATAAATTTTGCTTCAATTTAGTTTGTTGATATGTTCTGTTGTTGTTTGATATATTATTCCGTTAAAGTTGTATGCAACTGACACAAATTGCTGAATAGTTGAGCTAGAATTCAATGGCATAATTAAAGCTATTCATATGTGATGAAAGCGCATTATATTAATTAAAATTTCAACGAAAAGTGTCAGATCAGCTAACGAGCTGCAATAAATAAAATAAAATCGAAACCTATCAATAGGAAGCTTTATGAAATTATGATACATTATGGAATGGCGGAATGAAATACATTTATAATTTGAACGATCTCAGAGATCCTCAATAATTAGAATGTTACAGTATCGTAATTCCAATTATACTTTCCAAATTTTATTTTAAGGGCTGCAACAGTTGGAAAAACTGCTGTAAGTAATCATTTGTTGGAACTATTATTAATAAAGATAAAGAGAGTAATGGAGGCACCTTATTAAGTAATTGACAAAAGTAATATTTATATTATCTAGGAATGAAAAGTTGTTTAAAAATGCAAAGTGAACATGCAGAAAACATTCATTCAGTTTAGGATATTTTTAAAAATGTTAGTTTCTGCAGTCAATTGCACTGTGGCACGTATTTTCAAGATTAACATAAAAACATATACATAGCTGATGCTAGAGGGTAAATAGTATTGTCACATAACTTTCTTCTTCCCCGGTTTGGGACTTTTCCTCAGGTAGTCGTATTCGACCACAGTTAATGTATTTTCATAGCTAACACCGGGATGGGGTGAACAATCGATATTAAATTGGACGCCACCAGTTTTTAAGCGATACTTTAATTAAACAAAAAACTAAAAAGGTTAAAAACTGAAAAACTATACATTTACTTTAACTCAACAAAACAAAATACTGAAAATATTGTAATGTTTTTGTTATTTATTTAAACAATAAACGGGTGGGATAAATTTTAAATACACGGTATGGCTACTTACTAATTTATTTAAACACTAACTCACTAACGCTTAATTTATATATACTTAACTAATCACTTAAATTTAATTTATATGCACACAAACTTGATTATTAATTTATATTAGCACTTTACTGTTCGGTGTATTTTTGTTTATTTCTCGAGATCACTTTATCAACTAACTTGGTCCGCTGATCGGTCCTTTTTATATACTAGTGCTTTTTTTACTAGAGAATTCTGGACTGCGGCTTACACAAAACAAATGCTTTTCGCGATATTTCTCGATTGCCGGCTCAATCCTTAAAAGACCTTCCGAGAACTGTCACAATAAATCCCAATAGGCCTTCTCAGAATTCGGCGCGCTCGCCATTTTTTTAACTCCGTTTACATAAGGTTACAGGACCGTACTTCGGTGTGCGAGTTCGTAACAATATTTTAACGCGATTGTCCAAGTTAATATAAATTGCTGAAAATTAAATATCAAAGGATTCAGCAAATTATATTTATTCATAAATCAATAGATAATTCATATTAACTGCATATCCAAAATACAATACCATAGTCCGATGGAAATCGTAACAGCCGATCGGCTTGTTACAGTATAAATTCTAAAAAAATTATGTTGTTTTTTGCTATTTGTCTTGATCAAAAAGAGTTTTAAAATACATTTAGTTCTAATTGTCCTAGATAGACTGTAATGACAAATAGAATTAGTTTATGTTGAAAATATTGGACGAATTCATTCAATTGTAAATTACTACAAAAAACAGATCAATCCTAAACAAAATAGAATAAACCGCATCTTGATATCTTTCCTGTAAGGCGAATTATAATAGAAAACGGTTAACATAGATAAGTAGTATTGGCTTAAGCTGTATTTTATATTAAAATAAAATGTTCCAATGTTTGTTCATTGTATTATGTAGTTAACTGTACAATTGCAAATATCTGTGGGATATTTTCTGAAACGTATTCATAAGATCGTTGCTCTGCGTACTTTAAAAAATCTACGTCAATATTCTCTTTACCAATTTTCCCGCCTATAATTTCTTGTACAGATCGTCGATACTTCTCATCATCTTCCTTCACGAAAATATTTGCTTATTGAAATACTAGTGTCAAAAAATATCGGTCAATGAAACAAAAAATACGTATTAATTATTCAAATATATTGTAGCTCCTTCCGAAATAATACATTCACTCCAATGAATATTTATTCATCAGAACATTTTGTAAACGTATTTTCATGAATCGGCTTCAGAAATCGCCGCGAATACACTCTTATATCTAATAAAAAGCGGTAATTTGAGTTTTGTTAGAAAAAAAGTTGGAAAGGACATATTAAGGAATTAAGGAAATTTGTTCTAGAAGTTTTTTTGCCAGAAATTCGTTCACAATTATGATAGTTTTGTGAGATGATGGGTTATCATAGTGTTGATGTTCAAAATGATACGAGAACTAATTCGAGAGTCACAAAGAGGTTGGTTGCCGGCCAGAGTGAGACAAGTCTTCACATCATGTCAGCTTTTGAATACACTGTACCACGACGCACATGTTTTTGATAAAGCTATAAGTCCTTTTGACGTTTCCATTCCATTCGCAATGTAAAACACTCTTGAGATGAACTGACAAAATGAAGCAGTGTTACAGATGATGCTCAAACTCCTCTTGAGTATAGAGGACAGTTACACCAACGAAAAGACTTTCGACAATCACTTTAAGCGGGTTTTTCAAATGATTAGATCTTCTTACTTCTGTGACTATGTATATAAGTGTTAGCTTAATATAAAATTAATTTTTTTACTTTTCCGCCCTACCTATCTAATATGCGAGAAAAGTATTAATTTACCCCAAAAAAAGTTGGAATTTGGAAAAAATTTTTACAATTTCCATCAACAACAACACGAAAAAATGGTTTTTAGAAAAAAATTCTGTGTGTATGTCGTCGACAACATTTCGTTACATGTCTTGTTAGCACAATACAGCCTCCGAAGTTCAACACGCCACCAATTTTATGATTGAATATTATTCAGAACATCTCACAGCTGAACCCTATTGATTTTCAGCTTGCCAGAGCCAGTGCAACAGGTGCTATAGTACTTTATGTACGACATTTTTGTCATTTTTGGAAAAATTTCAGTTTGTTAACCCGATATAGCCTCTGGAGTATATACAAGTCATCAATTTTATGATTGGATATTCTTCAGAGCGTCTGAAAGCTGAACCATATCAATGTTCAGCTCACTAAAGCCAGTACAACGGGTGCTATAGTACTTGAAGTACCAAATTTTTGTCATTTTTGGAAAATTTTCAGTTTGTTAGCACGAGTGTATACAAGTTACCAATTTTATGATTGAATATCGCCCAAGGTGTCTCACAGATATATTCTATTGGTTTTCAGCTGACGAGAGCGAGTAGAGTGGGTACTATAAATCCTGATATACTACATTTTTGGTTATTTTTGGAGAAATTTCGGTTTGTTAGCACGATACAATCCCCGAAGTGTATACAAGTGACAATTTTATGATAATATATTTTTCAGAGCCACAGATGCGGAAAAGTTAGTTTCAATCTTTAAAGCCGTTTATTTTATTTGTCGCGCACCATAGTGTTGAAACTGCTTCAGATGCTGTAACAGTCATAATATTTCAAGATATTCAAGTATTATTGTTAGATTTAAGAAAGTAGAGTTTAGGATGCTTAATACTTTTTAAAAATGCTTTTGATATATCAAATCCGTTTCAATCAATTAAACGACCTAAGTTTCATATATAGCTACACTACGAAAGTATTAGAATTCTTTTTTTATTATCAATACATTGAATATCATATCAAAAATATTTCAACAGTCTAAATAGGATCGGCCGAGGTCAGCTAAGCTGCTCCTTCCCCCCTCCCCACAGATATTTTCAACAAAAACATATATGGTCGTAATGCACTCATAATGCACCAATATGCTCGATGAATGATTTTATTTGCACCACATTCCCCGTGAGACTACAGCTATTTGTTTATGGGGGGAGGGGGGAGTCACATAAACGCTAGACGCCCCCTCCATCGGAATTTTAAAATTTTGTATTTTGTACCATCAAGCGCTTGTAATGTTCCATCAAAAAAATCATTTGTACCACTCCCCTCACTTAGTAGTATCGCATTATTCAGACTATAGCTCCCCCCCCCCCCGTACTGACAATTTGCAAAAAGATATACGGCAGCCGAATCCACTACCAATGTACTCATATGCCCCGCCTAGAAAAACAAAATCCCCTCTCCCTCTACTTAGATAAACCTCAATATATACCTTAGTTAAGTTGCCCCCTCCAATGATGATTTTAAAAAAAAATGGAATCGGAATCCATTTCAAATGCACTCCTATGCACCACCACCAACAAAATCCCTTCTCTCCCTAATTAGTTAAACCTCATTATACATAGTAAAGTCCCCCCCAACAACAACAATTTCCGAAAAAAGTATAGGGCAGTCGTATGCACCCCCAACAAAATCCTCGCTTCCTTTACTTAGTTAAACCTCATAATTTAAAGTAAAGTTGCACCCTCCCCCCCGTGTCAATTTGGAAAATGATATATTGTAGCAGCATCCACTTCTTATGCACTTTTACGCACCACCGACAAAAGCAGAATTACCCATCCACCTAGTTATTTAAACCTCATTATATAAAGTTGGCCCCCTTAATGACTATTTCCGAAACAAGTATAGGTTAGTGGAGTCCACTCCTAATGTATTCTTATGCACCACCAATAAAAACAAAATATTCTTTGTATATAAAGGAAATATTTATTACCTTTTTATTGAAATAAATTCTCCAAAATCCCTCATTCCGCTAGAAAGCTCATTATTTAAAATACAGTTGGCATACAGGTTGAAAATTGGAAAAATATGGTATCTAAAAAGAAAACTAGTTGGAACCAGTAACAGAGTTTTTATCGACGGACTCTTCGAACAAAAACGTGCTAGCGGGTTGGACTAATGCGAAATGGCAACCTAGAAGGACTCAAACCTATAAGAACTATCCAACACTTGTGGATTTGATTCGGTAGTTCAAATATTCGCCAGCGGTTTCTGTGATAGTCAATCTTTTAAAGATTTGTTAACCTCATTTGCCATAAATAAAAGCGAACTGGCAGCAATTGTATGTAGGTTATTGTGAACGAAGTTGTAAATACAAAAATTTGCAGGCTTCGAGATGAGTTATGGTATGAAGATTTTGTATATAATAAAAAACTCAATAGATATTATCTCAGTTGTGTACAAATTCAGATGTCAAATCTTTTGATTAAAATAATGGACTTTTACTCAGTACTAAAACGTTGCTACTGGTGCAAATGAAAAGATTGAACCCTTAGAGTAATAATAAACATAGAGAGGGCTATTCATTCATAAACACGCTTATTTTTGCGGCCAATAATTCTAAACGCCAGTAGTGAAATAATGAATGAATTACAAAAAGTGGGGATGGTATTGTAGATACATGACCTTGGTCATTTCGGCTGTTTTTCTGACAAACTTGGCATCGACGAACCATGATAATCCAAAAACATTCAATTAATTAACTTAAAAGTATATTTTGTTACTAAAAGTCTTGAAAAACACATCAAAATGAAAGAACTAAATGTTTACTCTCTAGTAGTAATGGCGCTCGTATAAACAAACCTCGTTTGACATTATTTACTACAATACTACGGCGTATTCGAAATGATCGTCGATCGCCCTCTGGTGATATTTGTATCTCTCTTTATATAGTAATTAGACAAGGACAAAACTACTAAATAGTTTACTATTGCCACATTAAACAGGTACTGAAATTTTGAACAATGTTGCCACTTTTAGTTATAACAATAAAGGTATCTAAGGATACAACAAATACTTGCTTAAAATTTATGTAAGAATATGCCTTTATTGAATAAAATTCAAGTATTATTAAGTAATTTTAAAAGCAGCGACTCAAATGCATAAATTAGTATGACTTTTTTTATTTGCATAACTTTTTAACAAATTTTCATTTAAACGTCTAATTTCATTTTTCCTGCAACTAAAGAGACTTTGTAAATATGACAAAGCAGTGGAAGTGTCCGCAAGTGAGCTTAGAATGTGACTCGATGTTTGGGACAAGAAAAAATCAAAACAAACATATCTATTTCATTTGTTAATCTGAGATTGAACCTGCCCCATTTTTGGACGTGGAATTGCAAAACATTTATAATTTAGAGGCGCAGATCAAATAACATTTTAAGCCGAACTACTTTTTCCAATGTCGCAATAGTGAAGGGGGTCTCTATTTAAATTCAGTTTTCTTTTTTGTGGAACTGATATGAACAAGCACTAAAATGTGGGTTGTGTTGCATGCAGGATTTAGCTCTTGGTCACTTCGTCGCCTTCGCACATAGGCTCAACAATATGCGGGAAAGAGTTTGATATATTATGTGCTTTAGTTTATTAGAACTAAGTCGTAGAAAATTTAGGGTCCATCAGCTACCGTGTAAAATATCTTAAACAAAATTTCACCGAGGTTATTGTCTTGTTAATACTTTTTACTGCTTCTAATAATTTCGTTAATACTTATTTCGTTTTAGAGATATTCGATTTTTTCTTCATTTGTGGTCAGCAGCCACACTTTATTGTAGATAATTTTTTCTTAGGCTGTCGTTTATTTGCCCCCCATCCCCCCCCATAAACAAACAGCTGTAGACCTCGGGAAATGTGGTGCATAGAAAATCATTCATGGAGCATATTGGTGCGCTAGGAGTGCATAACGATTGACCTGATCGGCTGTCAACACCTTGAATAGAAAAGAATAAGGATATGGGAGAAAAAAGCCCATAAAACTAAATTAATCCCGTTAATCCAAGAAAAAATTTGTAGGAAAAAGGGGGGAATTGGAACATTTTATTTGTTTCATATGATACTAGGGATGATAATCGCTTTAACTGATATATTCAAGGCAGGTTTTCGATATAATTGAATTACATAATAGTAGAAAGTCGCTTTATATTCTAAATTAATGTGTTAAAATTAATATTAATATCCATTCACTCTCGGAAAATTGATTAAGGCTGTCAAATTATTGTAAAGTTTGAGCTGACTAAAAGTTTCGATTAAGGGAATGCACAAACGTAGATAATAAAAATTAGCGATTGAGTTGTTATTGTGCCATCCGTCCAGCCTTCGGATTAACGAGCCTACAGAAATTATTTTATCGCGTTACGCATTTTATGGTAATTAGGGTTATGCCAAGATTTATTTGTAAATTGATAAACACATTTATGTTGGAATAGAACTGGACATGAAGGTAATCAGGTATATTTGTTAATAGTTCAAATTGTAGGCTATGTGAAATATTAAAGAAATAAAATTACTTTTAGTTGCCTATGTTCAGTTGATTTTAGATGTTAGTATATTCATTCAACAGAATATGTTAACATGAACAGACATTTTGTCTTTTTAGTTTGCTTTGGATATAAAGGATAGACGTATTTTGGTTAGTGCTATTTTTTGCTATCGAATTAAATTAAATATATTAAATTAAGTGCTCCGACGGACTTAAAATATTGGTTACAGCATTTGGCGAATCTACTTTAAGCAACAAAAATGTGTGGTATAGTCGGCGTAAGAGATATAGTGCGAACTTTAATCTTTCGGCTTTTCGTTTGACTTACATACCGTCATAGTCCAGTCAATATTATAATTTAAAATGCTTATTTGACGATATATTCATTTAATATTATAATTTTAACTAATAATCGTTAAAATATATTTAATAATTACATAATTATTAAATTCATTTATTGACTGTCTAACGATTATTTTTAACCCGCAATTATGGAGCGCCATTCAACTTTTTAAGATACTTAGCGTTAATGTATAGAACAAAATACATTCCTTCAAACCATATTAAACTATTTATATTCAAAAACATCTTAAACATAGCACCAGACAATTAACACTACCTTATATCTCGTTTTATTAAGAATAATTAGGAATATAAATTTCAAATAACTTATTATTTTCTCATCATTCACTGAACTATAACTATATTTTGAGAGGGCAATTTTTCCGAAGGAAACATATGTTCACTCTTTAGTTTGTAGGCTGACATCAAGAAAGAGTGTAGTGTTTTTCTGAGGAATTTGGGTAAGTATACATATTTATTATATAGCAATTATATTTTTAGTCAAAAATTAAATATTTACAATGTGGCGTCCATGGGAAATATCGAGTTCGGTCCAAAATATTGTGTGTAACAACAACGAAAATTTAAATAATTGTGATCAAAATGAACACAGGATTCGACGTCATTTAAATTTGGAAACACAGGAAATATGTTTCAATGTGTATAAGAATCTACGGGAAAAGTTTGGTTTCGATGAAGAAATGGAATTAATGCAAGCAGTATCTGATTTAACAGAAATTCCCCTGTCAACTATACGTAACATAGCCAAGAATGGGGCTAATGAACGCAAAAAGCGATGTGATAAGGGATTGATCAAACCTTTAGATGTGTTTGTAATAAAATTATTTAAAACCACCATATATGATTGTTACAAAACTAATGAGTTACTAACGATTGAAATAATAAGAAATAAACTGACAAATGCCGGCCGAAATGTACATGTCTGTAAGAAACTATTGAAAACTGGATTAAAAAAATTGGAATTCAAATTCAAAACGATTAATAAATGTCAAACAGTCATGGAAAGCAGAAGCATAGTTGATATGCGGTATACAGACAAGTAACTAAGTATAGAGGAGAAAACCGGCCAATTGTCTATTTGGACGAAACTTGGTATGATACACACTACACGGTTAGGAAAGGATGGACTGATGAGTCAAAAATTTGTATGCCAACAATGCCTGGAATCAAAGGATCCAGACTTATTGTTGTGCATTGCGGTAGAAATGAAGGATGGGTTCCAAATGCCTTAAAAATATGTGGGAAAAAATGGAAGATTGCAACGTTGACTATCATAAGAACATGAACGCTAATATTTTTGAAGAATCGTTTGAGTTCACATTGCTCTCAAACGTAAAGCCAAATAGTGTTGTAGTTCTTGACAACGCTTCTTATCAATCATGACAGCTCAATAAAATACCAAATAAAAGCGACAAGAAGACCGAACTAACTAAAAAAAGTTTTAATGGATAATAATTTGTACTTTGAATATTCGTATAGAAAACAACAACTGATTGAAGTTTTACAGACAAAGAAATTATACGCCCCAGAGAGTATTGCTGAAAAATATGGACACTATATTGAGACTTCCTCCTTATTTTTGTATTTTCAATCCCATCGAGTTAATTTGTACACAAATTAAAACAAAGTATTCGAAGTAACAATATCTTTCCTAAATTTTATACGAAAGTCGTCGACCTGATTAATAGAGAAGTAGCTAATATTACCAAAGAAGACTGGCAGAAACGAATTAAAAAAGTAATCAAAATTGAAGATGAGTATAAGAATATTGGGCAAGTCCATATTAATGGGGGAAATCAATTTACTATTGATTTACAAAACGATAGCGATAGTGAAGTAGATGATATGGGAGAAAGACTAATAGAATTTTTGGAAAATTAATATATTTTTCATGTTACTTTTATAGTAGTGACAAAAAGGAGTTAGACATAATATTTATTTTTAAAGAATTGTTTTATTCATTGTTATTTTTTTTGTTATTTTTTCATAGAATTTAGTTTTGTCCATAAAAAATCGAATGGGATACAAAAAGGGCTCAGTTCACGTCTGGTATCCCGCTTTAACCGACCGCCCTTTCAACAATTATGTAACGTCAAATACCTTATAGGTATTGGCAAGTAAACAAAATATTAATACCTTTCAGAGTTTAGCACCGCAACATGACTTAAAGGGGATATACGATTACATTGCTACACAATATACATGGGCTCTTCAACAATTGATGAGACAGTGGGGAAAACTGCTATGGTTAACTGCCCGATCAACTCGGTGGGTAGTGGATTTATAATATAAGTACTACTTATTCCTCAATGTTAAAACTAAGCATTTTATCTGCAATCAAGTCTTGATGGAATCTAATTCTTGAGTGATCGTTATATGCAGTGTTCTATTGCTAATATAGCTTCCCAGTAACGGAACAATATAATCTTTCCACTGTCATTTATAAAAGGAGGAGTCCTGGACCATGCCGTTAACTGTTTCGAAAACAATGTTTAAATGTAAGTTTAAGTATCTAATACCATAGACTCGAAGTTTGCTTTTCGCAGTCAAAAACTTCCGTAAAATCTCAGAAAAATTTTCTTATTGATTGAAGTCGTTGAGAATTCGAAAAATCAAGAATGCCACGTGTAATATTTGTAATAAGCTGAGATCTAGCTACTGTAACATGTCGCTGAGACATGTTACTATTTTCATCAATTATTTTGGAGCCTTACTTATTCGTCGGCTACTCCCACATCTAATTCCAAATCCTTTTATTTCGAATATTAGGAACGTATCGTTGATAGTTTTTACTATCATTAAATGTCTATTTAAACTACTATTGACGTGGAACTTGGCCTCTTTTATTCATTTCTTCGCTGAAAAGTTAATCAGCATTCTCTGTTAAATATCAATTTGTGTGTGATTTTTAATTTTCTTCGCTGGTAAGTTATCTATATATTTTCAAATTGTTCTTGTGTGCTTACAAATTATTCTATTTCGATTTTTCTATTTAGTTAAAATATTTCGTTTATTAAAAAAAACAATGTTTTTGTGATGTCGTTTTCCATTTTTTCTTCGCCGGTATTATCTTTCTCTAATAAAAAATATGGTGGCGTCCAAAGTTATTTTATGAAGCGAATTTATAACAGATTCTTTATATGGTTATTTTCCACCGATTTAAATTTGCTTTTTCTGATTATTTTGGAAACAGGATGGATAAGAATGAACAGTTTTCGGTGGTTTTATTTTGAAAATTAAATTCAAATTTTTGTATGTATTGGATTATAAGCTCCTACCTGTTCATTTTATTCCCCCTTTTCAATTTTCAATTTTTTACTGTTTCTCCTGTTTTTTTATTTCTTCCCTACAGCTACGAGTCTTCCCAAGATAAGTCCCTTACTCATTTTTGGTATATATAGAATATTGAGTTGGATATTGTTACTATATAACTGATATTTATTCGTATTTGTATTAGGAATATACGTATGTGTCAAATAAATCCATTTGTCCCGAAATTTTTGTCTGTTGATTCACCTTATCCCAATTGAGGTAATACAAAATAGTGTAACTAAGGCCGAATTCACTACCTGAGCAGAGTCCCAAGGCCGGGTAATTAAGTTGTGACAAATTTAAACAGTCCTACACCGTACACAGCGAAAGCTGTTTTCGGACGGGAAGATTCAGGAAGGGGTATTTGTAGAAAAGCCCTCTTTAAATCAATAGACGTAAGAAACTTTGCGTCTCGTAATTTACTGAGAATAATATCGACTTGCGCCATAAGATATGAATCAGAAATAGTGACCTTGTTCAATTTTTGACTATCGAAACAAACACGATATTCTCCGGATTTCTTAGGGACACTCCAAAGAGGAAAAGTCCACGGGGAGTTGGAGTGCTGAATAACTTTGAGATTTAACATCTCATCTATTTCATTTACAAGAAGTTTTTGCATGGCCGGAGACAGAGGATATTGACGTTGCGCAATTGGCTTTGCATCGCCAGTGTCTATAACGTGATCAACGAAATTAGTTCGACCAATTCGGCCCGAAGGAGCAAGTGTAGAAAATAAAGCGATAACTTTGTCCAGTTCATCTTTTTCAAGCGAGTTGAGACTAGAAACTGACTGAATCCCAGCACCACGCTTATTTTAAGTTGAATATTGGTATACAGACAAATCTTGGACATATTGTTTTTAAAGATATGTGAAGAAGCTTAATACGTTGAAGTGATGGAGCCAGGTGAATATTACTCTTCGGAATATACCCATGATGTGGAGATTGTCAACATGTCGTACCAATACCTAAGAATATTGCCTGGATATCGCCAGTTTCTAAGTGAGCGCACTTATTTTTCCAATAAGATGTTGAGGGCTTCGTTAGAGACTTCTGCATGCCCAATGATCTCTCTAAATGCTGCTAATCCTAACTAGACTAAGAAATAAAAGTTACTGGTAGAAGACGTAGGCGTTGATAAACTTAAGGGTAGGGAAAGGCGGGGTAATACCGCGCGGTGGGGTAATATCGTGCAGGCCAAAAAATATACAACGGATCGCGCAGAAGAAGTGTAATCATTTACACGGTATGAGAGAAACCTGGCAACAATGCAGAAAAGGTCTGTTGCCCGTTCAAAGCACTCAGTTGCACGTGGTACATGAAAATGTTACGGTATTAGTTTTGATTCTAATTTTGCGCCCTTCTAAAATAAGGAAGGACATTTTAGATCAAACTAATATTTGTAAGTATATATCTTTTCGTCAATTCTTGGGTGATATTTGTCCAGATTGGGTTTTTGATTTGAATTTTAATGGTTGAAGTTATCGTTAGATAATGAAATCAAGGTTGGTAGGGAGTAATATCGCGCAAAGATACGCCCTCGCTTGTTCAAATGGTTTTCCTAGGTTTTGCTGAAATCATAAAAATTGGATGGTATAGATGGCTAACGATGATCATTGGTTAATTATATTTGTTTTACCAAATCCCAGGAAAAACATTTTAAAGAAGAAAAGAAAAAGAAATTAACATTTATTCTCAACGTTTACCTACTTCTCATTTTAGATGGTCCGAAACCATAAACGAAAGACTCAACAACACCTCTGGTCAATTGACAAGCCTAATAACGCTATAGCTGCAAATAAATTTTAATATTCCCGCGGCAACACTACGTGATCATTTAAAGCGGTTTTGAAAATCGAGCTCCGGCTGTAATTGATTGCGTGGCAAGGAAACCAGTCTTTACTAAACAACAAGAAGTAAAGTTAGCAGATCACGTGGTGAAATTGGAAAATTGGTTTCATGAAGTTACGCCGTGGGAGTTGAGACGATAGCTTTCGATTTTGCAGAAGCTAATCATTTGTAACACAAATTCAACACAGACAAGAAACTAGCTGGCAATGATTGGCTAAGAGGATTTCTGAAACGGAATCCCCAACTAAGTCTTCGCCAGCCAGAAGTCACTAGCATAAACCGTATATCATCATTTCATGCTGAAGCTGTTTTTAGGATTATTTCAAAATGAAATAGGGCTATTGTAGAGAGTAGCAAAATGGCGGCCTGTCAAAGTTGAAAAAAAATCGTATTTCCTTTGTTTTTCATTTGACGCAAAAAAGTTACTGAGCTTGATCATAGACCTTAATACGTTCTACAACTTTTGTATTTAACATTTTTCTCTAAATTGTACATCAAAACATTTATTTAAGAAAATTCACAAATTTGCCATACATTTTTCTAATTTTTTGTTTTTCATTTGATGCCAAAATGTTACTTTGGTTTTTTGTACATCTCAACACATTCTATTACTTTTGTATTTTATTTTTTATTTTGGGTTTTATGCAAAAATGTTACTGAAATAAGCCTGTCCAATTGGTCCTGTGCCATTAGGATTTTTTTATTCTTGAAGACGTTTTCAACAAATTTAATTGTAGAGGCGACAGGATTTTTAATGCGTACGAGTCTGGTATAACTACCGTTCAGAACAAGCCGGAAAAAGTTTATGCCAAAAGAGGTGGTGCCACTTCAGCCGAGCGTGGCCAATCACCTTCTTATGTGCTGTTAGTGCATCTGGTTCCTACATCCCCCCAATGATAATTTATCCTAGGAAACGATTATTCCCACATTTAGAGAGAGATGGTCCAATAGGATGATATTTGATAACCATTCCATACGTCTAACCACCTTCAGCATTTGAATTTAGATTTTTTGGTCTTAAAAAAGCTCTTTTGGCCGTTTATGATACTCATATGATTTCGATGATACATGAGATAACGGTGTATAATCTGGTTCGCTTGTTCAATCAGGCATATATGAAAGTAGCAACTATGGACAAAGGTATATCAGGATTCAGAACTACCAGAATATTTCCTTTCAACAGCACCAAGTTTACGGAAGATGACTTTGCACCAGCTGAACAGATTGGATAACTTGTTTTAGATACTGAACAAGGAGAAAACGAAAAGACCTTAAACATTGCATCTCCTCAAGTATCGTCAACATGCATAGCCATTTCTGAACCAATACCATAGATATCAAGAGCTACTGTGGGTCATACACCATCAACATCCACAGATTAACCTTCATGTTCAAGTATCGTTAAAGTATTAGATGTAGCTCCTACTCCAAAGAAAGTATTTAAAAAGTCCCCCAAAAAAAACGATAGTCAGGAAACAACAACCAGAAATTTGGACTGCTACACCAGTGAAGGCTATTCTCCTGGAAAAACAAGCTAAACGAGGTGCGAAAAGTGAGGAGCAAGCTAAGAGGGAACATAATGGTGATATAAAAGTAAAAAAATGCAAACGAAAAGTTAATATTGCTAACAAAAAAAAAGACGTGTGGCACTCGGAGGCTGCCGCGGTGAAGCTATTGCATAGAGTTTTACGCTTTGACGTTCACAATTTCTTTATCTTTTTAGCTCTTTTTTTAGCATTAGAAGTTTCACTTTCACAGTCCTCGTATCAGCATAAAATAATCAAAACTTATTGGACAGTCCTCGTATAATCATACAAGTATCAAAATTTATTGCACAGTACTGGTATCAACATAAAATAATCAAAACTTATTGGGCAGACCTTGTATAAGTATAAAAACCAAAATTTATTGGACAGTCCTCGTATAATCATAAAAGTATCAACATTTATTGGGCAGTCCTCGTATAAGTATGAAATAATCGAAATTTATTGGACACTGCTCGTATATAAAAGAATCAAAATGCATTGGACAGTCCTCGTTTAATCATATCAGTATTAACATTTATTGAGCAGTCCTCGTATCAGCATAAAATAATCAAAACTTATTGGACAGCACTCGTATAATCATAAAAGTATCAACATTTATTGTGCAGTCCTCGTATAAGTATAAAACAATCAAAACGTATTCGACAATCCTCGTATAAGCATAAACTAATCAAAACTTATTGGACAGTCCTCGTATAGTCATAAAAGTATCAAAATTTATTGGGCAGTCCTCGTATAAGTAAAAAAGAATTAAAATTTATTGACAGTCCTGGTATAAGCATAAAATAATCAAAACTTATTGGACAGTCCTCGTATAGTCATAAAAGTATCAAAATTTATTGGGCAGTCCTCGTATAAGTATAAAATAATTAAAATTTATTGACAGTCCTCGTATCATCATAAAATAATCAAAAATTATTGGACAGTCCTCGTACAAGTATATAGGTATTAAAACTTATTGGACAGTCCTCGTATCAGCATAAAATAATCATAAAAGTATTAAAATTTTTTGGGCAGTCCTCGTATAAGTATAAAAGAATCAAAATTTATTGGACAGTCCTCGTATCATCATAAAATAATCAAGACTTATTGGACATTCTTTGTATAGTCATGAAAGTATCAACATTTATTGGGCAGTTCTCGAATAAGTATAAAAAAATTAAAATTTATTGGATAGTCCTCGTATCATCATAAAAAAATCAAAATTTATTCGACAGTCCTCGTATAAGCATATGGGTATTAAAATTTACTGGACAGTCCTCGTATCGTATCAGGTTATTTTCGTTACGGAATTTCTGGATTCGGTCTCCACGTTCAAGGCCCGCGATAGAAGCTAATGCAATAGCTTAAAAAAAACAGAATATTAAAGCTCCGATAAAGAAAAGCCATATTGAGGAGCAAACGTCGGAAAATGATTCTTAATCATCTGTAGAAATGAATCAGTCAGAAGGTAACGACTCAGATCTCATTGAAATCGCACAATGCCATGCTCCTCCTGTAGCCAATGAAGTATGCATAGTATGTGATGCATTTGGAAAAAACAAAGAACTTTGGTATCGCCGTGCTGGATGTGCGGCATGGACTCATGCAGCTTGTTGTGGTTTGGAGTCAACTGAAGGTTTTCAATGTGCAAAGAAAATATTAAGTATCAAAACGACGTTTATTTTAAATACTTCTAAAATAAACGGTTTTAAAGATTAAAAATAACTTTTTCTATAACTGCTGTGAAAAGTAGTGTATTTCTCATAGCTTACTTAATTTCAAAACCATTTATTGCTCATACTGTGAGAATAGTATATTGTGCAACAAGTGGGAAAAGTTCAACTTTTCTCACGAGTAAGGAAGGAAGACCTAATTAATTTAATAATAGTTATTAGTGATTTTGAAAAGGTGGAAACAAAGCAAATTGGATAAAAAAATACAAAAAATAAAACACAAGATTTCCACTACTCCACTACAAAATCATCACTATCTTCATCGTCACTGTCAAAATTAATAATAAGTGGAGGCACATCCTATCTATCAAATACTACTTCTCTATCCCATCCATTTTGTATAATTTTTTCAGTGTGCTCTACAAACTGTCTTTGACCAAATATCAGGAGTCACTTTTACTAAAGACTTTTTCCATACATCTATTGCTTGTTCTGTTGAAGAACCATCAGTTCCCACATGATCTCTGTAAAAAATTTTAACTATGCCCCAAATATGTTCAATTGGGTTGAACATACAGTGGTAAGGGGGAAGTCGAAGCACTTTGTGACCATATTTTTCAGATAATATGTCAGCTTCATATACTGTTGGTGGTTTATTCCTACAAAAATGCATATATTTAAACAAAATAAGTTATCTAAGTATTACCATAATATATTGAAAAATGTTTATATCAACTTACCGTTATACTAAATTCAATAATTGGGTTTTGAGGAAAGTATTTTCAAAAAAAATATCATTTTGTATCAACCAGTTCTGTATATCAGCCTTTTTGGTAGCTGTTGTTGGTACTTCATTGATCACTCACTGTACTGTGATAACTTGCATTATCCATTACAATTGTGGCAGGTTCTTCTAAGTTCACTAAAAGCTGGTATTCAAACCAATGCAAAAAATGTTCTCGGTTCATTTCACCGTGGTAATCACCATCTTGTTTTTTGGAAGAAAAAACCAGCCCTGCTCCAGGAAGAAATCCAGAAGAGGAACCAGCATGCAATACTATATACCTACAATAAGGAAATAACATAGCTACAACAACTATTAATAATTATATAGATTTAATTAAAATAGTGTGACTAGTAAATATTTGAAAAGGTCTTAAAATGGCAGGAATGTTAGTACATCACAAATTAATTGGTAATTTTTATTATTCACCAAAATACTCGCCCAAATGGAGAATTAAATCAGCAGATTGGACATCTTTCAGAAATCAGATTGAACTAAATATGGATAGCTGCGATATTACCAACGATATCCAGAAATGTGTATTGAACTTCAATGAAATCATCTTGGATAGTGCCAACCAGCACATTGGCCAAACAAAAGACATAAAAGGCCGTACTCCAGTCCCCTAGTGGAATCAAGAGTGCGAAAAAGCTATCAGGGAAGCAAAAGCAGCGTTGAACAAGTACAGGAAACACAAAACTCTCCAAAATCGCGTAGAACTAAAGAAATACAAGGCAAAGGCACAACTTGTAATCAAACAATCCAAGAAGAAATCTCTTCCACTCCAATAAGCCAAGTCTGGACCAAAATAAGAAAAATGAATGGACATAGTTCAAAAAGCACTATTCGTAGCATTAAACACAATGATCACTAGTACTCATTCACAATAGATATAGCCAATATTTTGGGCCAATCCTATCAAGAACAATCGTTAACTTCAAATTTCACACGCGACTTTCTCAATTACAAGGCTCAAATCGAACAAACTCCCATCAGTTTTGAAGATACACTCGATAACCCTTTAAATCGTCCTATCACCATAGAAGAACTTGACAGCTCCTTAGACAAAATGAAAAATTCGAGTCCAGGTCCAGACAATATTCCAGTCATATTTCTCAAATATCTACCACCTTCAGCAAGACGGCATCTACTGAAACTTTTCAACAAGATATGGGAAGACAAAGTATTTCCTTCTTTATGGTCTGAAGCTATTATTCTACCATTTTTGAAATCTAAAAAACCCAAACAAGAAGCCAACTCGTACAGACCAATATCTCTAACTTGCTCAATGGGAAAATTGCTAGAAAAAATTGTCAATTTTGGTTTTTTTCATGCTTTTATGATTAGAATCTTGCCAAGAACGTCCAACAGTACCGTCTTTAAACATCCAGGTCTCATCCAAAACCACAAATTGATATAAACCTTCCCTTTTTATCTTGACATATTCATGTAGAAAATGTACACGTCTTAATGCAATATGTGGCAACTCCATTAAACCACGACGAGGATCATCATGGTACGGGTAGACGATTTTTAATCAGTGATGTTTTTTTTACTGATTCTTTTGCTGCTTCTAACATGGTATTTGCAAAATTATCAACTGTTTCGTCTATATCCGATTTTATTTCAAAGTTTGTTATATTTTCTTCGATTGTTTGCTGATACAGTGCCCAATTTGCGTTTTTATATTGCCATTTTGTACTTATGTTTGTATTGGTTATACTCATGTGATTGAAGTGTGTTCAGAAGGCAAAGACCGCAGAGATTTGTAATTGATTATAGCAGTTTGCCTTTGTTGGAAGTCATTTTGCATCCCTATTCGGTGTTGTGGCAGTTGAAATCTCCAATAATGATACGTGGAGATGTTATTTGAGAGAAGAGATCTGTTAGTTATTGACTTGAAATTTCTGTATTGGGGGGTATGTACACATTACAAATAGACATTTTTCGTTCTAGATTGATAGAGACTGCAACATCTTCTAAATTTGTTTTTAGAGATATTTCGTTGACATCAGCGTCCTTTTTTATGTAAATTGCAACTCCTCCACTAGCTATATTTGCGTTTACCCTGTTTTTATAGAAAGCTGAATAATTTTTTAATTTAGTTATTTTCTTTTCAGTAAAATTTGTTTCCTGTAGTCCTACAATGAATGGGTTATATTGACTTATTAAATATTATAGCATAGGTAACTGCGAGTGGAACCCGTTCAGGTTCCACTGAAGAAAGTAGGTTGATGTAGTAGGAGCGCGATATTACCCCACCTTCCCCTATCCACTAACCATTCTGGAGAGGTTTGTGATCATTATGGGAATTCTCATAGGTCAGCCGACAGAAAGGGAGTTATGAAAATATACAGTCTAATATTCGAGAATCATCATGGCTTAAAAATTCCAGTTATAGATCTTTTATTATGATGTGTGCGAAGTAACCATGCATTATGCCCACTTTATAAACAAATAAGGTCCAGTGTAACTTTTTTAAAGTGAAACTGTTTCTATTTAATTAAAAATAGTATATTAAAATTAATAATAAGAAAAACAGAAAAAGATAAAATGGAGTAACACAAAAAAATATAAAATTTTGAAAATTTAAGATATCTAGTACATTTAATGGCTTATGAAATCGCTTCAAAGAATTTTTTTTTTTTTGTTTATGACCAGGGAACGAATCCATTAGCCGAATATGTTTTAGTTGAATTATTACAGAACAGTAAGTAGGAATCCCAACCAATTTTTTTTCTATGATCTATTGTACAATATACTAACTACATATATAGTAATATAACTTATAATTTTATTTTTTTTCTCATTTATATATTTTGTCTTTTCAGGTTTTTTTTAATTTAATTTTTTTATTTTTTTATTATTTTATTTATTTATTTTATTTTTCTTCTATTTTTTATAGATATATATATACATATATATATGTACATATTTTTTTTTTTAAGGATTAGAAAAGGACACATGCCACGCTTAGGGGCCTATCAAAGCGTTTTTAATACATCACTGAAAGGTTTACCACAAGGAAGTATTTTGAGTCCAATCTTATACTTAATATATACATTTGATTTACACTCCAGTATTTCGCACGAAGGAAAGATTCTGCAATTCGCAGATGACGTTTGTCTCTATTCAGAAGGATTGGAAATTTCACAAGGTATAACTGCCATGAATACACTATATCAACAAATAGAAAGATATTGTTTTAATAAAGGGTTAAATATCTTAGTTAAAAAAACGCAAACGTGTATATTCTCCAAAAAACATAATATACCGAGTCAAATATTATTAAATAATACTAATTTTGACGTACAGTCGACAGTAAAATATTTAGGGGTAGTATTAGATAGAAAGATGTTATGGAAAGAACATATTCAACATATTGTAACAAAAGCAGATAAAGGACTCAATATATTAAGATCCGTGTGCCATACCAAGTGGGGTTCTGAACCAAATATTTCACTTATGCTATATAAATCCTTCATCAGATCAATTATAGATTATGGATCCATTCTCTATTCTCAAGCTGCCGAAACTCATTTGAAAAAGTTGGACAGAATAATTAATAAATCACTTCGTCTGTGTTTAGGAGCTATGAAAAGCACTCCGATATCAAACCTAGCTGTAGAATGTACAGAACCACCATTAAATCTCAGAAGAGAGTACCTTATAGACAAATTTCTGCTAAAACTCATTTCAAAAAATAGTAACATATTAATGAAAATTTACGAATTATCTATACAAGATCTGATTGCAAATTATTGGAAAAAGAAAAATACGATACCGTTAGTATCCTCATACACAGATAAAAAAAATTTACAGGAAGACATTTACATCTCGAATAAATTACCATACTACTCTGTAAATTGGAAAGATATTAAACCTGCGAATGTGTATTATCTAAGAGATTACTCTAATTTCCCATTTGCAATAAGAAATAGTATGTTCCTATATGATGTTGAAGAGTTTTTCCCTGAACATTATTTTATTTTTACAGACGCATCAAAAAATCAAATAAATGTTTCAGCAGCACTGTATGATCCGAAGAAAGGGAAGTCTTTAGGAATAGGAATAAACAACAAACTATCAATATTCTCAGCTGAACTAATTGCGATTCTAGAAGCACTTAAATATATCAATTCTTTAGAGGAAATAATGGACAGATATACTATATTTTCGGACTCCAAAAGTGCAATTGTTTCGATCCAAAACATCACAAAAACATTTAAAGGAAGTATCAGTTACATAGTAGTCGAAATTATACAACTTATTTCCAATTTGTCATCCAGAGGAATAAGTATTTCATTATGTTGGATTAAGGCACATTGTGGAATAAACTATAATGAAATAGTCGATGAAGCCGCAAAAAACTACAGAGAATATATTTATAATGGGGAATATAAATGTCCGGTGGAAGATCTTTATCCATTGATCAAGAAAAGTGTAATGCAGAAATGGCAACAATTGTATAATACATCCCAGAAAGGTCTTTACTATAAAACTATTCAACCAACTATACAACACGAACCTTGGTTCAAGAGAACAAATTTCCATAAAAAAGCTATATCAACAATTTGCAGAATTCGATTTAATCATTGTTTAACACCTGTTTATAAGAATAAAATGAAACTGTCAGATAGTTATATGTGTGAATGTGGAGGAGAAGGATCTCTGGAACACATAATATGGAACTGTAACTTAAATGAGGATAAAAATTCAAAATTCTTAGATGTTGTGTATAATTATATTTACTCTTCAAGAATTAAATTGGTGAGACCATTTAACTTACAGCAATTAGTACAATCATCGGATATATTTATTTATAATTTATTGTATAAACACGTTGTTAATTGTAACATATCATTGTAAGTAATCCTATGTTTTATCCCAACTGTAACCCTTTCTATCCGCTTCAAAGAATTAAAAATAAGAAAAAATTATTTAAAAAATAATTACGTCAAACTTTTTTAATGATTGTTTAGGTACAGAATTTCGTAATTAAAATGAATATTGTTGACATTTCAAAACAAAACCATGTAACAAATTTAAGATATTCATTGTATTAATAATCATATTTGAAATTCAAACTTCATTATAACATACAATGTTTTTAAAAATAATTCATGATTATCTCCTCCTTCACTGTGAAAATCAGACAATCTATACACATAACCTTCTTTTACTCATGAAAAAATACTTCCCAGTATAATTATGTTTCTTCTTACACACAATGCAAGATCATCCCATTTTTATATATTTATGCAAACCTTGTTTAAGGATACATTACTTGTAATCACAAAACAAAATTTAAAATAGAAAATAAATTTAAAATCAAAAAAGTACACTAGTTATAGGTATCGTTACTTTATCGTTCATTCTAAGTAAGTAATTTTAGAAGGAATTGAAAAACATTCTAATAATTGAGTCGACTTGATATGTCTAGTCTAGCAATAAAACTGGCCAACTACTTGACATTGAAAATGTTAAATTTTATTTGTTATCATATCAATATAACTAAACGCATCACTTCAATATTTCTGTTTTTTCTATTTTCACCCATTTCTACTAATCTGGTCATTAATTTCTCGCATTTAAAGTTATTTCATGCATTATCGCAATGTGTTGCTCACAATTTTATTTTCAGAAGACTATCTATTTGTCGAACCAACTATGCTAGTATATAAAATCGCGATTCATGATTAGTAGGACCATGTGTGCTTGTGTGTCACGGAAATTTTAAAAAGATGAGTTATCAATCAAATAGTTAAATGTGTATACAAAGAAATTCACCAATATGCAATTCTACCATTATTAAGGATGTGACTTATAGTTGGAGGAATAATTCATAAGCGATTCAATCATACTTTTATTTCTGGCGACATTATTAGAACGCAAAGAAAAATTTAGACAATGAGACCAAGGTTTGCCAGATATGCAGTAAATGTTCTATATACTACCAAAACTGCCATCTACGGATGTCAGTAAAACTTTGCGTCATGTACACATCTCAAGTGACTCTAGAAAGAATAAAGCTTCCATTTAATAAACAATTAAAGTGATGAAATCTTAATTCCAAATAATTCTCAATTTATTGTCTGAAATTTATTCAGATAAAATTTTTATATAATAGTTATTTTCGAACTATTTTTAAGCTGATCTAAAAAATAATTTGGAAAGAAAAAATATTTATATGACTTGGCCCAATTTTTGGTATAAGGGTTATACATTTTTTTACTTGGCAAATTCATTTTTAGATCAGCTTAAAATTAGTTGGAAAATAACTATGTACCGGTTGATCAATTAAGGGTAGCGAGAGGCCATATCTCATAAGATATTGGTCGTATAGATTTAGAAAAAAAAATTCATGATAAAAGTCGCCAAGAGAAATTGCTGGAAATTATTTTCGAGTTTGTCAAACGTCCGCTAGAGAGCGTAACAACTAACACTAAGTAGAAAAATGGGATTTTTATAGAATTTTGCCTAATGAAAGTATATCGATTATATTATTTTCATATTTACTGACTATTCACCTTTACTTTTTGACTAAAATGTTTTGTTCTATCTATCAAAATAAAACGGTGGGGGAAGTTCAATTGTTTTTTTAAACAAACCAAGATTTCTCCTTATTCGCTTGACCGATTTTAACAAATTTGGGCTCATATGAAAGAGCATAATTTACACTACAAAACGCTTGCTTTGGACTTTTTGACTTTCGTCTTCCTCGCTAGATGACGTTAACTGAAATGGTAGCAAATTTTTGAATTTTTTCAAAAAAAAAATGTAATGGTATATACATTTTTAAGTATTTTAAAAGAGGATACATTTTTCTAAAATTTAATGAAAAAAATTAATCATCTACCTTTTTTGAACCGTTGATATGGAACAAAATATAATTTTATTACATTAAAAAATGGCACGCCACTGCTTTTTATCAAAATAAAAATCATTTTCGTAATCACTTATTAGTTGCTAACAAAAAGAACCTTTTGACTTTTTTTCGTTAGACAAACGGTTTTTGGATTAAAAAAATCAAATATGGGGCATATCTCGAAACATACTAATTTACATATTTGGAAAAAAAATCTTAATAAAACTGTCCAACAACAGCAGGAGCAAGAACACTAAAAACAAGAACACAGAAGTTTAAAAATAAATTAATAGTTTTGTCGTAAATGTTCAAAATGTTGTCTATTATTTTGAATGCACTGGTCCAATCTTTTCTGGGTGGAGTTGACAGCTGCCTCAATTTCCGCTCTTGGTATATTATTTATGGCGTTTTGAATTCGGACTATCATGTCTTCTCGAGTAGTTGGTCGAGTTTTATACACCAAATCCTTTATTCGGCCCCACAGATAAAAATCAGGGCAGGTTAAATCGGGGGATCGTGGTGGCCAGAAAAATAGACTGCCTCTACCAATCCAACGGTTAGGAAAATGCCTATTCAAAAAATCTTGCACATTTCGAGAATAATGTGCCGGGCATCCGTCTTGTTGAAACCACATGTTTCTTCTTACTTCTAAAGGCACATTTTCTAAGAGTCCTGGTAAATCGATCAATAAAAAGTTCAAATACATGTCACCGGTTAGATTGCCATTAAAGATATGCGGACCGATAATAGCACCATTAATAACACCGCACCAGACGTTGACGCTCCATCGACCCTGCTGATAATCTTCACGTAACCAGTGTGGATTAGTGTCCGACCAGTAATGCAGGTTATAAAGATTTACCCTGCCATTACTGCAAAAAGATGCTTCATCTGTCCACAATATTTGTGACAAAATATGACGGTTTTCCCTAAAGATATCTCTAAGCCAGTAGCAGTAATCGAGCCTACGTTCAAAGTCAGTCTCATTTAAGTATTGATGAATCACGACGTGATACGGATGCATTTTAAAATCCATTGATATTTTTTGCACTGAGCCTTAGGATATTCCTAAATATCTGGAGATATCTCTTATGCTTAAATGGAGGTGTGCATGAATATAAGCCAACACTTTTATAATGTTATCTTCTCTTCTTACTCTACGAATTCTTCTCAAAGTTGGAGTTGGTTGCACTTGGCCATGTTGCCTTAAACGTAAGGCTAAACGACGAAAAACCATTCTCGAATGCCGTCTTCGGAGGGGATAACGCAGTGCATACTGCCTAGAAGCAATCGCCGCATTTTCAAAACATTGAAAATAAATTCCCAACATTCGTAAAAGGCATGATTTGTTGTAAAAAAACTTTTTACATAACATTAAATTAGATGTTAATAGCAGGAACTGTCAAAATGAATATCAGCGTGATCGACAATTTGGTGTTTTCTTTCTTAATATAGATCATGGCCTGCTGCTTCGCTTAAATGCGATGTTAGTTTAAACAGTATGTAAACCTATCTTATTTTTTCAATCCAAAACCGTTGAAAAAAAGTCAAGGGATTCTTTTTGTTAACAACTAATAAGTGATTACGAAAATGATTTTTATTTTGATAAAAAGCAGTGGCGTGCCATTTTTTAATGTAATAAAATTATATTTTGTCCAATATCAACGGCTCAAAAAAGATAGATGATTAATTTTTTTCATTAAATTTTAGAAAAATGTACCTCTTTTAAAATACGCGAAAATAAATATACCATAACATTTTTTTTTTGAAAAAATTCAAAAATTTGCTACCATTTCAGTTAACGCCATCTAGCGGCGAAGACGATTGTCAGAAAGTCAAAACTAAGTAATCGTTTTGTAGTGTAAACTATGCTCTTTCATATGAGCTCAAATTTGTTAAAATCGATTAAGCGAAACGGGAGAAATCTTGGTTTGTTTACAAAAACAATTGAACCTCCCCAACCGCTTTATTTTGATAGATAGAACTAAACATTTTAGTCAAAAAGTGTAGGTGAATAGTCAGTAAATATGAAAATGATATCGATATACTTTCATTAGGCAAAATTCTATAAAAATTGTTCTGCTTAGTGTTGGTTGTGATGGCCTCTAGCGGACGTTTGACAAACTCGAAAATAATTTCCAGCAATTTCTCTTGGCGACTTTTAACATGAATTTTTTTTTCTAAATCTATACGACCCATATCTTATGAGATATGGCCGCTCGCTACCCTTAACTGATCACCCGGTATATATAAAAATTTTATCTGAATAAATTTAAGTGATTAAATTGAGAATTATTTGGATGAATGTTTCTTTGTATCGATTGAAAATAGAAAAAGCTGGATAAATTTAATAAACGACATTTTTTGGTTAGGAAAGAAAACTTTATTTTTTCTAGAGTCACTTGAGATGTGTACATGGCACAAAGTTTTACTGACATCCGTGGAAGGCAGTTTTGGTAGTATATCGATTATTTTTGTAGTGTAATCTTTTATTTCACTCTATTGTTTATTTCGTGATTCGTTTTTTATACATACGAGTACGACATTGATATACTCCTTAATCGAAAAGAGTAGTGTTATCATTATACCCATATTCTGAGTTACATCAGAATAATCAACTTCTAACTTACTTCTAAATCAATTAACAAAAACCAACATGGATATTTATACATTCATTACACAGGTAGATAGAAACAGAAAAAAATTATAACTATTCAATAATTGGAGTGTACAATAAATTACCAAAGAAAATACAGCAAACAAAAGATTTTGTTTGTTAACACATTGACTGCGACCTTCTGAAATGCCTGCGTGGTGTTGACTTATCTTTTTTAAAGTATATGATATTATTCTCGTGCAGCTCGTTGGTAATATATGTAGGGAAGGTATGACTGAAAAAATTATGATCAAAAGGTTTGTGACCGCCAAATCCGTCATGCGCACTGAGGCAGTGAAACCCTATGTTAGTGCTAATGACGGAATTGTCCGTCATGAAATTTAGTAATGTTTTATTGCATGTTTGCACTCTTTTATTGTGTAGAATAAAAAACATAAATTTAATGTATATTTGTGCGATATAAATCGGAACTCATTAAAACATAAATATGTTTTTTCTGTACAAGCCGGGCAGCGTATTTCCACAGTATACTATCATGCAGAGCAGGCTGTTTTCTGTACCGTAGTAGGCTATGTATTGTCTTTTAGCGCACGCAGCATTACAATCTGTACTGCGATGCAGACATCGCTCTGCTCTGAAAGCTAGTATATTATGTAATCGCCAACAACGTATTTGTATATTACAAACTCTACCCAATTACAGACTACAGAGCTGATCACGCAATTAATACGTTCCACGCCCAATACCCAATTTCAAAAGATTTCCTGTCTTCGCAAGTGCAACAAGCGTTTAGTTTACTTTGCCGTGGAGTTTGTTGTTGACATTGTGTTAGCAATGGACTGTGAGAACAAAATGTTTCACATCTTAAAAAACTTTTGCCATGAAGATGATCAGCTTCTTGGCTGGAATTTTATAGATTCAAATAATTATAACGTGGTTTTAAGATCGAAAAACAGAAGTGATAAAACAGCTAGTGAGTTTTGTGATGAATTCATAAAATCATTCAGTGAAGCTACATTCACGAATTGGATTGTTCGATATACTTATCCCAACGCTCAAAAATTTGGGTTTAAAAAAGTGTTTAAGTGCCAACATAACGACTTTAATAAAGTAAAACAAAATAAACACAGCGATAGCCGTATACGAAATAAGAATTGTAATGCCACTATAATTATTTTATTTAAGAAGAATAATCGAAAAAACGACCCTCTTCTAAAGAAAGGGTTAAATGTTGTTACAACGGTAAGTTTAAGATTTATGTAAACATTGCAAAAGCACTTGGATTTTTTGGTGACACAATATAGATAGATACCTATCTATCCATTATTTATTTTTTCTACTACCGTGCGTAAAACAGATACTTTACACACGCTGCGGTTTTTACTTTTTTTTTAACTTTTTTTTTCACTAGTGCGTAAAGTAAAATATTTCAAAAACGGGACAAATTAACAAAATAGGTAATATTTTATTTTAAATTGTCATTTATATTATCTATCTAAGAGAAATTAAATTATTATTGCTAATATTTAGTGTCTGACAAATTATTAATAGTTTTTTTTTATATTTCTATCATAGTTTTCCTTAAATGTCATCGATTTAATTTAAAGTAAACAGATAGGCGTTTTCACATTTCTGCATAATAGGAATTTATTCCTGAGATAACTTGATAAACAAAAAATTAATTTAAAGAGTGATTTGGCGATATATACATTTTAATAAGTTTGAGAAAGATAGAAATAGCAGTTTATACCTAATATAAAATGTTACATAAGTAGTATATTAATTTCTACAGTTTATTCAGTATATTATAAAACCTAACTTTTGTAATTCTAGGCTTAGTGGACATTAGTTGACAAAATGTACGGTAGTAGAAAAAATATTCGCCTTCGGCTCATGCGACAATATTCACATTCGTCAAAAAAGGCCACTTTACAGACTTATTGCATGAATAACTATTTTTGCAGATCAAGTTTATTCACAATCATCAGGTGAAAGTAGCTGAAGCGTATAGGTTTTTAAGAAACAGTAGTACAACAAAAGAAATTTTCTTAAAATATTTTGATAGCGGTATGACTACTTCTTCAGCCAAATCTTACCATGAGATGTTTCTTGAAAATTTCAACGAAGATAAAAGCATATTTGAAATGCTTTCAAATGCCCAGATAAATCCAACTGACCGTCAAATTTATCATCTTTATGAAGGATGGCGGTAAGTAGATGAAATGCCTTTTCCTAAGACTATATGCTTAATTACTTAATTATTTTTCACTGCGAAAAATTTTGGTGGTCGAGATGCTGCAAGCATGATAATAGCTTTAAAAGAAAAAATACTGCTTTATGAAGAAATGGGAATGCGAGTGATTATCAAAGAAACCCCCTTCACCATTATAATTTTGACCCATATAATGATTAGGGCACATAAGCGAGACTTTTCAAATAGGATGGTTTTTGTTGATTCCAGTGGCTCATGTGACCAAACTGGCACCAGCGTTACATTTATTCTTGCAGCCGCCAAAACTGGACCCATACCATTAGCTTGCCTTTTTCACTCAGACCAAAGTGAGGCAAATTATACTTTGGTTTTTAACCTACTGCGGGAATCTTCAGGTGCTGAGGGTTTCAATGGACTTGGCTATCCAAAAATTATAATGACGGACGATTCTACAGCGGAGAGAAATGCATTACGGACGGTATTTCCCGAATCTATTGTCCTTTTGTGCTCGTTTCATTTTTGTCAAGCGTTTTGGAGATGGTTGTGGCAGGCTGATCATATGATTGCTAAAGAACATCGCCCATTAATAATGAGAAAATTTCAAAAACTATTATATGCTATTACCAGAGAAGAATTGGAATCTGAGTATAATACCTTTATGTGTGACGAAATTATTTTGTTATATGAAAATTTAATAATCCACTTGAAGAAGCTATGGAATCGAAAAGAAGAATGGGCCCTGTGTTTCAGAAGTGCCTTGTCAACAATGGGACAAAACACAAATAACTATGCTGAGGCATCTATAAGAATTTTTAAAGACCTTATTCTAGAACGTTGTAAGGCATTTAACAGTTGTGCTTGGGTCGAATTTGTCTGTAACGTATTTGAAAATTATCACAAAAGGCATTTATTGTCGTTTGCCAATTACAGAAAAAACAAAAACGAACTTATTCACAATAAATTGCGTTTAAAAGCAAAATATTTAAACGTTAAACAATATCAAGAAACTATTTACGGAGTTTGTTCGGAAAAATACAATCATTTAATTTACAACGTTGATACTGAGACGGCCACCTGTGATTGCCCAAATGGTCAAGGAGGAAGATTTTGTAAACATTTTTGTGCTGTGGAACTTTACTCTTCTTTCTCTTTATCGTCCGCTCCATCACTGTCAGTTGAAGACCGAAAGGAGTTGGCACGAATTGCTTTAGGTGAGGAAATACCAACGGATTTTTTTGAAGATATGATGGTGGTGCCTACCGATGAGTACCAAAAACAAGACATACCTTGTGTGATGGAGGCAAGCTATGCACAGGAATGGGAATCGCAAACAAATCTGAAATATGTAGCTACTGACATTCAAGATCTCTGTACCGATGAACTTTCGCAGAATATTACAAGAATTTTAAAAGTAATTGAAGAAAATAAGTCAGTAGAAATGAGCAATGCCGTTGAAAAATTTAATCATAAAATAAGTAAACTAACGACCCCTTCGGATATAATAAGCTTTTTTCATAACATTAAAAGCGTTCAAAGACAGAGGAACATAAGAGTTCAACCAACTTCTATAAGCCGGAGGAAAGTTCGACCTGGGATGACTTCGGGTGCTAAATCGATACAAGCTGGAAGACCAGCAAATTCCTCCATTACAAAAAGGAGGCCTAATGTGAGATCGCTGTCGAAAAATATTACAAAGAATAGGCCCAATGCTAAGTCTCATTAAGTAGGTACCTACTCGTCCACAGCAGTAAATATTTCCTTTTTTAATTTGATGTTTATTATTAAGTTTTGTAATATGACTTATTTTATTATAATATTTATTTCAGTGTTTTTGATAATAAAAATGCGTTATGTTGTTTTATGTTTCGCAATAATATTATTATTCTTATTCTTTTGTTTCAATGTTTATTATAATAAAAATGCGTTATGATTATGTTTCGTAATAATATTATTTTGTAACCTTTATTTCAATCTTTATTATAATAAAAATGCATTATGTTTATTTTCTTTTGTAATAATATTAAAAAATAAAAATAATAGTTTTTTATCAAAAACATCCGACAAAGTTTAGTTCAATCTACCCTCCATTTGAAAAAAGAAATATTACGATATATTCATTATATTGTTCCATATAGATTGAACACCAATTTTCTGAAATTCTCAGAATTCACCTTTTCTAGAAATTTGTGGTCAATCTGAAGGGCACAATAATACACCTATATATTGGAATATATTTTTTTACCAATAGAGGTTTGATTAAAATGAACTTTAATGGACGTTTTTGATAAAAAAAACTAAGTCTGCCTAAATCAATAGATTTTTTTATTCGAAACTTATATAGGTAAGTAAAGGAGCTAGGCGGGTTCTAGACCATTCCTTATGCAAATTAACATGGGAAATCGCCAAAGTCCATCGTGGTAATTTTTGACTGAATTCGATCTGCGCATGCGGCGGCCGTCAGCAATTTTTGGTGTAAGAAGCGAAGGGGTTTTTAATGGTAGCGTCTACGGGGGATGGGGGTTTCGGGCCAATTGGGGATGGTAGCTATACGGCGGGGAGCATTTTTGGGGGTTTGGCCCGGGCCGCCAAAGAAGAAGCGAAGAGGGTTTTAAGGGTAGCGTCTGCGGGAATTACACAAGTAAGGGTGTATACAAGAAGAAGCGAAGAGGAAAGGGTAGCGTCTACGGGGGATGGGGGGCCCGGTTGGGGGTGTATCAGTTTGCGGCTACGGGGGGCCCGGGTAAAATTTTTGGGGGTCGCTCTTTGCGTCTACGGGGGTTATGCAATGATTTAGAAGATGCGAAGAGGGTTTTAAGGGTAGCACGGGGGAGGCTAGCGTCTACGGGGATTACGCAAGTAAGGGTGTATACAAGAGAAGCGAAGAGGGATGTGCTAGTGCCCTAATGGCATCTTTGTACATCCTGTATTGGATAATATTCGAACAATCATATTGGCGTTGATAAGACTCCAATCCGACAAATAATAACAGAGATATGAAAAAATGCCTTTAGCACTTGCGCAGATCGTCGAAATGTGTCTTTTTAGACCTATATGTAACGGAAAACATGCGCAGTATACGGCCAGCTACCCACGGCCGTTTTGGCACTCTGGTGAATAACAAATAGTTGTTAGCGCCGTTATGGCAATGATGGCAAGCGACACCAATGTAGGTTAAATTTTGCATAACCCCCGTTCTTATACCCTTCGTAATCCCCGCAGACGCTACCCTTAAAACCCTCTTCGCTTCTTCTTTGGCGGCCCGGGCCAAACCCCCAAAAATGCTTCCCCCCGTAGCCGCTACCGTCCCCAATTGGCCCGAAACCCCCATCCCCTGTAGACGCTACCCTTAAAAACCCCTTCGCTTCTTACACCAAAAATTGCTGACGGCCGCCGCATGCGCAGATCGAATTGAGTCAAAAATTACCACGATGGACCTTGGCGATTTCCCATGTTAATTTGCATAAGGAATGGTCTAGAACCCGCCTAGCTCCTTTACTTAGGTACCATTGAAGTTCATTTGCAATACCTTTCTGTAAAAAATATATAAATAATAATTGTGTCCTCAGGAATTGAAACAAAATATTCGAGATTAAAAGATTTCGATGAAAACATCCCTCAACTGCACAGAACTAACTCAACTGTTATAAAATAAGTGCTGCTAGTTTCAAGTAATTAGGTATCTACCTATAACGAATAATTTCACATTTCTGGAATCGAGTAGAGTTTGTAGTATACAAATGCGCCATTTGCGATTTCACAATATACTACGTTTCAGAGCAGAGCGATGTCTGCATCGCAGTACAGATTGTATGCAGCATGCGCTTAAAAAGGCGGACCAAATCCTACTACGGTATAGACAGCGGCCTGCTCTGTGTAGTAGTATACTATGGAAATACGCAGCCGGGCACTGATAGGACGTATCTCTTCTGTTTTTATTATTATGATTATAACACCAGGTACATCTCCTAGATACAACCTTTCCAGTAGGGCCTGCAGGGTTTTTCTTTGGTAGGTGATTTTTTTCTTTAACAGTTTGTGGAACGGCTGGTTTTTCGGGAACCAACTCACTAATTATCGAAATTCTAAAATCGTAGACTTGGTACAGTTCTTGAAAAGTCGATAAGAATTTAAGAGCAACATTTTTCTTTCAATGGGATAGTACAACATAAACTGATCCTGCCTATCTATACCTCCCATGTACTTGTTGTATTTGTATATTGGCTTAGGTTTTTTTTACTCGATCCAATTTATCGTGATATGTAACAATATTGTTATCAAATTCCGTACTGATGTAGGTTACGTCCCGCATATCCCGCCATTTACCCACTAAAATACCATCCATGCTATACCGAACGATAGTTTCACATCTTTTCAATTTTGTGGCTTCAACATCTTCATGGATACTTTTTCTGTCTTTTCGTAGGGTGCCTATACAGAAAGTTTGGAGGTTCAAAAGCTTGACAGCAAGATCATAACTGTTGTAAAAATTGTCTAAATATAGAGAATTTCCCATACCTAGGCGCTCCTCCATTAGATGAAGAATAACTTTAGTAGCGTGACCTTTACCACCTATTGTGTCTAATTGCCCTGTATAAACCGCAAATTTCATAATTATACAATTAGGTTAAGTGACCATATATAGATTGTAGATTACAAAGGGGTCGATTGGCCTATAGCTGGTCTTTCCACACTGCGACCTGAATAGTATATTAAAGTATAAGTGGATAAAGAGGTCTTTCAAACAAGCGCGATTTTTCGAGCACGACGGCGCAGCCGAGTGCTCGAAATAGAGCAAGTGTTTGAAAGACCAGTTATCCACGAATACTTTACGCTATTTTTTTTTATTGGTGCACTTTGGAATCATAAAATATTATTATTATATTATTACTACAAAAAAATGGAAGTCCATCCTCGATGCCCAGCCAAGTTTCGTGAACGTCAAATAGTATTTATTTTTAGTTGACGTTACGGGCTGTCAGATCAATAATCAAAAAGATTCTTTATTTATATTTAAAGGGATACAATGTATATATGAATATATAAATACATTTTGCAGAAAAAACCAAATAAGACATTGGTTCCCAATGATAATATACAATTTAAAAACTAATAAAAAAAGTTGTCATTGATACTTACGTTTCTCAAGTTGTTGTTATTACCATGGGGACTTTAAAAAACGCGCGTGTTTGAAAGCTCGATTTAAACACGCTGACGCGTGCTTTAAAAAGGTAATATGCGGCATCAATAAAAAAAAAGATCTTTTATGTATACCCTCCATCTATTTTTTGTCCCAGAGATCAAGGCTTCTAAGGAAGCCTATTATCCGATTGGGAGTTATTTTTGTTACCTGGTCAGGTCTTAAGAACAACCGTTCCAGGTACCTATGGCGTTGGTGAACAAGTACTCC
Source organism: Galeruca laticollis (assembly GCA_963921935.1). Lineage (NCBI taxonomy): Eukaryota > Metazoa > Arthropoda > Insecta > Coleoptera > Chrysomelidae > Galeruca > Galeruca laticollis. Next base: position 187,984,166 of record OY998178.1, on the reverse strand, counting down.
GCAATGGCATAATATATGTTCAGCCGTTTCATCTGCACTATCGCAGAATCTACATGTTCCTCTGTCCACTTTTCCCGTTTTGCAGAGGTGATATCAGAGTGGGCAGTGTCCCGTAAGGAGTCCTGTGATTGCTCTGAGATCAGACTTCTGAAGCTCTAAGAGCGATTTAGCATAGCGAGCAGAAGGTTGTAGCAACCTTTTTGCTTGTCTTTGGCCTGTAACATTTTTCCAGTATGCTGCACTAAGTTCCTATTCCCATTACCAGATTTCTTCCACAATGTGGCTCTTAGTAAAGCCACAAAACGGTTCGGGTCCGATGAAAGGAGTGCTAGCTCCTTCCTTTGCAAGACCATCGGCCGTCTCATTTCCAGCAGTTCCCTTGTGTCCGAGCACCCATAACAGAGACAGTTTGTTATGTCTAGCCAGTAGCTTAAGAGATTGTTTGCAGCTCCAGAATGTTTTGGACTCATAAGTACTTTAGAGCTTTCAAAGCAGCCTGGTTGTCGGAGGCAATAAATATTCTGGCTGCGTTGAGGCGCTTTTTGAGGCACTCTTGAGCACAGAAGTCTATCGCTAGTATTTCCGCTTGGAATATTGTGGGAGTGTTACCAAGGGCTACTGATAACCTAAGATTAGGTCCTGTAGCCCCTATTCCTACTCCTTCGTTTGTTTTTGACCCATCAGTATAAAATGTGAGGGCACCCCTTGTTATTTCTGAGATTTCGTTTTGTGTTAACTCACGATCGTTAATAATAACATCTAGAATAACTTCGAAATCTTGTTTAGCAGGCATTATGTCCCTAGGTATCATCATAGATTGGGTTGATCCAACCCTTAGTATCTCGAGATGTCCTGTCAAATCACCGGGTTTTAGAGATTCAGCCTGTGTTAACCTATAGGCATTTTGCAGAGCAATCCTCCTTACATGTAAATGTAATGGAGGCCGCGCCAGGACATGATCTCATTACACCCGTTATTCCTAAACATGCGAGTCTTTGCAACTCCATTATAGCCCTTTGTTGCGTTGTTTTCTTCCACCATACAAGCGCAGCATAGGTGATGATAGGTCTGACAACCGTTATATATGACCAGTAGATCATTTTTGGTTTTAGACCCCAAGTTTTCCCAAAGAGCCTACGACACGTCCAAATAGCCCTTGTTGCTTTTGAGGTGATGTGTGCGAGGTGTGAGTTCCACGTAAGTTTCCTATCAAGGATGACTCCAAGGTACTTAACCTCTTCCGAAAAAAACAGGGTTGTACCATTCAAGCTTGGAGTCTGTATACTTAACTTCCTCCTGTTAGTGAATGGAACAAGTGTCGTTTTATTAGGATTGACTGAAAGTCCTTCCTTCGAACACCAGGTAGTTATGATGTTCAAGGCACATTGCATGCGATCGGCAATGATGCCGTCGTGCTTACCTCTGACCACTATAACTAAATCATCGGCATAGCCAAGAGCACGAAATCCTTCTCTTTTTAGCTTTGTTAGGAGGTCGTCAACCACTAGTGACCACAGTAGAGGTGATAGCACTCCTCCTTGAGGACAACCTTTTACCGCTTTTATAGTAGTCGACTGGTTTCCGAGGTAGGTGATTATTTTCCTAGTATTTAGCATGGACTGAATACATTTGATTATGGAAGGTGGAATACCCTTTGCAGTTGCAGCAGCGCTAATTGATTCATATGAGGTGTTATCAAAAGCTCCCTCTATATCTACGAAGACACATAGCGATACTTTTTTTGTAGCTATTGCCTTTTCTAGGTCTCTTACGAGACAATGTAAGGCATCTAAGGTAGATTTGCCAGGTTGGCACGGAAATTGTTCCTCGTGAAGCGGTGCATTTGATAAATATTCACTTCTCATGTATGTGTCGAGTATTTTTTCCATACTTTTGAGTAAGAAGGAGGTAAGGCTTATAGGTCTATATGACTTTGGTTCCTCTGGAGGACGTTTGCCACTATTAGGAATAAAGCAGACCCTGACCTGTCTCCACCCTTTTGGAATGTATCCAAAGATGAGGATCATCTTGAATATCTTACATAAGTGAGGAATTAAGATATCGGATCCCTGTTGTACAAGTGCCGGAAAGATGCCATCCTCTCCAGGTGATTTGTAGGGCTTGAAGCTGTTAATTGCCCATTCAATTCTATTCTTGGTGAAGATTTTACCCCCTAGGCTTTTTGCTGATCTAGAAGTTTTGATGATAGTTTCATCAAGATTTGCCTCTGCGTTATCTTCAATGATTGCAGCACCAGGAAAATGAGCGTCTAATAAACATCTCATGCTTTCCTCTATGGTTTCGGCGAACTCTCCGTTTGGCTTTTTAAGGAGTCCAATACTGTTAGAGTGGTCCTTAGCGATGACTTTTTGAAGGCGCACTGCTGGGGCTACGTTAGAAACCCCTTCGCAGAACTGCCTCCAAGTTTTTCTCTTGGACATTTTGAGTTCTTCGTTATATTCAGTTATAGCCTTTTTGTAGTCTTCCCAGTTTTCTGTCCTCTTGGCTCTGTTAAATGCTTTGCGTGCTAAGACCTTTAGTTTGCCGAGTTCCTTGTTCCACCAAGGCACATCCCTATTGACAGCCTTTGTTCTGATGGGACAAGATTCCTTGTAGCAACCATTAAGAGGCTACTTCAAGTTCCTCCACAGTTTCAATCGTATATAATGCGCCTTCAACACCCGACTTTAATTTGTCCTTATATGAACACCAGTCCGTTTGTTGAGGTATTAGACAACACTGGATCTGTCCCCGCGTAACCCCGACCTCGAATCGTATCATCCTGTGATCCGACATCGAAACCTCATCGGAAACATGCCAGTTTTGTATTAAATTTGTTGTAAAGCAGCTAGCTAGGGTGATGTCAAGCTCCTCTTAAATAGTTGCAGTGATAAAAGTGGGTGTGTTACCTCTGTTAATAATGTCTATATTAGATTCAGCCAAATACTCTAAGAGATACTCACCTCGTTTGTTCGTGTCCATGCTGCCCCATACTATATTGTGGAAGTTTGCATCACATCCAAGAATAAGATGTCTGTTCTTTTTATTGCACCATCTGATGAGGCTTTTGACTTCCTCTGGTGGAGGTTTGTCTTCCTCTCCCGGAAAGTAAGCAGAGGCAATTATAATGTGACTTTTACCCCTTTCGGTGAGGAACTCCACTTCAGCTGTTGCAAGGTCTCTGGTGATAAACTCTGGAACAGAAATAAAGTTAAGTTTTTTAGAGATGAGTAATGCCGCTCTTGGTTTGTCATGTTTTTGTGAATATATCAACTTACATGAATTGATGGATAGTCCTTTTATAAGTCCTTCATGAGCCCAGGGTTCTTGAATGAGCCCAGGGTTCTTGAATGAGCCCGATGTCAGATAGGTTTCTGCTAAGCACGCTAGTTGCAGCTTTTGTATGATGGAGGTTTAGTTGCAGAAACCTAACGGATTTGGAGAGAGCCATTGTACTGTCTCTTGGGATCTTTATTAGATCCCTTATTGCCCTTTGGGGGACCCGTTTTTGTGGGTCCCTTTTTGTGTTCTTTTTTGCAACCTCGACTGGTTGAGGCTGCAACTGGACCACTAGGCTGCCCAGCATGGCTTTTTTGTGGTAATATTCTTACCTGACCAAATTTATAATTGGCCATATAGCCATTCTTTTTGACCCTTTCTGCGGATATGAGGTCCACTGATAGGGTGTTCTACTGTGGGGCCTTTTTCAGCCCTTCTTACAATCCTCCAATTTTGTGTGTTTAGGTCTTCATTTTGGACCTCTAAAAATCGAAGTGATTGATCGTTTTGGAGTTTCAGATTGTCAGGAAGATACGTCACAAAGATCTCTGAGTGAGGAATGTTACCTTCCTCTGCGAGTCTCAATGACACATCCTCCTGTGGTCGCAGCTCCTGAACTATGCTTTTAAGCCACTCAACTGTGGCTCCGTCAGCATAGGACAGCAGCAACCAGCCAGCATGCTCGAAATCATACCTTCTATTTCATTGTATGATGGTTTAGCCTCATGATACAATAAAATAGAAGGTATGATTTCGTGCAGCTGTGCTCTGACGTCACGCCGAGAGTGAACGCCTTGAATTAGTTTGCAGTTTCATTATTGGATATGTTTATGTCGGTTAATTTTACATTTTTATTGTTGAAAATTAGCAAAAATTAGTCAAAATGAGATGTGTAGAGTATGGTTGTGATTCAGACAATCACGTGAAAGGCTGTGCACACGATGTCAGCTTTTTTACCTTTCCTAAAGACAAAAAAAATGATATGGGAGTGGATCCGTTTGTCTAAACGCGAAGATAAATTTAATACCATAGAATATTAGACCATATAATTATGCTGAAATTGAAAAACAAATGTCACTAGCTCCTCTTGGTAATCGTAGAGATATGTTGGGGGCTATATTTATATTTAAACTCCTAAATGGACAGGTTGATTGTGCGGATCTTTTGAGTCATATGGGGATTAGCATTCCTTGTCAGGGTCTTCGCCATCAAGTTACCTTTCATGTGTCCTTTCATAGAACAACATATGATGCTATGAATCCCATAAATAGATATCTGTGCTTTTTGAATATCTTTAATTTTGATAATTTCAATAAGTCTTTGGGCCAGTTCAAATATTACTTAGGGCTGTGATTTGTTGAGTTATGTTGTGTTTTTAATTTTTATTTATTTATATAAGTATTGCTTATTATCTGTAGCTACATGGAAAGTGTTATGTATTTCAAATTAATTGGTTATGCTGTATCAGTCTTTATACCTGTCCTTATTGTATTATTTATTGTTGTATTGTAGCAGCTAGAGGGGTTTTCCTGTAATAAATAAATAAATCTTTTCTTAAATCCAAGTTGACAAATAATATTTTTAAATCTTAATTTGATATTTTGTTATTGCCAATAACAATTTCATTATTATTATTATTATTTTGAAGAATGCTCCACAGTACCTGAGTTTTACTTTATTGTTGTTCTGTAGTATAGTTCTTTTGGAATAAACAACCGATTAAGTATTAAAATTTGCTAATTGTTTTATTCCTTATATTTATTTACAAATTTAAATGTTTATAAAAGCATGTCAAAAAATCCAAAAAGTATAATAATATGTTTTTTTTGTATCATTACAGTAATTATTTACTTTACGAAGTGAACAAACAGATTTCAATCAGATCTTAGAATTATTGTTTTGCTCTGGTAGGCTCTCCGATTCCATATAACACTTGTACATGAATTCTCTTTGCCTTTATACTACTAATAATATCTCATTCAACCTGAACCAATCTCATTTTCCTTCAAAATGCATTAGCAACGTATCATACGCAAGTTCTATTACATCAAATGCGTTACCCGCGCTCACGGTTTTAAATTGTGCTCTCCGCGTGACGTCATGCGCGCGGCGAACGATAATTCGAACGGCTAGAGATCATATCTTCTATTTTGTTGTATTATGATTGAATTCGTTTAGCCTTATGACGGACGCGTCCGTTATCCTAGCTGGTTAACGTGCACCCTTGACGGATATTTCCATCATGCGCAGTGAATGTGTTAATCTGTATCTACTGTTAAAGTTTTACAGTTTTATTCCATTTTGTTACTATCACGTTGTCGGGATGAACTAAAATAAATATTACTATTATATTATATATTTTCGGGGTAACCAAAAGAATAAATGAAGTTTTTGTCACCTATGTGTTATGTGTTGAACAGATTGTATCAAATTTTTCCGTGCAATAGTGCATCTACAGATTGTTACTTTTTTGTAATATCTACGTCTTTTCATAACTTCCTTACTTGTTTCATCTACAAGTAAATAATTAAACACAATATAATTAAACTATGGTATAAAGCCATAAGTATACCTACATAATACCACAATATTAAATTATCAATAATTCAGTTTTTTTATAATTTTTAATGTTATTGTCACTTTGATTTTTTTACTTTTAAACCTGTATACTATAAAATATTTTAAATTAATTTAAATGAATGAGTATCATCCTTATAAATTTTTAAAATTTATTTTTTGAAAGATAACTATCACTAACATATGTCTTAAGTTTTTACATAATCTTTTAAATATATTGGCTGCTTTACTACTCTACCCGAGCAAGTGATATTCGTATCCTCATTTATTACCGCTGGTGGTGGCTCTATATTTTTAAGTACCATATTTGGTCTCAATTTCTCACTAGGTTCTGCTTTTAAACTGTACAATCTTGGTTTTATAATTGTTTCTTCAGTAGAGCAACTAAGATAATCAAATATCTTTTTTCTCTTCAAGAATGCCGTAATGCCTTTTAGTTCAGAGAGTCTGAACTAGAAGGCATTACGTCATTCTTGAAGAGACCCAAGAAGGTCGAAACCGGTCAATGTATATATGCCCTTCTCCTTGCGGTTGCGAATCCCCACAGGTGTCTGTATCGACAAAGGGGTCGAACGACGTCACGTTCTTTGAAGGGGATGTAGTTCAATATTCTGCGTGGTATTATCCAGGAAAGTAGTTGTTTGTCTCTTCGAAGAACGGTCAGACTAATATGTCGAACTTTTATTAGTATGCTTTAAGTCTGTAAAATAATATTAACCTAGCAAACGAACAGTTTTTAATTTCGTAAGTTAAGAAAACTTTCAATTGTTTCTACGGATTTCTCGATTTAAATACGGGGCACCCACTAATACAAATCCTTACTCATCCCCATCTAATGCTGTCCGACGACCAGCTGCCAATTTGCACACAGTAACCATAAAAATTTCGAAAACTTATAAAAGTTGACGTTACAACCTTTTAGTTTAGCCGCTATTTTTTTAAATGTCAGTAACATAAAATATTCCCTTTTTATATTAAAACGTTGAAAGTATATAACAATATTAAATGGGATACTGCAAGGCTCCGTAATAAGCCCAATATTATTTATTGTAGCCTTGAATAGCATTTTGGAGAATATAAAAGCACCCCTTAGAACAAGAATATACGCTGACGATTTAGTTGTTTTCTTAAAAGGTACAAATAGGACCACAATGAATAATGTTCTCCAAGATTTTCTTACAAACCTGGAAATTTGGTGTTCGCAAACAGGAGTTCGTTTTTCAACCTCCAAAACTCACTGCATGCTATTTAGCAAAACAAATGAACTATTTCAACCTAACTTGATACTACATGGCGAAAATCTAAAGATCCTACCTTCTGTAAAATTTTTAGGTATGCACTTAGGCAGCAAATTAAATTGGAAAATACACATCAACAATCTAGCCTTAGAATTCCAAAAGAGATTAAACATTCTAAGAGTGGTAGCTAACCAGAAATGGGGTGCTGATGGACCAACTTTATTGTTACTGTATAAATCTCTCATCAGATCAGTATTGGACTATGGCTCTATAGCATATGATACAGCAAACAAAACTGACACCGACCAACTCGAAATAATCCAAAATTCCGCTTTCCGGATTATACTTGGAGCTTTTAGAACTACACCGGTAAAAAGTCTACAATGGGAATTAGGAGAACCAGCCTTAAGCCTAAGGCGAAAATTTCTTAGCAGCAATTATGCAGTTATTATTCTTGCCAATATGTCAAATCCAACTTATCAGTACACACACTCAAATAAATTAGAAGGATTTTTTACTGGGAAATCGAGGACACCAAAACCGTTTTACGAGAGAATTAGAACATATTTTCAAGAAATTGACTTCTGTCTACCAAAAGTTTACTCAATTGCCACTTATTATAACATAGAACCCTGGATGGTAAAGATACCAAATTGCGACAAAAGCTTAACTAAATATGATAAACAAAATACAAACCCAACTGTTATAAAAGCCAAGCTGTTTGACACTTTGGGAAAGTATCCAAATTACCAAAAGATATATACAGATGCCTCGAAATCGACCATAGGCGTAGGAGCAGCTGTAGTAACTGATTCGCAGAAACTCCTATATAAACTTCCATCCTACACAAATATCCTCTCGGCAGAACTATTCGCTATATATCAAGCTTTAACACATATCAACGAAAGCAGCCACCACAACTCTTTCCTTGTCCTTACAGACTCCCTTACTTCCTTACACTCGATACAAACGATTTATTCTAAACATCCTTTGGTTCATCTCATTAAGAAATAACTCTACGTTGCCAGAGAACGAAGCAATGATGTCATCTTTATATGGATCCCATCCCATATTGGTATTAGTGGAAATGAAGAAGCGGACAGATGTGCTCGTAATTCCATCACAGATGAAAGTTGCGGTATCGATTTCAAAGGTGGTTAGTTCGGATCTAAAGTGCGTATTAAATAGGAAAGTGATCGCTTTGTGGCAATCTCAGTGGACTGAAAGTGACTCAAAACTTCGTGAAATTAAACCTCTATATAAAAAGTAGTTTCCATTTTCTAACAACAGACAACAATAAGTGATTATTTCACGTCTACGGTTGGGGCATACTAGACTAACTCACACTTACCTAATAAAACGTGAAGAACATCCAGTATGTGATCTCTGTAATGTAGATGCAACAGTGAAACATATCCTCACAGAATGTCCTAAATACTATAATCAAAGAAACATTTGTAAACTACCCAACACATTTCAAGCCTTATTTCAGGATAATAATTATGATAAACTAATAATATTTTTAAAATTAATTAATATGTATAATTCAGTGTAATTATGTTGTTATCTATTGTACCGTCGCTAATAACCTACTACTCGACTTTCTGTCGATATAAAAAAAAATCGTCAATATTGCTTGGTACTGCAATGCAAATCGATAAGAAATAAAGACGTACAATTAAGTGTCCATCGATTTCCGGAAAGTAGAAAGTTTAGAGTAGAAATAAAAAATAAAAATGAAGAATTCGAAATGCTTGACGCAAGTATAGCTTGGCAAAATGAATTAAGAATTGGAAAGCCTATGTCGAAATATGTTTGTGTCTTCACTTAATTTAAAAGAATATTACAATCCAAGAAGTATGTTGACATTAAACTCTATATTTTATTTGTAATTAACTATTTATTTAATTATAGGCGCAAATATGACCCACATTTAATAGCACTTTTATTTCATAAATACGAATGGAGTTTTTAAAACCATCCATATATTCCAAAACTTCTACAAAATTTGACCTAAGTTCAGTCATCGTACTAAAAAGTATAAATCCTTAATCAATTTATCTAACAATTTGCAACAACATTAAATAAAGAAAAATTTTGAATTAGAATTTTTAGTATAAACTTAAAAAATAACATCTTACCTGTACGTTTAACAAAAATAAGAAAAATTGAAATTGAATAGGAATAATATTGTCTTCCAAATTGTGTAAGAGAAATATCTTAATTGTTTGTAAAATAAAATATGCAAAAAAGGGAATAAACCACTAAACCACACATTAACATCCCATAATCAAACAACTTTATACACATCTACATTAGTTACGACTTGACAGTTAGGTGGCGCTGCGATCTTAATCTCGAATCCCAATATGTACATTTTTCTCGCGGTTCTCAATGCTGCCTTACCTGAAGTCGTCAATGACAGGAATAAACTTGGTATATAAAAGAAATAGTTATAACTTTTTATTGAAATAAATTCCCCAAAAATAAGTAATAAAAACAAAATCCCCCTTCCCCTAGTTAGTTCCCCAGGACAATTTCAGAAAAAATATACATTGAGCAAGCTCAGGTTGGAAATTGGAAAAAATATGGTATATAAGAAGAGAAAAAGGATAAGTACTTGGAACCAGTAGCAGAGTTTTTATCGACGGACTTTTCGAACAATAAAATGCTAGCGCTTTGGGCTAATGCGAAATGGCAACCTAGAAGGCCTCAAACCTATAAAAACCAATAGTGGCTATGTTACACTACCCAATACTTCTGGATTTGATTCGGTAGTTCAAATACTCACTAGCGGTTTCTGCGATAGTCAATTTTTTTAACCTTACTTGCCATAAATTTAAGCGAACTGGCAGCAATTGTATGTAGGTACTATTGTGAACGAGGGTGTAATACAGGCTTCTAGATGAGTTATGTTATAATGTTTTTGCATATAATAAAAACCCAAAAGATATTATCTCAGTTGATCTATAAATTCAGATGTCAAATCTTTTGATTAAAATAGTGGACTGCTCCATTTTTGGACGTGGAATTGCAAAACATTTATAATTTATCCAATGTCGCAATAATGAAGGATGCGGAGGATACTTACGAAGAAGACTCTATTTAAATCCAGTTATATTTTTTGTGGAACCGATATGAACAAGCAGTAAAATATGTGAGGTCAAGTGCAAATTTTAGGAAATATCAAAAAATATTCACGTAGGTGACGTTCAATACATTTTGAGCAGTTGTGTTGCATACAGAGGACCCGATTTAGTTCTTGTTCACTTCCTTGCCTTCGCACATTGGCCAACAATATGCGGGACATGTATGATAGATACTCATAAAAAACAGGAAAATGTTCAACTCATCAAGAAGTAAGATTACAAATAATTCTATATAACATTTAAATTTATTCGCATATCAAGTTAAGTCCCTACCTGTTATACATTTTCCACAGGATTGCAAATGTGAAATTGAAAAAATCCTATTTTTCAAATGTAGTTTAATCGGCAATGGTTGATAAATTAAAATTTTGCAGGAAGTTCTTAAATAAGATGTAGAATCTAAAGAGTTTGCTATATTCTGTGCTTTATTTTATGAGAACCAAATCCTGCTCTTTATTATGCGTAGAAAATTTAGAGTCCATCAGCTAACGTGTCAAATTTCTTAAACAAAATTTCACCAGGGTTATCTTGTTAATACTTGTTACTGCTTCTATTAATTTCATTCATACTTATTCAGTTTTAGAAATATTCCATTTTTTCTACTTTTATGACACACTTTATCGTAAACAATTTTTTCTTATGCGTTAAAACCTTGTTAGTGCATCTCAACGATATAAAAAATGTTTGTGCTTTGGAAGTTTCAATTAAATATATCTTTAGTATTTCGGTAGTGCTTTTTACTGCTTCTCATTGTGTCTATGTTATTGCTTTTTTTAAATCATCGCCATTTTTTAAGGTCGTTAACTGAACGTGAAGCTCTCTAAAATTAAGAAATTTTACATATCAACTGCTGTCTTCACGGACCGCAAAATTTAATCTTGGTAAATTATTTTTGAACTATCGGATCAGTGATTTACCCTCCAACTGATAACCTGTAGTTAATACTTTAAGTGTAAATACATGATATTTTTTCTAAATGTTACTTATTTTTGGAGAATTTATTTCAATAAAAAGGTTATAACTATTTCTTTTATATACAAAGTTATTTGTTTATTCCTCTCATTGGCAACTTCAGGTACGGCGTCATTGAAAACTGCGAGAACAATATACATATACAAGCAAATACACCGTGAGATCCTCCCCAGCATACGGTTTAAAAGTTTTTTGAATACTTTTTTGAGAGTTCAATTGAATAAATTTAAAGAGGTGAAACCCATAGGCACCAGCATGGTTTGCAATATATACTTAGGCGTTATTTATTAGTCGAAATTTTGACATCTGACATTTTACAGTACTTCACCGAAGGAGTGCTAGCATACTAAAAATACTCACTTAAAAAAAAGGAACGAAGTCGAGTTCATCTTCAGCGTTTTCTTCATTTTACCACCCTGTATATTTTTTATTCAAATAGCCGCAACTGTCTTCAGCTTAATCTCTTCACAGGATATTCGTTAACAATTTCAGTCAGTTAACGTCTCGTCTGTTCGAAAATTAGGGAGGGCGATGTTAAAAATTCAATAATAATAAGAACCTTGGCCTTTAACGTCATGCATCAGGTACAAAAGGAAAACGACAGGTGCATCATCGTTAATATTGACCATTTTGAAATTCAGTTTTCAAGTGTACGCATAAACAGAGACGTACGGTTTACTTTCAACCTTCTTAAATGAAAAATATTAATCCAAATCTCCCTCTGTTGATAATCTAAATCAACAATGATTTTGTTTTATATATATATATATATATATATATATATATATATATATATATATATATGTATATACATACAATACAAATTTTCATCAATGACTGTCATATTTTTAAAATGTTCGTTTTGTTTGTGTGTGAGTTTTATTCTGTTATGTGATACGTCCTAAACAGCTATAAAATATATTGAATAATTAAATGAACGTTCTGTCGAAGTTTTAACAAAATTTTTATTTCTGATGAAGGTCATGGAAAGACCGAAACGTTAAATAAAAATGTATTAACTACTAGTTAAATGTCTTTAAAAATGGTCTTCAATCCCAAGAATACAAAATAAACTATATATATATATATATATATATATAATTCACTAACACTGTTGAGATAAAACTAGTTTTAGTATCTCAAAAAATTCGCTCCTCCTGAAAACAGTTTAAAATTTTCGTATTTTCTTAATACAATACTTTTAATGTGCAACGTCATACGATGATTGTTACTGGTTGTTAAGATCAATAGAATTTAAAAAAATAATTGAGGAGGATCATTTAATTGCTGCATCATCGAAGGGAATTTACGTTAGTTCCATGGAATTAACTGAATTCCAGGGAATGAATGTAAATCTTTGAAAGGAATTGTTGGCTTACTATTTAGTAGAATTATACAGTTTCAACCCTTCCTCTGTGGAATTTACTCATATTACTTTTTCAAAGAAAAATTGTGTGAAACACGTTGGGAATCATTATTTTTCGTAACTCGTTCATTACGAAAAATAGTGCTTTTCCCAATTGGTTGCACAAATAACTATTTCTAAACCAAAATAAAGATAACTCAGAAAATCATGAGAGAAATTAAAGTAATTCTTTTGTGTAAATTGATCTTATGTGTAAAACAGTTATATCAAATCCTTTATGATAAAATACTTCACACTGCAAACTTGTTCCATCGATAGTAAATTTTTATTTTACTTATTATTTATAGGAATCGAATACAATGGTTATAAGTGTCATCACCAAATTATTTAATGAAATTCATTCTTGAAGTCTGGGTTTAGCCAGCAGTATTAAAAATATGAGGAAAATGTTGACAATATAGACGGTGCAATAAAAAGGTAGATCATACATTGAATCACATATTGTGTTACCAAAAATAACTCGATTGATTTTAACTCAGTTAACATGTGTATACTAAAAAAGTTACTACATTGTAATGGAACAGTTAATTATTCTTAAACAACAACATAAGTTGGAAGCTTTAATATGTGTTATTGACAATATTGTTGATGTCAATATTTGGTTGTATCCGTAGCTTCAACAATACCCACTACAGTTTTTGTAGCATAATGAGAAAGATGCCATATCTCAATAGTAACTAAAAACGCACCATGTGGCAAAAAAGTTTAATGCATTCAATTAATGGTGCCACAATCATTAAATTGTGACTCACACAAAAATTTGGGGGCGAATAGAGGATCTCAACTCAAATAAAAAATTTACGGGGTGCAATGATTCCGTAATTTTTGTTTTGGAAGATGATCTAATCATAGGAAAGTCACTTGTCAATTCTCATGATAATAAGTCAAAGAGTAAATCAATTTGTCAAAGAGCTATAACTTTTTTTGTATGCACTTGTTGTACTCAGGTAAGTTAGATTCAATCGAATTATTTTTGTCCACAGAATATATGGTTTAATTTATGGCCCACTTTTTATTGCACCCTGTATATTACTGTCATTATTGTTTAGTATGAAATATCAATTAAAAGATTTTACTCCAAACAAATCAAAAATTATATGAAAAATATATAAAAGGAATGTCAAATGAAAAATCAGCTGAATTGAATATGAATCAAAGTTGCGTATTTTTTATGTTTTAAAATATTGACAAGAACAAAAATAATTGCAAATATTTTTCCAAACAAGATGTGTCAACGAACTTTAATGAAAATACCCTCCTCGACATTGAGCAGCTACAACAAGAATCTTATAAATATGTATTTTATTGCAGATCCATTGTGTGTCACAACAATTTCTCTTCTTCTCATGAACAAAATCAAATGATGTAGGAATCAAACAGCTCTTTCCAAGCATGTCCATTGGCTTTTCATACACCATCTTTGATATATCGTTTTGAACAGGAAGCACCATACTTTTTAACCGGGATTTGGTTCTCAATGGCAAAATGTTGTTGTTAACCCACATTATTACAATTCACGCCAGAGAACCAGATAATTATTATTAATATTAGGAGTAAACCAAACTGAGTTTCTATATCTTGAAATATAAAAGGTCAGGAAAAACCTCTGTTGTCCTCCACATTCCAGGAAGGTTAAGCTCACCATCTATGGGAAGATTGGAACTTCTTCCTATCTGGTAAAACTGCGTGTTTCCAAACTTTCTCTGCATGAATTGAATTGAAAATTCGACATACTTGAGATTCTCAAGTGCAGTTACATTAACGTTATAGAACAGCAGCTCTATTTATACACAAGCTTGTTTTTATCGCATTCGGTCTGTTCTAGGAGATATTGGGAATAACCTTAGAGTAATAATAAACATAGAGAGGGCTATTCATTCAACAATTCTAAACGCCAGTAGTGAAATAATGAATGAATGACAAAAAGTGGGGATGGTATTGTAGCTACATGGCCTTGCTAATATCGGCTGTTTTTCTGACAAACTTGGTACCGACGAACCATGATAATCCAAAAACATAAAATTAATTAACTTAAAAGTTTATTTTGTTACTAAAAATTTTGAAAAACACATCAAAACGAAATAATGAAATGTTTACTCTCTAGTCGTTATGGCGCTCGTATAAACAAACCACGTTTGACACTATTTACTATAATACTACGACACAATCTGACGATATTTGTATCTCTCTTTATATGGTAATTAAACAAGGACAAAACTACTAAATAGTTTACTATTGCCACATTAAACAGGTACTGAAATTTTGAACAATGTTGCCACTTTTAGTTATAACCATAAAGGTATCTAAGGATACAACAAATACTTGCTTAAAATTTATATAAGAATATGCCTTTATTGAATAAAATTCAAGTATTATTAATTAATGTTAAAAGCAGCGACTCAAATGCATAAATTAGTATGACTTTTTTTATTTGCATAACTTTTTAACAAATTTTCATTTAAACTTCTAATTTCATTTTTCCTGCAACTAAAGAGACTTTGTAAATATGGCAAAGCAATGGAAATGTCCGCAAGTGAGCTTAGAATGTGACTCAATGTTTGGGGCAAGAAAAGATCAAAACAAACATATCTATTTTATTTGTTAATCTGAGGGAATAACCTTCTAATTCATGTTTTTACAACATGTTTTTTTACGGATACAACCCTATCTACGATGCTAGAAAAGTATTGGTTTACCCCAAAAAAAGTTGAAATTTTAGAATCTGGTTTTTAAAAAATATACTGTGTGTATGTCGTCACCGTTGTTGTCGTTGCCCACTTTTTGTAACATGTCTTGTTAGCACGATACGGCCTTCGCCTTGCATAAAATCACCAATTTTTTGATTGGGTATTATTCAGGGCACCTCACAGATAAACCCTATGGATTTTCAGCTTATTGGAGCCAGTATAACGGGTGCTATATGGTACCTGAAGTACCAAATTTTTGGTCATTTTTGTAGATTTTTCGCTCCGGAGTGTGTACAAGTGACCAATTTTATGATTGGATATTATTCAGAGCGTCTCACAAAAGAGCCCTATTGATGTTCACCTGACCAGAGCCAAATCCAGTACAACAGGTCCTATAAATCCAGATATAGTACTTTCTTGGTAATTTTTGGAGGAATTTCGCTTTATTAGCTCAATACAACCTTTGGAGCGTGAACAAGTTACCAATTTTATGATTGGATATTATTCAGGGCCTCTCACAGATGAACCCTATTGATTTTCAGCTCATCAGAGCCAGTACAACGGGTACTATGGTACCCGAAGTACCAGTTTTGGGTCATTTTTGGAGAAATGTCGGTTTGTTAGCACGATACAGCCTCCGGAGTGTAGGTATACAAGTAACCAATTTCATGATTGGATATTGGGTATTGTTCAGTGTGTCTCACAGATGATCCTATTGATTTTCAGCTCACCAGAACCAGTACGACGGGTTCTATAAATCCATATATACTACATTTTTGGTCATTTCTGGAGACATTTCGGTTTGTTAGCATGATATAGCCTCCGGAACGTATACAAGTCACAATTTTTGATTGGATACTGTTCAGGGCGTCTCACACATAAACTCTATTGATTTTCAACCCACCAGAGCCAGTACAGTGGGTACTATAAATCCAGATATACCATATTTTTTGTCATTTTTGAAGAAATTTCGGTATGTTAGTGAGGTACAGCCTGCGGAGTGCGGAAAAGTAAGTTTTAATCTTTAAAACCCTTTAGTTTACTTCATTTTAGATACTTTTTGCCTAAGTTATATTCAACAACAATTCTCAAAGAATTTGTGACCACCTTTCAGATAGCACAAATGAACCAATGTTACTACTTTTAATATATTTGATCGGATTCCGAATATGTGTTTAAGGTTACAACATATTTGTAAAATGAGTAATGGTTCAGATAAATAATACTAGTGCGTGCTTTTTTAATGTTTCTTAAAGTCATACAAAACGACGTTGGTAAATTATTCCTGTCATTAAAATAACATATAAACGAAACCATTAGAATTAATAACTCACTTCATCAGTAATTTATCATGCGATATTATTTAAATTATTGATGAAACCATTTTAAATAACTACATAATTTTTTTTAAATAAATGAATGCGTGTTCGTGTGTAATACGAAAATAATCTGTCGATTCTGGTTCTATAAACTAAAGGGACATAAATCATTCTCCTAGAAAATATTCCCAAACGGCTCTTAGGGGTGTGTAAATTCACCGCCGGGAGCAAGGTAATGATTATAGCTTGGTAAGTTAATAAATTTCCGGAAGATCCCACTTTGAAAAATCTCTAGCGGAAAAGTGACGACAGTCAATAATTTAATTTACTATGTTATATTGTGTAACAATAATATATAGTAATTTCAGATTGTCATTTGGGGTACATGACGATTAATGTGGTTTTGTTATAAACAGATATGTTAAAGATCGGGAAAATTTGTAAGTAGTTCTTTGTAATATTGTCAGCTAAGAAAAAAATCTAAATTAAATTCAAAATGCAACATGGCGATGTGTGCCATAACTTTAGAGATATACGTCATAAAATACACATTAAAAATGTGGTACTTGAGAAAATTTATAACAAGAAAGAAATTAATAGAGCCGACAGTGGCGACCGAAACGTAATAGAAGAAAATTAAAATGAATATTCAGCACATTGGCGAATAAACACATATAAGTAAAACTATTGTTCCGAAATAGCACACTGGTGTAGTCTCTGAATCCGACTCTATCGAAGTCATGTATGAAAGTTAAAATTTTGGCGAAGACACAGAGATTTCTTCGAACTGTTTACCGTTATTTTCTGTGACTATTCTTAGCTAGATATTTCCAGTGAGTTCCATTGTTTTTGTGACCAGTCTTATCTAGACAATTCTAGGGAGGCGATTGTTTTTGCGCGAGCCGCCATCTAGAATTATCCAGAAAAAGGGCACTTAATATATAAAGACTTCCGACCAGCGGGAGAAGTTAGTATATAATTTGATCTCGTGATATAAATAGTAACCTTGTGAATAGTCTAAGTAAATAAACAGTAGTGCAGTGTCTATATAAATTAGTGAACAGTATAAATAAATTAAGTGTGTAGACCTAACGTGTGTATGAATTTATCCCCTCGGTCGTAATAAAACGTTTAAATAAATAAGAAAAACATTACACTATTTATGAACTATTCGGAAACAATACCAGTGGAAATCATAGATGTGGAGGAGGGAGCAAAACGTATTATATATCACAAGGATTGAATATACTCACAGAGTGAGTGAGTCCAATATTAATGTTAATTTTAATTAAGACAAGGGAATCTGCGCATATTGTTCCGGAGCCTTTCACGGCGTGGAGTATTTCAATAAACACTGTTGAATTTGCCGCTAAGAAAGCTGCTTGGGTCTTAGTGACGATAGTAGTAATGAACAACTAAATATTTGATACAATGAGCATTTTTTGAGGCATCGATATAGTCTCGTAAGGATTTCGACTCTCGGAAGATGTTGACCATGAAGGTATTGAATTGTGGTCGATATAGAGTACTGTCTCGTAAGAAATTCAAAACCCGGTGGACGTGCTGTCTATTGAAGTATTAAATTATGGTTCGTTTTTGAAAAATCTAATTATAGAAGTTAGAGAAGAGAGAAGTTGCGGCAGAGTGTGAATGTTTGGATAGGATAATTGTATTTGTGCTTATACGAACTCTCACACATAAGCTTTATTTTAAGGCATTTAGACTTGGGCGAGTGCGTGTTGCATTAATTTAGATAAAACAGGTATGGATTTTCAATAATATTTCTTCTGCTCTCCAATTATGGTGGAAGAGGGAGTTTTTTTTGTTCTTTTGATGTGTTGTTTCCCACTCAGTCTAATATCAAAATACAATATTTTATGATGAGTTATATTTTTTAGTGATTTTCTATTTAGTCTTAATTTTGTGATTGGTGGTTAGCATGTTTTCTGCTGAACTATAAGATCTTAGTCGTCTCCGCATCATTTAGACCATTGTTGGGGTAGATTTATAGTGTACGTGTGTTTTCCTAGGCAGAAATTAACCAGAGTAGAGTAGGTATTTTTTACACTGAGCCCACTTAGCAGGACATCATTTTATTGAAGGTATACACTTCTGATATTACTTCTTTCACGAGGATTTAAGATGTTCGTTTGTTCAAAAAATTTTGATAAATGTGAGGACAATTAGATTAATTAACCTAAAATTGCCAAATAATAAAAAATTAAGAATGATTTATTGAACCTCCTTCAATTTTTAATGGAATTTATTTATACCTTATCACTAGCTTGTAATTAATTATAAATATTTGCTTCTTTGCATAATAATAACATTGTTATCCATACAATCGGACACACAATAATACAATTATTCAAGGTTGATTGTTGCAGACTTGTTGACATAAACAATTATTATCGACTGACACACATTTAAACTTGAAGAACGATATTTTGCTGAACAATTTCATTGATTCTATATAAAAATAGAATTGAATCAGTCATTTCAAAAACAACTTAAGTCAAATAATATAAATTTTCCGGAGACAATAAAAACTAAATAAAACGAATATGGCTTGAAAGTAAGTAAATATGTTTTTACGCATTCTCCGCAAATGTTGGGCAACTGAAACTCTCACAGTGAATTGGGAAAAAATAAAATAATTTTCTGACCTAAGTGGTTTTTGCAGGTAAATTCATAATTTGCTAAACTATTTTTAAAATGAATACATGGGTGTTGTTTTCAATTTTTTTGGGATTTATTGGAAGGCAGTCATTAGGATACGCGTTAAGAGTAGGCAATTTTACATTATAGGTGTAGCAGTTCTTGCAAGCTGAAAAGTGTTCTTCATTAATCCGTCAATGTAATTATCTGTGTAAACCACCTCTTTTTAGGCTTATTTCAGAATGAAATAGGGCTATTATAGAGAGTAGCATGACGCGACTTCGGAAAAATTTCAATGCAGTTTTTCTTTTTGGTGTTCCCTGATGTCAAAATCTACCCCTCGTTCCGAAGGTTATATATATACATAACAAAATATGTTCATCCAGAACGGGGTGTAGCAGTCAACAGTGGGGCTGGTGAGAAATCAAACAATTTTATTATTCATCAAGCTTTCAACCCTTGTTTGGGGTCTTCCTCAGGATGACTACAAATATTATATATTTAAAAACAATACGTTACAAAACATAGTCGTACTTACTAAAATGGATTGTGAGATCGACTATACCATAAAAGTTGGAAACAATAAAAACTCCATAAACAATATATACATTTAAAAAACATTTAAAAGTAACATAAAAACCGTTACAAATAATAACATTGTACTGATTTAGAAATTATTATCGGATCACACAATGATTATTACATTTTAAGATGTTAGAAATTAACTGATAAAACTCCAAATGAAAACAAATGATAACAAATGGTAAAAGTGACAATTAGCATGGAACAACACGGTGAGCACGGAACAACACAAAATGGCCTTTAACTAAAATGCAAACCAGCGAACACTACATTAACGAAGATGTTATGCATTGTTAGTGTGCTGTGTTAGGGGAAATATTTTAGGAATTTTGTTCTTATTATTCTCATACTCCAAAATGTAATTATAGATGAGACTCAGATTTTGAGTATCTGATCTAGTGTTGAGGGGTCTTCCAATTTTATTAATAAACACCATCTCCAAGTAAACCCTTTTATAGTAGTTATTTTCTCCAATTAAAACTTCAACTCCTTCGAAATCCATATCATGTTGTGATTCAATAACATGGGTCGACAGAGCGCAAGACGGCCTTCCCAATCTGCAATCGCTTTTGTGAGATGTTATTCTACCCTGCAAAAGCCTCGAGGTTTGTCCAATGTATGCTTGCAATTGATCTTATACACAACATTGGAACTTTCCAACGGTTTGACTTTAGTTTTGGTGCGGTTAAACAGGGAACCTACAGTTTTCACATTCCTCGTTGAAATCTTAACATGTGGAATGTGTTTCAAAACAGAAATAAGTTTGGGAGTCAGATCATTGATATAAGGTAAGGAAACAAATTTCATATCTGTTTCACGTATATCATCAACATTAGAACTCTTAACTATAGCCAACCGACGCTGGATTGGAAAAGAAGAACTGAAAATAATGTTGTTGAGAAGTTTAGAAGGATAAGAATTATCAATAAATATATTGTGAAGCAGTTTCAAATCACCATTTCTGTATTGAGGATGAGACAGTTGGCATACGCGGCTTTTCATAGTATGAATTAAATTAACTTTAATTTGCATGGTGTGATTGGAATGGTAATTAAGAAATATATTACTTGCCATGGGTTTACGGTACCAAGATGTGCGTAATATTCCTTGATTGTCTCTATGGACCTTCATGTCAAGAAAAGGAATGTAATGATCTGTTTCTGTTTCAACAGTGAACTGGATGTCTTCATCCAAACTATTGAAAACATCCAGTGCAATTTGTGGTGATTTGAAAATGCTTTACAATATATTTATTGATAATTCTTATCCTTCTAAACTTCTCAACAACATTATTTTCAGTTCTTCTTTTCCAATCCAACGTCGGTTGGCTATAGTTAAGAGCTCTAATGTTGATGATATATGTGAAACAGATATGAAAGTTGTTTCCTTACCTTATATCAATGATCTGACTCCCAAAATTATTTCTGTTTTGAAACAAATTCCACATGTTAAGGTTTCAACGAGGAATGTGAAAACTGTAGGTTCCCTGTTTACCCGCACCAAAACTAAAGTCAAACCGTTAGAAAGTTCCAATGTTGTGTATAAGATCCATTGCAAGGATTGTCATAAAGCATACATTGGACAAACGTCGAGGCTTTTGCAGGGCAGAATAACATCTCACAAAAGCGATTGCAGATTGGTAAGGCCGTCTTGCGCTCTGTCGACCCATGTTATTGAATCACAACATGATATGGATTTCGAAGGAGTTGAAGTTTTAATTGGAGAAAATAACTACTATAAAAGGGTTTTCTTGGAGATGGTGTTTATTAATAAAATTGAAAGACCCCTCAACACTAGATCAGATACTCAAAATCTGAGTCTCATCTATAATCACATTTTGGAGTATGAGAATAATAAGAACAAAATTCCTAAAATATTTCCCCCAACACAGCACACTAACAATGCATAACATCTTCGTTAATGTAGTGTTCGCTGGTTTGCATTTTAGTTAAAGGCCATTTTGTGTTGTTCCGTGCTCACCGTGTTGTTCCATGCTAATTGTCACTTTTACCATTTGTTATCATTTGTTTTCATTTGGAGTTTTATCAGTTAATTTCTAACATCTTAAAATGTAATAATCATTGTGTGTTTGATCCGATTATAATTTCAAAATCAGTACAATGTTATTATTTGTAACGGTTTTTATGTTACTTTTAAATGTTTCTTAAATGTATATATTGTTTATGGAGTTTTTATTGTTTCCAACTTTTATGGTATAGTCGATCTGACAATCCATTTTAGTAAGTACGACTATGTTTTGTAACGTATTGTTTTTAAATATATAATATTTGTAGTCTAGGGTTGAAAGCTTGATGAATAATAAAATTGTTTGATTTCGCACCAGCCCCACTGTTGACTGCTACACCCAGTTCTGGATGAACATATTTTGTTAATTTTCTTCAGTCAAACGTACCAATACTTTTATATATATATATATATATATATATATATATATATATATATATATATATATAACAACAACAAGATGTACGAATAGTGCGTGACATATGAACAACAAGCAACGAAGAGATTAGTGGGTATTGCACGCAAATTGAAAAAGGGGCTACTAAAAAGAGTGGTAACTGCAGACATGCATGTTTCTGGCTCATTAGTCGTCCTCAGTACGGTACAACCAAGAAAGGGTGTGAAACCTGGGAGTAAAGGTGTTGAATAAAACATGAGAAAATATAACAGAATTCAACAGGATAGTCAAACGCAACATTTGTGTCAGTAATATTAGAAGATCTCGAATATTCGAGACAACAACCAACATAGACGCATATAACACTCCCGTCTGAAACTTCCGACCCAGATTAATGAAACAACAACAAGATGTACGAATAGTGCGTGACATATGAACAACAAGCAACAAAGAGATTAGTGGGTATTGCACGCAAATAGAAAAAGGGGCTGTACCGGCTAATGAGCCAGAAACCCCTTTTTCTATTTGCGTGCAATACCCACTAATCTCTTTGTTGCTTGTTGTTCATATGTCACGCACTATTCGTACATCTTATTGTTGTTTCATTAATCTGGGTCGGAAGTTTCAGATGGGAGTGTTATATGCGCCTCCGTGTCTATGTTGGTTGTTGTCTCGAATATTCGAGATCTTCTAATATTACTGACACAAATGTTGCGTTTGACTATCCTGTTCAAATCGGTTATATTTTCTCATGTCTCATTCCTTTGCTCCCAGGTTTCATACCGTTTCTTGTTTGTACCATACTGAGGACGGCTAATGAGCCAGAAAGATGCATGTCTACGGTTACCACTCTTTTCAGTAGCCTCTTTTTCTATTTGTGTGCAATACCCACTAATCTCTTTGTTGCTTGTTATATATATATATATATATATATATATATATATATATATATATATATATATATGTGTGTTATAACGGAATTTGTAAGCACGATAGAGGGCGTATTTTTTGACGGATCGAAACCAAACTCGCTTAGGCCAAAATATTGAACGAGTTCGTTAATAAGCCAAATCAGCCCAGTAAAAATCAAATGGCGGCCTGTCAAAGTTGAAAAAAATCGTATTTCCTTTGTTTTCATTTGACGTAAAAAAGTTAGAGCTTTTTCATAGATATAAACACGTTCTACAACTTTTTTACTTAACATTTTTCTCTAAATCGTACATTAAAACATTTATTTAAGAAAATTCACAAATTTACCAGAATTTTTTTGTTTTTGATTTGATGCCAAAATGTTACTTTGGTTTTTTGTACATCTCAAAACATTCTATTATTTTTGTATCTAATTTTTTATTTTGGGTTTTATGCAAAATTCTTACTGAAATAAGCGTGTCCAATTGGTCCTGTGCCATTGGGATTTTTTTGTTTTTGTCATACTTGGGTGCCATGTACGTTGATACTGCAAACGATACTTTCTGTTCTTTGGGAACTTTCCTTCCGAAACTTTCGTCCGATAAACAATTTCTTTCATAATAAGCTGGTCACCATTTTCCAAAATCCAATATTTGATTGGTTTGCATCAGAAGTTCTGGCTTGCCATAATAGAGTAGTATTGATACGGAACATATATTCGATCAAGTTTTCTGATGATTTTTTTAGTACACCAAAATCGTGATCATTTGGATGAGAATAATGGCGTCGTGTTGGAAATGCGCAATTTTGTGGAGTCGATTTGTATCCGTTAGAGCCAGAAGAAACCTTGTGACTGTATGGTTCTTGTTCTGACTATGACAATTGTCCGAAAATATAAAAAGCTCTCTAGTATGTAGTGCATTATCGTTGAGCAAACTTCGTTAGCCCCTTTGTTGGCTATGCCCTCGTGAACAGTGTAAAATACTGACTTTTTAGTTTTCAAATTCTTTATACCGAAGCAGTTCACTCATAATTGGTGTAAATCAAATATTTCTTGAACAGGGATACAGGATAAAGGCAGATTTTGCATAAAATCGAAGGTTATAGCTGTTTTATTGAGTTCTTCCACTTCTGGTATCTTATTATCACATTTTTTGCGCGCCATTTGTAGATCTGTAATTCAGCTTCTGCAGTTCGCCTGGCATTTTATCTTAAGCTGGAGCTTTTGATTTTAACTTATAATTTTTAACAAGTTATTCATGTATCCACTTCTGGCTTACCAAATCTTAATGAGAAATTTTCCTTGAAATACTTTGCGTAAAACTTGTAATTAACTCCTAGGTTCAGATGTTTGTCATTGAATAAGGCGTACATAGTTTTGACATTAAGACGGTAATCCAGATATTCAATATCTTGGGCAGAATAATGTGCTTTCGTAGAAATTTGAGAATATGACTATGAATTTTGTTAAACATTTCTGGAGGTTTTGTATTGGATTTGTTTTCCCCATCTGTCGCGAGGATTAACTGATTTTAGAAGCAAATAATAATAATAATAATAATAATAATAATAATAATAATAATAAGTTTATTTATCATAATGTTATTACATGGTTTACATAAAAATATATAGTCTTTCTGCATAGATATTGACAATGTAAAGTAGGTTTGAATTCACCTTTTTTATATTAATATATTGATTTATAACATTTGGTCAACACATTTCATATATAAATAAGAGAAAATTAACAATAAAAAATATAAAACATTCACAATAAAATACAAAATATTTACAATATTTCCCAAGCACATCAGATATTCAGAATGTAAAACAGGTTTACTTTCACGTTGTTGATTTCCATCTTAGACATTCAACATATTTCGTTCATAAATTCGAGAAAATCAACAATAGAAAACATTAACAATGAAATATAGAAAACAAACACTTTGTAGAGTATTCCAATTGACAAACGACATTGAATCATATAACACAATTAATAGTAACATGAAGATTTAAAAAGTCTGTCAGTCAAAAAGATATCGAACCAGATCTCGTTTTAAGTTAATAACATATTTTCTTATTATTTTTTTCAGCATGTGACGAGAATTCATTACATTCATTTTTTGTTCAGGGGGTAGAAAATTAAAAATTTTTGAAATGAGATAATTAATGTTTCGTTGTCCAATTTTTGTACTACTCAGAGATGTTTAAACGTGATATTCTTTTTTTTTCCTAGTGAAATGTTCATGGTCGATATTATTTAATAGATTTTTGTTTTCGTGTATATGAGTAAGAATGTTATTAAGAAATATTTGTCTTACATCGAAGATTCTTGCTTGTTAACTATGCTTTTTTGCAAACCTCTTTCTTATCTTCCGAAGTAACAATGAAATATTTAAACACATATTCCCGAAGTAAAGCTGTTGATTTACGCGGTCGGTGGTATTTTACAGGATGTTTCTCAATCAGCTGTTGCAGAAATATGTCTTGTTCATCTTTGTTCTGTAAAGTGACTGAAGCATCGTTTTTTGCAACTAAAAACTTATAACGATCTTTTAAACACTACTTACTTAATAACGACGAATAGACATACCTGCAAGCCGGACCAGTTGCGGGTGCCTGTAGTAGATTACTTTTCCAGTTTGTGTGTGGAATACCTATCACTTTAAGATTTTGAATAATATTTCCCTTATAAAGTTCTGGTTTCCTTCGACTTTTCTTGATTGGTTCATTATTGTCACTATCAATAGAAGACATTGTTCGAATGTTTTCACTAACCATGCAAACAACAATGAATAAAATGAAGGCAATGTCAATGTCCAAATCAAAACTTATTCAAAACGTAAGTGGTGGCGCTGCCTTGCACTTACCAGTCAATACTAAAACAACATAAGTCAATGACTTACGTGGCTTTAGCAGTGAACGTGCAAACTTCTACCTCTAATTTTAGGGACGAGTCGAGTGACACGCGATTTTAACACCGAACGATTAAGCGACATTTCAATGGGAGTTTCAGCTAAGAACCCCATTTTCGTTTCCTTACTTATGTTGTTTTTGAAATGACCGGTTCAATTGCTTATCAAATAAGTAGATTTCTTCCAAAAGTGATCACAAAAAGTCGATAAATCTTGAAGTATCATAAAAATTTCAGTAGAATTCTTGTTCAATCGAAGAATAATACTATTTTATTTAAGAAATTCTCTCAAAGACAATAAGCAAATTAAAAATAACAATTTTAATGAATTATAATGATGGATAGCGCCTTGAAATATTTTCATAAAAAAACTTGTTAGAACAGAAGTCTATAAATTTTATTCACTGGGTATTTCTAAAATAACACACTTCCAGATATATTTTCATATTTATATAACTTTTTTCTAAAAATATATTAATTTATTTTCTTTCTTTCTAAAACTGAAGCAATGATCGATATTGTTTTCATGATAATCTTTTTGTTATTGAGTAGGATTGGCAGAAGCAATTCCATGTCGCTCACAAGTCTTTGTTTTTATTTTTCATTCTCGACGGCTGTCTCTCATTTGGAGAATCTATCCATAAATGACATTCGATCTTTCCTCTTAGTTACAATTTTTCCACCACGAAGTCAACAACTTGAAAAACAGTTTTGTATATTTCGGGATGTGAATAATATTTAAATTCAACTCAGGTTTATTAACATAAGATGTATAATTATAATACAATACCACAATTGTCTTTAAAATTATTGTTTTATTTCATTTTCAGTACAATGTTTTGTCCGTTGACCTAACCGGATGTGATCATGTGTTAAAATTGAATCTTTATGTATTAGTACTTATTGATAGTAAGGACCTGTTTACAATAACAAATAATCTGATGCCAAGAGTTTGTATGAATACGAAATTATTGTTTATCGCTTCAATTCGGATAATATATTTTTTTGAGACTATCACTTTAAATAGAAATTATGTTGCTACTGCCAATATTATTCTTCACTCCGATTATTCCATATCACCATAATTTGGAGAAATTTTTGGTAATCAAGAAACAACCAATATGATCTGCTCCATCACAATGTAGAATTTGCAATTTATGCGCCTCTAAGTTATTTAAAACTTTTATCACTGAAGGTTTTATTAAAAGTTTTCCGATTAGTTTTGCTATTTTCCTTAATTGTTCATCAATTCTATATGTATCTCTAACTGATTTTTCTTTCATTCTAGGTCTTTTAGACTGTACACGTTGTCATTTATCAGTAATATGTTATCAATTAACTTAGCTTTGGCTCCTTTTCCTCTCGCCTGTTTCATATATTTTATTAGCTGTTTTCTTTGTTTCTGTGTGTCTTTTGGGTAGTCTGCATTAATATATATCTTTGTTCCTTTTAATTTATTCGTTCCTTTCGAAGTTTCAACTTTCTTGTTCAAGTCTTTCATCTGTATTAGGACTGGCCTATTCTTGTTATTGTTTTTATTTCCTATTCTTTTACATTTTAAAATATCCGACTTAACATCTACTGTGTTGTTAACCTTCTTCATTACATCTTCTAATTTATTTTCTAGTTGTACCTCATCTTCTTCATTGCCTTCTTCTATACCATGTATTATCAAATTCCTCTTTGTAAAATTATTATCGGTCTGTATCATGTTTCCTTGCAATAATTTTGTTTTTTCCTTTAGGTCCATATTTACCATCCTTAATTGGTAGTGTTCCTTCTTCAACTGTGCTATTTGTCTGCTCATTTCTTGAATTTTATGTTCTATCTTGGCGTTCTTATTCATACTGCCACATATTCTTACGTTTTTATACCAATTATAGTTGCTATACTTTTTGAATTTTCTCTCCTTATTTTGATAATCTTCTTATCCATTTCCGCGGTTGTAGTGTCTAAATGTCCTTCATTGAGGGTTACCGTTGTAAATTCTGTCACTGTTCCCTCTTCTTTGGTTGTTCCTATAATTGAATCCTGGTTTTCTAAAGAAATTTTTATTGTCCTTGAAGCGTAATATCTGTTGTTGGCTTACTATGCCTTCAACTTACACCAATTTAGATATCACTTCTTGCGTAGTTCCGAAATTCCCAGCTGCTATAATCGTTTTGGTAAAATCCGCCGTGGCGTTCCTCGTTACTGCGACAGTTAGTCGATTCTCTTGTGTATTTTTCTGCTAGGTTCGCTGGCATACCGTCCGACACATATGCTGTAATTTCTCCGCCAATTTTTCTACTTCCGTCGCATAACTTGTTATATCTTCACCATTTTGACGTACTTTATTCAACTTAGCCAAAAGAAGACTTGGGTTATCTCCTCTTATTCCGGATTTAAGTTTGTTCCTAATTTCCGTAATCGAATTTTTCGTAGTCAATGCCTTGTCAGTTAATCTAGCTTTGATTAATAGCACTGCGTTCTCTTAATTCCCTGTTGCATTTAATTGCAAGAAATCTAATGAATCCATTAATGATTGTAGCTTACCCGCTTCCCCACTGAACCCAGTGGGTAGCACCTTACTTGCAAAATTAAAGAAATCATTCATACTTACAGCCATTTTCACTTGTTTGCTTATTGTTTCTAATGTAGAGATATTTATCTCTTCAAATATCGATGTAGGTATTTTAATATTACAATTTAACGCTTGAAACGTTCTAGAAGTTTTATCTGTATTTTCTCAAAATAATTTCTACAGCTATCTTGCTGTACTATAACTAAATTATTCCAATTTTTACTTACTAGTTTCGTAAAATTATTATAAAGAATTACTATATTATTAATTATTTCGTTATGTATATTTGGATTTTTAGGAGTTTTTTCTTTAAAATCCCTTTCCCTTGTTTATTTATATCCTCAACAATTGATTTTAATTTATCTTCAAATTGTTCCCACGTAATTGACATTTAAAATAAAATAATGCCTAAGTACATTATATTAGAATACAGTACGATTCGTTCATAAGAACTGATTCTATTAGTACTTACAACTTTATACGCTTAAAGTTCCTATGGTCTTCTGGACTCCTATGCTTCGGGTAATCTTCCTCTTCAACTGTCTGCGATGAGTTTCCCATAACGACCATATGAATTTTATTATAAAGGCCACCCGTTATAATATATAGTAATACCATAATCTGCGTCGTGAAATTGTACTATAAAATTAGTGTTTACTGTGCCAGTCTCCTGAACATCTTGCTTCGTCGATTTACCTCCCATTTTTCCATTCAGCCAATTCCCAAAATTTAAATAAACGACCATACACTTGTTGAAATTAAACTTTGCAGGTAAAAGTTGGCAGGATCGCCATGCGATGATTAGAGGTAAGCGTTCCATATACTAAACCATTTTATGTTCCAGATCATTAATTCGGGAAAAGTCATAGGACCTTTTTTATTTGTATTTCAATAATGAATATAGAAAAACTTGGCCGTTCGCAAAATAACAATACCTTCCAATTGTTTAAACAATTTCGGTTTAAACAATATGGCACGGGGCATTTATATCATCAGTAGGGAAATTCAAAGAGGATCGCATAAAAAAATTGAGGTGGAATAGTTTTCGGTACTCATGCGCCGATTCCTTTTGGACTAATCGATGTTATTAGTATTCATTTTCTATACAAATGTTTAAGAATAATGTTTAAGTTTATAATCATTTTAAAACTAGTTTTATCAGCATTTTACTCGTTCAGACATTTAGGAAATTATTTATAAAAACTGAAACACTCAACAAATGTAATTTTTTGAAAGAATATACTATTTTTCAAAATTATATAATTTGAAATTTATTTTTTTAAATTAAACTAACTGTTTCTAGATAATTCAACAATAGAAACAGTTAGTTTCATTTAAAAGAGTAATATGAGTAGATTCAACAGAGTAAGGGTCGAGACAGTAAATTTCAATTCGAAATTTGTTAATTGATATCGATTGGTATCAACCATCCTTTCCTTTTTCAAATAAAAAATATTTCTCTGTTTGATACGTGTATAGACTTTATAATTGAATTCCATAATAAATAAACGGTTTTAAGGACTAAAACCAACTTTTCCGCACTCCGGAGGCTGGTGGGCTGAAAATCAAAAGGGTTCACCTGTGAGACACCATGAATAATATCCGAAGGCTGTATCGTGTACAAAAGCGAAAATCCTCCAAAAATCTAATAGATCTGGATTTGAATCCGTTGTACTGACTATGGTGAGCCGAATATCAATAGGGTTCATTTATGAGACGCACTGAACAATATCCAATCATAACATTGGTCACTTGTATACACTCCGGAGGCTGTATCGTGCTAACAAACTAAAATTTCTCCAAAATGACCAAAATGTGATACTTCAGGTATCATAGCACCTGTTGTACTGACTCTGGTGGGCTTAAAATCAATAGGGATTATCAGTGACATGTCCTGAACAATATCCAATCATGTATACACTCCGGAGGCTGTATCGTACTAACAAACTAAAATTTCTCCAAAAATTACCAGAATGTTATACTTCAGGTACCATAGCACCTGTTGTACTGGCTCTGGTAAGCTTAAAATCAATACAGATTACCAGTGAGATGTCCTCAACAATATCCAATCATAAAATTGGTCACTTGAATCCACTCCGGAGGCTGTAACGTGCTAACAAACGGAAATTTCTCCAAAAATGACCAAAATGTGATACTTCAAGTTTGACAAACTTGTCACCGGTTTTCACTCAGTTTTTATTTCTGAATGAATTTACATCATGTAAATTATAATTTTACACCCTTCCAATAGGGTTATTTTAATGTTTTTAATTCAATGACTTAATCATAACAATGATTCAACTTTGAACATTGTTCTTAATCAACTGGATGGTTTTGACACCTACTTTTTAAATGACGACAGCTTGGATAATGGCTTAATAGCCGAAAGCGCTTAGCTGGAGATTAATAAACAAATACACACTGAGTATTCGTCGTTTTCATTCACTCAATTTACATCTAGTGTGTACACCATATCCACAGACAGTTCTAACTAACAATATTGCCAATTTTCATTGTAAATTTATAAAAATTATAAAATGCATTGTTCTAACATGCGAACAAGTTATAAGAAGATTTTAATTATGATAAATCAAGATGTTGTAACAGATCAAGATATAATTAATTCCATCTATTCGTTGAAGATTTTATTGTAATGCTGGAAATTGTTCTAGTTTTCGGTTTGAAAGCCGTTAAAACCTTTACTTTTTTTCAGATTTGGCAACGTGAAATTGGTCTCGAAACATCTGCTGTGGTTCGAATGTGTTAGTAAAAAAAATGTTCGTATCTTTATCGTTTGTATGCAAATGAGAACGAGTTCTCTGTGTAAGGACACACACAGTACAAATTAAAAAAAAAACCAAAATAGAAATAAAATCGAATTCTAATGAAAATGACTACAATTTTTAAATAAAAGTAATATTATGATATGTAATAAATTAAAAAATAAAACGTCTTAATTCTTCAATGAGCTTAAATCAAATGTTCGAATAAACCCCCGTTTTGAGCTAAGCAGTAACCGAGACGGTTATATAATTCTTGACGAACACGTATGTGCATTTCAGGTGTTATTTGCAAACAAATTTGTAAAATTTGTTCCCTTAGTTTATTTAGTGAAGTGGCTCTGGTCTCATGGAATCCATAAATTCTCGATTTTACATAACCCCAGAAAAATAAATCGTTGGGAGCCAGATCTGGAGATCTCGCAGGCCATCTTATGTTACCATTCGTGGAGATTATCCGATTGGAAAGTTGTGTATTTAAAACATTTATTGCTAGTCGATAATTATGTGATGCACAACCGTCATGTTTGTACCAGATATCATTGAAGTTGACACCTAATTGTATAAGGGCAGGAGTAATTTGATTTTCCAGCATGTCCAAATATTTTTGTCCGGTTAAATTGCCGTCAATAAAAAATGGTCCAGTTAAATGTTCACCTAATATTCCAGCCCAAACACTTAACTTTTGGGGATATTGAGTTCTACTATTGTAATGTTTGTGTAGATTTGTCCTTGACCAATATTGAATAACGGATGAATTGTGTGCACTGTATGGAAAAAGTTGATTCATCTGTGAACAAAATATTTTTCGAAAAGTTTGAGTCTAATTGTATTCTTTCCATAACTATTTTACAGAATCCATTCTGCGAAATTGATCGTCTGGGAAAATTTCATGGCTCTTTTTCAGTTTGAAACTACGATAACTGTTAAGACTCAAAGGCTTCTGTAGTAAATAATAAAAGTGGCAACGTCGTAATTATTTGATGTGCATGTGACAGGGACCCGAGGGGGAAGAAAAAGAATACAGTCGCAGTCGAAGAGAATAAGAGTGAGGGGACTCTAGACTTTATAATTAAGTTAACAATATTATTAAAATTTAAAAGGGCTAAATTCACTGTATAGTAGTATCGGTAGTGATTAAGTTTGATGTAAAAATAAAGTCATATAATACAGTCCACAGATTATTTATCGAAAAGGTAAATCAAACAAAGAAATTAACGCCGATACCTGAACATTTGGTCTTCGAACCGCATGAGTGGGATGATTTAATCCAGTATCCAGCAAATCTGAATTTCGCCGGTAAGCCGACGGACGTTACATACACAGTGAGTTTGTTCCTTTTTTTTAATAATTCCCATTAAAATTAAAAATATTGCCTTTATTTGGAGAGTAGAGTTTAATTCAGCCTCATGTTAATTTAGATAATTATTATTTGTATATGTATACGGGCGTGGTCTTGAGTTGATAAGTGGTTCACAAATTGCTATCGCCATATCATATTTCATTTACGTTTTACGAACCCTAATATTTATCTGTTGGGTTCTTAACATTCTGAGTGCAGCTGTTAAATATCTCTAGGGTCGTTTGTTTGAAGCTACACTGTTGCCAACAATTATTCAATTTCGCACTGATAGGAAATTAATTTAAGATTATAAGTTTACAAATTAATCATGACTGACGATTCATTTAAAACTTTAATTAAGAAACGGGGTGTTCTAAAAGGAAAAATTTCTATTTTTAGTAATAAAGTTTCAAAATTAAAAGAAAGTTTTGAGAATAAAGAAAATATTTCTGAACAAAATATTATCGAGCTTGAAGAAAGAATAAATAGTATTAGTGACATAAGTAATGAGTTTGATAGTGTTCAGAGCCAAATTGAAATGGAAATTTTAGACGACGAAGCCAAGTTTACTGAACAATTAGCTCAACGCGAACAGTTTTTACAAAATTTTTATGATTCGTTCTCTTCAGCAAAATACTTATTAAATCAACTAAAGCCACCCATTAATAACAATAATGATCATAATTCCGATCAAATTTCGATTATTTCAAGCAAAAACGGTTGCAGCTCTCCCGCAGTAAAATTGCCAGACATAAAATTACCTACATTTAGTGGGTCTTCAAATACCTGGCTTGAGTTTCGAGACACGTTTAACGCATTAATAAATGACAACCCTGACATCGACGATATAAATAAATTTCATTATTTAAGAGCTAGTCTAGAGGGTAGCGCGCGTCAGGTTATTCAATCTCTTGAAATTTCCGCAGGAACGTATATCGTTGCATGGGGTTTGTTATGCAAACGATATGACAATAAAAAGTTATTAATACATAATCACTTAGATGCATTATTCAATTTAGAAAAAATTGTTAAAGCGTCATCTTTTAAAATAAGAAATATGTCAGATACAGTCTCCAAACACTTGAGGGCTCTTAATAGTCTTGAACTACCAACGAGTCAGTGGGATATGTTAATTTTACATTTAATGGCCAAAAGTTTGGACGATGCGTCTGTCAGTAAATGGGAGGAATTCAAGTCCAAAAAGGATTTGCCTTCTCTTGAGGATATGTATGAATTTTTAAGAAGTAGAGCAGACTTGCTAGAGCGGTTAGAATTAAACAAACTTGAGCAGGGTCAAAAATCGGGAAAAACTAGGGGCTTATTTTCTGCCGATTCTGGGAATAATTCACAACAAAACAAAACATTTTCCCAAAATTTTAAGTGTGCCATATGCAGTGGTGAACATAGAGTTTTTCTGTGTGACAAATTTAAATCAATGTCCGTATTAAATCGCACTGAACAAGCCAAAAGGTTAAAATTATGTTTAAATTGCCTCCGAAGTGGTCACAAAACTAACCAATGCAGATTGTATGCTTCATGTAAAACATGTCAAGGTAAACACAATACTCTTCTACATATAGAAAATAAAAATCAAGCTGATCAAAACATAAATGAAGAAAATGTTTCTTTAACCACTAAATCAGAATATTCACAAATTTTATTATCTACAGCAATAGTAGATGTTTTAGACAGTAATGGTTTTTATGTACCAGTTCGAGCTATTTTAGATTCAGGTTCTATGTCTTCTTTTGTAACTGAGTCTCTTCATTCAAAACTAAATATTTCAAAGCAATCAGTCCATTTTGCTGTTTCCAGTTTAAATAGTACCGTCTCTAATGTTAACTCTAAATGTTGTTTGAAGTTAAAATCTCAACACAACAATTTTATAACTGATTTGTCTTGTTTTATACTACCAGAGATAACTGGAAACTTGCCTACATTTTCCATTGATAAGCAAAGTTTATTGATACCTAAAGATCTAATATTGGCCGATAAAAATTTTCATAAGCCCAGGCCAGTGGAGATGTTGATAGGTGCTGACATATTTTGGAATGTTTTATGTCCAAAACAATTAAAGTTAACTGAGAATGGTCCTGTTTTACAGGAAACTCAGCTTGGGTGGTTGGTTTCAGGTAAAGTACAAGGCATTCAAATTTCTAATAATACAGTTTGTAATTTTGTTAAAAATGAATCTGATTCATCTATCCAAGATCAGTTATTGAAATTTTTTGAAATAGAAAGTGTTAAAACTGCCAGTCCTTGGTCCAAAGAGGAAACTGACTGTGAATCTCATTTTAAAGATACAACCACAAGAACCCAAGAAGGTCGTTTTGTTGTATCGATTCCGTTAAAACAAAGTCCGGAAATATTAGGTGAATCGTTAGATCTAGCCAAAAAGAGATTCAAATCATTAGAGCAAAAATTTTCAAAACATTATCAATTTTCCAAAATGTATAAAGAATTTATCTTGGAATATGAAAATCTCAGCCATATGCAAAATATAGGTAATGTAGCTAAAGTAAATCATGAGGGTGCCTATTATCTACCGCACCATGGGATCCTACGTATGCATAGTGCGACAACAAAGTTAAGAACAGTTTTTGACGCCTCGGCTCGAACTACAAGTGGAGTTTCGTTTAACGAACTCCAGTTAAAGGGACCAGTCATTCAAGACGATTTAGTCTCAATATTATTACGCTTCAGACAATATAAATATGTTGTTACCGCGGACATTGAAAAAATGTACCGTCAGGTTTTAGTGTTAAAAGATCAGCATAAAATGCAAAGAATTCTTTGGCGAAAAAAGAAAATAAAGAACTAAGTGTCTTTGAACTTTCCACAGTGACGTACGGAACCACAAGTGCACCATTTTTAGCTATTAGGTGCCTAGTTGAGTTAGGCAACCTTTGTAATAACAAATTACCTATGATTTCAAATATAATTCTTCACGACTTTTATGTCGATGACCTTTTGACAGGTTTTGATGATATTCACCTAGCAAAAGAAAGTTGCCTTAGATTATGCGAGGTTCTTCGCTCAGGTTGCTTTCCACTTCGAAAGTGGAGATCAAACTTTCCGGGCATATTAAATGATTTAAAAGAATGTAAACTTGCTGAAGCTTCGGAAGGTCTAGTTATCGGCGAAGATGATGTTGCAAAAACTCTAGGCATATCTTGGATGAGTAAAACGGACAAATTAATATTTCACATTGACGTTGAACTAAAAGGTGAACACTTAACAAAAAGAGTAATGCTTTCATGCATATCCAGAATATTCGATCCAATGGGTTTACTTGGTCCTTGCATTATAATTGCCAAAGTAATGCTACAACAACTTTGGAAAGAAAATTTATCTTGGGACAGTCCTATTTCCTATGATCTGCAAATTAAATGGAATAATTTTATACAAGAACTTCCTTCTCTGAACCATTTAAAAATTGACCGACATGTAATTTGCGATAATCCTACACAAATAGATTTACATGCGTTTTCAGATGCTTCTGAGGTAGCATATGGCGCAGCTGTGTATGTCAGATCAGAAAATTGCCATGGAGAAATATTCTGTCATTTACTTATTTCTAAGGCTAAGGTTGCGCCAATTAAATCACTAACAATTCCTCGGTTAGAACTATGTGCAGCCCATCTTTTAGCCAAACTTGTTAATAAAGTTACTACTTCTCTGAGGCTTAATTTAAATTCTGTAACATTTTGGTCTGACTCGACAATAGTTCTTGGCTGGATTAAAACTTCAGTCCATTTATTAAAACCATTTGTACGCAATAGAATTGCTGAAATACAGGATTTAACTGATATAAGGTCATGGCGTTATGTTCCAAGTTTAGAAAATCCTGCAGATATTTTATCAAGAGGCTCCTATCCTAGTAGTTTAAATAATTCAAACATATGGTGGCACGGTCCATGTTGGCTCAGAGAGAGTCCAGAATTTTGGCCGAAAGATAATAAGGTGTCTGTCCCTCTTCCAGAAATAAAAACGACTTTGGTTGCTGTGTCTGAAAGTAAATTTCCCTTCGAAAGGTTTTCTAGTTTAAATCGATTAAAACGATGTATGGCGTATATCTTGAGATTCATAAAAAATTGTTTAAGTGCTAAAGAAAACCGAACATTTGGTGTTTTAACAGCTACTGAATTAGATTATTCATTGAAGTTACTTGTAAAAATATCCCAAATATCTTCGTTTACCAAGGAGTACAATGATCTGAAGGTTGGAAATGAAATTGACAAAAAGAGTAAACTTTTATCTTTAAATCCGTTCATGGACACTGATGGCATAATTAGAGTTGGTGGTCGTTTGCAAAATTCAAATTTTCACTTTAATAAAAAACATCCAATGATCTTGTCTTCAAAACATTATTTCACCAAACTTCTTTTCGAACAAGAACATAAAAACTTACTGCATGCTGGACCACTACAACTGTTATATAGTATAAGAGAAACATATTGGCCCATTGCAGCTCGCAATCTAGCTAGATCTGTTGCTCATAAATGTGTACGATGCTATAAATTGAAACCTAAACCGGTTCAACCTATGATGGGTAATTTGCCTAGTGATAGATTCCTATCAGGTTTTTCATTCCAAATTACAGGTATAGATTATGCTGGACCTTTTCTTGTCCTCAATAAAAAGGGACGTGGCTCGAAACTCATAAAGGGTTACGTTTGTCTATTCATATGTTTTGCCACAAAGGCCATTCATCTAGAGTTTGTAAATAGTCTTTCAACTGAAGATTTTCTTTTGGCTCTGAAACGCTTTATTAGTCGGCGAGGGAAACCATGTCAAATTTATTCAGACCACGGTACTAATTTCATTGGGGCAAACAGAAATTTAAAGGAATTATATGATTTCCTAAATAAAAATAAAATTTCAATAAGTGATTTTGTGAACAACCAAGGCATACGCTGGAATTTTAATCCTGTCCAAGCTCCACATTTTGGTGGATTGTGGGAGGCAGGGGTTAAGGCAATGAAGTGTCATTTAAAACGTGTGTCTGGTAATTCTAACTTTACAGCTGATGAATTCACAACTCTACTTTGCCAGGTAGAGGCCATATTAAATTCCCGTCCTCTTTCTCCACTATCTACCGACCCCTTAGATCCTTCTCCCCTAACTCCAGCTCACTTCATCATTGGTCGTCCACTAACTTCAATTCTTGAGCCAGATATGAGTTTAGAAAAGGAGAGCAGATTATCCAGATACCAGAAGATTGAAAATGCCCGACAACACTTCTGGAGAAGATGGTATAAGGAGTATATCTCTGACCTTCAGCAGCGAACCAAATGGAAGACAAGCAATGGAATGCTGGAAGAAGGCATATTAGTGCTGGTAAAAGACGACAAGCTACCACCTTTGAACTGGAGATTAGGACGTGTAATCAAATTAATTCGCGGAAGTGATAATATCTCGAGAGTTGCTGAGATTCTCACCAACAATGGAACTATTAAAAGAGACTTCTCCAAAATTTGCCCATTGCCGCTGGACAATTAGTCGTGTGTGTTCTTCTCTTAATGAACATTAAATATTTCGTTAAAAGCTGGTGCTTTCAAGGCCGCGGGTATGTTAAGACTCAAAGGCTTCTGTAGTAAATAATAAAAGTGGCAACGTCGTAATTATTTGATGTGCATGTGACAGGGACCCGAGGGGGAAGAAAAAGAATACAGTCGCAGTCGAAGAGAATAAGAGTGAGGGGACTCTAGACTTTATAATTAAGTTAACAATATTATTAAAATTTAAAAGGGCTAAATTCACTGTATAGTAGTATCGGTAGTGATTAAGTTTGATGTAAAAATAAAGTCATATAATACAGTCCACAGATTATTTATCGAAAAGGTAAATCAAACAAAGAAATTAACGCCGATACCTGAACAATAACCATTTTTTAAATACAGTTCGAATCGTTTTCGGATTAACATCAAAATCCTTTGCTAAATGAGGATTGTAGGGGATTATTTTCTACATAGGCACAAATTAAAATATCTTTTTCTTCTTTTTCGGGTTTTGTTTGACGATTTTGTGTACGCGGTCCATGTTTAGTAGGATTCACACATCCATGCTGTTCAACATTTTTTAAAACCGTTCTCACTTGTTTTTTGCTAATTGGTTGGACATTTTCGAATGCCACAATAAACAAATTTTCTGCTATTTCTCGATATGAATGACCCTGGTAGTACCATTTTACAATTTGCACTTTATGGTGTACTTGCATACTCCTTTGAATAAGATTTGCAAACAAACGTTTAGTGAAGTACCCAGATTGTATAGTTAAACATCTTCAAGAGGCGCACGCGCGATTCGTATTCGTCTGGTATAATTATCTACGCTGGCTTTTAATTCTCTGTCTCATGATTGTCCTTCTCTAACACACTGGTAACGCCATGTGACCGTTATAATTTCCCGTTGGCCATGAGAGGTTAAAGTTTTACGTTGAAATTAAATGTGACCGATTTCTCTCACAAATAAAAAGGAAAATTTTAAGGGCACTTACAATCTAACGCGTGAATTGAAAATGAAGAGAGGGGATAGATAAAAATATAATGATTAGAGCTGCAACGAAATCGTTTTATTAGAAGCGTAGGAAGCAGGCGGTTTACATAGATAATTTTGTAACTAGAAGACAGTTAAACAGATATTAGCATATGATATCCTGTTAAAGAAAATGGTGATACACTGAATACACTTGTTTTATTGTCGCTTTTAGACTGTATTGTTGCCATAGATTATTCCTTATGATGTTAATGAAAATTATTATGCTTATATTCATTAATTGTACCCTCAATATCGACGAATGTAATTTTTTTAGCTATCTTCCAGTGATTTTTTAGTGGTACTTATTTCAAATACCTACTAGGTAGGTTTTAATTTATTGTTCAAATTATATTAGCGTGTATAACCCGAACTGATATAGTGAATTAGATTATTACTACTGAATTATTTCTTTGTAAATTAATCATGAGTGGATAAACGAAAGTAATGTTGATTTTTTTATTGTTCATTGCATTAAGCTATCAGTATAGTACAATCTTATTATTTTTCAATTAATAAACTAAACTGTTCACATTACACATATGTATTTCTAACCTTATAACTTCTTTCATTGCGATCTTTAACATAATGAGTTGTTTATACAATATTTTGCTGTGGTAAAGTGACTAGTAATAGCCTGAATGCATTTCTAATTTGTTTATTTAAAACTGTAAGTAAAAGCCAGACATAAGAGCTACTGCACGCTTCTCGAAGGCGGTGCCTGCCAGACATCCCATTATAC
Source organism: Galeruca laticollis (assembly GCA_963921935.1). NCBI lineage: Eukaryota > Metazoa > Arthropoda > Insecta > Coleoptera > Chrysomelidae > Galeruca > Galeruca laticollis. The sequence goes on along the minus strand of OY998178.1, from coordinate 187,944,070 downwards.
ATACATACATACAGTTATTTCGTTTCTCACTTTATGATACTCTCTTAGCGAAGAAGAGTAATACACTGAATTTTTATGTATTTTGTCTCTTTCTAACACATTGATGGTAAAACGTATGTTCCTTCGTAATGTTCCCAACACTGTATACCCGAAGACTGTATTGTGCTAACAAGAAAAAGTGGCCGCCGACAACGACGTCGACATGAACACAGAATTTTTTTTTACTTTTTACATAACCAGTTTTCTGTGTTTTTCTCATTGAAAAACGTAAAATAACTAAAAAAAATTAAAAACTCCAACTGTTTTTTTGGTAAACCTATACTTTTTCCGCTTCTTAGATATGGTTGGCGAAAAAGTAATAATTGTAAAGGCCCTATAATTTTTTGTTTCACAATTGCAGTTTCAGTGGTTTTGACCTATATACCCTATTTTTTACTAATGGAACATTGAGAAGTTCGGTTAGTTCATAAATTGCCTGTTTCACTTAACATAATTTTGGAGTTTTTCATCTGGTGGTTGGAAAGTCATTCTTACGTTTCCATTATATTTAACTTTTGCCGAATGGTACATTTTCTCGTTTCTAAAGCAATTAAATCGATTTAATAGTCCAACTTCACTCCACCGTTACAGTTCTTTTCTCTATACATTTTACATTTAATGAGAAAACTCGAAATTTTTGACACTGCCAATTTATATTTTTTTTTAATTACGCCAATGTTTGCAAATGACAGGAAAGCTTCGACAAGGTAATTAATAAAATTCTACTAAAGTGTAGAATTAAGGGTAATATATTGACCCTATTTACTGACCTATGTGTATAATATTCCAACAATATATCCTGAGAATTGATTTCTTAAATGTAATTTATTGAAGTTTTATTTGATAAGGAAAAAATGTATTTTTCCCGAAAAAGTTTTCAGTAGAGAGCCTTGGCGATCGCAAAACTGACTGCCTTACCAAGTCGATGTTTTACGGTGCCCTTGATGTTCCTGGAAGTCCGGGATTCCTTTTTTCACCTCACTAATTTCCCTGAAGCTGTTTACACATGAAACGATCGATCGCTAACCTGGAATACGGCCACGGAGCGCAGTACTTAAATAGACGTGGATTGCACATTGCCTGGTGATGATCGAGCGACCATTACTAGACTATGCCTCGACAGCGAACGCGCGCTGTACATTCGTCCACTTTATTATACTAACCTAGTGGCATAATCTTTCATCACGATCCACTCTTCCATAAAAATTAAGGACGTTTCTAGGCTATCCAGATTTCAAATTACCTTGTATATAAATTGACTTCCAAATATATATATATATATATATATATATATATATATATCTATCTATATATATATATATATATATATATATAATAACCTTTTGTAAGGAATTTTGTTTGTTTCTTAAATAGGTAATCAACGAATCTTCGTTTTTATTATCATAAAAACCATAAAATCTAAACTGAACCATAAGTGCATTATGTACAAATTATACATATCTTCACTGAACAATGTAAACCCGTTTAAGAGAAGACTTAATCGTTTTATAATGAACTAAGATGGCGACTTCGGCGACGCTCAAGCCCACGATGGATCATGCTTTATATACCTCAATCAATGGGTACCCCCATATATACAAAAATGACTTAAAATGTTCCATATTGATCTGAGATGTTTGGGGATGTTCCCTAACGTTCGAACCCACGACATATCTTGCTTTATATACCCATACCATTGAGTAGCCCCACCCATACAAAAAAGCCTTCGAATATTCCACAATGTTCTAGAATATTAGAGTGTGTTCTGGAACTTTCCACAATAATCTGGGAAAATAAATCGAACCGACAACGGATGCTGCTTTATATACCCCTAACAATAGGTAGCCCACCCTAACAAAAAATCATTTGAATGGTCCAGAATATTCCCCAACATTCGAGAGTGTTCTGGAATGTTCCACAATGATCTGGGATTTTCCAGAACATTCCACATTCTCGAATACTCTCGAACGTTCTGCACTGTTCAAGAATTTTCTAGAGGGCGAAACTTCAAAAGCACGCCCTTCGGGAAAAAACGGGAACTTCATGGACGCACCATATAACTTCCTTGCTCGTGCCGGGACTCATTTCTGAGTTTTAGTGGCATGCACAATCTACACTCTAATATACACTGATATTGATAACTTTAAGCCGTTATATTTCCTAAGATACGCTCTTTAGGTAAAAACAAAAACATTCTTGTTTGAGGGGGGTCAAAGGCCTATCACTGTATGTAAGTCCCTTAATCGTACCTTAATTAGTTTTTGAGTTTAAGCGGCACGCACATTCCACACTATATTTTGTAATATATGTTGTTTATAATAATGAATTATTTGCATTAATACTAAATAATTCTATTAGTAACAACTAAATTGGTGTCCAACATCAAGAAAGAATTATTTTAGACCTGCACATCCTGTTCGATACGTTTGAAAACACGACCATTAAGTTTCTGGGTCGATATGTGATGGTTTCTTGTTTTCTTCACTTCTTGTTTCTTTTAGTAGTTCTCACGAACTGTGTAAATAACGTTATTTACTTTTCTTTGAAATATGGGACAGGCACAGTGACACTGTTTGTATTTGTTATTGATTGAATAAACTAGACGCGAAGTGCATAATTGTGGTCTATTTATGGATTAACTCTGACAATTAGCAGCAAGAAGTAGACACTACAAGAGTTCTATTTTTCTTTGAGATAATTATACCAAAACAAGACTTACGTAGCCAAGCTCTTCCGTGTTTACAGTTTTCAATGTAAATCTATAATGATATAAATAAATAGATAACATTGCTATATTGGAAAGCGTAAGAAATAGAGAGACAGTTAAGTGGAAAAAAGTTGCTTATTTTAGAACATTTTGAAATGGCATGAGAAACATTTACCTACTTTGTCTATCGCCCGCTTTATGATAAACGAAAATGCTTTTTTGGTTAACGTTTTCTGTAGCGGAGTATAATATGATTTTCAATGCAACGTTTCGTTTTTTCAGCTCTATCATCAACTTCTATTTTTTAAATAGAGACCTATACCGTACATTTTGTATCAAACATTTTCATTATTATCAGCACTCTTTTAAAACGGTCCTGCATATTATCTTGAGTGTGTACTTTTTAAATGATTTTTGAAATACATTTTTGGCGTGATATAGTTTCTAAAATCTTAAATATTTTATTCAATTTATAAGCTGAGTACTGGAAAAGTTACTTTTGAGTAATTAGAAAAGGTATCCTAGTTTCCAATCTCGGTAAATGGAATGGATCAATCAAAATTAAAAACATAATAAAAGGTAGGTAATATCCATAAGTGAGTTAATCTAAATTATTCAAATTATTTGCTCAAAAATCGTTTACTTAAACTATTAGGAAACATACGTTATTTACATATAGGGTGTTTCAATAAAAGGTTGCCCTGTTCCTAGGATAAGTAGATGAGTGTAAAATAAATTGGGTTCGCTTAGTAAAAAAGTTCCGCAACGGCATTGGTTTTCAAGATACAGGATATTGAAAAAACAAAATTTACACATATTTTTTTACGATTACGTCGAAACTACTGGCAACATTCTAATAAAAGTTTGTACGAATTTTTTTTGGAAGCTGACAGATCGCATAAATTGGTTTTTATACCGGCCTCTCAGAGGGCGCTAGTTACACGGTTTATACCGAGTAGCTTTGAACATATCTTTTTTGAGTTTAAATTTTATAGCACAAATTTTATGTCAACTCAAATATAATTCAATTTCACACCAAAAATATAGTCTTGGTAAAACTCCATACTGTGTACCGTTTTCGGAATATTTTGATTTGAAAAAGTTAAAGTAATGACTCATGGTGGTATAATATTTATTTTTCTCCGATCGTGGGAAAAGTGACACTATTTTGACCTGTTTTCTATGCGCAAAGCTCAATATTCCAGAATAGTGGGCAGTTGCTAAGCAATTAGAAAATAACAGTGCGGTAATGTTACAAATGGATTATTACAATAAAATGAAACAAAATATGGTTTTCATTTTTATAGGTGTTGATAAAGTTGTTATAAAAGAATTAAAAGGAACATCTAATTTATAACGGTATTCTTGAACACAAATTAATTGTTGTTAATATTTACATTTATTGTACAGTTTGTACAATTTGTAAATTGTACTGGAGGGCAACGGGAATTTATAGACGTTGAAGCTGCATGGCTAATTGTTTGGTTTATCTCGTTTCGATCGTAGAGAAACCTATCTAAACTTACTTGATTAAATCTTGAATTAAATATTTTTTAATTAATTTTTTAAATGTAAATCAACGATCGAAGAAAAAATAGTATGTATAATTCGTGGGAAAAGCATATTCCCAAACCCCTGTGTTACCAGACTCGTCGCTACGCTCCTCGTCTGGTAATTATCACAGTCGTTTGGGAATATTATGCTTTTCCCACTAATTATACAATATACTATTACGCAATTAGTTATGAAAAGAGCGATATTGTTCAACAAGCGTAATATATGCCAAAACGAGCGACATGCGAGTTTTGCAAATTACGCGACTGAAATTTTGCATTGAAGATTTTATGGTATGTGGTGTTTATTATTTTGAGTTACTTTAATGCCTTCTAAAATAGGCTTTTCTTCTTTTAAGCGTCTCTCTTATGCTTTCCGATTAAGCAATACTATTAATTCTCATTCCAATTGGAGTCTGTATACGATAAAAACAAACTAATATAAAGAGAATATTGTTTAATTTACTTGGCTGAGCGGCTACTGTACATACAATGTAATCTTTAATAATAATTCATGCTAGATGTAAATCGAATTATGATTAACCGATTTGCTAAATTTTTAAATAACTTTTAATGATTTGTTTCTTTTGTTATTCCAGGTAGGTAAGTCTACAATGTGACACACTTTCTTCTTTATATTCTGTAAGTATGTATTTATAAATAGAACATTTTTTTCGATCAAGTTAAATATTTAATTTATTTATTATTGGTTAGTTCCCGTCCCCGTTTTGCATTATAATAATTAGTAAAATTTGATTTAAATCTCAGAAATATTTCAATTTCTCAAAATTGCTGGGACGCAGAGCTACCACGTGTAATAGAGGTCAAAATAAGTGGATTTGGACCCAATTTATTTATATACCAAAATGTACCGTGAGACAATTTCAAAGTTTACATAAAAAAACACATGTTTGTACGCTCTTCATGAGTGAAACACATTAAATGAAATTTGGCAGATGTGCATTTTAGGGTGTTACTCTCCTTTCAGTAATTAAAAAACCCAAAAGAAGTTGTAGAACGGTTAGAACCACCCTCACACTCTGACATTTTTTCCAGAACTTTGTTAGGGGTCCTAATACGGTTCTCCAATTGTCTTAGCGCGAAGTCAGATTAATTATCTTTATTTTGTTACTCTTGTAAAAATTTCGTATTCCGCATTGTTCCAAATGAAAAAAATATTATTTAAGAAAAAATTTTTTTCTTTCTGACCTATGCGAAAAACGAAATTTTTACAAAATTAACAAAATGAAAAGAATTAATCAGTCTAAAAAAATTTGAGAACCTTATTACCACCCCTAATAAAGTTCTGAAAAAAATGTCAGGGGGTGAGGGTGGTTTTAACCCTTCTACAATTTCTTTTTGGTTTCTTTTATTACCGATAAAATGCAGGTTTGTTAAATGTAATTTAATTTGTTTCGCTCATTTCTGAACAGCGTACAAAAATGTGTTTTTTTATGTAAACTTTGAACTTTTCTCACGGACAAACGGTACATTTTGGTATATTAATAAATTGGATCCAATCGACATATTTTGACCTCTACTGCACTTGGTGTCTCAGTGGCTCAGCAATTTTGGGACACCCCGTATTGTTGGTGTCCGTGTTTGCCGAGCTAGGCTAGCACTACACATTTGGCTATCTAGTTGGGCCAATAAGTTGGACCCTATTAAAGCAAGCGGTTTTCGATGCGGCAAATGTCTGTTAACGTTGGACGCATGACGACTTGATGTATCGTGTGGCTTTCTATCGAACAGAGTGAAATGCAAGTCACCTGTCCTCTACCGACATTGGCAGACGCATCAGCAAATAGATAACGATCCGTCCACTCGTCCATCCGTGCTCAGTGTGTGTTAATTCTTGACAGATGCAACTCGCACGAGACATTTTTAAAGAATGGATATTGAGATTGTAGCTACCGCTGCTATTTATTTAATTTAAATGTTTCCCCACTAGTCATCTTAGCCATTTCAACGAACAAGAAGAAATCGCATGAAGATCGCGTGCACTCTCATTCGTAACTTCGCCAACACTGATGAGTCGGCTGATATGTGGACGGCCGCCGTGCATTTCCGTCAAAACCCTTTGATGTGTGCCAAAAAACCGACAACTAACAGATTTGTGACAGACGCATCTGCCGACGTTAAATGCTTCCCACAGACGATAAAATATATCCGTTTACACGTCGACAGATGCATCAGCAGATACCGTCTGCTGACGCATCTTTCGACGTGTATAGCAGCCTTAACCAAGTAGAATGGTCGCAATTTTGCAACAGAAGCAATAACTCGTACTGCAAAATACACCCCACTCTTCCATCCACAAGACTTGAGGAGCATAGTCATCCTATAAGAAAGATTAACGCTATGTACCTACTTCAATGTCTCGTTAGTCATGCAGCAGTACGCGCATACCTTTATAAAATTAAAATGAGCGACTCCGAATTGTGTGGTTGTAATAAAAGTTATGATGATATTAATCATTGGATGTTTAGATGTCAAAATAATAGTCAAACTACAAGATATCTGATGGAAACTCTGTTTAAAGAAAATGTTCCTATCCCACAAAGCCAAGTTTCTCTATTATTTCTCAGTCGGCGACATACTATGGTTCGCACGATATTATGGGAATTTCTTAAACGTACCAAAAGAAAAATATAGAAATCAGTACAACTGTATTTTAGATGTAGAATGGTAGAGGTTAGTTGTAGTATACCTATTGTCTTTCCTTTGTAACAATGATATACCCCCTTACCGTTGCGCCGTTGCCTTTATTGTGTGCTCTAAATAAAGTCGCTATGACGGGCACCTTAGCGTGAAACGAGTGCCCATGTCTATTATCCTTTTTTCTTCGTTTTCTACGAATTCTGTTGTATAGGGCAATGAATGATGTGTGACTTGGATATGAGTAAATATGTTTGCTGCGACATGTCCTTTGTTTCTCGTTTTATGTCATATTACTTATTCATTCGTGGCTGAATGGGATCCAACTCCCAAAGCCAAAAAAAGAAAAAAAAATATAAATTATACCAAGCAGTGCAATCATCACAACTAATTTTTTTTAAATCGTTACCTTCCGTATCGCTTATCATTTCCTTCTTCCTTATTTTTTTAAAGTAGTTTCTTCTTTTCTTTTAGTCCATTACTCGTAGTACAAGTCGTACATTTCTCACACCGCTGTGTAACTTTCTCAGTACCTCGGCTACTCCCGTTCTCGGGATAACTATCTGTCTTCTCATCTCGGAACCATCGTCGTTCTCAAGGATTCTTTTCAACAGCCTTTCTTCCCGGACAAGGGAGTCCCACTGAGCTCAATATGCCTTGAGTGTCTGTAAAAATCTTGACACTTCTTGCCAGATAGGTCGCCGATTTTCTTCGTTCCATTGCCGAATCTTCTTTTGGTGAGGATCATCCTCCTGATCTTCTCTGATCTTGGTGGATGACCATTCTTCGTTGACTACCGTAATTCTTGAAACTGCAACTTCCTTAGATTTCGACTTGTTGCAGTGAGAATAGTCTACAGGGCATGACTGTATTGGCAGAGAGTCGACGTTTCGGCGATCCAAATCAGCTCGGGGTTCGCCCCTGTCTCATTTCCCCTGTGACTGGAGGTCTTGGGTTGCAGGAGTCCTGGGGCGTTTAGACGGGCTGTTATAGCTCGCCATACTTCCGGAAATTGATCTTCTTCGGCTTCTTGTCTGCCATACCTTTCAACAAGTTGACGATCTGGTCAAGTCTGTCATCGTCACCTTCTTCCTGCATGGTCCTACCTTTGTTGTACCGCGCATCATTCGTGGTTGCTTTGCATTTAAGATGTTGTTGGTTTGCAGGAGTCGTAGGATGCTTACACAAACTGCGTACATGCTCTAGCTCGCCACAATTACATCAACTGATCTTCTTCGGCTTCTTGTCTACCATATATTTCAACAAGTTCACGATCTGGTCAAGTCTGTCATCGTCACCTTCCTCCTGCGTGGTCCTACCTTTGTTGTATCAGGAAGCCATCGCGGCTGCTTCGTATTCAATAGCAGCAGTCAATACATCCACCATGGTTTTGGGACGGGCTAATCGAAGCGTCCTCTTCATATCGTGGTCACATAAGCCGTCAATAAAGGCCTGGATGCCTAAACATTCCATCTTATTCTCTGATGCTGATGGATAAGCAAATCGAACTACTCCGGCAATATCCAGTTCATACTCTTGAAGGGTTTTGTTACGTTTCCGCCTTCGGCTCTTCAACTGGAATCGGTAGAATTGTTCTTGACTATATCGCATGTCCAACCTCTTCTTCAGCTGCTCGAAGTCATCCATTTCTTCCAGAGGTATCGTCTGATGTACATCTAAGGCATCTCCCCGAAACTCGATAGTTAAGTTCACTGCCTTCTCTCTGTCGGACCAATTATTCACTCTAGCGGCTGCTTCAAACTGTTTTACGTAATTGGTCCACGACATATTTCCATCGCACGTTGGGGCTTTGACTCGGGTAAAACTGCCAATATCTTCTAACTTAGGAAGTATTTCTAGTTTGCAAGGTTTTCTTTTCTTTCTGTGGCGTGCCCCGTGTTTTTGCATCTGTCATCTTTCTCTTTAACTCCTTGATTTTCTCGTCCATCGTTGTCATTTTATTCTCAATCTTCTTGTCCATCGTTGTGATCTTATTCTCAATATCAGATTTTAGAAACGAAATTTTATTTTCAACGTTAGCGACAATGTCGTTTTTCATTAATTATGTAAAGTTTTTGTTATTTATTTAAACAGTAAACGGATGAGATAAACTTTAAACACTCGGTGAGTTCACTTACTTAATTTATTTAAACACTAAACTACTCACTAACACTTAATTTATATGCACACAAACTTAATTATTAATTTATATCAACACTTCACTGTTCGCTATTTCGGTGTATTCTTGTTTATTTGTCGCGATCACTGGTCGGTCCCTTATATATTAGTGCCTTTTTCACTAGATAATTCTAGACTGCGGCTTACACAAAAACAATTGGCTCTGGCTTTTTGTAGATAAGACTGGTCACAAAAACAATGTCTAGATAAGATAGTCACAATCGTATACAATTCTAAGAAATCCCTGCGCGTCCGCCATAATTTTAACGTTCATACCTGGCTTAGACAGAGTCGGATTTAGGGACTATACCAGTGTGCTGTTTCGTAACAATAAGTTATCGGCCGAAATATCGATAATGAGACTACGTGAGGTAATTCATGGAAGAATATGGCGTTTAAGTACATTGTAAACCAAGGGGGAAGTTCCTTGGGTAAGAGGTAATTTAGATGAATCTACTAATAACTGGTAAAATATATAGTTTCGTAGAAAGTTTCGATGTAGAAGAAATACGCCATTCTTATAGTTGAAAATCAACTATTCTCACTAAATCAAATAACGAAACCACATTGCCAGAAATTTTTACGGCTAAAATTGTTTATTATATGCGAATTTTAAGGCGCGATGTTCATGAATTACCGACAATATTTCATCACATGTAAACATTTTTTTTATAAAAATCTAAAATATTCACTTTATATATACAATAAATTTAGCCCAAACAAAATATTTATATCTGAAATATATGGAAAATAACTAGTAATGACTTCCATAATTTTATAGCATTAGGTGTACATAGACAATCTAATACGCAAAATATCCTGATAAATCACAATGAATTTGATTCTTAAATAAGCATTTCGATAAGCCAAATGTGTGGTCATTGAGTTATCACCAACGAGATTGTAAATAATCAAGCCTACTCATGTGATTGTTTACAGGTTTTTTTATTAATAAGAAAAATACGATAAGGAGGTACATTTATGGGAGTCTGTACAATTTTCCCTGTTTGTTGCGGTTTATAATTAGCATAGCATTGTGAAATTATCTTTATAAAATTAACAATAGTGAATTCAATCATATCATCGATATTTTTAGGAATTTTGTTATTATATTCCTTTCGTAATATATTTTATGAAAATTATGGTCACATTTCTCAACTATATATACTTCTTTAGAAACAATTTTAACGCAATAATATAATCAAATTGCAAATGTATATCATCATATCTGTTTTAAGAGTAAGTACAATGTGCTCTAAATTGATATTTCTAGTGGATTACATCGAACGCGAAAGGTGTTATGTTTTCTGTTTTACACCTGGCCCAATCGGAGATGCAGGTTTTGGCGGTGCTTATTGCGACGGGATCTGATCCGATGAAGACAGAGTCGGTTCCTTTTCTGGCGAGCGCGTCTGCCTCTTCACTGCCCTCCATGTCGTTGTGCTCTGGTACCCAGAGCAAAGTAACTTTGTTCCTCTTGCCCATGTGGTCAAGGATCTGAGTGCAGTTCCAAACCACTCAATTGGATCTCAGTGCTTTTAGAGCCGCCTGGCTATCTGAGATGATTTGAATAGACCTGTTCACCGCATTCCTGTTACTCAGATCTCTGGCACCCAGCTTTGGACGTTGTCGGCTTTTACTATTTGCAGCTGGGGAGTTACCGAGTCTGGGATCATTCCGAATATGTGATGATTACTTATTTCACTCAGCAGACCCGTGTGATCTCTTTGTAACTCCTTGTTGCGCTGGCTACTTGTCGTGAAGAGTCTGTAGGTGACCATCCTAGCTTTCCTTTCTAGCTTTTTATGCAGAGGGGTTAGGTATAAGATGGTCTCCATGGCAAGTGAGTCCCGTAATGGCCAGGCACGCGAGGCGCTGTAAACCAGACAGCCTCATTATGGACATTTTTGCCACCGAGCCATACAGAACCATTGGCTTAATAACCATTTGATATATCCAGTAATATCATCATGGTGCTCATGCCCCAGGATTTGCCACATATGCTTCTGAGACCTCCTACTCAAACTCAATTGACACTCCAGATACTAAGGGTATCAGTAGTTTATCTAGTTTCCTTCTTAGTGTGTGTTAGGTATGATTCTAAAGGCTATTAGTGAACTGTAGATTCTAATTCAATATTTATTAGGAATAGAACTAGGAATCAAGGTACGGATAAATAGGGCAAATCAAGGAAATTGACAAACTCGTAGTTTACTAAACTGTTATCCTGAATTTACTGTTATTTAAGATTGAAATGGTTATATAGTGTTTTAATCACGATATTTTTATACGAAGATGTATTATTCAAACGTTTTATGCTAACTCACTTTATAAACTATATTTTTAACTGACGTTTTTATAACAACACTAATTATTTTACGTCAGACCAGCATACCTGTCTTTTATTTATATATAAACGAGCAAGGTGTGTTGCCTATTACTCAGGAATCAACTGACAATCTATTCTTAAAGATTTCTAGACTACTAATAAAAATTTAAATATTGGCTCAAATAGTGTAAATGGAACGATTACAGTTTTGCTAGGGTTCACAGATATCTGTTTCCTGTCGCACCATCTGCTTATCGTACTTAGGGCTTGTTGAAGTATGTTGGAAATAATTTCCTCGTGCTTCCCCCTAACTAGGATTGCTAGGTCATCCGCATAGTATTGGATTTCTACCCCCTGCGTAGAGAAAATATTCAGCAGGTCGTCTACCATCATCGTCCATAGATTGGTTGAAAGTACACCTCCTTGGGGACATCCTCTGGCAGGCCGGAATCTGACCGTCTCTCCTTGCAGGGGGTACTGAGATTTGCGGCGTGTCAACATGTTGTTGATCCAATTACAAATTAGATTTTCTATTCCTCTCCTACGAAGAGC